>OZ010790.1:450291090-453260256 GCA_963932465.1 Maratus speciosus | reverse complement strand
AATTATAAGTCCTGTACAAAAAGTTTAGTACAAAAACACCATCCTATGAGTTAATCGTGCCTTTTATTCATCTTTCGATGGAGCGGTCTCACAGACCGCTTCACACTAGTTATGTGACATCATTATATTTCTGTGACATCAGTTAAAAGTTAATAACGTATTAAAGAAAAAAATCCATTTGTGACCAAGATTCATTTCGCAACATATAGTCTAAACAATGCAGAATTCAGGGGGGTTTTATCTTAATACACGAGTCGTTATATTTTAAAATATCCAAAATTAATAGAAGCAAGAACACAAAGTCATGGATCGCGCATATTATGAAATCCTTTCCAACAGTAAAAGAATACCAAGAAATTCCATTTTTTCATGTAATGAAATATCTAAAAAGCAATAAAAGAGAACCTAAAATTCCATTTGCAGCAGCTGCTGTCCGTAATGAAGCAATGTGTGTTAAGTCTGTCGGGTAGCTTTGTACATTATCCATGGGATTTATACACACCGTGTATTGCACTAACAATTTAATAAGTTTAAAAGTGCATATCACAGCGGAATACGCACTTTCAGCGATTATCAATCATAGTCCTGCAACAGAGTTCTTTGGAGAGTCTCTGTAAAGGAATTATAAAGGCTACGTACTCTATAATTCATAGAAAACATGTAAACATCAGATATTCTTTTTAATTGAAGTGTATCATAACATTAAAATTCACAGCAAACAATGTTTACCCATATCAAAAATGCTTTTTTGGGGCGAGTGTAAGTAAAGGCTAATTACACTCTGTATTCTCTAAAAAATATGTATTAGTTCATCTCGGTACTGGTATCAATCTCATGATTTAAAATATGTAACATGAGTAAATTTGCACCCCTCTCCCCCCCCCCCATTTTCCTTTGTATTTAGCTATTGGGACTTAACTTTCCTTACACATTAGGCTCAATTCTATGGGCCCATCATACTTAGGTTCTGTTTTGATCTTAAAGGGGTTTTTTGAGTATAAAATGTGTTCCATTTCGCTAAGAATTTTTTCAATCTCCCCCCCCCCCCCCCCAAAAAAAAAGTCTTCATAAAAAGGAAATGTCCTAAAGCAGCACTGCCCGAAATGCTTATTCGAATAACATTAATGAAATGATTCTGCAGGTTATAAGATTTTAAGTCCTAAACTGAGGATAAAGTAAAAATTTCCACAGTTTACCTTGAAGCCCCTCCCCTCCCCCCAAAGAAAAAAAAACACGAGATCTAGATTAGTTTGTAGAAAACTTTAAAATTAAACACTTTTTTTTATCATTTAGATTCATTCTAATTTATGTTAAAATGTTTTTAATCTTAAATATTTTATAACATCACAGTTTTCTTTTAATTTAAAGCGGTAGAGTCATCCTGCTTAATAATAAAAATACAAGACATTATACGGAGCGAAGGGAAGGAGGCATTCATGCACTTATTTAGGAGTTCGCTGTAGTATTTGTAATGAAGATTCGCAAAAAGTCAAACGCGTAAAGCAAATTTAAAATTCCCAAATCCTAACGTTCCCAGAGGCTAGTCATTTCCCCGCCAAAAATAGCTTAAATAATAAAAAAGGGAGATAGATTTTATTTTTCTGGTTTTCGTGAATCAGCTGATCGATGTCCTCCCGATTTGGGGCCCCGATTCTGGTAACCATGGTTACCACTCGCCTCGTCAGCCAATATGAGCAAGAAACGAATGGAAAGAGGAAGACTGGCCCAAAGTAAATTTCCTCATTTTTAGATTCCGGAATCTCACTCATACTCGGGAATTAGGTTAGAAAGCGAGCAAAATCTCTATTAATCGACACTGTCCCGAAATGCTAATACTTAGCTCCAGAAATTTTCAATTTAATAGTAGATGACAAATTCAAGTTTTAAATCTATCCAGATTTTTGAAAATGAATAGTCTTTCCGTCTGGGGGACTCGGCCTTTTGAACGTCTGCGAACGTGTAAGATTTTTAACTGTTTCCCGGATCATCTCGAGTAATCTCGGGTTCGTATATATTACAGTTATTCCGAGAAAACTCGGGCATGGCATAATTTGTCACTACGATTTGTTTTATCACGTTTTTATTCAGCCTGAAGCTTAAAAAGAAAATATTCTTAAAATAAATTATATACTATTAAATTATGTATAATATTGATAATTATATATTAAATTATATATAATATTGATAATTATATATTAAATTATGTATAATATTGATAATTATATATTAAATTATGTATAATATTGATAATTATATATTAAATTATATATAATATTGATAATTATATATTAAATTATGTATAATATTGATAATTATATATTAAATTATGTATAATATTGATAATTATATATTAAATTATATATAATATTGATAATTATATATTAAATTATATATAATATTGATAATTATATATTAAATTATATATAATATTGATAATTATATATTAAATTATATATAATATTGATAATTATATATTAAATTATATATAATATTGATAATTATATATTAAATTATATATAATATTGATAATTATATATTAAATTATATATAATATTGATAATTATATATTAAATTATATATAATATTGATAATTATATATTAAATTATATATAATATTGATAATTATATATTAAATTATATATAATATTGATAATTATATATTAAATTATATATAATATTGATAATTATATATTAAATTATATATAATATTGATAATTATATATTAAATTATATATAATATTGATAATTATATATTAAATTATATATAATATTGATAATTATATATTAAATTATATATAATATTGATAATTATATATTAAATTATATATAATATTGATAATTATATATTAAATTATATATAATATTGATAATTATATATTAAATTATATATAATATTGATAATTATATATTAAATTATATATAATATTGATAATTATATATTAAATTATATATAATATTGATAATTATATATTAAATTATATATAATATTGATAATTATATATTAAATTATATATAATATTGATAATTATATATTAAATTATATATAATATTGATAATTATATATTAAATTATATATAATATTGATAATTATATATTAAATTATATATAATATTGATAATTAAATTATATATAATATTGATTGGCAGTTTTCAAAGTTTTGTGATATGAAATGCGAAATGAAATGCAATGGTGAGATTGCAAAAAACAATTCATTTTTTCCAGTTTTCAAAAAAATTGGTAAGGGAAACTGTTAAACACGTGGATGTAAAAGGAAAGTAGAATTGCTCCTTCAAGGAGTTAATAGGGACATTATCCTCCTAACGAATTTTTTTTATGTCCAAGTGATTTAAGAATAGCTTTTCTAAAATGATTAGATGAAAGTAAAAATTTAATTTGATGAGTATCAAAGCCGGCACCTACGGGTAAATATCGTAGGAGTCCTACTACACGCCCATAGTTTCCAAACACATTTTAGAAATTAATGTCCCTATAATAGTAGACACTGACCAGAAAACTATTTTACTCGAATGGAAATCAATGAAAATTTGAAAGGCTGGAATCAATTTTCAAGTCATTACTGATGAAATGTATAACATTGGCACCGGGGGAATAAAATTGGGAGAGAGGCAAGAGTTTAGAGCAGAAATGCCTATGATCCGAAAGGTACGATTCTCTTTTCTTTTAGGGAAAGGGGGGAGCTTAAGTATTCCCTGAACCCAGTTTAAAACTTCATGTTTAAATATATTCTTAAAGTAAAAACAGGATTAAATATCTTTCACTGGGTAGAGGGAAGGGAGTACAGGAGATTCACCAGATCTCTGCCTCAGAAGAAAAATCATTTTTGTAACCGTTTCATTATGAAATGAATAGGAAGAGCATTCAAAGTAAATTTTCTAATTTTAGAGATTCTAGAGTATCACTCGTACCTAGAAATTAGGTTAGAAATTGAAAGAGACCTTCATTAATTGGCACAATTCCAAAATAATAGACTTCTAGTTATAGTTTAAATTTTTCTATTTACTACCAGATGGAACATTTGAAGGGTACAAGAAATTTGTAAAGCGGATATTCACAGCCCTTATTTAAAATAAGTGAAACTCCAAATCATTCTGGTTAATGAGTTGTGACAATCTGTGCGTGAAGAAAACAAACTAATTCGATTTATCACTTGTACTACAAACAAAAATTTTAGCATAGTACTTACGTACATTTAGGTGATATAGGTAAGTATAACTTAGTTGTTTTGATACAGTAGGAAATTAAACACCTTCTTGAACATTTTCTTAATTGCTCCTGCCACATGTTTGACACTTTATTTAAAAGTCCGATTACAATTTTAAAAATACAAGCGACTTCCGTTAGATTTTCCTATTAGATAGATTAGACATATTCTTATATATGACGATAGCTAAACACATTATCTCAAAACGGCCTAATACAGAATTAACCAAATAAAGATTTGAAAATTTAACAAATTTAACTGTTAGTCTTAAGAGATTTCACAGAAATTCCTTTTTTACGTACAAGCCGGTTTTACAATCAGACTACTTTGGAAATAAACGTATTTTCCCCCCTATAATATCGAAATGTACATTTGGCAGCTGAACATCCAATAATTAAAGTTTTGCTGCATTTATTTGAAACAAGCAAACTTTGTGATAAAAGACAGATTGAATACGTTATAAAAGAAAAATCAAGCTAGTATCAAATTTTGTCACATGAGAGTTTTTGAGCTGTTCAGGAATTTGTAACGATACATTATCTTTTCGTATCCCGAATTTATGGGTTGAATGGTTGGATAATTACGGCATCGCGACATAGAGGGAACACGAGCAATCGCGAAAATATAGGGCGCGTTACATGATTACTTGTTTATTTTCGATGATTTTTTTCCATTTTTCATTATGCATTTTCAAATTTCTATTATACATTTTGACGACGACTCAGAAAATGAGTTGAAACATGCAAATAGTTTCTTTTTAATTTACTTTTAATGTGTTTTTATAAAATCTTAAGCAAATAAATATTTTAATATTATATGATTAGAAATGGACGTAATTTTGACTTACTACTCGCACTTATTTACATTTGTATTAAGCTACCATTTAATTTAAAGACTCATTTAAACTATTTTTTAAGTAACAAACTAATAAAAAAGGTCCATATATTAGTATGCCTTTCGATCAAATCTTCCTTATAAAACTTGTTTAGCGTCAATATCTTGTAAAGAAAATTCTTAATGCATCTTTTAATAAAACTTACCAATCAATTATCTAAAAACTAATCGGCAACCACTCAATTTCTGACAACTATGCGGATTCATTCATTAGACAAAAGACTCGTAAAAATTAAAAATAAATCAAAAGCTAAATGCAGTGGACAAATATTTCAGCCGTGTAAAAAGTAAACCTTAAGTGATAAATATTTCGTTCTTGAAAAACTTAATGGCAGAATACTTCAGAAAACGAATACGGGAAAGGGGCATTTTAAATGTTTTTTACGTGTCCTTAAAACGCATTATTTACAATGAAAAGCTCCTATGTACCCTTCTCAGTTTACATCTGTTAATCTAAGTAATTTTTAATCTGGAACATAAAGTGTTCCAAGTTTCTCAGATTAAATGTTTAGTAAATCAATTCTGATATGGTAATCGCTGAATATTAATAAGCACAAATAGATTTGAAATATATTAACGGCGATGACATTCAAGCATGAAGATTGGCGGACATTTAAAACAATTCACGCAATTTAAAATCCGTATAATAAATTTTGGATACAAAAGAGAATTAATTGCCATTTCTAAATATTTCAAAATTTAAGCATTCGATTTTTTCTATCTATCACTTCGAAAACCTATACATTATATATATATATTTTTTTTTAATTACGGCAGAAATAACAATGAATATAAACTGTGGAGAATTTGTAAATTCTGTTTTCAAGCAACTTTGGTAATAAGATTGCATTAATATACCGTATACAGTTTTCTGTATTAAGAATCAAACAGTTAAAACTAAAAAACTGCAATAAAACTACATTTCATATTCATTCTTTTTAATTCATAGGGATTTATTTCTCGGGCCAAAAAAAAAGTACCACCAAAGTTCTGATTTAGATAGCAAGTTACCGAAACCGTTAGCATACACCGAGCACAATTCGTCAGGCATTTAAATTATTTGCAAACGTTCCAAATGTTGTTTAAATGTTAAATACTTAAAGGCAAAATTAGTATCGCCTCTGCCACCTGCGCTCAAAATAAATTTAATTTCACTAGCGATTAATACAAGTCTTTTTCTATTCAACAGTATCAAACTTTTCCCTACCGTGAGAACTGTTCTTAGCAACCTCCTCCCCCCTTTCTACACAAACTAAATGCATCTCGCCATGGCCAAGCCTAATTTTTTTTTTTTTTTTTGGTCAAGTCTAAAATCTTATCTAACAAGGAAGAATTACTTTACAACCACTGTATAAGTGACATTTTAACTAACAGTTTAGTAACATGTTTCAATTTCAACAACAGTAAAAGTTACAAGATGTTCAGTTAGCTTCTTGCAATTTTGCTATTTCAAGAACTTCGAATATTATGTTTTCTCTATAAAGTTAAACTTAACCCTTAACTACTGTGACAGATATTGTCGCATAGTTATTGTGCGCAGTCTCCGAAATCACTTGGTAAAAAAAATAAAATGGCTACATTAACTCGCAGAATACCGTTTCTGTACTAAACGTTATGTGCAGGGCAATTATAATTAAAATTCACCTATTCAAAAGTTTAGCGATAATACTAGAAATCCAAATGAAACATCCCAATACAGGGCTGCCACAGGCGACTATTTTTAATATTCTATTCGCACCACTATTTTAAGAAAAAATTTTAAGTATATATTTCTCTTGCAGATGTCGAACAATGTGAAAAGTGTTTTAAAAATGGTGAGAGTAGAAATAAAAATTAGTCGTCTGTAGTAACTCTGAAATAGTATTTACAGTTAAACAAAGTTAACTTTTAACTTTGAAAAATGCATGTGTCTAGATCACTAACAGCAGTTAGGATTTAATAGAAAATTCAACGTTTAAATTTAAAAAATCCGTGAATCGAAACCATACATAACATAAAAGAGGTCTAACTACAATTTAAATTTACCAAACAGGCGTACATTTAAAATCTAACTACAAAGTAAATTTACTAGACAGAGACGTAACATTTTGTCAATTATGAAACTCATTCACATTTCAAATTTGATAGAAATGCAACTACAACTGCCCAATTATGGGAGATTTTCAGCCTACTTTTGAAATTCATAATTTACTTAACAGCATGAGAGATTCAAATCCTGAACATAATTAAAGTAATTTAATACCAACTATTTTAAACAGAGTTGATGAATGAAGTGAAATTCACTTGCACTTGGATCAATTTAATGCCCTAAACTAGCAGCTACGTTCAAATCTCATCAGTTTCAGAACAAGCTCTCAACCTGAAACTGTACCCGATTTAATTACAGTCAAGTCAAAATTCCTAATGACAATCTGGCAAATATTGACAATACATGGCCCTTCGCGTTTAAACAAAAATTTTAATTAAGTGGAGATATCTCTGCGGGGAAAGGAAGAAGAGGTGCATGATTTCGGCGAACTTAAAACATCACCCTTCCACTAAGGAGCTGGGGGGTTAATTCAATATGATCTGGTTTCCGATTAAAGAAAAGAATAAAGCGAGGAGGAAAAGGAGCTGTTGGTTGAGAAGACTTTCAAAAGGAATGCGGTGCTAACTAGTTAATGAGTGGTAAAATATTGTTAAAGTCAAGAGGTATTAACGTTTGTAAATGTTAATTTTACGACTGGATCAATGGAAGCCTATTTATCTCCAGAAAACCTTGTGTTAAAGGGATATTAATGTATAAAATTACAAAGCAATCTATTAACAAGTTTTCTATACCAATTTCCATGGTAATTGATTATCAAGAGTTTTAAATAAAGAATGAAAAGGATAAAATTTTAATTTTTACAGCTGACTTAAGGCAAATATGAAATCAATTTGTCGAGTAAGATTTGTTGGAAATTTAACACTGGCAAAAGAGGCATTTTTCAGAAGTTTTGTAAGTTGCTAGTTACATTAAATTTTTAGAACTTACACACACAAAGATACAAGTGAAGAATCTCAGGAAGAGAGTTTACAATAGAACAAGTAATATAAAAATTTTGTTTTTAAAGTCAATTCCTACTTAGGCCATCAAAGAAAAATTTAATATAATCAAGCTAATATGAGTTTTTGTTGCATTAAAATATCTCAATTTGTTGATTTTCTATAAGCAAGTAGGTTTACAATGGAACTCTATGGGAATTTGGCGAAATATTAGAGATATCGCCAAGTTGGCGTCACTTTTGGCGACTCATTTTGGCCGCCAAATTTGGCGATATATCGCCAAGTTGGCGATAAACTTGGCGCTATTTGGCGACAGAACAGGGTCCCCCTATGGTAACCCTTATTGAAAATACTTTCATTGAAATTCAATAACCAATGGCGGCCATTTTGTTTCCCATGCAAAACTAAAATTAATTAAAATTTAATTAATACTTGAAAAAACTTTATTAACATCAATTGTCATCCAGTACAAGTTTAAAAAAATTTATTTCAACCTGATAGGATGAATAATGAGTATTTTATTAACGATTGAAAATTTGTACAATATATAAATATATAAATAAATATAGGGAGAGTGTGAGCTAATAGTAGGAATTGAAAAATAAACCCAAATGTTGGAAACCTAAAGAGAATGCGTTTAAATTATTCACCTTAGTACACAATGAAAATTTTTAATTTAGATCATTAAAAAAGGCACATTAGTGTCAAAAATTCAGAGATTAAAATGCATCATACCATTAAAAAAAGTACCTTGCGGAAATATGATATACCATATTTATAAATTAAAAATTTATTTTCCGTAAAAAAATATTTTTACAACTTGCAGAAGCAACACACATTTGTAATGATACATTTGCTCAAAAAAGAGGCCCATAATTTCGGTAACCTTAGCCCGTAACCGCTGTTAGCGGTCTCACAGACCGCTGCAATTTTGCAAAATTTTCTGTTTAACTATATATACTGTTTTTTTTTTTTTCCCGTGTCGTTTCTTTCACTAGACTTTTGAGTAGCTGAATTTTAAATGTAGTCCTGTACATGAAGTTTAGTACAGAAATAGTATTTTGAGAGTTATTGTAGCATTTTATTCACTTTTCGATTAAGCGGTATGACAGACCGCTCACGGTAGTTAATGCGACAATATTTGTCCCTCCGGTTGCAGGTTAAACCATTTTTCATTGGTTTCACCTATTTATGTCCCATTCAAATTAGACTTCGTTAAGATAATTAAGGGGTTCCGGGACACAAAAATTAATTTTCTAAAAAATATTTATTGCATTACAAATTCCTTTATTTCTCTTTTGCTTAAAAATGACGCTTGAATCACGTTTCTGTCTTAATTAGAACAGGAAATATAATTTTCTTTTTGGTTTGTATTCAAAATCTAGCTTTCAAGCAATGGTTTTCATGGAAACGACTACTTGTGAAAATGAGTTTTCTTCATGATGGGTTTTTTCACCATTTCTCGTATCTAAATTGTTATGAGTCAAGAACCGTTAAAGATAAAAGGTTCAAACTTTGAACATGTCTTTCAGATTTTTTATTTTAATTCAGCAAATTTTTTAAAAAAAAAATTACTTTTGAAAATATAATTTTAATAAAAGTTGCATCTTTATTTGTAAATTGAATTCAAATTTGTTCAATTTTTTTTTTTTTAAATGTTGAATCAAAATTAAAAAACATTTCTGTATTTAAATGAAAAAAAAAATTCTACAAATATTTCAAGTTAAGGATTTTAAATTACCCCACTTTAATAAATTTTCAGTTTAAAAAATATATATATATGAGAAGTTTTATGCGATTTTGTTTACAAATGATATGGTTAACCATCATTTTATTTTTTTTTTTAACTCTGTAAATAAAGTTTAAAATGTGTCTCGGACCCCCCTTAAATTTGATTTTTAACTTATTTAAAAAGGCAAAATTGATGAAAATTGACATCAAATTGAGATAAAAATCTAAAAAATTAACTATTTAAGGGATTAAAAAATCTATGCACAGTAGGACTGGGCGATGTAGAAATTTCTTAAATCGATTTATCATCCATCCAACATCGCGATTTAGTGCTAAATCGCGATTTAACACCGATTTTACATTTTAGAATATGGAAGCCTATTTTTTAATTTTTAGTAACAAAATACGATCTTTATATGCCCCCCCCCCCCCTCCTGTATTATTTAGTGTACTTAGCTTTTAATTTGTCAAATAATTTTGAAAAGAGGTATATTTTACACATGAAAAAGCTTTGAATGTGCCAAAACACTAGCTTTTTTTTTTCCCATTTTAAAAATTAGTGACCTATTGTAATACATTTTATAAACTCATTCTATAAGAAGTAATATAAAAGAAAATGATTTTTTTTTTCTTTTTTGTCTGACTTGTTATGCATGCTACAATCTAAATTCCTTAACCCCTTGGGAACGAGCGACACGTATACGTGCCGGAAATAGGCCTAAGGATCCTCGTTTATCCTCACCAGTAAAATTTTGCTGTAAAATTTGCCTTATTTAATCCGAGCATTTTCCCGATTTGAATAGGCACAAACTTCTGTTTTTTAAAACCGGTAGCAAAGTAATAAACATTTCGTAAAAGGCTCCCGTCGCGAAGGGGTTAAGGGGGGGGGGGGGCTTCCCCTAGCCCACTCAAATAGCACTTCATTGCTAACAGCCTACATACTTTTTTTTTTTTTTTTTACAGACACAGATTTAAAAAGTTACTGAGGTAAAACAGAAGCATATTAAAAGACTTCAACGATGAATTTAACCATTCATTTACCATGATGAGAAAAGTAGTAAAAAAAAAAAGGGGGGGGGAGATATAAGAAATAAGGTGCAATTTTATATCTTTTTAACTTTTAGATTAAAATAAGATTTGTTTAACATAAATGCTGACATTTATATAGCGGATGGAGAAGGATTGAAAGTGTGACCCTTGGAGCACATCACTGAAATTGCTGATTTTTTCGTGGTTGTTGCCATCCTTTAAGATTAGTAATAAAATATAATCTTAAAATATATCTCTTTTTAATGATAACAAAATGTCAAAAAAGCAGAAAATCGCAGATCTGCAGAAAAATCTAATGAATGCCTCCTCCAGCCCTCCCTCATTCTGCTGTAAAAATAAAGTTACTTGACACATTACAGAACTTTTATTAAAGTATTTTTAATTAATTACAAAATTATAATAAATTAAAACTAAAATATTCCCATAATACCTAAACATATGAAAATTAATTTTTCATGAAAATAATGCTTAAAAATATAAACTAACTAGTCGGATGTACCAATCCCAAAACTTTCTTCTATCTCATACATGTTAATACTTCAAAATTCGCTATCACACTGCCAAAATTAAATGGCAATCTATGCATCGCATGAGGATTCTAAAGATATGAAATTCCGTGCATTAGTTCTTGAGATATGACAATCGTCTAAATCCAGCAAAATGCTGCCTAGCAGCGCCATCTATTAGATGATTTATACCAAATCCTAATCAGCAACAATTTATGTCAGCGTCTGACTGAATCTGAAGTTTGGAGAAATCCGTGCATTAGTTTTTGAGATAGAGCTATAGCGAAAATCGTGAAAATTCCTGCATAGCAGCGCCACCTATTGGGTGATTAACACCAAAACCTAATTAACAACAACTTGTGTCAACATACAACTAAATCTGAAGTTAGATGAAAATTCGTCCATTAGTTCTATAGATAGAACTATTGAGGCAACCGTGAAAAAGGCAGCACAGAAGCGCCACCTGCTGGGCGATTTACACCAACACATAATCAGTAGCAAGTCATATCAAGGACTAACTGAATCGGAAGTTTGATGAAAATCCGTGCGTTAGTTCTTAAGATAGAGCTATTCGGGAAATCGTGTAAATCCTACAAAATTCATCATAACAGCGCCACCTGTTGGGCGATTTACTCCAAAACGTAATCAGCATCAATTTATATCAAGGACTAACTAAATATGAAGTTTGATCAAAATCCGTGCATTAGTTCTTGAGATAGAGGTATTGCGAAAATCGTGAAAAATGCAGCATAGCAGCGCCACCTGTTGAGCGATTTACACCAAAAACTAATCAGCATCAATTTGTATTAGGGACTCACTGAATATGAATTTTTATTAAATTCCGTGCATTAGTTCTTGAGATAGAGCGCCCACAAAATTTGTGTCACATACACACAGACAGACATTTTGTAAAAACATGTTTTTTGGAATCTCTGACCCCTAAAACGTGTAAATCCGTCGAAAACCGGAATTCGAAAATTTTCATGAATCCAATACTTTCTTCTTGTAAAGATAGAAGAAAGTAAAAATGGATGAATTTGGATATAAATAGTGAATCAATTTCAGCAAGATACTCAATCCATGTGACTGGCATTGAAATCGGATGTCAAATCTGATGCATGACTATTTTAAAATATTTTAATGAATTACAGAATAATAAAAAATAAAGAATATGTATTAAAATATTACCCAAACATGTGAAAAATGAATGTTTCATTAAAAGAATGCATAAAAATAAAAACTGAAATTCGATGAATTTGGATTTTAAATATGAAACTTTATTCTTTTTTTTCCAACCATAAATACTCAATCAATTTCAGGAAAAAAATATTAATAGTAAAAGAAAAATATTTCATGTGGATCACGGCCAAATAGTGATACACAAAACAATGCATGACTATACCTTTAAAATAATTTCATTAATTACAAAACAATAGAAAATAAAAAATAAATGTTAAAATATTACTAAAACATGTAAAAAATGAATTTTTCATCATAAGAATGCATAAAAGTATAAACTGCAAGTCGATGAGTTTGGATTTTAAGTATAAAACTTTATTATTATTATTTTTAATCATATAAATGCTGAATGAATTTCAGGAAACAATCTTTTGAAACAATGCAGGATTCTACTTTAAAACATTTTAATTAATTACAGAATATTGGAAAATAAAAAATACATATTGCAATATTACTCAAATATGTGAAAACTTAATTTATCATCAAAAGATTGCATTAGCATATAAATTGAAATTCGATGAATTTGGATTTTAAGATTTAAACATTACTTTTTCCTTTCAACTTTCCACTATATAAGTTCTTAATTTCTGAAAAATACACATTCCAATTTCGTAAACTCTGAATCTTGTTTACAAAATAAATAAATATCAATTCTTACTTAAATCGCCTTTTTCTTAAATTGGATCCTGCTAAATCGATTTAACACCAGCTTGCCTTGTTTTCATTAAATCGTCTTTTTCTTAAATCGGAAAGCATTGACGCTTGCGATGTTTGCTTAAATCGGATCCTCCTAAATCGATTTAACACCAGCTTGGCATGCAAGTGGTAGATACATCAAAGTAGATAAATCGTTTTTCCGATGTTAGCTCTGAATCAGTATTCTGTTTTAAATCGATTTAAAGCCAATGGCTAAATCGCGATTTAAGATAATGACTAAATCGCGATTTAAGACATTGGCTAAATCGCGATTTCCGATTTTGGCTTAAATCGATTTAAGACCAATGGTTAAATCGGATTTCCGATGTAAGCTTTAAATCGATTTAAGAGTTAAATCGATTTAAGGCCCAGGCCTAATGCACAGATATATTTGTAATAGAGTTTACAATGATTAAAAAGGCAAAATCGAGAAAATCTCAAAAATTATACGACGCATGGATATTAAAATTTTTATTTAAAAAAAAAATCAATTGTGGTCGGATTGGAAAATATTTTATTTAAGGTGTGCTATGTGTTACAAATTAATTTCCTTACGAGTTATTTTAAATATGCGAACGCATCAAACGGGCATAGACTTCAAATAGCCGTTAGGAATTGGTAAGCTGGGTGACTAGCAGCCTTAATGGGCCCATACATGCACAAAATGACTCGCGATTTATTTTGCATAAGATTGAGAACAAGGAGATCCACTATCGAGTGAGTTGTCTATATCAATTTTTAATAATTTAAATAAATATAGACTGCTACTTTAAAGTAGCGATAAAGCGGACCTTTAAACAGGACCTTTATACTTTCAAAAAATCAGTTTTCTGTTTTTGGTTTATTCTGAATGTTTTAAAATTTCTCAACAGTATGCAAAAAAACCCATTAAAAAATCTGCATTATTTCTTGAGTTAATCATTTATAGACTGAGTTTAATTGAATGCACGTAGATATTTAAACTTTAAAAAGTGTTTTCTCAAATCAGTAAATTTGGAGTTTGCGCGCACTGTTGCTTTTAAACTATGTAAGCTACGCGCTTTAAAAAAATTAACCAAATGTGCGTTGCTTTATAGCCTACAAGCTAAAACCAAAAATATTCACATATTGATTTATTTAATTTTTTTAATTTGAAAAACTTTATTTTTTTTTTAGCTGAAATAAAATTGAATAAAATTATGCGTATATTTTGGCTTTAAGTAAGAAGTAGGTGTGTTACGATTCTATTTTGTTCAAAAATTTTCTATATGCATAATTCAGAGTTATATCATGCGCGCATTACTTAATCACGCATTAGCGAGACGAATTTTTAAATTTAAAAATTTAAATATTAATTTTATCCATACAACATTATTTTCCTGGATAATGTAGTTGGGGCACTTTAAGCAGAAAAGGGGGGAAAAAAGATCTTAATTGCATATTGTTTGTGTTTTGGTGCTTCGAAGAAGGCGATGTTTTTGATTGTTTCGACAAACTCAAAAAGGTCCTGTGCCCCCTTAACTAATTTCAGTATGGTAATTAACCTAAGCAAAAACAACTTCCTGCTGCTGCAATAGAAAAGAAAACACAGAAAAAATAGAAAAACTTAACGTATAACGGCGCAAAGTGATCAAATTCAGTCATTCACAGCAGTTTAAATTTCGCATTTTTGAAAAGTATTTAAGGGTCGGCCGAAACAGGTATTTAAGACAAACTCAAACCGAATTTCGATAATCTTCCTATTTTCGGCCGAAAACGAGAAATGTCTAAAAAATTTAGTAATACATACAAAAAAAAAAAAAACAAATCTACATATCAGCTCACTGTACCTCTGACCAAAACCTTTTTTGGTATAAAATAAAATGCAAATAATTTTATCAGCAACACAAAATGATTATCTAATTATACGAATTTCATCTAATTGAAAAATATTTCAGGTATACATACCTCAATTTAACTTTTAAGATGATTTTTGCAAATAATAATCTGTTATATTAGAAGTTTATCAAAAAGGTATTCGAAACACTTCTACAGTTTCGAACTAAAAGTTTACTATTAGGGTTAATCAGCAGGTTGTGCAACTTTTAATCAATGCGTGAAAAGAGTCTTCAAAGTTTAGTCATCTATGCATTTCTTGATTTATAATTTGCATTCACGTCTTGATTCAGACATGACTGATAATTATAAACGGTGAAGTTCATAACAATAGAGTATCGGATTTGAGCCAATACAGCTCAAATCAACGAGAAATGTTGGAAATTTCAGAAGGAAAAGAACGAAAATTTCAGAATACAGATACTTTAAATTCAACCGAACCGTAACTATCATTTTCGCCGAAAGCGAATTTTCGGTAAATATTTTATGCTATTTAACTTCCTTTCATATAGTGTTCAATTACAACATCTTAAATATTTTTCTACTGACCGAGAAACAAATGCAATGTGTATAAGCACGCGCAGATTTGATAAACTCATAATACCAGTGTGTTCAAGTTTATATTGTAAAGCAAAACTGATGTCCGTGAGAACGCTGACGTCATATTGACGATGGCAACAGGACAAATTTCGCTTTTTCTTCATTTTTTAAACTTTTACAAACATACCGTTATTTCAATTCTTACACCGTAGAATGGGAGAAAATTCAAATGCAATCTGAAAGCTATCAATTTACTGATTTATCACGTTTTAAAATAATTTAAGCATGATTATTTTTTAATCTATCGCGTGCAACCCAATTACGAAAGATTAACCGGCATGAACTTAAAACAAATATCTGAGCATTTATTTCCGGCTAATATTTCATGGCTAAATTAAAACATCAATTAAAAAAAATTAACAGTCTGGTAATCGAATAACTCGCTTTAACTTTAAATTATCGAACGAGTAACGAAATCTCTTCTGCTATTAATAGCTGGAATGCGGCTGATATAAAATTATATCGCTTCAAAAATTTGAAACTTTTGAATACTTTAATATTTAATATACAAATACTTTTGATGTTAGAGGAAAATCTAAAAAATTGTTGCCTATATACTCTAACCCACAGAGTAGAAAGAAATTTAAAAATTAGAGATGAAGTTTAGTGTCTGGGGGTGACGCCAAAAATGTAACGCTAAAATCCGTTACATTCGGCCCAAACACAACCACGTGCTTTGACGCGCTTGTCAATTCAAAGCTGCACTTTTTTGCTTTCGCGTTCACCGTTGCAAATTTTTATTCATAAATTTCTGGTTGAGCATAGGTATGATCAAAATATATTAAAAATGAGAATAAGGGCAGTTTTATTAGGTTGAAATACCTGTTCCATTTTCTCCGTGCTTGTCTTGTTTGGGTCAAATGAGGGCATTTAAGTTTGAGCGATAACCGCTTTCATATTGCAAACCGTTTATACGGCATACTGAATTTCCATCTTTCCTCCATGCTCTAACCTGCTAAGAAAAGACCCTTATTTTACACAAAGACACCATATAATAAATGAGCTTTTAGGAAAATTGCTATTAAAATCCCTTTTCATATATGTATAGCAAAAACTATAGCGAGAGAAATTCCGCATTAAAAATCTAAAAGGAAAGTAAATCCTTCCGGTTCAATCGGAAGATTAAAAAAACACAAAGATATAACACCACATTTATTACAAATTAAATGTATCTCGCTCATAAGGTCGCTATATGGAAGAGAAAAACAATGTGCAGGGAAGTTGTAAAATAGGCGTACCAAATGCAATTGTTAAAAATTTGTTGAAATCAGTTTAAAAATCGACCGTAGGTTGTAATGTAACCCAAATCATTTAATGAATTTAGTGAAAAACTTGTGTCCTGTGAACGAACTATAACAGCAACATAATTGATAAATTCAGCCAAAATAATCTCAAAATTAATACATTGTCCCAATTTGGTTCGAATTTGTTCAGTACTTCGGACTTAATAGTGATGACGTTTTTTGCATGATTTGCTTTTAGGCGAGTCTAAAATATAATAATAGGCATCTACTCTTACGAATATCGGCAATATCAATGTATTGTCCGATTAGGTTGGAATTGGCACAGTATTTCGGTAGATATCGCGATAACAAAATTTGCGATATATACAGGGTGAATACAAGAATGTCTCAATTATAAAATTTAATAGTATCAACTGTAAGCGTTGTAGGGGGGGGGAGGGGGGTGTTGATTCGAGGTCACAAAGAGAAATTCGAAAAGATTTTTAGATAATCACATACGCGAGTACTGCTTTGTTATTTACTCCCTTGCAGTGCCACATACGAAAAATGGCAACTCCTGAGCGCAAAGCATTATTGCTGGGATGAAGATTTAAGGAGGTCCGGAACACAAAAATCTTCAAATTTTCAATTTTTTTTTTATATTATTGGATTAAAGATTTCTCTGCCGTTTTCTGCTTAAAATGTTTAAATTATGTTTCTATCTTAATTAGAACAGGAAATGTTAATTTTTTCGTTTTGGTTTGTTTTCAAAATCTGCCTTTAAAGCTATGGTTGTCAAGGAAACGAGTTCTTGTGAAATTGCGTTTTTCTTCATGATAGGTTTTTTCACCATTTCTCATATTTAAATTCTTATAACTCGAGAACCGTTAAAGATACAGGGTTCAAACTCGGAACATATCTTTTTCAATTATTTTACTTTACTTTTGAGCCAGCATATTTGAAAAAAATATTTACTTTTGAAAATATGATTTTTTTTTTTTTTTAAGCTGCATCACTTTTTTTGTAATTTTTTCGTTAAATATTTAATTAAAAAATTTAATATTTTTTAAAATGTTGGCTTTAAATTAAAATATATGTATTTGTTTATTTAAATGAGAAAAATATTGAAATTCTATTAATATTTCGAGTTATAACGATTTTAAGCTACTTCACTTTAATAAAATTTATTTTTTTTTTAAATATGAGAAGTTTTATGCGATTTTGTTTACAAATGATATGGTTAACCATCACAAAAAATTTCAAAATTTTAACTCAATAAATAAAAGTTTTTTGAAAATGTGTCCCGGATCCCCTTAAAAGCCATGCGATTTTTTTCCCTTTGGGGCTTTATAAACACATGTCTGCGTTTCGTCGCCACTACCCAATGATTTGCCAGAATTGAAACAGAATTGAAAAGGCTATTCCTTTTATTTCTCCGAACCAGAGTTGGGCAAATCTAATCTCAGTTATCCGCAGTGTAATTACAGGTTAATTGCATGCAATTGATTATACTTACACACATTCAAACACAGAAATTTTGTCAAAAAATGGGATGAGGGTGGTTACGTTTACAGTGCTGCAAGAATTTTTTACGACATGCAATTTTAAATTTAATTACATACAATTAAACTAATTTATTGCAGATATTTGAAATTACAAATTTACCCAACTCTTCTCGATTCATTAACCGAAGTGTGGGAAGAATTGGACTTGAGATTGGATATGTGCCGTATAACTAAAAAGGTGCCCATATTGAACATTCGTAAGAAAAAGTAAGTTTAGGGCGATTCCGTGCAGAGTGTCACACGTAACGCAGGCTTTAATTTTCATTTATTCAATTATTTATTAAATTTTAAATGTTAATTCAGATTTTAAGTGGTATGGTAAATAAGTTACCATATTTTTAAATTTAAATGTGTGGCAATAAAACTCTCAGAAGTATATCATTTAATTTCAGTACTCAAAATGTGCTTTTTTTCTGAAGTAGGCTCCTTTGAGCTTATCTACGTGTAATTAAATTGCTTAAGAGCCATCGAGCCATTTTTTGAAAAATTTCTCAAAATAGCAATGTTATTTTTCAAAAATTCGAGCAGATGTCTTTTAGTTACGACCTTATTTTACAAGATTTTTTTTTTTTCTTCTAAAAGGTGATTAGGATACTGCCCATCGAGTCAGGATATTTTAGTACAGGTCAACACGGCTGCATGTTTCAGACGTAATGAGACCAAATTTAACAATTAAAAAAAAAAAATGCTTGAAGCAATTAAAAAAAAATTCATTCTGGAACATTTGGTTTTTAATTAATTAATTTTACTCCCTTCCAGAAATATTTTTTCTAAATTTGTCACATCTTCGCCCCTTAACTTACAACTACGTGCGAGACTCGTGGTCTCATATTCCGGCAAAAACTGACTATCACGGCCCTGACCCGTAGTGCATCGGTCGGGCCAAATGTAAATATTACGGACATGGGCCCTGGCACAATGCTAGAGTCAAATGTAAATTCTTACCACTAAAATTTTATAGTAAATATTTTTTTTTGTTTAACCATGAGATTTCGAAGATTAAATAAGTTGAAAATCTTAAATTTTAGTGGTAGCAAAAAAGCAGAAATGTTGGCAGTTAAGAATTTGCCGAATCGTGGAATGCTCGAAGGCTGCGAGATCCTGTTTACGTTTTAGACCCAGGCTGTTGAAACGTAAATCGCGAGTTAAAAAGGGTTAGTCTCTCCCCTTCCCCCATACACAAAGAATAATTCCACAGAAAATTACTGAATGAAATTAACCGTTGGTCAATTTGTTTTTAAAAAACGGGAAAATCCCTATATTTCTAACACACGGTTTAAAAATGCGCAAGACCACCTTTCCTTGTTTTTTTAAGTACTAATCTTATCGCTTATTAGCACATTTTCTGAAGAAATGAAAAAGCTACTTTAATACTATTATCCTATACACAGGAAATTAAACACTGAACTGGAAGCTGTGGAAACCGAAATTAAAATTGCTCGATATTTAAACTTTAACAAGAAAATAAACGAGCAAAATTCTTTAATACTACAGAAAGGTTCTCACACTTTTCAAAAATATTGACAAAATTTACACAGCTTCTGCAGTTTATCTTTATTTCAATAAAGCAAAAGATTTTCAGGGAAAAGAGCAAGCAAGCTCTTCAGAAATCCCACAGACCAGGAATAACTCCTATCTATGCATACACTAGGGAAAAAGGAGCGAGAAAGCATGCATGCGGAGGCAGCCGATATTACGCCAGCTTTTCGATAGCTCTTTGGAAAGTGAAGGTACGCCATGAAAAGAGGGTTCGATTACTACAAAAGGAGTGAACCAGGCGAAGCGTGTAACTTGATAAGAACGATCCATTTATTCGGGCTTTCTGGAAGTGAAAAGCCACTTCTATTGAAGTCTGAGTAGTTCGTAATTGTGAACTGGGAGGGACATCTGTACGAGTTGAGGTGAAAATTACTATTGATGAACGGTTAGAATTTTTTTTCAAAATTTGAAAGTGACGCAAAGAAAACAATACATCACAGACGCCGGCAGAACGGAATTCAGCGAGGAGAAAGATTTTTTAAACAGATGTGCCTACGGTTGCAGAATTTTAGTTTTAAAATACACTGCTTGACAATTGCTAAGGAACCACTGGTTTATGCGAAGTAGCGTTTCCAACCATAGTAAGATTAAGTGTAGTTGGCCTACTAAGGAAAGACATAAAACTGCCAGAAAGGTAGTGCACGAGAGCTTTTTATTCATTTGACGATTGCAGTTAGGTTTTTGGGAAAAAAATAGCGCCATATGTTGAACTAATTTCTGTGAAATTTCGTGTGGTACGCAAATAATTAAGTACAAAATGTCCAAGACATCATTTGAGTGCTTACGATTGTGGCCGAGCAATTGGACGGCTCGAAGCAGGTCAAAGTGTCACTACTGTAACCACAGAATTGGGTGTGGCAAAAGTTTCATATCGTGATAAGAAGTTTAAGTGAATTTGATACCTTAAGAACTGACGAAGTTATGAATTTTTCTTCCTAAAACCCTATTTTTGCGTCCCTTGAGGCCATTTTTAATTTTATCAAAAATCTATGAAACAAATTTTTGGCCCTTTTCCTAGAAGAAAACTTTAAAAACTGATTTGATGTATGAAAATTAAGTTAAGGGATTTTTTAGGTTTTCAGAAAACCCCTCCCTAATTATATCCCCTTACAAGGAGAGGGTCCGAGGTTGGTCTCACCGAATGCGATGAATATTTGCTTTTCGATAGAGTATAGTTAGTATATAAATATGACCATCATAAAGCGCAACACCCAGGGGGTCTTGAGAAAATCAGTCGCAAAGTTTAAGCAACAGTTTATAATCGGATAAATTTCCTGTTTCGGGAAGCGGCTTCGTGGCATAGCGGCAGCGTGCTGGATTTGAGTTTTTTTCTACCCGGGTTCGATCCCGGCTCGGACTTGTTTTTCAGAAAGAAAATTTTTATCAATCATTTTCGAACCGCAATTGAAAGAATATGTATAATAATTTAAATTTACGAAAAATATGAATAAAATGTATGTTTTGTAGTATATAAGTGCTTTTTTAACTACGAAATTTTGCATGTTTAAATATATAATGAAAAAAAAAAGAAGAAACCCGCATATTTATATGTCTATAGGCCAGAAATTTTTTGTTGTTATTTAAAATTATTTACAGTTATTTCAATGAATATCTACAATTTTTAACTGAGAAATAAAATAAGTGAACACATTTTGCTTTTGTTTCCTCATTCAAATATTTCATGGTTTATTCAAAATATGCTTTTATATTTTTAATATGATTTTTTAAAGTCTGGGATTCTTTATTTTAAATTAGAATAAGTGTCTACGTAGTAATTTCTTTCAGAAATCTTTTTTTTCTTGCTTAATATTTTTATATAAATCAGTTTAATTACATAAATACAATTTTAGGTGCGGATCTTTACATGTTAATATATTTAATGAAAACTAAAGATAAAATAAATAAATAACAAATAAAGAAAAGTCAATTGGAACTTTTATAGGCCATAAAATTAAGCTAGTTTAAAAATTTATTTACATAAATAAGGTACTACTTTTCACAGTGAAATAAATGTATTGTTTTTTACCGAATAGCTTTTTAACTTTTGAATTTTTAAAATCCTGGATGCTTATGATTAGTTAGAATAAAGATATTGAACTGCTGAAAATAGTTGTTACGTAGGTAATAATTACAAAACCAAAAATCCGAAATAAAAAATGTCATATTTAGAATTTAGAAAAGCGTATTAAAAAAAATCATGAAATATTCGAAATACTTTCATATAGAAACAAAATTAAAGCAATAATTATTTATGCATTTATATCACGTGTTTTAATTTATTTCTCTGTGAAAAATAATAGATTATTCATTGAAATAACTGTAAATAATTTTAAATAACGACAAAAAAATTCAGGTCTATAGACATAAAAATATGCGGGTTTTTTTCATTATATATTTAAACATGCAAAATTTCGTACTCAAAAAAACACTTATATGCTACAAAACATACATGTAATTCATATTTTTCGCAAATTTCAATTATTATACATATTTTTTCAATTGAGATTCGAAAATGATTGATAAAAATTTTCGTTCCGAAAAACAAGTCTGAGCCGGGATCGAACCCGGGTAGAAAAAACTCAAGTCCAGCATGCTACCGCTATGCTACGGAGCCGCATTCCAAAGAAGGAAATTTATCGGATTATAAACTGTGGCTTAAACTTAGCGACTGATTTTCTCAAGACCCCCTGGGTGTTGCGCTTTATGACGGTCATATATTTATATACTAACTATACTCTATCGAAACACAAATGTTCATCGCATTCGGCGAGACCAACCTCGGACCCTCTCCTTGTTAGTCCGATTTTGCCCATTAACGAACTTGACCGAGATTTCCTACACCTTGATTTTATGTGTAAGTTTGGAAGTGATTTGTACAGAATTACAGAAGTTATCGTGTCCCTAAAAAAGTTTTGAAGGTGGTTTTGGGTTCTAGGGGTCATGATGATTGGTGTAGATCAGCAAAAACTTCAGAAATTCCAACATAGGGGAGATTGCAATAGGTAGCATTTCATACGAAATCTACCTAAAAAAGATGCTCAGCAAGATTTTTTTACGTCAAGATTACAGCAAAATCAAACTATTTGACTAAACTGTTTATGCTGAAACACAAATTAGCTGTCATACGATCTTATGGCCATACTTTATTATAACTAAGAGATCCCACCCTGGGTTTTCGAGTTACCGAACATAATTTAAAGCTATTTTACTCTAATAAAAATTAATCTACTTTTTACATTTAAAGTATTTCTTTTAGATTACTCGCTAACACCAAATAGCATTTTTATATGAAAACTCAATTATGTAACCAAATAAAGTTTTTGAATTTTTTAAAAGCGATACCTTCATATAAGCCTCATGTCAAAAATTGAGATTCCGCAACTTACAGCAGCCTTTATCCTTAATTCCGGCGATTTAAGTTCGTAGTTTGATTACTGGTCTTAAACTGTTTTATTGATGAACTTAATTTCATTGTAGAATAGTAACCGTAAAGAAATTCTTAACTATTTATATTGTTTAAGTACAAACGGTTTAATCTTCCGAAGCATGGCTGCAGAAGATAGGTTTAAAAATTAATGATTGGAAAATTTAACCATAACACAATGTGCGATAGTTTAAGCAAATTATTTGAAAGACCATTTTTCCTCCAATTTTAATGTGCAAAAAATTTAAGAATGTTAAATTACGGTAAATGCGAAATTTATTGGTCAGGTATTTTCCCTGTCAATATGACGTCAACATTACTTACACGGACGTGTTCTCTTTATAATAAAAATCCCTGCCGGCCGGCCTAAAGGCGGAGGTAGATTTCGAAGTTATATTAATTGCACAACCAAAAACTAAATCACGATTAGATATAAATCCATTTTAACAGTTTTATCTGGCCGCTTTTCACGAGTTCTTATTTCATTTTTATGGTTTCGTTCATCTGACGAAACCCTATTCGTCTCACTCCTTTGTCTGTCTGTCTGTCCGTCACAGAGCCCGTTCTCAGAAACTATACATGTTAGAGATTTGAAATTTTGGGTACTTATAGCTGAACACCTCACATTAAACAACAAATCATAAAATTTTGAAAAAGTTGGTAATTAACTGAATTACGGGCTAATTAACTTCTAAAATTAACCAATCCACCTTTTTAACGCGGATTCAAATGAACTTTCTCCAAATCATCCGTGTTTCTCCTAAGGGTTGCCAGTAAAATCAGCCGATGCATGGTTACCACGGAGGAAATTAAGCCGAAAAATGAAGTGGGCATTATAAATCGAAATCGCATATCAGAAAATATTGGTCCCAGAAATTTGTAAATGGAATAGACAGACGCAGAAAAAAATCTACTTTCATTTGGTATAAAGTTCACATTTCTGCGATGTGTATAAGTTAAAATATCCACTAAAAATCGATCGATAAAAATTTATTTTCTTTAATTGGAAAGACAAAGAAAAAAGATTTCAAAGCAGGTAGACATGACGACGCTGCGGTTTTTCTAATAGCATATTTTAATACGGAATTTTAACTTTTTAAATATTAAATTTTTTGATTAAATTTTATGGCATCCCGATGTCAAATTTCTCGCTGATTTTATTTATACCTATTTCTAAGTCCTATCTTAATTGCAAGCTGAAATATTAATTATTTAATTAATCGGTTTAACTCGCAGAAGAATAAATGTCGGTAACTCCCACATGTGTATTTTAAACAATTCTTTCTAAGTGAGCCCCTAATTATGTTGGAGACATGAAATTTCGGGTACTTATAGCTGGACACATCACATCAAACAACAAGTGATAAAATTTTTGGAAAAATTCGTACATTTAACCCTTGGGGTCCCGCATGTGTATTTTAAACAATTCTTTCTAAAGGTGAGCTCCTAATTAGTTTATAGGCGTGAAATTCTGCATACTTATAGCTGAACACCACACATCATACGACAAATGATACAATTTTGAAAAAGTGGTACATTTAACACTTTGGGCTCCTGCATGTGTATTTTAAACAATTATTTCTAAGTGAGCCTCTAAGTTGGAAGGGTGAAATTTTGCATTTTTATAGCTGAACACCTCACATCAAATGACAAATCATAAAATTTTAAAAATGTACGTTTAACCCTTTGGGCTCCCACATGCGTATTTTAAACAATTCTTTCTAAGTGAGCCCTATTTAGGTTGGAGGCGTGAAATTTTGCATACTTATAGCTCAACATCCCAGATTACACGTCAAATAATAAATTTTGAAAATGTTTTATGTTTAACCCTTTCAACTCCAGCTCGTGTATTTTAAGCAATTCTTTCTAACTGAGCCCCTAATTAAATTGGAGATTTTAAATTTTGCATACTTATAGCAGAACACCTGAGGCCAAGCGACAAATCATAAAATCTTGAAAATGTCTTACATTTAACCCTTTGAGCTACCACATATGTATTTGAAGCAATTCTTTCTAAGAGAGCCCCTAATTAAGTTGGAGACATGAAATTTTGCATACGTATAGCTGAATACCTCAGACCACACGACAAATTATAAAATCTTCAAAAAGTCTTGTATTATTTACCTCTCCGGGCTCTAGCTTGTGTATTTTAAGCAATTTTTCTAACCTCCACCCTTTTCACCCGGGGAGCACTTTTCCAACTTTTGCCGACACCCCTTTGACCCTTCTTTCATTTTGTGCACCATAGCCTTACATATTTTAGTTCCATTTTTTACCGCCAGGTGCGCCTACTGATCTCAGGTGCTATGGGCCCAATCCCCTCCACTAATATATCTGCGGATAGTATGTAAAACGAGATTTCGTTCGGATAGATGTTTAGAATCGAGTGCGCCCCCTGGTTGCGAGATGTGGAAGTAATAGATTTTTCAAAAAGATAGTGTTTTGAAAGGAATATTAAACGAAACCCTCTGTGCGATCTGTGATCACACTTACCCACTTGTTATATAATAGCTGGTTTTATCAGAATCCTGTTAAGGCGATATTAAAAAAAATTTCCATGCTCAACAACTCTAAATTCTCTGGCACATTTTCAGATTCAGTTTTAATAGAAAAAATTAAAAACTTGCTGATGTGATGTTTGAAAAGATTTATAAGCGGCATGTGTTTTTATTTTTCTTTCAATTAATTGAAACTTTATTAATAAACAATTATTTTCTCAGTAGGGCAATATTTTTCGTTTCTAACACAATCTCTTCGGGAAATTCTGTTCAAAATGCCCACTTTGACATCATTTTTTGAAATATATTCTGCCTCTATCAAAAAATCTATCATAACGGTACATTATAGTTTCTGGAGAAGATAATCTATCAATTGGATGCGTTTGAGAGCAAAAATGAATTTAAAAAAAAAGAAAGCAGTTTGGATTTGAATACACCCTTAATAAGATGATTTTTTTCTTCAACCGCTATGTATTTTTAATTTGTTTTTGCTGTAAGAATTGGTCCTATCAAAAACTTGTCTATATAAATGGTAAGGCAATATTAACAAGATATGATAAATTCATGGGGATTTTATATCTTGTGAATTGACGGAGTTATGGATTTTTTTTCTTCAACCCAACCTTTTTGTTTTCGTTTTATTTATATATTTATTTATTTATTTATTGCGGTACGAATTGATCCCATCAAAAACTTGTGAACATAAAAGTTGTAGATAATATTAAGGAGATTTATAATAAAATTAATTGGATTTGATATCTTGAGAAATGACGAAGTAAGGAATTTTTTTTCTCCCAAAAAAATATTTTTTGCGCCCCTTGAGCCCATTTTTAATTTTATCAAAAATCTGCGATACATAAATTTTGGTCCTCTTTTTAGAAGTAATAAAAACATTAAACTGATTTGATACGTACAAAAATTAAGTTATGGGGGTTTTTCGGTTTTCACTAAACCCCTCCGTATTTCTATCCCCTTGGTCCGATTTTGCCCATTAACGAACTTGACAGATTTTATGTATCAATTTGGAAGAGATTTGTGCAGAATTGTGGAAGTTATCGTGTCCAGAAGAAAGTTATATATATATATAAACACACACACGACGCCAATAGGTAGTATTTCCATACGAAATATGCATAAAGATGTTCATTTTGAAAAAGTAAACATTCGTTACTGGAGTTTAATGCTGTAAAAATCTAGTATTTCTAATAATCCACATGATTCCGATTAGATTGTTTAAGATTATTATGTTTTATTTTAAAGTAAACCACAAAATTTGGGTCCAAATGTTTACTCTATGCAAAATTTTAAACGTTGCATGTTTTATAAACTTGTGAATTTTATAAATTTTGATCATACAATAGAGTTACGATCAAAATAAATGGAAAAACATTGGTGCAATGAAAACACCGTTGACACTTTCGCGGATCCTGCTGCATGGATTGCAGGGACAGCTCGAGAATTTCACAATTTCCGAAAAGCTTTAAAAACTTCAGAACAAAACAAATTGTGGCTAAAATATTTAAATAACTGGCAGTGTACTGGTAAACCCCAAAACAATATTCTCGATTTAAGGAAACCGCTATGCAAAAGCATTTTTGCAAAACCAGGAATTCGCTCCAAGATCTTAAAAACTTACCTTAATTGCTATAATTGTAATTTTAAACACTTTCGAACAGGGTTGTGTGGTTTAAACCAAGTGGTTTTTTCTCTTTTCCCCTAATGTTTTCATTTATTTTTACACATTATTGAAAAATGCAAAATCCAAGTTATGCAGAAGCTACAAGCAAAGCTTTAGAAAAATGAATTAATAAATTTGTAAAGTGACAAAGATTTTTAATCAAACTTTTCTTATAAGCTTTAAATCTACATGGCAGACTAGAAAAAAAAAAACAAGTAGTTTTTTTTTTTTTTTTTTTTTTTTTTTTTTTTTTTTTTTTAAGCCTTTTATTTTTTAAAATAGCCAAAATGGCAGATTTAAGCTAAAAATACACTTTTACTACTTGGATTGCTTGATTATTTAAGATTTACTAAGGATTACATTTAGCTTCAATGATGACATAATCATAAGTAATTCTCACCATTGGTTACTCTTTGTTCTGTATGCTAATGAATGATTGGCTGTGAAGTTTCTTTGCTGTATGGGTATTTGGTTTAGTAAGCCTTTGTTTTTCTTGCATTCCTTCATTGGGATTGGGGTTTTGCATTATGATTTTATTCTGTTACCAGCAGGGTTAGCACGGTTTAAATCAATTGGTTAAACAACTGTTTTTTTTTAGAAAAAAAATCTAATATATTTTCTCATTTTTGTAATTTAAGTGCTTCAAATTAATTGATATAAATTTTTACTTTTAACATCTTATCCCTCACTACGTCACCGTGAGACATAGTGAGTCTAGGTTATATTTGTACGGATGCAGAATGTAAATTGCATGTGTTGATGAACATATCTGAAGTTCTAAAGAGAAAATTTAAAACATGTGAATTTAGCAAAGATAAAATAGATTAAAAATATTCAATATTTTGAATAAAATATTTTCCTTTGAGAAAACGCAGATTATTTACAATTAATAACATAAAATGACCGTTAAGATTTCAATCAAGCTGTAAAAGAAAATTTTCTTTATTGGGGAGATTTTTTAAGGCTGTTCTCAACTGCTCTACTCAACAAGCGCAAACGATGTGACAAATTTACAAATTCATTTTGTAACAGAAAGATATGAAATTGGAAGACCTGACTATGGAAGCAATTTGGAATCGAACTGTGTTTTCCATTTTTGATAAATAAATTACCTATTGAGTTAAGCAATTTTGATCTCGTGACAAATACGTTTTTAACCTTCCTTGAGTGATTATTCTTCTTTCGCGTGGAAATTCGATTCAAAACGCCAACTTTGACACTATTTTCTGAAAGATCTATTGGTTTGCAAAGAAAAACGCAAAACACAGTTCAATTACATAGTTTCTGAACAACAGCATCTGCTAGTTTCATGCATTTTTGAACAAAAATAAATTAAAACTTATGTCATAAAGTTGCCCTTTTGGATTTAAGAACAGCCTTAAGAATGAAAAGGAAACTCAAGATATGAAGTCGAATAAGAGGTCATTGAAAAATTGGGTGCTAGCGAAGCACCTGTTTACTTTTAACTAAAATATGCAATAAGATATTTAAATCGTCTATTGCATAATCGAATCCACTATTTAGATCTGACAAAAAAAATAGGGGGAAATTGAGATAAGGCTCGTTTGAGACATAATAGAAAAGTGTCTCAAAAATGCCTAATAGGATATATTATTAATTTTTAGTTTAGACATTTAAAAGTAATACGTATTTTAACATAGCTTTGAAAGAAAGCCCGTGTATTAAGTCTGATGGCTGTTTAAATGTTTTAGTGCATGACGACTTTTATAAATCCGCTTTCCATTTTAAGATCAATGTTTTCAGTAGTCTAAAAAGCCGGTAAATAGGTATTTCTGTTCTGTTTATTTTACTGTTGCCTTTTTTTTTTTTTTTTTTACCTGGCAGTTTCAGAGGTGAAGTGTCAAATGACAATACACAATACTTCTTGAAACATGTAAAGATTCTACTGCTAAATTCAAATCATTCCAGGAATTCTTTATAAAAAGCTTTACTTTCAACAAAAGAATTGTTCATGTAGTGTTCTAACAGAAAAATCAGATATTTAAGATTGCAAATTTTTCAAAGAAATTATTTTGAATAGCCATGGGATATATTTATGAAACTACACCATATATTTACTTATAGTACTAGTAATCAAAAGATTGTTAAGATTTTCAAGGTATCAATGTTTCACTATGTAGAGCATTTTATAAAATGGATCATAAGACATAGCTTTTACTAAAAACGTTTAAATTTTAAATTATTTCAATTTTCTACATAATTGAAATTATTTAATTTAAATTTTTAAATGAAGTTATATTACTTATATATCCAACAATGTTTATTTTTTCAATAAATATGTATGTATATGCAATAGGAAAATATATAAAAAAAACCGGTTTAAACCAAAAAACCTGGTTTAAACCAAAACACCAGTTAAAAAAAGAAAGGGTTTTGTACCAACCTTGCTTTCGAATTTAAAAGATGGACTTTAGCATATTTTTAAATCTACTCAGTTTAAAAACGCTCATAGCTGCTATTCCACTGAAATAATGACCAAATTCACTTGCAGAGAAATGTAAAATTTAAATTACAATGTACTCCAAGTTACTTTAATTCAAAAAATGTATATTAGGGTTAACATGCAATGCCCAGTCTAACTTACCCGCACCATGAAAAACACTTATTCATGGTTTCCTCATAGCAAAGAAAAACATTTTAGCATTGAGCTACGCACGAAACAATCCAAGAACAAATTTTGTTAAAGTCAAGGAAAATTAAGGAAAAAAATTTTCAAAAAGAAACTTAGAAGTAAAAATTGTCCATACAGACATCCAAGAATTAAGTTAAATATTCACCCAGAGTGTTTTCAATGAAAATCTTTGTTTTACTATTTCAAAAATATTTTCATTTACGAGGATTTGAATTTACATTTCTTATTCAGCAACCGAACAATTTAGTACGGCTTAAGTTGTGTAAAAATTGGACCTTCTGTGAAGAAAAACTTATTGTTCGAGATTTATTATTGCTTTCAAGTACATTACGAGCAAAACTCTTCGATGCGTTAACTTACATTTCAAAACAATCTTTTGCGGATTTTGTCAAATAAAGCATTTGAATTAGTTTACTAAATTTTCTTTAAAAATTACATAAACCTTTACTGCAGCCACGCAGCCATATTTAAAAAATGAAATAAACAGCACCAATCTCCTACTTTAGTAGAACGAACCCCTGACACGACGGCCATATTTAAAAAGTAATCTTAATTTCAGCTGAATCTCAGCTGCACCGAATCACGCAGGGAAGCGCCAGATGAAACTGACACCTTTTCAAAAGTTTTAATACTCAGAGTTCGGAGGTACGGAATATAGAAATATTTAAAGCAAACTTCCTTAAAATAACCGAACGCCTTTCAAAATCTCCAGAGGAATCAAAATTTATCTTTACAGACTGGAGAAGCCAAGGAGAGGAACGGATGAATAGTCAGATATTCCAACTGGATTTCCAGCGGCTTGTGAAATAGTTTCGTGGATAGGTAGCATCGTTTCCGTCTTCCCCATCTGAAATACCATCGCGTGCTACGCTGCATATTTCCTATATAACACACTGTTTTGGAAGAATTCCATTTCACAGTGCAATAGTAAAAATATTTGTTTCAGAACAGAATATCAATCTGCGAAATCAGTTTTAAAGCTAGGTTTTTAATTCTGTCGAAATGTTCCCAAATGTCTATTATTCATGAAGAACTAATCAGTCAACGTTTGTGAAAATATAAATTTTAATTTAGAACGTTCTATCAGTGAAAGTAAATTAGGTAGTTTGGTAAAATTAAGGAATCAAAAACTTAACATATTCTGCAAGTATAAATTCCATAAGTGTAAAGAAGCAAATGAAAATATATTCACGGGCAAATTGCACGCGAAATGAAAACCGCGACGATTACCCCACCCCCCTCAACCTACAACTATACGTGTGAAACACGTGGTCTTGTATTCGGTCCAAAACCGATTATCACCGGCCTGGTCCGTAGTACATCGGTCGGGCCAAATGTAAAGGTTACGGGCATGACCCGTAGTACATGGGTCGGGCGAAATGTAAATGTTACGGGCATGGCTTCTGGTACAATGATCGAGTCAAAGGGCTAACGGGATTACTAATAAACCTTTTTACAAGAATTAAAAAAAAATAAAGTTTATAAACAATTTAAAAACGTTTATCCATTAGGCAAAGTACCTATTTTAACTTTCCAAATTATATTTACATTAATACTTTAAAATCCACGAATTTCCTAACAATTTTTTGTGTCAATACATTAATTAAAAATAGATGTAATCACCAATTTAAATCATTTGATTAAAATTGCTGACAGTTCATTCAAAACTATTCCGGCTTATTCCGAAATTTAAAAACTTTCCGGCCTGGTTTACAATCACTAAACTGATTTAACGTACGATTTTCTATTACAGAGGTACGCAATTTATAAAACAAAGAGTCTTATTTGGAAAAATTATGCCATACCGATACTGGATTTTTATGAATGATAATTTTCTTTGTTTTTAATAAAACTTAGGTGCAGATTCACCGTCGCCAGCCGCTACGTGGCAACTAAATTTTGTGCTTTGGACACTAACTTTTGGTGTCCAAGTCACTTTTTTTTTTTTTTTAAGATAAATTTTCTTATAGGAAAACAAATGTTTGAAGTGTATTTTGATTTTTATAGAACAAAATCTCATACATTCAAAGTTTTAATATGTCCCTTCGTATGACAAAGTTAAAATAAATATTTTCCTAATATTCCCCCACTATCATCATTGCTTAGTTTATACACATTTTTTAAAACTATCTTACCCAGTTTTACCTTCCGACTGCATAGTTTAAGATTTATATTACACTTAATATTCAAATTTCAAGAATATTATGATTAAATTTAAAATAAACATTTGATGTAATTAGCCTGTGTTTTGTTGTACACGGGTATATTAAATATCTTTTCACTTTAGTTTTTTTTTTTGTTTCGTCTCCAATACTGTTGTCTTTATGTGTGTTTCACAATGTGCTCGAAGGATGTTTTGGGTTCAAGAGCAACAGGATCGTAGATTTGGGGTGTATGTACAGTCGTAGAAACTACTAACTCAAATTATCGTAGACAAAAGTTACTGGTACCAAACGTTTGGAAATAAAGTCTACTTTTAAATGTATATAAAATTTGCTTAGGTGGCCAACTACATATTAAAACGAATCCAAACTCCCCCCCCCCCCCTAATGGCAATACCCAATTTTAACGAGATATTTCAAATCTTCGGTTAAAACTATGCCTAGACACCAAATTCCAAGTCATTTGAATAATAAGTTTTTGAATTATAAACATTCAAAATTTAGTGCTTCTAATGTTAAATTACATTTACATATTTTTATTTATAACTTCTGAAATTATGATCCTAATGCTCTAATTTTTAGTGTCGTAATAATTCTAATATACCCAAACATAAATACGGTGAATTTGCAATTTTTATAATTTTCTGATATGAATTATGGAATATAAAAAAATTATGAATTGCAACCTACAATTTTTTTGATGGATTCAGATTTATTAAGTCCTGCTTTATGGAAATCCAAAATTTCATATTTTTTCTTCCAAGTAGTTTTCAAACTATGCTTAAACGGTAAAATGATGGTTTAAGGGGCCGTCTATGGTAGAAGTAACTAGATATTTTGAAATTTCTCATGCGATCCTGTAATCTAATAGACTTAATTGATTGCTTAAGGTGCATTGATCAAGAAGGGGGCTCTAGTTAACAATCTAGTACGAAACTTCAATTTGGATACAGCCCTTAAAATAGGCTCGTTTTAAAATAACTTCTCGGAAACTTATGGTACGAATTGCATAAAAATTTGTTTTTAGACTAATTGAAGGGTGTAGACTTCATTTATTTTGTCAAAATTGTATACTGCTATTGAAAAAACAAAGTTATGATTCGTTTTAATATGTAGATGGCCCCCTAAGCAAATTTTATATACATCATTTAAAAGCAGACTATTTCCAATCGTTCGGTACCAGTAACTTTCTTCTACGATAATTTGTTGAGGAGTTAGTAGGGGGGTGTTTACTTTTCTTTTCCACGTCTGTACCAATAAATAAGATTATTGTACACAGTCGTAAATGCGCGGAGTTTTTATACCCCGATATTTACTGAATTAAGCAGGTATTTTAAATATTACTATTCAAATCTGAAACTTATCAAATTAACTAATAAAAAAACTAATTCTCATTCAAATAACTTTAAATAGCAGAAACAATTTAATTAAATTGTTAATTATATTTGTTTTAAAAGTTTATAAAAAAAAAGTTTTGAAATTCCAACCGCATATTCTATATTCCAACCGCGAAGAAGTGCTGAAATTTCCTTACAGCTTCAGATTCTAAATTTAAAAAATATATAAATAAGCTTTCAGAATAACACTTCAGCAATTTAAATTTACCGATGATTAAATATTTCCAAACTGAAACTTATTTAACTAGGAACACATCTTTAGTTTTTGCATTATGATGAATAGTTTTCCAGAAAAAGAAAAATTAAAAGCTGTTAGGGGGAAAAAAAATGATATGCAAATTTAGAAGAGCAATGATTTTCCCTTCTCACCTGAGGGAAGTGTAGTGGATTGCACTGTTCTAATTTTAGATGAGGCTGTATTGATTACGTTATTACATTTCTGCAAGTGTTACATTTTTCCATACAAATGTATTTTAAATGTCAAAGCTCTCTTCATTGTGGAGCAAAGGCTACTAAATGAAACGCTAACAGTAAGAAATATGTGCAACATTATCGGAAGAGCTTTCGGATAAGCTGCTCGCATTTTAGTACAACACTCAAGGCTTAAATCGCGCTAGATTTGTATGCCTCGTTTCAGATTCCAAATAAAGTAGAGTAGTAAAACACGGGATTCTTAAAACTTTTTTTTTTTTTTTTACGGGTAAGAGGGGAGGGGGGTGTATGCACCAAGACAAACAATACTTTTAAGGGGTCTCTAAACTAAAAAGGAAAAAAAAAAAAGTTAAAAAGCACTATTTTCAACATTTAATATCTTAAAATGTACGATTTTTAAAGCAAAATTTTTATTGAGATGAAAGATAAGCAAATTCTTTCGTGTATTTAAGAAATTGAAATAAGCAAAATTAGAATTTATAGGAGGATCCAAATTGAGACATTTGACGAGCAGAAAATTGTTATAACAGCTTATGCGCAGGATTACAAAATACAATTTTCAACTAGAATAAAAATGTTGGTGGCTACTTATACTTCAGATTGCAATAATTACCCTGAACCTAAATTTGTATTTAAAGCATTTATATTTAATTTGAAAAAGTTATACTAAGCAATGTAAAATTTTAAAAATTTCAACAGCACAACGATCTAATTTTAATTATAAAAAGTGAAATTTTATGTTCAGTTCATACAGACTAATACGAAACATATGTTTTGAAAATTGAGAAAATATTCAGAAGTTTGAGATACCATGAGCGTGACGCCCAAAAACGTCATCAGGAGAAAGTTGACTTAAGTTTCGGAAACGCCACTTCAACTGTTGAGCAGGTATAATTCTAAAACTTCTGTTCAAATAGGTATTTCAAGGAACCAATTATAACAAAATGTTCAAAAAAGATAGTTTAAAAATTTTCGAAACTAATTTTTTTAATTGTTAAAGCTTTAAGAATCCCGAGACCCCTTTATCGAATTCAGTACAGTAAGGTATTTTTTAATTAATGAAAGGGAAAAGGCTGATCTACCAAATATGTGGTTTATTAACTATACAAAATAATGTCAGAGTAATCAAATTTATAAATTAATAGAAAATTAAAAAAATTTCATATTGACATGAAAGTATTAGTTGTAATTTTTATCTTAAGGCAATCTTCTAATTAAGTCTGGACATAAAAAGAAACCGTGCATAAAATTACCTTTTCGGACATTTCAGTTCTTTCAGAATTAAAAATACAAAAAACTATCAATACTTTTACAAATCTAAAGAGACTGCTTTATTAAAAGAAAAACTCATTTCGTTCAACTCCTGTTTCCAATTGGTTAATTTGGCTTTTAAATTCATAATTAGCTTGCAATGAATGTTAAAGATATCTAAAGTTTTCTGATTCGCCATAGAATATAGGCAGTTTCTTTTTTAAAAAATTTTAAATTTATACATTTTGAATTTTAGCCAATACAGACTGAAATTTAAAAAATCTTTCCACAAGTCTCACTAGTTTAAATTCTTGAAATAAAATGTGTAGTCAGTCACTGATTTTTGTGCCAAAAGAGAATAATAAAATACACACGAAACTCAACAGAAGTTGCTGAAATTAGGTTTCCATCCAAGCCAATATTATATTTTTACTTTCTTTTATCTTCAATAGAGGAAAGTATTGTAATCGAAATTTTGTTAGACTTCCCTATTTTCGACGGATTTACATGTTTTTAGGGATCTGATCCCCAAAACATGTTTATAGAAAATGTGTGTCCGTGGCCATTGTACCTTCAAAAAGTGCGAAGTTATGCATAGAATTGAACCAAATTTTGTGTGTATGTTTTTGGTTATGGCAAGAAGGCCCTCCATGAGTGTGGAAAAATTCCACCAGAAGGGGGCGATGTAATAGCGATGTTTGTGTAATCTTAATTTTTTTCTTAGTTTTATTGTACACCAGTGGCTCGTGAATCGACGGGAACTTCACATCCTGATAAGCCGATTATTCGTGATTTTAATAAATATCATGATAGAGATTAATTCGTTTTTACTCCGATTAATTGACTGAAGCAGAAATTTAAAGATGAAAGCCAAAGTTTATATAGTATTGAACTAATAAAAATGAAATATTGACATTTGTAACAATATTTTTAAATATTAAAATATGAAAGTTTTGGGATTGGCACATCCAACTAGAATTATTGTATCTAGCATTAAAATTAACATTATTTTTAGACTTATCTCGTTAAAACGGTACGTATTGGAGCAATTTGGATGTCGTATTTAGACACAGTAGTAGGGCAATTCCACAGATTTTTTTTTTTTTTTTTTTTTTTGGGGGGGGGGGGGGGGGAATCAAATTTATAAAATGTTTAATTGAAGGGTATGATTGGTAAACTATTTTTATATTTTATAGAAAAAGTGATAAAAAAGTATTGTAAATTACTGTTTAAAAACTAAGATAAGTACCATTATTGTCTTAGTAAAGTCAATGTTACTTCAGTTACACGTGTAAATGCCATTTTCTGTTTTATTATTCATAAATTAAACAAGTAACTTATAATTTGGCATTACTCAGTGTTGTTGAGAACATTAAATCACTTAACTGGATAATTTACACACTTCAGTGAAGGCAGAAAAAATGTATATTTTGTTACGTCAGTTACAGAATCTTGAATTGCAATTTTTGGGACTCTGAGATATTGAAATAATCTACAGGTATTCACGGCCCTACTAAGAAATATTTGAAATCGTGAAAATATGTTCTAGCTTTATTAGTAAATTTTTTACATAGATTTGAAAACAAAATTCGATGATAAAATGTTACTTCAGTTACGATGGAATTGCGCAGTATCAGATATACAGAGTGGTTCACCTGTTGGATCACTTTATTATGAGACTCATTTTTTTATGAGAAGATCGAAATTCTTTATTGAACATGGAAGGTGGGTCTGCCATTTATGTATGGCCACTATCGCACGTAGCCATCGCGGCTCCGCATCATCCTAAGCGTACACTTTACTTTTCAGATCCCCCCCCCCCCCAAAAAAAAAAAAAAAAATCCACTGGGGTTAAATCGCTCGATCTTGACGGCCAATTTACACAGAATTTCTTGAAATTACGCGATCTGGAAATTTCTCATTCAATAAGTTGATGGTTTGGAGTGAGCAGTGTGTGCAGTTGCACCGTTGTGTTGTCAGCGAATCCATAATTACAAATGGGATACATTTGATAGCTCATACATGCATGACAGCTGACAACCTGTGAAATATTTAGTTCAAAAAAGAACCCGGTATATAGTTCAAATATTTGTTCCGCAGGAAGACTGACAACCAGCAATTAGAAATGCTTAATGTCGAACATATTTTCCACCGGTGTCAAATGATCCCTTTTAATGCGATTTATAGGTTATTTTAAACGTAATTTTAAATTTATGAAATATTTTTAAATAAACTGAACCGTTGGCTTGATTTATTTCTAATTTTTAACCTATTACATAAGCATAAATCAAAATCCTAAATTTCGTGATAGGTTATTTGCGATTGGTCAGTTTGACACTGGTAGAAAGTGATAACTGAAGTCACGATAAAAATAAATTATTTTTTCCCTTTAATGACGATCGATATCTTAAGGACTTATGTTTAAACGTCCCTAAAATATGTATTAGGAGTAATTTAAAATTATGTTAAATATCAAAATATTTGGAGATACGTAAAGATTTTTAAAAATCTGGTATCTCTTGGAATTCTAAAGTTCAGCTTTTTAAAAAATGACGTTAATCATTAAAATTGACGATTCAATAAGATATTGAAATGTTCTTCACAAGTCCAAGTTGAGTTTTTGAAGAGTTCTGACGACGCCGCAATCCTGTGGAACAAAATTCATGTTCCTTAAAATGGGCAGATTCCATTATACTTCAGTTCATAAAGAACGAAATTGAGATGTTTACGTTGTACGAACACACACTGAAATTATGGAATCTATATATTTAATGTCTCAGAACTCTAAGCTTCAAGAATTTTCGAAATTTTAATTTCTTTACAGGTTAAACTATATTTTCTGAACATTTTCATATAGTTATTTCCTCGAAATTCTCATTAGAACAGAAGTTATGGCTTTTAGAATTATACCCGCTCAATAGCTGAGGCGGCGTTTCCAAAACTTTGAAGTCATTTTTCTCCAAATGACGTTTTTGGACTTAACGCGCACGATCTCAAAAGCTTCTGAATATTTTTCAAAAAATTGGCAAAACATGTTTAATGATCGTCTATAAACCTAAAATTGCCTTTGTTTTAGTCAAATTTTTTTTTTTAGGTGAATATACTGTTGAAATTTTCAAAATCTTGCATTAGCTAAGTACAACTTTAAAGCATTTTTATATTTTTAATACAAATACAAATTTACCTAGGTTCAGGGTAACTATTACAATCTGAAATGCAAGTAGGCACCAAAATTCTCATTCTAGTCGAAAATTTTATTTTGTAATTCTGTGCGTAATCTGTTATGCCAATTTTCTGCTCATCAAAAGTCAGAGTTTGGAGCCCCTATAAACGCTAATTCTGCATCTTGAAATTTTTAAAATACATGAAACGAAAGAACATACTTGTGTTTAAAAATCTTATACATTAAGATATTGTATGTTGAAAATAGTCTCATTTTTTCCCCCCCAAGAGTCCAGACCCCTTAAAGGTCATCGGTTTTTACTCAAAATATTAATTTCATCTATGACCAAAATTTCGCCCAAAACAAGATAGCTTTATTTTCATAATTTGAAGACCAATTTGAAGATTTCTAATTTCAAAGACTTTCCAAACTTTGAATAAGTATGACTTTCTGCAGATAGCTTCCCTGAAATTTAAATTCGCCAAATGATGTTTTGCATGATTTTGCAAAGTACATTTGGAAGAAGGTCAAGATACTTTTAGATTAAAGGTTTTGTAATTAAGAATGATAATATAGTATCGGAGTTTTTCAAAAAATCACAAAAAGTTTTCATCAAGTTATACAGTTGAAATTAAATTCGCCTAACACAAGTAACCCGGAGTCCTTCAAAAACAGTTTCGTAACTTACGGCCAGAACATTTTCGAAAAATATTTGCACAAGATCAAGGCCATGTTTATTCGCAGTCAGACATCGGTAAAAATATTTCTCGTAGAAAGAATCCATCAACGGATAAATTCAAATACTTTGAGATTTGCATAAGTACGTAACTATTTATTCAACCCTATAGAGATATATTTTTACATGAAATTCGGCATAGCAAAGCTTATAAGAACTTTAAATATATAAAATATATTGTATGAAGTCGGTTTTAAATTTTTATAAATGTAAAAATGCTCGGCCTGCAGTCATAGATTTCGAAGTACTAATTTCACCAACAAAAACTAAAATCAAGATTATATAAAAACCCAGTTTAACAATTTTATCTAGTCGCTTATGACGAGTTTAATTTCATTTTCTTTAATAGCTATCAGAATCATGTAATTGCGATTTTTTCTTCAACCACCCCTTTTTTTTGGGGGGGGGGGGGGGGAGGCTGTAAGACGTGCTCCTATCAAAAACTTTCCGATATAAAGATTGTAGATAATATTAAGAAGATGTATAATAAATTTAAGCGGATATGATATCTTGTTAATTGACGAAGTTAAAAATTTTCTTCACCTCCCCCTTTTCTTTGGAGAGGAGGGGGGGGGGAGGCTGTAAGAGTTGGTCCTATCAAAAAACTTGTCAATATAAAAAAAAGTGCAGATAAGATGATTTATAGTAAATTTAAGTGGATTTGATCTTAAATTGACGAAGTTATTTTTTTTTCTCTTCTTAACCCCCCCCCCACCCCCTCTTTTTTTCGCCCCTTGAAGTCATTTTTAATTATATCAAAAATAACAAATTTTCGGCACTTTTCCCAGAAGTAATAAGTTTAATATGTATCATAATTAAGAAGTTATGGGGTTTTATCCGTTTTCACAAAATTCTCCCCGTTTCCAAATGCTTTGTCCGAATTTGCCCATAAACGAACTTGACAGATTTTCTGCCCCTTGATTTCATGTATCAGTTTGAAAGAGATTTGTGCAGAATTACGGTGTCTATAAATAAGTGATAAAGTTTTGAACTGGAGGGGTGGTTTTGGTTTCTAGGGGTCATGATCGGCATAGATCTGCAAAAATGTTCCAGAAATTCCAACAGAGGAGAATGTAATAGGTAGGGTTTCTTCCGAAATCTACCTAAAATGGGCTAGACCTACAATAATTGGAGTCATCTTTCGCCTTTATACGCATCGCAAAATATTGCGCTAGTAGCAATTTAATTTCGTTGGCTAGAGGGCCAGGTGAATAAATAAAAATTCTCGGGTATATTTTTTAGATTTGTCACTGTACAGTATCATCGATAAAACTTTATTTCGACCGAAAGAATTTCGAGTTAAGCGAGTTTTGTAATTAATTCCCCCTAATAGGTGAACATAATGTCCGTAAGGGGTCTCAGGACTCTTAAAATTGGAAAAAATGAAAAAAAAAAAAGACCATTTTCAACATTTAATATCTAAAAATGTATTTGATTTTAAGACAATTTTAATTCGAATAAAATATACAAGAATGTTCTTTCATTTCATGTATTTAAAAAATTATAAGATGCAGAATTAGCATTTACAGGGAGCTCCAAACTGTTAGACATTTGACGAGCAAAAAATCGGCATATCAGCTTACGCGCACGATTACAAAATAAGTATTGCAACTAGAATGAAAATTTTGGTACCTACTTATACTTCAAAAATGGTAATAATTACCCTCAACCTAAATAAATTTTTATTTAATGCTTTTTTATATTTTTAATACAAAGTTGTATTTCGCTAATGCACAATTTAGAAAATTTCAACATTATAATCACCTAAAAAAAATATTTTTTTGAACAATAGAAAGGAAATTTTAGGTTCAGTTTATACAGACTAACATGAAACATATGTTTTGAAAATTTCATGAAAAAATATTCATAAGTTTGAGATATCGTGTGCGTTATGCCCAAAAACGTCATTTGGAGAAAAATGGCTTCAAAGTTTCCGAAACGACGCTTCAGCTATTTAACGTGTATAAATGTATAAGCCATAACTTCAGTTCTAATACGAATTCCAAGGAAACAATTATATCAAAATGTTCAGAAAAGATGGGAGTTTAACATCTTAAAAAATTAAAATTTCGAAAATTTTAAAGCTTTAAGAGTCTTGAGACCCTTTAAATCGATAAGTTGGCAGTTTTATATCTTTGCAGTTCATCCTCAAATCGAGAATTTTGTACTTAAGTTTAATAAAATTTGTACAGAATTTACAAATTAACTAAAAGGACCGCCACTATTTCGATTCTCGTTTTCAAATATTCTATATATTTTAATCTCAGGTCTTCTATGCTGAATCAGAGAAAGATTTAAATACCTATTAGATAAATGTACCGCCAAAAATTATAATGAAACATACGTCACTTCGAATGGAAATGCCACCCTATTGTAAAGAAAGGGGTAAAAAGTAAGCTCGCCTCGTTATTAAATGTAGACACCATTAAGTCTTAATAACCAAGTTTACGAAGATCAAAAGAGAACACAGGGAATGTCAATTATACAGTTATTCAAATAATTTTATTAACTTTATAGGGACAACCCTGATTCAAGATTCTCGAGACACCTATTGCAAATTAGCTGAGCTTCGGAGAAATATCCTTAAAAATATGACGTTCAAAGCAAAATATTTCCCAATTTAAGTTGAGAGTTAATATCGGCACTTGTGTTTAATTGCTTACTAACAGAGTTCCAAGTGAATTTGTTTGTGGGGGGAGGGACTAACCTTTAACCGATGTTACCGGTCTCACAGACCGGTGATTTTTTCAATTTTCATAGTTTAACTTACAAATTTCAGTTTATCTACAAATACAACTGAAATTTTGTTTCGGTTGGAACTTTAGTACTAACACCAGAGACATAGAATAGGTGAATTTTAATTATAACACTCCTGTACAAAAGGTTTAGCACAAAAACATCCTATGAGTTTATCCCGGCTTTTATTCATCTTTCGATGGAGCGGTCTCGCAGACAATTTCTGTGACATCAGTTAAAGGCTAACGCTTTTATGTATTGCTTCACACCTTAAAGCATCCCGAAAGTAACCGGTTTCTCAGTAAACATTCCAATGACAAAGCCTAGTGAAGTAGTTAAGATTTTGTAAAATAACGAAAAAGAAATTAGACTTGCAAAAAGACAGTTTAGCAACTTTTTTCAAACAACTTAAAATATCAATACAGAAGAATTTAAGAAAGATTTTAGACAGTGATCTAGGAATCAAATGTCATGAAAGAAACTCGTGAACACGACCTCCCATTCTTAATTTGACTGCAAATCACAAAATCAAACTAAACATTCAGGAGTAGCCACTGTAACTAAGTACACATTTTAAAATAAATTCATGCACAGATAATGAAGACAAGTTAGTCTGCCAAAATCAGACTATTTACAAAACAATGAAAAGCAACTCAATCCATCAAGGATGGGCTCTCGACACTTCAGGAGCTTCACTCCCTCAGTGCAATTGTCAGTAGCCAAATACACAACGACATTAGAATAGGAGATCGAAGACCCTCAAGTGCACTTGTAATCCCATGATCTTAACGGAAACGGCGAGAAAGATTAGAAGCTGAAGTTAATACATTTTATCCGATTATGTTCTATATTTTGTTAAGTACTTTTTTTAACCACATTTTAGTGCTTTAAGTATCATTGAAACGTCTGTTCGTTCCCTGGAAAAAAGCTGTTTCATTTTAAAGAAAAATGTTTTTAGATGAGGAGCATTTAAGTGTTTTACGCTGAACGAATTAATGGTCCCAGATTTCACTTTTATGAAACAAAGTATTTTAAAATAAAACTGCGTCAGTCTTATAGGGAAAAAAACAATCTTGTATGAGTAGAGGTATGAAAGAGACAGTATAAAATGCATTTTGTACAGCAACAATACAACTGATAAAAAGCTTTTCCGAAATACGAAAAAGCTTTTAGAAAAACATGCAAGAAGATTTTAGAAGTTTGAAACTAACCTATATCAATAACGACATTTAATACAATAAATTTCTTAAGACGTAACGTTTGCTACGCGAAATTTAGGTTCAGTTGCAAAAATTGTATGTACATGCATTAAATGCCACAATTGGATCGGCCTTGGTATCTCATCTTTTTAACACTAAAAGATGACTACGCTATCACGAATTTGAGGAAAACCAAGAATTTATGAAACAATGTGGAAAAACTTCAATACCGGTGTTTAAATTTTTCAACATTGATTTACCTAAATTCATCAGATTGAAAGACAATTTCCCAAATCTTGGGCTTCTAAAATCTTCACAATGTTAAAGCCCATATAACAATTACGTTAATACAATTTAAATATTAGTATAAGTGAAAATATTACAGAAATTTGCATAAATTAGTAAAGTAATGGGATCAGTGTTAGAGCACGATTACGTTCTCATATTGAAGTTTAGTACGGGATTAGTTAAGAATAAGTCCATATCGTTAGAGTTACAGGTTAGCCAAAGTTAGATAGGCTAACAAAAATAAACTTACCAATACTGGTCTTCCCAATACGCTGCTTCGCATTTGTTTGAGCGGACATCTGCAAACGATTTTGATAAATAAGTTTTCTAATACAGCTTAAAGTAATCAATTAACAATTTTCATAAAGCTATCACCAAAATATTTAAATAAAAACCATTTTCACAACTCTAGTTCACGTTTAAATAAAGCATACAAATTTAGAATACAAAAATCTACCAACGACGTTAATATTGATATTTCAATTTACAGTACCAAATTTACAACTATGTCAAGTGCAGACAAAGTACTGATCAACAACAAAAGAGACTTGTACCTTTAAATTGTAATCCAAGTTTTCAGACAGACTCCATAGATTCTTCTTACTACAGATGGCAATGTTCAAGCTTAACACTTGATAAACTTTTCAACCGATAAATTCGCAACAGTCAAATTTTATGAGCGCATGCGTGAATATCTAACCGAAAGTTAAGAATACGGAGATAGATCTAGTAATTATCACTGCAAATCTTAACCATACTAAAATAACTCATTTCCACAGTTTGAGTCACGCAATTAAAAGAAACGAGGACAAACGTATAAGAAAATAAAAGCTTCTATAATATTTTTAATATTTAATTTTTTATACAAATTTGAGTTATTAAGACGGATGCGATTATGGCGAACAATGCCAAGGTAGCTTTAAATACGAACAATCTATGGACGTTAAGACTTGACTAACGTTACGTCTTCTTCATAAATATTACCTACACAAACTACAGGCTAACAAACAAAACAGAAAACATTTCGTTTAACCTTTTAACTGATGTCACGCGGTCTCCCAGACCCCGCGACTCCCAGCTGTAAACACTTTTACAGATTTTTACTTTTCTGTACTGAAGTTAAATATGAATAAAACACTTTTTTCATGCAATTTAATTCACATGCTCTTAAGAGAAGGACAACGATATTGTTAGGACAAAATTTAAGTAAATTCAACCATTTGAGTTATTTTTTTTATTCATTTTATTCGAGGGTTCAGAGAACGGATCACATCAGTTGTGCGAAAAATTTTAGTCACATCAGTTAAAGGTTAAAGCTGGGACAAACTATGAGCTCAGAGACAAATCTTAAAGTTAAGACAAATTTTATGTCCCAGTTGGGGAGGGAGATCCTTAAAATTAGAAATTCAATCTGACCCAATATTACGCGAATATTGCAGTTCGTCTTGAGTTATTGGCGAAATATTTGCCAATATTGGGGCAGTATTTCTTACAAGATAGTCACTCTTTTGAGGGAAAATTCAGCCACATTTACAGTTAGGAATTTATCTTGTGTGGGGAGGGCTGTACATTATGTTATCACTTTAGGGGGGGGAGGGGTAACATTCTTTACGTGTTTAAGACAATAAATTTATGAAATTACAAAGTTCATAACATTCCAGATTATGGAATTTCCCAATATTCGCCATTCCTATTCTGCCGTGTGCGCATTTAATTCGTTATTATAGAAACTAGGTTCGAAATACTTATTTTTACTAGTAAAGAATGAAGGAAGAATTTCGTCACCTGTTTTGTTTATAAGAAATTCTGCTTATCCTCGCCCAAGGGACAATTGCAAGAAGACAAATATTACGTTTAAATGCATTATGCGGCAAAAAGCTATTACTAAATACTTTTAAATACTATTTCTTGAAAGTGTAATTTCATAAAATTATTTCATTTAAGTAATTTTATTAACTTCTCTTCATTTCAATCAGTAAAATATATAACCATATCTGTATATCATTGCAAACGAATAAAAAGGGAAAAAAATTAAAATATTTTTTAGACGCTGATAACGATGTAAGGTTTGGGGGGGGGGGGGGATTCAAGGAATGATAACGTACAATATCGTGAGAGAGAGGGGGAGGTTCAAAACTGCCATAAAGTTGATAACGTTATCTATGTAGAGCCCCTAACTAAAAAAGCAACTTTCCGCTACATGGGTTCAGGGACTGATTTACAAATTTGGGGGCCCTGGGCGCAGATGCTTACAGGGGGACAGAGAAAAAAATATCGGAAAGGTAGTTACTAAGATAACCACTATTGAATTTAATAATTGCTCTAAAATATCCATTAAAATATTAAAATTGTAAATCATTAATTTACTTATACATAATTATTTCAAAATTATTGAATTTAAATGAGTAGACATTTTATAATAAATTGTGTGGTGCTGATTATCTTTTCCTACGCAAATCTATATCTGGAATGATAAAGTATGCAACAATTAATAAATTTTCCGCAATACCAAGCTACACTTATTTAAATTTAAAATATTAGGGGACATTGCTACCTACGAGCTACGCTTACCAACCCCCACATAATCTTGACGAGAAAAGGAACAGGATTAAATAAGAATTAAAAATACAATATATCTTTAAAGAGATGAAGATAAAGGAAAATATTCACTCTAATAAAGTAATTAAATATAGATGTTTCGTACAAAATATACGATGTTATAAAAATACAATACGAATACAACAGAATGTAGAATGAAATAGAAAATTCCATTAGATGTTAAAATCTACATCAAATTTTGAACAATAACCGAGAAACTTTCAGCAGCATTTGGGGGGCCCCTGAAAATCAGGGGCCCTGGGCCTGTGCCCCGAGTACCTTGCCGTAAATCAGACACTGCATGGGCTCATTAAAATTTACGCAATAATATTTCTATATTACTTTTAAGATTATTTAAACTGTAAAGTTACCTAACTTCCAAAACTGTAAATTTAAAAAACAGGGGACGAAAGCTTTTCGCTAATTTACATGTCAGCTGATCTACCATGCAGAAAAAAATTTTTAAATCTTAATACTTATGTCAAATGATTTTATTACCCGTATTCAAACTTTCATATTAAATTTTTTACAAAACAATTTTTCAACCATTTCCTGATAAGTTGGGATTAGGAAAATTATTTGCAAAAAAAGTGTTTCCGATGATAATTTTTCGTCATTTTAATAATTGTAGAATATAAATTTTTATATCATTTCTCAGTTAGCCGGTTGCTGATGATAAATCGCTCAGTATTATTTAGGATTGTAACTGTACAAGAATTAAAGAAATGAAGTTTATTAAGTGTGCTACGCTTGCCAAAATATGCTAACAGGCTGTGAAACTGCAAAAATCGAATATTTAAGCACCAGAAAGTAAAATATAAAAATATTAAGAGCAATAAATAATTAAGTAAATTTTAATCAATTTAGTATTTAAAAAGGTATGTTTAGAAAACAGTTTTGAAATCCTTTATATTAAATTATGTTTTCTGTCTTTTTTAAAACACCATATTACAATTTTAATAAATTCATCAGTTCGCGCTTTTTCCATGCATAAATCAAACAGGCGAATTTTTCATAATCGCACGCCAAATTAACATATTGTAGCTAAATTTTTCAGGACATCAATTGCTGTCATGAAATGAAGCCCGATAAACATTGATTGCTTCTAAAAAGAAAAAAGTTAAAAACATTTGGCTATTTTTTTAGAACGTACTTTAAAAATCCTCTTTCATGAACTAAACAGGGAACTTTTCTTTTAAATGACAGTGATCAAACACGAATCGCTAAAAAGGAAGCACGTGCTGCTAGATACATCCATAATAAATACAGCGTTCATTTTTTAAGTCTTAAAATGTATTGATCCTGCTGCACCAGACTGAACAAGCAGGTTACTGGGGAATTGTAAAAACTAACATTTTGGCAGAATAAAAACACTGGAAACAGAGCTTTAACCTTTAACTGATGTTACCGGTCTCTCAGACCGCGGCTTTTTTCAATTTTTATAGTTTAACTTGCAATTTTCAGTTTAACTACAAACACTACAGAAATTTTGTTCCGTTTGGAACTGTAGTACTATCACCAAAGATTTTTGAATAGGTGAATTTTAATTATAACAGTCCTGTACAAAAGTTTAGTACATAAACACCATCTTATTAGTTAATCGCGGCTTTTATTAATCTTTCTAAGGAGCGGTCTCGCAGACCGCTTCACACTAGTTACGTGACATCAGTTAAAGGTTAAGATTACTTTAACTTTTAGCAAGATTTCATGACTTAAGTTTAATAAACACAAAGTAGATAAGTAGAGTAGGTGGGGGTAAAGATACGCACTTTCCATACATTTTGATTTTTAACGCACACATTGGTCTAAACTTATGTAATGAGTGATTAAAATGTTAGATTAGAACCTTAGCCAAGTTCCACCATCAACCGACATTCTGTCAAATTCTGTGAGAAATTTCACTTTTAAAAAAACATTGCTCTGTGTATCTTTGCCCCATTGGTTGGGGTAAAAGTACGCAGTAGTGGGGCAAAGATACGCAGTGCGTATTTCTGCCCATTACTGTGGGTTTTTGCCCCGTTTCCAATAAAATGAATGAGTTATGCAAAAGCATTAAATTTCTCTAGTATTTATAGTTAAACTGAAATTTTTAAGTTAAACCATGAAAAAAAGAAAAAAAAAAAAAAGGAAAAAACAGAGGTCTGCGAGATTGCAAATAACCTCTAACTACCGTGACAAAAATTGTTGCGTAAACACTGAGCGGTCTCAAAGACCCCTGATCGTAGAATGAATAAAAGTGTTGACCGATTTTTAAGATACTGTTTTTGCACTGAACTTTACGTAAAGGCCTATTATATATTTAAAAAAACAAACTTATTTAGAAGTCTTTACCGATACTACTAAGTTTCCAAGCGAATGAAAATTTAACATCAATAGTTAAAACGAAAATTATAAGTTAAGCTATGAAAACTTAACGATCTGCGAGACCATTAACAGGAGTTAAGGGTTAACACTTAAAGCAAAATCGTTTTATGAAACAAGGATATCTATTTTTAAAAGTAGGTAGGTTGATACCGACGTTCTGCATTGAAAAATAACTTAACTAGAATAAGGGAAAGATAGTTATTTAGCTTATATTAGTTAAGTAGCTATTATATTTTGTACAATACTAACTTATAAAAAATAAAACTCTCCACAACATAATTGCGGAAAGCTTTGCATCTAGTTAAAACGATAGGGTAAAGCCCAGAATGAAACTTGTGCTTATCTTTGCCCCAAGACTGATGCGTACTTTTACCCCATTCTGCAGTATTTTACTTAACCAGCTACCTACACAAGTTTAAACAAATGCGATCGAGGTAAACTATACGGTATTTAGAAGCTACAGAGCTTCCGTTCTCGACTGAATTTTTGGATTTGTAAAAATTCGAAGTATTGTCAGCTAAACAATCAAGTGAAATTTTATAAATATTACATCAAAATTCGAAAATTTAAACTTTATTTTCTTGGCACGGAGTGCTATTTTTTTTTCCCCGCAAGGTTTGAACACATTACTACGCTTGAGACCAAACTACCACCTAGCGGTCATGATTGTAGAATGTTTCTTCATATTAAAGCAGCCAGTGCGTACCTTTGCCCCGTGCGTATCTTTACTCCCACCTACTCTATGGTTTATTTTTAGTGTTTCATTGTCAGGGTACTGCCTTTTAAGCACTAGACGTATGCGCTAACACAAAAATGGCGGTTGTATTAGGCGGATATATTTGTTTATACAGGTCCTCAGTATTTTGACACCAGCTTTTGCTGAAAGTGACTTAATATCAGAAAAATCAGGTGGAGAACTTATAGAAATTATTGGTATTCAAATTAAAGGGATCGTACCAACGCTGAAAAAAATCCGCTGACGACAGCCACCATTTTTGTGTTGGCTCATAGGCCTATATTCAGAGAGTTGGTCAGGGACGTAATGAGTCAACTAAGTCATCGGGGGCGTTGAAATATTTTGGACTAATTCAGATTGTCTTTCTGCCTACTTTAATGATATGATATATAAATATAGACAAAGTCCCCCCACTCCCTCTATAAAAATTACAAAGTTTTAAAATTTTTAAATGCAATATACATTAGTATTTAAAGATTATGAAGTCTAGAGGTCAAGAAGTTGCTAGCGAGGAAAGGGGGGGGGGGTAAGAACTCTGCCTCCTCCTGTTTACAACCTGTCTCACCATGACGATATTCCCAATATTTATTATTCTCCGGATCTATGTGACGATAGATTTAAACCATTCAAAGCTTGATTAGCAGTTTTAGACATCTATTAAAAAAACGGGTATCTTGAGCGATATTTTCGCAACCGTTTATCTTTCATGTCAAGGAATACATTTGTTCGTTTGAGTGCTACTGTTTTTCCACTTCTAAAACTATTAAGTGTCTTTTCGTAAAAGCTTGAGCATACAACCTATTCTTACCGTAACGTGTTACAATATTTTGCTAGTATCTTCATTATTTAGAATGAACACATTTTTATAATTCATAGATTTCATTAATTACCAATAATAAGGGTCAGGTCAATTTAATCTTTCGCAATGAGTCTTAAAATTGCTGTCTGTTAAATTTGAGTATACTGTTATAGACTCTTTGTTAAGAGGTCTCTTTTTGCTTTTGACATAAAACCGAAATGAAAATAGATTGCACACTAATTCGTAAAGTGATAAATTAAGCTTATAAAAAATTGTGAAAAAAAGTACAAAAATTTTATACCATAAAAGATCTTTCTCCTATTTTAAACACATTTAGAATTCATCAGAAAATAAGATTCTGCTAGTGTTAGCTACTTTAATATGCGTCACATTACAGATTACTGGGGGAAGGGAGGGGGATTATACACAGTAGGGTTTAACTTAAAAAATCCGAAACTTAAAAATTTACTCAATTAGAGCAATTTTGTAAAGATCTCTAAACGTACTATTAATGAAGATTATATATTATTGAATATTTCAGACTCTCAAAAATAGTGTTTAGGTTGTCATATTTTACAACTTGCGAAATTTCAACTAATAAAGAAATAAAAAATAAAATTTTAACATACATCAATTTTACTTATTAATGAGCCTTTTATCTCACGTTCTTTCAAATCCGATTCTTTACAGCCGTGTGAAGTTATCTTAGTCAAGTCGGCAAACTGGTTGACCCCTTTGCAACGAGCGTCCCGCACACAATTTAAGCTTTAAGCACCAGTAATTCCTAATACAAATTTGAATTTAATAGTTGAGCTGCAATTTATAAGCTGAAATTAAAAAATATTGGTAGGAAAAAATTTGAGGGAACGCATCCGATACGTCACAAAGAGGTTAATAAGCTACCGTTCCTCTTCTATACCAAAGCTTAACACAGCAGAGTATCTCTGGAGAGCTCAGTTTACAGAGAAAAAAAAATCTGGTTATGCATATCTCGCAGAGGAGCTATCAAAATTAAATTAGCTTCGAACCAACCGCATGGATAGATATCCAAGAGAGAAGGGTTGTGAAGAGGGTAGAGTACAAAAGCAAAGCTTACTTCGGCTGAATATACATAATTTTATTAAACTGTACTTATATATTTTATATGCATGCGTATTTAAAATTTTACTTTTTATTGAGAGATTTACCTGAAAACCTTTAACAATAAAAAGAAAAAAAGAAAAAAGGCATTTGAATCTAATAACTCGCAGAAAAACAACAAAGTAACAAAATAGATCCATATTGTTAGCTTAAAAAAGTTAACTAAAATCAGCATCTTTTCGTCTCCATACATTGAGAAATATTCTAGCATTGATACCTATAGTACTGTTGCCTCTCTAGAAAGCTCTCTGCAAGGAGAACCACGGAAGAAATTCTAGTTACGAATATCTCGTGAAGAACTGGAAAAAAAAACGTAGATTCATTTCGACCAAACTGACAATGTTAAAATATACAAGGGATACCTATTTCGGATGAATATGAAGAATTTATATTAACCGTTCATCCACGTCATTGGATCCATGGATATGCGTAATGCACAATCTATATCTCTCTCTCTCTCTATATATATATATATATATATATATATATATAAGACGACTTGCGGGTTAAGTCGTGGGTACAAGTCAATCTAAGTCAAGACCAAAAAAAACTTCCTGAGTATTAGGAATAACCAAATTGAAATGGGCTAGGAGATTTCTATGCCTTCCATCTCTTACAATAAAAGTGAGCAATTAAAAGTTCTTGGTAGTAAAATTGTTACTTTAAGGGGGGAGTGGTTGCCTGAGGTAAACCGAAAAAAGGGCGTTTAGCAATTTTGTAAATAGGAATGAAGATTTTAGTTCCGGGTATTTTTGCATGTTATTTATTATGCGAAGAACATAAAAAAATGATGCTGTAGCTCGAGTGGTATGGGTGGATGCTCTAGAGCATGTACGCCGTGCACTTCCAATCGGGCGGGATTCGACAGATCGCCAGCGTCGTTTGCAATCAATTTCTGTTAAAGATTACGAAAGTAGATAATATTGTCTGGAACTCCAAACGCTGAGATTTAAAAAGTTTAAAATCGAAGTGGCAGCGATTTAAAAAATATTTCTAACCCTTTTTTCGCACTATACCGCACTTTTAAAAATTTTTTTCAAATGGCTGAAAGTGGTCCAAGCTCCAATAAATTATAATCGCCTTTAATTAATAATTAGCAAAATTGGTTTAATAGTTTTTCCGTTCTGATCACGCCCAGTTTGAAAAAAATCATTTTGCGTAAAATTCATTTGTAGTACTCCAAAAGAAACTACTACGAACGCGTTTACTAATTAGCTACGAAAGGACTTCGAATTCGGCCAAATCGTTTGACACTGATAATCTACAATGAAAAAATGAACTAAAGCAAACCCTTCATTAAGTATATAAAGTTGAATTTACTATCAGTTAATCTCTTCAAGACTGAAATCAGTCCTGAAACTTAAGATCTTGCACTCGTGAGTTATCAATTGTACATTTAATTATAAAACATGCATTTTTAAAATTTACTTTCGACTGTGTGTTTTATATGAAAATTATTAACTATATGGTAAAGGAAGACTTTTAGTGAAATCAGGCACTTAGAAACAGATCTATAAAACAACCTTACGCCTGAACATTTAAAACTTTGGGAAAAACTCCATCTTTGTTAAAAATCTCATGTTTAAGCAATAAAATATTCTTGCTTTGACACGACACTTTACTCATTGCCGCTAGAAAGAGAGTTTGGAGAGGGGATTTTTTCTTTTTTTTTTTTGGGGGGGGGGGGGAATTTGGTTACACGTATCTCAAGCTTACTTGACAAAAAATTACTTTCATCTCAAAAGGAAATAAGCTTAATTCATCGGATCGAACATAATTTCTATTAAATAAAAAGTGAGATGCATGTTAAAATTTTACTTTCTACGAGTGTCGTTCGGAAATATTCACAACCGTATGTTGAAAAGAAAGTGGTGCTTCAGTCGAGTCAGACACTTAGAAACAGATTAATAAAGCAACCGTTACTATCTTATACAAAAGCTTAAAAAAACCGATGCGGAAAACCCGCATCTTTCCGTTAGAAATTTCTTTCACCTTCAAGCATTAAAAAATACTCTAGCCTTGACACTACATGGTACTCCTGCCTCTAGAAAGCTCAGTTTGCAGCGTGTCACGTGAGAAAAAAAAATCGGGTTACGCATATCTCATGGAGAACTGACCAAAATAAAATTAGTTTCATCTCAACCAAACCAACCGTATGAAAAGATATCCAAGAGGGGTGGGGGATATGGAAGGGAAAGAGTAGAAAGAGGAATCTACTTCGGGAGGATGTGGAGGATTTCGAGCATGAGAGGGGAAGGGGGGGGGGTTATCCAAAGATGAGCAAAAGGAAGTGAAGGGGGAGGGTCTTTGAACTCATCAAAACTAAACCACGGCACGCTTCAAGAATAGAAGGTTAAGTCAACCGGATGAGCCTTAAAAAAATATTTTAACATACAAATTTTAAAACGTAAGTGAAAAACAGATTCAAAACATTGACCTTTAAACATAAAGGTGTTCATTGTATTAAGTTAACATGTTTATCTTAAATACCCCTATAATTTTTAGTAACCGAACTGTACGCACCCGATTCAAGTGTGAATACCAAAACTAGAGTAAAACGCCTCTAAACTCCTTAAACAATTAGCGATGTATCCAGATGTTTAAGAGTTTGAAGTCGGTTGTTAACCCTTTAATACATGGTATTTTAAAGTTACGAAATAATTTTTTTTTTTTATAGTGGTGCAATAAATTTAACATTAATTTTGATGCTCGTGAAGCAAACAGGCACAAAATGCATTTCATTTTAATCAAAGTAGCACATAAAAAATGTAGTGCAAAATGATCAAATTCTTAAGAGGAAAATTTATAGAAATTACATAAATGTCAAATTCCATTATTTCACTACCTCAGCGTGAACAACTCACTGATGTCTTGAAGACTTATCCCCCTCCCCCCAAAGAGAACGAACAATTTTAGGATATACCTCTTGCAAATAAACATTTTGAACTTACCATCGTAAAAGGGAGCTGCGGTCTTTGCGATCCACTGTGTCAACTAGGGCTAATATCAAGCCTTTATGAATCTGAATATGCTAAAGCCTTCGGTGCGAGATTTAACAAAATTTAATTATTCTGGTAAGTAGAAATGATCAAAGTACACATCTGTACAATTTCATACTGATATTTAAAGAAGCTTTATTAGATAAAAGGAAACTAAGGTCCAACAACCTCGTTTATTCCCTCCCCCCCCCCCCCAACTTTGTGTTTTAAATTCTTACCACTGTTAAAATAATCTTCAACATCCGCTTTCATTTTTTATCAAAACTTACGAATCTTCATTAACACGTTGAATGCCCAGTCTTTTGTCTTTCCGTTTAGGCCATGAAATAAGACTCCCGTTACAGAATCTGACTGACGCGATGACTGACGCGACCGAAACAAAGATCGGTGTCAGTCACCAATGACTGACGCGACCGAAACAAAGATCAGTGTCAGTCATCGATGACTGACACGACCGAAACAAAGATCAGTGTCAGTCATCGATGACTGACGCGACCGAAACAAAGATCAGTGTCAGTCATCGATGACTGACGTGTCATTCAACGTGTTAACGCATAGCTTTTTTGGGGGTAGAACATTTAAACCCGTCGAAACAGTACTGGGTATGCGATACCACACCCATTAAGCCGTTTTAAAGATTTAATCATACAGGCCTGCATCATGATTCGTAAATCTACCTTAACCCGGTGGTGTCTGAACGATGCAATAGGTCTGGCGCCACAACCAATTCCGTTATACGAGGACAATTCTAACAACAAAATGTGTAGCATCGCTTTGACAGTTTTAAAATTCTCAATATATATATAAAAAGTGGTGCTCTTAACCCTTAAATGCATAGTGTAACTCGGGAGGGTTTTTTTTTTTCTTGGGGGGGGGGAGGCATTTGGCGTTTTCTATTCTTTTGCTGAACTATTATGTTACTTGGGTGTGATAACATGCATTTAAGGTCGTAAAGTCTTTGTTCTAATTTGTTATCACGGGGAGGTTACAACATCTTTTGTTGATACTGTATGCAATGTGCTCGACTGGCGTTTTTCTCCATCTTTATAAAGTAGTAATTCTGCATACTATTAAAAACAAAAAATAATATCGTTGAATTAGTTATTGTGCAGTGTAAATACTTTAAAGTGTATAATTTAAAATTGTTGAGCATTTTTTTTTTTTAAATGCAACTCAGGAGTGACATATGCAACAGAAATAATTTTTTCTTCTAGTGGATAATTAACAATAGACTCAAATATGTTTTCAGACGAAATAAATCATGCATTAAAAAAGGGTTAAATAATATAAATCATAGTTTTAAGTCAAAAATCAACGAAGTTCTAAAGTTAACATATGAACGGAAAAACTAAAAAATAACACCAATTAATAGGTTGCGATATAATAACGCTCCAGTCTGATATAAACACGAATTCCGAAATTTTAGTTCCGTATCGGCAAAATATAAAGAGTCCTTCCAGAGTGTGCCAATTTGGAAAGCCCGAAAACAAGAAAATTAAAGTGTGTGAAATCAAGCATTCGATAAACCGCAACCCGCAAGAAAATTCTGCTATCCAACCAGCCGCATACATGCCTGAAGAAGGCAATTAAAGACCGACGAAGGGCTAGTGCTGGGTATTAGGAGAAAAGGGGGAGAAATTATCGATCACCAGCGACGCTCTTAATTAACAAACATTCGACGGTTACTGACGCAGGGCAGGAAATTGGAGGCGAACGCAAATCTGATTAATGCCAGTAGTTTCTTTTCTCAATCCATGCAAGTTGCGCTGCTCCATTCATCAAATGCATCCAATTCTTTTTTTTTTCACCACCCTTCTCCCCACCTTACCTATGTAAACAATGCATTTAACAGTCGCTAATACACAACGCTGCAGCTAATGTTACGGTTCTTGCATTTTATTACAAAAACCAAAAAATGTTTAACATGAAGTAAAAGAATAATCATATTTAACAGCAATTATCGGAGCAAGTAAGCTCTGTACACGTGATAAAATTTCAGATCTTAGAATAGCACTAAACAAATAGAATTTCATAAAATAAAGACTAAATGCTATATTTCACATTGATTCAATCACAAATTACGCAGTGAACTTTAAAAGTTCGTCGTTTTACTTAAAAGGGGACAAATATAATATAGATCTTACAAGTTAAAAATACATTAAATTTCCCAGTACTTTCGGCCTGCTATTCCGCGGCCATCGTCAGGGAATATTTTAAAATTGCTATCCCATTTATTCAAGTACGTCACTCAGTTTGTAATGGGAGAGTAATTAGGGTAGCTGGAAGTAAAAGTGCCTTGGATTGAACATATGTAGAGATAAATATTTAATTGCCGTTACATTTTAGTAAGTCACTTTGTTCACATACGTCACTTTCATTTTAAATGCGTAGCTGGACAATAGTAGAAGTAGCCGTGTTTCGGATTAAAATACAGTAGAGGAAAATAACTGCCGTACCATTCATTTTAATAAGTCACGCCCATTTAAAAAAATTTACGTATGGGAATTAAGTAAGTTTTCAAGATTTATTTTCAGGATATTTAACTATATATTGTATGATAGGGTGTCGTCATATATTTGATTGTTTTTACACAGGATTTCTATGGATTCTCTGGTAGTGGATGCGTAATAATTAGATGTTGGGTATAGAATTCGTTTCATTAAAATCTATTGCGATATTCCAATTAAAATTGGAGCGTGACAGAACTGTAGATTGACGACAAAGTTTTATTTCTGCTATAATCTCCGATTCTTGAGTTATTATTCCCGTGTATTTATTATGATATTGCTACAAAGAGATAGCATATATACACCAGTCAATTCATCATTCGGATTTCTCTATTTTCTGCACAGATGTCATGTACGCACCACGGTGGCGAGATTTCCCCCCCCCCCCCTCACGCCAACTTGGCAAAAACATCGTTTACGAATACTAGTTCTATATTTTTAAAAAGAGAATGACAAAAAAAAGTAATAACTGTAGAACAAAATTTATATAATTTTATAAAAAAAGAATAGAAGTAAATAAATTTATCCAGGTTACCATATCAAGCAATAACGACACTTAGGCGCTATGACATTAGCCTAAAAAAAATCGCGCCAACGTGGTGCGTATGTGATATCTGTGCCCTATTTTCTTACAAATTTTAAATTTCTTGGTGGACAGACTTCAATTTATATTGTGTTTCAGTAAAGCATATCTCGGCTTCTCGTACAGACCAGAAAAAGCTAAACTTTTTGTATAACAAAGTCACGTATTCAAATGAATGGTACAGAAGTTAAATATTTTCCTCTACATAAGCTCAATCCAAAGCACTTCTACTTCCAGCTACCCTAATAATTATACTCTTCATTTCATACAAAGTGACATACTTGAATGAATGAAAAAGGAATTAAAAAAAAAAGCAATTTATAAAATTACGACCATTTGGAAAACAATTTTTTTGAAGACTAAAATTTAAGACAAATCGCACAGAGTTGATCATACATTACGTACGCCATGAATTAAACATTAATAGTGTTATTACACGTAAAAATTGCAAGCCAAAAATATCGCCTGCGACCCGTCAGATTTCATGAAACTTAAGTATTATCCACCTGAAACTTACGTAAATATCCAAGCATTTCATTGGCTGTTCGGGGAAAAGGCTTTTCCATCGTCAGATTTCCAAGAAATCTGACGACGAATTTTATATGAAATTTCATTCTTAAACTTCTAAACATCCGACAATATTACTTTTTACACCGTCAGATGGAAAAAAAAAAATCTACTTTTAAATGCAATTTGAAAGCTATATCTCAATTTGTTTCTGAGTTAATTTTTTTGTAGTTTTTATTACTTTGTCATAGTGGCAACAGAAAGTATCCATCGTTGTTGAAATTAATGGGAAATACAGATTACTGTATAGACCAATCATAAAACGAATAAAATGCGGATTAAACCAATCAAAATCTTCAGATATGCTTTTAATTTCGATCCTGACGAGAACAACCATTTTTCCAAATGGTTGAAAATCCCTGCCGGCCCGGCCTACAGGCGGATGTAGATTTCGAAGTTAAGTATACTAATTTCACAAACAAAAACTAAATCATGATTAGAGATAAACCCAGTTTAACAATTTTATCTGGCCGCTTTCTTCACTTTTATATAATAACTGGTTTTATCAGAATCATGTTAGGGCGGTATTAAAAAAAAACACTTTTCCATTCTCAACTCGAAATTTTCTGGCATAACTCCAGATTCACTTTTAATAGGAAAAACATGAAACTTGTTGGTGATTTTTGAAGAGATTTATAAGCGACCTGTTTTTTTAATTTTCGTTCAATTAATTAAAACTTGATATATAAACAATTATTTTCTCAGTAAGACAATATTTTTCGTTTCTAATACAATCGCTTCGGGAAATTCCGTTCAAAATGCCCACTTTGACATCATTTTTTGAAATATATTCTGGCTCTGTCAAAAAATCGATCATTACGGTACATTATATAGTTTCTGAATAAGCGAATCTACCAACTGCATGCGCTTGAGAGCAAAAATGAATTTAAAAATGAGTCAGAAAATAAGCAGTTTGGATTTGAATACTCCCTTATACGATGATTTTTCCTGCACAATCCGCTTCGGGAAATTCGGTTCAAAAGGCCCCACTTTGACAGCATGTTTTAAAATATATTCTGCCTCTATCAAAAAATTGACCATTACGGTACATTATATAGTTTCTGAGTAAGAAAAGGTACCAATTGGAAGCCTTTGAGAGTAAAAATGAATTGTAAAATGAGTCAGAAAATAAGCAGTTTGGATTTGAATACACCCTTACTAAGATGATTTTTTTCAGCAACCGCTATGTAGTTTAATTTATTTTTGCTGTAAGAATTGGTCCTATCCAAAACTTGTCTATATAGATGCTGTAGACAATATTAAGAAGATATATGATAAATTCATGGGGATTTTATCTTTTGAATTGACGGAGTTATCGATTTTTCTTCAAACGCTCTTTTTGTTTTAGTTTTTATTGCGGTACCAATTGGTCCTATCAAAAACTTGTGAATATAAAAGTTGTAGCTAATGTTAAGGAGATTCATGATAAAATTAATTGGATTTGATATCTTGAGAATTGACGAAACAGAAAATGTTCAACTGTTATACTGATGCTAGACACGAGTATAGGTCCCGTAAATGTGCAGCGTGAATATCTAGAATTATAAGACAGAAGTTTTACAGTTCATTTTTCCTAAATATTTATTTTGCTTGGACACTTAAGTGAAAATACAACCAGAGTTTGTTAACTTGCAATTGTTCACTTGTTTCTGTAATGTCGAAACGCCACACCATTTTCAACAGCTAACATGTCATGGTAAGCCACAATAACATCAAATACATAGCAATAGTCTTATGTACGAGAGTTCTAGCAGGCACAGACAGCATAGAGACAAACTGAAGTCCAACACTTAACTTTTATGGAATGAATCTTAGGAATTCTTTTGGGGAAAAATGCCAGGAGACGAGGCAAAAATATCTTAAATACTTAACACTTTATTTTTATTTAAGTTCTTTTAAATCTGAACAACGAATTAATATCTCAATAGTCCAATACTGCTAGTACCATGACATTAAATGTAATTTTGAATGATCCTTAAGAAATATTTAAAAAGGCAGAGCAAGAAAATTTAAAATATTTACTGCTCGTTTTCAATTGCAGTTTGTCTTAAAAGTAAACAATGAAAGAAAATTTCATATCCTAATGATCGTTTTGCTATGACAAACAATTTTGAATAATTCCTAATAAAACTACTCGATTAACTCAAAAGACTGAGGGAAAATTTAAAACATTTAATGATTTTTGTATTGCACTTTGTCTATTTATGTATGAATGAAAAATATTAGATGCTGATCCTTTCAGTAAAATAACTTTCAGCTTGTTTTTCAAGCTATTCAAAGACTGCCACAGTGTCTACAACTACTGAAAATTCCATTAAACAGAGATTGTCAAAACCAGACGTACAGCCAAAGTCAACACATTAGACCCTTTTAATAGAAAAACTACCACCCTACAAGCTTTATTGTCAGACAAAATTACTTAAGATTGACATTCCACGATTAAGTATTTGAGAAATTATGATTGTAGTTTTTAATTAAGAAATGAGCGAAGTTGGCAACAATGCGCGCAGCTGCCACCATTACCCTTTTTTTTTTTTGGTAAGTCAGATAAAACTATTATTAATTTTATACTATAAAACGACAATATAAAACATAGGAAACTGCATTTCATTAAATCTTTCAGTTTCAAATTATCTTTGTTTTTTTTTTTTTTTTTTTTTTTTAATGATAGCAACTTTTCAAACGTAAAAAGAGGGGTTAGGTGGATAAAAAACCTGAAACCTTCATAAAGATTTATGCATGCAACTTTGCTTTCAAAAATTTGAAAAATGACAAAAAGACCAAAAATGTGACATGAACGGTACTTTATCGATAATTGCATGCTTTAATGTAATGATTTCGTTCGCTTTAAGACCATGAGCATTTCTTTTGTTCATGTTTCGAAAGCCATTTCTTCCTTCAGAACCATATGCCAAAAGAAAGTTTTTGCACTTAAAAATGTCTTCCACTTCGGTCAATACTTTGTGCTACACCTACTCTTTCAACTAGGGTCTTGAGTGCGGCCGGTGAGACAAGTCGTCCAGAACTTCTAACCATCTCTGCCATCACGCGACGCACATAGGCTGGTTTCCACCAATTGTCTAATTTAATAAATAAACTTGATCACATAACAGACAGATGAAAGTGCCCTGGTCTGTCTAACGGCGGTCCTGACCAAAAAAAGGAATGTTTACATACCATAAAACCCCACCCCTTCCGAAATTTTTTTACAGCTATCAGAAAAACTCATTTCTATTCCAAGACCAATTAGTCTTTTACCCCGAGGCTAACGATAAAGACAGGCTACCGCGGTGGGTCAGATTCTTTTTTTACAGACCGCTGGAGTCACGTGATGCTCAAATGCACCAATGAAGGTGTGCGAAAATAGCATCACGTGACTCCAGAGGTCTGTAAAAAAAAATCGGACCCACCGTGGTAACCTGTCTTTCTCGTTAGCCTCGCTTTTACCACCGCCCCCTGAACACTAGGCCTGAGCGCTCACACAAAAATGGCGGCTGCCGAAGGCGGCTTTTTTTAGCGTAGATACGGTCCCTTAAATGTAGACATCAGTATTTTATAAAAGGTTTCTCTACTTTGTTTATTCTCAGAAAATTGAAGCGGAAAAAACTTCAAAAAATTATTGGTAGGAATATTTAAGGGACCGTACACACGCTGAAAAAAATCCGCCTTCGGCAGCCGCCATTTTTTGGTCCAGCGCTCAGGCCTATTATTCAAGGGGCGGTGCTTTTACCCTTAGTGACGTCAGCTGTCCTTTTCTTATAATTTTCATTTACTGAATACATAAGATTCACAAGTGGTTCATATTTCTGAAAGATACCAGTGAACAGTGAATAAAAGCGCGCTTGAGTGAAATTAAGAAATTCAAGTTCTCCGTTCATCGGTTGCATTTTTATCAGCCATGTAATCGATCTATAAATACCAGTCGATAAGAGTTTTTAATTTCTTATGGGAATGAAATACATGTTAATAGCATTTCCTCTGCTCAAGTTTTCAAGGCAGAGCTATAATTGTTACATGTTTATGTTATCAATAACGACAGCGTTTCCAAGCACTAAATACCAGTTCATAACGTTTTCGACAACATAATTTGCTACCGTCGTCAATGCAAATAGCGATGAAGTTTACGTTTCATGAATCTATAAACAGTTTTTACAGTGAGATTAGACAAATCCGAAAAACAGTCACTTCTTGACTGAAAATGAGCTAGCTGCAAAAACTGGCTTGCTCACTTATTCTTTTAGATAAGAAGTCAAGATTTTTCAAACAGTCAATAAAAAGGGAAATTTTTGACAATGTGACTAAAAGAACGCGCTTGTATCCCCGAGATATTTAAAGCTGGAAATATTTTTTTCCAATTAATTTCTAAAAATCATGATGGCAACCGTCACGAATAAGGCTTAGTTCAAGCTACAAAGTTTACAATCTCAGTATATAGAATATCTATATTATAAAGGACAAACATATCTGTGCGTAACGCATACGTCATTTTGCGAATGGCAACACTTTGAAATTTGAAATAAAATTTTGGTTTTGCATTTTCTGTACTGCAAATTTTTAAACTTCTATGCATCACACATTTTAACTTTTTACACCGTCGTATAAGGAAAAAAATTCTCTTTTAAATACTATTTGTTTGAAAGCTGTATCTCAATTTGTTTGAGATATTAATTTTTTTGTAGTTTTTAATACAAATTTTGTAATTGTGGCAACTGAAGTACTCCATTTATATTGAAAGTAAAGGGAAAATATTCATGGTTTATTTTTATTCATTATATCCTTATTGATGCCATTTGCACATTACAAATAAAAGTAACTTTTTTATAATTTTTGAACAGAAAATGATGTCAGACATTAAATAAAACACGCATTCTTCTTCATAAATCAGCTACATTTTAATATTTTTACATTACGCTGATAAATGAGTTTGAGGCGCTTGGCAAAATGATTCAGTGGGTAAAAATGATATATTTAAAACAAAACGATCTTTTTTTTTTTTTGATAAAACTAAATATTTGACCAATACTATAAATGGCGAATATTATGACAACTAAAGTCAAATTTCTGAATTTATTTTTCGCGGGCACTAAGATTAGAACTTAAGGTTTGTGCGAATGTTCACATGAAAAGTTGTATCGGACAAACGTGACTTTAACTTTGGAAATGCATTCATTAATAATCTATACTTTTGCGCGTTAAAATACTTTCAAATTGTGAATTTGAGTGGTGCGTATGTAAATTACGAAAATGTGAAAATAACGTACAGTTTGGATTTTATGGGGGAAAATTTTATGATGTGACAAAGCGAAATCCTTTTTACTGATTTTTCATCCCTTAAAAACAAACATAACAGCTCCATCGATAACTTCATAATTACTCATCTTGATTACGTAATCTAATACAGTTTAATTTTTCAATAATTTAAGCAGTTGAAGTTGGTAGAAATAATATTTTGTTAATTTTGGATTTAAAATATTTGTTTTAAGAGTTAGACAACCAATGTAAGATGATTTTTTTGTTGTAATTATTTTTGTAGGTTTATTATAATTTCGATCCGACAGTTCCTTTCAAACATTTTAGTACGTCGAATTTCGACGGGTTGCAACTCGTTTTTATGGAAGCCTATTTTGGCCAAGTTTAAAACATGGTTTGTTTGGAACTTTTCAATTGGGCACTTTACTAAAAAACTTAATCGTACACACTTTATATTCTATATGCATTTTAAGCCCGGTATTTAGTATAAAATGTTGAAAACAAGTGCAAAGAAACGTCAAAAATAACCTATGGTAATAAATTTTCATAAGATGACCTTTGCTTCCGCAAGATACGGATATGGGCTTTAGTAAATCTTGTTATATGCCGCCAAGAGTGTCAAGATCCTAGTAAATGAAAGTGAATTTCGACAATTTCCAGACACCCTGAAAATACCTTTTAGATAATTAGAAATAACGATACCTAAAAATGTTGCTCAAAATGAATTTTCATAAATAATCCATTTCCCTAATAAAATATTCCTTTCTCTCTATCCCTAAAGCTCTTAACCAATTATAGTGTCTCCATTGTATCATTTCTAACTCTTCCATAAATAATCTTTTATTTCGAGGCATTCTATTGTTTTTAAAAACCAGTACGCCAAATATTTGAGAAAAGAATTCCTATACATTTGTTCTCTCATTCTGCACAAAAGCGAAATTCACTATTCTTCACATTTTCTAGAAGTTTTGTATATCTTCCGCAGCCCGAATTCTTTCCCCGGCAACGCAAAAATGCTAGAGAAATCCACCGCTAAACCAACTTCATAAACCACATAGCAGCAGTGGTAAAGGAGGAACCTTGTGTTTTCTTGTTTGTACTAGACTGTCTATGCATTATTTATGATTTACTCTGGCATTTGTACGTAAGACGATTTGGTCTTTCGGCAAGCAATTGTCGCAATGGGGAAAAATGAAGCCTTGTCTGCTGGGAGTTTATCGAGGTGATGCCTCCAATTAAAGGTGAAAGACTGGGAAAGAAATGCATTATTTTCTGGGATAAAATATGTATACTTAAATTTTTATGATGATAGAAAATGTTAATTCCTTACTTTGAAACAAAAGCAAGTATAGTTTGTATATTTGTTCATTAAAGCAATGAATATTACGAGCAATAAGGAATTCGAATAAATTAAAAAAATTGTAAACAAAATACTATTTAAATTACTCAAAGGTTTCATTCTTTTATCACAATAAGATACCTTTAAAACCTAGTACTTTCAAGGATATTTATGCTAATCAGGGTTAAAAACGATTAAAGTCGGAGACAGTTCTTTTATACCAGATAGACTGATCCGAACTTTAAATTTAAAAAAAAAAAAGGGGGGGGGGTGAGGCTATGCTGCTGGACTGTTCCAAAATTCTAGAGAAGCGGGGAGTGCTCAATTAATTCTCAGCATACTATAACAAATTTTTGGAATGATGTACGATATCGTTACGAGTATAATTAGCACAATGTAGAAGTTCTGTTGACTCCATAATTACTAATTTTTGGTAATTTGATAACTTATTTTAGCTTCTTTAAAATTTATCAAAATTTTTCTGCTGATTAAGTTTGGGAATAGCTGTTAGACACCGGTTAAGCTTGATACCTGCGATATGTTGTTAAACGTTCTTTAGAATTCAGTGTTGTCATACAGATATAATCTGCTTTCCCTTTACTATCTATTATTGTAGCTGGGATTATGTATATACCTGATTAATATTCTACACGTCGTCTCCGACAGCATAGCCTCACCTCCCTTTTTCGCTTTGAACAGGGTGCCTACAGAAATTGTGAGAAAGAGTTCCAGATTTCCCCGACTATATTAATCACACTTCCCTGATTTCTATTATTAACAATACACATACGGTATTTTTTCATGTATGCTGCTTCCTCGTTAACACACTTATCGGGCTAGCTAATATCTCATTCGAGTGTAAAAACAAGAGAAAAACAAAAATTGCCTAATATTCATAAAGTACTGGTTGACAGTTTTATAAATCCGAACTCAAAATTTAATCCAACAACTTCAAATAGTGGACAATGGATATATCGCACCCTTGCTACAAAAGAGTCACAATTTTTTTTTTTTTTAAGTTATGGTTGCCATTCAGCTTTGTCTTTTGTGCCTCTGTCAACCCTCTAAGGTGCCAGACAGCGCACTGAAAATATAGCCACCAGGTATCAGTTGTGTCTAAGTTTGTCAGATGACTACTAATCTTTATGGAAAAGTCACATCTTTAGTTGTGATCTAACCTTTATACGTGAACGTGAGTTCAAAAGTTCGTTATTTTGAGTTGTGACGTTTTTAATGATTCAAATGATGTTCTTCCAAATGATTTCAAATAGTAGCAGTCTACATGATTCATGTTTAAATATTTTCTGCTTCCTATTTTCAGTTGTGTCATTTTTGGTGATCAAGTTAGGTACGATTGTCGGTTGGAACTCTAAATGCGTCTTTTGATGTTGCAAACGAGGAAAAGTAACAATACAGGAAAAAATTCGGAGTGCTGTTTTTGTTAAACTCACTTCAGCTACGCAATATGAACTTTAAGGTCTCAACTTAAAGTGACAGATAATATTAATGCACATGTTACAAGTTTAAAATATACATTTTATTTAAATTTCTAACTACTTCGGTCTGCAATCCCGCAAACGTCGTCAAGGAATATTTTCATTAATTGCCGTTCCATTCATTCAAATACACCCCCCCCCCCTCCGCCCTCGTTTCAAATGGAAGAGTATCGGTTTGTTCACGTACGTAAATCAGGCCGACCGCGTGCAAGGAGTTTGTCATGGAGTAGGTCTAATCGAAGAAAGGAATTTTCAAAAAATGAATTTCATACTTTTAAGGTTCAAAATAGGTAAAACCAACAACTACATTTCATTATCCTTAAAAAATGCGACTTTAGTAATAGGAATGTAGCTGGAAGTAGAAGTAGTGGTACTTTGGATTATACTTGGGAAATTGACGGAAGTATCTTAAATCCTTGATGGGAAGAGCCAAAAACAGTGACATTGATGCGATTTTATTCCGACAATTGTTGTGGGCAACACTTAAATAAGTATTTGCTTGCTGCTTAGGTATACGCAGTACAGTGCTTCGGCATCCGAAGCATAACACAAATTTCCAATACACGGACATCCTCAAAACGAGGGCGATAATGTGCATACTGTCATTGAGAAGCAGATTGCAAAGCATGTTAAATTCGCCTCAATATATGTACCAGAGTAATACGTCACGTTGATATAGAGACGGCGAAAAAGCAGGACTCATTTGCCATGTTAATGAGCTCACATTCGATGATTTTCACGATATGAAGTTGCTGCATGAACAATGGGGTAACAAACTTCAATGTGGACACAACTAAAATGCAAGTGACGCGACAAGAAATCATTTTGTAGCAAGGGTGTGATATGGTGAAAATTTCCTCATTTTCTGACAAATTTTCAATTCCAAGATATATCTACATCTGACGGGATAGTTAGTTGTATTAAGATGGCAACCTGGTCAGATTACGCTAAATGTATCATTTAAATTTTTCAAAAATGGGTAAATTTCCTTACACATAAGAGCTATCCACAGAAAATGAGGACATCTGATCATCTTAATTTGTGTTAAATATCAAAAATGCATACTACATGCATCTTTTTAAAAATATTGGGAAAGATTAATCAGCATGTGAAAAAAATTGGTATATAAAATGAATGAGTCAGTCTCATAGGCAACTTGAAAATGGAAGTATTTTTGCATAGACTAATTTTCCTGATTTTCGAGAAGTTTTACAAAATTCCCTAACTTTCCCAGATTGATAAACCTTCCTGATTTTTTCTCACGATTCCCCGATTCTGTAGCCACCCTGTATGAAGTTTGGATCAGACCATCTGATATAAAGGACTCCGTCTCTGGTTTTAATCGTTTAACCCTATGGAGATGAGCATAAATATGCTTGAAAGTATTGGATTTTAAATGTATTTTTTCGTGAATATAAAACATCCGAGTAAAGTAAATAGTATCGTCTGTTTAGAAAATTTTTAAACTGTTATAGTACGGTGAATTTACGGATTTCAAGAAATTGATATGTCTTTAACGTACATTTTAAAATAAAATAAACCACATAGTTAACTAAAAAAAAAAGAGAGATTTCTGTCAAAGCTAACGAGTAGAGTTAAAAAATAAAAATCATTCCAAGTTTATTCTAAGGATTAAAATTTTAAAAATATAGGCGTGTCCCGAACTAATTTGAGAAGGAGTAAAAATGTTGAGCTGACGCCTCTAAAAGTAAGACAAAAGAAAAACAACAGTTTCTTAAAAAGGAAATAATAGTTACCTGCAAAAAAATAAATACGATACAACGGAATTTTGTTTGCGCATTTCACTGATAGGTCAGCCTTAGAAGAGTCTCGCTAGAAGGAAAGTGTCTTAAATGTGTAGTTATTCGAGAAACCACTATATTACGCTATGTCACTGCCCCCACAGATGGGAGCAAACTGCGTTGGAGGGGTGTTAAATTTACTCAAGCCTCCCCATCACTTCTACATATTAATTCTTTGGTTTCATGCTTATGTACACTTTTTCAGTTGAATGCAGAGCTAAGTGTTAGATTTATGTTACAGTAAACAAATGGAAATCTATTGCCTCTCCTGTGAAATGTAATTTTTAGTTGCACTTTTCTTAAGGGGGAGTCGATTGCACTAACCTACCAGTCCTTCGCCTTTTAAAGATGAACCCCACCGGGTTGAGGTAGCTGCATTCTTAACCCAGAGTAATAGTTTTTAACCGACAGCGTTAGACTTTAAAACCCCTTAACTGCCCTGGGCATATAAGTCTTTAGAAAATGCATGTATCTTAAAGGGATGGCGAATTCCAATTATAGGGAGGCAATTTTCACCTTTGGGCCATTATATATAACAGTATAATATGTGCATTTTCTTACTGTTATTTCAGAAAACTAATATACACCTATAATTTCAGAAATAGGCGATTTAAGTACGGCACTGGAAATCGCGTAAAATTTCGTCGGCAATTACGATGTTAAAACCGCATAATAGGTCTGCTTAAATTGTAATAGATTAGACACGTCTACAACGGGCTAATTTTCATTAAATCGCGATATGTTAATAGATTTTATAACAAAGACAATAGATATGTCTTAAAAGGATAACTTGATTGCTAAATATTATAGATTAAAATAATTTATGAATCATATTTCAAAACAAAATTTTAACAGCAGTGACAACCTTCAACTGCTGTGACAAATCGTCACAAAAATACTATGAAGCGGCCTCGGAGACCGCTCGATCGGAAGATTAATAAAAGGCGCCACTAATTCTTACGATGCTGTTTCTGTACTAAACTTTCTGTACAGGGCTATAATTAAAGTTCACCTATTTAAAAGTCTCTGGCGATAGTACTACAGTTAGCTATGATATAAAAGATGTATATAAAAGATGATAGAGTAAAACTCTATCGCTCACCCGCAAGAAAAGAGACATCTCGCACAAATTCATGTTGCCTTTTATTTCTTTAATAAGTCTGTCATTGGCGAGTCTTTCTAGACAAAAAGTTTGTTAAGTAGTTATACGGAAAATCACTTTATTACGCCATGTGTCCATTTGTGGCCTCGGAAGAGGGATTGTGTGGGGAGGTAAAAATTATCCAGCCCTCCAAAACGTCTTCATTCTTAAGGATCTTACGCTTTTATGCAGGTTTTTATGCCTGCATGCAGAACTGAAGTGCTATAATTTTATGTTAGATTAAAATCATGCAAATCTTATTTCTCCTGTGAAATTTACTTTTGCCAACATGTGTCGCTTTTCTTGTGGGTGAACGATATTATAAAGTCTCTGAAAAGGGGAATAAAAATTTTAAATCCTCTACATTAAATGGATAGAAAGTATTTGCTGTGTCACAGAGTTCATGGAAATAACATGAATTCAAATGCTGTTCTGAGCAGGATTGTCAGATTTGCTGCCCGGTTAGGTACCCAATTTAGCCAAAAGCCCGAGGGGGGGGGGGATGGGTTTTTATAAAGTAAAACAAAATTTTGTAATATTAAGTACTTTTTGAACGAAAAAATACAACAGTGAAATGTTTCTTTACATATAAACATAACACAAGAAATCTTGGCTATCAGCAATCATACAATATTTATTAGAAGCTTAGAATCCAAGCCATAACTTTTAGATAAGAACAGTTTTGGTTTAGATTTGAAGAAATTAAAGTTTACATTATACCTTACTTCTGTTATGGAAAGTTTTGGTTTAGAAGTTTAAAACCAAACCAATATTTTTGTAGTATGTTTTGCGAGTACCTATTTAATATTTGTATATCCTTCTTTTTTATACATAAATTAAAAAGTATATAGTAAAAATAGTTAACAGAATAAATTCCTCAAAATAAAAAGTTTAATTTTATTAATACAAGAAAGCAAGATTACTAAAAAGAAAACCCTCTCTAATAAAGAAAAAACCAACAACAAACTTACATTTGTATACTTTAGCACATAACATTTTTAATTTTATTTGAAGATTAAAAGGATTAATAATTTAATATTAATTTTACTTCATATTTATTAGTATTTCCTCAGGCTGTCTTGTTTTTCTGTTTACATACTTAAAATTCAAACACAGTTGCTTTCTGGTAGTATATGCAAATATTTGAAAACCCTGAATTTCAAGCCGAATAGTTTAAATACTATTTCTAATGTTTATTAAACAATTTATCTTCAAGAATTAAAAAGATAAACATATACACATGTGCTACATATTGTTACTTTGTAGAAAAGAATTTTTTCCCCATCCCCCCCCCCCCCCAAAAAAAAAAAACGTCCGGGGTTGGGTTTTAAAAAAAGTTTTTTTTTTTTTTTTTTACAACCCTGGTTCTAAGACTTACCATTTTAGAACTATAGTTATTCCTTTCAGTATACTATAAATTATTTGGCATGTATTCGAAAGAAGGTATACAACGAAAAAAAAAAAAAAAATCAATATTACTAATTTTTTTTTTTTCGATTTTGAAGTGCTGTTGATTTAAGTCTTTTTTTAAGACGTATACAATATATTCTTAAATACTTCAATCAATTATCAAAACATTAAATCATAACCTCTGGCTCGTGCGCTGAATAAACGGAAGTCGGGTAAAAATCAAGATTTTCAAATTAAATTTTTGACCTTTAGTGGTACCGAGCCGGTGCTGGATTCCAAATTTTACAGTTGTGCCATTTCTTAAATATGTACCAAGAGCAAGATCTCTCCCTGGCTTAAAAAAATATTTATATTTCACTCCCCCCCCCCCACACACACACTTTATAAAGAAATAATCCTGAATCTAAACCTCCGCAATAATGCATGTGTCCGTCAATTTAATCTAGCACATCTACTAGCTTAGGCACGATCGATCATATAATCCTTTTATTTCTGTGTGGATGGAGTTTCCATGAAAAGTGAATTTGGTGATGGCCGTATGTGTCTCGGGAAACTCTTCCTTAAGCGTGACCGATATTAATGATATGTTGCTAATAAGAATTCGTACCTGCTGTTACTAGCAATTGAATCTCATTCTATTTCATTAATTTGGGAAGCTAAACATGTCAGGCTGATAATTTACCAATATTTATAGCGACTAAACTAAAGCTATGTTGAAGACTTTTGTGGTGGTGGTGTGTGTGTGTGGAGGGGGGGGGGTCAAAAGGTAATCGTAGAAAATCCTTCATAAAAAGTCATTCGGAAAAATTTAACCCTTTCGCGACACACTCAGCGAGTACAAACCTTATTTCTTTCTTAGTACTTTTTAAATAGGAGTTTACCCAGTTTAATCGAAAAATTTGAGATCAAAACAAATATTTCCCTAATTTAAAGTACTGGTACTAAAAAACTGTACGGCACTCGCCACGATAAGGGGAAATAAAACTTAAAAAAGTCCTTCCGGCCAGTGCCGGGAGGAAGAGGTAGCTTTCATATTCCGTATTTTAAAAAAGCCAACTTATATTATTCAAACACACGAAGCTCAATTTAGTGGAAACCAAATATAGGAGATTCAATACTAATTTTTATCAATATAATGAATGAGAATTAAGCGAAATTAGTCAGCTTTATCCAAGCTGCTTTTCTTTAAAGTAACTTATATTTGGCTGCCAAATTCGGCAATTTCTTAAAGTGCCTGTCATTTTAAGACAACATGGTGGATGAGGCTAACCAGTGAACTTGGTCGAGACCTTAGTAATTGCTGTGCACATGCTCACTCACATCGGAATCGGTTGATATATAAGAGTGCTGTCGCATGCAAAAAAATCAGATTTTTCAAAATGTCACCCACAATAGAAATTGAAACTGCTATATCTGAGTCATTTTTTAAGGTAAAGACAAACAAAAAATGCTCCTGAATCCTTATATCAAGGTCAAATACTTAAGAAACCTTTTACAATTTCTAATTTTTTTTACACCTCACTTTAAATATATATATTTTTTTTAATTTAATGGCCGCCATTTTGAAACAAGATGGCTGATGAATCTGGCCAGCGAACTTGGTCGAGGTATTGATGTATACTATCCACATGCCTTCTTACATCGAAATTCTTACATCGCCAAATACAAGATAGTTTCAAAATGTTAACCACGCCAGAAATTCAAAATGCCATAACTGAGCCATTTTTAAAGATATAGACAAAACAAAAACTGCTCCGGAATCTTTGTATAAAAGGTCAAATACATAAAATTGGAAAAATATTTTCCTTAATTTTTTGGTACCACATTTTAAGTTAAATTTTTTTAAAAATTTTAAATGGCCGCCATTTTGAAACAAAATGGCGGATGACGCTGGCCAACGAACTCGGTCGAGACATTTGTATGTACTATGTACACACCGAATTACATCCAAATCGGTTCATAAATACGAGAGTTACAGTGTGACATATGTCAGATATATATATATATATATATATATATATATATATATATATATCAATTTTGAACGGAGGGTGGTTTCGGGGTCTGGGGGTCATGATCGATGAAAATATACCAAATTTTTTTTAAATCGCTTTCCTCCGAACGGCGGCAATAGGTAGCTTTTTGTAATGAAAGCTACCTAAAACTTGCCCTAGCTTTAAGAATGAAGCATGAAGATAGTACGAAATAATTTATGTCGAAAAGCTACAATACCAAGGATTCTCCTTCGCGAAGACATTTAAAATTTTTGTTTTTACAAATATTTTAGTATTCGTTAAATATCGGATTTTTGTACTCCCTGTTAAAACGTTGAACAAGAAATTAAACCTTTACTTTTTCGGTACTTACGTGTTATCCAGGCCAAATAAGACGACTGTGCCAAGCATGTCGCCAATAATGATTACACTAAATACTTTTTTCTACCTGGTAAACAGGAAACTTTCGATGCCATTTTAAAAAAAAGGTAGAAATATTCCCGTCGCAAAACATATCACCTTAATTAACCATCACGTAGTAATACATATGTTAAAATGTCATGCGAAATTACAGTTACGTATTTTAGATATTTATATTACATTGGCACCTTTTGTATTACATTGACTGGCTGTAAAATGCTAGCCTAATGCTATGCATTTAGTAAATATGTACTAATGTTTTATAATTAATGTTCTATTTGACCATCTCTTATTTAGCACTTTTTTTATTTACAAATTTATTAATTATTAAATTAAAGTTATTTATAAATTTAACGATGTTTTGTATTTAATAAATGTCAAATTACAGTTTTAAGAGTTAATAGCCACGATAAACAAGATTGGCAATCGTCAATCATTTTTGGGGGTCAATCTCTTGGCCCAGATAATGAGAAAGAAATTTGTTTTTTACATAACACCTTTTCGCAACTTCAGTTCGGGATTCCGTGATGCAAAGCACGGAGTGAATTCTAAATTCGTATTTTAAACTGAACGAAAGGAAGACAGCGCGAGTTTATTTTGCTCTCAAACAGACAACTTTCTTTTATGCTTTCAGCACATTACATAAATGTTGATAATTTTTTTTTATAGAAGCAAAGCTTTGACCGAAATTTATATATTTTTTCCAAATTGTCCAGCTTGTTTTTCTTCGAATGGAAATTCGAATGCTTTCTGGTGGTTGTAATGCAAACTGCAGACATTCACTTCATATTGTTACTCTGATCATTTTCATTAACGAAATACGCTTTTAGTTATTTCTAAACTATGTATACCTAGGCATATAATAATTTAAAAAAAATCCATCTTTTGCGATTTACTTATCAAACATACATACCAAAGATCTTTTAATAAAGGGTATGATTATTAGGGATAATCTCGTAACATGTAAAAATAAGGCTGTGGAAAAAATGCGAATATAAAATACTTCACTTTCATGTATTGAAGTCCATCTTTTGAGAATGACGTCATTTTTACCACAGAATCATCGCACGCTTCCCAGATTATCATTCAACGCAATCGTTTTAACTCTTTATATCGGGAATTTTGAATGCAAAAATAGCTTCAGCTGAATAATTATTTACGTTATTTGTTCAATATGTCCAGAACAGTTTGATTTTTAGATAAGAATTTTAAAAGTGATTTAATAAATGGGTAGTTACAGATCTTTTTGCAAAATATTTACAAGAATAATTAGATCATTTAACAAAAAATAGAGTTACGGAAAGCTCAATTCGTATAAGAACAGCATAAATAAATGTATTGTGATCCTGTCTGTAACAGAAGTGTTAGTTGTAAATTTTTCGTATAATATTTTTTAAATAGGATAAAGCTACACCTAGATAAATGGTTGAGAAAATAAATATTTAGCTTCAACTGTTTTACTCTGCTTTCTAAATATGACCGAGCAAATTATTTTTTAGTAAAGTCAGGACGTGACTTATGCAGGGGCATGCGGAGCAGCTGCCCTGGGCCCCCCTGTTTAGTCCCTATGAGAATAATCAGGATTTTCATTAAAAAGGTAATTAAAATTAGCCAAAAGTCATTAAAATTCATATATTTTCAAACGTTTTGGAAGGGAGTGCTGTCCCCCTTCCGCACTCTGCTTCTAGTACCACTCCATCCATGCAAAAAAATAAAATAAAAACGTAACATAACAAATTAAAACCATTAATTATGACCAATTTAGGACATTTTCTTTTCGACATCTTATAACGTATGTAATAAGCAATGTAAAAAAGCTTGCAAAGAAATACTCGTGTTTAACCAATCTATCTTTTTTTTCTACTATTATCCTACAAGTATTTTTTTCTTACAGTTGTGACTATCTTTGAGATACCCTCTATATAGATGTGAGCAGTACCAGGTACAAAATTTATATACAATATGTATGAAGTACAAGTCACTTCCACAAAAAATTTCTATGCACAGAAGGGGAGCCCCAGAATGATGCTTGTACCGGGGCCCTCTAACGATAGCATAAGTACACTAAACAAAAAAAAAATCATTTTGACAGGAAAAAACTCAATTTTGGCGCCTGTTCAAAACAGTTTAATTTACAGAAAAAAAGCTGTAATTTTTCATTAAAACAGTTTTCCAGCAAAACGATTTTTTCTGCAAAAATTACGAAGTTCAGTTTCTTTTGCAGCAAAAATCTTCAAAACTGTTTTTTCTGCAATTTTTTTTTTATTTATTTTTATTATTTTTTTATTTTATTTTATTTTATTTTTTTACAGTCTAGTGTGAAAAGTGCAATCTACCTTTAATAGACGAATTAAATTTTACATTGAATTTTCATTAACAGAACTTAAATGTACCCTCGGGATACAAAAGGTTAAAATGTTAGATTTACGATAGTACTGGTATTTATAAATTCAGACTTGATTCGTTTAAGTATGCATCATTCGTGTTTGAACAGAGATTTTAGGTCCGAGCCCTGAAAAAGCTGCTTTCACTAGAAAAATTTAACCCCATAAAAAGACAAAAATCAGATTAAAATTTGATAAACTTTTAGGATTCTCATTAATTCAGAGTTCTATTTAAATTTGATAAAGACCAACTAGTTTTATGGAGATTTAAAATATCTAGCATTTGTAAAAGTTTTCCAATCCTTTTCCATGTAGTCAAGGGCATTTTCATACTTTTAATTACAGTATCAATAAATATCTATTCTAAAAAAAAAGTAACTACCGCTGTCACCGCCGCCGCCGGTTTTGAATTTTTTGTGACCGGAGGTCTTTCTTTGTTAATATTAAGAAAAATAATGCATACAAAAATATGAAAATCGGTAGTATTATACAGAAATGTTTGATAAACACGCTGATGCAGACAGTTTTCAGATCGAAGAATTATTTTAAGAGATATTTAATGCTAAAGCTGGACAAAATCGTTCCACTAAAAAAGTTTTATAGGAGCAAAAACTGTTCATAGGAATTTAATCATTTTTAGATCATTTTATGCGTTAGAATTTGCCGGAGTGCAGATTGCATTAATTTTTTTATTTTGACTAATTTTTTGAGGTTTTATTTCTATTTTAAATTCAGATTTTCAGCATTTCTAGAGATATTTTTAACAGATTTTAGAAAGTGATATTAATTTAAACTGTTGCCAACTGTATAAACAGCGGAAGCAATAATGTTTGATTTAAAAAAAAAAAAAAAAAAAATATTTATACGTGTAAATAAATTAAAAATTTACACGTGACTATTATAAACAGAAAAAAACATTTGGAATTAGAATTAAATAATTATGTACAAAAAGCAGGAACTTATTAAAAATTATGTCATAAAAACTATAATTACACGTGAATTTTAAGAGAAAGGAATTTGTAAAGCAATAAATTTATTAACATGCGTTAGAAGTCTTAAATAGGAGAAATTACGTCATATTTACGTCACATTAAAGTTATTACATAAAATGAACACAAAATAATATTGCAAAACGGTTTAAATTTAGAAATTGCGCTAGACATTTATTTGATATTTTAAGAGGATACTTTTCAACTATTTTTGTTAGGAAAGCGCAAATAATATTTAATTTTTAATACAAGTATTTTCACGTGAATATTAAAAAGAGAAAGAATAGTTTGGTCAAAATTACGTCAGATTAAAAACGATTAATTTAAAATGTCTCATTTAAAAGAACTTTCTTTTCACTTTGTTAAGAAATACCAGGAGACAAAGACTGTTTACTTAATTCCTTTTATATTAGCTTATTTTGAAATGTTGTTACACGTGTCTACGTCATCAAGTTATTTTTATTTCGACGTTTTATTTGTATTTTTATTAATGTTGTACTAATTTATTTGTTTTTTCGTTATTTAAAATAAAAATTATGTCAATTTGTATAATTTGGCGATTTATATAATTTGGCGAAATTGGTCCACAGGATAATCAAGTAGTACCGCAACGGATTTGGCGTTAATATTCCCTAATCAAAGAGAAATGAATAGAAATCCGTTTATAGAGAGATCGCCACTGTTTTTTAAATTATAATTCAATCTTTCGAAATCTTTTTAAAGCCGATCAAATTAGCGTGCATTTAGAGTCTACGGTGTCTGGACGGGGGTTGGCGAGCGTAGCTCGTAGGGGGCCGAGCCCCCTAGTTAAAAATTAAAGATGTTAAATTTACATAAAGGGGAAATTAAAAGTGCCCAATATGCAGAACAAATATTTTGCACATTTATGTATATCATACGAATGCACAAATATGCGTTCTTTTAGGGGCAGAACTTAAACTAAGCATTGGTTTAATATTTGACAAATATCAAGGAGCATTTTTAAAATATGAGTTTATGCATTTTCTTTAAAAAAAAGTCTTCGCGCAGAATATGTATAAATTTTTAAATTTCAAAATCTAGCCTATGCACGTTGAAAATGCTTGTTTAACACAGTCAATTCAAAGATTAAAAAGAAAAGAAATGCTTAATTTGAAATGTCTACCATCCTCTTACATTACAAAACCAAAATTTCAATATGTTGAACAAAATTCTTGAAATCTGAAAAATGTATTTTATAAACCGCCTACAATGGATGGCATTTTATAAACCGCCTACAATGGATGGCTATTGCCGTGAAGGAATTTTCACCTTGGTATAAGTTAAAAACATGCATATAATTACTTAAAAAAGGTGCTAAAAAGCACCTTTTAAGTTATATGCATGTTTTTGACTTAATTTTTATTTACATATCACAAAAAACTCCATTTTTTTTTTAAATTCCTAAATGTTAAATCAAACTTGTTGCAATTTTAAAATCGGGTAGTTTCTTAATAATCCATCTTTATTCTAATTCAAAATCTGTCATCCATTGAATGATACTTCATAAACGAGTGTCAAGAAATGAACAGAATTAAACTTGCAATTTTTCACTCTGTTTTTGTCCTTACCTAAAAATGACTTTGTAGATCTGAAAGAAAAAAACATTTTAAAATCCAAAATGATTCCGGGAATTATATTAAATTCTCTAATGAGCATAGAAATGTTCAAAGTTACGCTTTTTCCTTCAATGATTTCCACTTAAAAAGGCAAATCAAGTCTCAACCCGCTAAGAGATTGATTCGTTTGTAGTTTAAATATTTAATATAAATTTATTAATGTGTGATTTATCGCATTGCAAACTAAGCGTAGAACTAACCGACTAAAAATTGTCCACGCCGGAAATTTAACCAGGAACCCGTGGAATAGCGCTCCAAGTGCTCTACCATGTTAAACTACGAGGACGATACCCAGCTTAGCATCTCACTCACATATGTTGGTAAGGCTGCAACTGCAGCACAAGATGGAATAGTCTTCATGAGCACACAATCCCGCGCGAAACTCGAGACAAACTCAGCATCGGTGAACACAATTTTAATTTCACTGCTGAAAATTGTAATTATATGTGTTCACCTATACTAGGTTTGGGTTTCATGATTCGTCGCAGGATTGTGTGCTCATGAAGACTATTCCATGTTGTGCTGCTGTTGCAGCCTGACCAACAATGGGAGTGAGATATGCTAAGCTGGGTATCGTCCTCGTAGTTTAACATGGTAGAGCGCTTGGAACGCTATTCCAAAAGGTTCCGGGTCGATTCACGGCTCTGACATTTTTCAGTGTTGGTTCTACGCTTGGTTAGCAATGTGCTAAATCACGTATTAAATACACAATTCCAAGCGTAGTTTCACTGTTGAAAATTGAAAAATTAAAATTCAATTTATTTTTTGTGCTTGTATTAGTTATATCTGGGTCATTTTGCAATAAATTAGATTTTTAAAGTCAACATGTTTGTTAATCCATTTTAAAATCGCTTCAAGTGAAATTGTTTAGTTTCCTTCCATTTAAAAATATATCATGCATCAAAGGGCTAAAAAAAATTATACAAAGCTAATCTAATTTCCAAAGATTAATTTAGAAAACAACGCATCTTTAGATCTCAAATGAAAGAGAAAGCATTTTAAATTCGTCAACAATTAGATTCAGCTACGTGCATTTCAGTTTAAATTCGACGCTATGAATATGGAAATTTTCAAATATTTGCCTTTTCATCAGCTTGATTTCGAATTACCGGCAAATCAAATCTTAGCCACCTGAACTATTTTGTTGTGGTTGATTTTAGTAGAGATGTTTATTGGAAATTTTTCACGACTTAAAATTAAGATGATCCAGCGGAAGAAAACTACTGTAATGCGAGAAAGAGCTAGACGCATAAAACTTGGACTCCGGCCAAAATCAATAAGGGTGCCTCCTGCCCCCAAAAAGAGGGGTTTTCCCAAGGCGCATTGACCGCTGAAGTATACTTAAATCAGATGACCTTCAAAGTTTCGAAATCTAGAAATTTGCATATTTGAAAAGGAACTAACTAGACTGTTGAAATTTTGCTTGAGGCGATAGTGGACTTCAAAAATTTACTTTCATTTTTTAACAAATTCGAATGGAAATTCAAGTGTCGTTAAAGGAGGTGGAAAATAGTTATTTAAACTTTAGTGTTAAAATATTTAATATATTGCGATGTTCAAATTTATGTGTATTGCCAAAATTAACAATGCATTGGACACGTTTTTCTTAAAGTGCTATTATACGATATAATGAAAGTGAATGTTAAAGTATACAATGAGTACCATACAAGACTAAATTAGAATATTTAAATTCAACAAGACTTTTGGATTGATATTCTTAAATACTTTTGAAAGACTCCTATTGAAATTAATGGCAGAATATGGTATGAAAAGATTCATATAGATTTCTAAATAATCAGACAATCAGAATAAAAATTACGAATATAAATGATTTTATCTTCGTAATAACCTCATTTAACACTTTCCAAACCATTGTCGGACGCTAGATTTTTATAAATGATTCTATTTTTATTTTCTATCCGTACTGGTATATTTAAAAAGCATTAGTACACTTCTCTTGGGCATGTCAAAGTAAATATTTCTTTAAAAAAAAAAAAAAAGGGGGGGGGTTACCAACCGAATAGATTCCTGTAAAAAGAGGCTGGTCCCGACCTCAGTGGGTCCCGATGTCATTTGTGATGTGGACATAGGACCGATAGTGGTTAATTTCTTGCAAAATTTGCCATCAAAATGTACTAGTCGATTTTAGCAAAGACTTATTTCTTAATCAAAAAGAAGCTAAAGAATTATATTCCATAAAAAATTATGTATTAAAGAACGAATTACAGGGATGAACGTAAATACGGAAACTTAAACATTTGAAGTATAAAGAAAATATACTTGCTGTATTTGGTAAGTAAACTCTGCAGATGGATTTAAGTTATTCACATAAAAACATAACTTATGTCAACATTACGCGTTGGGATTTTAACAGAGATAACAGAAACCTGGGATAGTTCGGTAACAGTAAAGATACCAAAACCATCAGCGACAATATAAAATCCGAATCCTGCTGATAGCAAAAACTTTCCAGCCTAACAATGGAATAAGTAAACACTAGGCACGATGAAATTTGACCCATTATCGCAATAAATAAATTTGTCAACAAATCTCTTTCGTGCATGTATACCGGGTAAGTCAAAATGAATACAGCGATTACAAACGGCTATAACTATTTAATGGAAAAAAAATTATCGAAAAGATTAGCACAGAATGTAGACTGAACTTCAAAATTTTGTATACATACGTCATAGATGTTCTATGAGACTTCCCTTGATCACATGGACAACATATAGGCGTTAGTCCATTTCGGTGACTGAACAAATGCTTCAGAATGTATGGCTTTTAAAAGGTCTAGTGCCTAGATGCTGTCGGTGTGACCAAGAGAAGTCGCATATAACATTTATGACGTATGCATACAAAATTGAAGTTCCGTCTGCATTCTGTGTTAATCTTATCAATAAATTCTTTTCCATTAAATAGTTATAGCCGTTTGTAATCGCTATATTCATTTTGACTTACCCGATATCAAAATCTAACTATGAATTACTCTAGGTGTAAACTAGAACCTATCACAAGCTGTAAAAGGGATATTTCTTTCATTGAAAAAAAATATATACTCCGATCTGTTAAAATGCTAATACAAGAAATACAAATTAAAACAAGTTTTTGAAAAAAAAAAAAAAATGCCGGATAAGAAAGTGTACATTGTTTAACTCTTTATGCCCTGATGGGACATTTAAGTCCCATTAAAGAAAATGCAATTAGTCTACTAATAAAAGTATATGGTACTTTTTCCTACAAAATACTTTTCTGAATCATATTCAGTAAGCACAGCGAAACAATCTATTAAAAATGTTGTGATAAATTTGCAACTACAAAACACTTCTGTTACAGATAGGATCACACCACATTTATTTACATTGTTCTTGTAATAATTGCGAGGTTTCCATAACAGTATTTGTTAATTTAATTATTCTTGTAAATATTTTACAAATAAAACTACGATTTATTAAGTCCGTTTTATTTAAAAATCAAAATATTATACAAGTTTTGAATATCCTCCGACATTAACGAAGATATTATAGAAGGAGCTAAATTTGATTTATAATGCAGGAGATAAGGGGTTAAAGGTGTATAGATTGGTACCTGTGAGCTGTAGTTTACAAGTATAATTATATTTTAATGTGAAGAATGAAAAAACTCCAGTACTACTATCAAAATGTGAAAAATTCTAAATTTGAAAAAGTAAAACCGTTTACTTACCGAAATATAGTAAGTATCAACAGTGTAGATTGTTATAAGCTACTCAAGTGATGAGGGATGACATAACCTATGTCAACACTACGCGATAAGAGATTACAACCTTGACCCAACCGAATCCTCCGACAACTCTGTACGGGAGAAAAAAAAGAAACCGAAACCAGCAGAGACCATTAATATAAAAATATCCGCATCCTGCTGATAAAAAAAATCTCTCCAGCCGTTCGTTTTCAGAGGGAACAGAAATCCCTCGAATGGGGAGAAGGGGTCGAAGAAAAGGAACTGACAATTGCCACGTGCCACAAGCCAACTAGAACTGAATAGAGCGTACGGCGACGCGTTCTTGTTTCTTTGTACTCTACAGAACGAAAAGAGGCCCCCACAAAACTCCAACAAAAGCAGCCAAATCCCCTCTTTAGTTGGAACCCCCTTTGTAGGAAGAGGGACTTTCATTATAACAGCTGCTTCACTCTCATGGAGCAAATGGTTATTTTCCGAAGAATGGTTAAAAAGGTCTGGAAGCCTCAGAAGTTATCGCAATAATATTGAAGTTTTAAGATTTAGAGTCAATTTCTTTTTTAAGTGCAATATTTCATTTTAAGCTTATTTCTATTATTTAAAGCAAGAGTATGGAAACGAAATATAAAAATCTGTACTATTTAAATCTACAGAGATACTGTAATGAAACAAAAATATAGTATACAAGCGTTAACTAAATTATAAAATTAATAAATTTAAAAAGCTTCATAGAAGCTGAACATATTTAATAAACATTTAATCATTTAATACAACAGAAAGTCATTCATGTAGGGGTGGAGCCCCCCCTCCCCCTCAAGTAAACGATACCTTAGGGATTCTTTCTTGTTCAAAATCACATTTAAAGTTTCAGTAAATCAATTTCATTCTAAAACACGGTACAGATACATTCAAAAAATTGTTGTCAACATTTTGAAAAACACTTTATTACTAATAAATCCCCCCCCCCCCCCCATAGAATTTAGTAGAGAATCGCTAAAGGCTGCTAGCTATTTGAATTTTAATACTGCAGTACATAAGTACAGAATCTATCCTTAGAGTTCACCGAGCCTTTTATTAAACTTTCGATCAAGCTGTTTCAGAGACCGCTCACAGTAAATATGCGATAATTTGCCAGAGTATTTGAAAAAGCATAAGTGTATAACTGTTTAACAGTTCAACTTTAGAAGTTGAAAGGAGATTACACAAAAAAGGATGCAGAGAAAAGAAACTCAGAAATTAAACCAGATGTTTCAGCATTATTTCAATTAACAGTTCACTAAATAGAACCACAAATTAAAGTCTAGTTCACAATAGTGACACTAGCTGAACTTACGAAAGTGATAAAATAAACGCAACGTAAATCCCAGATATTAAATTATTTCTATTTCATGCAGTTTTCAGATCGATAATTTGCTACTCATCCAACAAGACAAGAGATCAATGCTCGGCGAAATTTAAATTAATCAAAATATGAATCCAGTAACCATTCAAGGGAATGGAAATAAATATGTCATGTCGAAACAACCCACGCTAAGCGCTCCCGGAGAATTATCCGCATATCAATACGTTCCTGAAGGAAATCTGCCATTAATTTTAACGCATGAATAATTAAAAAGGCTCAATCTTACATCAACACTCGTTATTGAAAGTTTAATTTGCAAAAGTTGCTCCAGGAAAGCAAGAGAGAAACCCAGCAGGTGAAACATAACGGACAGTCACAACACAGCTGCAGCCACAAAATAAACAGTCGTCAAGGCTCAGAAAATCGGACGCCTGTGTTGATCTAGGAATGGCTCAACGATCGATTTTGGATAGAGGCATTTTCAGTAAAAATAAAGAATGGCATGGTGGACGAAATAAGTGCCCCATAAAAGTTTAGAATGGCTGAGGTTTCGAAGTTTAGAAGTAAAATCCTATATTGCTGGATAAAAAAACCAGAAGAGAAAAATAACCAAGAAACAATATTTTGATTTTTCCCTTTCTCGGATAAATTACAACTTTGGAAAGCAAAATTGAGAATAAATAGCTTGCGATACAAAAATGTGCAATAAGTGTGGCGACGACAGATCAGGGTAAAGCAGTCATAAGGGGGGAACATGCCTGTATTTTATTTTTTTATAAAAATGTGCCTTATTTAATCACGCAATACAAGAGGAATTTTTCTATAAGAAAATACTGGTAATTCGTCAGATTCTTTTCCTCCTCCGTTGCCACTCTGAATTAGATGCAACAAACATTTTTAAAAGGTAAACTTAGTTTTATAATGGCATTATTTGTAGAATGGGTTGATTTTTGACGGCCGATATCTGCTCGAGGGATATAGACCCTAGGGATAGTGCCCTCCATCGGGGCCTTTCTAAGGGAACCTAACCCGTATTTACGCAAGGTTTCACAAGGTTCGGAGAAAACTAAAGCTCCGAACGGCTAGGCCGTCGGGCGCGATTGGGTTCGAACCCAACACCTCCCGTCTACCAGCTTCGAGAGCAGAACAATTTGTAGAAAAACTAAACATTTCACGAAAATACAATAACTTCAGAGCTTCCTTTGATTCCGAAAAGCGTTATCTTTAGAAACCGCATAGAAGCAAATATATTTTCGAGATTTAAAGAAGCATTATTAGAGCAGTTTTTTACTGTCGCGGATTTTCGGAAACGTGACTAGTTTAGTGTATGAATCCGTTCTTTTAACTCTGAATATTCGTTTTTCGTATGCTATCAACTCTCAAATAAGTATTCTCATGTTAAACAGATACACTGAAAACAAATTTAAAGTTGACAGAAAAAAAAAACTCAATTTTAGAGCCGGTGGAAAACCGTTTAATTTACAAAATATACAATTTCATTAAACTTTCTGTAAAATTTACAAAATCCACTTTGTTACAGGAAAACAGTTTTTCTGTAAAAAACTTTCCTTGTAAAGGAGATTTATTTTTACAGTAAGTTTTTACAAATCTTTTTTCTCTCGTGTATATAAATTTATCCCGCAGCACATGTCACAAAAACATACAGTAACTTTTTCAGGGCTACACATGATTCCGAGAAAAACCTTTAGAAACCCCAAGAAGCAAATATTTTCGAGATTTATAGAAGCGTTTATTATTAGGAGTTTCATTTACTGTCACCGATTTTAGGGAAAGTTCGGGTAGTTTAGTGTATTAATCAGCTTTCTTAAAACTGACTATGGACTTTTCGCATGCTATCAAGTTTTCACATTTATTATAAAAAGGCAATTCTTCAATTACTATTCATAATGTAAGTTTTAAAAGCGTATTAAACATTAAAGATTCAATTAAATAGAAATATTTTTCTGTTATTTAATTAAAGATTCAGAGTTAAAACGTCCGCGCCCTTCTAATTAGGAAAAAGACCAAGTTTGGCACGCACCGAAATTTACTTTTTTCACAAAACAATTATCACTAGTCAACATACGAGCGTTTATAGCGCCACTATAATTTGACGAACGGGATAAGACTTACTGGAACTTTGTAGTGTATTTCTTTGAAAAGTAATTTTCCTTTATAAAATGCAATTTATATTCCCATCTATATCCTTATATAATAAAAACAGGTCCGGGGTGTCTCAGTGGCTGTATCAGCCCACTAAATTTCAGTTTTACTGTATTTTTTAAATAGGAAAAAACTTTCATATGAAATGTTTAAAATCTACTGATTTACATTTTTTTTAAAACTAATTAAAATAGCATGAATTTTAAAAATATCACGTGCATCCCGATTACGAAAGATTAGCCCATTTGCACTTGAAAACAAGGTAAATAGTTTAGTATTTGCTTCCTGATAAGAATGCACAACGAAATTACTTCATCTATAAATAAAATACAAAATTAACAGGTATGTACTCTACGTGCTTAAACTCTGAAATTATCAGAATCAAAGAGACCGCACCAAGTAGGTCTTTGGCGAGTTCATCCACTTTTAAATCCTGGCATGTCGCTAATACGAAAGAATCTAATCTCAAAACTTTTGAATACATTGATATTTTTCATATAAAAATACTCTTTAGTGGTGTTAGCGGGAAATCTAAAAAAACATTTAATGTAAAAAATGGTCAGAGTTTTCAATTTTAAAAAAGTGGTTTTCACCTATGTTCTGTAGCCGGGAAGCCTACATCGAGTCCCTTAATACTATTAAATGGAAGAATTTTTAGCTCACAGGCTATCAAAGCCAGAGAGCTAATGTGCCCGCAGGTTGCATATATACGTAACGCGATAACTTTATAGAAAAATCGGATTTGCTTCAATTTTTTTTCTAGGTTCATTCTCATAAGGCGTTTCCCTGATTAGTTTTGGGTGTTCATTGGTTAAGTATAAAGGGGGATACAGGGGGCTAATCCCTCCCTAACTCAAATGGGTTATTTATGCAGAATTCTCAAATTAGCTTCAATTTTGGTATACCGGTGAATTCCGATTAGGCGATTTTCTGATTAGATTTGAAGGTTCATTATTTAAGTGTAAAGGGGGGGATCTGGGGGTAATACCCACTTAATTTATATAAATGGGTTTTCTTATCCGATTTGCTTCAAATTTGGTATACCGGTTTATTGTGATAAGGCTTCCCTGGTGAGATTTGGAGGCTCATTGGTTAAGTATAAAGACGTGAAACAAGGAAGGGGTGGAGTGTAATTCCCTCCTTAACTTATTTTTCGAAAGATTCTTTCAAGTAAGAGTATAATATACAATTAGTGTGAATAGACTGAGCTCAATGCCATCAGTTTAACTGGGCACTTTTCTTTATTATTTCAGTTCTTTACATCCTAAAAATATTAGCAAAATGTTCATGCACTTCGGTAAAAAATAGGTTAGGCTTAAGGTTTTAAAAAATGAATAGCAAAATTTCATTTAAGTTGTCGATAAAAAATATCGAACACTACTGTAGATTATGGAATGATTATTAATACTAATAGCTTAAGACTGCAAAACATGAATTGTAGAACGAACCTGTAAAATACAAGAGCCACTATAAAAGTCAAAACAAACATTTCACAAGCTATATATTCCAAGTTTCATTATTTTACTGTTCGGTAAAGAGCAGCACGGTATTTCCATTCAAGGAATCGATGCAGGGTTTTTTTCCCCCGGGGGTCATTTTTTAAAAACATTTGTGAAACTAATATTTTTGAAAAATAAAATTTTGTAACGAAAGATTAAATCATGCTACTTAAATTCGAACCAAGCATTTATTAATAGCTTCTTTAAGTCCCGCTAAAGTTATTGTTGAATTTGTTTCAAATTACACATTTTAAAACCTAACAAAATTAAAATGAGTTTAAATGGAATGGAATTTCGTAAAGGGCTCCATTTTAAAATAAATTTTATCAAGGGTTCTTAAAGGCCCAAAATTTTGCCTTAATCCCCGATTTTATTTCTCTTCAACTTGAAAATTGGTAGAATTTTCGAAATAGCCATTTATGAGGAGCAAGCTAAACATGTATATCCCCAAATAATATAACATGGCGAGGAAAATTGCGTTTGCTGCATTGTTTTAAAATGTCTCCGTCATAAATGAGAAACTAATTCGCTCAGTTATTCAATATCAGTAATTGGATTTATCAAGAACTTGTTCACATGTTAAATTGAGTTTTTTCACATGTTAAACAAATAAAAATAATTCTCGCTTGAAAATGTTGGTGGCATTCGCGTATTTATGCACCATTAGGGTTCTATTTGACGATTTAACTACTTTCGTATTCCTATTTACCAGCTTTTTTTTTTTTTTTTTACACATGCTATTAATAGTAATACAACTGTTTTCCCAGAAATGTACGAGAACTCTCCTTGAATGATTCTTTCATCGTATTATGGACGTTAAATTTTCATCTAGCTGTATCTTAAAGTATCAAGTTTTCACTAACCAGTTTTATTTATATTTTAATTTTAAAATTATGACAAATTAGTTAAGCAGATTAGAATAATCTAAACTTTGACAGAAGATTAATTTGATGCATTAATTGCAGTTTACAAAAAGAACACAAGATGAGTCATTTAACATAAAACCAAAGAAAAATATTTACAGTATTTAAAGAATTAACATAAGATAATGTCGACATTAGTTTATTCTAAAACTACAATGGTTTACTAGGAGAATGTCTAGACAATTTCATTTTCCTATCATAGTTTTAACTACTTATATCTGAAGCCGTTTCCTTATTTTTTTTATTATTTTTTTTAATACAAGTAATTTTTCGACAAAACTATCAAATTTTAACCCCCTTAGGCGTTCTTTAATGAGATTTAAATAGATAATTGTCTTTTTTTGAACGAATTTGATAATGAATCTTACGTTTTCGGAATGATCTTGTTGAACCTAGAATAATAGCTTTAAAGAATATCACCCCATTGTCGCCTGAAATTTATAGAGAGTTCTGGATTAAGAAATGCGATGTGTTAAAATCTTTACATCATGTGTTAAATCTTTACATATCTTTTATATTTTATTGTGCATATTAAAAGTAGAAAATTATTTTTAGTGAATTAAAAAAAAAATTGCGGATTGAAAGATAGGAGAGCTTCGAAAAACTTGCCAAGCGGTGGACAACTCATTGTAGACCATCTCGAACGGCCATACTCTATACTTAGCCTACAAGTGACCGACGAACTGATTGCGGAAAGAATACATATTTATAAATATTTCAGATGCGCAAAAATATGAGAGCTTCACTATTGTTTTATAGTTTTTTTTTTTTTTGGGGGGGGGGGGAAGAAAAATTTAAAAAATAGTTAAAGTCTAAAATGCCATGTCAATATCTTGAACACTAGTCAAAGATTTAAAATGAAACAAAGCATAAAGTTGACATCTAGTAAACTTTCGAGTAAATGAAAAATCTAATCGTTAGATCTTTGACTTTCTGAATTACTGCATTATGTTTAATATTTATTATATACATAATTACCGATATTAATTTTTTCTCTGGCTTCTCGCTCTGTCTTTTTTTTTTTAATCTCACTTTTGCTAAAAAAATATATATTTTAAAATACATATGTCTACCGGAACGTATTGATGCAAATCTTGTAAAAGTCTAGCACGAAAAATTTCAAAAATGCTGGAATAAAAAAACGGAACGTGGAAACCCTGCTTTCTTATACTTCTATTTTAATTACACCCTATTTTTTTATAACTATTATATAATGTGTTGCAACCCACCTTAACATAGAATATTATAGTATTTGTTTGCGGACGGCGAACAAGGGGGGGGGGGGGGGAGTCGAGTGCGACTGATACAATACAAACTACAAAGTAACAAGAGTGTCTTTCGTCGAAAAGCTAGTAACCCTTTAAAAATACGCATTTCTAGTGAAATGGAGTGGATTCAAAGTAAAGAGATTCAAGCACAAATTTCGTTACTTACGGATACACAGAAAAATTAAAATATTTTTAAGCGGTCTCAGGACTTAAAGCTTTAAAATTTTCGAAATTGATTTATTTAGATGTTAAACTCTTTTCTGAAAATTGATATAATTGTTTCATTGAAATTCCCATTAGAACAAAAGTTGTGGCTTTTAGAATTATACCCGCTCAATAGATGAAGCAGCGCTTCCGAAATTTTGAAGTCTTTTTTCCTTCAAATGACGTTTTTGGTCACAACGCGCACGATATCTCAAAAAAACTTATGAATTTTCTTTCATGAAAATTTCAAAACATATGTTTTATGTTAGTCTGTATAAACTGAACTTCATTTCCTTTTTAATGTTAAAAAAACTCTTATAGGAATTATACTGATGAAATTTTCTAAATTTTGCATTAGCTAAATACAACTTTGTGTTCAAAATATGAAAGTGCTTTAAATAGAAATTTATTTAGGTTCAGGATAATTAAAATCTGGAGTATAAGTAGGCACCAAAATTTTCATTCTAGTTGCAAAATTTACTTTGTAATTCTGCGCGTAATCTGTTATGCCAATTTTCTGCTCGTCAAATGTCTGACAATTTGGAGCACCCTGTAAATGCTAATTCTGCATCTTGCAATTTTTTAAATACATGAAATGAAAGAACATACTTATATCTTTCATTCCAATAAAAATTGTGCCTTAAAATTAAATACATTTTAAGATATTAAATGTTGAAAATGGTCTGTTTTTCCCCCCAATTTTAAGAGCCCCGAGACCCTTGAGAGGAAAATGTACCATTTAAAAAAAATGAGTGAAAATTGCCGGAAAAAGAATGTCGAATTTTGAAAATGCTATTTCTTAAAACACGTTTGATGATTTCGTCAGTTTACTCGCTGTGGCGCACTCTACTTTCTATAGTTACAAAATTGCCCTTTTACTTTTGATGTTTAAAAATGTAGTCTTGTTTTCATAATGACTACAGTAGAAAAAAAAAAAAAATAGAACTTTTATACCGGTCAAAGTGGTGTTTACCCCTTCAGTCATAAGAAGATTTAGTTCTCTGCCCCAGGAAATATTCCAAACGTTTTGATTCGTTATAGCCAACTTTTATTAAAACAAGGGAAAAAACCTGGGTTTCTTGGGTTACAGAATATAGGTATAAACCATATTTTATGCTAACATCCTCTTTTCTCTGCACATACTAAAGACACAGCGATGAATGAGGTATTTTTCGAAAGGTTCTGCAAGTGGTTTTTGACGTAGTATACTTAAATTTCGTTAAAACACGCCTTTTTTTCCATTAGTTACCATTTCTATCAAAAAACATCAGCAAATCTCAAAATGTGCGATTGTAAAGCCTCCCACGGATCTTTTATAACCGATTTTTTTAATACATGATATATTTAGAAAGCCCACAAATACCAAAAATATTCATATGAAAAATAATGTGTTCAATTAAAGTTTTGAAACGTATTAAAAGCGATGTTTTCATATTAGCCGCGCATCAGGAGGTAACAGACAGAGAAATCGAAAAAAAAATCGCTATTTACAATCAGCTTTTCGATTCTGTGAATTTCAGTGGTTTAAGCACATTCTGTTACATGACTTAAAATTTGTGTTTTATTTATATTTTATTGCTTTATTTACTGATTGAGAAGCTTTAATTTCCTTATGGAACATAAAGTTTGAAACAAATGCTTTGCTATTTATATTAAAGTGCAAATGGATTTTTCTGTCATAATCGTCTGCACGCGATACAGATAGATTGGAAAAAATTCGTGCTATAAATTAAAAAACGCAAATTACGATACAGTTTCAAACATTGGGAAATAGTTTTCAAACAAATTGCATTTAAAGTACATCCCCCCCCCCATCCCGTATTCGACGGTGTAAAAATTAAAAATGTGCGATATTTAGAAACAAATTGCAATAAAAGTTTAATTTTATCATCTACTGTTGCCACCATCAAAATGACAGCGTCATGCAGGGACACGTTAAACCTTTATAATATAGATATTCTTAAGATAACCAGTTTAACCCCTTGAGGGGCGGTGGATATGTTATATCCCACCTAATTTTAATCATGATTAAACACCAGAAACTTAAATTTCACTTTAAACTTTGCTTTTTCCTTACTTTGAACAATTCTTTCAAAAATTCAGGTGTGAATTCAACATTTAAAGAAACGCAATTGCTTTTCCCTGAAAGGGTTAAAATTTTCATCGTTATTTAATTCATTTCTTTTGAAAATCGTTAGATGTTTATTTCACAAAAAGTTAATGTTAATCTGCTATCAATTTACAAGATATTCTTTGCTTCTGAAATTTGATGTTATCTTCATGATAAATCGTTTAAGATAATATTGAACTTTAAAATGGTTTAAGGATAACTTAAACTACAAAATGGTCTCCCTTTAATGAGAACTCTACATTTTTGATATACCTTTTCCCGCCATCTTATTACCTATGTCTGAAATAGCTATACCTAAAAATCCATTTTTAAATAACATTGAAGGATTACGTATTTATTTCTCCGAAAATTCTACCAGTTTTCAGATGAAGAAAAAAAAAAATCGGCATTTCCTTAATCAAATCTCATTTGCATTTATATCAAACATAACATTAGCGAATGCCCATCCAGTTGTATGAAGATTTAGTTCCCTGCCCCAAGAAATATTCCAAATGTTTTGAATGTTTATAGAGCTACCTTTATTAAACTATTAATTCTTAAAATAATGAAAGTTTTAAACCGGATATTTTAATCCATTTAAAAAAGAAAAATATTTTTACGAAAGAAAAAAATGTAAATCTGCCAATTTACCAGATATTCATTGCTCCTGAAATGGATGTTATCTTTATGATAAATCGTTTAAGATAGTATTGAAGGTTAAAATGGTTTAAGTCAATTTAAACTGTAGAATGACCTCCCTTTAACGAGAACCCGACAGTTTTATATACTTCTACTCCACCATTTTATTACACATCTCAAAAAGAGCTGTACCTTAAAGTCCATTTTTTAGTCCAAATTGAATGATTGCGCATTCATTTTTCTGAAAATTCTGCTACTACTAATTCTTAAATAACAATGAAAAATTTAAACTGGATATCCTAACTATTTAAAAAATATAGTATGTTTATTTCACAAAAAATAAAATGTTAATCAACTACCAATTTACAAGATACTCTTTGCTCCTGAAATGGATGTTATCCTTATGATAAATCGTTTAACATAATATTGAACGTTAAAATGGTTTAAAGTCAATTTAAACTACAGAATGGTCTGCCTTTAATGTGAACTAGACAGTCTTGATATAAAGGTAATGAAATGGTTGGGGAAAGTATCTAAAACAGCTATATCTAAAAATCCATTTTTTAAATCTAAATTTAATGATTACGCATTCATTTCTCCAAAAATTCTACTATAAGTTTTCGCAAAGGAAGGAAACAAATCGGCATTTCCTTAATCAAATCTCATTTGCATTTATATCAAACATAACATTAGCGAAAAACTCAGTTGTATGAAAGATTTTAGTTCCCTACACCAAGAAATATTCCAAACGTTTTGAATGTTTATATAGCCACCTTTTATTAAACTTAATTCTTAAAATAACGATGAAAGTTCTAAACTGGATATCTTTTCTTAACTCATTAAAAAACAAAAAATGGTTATTTTACAAAAAGAAAAAAAAAATGTTAATCTACTACCAATTTGCAAGATATTCTTTGCTCCTGAAATGGATGTCATCTATATGATAAATCGTTTAAGATAGTATAGAACGTTACAATGGTTTAAGGTCAATTTAAACGTTAGAAGGGTCTCACTTTAACGATAACTCTACTATAGGCTATATAGGTAATGAAATGGTTGGGAAAACTATCTCTAAAATAGCTATACCTAAAAATCCATTTTTTAAATCCAAATTGAATGATTACTCTTTCATTTCTCCAAAAATTCTACTATAAGTTTCCGCAAAGGAAGAAAAAAAAAATCGGCATTTCCTTAATCAAATCTCATTTGCATTTATATCAAACATAACATTAGCGAAAGCCCATTAGACGTTCTTTAAATGCGGTTCAAATCGATTATCATGACAAATAATTATGCTAATGAGGCGAAATTTGTTTCTAGAATCTCTCCGAAGTAATAAAATGCAGCTTTGGAAAAGATTTAAAACACGCGGACGCTGAAATTGTGAAATTAAAGCAAAAACTTTCAAGCCACCATTTTCTCCAAGCTGAACGAGTTTCATAAAGCGCACCCCCCCCCTACCACCCATCTGCAAGAGGGGAATAAATGGGCTTAATTACGTGGTTTTGAATCCATTTTTCATATAGAGCAAGGATAAAGAGGGCGAATTGAACGAAGCATTTGTAGGATTTTAATGAACCAAAGTACAGCAGACTTTTGTACTGCACTAATTTTGATCTAGTAATTTAATAAAAATTAAACGACGGTGAACGGTAAGAGAATTGTCATTAATACGGCATATACTTCACTTTTTCTATGTGGAGAGATTGGGCCTAATCCAGTACATTGATAAAAATTACGAGTATTGGAGCCTAACCCATTTATGCCTAGCGGCCCATTTTTGAACATTTCGAATTTTATTTTTTTTATAATTTTCTTCTTTACAGCATGAAAATTGTATGAAGTAATTGCCTATAAATGTCTGTTACCGAGAGATGACAGCATAAGATTGATATTTGCTTAAATTAAGACCTTTTTTTCGGTGTTAATAGATTTTTCCTTTTTAAAAGAAAGCTAAATGTAAAAAGCAAGTTCATTTGTATTTTTTGCATCAAGGATCCAAATAAATGTCATATCTTAGCTTGGACTTCTTTGAAATAAGTATTTTTTTATCGCGAAATTATGTATTCAAGCCTATTCTTTATGCATGTTTGTAACTTACAAAATATAGGGCGATAGGCGCAAATGGGTACATATTTCTATTAGCCATTTAGAAAACAGTTCTTGATCTAAAGTCCTTTTCAGGATGATTTTGAAATAAATTGTTTTTTAGCCTCAAATACGATTATTCTTAATAAATATTTATGTTAGTCTCTAAAGAATATATTTTAATAGTTCATAAAAATACTAATTTTAGTATATAATATACAATTTAAAAGTTTATATAAATTTAGACAAAACATTGCATTTTTCCCACACATGGATATTCCCATATTTAGTACGTTTATATTTTATCAAATGAATACAAAAATAATTTAGCATAATTTCGTATTTTTCCAGTTCATTTTTCAACATTTTAAAGTGATTTTACGAACGAATTTGAGAAAAAATTCAGGCATAAATGGGTTAATATTTAACTGCACGCATTGCATAGATAAACAATTCGCATGCTAAATTAATACTTAGTACTCTTTTTTCCGAAAAAATGCAGCACTATCGTATTGCAGTACAGATTAACTTTTACATTACTAAATTTAACACTGTTTCAAACTGCTTTCTAAAATTGAAGCTATTGCATAGTAAATTCAAAGTTCACATTTTTGGCGAAACTATTCCTATTTTACATACACTATTCTGTATATGTAGCCAAATTATGGAATTGAACAAAAACACTTAAGCCACATTTTCTGTCCAAGATCAACTATTTTTATAAACTATTTTTTAATACCGCCCATCCCAAATTTGCAAAATGAATAAACGGATTTTGAACAACCTTTAACGATAGAGTATGGAAAATAGGACGAATTCAACAAAAAAATTTGTCAGGATTTTAAAATCAACCGAAATACGGAAGTTTTGTACTGTACTATTGATTAAAATTTAACCATAGAGTAATTAGAAATCAACTTCCCATATATGCATCTAAGAAACTAAATTGGTTAGCGTATATAGATCAAGTTTCTTTTGTAATCCACTAATTTCCTTCCTGACCAATTTAATCTGATGAAATGCAGTATTAATGTACTTCATTAGATTACATTTTGATCTTTAACTATCTCGCATCAAAAGATGCAACTTCAGTATTAGCAAGCAAACGAAATAAACACTTTATAAAAGAATATTAAAATACGTGCCTTTAAAATAAACTTTATCTACAGAAAACTATATATAACCGATGTAAAAGAATCCTTCAATTTCGATTCTGAAATTTTTAAAATTTAGTTGCAGCGTTCTAATAATGTAGATACAGTTAAATTATTAAAATCCGTCGGTACATCTAAAATTGTATTTATCTTCCTAATTGACTTAGGGGAGACCGGAAGGAATGGCGACACTTTAAGGGAATTAAAATTTCTTCAAAAAAATTTAACATTAAAAATTCTAAAGCTGAATCATGATCTTTAGTATCTGTCTAAATTTAACCGTAATCATAACAAAAGTAAGCACAAATTTCTTTCAACCTCTGTACAGTGGCGGGTTACCCAGAATACTGGGGTAATTCCACCATTGGATTGGGGTAATGGCGGCACTCTTTAAGGACCTAGTATATACATAAAATGGATATTAGGAAACAACCTACTGAAAATATTTAAAAAGCAATTTAGAAAGCGAAAATAATTTAACTCAAATTGCAAAAGTCAAATATAAATCTCTGCTGAATCGACTCCACTACTTTCAAATGTGGCCATTCCTCACCTGATTTGCATGGTAGCGGCATTAACCCGAGAGGACAATATGGCGGAAATCCCCAAGCAAAACCTAAAGAAGAACCGAATTTGTCCAACACATTGCATCAAAATGTCGGCGATTGCATGCAGATGTTACAATAAAAGAGGCACTTCTCATTCAAGCTCCAAATAAGAAGCAACTAGATGAAAACTAAATTTTTCACTAGAACGAACGACGCGCAGCAAAAATCTCACTGTAGGCACTGTCTAATGTCTATTGTTGGCCGCTATAGTGCATGCACATTCACTATCAAAGCGGGGTGGGCGGCATAACCGAGTGGTGCTATTCCCCCGGTCTCCCCTATACTTAGGGTTCTCTTACAATTACATCAGAAAAAGATTCTTCAACTAATATAAAGTTGTGTTTTATAATTTACAAATATAAAAAACCTTAAGGGAAATTTTAAATGCAAAGCGCCAAATTATACGTACCACGCACAAATTATACGGAAATGTGGCCATGGTGGAATTTCGACATGTTGTAGTTCCTACGATGATCAAATGACAATCTACACAAATCTGAAAAAAAATAGCTAGTTTTGATGCTATGGCCATCGAAAGATAATTCATATTAGATAATAGTCAACTGTCTTTCCTCTCCAATACAAATAATTTGAACTTTTTTTTTCAACAAAATGTTTCCTGCTTCCATGTGTTTAATTAGCTTTTGATATTAAAGTTTCTGGTTTTATTAAATTTGGGTGGGGGGGGGGGGGGGGGGAGTTTCACTTGAGAATGTTTAGAATAAAATGAAACCATAATTAATAAAGTTAAGAACCAAATAGAAAAAAAGAAACATTGTTAAATAATTTGATTGAAAAATTGTTTATTTGACTAAAAAAGGATGGTTGGCAGCTACGTTATAGGAATATAAGAATTAAGATCTTTCGACGATCATAGCATCAAAACAAGCCATTTCCCAGGATTGTACCCTTCGAGATATGATGAATGTTCCGCTGGCACTTCGCATGATCTACAACATACCAAAATTTCGGGCAATTCCACTGGATCCCATAATTTGTCAATGATCTATTTCAAAGAATTTTTTAAAGGGTAGTTTGGAGGCAAATTCTTGGGGGAAAAAAAAAAATTCTTCGATTTAATATATTGAACCCTTCTCTCCCCTTTTGAATGGTATATCACTTGTTTCTATGACAACGAGAAGTTAAAATTAAGTAATTCATAATGAAGGGAACGAATATTTTTTCCAACTGGAATAAATCATATTCAAGGCTGGAGTAGCACAGTTGAAGTTTATTCCAACAGAGCGAAAACTGTCCAGTCCAGGAACCAAATCTGGATACTTGGCGTGCCGTGCCAATGCCTTAACTGTTAGGCTATCCGGACGATACCTGGCTGACATAATTCACTCTTATTTGTTGGACATGGCTGCGAACTGCAGCGCTAGTTTCATTCATCCGAGCTATAACTATAGCATTCATCTTGTAAATGCTATGGTTATAGCTCGGATTCATCATGTAAATGCTATAATTATAGCTCGGATGAATGAAACTAGCGCTGCAGTTCGCAGCCATGTCCAACAAATAAGAGTGAATTATGTCAGCGAGGTATCGTCCGGATAGCCTAACAGGTAAGGCATTGGCATGGCACGACACGCCAAGTATCCAGGTTAGATTCCTGGTCTAGACATTTTTCGGATGTTGGAATAAACTTCAACTGTGCTACTCCAGCCTTAAATAATATTAAGTAATTCAGTTTGTTTACATCATACACAAATATTACATGCATAAAATTCAATTCAATTCTCAATTTTTTTTAACTTCGATGCAACTTTTTATAATAGGAACTACTAAATATTTATCTAATCTTGTAGGAATATTTTTACACACATCCCTGATCAATCTAAAGAACTTTTGTTGCCAACATGTGCATAAAATTAAAAATATTCTCCTTTGAAAAATTAAAGTTATTTAAAATTAGTTTTTATTCCAGATTAAAAAAAAAAGGAAAGAATGTTTATAAATTGGACTTCATTTTATTAAGAATTTAACATAGCGTATATTAAAAAAAGGGGGGGGGGGCGGTGAATATCTTTGTTTCAGAGGAATGGTAAATAAATTTTAACACGATAGGCATAAGGCCTTTCAAAACCCCCTTAAAGCATTGTTTTTCCATGATGGCTACGCGTACCAGTTGGGGGATATATAAACATCTTCTATGAGCTGTGTAATGAGACATTTATTTGCACCTCACCATGCACCTATGAGTGAAAACTTATCGATAGTTTTAAAAATATAAAAACACTAAGTATCGAAAGTTTAATTGAAGGGTAAATGGGTGTACTTTCAAAATTAAAACTTACGTTTATTTGTATACATTTGTTTTCTATCTTTTTTTTTTTTACTTTGAACTTAACAGGTAGACAAAAATTATACTCCTGGCGCATGTAATTTAAAGTATTACACTAGGCATAAAAGGCCCGAGAACCAATGGTTTAGGTTGTACTGCTTTATTATAAAACTTAAGAAAAGGTATGACTTGGAAGAGTCGCTTTCTTCTCGCTGATATTAATTCGCATCTTTTGCATACCCAACTCCACCCACGGGTGGCGCTACGGCATTTTATGTGCATTATTTCAAAGGAAAAAACATCTACTCGTATTTATAAAGATTAGTGCACTATGTATATAAATATTTTGATTAGAAATAGTACAATTATGTATATTCATTTGCAGTAGGAAACTAATACAGAAAATCTAATTTAATATGCATAAGTAGCGCTCATAGGCTATAGCCAGGTATAAAGTCAAAACTAGCCGTTGTACTAAAGAAAGCACATAATGGCGCATATACTACAATCCAATTATACTTAGGATTTAAAAAACTGCTACCGATTTACAAAAATTAGTTTTTACACAAAGTTAAGATGTTTACTGATAAACCTGACAAGAGAAGATACCTTTCACAAAATTTGTGTTTTGGCCATCAAATGGATTTGTGTTATCGCAAATAGTTTCTGAAGTTTTTTTTTTTTAATAACAAAACCAAGATTAATTTCCTTAAACTTCACATTTTTTTTTTCAATTCTTATTTACAGAACATCTTTAGAATTTTTATCGGGTACTTATCAATTCTTTTAATCTTCGAAAGATACTTAATGGCACATATAAGTGGGACAGGATAAGTTCTTTAATACTTCAATTGAAAATATTTAGTGTTCTCTATATTGCATTTATTGTGTCGTTATACCGTCATTCATGATGCCACTTCAACTCTAAGTGGCTCTCGAGGGTGCATTCAAGTCTTGCAGGTAAGAGTGCTCAAGGGGACATTCATTGCATCGTAATGGACGCAAGATAATCTCAAGAGATCCTGGGTAAACACGAACACTAGTGCATGAATGAACCCTCTAATTGCTGGTGAGATTTTATCCCTGATGTTAATAGTTATCGTACCTGAATTATAATAGCAATCTCTGAAGCTTTATTTCTTGGCATTAAAGAAATTTTAACAGTTCTTTTAAAGCACTTTTTAACCTCGAAAAATGTTCCGGAGTATAATGTTAAATTGCAAGATTATAAAAGATCAGATTGTGTTATTTTAATCTAATACATGCATGTTTCTATAGAACGTAATCGCGCAGAATAAGGAGTTCGTTTAAAACTTTGGATATCTATATAGTACGGGAAACTAAATCGGCATAGGTTTTAAAAAGAATGGACAAAGGATAAGTGTCTTTAATAAACCTGTTAATGTTCAGAGATTTAAAAATTTTGCAATAAAATTTCAAATCTTTAGTTTATGATATATTTCATTTTAAAAACTCATCAAAACAAAATTCATAATTTTTTAGTTTTCTCCATATTGCATTTATTGTCTAGTTTAACTGTGATTCATGGTGCCACTTCAACTTTTAAAGTTCAAGAACCACGAGTTGAAGCCGAAAACCACTAGTTAGTGGTTTTCAGGGGGGGGGGGGGGAGATTTAAGGTATTGCAGGTAAGCACCTCAAAGAGGCATTCATTGCTTCATAATAGATGCAAGATAACTTAGAAACATTGCAGCCAAACAGCAACTACAGCGAATGAACTTTAATTGCTATCGAGATTTTATACCTGTGAAGTTAGCTATACCCAAATTATGATAGAGTCCTCAGAAATAGTTTCCTGGCATAAATGTTTACTAACATTACTTTAAAAACAAAACATCTTCAAAAACACTGGAAAAATTTAATAAATCTGGATGTTCGCAAAATTACATAGTATATTTGGTATTACTTTAATCTGTATTACACATTGCAGGCATGAAACTGGAAAACAGGAAAAAGGTGGAAATTCTTTTTTGATCTATACAATGGTGTGGTGTCAAATTCGTATAATTTTGGACACATTTTAACAGTTATTGATGCAGTAAAATGAAATAACTGTACATATGATTTTCTCACTTTTTACAACTTAGACAGTATTAAAAACAAATTTAAACAATAAATGTAGTATAGCTTCATTGAGACAAAACAGAAAATTGAAGATAGTTTACTAAAAAAGGTATAAATCCAAATATTTTTATATTCAAATATTCAATTTTGAAAACACTTTAAAAAGAACTTCATTTACCACAACTCTGAAACAAACAGGAATTTGAGTAGACAAAAATTTTCCAGAACCCGCCACCTTACATGTTTAATATTTTTTTTTGCACTTTTGTATCAATCCAGAGAATGTCTAAAATTGCTTTAAAAAAAGTGGAATTTCTCCTTTAGGAGGAACTCTCAAACCTGACATTGATGCTTCTATACAAAAATACAATCAAATAATTCAAACACAAAAAGTTGTTAAATACAGTAAAATATCGTTACAACGAATGTCACTCACGAATTTTCCCAGTTTAACAAATATTTGGGTTGTTTAAAAAACGCATTCCCATATTTCATTATAAAAATATTCACTTTGATTTTTCGGTATAGCGAATTTAATCGGTGCTCCACAGCGATTAGTTTTAACGGGATTGTACTGTAAATCTAGTTTCATATAGTTTATGAAAATCTATGATCATTCAAATTTATCATCAGGTATGAATTACACCTATTTTTTAAATGTTTATAAGTAGGGTGAAATGCACCATACAGTTATACGTTAAGCTAGGCGAAGAAAAATATTTACATACACACCTAAAGGCTGATGTAATTGATGCACAGGATCTATATGCGAACATTGTTCACGGAGAATTTCAGGAAATAAGCTCATACTAGATGGAACAAAATTTAACAATTTTTGTTTGCAAAGCTCCTCACCATTAAGGCTGTTCTCAAATCCAGAAGGGGGCAACTTTATGACAAATCATTTTTGTTCAGAAACGCATTAAATTGGCAGATGTAATCCAGGAACTATGTAATCGAAAGACGTTTTCTGGTTTTTTTTGTTAACACAATAATCTTTCAGAAAATACTGTCAAAGTTGGCGTTTTGAACCGAATTTCCCGGAGAAAGCAGGAAAACAGTCAACGAAGAGAGAAACACCTTGTCACGTCATCAAAAACGCTTATAATCCGATAGGTAACTTATCAAAATGGAAAAATCGATGCCAAATAGCTTCTTTAGCCAGGACTGACAATTTTCCACATTTACGTTTAAAAATGTAAACCAATGTGTCAAAGTTTCACGCTTGTTGAGCAGTTAACTACATTTTTGAGTTTTGAATAGAGTTAAATTGATAAAAACAAAAAGTTGATGAAATGTTAAATCAATATGATGCTGGAAGGTTTTTAAATAATATATTTAAGCATTGTGTGTGTATGCCTATAGTTTTGCCTTTTCGGAAAAAGGGGGCTTGATGTTCCGGTACACTTTCTAAAAATATTTTAGGTAAACAGTTGAAACTGTCCAAAATTGTGTAACTATATTTGAGAATAATAAAAAGCGATTTTCATTTTGGCTTAAAAAGACGTAAAATTAAAAATATTTTACTAAAAATTTTTTTAAAGGATCTTTAAAGTTTTAGTAAAATATTTTTATCTCTTTTAAACCGAAATGAAAATCTTATTCTCAAATAGTGTTAGTTACACAATTTTGGAAAGTTTCAACCGTTTACCTAAAATAGATTTTTTAGAAAAGTACTGAAGTATCAAAAAACCACTTTTTTCGAAAAAGGCAAAAACTATATAACACCCACAATGCTTAAGTATTTTTAAAAACCTTCCAGCAACATAATCATATTGATTTAACATTTCATCATCAACTTCTGTTTTATCAACAATTCTAAACTCGAAAATTTGAACTAATTTATGTTCCATGTGCCCTTAACCCCCTTTGAGGGACAGTGGGATATTTTATACCCCACCTAACTGAAACAAGATTCGCACCAGAAACTTAACTAAATTATATATTTTTAACTTAGATGCGAAATGCTCAAAAATTGCTTTTCCTTATTTTAAAATTAATGTTTTCGATTATTCAGGCGAGAGTTGAATATTACAGAGGCAATATTGCTTGCCCCTTAAAGTAAGGATTTCGATAGATTTCAGTCAAATGACAAGCTGATAGATGAAAATTCATTAAACACATTTCATTAAATTAAAAGGTAATTGTTAATTTGATCACAAATGACCCAATCAAATATATTCATGTTTTGAGATGTGTTCGTATGATTACCTTCATGACGAGTGGCCACGTACAGGGCTTAATTTGCGCCGGAGCCCACCGGAGCCCGGCTCCGGTACTTCTGTTTTGAGCAAATATTTAAATATTGGTCGGAATTCACCGGAGCTCATAAATACAGGGCTCCGGAGCCCAGTGCAATAGCGCATCCAAAAATCCGAAGCTTAAATTACTTTTTACTTTCCTTTGCATCTCCAACCTTTTGCATTCTTTTTTTACCAAAACACTTATATGTAACGAAATGTGTCCCACACGTAGGAGATTGAAATAAAACGGACACGATTTTTATATCTGTTTTTGGGCTTGGACCGACTCGAGCTCAATTTGTATTACAATTAAAATTTTATTTATTCATGCATAGAAAAGAAAAAAACTTTTCCTCCTTTAAAATTACGTATTATATTCTATTTTAAATCATTTCAATGCTATTTTGATCAGAATAAAGGGGAAACAGAAATCGTGTGTTTCTATTTCAAATTTATGTCGGCGACGACTTGTTGATACAGTGCCACTCAAGAAACTGAACAATGAATTTGCTTTCAGTTCGATTTTATTTTGTGACAGTAGGAAATTTTTTTATTAGCTTTTTCTTATTATTTTGATATCTAACCTGAAAATAATATTTTCTGCTTTAGCCAACGAGCATCTTCTGGTTTTGTTTGTTTGAAATTTTTTGTCTTCTATTGCGTACGAGTATAAAAATCACGTTAGTGATTTTGCTATTTATTTTGTATCATGAACGGTACTCAAGCTAAGACTCTGCTCGGCACAATGACGAAGTCACTTTCATTTGTTAGTAGATATAATTGCCACGTATTGTTAATCTGATAGAAAGAAATCAAGCACTGTTTCCTCTTTTTCTATGAAAACATCGATTCTTTCTAATAACGGTGTCAAACTTTTAATGTAATATCTGATTTTCAGGTACTCACCACAAAGATTGTTATGCGGAAGGAATCTATTATAATTTAAGATATGCACCTTTTATAGGAAATTGTAAAACATTGTTCCATTCTTCAGCACATAAATATTAACTTCTGTAAATTTTATTCATTTTTTCTTAAAAATGCATAGCTGCGAACTACCCCTTTTTTGGGTTAACACTATTTCCTAATCATAATCCTTACCCTATTTAATCGCAGAATTCTGCAATTAACTTTAAAATTAGGCAAAAATTACTATTCATAAGGAGTGATATCTAAAAAGTGGAATAGTTGACAGCTAAGTATATGCTGACAGATATATTTAATTTTTTTATTTTGCTAAAGAAAAAAAAAATGCTTTAAATTTTGCAAATAACGTACGAAATATAAATATGCAGATTAGGGTGGCAGGGGGGGGGGGGGGGAATTGTAAGGTCATTGTACCGGTATCGCAGAATATTAGGTCTCCGGTACTTTTCTTGTTAGAAATTAAGCCCTGGCCACGTATACATGTAGTTTAGGATGCATGAAATATATAAACAAAAATTTGAACATAATTTGTTTAAATCGCAGATTTTCAGGTAATAAATTCAGATAAAGAAAAGAAAAACTTCAGATAAAAGGCAAAAAAATTATACTAATTAAATCTGGTGACAAAAAAGTGCAAAGGACGCTCTTCGTGAAGGAGTTGAAATTTTTGCAGAATATCTAAGCAAATACTTGTATTCGCAGGCAATTATAAATTGTGTTATTTCATCCCAGGGCTTAAAAACATTTTGGTAAAATCAAAGGCGGCCATACGGGTTGAGCATTTCAAACCCTAAAAGTTTCGAAAAATCAGGGGCTTGGCGGGGTGTTCAATATATTAGCTACATTTCAATAAAAACTACATTGACTCTCGAATAGAGCCGTACCGAGTACTCGGTAAATACTCGGTATTCGGCCAATTTGCCGAGTACTCGGTACTCTGAAATTTTGGCCGAGAGCTCGGCCAATACCGAGTAGTTGTAAAAATTTCATTTTTTAAGCATATGGATTTAAAACTGATCTGTAAAAAGTTATTGGAATACCAATAATATATGCAATAATTCATAAAACTATTTACTCTGTATTTAACAATGTCTACAAAATATAGAAAAAGTTAAGAACAAAAACCCTCATACAATAATTCCAGATTAAAATTTAGTTTCACATTTATACAAATGAAAATAAGTTCTATTTAAATATATAAGAAAACAGAAAAGACTTATTTTGAATAAAGACATTGAAAATACAATAAATGTAATAAAAAAATAAATTTATTATATTTCAAATTATGGTGCAAAAACACCAAACATTCTACATTATCAGTGGACAGGGCATTTCTTTTATTACTATAAATTGGGTCTGCCGCGGAAAATATACGTTCAGAATAAACAGTGGTTGAAGGTGCACATAAGACTTTTTTTGCAAGGTTGCACATAATCGAAAAAGTCCCCCCCGCCATGCAAATGGAGTTTTACATAAGTCTTCTGTTAACAAAGCCTGTATCTCTTTTTGTACCTCTTTATTTCTCTTTTTTATTTTTAATCAAAAGAAAATAAGGTACAGTTACAAAATAAACAAAATGTTTTGCATTATTCAATGAATTGTTACAGTAACCAATAAACATTTTTATTTTTGATAGACAGATGAGGTATCGGAATAAATTGGAGGGTTGAAGGTTTTAATTTTATATTGGTTAATAATTGTACTTGTGAATTTTTTTTTTTTTTTTTGCTTCTGTTTTGAATTGTCAAAAATTGTCTTTAAAAAGGTGCACAAATAAATTTCAAATTTAATTAGTTAATTTATATATACTATATATGTATAATATATATATATATATGTACACAGGTATATTTATATATATGTACACCTAAGCTCACATTATGTGCATATCAGTTTTTTTAAATTGCACAACTACTCGGTATTCGGTACTCTGACGAGTAGTCAGTGGCCGAGTACTCGGTACTCGGCCAAAGTACTACTCGGTACACCACTACTCTCGAATACTGTTTGATAGTCAACATAAGATGCATACACACGCAAATTCTCATTAGACATCTGTAATGTAAGTCTAAATACGATACTACAGCACTTTATGTTGCATGGGGGGGGGGGGAACTAAAATTTGTACTTTGCACATAAATACTTTGATTAGAAATAGCACCATATGTATTCATTTGTAACAGAAACACGAATACAGAAAATCATTGTTAAATACCTCAAATATCCACAAGAAGCGCTCATATGCGGGCTTCTAGTTTAAAAGAATAAAATCTAGCAGCTATCAACGCAATACAGAATGTTGCTTTCTATTTTAAAATTTTAAAAACTGCTGCCGATTTAAGGTGGTTAGTTTTTACATAATACTATGATGTTTATTGAAAAGAAAAGAAAATTAAAAACCGCATAAATTTGGTTGTTTCCAATTAATATTTCCAAAATCTCAAGCAATGACGCGGCTTGTGCACAAAAGCGATATCGAATGCATTTAAGATTTGTTTATGGAAATTAAATGGACTGAAATTCATCCAAGTGAAGAATTAGCAGCGGAATATATTTTGCACCGCAGACATCCGCCAAACCAACTAAAAGTGGACTCTGAAAACTGTACTAATTAGAATATTACAAATATTGTTGAAGTTTCTGCACTTCCAATCAGCGGGGATTTAAACAGGCTGGACCGATCTTCACAGCAGAATTCACAAATCTAATTGGAAGAGACTATCTGCTCCCACTGTCTTATATTCATTCATTGCAACATACTGAAGTTTAAAATACCTGAATGAGATTTACATAGTTATTTGTCAATTTTTAAAAATCAATACAATGTACATTATTTTGTGGTATTGAGTGATTAAACTGTTGGAGTATGACAGTCATCCCAGAATCAACTTTTCTTCAGTTCTCAGAAATAAGGTTGATGCAACCCCAAATTCCCAAGAACTATTTTTCTGCTTAAGAAATGCAAATTTCGCCGGTTATAACTTTTAAAAGCATATTTTGTTGCACATTTTGACGTATAAAATTTTAGATAAATTCTATACTAATTTTAATTGCTAAATTTGTGTAAATTAAAAACAAAAATAGGTTTAGACGACTACATGTTTCGACTTTCCCAAGCCATTTCCAAACAAATGAAAATATTCTAGTATTGCACAGCCTACGAAACGCCATCAATTTTTCACGTACTGTTTCATATTGGGAAGTTTTTTCTTTTACTAATTAATATTTTATTATTTGGGTCAATTTTAGTGGCAATATTCTTTAATATCGGTGGTGGTTTGTCTACTAAGCAGATATCTAAACGCTTAAGAATATTTTAATTTCTCAAAAAGCTTTGAAAATACCGAATAGCATAAAGTTTTTTTGTTAATCAAATTTATGGTCAGGCTTATTGGCAATATCCACTTTTTATTAATATGTTGAATTTTAAAATCATTATTATGCGTAATTATGTTAATACCGCACAAAGTAATTTGGATAATTAATTGGATATACTAGAAAGACCCGTCTTCTAAATCTCATGTTAGAATTTTTTATATTCTATATTTTATATTCTGAACGGAAGGGCTCCATTGGTTTAATTTTCACTTTATTCAGTTTTATATCATTACATGAAGACAATAGTTTTTGTAGAACAAAATATTGTAAATATCGCTTGAAATAAAATCCTTTCGACAGTGTTTAAAATACAAATGAAAAAAAATTTCGTACTAAACTTCATTTATCTCAGGAATAACTTTATTTTAAAACTGAGAAATCCTTTCAAAATACACCAGGTTTGCAAGAGTAGTGCAACATGGATGCAATATTTCCTCATGTAAACATCGTACTGACGTTCGCATTATTTACTGTTTAACACGTACGCTGCAATCTACGAGAATACTCGTAGTTAACAGTTTCCTTGCCAACTACGAGATAACTCTGGCGTTGTTTATCTAGTTACGAATTATTTCGTATTTGGCACGGGGAGCAAAACTATTCTTTCATATGCCAACAACGAGTATAATCTCGTATAAACTGTGCTACGCGCGACTAATGGAGAGCACAATAAACGTGGAATAAAAATTTATATTTTATTTATGGAACATAAACCCGTAAGTGCATGCAATTGCTTATTCTTAATTATTTTTAAGTAGTAACGATAGATTTCGGACACTATTAAGGGGAACGGGAAAGCAAAATTCAACTAAAAAATCGATTTTTACTTTTATCATTAAATAATTTAAACTTATCTTTCCAACGATGTGTCACATGTTTATATTATATAAGTTTAAATTAACCATTCTTTCTGAGAGTACTTCACAGCTTAATGGTCATTTAAATCTGACTTTTTCTAAAAACTTAGATTTTCCATGTTTCTGTTCCTTTTCTTCAATATCTATTAAACTTAAGAACTCCGATTTTTATTTAATACTCATATTGTATACTTTAACACAGGGATTTAATGATTGGTTGAGAATTATTCTTTTATTCAGTGAAATCTCACCAAAAATGCTAATTTAATAATTACTTTCAATAAATAATTTTGAGTTCCACTTAGAAAATGGTCTGTTAAAATGCGTAAATCATGTTATTTTAACTACTCTAAAATATCTAGACCACTATCTTTCACCATTTCTGAGAAAAAGGTACATAAAGTACGGGAATTTAACATGGCGGAGATAGGGCTTTCCCGGTCCCCATAAATCAATGTTTTTATAACCAGTTTAGAATATAAACTATATTTAAAGTGAAGCTATCTTTCTGGGAATTTCTTTTTTTAATCTTTATGAATTAAACAAATGCATGTTGTACATTTGCATATTTACTTGGCGGGAAAGTTTTTGGCATGCATCCAGAATACATGCTCGATCTTTATTACTATGGAAACTTAGTACATCATGAATAATTATGTCTAAAAACTCATTTTTCGAGATTTGCTTGACAATTTAATTGCTATCCTGCATGCAAAACTGAAGGTTATAAAAAATACTGTCAAGAATATGCTTTAATGCTATTTATATTTTAAATTGCATAATATTTCTGGGGACAAAAATGTCCAAATTATCTCAATGATATTAATCTCAGAAAACATTAGCTATCGCTTAACCCCATTGCGACGAGAGTTTTTTTTTTTTTTTTTTTTTTTTAACAATTTTTAATCATTTATCACCGGAATTTTTTTTTATGCAATTTTAATCGCGAAAATATTGATTAAATAAGGAAATATTTACAATAAAAAATAACGTCACGGATTCTGAGCAGCTTTTGCGTCACGAATGCATGGACTTTCGTCCGGAAGGAGAACTGGACATAAAAATGCAATTTCAAATTAAATCTATAGAACAATGTGCCCACATACGTGTATGTAATTGCACACAATTTACAGGTATGTAAATTAAATACATCATTGTAAGGGCCGCTCATGGTGAGAGCAAGCGTAGGATGTCGTTATTTAAAGCATGTGCGAGCATAAAAAATTAAGCAAAACTTAGTAAATAGATCAATATGAACATATTCGGATATTTTAGTGTACTTATAAACCTTCGTTAAAATAAGGTTGATTTAATGGCAGAAAGTTATAAAAATTCACATCCATTTTCAAGAAATACTTAATAGATTAACAGGAGGACAAAAATGTAGGAAAAATTAATTTTATTTCAAATTAATATAAAATGTTTCAAACAGCTGCTTTCGTTAAAAAAAGCAGATCGAAGGAGAAAGGTTTGCATTTTGAAATTAAAGTACAATATTTAAAGAGATTTAAAATTTGGAAAGGCCGAAAATCGCAGTCTTACCACTGAAATTAACCATAAAAGTTTCTGAAATATACTGCAATAAACTGAAATTTCGGCGAGTTTTTAATTAAAGTAATGAATCATTTTGTTTGAAGGTAAATTTTGGATTTACGATATTTAAATAGTCACTTATGCATTTCGACCAATTAGTAGTGCAAGATTGTACGATCCGGTCAAATTCAATGTTACTATAATTGTTGTCACAAGGAAAGTTGCAACATCGTGCACAATAAAGAGACTAAAACGCTTACTTATGGCAGACTCCGCCAGAGGGAAACTTGCGATACTTCACGAAATATAAATGAGAAAATCTTAAATTCTTATGAAGATAATCTTTGAAAGCATTTTGGGAAAGGATAGTTTCCATACAACTATAGTTAATTTTAGCCAATAAGTAACCTTTAATTCATAAAATAAAATTCCAGCATTTATTGTTTACATAAGGGCGTTTATTATTTTCCTTCAGCTCAACTATGGAAAATTTTAGACGCATTACGGATTATTTTTTAGTTAAATGCATGAAACTTCGACTTTACTATTAAATGCCGAAATAATCTCAGCGTTTTATGTTTTCCTGTACATTGCTACATCTTTAAAAATTACCCTGCGATGACATTTACTCAGATTAATTTTTCGAAAATTGGTTAAAAAATACTGACCATTTTCTGAAAAAACGTGTGCCATTATAGGAAAATTCGAAACCCTGATCGATTTTTGGTATCTAAATAATGGTTGAAAAGCTTATGCATTTACGGCCACAAATGATTTTGTGAACGTGTCAGAAAGTAGCCCTTATTCAGACTTGAAAATAGCCTTATTCTTTTAATTTTAGATAATCACGTTTCTGCATTGCACAATATAAATCCGGTTTAAGGACTAAACCATACCAATGACTTTAAAAGTACAACTGCAGTTGTACAAGTTGTTAATATATACAAATTATCCCGTTTTAACTTTGTTTGGTGCTTAACGTTAACATTTTCCTAATTTTGGACCCCCACTCCCCATTACGATATATATTATCATTCGTCGACCCCTCCCCCCGATAATATAGTTATCAATGTCTAAAAATTATTTTTAGATTCTTTTTATACGATTGCAGTAATATACACATATGATCATACATTGCTTTGTTGCATACTTTACGGATTCAAGAAGACCATAAAATATCAATACATGAAATAAATTTATATCGAATAACATCTAAAAGAGTTACTATTAAAAGTATTTAATAACTTATTGTTACATAATGCATGTAACAGTAAAGTTTTCTTGCACTTGCCCTCTGCCTGGAGAGGTTAAAAGCAGAACTTATCAAGAAAACAATGAACATTCTTCGTCTTTCTTTACTGGTAAACGTGTTATTTCTTGCATATTATGCTCCTGATTTCTCTTACAACTAATTATATGCTCATATGGATGTGGCAGAGGAGCAGGAATGCCAGTCGTTGGGATATTCCGAATTTTCGAATAAAATGATTTTATGAACATTTTATGGCCTTAATAGCTTTGTATTTTCATAAAAACAAAAGGTAACATACTATTTCGGTGCAAAGAAAAAGTTACTAACAAAAGAAAAATGTAGTTGAACCAAAAATTATATAAAAAAAGCAACCCCCCCCCCCCCCCTACAGATCTCACGATATCAAGTTCCAGACGCCACCTCACCTTTAAAATAAAGTTATATATGCACAGCTCCTTTAAGTGAACCGTGGACCTTTATTTGCTGAAAAATCGACCCAACAATCTAGTTATTTTGTGCATATTATTCTCCAGTTTGTTGCTAGTTCCGAAAAACCGCATACAGCTGCGATTATTTTTCGCAAAGTTACAAGCGTTTGAATTTCGTACACAATTTTTCGGCCCTTTAATATACTTTAAAACTTCTCAAAACAAATTTCAGTGTTATATTTTTTTTTATCAAATTTCATGAAATTAATAAGGAAGAATCCCTATATCGCTTACAAAGTAACTATGTATTTTGAAATTGGACTTCATTAAGATAATTTGATTAACTTAATGGAAGGCAAAATTGATTAAAATAGATATGGAATTCATTAAAATATAAAAAATTAACTATTCAAGGGATTACAAAATTGATACACGTTTGTTTGCAGTAGGGTTTTAAGTGATCAAAATGCAAAATCGAGAAAATCTCAAAAATTAACCCTTAAATGCCGGAGTTCTCAAAAATCATTTTAAAAATGTTTTTCTGCTTTCTTTTTTTAAACAAATCATGGGAAAAATAATTAAAAAAATCTTTGTTTTAAGTATGGTTTACGGCTAAAAAACTTACTAATTGGCAATACTGGTGTTTATTTGAAAAAATAATTTTCCTTGATAAAATTCTATAATATTAAACACAAGAATTTTGAGAACTATCATAAGAAATAAATTTTACTTGCTCACTTCAGAAAATACGGTATTTTGCAAGCTTCCAAAGAAAACAAAAACATATCAATAATTGATAATAAATCTATTCTTAAACAGCATAATTGTTGTCATCTAAATGTTGAAAATCGATTTAATAGTATTTTCAGAATGTATTTTATTGGCAACATTAGGCACTATAGCTTCAATATTATTCTAATAGTATTTATAAGCCTAAATTGGGTATGTTGCCGAAAGGCAACACCCGGCATTTAAGGGTTAAGACGCATGGAGCATTTTAAAACTTTTCAACAAATCCTAAAATTATAATAGATTGGAAATTTCTTTTAAGATGTTTTATATACTTAAGTGAAATGCATATTTCCACAAAAATTCATATAGCTATGATCAAAATAACAAAAATTAACGTCCACCATTCCCTTAACACCAAAATGAGACTAGGAGAAAAAAAATAATGGGGGATGTGAAGGGACTTTGTAAACACGCAATCAATGATGAACATTTTTCTGGGAACGAGACTGATTTGAAACTTCTATTTAATTTGCAATAGATTAAAAAATCATTTCATGTTTCGTTTAATTGGGTTTAAATATCAAACAAGTCATTCCAACTGTGTTAAAATTTTTCCAATACGCAAATGAACTTGCTCTTTAAAACGAAACTCCGCATCACCTGAAAACAAGACCCGTCGCAATTTAAACTCTTGACAAACAACCGAAAACCTACTCATCCTTCTCAAGTGCCACGACCGTGTGTATTAGTTTTCAAATTAAAGATTTCAACTCAATTGCAGACCAGCGAACCGTTACTTCTACACGGATGTGCGATACTTGAACTGAGCGTGTGGAAATTTTAATATGCGACACATACATTAACTTCAAGCTAATTATTTTGCCTATGTACTAGAGAGTCGACTGTAGAGATACGTGAAGTTTTATCAGAAAATATTTGAAGATTTTTCTAAATACAAGTTTCCGCTCGCAATCGTTCATGTGCGTATTTTTTTAAAGTTATTGTCGTGGTACTTCGTGTTCAATATTTGTACAAGGTTGGATCTAGTTTCGAACCTTCGTGAAAATATAAGAGTGCGACCTTTGACAAAGTAAGCGTATAGAAAAACTAAATTTGTTGTAGAGTGACAGGAAATCTGCAGGCTGAAAAGGAATTGCACAAAATGTAAACTTACAAAATTTAAATTCAAAAAGTTATTTCACTTTAGTCAAGTAAATTTTGCACTCATTTTAATTTATGTTTTGACTGATAGCTGTACAAAAGCTCGACCAGGTTTGCTCGATTTTTTAATTCCATTTAGATAATCAAAAATTCTTGCCTAAAATCATTTAAAAGACTAAATTGAAACTTGTCAAATGGAAGCAAATTTAATATTCATTAGTTTTTAAAAAGGAGCAGTTCTGTTTTCCATAACTAAAATAAGACTCGTTAAAGTTTAAAAATCTGTATAGAAACTGTAGAAGTGCGATGAGAAAGGATCACAAAAAGATCTTGCGATTAAATTTTAAAGATTAGAATTAAAAAGCTAAAATTTATACATATCGTTTTTAAATTTAACAAGTTGAAAATTCCACGTCAAACGTGGCAAATGAGGTCCGTTCGTACTGTAACTAGTTTTAAATATTTTTTGCACCGCGTATTGTACTGAATGTATGTTTTAGTGCACTTCGTAAGTGCATATCAATTCATTCTGTTCGAAAGGTTGTAACATCATTAAAATGCACTTTAAATAATTTTGTCCCATTGGCAGTAATGTAACTGAAAACTTTAATGTCCCGTTAATTTAACTATACATCCTATTTTTTTTAAAATGGTTCGACAAAATTTTGCAGCAATTATATATTTAAAATTTCAGACCATTCGGTTGGGTAGTTTTTGCTCTGTAATATGCGGACGGACCGAACGACGACTATAGGTGCTAGATATTTATATAATTACGAACGCGCCTAAAAACAAGTTAACACTTTCACAAGAGTATTCTTCAGTCTCATTTAAAAATGAATACCGTGAAAAGTATAAAAGGCTTGTATTTTAGTTTCTTGTATTACAACATACGATGACAAAAGTATCAGATGATTGTTCATATAACTGAATCTTTAATGATGGCTTCGAAACAAGATTTTTACAGTAGAACGTCCAGCTCTGCAAACTTGTTTTTTCACAACACCTAAATTAAAACTTTATTTTAATTTATTAGCACACGTCCCACGAAACTGAAAAGAAATTGTATACGACATGGCTGCCATAGAAAAGGGGACATGATTACTTTCGTATGCTCAAATCCCGTGAAAATAAAGGTTCCCATCATTTGGCATACGACCCTCATTTGTCTCCATCCTTTAATGTCTTAAGGCTGTTCTCAAATCCATAAGGGCAACTTTATGACATAAGTTAATTTAGTTTTGCTTGGAAATGCATGAAACTAGCAGGTGCTGTTCAGGAACAATAAGAGGTTTTTTTTTTTTTTTTTTTTTTTGCAAATGCAAGAGATTTATCAGAAAATACTGAAAAGGTGGGTGTTTTGAATCGAACTTCCGCACGAAACAATAACCGCTCAAGTAAGAATGAAAAGCGTGTTTGTCAGGAGATCAAAATCGCTTATAACTCAATAAGTAATAATTTGTTCCAAAAATTACAAAACAGATTCCAAATCTCTTCCATAGTCAAGCCGTCTAATTTTATATCTTTCCGTTAAAAAATTGAATTTGTGAATATGTCAACGTTTTGCGCTTATTGAGCTGAGCAGTTGAGAACAGCCTTAAGAATTGTACCTAGTCTCCGAACTTAGACTCCCTCCCCCGCCCCTCAAATACGAGAAAAAATTTTCCTTTAAAAAATTAACCCAAAATTTTGCACACGCAACTTCACTTGTTCCAAGAAGGTACATGGTTAGCTAACAATGAGACTTGTAAACTTCATTTGGAAAAAAAAAAATACTTTGAGGATTAAAAGTATTTTAGGAATTGAGTTCATGAACTTTATGAAGTCTAATGCAAATAAGTATTTACAAAGCTATTTTGAATTTGCAATCAATAGCATTGAAAAACAAAACATTGTTCAGATTAATTTTAAACACATGATCAAAGAATAAAAATATGTAGATTTATAAATTATCCAGATAGCAAAAAATTCCAAAACTTAAGCTAGTGTAGTAAACATTAACGGAATTATGATTAAAAATACCAGGTTCGACTTCAGCCTTAATGCACACAGCCAAAGATAGATACAATTCATTCCCTTATTTGCAACCAAAACCTCAAAAATGACCAAAATTAGTATAAAATGTAACTTATTGCCCAATCAAAATGTCTTAAACAATTTCGTTGCATCTGAATTTATTAAAGTTTTAAAACGTACAGTGCAAAATGCGCATGCGAGAACATTTGCTACGAATTAGCAATATTTTAAGTACCCAAGATTTACTTATAGTTATGAACACATTAAATTTTCTCGGTATCGTCATCAATAGTTTCATATAAATTCAACATTTAGTTGAACACTAATAAACTCCTTTAAGAAAAGCTCGCGACCATTTGAATCAATCTTAAAATATTGAACGAAATTTGCTTGTGAATAGGATTCTTTAGATGTACAGAATTGCGGGAGTTAAAAATCAATTTTATCGTTGTGTAGATTAAATTATTTTTTCTATTTTAAATTTCGAATTTCCACACCTCCAAAGAAGAACTTAAACTGGTAAAAATTTTCACAATGATACCTACAGGAAAGTTAAAATAAGCCATTCAAAACATTTTCCTCCAAATTCTAGAGTAACAGCATCACAATTGCGAAATAGTTCTCAATCTACAATTTTTATAGTTTAAAATTAGTTACAATTAAATCTGAACAATATCGGTAAAATACTTAAGATTTCAATATACTCCTGTTAATCGATTTTTAAAATACATAATTTCTGAAACGAATATCCTTATCGATCCTTTTACATTTTCTTCTGTATAATCGTATCGATCCAGGACCAGTGGAAACTGATAAAATTAATCTAAAATCTTTGGATCAATAAAATTTTAAAGGAGAACAAAGTATTTTTGGGATAAGAATTGTTTGGGGCCCCTTTTCAAAAGTAAACAAATTAAGTTGTGAGTCGCTTAACTGTAAGTATTTGTCTCTTTTAAATAAAATTCAATACTTAACAGAACTATTTTCAAGATTTTGTTAGGAGTTCCCAGAACTAATCTTTTTTTTTTTAAGAGTAAATGTTTAAATTATATTTTTTAAAAGCAGCATTGAATAAGCTTAATTATGTTATATCCTACCCCCCCCCCCCAACCCCCTTATCTATTGAGATTTCTATACTAGATAAGCAAACTAAAATTTGCTTAAAAGCAATATTTGAAAAACGACAACTTAAGGAGACGGGGACAAAACGATTTGCAATTACTATTCAAAATAGCAATTAAAGGGCAAAGAAAATTAAATTTTAAGAAATGGCCAAAAGGGTTTATTTGGTACTGTAACAGTTTTGGCCATACTTGTCAAAGCAAGAGCCCCTTTAGTTTCAGTAAAAGGCCAAGAGATAGCAGAATCAGCTTTCTTTCAAAGACAGAAAAACCCTGTATAAACCTAAAATTTGAGTAGAATTTAACTCTGACTAACTGCAAGCATCTCAATAACCACACACGTTAATCCTTAACTGCTTTTAGCTGTCTCAAACCGCTGTTGCTTTTCAATTTTCACAGTTTAACTTTTAATGTTCTGTTTATAGTTACTAGAGAAATTATGTTTCGTTTGAAGCCGAAGTACTATAGTTGAAGATTTCTGAATAGGGGGATTTTAATAGTCTTATATGTAAAGTTTGTTACACAAACATCGAGCATGTTATTCATCTTTTGATCAAGCGATCCCAGAGACCGCTCACAGTACCAATGCGAATATATATGACGACCGCTGAAGCCAAGGGGTATAAGTGACAAAATTAAAAAAATTGAGTTAAGTGCACAGGCTATCTGAAAATAAGTCTGTAGGTAGAGATAAGTGATTTTTTAATTATGGGCTGCGTTCTAGAGGTCAATTACTTAATCCCTTTTTCGAAACCCGGAAACGCTTGGAGCTCAAGGGGTATAAGTGCACTTGTATCCGTTGAATTCCACATAGCTGAACAACAAAATACAAGGCCAGTTCATCACTTAAAACCCCACAAGCATTTGATCATATTTAAACGGCGATTGACACAAAAAGACGTAGATGTTTCTAACAAACGGTTGCGAAACATAGTAACCAAACAGGATGAAACAGTTTCTGGCGTACCATTTCACTATGAAAGAGGAAGTAAAGAACTGTCGAATAAAATTCCACAAGACGGTATTGAAGTCATTAAAGAACACTTAAACAAGTTTCCCCGATACACAAACCATTATACTAGTGACACCCCCCCCCCCCCCACAACCAGTGTTGCCAGTGGGCTACTTTTTTTAATTCAGATTTCTTGATTGTCACAACTTCTCTGAAATGGTAATATGCTTGTTTTTGCTTTAACTAATATGTCATTAAATAAGGAGAATTTTACTATTTCAAACAAGTTGGAAATTGCTCGTCAAACGTGGCAAATGAGGTGCGTTCGTACTATAACTAGTTTTAAAATTATTTTTTGCACCCCATATTGTACTGAATGTATAATTTTTTGCACTTCATAACGTTCATAGTCTGATACATCATTAAAATGCACTTCCAATAATTTTTTCGGAACACTTTTGACTGTCCCTGTAATTAAACTATACATCCGATTTTCCTAAAATTTGAAATAGCTCAACAAAATTTTGCAACAATTATATCTTTAAAATTTCAGACCATTCGGAAGGCTGTAATATCATTAAAATGCACTTGCAATAATTTTTCCCATTGGCCGTAATGTAAAGAAAAACTTTTGGCTGTCCCTGTAATTAAACTATACATCCGATTTTCCTAAAATTTGAAATGGCTCGACAAAATTTTGCAACAATTATATCTTTAAAATTTCAGATCATTCGGAAGGCTCTAATATCATTAAAATCCACTTGCAATAATTTTTCCCATTGGCCGTAATGTAAAGAAAAACTTTTGACTGTCCCTGTAATTAAACTATACGTCCGATTTTCCTAAAATTTGAAATGGCTCGACAAAATTTTGCAACAATTATATCTTTAAAATTTCAGATCATTCGGAAGGCTCTAATATCATTAAAATCCACTTGCAATAATTTTTCCCATTGGCCGTAATGTAAAGAAAAACTTTTGACTGTCCCTGTAATTAAACTATGCATCCGATTTTCATAAAATTTGAAATGGCTCGACAAAATTTTGCAACAATCACATATTTGAAATTTCAGACTATTCGGTTGGGTAGTTTTTGCTCTGTTACATGCGGACAGACGGACGGACGGACGGACGGACAGAACGACGACTATAGGTGCTACGTATTTATATAATTACGAACGCACCTAAAAATTGGTGACAATCAAGAAATCTGAACTTAAAAAAGTAGCAACTGGCAACACTGTCCTTAACCGTAAATACCTGAATCCCGAACTCAATTTAAAGGAGGTGTACAAACTATGTTCAGTTTTACCTTTAAGAAAAACGCGTAGAGCCGGTCAAGGAAAGTTCCTATAGACACATTTGAATTTTAGTTTTCACCGATCGCGGACTGATACACGTGTTATGTGTGACAAGCTACAATTGAAAATAGATCATAGAAATGCAGATAAGAAACAACAAGCAAAAACTCAAAGGAAACTACATCTTCGCAAAGCAGAAGCTGCCAGATTAGCCAAAGACTCATTCCACAATTTAAAGGATGATTCAAAGGTCGCGTTATGCTTTGACTTAAAAAATTATCGCCAACTCTACATGTAACCAATTCAAAGGCTTATTACCTACGTCAACTTTGGACGTATAACTTGAACATTCATAACCTTGAAAGCGAAACTGCCCACATGTACATATGGCATGAAGGCCAGACTTTTCGTGGTTGCAAAGAGATCGCATCCTGTCGCTTGAAGTTCATAAAGACTCTTCCCTCTCATGTCAGGCATATTACAGCTTTTAGTGACAATTGTGGAGGACAAAATAAAAGCCACTTGATTGTGAAGTTCTGGCTGTACATCATAAAAAATGCACACATAGAAACAGTCGATCATCGCTTTTTGATTTCAGGACACTACTACCATGAATGTGACCAAGAATTTGGTCTCATAGAAATCGGAAAGAAATGAGACAGAAGGGATCTGTATGTTCTAGAGCACTGGGCTCAACTTGTTAATGATTCCAGCAAAAGCTTCACTGTAAAAGTGCTAAAAGATGAAGGTTTTATTAATCGAGTCACTTGCACCATTCTTTATAAAGTCAGTGAAAGTTATCCGAAATCTGCAGTGGCTGCATTTTGAGAAAAAAAAATCTTCACATTATTCTACAAAGAAACTGCTGGTGGTGAATTAGAACCTTTTCACGAGCTAAAGGAGAAGTTCAGCCGTGCCCGAAGATGCCCTAGAGTTCTGTGTGAGTTTTTCATAGCACAAGAAATACCAGAACTCTAGTATCTTAATTTTAAAAATCTCATTGAACTGTTGCAGTTTGTACCATCAGTGTACTACGCTTTCTACTGAGATTTTCCTCACCAAGTGGCAACAGGACACACTGAAGCCCTGCACGTTTCTGAAGATCAGGCTGATGAGCCTAATCGTTCTTATGGAACTGTTGAGGATGAGATAATGTAGACGTATTGTTCCCATGTTATCAGAACAATATTGTTTCATATTTTCAAACTTTTTTGCGTCATTTTTCCCTTTTAGAATTTACTTTCTTATACGCTAAATAAATGCATTTTAACGGTTAAAAAATTAAAAGATTTCAATATTTCAAAACTTATATTAAAACATTTATTAGAACAAAATTTTCTCCTTTCATTCATTTGTATAAACATTGTTCATAAATATTTTATCAATTTTTTTTTTCATGATCTTTCATTTTTAAAACTTATATTAAAACAAAATTTTGTCCTTTCATTCATTTGTATCAAAACTGTTCTTAAATTTTACGTAAAATCATTTTTTTATTTCATAATTTTTCATTTCTTGTCTATCGCTTGGAAGCCAAAGGGTACAAGTGCTGAATGATGATCAATATTGCTTAATTATAAATTTAAAAAACCCTTTACTCCACATTTTTTTTTTTTTTTTTTTACAAATATTGAAATAAGAGTTCAAAGACCACTAAGAAACAAGTAACAGTTTCATATTCTAAGTCAGCCAATTACAGTTGATGTTTAACTTTGAACTCAATTTACTCGAAATCTGAATTTTGTCACTTGTATCCTTTGGCTTCTGGAGTCCTCATATATATATTTTAAATCACAGCAATCAAACCCTTCAGGATGACCGTCCTCTATAGAATTTTTAAATCTTTCACCAATGGCTTTTCAAAACAGAAATGTGTAATTGAATTATAAATGCTCCGATTAATTAAGGCAAAGTTTACAATTAATAGCAGGTGGGAATAACCAAGGATTGAGAATTTTGCGTAATGTATACGTGATGCTCGTTGGGAAAGGGTTAAGGGTTAGCCACAATGAGAAAAAAATCTCATAAATGAGAAAGCTATTGGGTAACGCGATATTAGGGAAAAGTAGTGTAATGACGTGCATAAGGGCAATCCCGCTCACCCAATCTCTAAACAGAATAGAATTGGAAACGTGCGATCGTTACCGGCACCTGGCGAACTTCTTAAGTTCCCAGTAAGGATAGAGTGACCGTCGGAAAGAAAGTATTTGTGTCCACGTTATTAGTTCGCAGTTGTTTTATTATAAAATTCAACATCTAACTAAGATAAATGTACACTTATTTTCAAATATTAATTTACTCATTATGCCTAAAAAATATACATTTAGCTGTATACTTTCATGCTTTTATTTATTTTTGTAGTGCGTTGTTACGGCAATTATAATACATTAAAACCCAACATGGCGATAACGGGAAATAGCTCTCGCGTAGAATTCCAGAAGTGTTGCCAGTAGGCAACTTTTTTAAATTCAAATTTATTGATTAACACTACTTTTTTGAAATGGTAAAATTCCCCCTGTTTCCGCCTTAATATGTCATTAAACAGAATTTTACGATTTCAAAAAAGTGGTGAAAATCAAAAAACCTAAATTTAAAAAAAAGTAGCCTACTATATGTGTAACACAATGTGTGTGCAATGTGTAAAGTGGTCGCAAAAAGTCTGCAGGTGTGAACAGCTTACATAACTACATATGTGATTTTTATCTTAAATGTTGTATTCAAACACTGAGCGCAATTACCCTACCATGTCGGGCATTACCGCTCAATCGATGGTTATTAAAAAGAAAAAAAATCTATAAAAAAATCCTTAAACTTATGCAAATTAGTTGATTGCAAACTGTTCCTTAGACTTTGGAGTTATACTTTGTTAATAAAATATCTATTTTGTCTAAATTTGACTAGCTATACATGCTCTCCCTGAAGTGAGCGCCATTCTCCTAAATAAAATGCCAAACGGAATGTTTTTTTTTTTTTTTTTTTTTTTTTTTAATTTAAAAACAGTGTTTTCGAATTTCCACAAGAGAAACGGCCATTTTTATTTAAGTATACTCCAGTAGACTATTCACGATCCTATTAAGAATTTTTTTCAATTTATGAAAAAGTAATCTTCCTTCGCTTTCGCTAAGCTAAATTTAACCTCTTCGCTACTGAGTATTAATTATTACTGAATTATTTCTCCCATTTGACTTTGGAGCAAGATTTATTTTTATTTGCATTAGTTCGAATCTTAGACTTCGAAAAATTTCGATATCTAAATTGTAACTATCTTAGAGTACCATTAATGAAATGGGACTAAGTTGAGGTCCCCATTTGGGGACCCAGGGAGCGAAGAGGTTTCATGTATCTATATTAAAGGACAAATGTTTGTGCGTAACGCTAACATTCTGCGCAGAGCCCGATCAAGCTGAAGTTAGGCCAAGGGCCTGTTAAAAAGTTGCGCCTCCCCCCCCCCCCCCATTCTCGGCGACACTTTCAGAAAAAAAGGTTTATTTGATGAGTAGACAAAGTTGTTTGGGTGAAACTTTCAAGTTTACAAAAAAAAAAAAAAAATTACAAGAATAATCAAGAAAATGAATTACCGTCCACTTTCTCAAATAAGCATTTGTATAATTCACAAACATATGATCCACAGTTTATGTTGCAGAATAAATGAGGACGTCTGTTTCAAAACTCGCCTTATCCACAATCATAAAAGTTGTGTTTTCCCTAACAGTCCAGTAATCATTTTAAACTATAATTCTGACATTGTAAAATCCTCGTTTATATTGAAACCAATAGACACAGTATGCAGTTTTTGGCATTTTCCCCAAATTTGATTTTCTGGATACGGCAAGTCTTAAAAATTATAGGTACTCAAATAAAAAAGGACTTTTACAGAAAAATTAAATATGGAGGTTTTTATTACAGTAACGTTTTTACGTAGAGACCAAAATAAGTGCAAAACAGTGGGAAAACTTAAATTGTGAGAAAAAATACACACAAATTTGTGGGACCTTGAAATTGAGGAAATTGACCCGGAGGTCCGTGCATTAATCAGGTTAAGATTCTGCGAATATAACACCTCACGATAAAATTTTTTTAATTTGTTACTCCAATTTTTAAAATTTTTAAACATTGCACATTTAACTTTTCACCGTCGGGTTGGGAAAAATTTTACTTTCAAATGGAGTTTGAAACCGGCATCGCAATTTACTCTTTTTTATGGCTTTAAATATTTGTTAAGCATGCATTTTTTAAATGTATCACGTGAAGGCTTTATGACAAGAATAATAAACATTCACACTAAAAACAATATAAAGAGTCCAGAATTTGTCTTCGGTTAATATTCCATAACGAAATTTAAAAAAGTAAATAAAACAAATTTAACATATGCAATCTAATAAACTAAATTTTTACACCGTCGTATAAGGGGAAAAAATATAGTTTCAAATGAAGTTTGAAACTTGCATCGCGATTTGCTCATTTTTATGGCTTTAAATATTGTTCAAGCAGAGATTTTTTTTTTTCCACTATTGGGTGAAGCTCAATTACGATAGGATCAATCTGTTCGCCCTTAAAACAATGTAAAGAGTTCAGCATTCTGGCTAATATTCCATAGCAAAAATAAAAAACTTCATCTATAAATGAAATATAGTGTTGACTAGAAAAAAAGGTGCCGCTAGGCGGGAATTTTTCAAAAAGGATAATTTCTATTCTAAAAAGGGGTACATTTTTTCAAAAAGGGAACAAATACTATTCTAAAAAAGTGTACATTTGTACCTTGTTCACAAAAAATACTTTGAACTGGTTTGTTTAGAGTCCCTAGAATTTGCGATATTTTCCCGGGATCAATTTCATTGGCACCCATACTCCAACACGGGAGACCCGGCTATCCTCTAGTTTTATATAATGAATGCAAGGGCCTTTAGACCGAAACAGATTGTTTTGAAAAAAGGAAAAACGCCAAAAACACTTACTTCGAGAAGACAATGAAAATATTTTTTGGTATGCAACTATTTAAAGTAATTTGTTTTGAAAATACGTTGAAGTTATTCATTTAAAAGCGTGCCTTTTCTAGATCTGAAAGCTTGTTTAGAAAATTAACCTCCTACTAGAAAGTTATTACACCTTAGAAACTTAATATTCGCAACAACTATACATCTCTAGGCTCTGAAAATATTTTTGAACGAGTCTTTCTGAAAGAGAATTAGAGGAATTTCAAGAGAGCGCACATGCCTACTGATTTAATTCACTAATGGCGTCAACGTAAACGAGTCTTTTGCAAGTTTCAGAGTGAACTGTCTTTTCCTAGAAATGGAATTGAATAAAGTAAAGGCTTAACGTTTATTGTTTTGCACTTCTAGCTAGTTTCATTTTAAAACTTTCGAGGGAAAGATACATTTCAGATACCGCCAGTAATTTTGAAAACCTAATCCCATGAAGTTAAATTCTGCTAAGATCTTGAAAAATTGTATACACGTAGATAAATTTACTCGCACGTAAATATCAAACTTATTTTATAAAGCTACATTTAGTTAATGCACAGTGCTGTAATATTAATTCCGATTCAGTATTGGAACTTAAAAGAATATTTCAAATGAAAATAATCATATTTCAAATTGCTTAAAAGGAGCAAAGGCCAACCTAGTGAAAAAGATTCCATGCCGGGTCTCGAACCCGGTACATCAGTATAGCGCACTGACGTTCTACCGAGTAAACTAGATGGAACGATACCCAGTCTGGAAAATTTTTCATTATTATATGTTGGCAAGGCTACAAAACGCAGCACAAGATGGAATATCTATCGCTTACAATATTTAAAATGAAAATCTAATTTCAAAAGTACTTGCTTAAGAGGCGCAAAGGCCAATATATTGAAAAAGATTCCATGTCAGGACTAACCCGGGCCATCAGGTTTTCTATGTATATTAATACATGGAAATAATTCCATGTATTAATATAGTTTCTATCGATGCAGGATTTAATTAAGTTCCGTGTTCGCCTCAGATCGGTGGCTCACGATAAATATTTCATATTGAGCTGCGTTTGTAGCCTTGCCACCATGAGAAATTTTCCAAGCTGGGTATCGTTCCATGTGGTTTAGTCGGTAGAACGCCAGTGCGCTATACTGATGGTTCGGGTTAGAGTCCCGGCATGGAATATTTTTCAATATGTTGGCCTTTGCCCTTCTTAAGCAATTACTTTGAAATTTGATCTTCATTTGAAATATTGTATGCAAAGCGAATGTTTCTCTCTGGAATAATTTCCATGTATTAATAAAAGAAATCGATGATTGTTCAATATTATTACTTATCGGAGGCAGAGACTAAGGGAGTTTGGGATGCTGAAATGAACGCTTAAAGTGGGAGAAATGAAAACTATACAAAAAGTCACTTGTTTTAACCTTTTAACTGCTGTTAGCGGTCTCACAGACCGCTTTTTTCCCCCCAATTTTCACACAACTTTTAATTTTCAGTTTAACTATAGATACTGGTTAATTTTTCTCTTCTTTTAGACCCTAGTACTATCACTAGACTTCTGAATAGGTGGATTTTGAGTATAGTAGTCCTGTACATAAAGTTTAGTACAGAAATATTTTACGAGTTAATGTAGTCATTTATCCATCTTAAGATTAAGCTGTGTCGCAGACCGCTCACAGTTATGGGTTAAAATGAATAGATTACAGCAAAACTATTGTCACGAATTTAAATGTATTTCTGCAAATGAGAGAATTATTCCTGTGAATTTCTAAATGGGTGTGATTATTTCCTCTAAAAGCCGATCGTAAATTGTGTACGTACCTCATTCAAATAACGTTCAAGTACGGGGATCACTTATATTCCAAAGCGAAGTGTCGTTCCTCTATAACTTTAGTAGTATTTAAATCATTTGAAAGTTTCACAATTTTGACAATTTAAAAACTTGAGTAATAGTGTTTTGAAAACATGTTTTTCCACTGATGTACAGAGTACAGTTTGTGCTGAGTAGCAAAGTACTCGGCTGACTGCCAAGTAGTGTATAAGCAGAAACTATTCAGGCATAACTTATTTTGAAATAGCATTTAAATACATGAAAAATGTAATATAGAAAAGTATATCTTAACAATAGAAAAATTTAAACAGATTATTCAACCCATAATCGTTGTGTAATAAATTTTCAATTATTACAGCAAGCAGTTATTTTGATGTTAAAAATTTACAATTTATTAGTTCTGAAATATTTCATATTTTGCAATCCGACTTTATTTTAGAGATTTGTAGTTCATAAAAATAAAATTTGCACTGGTTTTACAGTTCTTTAGGATTTTATCATGTGCATATTTACAATGGTGTTATTTTAAATCTAAATATTTTCTTAATTCTCCATAAATTTATTTCAGAGATTGATACATTTATAAACTTTACTATTAAAATTTCATTATAAAAGTGGCAAGATGCTCAAAATACGTGCTTTTATCAAATGTTGCAGAACTTTTGAAACAAGCTATGAGTGTACAATGCCTATATGTTTCTGCTGAAAATGTAGAGTTTGGAACATTTGCATCAGTAATTTGGTACAATAAATTTATTTTATAGCATCATTTATTGCATTTTCTATATTTGTATTTATCGTTCTTTATCCAAAAACAATCTTTTATCGTTAGAAAATAATGACTTATTTATACTAGTTTAATCTTTGATTAAAAATTCACTAATAATCTTTAGGAGAACACTGAAGAACACTCAAGGAGAATATTTGCTTAGACGTTACTCCGAGTAATATCCTAGACATTTTATATGCAAATGAAAAACTCCGAAACTAAAGATATGTTACATAATAAGGTATAAGTGACAGAAATGCGATTACATTTCAAAAAAGGATTGGCATTAAAGTATTTCAAAGTTTCTTTAAGCCAAAGTAGCTCCAAAGGAAAGCATTGCGGTAATTTTATATAAATCTCCCAACTGAATTTCAATAAGTCTAAAATTTTAAATATTTCTCTCAAAATGACTAATAAAAAGATTTAAAGTAATGCTTTATTGAATTCACCGGTTTTGACAGAAAAAATGATTTGGCCCGAGATGTCTGCACTACTTGTTAAATTAGTTAAACAGAAATGGCAAGAAAACAGACTGGTGAAAAGAGACGTTAGAAAAATACATTTCAAATAATTTACTCCAATTGGATGAATTTGGCATCTCCCCCCCCCCCCCCCCTCCGAATTTTTCATATTACATGATCAAATATTAAAGGTTCCGTTATTTTACAAAAAACTGGAAAAGAGGAATTCTGCTTTTCATTATTTAGTGTAGTCTCCGATAAAAAACAATGTACGTAAATATAGATAGTACCAAACATTTCAGTTTTAAGACCTAAAACACATAAAATGACATCCTTCGCATCCGCTGAAGAATTATATATTTACGAACCAGTCTTCACATCTACAAAAAAATGTATATGACGTCACTATCGCAGAATCGAGGCTACCGAGAAAGACAGGCTACCGCAGTGGGTACGATTCTTTTTTTTTTTTACAGACGCCGGAGTCACGTGATGCTCTTTTCGCACACCTTCATTGGTGAATTCGAGCATCACGTGACTCCAGCGGTCTAAAAAAAGAAGAATCGGACCCACCGCGGTAGCCTGTCTTTCTCGGTAGCCTCGCGCAGAATACACAATTCAAGCGAAAAGCGATGTCGTCATTCAAGAAAGTCGACCTCCCCCCCCCCCCCCCCAAAAAAAAAAAATCTGATTTATATTGCCTTTATTTGTAACAATATACTGAAAATATATATTTATAATAGCTCCATGTTTTATCAGAAATTATATTTTTTCAAAATAGCCCGTATTTACTTTTTTTCACTGTTATGGTGAAAATGGAAAAAAATTTTACAACTATTTGGAGCCTTAATTTTTCCTTTGTTTTCTACAGAAATGGAGTACTTCAGTTGCCAACGTTAAAAAAATTCGTTAAAACTTAAAAATCTCAAAAAGAAATTGAGATGCAGTTTTCAAACAAATCGCATTTAAGTTTTTTTTTGGGGTATAGGATATAAAAATTAAAAATGTGCGATGCTTAGAAGTTAAAAATTACAGTACAGATTATCTGTATTAATCAGATTTTAAATGATACATCTGCTTTGTTTTACGGCTGGCTTATATAACGGAACGTTAAATATATTTTTTAGAGACGACACTAATTGCTGGGAGAAAGAAATAGCATATCGGGGGATAATACTTATAGCAGTAATATGTCATTCAAAAGAAGCTTTATTTTAAAATATTTTCACCAACAAAAGCTATTTTTAAAGATTAAATTTTGTCTATAGACAGTTCCCCATCCCCTTCATTTACATTCAGATAAATTCAAGTTTATGGTAAATTAAAATTTCTCTTGTTTTGGTAAAGAAAAATTTCTTTTGCCAAGCACAATTATTATATTTCCAGTTTAAAAAAAAATTACTTAAAATTAGCGCTTTATAAATAAAAAATCATTCTCTATTGAAAGTAGCATGTACAAACAAAAGATTCCCGCCAAAATTGTTTCTGTCCCGTCATTTCTAGTCTAATAATTTAAGTTCAGGCATGCAATAATTTCGCTTAAAAAATAAAAAATAGTATAATATATATACTTATATATCCGATAATAGTTATGAATTATTGCACATATTGACGTTTAAATATATACTTTAATATTTTTACAAATCACTGGTAAAAATCACGAGTGAATTATGTAACAATTTAAAGAAAAGCAGGCTCTTCAACTACTCTGTACTGACGAGTTTGTCAGAATTTGACCGAATATAGAGTACTCTGGTAATTGACGGAGAACCCAGAATGAGGACGCAAGTTTCAAAAACTATCCAGAAAATCAAATTTTCGAAATCGTGAAAAAACATCTAGCTGTGTCCCATTGGTTTTCTTGTAAACCAAGATTTTACAATTAAAACTTACATAAAGCACAAATAATTTTACAAAAATCACATTTATGGACCGGAATGTAAAGATTAGGGATTGACCGGAGCAGCAATTTTGCCGAATACCGAAGCTTCGTTCAAAGTGTACACCGAATACTTAAAAATTTTTAATATACATTTTCATATATTAGCTTTTTTAATAAACTTTAAAATTAAATTCGTAGTAATTTAATTCAGTTGCATTTTTATTCTTAAATCTAATTACTCCAAAAAAATTTAATGACTACTTTCCACTCATAATTTCCTTAACCCATCACTTATTATTTTATCACTAGTCAATACCCAAAATAACCTATGAAAGTATTAAAATATACAGGCTGTTATTAAGGGTAAGAATTGTTAGAAAAACTAAAGTTCATTCAAATAAAAAGAAACAATGTTGTCATTAAGCTGATTGTTTAATTATAAACGTATTGAATAGAAATGTTCCCAAATACAAAAGGTATATCAATTTATACATTTAATTATTTTCTGTCAAATTATTGGTACATATTTATACTTTAATAATTTAACATTGTGGTGATGAAGATAACAAATTTGAGCAATTTTAATGGTTATAAAAGCTATAGGATAGGCACAGGGGTATACTTATTTGATGAGTTTTCTTTAATATAACACCTTAGATATACAGAGATGAAATCTGACGTACTTATTTGAGGTGTATGTTAAAGAAAATACACATTAAATAAATTTAAATTAAAACTAAAGTAGAAATAATTAAAATTAAATTATAAGAGAAAGATGGCCACCTTCCTTACTTTTTTCCCCCCTCATCGTAGATAGTTGTTTTGATTTCATCCCTATGTAGGCTATTTTAGGAAAGTTTTTATATTAAAAATATCCTTTGGCTTGTTTTTAGGTGCGTTCGTAATTATATAAATACGTAGCACCTATAGTCGTCTTTCAGTCCGTCCGTCTGTCCGCCCGTCTCTTCGCATATAACAGAGCAAAAACTGCCCGACCGAATGGTGTGAAATTTTAAATATATAGCTGTTGAAAAATTTTGTCGAGCCATTTGAAATTATGAAAATCGGATGTATAGTTTAATTACAGGGAAAGTCAAAAGTTTCCCGTTACATTACGGAAAATGGGGAAAAAAATATTGCAAGTGCATTTTAATGATGTTACAGACTTATGAAGTTAAAAATATATACATTCAGTGCAATATGGGGTGCAAAAAAATTAAAACTAGTTATAGTACGAACGTACCTCCTTTGCCACGTTTGACGAGCAATTTCCAACTTGTTTGTAGTGCAACTGAACTCTGAACTCATGCACATAATATTGAAACTCATCGTTTAACCTATTCTACTTCTAATTAAAAAATAATTCTACTTCTAAGAAAATACCTTACCCACAATTATTCGGCCGAATACTTTTAAGTATTTGGCCGAATAATTGTGGGTGAAAATGTGGTCGAAGCCGAATATTCGGTTTACATGCCGAATCACCGAATAGACTATTCGGTCAATCCCTAGTAAAGATATTTAAAATACAAATTTAAAATCTCAAAATACATCAGGAAAACTTAGAACTTTTCAACCATAAAATGCAGTCTTCAGTAGGATTTAAATGTTATTTTCTTTACGCTTATTTGAGAACTGTCCAGAAGAAAACATTGTAATTCAAGTTTGAATGCTGTATATAAGATTGCAGTATTGCAGTATAAGTTATTCAAATTTTCAACAGAACGAGCTTTCGTGTATTATGTAGCAAATATCTCCATATTCCATGGATATCGTATGACAGTGCATCGTTACAACTGTATCTTTATTAGCAATTTCAATTGATTCTCTTATGGCTTCCTGGTAATTATTTGTACGAAAGATAATTTGATTTATTAAAAATCTACTGTTATAGTATGTTAGAGGAAATCTCGTTCTGTTGAAAATTTGAATAACTATCTAGCATCTCATCTGACTGACAAATATATATCTAGCATCTCAATTGATGGGGGCTCTGCGGCTGAGTGGTCAAAGCACCAGTCAGCTAATCGCTTGTGCGTAAGAGTTTGGGTTCGATTCCCGCTGGTTCCATTGCACACACATTTTGTGTGGAATTCCCAGGGTTTATTTCTCTTGTGTTGTAATATTTCCTTGTGCTATCTTGTCTCAGACTTATAAGCGGGCTCTCATGTCAAGCACACAAGTCGTATGTTTTATTCAATTAAAATAAAAATAAATCTCATCTGACGTACAACATTTAAATTACAATGTTTTCTTCTCTGGACAATTCTCGAATAAGCACAAAGAAAATAACAGCATTTAAATCCTACTGAAGACGGCTTTGTAATGGTTGGAAACGTTCTAGGTTTTTCTGATGTATTTGAGATATTAAGTACTTTTATATTATGTTTATGCACCTGAAAGTAATTTTTGTACAATTTCTGCTTAATGTATATTTTAATCATTTAACTTAAGGTGAATATAGCACTAGAATTAATTTATTAAAAATTATTTGTCATGCGTTTTACAGATAAAATTATTGCCGTTGACTTGCAAGTAGTAAATACACTTAATGTTATATACACATAAATCTATGCATTTAATTAAAAAATTTATATAATAGACTACAAAGTTTACTTAACTTTTTACTATTTTAAGTAATTTTATATTATGTTTATGCACCTGGAAGTAATTGTACAATTATTTCTGCTTTATGTATATTTTAAGTATTTAACTCAAGGTGAACATTGTAAAATCTTGATAAATTAAAATTCTAGTACTATGAAAAAAAATGCAGGATAAAACTATTTTTCAGATTGTGTTTTTTCGGTGCAGGTTTACAAATAAAATATATTGAGAAATCACGATTTTAATTTTGGACAAGGCGAATTTTTAACTCATGCCTTCGTATAGAGTACTTGATACACAGTTTAAAAAGAAAAATAACTCAGCACCAGGATAGATACCGCTACGAAAACAGAATATTAAACGAATAGAAGAAACTTAAGGTATCTCAAGACTTAAAGCTGTAAAATTTTCGAAATTAAGTTTTTTTTAGAGGTTAAACTCATCTTTTCTGATTGATATAATCGTTTCTTTGAAATTCCCATTAGAACACACGTTATGGGTATTAGAATTATACCCACTCAATAGCTAAAGCCGCGTTTCCGAAAGTTTGAAGTGATTTTACTCCAAATGACGTTTCCGTGCATAACGCGCAATATATGTCAAGAACTCCTGAATATTTTTTTTCATGAAATTTTCAAAACATGTTTCATGTTAGTCTGCATAAACTGAACCTAGAATTTGCTTTTTATTGCTCAAAAAAATATTTTAGGTGATTGCACTGTTGAAATTTTCGAAATATTGTATCAGCAATTTTCAATAGAACGTTGTATTTACAACTTAAAAAAAAAAAAAAAAAAATGCTTTAAGTACAAATTTATTTTGGTTCAGGTTAATTACAATCTGAAGTAAAAGCACCAGAATTCTCATTCTAGTTTCAAAATTTAGTAATCTTACGCCAAATCTTATGCTGAATTTCTGCTCGTCAAATGTGACAGTTTGGAGCCCCCTGTAAATGCTACTTCTGCATCTTGCAATTTAAAAACATGTAATGAAAGGAAATACTTATATCTTCATCCACACATTTTAAGATATTAAATGTTGAAAATAGTCTTTCACCTGAGAAGCCTTAAGAGCCCAGTCACGGGAAGAAAGGAAACGCTAATGCTAAGTCTATGGGGGCGTTATTTTCAATTTCTCGAATGGGTTTTAATATTTTTGAATGATTTTTTTTTTTGCATATGATATCTGAGGGCGATCTACAACCGGGCCTAGTTTTTACTTTTTTGATTTTGCTTCCGATTTAAAGAAAAAAAAGATACTTTCACTTTCGGAACCGGTTCTGAAATTGAAACTACCCTATTATAAAAAAACTATAACCAAAATCAAACTAAAAGCTAGCCCGGATGTAGATCGTCCTCAGCTATCATTTAAAAAAAAATCTTTAAAAAAAATCCAAACAAGATATTTGAAAATAACTTCCCCATAGGATTAACATTATCATCCGCGTCTTTTTGAGCGACTAGTGTGGCCTCTTAATACTTTTAAAAACTACCCCCTAATTGCCGAGCAAAAAGGGCGAAATTGTAACGCTTTCTCGAATTTAAAAATGCTGCAGAAAGAATTTTTCCAACGCTATTTAAAAAAATTATGTATAGGAATATAATCCTTGGAAGTATTAATCATATCTTAAAATTTCAAAACTATCATAGCTGTGGAATATTAATCCATTTATGCCTAGCGTCCCATTTTTGGGACGTTTCAAATTTTAATGCGTTTGTATAATTTTCTTCTTTATAACATGAAAATTGCATGAAATCATTTAAAAATGTCTATCTATAACCGAGAGATGACAGCACAAGGTGGATATTTATTTGCTTAAATTAAGGCTTTCTTCGGTGTTTATATTTTTTTAATTTTTCAAGAGGGCGAAATGTAAAAAGTTTGTTTATTTGTATTTTTTCTATCATGGACCCAAAATCGCAAGTTATAATCTTATAGCTTGGACATTTTTGTAATACGTATTTTTTTAAATTGCGAAATTAAATGTTCAAGCCTATTTTTTATGCATTTTTGTAATGTACAAAATATAGGGTTCTAGGCACAAATGGGCACATTTGTTAGAAATTTAGGAGACATTTATGCAATCTCGTTTCGAAGATATGTATGAAATAAATTGTTATTAAGTCTGCAATACGATTATTCTTATTTTATTATTAATAATAGTTATAACGTTATTAGTCTCTGCAAAGAAATATATATTTTTTTGTAGTTCATTAAAATACTAATTATAGTACATAATATACAATTCAAAAACATTTTAAATATAGGCAAAATATATAATTATGCATATTATTCTACTAGAAATACTCTTAGTTCTTTTACATTTTATCAAATTAATTTTTTTTAGTATTTTTCCAGTTCATTTTGCAACATTTTAAAGCGATTTTACCAAAAAATTTGAGAAAACAAAAATTCAGGCACAAATGGGTTAATTTAAAGAATTCTATTTCTGTGAAACCTACAGCTTGGTGAACGGATATATCAGTTCACGGCAGTGAAAAAGTTAAATCATATGCGAATTTACATGGTAACAAATAATTCAGAATTTTTATTGTTTGAATAATCTTTCAGTGTTTGAATTCTATACTTACCCAACATAATGGCCTAAACTTAGCGAATATTCTAGAGTTTGCAGCAGTTGTACAAGGCGTAAGTGGATAGAATATTAAGTACATAAAATTATGTTTATAATGTGAGTAAAAAAAATTGCATTAACTACTTTGAACCATGTAAAAAGGATTACAAAAACTTACTAAACAATTGCTTTAGATCTTTGAATATATGCTCCGAAATTGGAAAAAAAAATAACTAGAAATTCAAATGAAGTAAAAAAAAAAAAAAATGTTCAAAGGATTTACTTAAATTTTAAAACAACGTTGAAGCTTATTCAAAAACAAAAATACTTCATTATAGTAGATTTAAAAAACACCCGAACCAACTCTAACGCAGTCTTAATTGAATTTAAGAACACGAAGAAATGAAACCAGAAAGTACAAATTGTCTTCAGAAAACAACTTTGAGAAAAATAGAAATGAACTTTAGTTCATTACGGCTATCGGAATAAACCAATTTCTTCCTTTCCCTCCTACCCTTTCTCTAGGGCAATTAAGCCAATCACGGCCTGTGGTAAGCGCTCTTAAAATCCAGACGAAATTTGCCAAAATGGGATTTGGAAGGATTTGGAGAATGGAGGGCATTAAAGGATATTCCAAATAAGTTTAAAAAATGTGGGGAAATTAGATTTAATGAAAAAGGTGTACGAGAGGGAAATTGAGATAAGTTTGGAAGGGAAAAAATATTTATGGCATTTTTTACCCGCAAACTTTATTGCAATTTCTTTCAGTGCACTTTAGAGATTTAAAGAAAAGTATTTCAAAAGCTAAATATTTCTGCCATCGGTTTCATTAGTCTAAGGATCTTTAAAGAAATTTTAAAATTTTTATCCAATAGCGCACACATTTTACTTCGTATACCTAATATATTAAACCTAAAGTATCTATTGCCAATCTAATACATAAAAATGAAAATTCGTCTGTCTAATGCTATACAAATTCACAATTTGGAAGCCAGAAGTGTGAAATGTTATGTATGTGTATTAAAAACACGGCCGAGGCAACTAAAGCAATCCGGAATCTAATTTATAGTTAACTTAATAAAAAACACCTATTAAGCAGCAATTTCCAATCAAATTTAAATGTTTTTCGTTACAGCAGATGCCAACAATTAAAAATTCACAAAATCTTTATGTTTAACTCGTAATCGCGCGAGTTCTTTAACCAATGAGAGATAAATATTATGTACGCCACGCTGCAATACTAAAAAGCTGTAGCAGGTATTACGATGATTCTTTAACCTCACATGCAAATAATTGCAGATTTTTTTAATTGCGCTTAATTCCTACAATTTTTTTTTTTAAATAAAGGCAAACATTTTATCACAAACATCAAAACTTTATTCTATTTATTCCCTTATTCCAAAAATATCGTCTGCTGCCATAGTAACATGATACATTTCATTAAAAAATGCGCAGTAGTAGAAAATATTACTAATCGAATAGTTATTTAATTTTGGTTTTAAAATCAAATTCCTTAATTCCCGTGCATAGAACGGGTTAAACAGCTAGTTTGGTATAAAATAGTATCAAGTATTAGTTTGCAACTTTTTCAATGAGATTAAACTTATAGTTTCCGTAAATTTAATTTCACCATTTTAGTTTAAAGTGAATGACAAAGTACCGAGAAATTTTATACCATGGATTTTTTACTTCAATAAGAAACTATTGAAAGCTACAAAAAGCACGCTGTTTTTTTTTTTCGCCAAAGATAATTCACTCACAGAGCTAGTATTTTTCTCTGCGAACCTTTACAGCGCTACAATTATTTACCGTTGCAGCTTAAATTTGTAGTTTAAACTTCGAATATTACAGTGTAAAACACTTATATAAAAAGAAAAATAGTTTTATACAAAAAAACAGCACAGCTGAATTCTTATTTCATGATCAATATTTCCAAAAATATTCTACAGTAATATACTGAAATTTTGTAAAATATTTTGATGTTTCAGATAAAAATTTAGATCAGCAGTTATAATTTAAAAATGGGTTAAATATTTTCGAACTAAATATTGACGTTAATCTGGAATTTCTAGCGAAAGATTTGCTTAATTACATTTTTCTGAGGTTTGAAGTTTACCATTGTAAATATTTCATAAAAAGCAAACTTAGATTAAACACAAATTAAACACCAAGATTAATAAAAATTCTCATAAAAAATAACGACAATTAACCGACGAGAAAATAATTTCATGTTCTAAGATACCTTTGTTTCACATCACATCTGATTCTTAAAATGGTGTCTAACAGATGAAAGCTTGAAAAAAAAAAAAAATCCGCTTTAAAATATTACATGCAATCGTTATTTAATATCTGCGTAAAAATATTTTCACTCTTATTCAAAGATATCTTAAAGAATTTTTTCAACCGAGAAATATATCTTAAATACTATAAAATTAGGAAATCTGAGAACTTATTGCTAGAGTAAAAATTTTGCCCCTGAATAAGTTTCGTTGGCTTCCATGAAACGTTCTTCGTTGAGAAATTTCCCGATTAACACTGCCTGTAAAACCAATTTTTCCTCCATGAAACCAATAAGGCGCAGAAGAGAGCTTGCACGTTTAAGGCAGAAACTTTTCTAAGCATAAACTTTCATACATTTAATCTTAAAAGTATGGCAAAATTTAAATATTGAATAAAATCTGCTATTCTATTACAGATTTTTTTTTTTAATACAGAAGATTCGCAGCGCAAAATTCAATTTTAGAATCGATAATATAAATAGGGATACAAACCAACAAATATTAAAAAAATTTCTAATAATTCTTTGAAATGCAATAGTAATTTCATTTGATAAATAATTTAAGTACATGCATTAAAATACGATCGTCAAATTTTGACTGGGTAAACAGTTACAAATACGATTTTTTTTCTTTTAATTTTTAAAATCTGCTTTTCACTTTTCTACAATCGTAATATTCAAAACTGAACAGTCAGGTTTATTTCAAATTATATTAAGCAAAACAAATTTCAAAAGTCAGCTGCACATTTTTTCCCCGGCTGTAGCAGATGGTTTAGATAAAGAGGATGTTTATTTTAAATAGCAGATGTATTTGCACAATATTTAAACACTAAATTTGAAAAAAAAAAAAGTAAATTTTATGTACTTCATTTCTTTAGAAGAAAGTATTGCATCGGCTCACAAATTTTTATACGATAAGTTTAAATATCAGACTATCAATAACTAGCATACAGTAACCAAGAAATCATTTAGTTTATTTAAAATCATAACTTAAAATTAGATCAAAAATAGTACTTCATTTGTTATTTAAATGCAGAAACCTTTTAAAACAGCGTTCACTAAATACACACAAGCTTAATACATATTTTTTAAACGTATAGCAACACTTAAAATAGATGAAAGGCTCAATTTTTATTTATCCTTAATAAATTAGTTACTTTTAATCAATATTGCTGTTACACAAATATTTTTTCAGTGTCAAGGAAGTTATAAATATTGAGATTCGGGGTGTATGAATTTTACACTGGACTTCTCGCGTTTAAATTAAAGTTAGTCATGTCATACGAGTACAGAGATTCTACATTCATAAACATTTACTTTAAATGCGGAGAGAAATCAATGTTGATTAAATCTTTAAAGAATTTATCATAGACATTCATTTAAATTCAATAATTAAAACTAGATCTTTATGAGAGAAGCAAGTTTGTTATCAACTTACAAATTTAATAATAATACAATACACGTAATCAAACTTGATTTCAGGCTCAAAATGCAAATAAAGTTAAGGATGAGTTATTTTGCACGTGACAGAACGCATTAAACAGTGTATGAAGCTTATGCATAGAACATTCACTTCATTAAAATAATCCAAGATTTTCCAATAGAATACATTATAATTTCAAGACATCAATTCATAAACTAAATGTCGAATAAAGATTATCATAGGCGAGATTTCCTTAAGACACTTAAATTATTTTTAAGCGCACGTGTGTACAAGATTAGTTTAAAAGGATGAACGTTTATGAGCATGTTATAAACTTAAATATGATAATTTGATGATGTAGTCTAGAATTGAGACTTTTCAAAAGAAATGGAAATTTCCTCACGTAAATATAAATAAGTTCGTTCAGTTTCATAAATATTGAAAATAAGTTATACAAAATTATATTAAATTATTTCAATGCATCATTCAGAAACATCTTCGGAAAAAAAACTGCGATTAGATTTTAAACTTAACGCAAACACAGAGTGTTAAATAATAAAAATAAAGCTCTATAAAACATCCTGCATTAGAAAAAATGCGAAACATGCTATCGAAATACTTATAGCGTATCGTAGGCAATATTGATTACTATTAACATCTGCACTTTCCTTTCAAGGTCGTAAATGCAGTTGCGAGTAAAAGTTGGGATACAAAGGAATTCGTAAAAGTTGTTTTAATACCATACATAGTATTTCAGTAACAAAAATTAGAAAATTTTAACAGTTAACTAGCCTAATAAGTCACTGGATTTGTTTCACGAATTGTAGGAAAGATTAACAGAAATAAATGCTATATTTAAAACAATGATTTAGTCATATTAACTCTGGCTATTTTTCTTTAACAGCAATTCATGAAGCTTTTTTCTAAGCTTGCATGAGAAGTTTCAAAACATTAAAATAATCAATGATTTGATGAAAGTTACGTCATTATAAGCCTAGAGATAGCAAAGGATTAAACTTTGACCAAAAGATCGCAAAATTTAATTTTAAACCAAATTTCATTTAAAATTTCAGCAATCTTTATCAAAACTTTGATTAACATAAAGATGATTGTTTTAATAAGCTAAAAAAAAGCACGAAAACAAGCAAATTTAATAAATTCAGTTCAAAGTTGAAAATAACGCGTAACAAACGTGAAAAAGATTTATATTACACTCCAATCTCTTACGTTACAAAATAAAATAAAAGCATCTTTGGAAGGATGCTGTAACTTAAAATTTGCGTATTAAAACGGAAAGTTAAACACAAATATTTTTAATGTAAAAAAAAAAGGATTGTTTCTTACCTTTTTGTTGTAATTGCTTCACCTTGATAACTTTTGCCACTTCCGCCAAGAAGAGTTAAGTGCTTTTAAAAATATAAAGACAACGTCAAAAAACGTTCCCACAAAGTTATGTATAAGACTTATGAATAAATACTATGTAGCGCTAGCAGTCTAAGCTTTTAATAAAGACGAACAAAAAGCTAAAAAGGCTCAAAAAGTTGTCGCCAAATTTTCAGTTTCGTTGCCTTACCCTCTCAAAAACATTAACAATACCAAACCAATTCTACGGTTTGAAAAATAAATACAATGCTTTTTACTTTCACCTCAGCCGGCAAGTACAAACTGTTAAATAAGTTCTTTCTCAAAAGTTTTTCATTGGAAGAAAAAATTGGCTAACTATAACTGCTTTAAACTTCTACGAAATAGTTAGAATGAGAAAATGTAAACATGAAAAAATGGTTTCGAAAAAATCAGAATGAATGAAAAAAACAACGAAATTGCTGCCGAAGTCGCTACTATCAAACACAACACAACCGCCTTCTGGCCCTGTCAGGAACTAAATGTCATGCAGCAGCAGCGCTCAGAGCGATAAATGACGACCGAAGTACGCCTCATTATGTTTGTCTCCCTCCGCATCTCTCCTATCGAATTTTGGGGACCGCCTACTTTCGGATTCTTCCATGTGCTGTCGCTATACGGAGATCAAGAGGATGCTGTGGGGAAGATATCTTTACGCGGAGTTCTAAACGTGTTTATAACCTTGTTCATTACTCGTTTAAAAATTAAAACTAAAAATATCGACATGAAATTTTTACGTGACACTGAAAGCGCTCCTCTCCGCGGAGGATTACACCGGCGCGCTCTGTAAAAGACCGCCTCACGAGCAGCAAACGATTTGTGGGAGCATTTTCAGTGGTCAAGCAAAAGTCTGGAATGCAAATTTGTTATATCTATAATCTTAATTTCACAACAAATACAATTATTTCATCCATTATCTAAAAAGGATTCCAAAATATAAATATTTGATCTCTATTTCTTGTTTTCTGGAAAACATAACATAAAATTGCATTTTCTAAATGACTTTATTGATTAAAATATTTGCTCCCTTAGTGACACTAGGTGTCACTAGTGTTCTCTAGCAACCAAGAAATCGTCTTGTTTCCAAAACAACTCGTTATGTAACGAAGCCTAATGTATCCAAAATTTAGTTAAAAATTTTACCTAAGAAATTCATTGTTTATACATAAACAGTTCGTAGATAAATATTCGATGATTTAATCACCATCATCGATAACTACTCCATGTTTTAGTGCCCTTTTTCTAAAATCTTTGTGCATATTTTCTTTCATCTCTGGACTATAGAGAGAACATAGCATGGGAGATTTCGAATCAGGTTAGTTTTTGATTCCCATTGCTTTTTAAAATCTTTGGCATTTTCATTTTTTCCCCCTTAACGAAACAGCTAAAGCGATTATACTTCCCCTTAAATGCTTTTTACACATTTAATGTAAATTATCACCTTTAAAAAAATCCGAAAAATATTACCGTTAATCGCCATCAGTTCGATAAACGTTATATGTGAATAAAAATTATGATATGGAGGAATTACTATAATATTATAACGCACAAAATAAACATAATTAGTAATGATTGTTTTAATCTTTTAATATTTAAAAAAAAAATTAAAAAAAGGCTTTTCCTTTTTTTAATTCACTGAATTAAGAGAAACTTGAACAAGCAAAAATGATAAATACACATCTTAAAATTTTAGTGGTATCTTTAAAATAAAAAAATCATAAAAAAATGTACTATTTCTGTTTTAACCTATAATTTAAGAAACGCCATAATTACGTGAATGTCAATGAAATCAAAGAATATTTTTTTTCATTTGTCGAACGGTATTACTGTATCATCTTAAATCCAAATTCCGTATTGAATTTATATCACGGAGGAAGTAATTATTATGTGAATAATTTTAAATTTAAAATACTGTATTAGAAGCATTTACGGAAGAATAAGAAAATATTTCGTTCTCTGATATTTTTTATTGAGTGGCAAAGTCGCTTTTTGTCTTTAGCCGCATTCAAAAACATCGTGTATTTTATGAAAAATGCAAATCAATTTTCGACAGAAAAAAGATATTGTAGTGTTTTTTCCTGTTTTTTTTTTTTTTTTTGGGGGGGGGGGGGGGGTTAAGATTATGGAAGCTTGTTATTAGTCACTATTACTTTCATAAAAAAAAAAAAAAAAAAAAAAAAAAGTTGCTATAACTATTGCAATTGAATTTTTTGCATTATTTAGGAAGTATTTAAAAAGTGCATAATTTTAAATTTAATACTACATTTATAAGCATTTACGTAATGATAAGAAAATTTTTCGATCTCTGATATTTTGAGTGGCAAAGTCGCTTATTGTCTTCAGCCGCATATAAAAACATTGTACCCTTTATGAAAAAAAAGCAGATTAATTTCCGAAAAAAAAATCTTGTAGTGATTTTTGTGTTGTGGATTAAGATCATGGGAGCTTGTTAAAAGTCACTATTACTTTCATTTGTTACAAAAATGTTGATTGATATATTGCATGCATTAAAAGTTGTTGTAAGTGTGCATGTATGTTATAATATATGTAAGCATTTAAGTATGCCAGGTAAACATAAATATGCAAGATGGGTGTATACAAGTTTTAAAAAAAATGTAAGTATGAAGAAAAAGAATGAAGTAATCAACCTGGAAATAATTTAAAAAATTAAAAAGTATATTTTGTATTTGCATATTAACCGCACGTCTAACCGTCCAAACAATCTATGGTCATGCATGTATTCATTTATGTATATGCGTATTCAAAAGCATGCATGTATAGGTATTAATTATGTATCCGTGTACTACTCATATGTATGTACGTACAATTTTTTCGGAAAGTCCGTAAACGTGCAGCCCATTGGCATGTTTTAGCGAATGTGACTTGGCACTTTTAACGGCAAATACCTTTGATTTAATCGCAGTTGGCAGCATCACTCATGTTTCACGGAATACTGGCCATGCAACACGATTATGAAAGAATACACTTCAATACTGGAAAAAATAAAACTAATCCACCACAATACAAATAAATAAATAAGATAAAAATAAGTAGATAAAATGAATAAAGATAACTAATATAATATTGTTAAACATTTTCCGTCCGAAATTAAACAATCAGTTATAATATAGAGCTTCATAGTTTGCTAATAGCATGCGGTTAATACGGCAAGTATCGTAATTTTCAATCTTAACCATTCTGAAACGTAAATAAAATCTGTCAATAACACAGTTTTATTTTATAACTTTCTTTGAACTTATTTTTAAAAATATTAATTACGAAACGAAATTTTTACATTGTCCTATACAAGTATCTAAAATTGTAATAATAAAAATGTTTCTTAACCCCCTCATTGACAAGCCCGTGTTAATACGTTCACTAAGCTCCAAGTTTCACTGCAATACAAGCAGTATTTAAAGTAATATAATATTATTGATTTAATATATTTTTAATACATTGAACAATGATTAATACTTCCAAGGATTGCATTCATATTCGTTATTAAGTTTTTTTATAAAATGTTCAAAGAATCATTTTTTTTAGCATTTAAAACAAAATGCAGAGAAAACAACATTACAATTTTTCCCTTTTCCATGAATGCGTTAGTAAATTAAAAAAACAACTGAGATGAGTTCATACATTTTTAGGTGCGTTCGTAATTATATAAATACGTAGCCGTCGTTCGCATACAACAGCGTAAAAACTACCCAACCAAATGGTTTAAAATTTAATATATATAATCATTGCATATTTTGTCGAATCATTTCAAATTTTATGAAAATCAAATTAAAACTTAAAAAGATACCAATAAAAGTTTTCTACATTCTATTAAATCCTACCATACGTAATTAATTTAATGATATCCCATGATAGGTAATGATTGTAGGTTGCCATGTTAATTACGTCCTATTTAAGATGGAGTATAATTATTTCCGTATTATTGAATTTAATATATATAATCTTAATAAATTTTGTATTCATGCATGTTTGCATTAGAGTGGAACAGCTAACTGCACTAAGATCTGAATGTTTATAAAACTAGTTATGGTCGAACGCACATCATTTGCCATTTTTAACGCAAAATTTCCGACTTGTTTATTCCTAAGTTTGAAAAGTTAAAAAGATAAGTTTTTCTAAACAAAAGTGAGTGATCATTAGAATGCAATTAATAATAACTCTTATGTGTTAAATTAAATTTCAAAAGCAGTATGCACATTATAGATATAGTAAAACCTGCGACACAGGAAACTGTCTATAACGGAATCTTGTCTTAAAAAGAAAACAAAAATCATTCCTTCCGTTACCGTAATACTGTACAGCCTTTCCTACTAAGGTATAGACACCTTCCTAAAACGAAACTATTTTTCCGTCCATAAAGAGTCCGTTTTCACAGCTTTCATTGTATTTTATAAAACTTATCTTTCAGAGTAAAATATATTTATTAATTTATGTATTCTCCGCCACAACACATGAGCTAAAAGGAAGTTAAAGCGGTTTTATATTTCATAGAAATGAGATTTAAAAATAGTTTATTTTGCTTCCATAAGAGAAACAACATTCTAAACGGTTGGTATGACAAAAATTTCAAGAAATGCACATAAATATAAATTTCTGCACACCTGAAAAAATTTCAGGAGTTTTATTAAAAAATAATGCATATTAACCCCTAATTCCTTCCCGATGCGCGTTATGTGCAAGCAATTTTATACAAATTTTAAAATTGCTTATTTTACTTTCATACCAGAAACAACACTCTAAATGGTAGTATGACAAAAGTCTCAAAAAGATGCTCATACATATCAATTTTCTCACAAATAACCAATTTTCAGGAGTTTTATTATTAAATAACGCGTATTAACCTTTACCTCCTCTGTGATGAACATTATGCACAAGCAGTTTTATGCAAATGACGTTTTAAAATCGTTTATTTTACTTTCATAAGAGAAACAACTTTCTAAATGGTAGTATAGGTCAAAATTCTCAAGAAAATGCACACACATATTCATTTGTTCACACCCGAAAAAACTGCAGGAGTTTTATTATTAAATAATGCGTATTAACCCTTAACTTGTTCGCGATGAGCGCAATACACAAGCAATTTTATACAAATCAGATTTTAAAATCGTTCATTTTACTTTGATATGAGAAACAACGTTCTAATCGGTAGTATGACAAAATTTTCAAGAAAATGCACACAAATATAAGTTTGTGCACACGTAAACAAATGTCAGAAATTTTGTTATTAAATAATGCGTATTAACTCTATACTCATTCCCGATGAGCATTATGCACAAGCAATTTTATACAATTGAGACTTTAGAATAGTTTATTTTACTTTTATAAGTGAAAAAACCTTCTAAACGGCAGTATGAAAAAATTCTCAAGAAAAGGGGCATAGATATCAATTTGTACCCACCTAAACAAATATCAGGAAAGGTTTACATTATCAAATATCAGGAATTGAAATCCTCGATTTAGTTTTTTTTTTATGAAATACATATCTTTTATTCTTTGTACACTAGTATTTTTTCATGATATTTTCTTTATAATTTAATCATTCAGTTCATGTAAATATAGCTATACCTAAACTTAAATATTCTAATAACATCTTTAAATTTGATTAAAGACTCAACTTTAATTTCTTATCTCTTATAAATAAGTCCTTAATTTTAGCTTTTATATATAAAAAATTTTCTTTTATTTGCCATGTAGTTTTTAATAAAATTACACCTTTACTTTTCCTAATGGCTCATAATTACATAAGACATTAAATCAACAGACTGGGTGTTAAGCTGATCTCAGCTAGGTAACTCCTCAATTCTGCCCAACTGTTCAGCACTGATCATAATTAAATAATGTATAAAACTTTGTTTTAAAGTATTGATGTTCAAATTCAGGGATTTTGTATAACTTATACGGCAGGAATACGTAACGCTCCTCGCAAAGGATTTAACTAATCTTGTGGCGCCATGGTCCTCATACATTTTTCTATTCGTGTCATTTCTTCATCTAGCAATAAGATTCAGATAAAAATAATTAAGTATATAAGTGATATGCTTGTTAATTTATTGAAGCGACAAATACAGTCTTGTAAAGATACCGCTGTTTTTTATTTAAAAAAAAAAATCATTTTATTACAGTATTTTATTTAACTCAACCTGATTTTTGTATATAAAAATGGAATTTTGCAATTGATTTTTAGCTCAATTCTTTATTTGCTAGAATTATAAAAATTGTGTACAATGGTGTATTTCCTATGACAATACAACATTTTAATATTTTAATACGTTTTAATATTTTAACACACTTAATTATTAACACGTTCACGCCGGCGCGGTGGGTCACACTCGACTGTCTCAGAGCTGACAAGTCTCCGGCTTTTTGGATACCAGTATTTTAATACAGAAAATGTTGTTTTATTTAATTAGAACAATTTGGCGATTTAAAGGAACAACATTTTCTCTAAAATAATAGTGGTGTGCAAAAAGTTTGAGACTTGACAACTCTGAGACAGTCGAGTGTGACTCACCACGCCGGCGTGAACATGTTAATTAACATATTAATTTTAGGTACTTTCCAATTAGCTCGCCATAGATGAGAAATCGCCAAGTATTCTCAGTAAATTGTACAATGTATGAAAAAACAATGTATTTTATTATGCGTCAATAGATGCTATCCAAAAGATGCCAAAAATCTGTGAAACTACGCTAATAAAACATTTTAAAGACTTAAAAGTAGAAAGGAAATTATAGATAAACTAGTCGGAAGCCACAATCCCAAAACTTTCTTATATCTCATACATGTTAATACTTCCTGAAAAATTCATTCGCAGCGCCACCGGTTGGGTGATTTATGCCAAAATATAACCAGCAACAACTTATGTCAACTTCTAATTGAATTTGATGTAAATTCGTGCATTAGTTCTTAAGATTGAGCTATTGCGATAATCATGAATAATGCAGCATAGCAGCGCCACCTATGGGGCAATTTACACCAAAAAGTTATCAACACCAAATTATATCAAGGACTAACTGAATCTGGAATTTTCTGAAAATCCGTGCTTTTCTTCTTGAAATATAGCTATTGTGGAAATCATGAATAATACAGCATAGTAGCGCCTCCTTCTGGGCGATTTACACCAAAAACTAATCAGCACCTATTTATATCAGGGACTGACTGAATCTAAAGCTTTATTAAATTCCGTTCATTAGTTCTTGAGATAGAGAACCCACAAAATTTGTGTCACACAAAGACAGACAGACTCACAGACAGATTCACAGACAGACATTTTGTAAAAACATGCTTTTCGGGATCGGTGACCCCTAAAACGCGTAAATCCGTCGAAAACGGGAATTCGAAAATTTTTACGAATCCAATACTTTTTTCTTGTGAAGATAGAAGAAAGTAAAAATGAAGAGGGTAATACTTAAAAAAAATAATAATAATTAATTAAAAATATATATACACTTTTATCAACTAACAGAAAAATATTAACGAATTTACGATTGTATCTTGAAAAACCAATTCATATATTCTAAAAAGACAGCTGAAATAATGTTTTACTTTTTTTTCCGGTTGCCTCTCTTAAAAAAATAAACAAAGCAGAAATTATCTATTTTTTATTAAATATATTTGTTTGAACTTTCTATTTGAATTCGTTGTCCATAACAAATTAATGCATTGTAACGGGAATTTTGGGGAAAAAAAACATGAATTGTGGTAAAAAAATTAGGCGTGATTTTTAAGATGAACATGGAATGCTCCTGAGAGTTTTTTTTTAAAAACTAGTTTCATTTATATATATATGTATATAATATATAAGGGGCATTTTTACAATCTTTTGACTTTCAGGAATATAAATCTGGTGAAATGAAATTTACTAAAATAACATTTTAAACTGATAGACGAATGCCTTAATGATTCAAAATAAATAAAAAAATAATAAGCAGCGAATTTTTTTTTTTTTTATTTAAATGAGGTTTAAGTTAAACTTGTGAGTTTAATTTTGCTTACCATTTTACCACTAAAACTTTTTATTTTCTTCTAAATTTTTACTTACAATGAATTTGCATAGTACTCACAGGACATTCAGATAAGAAATAATAACAATGTAGTATTTTTAGTTCAAAATTTGGTATAACATTGTTTTAAAGTGGTGTTACAGAAGGGACGGTAAGGTAAAAAAAAAGGGGGGGATGGTATAGGAAAAAAGGGACGGTAATGGAAAAAAAGGGATGGTAAGGATGGCATGGTAATGAAAATTATCACCTATATTTAGGAAAATCGTGTTAAGACTAAGTGATAGCCACAATGTTCATTAATTTTTAGAAAGAGTTATTTACATTGGATTAAATAAATAAATAAAATAATTTACCTCGAAAAGTGCAGGAATAAACCTTGGGGGCGGTAAGACTACCAATAAAGCCACGATGCTTGAAATTGATATTTAAATGCTGATTTAAATTCTGCAGTAAATTTCCTGTCAAAGAATTTTAGACATTCTTTCTCTAGCATACTTCTGCATCAGAAAAAAAAAAAATTGAAAAAAATTCTGCGGCTGCATCTGAAGTGATTTTCTGTATAATTTTAGAAGAGGGACGGCAAGGAAGTTAAAACCAAGGGACAGAGTTAAAAAAAAATAACAACAATCGTAAAAATGTGTGCAGGTTAATTTTTTCTACATATTTATATAAAACAGTAATCCCAGTTTCGGAAAATAAATTCCATCGAGTTACTTTTATTGAAACAATTTTATGCAGACAGCTCCAAACTTAAAAATCAGCACCAGGGACATGGGACGGTATAGGAGTTTCCTGGAAATTTGGACCCCGAACATCGTCCAAAACTTATTTTCTCGTTAATATTGTTGTGCAGTCATGCAGTGGAATGTTTCCCAGTATATGAAATAGAAAACCACAAAAACACAAGAATATGTATAAAATAAAAATTATTATTCAGAGACTTAAAAGTCAAAAGATTGTGAGAATGCCCCATAAATTGTAATATTAGCTAGGGGGAAATGACTGCATACGCCTGTTAAGGGTTAAATCTACCACTTTTAATAAAAAGTGGACTACATTAAAAAATCTTTAGAAGTTTTATTTTTAGTCTTTATTGTACAATAAAGTATGCCTTTGAATTGCATAAGCATAAAAATAAGAAAATGTTAAAAGTTATTATCAATATTATTATTTAGCATCTTTATTGCTTTTTATCAATATTCTCATATTGGCTACAGCGATAAGTATTATTACTTAATTTTATTACTTTTGCTACGGTTACTATAGAATTTCTACTACTTTTTTCATTGTTGCTATAAATGTAATGATTTACCATATAATATTAGTTAATCAAATATAATATTATTTAATTATAATATAATATTATTTACTAGTTGCATGTAAGTACGGGTAAAAACTACATAAAATGTTTAATTAAATTAAAACGCGTTACAATTTCAAGTGTTTTTAGTAGTTTTTTATACTAATCTTTTTAAAATTTTCTAGGGTATTTTAAAATTGAAAAAAAAAACACGTTAAATTAACAAGAAAATGTAATAAAATTTTATAATACAAGTTACAGTAAGAACAGTTACTATAAATTATATTTCTTTTGTTTCCTCTTATCTCTTTATCTTTCCTTTATTATTATTATTATTATTATAGTTGTAAAAACACTATTCCTTCATCTTCTCTTTAAATATATTTTTGAGCCGTACTCTTTCATACTTTGAATTTTCAACAATATCGAGTAAATGCTCCATGTACTTCGAATTCACTTTTATTAGTCTTAGTAATTTTTTTGTCAGAAAAACAATTTACTCTTACACAACCACTCTTAATTTAAATTACGGAGTATTTAATGTTAGAATTATAAATTTAGAACATGAATAATCTGAGCAAACTCAAGGAAGTCTTGATTTAGACTAATTATATCTGCAAAAAAGCACAGATTGAGTAGCCTCTCATTATATTACATCACAATGTATCACTCCTAAAAGGCCTGCACGGGGTGAAATTTCCAGGCCTGGGTCCGGCCCGGCACCAACAAAAGCCATCTCGGTCCGAACCGGCCCGTTCATATTTTCGAAGTTCATGACCCGGCCAGTTCAAAAATCAATGAAATCAGGCACAGCTCGAAAAAAAAATTTACAGTATATTTCGCATTATATATCCGAAAGTCATACAATATAGAATAACTGCACTTACGATTACTTAGACACTTTATACTGTTTCATTCAAATAAAGACGGAATAAAAACATTAATGTTGTTTAGAATAAAAGAAAAAAGATGTTTAAAAATATCACAATTTTGGAAGCCGTATGTGGGTGGTTCAATAATTATTGACCCTAGTGTATAAAAAATATTTGTACTGCGATGGTTGTTATGGAATATTGAAGCCTAATGTCTTAGATGACTATATGCTCAATTTCAGAACCGTAGCTACTATATTCACATAGTTTTGGAGGGAGGAGTGAACGGGGGAAAAGGTGGGTGAAAGGCTGATTTTTAGCTTGTGGTGCTAGATTTGTGACAGTGGATGAGACATAACTACTGTCGTTTGGACTCAGGATCATAGTGATGTAGCCACATCTCTTACACTGTCACAAATGTACCCTCATAAGCTCCAAACCAACATTTTGCCCTCAATCCCCTCCTTAAAAACTCCCTCAAAAATAGGTCTTTAAAACTTGAACCCTCCCTATAAAACTATATTAATATAGCAGCTACGGTTTTGAAATTGGGCATATAGGCATTTAAGACATTAAGCTTCGATATTCCACATCAGCCATCGCTGTACAAATAATTCATATACACCAGGGACAATAATTATTGAACCATCCACATATAAAGAAAAAAAAGAAGATTTTTGAACATATTTTTCTGTAATTTATTAAAGCATATTTCCAAAGATTACGTTAACACGAGTTCATTATCAGTATTAATTTTACGAAAAAAATTGCCTACATGTCACGTCCTGGGAACAGTTAAGTTTTGGTCTGGCCTATCCCGAGTATGTAGAAAAAAAGTAAGTCTGAGTCCAAGCTGGCCCGAGTCTGATGTAAAAATTAAGCACGGACATAAGACATATTATGTTTATGAGACATGCTAAATTTTTGTACTGATGATGTCAATGTAGTATCGGCTCGTGCAGCACATTCATAATTTACTAGCAAAACCCGCAACTTTGCTCGTGAAATAGTGAAATATGTCAAGTGATCTTTGTGTGCCTATTTTTACTCGACTGCCAAGAAGGGTTACGTGTTTCACGCGTATCTGGGTATGTGGATTTCTTTATATGCTTGAAACATCCCAACGGCTGGATGGATTTTAATGAGTGAGGTCTTTATCGATTCTTCTTAACCGTCCGATGGTTATAGGCTAGATATTGTTTTTATAAATTCAAAATGGCAGCCGTAAAATACAAAATGGCTGTATAGACGAAAAAAATTTTTACGCACCCTATTGAGTGGCATATCATTGGATAGGTATTTCAAAATGAAGACGATGTTTCACTGACTATTTTACAGTTAGAAGCTCCGTTTAAATATTACACAATCTGAAAGTTGTGTAGGTAGGATCTCTAGCTTTACTGCAACTCTAACTATCATAGACATCTATAGGCCTCACCAAAAGAGTGTTTATAGATAGGAACTAACAATTAAACACAACTTAAAAGTCACCAATACAAGTAAATAAAAAAATAGGTAAGTAATATAAAAAATAGTTTTACATTGATGAGAAATAATTAATTAGTTCACTTTTTACGCAGGCGGGTTTTTTGATTTTTTAAATTGAATTTTTACTTGTTAATAGAATAAATTATACTGCTACGGATAATTCAAAAATTACTAAGTCGCAGTTTGACTAACTTCATTATTACACTGTATTAGGCAAAAATTAATGAGAAAAAATAAAAATAATTCTAAATAAATGGTAATTTGGAATGTAGTTTGAAGCTTTTATGCTCATTTCAGTTTTATATGCGAGCGCGTCTCCGTCGATTTGCAAAAAAATATTTTTTTTGAGTTTTTAATTAATGGCTAATTATCCAAAATTCAAAAATCCGACCCTCAGTGAATCAGGATCAACCTTGGATTATCCTCGCACAAATACTCAGACCTCAGTGCGGGGTAGATTTTCCGAACCATCGCCAACACACACGGACACACAGACAGGGCAATCTTTTTTGTTATTAGTATAGATATCAATAATGTTTTCAAATAAAGTTTTGAAATTTATTAAAAGCAATATTTCGTACTAGCTGCATATCATGAGTTCATTTCTGAAGAAATCGCCAAAAATTTCGCTTCTTGCAAGTAGCCTTTTTTATTCCAGTAATTTCTGCGTTTTAAGCGCGTAGTTCGATTACACGTCTGTTAAATATATGGTTTATTTACATTATTTTATTTATTGATTGATGAAGTTTTAATTTCGGTGATTGATATTAACCGGAAACAAATAGAGTAATACTTATATTGCTTTAAATGCAAACGTAAAAAATATGTCGTAGTCAGGCTGCGTGCCATAAGATAGATTTTAAAAAATCCTGCTTGGAAATTATTTACAAAACAACAGAAAATTAGTAAAGATAAGTAAAATTAGTTTATAAAGCAGTAAAATTTGTAACTGAATTTTTAAATCATTAATTGAAACTAAACACATATTTTTTTTAATGCTTCATAATGATTGAGTAAACACCTGGATAATATTTTTGAAATTGGATAATTTTAGAAAGTGAAGGAAAAAGACTTGCATTATGAATTTCCTAAAAATCGTGCTAAGCCTTAATTTCGAGAAAACACTGTATATATATATATTATATAGTATACAGGCTGTATCGCTTTATCGTTACCAGTAGCTAATTTTAAAACCGTTAGTTTTATAAGTGTAATTTGAATAGCAAAAATGTTTCAAATGTAGTTTTCAGCATATGAAAAAACATTTACAGCAAAATAATTATTTTTAAAAAAATTACAAAATTTCCCGGGTTTTAAGTTATATTTTGAAAAAAGAAATACCATTTCTAACAAATGAAACCGTAACAGTTCCATTTTTCTAAGACAATAATATTATGGGGTTATTATACTCTGAATTTTATGGATTTTTGGCATTTTATGGCACAAAAAACACGTTTTAGGGTTTTCAGGAATTAGCTATTGGTGAACGGTACGAAGTTACACCCTGGATATGTGTATGTTTGATTGAGAATGTTTTCGAATGAACAATATACTCACACAACTGTAAATTTATCCTGTGGGATCGAAAATGATTGAGAAATGGAAATGTGCCTGCGATAGTGAAAAGTATTCAGGGTCATTTTCAAAAATCGCTTACATATGCTGCCCCAGAGGAAAAAGAAGAAAATTCAAACATACATTAACATTTAAAGTTTAATTTGAGTTACGCATTATATGAAGAAGAATATATTAAATATTTCTGGCATTAAAAAAAAAAAACCCCAAAACAATAAATTTTTTTTTTAGATATAAATAAGTATAAACGGATCAGTGTCAAAACCGGTACTAAATGTCAAGTCTGTTACCGCAAATTTTTTAAATATATTTTAATATTAATATCCTTTTTTCAATATTCTACTGTTTGTTTTTTCTTTCAATTTAGAAATAGAGATATGATTTTCTTAAAATTCAATAATTTACATGAATATATGTTGTTATTATTATAAAAAGTTCTTGTTATAATTTCTATGTGGTCAAAACTTGTGGCTATAAATGTCTCTCATTTCAATTTAATTTATGTATTATTGATTAGTATCATGTTATGAAATTTAAGAACTCAAATGACTTCGAAGTAATTTGTTTTTTTTTTGTTTTTTTTTAAGTGAATATTTTCAGTAATTTTGTATGGTAACGGATTTTACAATAATCCATTTATACTGATTTAGTTCTCAAATATTTTTACTGATTTTTTTTTTCTTTTCAATGATAGAAATATTTAATACTAGCCGCTGTTGGCGACAAATTTGGTCTCCCTTCAAATTTATGTTTGGGAAAGCATGCTAAGCATTGCATCTTGTTACTTTTATTCAAAATTTAATTTACTTGCACTCCCTTAAATATAATTAATATAATCCAGTAAGCTAAAATTAGTTTTTGTTGCATTAAAATATCTTAATTTGTTGATTTTCTGTAAGCAAGAAAAATTCTATTGGTTTACAATGAAAGTCTATTGGAATTTGACGATATACTAGAGATATCGCCGATTTGGCGTCACTTTTGGCGACTAATTTTGGTAGCCAAATTTGGCGGCATTTGGCGACAGAATAGGGTCCCCCCCCTTATAGTAACCCCCCTTATAGGTATAGAGATGTATTAAATGCTGTTCAATAACCAATGAAGTGTGTTTCATTCCGGCGTTGCCATTAAACAATTAACAAATAATCGCGATTTCTGTGCTACATACGATAGCGTAATATATACATAGACTTCTTCATATAATGGATAGCTCCAATTAAACTTTAAATATTAATGTATGTTTGAATTTTTTTCTCTGGGCAACATATATAAGCGAATTTTGAAAATGGCTCATCAATGGATTTGCGGGGGTGTGCGATACCCCCTAAATATTTAGTTGACGTTGTGTCACCGTTGCCTTTGCAATCTCTCCCTCATTTACGATTTCATCAGCACCCCCAAAGAAAACGCCCTCAATCCGCCTATGCTGTAAAGGTTGACGACCTCTGATTTATCATCGCTGTGAAGGTTTGTTCGCATTGTTATAAATTTGGTTATGTTATTAAAGATACTATGCCATACATAATTTTTTTAAAGACCCCCAACAGAAATACGAATATATCAGCTACAAAGATTATTTTTTACTATACATGTATTATTTAATATCGTAGGCTATCTGTGATTACAGCATATTAGTTAAAATCGTCATATGCCGTAATAGCGATGCGGCTAATAACATCACAACACATGAGAGACATTTGAAGCCAACTATGGATTTATAAAATTAATTTAGTTATGTGTTTTTTATGTGCTGTTTTATTTTAAATCACGTGTGTGACAGTCTGATTGCAAATCTGTAATTTTTATACTTCTTGATATAAAAATACTAACGATAACTTTTAGAAATAATCCTTTTTGTATAGAAAAAATGGTAGCAATGATTAAAAGAAACCTTTGTGTTTTAAAAAAAATATGCTCATTTGACTATTATGATTTATTTTAACGCGCTAACATACAATTGTATCAAAAATATTAGCAGCTACTGAAAGCATAAAAAAATAAATTCAATTACATATAAATTTCATGCAGAAATTATGTTTTTAGAGAAAGGACTCAACTAATAAAACACACTTATTGTTATAATAAAACACTCATACTACAATATATATTAAAGCACACATACACACATAAATAACGCCTGCATTCAACAGTTAAAGGTATATATAAATATTATACAGACATACAAACAATAAATACAATAAACCCAACTGGAGTGAAAAATTAGCCAGAGCCAGGAATCGAACCCGGGACCACAGTATACAAGACTGCTGCTCTAACCACTGAGCTACTCCGGTCGATGCCTGAGTCTGCAATTTCTCTAGTAAAAGTAAATCTATTCATCGTTGTCCGGTCATCCAAGGCTGTCGTATAGATGGCTGGTGACTTCCCCAACATGGTTTATTAGTGAGAAATTGCAAACTCAGGCATCGGCCGGAGTAGCTCAGGGGTTAGAGCAGCAGTCTTGTATACTGTGGTCCCGGGTTCGATTCCTGGCTCTGGCTAATTTTTCACTCCAGTTGGGTTTATTGTATTTATTGTTTGTATGTCTGTATAATATTTATATATACACTTATTGTTGTTTTATTTCTTACTACTCTTGCATCCGCGTTCACATATTTTTAAAAACCGTAAAAGTAAACACACGGTTGGATAATAGTTTTTCCAAATAAGAACCCCAATGCTGGAGTAAAATATTGCAAATCTCGTTTTCAGCATTTCATCTCATACTCTAAAGTGTCCCATATTATCTAATGGACTTTATCTACCATGCAGTTAATATTAAAATATTAACATTGGTTAAATTAATATTTATCCATTAATAACTGACATATAATTATAGTTCATTATAATAATGTAGACATATAACTGAAAAATCGTAAGTATGACTCAAGAGCTGACACTACCAGATTTTGTAACTAATAGAAATTTTAGTGATTAAAAGCGACTTTTCTGGACGTAGTTAAGGGGATTAAAATATTAGAGTAATAAATTTTTTACATTATGCTAAAAGCATATAAAAATAAAATACACAATATGAACTTTAAAAAGTTTACCGTTTACTTAAAAAGCGTCGAAAATGAAAATAATAATATAGATGTTACAGGATAAAAATATACATTTTTTCTAAATTTCTTAGTACTTTCGGCTTACAATCCCATGGCCATTGTCAGGGAATATTTTTATTAATATTCCCAGATTAATAAAATTATTCCCTGACGATGGCCACGGGATTGTAGGCCGAAAGTAATAGGAAATTTAAATGAAATGTAAATTTTAACTCGTAACATCAATATTATTATTTTTATTTTTGTCGCCAGAAAATGGTGAGCTTTTTAAGGTTTATATTGTGTATTTTGTGATTCAATCAAAGTGGAATATTGCATTCCGTCTTGCGATTTTATTTATTCTATTTTATTTGCATAAAAATATTTTAGTTATTTTTTTGAATTAGAAAGGAATAAATATTGTTCTTAAAATAGTTTACTGATTGAGATGTATATCTCCAGTTTGATATTTTCTGTTATTGGAATTTTTGATAACCGTCAATTAAATTCTTCTTCGTTGTCAGAAAAATTCAATTACTTCCAAAAATTACCCCATTAATTTATTTTTACTTCCATTATTTCTTCTACGTTGACAACAGTGTTTGCAAATTATATCAACTTTTACACTGAAGTGCAGTGGTTCCCAAGCTTTTATTGGCCACGCCCCACCAAAGCAACTTTCACCATGCCCTACCCCCCTCCCTCACTCTGTAAATTATGTATCTTCTTTCTGAAAAAATGAATTCTATTCACATAACGGAAGTGTAATACAAATTTAACAATAACTATTCATTTAACATTTTTTTTTTTTTTTTTTTTTTTTTTTTTTTTTTTAAATCAAAGAGGAGAATCTTGTTGAATGTGTTTTTTACACAATTCTATAAATGCAATAAGGCTATACATCTTTTTCTATACATCTTCGCCTTTGTGTCAAAAAGAGTTTTGTTGTACTTTTCCAACTTCCCTCTATGTTCAAGAAAAATGTTATATGGTCATTTTTATTTAAGAGAGATTAAAACTGATAACATTTACACACGTTATCATTCATTTTTGTAATTTATTGAGGTTCGTGGGAAAGTTTTGGACACTTATTTTTTTTTCCATGGATAACAAAATACACATTACACAAAATACAAATAAGCATTTCAAAATTATCATCTTTATCAATTTTAAGTAGACATTATTCCCCATCACAGCACTTTTTCTCAGTTTTTTTTTTTTTTTTCAATATTGTTAACCCTCTCGCTGCGTAATTGTTTTATCAAAATACAGTAAAACCTCCCTAAAGCGACCACGTTCCGTTCCAATAAAAATTGGTCGCTCCGAGAGGTGGTCGCTTAAGGGAGGTCATGTTTAAACCTAGATTTTAATTGTTGAAAAAAAGGTAACAATTAAGGTTACTAAAATTTATTTTTCACATTAGGAAAAAATATGAAAATTTAAGTATGAAAACAAAAGTTAATTACATAAGTTAATCACTGCAGAGTTTAAAAAATGAATACATTGACATTTGCTTTCATTTAACGGTTTTATCTTTTATAACTTTCATTTCCAAGTCCTTTCGAAGTTCAATAAATAAAAGCTTTTTTTTTTTTTTTTTTTTGGAAAGGAACAATTAATGACTATTTCATTAATTTATCTACTTTTTTTTTTAGAGTTTCCTGGCAGAATAGGGCAAGGGAATTTATTGACCGACATTCTTAATTTGTCATCCGAGTTAAATACATTGCTTAAAAAGGCACAAAGGGGTTTAAACATTTAAAAGCTACCGGTATATATATATATATATATATAAATCTAAACTTAGTTTAGAAGTTTGATGAATAATGCGTTCTCCGGAATTATTTTTCTAAAAAAAACTTCTTCAAGCGAAACTGAATTTATTTCATTTTTTTCCAAGAAATTGGTCGCTCATGGAGGGAGTTCAACTGGGATGGTCTTTGAATGGAGCTAAAATTACTATTGAGCCTATGGGAATAAATTTCGTTCCATGAAAAGCTGGTCGTTCAGGGAGGTGGTCGCTTAATGGAGGTGGTCACACAGGGAGGTTTCACTGTAGCTTCAAAAATTGCGTACTTAATTCCTTCGCGACGAGCTCTTTTAAGAATTTTTATTCTTTTGCGACCGGTTTTTCAAAAAAAAAAAAAACAATTCGTCTGATTTAATCGGGAAAATGCTCCGATTAGATAAGGCAAAATTTACAATAAAAAGTAACGGATGGGAATTATCAAGGCGGTTTAATTAGACGGAGAAAATGCATCCCCGATGAAATCTCGGGATGCGCAAATTTTGCTACTTTTACGTTGCCCGAGAAACTCTCGGGTTGCGCAGCGAGAGGGTTAATTGTCTTCAATAAGCTATCTGATTTTAGGCTTTAAAATGTATATGTCATCATGTAATTATTACCGTGTAGGATTGATCCAAATATATTTACTATCTATCCATTTCTGTCTAATGGTATAAAATATTTAAAAATTTTATAAGTTGATAATACCTCGCTTATTTCATATATTTTTTGAGTTAAATATTTTAAGACTGTCAGATTTATAAATACTTTCAAGGGGAATGTCCTCCGCCATGTTAAATTTACCAACTTTATGTACCTTTTTCTCAGAAATGGTGAAAGATAAAGGTTTAGATTTTTTACAGTACAGTGAAATCTCCCTGTGCGACCACCTCCCTGAACGACCAGTTTTTCATGGGACAAAATTTATTCCCATAGGCTCAATACTAATTTTACCTCCATTCAAAGACCATCCCAGTTGAACTCCCTCCATGAGCGACCCATTTCTTGGAAGAAAATGAAATAAATTCAGTTTTTTCCGCGTAGCTTGAAGAAGTTTTTTTTAGAAAAATAATTCCGGAGAGCGCATTATTCATCAAACTTCTAAACTAAGTTTAGATTTTTTTTTATACCGGTAACTTTAAATGTTTAAACCCCTTTGGACCTTTTTAAGCAATGAATTTAACTCTGATGACAAATTAAGAATATCGGTCAATAAATTCCCTTGCCGTATTCTGTCAGGAAACTCTATAAGAAATAGATAAATTAATGAAATAGTCATTAATTGTTCCCGTCAAAAAAAAAAAAAAAAAAAAAAAAAAAAAAATGCTTTTATTTATTGAACTTCGAAAGGACTTGGAAATAAAAGTTATAAAAGATAAAACCGTAAAATCAAAGCAAATGTCAATGTATTCATTTTTTAAACTCTGCAGTGATTAACTTATGTAATTAACTTTTGTTTTGATACTTAAATTTTCATATTTTTTCCTAATGTGAAAAATAAAGTTTAGTAACATTAATTGTTATCTTTTTTTTCAACAATTAAAATCTAGGTTTAAACTTGACCTCCATTAAGCAACCACCTCTCGGAGCGACCAATTTTTATTGGAACGGAACGTGGTCGCTTTAGGGAGGTTTTACTGTAGTTAGAATAACATGATTCACGTATTTTAACAGACCATTTCATTCTAAGTGAAAATCAAAATTATTAATTATTTATTGAAAGTCATTTTTAAATTAGCATTTTTGGTAAGATTTCACTGCCTAAAATAAATAATTCTCATCAAATCATTAAATCCCCGTGTTAAAGTATACAATATAACATAATATAAGTATTAAAAAAATCTGAGTTCTTAAGTTTAATAGATATTGAAAAAAAGGAACATAAACATGAAAAATCCAAATTTTGAGAAAAAAGTCAATTACAGATTTAAATAGCCATTAAGATGTGAAGTACTCTTAGAAAAGAATGAATAATTTCAACATTTATTTGTTTATATATAAACATGTGTGACACATCGTTGGAGAGATCAATGTTTAAACTATTTAATGATATAAAAAAGGTAAAAATCGATTTTTTGGTTGAATTTTGCTCTTCCGGTCCTCTTAAGTAGTCTCACGTGTAAAAGATTCTTCATGTGATACATAGCAGAGTGAATAGAAATAGAAAGTTCATTGAATAAATAATTGAAAATGTAAATTATAAAATACAGTAACCAGAAAAATTATAAAAGTTTTTAATAACGTAAAAATATGCCAAAAATTTTTAAAAGATTATTCATATAATTATACTTTTATATGTATATTTTAAACTTTTATTTGGGATTTTTTAAAAAATTCAATTAGAAAATTGATTTTTGAATTTTTGCTTGTATTCCGTTTATTTTTAATGTACAATATTTCTCCCCCCCTCCCCAACCAAAAAAAAAAAAAAGACAAAAGAAACTGACAACGAATGGGTGAATTACAAATTTTGAATCTCCCCCTCAGGCTAAATTGCCCCGCCCCCCCGGTGGGACATACGCCTTACGTTGGGAACCATTGCTGTAGAGAAAAAACAGAAAGCAAAAATGTGGATGAAAAGTTGCAAAAATAATTTTTTGCCTGTAATTTGTCATAACCTGTAATATTATAATCTGGAATTTTCAAGGAAAATTATTATTATACTGGCATTCTGTTTTTAACTTTATTTTTCAGTTCAGTAAAACATTTAAAGAGGCACATTAATGTAAGAGAAAGGGAACTTAAATGTATACTTAAAGGTATAACAAAAGGAACATAAAGGTATCAATGAATGAATTACGCATGTTAGGATTTAAGAATAAAGAAAAATTTTATCAATATCTTTTTAAATTTTGATTCGATTTTCATAAAATTTGAAATGACTCGCCAAAATTCTGCAACGATTACTATATATAAATTAAATTTCAAACCATTCGGCTGAGTAGTTTTAGCGCTGTTATATGCGGACTGACGGATAGAACAGACGACGACTATAGATGCTACGTATTTATATAATTACGAACGCACCTAAAACACGAGAAGAAAAGTGTTGAAAATATACAGGTAAATACAATAAAAGCTATTAATACGTAATAAGGAGATATCCGAATGAATCTGTTTTAGGCAAGTTTTTGCTTTAGCAGGTATACCGTTCTTTGTTATAGATTTTTTCAGGAACCGGAAAAATTTCCATTTAAGTCTGTCTTCCCTTATATAGCGAAGGTGGCCTAAAATGATCAGTGAAAATAAAGGATATAAAAGTAATTATGACAATACACAATGAAATAAAATAAGTTTTACAATCAAATAGCAAGCTCAGTTGATTCTTATAAGGACTGCTCGTTAAAATGGTACTTACCATCGATTTTCTTTTTCTCGAAGTGCTTAATTCTGTTTTCTTTGGAAACGCTAGGATAACACGTGGACTCAAAGAGAAAGATTTGGGACAGTCACACATTTTGCTCCCATGATGGCTGAGACCAGGTACCGGATTTTATTCAGCCAATGAAATGGTAGTAAAACGATCCACATAATGGATCATTTTACCCGGCAACATGGCCGCCCATTTTAGGTCATGTAACTGGATGACGCCGAGAAACATAACAAACTTAGCATGTGTAATTCACATCTAAAAACATACTCTATTGAGTAAACCAAGTCATATTTCTGTATAGACTGTACATCTAAATAAATATGAAGGTCAGTGCTTATCTTATAGCAGATTTTATAAAACTACTTTTTTCAAAGAATTCTTTTCAGACGTGTAATATTTCGATAGCTTGAATACCGCCATTTCTTCTTCTTTACTTGGCACAACCAGTTTATGTGTTACACTGTAGATAGCGCGACCTGTCTGGTAGAAAACATATGTGGATCGTTTTGCCCGCTTGGATCATTTTAGGCCACCTTCCCCTGAGAGTTTTTTCCCCTTTAATTAGATTTTACTCTATCAGTGTTTTCTCGAACTTGGTATTACAGACTACTTATATTTGATCTTCTGTATTATGAAAAGTACAACATATGTCTTGAATAAGTCATTTGCCATATCTCATAGTACTTGTAAGAACTTGCCAATAATAAACAATGGTTAAGTAAATAAAATAACGCCTTAAAATAGTAAAAACGGAGGGATACTATAAAAATGGTATACTTAAAATCAAACAAATGATACTACTACTAATAAAAATTATCCGATAGATTTTCTTCGATACTTGAAAACTTTATAGGAGAAAATTTTGTTATTTTTATTCTTTACGTATGATTATTCGGCTTTTTGTTTTATAATAATAACAGTAATAGCAATACCTCTTTGTATACTATTTTAGGTGCGTTCGTAATTATGTAAATGCGTAGCACCTATAGTCGTCACCTGGTCTGTCCGTTTGTCCTCATATAACACCGCAAAACTACCCAACCGAATGTTTTGAAATTTAATACATATAATCGTTGCAGAATTTAGTTGAGTCATTTCAAATGTTATGAAAATCGAATGAAAACTTAAAGATATTAATAAAATTTTCTTCATTATCTATTAAATTCTATCTTGCATAATTAATTCAATGATATCCCATGATAGGCACTGATTGTAGGTTGCTATGGTGATAACATCCTATTTAAGATGGTGTCATATTATTTCCTTATTACTGAATTAAATATGTATAATCGTAATAAATTTTTTACTCATACATTTTGCTATGATACTGCATCAAGATCTGAATGTTTATAAAACTATTTATAGTTCAAATGCACCTCATTTGCCACGATTGACGTATAATTTCCGACTCTTTACTTATATTGTGGTTTTATATTTTAAGGGGGTCCGGGGCTCGAAATTCCATTTATATTATCTAATATATAATTCTAGTATATCTATTATATTATATATTATATCTAGCGATTTTGTTATGATTTTTTTTTTTCTGAAATATCTTTTATTATAATAAGAATATTGCGTGTAAAATAAATCTGAAAAATTTAAAAAATATTTTTTTTTTGATTTAAATTGTAAAATTTTAAACATATTTAATTTTAGATATAACTCTGGAAACTTATTCGATTTACAAAATTTTTACACATTTGTGTACAGAAAATGTGTCATTTTAATTTTTCTTCAGAATTTTTAAAAATATTGATTAGGAATTTTGTAAAAAAAAATTAAGTAAAAAAATGAAGTTTTTTTATGAGTGAGTTTTGCATTCATTAGCAGATTTTCACAATTATCACTCAAAATTAAAAATCCTGAAGACAATTTGTTGGAAATATAGCATAAAATCTCTGTTAAAATTTTCATACATATATCTTGCAAGGAACTTTAGATATATTCTTTTAAAGTTGACAACTCGTGAAAAAATTCATTCTGTTATAAATGGAGCTAAAGTTCTTGTCTGCGGGCAGCTGATGCATTGCTTCTCATGGCAAAAGGTGTTATATCTCTGGATCTAATGAAGATAAAAGCATGCGGTTTGCGGTATTTAACGCTAAAAACTCAATATTTTTTTAAGCCAATAAAAAAAATAATTGCCTTTTTTTGAGAATTTTTAGCCCTGGACCCCTTTAACCTTCAGTATGTCGCGATTGATGTTTTAAACATAAAAGAAATATGTCTAATTGAAAAATGTTTGTAATAACAAAGAAACTTATAATATCACAACCTATTGTTATTATGCAAAATCTCAAAATAAAATGTACTTATAAAGTGCAAGTAAATAGAGTAATACTAAACCTTTCAGAAAAATGTGTATAATAACAACGAAAATAATACCATTACCGCAACACAAGATTTTAAATAATAAATCATTTAGCATGAACACAAGAATTCAATCATTCATTTCAAATGTGCTAACACTTTAAGAAAATAAAGGGAAAATATTATCTGCTTTACAAATGCAAAAATGAAAAAAATACGTTTTTATAAAATGCAGGTAAATAGAGTAAAGTCTATTACTGGTTCGAACAAGGATTTTATTTTTAGTCTGTTAACTTTTTTACACCTATTCTTTATAGTTGGGTAGTTTTCAGCCAGGGTATTCTGTTACCACGCAGGATTTTATCACTGCGGGAAGCAAAAAAAATATTTTTCTAGCATGCCATTGCAGTGATAGGATATAAATTTTCTAAAGGGGGCTTCTGAGAAATCGAAACGTCTGTTTTTTATGGGCCTCGTGATACCAGGGTCGATACCATCCCATAAAAGTGGAAAAACTTACAGCAGACGGAAGGCGAATGGTCACAGATAGGATCTAAGACTGCCCTGTTTGTAAAATATTTTCTGTAATTCGGAGAAAGAGAGAAACTAAATGGGACATTTGACAACGTGGTCCAGATCATCTTGAAATACGTTCGTAGAAATGTACCGGTAATAGAGAGATTATTTATTTATTTATTCGAATTTAAACTCGGAGAATGCCATATGTGAAACATGGCAGATGAAATGGAACACGGGAGAGTATGTTTTTAACCAAAAAAAAAAAAAGATTTACTGAATAAATTAGATTTTTAAAATTATAGAAATAGGACATATGTACCTGTTTACTTATTTCAGATGAAATCGATTATTTATAATCATGCACGATTATAATAAATATGATAATAAATCTAAAATCAATAATAAACTAGGTTTCTTTGACAACGGTTTTCTTTAGGCTAATGTCAGACGGACGTCTTTTTGCACGCTTTTTTCCTTACGTATTATCCCTACACAATGCTAGCGGCATTGTGTAGGGATAATACGTAAGGAAAAAAGCGTGCAAAAAGACATCCGTCTGACATTAGCCTTACAAGATAAACCGTTATTTAATTTCCTCATATGCGTTTATTCAGTTATTCTTAATAATAATCATAATATCATCAATATTATCGAAACAATTTAGGTTATATTGATTCCCAATATCGTGCTAGTAATGCATGTACCAGATTCCTGGCAATGGAATTCCAATATTGGTTAAATATTGATTTTTAATCGAAAATATAAGTAAAGAAACGCGAATTTTGAAGAAGTACTTGCTTTAGATTGCAAGTATTGTCAACTAAATTGAGAAATATATTTTTAAATATTTGTGCAATGTCGATAAAATGCCATTACAGTGATAGGATGTAATTTTTAAAGGGTGTTTTGGGGAACCAAAACGTCTGTTTTTTATGGGTCTCGGGATACCAGTGTCGATGCCATCCCATAAAAGTGGGAAACCTTACAACAGACTTACGGCAAATGGCCACACATAAAATCTAGACTGCCCTGTTTGTAAAATATTTTCTATATTTCGGAGAAAGAGAGAAATTAAATGAGACATTTGGGTCCAGATTATCTTTGAAATACATTCGTAGAAGCATGCTGTAAATATAGAGATTATTTATTTATTTATTCGAATTTAAACTCGGATCATGTCATAGATGGAACATGGTAGATGAAACCTGAATGGAACACGAAAGAGTATACTTTAACCTTTTTACGACAAACGTCACGTGCACTTGTTGCATAAAAGGCTCAGAATCCTCAATTATTCGTACCAGTAATTTTTAATTGGAAAGTTAGCAGCATTAAATAAAGCGGTTTATCCGATTAAATTAGGCAAAAATTTCTCTTTCGAAAACCCGGTCATAAAAGATTAAAAGTTCTATAAAGGAAACTCGTCGCGAAGAGGGTTAAATAAACAAACGAGTTCTTGGATAAAACAGGTCTTTAAAATAATAGAAATTTGACACACATATCTATTCACTTCTTTGAGATGAAGTTAATAATTTAAAAAATACACACTAATGATGATGATGACAACGATGATGGTGATGAAACTAAAAACAATGATTTAATAGATTTTCTTTCACACGAAGATTTTCTTAAAAAAGACATTTAATTTCATCATAATAAGTACAGAACTTGTGTGAAAATATAAATTATTTGAAAACCATATTTCGGAGTGATTGTGATTTAGACTTTTTTGAGGCTATTCATATCCATAAATTTAAAGACTCCTTGGTTAATGATTTATCTAGTACACCATACATCTCAACTTTCTGGATTGATTTGTTGTGTCACGACACTTCACTTCCGCATTAATTTCATTGTCTGTTAGAACTTGATGGTCTTTTGGTATCATGTTTTGACATTTGGGTTTTTTTTTTTCACCGTACATGTAGTTGGGGGAATATTGTTTTTAAAGTTTTTATAGTTTTTACACTGAGGATGTGAGTCCTAGTACTCACGAAACGTATACGTATGGTCAAATCTGCTTGTTTTTATTGTGTTGTTTAAACGTTTTCAAATAATTTAATTTCATCATCTGTATCGGTTCAGTTATTCTTAATGATAACGATAATCATAATATCAAAAGAGGCAAAATAGTGTTAGTAATATTGGTTATATTTAGGCACAATATTGTGCTAGCATTCGTCAGTTTACTTGCAATGAAATTTCAATATAGGTTAAATATTGGCTTTTATTTGTAAATATATTTAATGCACCGCCAATATTGAAGAAATACCTGTTTTACATTGGAAGTATTGGCAACGAAATCGAGAAATATATCTTTAAATGTATGTGCAATGTCTGTAAAATTTAAACATCCTGCCATTCGCTTGTTATAAAAGGTTTATTTTATGTTTGTTATTTTGTTTTTATATTTTTTATACATATTCCTTTATAGACCGAAATTTACTGCAGGCTATGCTATTACCACACAAGATTTTATCATTGAGGAAAACAAAACAATAATTTTTTTGACAGCATGTCATTACAGTGATAGGCTTTATTTGTTAAAGGGGGATTTCATGAAAAGAAACGTCTGTTTTTTTTTTTTATGAGCTTCGTGATACCAACGTCAATACCATTCCATAAAAGTGGAAAAGCTTACAACAGATAGATGGCGAATGGTCACAGGTAGGACCTGGACTGCCCTGTTCGTAAAATATTTGTTGTAATTCGGACAAAGAGATAAATCAAATGGTACATTTGATATCGTGGCCCAGATCATCTTGAAATACGTTCGAAAAAATATACTGCAAACATAGAGATTAGAAAGATTATTTAATCGAATTTAAACTCTGACCATGCCATACATGAAATATGGCAGTTGAAGCCTGAATGGAACATGAAAGAATATGTCTTAAACGAACAAACTATTTGCTGAATAAATTAGGTCTTTAAAATTATAGAATTGTGACTCCAAATCTATTCAGTTGTTTCAGATGAAATAATTTATTTATAATCATGCACTAATAACTAAAAGCAATAATTAATTAGGGGTTTTTTTACTAGTGATGCAACGAATAGTGGTTTGGCCGAATAACCGAATATCGAATATTCGGTCGCCGAATAGTAATTCATAAATTCTGATTTAAACCAAAATACTATATATCGATATCTTCATACAGTTCTTAATAAACATACTCAGCCTTAAAGGTAATTAAAAACACAATTTAAATTTAATATTTAAATTAAACAATTTATTAAAACTAAACAAAAATATCTAGCCTTTAAATAGTAAAATATTTTATAAGAAAAAGATTAGAATGATTATTACAATGTATTTCAGTTTTTAAGATGCTCTAATAATTAGATAGTTTGAACAACTTTATTACTTTATTTTTATATTAAAACATTTTGTTACTTCTTCATATCTTCATGCAGTTCTTAATAAAAATACTCAGCCTTAAAGGTAATTAAAAACACAATTTAAATTTAATATTTAAATTAAACAAAAATATCTGGCCTTTAAATAGTAAAATAGTTTATAAGAAAAAGCTTAGAATGATTATTACAATGTATTTCAGTTTTTAAGATGCTCTAATAATTAGATAGTTTGAACAACTTTATTACTTTATTTTTATATTAAAACATTTTGTTACTTCTTCATATCTTTATACAGTTCTTAATAAACATACTCAGTCTTAAAGGTAATTAAAAACACAATTTAAATTTAATATTTAAATTAAACATTATATTAAAACTAAACAAAAATATCTGGCCTTTAAATAATAAAATATTTTATAAGAAAAAGCTTAGAATGATTATTACAATATATTTCAGTTTTTAAGACGCTCTAATAATTGGATATTTTGAACAACTTTATTACTTTATTTTTATATTAAAACATTTTGTTCATAAGTTTTACTAAAGATTATAATCGCTGTTTTAAAGCTAATAATAAAATCACAGTACAAATACAGCATTATATATTTATATTACATTATTATATTTGAACAATTAAGGAATGGCCTTTTTATTCAGCTATTTTGAAATTGTCTTTTATAATTTTCATTCCCTTTGATAACATTTTATTTCTAATTTTTATATATCAAACAAACACATTTCCTGAAAAATATTCCCTTATCTCTTTATAGCTTCAATATAAACCTATAGTGATGTTATTTAAAATATATCAATTGATATTATTATAAATGTAAATGATTTTGTTTTAGTATTCGGCTGAGCTATTCGGCCGAATACTGCATTATTCGGCCAAACCGAATATTCGGCTTTTAAGCCGAATAGGCCGAATACCGAATATCAACCGAACATTCGTTGCATCACTAGCTTTTTCGACACGAAGATTTTCTTTAGAAAATAAACTTCTATTTACTTTCATCATATGTGTCTATTCAGTTATTCTAAATAATAATAATAATCATAATATCTATAGTAGCAAAAGAATTTTGATTATGTTAGATTGATTCCCAATATCGTGCTAGTAATGCATTCATCAGATAACTTGCAATTGAATTGCAATATTGGTTAAATATTGGCTTTTAATTGGAAAAAATTGTAATGAAATGCCACTGTTGAAGCAATACTTGCTATACATTGGAATTATTGGCGATGAAATTGAGAAAAATTTTTTCCAATGTTTGTGCAACGTCCGCAAAAAGTAAATATTCTACCATTGGCTTGTTAGAAAATATTTTTTCTGTTTGTTTATTTTTTACACCTATTCCTTTAGAGAAAGAAGTTTGCAGCCAGACTATTCTATTACCACGAAAGATTTTATCATTGAGTTCAATAAAAAAAGTATTTTTTTCCAGCGTTTTTTTTTTTTTTTCAATATTATCAAACAAATTTTTATTATATTGATTCCCAATAGCGTGCTAGTAATGAATACATCAGATTACTTGCAATGGAATTCTAATATTGGTTAAATATTGGCTTTTAATCAGAAATATCTGTAATGAAACGCCAATATTGAAGAAATACTTGCTTTACATTGGAAATATTAGCAATTAAATTGGGAAATAGATCTTTAAATGCTTGTGTAATGTCGGTAAAATGTAAACATCCTGGCACTGGCTTATTGCAAAAGGTTTATTTTATGTTTTTTTTAAATTATTTTTTTATACCTATTCCTTTATAGAATGCAGTTTACACACAGGTTTTTCTATTACCACTCAGTATTTAACCATTGAGGAAAAAAAAATAAATTTTCCTTAGTATGCCATTACAGTAATAGACCTTAAATTTGCTAAAGGGGGCTCTGAGGAACCGAAAGATCTGTTTTTTATGGACCTCGTGATAGCAGCGTCGATACCATCCCATAAAAGTGGTAATGCTTACAGCAGATGACCGGCGAATGACCACGGATTGGATCTAGACTGCCCTGTTTGTAAAATATTTTCTGTAATTCGGAGAAAGAGAGAAATTAAATGGGACTTTTGACATCGGGGTCCAGATCATCTTGAAATACATTTATAGAAATGTACTGTAAATATAGAGATTATGGAGATCATTTATTTATTTGATCGAATTTAAACTCGAAGCCTGCCATACATGAAACATGACAGTTGAAATTTTAATGGATCACGAAAGTGTATGTTTTAAACGAACAAATGATTTTCTGAATAAATTAGGTCTTTAAAATTATCGAAACGTAACACACATATCTATTAACTTTTTTCAGATTAAATCAGTTATTTATAATCCTGCACAATGATAATAAAGATGATGTTGAAATTAAAAACGATAATTATGTAGGTTTTCTTTGACACGAAGATTTTCTTTAGAAAAGATATTTTTATATTATTCCGTCATATGTGTCTGTCTATTCAATTATGTTTAATAATAAGGGTAATCACAATACGAATAGTAGCAAACCAATTTTGGTTATGTTAGTTATATTGATTTCCAAAAAAAATTTGTAAAATTATTTGCAATTGAATTTCAATATTGGTAAAATATTGGCTATTAATTGACAATATTTGTATTGAAACACTATTATTGAAGCAATACTTGCTTTATATTGGAATTATTGGCAATGGAATTGAGAAAATTTTTCGTCCAGTGTTTGTGCAGTGTCTGCAAAAAGTAAACACCCTACCATTGGCTTGTTAATTTTTTTTTCGTTTGTTTATTTTTTACACCTTTTCCTTTATAGAAAGAAGTTTGCAGCCAGACTATTCTATTACTATTACCATGTAAGATTTTATCATTGAGGAAAACAAAATAAATATTTTTTTTCCCAGCATGCCATTACAGCGATAGGCTATAAATTTGCTAAAGGGGGCTTTGAGAAATCGAAACGTCTTTTTTTTTATGGGCCTCGTGATACCAGGGTCGATACAATCCCATAAAAGTGGAAAAGCTTAGAACAGACGGACGACGAATGGCTACAGATAAGATCTAGACCGCCCTATTTGTAAAATATTTGTTGTAATTCGGTGGAGGAGAGAAATTAAATAGGACATTTGACATCAGTGTTCAGATCATCTTGAAATATTCTCGAAGAAATAAATTGAATATAGAGATTATAGAAATTATTTATTTATTTATTCGACTTTAAAATTGAATTACGCAGTAAATGAAATATGTTATTTGGAAGAGTTTTCTCTGAAGAAAAAACACTTTGTTGAATAAACTAAGATTTAATCTAGTAGAGATTCCGTGGGCGATATTGTTAAAATAGTTGAGAATAAATGAAATTATTAGATTATCATGCAACGTAATAATAATAAAAATCTAAACCGCACTGTTTGCATACTATTTGTTGTAATTTGGTGTCAGAGAAAAATAAAATGGACCATTTGACATCGGTGTTCAGACCATCTTGAAACACGTCCGTAGAAACACATAATAAATATCGAGATTTTAGAAATTGTTTATTTATTTCTTCAAGTTTAAACTTAGATTATGATGTAAATGAAATTTGACATTTGAAAGAATTTGTTCCAAAGTAGCAAGGATTACACTGGATAACAGAAAAAGTTTTTTGAAATAATAGAAATGCGGTGTCATCTGAGCTCAGTTTGATTTGTTAATATGTTCCTTAATGTAATGGAGATTTTCTTCGAAATGGGACATTTGGCGTCGGGTTCAGATCATCTTGAAATGCATTCGTAGAAATGGAAGGTAATATGGATTTTATAGAAATTGTTCTTTTATTTCTTTCATTTTAAACTTATTTCGTGTTGAAAATTAAATATAGCATTTGAAATAATTTAGTCCGAGCAGGGGCTTTACTGGATAAACCAAACTTTTTAACCCTTTCGCGGTCGGTGGTAAAAAAAAAAAATGGCCACCTAACTTTAAATTTACTCTGCTACCCAGAATATTTAATAAAAATTTTCCTTTTTTAACGAACGTGAAAATAAGCAAGTATTTATTTTCAAATAAATTCTTCTGTCAGTCAATTATTTCATCCTTTTCCAAAAAAAAAAAAAAATACTTTGAGCCTTAAATGGTTAAAAAAGTAGAAATGTGGTGTTATCTGAGAAGAGTTTAGTTAAAATATTAATGAATGCAATAACCGATATTTTCTTTGAAATGGGATATTTGACATCATGTTCACATCAACTTTAAATACGATTCGTATAAATAGATGGTAATACCGAGATTATAGAAATTGTTTATTTATTTTTACGATTTTAAACATAGATTATGCTGTAAATGAAATGTGGCATTTGTAATAATTTGTTCCAAAGTAGCAAGAGTTTCACTGGATGAAACAAACATTTTAAAATAATAGAAATGAAGTGATGAGGTTGATTAGTTAAAACATTTCTAAGTGTAATAATTGAGGATTTTCCTCGAAATAGGACATTTAACATCGCGGTTCAAATTATATTTCAATACGTTTGTAGAAATGGATTCTAATATCGAGATTATGGTAATTGTTTATTTCTTTCTTCAACTTTAAACTTGGATTATGCTGTAAATGAAATATGCCATTTGAAAGAATTTGTTCTAAAGTCGCAAGAGTTTAAGGGGGTAGGATAGCTTTAAACCTACAAATTTTTCGAATTTTTTTTAAATACATATTTTGATTTCGTAATCATTTCTGAATAATATGAAAAAAACCGCATTAAAAAATTCCCATTAGTTTACTAATTATGGCAATTTTATTAAGGCTTTATATTAAGATTACATAGGATAATTAAACTTTGCGTTGCGTTTATTCAAAATGATGAATTTTGATGCTGCGCGCAGTGTTACTAAAAAACTATACATGGCAATCAAAAAAAATTTTCAAAACATATTCATTTCTTTATTATCTACAACTTAAAACCAGAAAAAGTTAATATTTTATTTTCTTTCTGTTTTTTTACTTTGAAAATATTTTTTTTTTTAAGTGAAAATTTTTAATTTTCTGTTATTTTTTTTAAATTTAGTCAATAGTTTTTTTTCAAATATTCTGGTTTTAGTATAAAGGTAACATTATTATGTATTTATTTTCACCAAAATTTCCTCTTTATGTGCACATTTTCAGATTTTATCATGCGCGCAAGATTTTTTTCTTTTATTATCATATATTTTTAATCTTATAATTTTAGTATTTATTTATAAATTTACAAGTATATATATAGATTTTTAAATATAAATTTAAATATGAGCTTTATATTTAACTGAAATTTGATTTTTATTTTTGACTTATTACACAAGTTTTGAAACTTGGAACATAGCGATGTATTTTACTTTTTCGTCGTGTTCAAAGGTATCCTACTCCCTTAACTGGATAAAACAAACTTTTTAAACTAATAGAAATATGGTGTTATCTGAGATGAATTTGATTATTTAAAATAATTTTAAGGGTAATAATTGAGATTCCCCTCGAAATGGGATATTTGACATCGGGGTTCAGATCATCTTGAAATACGCTCATATAAATAGACGGTAATATCGAGATTATGAAAATTGATTATTTATTTCTTTGATTTTAAACTTATTTTATGCTGCGAAGGAAATATGGCATTTAAAATAATTTGTTCTGAACTAGCAAGGATTTCACAGGATAAAACAAACTTTTTTAAAATATTAAAAATGTGGTGTTATGTGAGATGAGTTTAATTCTTAAGAAGTCTATGGTTTGATTAGTTAAAATATTCCCAAGTGTAATAACCTAGATTTTCTTCGAAATGGAACATTTGACATCGGGTATAGATCATCTTGAAATATGTTCATATAAATAGATGGTAATATTGAGATTATGGGAATTGCTTAGTTGTTTCTTCGATTTTAAACTTGGATTATGTTGTACATGAAATATGGCATTTGCAAGAATTTGTTCCAAAGTAGCAAAGATTTTACTAGATAAAACAAACCTTTTAAAATAATAGAAATTGGATAATGATATTGATTAGTTTAAATATTTCTTAGTATAATTACTGAGATATTCTTAGAAAAGGGACTTTTGACATCGGGGTTCAGATCATCTTGCAATACGTTCGTAAAAATAGATGATAATATCGAGATTACGGGAATTGCTTATTTATTTCTTCAAGCTTTAGACTTGGATTATGCTGTAAATGAAATATGCCACTTGAAAGAATTATTTCCAAAGTAGCAAGAGTTTTACTGCATATGAATTGCTATTGCGTGAAATTACAACGCATGTGTTAGAATGCCAAGTGCGAGCTTTTTGAAAGTTTATAATAAGGAGCAGAAAGAGAAACTACGATACACACACTATAAAAATAAATGGACTAAAATACGGAAATACTGCGGGCAATCGAGACGCCAGTACTATTTCTGTATTTTAACGGAAGTTTTCCCACGTAAATGCCAAAAAAAAAAATCTGTAATTTATCGGGAAAAAGTTCCGTTAAAATACGGAAATAGTACTGGCGTCTCGATTGCCAGTAGTATTTCCATATTTTAGCCCGTTTTTTTTACAGTGCAGCTATGAATACTTAGGCGTCTTAGACAAAAAACACACGAAATTACGAGTGAAATAATAGCTTGTATTGGCTACAGTTTTTGGTCATTGATAACCGTTTAGTTTAATGAAAGAGGGAAGCATATGGTAAAAAAAGACTTTTTATTTATTCATTTTAATGATTAGGAAGATATTTACATGCACTGTTGAAATTTTAGGATGCGAAAGTTGTTTTTGTTTTTCTTTATTAAAAGCTGAAAGAAGCTGTTAAGTTTAAAAAAGGAATGACACATATTAACCGCAAAGAGATAAAGAAATTATTAATTTTAATTAATTATCTCTGTAAAAAGGGTTTTTTTATTTAAATTGCATGTAATTAATTATATTTGATGATTAGATAATTGCATCATGGCAGTGTTGTATTTCATCATGATAATGCAAGACTTCATACCTCTTTGGTCAAAGCTTACTGGAATTTTTTTCCCCTGTGATGCACATTCACCATACCACCTCTGCCCGAACACTGCACTTTCGGACAACTTTCGAAATTACTTTGACTAAGAAAACCTTAATATTAAGCAACAGCATAATATAAAGAACTTTTTTTGGTAAAATTTTAAAAAACTTTATGAAACAAAGATTATGAAGCTCACTAAAAGATGGCAAAACATTATCGAAAGACTTGCCATACAGATCAATACATATCATTAAGTAACTAGTATTTTTACACGTACAAATGACAAAGAAGTGTATTTTGAAATTACCTTTATAATGATTAACATTTGACAATGTTCTCATTTGTAGTATTTTTTATTTTTGCGTCGTAAATATTTGCATATTTTTTAATCATATTTAACATGTTGTTTACCACTTTACAAAAGATATACCTGAGGTTTACCTAAATTCGTCTGCTTACCTTTATGAATTCTTACTTAGTATCATTAATTCTCTAAAGTATAATATCTGTACCATTTATTTATACAAACATACTTTAGGGTATTACGGAATAATTTCTATCTCGAAACATTCTGACATCTGTCGTTAGGCTTATGCACATTGATTGGCCATTATACCTCTTAGCTTCATATTAGAATCTACATTTCATATGTCGTTAGATCAAAGACATATTCATTCAAGCTTAGCTGGCCATGTATATGCATGCGTGGGAGACATTACTATAGTTATTTAAGAGCAGACATTGACATTTGACGTTGGCTTATTTACAGAATAAATTGTTAATTCCGTGTTCAGATGGAGTAGTGTATTTGGATAATTGTAAAGCACGTGAATTTTCAATGATTCTTAGGGAAGTAAATATCTACAGCTAACGTATTATACGCTTTTTCACAGACAGCCTTAAGGGAACCAGGTAAGCGAAATGTGGGGAAAAAATCGATTTTTACTTTTTTATATGATTAAATTGTTTAAACTTTTATCTTTCTGACGATATTTCACACATGATTATATATATATATAAAGTGTAGGAATTATTCATTCTTTCTAAGAATACTTTACAGCTTCATAACCATTTAAATATTAGATTTTTTTTCTCAAAACTTGGATTTTTTATGTTTCATGGACTTTCCATCCTTTTTTTCAATATCTATTAAACTTAAGTTTAATAGATGAGTGAAGTATTCTTAGAAAGAATGAATAATTCCTACACTTTATATATATATATATATAATCATGTGTGAAATATCGTCAGAAAGATAAAAGTTTAAACAATTTAATCATATAAAAAAGTAAAAATCGATTTTTTTCCCACATTTCGCTTACCTGGTTCCCTTAAGGCTGTCTGTGAAAAAACGTATAATACGTTAACTGTAGATATTTACTTCCCTAAGAATCGTTGAAAATTCACGTGATTTACAATTATCCAAATACACTACTCCATCTGAACACGGAATTAACAATTTATTCTGTAAATAAGCCAACGTCAAATGTCAATGTCTGCTCTTAAATAACTATAGTAATGTCTCCCACGCATGCATATACATGGCTAGCTAAGCTTGAATGAATATGTCTTTGATCTAACTAAGACTTTTTAAATACTTATATTATGTTATATTGTATACTTTAACACAGGGATTTCTTGATTTGTTGAGAATTATTTATTTAAGGCAGTGAAATCTTACTAAACTGCTAATTTAAAAATGTCTTTCAATAAATAATTAATAATTAATTTTCAGTTACACTTAGAAAGAAAAACGTCTGTTAAAATACCTAAAGCACGTTATTCAAACTAAAAAATCTAGACCTGTAACTTTCACCATTTCTGAGAAAAAGGTACATAAAGTTGGTGAATTTAACATGACGGAGATAGGACTTTCCCTGTCGCCTTAAATAAGAACTACATGAAATTTAGCCTTGTCTGATTAAATTATAATACTTTAACTCTTTTCTGTCTGATTGTTTTTTAATTTTATGAAAAATTACGTTTTAGTTTTAAAAATTTAAAGAAACCTTCTAACTGGCTAAACTTAAAGTTTACTGAATATAATGGATATATCCGGTGTGATTTTGCATTCTATTAATATGGTAATAGGCTACGGAAGAATTTATAAAGACTTTTGGAAAATTTATTGTTAGCACAACAATGTTAAATAGACAAATACTTTTAAGTATTTTTCATTTTGTCATATTTTACTAGTTTGTAACTGCAGCCACTCTGTTTTTAAATTTAAAGAATGGAGTACATGTTTGAAATAAAAGTCTCAACAATAGAGTATAACTCTTTAATCGAACTTTAAAAAAATTTATCGTTAAATCCTGACACATAACTGAACAGATAGCAACAAATGTAAAGTCATATACCATCATTACTACATGCAAATAATAACAAAAGTGACTGGAAAATAAAATGATACTAAATATAATGAAATTTAGTTTTATTAGAATATCAGGCAAAATAGGATTCTAGATTGCAAATATAGGCATATGTACATTTTGAAAAAAAAATGAGTTAAAAAGAATTACACATTTTCCTTTTATACAATAGAATTACTGAATATGTTTGAAGTAAACTGCAAAATACATATATAGGATGGCATATATACATATTACATATATAGTATACATGAACATATACTATAGTAATGAAATTTTAAGGATTTTTTTAAATTTAATCATATTATAACACTCCTTCAAAAATAGATACTTCCGCATTGACAAATAAAACTTGTAGAATTTCGAGAAATACATTTTTTATAAGTTAAAATATCAAGTTTGTTTAACGCTAAATTTATTTTTTTTGTCTATTATATTAAATTTATGATTTTTCTGAATCTTTTGTTTACTTTTTGTACGTCATTCTTTCTTCAACTTTTCGTTTTTTAATGAATAGAATAATAAATTTTACATGTTTGTTTCAGTTATTCAATGTTATATGCACTCATATAATATTGCATGCATAAGAATGAGATGTTATAATCAGAAAAAAAGTGTTAAAGACTCGCCACTTTGAAAAAACAATTAGACTGAAGCAGGCTGATATTTTAACTAACTACAAACTCAAGAGAACACTATTTGTTGCAAACAGCATAACAAAAAGCGCTAATTGGATTTTACCACATTTTTTATGTGTATTTTCTTATATTGTGGTGAAGATATTCAAACTGTATCTAATAAAATAATGTAAAATAAATGTATCGCATGCTGTTTGTCTGAAAAATATGCTAAATATAATGTATTTCTAATGCAGTATTACTGACTTCCGATCGTACTATTAGATATGAAATTAAATCTTTTATAATTGATAGACATTCAAGTGAATTCATAAAGGTATTACATTTTTTTATAAACGTTCTTAATATACAATACATATTATTTTATTCTGAATGAAAAAAATAACCCAATTTCATAATGAATTTATTTAATTTTAGATTTAAAATATTAATGTTAAATAAGTTTGATGTAAAATGTTAAATAAATTTCTAAATTTCTAACCTTATTTAACAATCATTGAATATCAAACACTATCTAAAAAAATGAAATACAATATAAAACAATCTATTATAATACATTAGAATTGTAATCACATCTTCTATAATAAAAAGCGGGACGATGAAAAAAAAAACCCAGTGTATATATCAAAATATTTTTTTTCACGGCTTATATATGAAAACCCTCTTTTTACAAGTATGTTCTGTATAAACCATTTTATTTCTGTGTGAGTTTTATTGAAAAGCAGAAAAATACTCGAATAAAAATTATAATAATAGAGTAATAATAGAAGTTGCTCTGTTACAAATAATCCTTAGCAGAATTATATATATTGTTATGTTTAATCATATCGACTTTTTTTTTGTAATTCACATAAAATGTGAAACATATTGCAGATTTATTAAAGCAATTTTCTTTTGGCATCGTTGAAAGAAATAATTTTTAAACGAAATCGCGAATCTTTTATTATTTTCATTGCATGATAATTTTTGCATGATATTCAATTTCTTGAAAATTGCAATTTTTTTCAAAGTAAATTTGTATATTTATCTCAAAAACAATACTAAAATTTTGAATCTCCTTGGGAATATTTAAAAAATGTCTTATATTCGTGCTTTATAGGAAACCTAAATATTAATATATTCGAATAAGAACTTATTGATAATGAGATTGAGATTATGAGATTATATGCATACTACGATTATGAGTTCAATATATTAATCTAGTTATGTAAAGCCTTGTCTTAACGATACGTGACATCAATTTTTAGGTGCGATCGTAATTATATAAATACGTTGCACCTATAGTCGTCGTTTGGTCCGTCTGTCTGTCCACATATAACAGCACAAAAACTACCCAACCGAATGATTTGAAGTTTAATATATTATAATCGGTGTAGAATTTTGTCGTTTCATTTCACATTTCATGAAAATCGAATCAAAACTTTTAAAGATATTAATAAACGTTCCCTTCATTCTATTAAATCCTATCATATGTAATTAATTCAATGATATCCCATGATAGGTAATCATTCTATGTTGCCATTGTGATTACGCCCTATTTAAGATGGAGTCATATTATTTCCGTATTGCTAAATTTAATATATATAATCATAATAAACTTTGTATTCATGCATTTTCGCATAAGAGTGTAACAGCTATTTCACCAAGATCTGGATATATATAAAACTAGTTATAGTACGAAAGCACCTCATTTGCCACGTTTCACGTAAAATTTCCACTTGTTATAGATTGCAGAAACCTATTTTAATCTGAGGTGTAATTTTATTATAGGATTATTCATTTTCTAATGCATTGTGCTAAATTTAGATTTTTCTCTATATTTGATGCCGGACATTTATGTTCTATTTTATTGAACTATTTTCCTAAATTTCATTTTCTGAAAAAAGACAAATTTATTCCCTTATAAAAAATATAAAAAATTTGGGAAAGCGGAAAATCTAGAAATAATACTAAAAACTGTAAAAATCGAATCTATTTAAAACGGATTTCTGCCTTTAATTTTGAATAAAAATTTTGATGGTCATGACGAAAAAAACCATAAAATTATACCTGCTAAGATGGAAAATATCTGAAATGCATTGAAAACACATTAACTAATAGAAATCCATAATAATTTTTTCTGAGATTTTACAATGTCTATGGGGGTTACAAACGCGTTTCCTTAATTATATATCAAATTACGAGCATCTTTTGAAAGTTGGAAGAAAATTTGTATGTTAATCAGAAAAATAGACATCAGCTGAAAAAAAAATTGTCTTGGTACAATCTGTCAATATTTAAATATGAAATTGTGTTGATTTTTATTTATCAACAAACCACGAAATAAAATATTGTTAATTGAAGAAAAATTTACTTCGTTTAATAAAATTTCCTGTTTTAACATGGTCCAATAGGAACATTCCTGGAAGAAACATGTACCTTTTTTGTGTTCCATCGTTCAATTCTATTAAAATAAACATAGCTACATAAAAAATATAAGATCCTTTTCAAACAATGAAAGGTATTTAGCGAGATCGGTTTATATAATATGAACTTATATATAAAAGGAAAAATATTATTAATTATGATTTGACAGAATGAAATAAAATACTTTTCTTATAAAAGGTTATAAATTAAAACTAATATTGAAACTTGCTCGAACAAACTATGTAAAAGTTAGTGTAGGCCATCTCCTAAAACAAAAACTAGAAATTAGAAAAATAGCAATAGAAAATACAATTCTATTACGTTTTGTTGAAAAAATCATAAACAAGTTTGAATTGAAAGGTTATGGTAAAGAAAACACCGTTCCAGACAAAAGATTTAAATTTTGTAAATTTAACAAGGTAAATTCCTAAGGCTTTTCTAAATTATGAGGCATACCCTTTTTAAATATGATGCAAAAATTAATCGCATTCCCTCCCCCAAACTTAAAAGATCTGTTAAATACAAAAATTGATCCAGTTCAAGATATCAATAGATCAGGGGTGTATTTTATCCTTTTAAAAAAGATAATAAAGATTTTCTTTATATAGGCATGGCAATGAGGACATTTCAAGACAGAATAAAAGAACATGAAGCAGATGTCAGATTAAATAGACCCCATACTGCGTTAACAAGATTAGCTCAAATTAAACCTATAAATGTAGATTTCAATAAATCCAAAATTACCTTTCGTACGAGTCATTACCAGGAAGCAATTATAAGAGAAATAATTTTCAATAAAGATAAATATAGTTTGTAACGACGCATTGACATATGACATACATGGAGTCTGGAAAGAAATTCTGCATAGTATATGAAAGCTTGTTTTGTTAAAAATTTGAATATCTTTTCCTCTCAACTTATCTTCCATACCACCCTTAAATAGATGCTTTCAGTCGTGACCTCAGATATAACGGTTTTCTTGGATACTGACTCCAAACAAGCAGTTTCTATGCTGTATTTTCTACTTTTCTTATATATTATAGCTGTATTTTACAGCTGTTTCTCATAGATGTGTATTTTAATACTTTGTATGCACTGGTAACATTTTCTACGATTTATATTTAATAAAAAATGAAACAACAACGTTTGTTTGGAGTCAGTTTTCAAGGAAAACGTCATGACTGACGTCACACTGAAAGCGTCTATTACAATGGTCACTCCTTGACGATTAAGCACAAAGAGAAATAACCACATTTAACTAACCTCTGACGACTGCCGTGTGAATTTGGCCGAAAACGTTCTGGGATTTTCATTTGATTACTAATGTATTTTTAAGGTACTTTAATATATTTTGAATAATTTAATATTATACATATGAACCTAACAGCAATTTTAGTATATTTTATTTCTGCTTTAAACTAATTTTAATTATTTACTCAAGGCGAATTTAGCACTAGAATTTTAATGTTCCTTTATTAAAAGTAAAACTGTTTACTTACATAAACACATAATGCAGAATTTCCGTTAAAAAAATAATATCCTCTATGAATATCATTTTATACCCTTTCTTGTAAAAACTTTATTGGTAATATTTCACAACAACCTCAATATAACTTTCCCCTCAATCTATTTCTGAGCCGGTTTGATGGGCCTTTCATCGCATATGGAAACTATTGGCCTCTGCATCCGAAGATCCATAAAAATTGAGCTTTAGATATTTTTAAGACCCTGCGCGCAAATTTATAGGTTATTCTTAGTACTTTCTATAGAGATAAGCTCACAAGGTAAAAAGGAACGCAAAAGCCGATAAATGTGTGACAACGTTCATGAAGCTGATACAATGATCTATTCGATTTTTGCCAATAAACTTTTTAAAAATGAAAAAAAAAAAGTCACGAAAAAATTGGTTTAGCTATTACTCTGAAAAAAAAAAAGAACGTTACATTTTTAATGTTCTGATGAAAGTATGTCGCACTTATTTTTTTTGTAGATTTTTCTTAAGAGTAAGTAATGATAAAAATGCAAGATTAATTTTTGCAGGTGATTATAATATTGGATGGGGAAAGACGATAATCTAAAAATCACCGCTCTAAAACTTCTTTCTAGCAATTTTTACAAATTAGACATTTATTATGAATCAAATTTTGGGAAATTTCGATAAACCTCTGTCTGCATTTATTGGTTTTAATTGTAAACCAAGATTTTAAAATGCCTGAAATACACGATAAAACTAGTTTATTGCAGGTTGTAGTGTTTTTTCTATCCAGGTTCACCAATAGAATAGATCGATAGCGAAAACTCGATTTTTGAAGTTTTGGATAAGGCGATTTTTTAAACCCACGTCCTCGTATATATATTTGGGAATATGTATTTTGTAGTAAATGATACCAATGATTACATTATACAATACTGAAATTTTCTTATTTTATTTGATTTTCCAAATGTTTCTAAAAATATCTTACGGATATGAGATTTACCTCGGTGTTAAAGAATAAAAAAAATACTGACACATTTTGTCAACTTAATTTCTTCCATAAATGTTTATAATTACTACATCCATGTTACTGTTGTTTTAATGAATAAAAATAAAACTTAGTGAGTACAATTGCAGTTCATTCAGGCACGTTGAATTTCAGTTATGTTTAAAAAGAACATCAGCACTACAGTTTGAGAGACCATGTGTTCATTAAAAAATGTATTAATTTCATTAAAAAAATAGTATTAGTTTGAACAGCAGGTCGTCAGAAGTGTGCCAACGAATATTTAAATGATTTTTAAGCGTTTTTCTAATATTAATAGTATTTTCCGTTAGAAAGTAGAAAATAAAATTTGTATTAACCCATAATACTTTCCGGCGCGGAATAATTCTGTTTATAAACTGATGAAATGCTCAACTGACACCAGAATTCATAAACGAATTTATTAGATATACGGACTTGCTTATTTTCAAGTACGCTATAAAAGGAACATTTTAATTAAATATTCTGGGTGCCAGTAAAATAAAAATTAGGTGTCCTTTTTTAAGGGACACCGTCTGCGAAAGGGTTGACGGGACCGTGGACCTTTATTTGAGTAGAAATCGACCCCGAAATTGAAAATTATTTTTGTGTATATTATTATTCTCTAGTTTGTTCCGACCACATAAGAAAAACCGCATACAGATCTGATTATTTTTCGCAAAGTTACAAGCATTTTAATTTTGTACACAAACAATTTTGCGGCCCTTTAATATACTTCAAATCAATTTTTCTCAAAACTGATTTTTCAACTTTTTTAGATTTTTGAAATGCTCCATGCGTCTTAATTTCTAATCAAAATTCATGAAATTGATAAGGAAGAATCCTTATCTTACAAAGAAAGTGTGTATGCATTTTAAGATGCCACTTCATTCAGTTAATTAAATTTGATTTTTAACTTATTAAAAGGCAAACTTTTGATGAAAATCAATGCCTAATTCAGACAAAAATCTTTAAAACATTAACTATTCAAGTGATTAAAAAATCTATACACAGGTTTGTTTGTAATATAATTTTAAGTGATTATAATTTCGTTTTAAAAATTTTAATTAAAAAAAAATCTTAAAATTATAAGATTGGAAATTTCTTTTAAGGTGTTCATTTACTTATGGTATTCCACAAAATTCTACAAAATTTCAAATCTCCATGAGGAAAATTAAAAAATAATAATAATAACGTCCACCGTCTCCTTAACTGGTACTAGCGGTCTCACAGACTGCTGCTTTTTTTCAATGCCGAGCAATTCACTTGTTGAAAAATTCGATTCTTTAACAATAAAAATCATTTAGTTCTGGAATAGAAATTCGATTTTAGCCAATGAGTAGATCTTTGGAAAATCGAATAAATGTGAAAACGTTAGAGACTGGTGTGTTTTCTTTTAAGTTCTTTTGATTGTAAAGTGCACATTCATTAGATTTAGTGATTGTAGGAACACATGCATCAGGAAATTAATGCACATCCAGATATCCAGATTGAGGGAGATCAATTCAGCGAATAATTTCGTATGGTGTTACCTCCTAATTTTTTTCACAAGTTATAATAAAAAATTCCCAATTTTCAGCAGCTATGTGTTTTTTATATAATTTTCTACAATTCGTTATTCTTTCATCAATATTCTTTGGCAAAAAGAGATGAACTTTAGATTTAATCATATTTTTTAATTTCAAATCGTTATGAATGATTTTACTTACTGTGCCAGAAGACATTCCTAGTTACGATGCAATTAATCTTTGTGTCGGCGCATTTTCTTTTATGATCAGAGACTTCACTTTCTTGATATTTACCTGCGTTCGAACAGTCTCAGAATGAGGTTTACCGGTCATGCTTTCATTTTTACTTTCACTTAAACGTTATTTCCTTTCAGATATAATATATTATAAATAATTTTTTTTTGTAATGCAATAACCGCGATATTTACACCGCTTTATAATTTGTTGATACGAATATCTCTCCTCGTAAAGCTTATTTAATTAACCTTTGAGCCATCCTTCAATTTTTGGAGCTATTATCAAATTAAACTTTTTAATTTACATTCCAATCAAAAAGATAGCAGAAGCAGACGATTATTCTGAAGTTGCCAAATTTTTATATCAAAATGGAAACGAGAAAAATAAATTACAAAATCGTTTCCATAAAGTGCGAACGACCTTGTGTAGTGTTAACAAAGTATTTACTAATATGAAAAATTAGTTTGTCTTGAAGATCCTAGGTTATTAGCGCACAGGCGCCCCCGGGATCCACGGAGCACAGTTTAAGAACCATCGAATCATTTTAAAATGTTTTATTGTGAGACTAAAAGCATTCTTAGGCTGATAAATCTGAAAATAATGAATAGTTTGTGATCTGTAAAATAACTCGATAGAATATTTCAAAATAATTTCCTTCCTCTTCTAGGTTCTACTTTTTTATTTTAAGCTAAAAATTTGTAAATAAATAGGATTTAAGAGCAGCCATTTCTTTTATATTCTAACATTTCGACTTGGAACTTATACACTACGAAGACAACATCCCTATTACTTGTCTCTTCACCACATCTCGCATAATAACATTAGCGTTATAACTTCTAACGATATTATTATAAAAGCGTCACCTTTGGAATCCAATCTAAAAGTTAAATTTATTAATATAATGAATAAATTAACTTCATTCATTGACGTTACCCATCAAGGAGTTAACTGTAAGAAATTAATAAATAAGTTAACTTTATTAATATAATGAATGAATAAGTTAACTTTATTCATTTTTCTTCAAAACACACGACTAAAGTTGAAAGTGTTTTATTGTGAAACTAATAACAATCTGATGGTAATATTTATAAATAAAATTCGCAATGTACGAAGGAGAAATTCTAAGTACCCATTAAAGGACGTGATGGAACATTTCGAAATAATTATCTTCATTTTTCACCTTCCAATTTTTGACTCCAAATTTCTAAAAGATATATGAATCACTAGCAAACATTTTTTTTTATGGTTCAACTATTGTACTTAAAACATCTACGCTACAAAAAACAATATTCTTATTATTTATTTTTGAACCACATCGCCCGTGCTAACAATATATTTATAACATATAAATTTATTATTGTTGAAATATCTTCTTAGAATGCATCAGAGAAAGTATCGTTAATACATTAATGGGCAACAGCGTTTTAATAGGTTGCAAATCTGGAAAATACTTTTTATCGATAAAGGGAATGGTGGACGTTAAAATGTTTTTTCATTTTCAACATACAGATATAAAATTTTATGGAAATATACATTTCACCATAAGTATATAAACCACCTTAAAAGAAATTTCCAATCTTATTATAAATTTAATATTTAAAAAAAAATCAAATTTTAAAACGAAATTTTCAAATGCTCCACGCGTCATAACTTTTAAGATATTTCCTCGATTTTGTATTTTAACACTAGAACGCCGAGCAGGTGTCAATTCGACACCGACAAATGGACTAATTGTCGATTCGAACCAGAAATTTTTTCTTAATATAAGTTAAATGTAAAACCAAGAGTTCGACAAATTAGCTAATGATTTCTCCTCCCCCAACCATGTCTAGTCTTCATCTTAAATCTCTTATTGTGTTATCCTGGAACTGTTCTACTTTAAATAACAGAATTGACGAGCTTCGTATTTTTGTCTCTAACCACCCTAATATTGATATAATTCTTCTTCAAGAAGTGCATAAACCTAATAAAAGTATCAAAATTTCTGGTTATAAGCTCTACCATACCCCCCGTCCTGGATCCGTTCAGGGTGGAACTGCCATATACATCAAACACCACATACCACACTATCCTACTCAACACTCTACATACACAGGTCTTAACTGCACGGGAATTGTTGTACAATTGCCACGAGTTAATATTAATTTTGTTTCTTTATATGCTAGACACTCACCTTTATTCCCAGTCAATGATCTAACACAGCTTTTTTCACAAAATACGCACTGTTTCATCGCAGGTGATTATAATGCGCACAACCGGCGATGGAACTGTCATTCAACCACCCGTCGTGGCAGTGCACTACACAACCTAATCACTCACCTAGGACTTAGTTTACATGCACCCAGCACCCCTACACGCATTGGGCTTGGTAGAGGTCGCCCCTCCATTATTGACTTTGCAATTTCAAAAAATTTGGTTTTTCCTATTAGTTCTACAGTTATTAATGACTTAAGTTCAGATCATCTTCCTGTTGTTTTCAAAATTGACTGTGTTGATCCTCCCTCTCCCCCCCCCCCACCCCTCTGTGGCTGTGGACTGGAGTAAATTTAAAACTATTCTTTCTAATTCTGTAAAACACGCAGAAATAAGTTAAATAGTTAATTAATTTTTTAAATAAATTTTCTGGTTTAAATAAATTTTTGTAAAACTTACGTAAAATTTCCCGGCGTTCTAGTGTTAATCACGTAAAACTCGATTACCAACAAATCTGTGCATCGATATTTTAATCCCTTGAATACTTAATTTTTTAGAGATTTTTTAAAAAATTCGATATCGATTTTCATAAAAATTTTGCCTTTTAATAAGCTAAACATAAAATTTAATTACCTTAATGAAGTCGAAGTCGAATTTTAAAATGCATGCACAGTTTCTTGTAAGCAATATCAGGATTCGTCAATATTAATTTAATAAATTTTGATGAAGTATTATGACCCATACAGCATATTAAAAATCTAAAAAATGTTGAAAAATCAATTTTGAAGAAAATAGATTTAAAGTAGGGGAAAGTAGGGAATGGCGCGTACTTAAGAGAAAACATGAATAGCTAGTCAAATTTAGACAAAAAAATCAATATTTTATTAACGAAGTATAACTCCAAAGCATAAGGAACAGTTACAATCAACTAATTTGCATAAATGTCTTAGTTTTTTTTTCCATATTATTTAAATGACCATCAATTGAGCGGTAATGCCCGACATGGCAAGGTAATTGCGCTCAGAGTTTGAATACAACATTTAAGTAAGACAAAAGTCACATATGTAGTTGTGTGGGCTGTTCACACCACTGCAGACTTTTTGAGACCACTTTACACATATTGTGCATACATATTGTGTTAGACATATAGTGGGCTACTTTTTTTATATTTAGGTTTTATGATTTTCACCACTTTTTTGTAATCGTAAAATTCTCCTTATTTAATGACATATTAATAAAGGCGAAAACATGGAAATTTCACCATTTCAAAAAAGCGGTGTCAATCAACAAATTTGAATTTAAAGTTGCCCACTGGCAACACTTCTTCTGGAATTCCACGCGGGCGCCATTACCCGTTATCGCCGTGTTGGGTTTTATTGCATTATAATTGGCGTAACAACGCGCTGAAAAATAAATAAGAGCATGAAAGTTCAGCTAAATGTATATATTTTGTAGATATAATGAGTAAATTAATATTTGACAATAAGAGTGTACACTTACCTTCAAGTTAGATGTTGTAGAATTTTATAATAAAACAACTTCAAACTAATAACGTGAGGACACAAAAATACTTTCCTCCCGGCGGGCACTAAATCCTTACTGGGAACTTAGGATGAAGTTCGCTAGGTTCCGTTACCGATCGCACGTTTTCAATTTTATTCTGTTTAGAGGTATTGGGTGAGCGGGATTACCCTTCTGAGCGTCATTACCATACTCTCCCCCTAAATTGCCAAAACATTATCTGTGTACAAAATTCAAATGCTTGTAACTTTGAGAAAAATAATCGCATCTGCAAGCGGTTTTTTGCAAATGGATCAGAGGAAACTGGAAAATAATAATATGCACAAAAATAAGTTTCGATTTTTGGGTCGATTTCCGCCAGATAAAGTTCCACTGTCGTCTTAGAGTTCTCTTAAAAAACTCGAAAATCATATTTTATTAGTATGAAATTGGCATTGAAAGTGAAAGGGCAATTTTGAATATATAGGAGAAGTAGGTGTAATTAGGCTCACTTTTTGACAATTTGAACTTTGACAATTAATTGCCAGAGAATAAAGTGGATTACATCTAATGTTATATGCATAATTTTACTCAGTAGGTTAGTTGTCTCTTGAAATGTGTAAAAAATTATTTTCAATGTACCCTGTTGTCTAGTACAAGTATCTTTTTCAAAAAATACCTCTTTGATACAAATTACGCCCGTGAAATAGGGTAATTATGATCAGTGGTATTTTCTCTCATATCTTTACAAGATACACAGTCATGGGAAAATAGAATTAAAAGATATCGGTGTGGTCTTTACAGCAAGATATTTTTGACTTTACAATTAGGGGAAAGTAGGGTAATGACGCTCAGAAGCGCGATCCCACTCACCCAATATCTCTAAACAGAATGGAATTGAAAACGTGCGATCTGTACCGGCACCTATAGTACTTCATCGTAAGTTCCCACTAAGGATATAGTGACCGTCGGAAGGAAAGTATTTTTGTGTTCTCACGTTATTAGTTTGCATTTATTTTATTATAAAATTCTACAACATCTAACTTGAAGGTAAGTGTACACTCTTATTGTCAAATATTAATTTACTCATTATATCTACAAAATATATACATTTAGCTGAACTTTCATGCTCTTATTTATTTTTGTAGTGCATTGTTACGCCAATTATAATGCATTAAAACCCAACATGGCGATAACGGATAATGGCGCTCGCGTGGAATTCCAGAAGAAGTGTTGCCAGTGGGCAACTTTTTTAAAATTCAAATTTAATGATTAACACCACTTTTTTGAAATGGTGAAATTTCCATGTTTTCGCCTTTATTAATATGTCATTAAATAAGGAGAATTTTACGATTTCAAAAAAGTGGTGAAAATCAAAAAACTAAAATTAAAAAAAAGTAGCCCACTATATGTGTAACACAATATGTGTGCACAATATATGTAAAGTGGTCGCAAAAAGTCTGCAGTGGTGTGAACAGCCTACACAACTACATATGTGACTTTTGTCTTACTTAAATGTTGTATTCAAACTCTGAGCGCAATTGCCCTACCATGTCGGGCATTATCGCTCAATCGGTGGTTATTTAAATAAAACGATAAAAAAAAAAAATCCTTAAACTTTCACGCAAATTAGTTGATTGCAAACTGTTCCTTATGCTTTGAAGTTATACTTCGCTGATAAAGTATTGATTTTTTTTGTTTAAATTTGACTAGCTATTCATGCTTTTCCTTACGTGAGCGCCATTCTCCTACTTTTCCCTACAACTATTATCAGAGAGATACAGTATTGGAAAGATAAGTACGCTGGAAAAAAGTTTTTTAAGGAAGAATGTGATTTAATATGAATATTTTCAATATTCATATATTTTATACTCTTATTACAAAAAAAAAAATCAAATGCAAATTTTTCTAATGGAAATTAATAACCTTTTTGTATTACTAATGAACTAATGTTTAAAGTTTAAAAAATCTTTTTTTTTTTTCAAAATAATATGAAATGCAAGCACGGGGGGAGGGGGGGGGGAGGATCAGTCGAAGCTCATATCTTGTGAAAAAGGTAAAATTTCATTTACATTGAAAATGTTGAGACCCAATTAGGTCTAAAACATGCAGTCAATGCTAAAATTTGGAATACATTCAAAATAAAATTGTAAAATAAATGTTTTGCTGACACAAAATGTACAGTAAAATAAACCAAACTAGGATTATTTCATAGGATCTGAAAACTAAAAGATTAAAAAATGCATTCTGAACCACAATTTGATTTAAATAAAAAATAAAATATGCTTCTCATTTACCCTTAACCGAAAAACTCTATTATCCTATTTACCCCGAAAATGCAATTTCTGGGGTAAATTAGAATCATGAAGATTATTAACGTTATGCTTCATCTGTTGCAAAACGCAACCATTTCCTCTTAAAAACAACCTTTTTCTAAATATAAATCCATAGCTGTATTTCAATAATCCCTACAATTTTTTACACAGGACCATTTTAACTAAAACATTCTCATTTTGACGAACAACTCTTTTCTTTGTGTTCTGGGAAAACAGTGATTAGGGGAGACTGGGGGAATGGCGACACCTTAAGGAAATTTAAATTTTTTCGCCTAAAAAAAAATGTTTATTTTTTAATAGTAAAAATTCGAAAGCTGAATCATGATCTTGAGTATCTGTATATATTTAACCGTAATCATAACTGTAAAGTAATCATATATATAAAAAAAAAATATTTCAACCTCTGTACAGTGGCGGGATTACCCAGGACACTGGGGTAATTCCGTCACTTTATCGGGGTAATGACGCCACTCTTTAATGACCTAGTAAATATATAAAATGGATACTTGGAACCACATAACATACTGAAAATATTTAGAAAACAATAATTTAGCAAAATTATGAATAATTACAATGTTCCTTAAGCTAGATTTATTATTGTGCTAAGCTTACAATTTAACTCAAATTGGAAAAGCCACCCTTTGCCATGGTGGCGCCATTACCCCAAGAGGGCAATATAGCGGAAATCCCCCAGCAAAACCGAAAGAAGAACCGAACTTTCAACAAATTGCATCAAAATGTAGGCGAATGCATGTAGATTAAGGGTAATATTATCTTAAGTACCTAATATTACAATAAAAGATCCTTGCCTCTACTCATTTAAAGCTCCAAAATAAGAAGCAACTAGATGAAAATTAAATTTTTCACTAGAACAAACGAACGACGTACAATAAAATCATTCTGACTCTAGGCACTGTTTCTATTGTTGGCCACTATAGTGCAAGCGCATTCACTATCTCAAACTGCCGCTAGTTTTTAAACTAGGCGACGTGGCGGCATAACCCCGAGTGGCGCCATTTCCCCGGTCTCCCTACTTCTATGGGAACATACATTTTCACTCGAAAAAAATTGCACATATAGATTATTAGTCAGACTTCCTAATTAGCATGATCAATTTTTTTTTTATCTGTGACAGATTGCTCCTGAATTGTCCCTGATCCCAATTACCCCTGATCCTAATTGCCCCTACCTCTCCTAGTTAGTAGAGCGCGCCATAGTGAGTAAACGATAAGGAAAAATTTTAAGGAAAATTATGTGCGTTTTTAGGACCTCCTTTTAAAACTGACGAACACTGTACTTCCACGAATTTTCAATCAATCATCTAGCTATTTTTACACATTAATGGTCAAATATTTTTTCCAGTGAACTATATAGGATCCCTTCGAAATATTAAAATCTCGATGTTCTCTGAAACTTTAAGTAACGAAATTTGTGGTAAAATAAGTCAACGATGAGTTTAAATATCACAGTCGCTTGACTCTTTTTTTCTCTCGAATCGCCTCTGTTCATCAGCTTTCAAGCTACCATTTTTGTAAATTTAGAAATTTAGATTTAATATCACAAATTTTTAATTGTAATTTTCGCTTTTCTTAATAACAAACAATGTACAATTATACAAAGTAAAAATTATTCTTTGAGAATGTATAAATTTGAAATTTTTTTAATTTAAAGATAGTCTACTCTGGCAACCTTTTACTAAGACCAATGCATTAAAAAAATTGCGCAGTCTATGATTGAAATAAAAATCTAAACATCCATAAAAGAATGCGATATTACATTTTAAAATAATTACCTTCATTTTCCAGCTTCAACTTTTTATTTTAACCCAGAAAAAGACTTTAAATAAATATGATTCAACAGTAACCATTTATTTTATGGTCGAACAATTCTACTTAAAACTTATACGCTACAAAAACAACATTCCTATTACTTATCTCTTGACCACATCTCGCGTAATAACATTAGCTTTATAACGTGTAACGATATTATTATAAAAATATCACCCTTGGAATTCCATCAAAGATAGGGCGAGAAGGCCAGAATTGTTTAGTTTAAGAAAAAAAAGGGTTTATATTTTCAAAAACGTTGCGAAAACAGTATTTAAGAAATGGATATTGACTTTATGGCCTTTTCCCATAATATTACTCTCTAGCGATAAAGAACATACATTTCAAAGTTGACAGGATTTATAAGTATATGCTGCAGATAAATTGAGCCGATTTTCGCTTTTTCAAGCATATGTTTGGAGATCGTATGTTATATAAGATTAAAAAAAGTTGGGGGGGGGGAGGGGGACTCTCTTCGGCATATATTTTTATTCTTTCAATTTTAGAAAGCATATCTGTAGAAGTTTTGAAATAGAATTTATCTGCTTTCTTAGTAAATAAGTATAAATAAAACGAGTAAAAAATAAAACATGTCATAAAATATGACCAAACATACAGTTATATCACAACTTACAAAACTCTATAAAATTAGTGTCATTTACATATAAAAAATTTAAAGTGAACTAAGATATTACGTATGCCCATAATTAATGCAAAACAATTACAAAAATACAGACAATATAACTAAATATTTAAAAAGCACATAAAAATCGTTTGAAAAAAAAAACATTAAACGTTTGAACTTTTTACCGACTGCCAAGAAGGGTTATGAGTTTCACGCGTATCTGGGTATGTGGATATTTTATACCCTCGTAACGTCGCAACGGCTGGATGGATTTTTATGAATGAGGTCTCTATCAATTCGTCTTAACCGTCCGATGGTTATAGGCTAGCTTTTTTTTATAAATGCAAAATGGCGGCCGTAAAATACAAACTGGCGGTAGACACGAAAAAAAATTTTGCGCACCCTATTGAGTGGTTATCATTGGATAGGTCTTTCAAAATGAAGACGATGTTTCATTGACTTTTTCACAGTCAGAAGCTCCGTTTAAATATCACACAACCTGGAAGTTGTGTAGGTAGGATCTCTAACTTTACTTCAACCCGAACCTTCATAGATGTCTATAGGTCTCCTCAAAACAGTGTATATATTAGGAACTAACAATTAAGCACAACTTAAAAGTCATCAATACAAGTAAATAAAAGAAATAGTTAAGTAATATAAAAAAATAGTTTCACATTGATAAGAAATAATTAGTTCGCTTTTTACGCAAATTAGTTTCACATTGATAAGAAATAATTAGTTCGCTTTTTACGCAGTTGGGTTTTTTGATTTTTTAAATTTAATTACACCATTATTTCAAAGTTCCTCTTCAGTAGTGTAAATAAACACAAAGTCATGAAACATAACATAATTTAACTTGCAGTTGAGGGCATGTGCACCAATCATTTGATTCAAAACCTGAATAGAACCTGACTCAATTACCCATCTCCGTGTTTAATTGTTTGTGGCAGATGCTTTCAATTGAAAGTTCAATTATGTTATCTCTCGCGATTTTGTGTTTATTTACATTACTGAAGGAAAACTTTGAAAAAGTTCAAAACATTTAATATTTTTAGGGTTCCGTACTTAAAAAGTAAAAACGGAACCATTATAAGATCACTCCTGTGTCTGTCTGTCCGTCTGTCACAGCCATTTTACTTGTAAACTATGGAACGTGGAAAGTACAAATTGGGGTAAGTAATAAAGACTATTGAGCCACATAATTACAAATTATTAAACGTTAACAAATATATTTAGGAAAAATGTAGAGGGACTAATTAAGTTACTTAAAAAAAAAAAAAAATCTTTTCTTCGTATATCGTGTGAAAGATTTCGTAACGCTGAACTCAAATATACATTTCTTTTAATTTTAGGTATTATATTTTCAGAGATATCGTCGAAAATGTAATGCAAAAATATGTTCCCCTCCCCCTCTATTTCCGAATCTATTGAAACTAAAATTATGAAAAAATTAGAGGTAGTAGACATAAACCTTGCAGGAAAATTATAGCAATTACCCTAGGTCACATAGTTTTTGAGAAAAGCTCATTTTTTCACTACACACAAATTTTTATTTGCAGGCATTCAGCAAAAGTGTTGGGGAGCACTGGATTGTAGTAGACACACGTTGTAGTAGAAGTATAAAAGAATTGTTGGTAATGATTTTCGAGAAAAAATCTTCGATAATAAGCCAAGATATTAACCTTTAAAGATACGGAAGGTCTGGACATACATAATGACAGGGGCGGCGTACTATATGGGTTATTGGCTATTAAAGACCACACTGAGAAAAATGACACTTTCAAATCTGAGTAAATCGAGGTTTTCATTTTGTTATGAATCTTTTTGTTTCAAATATGACGACCCAATGCTTTCAATTCTGAAATACCAAAAATAATCAGTTTCAAACAAAATTGATTTTCATTCGTTAAACATAGTAAATTTTACCAGGTTGTTGAATTTATTCATATTATTTCATTTGTTATGTTTTCGAACGAAACGCTCCTTTCAGTATTAATTTATAACATGAAATGTGGCGGACTATATTTTTATCGTGTTCGCGGAAGAACACTTTAAAGCCGTCGTAATATAATCGCGAAAGTGAACATTTTATTCTTCAGCGTTCGAAATCGAACAATGGGTGAATTAAATTAAAAACTTCGGAGGTGGAATTTGACAACCATGAGCAATATATAAATACAAACATAATGTATAATTGTGAATAAACATCATGAATAAAGCGTCATGTGCTCATATTTGAGTATGTCCATGCTTTCAGAAATGAGTTACATGTTTCAAACTTGAGTAATTTTGTTTGGGAGCCATTTTGACTATGCCACATACTCAGATTTGAGTATTTTTTACTCAGTTTTGAAAATATCGTTTTTAGAGTGAGCTAACAACTTTCATGTTATATTTGTGTAATGTAATGTCCAGTAGCAGTAAAAAAGCAATAAAATTCGAACTGTTAAAAACAGACTAATTTAATTAGAATTAAACACAAAAATACTATGGGATTCCCGATTAGTTTGCATTGAGTGGATCTCTCAATACGCCTCTAGTGTCTCTAAAATTTAATTAAAAGCCTATCTGGAAAAAAGCGTCACGGAACAAGTTTTGTTACGCGTTATTTAGTGGCTTGAATGGCAACACGATGTATTGTACTTTCAAGAAATGAAATATTTTGGGGGGGAAGGGGAGGTTGAAAAGTGGAATAAATCTATTATTTAAAAATAATAAATTTATAAATCTATTATTATTAAGTGTGACAGTGACGTTCAAATAAAAAAAAAATTCTTTTTAATTAAAAGTTTTATAAAATAATTACTGACCTGAAACAAACACTTTCTACGTAAAAATAGCATGTTTTGAAATAAATTATATAACTTTTTGCACGTTAAAAGTTTTCATTAACGAAAATAATGCATAAGAAATTCGTACTTAAAAAATGCTCCAGACATTTTAAAAACTAAGCAAAGCCAATGATTACTTAAATTTAGGCTCAGTTTAAAAAAAAAAAAAACACACACAAACTTCTTCGTTTTGATTTACATCAATTATTACTAAAATTACAGCATTTTTTTATGCATGTTGAGCAAGTCTTTTCTTTATTTGCACGGAATATTGCATTTGATGAGTATAACTTTGGTAAATGATCTTTGTTTTGCATGCCGATATCATTTATTTGAAAAATAAAATTATTAACATGCTTGAATAATAATTGGAGTAAAACTACTAAACCTGGAGTATTATAGCCATTGGTTACATGAGAGAATGCATAAAATTAGCTAAAATTGATTGGATTGAACTCGCAACTAAATCTTTTTGATTTAAGGTGAAAATTTATCAAAGGAAGTTTAACTCATACGCTAATTTCTGTTTTATTAATATTTAATTTATTTATTTTAAAAATCCATCATCCCCTTAACCCTGCGTTAGTTGAATGTGTATCTCTCTGGTAATAGCCGCTATTTTACCTCTTGTAAGTTATAAATGCATTTGCGGTTCGAGAGAAACTGCCGCGTGGTGAAAAATTTATACCTGCGGGAGGAAGGTAGAGGAGGCCACAGGTTCTGAATCTGCTTGATCCCAAACTTACAAGAGGAAAATCTCAGCTTGTATCAGAGAGATACATATCCAACTAATGCAGGGTTGAAAATAATTATAAGGGCGATTCCATGCGGAGAGTCACACACGCAACGCAGGCTTTAATTTGCATTTATTCAATTATTTATTATATTTTAATGTTAATTCTGATTTTAGGTGGTATGGTAAATAAGTTAACATACTTTTTAGTTTAAAAGTGTGTAAGTAAAACTCACAGAAATATATCATTTAATTTCATACTCAAAATGTGCTTTTTTTCTGAAGCAGAAAAAAAGCACATTTTGAGTAATGAAATTAAATGATATACTTCTGTGAGTTTTATTGCCACACATTTAAATTTAAAAATATGCTAATAACTTATTTATCATACCACTTAAAATCAGAATTAACATTAAAATTTAATAAATAATTGAATAAATGCAATTTAAAGCCTGCGTTACGTGTGTGACACTCTCCACGGAATCGCCCATAAGGGGATGTGCATACATAACGTTATCAGCTTTTTGGTAATTTTGGACCCCCTCCTCACCTTACGATAGCATATGCTATCATTTCTCGAACTTATCCCTCCCTAATGATATCGTTATCAATGTCTAGAAATTCTTTTGATTTTTGCATTTTCTTCTTTTGTTTGCAGTTATATATATATATTATACATTTATTATTTTGTTCTTAATTGATTAAAATGAAGCGAAGTCACTATTCACTATTATTATTAGTAAGATATCAATATGATATATGAAATGATTTAAAATTAAATAACGCTTTAAAGAAATAGTTACTATTTAAAAGTATTTAATAATAGATATGGTTACATAATGCATTCAATTTCAACAGCAATAATGCCTTTTTCTACCTGCCTCTCCCACCACCACCACCACCACACACACAGGGGGTCGGGGTGCTTCAGAACTTTTTATCAACAAAATAGGTCGACAAAGATCTTCTCCTTTTCTTTATTTGTAAACACAACTAGTATCCCCTGAAACATATTTCGCACCTGGTTTCTCGAACAGGGGATTATATAAGGATATATATATGACAGAAGAATAATATTGTCAAACGTTGGGGTATTCCAAATTTTGGAATTAAATAATTTTCTGATAATTTAATGATCTTAATAATAATTTAGAATTTTCTTAAAAATAGATAACTCAGAATAAAAAAAAAGATATAGGATATTCTGATGTAAAAAATAGGCTACAAATAAAAACAGAAAAATTTGGTTAGATCAAATATGATAACGATATCAAAAAATAAATCCCCCTAACCCTAGAGATATCTTAAGATATCATGTGCCAGATACCTCGCCTCCTTAAAGTGATACCGATATATATGCGCAGTCCCTAACATAAATATTGTTAAATTTCTTATTATAAGTCATAAATCATATTTACTAGTGAAAATTATCACCTTTATATTTTGAAACTTAAGTTATTTTTACATAATCATAGAAAACATCGCACTTCTGTGCTTAAAAAACATGTTCCATGACGTCACTTTTTCAAGATACAGTATGTTTTTCCTTGAAGATAATAGAGAAGTTTCAACAACAAAATACTGATGAAAAGCCAACAACTGTTCACTGAGTTTATTACAAATTTCATATAAAACCGACTTAAATTGCTGTCAAACAAAACTTAGGGTAGAATCAGCGATATTTTATTTCATTTAATTTAGGGCCTTTTTAGGTGCGTTCGTAATTATGTAAATACGTAGCACCTATAGTCGTCGTTCAGTCCGTCTGTCTGTCTGTCGGTCTGTCCGCATATAACAGAGCAAAAACTACCCAACCGAATGGTCTGAAAATTTAAATATATGATTGTTGCATAATTTTGTCGAGCCATTTCTAATTTTATGAAAATCGGATGTATAGTTTAATTACAGGGACAGTCAAAAGTTTTCCGTTATATTACGGGGAATGAGAAAAAATTATTGCAAGTGCATTTTAATGATGTTACAGCCTTCCGAATGGTCTAAAATTTTAAATATATTCCAAAATTCTGTCGAGCCATTTCAAATTTTATGAAAATCGGTGTATAGTTTAATTACAGAGACAGTCAAAAGTTTTGTGTTACATTACGGGGAATGAGAAAAAATTATTGCAAGTGCATTTTAATGATGTAACAGCCTATGCACTTATGAAGTGCAAAAAAATATACATTCAGTACAATATGGGGTGCAAAAAATAATTATAAAACTAGTTATATTACGAACGCACCTCATTTGCCACGTTTGACGAGCAATTTCCAACTTGTTTTTTAGTTTTCTTAGTTTTACTTTCAATCTGCTGCTTACAGTTAATTTAAATCTGAACTGATCGGTTATCATTAAATTTGAATTAAATTTATATTTAACGAATTTTCTACTTTCTAACGTTAAACTAGATAAAAGAAAAAAAAAATAAAAAAAAATAAAAAACGTAAAGACAATTCAACAACTTACCTGTAAGTTCTAGTGTATTACAATCTTAATACTGAAATATATTTTACTAAAGGAAAGAATTATTCTCCCAAGGAAACTAACAACAAAGAACAAACACGGAAATAAACGCAGCTGCTCGTAACTGAACGCAGATCAAACACACTAGTTATAACCAGCTGAAATAACTTGGGGTTACTGTAATCATATCGTTAACCTTAAACATTCTGTTACATGCAATGTTTTTAAGTATATTTTTTAATAAGAAAATCACATTTGGTCTTACTTTTTCATAAACTTTTTTATTTTATATCTGTCTCTGGTTGCAATGTGTTGGAGTTTTCATGATTTGTGATGATTGGCTGTTTGATTTTCGATTTTTATGGGTTTTTATAAAAAAAATCGTCAGAAATATAGTCTTACGCTTTATAATTTAACACATTTTAGATTTCATGTATAAAGGTAAAATGTGTATTATATATCAAACTTTTTAATGATATTTTGATATTTGTTCGTGAATGCATGGGAGAGACCGGAGTAATGGCGACACCTTAAGGGAATTTAAATATTTTCATCTAAAAAAAGTTTATTTTTTATAAAAAAAAAAAAATTAAAGCTTAATCATGATCTTTAGTATCAGTATAAATTTAACCGTAGTCATAACTATAAAGTAAGCACGCATAAAAAAAAAAATAAACCTCTGCATAGTGGCGGGATTATTCAGGATACTGGGGTAATTCCGCCACTGTACCGGGGTAATGCCACTCTTTAATGAGATAGTTGGGGAAACCGGGGGAATGGCGATACTTTATGGGAATTTAAATTTTTTCACCTAAAAAAAAATGCTTATTTGTTAATAGTAAAAATTCTAAAGCTGAATCATGATCTTTAGTATCTGTATAAATTTAACCGTAATCATAATTGTAAAGTAAGCACCCATAAAAAATACTTCTTTTAACCTTTGTACAGTGGCGGGATTACCCAGGATAGTAGGGTAATTTCGCCACTGTATTGGGTTACAGACGCCACTCTTTTAAGACCTAGTAAATACATAAAATGGATATTAGGAAAGACATAATCTGCTGAAAATATTTAGAAAGCAATAATTTAGCAGAATAATGAATAATTGCAATGTTCCTTAAGCTAGAATTATTAATGCTTGCAATTTAACTCAAATTGGAAAAGTCACTCTTTGCCATGGTGGCGGCATTACTCCGAGAGGACAATATAGCGTAAATCCCCCAGCAAAGCCGAAAGAAGAACAGAACTTGTTCAATAAATTGCATCAAAATGTCAGCGAAAGCATGTAGATTGCGACTTATATTATCTTAAATACCTAATGTTACAATAAAAAGTGTTTATCTCTACTCATTTGAAGCATCAAAATAAGAAGCAACTAGAAGAAAACAAAATTTTTCACTAGAACAAACGAACGACGTTCAACAAAATCATTCTCACTCTAGGCACTGTTTATATTGTTGGACACTATAGTGCAGGCGCATTCACGATCTCAAACTGCCGTTAGTTCTTAACCTAAGCAGGGTGGCGGCATAACCCCGGTATCCCCTACATGCATCAAATGGATACTAGGAAACACATAACCTACTAAAAATAGTTAGAAAGAAATATAATTGAACAGAATAATGGTTAAGCTTACAATTTACTTCATATTGCAAAAGTCACTCTGCTGAATCGGCTCCACTACATTTAAATGAGGCCATTTCTAACCCGATTTGCATAGTGGCGGCATTACACCGCGATGACAATATGGCGGAAATCCCCAAGCAAAGCTAAAAAAGGAGCCAAACTTGTTCAACACATTGCATCGGCGAATGCATGTACATTACCGGTAATATTATCTTAAATACCTAATGTTACAATAATAGGTGCTTATCTCTACTAATTTGAGTCTTCAAAGTAAGTAGCAATTAGATGAAAACTAAATTTTTCACTAGAACAAACGAACGACGTGCAGCAAAATCACTCTAACTTTAGGCACTGTTTCTATTGTTGGCCGCTATAGTGCAGGTACATTCACTATGTCAAACTGCCTTTAGTTTTTAAATATGGTGGGGTGGCGGCATTCCACCGATCTCCCCTATATATAGAGAAAGAGATTGCCTATTTTTGAAGAAATTACTTCAAGTAAATTGAATTCAAAAGAAAGACATGTTCTATTATTCAAGTGAACAACCATTTTTTAAAAACTTCATTTAAGGAAAAGATTCTGTGCCTTAGTCCGTATCATAAACATTTGAATATGGAACACAAAGTTAGTAAAATGTATTAAGCATAAGAAAAAACAAACTTTCTTAAAAACTAAATTTTGTATTTAGACTTATCTGGGTTTTCAATCCCATGAATAAATATTTATCTTTCGTTTCTTCCGCTAATACGAATGAATCTTTGTTCATCAGTATACATAAAACTTAGCAATGAAACAGCCAGATTAAATTACAGCAGAAATTATTCAATATATCTCAGCATGCCAAGCATAATCCTCCTATAACGTCATGTGTGTTAGGGCGTGTCTATAGGTAGGTAAAGTTACTTAGTGTCTAGAGATGGCCAGTTTTATGCTCAGGCACTTAAGTTATTCTGCAAGGTTTAACCAAACTAGGGTTTTGAGTTTAATTTAGGTTCTTTTAAGAAATGTTTGGTAAATCAAAATGTGGTTAAATTTATTATGGAAGATTAATTTAGATTGGAAAATTAAGAAGGAAAAATAAATGCGCAGGTTAATTGTGTGTAGGCCTGTGTGTATGATGTATTTAAATGTTTATAGACAATAAACAGAACTTTGATTATGAAAACAGTATAATTTAAATGACTTTTAAAACTGCGTTATATGTTTACAAAATACACTAAAAACACGATTAGAGTACATGAAAAAAAAGTGATTTAGGAAGAAAACAAGAAGATAAGTGATATATTAGTTTTTTCCATATGTCAAGTTTTAAAACTGATATTTACATAAAGTTGATGAATGATATAAACCAGCCTCTAAACATGTACTATATGATACATTTTATAGTGCATATCTTATTAAAAATGCGTATTTTATATTTTTTCTTCCAATGAAATTTTCTGATTGAATTTACTTAAAATAATTCTTCTAGGTCTTAAGAATTTGAAAAATGCAAAGAAGTCGGCTGAAATCTCGTACTTTTAAACTTAAGAAAATACACTATTTCTTAAAATTTAAATTCTAGACTTTATCAAGGGATCCTATCCCATAAATACATAATTACCCTTCATTACTTTTAAAAATTAGAAAACACAAACTTTCTTTAAATTTAAATTCTACACTTCACCATTATCATAGGATCCGATCCCATAAATAAATATTTACTGTTTGCTTCTCTCTCTAATACCAACGAATCTATGTTCGTCAGCATACCCACAACTTAGCAACGAAACAACCAGATTAAAGCAGAAATTATTCAGTTTATCTTAGCATGCCAAGCATAATCCTCCTTTAACTTCATGCGTGTTAGGGCGTGTCTATAGGTAGGTAAATCTGCTTGGTGTCCTAGAGAAGGCCAGTTTTATACTCAGGCACTCAAGTTATTCTGCAAGTTTTAACCAGACTAGGGTTTTGAGTTTAATTTAGGTTCTTCTAAGAAATGTTTGGCAAATCAAAATGTGGTTAAAATTATTAGGGAGGATTAATTTCGATGGGAAACTTAAGGAAGAAAAATAAATCTCGTAGGAGAATTGCGTCTAGGTTTGTGTGTGTGGTGTAGGAGAAAGTAGGGTAATGGCGCTCACTTAAGGGAAAACATGAATAGCTAGTCAAATTTGCACAAAAAAATCAATATTTTATTAAAGAAGTATAACTCCAAAGCATAAGGAACAGTTTGCAATCAACTAATTTGCATAAAAGTTTTAGGAATTTTTTTTATCGTTTTATTTAAATAACCATCCATTGAGCGGTAATGCCCGACATGGTAGGGCAATTGCGCTCAGAGTTTGAATACAACATTTAAGTAAAACAAAAATCACATATGTAGTTGTGTGGGCTGTTCACACCACTGCAGACTTTTTGCGACCACTTTACATATATTGTGCACACATATTGTGTTACACATATAGTGGGCTACTTTTTTTTAAATTTAGGATTTTTGATTTTCACCACTTTTTTTAAATCGTAAAATTCTCCTTGTTTAATGACATATTAATTAAGGCGAAAACAGGGGAATTTTACCATTTCAAAAAAGTGGTGTTAATCAATAAATTTGAATTTAAAAAAAGGTGCTCACTGGCAAAACTTCTTCTGCAATTCCACGCGAGCGCCATGTTGGGTTTTAATGCATAATAATTTTCGCAACACCGCACTACAAAAATAAATAAAAGCATGAAAGTACAACTAAATGTATATATTTTGTAGACATAATGAGTAAATTAATATTTGAAAATAAGAGTGTGCACTTACCTTCAAGTTAGATGTTGTAGAATTTTATAATAAAACAACTGCAATCTAATAACGTGAGGACACAAAAATACTTTCCTTCCGACGGTCACTATATCCTTACCGGGAACTTACGATGAAGTTCGCTAGGTGCCGGTACCGATCGCACGTTTTCAATTCTATTCTGTTTAGAGATATTGGGTGAGCGGGATTTCCCTTCTGAGAATCATTACCCTACTTTCCCTATTTAAGTGTTTAAAGACAATAAAAGAACTTTGATTATTAAAACAGTATAATTTAAAGGACTTTTGAATCTGAATGATATGTTTACAAAATACACTAAAAACACGATTAGTGTAGGGTAGACCGGGTGAATGCCGCCACCTTAAGGGAATTTAAATTTTTTCACCTCTAAAAAAGGTTTATTTTTCAACAGTAAAAATTCTAAAGCTGAATCATGATCTTTAGTATCTGTGTAAATTTAACCGTAATTATAACTGTAACATAAGCACCCATAAAAAAACTTCTTTCAACCTCTGTACAGTGGCGTGATTACCCAGGATACTAGGGTAATTCGCCACTGTATCGGTGTAATGACACCACTCATTAATGACCTAGTAAATACATAATACATCAAATGGACGCTAGGAAACACATAACCTACTGAAAATATTTAGAAAGCAAAAGTAACTTATCAGTTACCATTTAACTCAAACTGCAAAAGTCACAAATATAAATCTCAGCTGAATCGGCTCCACTACATTCTAATGAGGCAATTTCTCACCCGATTTGCATGGTGGTGGCATTACCCCGAGAGGACAATGTGGCAGAAAGAAGAACTGAACTTATTCAACACATTGCATCAAAATGTCCGCGAATGCATGTAGATTACGGGTAATATCTTAAATTCTCAATGTTACAATAACATATGCTTATATCTACTCATTTGAAGCTCCTAAATAAGAAACAACTAGATGAAAACTAAATTTTTCACTAGAACAAACGAACGACGTGCAGCAAAATCACTCTCACTCTAGGCACTGTTTCTATTGTTGGCCGCTATAGTGCAGGCACATTCACTATTTCAAACTGCCTTTGGTTTTTAAACTAGACGGGGAGACGAGATAAACCCGGGTGGCGCCATTCACCCGGTCTCTCCTTCATGAAAATAGAAACAGATTAGGAAGAAAACATTAAAGTGATAAATTAGTTTTTTCCATATGTTAAGTTTAAAACTGATATTTAAATAATGTTGATGAATGATATAAACCAGCCTCTAAACATGTATTATATCATATATTTTACGGTGCATTTCTCATTAAAAATGCTTATTTTTTTCAATGAAATTTTTTGATTGATTTTACTTTAAAAAATGCTTCTTTGTCTAAAGAATTTGAATAATGCAAAGAAATTAGGTAATATCTCGACTTTAAAAATTAGAAAACTCAAACTTTCTTTAAATTTAAATTCTACACCTTACCATTGTCATAGGATCCGATCCCATAAATAAATATTTACCGTTTGCTTCTCCCTCTAAAATCAACGAATCTTTGTTCATCAGCATACCCACAACTTAGCAACGAAACAGCCAGATTAATTTAAAGCAGAAATTATTCAGTATATCTCAGCATGCCAAGCATAATCCTCCTTTAACTTCATCTGTGTTAGGATGTGTCTATAGATAAGTAAGCTGCTTAGTGTCCTAGAGACGGCCAGTTTTATACTCAGGCACTCAAGTTATTCTGCAAGATTTAACCAGACTAGGGTTTTGAGTTTAATTTAGGTTCTTCTAAGAAATGTTTGGTAAATCAAAATGTTATTAAATTTATTATGGAGGATTAATTTAGATGGGAAAATTAAGAAGGAAAAATAAATATCGTAGAATAATTCTGTGTAGACCTTTGTGTGTGTGGTGTATTTAAGTGTTTATCGGCAATAAATAAAATATGCAGGCAAAAGTGCATCGACATTAAAACTTTGATTATGAAAACAGTCTAATTTAAATGACTTTTGAAAATGAATTGTATGTTTACAAAATACACTATAAACATAAATAGAAGAACACGAAAAAAGAAAGTGATACAGAAAGTAAAAGGGAAAGCGATAAATATGTTTTTTTATATGTTAAGTTTTAAAACTTATACTTGCATAATATTGATGAATGATATAAACCAGCCTCTAAACATATACTATATCACATTTTACAGAGCATATATCATTAAAAATGTGTAGTTTATATTTTTTCTTCCAATGAAATTTTTTGATTGATTTTACTTAAAAGAATAATTCTTTGTCTTAAGAATTTGAATAACGCAAAAAAAAAAAAAAAAAAAAAAAAAAAAAAAAAAAAATCTGGTGAAATTTTGAGAAAATAAAATCTTTCTAAAAATGTAAATTCCGCACTTTAGTATTATCATGCGATCCCATACGATAACTAAATACCTTTCGCTTCTCCCTCTAACAGCAACGAATCTCTGTTCATACAATTTAGCAACGAAATAGCCAGATTCATTTACAGCAGAAAATATCCAGTATCACTCAGCATGCCAAACATAATCCTGCTTATAACTTCCTGTGTGTTAGGGCATGTCTATAAGTAGGTAGGTACCTTAGTGTCCTACAGGTGGCCAGTTTTATACACAGCCACTGAAGTTATTCTGCAAGTTTTAACCACACTAGTGTTTTGAGTTTAATGTAGGTTCTTCTAAGGAATGTTTGGTAAATAAAAATGTGATTGAATTTATTACGTGGATTAATTTAGATGGGAAAATTAATTAAGAAAAATAAACGCCGTAGGAAAATTGTGGTTAGGTCTGTGTGTGGGTGGTGCATTTAAATGTTTATTAACAATAAACGAAATATGCACACAAAAGTGCCTGGGAATTAAAACTTTGATTGTGAAAACAGTCTAATGTAAATGACTTTTGAAAATGAATTATATGCTTAAAAAATACACTAGAAACACGATTAAAGTACATGAAAAAAGAAAGTGATATAGATAGAAAACGTTAAAGTGATAAATTAGTTTTTTCCATGTGTTGTTTTAAAACTGATATTTACATGATGTTGGTGAATGATATAAACCATACTTTAAATATGTACTATATCAGATATTTTACAGTACATATCTCATTAAAAATGCTTATTATCACGCGTTTCCATTTCATAAATACATATTTACCGTTAACTTCTCTTTTTAAAACCAACAAATCTTCGTTCACCGATATACATAGGGGAGACCGGGGGAATGGCGATAGCTTAAGAGAATTTTTTTTTTTCACCTCAAGAAAATGTTTTTTTTTTTTTTAATAGTAAAAATTCTAAAGCTGATTCATGATCTTTAGTATCTGTATAAATTTAACCGTAATCATAACTGTAAAGTAAGCACACGTAAAAAAAAAAATATATTTCAACATCTGTACAGTGGCGGGTTTACCCAGAATACTGGGGTAATTCCGCCACTCTTTAATGATCTAGTAAATACATAAAAATGATACTAGTAAACACATAACCTACTAAAAATATTTAGAAAGCAATAATTTAGTAGAATAATGAATAATTACAATGTTTCTTAAGCTAGATTTATTAATGTGCTAAGCTTACAATTTAACTCAAATTGGAAAAGTCACCCTCTGCCATGGTGGCGGCATTACCCCGAGAGGACAATATAGCGGAAATCCCTCAGCAAACCTGAAAAAAGAACCGAACTTGTTCAACAAATTGCATTAAAATGTCGGCGAATGCATGTAGATTACGGGTATTATTATTTTAAGTACCTAATGTTACAATAAAAGGTGTTTAACTTAACTCATTTAAAGCTTCAAAATAAGAAGCAACTAGATGAGAAGTAAATTTTCTACTAGAACAAACGAATGACGTACAAAAACATCACACTCATTCTAGATACTGTTTCTATTGTTGGCCTCTATAGTGCAGGCGCAATCCCTATCTCAAACTGCCGTTAGTTTTTAAACTAGGCGGGTGGCGGCATAACTCCGAATGGCCCATTCCCCCTGTCTCCCATACAACTTAGCAACGAAACAGCCAGATTAATTTATAAAAGAAATTATTCGTTATATCTCAGCATGCAAGCATAATCCTCCTATAACTTCATCTGTTACAGGTAGTGGCGGCGTGTATTCAGGTAGGTAGGCTTTTTGGTAACCTGGAGACTGCAAGTTTTATACTAATTCACTCAAACTATACTGCTGGATTTAACTAGACTAGGCTTTTGAGTTAAATTTAGGTTATTCTAAGAAATGTTTGGTAAATCAAAGTGTGATTGAACTTGTTGATGGGAATTATTTTAAATAGGAAAATTAAGGAAGAAAAAGCATATTGTAGAATAATTGTGGTTAGGTCTCGCTATGGGTGTGGTGCATTTAAATATTTATAGAAAATAAAATATGTATGCAAAAGTTCCTGAAAATTAAATCTTTCATTATGAAAACAGTCTAATGTAAATAACTTTTAAAAATTAATCACATGTTTACAATATACCCTAGGACCACGATTAGAATAGAGTACAAGAAAAAAAAAGAAAAGAATGTACACAGAAAAGCTTAAAGTGATAAATTTAGTTTTTGACATATGTTTTTAAATCATAGTTCTTATCATATATATTTATAGTGCATATATAAATATAATAGTAAAACATAAATGCATATTTACATTTTTTCTTCTAATGAAATTTTCTGAGCGATTTCACTTAAAGGAATGCTTCATTGTCTTTGTGCATATTACAAGCATTTGAATAATTCAAAGGAATATGATGAAATCTCGTACTTTTAAGCTTAAGAAAACAAAAACTTTCTGAACTTAAATTCTACACTTCAGCGTTATCAGGGGTTTCCATCCCATAAATAAATATTTACTGTTCACTTCTCTTGTTAAAACCAGCAAATCTTCGTTCGGCAATATACATACAACTTAGCAACAAAACAGCCAGATTAATTTACAGAAGAAATTATTTAATATATCTCAGCATGACAAGCATAATCCTTCTATAACTTCATGTGTTACAGGTAATGGCGGCGTGTCTATAGGTAGGTAAGCTGATTGATGTCCTAGAGACCGCAAGTTTTATACTCAGGCACTCAAACTATTTTGCAAGATTTAACTAGACTAGCCTTTTGAGTTTAATTTAGGTCCTTCTAAGAAATGTTTGGTAAATCAAAATGTCGTTGAATTTATTTGTCTGAATTATTTTATATAGGAAAGTTAAGGAAGAAAGAGTAGGGGAGACCGGGGGAATGGCGACACCTTAAGGGAATTTAAATTTTTTCACCTCGAAAAAATGTTTATTTTTTAATAGTAAAAATTCTAAAGCTGAATCATGATCTTTAGTATCCGTATAAATTTAACAGTAATCATAACTGTAAAGTAAGCATACATAAAAAATATTTTTTAAACCTCTGCACAGTGGCGGGATTACCCAGGACACTGGGGTAATTCCGCCACTGTACCGGAGTAATGCCGCCACTCTTTATTGATCTAGTACATGCATCAAATGGATACTAGGAAACACACAACTTACTGAAAATAGTTAGAAAGCAATGTAATTGAGCAAAATAATGGTTAAGCTTACAATTTACTTCATATTGCAAAAGTCACTCTGCTGAATCGGCTCCACAACATTAAAATGAGGCCATTTCTCACCCGATTTGCATGGTGGCGGCATTACCCGGAGAGGACAATATGGCGGAAATCCTCAAGCAAAGCCGAAACAAGAACCGAACTTGTTCAACACATTACATCAAAATTTCGGCGAATGCATATAGTTTACGGGTCATATTATCTTAAATACCTAATGTTACAATAAAATGTGCTTATCTCTACTCATTTGAAGCTCCAAAATAACAAGCAACTAGATGAAAACTACATTTTTCACTAGAACAAAAGAACGACGTACAGCAAAGTCACTCTCACTTTAGGCACTGTTTATATTGTTGGCCACTATAGTGCAGGCACATTCACTATCTCAAACTGCCCTTAGTTTTTAAACTAGGTGGGGTGGCGGCATAACCCGGGTTGGCGGCATTCCCCCGGTCTCCCCTACATTATAGTAGAATTGTGGTTAGGTCTCTCTGTGTGTGTGGTTCATTTAAATATTTATAGAAAATAAATAATATATGCATACAAAAGTGCATGAAAAATGAAATCTTTGATAATGAAAAAAATCTAATGTAAAAAACTTTTGAAAATGAATCATATGCTTAAAAAATATACTAGAAACGCGATTAGATTACACGAAAAACGAAAGTAATGTAAAAACAAAATATTAAAGTGATAAATTAGTTATTATCACACTTTTTTCTTTATCATAGTTTTCAATATATGTTTTTATCATATGTATAGATAGTGCATATCTCACTAAAAAAATGTATTTTATATTTTTCCTTCTAATAAAAATTTCTAATTGATTTCACTTAAAAGAATACTTCATTGACTTTGTGCATATTACAAGAACTTGAATAATTCAAAGAAATCTGATGAAATCTCGTACTTTTATACTTAAGAAAACACAAACATTCTTAAAATTTAAATTCAACACCTTAGCATTATCAGTGGATCCCATCCCATTCATAAATATTTAATGTTCACTTCTTCTAAAATCAACAAATCTTTGTTCGCCAATATACGCAAAACTTAGCAACGAAACAGCCAGATTAATTTAAAGCAGAAATTATTCAGTATATCTCAGCATGACAAGCATAATCCTCCTATAAATTCATGTTTTTTTTTTCTTCCAGTGAATGTTTTTGATTGATTTCACTTAAAAAATCCCTGCCGACCCGGCCTACAGGCGGAGGTAGATTTTGAAGTTAAGTATACTAATTTCACTAACAAAAACTAAATCATGATTATATATAAATCCACTGTAACAGTTTTATCTGACCGCTTTTGACGAGTTTTTATTTCATTTTTATATCTGGTTTTATCAGAATCATGTTAAGGGGACAAGGAACCTTAAAATCCTTAAAAATATTTTTTTTTTATTTTTTGAAAATTTCACCTAAATATTATTCAAGGGTACATTATATGCATTATGGTATGCATTTATCACAAAAAAAAAAAATTAAAAAAATTATTTTTGCGAAAAAAGGGAATTTTACGCGTCGTCTTAGAAATCTTCGAAATGCTCCCTGCGTCTTCCATATCAATGAAAATCCCCAATATTTTTTATAAAAGTTTGTTTTATATATATAAATAAAATAGAAAATCGAATTTTATATATTTGAATTTAAAAGTAAAAAAAAAATAAAAATAAAAATTTTGAAATTTTTTTGAAAAAATTTCAAAAATTTTCAATTTTTTAATTTTTTTTAACTTTTAAATTCAAATATGGAAAATTTGATGCTGTATTTTATTTATATGTAAAAAACAAACTTAAAAAAAATATTGGCGATTTTCATTGATATGGGATGCGCAGGGGGCATTTCGAAGATTTTTAAGACGACACGTAAAATTTCATTTTTTTTCTCAAATTTTTATTTATTTATTTTTTTTTTTTGTGCTAAATGCATGCCATAATGCATATAATGTACCCCTGAATAATATTTTAGGTGAAATTTACGAAAAATAAAAAAAAAATTGAAAATTTTTGAAATTTTTTCGAAAAAATTTCAAAATTTTTAATTTTTAATTTTTTTTATCTTTAAATTCAAATATATAAAATTCGATGCTCTATTTTATTTATATATTTAAATCAAACTTTTATAAAAAATATTGGGGATTTTCATTGATATGGGACGCGCAGGAGGCATTTTGAAGATTTCTAAGACGATGCATAAAATTCCATTTTTTTCTCAAAAATAAATTTTTTTAATGTTTTTTTTTTTAGATAAATGCATGCCATAATGCATATAATGTACCTTTGAATAATATTTAAGATAAAATTTACAAAAAATAAAGAAAAAATTGAAAAAATTTGAAAATTTTAAATTTTTTTGAAAAAATTTCAAAATTTTCCAAAAAAAAAATTTTTTTTTTTACCTTTAAATTCAAATATTATATTCGATGCTCTATTTTGTTTATATATATAAACCAAACTTTTATAAAAATATTGGGGATTTTCATTGATATGGAAGACGCAGGGGGCATTTCGAAGACTTCTAAGACAACGCGTAAAATTCCATTTTTTTCCTCAAAAATAAAATTTTATTTTATTTTTTTGTGATAAATGCATGCCATAATGCATATAATGTACCCTTGAATAATATTTAAGGTTAAATTTACAAAAAAATAAAAAAAAATTATTTTAAGGTCCCTTGTCCCCTTAAGGCGGTATTCAAAAAAATACTTTTCCATGCTCAACAACTCGAAATTTTCTCGCACATTTTCAGATTCATTTTTAATAGAAAAAATATGAAACTTGCTGACGTGATTTTTGAAAAGATTTATAAGCGACAAGTGTTTAAATTTTTCTTTCAATTACTTAAAACTTGATTAATAAACAATTATTTTCTCAGTAGAACAATATTTTTCGTTTCTAACACAATCGCTTCGGGAAATTCTGTTCAAAATGCCCACTTTGACATCATTTTTTGAAATATATTCTGCCTCTATCAAAAAATTGATCATTACGGTACATTATATAGTTTCTGAATAAGAGAATCTTCCAATTGGATGCGTTTGAGAGCAAAAATGAATTTAAAAATGAGTAAGAAAATAAGCAGTTTGGATTTGAATACACCCTTAATAAGATGATTTTTTTTCTTCAACCGCTATGTATTTTTTATTTGTTTTTGCTGTAAGAATTGATCCTATCAAAAACTTGTCTATATAAATGTTGTAGACAATATTAAGAAGATATATGATAAATTCATGGGGATTTTATATCTTGTGAATTGACGGAGTTGTAGAAATTTTTCTTCTTCAACCCCCCTTTTTGTTTTCGCTTTTATTATTATTTTTTTTTACGGTACGAATTGGTCCTATCAAAAACTTGTGAATATAAAAGTTATAGATAATATTAAGGAGATGTATAACAAAATTAATTGGATTTAATATCTTCAGAATTGACGAAGTTATGAATTTTTTTCTCCCAAAAACCCTATTTTTTGCGCCCCTTGAGCCCATTTTTAATTTTATCAAAAATCTGTGATACATAAATTTTTGGGACTATTTTTAGAAGTAATAAAAACTTTAAACTGATTTGATATGTACAAATATTTTTTGCCCATTATCGAATTTGACCGAGATTTTATGTCCCTTGATTTTATGTATCAGTTTTGAAGTTTTATCATTTTATTTATGTATCAGTTTTTGAATATATATATATATATGTATGTATATATATATAGATATAGATAGATAGATAGATAGATAGATAAAGTTTTTTACTGAGGGTGGTTTTGGGTTCTAGGGGTTATGATCGGTGTAGATCTGCAAATTTTTTTCAGAAATTCGAACATAGGAACGATCCCAATAGGTAGTATTTCATACGAAATCTTCCTAAAATGCTTCTTAGTCATAAGAATTTGTATAATACAAAGAAATCAGGTGAAATCTCGACATTTAAAAATTAGAAAAAACAAACTTTCTTTACATTTAAATTCTACACTTTAGCATTATCATGGGATCCGATCACATAATTAAATATTTACCGTTTCCTCTAAAACCCTCTAAAACCAACGAATCTTTGTTCACCAGCATACCCACAACTTAGCAACAAAACAGCCAGATAAATTTAAAACAGAAATTATTATATCTCAGCATGCCGGGTATAATCCTCCTTTAACTTCATGTGTGTTAGAGGTGTCTAGGTAGGTAAGCTGCTTAGTGCCCTATACCTGGCAGTTTTGTACTCAGGCACTCAAGTTATTCTGCAAGATTTAACCACACTAGGGTTTTGAGTTTAATATAGGCACTTCTAAGAAATGTTTGGTAAATCAAAATGTGGTAGAATTTTTTACGGAGGATTAATTTAGATTGGAAAATTAAGGAAGAAAAATAAATGTCGTGGGAGAATATTGTGACTAGGCCAGTGCGTGTGTGTGTGGTGTATTTATAGACAATAAATAAAATATGGATACAATACTGCATGGACTTGAAAACTTTGATTATGAAAACAGTCTAATTTAAATGATTTTTGAAAATGAATTATATTCTGTGTACAAAATACACTAGAAACACGATTAAAGTACACGGAAAAAAAAAAAAAAGTGAACAGAAAGAAAACGCTATGATAAATTAGTTTTTTCCATATGTCAAGTTTTAAAATGGATATTTACATAATGTTGTTGATTGATATAAACTAGTCTCTAAACACGTACTATATTATACATTTTATAGTGCATATCTCATTAAAAATGTGTATTTTATTTTTTTTCCTTGCAATGAAATTTTCTGATTTATTTTACTTAAAAGAATGCTTCTTTGTCATAAGCATTTGAATAATGCATAAAAATCTGGTGAAATCTCATATTTTTAAACTTAGGAAAAATAGAATATTTCTTAAAATTTAAATTCTAGTCTTTATCAAGGGATCCCATTCCATAAATAAATATTTACCCTTCACTTCTTCTTCTAAAACCTACAAATCTTTGTTCACCAATATATACATAGAACTTAGCAGCGAAACAGCCAGATTAATTTAAAGCAGAAATTATTCAGTGTATCTCAGCATGCCAAGCATAATCCTCCTGTAACTTCATGTGTGTTAGGGCGTGTCTAGGTAGGTAAGCTGCTTAGTGTCCTAGAGACGGCCAGTTTTGTACTCAGGCACTCAAGTTATTCTGCAAGATTTAACCAGACGGGGGTTTAGAGTTAAATTTGTGTGCTAAGAAATGTTTGGTAACTTAAAATGTGGTTGGATTTGTTAAAGGAAATTAATTTTGATAGGGAAATTAAGGATGAAAAAGTTATGCTGCTAGGTAGTAATTGTGGTTAAGGTAGCGGAGGGGGGAGGGGGGGCGTTATTTAAGTGTTTATAGGCAAAAATAGGATACTGCATGTAAAAATAAGTGCATTATTAAATTTTATACCTTTATGAACCGACCGTACTTTAAAGTACCATTAAAATAACTTATTATAAAGTTAATTTAATACATCTATTAGTAGTATTAATACAGTTTAAAATGAGTTATAGCTACTTTTTTTGATCTTGTTTCAAAAGCGTTATTAGTTGCACAAAACAAAAATATTTTTTTATGATTTCTTTTTCATTTGCATCTTTTTAACTTTCTTGACACTGAAAGATTGTGGGGGGAAAGTTTCGGTTAGGAAATATTTCTGTATTTCAATTGTAACAGCATCATATTTCTACATTTCCTAATTCTGTAAAATACAAAAAAAAAAAAAAAAAAAAAAAAAAAAAAATAATAATAATAATAAAAGATTTGAGTGGAGTTATAAATATTGCACAATATCCCTATAAATTTAAATTAATTTATTAATTTTAATTGGCAAAATCTTTCTAAAATTTATTAAATGATTGTGCAAGTCTTGTAATGAAGTTTCAAAAATTGGCAAAAAATGCTTTAGAAGATGAATTTTTCATGAAGTAATTTGGTATATAAAGGGTTTACAAAGTAAAAATTTAAATTGAAATGTACTATGAATCAAATGATTATAGCATAATTTTAAAAAGTACGATTAGAGCCTTTTTTTTTTTACGAAAAGTGTAAGAAGAAAAGTAACTTTTATTATATGACACGCATGCGAATATATGACCCGCGTGCTATAAGTAGCTCCTAAAAGAATATTGTTAGCACGACTGTAATCATAGTTCTAAAACAAAATATAATAAAATTAAATAAAATACATGAATTTACACAAGCCGAGGTTTTCAATTTTTTGAAATTGAAGAAGTTAATTTCCATCTTCTTGAATCCCAATAAATTTCAGTAAGGACTCAATAATTTAACAAATTAAGATTATATTTGAAGAATACCGATAAGAAGACACTAGACATCATCAGGCATTATAATCAAAAATTCCAACGATGAAATTATTGCGATTCGGCTTAATATTAGCCATATTGACAAATTTTTCTCCTACCTCAACCTGAGAGTTATTAATTGCGGAAATGAATGATATGAAACCTTCAAATTTTAAAGCATAACTGCAGTTCTGCTTCCATTCCGTTAAATAGTTATGAATCCAGGGCTAATTATATTTGGCATCGAAGATGCAGTACCTGAAATCGCAATTATTTTTTATTATTTTTTAAAATATAATCGTTACAATAATTATTATAGTGCAATATCTATACATGTTTGTTATATTTTTTAATCCCCATATTTTTTAATCCTAATGAATAAAATTTCAGGAAATTTGGATTAATTGATCTTGATAAGTTTTTTGTTGTTGTTTGCATGTCATGGTGACGTAGCATAAAAAAATTGCACTCGGATGTTTAAACTTTCAACGTCCTATACATAGACCATCATATAAAAATTTTATAATGTCATAAATGCATTTTTGTATATTAAAATGTAAAAAGTGCAATGCATATTGCTTCATTAAAAATGTATATACACATACAGTGAAACCTCTTGACGGAGACCACCCACTGGACATAAAAAAACTTTATTTTAAATAGGTGGACTTTGAATAGAAGTAATGGATAAAGCAAAGTTTCATGCAATAAATATTACAAAAAAATATTATTCAATTAGTTTATTATTATTTATGTCAATACAGCTTTAAAGAAGGAATTAATTGAAGTTTACATGGATTTTAACAATTTTTATCTTTAAACATTCTTTGATCACTTTAAACAAATTATTTATTTTAGTATTATTACTAACAAGTATAGAATTTCCTATCAATATTGATTTCAATTAGTGTTTCGTGAATTTAATTGGAGTACGCTCTTTGAATCAAAATGAGCTTCTAAAATATATTTTTAAAAACTTCCAGTAGTAACATTCGTTCTTAAAAATGGTTGAATTTAGTTTTAAAATAAAAATTTTAAAGTCTTAACTCTGTCAAGATTTTCCATAATGCGATTCTCTCAGGCTTCAGTTACATCATCGTAACACTCAAGAAATGCTTCATATTCGCGTGATTTGGAGGCATAATCGATTCAGGTATGAAGTAATCCTACCGTTCGACTGAAATATTTGAAAGTGGTCTTTCAAGGAGGGAGAGACCAAGTAACTCGTCTTTTAATGGAGTGAAATTTAACTTTGAGCCTATAGTAAAAAATTATAGACCAGAAATAAACGGTCTTTATGAGAGGTGGCCTTCATATGGAGGTGGTTTTTCATCTATGTTTCACTATATATATTTTTTTATTTTGCGATTTACATTGTTAGATATTTTTTACTCGCATTAAAAATATAACTAAAAAGTATGTGATATACAAATAATGGATACACTTTATACGAAAAATCCTCGAAAATGCATACAAAAAATTTAAAATTGGAAAATTTAAAAAATAAGCTTGTATTTTATGAAATAGAAAGTCTGTTTTTACAGACTTTACGGTTTTTAGCAGTCAAATTCAGTTTTCTGAGACAAAACACTAAAATACATATGTAAAAGAAACTTTTTATACTACCTTTTAAGCTGTTAGTTTTTATTTCTGCCAGTTTTACTTTTTTTGCTTTTTATTCAGAATATTTATAAGTCAATTTCATATCACTGTTGCATAACTCCATAACGAAATGCAAAAATTACTTCCAATTATTTGAGAAACACAGATTTATTCATCCATCAATTAAAAATACTTTAATGAAACGTTTCGAAAGAAAAAGCATAGGTTGAAATGTCACGGCTAAATACCCTGTATGCTTCAGTTACATGGATTCAAATGCTTCAGTGCAATAAGCGATCGCAAAAAAGGAACCAAACCCACAATTTAGGGCTGTTAACAAGGTCATTATGGATGTTTAAATTAATTTCGAACTCTTCAATGATATATTTACATAGAATAAATGAAATTAATTTCTCGATTTGAAATGATATCTTTCTAATGGATTTTAGATGTAAAGAACATTAAAAGATGGAACTCATCATAATATGCTTATGAAAGGCGAACATCATTTAATTTTGCAGGGGAGATTTAACGACAAGCGTTAATTTACATATTACATTTATGAAATTGATATCTTCTAATGAATGTTCTGCCTATAACACGATCACATTTAAAATGCGTTTATTAAGAGAAGGCACAAGACAGACTAAAACATAGAAATACAAAGTAAGTAAAAAGGCCTGAGTCAGGAAGACCTAGAATGGCGCCCTCTATCATTCAAATACCATTAATATTACAACAAATGAAGTAAATAGCTATATTTATGCCAAAAGAAAATGTAATCTATACCTGAAAGAAAATATAAACACTCCTACAATTTCTGCTGTAAATGAAAGTATAAAATTTAAATTGAAACCAGTTGATTGGGAATAATGTCTACTATTGATTAAATCGTTTAAAATACAATAGATTTTCTGTTATCTGACAATCGCGGAGCCAGGAATATTTCGGAAAATCGAAATCGTCAGATAATGTTGTGAGCATTATCAGATATACTTTTAAACTATACAGACATTACACTATAATTAATATTACAATAAATGAAGTAAATACCTACTGTCCTTCTATAAACAAGTGTTATATCATAAAAATATGTAAACAAAAATAAGAAAAATTTAATGCCAATTTCTGTAAGTACGGACCTTTTTTTTTTTTTTTTTTTTTTTTTTTTTTCAAAATAAAAATAAGGCAATTCCAAGAAAAATTTATTTGATGCACTTTTATGTCTAAAATTATATTTGCTTGCAGCAGGATTTTGGATTCTACCTTATAAATGCATATCTCTTACATCAATAACACATTAGTCAGATATTTTTCTTAAAAATTTTTTATACTAAAATTATGCATAAACATTCTGTACATTTATTGCAATAGGATTAAATCAAATTACGTTGTTTGTACAAACAGATGGTTCTTTTCTAATTAGCTTAAAATTGCATTGGATCATTAAAATGGGCCTTAAAAAAATCAGACTGATATAGAAACAAATGTTATTTATTAATTAGCATAATGCCGCACAATCCCTTTGCAAAAAGCCTAAAAAATATTAAGCCGATTGAGAAACAAATGGTCATTACCCAATTAGCCTAAAGTTGCATAGTCTCTTTGCAGTAAGCTTGAAAAATATCAGGCTGATTGAGAAACAAATGGTTATTTTCCAATTGGTCTAAAGTTAATTGCATAGGATCATTTCAATATACCTGAAAAATCAGGTTGATCGAAAAAAGTCAGACGGATCTTGAATTACCGTGACTCTTTGCAAACATCTTAGGCACTTTGCAAAAACTTTCAGTGTAAGTTATGCAGGTAAAATGCTGCAATCGCATTTGCGGTGTTTCAGTCAGCTTAGCTCAGAAAAGCTTTACTAAACAGAATTTTGTCTGGCAAAGTTGTCATTATGCATTAGCGAACTTCAAGTCATAACAGAAGCACATAACAGAAAGTCTGTTTCTCTCCATTATCGGTTTCGTAATTTGCTATGGTTATATAGTCTTCCCGTCTGTCTATACAAACTACGCTTCGCAAGATAAAAAGTGTTCACTGACAACATTTTATAAATTACTTTTAAGGAATCTCGAAGCACATGATTTGAAATATTTACTGTAATAATTTCATGTTATTATAATGGCCTATAAAACGCCCTCTGAGATGAATTTCAACAGCTCTGTATTTAACAGCGCAGTGCAATAAAGTATTTTTTTTCATTTTTATGTTTATCTATTTATTGATATTTATATTATAAAGCATAAACGTGTCTGTCATTAATATTAAACATAAAAATAACACCTGATGTTACAACACGCGCCGTTTTTTCTTTGATTGCATACATCTTGCTTCTAAATATCGTTTAATTCCAATTTTTACTCTGTCGAATACAAGAAAAGTACTTTGTACAAACAAAAATTATTTTTAACTGTAACTTAACTTACTGTTTTTTGATGGTTTTAAAAATAATTGCTAGTATTTTATTTTTTAATTCATCGCACATGTCGTATCATAAGCATTTAAAAAAAATTATTTTTTCTGCAACAGGGTTCGTAAATATAATGCTATTTTCGAAAATATTTCATATTTTGATATAGATCCAAGTTTTTTTTTTCATACAGGGTGTTCCAAAATTCAGCCAACAAATTAAGAGGAGTGATAGAAGGCGCCAAGAGAATGAAAAATTACCATAGAACATGGGGCTACAAACCACGTATTTAATCAAAAATGCAGGCTCTTCTACCCTAATTCAATTTGGTTTGACGGTAATAACTTTCAGAAAATGGAAGTATATTATAATGAAACATTTAATAGACATGCTCACTTTTGTTATAAAATAAGACAACATAAAGAAAAAAAGTTGTAGACGTTTCCATTATACGCGCCAGAAGTATGCACTTGACACTCCACATTTTGAACTGCGATTATCAGTTCATGCGGTATCATCGATTGTGTGAGTACCCTCTTTTCCCAGAATTTTTGGTAACGTTATAACATTTCACACGAATCAAAGTATCGTTGCATTTTCCTTGCAATGTTTTTATTTTTCTCAAAATTATTGCCGTCAACCCAAGTTCAGTTAGGATGAAACATCGTGTATTTGTGACTAAATAAGCGGTTTGCGACCTCATGTTCTATGGCAATTTTTCCTACTCTTGATGCCTTATATCATCCTGTTAATTTGTCGGTCAAATTTTAGAACACCCTGTATATATCGGATTATTTCAAAATAATCAACTTATCGAGGATTATAAATATTTTCGGACATGACATGACATCGCGGTGCTTAAGGAGTGCCAACGCAGCATGAAACGCCGCGCCGCCGCAAATAACCTTCAACTAAAAATGAAAAGAAAGATAAATTTCGAAGCAATGCAAGGTGTAAAAGTATAATTTGGGAACTCTGGTGGAGTCCCAAGGACTATTCTAGAGTTTAGAGCACGAGGTTAAATATAACCTGCAGAAATATGGCGCATATGGCATCCAAATAAATTTGGTGGCCCCACACTTCAGTCCTAATATAAATTAGAAATAAAATTACGCTTAGCGCAAAAACTTAATAAAACAATCTTCTAAATATTTTTTTCCTCGTTTTGTTTTTTTCACTTATGTAACAAAACTGAAGACTAACTAATTGAAAGCAGCTAATTGATTATTATAGCCACGTGTAAATAAGTTTTTAATTTGAAGGAAATTGTGCTGTTTTTAAAATTGGCAACAGTTTAAAATAACATCCTTTTCTAAAATATGAAAATATATCTCTCGAAATGCTAAAAATTTTAATTAAAAATGGAGATAAATCCTCAAAAAATGAGTCAAATAAAAAAAATAAATGCAGTCTGCACACCGGGAATGCCTAATATATTGTATGATGTAAAAATGTTTAAATTCCTATGTATAGTTTATGCTCATATAAATTTTTTTAATGAAAAGATTTTGACCAACTTTAACATCAAATATCTCTTAAAATGTTCATTCGATTTTAAAAAAGTCTGCATCAGCGAGCTTATTAAACATTTCTCTATAATAGAACCAATTTTCATATTTTTGTATGAAACAGTTTTCTTAATATTAACGAAGAAATACTCCCGGTCACAAGAAATATGAATGCCGATCTATGAATGTACTGGGAAGATCTACGCAGATTTTTATTGGTCCATTTCCAAACCGCTACTTTTTTTTATTCATAGAAGGAAAATTTGAACATAAATGTAAGATTGTGTGCTTTATTCATACCTTATCCTGTTGTGGCATTTAAATTGAAGAAAACCAAAACCAGAAAATATTCTAATGAAGCTGTAAAGAATTTCCGTAAATTAGACAGCTTATCTTTAAATAACTGTTTTAAGTAGATATGGTTCTACATAATTATTGGTTCTACATTTAAAAATTCAGTTTCAAAAGTACAGCTGATATAATACATATATATCCGATATACACTAGCGTGCAAAACTTAAGCAAAAGTCACAAAAAACTTATTTTTGAATGCATGAATGCTCAAAAGAAAACTATATAAGCAGTAAGTGTAGGAAAAAGATACTACCCTAACTGCACAGCCAGTCCATATGAACTCTTCTTGACACCACAAATGGTCACAAGAGTCACAGTCACTACAATGAACTGAAATGTGATATGTTTCATTCGTCACATTTTTACATTCATTTGGTCACTCCATTGAGAAGTTACTATGAGTGCAGTTTTGTGATAGGTCACCAGGTGACTTTATAATGAAGTTACCTTGTCACTATCATGTGACCATCATTCGGAGATTCCATTGTAAAGTCCCTATGATAGCTGCTTTGTGACGAGTTCCTAAGTGACAGAAAATGAAATCATCTGGTGACTTTTCACAAAAGAGTGCAATTGTGACTTCACACTAGAGTCTGGGTAATCTGAAAGTCACCACGTGAATTTATTGTGACACTATTTGGTGACCCATCGTAATGCAATGTTCATTATAACTTCAAAATTGACTCTTCATATGACAGTCACATGAGAATCACGAGGTGACTTCATTGAAATGTCACCTGGTGACTCATCACAAAGTAATAGTCACGATGATTTCTCAGCGGAGTCACCATATGACGATCATTTGAGAGTAATAATGAGACGAATGAAAAATCCCATGTTTTGTTTCACCGTAGTAACTGTGACACTTGTGACGATGTGTGACGTGAAGAAGATGTCACATCGACTAGCTCTGCTGTAGGAATAGTACCTATTTGAATTATATTATTTTCGTTTGAGTATACGCGTGTTAAAAAAAAGCATTTTGTGACTGTTGCTTAAATTTTGCACACTAGTGTATGATATATGTATGTCAAGATATACGTATATCACCGAACTCTGTTCTGTAATAATGCAAAGTCACATTTTAAGTGTTATAAAAAATATATTCAAAAGTAAGGGGATAAAAACAGATTTACCATATAGCCCAAATTTGGTTAAGGTACTTTTTTCTGGTTTATATGAATTAGACAATCATAAAAAAATACATACTATAATTTAATAAGAATGGTTTTGATAAAGATTCATTCTTCCAATTTATGGTTGAAAATATAAGGAATTGAATTACAATTGATTCTAAGAGATCTTTTAATATCCGATGAATTCAATTTAATACTCAACTAAAAGGTAAATTTGATGGAAATAATGTTGAAAATTCTTTTCTGTTGCCCACTTGTGTTCTATGCCTTACTTACTTGGTAATATCAACATTATTAGGACGAACAAGACGAGACCGCTCTACTGGATAAAATTATGAGTTAAGTCCTGCTTGTATTAAATATTATGACTGAAATATCTTTTGTTTGTTTTGAATTTGTTATCTTAAAATCGAATAAATTTAAATAAAATTTAAATAAAAAAACATAAATTGTAAACAGAGATCATAAAGTTTGAAATTGTACCCATAATCATTGCTTAAATCATTATTCGTTTTCTTATTTATCGTTAAAAAATCTACTTTTACAACATCAGGAATTGCAAAGACACGTAAGCTTTGCATAAAACTTCACGACCGTCAGTTATAACGTTTTGTTATCGCTATTACTACGACCTAATATCATTTCTAAATCATTTTCATGATATAAGCGATAATGTTTTATTTTCATAAGTGAAAGACATGAATATAAATTCGTACGATTTTCATAATAAAACACTTTTACATAATCATGACATCTTGGACGAAATCCAGCTATATGCTTTCATATCTTTGCATTTAGAGCCATGATGACATAGTTATGATGATTGTATAAATCCCAAGCATAACAGAAATTCAAAAGAAAGCCATTGTAAGCATAAAAAATAAGATGCAGAAACAGACGGCAAGCATACAGGCTCCGCCTCTTATCGTCTTTTGTTGAAACTTAGACAAAGGAAACTCGTCTTCGTATAGAAAAAAAAAAGGGAGTGGGCCAAAATGCCGATATCATCTTTTGACATGGTTTTTTTTTTTCATATTTTGTTATTCTTAAGTGAAAAAAATAATATAAATGTTTTTGAAATCAGTTCTCTTTCACGTATTTTTCTTTTCTTTTCTTTCTTTCTGTCTTTCTTTTCTTCTTTTTTTTTTTTTTTTTTTTTGTGGGAGATATTGCATAAATTATTTTCGTTTTTCATGGTTTATGTATATTAGTAAATATATAATTGAATAAAATAATTGTTAAACAATTTGATACTTTCATCTGACACATCTGATATGTTCTGTATTAGAAAACGTTAAAAAATAAGTCTGTTTCTGTTATTTCATGTTAAATTCTTTACCATCTGTAAAATCAGACTGTAAGATATTTCATAGCTATTTCAATATTACAACTAAAATTAGTCTGAAACTATAAAATTAATTCCTCCCTACAATAGGTTAGATGTTGATAAATATGTCTTATAATGCTTGGATTCAATAAAATTATCTGTCAATAAATCAGCTTTAAATGTATATTGTATTTTAAACCTATCTAAAATTGTACCCTATGACATAGAAAAAGTTATTGAACTGAAAACAAGTGTTTTTATTGCGTGTTTCTAAACACTTACTAGGAATTACAACGTTTTGGTTTATTACTACTACTTTGTTTTAGACATATCTTTAAGAGAAAATAAGATTAAATAATTTTAAAAAAAGGGAAACATTATAAAAAATATATTTCAACGCAACGTTATTCATATTATATATACAATTTAGTGATATTCACATTTGAATATTCATATAAAGCTGTCTGGAGTTAAAAGAATGAAGTCGTTTGTTTCATTCCAAAATTTAGAAAATCACCCTATGGCACACTTAGAGTTGTTGAAGGGAAAATAAGATTAAAATAGTTTTAAAAAAAATCGGGATAGGGTACATTGTTGGTGCTCTCATTTCATGAATATTTATGTAATCAATGCAGAGATGAAAAATTTTGATAACACCATCGTCATTTATGACAACTTTTACGTAACGCAATCTAATACGCATAAACCCCAGAGACGATTTTGAAAATAATAACAGATATATTTTTTTTTTCAAATGATGCCACAAAGTATATACAGCGAACAATTAAAAGCTGTCAAGATAACCGATTCCTTACGAATAATCCGCTTAATTATTCGAAAAATGTCTGCTTACTCATGCATTTATTTAGGCTGTGTATAAAATTTCTTTTCATAAAAGAAGGAAGGATAAGTGGCCAATCTAAGGGTTGATGAATTTTTATGATACCTTTTTAATCAGTAAAGTTTTAGAAACAAATACCAGTGGTAACTATAATAACTTTAGTTTCAATTGCTATTTTACATTGTTTTAAAAATCTATTTTAAAATGCACACACTACTTTAAAAGAAAAATTAGAAAATGGCCACTTTGCCAATTTTCGTCATTTATGAACTTTCACGTACCGCAATCTAATACGCATAAACCCCAGAGACAATTTTAAAAGTAATAAGAGATTTTTTTTTTTTTTTAAATGGTACCACTAAGAATATACAGCAAATAATGAACAGCTGTCAAGATAACCGATTCCTTAAGAAAAATCCGTTTAATTATTCGAAAAATATCTGCTTACTCATGCATTTATTTAGGCTGTGTATAAAATTTCTTTCCGTAAGGGAAGGAAAGATAAGTAGCCACTCTAGGTGTTGATGAATTTTTATGATACCTTTTTAATCAGTAAAGTTCCAGAAACAAGTACCAATAGTAACTATGGTAACTTTAGCTTCAATAGCTATTTTACATGAAAAAATTTTTTTTTAAATGTACACACTACTTTAAAAGAAAAATTACAAAATGGTCACTTTATCCTTATAGACTGGATAAAGAGGCCAGCATAGGTAAATGAACAAATCACATTGATTCAGGATGTATATATTTTTAATCAACACAAGTTAAAGCAACACAAATTACGAATAAGTATTAAGTTTTCTCATATTTTAAGTATAGTGCAGGCAATAGAGACCGTATAGGGACTCTACCTAGCAAAATTAATGGTAGTACTGGAAATCGGCTTTTTAGATGTTTTTTGGGTCGCTGAATCCGAATTTGTAACTTCCCACAAAAATTTCCCCCGGCAACCCCCCCCCAAATTTTGGTAAAAAGACCCCCCCAAAAAGGTTTTTATTACAAAATTCCATTTTTTTATTGTTTTAGGGGAAAAGTAGCTAGAAATTCAGAAAGTAGATAAAATTTGCAACAAATTAGATATATGACATTATGACTTAGGATGAAGGGGAAGGGGGATCTGCTTCGGAACATGCGCCGCAGTGCTGCGTGGACTAACTTGCGCAATTCCACTTAACCACTCACACGTTTATATTAGCCCTCCCATCTTCCCTCCGAACTTTCTCTATAAGGTTTACTTTAAGTTTTTTGGATCGCTGAATCCGAATTTTTAACTTACTCCCAAAATTCCCCCCCCCCCCAAATAGTTGTTTTTAACTAAAATTTCTTATTGTTTTAGGGGAAAAGCATTACGAAATTCAGAAACTAGACAAAATGTGCAACAAATAGGATATATGACATTATGACTTAGGATGAAGGGGAAGGGGGGATCTGCCTCGGAACATGCGCCGCAGTGCTGCGAGGACTAACTTGCGCAATTCCACTTAACCACTCACACGTTTACATTAGCCCTCCCATCTTCCATCCGAACTTTCTCTATAAGGTTTACTTTAAGTTTTTGGATCGCTAAGTCCGAATTTTTAACTTACCCCCAAAATTTCCCCCCCGATCCCCCCCCTCAAATAGTTGTTTTTAACTTAAATTTCTTATTGTTTTAGGGTAAAAGCATTACAAAATTCAGAAACTAGACAAAATTTGCAACAAATACGATACATGACATTATGACGTAGGATAAACGGGGAGAGAGGGGGCTGCCTCGGAACATTCCCCGCGCGCTCTTCTCAAAAACCAAATTTTTTCAAAAAATCAATTTTTTGGGAGGTTGCCGGCTGAAATTTTGGTGGGAAGTTACAAATTCGGCTTCAGCGACCCAAAAAACATAAAGTGAGTCGAAATTCAGAACTAGTATTAGTTTTGCCAGATAAAATCCCGTATTGCCTGGACTTCATAATTTAGTGCACGTAGCGCCGCAGTGCATGTTCAGAGGCAGCTCTCACCCTCCCCGTTCATCCTAATTCATAATGTCATATATCCTATTTGTTGCAAATTTTGTCTAGTTTCTGAATTTCGTAATGCTTTTCCCCTAAAACAATAAGAAATTTAAGTTAAAAACAACTATTTGGGGGGGGGGGGGCTTTCAGGGGGGAAATCTTTGGGGGAAAGTTAAAAATTCGGATTCAGCGACCCAAAAATCGTAAAGTAAACCTTATAGAGAAAGTTCGGAGGGGAGATGGGAGGGCGAATGTAAACGTGTGAGTGGTTAAGTGGAATTGCGCAACTTAGTTTACGCAGCACCGCGCGCATGTTCCGAGGCAGATCCCCCCTTCCCCTTCATCCTAAGTCATAATGTCATATATATAATTTGTTGCAAATTTTGTCTACTTTCTGAATTTCTAGATACTTTTTCTCTAAAACAATAATTTTTAATAAATATTTTTTATAAAAACCTTTTTGGGGGGTCTTTTTACCAAAATTTGGGGAGGTTGCCGGGGGAAATTTTGGTGGGAAGTTACAAATTCGGATTCAGCGACCCAAAAAACATCTAAAAAGCCGATTTCCAGTACTACCATTAATGTTGCTAGGTAAAATTCCTTATTGCCTGTACTAGTATTAAATCTTTACAAGATAAACAATCAGTAATGAGAATTAGTATGTGGAATGGAGGAATACAAGTGCCCCCAGCAGATATGCAGACTGCAAATGTCGAGAGTAAGTCTTTATCTGAAGAAGTTATTGCCCGACCTGTCTTCTTTCTTTCAAAGAAAATACTTTGGTTAGTATTTTTTATGAACAATGAATAGGAGGAACAAAATCAATAAGTTTTTGCCCTTACATAGAAATAATTGAGTGAATTTTGTGAAATTGCTACATTTTATGAGTCCTTTTCTATATAGTCAGCGTGCACAGTAACATATTTGTGTAGTTGGTGTTTTAAGAGAGGAGGAGGATGTATTAAAAGGATTGTAAAATATTATATTTTAATTCTATAACTAGACCTATTCTACTATGATAAAGTTATTCCTCACGATAAAACACAGACAGTGATAAATGAGTTTTAAAGTGTCAATTGAATTATATGTCACTAATTCAGGCCTGTCTTAGTGACTGAAGTTAAAGTTTCCCAAGGGGGGGGAATTTTCTAACTTTTTCCGACCCCCCCACATGTTACATATTGTTGGAAAGCCCTGTGACCACTTATTCATGCTATGCACCTCCCGAGTCCCTCCCCCCAAATTTGCTCTCCGGGTTGGGGGGGTACTTTTCGAAATTTTCTGGACATCATTCATGCACCCGGGAGAAAATTTGGGGGGAGGGGCTCGGGAAGTGCATAACACAAATAAGTGCTCCAACAATATGTCACAAGTGGGGGGTCGACAAAAGTTAAAAAATACCCTCTTTGAGTCTACTATCACACCTCCTGGAATACATCCTACCCCCTCTCTTTGAAATACCTTTTGCAGAAATATGTTACTGTGCACGGTGACTATATAAAAAATGACTACTACAATGTAGCAGTTTAATAAATTGCACTCAATTATTCATATGTGAGGGCAAAAACTTACTGATCACACTTACACCCTCGTAAAACATCGTTTACGGGCAAAATCTGCATCTGGCCATTTTGCCCAATCTCTTTGTGTCCACTTTGCCCGGAGTGATAGAAATACAAAAACTGTGGCCTATCATCTAATTTACATAACTCAGCGTTTTCAAACATGCATCATTTAAAAGGTTACTTCTCACTGATCAAACAGCATAAGAAAAAATAATTATAATACTGCATATTATTTAGCTATAATAAAGAAAGGAATTGTACCACTTGCCTAAAATCAAAAATGCAAAAAAAACAATAAAATAAGTTCAGAACTAGAAAAATGTAGCCTTCCACTTCAAAGGCGCAGGCAATACTACCCGCGTCTGTGACGACTGTTTCACCCAGTTCCTGCTTGGCGGGGGCATTATACAAGGGGAAAAACTTAAATGGTCGCTTTGCCCTCACAAGTAAAAGGATATTCTATAATGGAATAATTTTCGAAAATAAGGATAACCCATACAAGGGCACCCGACTTAGATCTGCATGTGCATTAAATCGTACCAATTTGAATATTATAGTGATATTTGAAAGTATTTTATTTTTTCCTTAGAGAATAACTAGAATTACCAATTTATTGCTTTAACTAAAAAGTAAAAAAAAAAAGAAAAACTCATTCGAAACTTGTAAAAGTTATCTGCGTTCCTTACAAATTAATAGTTGCGATTTCAAAGAATTTCCTCAGTTTCACATAAAATAAGGGATATTTTTAGTATAATCATATTATAACGTCTATTATATGGAAATTTCTATGCTCTTTTATTATTACAGAATAAAATAGTAATAATTATAATGTAACAGGAATAAAAGTACAGTATTTTATAATTTTACATTTAACCCCAAATGAAATTTTATATTTTTTCTATGGAACATTTATCTATTAGCTTATACTCTGATTATGGATATGTAATGTACAAATTCCGCTATTATCCTTGCATAGCGTGTATAAAGTTGTTAAAGCTAATTTGATTCGACAATTAGAATAAAAGTGTTCGGAATGTTCTTTACATGTAGAGATCAATCCTTCATGCACGCACAAATGCCTTTCTATCGCATGCAAAAAAATTTTAGCACGGCAATAAATAATAATAAAAAAATAACGAAGAAATGTAGAAGCATTAATTTCGTTCTGAGTTTTTTTCTCCATGTACTTTATTTAGTACTGCTTTGCAGAATATATTAACCTTTCACGCAAACTTGTTTTTTAATGTCTTATGCCCTAATTACTTATATAGAACAAGGGCATAACTGAGGAATCCAAAAGAAATAAACGGTCAAGTGCGAGTATTACTCGCATTCAGATTGTCCGTACAATAAATATATGAATTGTTAACTGTATTATTTAAAGCAAAAATCGTCGCTAAAAGAATGATAAGACTTTGTAAAAAACTATACAACGTAAGGTTTGGTATAGCTGTATATACTAAAAAAGTTTGAATGGGTATACCATAAAAGTTTAAAGAAACATGAAGCCTAGATAATATAAAATATTGCTACTCTCTATAACTCTTTTTTTTTTAAATCTTATCTTAATCTGTTTATGGTGAACTTAATTCGATACTGACAGTAAAAATAGTGCATATTTAATCTTCATTTGGCATTTGGTAAGACTAAGTTTATCGTAATAATAATCTTTTCTTTTTACAGTGTAGCTGAAACAAAAATCTTGTTCAAAGTTTTAACTTGGCATTGTGCTAGGAGCGCTTCGAAATGAGGTCGCAAAATTGAAACGCCGCTTTGGTCCGTGCCGTTTTTTCCCAGATAATTTTTTAATTAACGTTTTAAAGACACGGAAGGCATATTGAGAGATCTACTCAATGCAACTAGGCGCGAATACCATAGTATGTATGTGATTAATTCTAATTAAATTAGTCTGTTTTTAACAATTTGACATTTATAGCTTTTATACTGCTACTGGAAATTGCATTACACAAATGTATTATTAAATGTTGTTATCTATGCTTTAAAAGCCGATGGTACATACAGTACGCCGCTCTGTCATTATGTATGTCCAAACTGTCCGTATCCAATAGTCTTTATTACTTTCCCCAATTTGAACTTTCCATGTTCCATAGTTTACGAGTAAAATGGCTGGGACAGACAGATAGACACAAGAGTGATCTTATAATGGTTCCATTTTTACTTTTTAAATACGGATCCCTAAAAATAAACCGTTTCTCATAATTTTATAGCAAATATTAACTGCTTAAAGCACCACATTTATTCATCGAACAAATAAAAATGTTTTTCAAACAATTTCGAAGTATGGATATAGTGATATTAAGATAATGTTTCAATAAAAAATATTAATTACAGACATTTAATAGAGTTTATTAGAAAGTTATTAAGTGTGTAATAATAACTGTGCTTTAAAAATATATTTTGTTTAATTATGCTAAAATAGATTGGTAATGAAAGGTCATTTTTTACTTCTCCCAACATTGCCAATTCTTTGCTAAGATGTTTCGATTTTTTAAATTTAATTTTGGATGCATATTTATGGCCTGCAACATAGGTTTATTTAGGAAATTCTTAAGTATTTCGATTTTTTTAACATGATTTTTATAGTTTTCTCGCTAAGAAGCTATTATTATCAGCTTGATTTTTTAAAAATTTGTTTTACTTTATTATTCAACTCTGGGGATCTAACCCGAGCTTTCCGCGTTACAGAATATATGTAAAAACATTTATTTCATTAATTGCGAAAAGGTGTTAAATAAAAATTATAAAAAACAAAAAGAATGTTTTATAAGTAAATAATAATGATACAGCATTATTTAACTTACCGAAATTATGAAATGAGTTACTCTATGGTCATGAGTATAAAAATAAGCATCGAATCAATAATGAAATAAATAAACGTGCTTGTCTGGAAAAAGAATTTGGTGAAGCTGAAACATGTAAACTGTCTATTTCTAAACACATTTGTTTACTGTATTTATAATTTTTATTTACCATTCTTTTAACAATTAATGAAGTATTTTGTATGTGAGAGTTCGGATTTATTATAGAAGAACTACTGATAAAGTCAATAAGCTACGGGGCCAGCGAGGCCAAAGTGATCATTTGAGTTTTTCGGCTAACACTTAGAATAAAACTGCTTGGAATGTTCTTTACATGTAGGGATCAATCATTCATGCATGCACAAATGTCTTTCTACCGCATGCAAAAATTTTCAACATGCCAATAAATAATAATAAAATAACGAAGAAATGTAGATGCATTAATTTTGTTCTGATTTTTTTTCTCCATGTAATTTTATTTAATGCTGCTTTGTAGAATATATTAATCTTCTACGCAAACTTGCTTTTTAATGTCTTATGTCCTATTTACCAATATAGATCAAGCACATAACTGAGGAATCCAAAAGAAAAAAATAACCCGTTTCACTATTTTATAGCAAATCAAATATTAACTGATTAAAACACCATGATTCTCATCAAACAAGTAAAAATGCTTTTCAAACGATCTCGTAGTAGTATACAGTAATATCAACAGAATGTTTCGATAAAGAAAGATTGATTTTGATAATTTAGTGCGCTCATTAAAAAGATATTACTTGTACATTAATAACTATGGTTTAATAATATATTTTGATTAATTTTGCTTAAAAAGATGGGTAGATAAAGCTAATATTTTACGAGAAAATTTCGTTTTTCGTAGAAATTATTTACAAATTAATTCCTGCTTAAATTAAAATTACCGTTTTAGTGAAAATTTTCAATTTTTTTTTATCTTTTTATTTAGAAGCTCAATTGTCTACGATTACAAATCTGTTTTAATTTTATTTCTATGATTGCTAGAAGAAAAGTTACGGCTAATTTGATAAACAGGAAGTAATGAGTCAAATACCCGAAGTGGGTGTAGGAAGGCCAGGAGAAATGTAAACAATATTTCTATGAATCCCTTTCTTATTTTTTACATAAAAGATTATGTGTCAATTCGAGTATATTTATGCGAGCTAGAGCACGAACAGGCGGCAGACTGACAAATCGAGTTATAAACAATTTTTAACTGTTGGAAAGTGTTAAAAACTCTATTTATAATGCTCTGTTTAACACATATAACATAAATATTTAAAGGAAATGTCAAAATAAATAAATAAATACATAAATTAGTAAATTTCTTATTAAAAATGCTATTACTTCTAATAATGGATTTTCAAAACGAAAACTTCAAAAGGTTTTAAATTTTATACTTAGAATTCTTAAAAAAAAAAATAAATAAATAAATAAAAAAATAAAATAAAAAAATGAAAAAAAAATGAAAAAAAAAAACAACTGGGTGCGATATGTGAATTGAATAGGAAAACCTTTCTAAACATATAAAAATATTACAAAAAATTAATTATAATAATCATTATTTTTTAATTCAGATCATTTTTAATCCTGAAACTAATTTCTTTTATAATGTCTATGTTTAACTCTTGTAACTAAATTTGTTAAAAATGCTGTTCATAAAAATGTACTTATTGGTAATGCTTTTGTTTTTTAAAATGCATATTCGAAATGAAAAATTTCGCGTCATTCATATTACGTTTTCATATTTACGTTTCTTCTTTTTTATGTTACGATCTTTCAGAGGCTTTATCTTGACTTCGCAATTTTAAGGAATGAGTCCAGTTAAAATGAAATGGTTCTTATTTTGTTTTATATCTCCTTAAAAACTTCACTAAAAACATTTTTTTCTTTTACTTTACTATTAATTTCTCTGATTCATTATTTATGCATGCAGGTACATGAATGTTTAATTTGAAAGCTTTTAGGAAAAGTAACTCAGTTTTTAATATTAATAACACTCCTGAGGATTTTCATTTTGAATGATTAAAAGATTTGTGTTATACTAAGTGGGTTAAGGACTATAAACACATAAAGAAAAACTTTTAACTGGTCTTTTGACAAACTCGCATTGCAAGGCAATACGCTAATTATTCGTGAATGAATCTATAAATTGTTCACAGCTCACAGAAATACCACATCAATTATGATGTTTGAAAAAAAAAATGTATGCCACCATTATCAGAAAAAAAATATATATATATATAATCAACAATAATTATTGGCTTTTTAACGTATTTTCTCCCGATTCGTTTGTATTGATTTTGAGCATATCAACTTCCAATAACCTTGTAGAAATAGGATTGGGATATAATATGTTAGATATCTAAAAACAGTGTAAATTGCCTATTTTAGTTAGATTACCCATGTATTTGTATAAGAAGCAGATACATGAATATTTAATTTGAAGTTTTTTATGAAAGAATATTCACTTTTTAATATTAATACTCGTGAGTATTTTCATTTTGAATGATTAAAAGATTTCTAATTATACTAAGTGGGTTATGGACTATAAAAACGTAAAGCAAAACTTTTAATTTGTCGTCTGACGAACTCACGTTGCAAGGTAATACGCTAAGCAATCATGAATGAATCTATAAATTGAACACAGCTCACAGAAAATTCACAGCAATTAGGCTGTTTGGAAAAAAAGTATGCCAACATTATCGAAAGAAAAATATATTAGCAACAACGATTATTAGCTTTTTAACCTATTTTCTCCAGAAACGTTTGTATTGATTTTGAGCATATCAACTTCTAATAACCCTGCAAAAATAGACATGGAATGTAATATGTTAGATATCTAAAAACAGGGTACTTTGCTTATTGTAATTTAGGGAAAATTCTAGTAAGATTACCCGTATATCTGTATAAGAAGCAGATACAAGAATATTTAATTCGAAGACTTTTATGAAAGTAATTCAGTTTTTAATATTAATACCCATGAGGATTTTCATTTTGAATGATTAAAGGACTTGAGTTATACTAAGTGGGTTATTGACTATAAACACGTAAAGCAAAACATTTAACTGGACTTTTAACCAACTCACGTTGCAAGGTATAATTCGTGAAGCTATACGCTATGCATTCGTGAATGAGCCTATGAAATGTTCACAGCTTACAGAAATATCTCAGAAAATTAGGCTTAAAAAAAAAAAAAAAAAAAAAAAAAAAAAAACAGTATACTACCATTATCGAAAGAAAAATTTATAATCAACGAAGATTTTTAGCATTTTAACGTATTTTCTCCTGATAACGCTAGTATTGATTTTGAGAATATCAGCTCATAATAACCTTGCATAAATAGACATGGGCCGTAATATGTTGGATATATAAAATCGGTATAATTTGCCGGTTGTATTTCGGGAAAATCCCAAATGAAATTGTATTGTGATCACACACATGTTAGTATAATTTTTTTTATAAGAAAGTATATGTAAGTTGTATAGAATGGCCTCCATTATTCATGAATAATGCAGATGTTAATTATTTTTATTCAGATGTTTAAAATGCTGCTAATTACATTACAATGTCATTAATTATTCTCAATATGTAAGAAAATCTTATGCATTATTTTTAATATTTGAATAAAAGCAAGTGTAGTGAATGAAACTGAATATGATATCCAGATCAAAGAAAAAAATATATTATAATGCATAAAATAAATATTTTCTTTTATTTTTATTGAGAACAGTAATGAAATCTTGAAATTGTTTTGAAGACAAAATGTTTAATAAAACAATTTTTGAAAAATCATTTTTATAACAATTTTTTTAATTCAGTCTAGAATTCTTACTAAAGATAATTATAAGTAAAATGTTCTTTATAATTCTTTCAACCTCACTTTCTAAAAATAATTCGATCAAAAATTCAGAAAATACTTTTTTACAATGCTATTGCTTATAATAATTACCTATAAAAAATTATGCATTTGTCAAAATTTTCATATTTAGATTTGACTTTTTAAAAATTAGTTAAGCTGAAAGAGCATTATGAAGCTATTTTAAAGAAAAACAAGAACAAAAAATCATGCTTTCAGAATAGATTATGAAAGAGTTTCCAATACATTCAGAATACTGTAACAATACTTTAAATTTTATTAAGGTGTAAGATGGTGACTAAACAAACAATTTCATGTTCTGACAAGGCAGGGAGGCCTACCTAATGGCTTGAGCAGAACAAGCCCTGCCTGGTTAAGTATGTTTACTAAGACTTCCGCTTATTAACAGATTTGAAAAAGATATCAGAATATTAATTTCAGATAGCAAGCCAGTTGTCTGAGCGTGCTACTAAACAATACAAGGTATGAATTATATGAGAACGGAAATAATTTTAAATGAAACGCTAGTTATTACAAAACTGCACATTCCACATTAATTTTTACAACACTACCTCTAAGTACAAAACACAAATTTCATGCCATGAAAAATGATGACACACATGTTCAGGCACAGAACAAGTGTTGTTTTCTGATTGTTAAAATAATTAACTCATAAAAACAGTGAAAATATTTACAATATCTACAATACAAAGTTTCATTTCTGAAGTGCTGGGAATGTGTACAACACTAGATGCTTACCTATTGTGAGGTAATTCTGACAGATTTGTTTCTAAGATATGACTAAATGAACAGTTTGGAAAACTCATAGCGCATTTAAAAACCCAATTTCTGATCAATAGTCAGAAAATACTTTATTTTATTTGTGCAGCCCTGTATATGATCTATCGATAGATTTGTATGTTATATTATAGACTATTCTAAAAGTTAATTCATTTAAATGTATAGCAAAGAAAAATTCCATTCAGCCATTTCCCTCAATAAACGGAAATGTACTTCAGAAATTTCGTGCAACTCTCTATACGATCTATAGAATTTATGCGCAACAAGTAATAGAACAAAATAGTTACATTTAGGCCTTTAGTGCGCAGCTTTGCATATATGCAAACAACAGTGTTTTGAATTTAATAGATTTTTTTATTCTTACATAACTTAATTCACATCAGAATATTAAAATAGCAATATTTGCTTTAAATAATAACAGACTTTCCGTATTTAAATTAAGCGAAATTAACCATTGAAACTTTCTGGTGTAAAGTTAGATTCTCTGGACTACGTAATTTCTAAAACGTATTCTAATTTGGGAAATAAAGGGTTAAAGGTTAAGCTTTAAAAAATAAATAATTATATAAAATAAGGTATTTGAAGACATACTTATCAAAATATTTACTAATTTGTAATATTTTAAAGTAAAAAAGCCACACGACAGTAGTCTTTATTTATATTGCAGATGTGCAACAGAAGGAAAGATTGACTTATTATATTAAAAATGATCTCTGATTTTTTTTCCCCTGTGTAATAAACCTTTCAGAGAATCAGGTATAATTTTTCGAAACAAAATAAAAAATCGCGTAATTAAGGGTTAAAAGCGCGTATTAGAACTGGAAATTCAGTTCCAGCAATTGTTGTTTATAGGTTTCACTAGTTCAATTATTGTTCATATCCTTCTGTAGCCAAATTCATTTATGTAAATAACCGATAAATTCTATGCACACCTGAATGTTATAGGCAGTTCAAATAAGAAACTATTAAAAATGCTTAAATTTTCTTATACCTATATTTCAGGCATTATAGTAGCCACCAGTATAGACACTTTTACCGCATTTGTTTTACATTAATATATAATGATTCATGACACTTAATTTTCATTTTAAAAAATCTTTTATCTTTCGTTTTGTACATATTAAAATCGAACATTATAATTTACATTTCTTTATTTTTCTTAAAAAAACAAACCACATTTTTTTACTTAAAAAGGACATAAAATCCGGTATATCGTTAAAACTATGCTATTTATAAATATATATTGCATTGTCCATACTCTTTGGCACTTCTCTGAAAAAACGTTTTCGTCCATTTCTTGGACTTCTTCAGTTTCCCTTGGCGGCTCGCAGTTTCATTTTCGACCTTTTATCATCTCTCTCTTTCCATTTTTTCCCCCTTCTCCCTTTTCACTTTCCCCTTCTTTCCAGCATTTTTAGCCAACGGGAGTCAACATTTGCATGCGCCATATCGTTGCATACATTTTTTCTTTCGAGGTTAATCTCGATAGCCTCTCTCATTAGGGTGTTGTGGGGATTATCATATGCAGCTATTTTTTCTATTTTTATTGATTGAGGTATTATGGGGTTTTTAAAATTTGTTCTTGAGAAGGCTGTTGCTTGATTATTATATTTTATGTCGCGGATATGCTCCTTATACCTTTCGCTTATTTTTCGCTTTGTCATCCCGATGTATGTAATTTCCTTATTGTCTGTATTTGAGGCTTTAATTTTATATACTCCTGCCGTCTGTAATTCGTCGTATCTTTCTACAGACGGCAGGAGTATATAAAATTAAAGCCTCAAATACAGACAATAAGGAAATTACATACATCGGGATGACAAAGCGAAAAATAAGCGAAAGGTATAAGGAGCATATCCGTGACATAAAATATAATAATCAAGCATCAGCCTTCTCAAGAACAAATTAAAAAAACCCCATAATACCTCAATCAATAAAAATAGAAAAAATAGCTGCATATGATAATCCCCACAACACCCTAATGAGAGAGGCTATCGAGATTAACCTCGAAAGAAAAAATGTATGCAACGATATGGCGCATGCAAATGTTGACTCCCGTTGGCTAAAAATGCTGGAAAGAAGGGGAAAGTGAAAAGGGAGAAGGGGGAAAAAATGGAAAGAGAGAGATGATAAAAGGTCGAAAATGAAACTGCGAGCCGCCAAGGGAAACTGAAGAAGTCCAAGAAATGGACGAAAACGTTTTTTCAGAGAAGTGCCAAAGAGTATGGACAATGCAATATATATTAATAAATAGCATAGTTTTAACGATATACCGGATTTTATGTCTTTTTTAAGTAAAAAAATGTGGTTTGTTTTTTTAAGAAAAATAAAGAAATGTAAATTATAATGTTCGATTTTAATATGTACAAAACGAAAGATAAAGGATTTTTTAAAATGAAAATTAAGTGTCATGAATCATTATATATTAATGTAAAACAAATGCGGTAAAAGTGTCTATACTGGTGGCTACTATAATGCCTGAAATATAGGTATAAGAAAATTTAAGTGTAATATGGGCATTAAATGAGACAGAAATTACTGTCGAAAAACACTGGCTAAATATTAAAAATGCATAAAAAAAGATTTTTTTCCTTGCTATTATTGATAAATTCAAAATGTTTAACAAAACATTTTTTTAGAAAATCATTTTAAGAACAATATATTTTTTAAATTTATTATTCAGTTTCTTTTCTTACTCACGGAAAATGTATTTAAAATGGTCTGTCTGACTTTATGATCTTGACTTTCTGAAGTTGCTCTCCATAAAAATCAGCAGATTAATTTTTGACAATGTTATTGTTTTTAAGAATACAATTTCGAAAAAGAAAATTTCCACATCTTTTTAAAATTTGAATACCTAGACTTCCTTAAAAAAATGTTACATTTTCAGACCAATATTAATTTGTATTTACTAGTTTTGCACTTTAAAACATAGAATCTGGAAAAAGTGGCTAGAAAAAAATATAAATGGCTAGGTGTACATTACTATTTTATATATTCTTCTAATTTAATTAAAAACAATTTCACAATTTTTTTTCAGTTTAGTTCTCTAATGCATTATTTATACATGCTGATATATATTTAACTCGAAATATATTTAACCAGAGATGATTTTTACTTTGAATGGTTAAAAAAATTGGACTAAAAGTATTATGGACTATAAACACGTAAGTGAATCCTCTTTAATTTTGTCTTTTCGCTAAATCAAGTCGTCAGATAATGTTATAAGTAGGACTGTTAGTCGGAGTCGGATGTGTTAAAATTCCTGGAGTTGGAGTCGTCCATTTCACAAGCAGGTCTGTGGAGTCGCAGGTTTGCCCATTTTTGAGCAAGAGAGTCGGAGTCGGTTCTGTTAAAATTCCCGGAGTCGCCCATTTTCCCCACCAACTCCGCAGCCCTGGTTATAAGTGTTCATGAAGAAAGATAAATATTAGTCATAGCTCAAAGAAATATTACGACGGTCATTGCAGTTTTAAAGAAAAAAGTAATATTCTGTCATTATCAAAAGTTAAATGTTATTAGCTTTATATGCAAGGTGCACAGAAAAGATTCCTATCCTGAAATGATTCTTGAATAGATAAAAAATGAAATTGAGGAACTTTTGTCTACCTATGGTAAAAAGATTATGCACTACCGAATACTACCTAAAGATACCTAGATTATGCACTAGCTAAAAATGAACGTGACCCCCCCCCCCCCCCAACCCAGTGTCGAAATTTGGAGCTTATGAACCCTATCTTGAAAACTAGGAGAGATAGAGAAAACAGAAGTCAATTATAAATGTTTAAAGCAGCGGTTCCCTCCCGGCATGTGTTTTGATGGATCGTAGAATAATCGAGTTTTGCCATAAAAATAAATATTTTATTTCATATGTTTAAAAAATATAATAAATACAATATTTTACATTTTCAATAATCATAAAATCTATTAGCTTAAACTAAAACTTCGTGAGAAAACAGTGTTTTCCTAAACAGTTAGTCGGTCTTATGTTATGACCTCTTTGCGAGATATGGCAGCAAGCGCGCAGTCGTTATGGCAACCTTGAACCCCCGTTCTCGAATTTGTGGATTAAAAATCCTTTGAAAGGAGAATATTTGAAAAGCCCAAAAGTCTCAAAAGCTGAAGACTCGTTAAACTGAAATCTGAAACCTGAACTTAGACCTGAAGCTCCTGAATTGACCTATCTTGCGATTTCTCTTTGCTGACAGTTTTATCACAGTTTTATAAAGATATATCATTTAATGGAACTTTGAATTAAAAACTAGCTAAAAGGACCGTTATGGCGTCACAAAGTTTTAACGTCCTAATACAAATGCCAAAGCTGAGTAATGAGAAAAATTACATTTAGAAGCAGTGATACAGACAATTAATGTCTGACGCCGACTTTTATATAAACAGGATAAATTTTGAGACCGAAAAAGCATTTTGTATTGACTATCAAACTAAGAGTTAAGATAAATTGTTTAAAATACTGCTGCAAAGGAGCATATGGTCAAAGAATATATTTTTATTTATTTATTCGTTAATGGCAAGGAAAGAATGTACACCCAGTTACCGATTGTAAGATGAGAAAAGATTTGTTTTAGAATTATTTTATTAACGGCTTTGCATGAACTTGGGAAAATAAAGTGACTGAAATTTAAAGCGCAAAAGAGAAGAAGAAATATATATATTCTTTTTAGAAAGGAAAGGAAGTTTTGATTAAATTGATAATTGTGAAAGTGGGGGACTTGAAAATGAATTTAAACACCTAAATCTGCCTAAACGTTTTTGTGTTTCCCTTATACAGACTATATTATATGTTAAGCGATGGTAGAATAAACTCATATAAGTTGTGCATATATATTTTGCAATTACTCAGAAATATTTAGTTTTATCTAGAAATTATTTAAAACTTGTCGAGGTTAAATTATAAAAGCATTTTCTTAGAAAATTATTTAAATAACAATATAATAAAAAATTATGCGTAAAGCATATATTATCAAACACTTTCCAATACATTCGGAATACTATAACAAAACTTCAACGTTTAACAGGTGAAACATGTGGAAGATTCTCAAAAGGTGGGATCATTAAACGTTAACTATATGTAATTTTTAAAATTTTCAAATTTAAGGGCAATTTTTTTTAATAGTATAGTATTTTGTCTATAAATATAATATATAAATATTTTTAATAGTATGTCTACAAAATTATACACAAACATTAAAAGACAGCAACTATTCTGGAAAATTAATGATAAAAGCATTTAATTAGCAGTTGTGTACGTTACAAATTTTGGACATTTTTTCGCACGTACGTTACAGATTTTGGGCGTTGATCTTAGTATTTAAAAAATTCTTAAGACTAAGAATGTAGTAAATGTGTCTGTATACATATATATATGTATAATTAACTTTTTGATATCCAGTAATAATAATAATAAAATCAAATGCTTTGTTACGTACGTTATTTTCGGACATAACAAAATACAGAAAAATTCTTTATAGAAAAGTCCTTCTATCTTCAAAAAAGCAATAAATCAGCCTGCCATCTCTTAACGAAATTATCAAAAAATCAACCGTTTCCGTTATGCATTCGTTGTTTACCATTAGAACCACCTGGAAAAAAGTTAAAACTCTTTTTCTTGGTGGTACATTGGAGCAGTTAACGTTATGAATGTCCGAAATCGGCCTCTTTAGCATAAAATAATAAAATTCTAAGACATTTATACAAAGCTTTTACAATAAATTATGTCATTTTCTGTCTTTGAATAGAATTAAAAACTCAGTGTAAAAAAAAAAAAAAAAAAAAAAAAAAAACTAGTTGGATGTGCCAATCCCAAAACTTTCTTCTATCTTATACATCTTAATATTTCAAAAACTAGTTACACATGTTAATACTTCAATATTATTAGTTCATTACTATACCAACTTTGATTTTCATCTTAAATTCCTGCTGCAGTCAATTAAATGAATTAAAAACGAGTTAATCTATATCATGATATTTGTTAAAATTAATAGTTTTTCCTGATTTTTTTGTTATCAGATGTTTGCGAATAGCCGACTTAGCAGGAAATGCGTTCCCGCCAATGCACGAGCCGCCGATGGACAATAGAACTACGAAAAATCAAGAAATGTATACAAAAATCGCTATCACAGAGCCCCTTTACCGCGCGATATTTCCAAATTCAAGGAGGACCTGTTGGCCAAAGCCAAAAACATGCACAAAAAATTTGGTTCAATTGTATGCATAATTTTATACACTTTTCGATTGTACAATAAAGAAAATGGTACAGACATCGTAATTATAGCGCCGCCTTCCAGCGGTCCAAATTCAGGGGGACCTTCATGCCATGACAAAAAAGAAACACAAAAAATTTGGCTCAATTCTATGCATAACTTCATACACATTTCGATAGTACAATATTCAAAATGGCACAAAAATCGCTATTAAAGCGCCCCTACCGGCGAATTTTTTCCAAATTAAGGAAGGACCTGCTTGCCATAGCCAACAACTTTAAAATAAAATTTGTTTCAATTCTATGCATAACTTCACAAACTTTTCAATGGTACAATATGCAAAATCACTATTACAGTGCCCCCTACCGGCGAATGTTTTCTAAATTCAGGGAGGATCTGCTTGCCAAAACCAAAAACTTAAAATAAAAATTTGGTTCAATTCTATGCTTAACTTCATACACTTTTGGACGGTACAATATTCAAAATCACACAAAAAAACGCTGTTACAGCGCCCCTTACCAGCGATTTTTTTTCCAAATTCAGGGAAGACTTACCTGCCATATCCAAAATCTTAAAATAAAAATTTAGTTCAGTTCTATGCATAACTTCATAAACTTTTTGCTGGTACAATGGCGACAGACAGACGGACACACGGACAGACAGACATATTCTATAAACATGTTTTTTGGGATCTGTGACTAAAACATGTAAATCCGTCGAAAACCGGAATTAAAAAAAAATTTCGATTACAATACTTTCTTCTATATAAGATAGAAGAAAGTAAAAATAAAGTCAATGATAATTAAAGTTATGTTTGAAAGGCTTAAAGTTATGACGTGTGTCCAGTGCCCACCTTTTGAGAATAGCCCATGTCTAAGTAAGCAATTTGGAAAACAGATAACAGATTTAAGAAACACCCGCTTTCAGAAATTACCATCTATAACCGGCAAAATACCCAAATTCTTCTGTGCAGCCTCATCCCCCAAAACAATTTTAATTTCAGAAAATTTGAAGCAATCTTACTTTTCAAAACTGCAAAGTTACAAAAAGTTCACATGACGAGACTGAAACTTCATAACACGGCTGCAGCAAGATAACGCAAATGCCGAAGTCACCACACTTTGAACTTGCAGCTAACTTATCGTGAAAGTTAAATTTTTGCTGTATCAAATTTATTGCAAATGAACGGCAATCAAGTAGAAAATTTAGTTCTGCCATGACTAAAGTACTGCAAATTCTTTGCAAGCTAGTAAGAAATATAGCTTTGTTTTGTCAAAAATACTTCAAACTTATTGCAAAGTAGTAATCTTGTCATGCCACGCTATCTGTTTACAACTGTTATACTATAAGTTTAACCTCTTCAGATCTACTGATGCTTACGCACAGATGCATGCACAGTCAGAAGGTGCATGCATCGTTTTTATCACAATTTACAAATAAATGTAATATCTGTACTTTTAAATTCGAGTCTTTTTTGGTATTTAATAAGTAAAGAGTTTAAAAAAGCGATGCCAACCGATTAAATTTTGTGTAAGGTATACAGTCCCGAAGGAGTTAAAAATCTTGGACTCGAATGTGATTAAAAGCAAAAAACAAATAAATAAATAAAAAAATAAATATCATTTAAAATGATATTTTAGAAAAATCTAGTAATATTAAAAAAAAAATCCTTTAAAAATTAAAATTTTTAATAAAAATTTAAAATGGCCGAAGACGTAAATATAACTTAATAAATTAACATAACTTTTTAATTTGTAAGAATTTTTATATAAAATAAGTTGTAGATTATAGATAAAATGTTACTTTGCAAAAAATAACTACATTTGAAGAGTTAAAATAATAAATACCCTTTTCTAGGTTCCATAATTTAACCAATTAATGAAAATAAAATTCCATAACAGTAACAATGATGGGTGAGTCTTGCCTTTGCGTATCACCTCATTTCTGCGTATGTTCCGATTGTCTATTCTCTCAACAGAGGGATTTTTTTACTTTCGTGAATTAAAAACAGTCTTGCATCAGTTTCACAACAAACTACTCAAGTAAGTGGTTGAAGGTATACCTTAGTGAAGATTTGCTGTGAATTTGTCAAGTGAAGTTTGTCACGGCAAGATAATATCAGAAAAAAAAATCAAACTTGCTGCTAATGTGCATGCTCTCTGGGATATATGAGGTATTGACTTTTACATATACTGCACGGTATGCGAAAATGTAGTTCAGTTAGGAAACACACAACACAGTTGAAAATTCTCCATCAACAACTTAAATCCCCAGATAGCATGAACATTAGCAGCAAGTTTGATTTTTTCTGACATTATCTTGCAGTGAGAAATTTGAATTGAGAAATTCGCAGCAAATTTCCCGCAAGGTATACCATCCCCCACTTGCATGAGAAGTTTGTTGTGAAACTGATGGCAAGACTGTCTTTAATTCACGAAAGTGACGAAAGCAGAAAATCCCTATGTTGAGAGAACAGACAATCAGAACATACGCAGAAATTGCAGAAATTTTATTCAGTTGGCACCGCTTTTTCTAAACGCTATATTTATTAAATACCGAAAAAGGCTCGTATTGAAAAGTACAAATATTACCTTAACTTGTTTCTGGTGATGAACAGATGCAAGCACCTTCTGACGGTGTGTTCGCATCAATAGACCTGATCAGGTCTATGGACCCCTCCGAAGTGGGTAAACTTGTTATGTAATAGTAGTAAACGTGGGGCGTGGAAAAATTACTACTTTGCAGTAAGTTTTCAGAATTTTTGATTGCTTGTTTGCCGTTAATTTGCAATAAATTTGATACAGTATGAATTTAACTTGTACGACAAGTTAGCTGCAAGTTCAAAGTGTGGTGATTTCGGCATTTGCATTATCTTGCTGCAGTCTTGTTATGAACTTTCAGTCTTGTCATGCTGAGCTTGCTTGCAACTTCGTAGGTTTTCAATGCAAGACTGCTGCAAATTTCCTGAAAATTAAAAACGCTATATGGGTCGTCAATAAAAGCGTCAATAAACCGAAATGTACCAGAATTGTTTTGTGAAGTCCTGTATATGATTGTAGAATTTATCACATCAAAAATTAGTTACATTTAAAACAGCATACAATAATTGAAAACGCACTTGCAGCAGCTACTGCTCATCGGCAGTACTGTAACAGAATTCTTCTGTGTGTCCATGTAAATGAACGATTAATGCTATGCATACCGCATTCTGTAGGTAGCAACTTGTAGATGACCCTAGTGATATATATCAATTTTTATGTGTTTGAAACAGTGTAACATCATTATATTAGACCACAAATGATTTTTCCCGCAGGCCATAATATAAAGGAATACTTTTGAATGTCCCTGTAAACGTACAGTAAATACTACAAACTTCATTTTCAATCAGCAGTAAACCTCAATAACATATGTGAATTACATGGCAATCCGAATATCTTTACGTGTTTTAGAACTGGGACAGACTGACTGGCAGATGCACAGACAAAGCGAAGCCATAAACATTTTCAAACAATATTGGAACATGTTAAAAAGAAAAAGTTATGTCGGATAAAATAGAAAAAAGATTATCCGATTTTAAAAACCTAAAACAAAATTAGTAAACATAAAATTAGTGTGATTGAAAGTGGCACTTAAAATCTTAAAGTGTATTTTATTATCAGAGTAGTCATAAAAAAGCGGTATTACTTATGACAAATCTATGCTGTTGTATATATCGGACTTTGGGAAAATATATGTTTAACTCATATAACCTAAAAAATATAAGTTGATTACATTACTCCATAACATACCCCATAAATTACTCCATCTACGAGTTATGCGTTGACAATTCTACATGTTCGTAGGAAAAAACAACCATAATAAAAATGTCTGAAGTTTCTTAAAATTCCAAACTTATATTTCCCATTGTAAAAAAGTGCTACAGTGTAAAAGAAACACTTTTTATGCGTTTATTATCTTGAAAGTTTAAACTGACTCATAGTTAATATGACTTTCTCTTTTATATCCCTTCAAAGCACTCTTAAAAACATTTCATATTTTACTGTACAACTTATTTCTCTAATGCATTACTTATACATGTAGATATGTGAATATATAATTTGAAGACTTTTAGGAAAGTCACCCAGTTTTCAATATTAATACACGTGAGACTTTTTTTTTTTTTTTGAATGGTTAAAAGATTTGTGTTGGACTAAATGCGTTATGGGCCATAAACACGCGTGAATCCTCTTTAACTGTTTTTTTGGCTAAATCACTTTGCCGGATAATGTGCTAAGTATTCGTGAACGAAGCTATATATTGTACGGAGCTCAAAGAAGAATCACGGCAATTAAAATCTTTGTAAAGAAAAAAGTGTAATACGTCGCCATTATCCACAGAAAGAAAGATATGTGCTACAATGTCTTTTAGAATTTTTTTTTTACTTTCACTTCATTCTGTAATATTGATGTCAAGCACGTAGGCTCTTAATTACCGATCGGAAATTGCCATGAAAGATTAGATATTTGACATTTATTAACAATACAATTTACCTATTATATTATTTGTATAATATATTATCATTTATTATGTAATGTATTGATAATACAACAGCATCTAATTTCATATTATGATCTAAATTTATTGATAATGATTACCTATATTAATAGATTTTTTACTATTTCCACTTATTAATTTAAAACTACGTTGGAACATATAAATGGATAAAAACGACATTTATAGCACAAAAACATATTTATTTATTGCAAACTAGTTTCGGTAGCCATAGCGCACCGTCATCAGTGAAAATATGATATAATATTTGATGATGATATCACTGATGAAGGTTTGCTACGGCTACCGAAACTAGTTTACAGCAAATATATGTGTTTTGGTGCTATAAACGTTGTTTTCATCTACTTTATTGTACTGCGTCAAGTAATTTTTTGTTGTAATGTATGTTGGAATGTGTTAAAAAGGAAAAGTTATGTCAAATAAAATAGTAAAAATTATTCAATTAAAAAAAATATTAAACATAAACATAGTGTGATTGAAATCATACTTGCAATCTTAAAGTTTAATTTATTAGCTGAGTAGTAATAAAAAACGATATTACTTGTGAAAAACATTTGCTGTTCTATATATGGGACTATGGTAAAATATATGTTTAACTCATATAATCTAAAGAAACATAAATTGCTTAAATTACTCGATAAAAATCCTGAGGTTATGTGTTAACGATTCTACACGTTCTCAGAAAAAACATCGAGAATAAAAATTTGTATAGTTTCTAAAAATTCCAAACTTAGTTCTTATTGTAAAAAAGTGTGTAACTGAGACTTGTTTTGCCTTTAATGTCTTGAAAGTTTAAACTGACTCTTAGTTAATATGACTTTCTCTGTAATAGCCCTTTCAAAACACTCTTAAAAACATTTCATATTTTACTCTACAACTTATTTCTCTAATGCATTACTTATGCATGCAGATATGTGAATATTTAATTCGAAGACTTTTAGGAAAGTCATCCAGTTTTTAATATTAACACAGGTGAGGCTTTTTATTTTCAATGGTTAAAAGATTTGTGTTGGACTAAATGGGTTATGGGCTGTAAACACGCAAGTGAATCCTCATTAACTGGTCTTTTGGCTAAATTACTTTGCCGGATAATGTGCTAATTTTCGTGAGCGAAACTATATATTGTTCATAGCTCAAAGAAGTATCACGGCAATTAAAATGTTTGTAAAGAAAAAAGTGTAATATGCCGCCATTATCCACAAAAAGTAAGATACGCACAGCAATGTTTATTAGAATTTTTGTACTTTCACTTCATTCTTTAATATTGATGTCAAGCACGTAGGCTTTTAATTACCGTTCGGAAATTGCCATGAAAGATTAGATATTTGGTATTTATTAACAAGAGAGTATATTTCTTGTGTAATGTATTAAGATTTGTTATAAAATGTATTGATAATACAGCAGCAACTAATTTCATGTTATGATCTATAGTTATTTAAAATGTTTACCTATTAACAGATTTTTTCTGTTTTAGTTTATTAATTTTAAACTTTTCTTAAGACTCTTGATAAAACGAAAAATTTTTTTTATATGCGATTTGCGTTCATAAAAAATCATTCATAAAATATGTACTAGGAAAAGTGATTCTATGTTTAACTACCCGCCAGAAATAAGCCATAATGAGATAAAATGATTTATAAATAGTTTATTTTCAGTCGAAAATGAAATAGAATTTCTCAATGTGTAGCCACATTTTATATGTCATCAGTTGTCAGTTAAAAAACCTTCTATATTTTTATGAAGGAGTAATAAAAGCAAAGGTAGAAATTAGTCTACACATACCTGTAGAGTGTTTCCAAGGCTAATTGTAGGATTTAACAACCTGATTTCCGGAGTTTTACCGAATACAATCACTAGTAAACCCATAAACAATATGTAAAGGTATTTGCATGGTTTGAAATTGTAAATATATAAACATATAATTTGTTTTTTCACATTGAGAAAAAAAATAGAGAGTTTAATTGGAAGCTGTGAAAGATGTTCGTCTAATTTGAAATATACAATATCGAACTTCATTAAGATTCCCAGTGACGATAATATAGGCTATTTTCATGAGTGCCTGTAGTGTAAGTCACATGCTACGACTTTTGGCTACCAGTATTTTAAAACGGAAAAAATGTGACATTTTATCAGAGATATCTCATTTATTGAATAACGTCAAGTAAACTTTTCAAAAATAACGGTGGCCAACAAGCATAGCAGATATCAGCTATGTGACTTACACTACAAAAACCCATGGATTTAGCTATAACAATTACGAACTTTTTATCCCCACCCCCGCCCCAAAAGAAAAAAAAAACTGACAACTGACATAAGTTACTTGAATTTATATCAAATTCAAAAAATTGCCAGGGACTTTTCGCCCAACTTGTATTAGCGTACAAATCCGTCTACTGTAAAAAATATAGCACTTCAAATAAAGCGAGTGTACCGCAGAAATCTTGAGTAAATTTAAACGCTTTACAATTTTGTTTTTGTTTTTTTATTCACTATTTCTTTCTGTCATAAAAATTTTTAATAATTAAATAATTGTTTTTTAGTTTTCCCTGTAACAATCCTAGAAACAAACCCGTATAAAGACGTAGGAAAATCGCCAGGTGCGGGTAATGACTTTCTTGTCAAACAGATAGCGCTACGTCACTTGATGAAAATCACTGAAAATAAAATACTTTAAAGATGTTTATTTATTATTTTAATATTTTTGTTTTATGTTGAATTTCGGAAAAAAAATACTGAACCAATTTTGATGAAATTTAAATGAGAGCAATTCGAGAGTATATCTTCTTTCAATTAATTATATATATTACTGTGCAAGACCGAAATTGGAAAATGTCGACTGTCACCGGTGAATGTCAACCCATACCAAAAACGTTGGTGAAAGACCGAATATTTGATTATATTCTTGTATACACGGACCATCACCGGTGAATGTCAACAAACACTGATATGTTCTGGTGGAGGTCGAAAAGAGAAGTGGTGTAGAGTGGAGTAGTGGAGAGAGGCTATAGTCTGTCGCCAAATTCTTTGTTCTGCTGTGAGTCATTTTTTATTCGATATCCTAATTTATATTGAATGGATACTGCAATAAGGCGTGATCTTTTTTTTTTCTTTTTTGAAAAATTAATTACATTAATTGAAAATAAACGAGAAAACACTTGTTTTTTTTCCAAGAACAGTACTCTAAAATACTTTCTGAAGTGTTTCCTGCTAAAACTAAGTGCATCACGCATTTTCACAATGCTTACTCAGTTCGGATTGGACACATGTATTTCTCAGTTTATTTTTCTGGTATTAAATATTGAATATTCTGAAGTATTTATGATATGAAGCCTAGCGCTATTCATGGAATCATGAAATTGTTATTTGACTCGTTTGGGGGTGAAGTGTTCCATTAACCCTTTCAGGGGCAAATAATTGTTTTTCCGTAATGTTGATTTCACACCGGAATAATAATAATAATAATAAAAAAATCAAAATAAGGAAAAGCTATTTTGCAACTTCTTTCCACCAAAGTTATAAAATAAATGTGTAATTACATGTTTCTGGTGCAAATCTTGATTAAAATTAGGTGGGATATAATATATTCCCAATATAGCAATTGCCTGTATACGTGTTTCAGAATATTCAAAATTTCATACCAGAAAAATATACGAATTTACCTTTGTCGAATCCGAACCGAGTAGGTATTTTGAATGTGCATGCAGCACACCTTTGGATTACAGATGATTAAAACGTTTTTATGATTTAAAAATTAATGATCGAGTCTGAAACACGGAAAAGTAAATGCAAATATCCGACATATTCAACATTCACCATTAGTCCATGGTGAATGTCGACATTTGCCGGCGTAAGTGAGAAATAAGGATATTTAACAAATATTTCGTAAATATAAAGTCAACGTCAAGTATAAAGTCAACATTCTCCAGATTTCGGTCTTCCACAGTAACATATGTATATATATATATATATATATATATATATATATATATATATATATATATATATACATATATATATACATATATATATATATATATATATATATATATATATATATATATATATATATATACATATATATATACATATATATATACATATATATATATATATATATATATATATATATATATATATATATATATATATATATATATATATCACATGAATCTGTTGCATAGTTTCGGAATATTCAGTGAACATATACATAAAACAAGAAAGAAAAAATCATGCATCAAGCATAGATTATGAAACACTTTCCAACACATTCAGAATAATGTAACAATACTGCACTGTTTAAAAAATTAAAATATTACGTCTAATTCAACGATACGCATAACATACAAAAACGCATAACATAGTATTTCAAAACCCAGTTTGAGCTGTTCCCAACCACAATCGGAAAATTATCCGATTTTTTTCACAAGTTCTGTATATGATACATAGATTTGAGTCTATTAACTACATGCATGCCAAAATTTAGTTCACTTAAGAGATACATATACTTCAGTTAACAGTTACCTTCAGCAATTTCCTCTAATAAGGAGAAAGGTACGTGAATACTTTTGTGCAGCCCTGTATTTAAGGTATAGAATTTATATATAACGAGTAAGATGCAAAAAATTATTTAAATTTAAAAACGCTTGACGAATTTCAAACCGTACACTCCAGCAATTATTACTCAAAGACAGTAGTATACTGTAACCGATTTCTTTTGTGTGTCCCTGTAAATTAATAATAAAAAGTGCTATGAATGCCCTGTTCTAACGTGATCGTAGTGAAAATCAGTGATTTATATCAGTTTCAATACATTTGAAATAGCGTAATGTTATTAAAATATTCTGAAAACGATTTTTCTCCCATATACCATAATATAATGGACTACTTTTGAGTGCCCCTGTAAATGAACGATTAATCCTACATACTTCATATACAATATCAAACATGCTTTGGTGACCCTAAATAACCTTTATCAATTTCATGAAAATCCGAATATATTTATGGGAGTTAGAGAATGGACAAACAGACAGACCGACAGACAAACCGCATTCATAAACACTTTTCAACTTTTTTGGAAAGTGTTGAAAAAGAGAAAAAAAATGTATGAGGACGTGAGTTTCAAAACTCGCTTTATTCAAAATTTACAAAATCGTGTTTTCTCCATCAATTTATTTTATTAAGTTGTTTGGAAAGTCTTTTTATATTTGGGAAAATCAATTCATACCGGGAAATTCTGTCCATTAATTATTAGACATTAGATATCGGAATCAATGTCTGATAATTAAACGAGGGAATTTTTCGGCACGAATAATTTTTCCAAACAGAAACGACTTTCCGAATGACCCAATATTTATAAACTCGCACCAAAAAACACAACAATCTGCGAAAAAACTAGCTTTATCCTGTATTTCGAGTATTGTGAATTCTTGGTTTACAATCAAAAACCAATAGACGCAGTTAGAGGTTTTTCGCGATTCCCCAAATTTGATTTTTTGGATAAGCCGAGTTTTCCATCCTCACCAAACTCACATCCTCATATATATATATATATATACGCGTCGAATTGAGAACCTCCTCCTTTTTTTTTTAAAGTCGGTTTAAAAAATATATCAAATAAGGTGAAATTCATACCGCTGGAATTTTGAAGTCGATTTCTAAATCTCAAGATTTATAAACTTTATAAGAGGAAGATTGGAACTTTGAAAATAATAAATTAGAAATTGAGGTATAGAATAACATCCATTTTTCTACGAGGTAAAAAACCATTACCTGCCAATCATCGGATTCCGTTTACGCATTGGTTTTTCCCTTGCAATGATTCACGGTAAGGCATGATTCAACCCATTTTTCCCTGACTAGTGATCACTTTAATCGATGAGTTTTCCCCACCTCGATGCATAATACATTGAATGATTCCAGCAAGAAGCATTATGCGGAATTTCCTCCAAAGATGGAAAGGCTTTCCCGCATTTGTTTCAAGACTTTCAGTATTTGAAATCAAATATTAAAGTAATTCAGATGTAGAAAGTTTGTGGATATGAACTAAGATGTAAAATATAATCAGCAGAATTTACTGATCTAAATGTATGGAAATGCGAAATGAAGTTTTGATATATAGGTAAATTTCGATAAGGGATACTCTATTTAAATGAAATGTAAAATCTGTATTAGTAGAAATATTTCCAGTTATATTTAAAAAAAATTCCGCATTTCTTAGTGAAATTTGAGAATCAGAAATAAATTATTAAAAGTATTTCAAATCTAGAAATTTCGTGGATATAAAAAGTATAAGGACATTTAGGAAAAGGATATTCTAAACAAATAGCATTTCAATCAGAAGAAACAGTCACATTTAGATTGTGAATTTTTTTCTCATTTGCTAAAGAAGAGAATGAGAAATAAATAATTAAAAGTATTTCAGATGTAGAAAGTTCGTGGATATAGGATGTAAAAAAAAAAAAAAAAAGCAGCCGATTTACTGATCTAAATGTATAGAAATGCGAAATGTAATTTCGAATTATAGGTAACTTTGTAAAAGGGATACTCACATTAAATAAAATGAAAAAAAAAAAACATTTGTATTAGTAGCGATATTCATTGTTACATTAAGAAAAACATTTCCACGTTTGTTAGAGAAATTTGAAAATCAGTAATAAATTATTAAAAGTATTTCAGTTATAGAAAATTCGTGAATATGAACTAGTATGTAAAATTCCCAGTGGATTTATTGATCTAAATGTATGGAAATGTGAAATGTAATTTCCTTCAAAGATGGAAAGGTTTTTCGCACATGTTGCAAAACTTTCAGTATTTGAAATGAAATAAAAAAAGTTTTCTAGATGTAGAAAGTTTGTGGATATGAACTAGGTTATAAAATAATCAGTGGATTTACTGATCTAAATGTATAGAAATGCGAAATGTAATTTGGAAAAATAGGTAAATTTGGAAAACGGATACTCTGATTAAATAAAATGTAAAATCCGTATTAGTAGAAATATTCAGAGTTACATTAAGAAATTTTTTTCGCGTATGTTAGGGAAATTTGAGAATCAAAAGTAAACTATTAAAAGTATATCAGATGTAGAAAATTCGTAGATATTATCTAGTGTATAAAGTTCAAAGCGGATTTATTGATCTAAATATATAGAAATGTGAAATATAATTTTGAATTATAGATACATTTAGGAAAGGAATATTCTAATAAAATAAAATAAAAGAAACATGTGTATTAGAAGAGATAATCATATTTACATTATGCCTTTTTTTGCAGTTGTTATAAAAATTTCAGAATGAGAAATCAATTATTAAAAGTATTTTAGATGTAGAAAGTTCGTGGATATGAACTAGGGTGTAGAATTTAGAGTATATTTGTGGATCTAAATGCATAGAAATGGTAAATGTAGGTAAATTTTGGTAAGGGAAGTTCTGATTAAATAAAAGTGAAAGAAACATCTGTATTAGTATTCGCGATTATATTAAGAATTTTTTTAAGCTCGTGTTAGAGAAACTCGAGAATGAGAAATGATTTTTTAAAAGTATTTCAGATGTAAAAGGCTTTTCTTTAACCTAGGATGAAAATTTTTACGTGGATTAATTTATCTAGACTGTATATGGTTATTAATTTTAAAATATAGATAATTAAAAAAAAGCCCCATAAATTATCAAATAAAATTAGAAGGAACGTTTGTATTAATGAAGTTACTCGCGTCTATATTGTTCTTAAATATATTTTCCTGTAGTAATACATCAAATGCTTCCATAACTAGAGTGAACTAGAGTGAAATTTACAGTAGATTTATTGATTTAAACTGTGTAGAAAAATTAAGTGTAATTTTAAAATATAGGTTATTTTAGAAAAGGAATGAGTAATCATATAAAATAAGAAGGAATGCCTGTATTAATAGTGTTACTCATTATTAAATTAAGATTATTTTTTAGAAATATTTTCACTTAATATTTAGTCGAATGATTCTGGAAAAATACATTATGCTGAATTTTCTTCAAAGGTGAAATGTTTATCGTCATTTGTTACAGATCCTTTTAGGATGTGAAATCAAATATTAAAAGTATTTAAAAAATAGGAAGTTTATGGATATGAACTAGGGTGTAAAATTTTCAATGGATTTATTGATCTAAAAGCAAACAAATGCTAAATATATTTCTAAAATATGAATAACATCAGGGAAGAGATATCTGAGCAAACATGGATATGCATAGGGATTGCTGCTTATTATGTGGGAAGAAATTTCTACCTTCTTGCTTTAAGGGAGGACTCAATACTCTACTCGCTGTTGTATATAGTAAATTCTTTGGTTAGTTTAAAGGGGACACCTGAAAAAGGAAATACATATAATTATTCATTTTCGAACAATTGAGATTTGCAATTTTTTATAATCTTTTCTCTACAATAGTGATATTTGCAATAGCGTTCCACTTGCTTCCATTTCAATGGCTTATTACGTATTATATGTTTTTATGATATCTTAATCCTGAAGAGACACTAGATGATATCAAGAAAATAAATAACTAGCTGACTACTATCTATTACCCAAAACCTACTACCTTAAGAAACTAGTCGGATGTGCCAATCTCAAAGCCTTCTTCTATCTCATACATGTTAATACTTCAAAATTCACTATCACAGGGGCAAGATTAAATGACAATCCATGCTTATACTGTGAACTGTAAAAATATAGGTTTATTCAATTTTGTGTATTTAAAACGGATATATAAGCATCGAATTTTTCAAACAAATCATTGAATTTTGCTACCCAACTTCTCAGATGTCTGAAACCAAAATTCCCAACCCAAAGAGCATAAAAGTGACAATTGTCGCGTTGTATGTACCCAAGCTTTTTAAGAATTTATGTATGTGAAAGTGTAACCGAATACGAAGTTTGAATAAATTCCGTGCATTAGTTTTTGTGATACAGCTAAAATTGTAAAAATGCTGCATAGCAGCGCCACCTGTTATATGATTTAACGAACATCTAACCAGCACCAACTTTTGTCAAGGTATAACAGAATATGAAATTTGAAGAAATTCCGTGCATTAGTTCTTGAGATAAGACTTTCGCTAAAATCGTATAAATCGTAACAAATGCAGCATAGCAGTGCCACCTGTTGGGCCATTTACACCAAAACCTAATCAGTAGCAACTTTTGTTAACGTCTAACTAAATATGAAGTTTGAGAAAAATCCGTCAAATAGATCTTGAGATAAAGCCATTGCGAAATCATGCAAAAATGCAGCATGGCAACGCCAGCTGGTGGGCGATTGACACCTAAACCTAATCAGCACCAATTTATAACAATTTATAACTGAATCAAGTTATAACTAAAGTTATGACAAGTTGTAACTAAAGTTTTGTTGAATTCAGTGCATCAGTTCTTGAGATAGAGCGCCTACAAAATTTGTGTCACATACAGGCAGACATTTTCTAAATACAGTCAAATCGTGTTGAGGACCTTCTAAAACGTATAAATCCGTTGAAAACCGAAAGTTGAATTTTATCATGAATCGAGCACTTTATTCTTGTAAAGATAGATGAATGTCAAAATAAAACTGACTGCAAGGGATTGGTTTTAAACGCGCTGCGTGAAAATCCTCGTACTTGTGAGACTGTTTCGGAACAACAGTGTTTGTGGCAACTCTTTATTTGTTATCCATATTGACTTTAAATCACATTGCTACCAATATCGCTCTTTTTGATGTCGATGATGAATGGTTTTGACATGACCCGGTAATAAAACTATGTATGATATGACTACTATTTTAAAAGCATAAGTAGTAGTTGTACTTTAACATATTATTCTAATATCGCGGCGATTGCGCATTTTTTACTAAAGCTATAACTCAGAAAGAGAGTGGAAAAAGTCAAGAAAACAGAGTAGACAAACATATCATTTTTGAATCCTGGTGAAATTATATAAAGAGACCATTACCAAGAAGAGTCCTTTCCAACAGAAAAAAAAATAACGAAAATTTGTGCTTCAGGCATAAATTATGAAGCACGTTCTAACACTAACAGGATGTCATTAAGGGAGCACAAGACCTTTGAGTTTGTCAAAACAATCAAACGCATTGCCTTCGTCCAAGTACCAAAACACAAACATTATGCAATTAAGATTTTTCCCCCCTTTCTACCTAAAGTATATATCCTTAACTACATTATCCAGAAAAATAAATGTTGTATTTACAAAATTAACATTTAAATTTTAAATTAAAAAATTCATCTCACTAATGCGTGATTAAGTGCTGCGCGCATGATAAAACTGTAAATTATGCATGTAGAAAACAATTTTTGAACAAAATGGAATCCTAACACACCTGCGTCTAACTTAAAACCAAAATATAAGCAAAAAGTTTAGTTTAAAACTTAATTTTAGCACAAAATTAAAAAAAAATGTCAAAATTTTCAAGTTTTTTTTTCAAGTTTTCCAAATGCAAAAAAATAAAATAAAATAAAATAAAATAAAATAAAATAAAATAAAAATAAAAAATAAAAAATAAAAAATAAATAAATAAATAAATAAATAAATAACCAAAATATGTGATTTTTTTCGGATTCAGCATGTGGACTATAAAGAAACGCATATTTGGTTAATTTTTTTAAAAGCTGTATGCTACATTGTTTAAAAGTAAGAGTGAGCGCAAACTCCAAATTTATTAATCTGAGAAAACGCTTTTAAAGTTTCAATATCTACGGACATTCAATTAGACTCACCGTCTGTAAATAATTATAACTTAAGAAATAACGCAGATTTTTGAATGTTTTTTTTTTTTTTTTTTTTTTTTTTTTTTTTTTTTTGCATATTGTTGAGAGATTTTAAAACATTCAGAATAAACCAAAAACCGAAAACTGATTTTTTAAAAGTTTAAAGGTCCTGTGCCCTCTTAAGAAAGTTAATTTTTTCATACAAGGAAATCGATCATTGTGGTTCATGTAACGAATTCTTTTTGTATGCTTCTGTAAATTGATGATAAATGCCACGCACTAAACGATCTATAGAAACATTTTGAAGTGCATGTAGTGGTCCTTTTTAATTTCATTATGTTTGAAGCATCATAACATCATTAAAATGCATCGTAAACGATGGATTCCCCCCCCCCCCCCCATAGATCATAATATAATGAAATTATTTTGTGTGTCCCTGTAAACGAACTATAAATGATACTTATTCTGCAATTCTAAGAAAGCATGTTTTAGTCCACTTCAAGGATTCACATCAAGTACATTAGTTTTACAGAATTGTAATTCATTAAGATGCGATTCGAAAACGATTCTTTTTTTCTATAGATCATATTGCAATGGAATATTTTTGTCTTTTCCAGTAAACGAACTAGAAATACTTCACGTTTTATTTTCAATACCGAGCGTTCTAAACTAAACATCAATAACCTATAAAAATTACATGGCAGTCTGAGTGGAGCAATGTCAGACGACTAGATGGGTAAACAGGTAGACAGTTAGATAAACCGAATTCATAAACACTTTTGAATTATGTTGTAAAATGTTAATGCAATTAAGGATGGAAAATAACTTGTCAGCAGGCAGGTAAATAGACAAAAAGAATTCATAAGCAGTTTTGAACTGTAATGCGAAGTGTTAAAACATTTAAGGAAGAAAAAATATTTGTCACTAAATCATTTAGTTAAGCTGCGCCGTCTTTTGAGTGTGGCGTAATGTCTTACGGGAGTTAGAGCAATCTCAGACGACCAGATAGATAAACAGGCAGGCAGTTAGACAAACCGAATTCATAAACACTTTGTCACTAACTCATTTAGTTAAGCTGCGCCGTCTTTTGAGTGTGGCGTATGATATGTGGCGTAATGTCTTATGGGAGTTAGAGAAATCTCAGACGACCAGATAGATAAACAGGCAGGCAGTTAGACAAACCGAATTCATAAACACTTTGTCACTAACTCATTTAGTTAAGCTGCGCCGTCTTTTGAGTGTGGCGTATGATATGTGGCGTAATGTCTTATGGGAGTTAGAGCAATGTCAGACGACCAGATGGATGAACAGGCAGGCAGTTAGACAAACCCAATTCATAAACACTTTTGAACTATGTTGCAAATTGTTAATACAATTAAGGATGAAAAATAACTTGTCAGCAGGCAGGTAAATAGAAAAAAGAATTCATAAGCAGTTTTGAACTATACTGCAAAGTGTTAAAACATTTAAGGAAGAAAAAATGATATATGGCGTATAAACACTAAAAACTCTTCAGGTACCTCTTCCGCCTTGTGAAACCCTGCTCTATATTATTATCTTTATCTGGACAGTAAAATTCTATTCTGGTAAACAAGCAAACCGAGCTCCAACATCTTGAACCGGTACCAGCAAAATAAATAAACGTATAAATAATGAAAAAAAATATATAGGGTGGTCATAAAAAAACTTTCCCGATATATGAACCCCTAGCGGCCTAACCGTTCAAACAATTGAAAAGGATTTTTTAGATATACTTATTTGAAGGTATGCGCTAAAGATCGCGATAATTTAAAACAATACAGCTCTCACGGTTATGGTTACAGTTAAAAAAATTTGAAAATTTCGAATGGCAACACCCATTTTTTTTCATGCGCAAATTCATCAGCGCATTGAAAAGCCATAAATGGCGTTGGAATGATACATGTACTATAAAAATTGCTGGCGTAAAACACTTGCAAAAAAGACCATTGCGAACGAAGAAATGGCTACAAGACATGTTTTTCAGTAGCCGATTTTTTTTTCACTTGAGAACTGAGTAATGTTGTAAGATTTGCTTTAAAATGTGTTTTTGAGTTGTGTTTGTGTACACATAGTGAAAATAAAAATGTAATCATTTGTTTTAGAGTGCTGAATATCACGTTACATAGGAACTGATTAGAATTGAGTGCCACGAAATTACACCGGCAATTTTAGTCATACGTGTATCGTTCCAACGCCATTTATGGTTTTTAATGCGCTGATGAATTTGCGCAGGAAAAACAAGTTGGAAATTGCTCGTCAAACGTGGCAAATGAGGTGCGTTCGTACTATAACTAGTTTTATAATTATTTTTTGCACCCCACATTGTACTGAATGTATATTTTTTTGCGCTTCATAAGTGCATAGTCTGTAACATCATTAAAATGCACTTACAATAATTTTTTCCCCATTCCCCGTAATGTAACGGAAAACTTTTGACTGTCCCTGTAATTAAACTATACATTCGATTTTCATAAAATTTGAAATGGCTCGACAAAATTTTGCAGCAATTATATATTTAAAATTTCAGACCATTCGGAAGGCTGTAAAATCATTAAAATGCATTTGCAATAATTTTTCCCATTGGCCATAATGTAACGGAAAACTTTTGGGTGTCCCTGTAATTAAACTATACATCCGATTTTCATAAAATTGGAAATGGCTCAACAAAATTTTGCAACAATTATATATTAAAAATTTCAGACCATTCGGAAGGCTGTAAAATCATTAAAATGCATTTGCTATAATTTTTTCCCATTGCCCGTAATGTAACGGAAAACTTTTGGGTGTCCCTGTAATTAAACTATACATCCGATTTTCATAAAATTGGAAATGGCTCGACAAAACTTTGCAGCAATTATATATTAAAAATTTCAGACCATTCGGAAGTCTGTAACGTCATTAAAATTCACTTGCAATAATTTTTCTCATTGGCCGTAATGTAAAGAAAAACTTTTGACTGTCCCTGTAATTAAACTATACATCCGATTTTCATAAGATTGGAAAAAGCTCGACAAAATTTTGCAGCAATTATATATTAAAAATTTCAGATCATTCGGTCGGGTAGTTTTTGCTCTGTTACATGCGGACGGACGGACAGACGGACGGACAGACAGACGGACTGAACGACGACTATAGGTGCTACGTATTTATATAATTACGAACGCACCTAAAAAGGGTATTGCCATTCGAAAATTTCAAAAATTTTTCACTGTAACCGTGAGAAGTCTGTTGCTTTAAATCATCACGATCTCGAACGCATACCTTCAAATAACTAAATCTGAAATTTAATTTCGATTGGTTGAGCGGTTAGGTCGCTAGGGGTACATACGAGTATATCGAGGAAGTTTTTTTTATGACTACTCTGTATTTGAATAATAATAAAATGGACTGTACCTGTACCTAAACACGACTCTCGCGATGGATCATTTATGACTTATAATTATCCAACTCGATACGACAATTGAATCAATTTATCATACTTGGTGCCTTTAATTCTGATGCAAAAAATTTCAGCTTCCTTAAGTTACTGAATTAACCTTCTCTGTAATACAACTGCACATGTACAGAACATATATAAAAAGTTATGACCAATATGGATATGATGTCAAATTTATGTTATTTACAGTTCCATGCATGAAATATACGGAAAACATAAATTATTCAAGCTTTGGCATCAGATATGAAGGTTCTTTATATTGATTAGACGTGCTCAAATGTGTTTGTGAAATTATCAAGTTAATGAAATTCCACTACATAAATTACATTTTGAACATGTATTTCATGTTCTGTGACACATATTTGAGCATGAAGTATTACAACATTATTTGATGGATTAGCTTGATGCTAATGCTGTAATCAATTGTAAAAATGATTATATATTTTTTCCTAAACGTTATGTATAATGACACCCTCTTACACGCATTTCCAGCCAAGCTAATTTTTCAAGTAATATTGTGACTACAAATGAGAGAATAATATGGTAAAATTAGAATAAATAAGAACTTAATTACTCAGCATTACATATTGTTGAACAATGATTCTCAACCTGTGCTCCGCGGTACAGTTGGTGTACCGTGAAAAGAAATTAAGTATGCTGCGAAAATTTTGTCAAGTTTTACCACAATTTCAAATATTAAAAGAAGTATCGGTAATGTAAAAGTTAAGATATCGATGATATAAAATTTTGGTTATCAAATACAAAATTTCATACTATAGTATTTTTTATTTTGTATTAATCAGCTTTCTCAAACTAGAATATCCCTTTTTAGGGTGCTATTAATTTTCATTTAAACATTTTCCGTTTCGTAATTGAATTTATACAAGCAATAGTAACAAAAATACATTTATTTTAATGTTAAGACCAAAAAGGCAACTTAATGACATAAGTTTTAATTCTTTTTTGCTAGGAAACGAACGAAATTGGCAGGTGTTGATATTTAAAAAGTCCTTCCGGCCAGTGCCGGGAGGAAGAGGTAGCTTTCATAATCCTTATTTAAAAAAAGCCAAATTATATCATTCAAACACACGAAGCTCAATTTAGTGGAAACCGAATATAGGAGATTCAATACTAATTTTTATCAATATAATGAATGAGAATTTCGCGAAATTAGTCAGCTTATCCAAGCTGCTTTTCTTTAAAGTAACATATATTTGGCTGCCAAATTCGGCACTTTCTTAAAGTGCCTGTCATTTTAAGACAACATGGTGGATGAGGCTAAGCAGTGAACTTGGTCGAGACCTTAGTAATTGGTGTGCACATGCTCACTCACATCGGAATCGGTTAATATATAGGAGTGCTGTCGCATGCAAAAAATCAGATTTTTCAAAATGTCACCCACAATAGAAATTGAAACTGCTATATCTGAGCCATTTTTTAAGGTAAAGACAAACAAAAAATGCTCCTGAATCCTTATATCAAGGTCAAATACTTAAGAAAGAAACCTTTTTCAATTTCTAATTTTTTTGCACCTCACTTTAAATATATATATATTTTTTAATTTAATCGTCGCCATTTTGAAACAAGATGGCTGATGAATCTGGCCAGCGAACTTGGTCGAGGTGTTGATGTATACTATCCACATGCCTTCTTACATCGAAATAGGCGAATATGTGTGTTATCGCGTGACAAATACAAGATCGTTTCAAAATGTTAGCCATGCTAGAAATTCAAAGTGCTATAAATCAACCATTTTTTAAGATATAAACAAAAGAACAAATTTTCAGAAACAAAAACTGCTCCGGAATCTTTGTATCAAGGCCAAACACATAAAAAAATCTTTTTCATTTTCCAATTGTTTAATACTTCATTTTGAATTTTAAATTTAATTTTTTTTAATGGCAACCCTTTTGAAACAAGATGGCGAATGAAGCTGGCCAACGAACTCGGTCGAGACATTGGTATGTACTATGTACAGACCAAGTTACATCCAAATAGGTTCATAATTACGCCTGTTATCGCGTGACAAAAATCAGGTCGTTTTAAAATGTCAGCCACAAGAGAAATTCAAAATGCTATTACTCAGCCATTTTTTTTTAGATATAGACGAAAGAAAAACTGTTCCGGAATCTTTGTATTAAGGTCAAACACATACAAAAAAAATCTTTTTCACTTTCCAATTTTTTGGTATCTCATTTAAATTTTTTTATTTTTTAATTTTTTTAAATGGCCGCCATTTTGAAACAAGATGGCGGATGAAGCTGGCCAACGAACTCGGTCGAGAGATTGGTATGTACTATGTGCACACTGAATTACATCCAAATCGGTTCATAAATACGCCTTTTATCGCGTGACAAAATTCAGGACGTTTCAAAATGTCAGCCACGCTAGAAATTCAAAATGCTGTAACTCAGCCATTTTTTAAGATATAGACGAAACAAAAACTGTTCCGGAATCTTTGTATAAAGGTCAAATACATAAGAAAAAAATATTTTTCCATTTTTAATTTTTTGGTACCACATTTCAAGTTTTAAAATTTTTAAAAAATTTTAAATGGCCGCCATTTTAAAACAAAACGGCGGATGAAGCTGGCCAACGAACTCGGTCGAGACATTGGTATGTACTATGTACACACCGAATTACATCGAAATCGGTTCATAATTACCGGAGTTACAGTGTGACATAGGTCAGATATATATATATATATATATATATATATATATATATATATATATATAAATTTTGAACGGAGGGTGGTTTCGGGGTCTAGGGGTCCTGATCGATGAAAATATACCAAAATTTTTTGAAATCGCTTTCCTCCGAACGGCTGCAATAGGTAGCTTTTTTGTAAAGAAAGCTACCTAAAATTATGTAATCGAAAGTCGTTTTCCGTTTTTTGTAAACGCAAGAGATCTTTCAGAAAATACTGTCAAATTTGGAGTTTCGAACCGAATTACCCGACGAAAGCAGATATACCAGTCTTAGAAGGGATCAAAACGAATTGTCACGTGATCAAAAAGGCTTATAACTCGATAGATAATTTATTTATTAAAAAATGGAAACATAATTTCGATTTCAAATCACTTCTATAGTCAGGTCTGCCAATTATTGCTTATTTATTCTTATTGCTTTTATTCTAGAATAAGCGCAAAGAAAATAATAACATTTAAATCCCACTGACGACAGCCTTGTAAAGGTTGAAAGTGTTCTGGATTTTTTTCTAATGTATTTTAAGGTATTTTGATGTGTTTTAAATACTTATAAATTATATATTTGCACCTGAAAGTAATTCTTGTACAAATATTTGTACTTTTTATATGAAAAAATAATGTACTGGTATTTTCTTTTTTCTTTCAATTTTCGTGTAATCTTTAATTTGGGATTAATTATAATTAAAGACATAAGAAGTAATAATCCGTTTTAAAGATCTTTAATGCTACTTTTAATAGCGGTGTCAAACGATAATCAATACTCTTGGAAATTTAGGCTTTTTTATTTACAAATTGTAAACTAAAAATAAAATAAAATATTTATCTAGAGTATCCAACATTCATTTTCACAGTTTTCAATTTTGAGAAGTAAAGAAGGCACACAAAATATTTTGTCAAAAAAAAAAATACTTTTCTGAAAAATATGTTAAAATTAGTATTCTTAATATTTTTAATATAAACTGAATAATATATAAACCCAGTAATATTTTAACCATAACTTTCTTTTTTAAAAAACAAATTCTATTTATATGGACAAAAGAAGAGACAAATCCCTCTTTAATTTCATAACTCTGAGATTATTTTTATTTTAAAATAGAATTCAGATTGTTCGGTAAGATATATAACACTTTTAAGAAAAACTGCTTTAAAAGTAAATATTTTACAAACGCAATGAAAAACGTTTTGAACTTCTCATCTTAACTTTAGTTTTTTTAAACAAAACCCTTTTAAAACAACCATTTTTTATACTGTAAGCTAGCAATTCAAGAAAAAAGGAGAGACAGGGAAAGAAAATTAAGGAACAAAGAACGAAGAAACAATGGAAACATCGATAACTTTTTTTTCGAAGAGGATCTACTATGTACACCTTTTTTAATATGTTTGATTTTATGTCTGTCTCTCTATCATGTTCAATTTGTCCAGCAAAATTTTTATGAAAACTTTACGTAATGTTTCCGTGAAATGACTTTACCACAATGGCAATAAAATAGTGACTTGATTATTGTCGAAATGGTGTCAATGATTTTATCCTCGGTTTGTCTTTCACAGTTTTTTATTTTGAAAACAATATTCGGATGCAACAGGAATTTCAGTTCTGCTATGAAATCAAAATGTAACACGATTCTGCTTGAGACGATAATGAAAAGAGATGCTTCAAAAAATCAGAATACTAAAATACCATTATAGTCGTAGCATTTTGATTTCAAAATTTCACTGCCGAAATGTGCCAACGATTAGGCCCTTTAGTCTCTCTTTTTTACTGTCTCCTTTTTCATATTGTAAAACAATATTCGTTTGTAACAGGAATTTCGATTTTGCTATGAAATCCAAATGTAACATGATCATGTGGAAGACAACAATAGATAGAGTCGTTTAAAAAAATTAGATAGAGTCGAAGTATTTTGATTTCTAAGTTTAATTGCCGAAACGTGTCGAATTCCGTTGTCGAAATCAGCCAGTGATTAAGCTCCTCAATTTGTCTTTTTACTGTCTCTTTTTCTATGCTGCATAGCAATATTCTGATGTAACAGGAATTTCAGTTCTGCTATGAAATTGAAATGTAACATGATCCTGTTGGAGACAACAATAGATAAGAGGGGTTCCAAAAAATCAGCATTATAGTCGAAGTAGTTTGATTTCTAAATTTAATTGCCGAAGTGTGTCGAATTCCACTATCGAAATGTGTCAGTGATTAAGCTTCTCAGTTTGTCATTTTACTGTGTCGTTTTTTTATGTTGCATAACAATATTCGGATGTAACAGGAATTTCAGCTCTGCTATGAAATCGAAATGTAACACGATCCTGTAGTAGACAATAATCGAAAGAGGCATTTCAAAAAATCAAAAAAGTGAAATACTACTATAGTCGTAGCCTTTTTATCTCTAAATTTTATTAGATAATTATCTATAGTTAATTTACAGTTTCATTGGAAGAATTTTATCAAAGATTACGTCCAAATTCTATAATACTACATGGAAAAGTTTGAATGTATTATTTTTGTCCACTGTAACAACTTGAAACCATCCACCGAGATAATCTCAGATTCATATAACTCTGTTTAAGGTTTTAAGGCTGTTCTCAACTGCTCTGCTCAACAAGCGCAAAACAGTCTGACACATTTAGAAATTAATTTTATAAGAAAGATATAAAATTGGAAAGCCTGACCACGGAAGCGATTTGGAATCAAACTGTGTTTTTAATTTTTTGATCAATAAATTACGTATTGAGTTATAAGCGATTTCGATCACATGACACGGCATTTTTTTTCCCCTTACTGACTGGATTTTCTTTTCTCGTTCCGAAATTCGGTTCAAAATGCCAACTTTGAAAGTATTTTCTGAAAAATCTATTGCGTTTACAAGAAAACGGAAAAAACAATTCAATGACATAGTTTCTGAATAACAACGCCTTCCACTTTCATGCGTTTCCGAACAAAAATGAATTACAACTTATGTCAGAAACTTGACTCTTGGGATTTGAGAACAGCCTTAGTGCAAAATAAATAAATAAATAAATAAATAAAAATAAAAATCGAAAATAGTTTAGAATACTTTTTTTCATCTAAATGATAATTATTACACAATATGAATTTAGAAAGTTCCAATCAGTTTCTAAACTTTTCAATTCTGAGGATAAAAATATGTAATAATTATGTTAGCACTTCAAATAGGTATACCTAATATCAAATTTGTAGTTCACATCAACCTTTTGAATACGGATCGGGACACAAGTGGTCTATTTTTTATTCTTTTATCCATATTAATTTTTAAATCAAACACTTGTACTAGGAAATTTTGCAAGAAAAATCTATCACAGACAAACATTTCTGTATATTGTAGTACGAATGGATATAAAAGTAGTCGCCAGTCCTTGCCCGTAATCAAAAGTTTAACAGATTTTACAAGTTAAGATTTGGGACAGCTTTATCAAGTATTTCGAAAGATCTGTACTTCATATATAGAGCAGAAACTGTAAGTTAGTAGTCATAAATTTTGGTAAAAGAATAACAATTATTCTTTCAGAAAAAATTTTCTAATTTTTCTTTTTTTTTTCTATTGGAATATCAGAGCGTTAAAAAACAAAAACAAAAAAAAAACAAAAAAAAAAAAACAAAAAAAAACAAAAAAAAAACACTAGCTTGTTTAGAAATTAACCCTAACCATCAGAGTACCTAAGAACATGTTACTGTCATTCAAGTTTCTTTCACGCTCAGATAAGTCAAGCAGCGTTAGGATTAATGTTTTAATCGAACAAACACAAGGAAATCTGATTTTTTTTAAAATTTAAAAACCCAAAACAATCTATATATGGAATCTGTAGTGCAAAACTTGCAACTTTCCAGTTTTCTGCGAGACAGACAAGCATATTTTAACCAGAAATTTTATTTAATGAGAGAAAAAATATAACTACTGTATAGAAGAAAGGTAAAATTTTATTTAAATAAATTTCAGATTCAAAGTATATATACCTGATTTGAAAAACAACGAAAGGTCGGTCGCTATGAAAACAGCAATTACGGTTGATCATCGTATTCAGTTGATGACATTTGTCGCGTGTGTGTCGTGTGTGTGCGTTAGTGTTTGGATGTTTGGTTGATTACTGGTGCTACAGTCATCTTTCGGACACAAGAACTAAACAGAAAAGGACATCCGTTTTAATTATGTGTTTGTTAGGGAAGTGGGTTTGATTATCAGTTTATTCTCTTGTCCGTCATAGTGACAGTCTTGTGACTGATTGGTAAGCACAGTTTTACTAAAATTTAAAGAAATCGCGAAGTTCTGTGGCATTGGATTATAATCCTTGCCTTATCGAAAAGAAAACTGTATACAGTTTGTGCCTTACTGCAATAAAAACATATTCTCATCAAACTGCATAATTATTTGAATATACATAATTTGACTCTGACTTCGAAGCAAATACTATTCTCTAAAAATAAAGGGAAAATGTCATACTGCAGAAAGAAATTGTAAAAATTAGACAGCAATGTTCAAAATCAAAATATGTTAATAACCTTCATGAGAATATTCAGTTAGAGTTCTTGTTTTTTTTAAATAGTTGATACAAAATAAGATTTAGAAAAGTAAGTTTTTTAGATAACTAGAAGTTATAAAGTGCATTGCAACAGATTTAAGCAAAAGAAAAAAAAAACAGATGTATTACTACTATCCACTGAGCTTATCAGTTTCAAATCTTTCTTTCTTACATTTATTAACACTACAAAGACCGGAAATTTCACTCAAGTTTTATAAAAAATGTTACACCGGAATTATTATTAAATTGTTCAACATAATTATTTAACATTTTTCTTCTTTTTGTCTTTTAAACTTATTTTACAAAAAAACTTTTTGGTTCGAACCGATATATATTCATATGGTATGGGTCAAAATGACCCCTCACGGTCTTTTTACTGATAAACAAAGAATCACAACTACTTTGCTATATCTACATGTTGCTTGTTCTATACACGTTGTAATGAATCTCCCATTAAACGAATATAGAAATCTGTAATATTGCATATCATCCTCTTCATATCCATTAGCATCGTTTTCTCAGTTTCGTAATTGAAGTTCTGCGGAGATAATTGAAAGAATACTGAATTAATTGGCAATGTTGAATCTGGCATTATGTTGATGTAGCAACTTACTTTATCCAATCAGAACTTTTTGTTCTTTCTAAAAAATAAAAGAAAGAAGTTTTATAATCACTAGTGTGCATTAGTTACAAATGAAAACAGAATAAAGAAAGAAAAAAGTCAAATGTATTCCAATCAAGCAATTTTGGAAATTTACTGATTTTGAGCAATATGTTACAAAGATTTTATTTTATTAGTTTTTGAAAGAAAGAATATTCCTCTTCCATATATACATGCAGCTCGATTCTAAATATACAACAAAGAATATCCAATGAATATGAACTCAGTTATTGTATTTTTTTCTAAACATAAAATGTAGAAAGTTACAAAAAGGAACATTGGAACTGTAAGTGTGCATTAGTTACAATTTAATAGAAGAAAGAAGGAAATCCTGATATTACGCTAAAATAATACACTGTAGTACTAGGATATACCTCTTCCATATATACATGCTGCACGATTATCAATATACAACAAAGAATTTCCAATGAATATGAACACAGTTATTGTATTTTTTTCTAAACATAAAATTTAAAAAGTTACAAAAAGGAATTTATATATTGAAACTGTAAGTGAACATTGGTTACAATTTGATAGAAGAAAGAAGGAAATCCTCATATTACGCTACAATAATACTCTATAATACTAGGATATTCCACTTCCATATATGCATGCTGCTCGATTTTCAATATACAACAAAGAATCTCGAATGAATATGAACACAGTTATTGTATTTTTTCTAATGTAACAAGTTACAAAAAGGAATTTATACATTGTAGCTGTAAGTGTTCATTGGTTACAATTTTATAGGAGAAAGAAGGAAAACAATCATCTCTATCAGTACCCAGGTGTTTTGAGGATTTGACTAATTTACACACATTTGCTTTAAAACTTTCTCTTTGTAAATCTTCTAAAAGAAACAATGAGTACTACTGCTCTGCTATTAATACATGCTGCTTGGTATTTAACAGTGTTACAAAATTCACAAAATAACAAATATAATGAAAATCCAAAAATTAAATTCAAACAGTGGTTAGGAGTGAATACCTATTATGTCCATCAATGAACAGAAAAGCTTATATAGGGGAGACTGGGGAGTATTGACCCATTTTTCACAAAAAAAATATATTTTAATTATTGAACCTAGGATAAAGTTTTATATATCATTTTATTCATTATACTGTCAGTTATGAAAAAAAATTGAGACATAAGTGAAACTTTAAAAATGATTGTTTTTAATCTTGAGAAAATAATAAGGCAAGGCTCCCCACAAATGGTAGATCTGACCCACTTCATTTTATACTGAAATAATTGTTCAGGGAAATAAAACCAGTTTAAAAATGTCAGAATAACTTTATGCTACATGGTTTAATTATTATTAAAAACTATTTGGGAAAATGTAATGTATAAATAAACTAATTGCTAATGGAAGTGAAGAGGATGATATGCAATATTACAATATTAGAGTTTTAATAATTCGGTTCATAGGAGATTGATTCCAGCGCATTGAGAACAAGGCAGCATGAATATATAGCAGAGTAGGAGTAATTCATTCATACTTTCAAAAATTAACAAAAAGAAAGTTTAAAAAAAATGCCTTAAATAAATGAATTGCCATTTCGTAGGAATACAAATGATTTGTTTTCTTTCTTGTATTATATTTAAATTTATATATAAGGCATAGATCCAGAAACTCAGCTTAAATTCCATTAATCATTTGTATTGAAATTAACAAAAAGAATGTTTTCAAATACATGGAGCAAGTGAATTAAGCCAAACTGTTTGGTAGTGATACACTAATTTTATCCATCTTTAATCAGTTTTAACTTGTAACTAATATACAACTGTATCTAGAAATCTTTATGTATTTATTATTCTGAAAGGATTTACTTTTATTGTTTAGAAAGCAGGAAAATTCACTGATTAGATAAAATGAGGATCATTATCAACATATTGCTACTTTGTATCTTAATTTTATATGGTAATAATTATCTCCCCAAATTCTCAATTATCGGACTGAGACAATGATGCTAATGGAAATGAAGACGATGATATGCAATATTACAGTTTTAAATATTCGGTTGATAGGAGATTGATTCCAGCGCATTGAGAACCAGGCAGGATGCATATATAGTACAGTATGAGTTATTCATTCATACTTTCAAAAATTAACAAAAAGAAAGTCTTAAATAAATGAATTGCCATTTCGTAGAAATACCAATGATATTTTTTCTTTCTTGTATTATATTTAAATTTATATATAAGGCATACATCCAGAAACGCAGCATAAATTCCATTAATCTTTTGTATTGAAATTAACAAAAAGAATGTTTTCAAATACATGGAACAAGTGAATTAACCCAAACTTTTTGGTAGTGATACATCTAATTTTATCCATCTTTATTCAATTTTAAGTTGTAACTAATACACGCCTGTTTCTGGAAACCTTTATGTATTTATTATTCTGAAAGGATTTGCTTTTATTGTTTAGAAAGCAGGAAAAATCACTGATTAGATAAAATAAGGATCATTATCATTATCATTTGAATATTGCAATCTTAATTTTATATGATAATAATTATCTTCGCAAAACATCAATTATTGAACTGAGACTTTGATATTAATGGAGGTGATGAGGATGATGTGCAACATTACAGTTTTAAATATTCGGTTCATATGAGATTGATCTCAGCGCAATGAGAACCAAGCAGCATGCATATATATGAGAGTAGGAGTTATTCATTCATACTTTAAAAAAAATAACAAAAAGAAAGTTAAAAAAAATTACACAAATAAATGAATTGCCATTTCGTAGTAATACAGATCCTTATTCTTTTGTACTGTTTTTGTAATATTTTAAATTAAAAATAATGCATACTTCTAAAAACACAGCATAAATTCGAGTTCTAAAGAAAATTGTGTAGTATGTTTAAAAAATAATAATAACTGTGATCAAAATCATTCAAGATTCTTTCTAGGATGTTGAGTAGCGCAATCAGTATGCTTATACGGTAGAGCAGTAGTTATTCATTCTTTTTTTCCAGAAATTAACAAAAACAATGCTTTGAAATACATGGCATAAGTAAATTAACTTAAACTATTTGGTAGTGATACATCTGATTTTATCCATCTTTATTCAGTAGTTTTAAGTTGGAACTAATGCACATGTATGACTGGAAATCTTTATGTATTTATTATTCTGAAAGGATTTGCTTTTATTGATTAGAGCACAATAAAAATCACCAATTAGATAAAATTAGGATCATTATCAACATATTGCTACTTTGAATATTGCGATCTTAATTTTATATTATATTATATTAATTATCGCCGCAAAACATCAATAATTGAACTGAAACAATGATACTAATAGAGATGAAGAGGATGATATGCAATATTACAGTTGTAAATATTTGTTTCATAAGAGATTGATTGCAGCGCATTGAGAACCAAGCAGCATGCAAATATAGCAGAGTAGGAGCTATTCATTCATACTTTAAAAAAATTAAAAAAAAGAAATATATATAAAATTGTCCCAAAATAAATGAATTGCTATTTCGTAGTAATACAGATGATTTTTTTGTACTGTTTTTGTAATATTTTAAATTGAAAATAATGCATACTTCCAAAACACAGCATAAATTTCATTTCTAAAACAAATTGTGTTGTATTCTAAAAAAAAAAAAAAAAAAAAAACAATAACTGTGATTAGATTCAAGATTCGTTCTAGAATGTTGAGAAGCAAGCAGTATATGCTTATATAGCAGAGTAGAAATTATTCATTAATTCAAAAATTAACAAAAAGAAAGTTTTAATAAAATTGTCCCAAAATAAATGAATTGTCATTCGGAGACTATTGAACACCAAGAAGGGCTTGTATATAGTATAGTAACAGTTATTAATTATTTCATTCACAAATTAGAAAAAATAAATGTTTTGAAATTTATGGCACAAATGGGTAAACTATACCCAAACTGGTTGGTAGGGATCTATCTGATTTTATCCTTCTTTGTTCAATTTTAAGTTGTAACTAATACACACTTGTGATTGGAAAACTTTTGAATTTATTATTCTGAAACGCTTTGCATTTATTGCTTAGAAAGCAGGAAAAAAATATCCAATTAAATAGAATAAGGATCATTATCAACATATTTCTATATTTGAACATTGCGATCTTAATTTTATATTCTTTTAATGATCTCCGCAAAACCTCAATTACCGGACTGAGACAATATGGCTAATGGAGAGGAAGATAATATATGCAATATTACAGCTTTAAATACTCGTCTCATAGTAGGTTGATTACAGCACATTGAGAACCAAAAACAATGCACATATAGCACTAGGAGTTATTTATTAATTCTTTCAAAAATTAACAAAAAGTAAGTTCTAAAACAAATTGCTCAAAATATATGAATTATTAGTATTTGGTAATGATACAGTTGATTTTTTTCTTTTACATACCCCCCCACCACACACACACACACACATATATATATATATATATTTAATTCGTTCTAGAATATTCAGAAGAAAGTAGTATGTATATCTAGTAGATCAATAGTTATTAATTCTTTCTTTCAGAAATTAACAACAAGAAAGTTTTTAAACGAATGGCTAAAAGTAAATTAACTGTCATTTGATAGTGACGCGGTTGATTTTTATCAACGGTCTTTCTTATACTTCCTACATATAAAGAGTTTCAGAAACACATCATAAATTCCATTTTTGGAACTTTTTATACTATATGTTTCAGAAACAACAATAACTGTGATACGATTCCTAGGAAATTTATTCTAGCATGCTGAGAATCAAGCAGTATGCAGATATAGTAGAGCAGTATTCATTCTTTTTTCAAAAATTCACGAAAAGAAAGTTTTAAAACAATTGGCTCGAATTAAATAAATTACCAGAACTGTTTGATAGAAGATCTGATTTTATGCTTCTTTGTTTTAAATTGTTACTAATACGAAACTGTAATTGGAAAACTTTTTGCATTTATTATTCTGAAACGATTTGCTTTTATTGTTCAGAAACTAGGAAAAAATCTCTGATTAGGTAAAATGAGAATATCAGCATATTGCGACTTTGAATATTGTGATATTAATTTTATATTATTTCAATTATCTCAATTAAACCTTAATAATTAGATTGAGACAATGCTGCTAAATGAGATGAAGAGGGTGATATGCACTATTACATTTTAAGGGGGTAGGATACCTTTGAACACGTCGTAAAAGTAAAAAATATCATTATGTTGCAAGCTTCGAAAATTGTGTAATAAGTCAAAAATAAAAATCAAACTTCATTTAAATATAAAACTCATATTTAAATTTATATTTAAATATATATATATATACTTGTAAATTCATAAAGAAATATTGAAATGATAAGTTAAAAAATACATGATAATCAGAGAAAAAAATCTTGCGCGCATAATAAACTTTGAAAATATGCATATAAAGAGGTAATTTTGATGAAAATAAATACATAATAGTGTTACCGTTATACTAAAACCAGAGTATTTGAAAAAAAAAAATTGACTAAATTAAAAAAAATTAACAAAAAATTAAGAAATATAACTTTTTTAAAAATATTTTCAAAATACAACAACAGAAAAAAAAATAAAATTTTAACATTTCTGGTTTTAAGTTGAAGGTGATACAGAAATGAGTATATGGTAAAAATTTCTTTTGATTGCTATGCATAGTTTTTTAGTAACACGCGCAGTATCGAAATTCACCGTTTTGAATAAGCGCAACACAAACTTCCATTATACTATGTAGTCTTAATATGTAGTCTTAATAAAACTGCCATAATTCGTAAACTAATGGGAGTTTTTAATGCGGTTTTTTGCATATTGTTCAGAAACGATTACGGAATCAAAATATGTATTAAAAAAATTCGAAAATTTTCAAGCTTTAAAGGTATCCTACCCCCTTAAAATGTTTTTCCATGGAATATTCCTTAACTTATTGAGAAACAAGCAGCATGCATTTATATCGGAGTTGCAATTTTTCATTCTTATAGTCATAAAAAAAGGCATGAAACAAATGGCTCAAAATAAATGTCTTTACCTATCGATAATGATACATCTGAGTTTTTTCTTTCTTCTTTTTCCATTTTTATTTAATTCGCAAGATACAAACCTTTATTTCCAATTCTAAAATAATTCGCATTTGAAATTTAGACACCAACAATAACTGTGCTTAGATTCTTGGGAGATTCATTCTAAGGTACTGAGAACCAAGCGATATGCATATACAGCAGAGCAACGATTCTTTTTTTTTTTTTTTTCACAAATTGTAAAAAAGAAAATTTCGAAACAAATAGCTTGAAATCAGTGAATTTCTCAAACTGCTTGTTAGAGATATAGCTGATTTTTCCTGTTAGTTATTTCATTTTGGGTTATAACTAATGCAATATTGGTTATAAAACACTTTTCATTCATTATTTTGAAATATTTTAGAAAACAACAAAATATTGATTTGATAAACTGAGAACACTGTCAACATACTGCAAATTCGAACGTTCTTAATTTTGTGATTTTTCAAAATCTCACAAAACCTCAGTTATTGGACTGATAAAATGATGTTAATTGAGATAAAGAGGATGAAATGTAACGTTACAGTTTTAAATATTTGTCCCATAGAATATACATTCCCGCGTATTGAGAAATAAGCAACATGCACATATAGCAAAGCAGTAGTTATTCATTCTTTCTTTCATACATTTATTAAAAGAAAATTGTAAAACAAATAGCTCGAAATAAATGAATAAGGTTGGTAGTCATTCATCAGTTTTTATTTATTTTCTTTCATTTAAAAAAATTTTAATTCATGCACATTTGTAATTATAAAGCATAACTTTCTTTTCTAAAACATTTTTCATTTATTATTTAAAAACAACTTTATTTTGTGATAAGATTCAGGGGAGACATATTTTAGCGTATTCAGAACCAAACAATATGCCTGTACAGAACAGCGGTAATTATTTATTCTTTTTTTAAAGGCGTAAAAATAGAACACGTTTAAGCAAATGGCTCGAAATCTGTAAATTATCCAGATTTTTTAACAGAGATACATCTTTTTTCATTGTTCTTCATTCAATTTTAAGTTATAACAAATGCGCATTTGTGGTTGTAATACTTTTATTTACTGTTCTGAAACAGTATGCCAGTACTTTTTAGATTTTTATTTATTAGGTAAACGGAAGAAGAGTATTAAAATATTGCGATTTGGTATTCTTTCAATTATTTCTGCAAAAACCTCATTTATCTGACTGAGACATTGATGCTAAATATCATAAAGAGAGTGATATGTAATAATTCATTTTTAAATATTTGTTTTATGGGAATATTTATTTATATATAGCAGATAAATAGTAATTAATTCTTTCTTTTCAGCAAACAGGAAAGAGAAAGTTTTAAAACAAATGGCTCGACATAAATGAATTTCCCAAACTAGTTTGTAGTATTTTTCCAATCTTTTTCCGATTTTAAATTATAATTAAGCACGCTTGTAACTACAAACTATTAATTCGCTGTTTCTGAAATTTTTTGCGTTTGATGTTAGTAAAACAGCAATAACTATGATTAGATTCGTGGGAGATTCTTTGTAACGTATTGTTACAAAATCCTAGGGTTTCAATGTGGTGAAAGTAGATTTGCAATTAAAAGTGCATGTATTATGTAGGTGAATGCAATCTATTACAAATATTCAAAAACAACAACGTAAATATTCCAATGTGTATCCCAAAAATCAAATAAACAGCATTATGAAATTCAACAAAGCACAAACAATAGTCATACATTGCTCTACAACTAAAATATCTGGAGACTAAAAACTGAACTAAACTCTCCAGATCAGTCTTATTTAAATAGCCTCTCTTGTTGGCGTCAACTGAACACAAAATGATAATGTATTTCCGATTTCCAGAACATTCTCCGAATTTCTTTTAATGTTTCATTCTAGGACTTCCATTTTTTAAATTTCCCAAATAAGTATGTGGTGACCGTTTTGATCTCTACAGTTGTTAAGAAAGTTGCCAAATTCGTCATCAAGGTTGGCCTTATAATAGTATGTAGAGGGAAGTAGGGAGGTGTGATCCCAGAGTTTTACCAATAGGTGGCAACCAAAGCTACTGGAATGCTCAAACAATTTTATTTGTTTCATGCAGATAATTGAAACAGGTGTGGAAAAATCAATTGTGAAGTATTTTCAACATAAAAAGTATATATTTTAGAAATATTTTGTAGGATTTTTTTAGATAAAATATGTCATAGAAATTTAAGTAAGGAGTTTTTAAGTAATGCAGAAATATTGATATTTCATTCTAGGCATAACAATTGGACATTAAATCAGGCTTAACATAACAATGTGCTATTCTTTAAAAAGTGGTTATGTTGGGAGACTTGATCCAATCAATGTGAGATAGGGTTGACCAGATGGTCAAAGCTCCCTTAATTAAGTGTTTTTGGAAGTATTTTCATCATACACTGTACATAATGGAGGGTTAATTGTTATATTTCTAAAATAATGTAAATTTAATCTGGAAAGCTACAGTAAAGGAAAATGATTAAAATTGATTAAAGGAAGATATGAAAAATTTCGTTAGAAGCAAGAACAAAATTAATCAAATATAAATGGTAAAGTTCATAGGAACTTTTATTTCATTTAAATTGTACTTTAATTGTAAATATAAAGAATGGAAAAGATTAGAAAGGAAGAAAGTTGCAGCCTTAAGAAATGTTATTCATGTGTTCATGCTTCAGCAAAATAATTCTTGCCTCTGCAATGATAAAAACTTCAGGAAGGCATGTTGACAAATTTCATCAACATGACAATAAGATGAAGCCAAACTATGTGGCAGCTAGTCTTGTCAGGTTATGCATGCTGCCTGGTTCTCAATGCTCTGGAATCAATATCCTATGAACCGAATATTTAAAACTCTAATATTGCATATTATCCACTTCACTTCCATTAGCATCATTGTCTCAGTCCGATAATTGAGGATTTGAGGAGATAATTATTACCATATAAAATTAAGATCGCAATATACAAAGTAGCAATATGTTGATAATGATCCTTATTTTATCTAATCAGTGATTTTTCCTGCTTTCTAAACAATAAAAGAAAATCCTTTCAGAATAATAAATACATAAATATTTCTAGACGCAAGTGTGTATTAGTTACAACTTAAAACTGAATAAAGATGGATAAAATTAAACGTATCGCTACCAAACAGTTTGGGTTAATCACTTGTCCCATGTATTTGAAAACATTCTTTTTGTTAATTTCAGTACAGAAGATTTTAGAAATGGAATTTATGCAACATTTCTGGATGTATGCATTATTTATAATTTTAAATTTAACACAAGATAGTACAAAAAAAAAAAAAAAAATGTATTTTTACGAAATGGCAATTCATTTATTTGGGACATTTTTTTTTTAAACTTTCTTTTTGTTAATTTTTGAAAGTATGAATGAATAATTCCTACTCTGCTATATATGCATGCTGCCGGTTTCTAAATGCGTTGGAATCAATCTCCTATGAACCGAATATTTAAGACTGTAATATTGCATATCATCCTCTTCATCTCCATTAGGATCATTGTCTCAGTCCGATAATTGAGGTTTTGCGGAGATAATTGAAAGAACACAAAATTAATAAAATAATAGGATTATGCACTGACTCACGGATGTACCCGGGAGGCAAGAAGGGAGATTCCCCAACCCAACTGTAACCTCCAAGTTCGAGGAAAAGAGGATCATCTTCCGGTTTTGTTGAAGGGGAGAGAAGTTTTGACTGAATTGTTGATGAGTTTGAAAGTACTTGACCCCCCCCCCCCTCCTCTTTCAAGATTATTTCTCATTCTAAAATATTCCCCAAGTTAATAATTTCACGAGGGTATTATAAAGTAGAAAAGAGAGATTTTAAATTCAATATTCCAGTCATATCTGCATTGCATACTGCGTGCGAGTTCTGTTTTTAAAGAAGAAACTGATTTCAGGTGAACATAAAGGAATTTTCTTCTTTTGAAAGCACATGTAGTTTAAACTAGTATATAAAAAGAACGAGACCAGATGTTATATTTACTTTTTTACTGTAACATTCAGTCACATTTTTTGAAAGCACATGGACAATAAATTCTTCAAATTCGGTAAATATTAAATATATATACAGGGTAACCAAAAAACATTGACCTAGACTTGTATTCCTTAAATATTGATCACAGACATATATTAAAAATTACAAAGTTACAAGATACAGAATTTTATCAAATCACTTAAAATTTTCAGGGGATTAACTTTGAAGAAATACAAAATTTAAATTTTTATACTAGCCACCGTACAAAAAATTTCCCAGAGAGTAAAATGTGCCCCACACACTAATAAGGTCATGTACAGAATTTCAGCATCTTATCGTAAAAAGTCGCAGATATATGTTTAAACAAAGTTGGTGAGAGGTTAATCATAAAATAAAATGCAAATGTTTCCAATTCAATATCAATCATTGTTTTCTGTCGCAGTTTGTGTAAAACCTCTGAAACGCGATCATAAGACATAATTTTTCTCCTTTGCGATCTCATAACCTGGCATCGAAAAGTGGTTTAAATCAGCATTTATGTATTTTCATATCTCTGCGACTTTTTAGGATAAAAGTTTTGTACTTTTTTTGCCCTACTCGCCAATCCCCACTCAGACACCCCAGCTTCTAAAAGCACGCTAATTTGATCGGCTTTATAAAGGTTGAATTATAATTTTAAATAACAGTGGCGATCTTTCTGTAAACGGGTTTCTATTCGTTTTCCTTTGATTCTGGATTTTAAAGACCAAATCAGCTGCTGTTAAGAGATACAATGGCTGTTTTCGTCTTTGATTAAAAAAAATAATAATAATAAAATGTGAAAATAAGCTAATGTAAAATTAATTAAGTAAACAGACTCATTGTTTCCCAGGATTTTTTAACAACGCTATAAGAAAGTTCTTTTAAATAAGTCATTTTAAATATATCCTTTTAAATCTGACATAATATTCACGAAAGTTTTCTTTCTCTTATTAATGTTCACGTGAAAATACTTTTTGTTGTTAGAAAGGAAAATATTATTTGCGCTGTCTTAGAATTCACAACAATAGTTGAAAAGATTATCTCAAAATATGAAATAAACGTCTCGCGCAAAAATGTTTTTAAATTGAAACTGTTTTGCATTATTATTTGGCCATTTTAAATATGACATAATTTCTTCCATTTACGACTTTTAACGCATAATAATGATTTTTTTATTTTAGAATTTTCTTTCTCTTTTAAAATTCAAGTGTAAATATTGTTCCTATGACGTAATTTTTAATATTTTCCTGCTTTTAACACATAATCATTTAATTCTAATTTTAAAGTTTTTTTTTCTGTTTATAATAGCCACGAGTAAATAATTTTGTAATTTGAAGGAAATATTATTCTTTGCACTGTTTTTAAAATTGGCAACAATTTAAAATAACACCCTTTACTAAAATATGTAAAAAATATCTCTCGAAATGTTGAAAAATATAATTTAAAATGGAAGTAAAACCTCAAAAAATGAATCAAATTAAAAAAAATAATAAATGCAGTTTGCACACCGGGAACTTCTGATGTATAAAGTGATCTAAAAATTATTAAATTCCTGTGTATAATTTTTGCTCCTATAAAACTTCTTTAATGGAACGATTTTGACCAAATTTAACATTAAATATCTCTTAAAATTACTATTCGATTTAAAAACTGCCTGCATCAACGGGTTTATCAAACATTTCTCTATAATACCACTTATTTTCATATTTTTGTATGCAGTAGTCTTCTTATTATTAACGAAGAAAGACCCCCTGGTCACAAAAAATTCATAAACAGTGGCGATGACAGCATTAGTTACTTTTTTTTAGAATAGAGCGATAACATATTTAATAATTATATGTTATTTAGTTTTATTTATGCTCAACATGCTTGAAGTTGCATATTTTCCGAAAATTACCTTCTGTAACATCACTTTTGTAGAATAATGTAGTATATATTTTGAAAATGAAACTCAAGTAGATCAAAACAGGTACGAAGAGATTCTCGAATTACGGTTAATGTACATAAATATTACATAAGTGTACATTGTTTATCTTAGTATATAATTTTAACTGATATGTTATTTATTTTATTATTATATATTTATATTATATATTTTATATTATATATTTTAGCATTCTGTGCTTAAACTTTATTTATAACATTCTATATAATTACAGATTTAACTTTGTAGGTTTGAATACTATAAGTGAAATTAGATGACAAACTATGTCTATTACTATATTTAATACAGACGTAACAATTCCTATAAGAAAAATAAAGCTACTAATTTTGCTAATTATATAAGTTGAATTTGAGTTATATTAAACAACAGAGGATTTGAAAACAATTACAAAATGAAACCTTTTCTAAAACGTGATATGCGTATTACTAGGAATATAATTCAGATTCAGTAATTATTTTATTGAATTAAGGTTTTCAAAACATCATGCTGCTTTCAGAATTAACAACAAATCTTCAGAATGAATTCATCATCTTCAGAAGTAAATTTGACTTTAAATAAATAAATAATTTTGTTTGCTTTTGTATAGGCAACTGCATTCCATCTACATTTGTCATGTAGTATTTTAGTTAATGTACAGTCGTGGAAAAAAAAAAAAAAAAGAAAACACCCCCTACTAACTTCTCAACAAACTATCGTAGAAGAAAGTTACTGGTACCGAACGATTGGAAATAAAGTCTACTTTTAAATGATGTATATAAAATTTGTTTAAGGGGCCGTCTACATATTAAAACGAACCATAACTTGGTTTTTTTCAATAGCAGTACACAATTCTGACAGCATAAATGAACTCTACACCTTTCAATTAGCCTATAAACAAATTTTTATGCAATTCGTGCTATAAGTTTCCGAGAAATTAATTATTTTAAAACCAGCGTATATTAAAGGCTGTATCCAAATTGAAGTTCGATACTCGAATGTTAACCGAGAGAGCCGCCTTCTTGATCAAGGCACGTTTAAGCGTCAATGAAACCTGTTTGAATGCAGGATAACAAAATAAATTTCAAAAATTTACTCACTTCTATCATAGACGGCCCCTTAAACCATCATTTTGCCGTTTTTTAAGCATGATTTGAAAACTAATTTATTAATTTCATAATTTATTATATTAATTTCATAATTCATAATTCATATCATAAAATTATAAAAATTGCAAATTCAACGTATTTATGTTTGGGTATATTAGTATTATTGCTACACAAAAAATTAGCTCATTAGGAGCATAATTTCAGGAGATATAAATAAAAATATGAAAATGTAATTTAACATTAGAAGTACTAAATTTTGAATGTCTGTAATTCAAAAACTTATCATTCGAATGACTTGAAATTTTGTTTCTAGGCATATTTTGAACCGAAGATTTGAAATATCCCGTTAAATTTGGGTGCTGCTATTGAAAAAAATGAAGTTTGGATTCATTTTAATATGTATATGGCCCCATAAACAAATTTTATACACACCATTTAAAAGTAGACTTTACTTCCAATCGTCCGGTACCACCCGTAAGGCATGGTGACGTCACGGCGACGTCGTTGTGAAGTCACACTGTGATTTTGTGACCGTCGATGTGACGTCACGTGACGTTGATGTGACGTCATAGTGACTAGAATGTGAGGTCGTTATGGCCGTTTTAGAGGTCGTTTGTGACGTCACATTGTGACCACTCTGTGAAGTCACGGTGTGACAAATTTGTGAAAAGTGTGTCATTTGTGACTATTTTGGCATTAACTTTGTGACTAACCTGTGACGACAGCGACAATGTTTTGACGTCACACTGTGACTAATTTGTGAAATATGTGTCATTTGTGACGAACTTGTCATAAACAATGTGATGATTTCAAATGAAAATCAAATTTCAAATTAATTGCTTAAAAGGGCAAAGGCCAACATAGAGAAAAAGATTCCAAGCCGGGACTCGAATCCGGGCCATCAGTGTAGCGCACTGACATTCTACCGACTAAACCACATGGAACGAGACCCAGCCTGGAAAATTTCTTACTAGTACATGTTGGCAAGGCTACAAACGCAGCACAAGATGGAATATTTATCATGAGCCGCCAACATCGGGTAAACACGAAACTTAATTAAATACAGCATCGATTCAAACTATATCAATACTTGGAAATTTTTCCATAGAGAACCATTCGCCTTGCATACAATATTTCAAATAAAAATCAAATTTCAAATTAATTGCTTAAAATGCAATTTTAATTTGAAATTTGATTTTCATTTGAAATATTGTACGCAAGGCGAATGTTTCTCTCTGGAAAATTTTCCAAGTATTCATATAGTTTGAATCGCTGCTGGATTTAATTAAGTTTCGTGTTTGCCCCATGTCGGTGGCTCATGATAAATATTCCAACTTGTGCTGCGTTTGTATCCTTGCCAACATGTACAAGTAAGAAATTTTCCAGGCTGGGTCTCGTTCCATGTGGTTTAGTCAGTAGAATGTCAGTGCGCTATACTGATGGCCCGGATTCAAGTACCGTTATGGAATTTTTTTCACTATGTTGGCTTTTGCGCCTTTTAAGCAATCAATTTGAAATTTGATTTCCATTTGAAATATTGTTTGCAAGGCGAATGTTTCTCTCTGGAAAAATTTCCAAGCATTAATACTGTGATGATTCTTGTTATAAACACTGTGATGGATTTTAAAATAAAGTTTTGTTTGAAATATACAATATTATCTTTTTACCGTACTTTTTAGCAATGTATCGCTATTTTGGAGTCCTATTCTTCTAAAATACTTTGAATTTTTACACTGAAAAAACAATGCTTATCAACTGGCATCCTTTTTTATTAAGTTCTAAGCTTGATCTTGAGTTCAAGCTTTATATTAAGAATGTTTTGTGTGTTGTGATTTGTTATTATTTTATTAAATACGAACATGGTGTCTAACGGATATTAATACATTTCCTATTTAAAGAAGAGTAAGATAAGCCATATTTATTTAAATTTTTTATTCCCGTGTATATTGTATTTTGTTAATATGAGCTAAATAGATTTGGTATGATTTATAGGAAATGACTGATCTGGGAAATAGAAAAAACAAGTAAGAAAAATCATGCGTTAAGCATAGATTATAAAGCACTTTCCAACGCTTCCTGAATGCTTTAACTAGACATCGTAATTTAAGGAAATAACGTAAATAAGATAACTAAGCAAATATTTTAGAAAACGCATAAAACATTTGAAAAACTGATTTCAGCAGTTACCGTTCATAGCCAACTATGTTTTCCAATTCTTTTGAATAGCCCTGTATTTAATCTGTAGGTTGATATATACTAGTATATAATGTGAAAATTTAGTTTAGCAAGAAAATGCATAACAGGTTGAAATTCTCATTCAAAAACTTATACTAATATATAAAAACATACTTGAATACTTTAGTACAACCCTGTAGTTTACCTAGAATCTTTATTACACGCCACTATTTAGTTAAAATTTAATTCAAATTAAAACACTCTTAAAACTGCTGAAATCACATTTCCAGAAATTATAATTGATAGATGGCCATATATCCATTTCCTTGCGTGACCCTGTGTATCATTTTATCCATATTCTACAAACATTTCTTAGTAAATTAAATGCAGTTCAACATAAAAATCCATAACTCATCTAAAAAACACCTTTAAGCAATTTGCGCCCATACCCCTTAACTCTTACGTATACTTTTGTGTAGCCTTGTATATGAATTATAGCTTTTATATACACCATATACTATGCATAAATATAGTGGATCATAAAAGCGCATATTATAATTAAAAATGCATTTCCAGCAATTATCGCTAATGAACAGTACAATATCAACTTTTATAAATATCATAAATTATAAATATTTTTTTATAAATATTATAAATATCAAATTTTAAAAAGTATAGTAAAGCAGTTTAATCTATAAACTTGTTATCAGGCATGAAAAACACTTTATTTCAATGCTTAATTGTCATATTTTATTTTTTAATGCGAAGTATCGAACGTGTATCGAAAACGTAGAAAATCAGTTTACAATCGAAGAAAATTTAATAACTGATTCTGAATGTCTACAATTAAATGTTTGATTAAAATCACGAACAGCAAAAATGTGCTTACATACAATTTAAAAAAATAAATATACCAATTTGAAAAACACTATATAATTAGTATTTATAATTGTACTATTAAACAACAACAAAGTACAATAGATGAATTAAATGTATTATTAGATTTAACAATTTCTCAAAAATCTCTCCATATGTTACAAGGAATTCCTATTATTTTATAATTTTGGCAAGTGTTAAATCTGAAAACATTGATATGAAGATTTAGGATTTTAAATAATAATTTAAAATATTATTAGCAATGAAAAAAAGTCTTTCAAAAGTTTCACTACTATAGTATGTAAAACGGCATTTCCCATTCAGTATAATGTTAATTTCTAATCTGAAAAACAATCCCAGAACAGTCTCTTTCTATAGGTATAATATAAAACTATTTAACTCATCTCACCAAATATACAAAACAGGAACAAACAATTTAAATTAAATAAGACTTACTTTTTGAGCTCCATAAATTAATTATTAATATCCGTGTGTATCCGAAAATGGCGACGTCTTTTTCTTCCATTAAAAAAAGCACACGCAAAAGCTTACATTTTAGACTAGTAACTTATCGCATCTGTTAGAACAAAAAGTTCTCTGTTTACCCTGCGGTATCGTGGCAGACGATTTGGGGCAGGTGTGATTTTATTTCCTTTTATATAAACAGATATGGAACTTATATGTGCAATCATTTTATGAGACTGTCTGTATTTAAATTTTTGTATTTGAAGAATTTTCCAATGTATTTTACCTTTTCTTTTTATCAGTTTTAACCCCCCCCCCCTCCCTTTTTCTAAGTAAAGATTGTTTCACACAAATACCAAATATCTTCCTAAAAAATAAAAAGATATAAATAAATATCGAGGATAAAAAAAAAATTCTTTGTCAATCGTCATTCTTTTCATGTTAATTTCCTGTAAAATAAAACAATTCGTAAAATAACTTTTTTTTAGAGTCATATCTCTAAAACACAAATTTGAAATACGAATAATAAATTATATCATGGGTTTTGCATAAATTTTGTATTATTTTTATTTATTCGGAAAATGCTAATTTTATTTTAAAAGTCTGAAAGAAGTAGAATTTAAAAAAAGAAATAGTTACTTAAAATAGGTACACTAACAGGAAAAAATATGACTTGAATGCAAATTATAAAGCAAGAAATGTATGTATGACTAAACTCTGAAGACTCTTTCTACGTGCTCATTAAAAGCTGCAGACTTAACTATAATAGAAATTTTTTAGTTTCAAGCCACAAAAGTGTTTCGAATACCAGTGGTCGGTAAAAATAAATTAAAAATTTTCCTTCCTGCAAACTAAATATGTAAAGTGTATATATTTAATATTCCTAATCCTAAATATGTTATCCAAATTGCTCCAGCACGTACCATTTTTCCGAGAAACACTTTTATAATAATAAGAATAAAAGAAGGATTATTATATTAAATTGCAATACTAGATAAAATTGAAGTCAGGAAAAAAGTATACTTTCACACTCTTAGATATCAAATTGATAAAATATAGCATGGAAATCTAGTTTGTTGATACTTGTACCGTGCATTTTCCTTTATATGCCCCCCCCCCCCCCCATCTTTTCGTGTCTGAATTTACTACTTGCTACCCACTAATATATTTTCATTCCTTATGCCGCTGTAACGCGGACCTTTTTAAAACATTTCTCTTCATTTTCAGAGATTTTTGAAGTTCATATTTTTCTCACACTGTGACTTACAATATGAGTTACAATTTTTTACAATTTATTGCAATTTTTTTGTGAGTGTGTCGTGACCTACGTTACATGTAGTGACATAACAATTGTTTTTTATTGCCAGAAAAATAAAATTTTACAGTAACAACATGTTTTGAAGATTTTTTGTAATTTTTTAAAGTTTTCTAAGAAGTTCACATCTCATTCACAATGTGACATCACTGAGTGGTGGCATTTCGGTCACAGATGTGACGTGACCACAGTGACTCACAGTGACGTCACAACGACGTCACTGTGACCATGCATGCTATGAGGGCAGTAACTTTCGTCTACGATAATTTGTTGAGGAGTTAGTAGGGGTGTTTACTTTTTTTTTCCACGACTGTACATTGAAGCATACTAGAAGCTTGAACGTATTTCTACTGAGAGTAGTTCTACATAAAGATTTTACAACATGTTTTTGATAATTTGAGCTTTATAAGAATACATCAGTTTCATTTTCTTTATTTTTATACCATGCAGATCTCAAAATTAATATTAGCATTATTTTTTGTAAAAATATCCAGATGCAGAGAAGCTTGTTGTAGTATCTGAAACCTTACTTAAATTTGTAATCTCGGTACTGTAACACCCTATATGTTCTGTCACAATATCTGATTGCAAAAACAAGCTGCTTTCAAAGTTTATTCTGTATCTTTATAGGTACATTAATTTATGAAATATTTAATTGCTGTTACTAAGGATATTTTCAAGTTTATTATATTTATATTTTTCATATTTGGAAAATTACCTCTAAATGGCTATAATATAATATTTTTCCCTTTGAGGGCCAAGCAATTACGTTTCTGTAATGTTGAATTCTCTCCAGAAATTTGGAAAAATTTTATTTTAAAATAACGAAAGACAATTTTTCGGCATTTTTTTCACCAAATTTATAAAAGTAAAACCTAATAGTAAGTTTCTGGTTAAAAATCTTAATTAAAATTAGGTGGTATATAATATACCCCACCGCCCCTGAAGGGGTTAAATCTTCTGTCTCAGATGCACGGGTATTCAAACGAATTCTAATCCAAAGAATATATGTTAAAAAAAACTAATATCTAATCCCAAAAATAAGCGGATATCCAATTGGAAAAATTTCGGTATCCAATTCTAAATATAACCTGCTTTTAAAGTTTATTCTGTATATTTATAGATGCATTACTTCATGAAATTTTCAACTGCAATTACTATGGATATTTTCAACTTTATTATATTTATATATTTTGTATCTGGAAAACTATCTGTAAATGGCTGTTATGTAATATTTAAATCTCCTGTCTCAGATGCACGTGTATTTAAACGAATTCTAATACAAAGAATATATGATAAAGAACGAATATGTTCTTCAAACTTTGTGCATAGTAAATTTAAAATTGGAAAAAATTGTTCAAAAAGAATTTTGTACTTTTACACCTTTAAATTACTTCAAATATTTTTACTCAATTTTTTATTCAAGCGCTTCTTTTACAAAACAAAACTATCCCTTACCTTCTTTAACTTTATCTGTAGATGTGAAATTAGAATTAAATTGATTAGGATTAACTTCCAAGTTTTCATAATTTTATCATCTGCATTTTTCCTTTTAATGCCTCATCATCTTTCATTTCCGATAATCTCCTAATCATCTTTAAAATGGAAGATTTTTGAACAAATATTGAGCTAGATTGGGATTTATTAAGTTGTACTTATGTTATTCAATCCGTATGACCACGAGAACTAATGGAACCAGTCGAATTTATGTATTTTTTTGAAATTTCGTGATATTTTGATTAAAACCTGAATCTGTTCCAGCCGAAAAGAATCTGCTTAATTCCACATATGGCAAACTTTACATAAGTTTACCATCTCTAGTCTAGGAAAAATAATAAATAAATTACAGAAGAACATTTCAGAGCGGAGTTTTGCATTGGTCTGGACTATATCTGGTGCTTCATTGGCTAAACCGACCAATTTGTTGCCTGGTTTCATCTCAGTATTACTTAGTAGTATCTTTTCTTTCCGATAATCTCCTAATCATCTTTAAACCTGAAAATTTATGAATTAATATTGAGCTAAATTGGGATTTATTAAGTTGCATTTATGTTTATTCAATCTGTATGACTACGAGAAGTAATGGAACTAGTCGAATTCATGATTTTGTGCAATTTCATTATATTTTGATTTAGAACCTGAATCTTAACCGTGCGAAAATAATCTGCTGTGTTCAACATACGGCACGCATGCTACATATTTACCGTCTATGGTCTAGAAGAAACAATAAATCAATTACAGAAGAACATTTCAGAAGCATTGCTCTGTACATTATCTAGTGCTAAACCGATGAACTCGTTGTCTAATGAAATCTCACTCAGTACACTGTAAAAAGAAAACGGACTAAAATGCGGAAATTGTACTGGCAATCGAGATGCCAGTACTATTTTCGTATTTTATCAGAAAATTTCCTCCGTAAATTCCAGAAAAACGGATAATTTTCTGTAATTTATGGGGAAAAATTTCCGTTGGAATACGGAAGTAGTACTGGCTTCTCGATTACCAATACAATTTCCGCATTTTAGTCTATTTTTTTACAGTGTAGTTACGAGGTCTTGAAGAGAGCCTTATGTATCCTGTGTTCCAATTTTTTTTCACTTAACTGTTTAATCATTATACTAGATATTCTATACTAGATACATGAAAATGTTTAGAAAGTATAATGGAGGTTTTCGTTCAGAAGAAAAAATTAAAGTCTTATCATAATCTAATATAATCTAATAAGGTGTTTGAAGAAGCGTATAAAACACTTCCAATTCTCCTTTTTTATACATTTTAAAGTTTTCCAGCTCATACTAAAACACCTATTATTATACTAAACATTATCATAAAAAATAACAGTATAACTAAAAAATGTATAATACGTCTGTTGAAACTTGTTTTTTGGAGCGAAATGCAATATTTTGAAACTCGTAGTCCTCTCTCCAACTATTTGATATAAACAGAATATAAAAATAAAGGCAGCGTCGGAACATTTCTTTAACAGCAAAGTATACAAACTCTTTCTGTATATGATAGGGAGTTTTTCACGTGCTAACTTGAATAAGAAGAATTCTGATGTACATACTTTTTAACTTGAAAACAAAAATAAAGCAATATGCCTTACATGAATTCTTTAAAGAAAATGGAATACTTCAAAAAAGCACTTGCAAACAGTGAACGTTAAATAGCAAAAGCTTATTTCATGTTTGAGATCCACTCAAAAAACATATCTTACGCAATGCAACAATATAAATTGTAAAGAAAAAAAATTATTTGCGTTCTTTGAGAAATAAATACATCGCATGTATTTATATTTTAATGCTGCTTTTGAAAACACCAGACGTTATGTAAATAAACTGTGCAACTACTAAAAGATTTTTTTTTAAAACTTTATCCTTTTTTTAAACTTTCGTCTGTGGAATTAAAAAAAAATTCCCGCTTGCATACTCTGAGTGCTAAAATTATAAACACACATAAAATAAATAAGTTTTTAGATCACAAAGAACGCAAAATTAATTCGCATTGTATTAAAAGAGTATTGAATACTTAATCTTTCAGCAGCATAAATACTGAATAATTTGTAAGGCGTCGTTTTAATTTTTGTATTTTTAGTAATTTAAAATTAATTTTCAGTTTATTTACCTTTTTGGAAATGTTCTTGTACGAAATAAGATATCATTGTGGTAAAGGGAAATAGATAAAAAACTTTTGATATCAGGATAAAAGTACTGAAAAACTTATCTTATTTTTAGCTGAATAAAGTGTTTGAATGAAAGATGTGGAATGCTTCATTTGTTTTAAAATCTTGTTCATGTGGAACGAAAGTATACAATTTTGAAGGAAAACGATTTTATTTATTATTATTCATTTATTTATTAATTTTCCGCAGTGAATTTTTTTCTTTATCAAATTGCAGATTTTCAGGCATAAATTTGAAGTTAGTAAATACCAGTGAACAAAAATCAAAAGAAGTGTAAAAGTTCACAAAGTATTTATGTTAACCCGAAACCGGATTAGATCCCAAAACAAAAATTTCGCTGACCCAAACCCGACCCGAACCTGACGTCCCGAATTCGACCAGAAGATAAATAAAATTAATCCAATTTTGAAAAGAATCTCTTAAATTATAACTGTAATATCACCTTCACCCTTTATGTAGAAAAATGGTCTCTCTCTCTCTCTCTATATATATATATATATATATATCTATATATATACTAGGGGGCTCTGCCCCATGCAAGCTACGCTCGCCAACCCCCGTTCAGACACCGCAGAATCTAAAAACACGCTAATCTGATGGGTTTTAAAAATATTAGAGAAGATTAAATTATACTGAAAAAAGCTGTGCAGATCTCCCTGTAAACGGGTTTCCATTCAATTCCCTTTGATTGCAAAAAATTAAGAGCGAATCAGTTGCTGTTAAGACATCCAATGATTGTTTTCGTTTTTGACTAAAGAGGATCATTTAAACATTTGAAAATCATCTAAAATAAAATAAATTTAGTATATAGAGTCTTTGTCTCCCGGTATTTTAAAGCAATCTCTATAACAATAGCCTAAGTCTTGGGACTATAATCAACAGTTCCAGGCGGACCACTTCGCTTTTTATACTCTAGGTGCCATTTTGGTACTTTAATGTTAGCCAGGCACAGGTGATAAGTCACCAAATATTATTCTATCGCCATCATTACATTTATATTATAATAGTTCAAGTCATCAACTGCCATAAACAAATACGGTCTGATCTCTTCGCCGTTCATATGAAAGTTTGGCACAGATGTCATATACGTCCCATACTGGCGTGATTTTTTAACGACGCCAATTTGGGGAACGCATCAACAGCATAAAAAACAACATCTGGCTTACCATATCAAGGAAAATAACGATATTTTGGCGGCACTTAAGTGCCTGTTCCGTACATGACATTGGCGTCAGCAAAAAATCGCGCCAATATGGGACCGTAAATTTTCCACTTTGATAAAAAGATCAAAAATTTTTTTCCGAACAAAACTACATAAAATTTGCCATGGTTGCAAAGAATTCTTGGTACTATTATCGCTGCTAGCCGGATGCAAATCTCGCCAATAGCTTTTTTTTTTTAACTCGCCAGTTAGCATTTTTTTTTCGAGTGGTAATATTTGGCCAGATGTCATATACGCACAGCAGGTTTGGCGTGATTTTTTTTTTTTTTTTTTTACGAAAATTTGGCGAAAACCTCGTTTTCAAATACCAGTTACATATGCATTTTTGGTATTACTTAGTTATCCCGTCGACCAAAAATCTATCGCCAAATTATAAGATTAAATGCCAATAATGGTTGATCGTAAATGTCACATTCACTTGACTTTAAGCAAGTTACACGTGTTTACGTCATCAAGTGATTTTTATTTCGACTTTTTATTTGTATATTTATTAATGTTATTCTAATTTATTTGTTCTTTCGTTATTTAAAATAAAAATTATGTCAATTTGTATAATTTGGCGAGTGTTTTGACGATTTATATAATTTGGCGAAATTGGTCGACGGAATAACTAAGTAGTACCGTATTTTTAAATTATTTTTTATTATTTTCTAAAGGAAATATAAAAAGTAATTAATAATTATAGAACAAAATAATTTATATAATTTATAAAAAGAAATAAAAGTAAATAAACATTTATTATCAAATAAACAACAATAGCCGGGTTACCATGTCAACCTTTTCTGAAATATGAAAAGAAAAATATCTGTTTGATTAAAATTTGAATTGCCATCATTAGAAAAATGTATATAAAATTAGAAAGAAATTAATATTTCGAAAACTAATTCGAATTTAAAAATTCTAATACTAGTTTTGAGATCTGCGGATCAATGCTGATTTTTGCTGTTAATTTCATCGCAAAGTGTTCCATATTTTAGGAGAAATCGCTTGAAATATAATGAGTTGTTTAATCAGTCGATTTATACATCCGTTCCATAAATTCGTTTCATTAGGATTTTATATACATAGGATATATATATATATATATATATATACTGTTTTATATTCAAGTTATTTAAATATATTGTTTTCCCGTCTGAAACAATATTGTGAATTATCGTTTGAAATTTCCAAAACAATTAGTGTGAATTTGACCCGAGTCGCGACGAAGCAAATTATCCCCGACCCTACCCGACCACCAAATTGCATCAATTCTGATAAATTCGAGTTACTTATCCAATGCAGGACCTCAATTCACATTCATTTTAATTCTTTTTGTTGAAAATATGGATTAGCTAATGTTGATGAGGAATATTTTTAAGATGATGATATATTAAAATTGTTATGTGTTCCTGTAAATACTATGCACTGTAAGATGATTAATTTGAAAAATGTGAAACGGTACTGTGTACCATACCATCATATTAAAATTTTGTGACGATTGGTGAATTTTAACGAATGTTAAAGCATATAAAGTAAAAATAAGACAAAGAAACAGATAGGCAGACAATCATATAGAAGGTCGTTCGCACTTCATGAGAACGATTTTGTAGTTTATTTTTGTCTTTTCCTTTTTGATATAAAACTTTGGCAACTTCAGAATAATCGTCTGCTACGGTTATCTTTTAATTGGAATGTAAAATAAAAGATTTATTTTGAAAATGGCTCCGAAGTTGGATAAGTAGGTGACTCGAAGGTTCAGTAACTGCGCATTCCGAGGAGAAATATTCCTATCAATAAATTATAAAGCGATGTCAATATCGAGGTTATTGCATTAAAAAAAAAAAAAAAGGTATTTATAATATATTAAAATTGAAAAGAAAAAAGTGTAAGTAAAAGTAAAAATGGAAACATGACCGCAATATCTCCTGATAAAACAGTTTGAAATAATCAAGAAAGTGAAGTCTCTGATCCTAAAAGAAAATTAAAGATTCATTGCTTGGAAACTGGGATTGTCTTCTGGCACTGTAAGAAAAATTATTCATGAGATTTGAAATAAAAGGAGGATGTTTAAATCTAAAGTTCATCTGCTTTTGCCAAAGCATATCGCTGAAATAAAAACAAATTAGAAAATCATACGAAAACACCTAGCTTCTGAAAAATTTTATTTGTGGTAACACTCCATGAGTCATGGGTATATTTAAGTGACTGAAATAAAAAAAAGAGATCAATTTTATATTGCTCAACTGTAGGGAATGCCCGTGAGAAATGGCTTTTTTAGTGTAAGAATAAGTTCCCGAAGGGGATTCATAATAGTTGTAGGATTCTGGTACATATTGAAATTAAAAATCAAAAAAGTCTCAAGTAAAGGTAAAATTAATTCATCCTGCTATCAGCAGAATATTTTAGAACTAATTTTTGAAGAAGAAATTCCATCCTTATAAGAAAAGGACATTGATAAAGTTGAGCTTCCGGTAACAAGTCTAAATCAAATGTCGTTTATTTACCAAAGAAAGTATCAGAAACATAAATAAAGAGTATCCTAGTTAATGAAATACCTGAAAAATCAACGGATGCTTCTCTAATGGACTTTTGCTCTTTCGGTCTATTAAAGAGAGCCTTAGGAAAACGCCATCCAAGAAACACTGAACGGACTTTAGAAACTTGACTATCAAAAACATAAAACTTGACTATAAAAATCGTTTCCATAAAGTTCGAACGACTTTCTGTACCATTGTTAGATCCCAAATATATGGAAAATTCGAGCTAGAGCTATTGTCAAGAACAATGGCTGTTAGACAGAAGCAAATCGCCGCAAAAAATACGGCATTCATACATAAAACTTAACTATCAAAATCGTTTCCATAAAGTTCGGACGACTTTCTGTACTTTTTGTTAGATCCCAAACATATTTCTCGCTTTCTTTTCATTATGTTTACCTTACTAATTTTACCAGTTTTTTCTTGTATTCTTGTATTTTTAACTAAGATATTTTGACTCTTTTAATGTGTGGTTTTAACTCATGTCATGTCGCTACTGTTTTTCACTCTCTGTTGTTTTTCCTTTCATATTGTTATGACCTTTTTTTAATTTTTTAAAATATATTTCTGTGTTTTGCATTTCAACCATGTCTTGGCGCAGCATGTCCCTAAAGGGACTTTGCGCCATTAAAATTCAATAAACCAACTAACCAACCAACCCAAACATATTTCAACAAGACCACCTGCAGACTGAAACTTTTCTAACGAAAAACAAAACTTGAAAATTTGAGCATCCGTTGAAGAGTCATGCGTGCACCATAGATTAGCATACAAAACAGGACACTAACATAGAGCGTAATGGGAACGCGATGATGATCGCAGCACCTGTAATGACCAAGACGAGAGAAACTTGTCAAACGCGGATTATTTCATTTTCGAACGTTTATCTTTTTATGGTCTTTCTTTTTTTATATTACATATTTACGTTTTGAACTTTGTAGAAAAACCGAAAAAAGAAAATTTTGAATTGCAATTTGTATGTAGAAAACGATTTTGTATGAAATGTTTTAACATGTTTAGACATTCTAAAAAAGTTCTCAAAAGAACTGTTGTTTCAATAATAATAAAAGAAAGAATAACAAGTCGGAAATTGCACGTCGAACGTCGCAAATGACGTGCGTTTGTACTATAACTATTTTTTATAAATTTTCAGATCTTGATGTAATAGTTGTTGCACTCTTATGGAAAAATGCATGAATACAAGATTTATTACGATTATACACACATTAAATTCAGTAATACGGAAAAAATAGGGCTCCATCTTAAATATGACGTAATCAACATGAAAATCTAGAATTATTACTTATCATGGGATATCATCGAATTAATTATATATGATGGAATTTAATAGAATAATCACCATGGCAATCTAGAATCTTTATCTATCATGGGATATCATTGAATTAATTACTTATGATAAGATTTATAAGAATGAAGAAAACTTTTATTGATATCTTTTTAAGTTTTCATTCGATTTTTATAAATATTGAAATGACTTGAAAGAAATCTGCAAGTATTATATATATTAAATTTCAAACCATTCGGTTGGGAAGTTTTTGCGCTGTTATATTCGGACAGACGGACGCACCAGACGACGACTATAGGTGTTACGTATTTATATAATAATGAACGCACCTAAAAATGAAGTTGTTAAAAAATTAATAACGCACCATTGTTCAATTTGAACAGAATCGTCTGCCAGAAAGAGAAAAATATACAGGGTGTTTCATAAAAGATAGGCAATACTTTAGGAGGTGATGGTACACATTCAAACAAATAACTTTTATCAAAGAATGCATAGTCGGAATGAAAATACAAAGGCGCTAGAGGGCGTCGAATATGATTTTGTTATAGGAGACAACCCCCCACACAAAGAAGGATTGAGTGTCGAAAGCAAGGTTGGAAACCGCTCTCTGCACAATCGTTGAACCTCTGAGCCATATCCATTTTTAGTTCCGTAGATAAAATGCATAGCAGCTTTTTACCTATTAGTGAAGGACAACATCTTCCAATACCTTCCTACTGTGATTGACAGTTGCACACTCAAATCAGCGGTTTTTATGTATTAATCGATTCGAAATTTTGCATATGCGTTCTTCTTCTTCCCTATATCACATGTTCATGTCAGTGTCATTCTTCCACCGATAAGTCGCAAAAGGAATGGAGCTTTAACTTTTGCATGGACCAATTTTCCAAATGCACCAACACCTTTGCGTTTTATTTCCGATCATTTATTCTTTGATCAAAGTTGTTTGTTTGGGTGTGTACTATCACCCCTTAAAGTTTTGCCCGTCTTTTATGAAAAACCCTGTATAGATATTAAAGACATAGAGCATAAAAGATTTCATATACATAGGTGAATTTCTGAAGATATTTAATTTCCCCTTATCACCACTGACGCTAGTATTGCTGCCATTACATATTTTCTTGTAACAGTCCTATTTCTTATGTTAATCTATAGTGTGGAGCGTGAACATACATGAAACAAACAAACAAAAATGTGGATACAGATACGAACAAACTGCATACCCTCTTTCGTTTTGGTAGTCTGTTAAAAATAAATTAATATGCAACGATGTTATTAGTTTTAAAGCTCGTTTAAATACTAGAAAGTTTACAATTACTGACATTATGAAACTTAATATTACTTTTAAGTTATTTATTTTTCTTTAAAAATTATTATAAATGAATTAATAACATTTTACCGCAATCAAGCCGGCATAATTCCCTAAACTAAAAAAAAAAAAAAAAATCCATTATTTATATATTTTACATTAGTTCTTTAAAACTGGCTGAGAATAAATAACGCTTTTTATTTCCTATGTTTTGTCAATTTTCTGACTTTTCACATTTACATTGCGAAAGCCTCATGGTCATAATATTAAAAAATATTAACAATAGTTACAGTTCTTTAATTTTCTCTTACGATAATTGTATTTTGATAGCGTTACCGTCATATTAATTTAAATTTTACAGCTTAAATGTTAAACTACCGATATTATAGTAATCTAAAACTCAAATAAATAAATAATGATGGTATATTTGATTTTTATCTTTATATATTCTCGAATAATGTTTACATTTCATACGGTATATTTGTAGTGATATTATGATATTAGCTTTAGCTAGTATGAAATCTGAATCTAGATCTAAAAATTTAAATAGAATTTTAAAAAAAGTAAAAATGTTTTTTTTTAACACTCTTTTACAATTATTCAATGTTTTTCTTAAAAGATACGCCTAATTTCATGCTTGCAATTCACGAAATTTCAAAAAAATTTCGTTACAATATTAACTTGGTTTAGTCCCTGATTAGCGAAAATTCACCGATTTGATATACGCTTACTAGTAGAAAGCACAGATTAGTGAATTTATTTAAAAAATCATAATTTTTTTTCTCAGTTTTCGGTTTAAGATATGGCATCAGGTAAGAAAAAAAGCATAATTTAAACTATTTATTCAGGATTTCGAAATTGTTATTTCAACGTATAGTCTAAGTTATCCCTTTAAGCTCTGGTGGGTGAATTTCTTCAAAATACCCAACTGTCAGATTGGCACAAGTATTTTACAAACAAAAATTTTCGTTTATTATATACACCAAAAAATGCGTTAATTTATTTTCAAATAAATTTGGTCGAATATTCCGATGCCACTGTGTCATTTGGAGATTAAAATTAAGTGGAAAGAAATTTATCCACCAGAGCTGAAAGGCCTAACTAATATTAAACTATTAAATGATAAAAGGGTATTTTTTTAATGTATTGAACTGTTAATTTTTTATTTATATTTTCTAATTTTTAGTTTTTAAAATTTTCCATTGTTTTAGATTCGCAGCCTGTTTGCATACTTTGGCGACTGTGATTTATGGCGCACATAAATAACTCCATTGTTTTTGTATCTCGTTATAACTACAGATATAACTACAGGGAACATTTGACGTTTTATGTCCTGCGGCTGGTAATGGAAAAATGCCTTAAAATGAATTTATTAACTTATAATAGAGTTCTAAAAGTATTAAAAAGTAGTATTATCTGAATTATATGGATTATGCAATTATCGGAAACATACCTGCGTAATTTGTTTTATATAATTCTAGCTTATAAGGAAGTGAATGAAAAATCGATTGTAAAATTCCATATTTATATATAAAAAACAAGTTGAATTTAATAAAGGAGTAAAAAATTGAACGATCGGTTCGCACCCGTTTTAGGCGAGTTTCTTCTTGTGAAAAAAAAAATCATCCACATAGAAAAATTATTTTAAATATTTATTAGGTTTTAAAAAATATAAATTCTCGTCTGGCAACTGAATTTTTTATTTACATGTAAAATGGCGCTTTTAAAGAACAAATGCATGGATATTTTACTTCCAATCTTCAAACACGAAATGCCATCTCTTTACGCGCATAGTCATCAATCTGTTAAATTATAATCAAGATAAAGCAAGTAACCACACATCCACTGTTAATTTCCTGAAAAAAAAATTGGTATGAGAAACAGGTTTTCAGGGCTATACTGTACACTGTTATACCTGCTAAATCTCTTGATTACCCATGGATTTTTGCGCTTTTGAATTTTTAAACAATGTGTTATCCAAACATCGACCTAAAACCCTTCATGGACTTTGGAAAGTTGTTCTTGAAGAATGTGCCAAAATACGTCTTTCAAAACTACAAAAGGCTGTACTTTTCCAGTATTCCAACCTTGGCGTATTTTTTAAAGCTTGGCATAATTTGGGCTTCAGAAAGTGAGATTTGTTACCAAATGATATAAACGGTTACGAAAGCAAACTTCATGAACTTACTCTTGTTTATATATTCTACATAATCTATAATATTTATAGTATAATTTATATGATCTATAAATATATATATATATATATATATATAACCATTAATTAAACATTACCGACCATCATCAAAAACCGCAATATTGTGAATGATTGACAACAAAGCGCCACAAACCAACAATATAGAACTGTATGTATAAAATAAGGTACCTTATACCTAATTACAAGAATTAACATGGAAGAAAAAAAAGAAGAATATGGATTCCGAAAAAATTGAAAAACTTATATATTGAATTGCGTTTTCAAGAGTACAGAATTCAATGATATAAGCAAATCGATTGTTTTCTGTGAGAAAATAAGCTGAATTTTTTTTCCCCTGTACTCAAACAATCAATATAACCAAAGGAATAGCCCCAAGATGAAAACAGAACATAATCAAATAATATGAAATGGAAAAAAACTACAACCCATTAAATATTCAATCTATAGCAATAGAAATCTTACAAAACATACCGAATTATTCCCAGTAGATTTTCAAAATATATTCCCGCACATGGAATCCAAAAAGCATGATAAAATTAAGGTGAATAAAACAGTTAAGTTAACACAGGAATTAAAACCCATGGAGTCAGTTAATCCATGTTGAGACACCGCGATAAATATAATTAATATAATATAAATAAAAAAATAATTACATTATTTATAACACCTAAAAACAATTTTAAATTGTTTAATAACAATTTTACAACATTGCCAGTATTCAGCGTTAATTATCAACTGGTGTAAAAAATTAAAATTATTACTTTATTAGAAGCTTTAAAAATAAAAATAATTATGGTGCTGCCATATATTATTTTATTTAAAAACAATTATTATTATACAAATGTCACAAAAAGAAGAACACAATACACACACACACACACACACACGCATATATATATATATATATATATATATATATATAACCATAAATTAAACATTACCAACCATCATCTATAATTGTGATATTATGAATGAATTTACAACAATACAGTGTTCCCAAACACACGAATGGATACCAAAAATATAATAAACAAGCTGTGAAGTATAAAATAAAGTCCCTTGTACTATATAATAAGAATTAATAATGAAGAAAATGAGAAGAATATGGATTTCGAGAAAGATAATTGAAAAGCTTATATATTGAATTACTATATATATATATATATATATTATTGTTATTTTTTTATATACTGTTTACTTTTGTTTGTATATAAAAATAGCTAAACGGCTTATTTATACTAAATAAATTGTAAAAATATTAAAACAATTGCTTCTGTATATGAAACAGTGAATAGGTTGCCAGAAAATATGTTGCCAAATTTCTTTCTCTCGCTAAGGCAATTTTCGCTAACTTGCCAAGTCCCCTATACTGGAAAAGTACCCAAAAGGCATTATTGCCATTAAATTCTGGTGTAGAAAGCTGTTCAAAATAAGGCTTGCCAAACTGGACATTTAAAAGACAAATATTTTATATAAAGCAGTTCTGTAAGTAATGTGAAAATCGACTAAAATGTGTGAACACCTTCTGTAAATTAGTATTTACGTTTGAACTTTTATTTTGAATTTATAATTTATACAGTAATTGGTTTATTTTTCTATGAATCCTTTTATATTCTTTAAATTTTGTAAATATTTTATTTGCTGTCAGTTTAGCTAAAAAATCTAGTACGGAAAAATGAATATAATAGTACGGGCGGAGAATGATTGTAAGATAGCCAAAAATTTCTCAAGTATGTCCAAAACAAAACAAAACAAAACAAAACATTTTCTTTTCATGTCAGACAGCAAAAAGGGCATTGCAGGAAATCAATGGAATTAATTTATATCTGGTCGAAGGGAATGTAATAAATTGAATAAAAGGGAAACGACTATGCAAGAATCTTATAAACAGCCAAGAAATAGCAAATCAAAAGGAGAAACAGGGAAATATTTCGTTTTTTCTAATGTAATAAGATTACAGAATTTGATTAATTTTACTGCTGGAACTCTAATTTTGTGTAATGTGCTGACTGCAAAATAAAACAGTTTTGTAATACTCGCGTAAATCATGTAATTGAATTTTGATTAACATTGTCTGGATTTCTTAATGAAGGGATGAATTCAATCGCTATACTTGTATATAATCTTTTTAAATCAGCATAATTGTAGTTCAAATTACAATGAGGAATAATTGCTAATACTATGTTGAAATGTCAAGGATTAATGTTAAAAAATAGACACATTTTGTCGCGCTGTCAGAAGGATAAATGTTAATTCCAATGTTTACATTTAAACAGATCTAATTTTGCATCTGTTACAATATTCAATTCAATCGCTGTACCTGTGTATAATCTTTTTAAATCAGCATAATTGTAGTTTAAGTTACAATAAGAAATAATTTCTCATAAATGTGAAATGTCAAGGATTAATGTTTAATTAAAAAAAAATAGATACATTTTGTTGCATTGTTAGAAGGATAAATGTTAATTGCAATAAAAATCTAATTTTGCATCTGTTACAATACAAAGTTAGGACAATAAGATAAACGCGCCAGTTGTGGGACACTTAAAGACATTTAACTAATTATTATTAAAGTGTTAGGGAATTCCAAAAAAAAAGTATATATATATATATTAAACTAGTCCCAAATTTCATGTACAGTCGTGGAAAAAAAAGTAAACACCCCCTACTAACTCCTCAACAAATTATCGTCGGCGAAAAATACTGGTACCGAACGATTGGAAACAAAGTCTACTTTTAAATGACTTATATAAAATTTGCTTAGGGGCCATCTACATATTAAAATGAATCCAAACTTAATTTTTTTCAGTGGCAATACCCAATTTTAACGAGATATTTCAATTCTTTGGTTCAAACTATGCCTAGAGACCAAAATTCAAGTCATTTGAATGATAAGTTTTTGAATTATACACATTCAAAATTTAGTGCTTCTAATGTTAAATTACATTTTCATATTTTTATTTATAACTTCTGAAATTATACTCCTAATGGGCTAAATTTTTGTGAATATACCCAAACATAAATACGTTGAATTTGCAATTTTTATAATTTTCTGATATGAATTATGAATTATGAAATTAATATTAAAAAAAATATGAATTGCAACCTACAATTTTTTTGATGGATTCAGATTTATTAAATCCTGCTTTATGGAAATCCAAAATTTCACATTTATCTTCCAAGTAGTTTTCGAACTATGCTTAAAAAACGGCAAAAGGATGGTTTAAGGGGCCGTCTATGATAGAAGTGACTAAATATTTTGAAATTTCTTATGCTAATCTGTAATCTAACAGGCTTGATTGACTGCTTAAGGTGCCTTGATCAAGAAGGGAGCTCGGTTGACAATCGAGTACCGAACTTCAATTTGGATACAGCCCTTAAAATACGCTCGTTTTAAAATAATTAATTTCTCGGAAACTTATGGTACGAATTGCATAAAAATTTGTTTCTAGGCTAATTGAAGGGTGTAGAGTTCATTTATGCTGTCAGAATTGTGTACTGCTATTGAAAAAAAAAATAAAGTTATGGTTTGTTTTAATAGATAGATAGCCCCTAAGCAAATTTTATATACATCATTTAAAACTAGACTTTATTTCCAATCGTTCGGTACCAGCAACTTTCTTTTACGATAATTTGTTGAGGAGTTAGTAGGGTGTGTTTACTTTTTTTCCCCACGACTGTACCAGAATAAACTAGTAAATTTCTGCCTAGTAAATTTCTGATATATGAATCTTTAACTTTTCGGCATACCCAACAAATTATTTATAACAGAGTATATTAACATTAGTTTAATTTGAAATAAAACATAATATTAAAGAAGCATTGTTTTAAATAAAAAATTATCTCAAAATGAAATTTGTCAAAAAATCTGTTTTTAAAAACACTCTAGAAGTTAAACAAATCTACCAACAGAAAAAAGAATTATTCCAAACAGTTCATGGAAGGTTAACATTTAAATAAACAATTAAATAATAATAAAAAAAAAAACAGACTGCGTGAAAAGCGAACTAATTAATTATTTCTCATCAATGTAAAACTATTTTTTTTTCAATTCCTACTATTATTTCACACTCTCGCTATATATATCTTGTTCAAATTTTCAATCGTTAATAAAGTACTTATTATTCATCCAATCAAGCTCAAATAAATTTTTTAAAACTTGTAGTGGATGATACTTGATCTTAATCTAGTTTTTTCAAATATTAATTCATTAATTAAATTTAATTAATTAATATTCAATAATCGAGAGAGCCCTCTTCTTGATCAAAGTATAAGGCCGAGAAAGCCCTTTTCTTAATCAAGGCATTTTAAGCGACACTCAAGAGGAAAGAAGAATGGGAGAAAAAAATTCTTTTATTGACCTAAGTAGGAATTGACTTAAAATATTTTTTAAATATTACTTGATTATATTACTTACCTATTTTTTATTTACTTGTATTGATGACTTTTAAGTTGTGTTTAATTGTTAGTTCCTATCTATAAACACTGTTTTGATGAGGTCTGTAGATGTCTATGATGGTTAGAGTTGCAGTAAAGCTAGAGATCCTACATACACAACTTCCAGGTTATATAATATTTTAGCAGAGCTTCTGACTGTAAAATAGTCAATGAAATATCGTCTTCATTTTGAAAGACCTATCCAAAGATATACTACTCAATAAAGTGCGTAAAAATTTGTTTCGTCTCTACCGCCATTTTGAATTTATAAAAACAAAACCTACCCTATAGCCATCGGGTCGTTAAGACGAATTGATAGAGACCTCATTCACTAAAATCCATCCAGCCGTTGGGATGTTTCGAGGGTATAAAGAAATCCACATACACAGATACACGTGAAACATATAACCCCTCTTTTCAGTCGGGTAAAAATTAGTCAATCAGGTTTCTTTCAGCCGTGTTTCAGAAATGGATTTTGAGCTTGTTTTTAAACTTTAAAAATGAGTGGCTCACTACTGGTACGTTGCCCACTATACGAGCTTCATCGATTTAGTTACGAAATGAAATATCACATGTGCATGAATATAGTAAATCGAAGAGATATGTTAATTTAAATTTTTCCGATTATGTTGTGAAAATATAGATCCTATTTTCAAAAATATTAGAGGTATGAAAAAAAAAATTAGAAAGTTGTGCAGCATCTCCAATTTAGCAAGAAATGATACCTCATGTGCATAAATATCGTTTACTGAAGGCGAAATTAATTTTAATTGTCCCATTCCTGTCGATACAACAGTTTGATTTCTGGAAATTGCAACAAAATCATGTGATTAAATCAAACGAAACAGAACGTCAATTTCTGTTAGTTCCCTTTTGATCGAAAATCATTCGTACTGGCTGGAGAAATTACGCAAATATTTTTTTGATTTTGTTTTAGTCTAGTCAGACACGTGAAATGCCATTTCCTGTTTGTTCGAAATTTATTTATGTCTGCCAACGCTCAGTGCGAGCATTTTTGTGTAAGTTTAATTTCTAAAAAATGGCAACGTTCTTTTTTGTTGACATGTAATTTATTCTATTCTAAGAGTGTGAAACCAAGAGGGTTTATAATTAAACGTGTGATACAGTTCACTTTGTTATTTATTAAGTGTTGTGAGTTATTGACGAGTTTGTGTTTATTTAATTTCAACCAGCGCGCTACATAATTTTTGGTTACGTCTACCGGAGATTTGATATTTTTGTTGTTGTTGAATTGAGTGATAGAACGAACGGTAAGAGGAGTTTCGTTTTCAAGTGTAATCATGTCATCGTTCTGAAGTTATGATGCAATAAGTAAATAAAGAAGATGCGTCATTTAAACATCTATACTATTCGGTGAGTCTTTTTTGTTAATATTATCCCATTATGGCAGAATTTAAAGATATTTTAGTTAGAAAACGAGTATTAAAAGCTACTGTAACTAAACTCGAAAATAATATTATTAGTTCGATAGATGATGCTGATTCTAGTCAGCTTGCTTTATTCGAAAATAAAATCGAAAAATTAAATGAGGAATTACATGAAATTTTTAATGCAATTTTTTCACAATGCAAAGAAGAAGATGTAGATAATTTTGTTGATGAGCAACAATCCGTACAGGATAAACTTGACAATCTTTGGTTAAGTGTTAACCGGAAAAACTCAAAATTTACTTTAAATGAATCGAATCAAAATAATAGCCTTTCTAAATCTCAAATACCAGAAGTGAAGCTTCCAAAATTGACGCTTCCTTCGTTTAGTGGTAATTTAGAAGAATGGATATCATTTTATGATTTATTTAAAGCTAGTGTGGATAATAATGAGAGTTTATCAGACCGTCAAAAATTGCAGTATTTGAAATCGGCATGCAAAAACAGCGCACTTAAAATTATTCAGAGTCTTCCAATATCTGATTCAAACTGTAAAACAGCTTTAGAATTATTAAAGGAGCGATATTCAAATAAACGTGAGTTAATTAATGTATTAATTAAGAAATTAATTGGAATGCCTTCTATATCGGATAATGCACAGTCTATTTTAGAGAGTGTAGATGTTATAAACGAATGTGTGCGTTCTTTAAGCGTACTTGAACAAGACGTTAGTGGATTTTCGGAAGTAATGATAGTTTATGTAATTACAGATAAATTAGATAAAAATACGAGGTATTGGTGGGAAAGAACATTAAAAAAGGAGAAGGTGGGAACTCTTGATAACTTATTATCTTTCTTGAAGGATCACGCTAGAACCCTTCAAAACAGCAAATCCTCACTAAGGGAAATAAAGAAAGGTAAAGTAACGACATTGTTGTCTTCTAATAATAGTTGTTGTGTATGCAAGGAATCACATCCGTTGTATAAATGTCCTAAGTTCTTGCAGTTTAGTGCACATAAAAGAATAGAATTGATTAGAAGAAACAACTTGTGTTACAATTGTCTTTTAGATAAACACCATGCAAAAATCTGTAAGAGTTTAAGTAAATGTAAAGTGTGTCATAAGCCTCACCATACAATTTTACATCTTCCAAGAGACCCGAAATCTTATTCAGATAGTGTAAATGAAACGCCGACTGGCCCTCTGTCTCCGAACGCACCAGAATTTCAGCCGAGACCAACTGAGTCATTAAATCAAACTTCTTGTACTAGCATCTTCGAGTTTCCAAACAACTCTGTGTCGGGATTACATTCATTTCAAAATAAGCAAACTCTACTTTGTACAGCAATGATTAAGGTTCGTGACTCACAGGGTAATCTTGTAAACTGTCGCACTTTGCTGGATAGTGGCAGTGAAGCCTCTTTCATAAGTGAAAATTGTATGCGTAAATTATGTTGGCCAAGGCAATCTACTAAAGTACAGATTACATGTTTAGGTTCTTATAATGCTGAATCTAATGAAGAGGTAAATTTTAATTTTACTCCCCATTTTAATTCTGAAGTGAGATTTGCCACTAGAGCATTTGTGATAAAAAGAATCACATCAAATGTGCCGTATAGTTCTATTCCTTCAAATATTGTGAATAATTTCAATGATTTAGTTCTAGCAGACCCAATATTCTTTGAATCAAGACCAGTAGATATATTGTTAGGTGTTAACGTTTTCTTTACATTGCTTAAAGGGGAAGTTATAAAAAGAGAAGAAACTCTACCCTTCGCCGTATGTTCTAAACTTGGTTGGATAATTACGGGAACTACCTCTTTTGATACAAGTCAACGTACATTTTCTGTTAATAATATTCAATTTCAACTAGATGATTTAGTTCAAAAGTTTTGGTCTTTAGATTCCATTCCTGAGCTAGTTCGAATTTCTAAGGAAGAACAAGAATGTGAAGACCATTTTAAGAGCAATTATTTTCGAAATAGTTCTGGAAGATTTGTTGTGAAACTTCCATTTAAAGATTCTCCATCGCAATTAGGTGATACTAAGGAATTAGCCATACACCGATTTCATTCTTTGGAACGTAAGCTTTCAAAACAACAGTCTATTTATAAAAACTATCGAGAGTTTATGAAGGAATATTCGGATTTGGGTCATATGGAACGAATATCCAAATCGGAAAGAGTCCCTGCATTTGTTTTTTATTTACCTCATCATGCGGTAATTCGTGAATCAAGTACGACGACAAAATGAAGAGTTGTTTTTGATGCCTCTGCTAAATCTACCTCTGGTGTGTCCTTGAATGATATTCTAAAGGTCGGACCCCGTATACAACAGGAACTTTTTCTAATTCTTTTAAGATTTAGAGTTTTGCCTATTGTTGTACGAGCAGATATAGAGAAGATGTTTAGACAAATCTTGATTAATCCAGAAGATAGAGATTTTTTAAGAATTTTTTGGAGAGAGAATTCCCAGGATCCGTTAGAGGAATATCGTTTAACAACGGTCACTTATGGTACAGCATCTGCCCCGTTTCTGTCTACAAGAGCTCTTCATCAGCTTGCCTTAGATGAGAAAAACGATTTTCCTTTGGCATCTGCAGCTGTGTTGAAAGATTTTTATGTAGATGATTTTCTCTCTGGCGGCCAGAATGAGGAAGAAGTTGTGGAACTAATTAGTCAATTGGCATTATTAATGAAACGAGGAGGCTTTAATTTACGAAAATGGATTTCATATGTACCTGGAGTACTGAGGAATATTTCTGAAGAATGTAAGGAAAGTACAGAGTCATTGCTCTTGACTAATGATGGCGGGATAAAAATTTTAGGAATTCAATGGAATTTAACGGGTGATTTCTTCTGTTTCACTGCTTTAGACCATGAGAAAAAGGACAGATATTCTAAAAGAGATATTTTGTCAGAAGTTGCAAAGGTGTTTGATCCGCTAGGCTTGCTTTCCCCCTGTGTTGTTTTCATGAAGATACTGCTGCAAGACTTATGGAAGTTTTCACTTACCTGGGACGAGCCAATTAGTGAAGAACATAGTAAACGGTGGACATCTTTTCGGAATGATTTAAAGGTAATTTCTAAGTTGAAAATTCCTCGATTTGTATTATCTGCAGATAAGATAAACCTTCAAATTAACGCCTTTTGTGATGCGTCTGAAAAAGCATATTGTGCAGCAATGTATATGCGTTCAGTTTCTCAGAATGAGACAATCACCGTAAATCTTTTGACATCTAAAACTAAGGTCGCACCCATTAAGACTCAGTCAATCCCAAGGTTGGAACTTTGTTCAGCTCTTCTTTTGACAAATTTGCTAAAGGTTGTTTTGGATCACTTAAGTCTCAAGGAGAGTGAAGTGTTTGCGTGGACTGATTCTAAAGTTGCGTTGGCATGCCTTTCTTCAGAGCCTCATAGATGGCAAACCTTTGTAGCAAACCGTGTTGCTAAAATCCAAGAAACACTGCCTAATATTTCGTGGAATCATGTTCGCGGGCTTGAAAATCCAGCTGACTGCGGAACAAGAGGTATGCTACCATCGGAATTAGTGAATTGTGAGCTATGGTTTCATGGTCCTAAATGGTTAAGAGAGCCATGGGATAAACCGTCTAATGAATCATTTGAAGGCAAGGATGTACAAGAAATTATCCTAAAGGAAGAAAAGAGGAATTGTGTTGTAAATATTTCTAAACTTAATGATGATCATCTGATTTTCAGATATTCTTCTTGGAATAGACTAGTACGAATCGTTGCGTGGTGCTTAAGATTTGTAGACAATGCAAGAAAGTCGTTATCAAATCGAGTAAATGGTTTTGTCTCAGTCTTAGAGCTTTCAAATTCCACAACGAAAATTCTGAAAATAGTTCAAAACGAGTGTTTCCGTGATGAAATATCTGATTTAAGCCATCACAAATATTTAAAATCTTCAAGTAAACTTTTGTCTTTAAACCCATTCTTGGATCATAATTGTATTTTGCGTGTTGGTGGAAGATTGAGACATGCTAATGTCTCAGAAGATCAGAAACACCCAATATTATTGCCTAAGACACATCATATAACTGCATTAATTATCAAACATTATCATATAACTTATTTACATGCTGGTCCACAGCTTCTTTTAGCTGTTCTTCGAAACAATTTCTGGATTTTAAGTGGTCGAGATGCAGTAAGAAAAATAGTGAGGAGTTGCTTAAAATGTTTTCATGCTTCACCATCTGTTGGCACTCAAATAATGGGGGATCTTCCAGCCATACGTATTAGGCCAAGTCGTCCATTCTCAAAGACTGGAATTGATTACGCCGGCCCATTTATGTGCAAGGAGAGAAATCGTAGAAATATCAAGTCGTTTAAGAGTTATATTGCTATTTTTGTTTGTTTTTCAACTCGTGCTATTCATCTTGAATTGGTTTCGGATTTGACAGCTTCCACATTTTTGGCTGCTCTAAAAAGATTTGTTGCCCGTAGAGGTAAACCAGCTGAGTTGGTTAGTGATTGCGCAGGAAATTTCAAGGGTGTAAGTAGGGAACTGCGTGAGTTATACAATTCCGTATCCTCCATTAGTAAGGATCAAACATTACAGAATTATGTGGCTAATGAAGGTATCATCTGGAACTTTAATCCCCCGTCTGCTCCACATTTTGGTGGACTGTGGGAAGCTAACATAAAATCTGTGAAATATCATCTACGTAGAAAAATGGGAAATTCACTATTTACAATTGAAGAATTCTCTACATTATTGTCACAAATTGAAGCCTATTTGAACTCTAGACCTTTATGTCCTCTGTCGAACGATCCAAGTGATCTACAAGTCCTGACACCAGGTCATTTTTTGACTGGTGCTGCCTTGATGGCTATTCCAGAACTTGACGTTTCTGAAATTCCCCCTAATAGACTTCGCCGTTGGCAATTAACCCAGAGAGTATTTCAGCACTTCTGGAAGCGATGGAGTGGTGAGTATTTGTCTCAACTCCAGCAACGTCCCAAGTGGTTGCGTGCGACAGCAAATTTAAATGTTGGTGACTTAGTGCTAATTAAAAATGAACTTCTTCCCCCTCTTCAGTGGAAGTCAGGAAGAATTATTCAGACAATTCCGGGCCATGACGGTCGTGTGAGAGTCGCCATAGTAAGAACTGCTGCCGGAAATTTTAAACGAGCGGTTCATAAACTCTGTCCTTTGCCCTTTCATTAACATATATAACTCTTTTATTTGTACCCCTTGAAGATTTCAAGGCCGGGGGTGTATGTTCGAAATTTATTTATCGTCTGCCAACGCTCAGTGCGAGCATTTTTGTGTAAGTTTAATTTCTAAAAAATGGCAACGTTCTTTTTTGTTGACAGGTAATTTATTCTATTCTAAGAGTGTGAAACCAAGAGGGTTTATAATTAAACGTGTGATACAGTTCACTTTGTTATTTATTAAGTGTTGTGAGTTATTGACGAGTTTGTGTTTATTTAATTTCAACCAGCGCGCTACACCTGACGATAACCTGACGATAATGAACATCTTTCTAATTGACTTTTCCATATCAACTTATTAATTTTTGGTATACGACAAGTAAGTTCCACATTTCTTCGCTAGGGGGCGCTGTCAGTAGTCCAGTTGTACTATTTCTTATAGGTATTTAAAATAATTTTCTTCTCAACTTTGCTAAAGTTTTGTCTTTTATTCTTTTTTGGGGATGACAATGTTTTTTTTTGTGTTATGTATCTATTTTAAACAATATAAACTCATTAAAATACTGATATTTCCTGTTATATTAAGAACGGTAAAGCCCTATCTCCGCTATGTTAACCCTTAAATGCCTGATTTTTCAAAAATCCTTGTAATAATGTATTTCGGCTTTCATTTTTTAAATAAGTGATAGGAAAAATACTTAAAAAAATCATATTTTGTTTTAAGTATAGTTTACGGCTAAAAACAGTTTGTTACTAATTGGCAATACTGGTGTTTAATTGAAAAAATAATTTCCCTTGATAAAATTCTACAATATTAAACACACAAGAATTTTAGGATCTTTAATAAGAAATAAATTTTACTTGCTCACTGCAGGTCAAAATAGGATATTTTACAAGCTTCCAAACAAAACAAAAAGCACAAGTAGAAACATTTGAAAAAATAAATTTATCTTTATTCTTAAACAGCACAAGTGCTGCTATCTAAATGTTGAAAATCGACTTAATAATATTTTCAGACTGCATTTTATAGGCAACATTAGGCATTATAGCTTCAATGTTATTCTAATAGTATTTTAGAGCCTAAATTGAGTATGTTGCCGAAAAGCAACACCAGGCATTTAAGGGTTAAATTCCCCAACTTTATGTACCTTTTTCTCAGAAATGGTGAAAGATAGAGGTCTAGAATTTTTAGAGTAGTTAATATAACATGATTTACGTATTTTAACAGACCATTTTCTTTCAAAGTGAAACTCAAAATTAATTATTATCTATTTATTGAAAGTAATTTTTAAATTAGCATTTTTGGTAAGATTTCACTGCCTAAAATAAATAATTCTCAACAAATCATTAAATCCCTGTGTTAAAGTATACAATGTAACATAATATACGTATAAAAAAATCTGAGTTCTTAAGTTTAATAGATATTGAAAAAAAGGAACATAAACATGAAAATTCAAAGTTTTGAGGAAAGTCAATTAAAGGTTTAAATGACCATTAAGCTGTGAAGTACTCTTAGAAAGAATGAATAATTTCAACATTCATTTTATATATATATAAATATGTGTGATACATCGTTGGAAGGATAAAATTTTACACTATTTAATGATATAAAAAAGTAAAAATCGATTTTTTGGTTGAATTTTGCTTTCCCGGTTCCCTTAAAACAATTAACTTTGGTAACCATCGCGGTAGGCTAGCATTGATTGTATACAACGCAATATAAGAGCTCCAAATAAGCACGTGATTATTATATATTTTCCGTGTCTCTAAATTTTTATAAAATAAGGAAATAATAAAGAACTTTAATAGTAGACGCCATTCAGAAATGCATCTGCTTGATCCTAAATTAAAGAATAAACACAACAATGGTAAATTGCAAGCCTATTTTTGTGACGTGAAAAGAAATATTACAAGAATATAACTTAAACCTAGTTATAAACAGCAAAATAAAAAATGGATTTCTTTATTTGGAAATAGAATAAATATAGATTGGATAACCAAAAGGTCGCACTGTTCGAGTACAACAGAATTCGCTCACGAGCTGGCTTGAAGTCTCTGTAGTTCCACGCCTTAACACTCTAGAGTTGTAGCAGCAACCCCGCGCCAAAGTTGGGCAAATTTGTATTCTCAATTATCCGCATTGTAATTACAGGTTAATAGCATGTAATTGATTACAGTTACACACATTCAAACACAGAAATTTTATCAACCAATGGGATGTTGGCGGTTCCAATTTCAGTGCTGCAAGAATTTTTACTTTCTCCTGTCTTAAATAGAATAAAAGTATTGTAATCGAAATTTTTTTTCGACTTCCGGTTTTCGACGGATTTACACGTTTTAGGGGTCAGAGATTCTAAGAAACATGTTTATAGAAAATGTCTGTCTGTCCGTGTGTCCGTATGTTGCCATTTTACCATCAAAAATTGTATGAAGTTATGCATAGAATTGAAACAAATTTTATTCTAAAGTTTTTGGCTATGGCAAGCAGGTCCTCCATTAATTTGAAAAAAATCCGCCGGTAGGGGGCGCTGTAATAGCGATTTTTGTGCATTTTGCATACCGTACCATCGAAAAGTGTATGAAGTTATGCATAGAATTGAACCAGATTTGTTGTGTATGTTTGTGGCCATGGAAAGAAGGTCCTCCCTGAATTTGGAAAAATTCCGCCAGTAGAGGGCGCTGTAATAGCGATTTTTGTCCATTTTGAATATTGTACTATCGAAAAGTGTATGAAGTTATGCATAGAATTGAACCAATTTTTTTGTGTATGTTTTTGGCCATGGCAAGAAGGTCCTCCCTGAATTTGGAAAAATTCCGCCTGAAGGGGGCGCTGTAATAGCGATTTTTGTGCATTTTCAGTATTGTACCATCGAAAAGTGTATGAGTTATGCTTAATTCTAATAAAAATACTAATAAAACTAATTATAACGAAATATTGGCATGAGAAAGAAGAAAATTTTGGGATTGGCACATCCAACTAGTTTACGGCATATAATTTTAACTATAATTAATTACATACAATTAAACTGTAATTACATTGCAGATAATTTGAATTACAAACTTGATCAACTCTGCCCCGCGTACACTGCCATCCTCTGTCTGAATTTCAAAGTTTATTACTTAATTTGAAAATTTAACGAGCCAAGTATAGCGATTCAGTTGCCGTCATAGGACCATTGTAAAAGAATTTGGTGGAGGTGAAGCACTTATTCAGTGATTGTGCAAAGAAAAATAAGCGTTTACAAAGTAAATAAAAGCATAATAGTAGTCTGTGGTCTTGTTAAAACTGTAATCCATTTTATTTAATATTAATTCTTAATTTAACATAAGTTGAAATTGGAATTTATTTTATTTGATATTTATTATTTATTGAAATTATAAATTTATCTTAAAAATAGCACAATGCTTACCTTCAAGAAAACTTATCTAAAAGAAAATAATGATAACTTGCGTATTTTTTCACAACACCTGATGTTAAATTATAAGAAATGGCAAAAATGTCATATAAATATATCCGTAAATACAGTGTACAAATTAATGCAACGAAACAATATCTAGAATGTATATATAAATTTTCATTCATTAAATATAAATATGTTTTGAATACGTATATAGCGTATAGTTTTTAATTAAATTCCAATTGCATTACATAAACCTGAATTATACTAAAAATCTGCTAATTATGATACAAAATACAATCTTACTTTGTACAATATATTTATCAAAAAAGAAATATAATAGTAAAGGGTTGATATCACCTCAATATTTTCATTAAAAACAAAATACAACTGCTTTTTACTCCATACCTCCAGCTGTCTAGTTACGTTTGCTCCCTTCCAATTTAAATGATGAAAATTCATTGATGATTAAACGTTGTGCATGCAAAGGGTGAATAGTTGTGTGTATGTATTTTTATTTCTATTCCAATATGACTGCAACAGCTTCGCTTACAGTAAATAGCCAGTTATTACTGTATTTACATGCAAATATTTAAGCACTTTCATGAAAACTTTTTTGTATCTAGAAGCAAAGATTGCAATAAAATATGCAAGTTTTTTTTTTTAATTACTTGTAATCATTCTTCTCGTAGGTTAACTGAAAGAGAAAAGCGAAAAGACTATCTGTAAGATGAATATAACATTGTAATTATTCAGTGATTATTATTAATGATCTACCGAATCAGGTTTTTAAGATCGAAACCAAAACCGAATTTCGGTAATCTTCCTACTTTCGGGCAAAAGCGAAAACGTAAACGAAAATGTCCAATTTTTTTAAACTAATTAATGCATACATAACTATACAGAATTATTAATTAATTATGCGGGTAATTATATGTGTGGCCAAGTCGACTCTCTGTGTCTCTGAGCAAAACTTTTTTTTCGTATAAATAAAATGTAATTAATTCATCTATGACACAGAATGAGTTTCTAATTATCCGAATTTTATCTAATTAAAAAATGTTTAAAGGTAGACATACCCTTATTTATCTTTTATAATGATTTTCTAAAAGATCATCTCTTATACTAGAACTTTCTCAAAAAATATTCGAAACACTTCTGGGGTTTCAAACTAAAAACTTTCCATTACTGTTAAGTCTGCAGCTTTTAATGAACACATGAAAAGAGACTTCAAAATTTAGTCCTATATGCATTGTTCCCTTTGTAATTAGCACATGAAAAGAGCATTCAAAATTTAGTCCTATATGCATTGTTCGCTTTATAATTAGTACTCAGGTCTTGAGTCAGTCATAACGGATAATTATAAACAGTGAGGTTCACGCATAACAATAAATAGTGTCTCATTTGTGACAACACAACTGATATCAATGAGTAATGTTGAAAATTTCCGAAAGAAGAAACGAGATTTTTGGAATACAGTTAGTTTTAGTCGAGTTTCGGTCCTGCCAAATATTCGGCAGCATCTTTACCGAAAACGAATTTTCGGCGAAACTCAAATTTTGGGCCGTGAATGAAAGTGAAACCCAATTTTCGGTCGATCTCTAATTATAGTAGAACCTCGATTATCCGAAGTAATTAGGACCGACAATCTTTCGGAAAATCGAAATTTTCGGATAATCGAGAATTCTTCAATTTTAAGATTAAGCAGAAATATGTGCTATTTCTTATTATAGTAACAAGTGCTTAATAAAAATAAAGCAATAGAAAAATAGAAACAAGAATAAGTTACCTGAATTTTAATTTTGAAATTAAATACCTTTCACAAGTATTTGAAACAATATTTTGTTTGTCGCAGTTTCGATTGCTTTTGCTTTGAAGCTCCATTTTTAATATTTTGCACCACTATCACAGTCTTTCTGCTGCTCCAGCCATGCCAAACCTTTTGCAAAACATTCAAAAGCTTCAGAATTGCTAATTTGTTCATTTTGTTCGTTTCACTCCACAGCTTACGGGAACTCAAGTTAAATTCAAAAGTTCGAAGGAATTGTAAGAAAGGGGATTCAAAATATGTACTCGTGGTTCAGAAGGAACCGCTTGCACACAAGGAATATGATAGTTAAAAAAAAAAAAAAAAAACAGAAAAAAAAAAAGCTTTCAAAATGGATTTTGCACACAAGGAATGTGATAGTAAAAAAAAAAAAAGAAGAAACTTTAAAAATGGATTTCGAAGAGTTTCGGAAAAACGAGGTTGTACTGTACTATAAACAAAATCAACAATAAGCAAAAAGTACAACGGTTTCAAAATTTCGTAGATAGTTTTTAAAAAAGATCAGAATAATACGCTTTAATTTTCAGAAGCAATCTGCAGTCAAATATGGAATAATAATTCTTTAAAATTAGTTATAGAATACAAAAAGTAATATATAAAGCTTGCATAGAAAAAATAACACGATTAAGTCATTTACGCTTTTAAAGCAGAATACACTTTAGAGCTTCTTCTCCGGTGTATTTTTTAAATTTTCGTCCAGAAAATACTCACTTACACATAATTATTTTTAATTAAAGATGTTATTATTTATTTCAATACCAAATAAATGTTTCATTCTCACTCAATTCCCCTCCATCTACTCCATTACAGATTTTAGCAAAACACTCTATTGTGAATATCCCTTTAAGACCTTACCTACTGAATTGTGTAGGTATTACTAAAGAGAAAGAAAACTAGAAAACAGGAATTCTGCTTTTTCAGAATTTAGTGCAGCCCCCGATGGAAAAAATATATATGTATATAAATATAGATAGTTCAGTTTTAAGACTTAAAACATGGGCTTTTATTGTATATAAAAATGACATCATCCGCATCCGCAGAAGAATTCCTCATTTACGATTCAGTCTTAAACCACGTCTGCAGTGAAATATGCATAGGGCGTGACTATCGCTGACAGAAGTCCAGAAAGACATAATGCAGAAGTCCAAAAAAAGAGATTTTGTCATTCAAGAAACTAAACAAAAGAAAACAAAATCGGCTATTTGATAATTCATATGCCTTCATTTGTTTGTAATATTAATATAGATATTTAAAATTAAATTTAGTTTATAATAGCTCCATGTTTTATCAGAAGTCATTCATTTACATGTTTTTTAAATAGCACGTATTATAATTACCTTTTTTCAGTTTTTATGAGAAAATGGTAGCAAAAAGATATAATGGCTATTTTCCAATTATTTTTCCTTTACTTTCTACGGAAATGGAGTAGTTGAGTCGCCAAAATTAAATAAATGACGCTAAAAACTACAAAGAAATTAATATCTCAAAAATAAATGAAGATGCAGTTTTCAAACAAATTGCATTTAAAAGTACCTTTTTTCTGCCAATACGACGGTATAAAAATTGAAAATGTGCGATGCTTAAAAGTTTAAAAAATTGCTATAGCGATTATTCCGTACAATGATACATGTGCTTTGTTTTATGGCTGGCTTATACAACGGAACGTTATTTTTTGGAGACGACACATTAATAACTGGGATAAAGAAATGTCATGCCAGGGACTAGAACAATTTCCTCTTTTTGTGCGATTGTTGAGCCTACATCCACAAAAATGCGTTTATCCTCCCTTGGCATAGCCTGACATCGGATTTTTTTTTTCCAAACAAATATGTACCTCTTAATTAGGGGAACCAACAAAACTTTTCATTTCTGCCAAAAAAAAAAAAAAAAAGAAGAACTTACGATCTTAAAGGGTTATAAAATTTTCGGTGAAAACAAATCTGCGATAATGTATCGCACATCACATTATCAGTTTAAATAGCCCTTTCACATAGCCGTTCGACACCTTATAAAAGTAGAACGTGGTAAAGAAAATAATCTTTTTTTTATATAGATGAACTGAAATATTTAAAAATGAAAACAATAAATATACATACATAATTAATAATTATACACTAAAACCTGTCAAAATAGGAAGTATATGTAAAAGAATTGTTCCTTAAGCGAGATAAATGTCGTGATCCCAGTAAAAAGATAATTACAGGTCATTAAATTTTATGTTATTAAAAAGATAATTACAGGTTATTAAATTTTATGTTATTAAATTCTATCAGGAAAATATTGAGAAATATCATTATTGAACATTACATGTAATAATTATTCTGTTATTAACTCGCAACACATATTGCATAAAATAAAATCCATGCTAGTTTAGAAAATGCAGTAAAATCATATACTTTTTTTATGAAGGCCTTTTTTTCAACCTATTAGTAAAATAAACGTTTACAAAATTATTTTTTGAAATCTAAAGCATTTTCTAAGCGAAAATTTAAAAATTACGTTGATTAAATTCCATCAGGACAACATTGAGAAATATCGTTGTTGATTATCGCTTGGAATAATTATTCTATTATTAACTCGCAACACATTTTGCATAAAATATAAAACGTATGTCAGTTCAGAAAATGCAATAAAATCATATACGTTTTGACGAAAGCTCCTTTTCAACATATTACTAAAATAAATGTCTACCTATACTTTTTTTTTAACCATTTGGAAAAATGGTTATTGTCCTCGTCAGGGTAGGAAATCAAAAGCATATCTGAAGCTTTTTATTGGTGTAATCCGCATTTTATTCGTTTTCTGATTGGTCTATACAGTTATCTGTATTTCCCTTTACTTTCAACAGAGATGGATACTTCTGTTGCCACTATGACAAAAAAGTAATAAAAACTACAAAAAAAAATTAATAACTCAGAAACAAATTGAGATAAAGCTTTCAAACAAATTGCATTTAAAAAGTACATTTTTTTTTCTCTATACGACGGTGTAAAAAGTAATATTGTGGGATGTTTAGAAGTTTATGAATGAAATTTCATTTAAAATGGGTCGTCAGATTTTTTGGTCGATGGAAAAGCTTTTTCCCGAACAGCCAATGAAATGTTTGGATAATACGTAAGTTTCAGGTGGATAATACGTAAGTTTCAAGAAATCTGACGAGTCGCAGGCGATTTTTGTCGCTTGCAATTTTTACGTGTAATAACACTATTAAGGTTTAATTCATGGCGTACGTAATGTATGATCAACTCCGTGCGATTTTTTATGTCTCAAATTTTAGTCTTTGAAAAAAACATTTTCCAAATGGTCGTTGTAATTTGTTAAACTGCTTTTATTATTATTATTATTATTTATTTATTTATTTTTTGAAATCTAAAGCATTGTAAACGAAAATTTTAAAATTGCGTTGAATTAAATTTCATCATGACAATAATGAATAAAACGGAATTTATATGTCAAACGTGGCAAATGAGGTGTGTTCATACTATAACTAGTCTTATAAATATCCAGATATTTATGCAATAGCTATTGCTCTCTTATGCAAAAATACATAAATACAAAAATTATTACGATTTCATATATTAAATTCAGTAATACGGAAATAATGTGACTCCATCTTAAATAGGACGTAATCACCATGGCAAACTAGAATAATTGCCTATCATGGGATATCATTAAATTAATTACGTATGATAGAATTTAATAGAATGAAGAAAACTTTTATTAATATCTTTTTAAGTTTTGATTCGATTTTTATAAAATTTGAAATGAGAAGACAAAATTCTGCAATGATTATATATATTAAATTTCAAGCCTTTCAGTTGCGCAGTTTTTGCGCTATTATATGCGGACAGACGAACAGACAGACGGACGGACGGACCATGCGACGGCTATAGGTGCTATGTTCTTATATAATTGAGGGTATCAGAAGCCAAGGGGTACAAGAATCAAAATTTCGATTTGGTGTAAATTAATTGAGTTCAAAGATAATTGACGTTAATGTTGAACATCAATAATAATTGACTCAATTGGAATAGAAAACTGCTGCTTGTTTCACAGGGGTCTTTGAACACTTATTTCAATAAATGTGAAAAAAGTAGACTGCAGTTTTCTTTAAATTTATACTTATTAAATATTGATCATTATTCGGAAAAAGTGGGTGATCTCTAAAATACAACACATAATTAGAAAATCACTTATATTTCTTTACCTGAAAATAAAAAAGCATATTTCCTGGTCGTCTGCGCACTTAGTTTAATTTAATCAAATTTGTCACTTATACCCCTTGGCTTTTGGGGAACACACTTTTGGGGAACTTTTTTACGAACACACCTAAAAATATCGTTGTTGAATATTACATGTAAGAATTTTTCAGTTATTAACTCGCAACACATTTTGCTTAAAATAAAATCCATGCTAGTTCAGAAAATGCAATAAAATCCTATACTACTTTGACGAAAGCTTCTTTTTCAGCATATTACTGAAATAAATGTTTGCTCATTCAAAATTGCTTTTTGTCTTTTCTGGACAGAAAAATACCACTTGATGACTGGCTGTAGTAAAAACAATTTTTTCCGAAGCCGTGAAGTAATAAAAGCAACACTAAACAGATTCGGGAGATTTCTTTTCTAGCTTGATGCTAGCAATAGAATTAATTGAACGAGAGGGCAACGATAGAGGAGCGTTCTTACAACCGACTAGGATAGGAAGAAAGAAAAAGACGCGGTAAAAGAATCAACGAATGTCATTTTGTTCTTATCCAATAAGAGGATTATAGAATCTGATTAATTTCGTTGGTGAAGTTGTTGTTTTATCATTGTTAAATGCATTTGCAAAAGGGAAAAGGAGTTAAATAAATAGAAGGAGTGACTTTAACTTTTGCTTTCAACTTAATTTGAGACAAGTCAGTCAATTGTCTTTTTTCTTAGGCAGTCTTGGCACTTTTGGGAAATAGTTAACTAAACTTGTGACTTTCTATTCTTAGGTGTGCAAGATTTATATTTAATTTTTTTTTGTCTGTAAGCGATATTAATGATTTTCAAATAAGTTCAATTTTCAGGATTTTATTACGTTTTGCATTGATTTATGAATATAAAATAAAAAAAAAGTTTTATTTATATAAATAAAAGTATTTTATTTACATGGATTTATTACTTTTAAACTTTCAATTCCATTTATGACAACTCAGTAAATCATCTTTTTTTTTCAGATATTCCTAGAATATACCGGGTGTCCCAAAAAGGACTGACTGATTTTAAAATTCAATAACTTGTAAACGGTGACAGATATTTAAAAAATTCTTGCAGGAGGGTTATGCATAAGGTCAAAAGTTTTTTTACAGTGATTTTCGATTTTAGTTCGAATTACAAAAAATAGATGGCGCTGTAAGCAATAGTCGCTAAATACAGGCTCGATTTCTAGTCCTTTCTCTTGTTCCATGCCGAAAAAGGAGATGGAAATGTATTATCCGGGCCACGAAGTACCAAAAATCGAGCCTGAATTCAGCGTCTATTGATCGCAGCGCCATCTATTGTTTGTAATTCGAACTAAAATTGAAAATCACTGTAAAAAAACTTTTGACCTTATGCATAACCCTCCTGCAAGAATTTTTTAAATATCTGTCACCGTTTGCAAGTTATTGAATTTTAAAATCAGTCAGTCCTTTTTGGGACACCCGGTATCAATAGTGTCCTAAATACTATTGTTACTAGATACTATTCATAGCTAATTAAGTTTATAAAATTTCTGGTATTAGTTATATAAGTTTTATAATTTAAAATATTTTATCTGGTTTTTAATGTAATTTAGAAAACATATTTAAATATAATTTTCATGATTTTAGGTCATGTTGTTTAATGAATTTAAAAGAGAAAAGACTTCTTAAGTTATTCACTTTAATTTATGACTGCATTTTTATTCGAGACAAGCCTAACAATCATCTTTTAGGGCATATTCATAGTACCTTTTAAATAGTCAAATAAAAATGCAATTTTGTTGTTGTTGTTGTTGAAATGTTTTTTTTTTTTTTTTAAACATAAGTTTTTGTCAACCCTGAATGTTATTACATGATTCTGAATTTAATTTAAATAAACTTTTATAAATATGTTTTTATTAAGAATATTTTAATATTTGTCATTATGAAACATTTATGAAATGTTTTAATTATACATAAGATCACCGCAGTTCCTCATCTTATTTATATTCCATAAATACAATTTTAAGTAAATTGCAATATCATTAATTTTTATAAAATGTTCTTTTCATTAACTCTTTATGCACGAAATCATTAATCAAGAAATTGCACCACTTCAGTAATTATATTCTTTAATGACTGAAGATAAATTAAAGAGATTATAAAATAATACATGGAACATGAAATAATCACTTTTGGAGCACCTGAGACGCAGTCCTTATCTCCAGTAAACAAAATGTCCGTTTAAAAATTAGTACTCATAAAAATATAAATTATTTTTAAAATAGTTATAAAATAATAAAATAAAGTTTAGATAATTTTTTTTCATTAAAACTAATTAATTAAATCGGTAGTTTTCGCACTTTTTATAAAATATTTCCAAACCACATTAAAAATATTTAGCTTCGAATGATTTGCTCTACTTTCTAAACGTGATCAAGAAATGTATTTTGTATGAAATTTAAAATCTATTTCTATTAATAGACGAGTTAATCCTTTGCGTCCCAAATTATGAATTCATGAAAATTTCATTTTCTAAAGCATATTTCGTGAATTTTTGAAACCACATTAAAAGATTTACGCAATCATGTAATAAATTTTAAAAGGATTTTGCCAATTAAAATTAATTAATTAAATTCGAATTTATAGGGATTTTGTGCAATGTTTATAATCCACTCAGATCTTTTATTAAATATATTTTTTTTTTATTTTGTAGAATTAGGAAATGTACAAATATAATGTTCTTTCAATAGAAATATAGAATTATTTTCCAACTGAAACTTCCCCCCCCCCCTCCCCAATCTTTCAATGTCACGAAAGCTGAAAAGATGTAAAGGGAAAAAAAAATCATCCTTTTAAAAATATTTTTGTTTTGTACAACCAATAATTCTTTTGGAACAAGATAAAGTAAAGCATCTATAACTCATTCTAAACTAGTACAGTGGAAATAGTGTTAGAGGTGGAACTAATTGGAACAAAAATTATTCTTGTTGTAAATGGTAGGTAATACGCTCCTAGAACATACTAAAAATATACATTCATACTATTGCGCAAAATGCGCTTTTTGGTGGCCATCTTGAAAAAAAAAAAGAAGAAAAATTAAAAAAAATATTAAAAAATCATGTAGGGTATCAAATTACAGGAAATGCAATACTTAAAAAGAGTGATATTGGTTTTTAAAAGTAAAAGGTTTATAAAGATCAACTAGGGGGGGGGGGGGGATTTTTGAAAAATAATACCTTAATGACCCCATAGATAAACCTTAAATGTAACTATGCTACATTACATTACACCTATACCTGATACTTTTATGTGACAACTCCGATTGCAGCACTAATTGTTATAGCAAAATTGTCACATAAATAATAATCAACTTTTATAATTTCTAAATAATTTATTTGTTACAAAAGGTAAGACATCAAAATTCTCTTATCTCCAAATTTCCAAAGTATCGGGATCGGGTATTCTGCATTGATGTTAATACATAGAGTTGTATAATGTCCTAATGGCATACTAAAAAATGACTCTACTAAGATAAAGAGTCATTAGTTAGACGGTGCACTTTAATCTTTACACTAAACGTTCTTGAAAAATTTATTCGCCTTTTCAAAAAGCGTTCTAAGGTGATATCAAAGCAGAGGAAGTTATTTCAAATCCTGATATTCGTAAACTTTTAACGCTATTACATGAAAGGAAAAACCTTCTTAAATCACAAATTTGTACTGATAAACTCTGGCTGTTGTATCTGAACATAGTGATATTGTAAAAACACTGATTTCAGCTGAGCGATCAGGAAATTTTGAAATGCACTTACAGGTGGTTGATCATATGGTACCTTTTTTTGCGTGTCCAGGTCATAACAATTAGGCTAAATGTGCAAGAATATATCTTCAAAAAGTGCGAGAACTAAAAACAACGAAACCAGAAACCAGAACTGTACAAAATTCTGAATGAAGACCAGAATACTGTACGAAGAAAGGACAGGAAGAGGTCTGGTGTTTGGACCGATATGCACATTGAGCAAACGCTCATGAAATTCACTAACCGTCGTTCTGGTATAACTTATGGAGAAGGTATGACTGAAAGTCAACGTGTAACTTTGATTTTGAGCGATTCTAGATGTAGTGAAGTAGCATGTACAATGAGTTATCTGACCAATGCTTCACGTATTGGCAGTGAACAACATATTGATTCTGATGCAAGGATGGGGAGATATTTCGAAGATATGAAAAAGGTAATACAATTTTTAATAGGCCACAATGCTTTTACTGCTACTTCACATGATTTATGAAATATTTTTAATGGAATTACTGATAGTATAAAGAAAGTAACTGCAGAAAATGCTGACATCATTTGAAGAAGCATTCAAGATAAACTTACCGGTAAATATTTTAAAGGTGAAATTTTATTGAAATCAGAACAAGCAGTAACCATGAAAGTATTGAAAAAAAGAATTATTATTGCGGGTGATACTCACCATGTAGATTCTCATCTTTTAAAACAGAGGATGTTTGTTTGTATCTCCTTGAATAATAGTGCTCAAGATACAACAGAGTTTTTGAATTACGAGTTATCCATTCTACAAACTTCATTATTTGACCATAGTACCCAGCAAATGAGAGCAACAGATAAATTATCATTGGCACACTCATTAGATAGCATGAATGTCAAGGTAATACACCGGTCGCATTCCCAGCAAACTACTTACCACCTTCTTGATGGTGGTGCATCAATTCACCAGTTACCATGATCCGCTTCTGCAGCATTTGGCGATATCAAAAGGCAACAAGAATCGTATGTTAACAGAAGTTATGGAAAAATGGCACCATGAAACATTTTATAGGTATAAAACATCAAATATAAAAGATATGCAGCATAGATTACGCATGAAGAAGTCGTCTGTTGTACTATTCTTTGATGAAAACTCACCTGTAATCATCAAGAAGAACAAATTTCTTTCTAACTCTACAAACAAACAACACTTTACCAATATGCTGGGGAATTATTTTCAAGAAAGGGGCCATTCCGTCATTTATGCAGAAGATGAGGCGGACACGGTAATTGTCAGAGAAGCTTTAAACATAGCCCAGGAAAAACATGTCACTGTAGTAGCTGATGACACTGATATTTTAATCCTACTACTATATCCTTTTTATAAGAACATTTTCATGTAGTTTGCGACACAATCTGCGATAGTGTTCGTGACATTCAAACCATGCAAAGATCTATTGGAGAGAAGGCTTGTAAAACTTTACTTTTTGTTCGCTCATTAACAGGATGTGACAAGTAAATTATTTGAGAAAAGTAAATATTCTGCAATTTGATGTAGTTTGTTTGCCTTCAACACAAAATGCATTGAAATACCATCTACTTCGAGTTTTTTTGTGTTTTGTATGGAAAAATCCTAATATGCTAACTCCTGATCCTACACTATGGGGTTGGAAGTTGGTTGATAGAGAATTTCAGCCAATATTAACAGACTTAAACCCAGCACCAGACAAACTCTTAAATATGATTAAATATGCCTGCCGAACTACTGTCGAAGAACCATGTAACACTACAAAGTGTACATGTCGTCGATATGACATCCATGTTCAGTAGTTTGTAAAAACTATCCTAGAAAGGATTGTGCAAACTCGAGAGACAGGTTTGATTTAGATGCAGATAAAGAGAAGAATTAAATTTGTTTACATAAATATGATTTTATAGATATAATTAAATCTTTTTCTTGTGTACTTATTTCAAATTTTTAAGTTTTTTAAATAAAATGATTTTTATCAAGAATCCAAAATCCTTCACTTTTTCGCTATCATTTTTTTTTATTTACCTCTACTTTTAAAAACAAATATCATATCATTTTTCAGCTCAAAATTTCCTGTAATTTGATGTACCACATGACTGTTTACGATTTTTTAAATTTTTCATGTTTTTTTTTTCAAGATGGCCGAAAAACAAAAACAAAAACGCATTTTGCGCAAGTGTTTGATTGTATATTTTTGGTATGTTCATTAGGAGAGCGTTAACTACCATTTACAACAAAAATAATTTTTGTTCCAATTAGTTCCACCTAAAGGTGATTTTCCCTTATTTCTACTGCACTAAACTGTATTACTACTAATAGTTGTATTAAATTAATTTTATAACAAGTCATTTTAATGGTACTTTAAAGTACCACGGGGTCATAAATGGTTAAATAAAATTTATATAAAATTTTCTTTATTCATATTTAAAAGTACCGTCAGTGCATAAAGGGTTAAAAGATCATTTATAGATCAATGTGGTAAAAAAAGTTTTGTAGTTTTTTAAATTTAGTTTTAGTAAAACGATATTGTTTTTCTGATATTTGTAGAAAATACAGGATTGAGAAATTAGAATATCGTTTATTCATAATAGTAAAGAATCTGATTTCCAAACTCGGTTGTGCGAATGATCGATTTTCATGAGGTTCTGAAACCTACTTATTTTTTCACGTATTTTTCACGCCTTATACGTTTACAAGTAATTTTTTTTCTTTTAATATAACATATGCATAAGTTTGTATAAAAAAAGATAATTTAATGTAATCGTATGATATTTTATGGTCTGTCTCTGTGTGATATGGTAGATTCAATTTTAACGTGAACACAAACTTTAGTCCTTCAGATGGTAAGCTATCTTATAAATATATTTTTTACTTTGCTTTCTCTTAATCTAGATTGCAGCGATATACTCGTAATCTATAACGTAAGGATGTATTTTGCCGTCAATCGTGTTATCCATCTGAAATTTTTATTGCAAAAAGATCTTTAAATACAATTTTTATTTACTTTTGTTCAACTGATTATTTTTCAAAATTTTAATAAATTAATAAAAAAAATAACAATTTCAATTGATCTCCTGTGTTTAAAAAAATAATGAAATCTGCACTGGGATAGCGAGGATGCCAATGTGTGAAAATAATAGTGGCTAGTATGAAATATTGCATAATTTTGATTCAACTAAAATTCAATAAATATATTAAATAAATGCAAAAGTTGATAACATTTAATTTTTATTTAAACTTAATGTCAGAAACGAATAATAATAATAAAGCGTAATATTGAGTAAAAGAGTAATAACAGTCTATCCTGCTCATGAAAAAATATTTTATTCGTGATAAGGATCGTTTTATTGTAAAGTAGCAGGCCTTGATCGTTACGCTGATCGGTTTCTCATATGAACCCTAAATCAAACGAAATATATCGGGGAATTTTACTTTGTATTTTAAAGCAATATCCATCATTACCTGGAATGTCTTTCCGCATTTCTGAAAACAATACGAATGTCATTGCGCTATCATGCTTTCATGTCAGACTAAATCTAAAATAAAAGACAAATTCTTTTAGTTGATCCTTTACAATAGGATTTCATAAAGAACACTAGAACGATTTGCAACATACTAAAAACATTACTAAAATCTAACTAACAATGTGAGTCACATCAAAATCCGTCTAGTAGAAGTTTCTAAAAAGGTTAATCTTTCGCAAACGGGTTCATCTGATTATAGAATTTCCCCCATAATTATTTACTAAGCAAACTAAAACGATATGCAATTCACTAAAACTATCCCTGAAAATTTATCTTATTAACAATGCAAGTATCATCAAAATACATCCAGTAGGACTTTTTAAAAAGGCTTACCGGTCATAATCGGACCCAACTAATGATAGAACTTTTCCTCATAATTCTATAAGTTAGCAACGTAGGACGATCTGAGAAATACTAAAATCATCCCTGAAAAATTATATAACATTATCAGTCTTATCAAAATCCACCCAGTAGAACCTTTTAAAAAGACTAACCTTCCATAACTGAGTTCAACTGATTGTATTCTTTCCCAAAAATTCTGTAATTAAGCAACTTCGAACGATATGCAATATAATAAAACCATCTCTAAAAATTGTCTAACTAACAGTGCAAGTCCCATCAAAATCCATTCAGCAGACCTCTAGTTATAAGCAAACGGAACAAAATTCTCATTTGCATTTTATATATATGTAGTTAACAATACGACGTTTTTCCAGCAACTGTAAGCAGCTCTGTCGCTTAATAAAAATAAAGTTTTCAATTTAATTAAAAATTGCGTTTTTTAGATTAAGATAATTATTTTTTTAAATACATATGAATTTATATAGCTTAATTAACACATTTTGTTTTCACCTGTTGACTTAGTTATGATTGTTTCAACAATTTTGAGAATTCAAAGCTTGTGAAAAACTAACTGTAAAATATTTTTTTGTGCACCAACTAATCGTTTCAGGATGTCTCACAAAATTTTTAACCGAAAACATCAAAATTATTTGTTTCAACAACTGCAGCAGTTATTTGTCAAAAATATGCAACTGAACTGTAAGCAACTCTGTCGCTTAGTAAAAATAAAATTTTCTATTTAATTTAAAAACATTTTTTACATCAACATAACAAATTATTTTCAAAAGTACATACAAACTTATATAGGTTAATTAACACATTTTGTTTTCAGCAGTGGACCTAGTTATGAGCTTTTCAACAATTTTAAGAATTCAAAGCTTGTATAAACTAACTGTAAAATATTTTTTAGTGCACCAACTAATCGTTTCAGGATATCTCACAAAATGTTTAACCGAAAACATCAGAATTATTTGTTTCAACAACTACAGCAGTTATTTGTCAAAAATATGTAACTGCAACTCTGTCGCTTAGTAAAAATAAAGATTTCTATTTAATTAAAAATTATATTTTTACCCGACTGCCAAGAAGGGTTATGTTTTTCACGCGTATCTGTGTATGTGGATTTCTTTATACCCTCGAAACATCCCAACGGCTGGATGGATTTTAATGAATGAGGTCTCTATCGATTCGTCTTAACGGCCCGATTGTTATAGGCTAGCTTTTGTTTTTATAAATTCAAAATGGCGGTAAATATGAAAAAACGCACCCTATTGAGTGGCATATCATTGGCTAGGTCTTTCAAAATGAAGACGACGTTTCATTGATTATTTTGCAGTCAGAAGCTCCGTTTAAATATTACACAACCTGGAAGTTATGTAGGTAGCATTTCTAGCTTTACTGCAACTCTAACCTTCATAGACATCTATAGGTCTCATCAAAACAGTGTTTATAGATAGGAACTAACAAATAAACACAACTTAAAAGTCATCAATACATAAGTAAATAAAAAATATAGGTAAGTAATATAAAAATAGTTTAATATTGATGAGAAATAAGTAATTAGTTCGCTTTTTACGCAGTCCGGTTTTTTGATTTTGTAAATTTAATTTTTACTTGTTTTAGATTAAGATAATTGTTCTTTTTTTAAAATCCATATAAATTTATGTAGGTTAATTAACACATTTTGTTTTCACCAGTTGAGCTAGTTACTGTTTCAACAATTTTGAGAATTTAAAGCTTGTGTAAACTAACTGTAAAATATTTTTTAGTGCACCAACTAATCGTTTTAGGATGTCTCATAAAATTTTAAATCGAAAATACCAGAATTATTTGTTTCATCAACTACAGCATTTATTTGTCAAAAACATGTGACTGGACTGTATTCAACACTGTCGCTTAATAAAAATAATATTTTCTATTTAATAAAAAAACATTTGTCACACCAACATACACTCCTTCTTTTCAAAAGTACATACAAACTTATATAGATTAATTAACCCATTTTGTTTTCAGAAGTTATTCTAGTTATGAGCTTTTCAACAATTTTAAGAATTCAAATCTTGTGTAAACTAACTGTAAAATATTTTTTAGTGCACCAACTAATCGTTTCAGAATGTCTCACAAAATGTTTAACCAAAAACATCAGATTTATTTGTTTCAACAACTACAGCAGTTATTTGTCAAAAATATGCAACTGGACTGTAAGCTACTCTATCGCTCAATAAAAATAAAATTTTCTATTATATATATATATACAGATATGTATATAAATCTTTACGTCAGCATAGACATCCTTCCTTTTAAAAGTTCATTAAAATTGACCTATGTTAATTAACACATTTTTTTTCGCCAGTTGACCTAGTTATGAATGTTTCAACGATTTTGAGAATTTAAAGCTAGTGAAAACGAGCTGTAAAGTATTTTTGAAAGTACCAACTAATCGTTTTATGATGTCTGACAAATTTTTTAAACGCAACACTATAAATATTTTTTTTCAAAAAACTACAGCATTTATTTGTCAAAAATATTCCCTACAAGTCTTAAATATGAATTTATTCTTAATATCGTTCCAGATTGCAGCAATAAAAAACTACGAACTTCCGACAAAATGACTTTAGTTGAACAAATTGAATGAAAAAACCTTTGGAGGGAAAAACATTTGGTCTTTGCTATGCCTCAAAAAATATATTATGGGTTCTTTATAATATGATTGTATGACACAAAGTGCCAAACATGGAAAAACTCTGCTTTCTTAAAATTATTATATCGTTTTATTTTTTTATTTATTGCATGTGTTTAGTATTTTAATCCAAGGTTGTTAACAAAAACAGGTCGTTTTTCATAACGTAATTTCAAAGATATTTCTTCATTTTTTGAGTGAACATTTCCATTTTTTCTAATTCTGTAATATCTTTTTTAAACTTTCTTTTTTTTTTAACCATTTGCAGATCTTTTTATAAAAAATCTTTAATAATACATTTTCAGTATAAAAAGTACGACCCTTCAATATAAAAGTAACTGATATGTTGCGTTTTTTAATATATTAAAATAGTTATAAAATGTTATTAAAATAATATTTGAATAAAACTATCCTTAATATTCTTCGGTTATCTAATTAAGTATAATTTAGTAATAAGTAATACTTCAGGTATCAAGTATACTTTTCAATAGTGCATTAACTCACTTTTTTTTCACACACAAGAAATTATTCATACTTTCCTTTAAATGTTTAAAGGACGTGATATAAAAGTTTCGCGTTAACATGATGTTATTTTCTTTCACAGTTTAATGACAAAAATATTCAGTTTCCAATAATTATAATAAGGTATGATTTTTCTTTAATGTTTGTATTGTAAATTTACGTCTCGTTAGATAGATCATTGATAACACTAATAATTTTTAATATATTTCCAAACGTAACGTCACCTAAAATGAAATGTGTTATTTCATTTTAATATTAAGTTAGTACTTTTTCTTGCAAAGAGAAAAGATAGTTATTACAGTAGCTAAAAAAATAATAAAATACATATTACATAATGTTCATAATAAATAGGTATTTAATGTACATTAAGTTAGTTAATTTGAAAAGATAATTATCCCAATTACGAAAAATATACAGTTTCGATAATTATAATAGGACATGATTTTTCATAAAGGTTTTTAACACAAATCTACGTCCAGTTAGATAAATTATTGATCACGCTGATAATTTTTAAGAGATTTCCAAACGTAACATAATTTATGATGAAATGAAATGTGTTAATTAACTTTAATATTAAGTTACTACATTTTTTCAGTCAAACAGAAAAAACATATTCTTGTAACTAAAAAATAAAATAAAATACATATTACATAATGCTGATAATAAATACGTTATTTAATGTACATTATGTTATTTAATTTGAAAAGTTAATTATCTTAATTACAAAAAAAGCATTAAGTTTCCAACAATTATAGTAAGACATTTTATGAATGTTTTTATTGTAAATTTACGTCCAGTTAGATAGATCATTGATAAAGTGGATAATTTTAAGAGATTTCGGAACGTGACATCACTTATAATGAAATAACATTTAAAAATTCCGTCAGTATATTTCTTCTTGTAAACACAAAAATATATTTTATTGTAGCTATAAAATAAGAATAAAATAAATTTTACATAATGTTGATAACAAATACGTTATTTAATATGCGTTATGTTATTTAATTAAAAAAAACAAAAAACAGTGGCACTCCGGGAGGGCCAATAGAAGTGAAAACTTCAACAATTACGTGTGTGTTTTTTTAATCGTCAGGAAATGTTTTATTGTGCAGGAAATACTTTTAAATGTAGTGTTCTTTATTCATTATTATACAATAACATACACCATAGACATACACCATAACGCAAAAATAACACGAATTTTAAAAACAAGAGAGTTTTTCTGCTAAACTTACCCGATATTTGATCGAATAGTTCACTTACTTTTGCCGCCAAGTATTGACATAAATAACAAATGTTGAATAAAGATAATTTTATTTTGCTAGAGCAAGGTAGTTTTATTTTATCAAGAGTCACGAGACTTGGCTAATTTTTACATGAGATGTTTTTGATGAGATTTCCTTTTTCTAACTCTTGTACGTGTATTTCGGGAACCAATAGCGCACAGGCAAGCATGCGGCGTGCTTGCCTGTAAATTGTTGGTATTGATTAAGCAATCAATAACAATTAATTGCCCGCCCTCCTCATACCGAACTATGCACAATACATGTACACACTTATATACAGAGGTGTCGGTTACAATAACAGTATCACGAGTTCAATGGTTTTTCCCATCTCAAAAAATGCCAAACGCGCCCAAAGAAGCTTTCACTTCAATAATGAAAGTATCAAGTATTTGTCTTTAACAATAAACACAACAGCGTACTGCAACGAAAATGTAAATTTTATGTGTGTTCCTGTGTGAACGCCGGGAGAAAAAGTGAGTTTTAGCTTCGTTCTTCTTTTGCGGATTGAGCTGAAGAGGGAAAAGTTCCTGTCATTCACCGCTTGGCGCGCTAGTGTCTATGTGCCAAAATGCTAGCATGTCGGTTACGTAACAGTGTCTCCAAATCAGTGGTTTTTCTCCATCTCAAAACAAGCTCAACGCGCCTAAGGAAGTTTTCACTTCAAAAAATCGAAATAAGTAAGATGTTCTAAAAATTGAAAGAGTTTTTCTGGTATAAATTTTTCGATAAACACTTAAGCAATAATTATGGATCAGGATTTTTTTTTCACCTTTTTGTTTAATTATGAACGTAACTCCGACTTCCAGTAGTCAAAGCAAATTAAAACTAGCAATAAATAGTTTTTGAAATATCTTAAATGTTATAAAACTATATGAAAATCACCTGAATGCATCTAACTAAATAAATATTTACTTACAGTGATGAAATACTTTTAACAAGGCAAAAAAATACATTTCTTTATTCATATTAGACGTATGTTTCATTGCTCCGGCGACGGCAACATTCTCAATAATAAATTTGATACAAATATTTTCGAAAAACTTTTTAATTGAAAGTAGTAAACAAAACTCACGTGAGCTCAAGGATAATGAAATTAAATGCTGTACTAAAAATGGATATTTGTGAACGTGAATTATTTGATACAATTGCTTCCTTTTTCTGTAGAGCATCTCTTTCCAAATTTTAGAAAGTTCCATGGAGGCTGAATCATTGCATATATTCTCAGTGCGTAAAAAGATTTCTATTGATTCTCGGATAATGGATGGAATATAAAATCTTGATGGATAAGTTATTATACTACTTTGTTAATTAAACTGCATAGGCTCTTTATTATACAGTCTAGCTAAAGCTGTAGTTTTCTTGTTGTATTTGATGTCTGTTATGTGTTCTTTGATCCTGGTTTTAAGCTTTCTGTTTGTCATTCCTGTATAAAATTGCAGTGTTCCACCTTCTTTGGTGAAAGGTATTTCATATAACCCTGATAACTGATTTGGCTCTATTGGGTCTATCTTTTTACATACTATGTTTTTTTTTTTATTATTATTATTTTACGGAAGGTTTTGAAACTATGGATATATTGTATTTATTCAGTTTATATTTCAATCTTTCGAAGAAACCAGGAAAATGTTGTAAAGAGGATACTCTAAACTTTTGTACATTAAAATTACATTTCTTTTTATTTCTGATGCTCTTAATTAATTTATCTATTACGCTTTCTTTTTAGCCATTGTTTCTTGCGATGTCATATATTTTATTTAGTTCGTTGTTTAACTGCTCCGGGGTACAGACTGTGAAAGCTCTTTTGACAGAATGCCTAAATGCAGATATTTTGTAGGAAAATACTGCTTGAGCTTTATCAGCTATAGTGGATTGATTGGCTACGGGTTTTTGTAAACAGCACGTTCTATTCCTTGGTGCGTTCTGATTAATAATACTTCCAAATAAGGTAGTGTTGCTTTCTGTTCTATGTCCAATGTAAATGGGTCATTTTCAAAATAAGGTACATTTTCAGCAATTTTTTTTTAAATTTTAAAGTATAACTTTTTCCACAAATTTTTTTACTATGATAAAATAAAAGATAATTGTAACTCAAATAATGCAGTGGCCGAGCTTAATCTACTCATTAATACAAATACATTAATTACTTAAAAGTAAGTATTAGTTAGACCATAGACATGCGTTAGGCCAGTAACATTTTGCATTAGACTGTTGACATTTTTGTTTTAACCCAAAGACATTCTTTATTAAAGTTGTGAATAGTCATAATATTATTATTATAACATTTAAAATACATTTTCTACATGAAATTATTTTATTGCTTCACACTGGGCCACTGGCATAACAGGATTTGTCACTAGTTTAACAAATATATTGTTAGGCCAGTGACTGTTAGACCAGTGACATTTCTTAAGAAATACAATTTTATTCCTCATTTAAAAATAGTAATATTATGATTTAGGGTGTTAAACAAAACTTTTTTTACTGTATTATTATAAACTTTTTATTAAATTGATTTAACTGTTATCTGTTTAATAGAATATTTGTTAGACCAGTGACACATAATAAAAGAACTTAGCTGATTTAGGAATATTTTTTTTCCTTTTTTAAACAGTAGACCTCATGGAAGCAGCTAGTTTTCTCACCATTTTATTTATTAACAGTGTTACTAACATAAAAAATCAAATTTCTTCAATTTTTATCATCAGTATCCTGTACTTAAAACTGAAAAATATTAGTTGTTAGACCAGTGACACAAAACATGTAAGACAGTCTTATTTCATAAAATTTTTCTTTATTAAAATCAATTTTCATACATATTGCCATAACTACTCAAAATTTATATTGTTTTCTAAATAAAATTGCCCAGATTAATGGAAATAGTGATTATTGATTAGAAATTATAACATGTTAAAGATCAAAGTTTGGATTTGAGACAAGCAATGTTCTCATAGAAAAGTTAATCATTTATTTTTATTTTTTGGCTAATTTAATCTATTTTTATACAAATTACTTGTTTTAACACTTGGATTATTAAAAAAAGAAATAAAGAACAATTATAGGTTTGAAATTTTTACCTATTTCTAATATTGTAAATCTTAGAACAGTAAGACACCAAATTGTACTTATTTTGAAAATGACCCAAATTTAATCTTAGAGTCAAGTCTTAATCTGCGTTAAGAGGCTATTGATTAAGGTATCCGTATGTTAGCATATGATAAAAAATATCATCAAGTATGGGGATATGATCTAATTTACTGAATATATCTGTTTCTAGAGGTCGTAGTATAAATTCGGCTAAAAGTCCTGATATAGGAGAACCCATTGGAGCCCTAGTGTTTTGTTTATAGATTTTATTGCCAAAGGTGAAATAATTATTATTAACTATAAGATTAAAAGCACTTTTTAATGTAATTTTCATATTTTGGTTTATATTCTCTATTTGGTCAATACAGCTATTTATTCTTATAACGTCCTTTCCTGGTTTTTTCGAAAGATTGAAATATACATTGAATAAATACAATATCTCCATAGTTCCAAAACCTTACAAAAAACATAGTATGTAAGAAAGTCGACCCAATAGAACCAAATAAGTTATCAGGGGTAGAAGAAATACCTTTCACCAAACAAGATGGAACATTACAGTTTTATATAGCAATGACAAACAAAAAGCTTAAAACCAGGATCAAAGAACACATAATAGACATAAAATACAACAAGAAAACTACATCTTTAACTTGGCTGTATAATAATGAGGCTTTACAGATTAATTTAAATAATAGTATAATAACTTATCCATCAAGATTTTATTTGTCATCCATTATCCGAGAATCAATAGAAATCTTCTTACGCACTGAGAATATATGCAATGATTCAGCCTCCATGGAACTTCCTAAAATTTGGAAAGAGATGCTCTACAGAAAAAGGAAACAATAGTATCAAATAATTCACATTCACAAATATCCATTTTTAATATTGCAATTAATTTCATTATCCTTGAGCTCACGTGAGTTTTGTTTACTAGTTTTCAATTAAAAAGTTTGGCGAAAATATTTGCATAATATTTATTATTGAGAATATTACCGTCGGAGCAATGAAACATGAATGTGAATAAATAAAGTCTAATATGAATAAATAAAGGTATTTTTTTTTGCCTTATTAAAAGTATTTTATCACTTTAAGTAGATATTAGTTTAGTTCGATATCTTCAATGTTTCTATCTTTTCATGATTTCCAGTAAAATTTGGATTCGTGGAATCATAAGTTAAAACTTCCTTTCAAAAACTACAGCATTTATTTGTAAAACTTATTTCATACAAATCCTAAATACCAGTCTATTCTCAAGATCTTTCCCGATTGCATAAAAAAAACTAAGAAATAAAATGACTTTAGTTGAATAAATAGAAAGAAAAATTCTTTGGGGAATGAAACATTTAGTCTCTGCTATGGCTCAAAACAAATATTGTGGATCTTGTTTATTATAATTGTATAACAAAATTTCTAACATGTGAAAAATTTGTTTCTCTAAAAGACATTATATCTTTTCACTGCTTAGTATTTTAAATCAAGGTCGTTAAAGAAAAATGTGTTTTTTTCATTGCGTAATTTCAAAGTCATTTCTGCCTTTTTGTTTCCTTGAAGGAATCTCGGGACTCTTAAATTTCGAAAAAATGAAAATAAAGGACGATTTTCATCATTTAATATCTTAAAATGCATGGGAGACCGGGACAAGATGACTGTGTTAATAATTTTTGTTGTTTATTAATTTATTTTTAAGTATAGTAAAATTAATTTTACATGAACTGTTCATGAATGGAGTATTCTTTTGTAGTATTAAATATATTACCATTTAATTTTTCAAAAAAAAAAAAAAAAAAAAAAAAGGAGGATTTTACTTTTTCATGACATTAACAAATCGTCATCTTGCTCCAGTACTGGGGCAAGATGACTTTGGCCTTGGGGCAAGATGGCAACACTGAAAAAGGTTGAACATATTTTATCTTTTGAATATGTTACATGGTTTAACAAATGATAGCTTTGTTTTTATATCTTACAAAGTATTAAACTAAGCATAATGCATTGTGACGTAATGTTGAAGTGTTTAATTGTGCAGCTAACAATAGTTACAAATAAAAATGCCATTTTCATAATTGGAACATTCCTCATGCCACCACTTTTGGCTTTTACAGCACTGGATCCATTCTTCTGTTGGTGGGTCACAATATTACTCGTCACAAGCAAGATATCTGAAACCACCATCCTTTGAAGTTGATGCAATTAGACTGTTTTGCCTGGATTTAATAGACTTAGGCCTACAGGAACTTAGTTTGAGTTTTTTTACCCCGTTTTTAGCTTTACGAGCTTCTTTTCTCTGTTTTTTTAAACGTCCCTGTTCTTCCTTCTGCTTTTCCCTTTGTTTTAACATTTCTTTGATGGGTGTGATTCTTCTGGTCGCTCCCTTTCGAACGACACCCCCACCGATCCAAAGCACCCCTTAGTCCCAGAGAAGAGAGAAGCTTAAGGTCGCGCGGACAAACAAGCGTTTACAGAATTTAAATAGAATGGACAACATAGTTAGTTTAATAAATTACGAAACACGGGGCAAGATGACAAGCTCGTCATCTTGCCCCGGACTGCCTGTTCAAAAATATTCATTTTCGTTGCCATGAAGGAAGGCGATTAATTGACATTTATTCATGGTAATAGGTAGTATTTAAACTAAGTTACTCATAAATATTAAAGAGAAACGATATATCTTACCTGTATCTGTAGCAGAGTTTATTTACATATGCATAAAAGTTATAACGTGACAGCGGTAAACAAACAAAGCTTCACAACTAACACAAAAATGGCGATTTGAGCGTCTCTAAACTACTGTTTAACGAACGGCTGATAGGAGAGCCAGTAGTGTCCGGTTGATGCTGCCACCTAGTAGAAAACGGAAAAATTAAGACATTATTCATCTTGCCCCGCTCTTCATCTAGCCCCGGTCTCACCTACATGACTGTAAAACACAATTTTTCGAGGGATGAAAGATAAAAATATGTTCTTGTATTTCACATATTAAAATAATTATAAGATGTAGAATTAATATTTAAAAGGGGCTTCAAACAATCAGTCATTTCTCGAATAGAAAACGTGTATGACAGATTTCGCGCAGGATTACAAAGTAAATTTTGCAACTAAAATGTACATTTTAGTGCCTAATTATACTTCAGATTATAATAATTGCCTTGAACATAAATAAACTTGTATTTAAAGCACTTTTATATTTTTAATACAAAATTGTAATTCTCTAATACAAAATTTCGAAAATTTCAACAGTATAATTACCTAAAAAATATTTTTTGAACAATAAAAATGAAATTGTAAGTTCAGTTTATACAGAGTAACATTCAGAAAATTTCATGAAAAAATATTGAATCATTTTTGTGATATCCCGCGATTTATGTTCGAAATCGTCATTTTGAGAAAAATGACTTCAAAATTTCAGAAACGCCATTTCAGCTATAGAGAGGGTATAATTCTAAAAGCCATAACTTCTGTTCTAATAAGAATTTCAAAGAAACACTTGCATCAAAATGTTGAGAAAAGGTAGGAGTTAAACATATTAAAAAAAAAAAAAATTTCAAAAATTTTGAAGCTTTAAGGCTCCTGAGACACCTTAAAAAACAATAATAATAAAAACAAGAAAGAAAAATCATATGTCATATATAGATTATGAAACAATTTCCTACACCAACAGAATATTATTAAAAAAATTAAATTTTTAATGCAATGATAAAATTTATTAATTAATTAGATAGTTGAATAAGCAATTTAAATAAAATATACCGCAAACGATTTTTCATCATAGATCATAATTTAACAGAATTATTTTGTCTGCCCCTGTAAACTAACTATAAATACCACACTAATATAAATGCTACACACTTAATTTTCAATAGCAACCATTCTATAGTGAACATCGTTAATATAAAAAAAAGTTACATGTCAATCGGAGTATATTTACGCGAATTAGTTCACGGACAGACGGACAAAGAAATCGAAATCCTAAAAACTTTTTAATTATGTTAAAAAGTACCAAAAAAAGTAAATTTGTACAATTTTTTATATTAAAAAAATACATAATTTAAAATACCCAGATCTTTTTAGCAAAAAATATTAAATAATGTTTTTGTGAATTTCTCTGCACCAAAAGAAATATACAGTTGTATATTTTTTATAGATTGAAAGAGTTATACATTATTAGTAAAATAATATTTTAATAATATATATTCTCTAAAAGCCCTCAAGTATATTTTTTACTAGGACATGAATATATTTTTACTCGTACGGCAGAAAATACTTGTAGCTTCCTATAAATATTTTAAAAATATTATAGACATTCGAATTTTTGTAATAAAAATATTAAGGAATATTTGAATAAATGTTAATTATTACTGTAAAATTATTACTGTAACTTGTACGCCCAGTTGGTTAGATAATTAATGACATTGATAACTTTTAAAGGTTTTCGAGATATTACCAAATGTAACATCACTGATACCGATTTGTAACCTGTTATATAATTTTAATATAATGTAAGCTTTTTGACTTGCAAACACTAGAAATTATTACACTAGTTTTCGATAAATATTATGTAATATTAATACGATTAAGGTAAATCATTTGTTTTTTCGTTCAAAAATTATCTTCATTAGTTTAAATATGAATGTTACTTTGACTTTAATTATTCAAAGCTAATGGAAACTAGGATAAGTTTACTGAGTTATAATTTGAAAATTTTTTTCAACAACTAAAATATTTTTTAACAAAAATAATATTTTCCGCAATTCATAAATATGGTTTTATTCTTAATATCTTTACAGATTGCAGCAATAAAATCTAAGAACCCGTTTCAAAATTGTTTTATTCGAATAAATTGAATGAACAACTACCAGAAAAATGATACATTTGGTGCTACGCTTTTAGTAAGACATAAATTGTCTTTATAACTTTTATAATTGTATAATAAATTATAGAGTATGAGAAACGTTTGTTATTTCTTAACATAAAGTTATGTTTTTACAGTCTTCTATATACAAGGAGAAAATAATGGAAACGCGAGAATTTTCGACTTCCGGTTTTTGTCTTATTTATATGTTTTAGAAAGTCCTGTACACGATTTGACTGTGTGTGTGAGTTTGTCTGTATGTGACACACATTTTGCGGGCGCTCTAACTCAGTAACTACTTCACGGAATTTAATACAACGTCAGATTCATTTAGACCTTCGCATATATTGGTGCTGATTAGATTTTAATGTATATCGCACATGTGTATGTAACAGGTGGCACTGATATGCTGCATTATTGATTTTTCCAAAATAGCTATATCTCAAGAATTAAAACACGGAATTTCATTAAATTTAAGTTAAACCTTAACCTAACTACATGCTGATATGGTGTATATAGCTCAACAGGTGGCACTGCTATTCTGGATTTTTAGCGATTTCCAAAATAGGTGTATCTCAAAAACAAATGCACGGAATTTCATCGAACTTAATTTATGTTACACTGCTAAATTTCCGTCTATATACACAAATTTTCCCTTAAAATTTTACGGAATAGTTTCATTTTTCTAAGAAAACAGTATACTTTCCGTAATTGACATTTTGAGATTATAAATCCGTATAAATCCAGTAAGTTTTCCCTAAATTTTACGGAATATTATTGTATTTCTTTCAAAACAGTACAAGTTCCGCAAATGATGTTTTGAAATAGTTGCTTTTGTTTGGAAAGCAAAGTAATTAATTGTTATATATACTTGTCTTACAGTGATATTATTTTTATTGAAATCCCATAATTGTCTAAACATGGCTTGAATATGTTGAAAATATATTCAATGATTTTCCAATAATGACTAAGTGGTATGTTTTACATGAGATTTCAAGTAAAACCGATAAAACTTATGGCGCCATCTATAATATGTATTTGTAAGCAACTCGCTATAATTTTTCGTATATAAAAATCTAACGTATTTTTACGATATTTCAAAAAATTTAAATGTTATTAATACCTATTTAAGTTTGAGGCCGTTAAAAAGGAAATGTTATAGTTTAATTTTTCATTATGATGTTAAAATAAAGTGTCACTTATTTTTAGAAAACTGTTAATATTTATTTTTTAAATCTGTGTTAGGATGTTTTAAAAGGAAAAAATCTATTTTTAATTTTAATATATTTTAATCTATTCACTTTAACAGATCCGCACATAAAATTTGAAACATTTCGGAAATATAACAATGAAATTATTATAAAATTGACGTTTATATAAGTTTAATAAGCAATAAAGGAAATTTGTTTTAATACCATATAATTATCTTCATTTCAATTTACAGTAGACCATCAGACAAATAATTTGGAAAATTGGAAAAAGTACATGTTTGAAAAAAATATGTTGGTGTTCTTGCAAAACTCAATGAATAAATAAAGAAATAAAAATAATATATAAATAAAATTTTAAAATCTTGCAAAAAAAGAAGCAGTCATTACTCTTAATACATTCTTTCATACTTGTAATATTTTAAAGACTATAATTTATCTTTTATAAAGCATCAAACTAAAAAGCTAAATATGCAAGATTATAGGGAAGAAACGTGTAAAATATTCAGAATTGTATACTCAATTAAAAAATATTATCTCTACGAAATATCTTCCTTGTTTAACATGTTAGCCTTTGCTTTATAACAGACATCTGAAATAAGTAATGATATTTGAGCACGTAGTTTGTGAAGCCGTGGTATAATCATTTAGGGCGCTAATCTGGGAAAGGACATTTCCCTGGTTTGAGTCCCGCAGGGTAAGTGTTGTCGATTTAGTGTTGTTTGAATTAAATTGTGATTTTCTGACCTTGATGTAAACGTGTCCTTGAAAAGCGAAGTGGCAAATTCATAAATAAGCAATTTTCTCTTTGAAAAAGTATTATATTTTGTCTTTGAGACGGAAATTTTTAGATACGGAAATATGGAAAAAAATGGAAAATTTTTTGTGAAAAAACGGAATTTTTTCCTACAATTTACGGGAAAAATATTCCGTTAAAGTACGGAAATAGTACTGACATCTCAATTTCCTGTACAATTTCCGTATTTTGACGGATTTTTCTTTTACAGTGTAGATCTTGACATAAATAGATGCCGAGAAGATTTGGGAGTGCATCACTCAACAGGTGGCGCTGGTATGGCCCAATTTCTGCGATGGTTATATCACGAAAACTGATGCACGGAATTTCATCAAGTTTCCCATTTAGACCTTGACATAAATAAATGCCGATTCAATTTTGACTTTGACCAATCAACTGGGGGCGCTCGTATACTGTGCTTTGGAAAAGATTCCTAATCTTGTCCATAATCAATATTTATGAATGCATTTGTTTTCAACAGTTCATTTAATAATGCACGTTATATCAATTTTAAAATATTAAAGATAGTGGAGAGTAACTGTGAAGCATGTTTGAAAAGCACTAACTATCACAATTGTTTCCTGGTTTTCAGTAGAATTTGGAAATGCAACATTATAATTTGAATTTTTTTTTACAACAAATACATCATTTATTCGTCAAAAATATTTAAAATGCTCTAAAACGGGTTTATTCCTAATTATTTTATTAGTATTAATATTGTTCTACTTTTTAGCCATAAAAAACTACGAACTCACATCAAAATTATTCTAGTTGAACAATTCAAATGCAAAAGTTTCAGGAAAAAAGAAACATTTGCTTTTTGCCTACAAAAGGATATTATGTGTCTTTTATATTATAATTGTATGAGAAAGATGTGCATGTATTTATTTATTTATTTTTGAAACATCATATCTTTTTCTTTTCATTTATAGGCCCCACCAGTGGCCGAGAGGTTCTGCTCTCGAACCTGGTAGACGGGAGGTGCTGGGTTCGATCCCAATCGCGCCCGTCGGCCTAATCGTTCGGAGTTTTCGTGGTTTTCTTCGAGCCGTGGATCTTCCATGCGTTAATACGGATTAGGTTCCCTTAGAAAGACCCCCACGGAGGGCACTCCCCCCGGGCCTATATCCCTCGTGTAGATAATTGGCCGTCAAAAATCAACCCAACCCAACCTTTTCATTTATAAGAAAACTGGATTTTTATTTTTGCATGAAAACTCGTAACTAAGCAATCTAAACAAACTAAATCGACTCAATCGGTCGATTCTATTTGCATTTTGAAAATTATAAGGTTATAATTAAAAAAAAAAAAAAAAACTGAAATTTTGCGAAGTGAACTTTAATTAAGTTAGAGTTTACTACAGTAACTGAAAAATAAAATAGCTTACACATAACATAGGAATGGACCTTTACACCATGTACAATTTCAATAACTAAATAAAACGTGCTAAAACACACATTGATAAATAATGTACTTCGTTAAAAACATTAAAATTACATTAAAAGTAATCAAATCGACAGTTTCAACAATCTTATAAGGCCATCATAAGGATTTAAAGTCAAACACAAATCGACAATTTCAACACTCCTCTAAGGCCGTCATCAGGATCGAATTTCAAACATAATGTTTGGCTTTAGATCCTGATGAGGGCCTCAGGAGAGGGTTGAAACTGTCGATTTGTGTGTTTTTAATGTAATTTTAATATTTTTAACGAAGTACATCATTTAGCAATGTGTTTCATCATATTTTATTTAGTTCTTTAAGTTCTTACACACCTTAAAATTTAAGACAATTTTAATAAGGGAGCTGGATTGCATGATGCATTAAATTTAGAAAAATATATCATATATAAAACTTCTAAAAAGTAACCACGCTACATTTTTTTAAAAAAATGATTTAAATTTAGTAGACTGGTTTATATCATACAAAATAATATATTCTAATCAAATTTTCATATTAATGGCATGTACTATGCATATTTGAAACATAATCATATATATAGTAGGAGAGCTGTTGAATATTTTTGAGTAGGTATTTGAGGCACCCTGAAAATTTGTGCAACACTTCTTTTGTAATGGCTGAATACAAAATCGAATGTCTGGCTGAAGGATCGTGGCCCAAAAACTGTGCCAGGCACGTGTCAAGTGCCATTTTTTGTCTACCCAAGAAAGGTATTTGAGGCACGCTGAGATTGAGACAGAATAATATTTATACTTAGAAAAATATTTTTTGAAAATGACAGACACTTTAGTCGGCCCAAAAACTGTGCCAGACACGTGTCAAGTGTCATTTTTTGACTACCAAAAAAAGGTATTTGAGGCACGATGAGATTGAGGCAGAATAATATTTATGCTTAGAAAAAAATATTTTGAAAATGACAAACACTTTAGTCGGCGCAAAATCTGTGCCAAACACGTGTCAAGTGCCATTTTGCAAAAAATGGCACATTTTTGGCAAAATGGCACTTGACACGTGTCTGGCACAGATTTTGGGCCGACTTAAAGTGTCTGTCATTTTCAAAATATTATTTTCTAAGTATAAATATTATTCTGTCTCAATCTCAGCGTGCCTCAAATACCTTTTTTGGGTAGTCAAAAAATGGCACTTGACACGTGTCTGGCGCAGTTTTTGGGCCACGATCCTTCAGCCAGACATTCAATTTTGTATTCAGCCATTACAAAAGAAGTGTTGCACAAATTTTCAGGGTGCCTCGAATACCTTCCCTAAAATGTTTAACAGCTCTTGGACTAATACGTATCTGAGACATTCTCACAAAATTTTAACTTTCAGGAATAAAAATCTGGTGACATTAAACTTAATAAAATAACATTTTAAACTTATAGACGGATGCCTTAATGATTCAAAATAAAGTAAAAATGGTCAGCAGCGACGATTTGTTTTTATTTAACCAGGGTTTAAGTTTAACTTGCGAGTTTAATTTAACTTACCATTTTGCCTCTCTAACTTTTGATTTCCTTCTAAATTTTCACTTATAATGAATTTGCATAAGTGCCCTCGGAACATTCAAGTAAGAAATAACAACAGTGTAGTATTTTTAGTAATAACAATGTAGTATTTTTAGTACAAAATTTTGGTATAACATTGTTTTAAAGGGGTGTTAAGGAAGGTAGGTAAGGTAAAAAAGGGAATGGAAAGGGAAAAAGGGGACGGTAAGAAAAAAAGGGGACGGTAAGGAAAATTACCAACTATTTTTAGGCAAATCATATTAAGACACAGTGATAGTCACAATGTTTATTAATTTTTAGCAACAGATACTTACATTGGATTAAATTAAAAAATAATATTAATTTACCTTGAAAAGGGCTGGAATAAACCTTGGGGACGGTAAGACTACCAATAAAGCCACAATGCCTGAAATTGATATTTAAATGCTGATTTGAATTATGCAGTAAATTTCCTGTCAAAGAATTTTAGCCATTCTTTCGATAGCATACTTCTGCATGAGAAAAAAGTTGAAAAAAAAATTCTGTGGCTGCATCCGAAGTGATTTTCTGTATAATTTTAGCAAGAGGGACGGTAAGGAATCTAAAATCCAGGGACAGAGTTAAAAAAAAAAAAAAAAAGAAGAAACGTAAAAATGTGTGCAGGTTAATTTTTTGCGACATATTTATATAAAACAATAGTTCCCGTTTTGAAAAAAAAATACATCGAATTACTTTTATTGAAACAATTTTATACGGGCAGCTCCAAACTTAAAAATCAACATCAGGAACACGGGACAGTAAGGAATTTCGTAGTATATTTGAACCCCCTATATAGTCCAAAACTTATTTATCTCATTAATATTGTTATACAGTCATGCAATGGTATGATTTCCAGTATAAGAAATAAAAAAAACCCCCAAGAATATGTACTAAAATCAAAATTATTATTCAGGGACTTAAAAGTATAAATTATGTGAGGATGCCTCAAACATAACTTCAATGTTTTTTAAATAATTATTTATCTATACCAATATAAAAGAGAAACTTAATTCTCTTTAAAAAAATTCTTACCACTAAATGCATAACGTTAAAACACTTTTTAATGAGAAAAAAAGAGAAAAGAAAAAGGTTTTCTTTGAATTTCACATTTCAGATCCCAGAGAAAATTGCCATCCAAAAAAAATTGCGAAAATTCAAAATAGATTGTATCAAATATTTAAACGTACATAACCGCAACATAGAAACTTTTGGTCGCCTTTCTGTCACCCAATTACGCAACATCTGGCTTAATGCTCTCATTTCAGAGTGGAATAAAAACAAAAACGGGAGAATGTTCTTTTGTCTTTGCTTAATTTCACTTATTACAGTATTCTCATTTTTTTAGGTTTAGAAAATACTTTTATAGCTCGACACACACACAAAAAGAAAAAAAAAACTTTAAGGAATAATGCTTAATTCAGGATTTCACTGACTCTTCAACAAGTGCAGTGTTTTCTCTCCTATTTTTGATAAATGTTCTTGCAAAATTTTCTGGCAAAAGTTATTCTACGTATGAAAAAAGAAAAAAAATAACATGAAAATAAAATACAGTTCTAAAATATGTTGTAATCAGGAGCATACAATTTATATGTGCAAAAAATATAAATATTTGGGCACAAAAGTTATTCTACGTATGAAAAAAGGAAAAAAAATAATATGAAAATAAATGACAGTTCTAAAATATGTTATAATCAGGAGCATAGCATTTATATGTGCAAAAAATATAAATATTTGAGCACATTAGTACACTGTAAAAAAAAAATATATACTGTAGGGGAAGGTGTTGTTCCTTTGATCACTTGGCAGTATTTTAATTTTCGTAGCTCAACTATTAAAGCTAAATTCAATTTCTTTGTTTTATTATAATCTGCATCATCTGGTTTATCATATGTAATTTTTTCAAGTTTCTAGATTTACTTTTATTATGTTTAATTTCATTTTTAAAAAATAATAACATTGTGGTCAAAGGTACAACACATAGTTGTACCTTTGACCATGAGTTGTTGTACCTCTGACCAGCCAATTAGACAACGCAATAATGAAGAAAAAAATCATTTTATTCAATATCATTGTTTCTTGCGTTTAGGCTTTTGCTTTTGTTTGTTTTATCAGCTTCAATAATTAGCTTTTCAAGAGTATCAGTCAGGATACGAGATTTCCCTTTGTGCCGACCCCTATTTGACATTTGCCTTGCTTGCACTTTTGGATGAGGTGTCACAGTTTCAGGTGTTATGATAAGTGGTGAGAAATTTAAACTGCTACATTGAGGAATGATATCGTCAGCTTGATCTGCGCCACCCGCTGATCGTTTATCAAAATCAGTTTCATTCAGCATCGGTCTGTCTGTTACAGTAGCTGCAAGAAATTCGTCATCAGAGAAAACATTATCATTGAAAGGCACAATCCTTGTAACCTTAAAACCTTTCATAATATTGTTTGGAACTACGACATTAGAAATGCCCACAAGTTCAGCAATGTTGTAGATTGAAACAGGCTTTCTAACATTTCCTGGACAACCATCCAATTATTTACAGCTTGATTATAAAAGGCTTTTAAAGGACCATAAGCATTCTTACCAAGGAGTTACATTTTATTGATAGAGCGTGGATGAAACATCATTAGTCACACCACTAGCCTTGGCTAAAACAATTATTGGTATGGTAATATGATATTCATGTTTATCAAATAATATCAATACTGGTCTTTCAGTACTAGGTCTAACATTTTTCAAAAAATGTTGAAATAACTGTTGGAATATGGTCTCATTTAACCAGCCTGACGAGTTTGGAGCCCCGATTAATCCAAGAGCCGTTCTGTGAAGCATAAATGGTTTAAAGTTGATAGGGGGAAAACAAACAAAGGTGTAATGATGTTTCCGGATGCACTAACAGCAGTAATCATAGTGATAGTTGTTCCCCTTTCGGCAGACGTTATCCCCCTAACTTATTTTTTCCCTTTAAGGGCTATGAGTTTAGGAGGTACATGAATAAAAATTTTCGCCTCTTTTTCTTAGTAAAACTATTTCAAATTCTTAATATTTTTCCTTTTTTACCTATCTTTAATAATATCTTAATATCTTTTGTCTTTTATTTGATGCATTTAAAGTTGCGTAGTCTTTTATTATTCTAAAAACCTTAATCCATTCGCCTAATCTTATAAAACCCATTAAATTACTTTTTCATTTTATTCTAAAACTAAATTCTCTTTCTTTCGAATGTTTTAATATCATTTATTCTATCGTGTTCTATACCCACAATTCCATGCATCCGCCAGTGCTATTTGCGCTTTTGTTCTGACGCCGTATAAAGAGTTCTTTATCGACGTCATCCTTTCCCATCGAATCGTAATTTGTTCTATGTCCCATCCTCCCCTTCCTCTCTTCTAGAATTGGTCTGTTACTGTTCTGTAACCGTCCGCGCGTTGTTGTTCGGGGTACAAATATCGTTACATCGGCGATGGAGAGAGGATTTTTACGTTTTTCTGGTTGTCTAATTAAGCTGCGTCGCTTGGAGTGAACGCTCGAATGTGTAGATCCTATTCTTATAACATCTAAAGTCTTATGAAGTGATGATCGATTTTTGTGAGTGGATGGAATAACTACTGGAAGTGTTTTACTATGTTTTTGTCAATAAAACCAGTTTAAAAAGTAATGATGACTCTCTATATTCATTACGCAAGGGAAATTATCAATGTGTTTCGAGCCTGTCTTTCTCGCCACCCTGACTGCAATCCGGTATTTTCAATATAACGGATGGATGGTTTTGATTGCTCTACTACATTTTATGTCGAGGTGTACTGGTGTCGCCTAAATATTTGAAAGTCAGTAGCAAAATGCTACATATATATTTAATGAAAAACTGAAGTATAAAATATCGTAAACTAATTTCCAGACACTTCTAGTAAGTAAGTCATAAAAGTTTAAATGTTTAGAAAGTTTTTTAAGAATGTTGTACCTTTGACCTGGTCAAAGGAACAACACCTGATCATGGTCAAAGGTACAACACCATGCTTGTGCAAATTACAACGCATGCTACAGTTTTAGGGTTAAGATAATTATTTTCACAAGCCGCACCATATTTATAAAAGTCTATAGCTATCATGTCAAATTGTTTCTTTCAACAAAGACATAGCACAAAATATATTATTAGGCAAAATATTAACAAATAAATACTTACATTTTCATCATGGAAATGGACTATTATTATTCACAGGAATGCCCTTTGACTTGAATAATCTACAGTAGGATGCACAAGAACTCTAGTTAAGGAACTATGCACTAATTACACCAAAATTCATAAAATGCTGCTAGATGGCGCTACAGCCTTGGTGGTCAAAGGAACAATATGGCCAGAGGTACAACACCTTCCCCTACATTAGTACACTGTAATTTTTACAGAAAAGAATTGTATTTTTTACAGGAAAAAACTCTTTTGAAGAAAAACAGTTTTTTTTTCTGTAAAAGAAACTGAATTTTGTGATTTTTGCAGAACAAATCTATATTTTTTACAAATGTTTACAAATTTGTTACAACTGTTTTAATGAAAAATTACAGCTTTTTTCTGTAAATTAAACGGTTCTTTACTGGCGCCAAAAATGACAGGTTTTTCCTGTTAATTTGACAGATTTTTTTTTTTTTTTTTTTTTTTTTTTTTTTTTTTTTTACAGTGCATTTTGGATATTTACCTTACAGTATCTGTTTTTCCTTTCTTCTTTCACTCTTTCTTTTTTCATTTGTTTTCCCAATTTGCATTAGATTGTGCAAATTTTGAAAAATCAATCAGTATGATGCATTTTATCATGATACTTTATACTGTAAAAAAAAAAAATCCGGATTGAAAAATGGAGATTTTACTGGCAATCGAGACTCCAGTACTATTTCCGTCTTTTAACGGAAATTTCCCCCCCATAAATTCCAGAAATCCGTATTTTTATGAAATTCTTCCCCATAAATTACAGAAAATATTCCGTTTTTCGGGAATTTATGGGGGAAAATTTCCGTTAAAAGACGGAAATAGTACTGGCGTCTCGATTGCCAGTAGAATCTCCGTTTTTTAGTCCGTTTTTTTTCTTACAGTGTATATTGTTCTTGATTTAGAATTCTACGCATGTTCTGCCTGCTATATAGCTATATTTTAAATATTCATACAAAATAAAAACGTTTTATGCTAGACTTTTTTTATAGTGAGTGGTGGTTACATTTATTTGAGCGATAGCATACCATTTATAAGAGCAAAAAATATAAATATTTGAGCATATTAATACTTTGGATATTTACCTTAGAATTGTCTCTTTTTTCCTTCCGTCTTTCTTTCTTCCTTTTTTATTATTTGTTTTTCCAATTTGCAGTAGTTTGTGAAAATTTTCAAAAATCAATCAATATGATGCATTTCAGCATGATACTTTATATTCTTCTTGATTTAGAATACTACATGTATTCTGCGTTCTATATAGCTATATTTTAAACATTCATGCAAAATAAAAACATTTTATGTTTGTCTTTCTTTATACTAAGTAGTGGCTAAATTCTTTTGAGCGATAGTGTATGTTAATTCAATCCATAAATTTGTATGCATTATCTATTCTATGCAAAATTATGATACTTCATTAATTTTCAAAAGTTTACTATTGCTTATTAGACACTGAATTGAACACAACATTTAATTGAGACTTTAGCCTTTTGACTATCACTGAAAAAAATCGTATTTTTTTTCTTCATGATATGAACTAATATTTATTCCATGTAAGTCATTAAATTTTAAAATCATATCTCAAACATAATGGTATTTATCTTTTTTATACTAAATCTGCTACTTTGGTAGAAATGATTCAGGCACCATCTAATATAATAGAAATAACAAATTTATATCCCAACTAAAAGTCTACGCTAAATTGTAATTTCATATTTCAAACATAATAATATTTATTTTTTTTATACTAAATCTGCTACTTTGGAAAAAATGATTCAATCACCACCTAATATAATAGAAATAATAAATTTATATCCCAACTAAAAGTCTACGCTAAATTGTAATTTCATATCTCAAACATAATAATACAGTCGAGTCTCTATATAACGAAATCCATTGTTCCAGTAAAAAAATCGTTATATAGAGAAATTCGTTATATAGAGAATGAGTAAAAATTTCCATTTAATGTATAAATTTTGAACAAAAATTACTTTTGAGGTATTTAATTAAGAATTTAAAATGTTTAATTATAAATATTAACCTAATATTGTATTTCTTAATTATTTAAACAGTTTCAAAAAAGAGAACAGACATTTCTTTGAAAGCATAATAAAAATCACATAAGGAAAGCTTACATTAATTTTAGACGAAGAAATCTGTAATTTTTCGCTGTTTTGTTTTCAAAATTGTTACACTCTCGAAAAAATGTTCACACTTTAGCAAGGAATGAAAAATTGTATCGGGAACATTTTCCTCCATTTGAATTCTCATTCACCTTAAACTTCAATTACCTCTCTAGTCCCACTCTTATATGTGTAACAATCCAATTAGACACTGTTTTAAGAAGTATGTTGGAAGGTGTGCGGGAGGTGGTGGAAATGAATTCGTTGGGCATGAAAAACAAGGAAATTCAAGGTAGAAAGGTCAGATAAAAAACTCAACACTGAACGATAAATCGATAAATCAGTGATGGAAAATGGATTCCATGTGATTTGGAAGCTTTTTTAAAACAATAAATACAGATCATTTTATGAAAAAAATTCGTTATATGGAGATAGATATTTCGCTATATGGAGACTGTTTTTAATGAGATCATGGGAAAAAGGGACCGTTCCTACTAAAAATTCGTTATATAGAGAAATTCGGTGTATGGAGTTTCGTTGCAGAGAGACTCGACTGTATATATATTTTTTCATACTAATTCTGCAATTTGATAAAAATGATTAAATCTTCATCTAATGTAATAGGAAAGAAAAAAAAAAACATGTGTATCCTAACTAAAAATCTACGCTAAATTCCTTTAAAAATTCACAACGGTTATATGCATAGCATTTAAATAACTTTTTAATGAAAAACGAAAACTTTGCTTTGAAATTAACATTCAAGATGCTAGAGAAAATTGCGCCTAAAGAAAAAAAAAGGACAAAATAGATTGTATCAAATATTTAACACACACATAAAAGCAACAAAGTGACTTCTGTTCGCCTTTTTGCTATCCAATTAAACAACATTTGGCTTTACACTCTCATTTTGGAACCGAACAAAAACGGAAGAATGTTGTTTTGTCTTTGCTTAATTTAATTTTTTAAAGTATTCTCATTTATCCGCATGGAAAATACTTTTATAACTCGGCATAAAAAAACAATTACTTAAGGAATGATGCTGCCGAGTAAACCAGTATTGCACTGGCTGTTCAAAAAGTGCATAATTTAATTTTACAGGAAGAAATTGTTTAGGAAAATTTCTTTAAAAAAGGATCATATTTTGAATTGCATACGAAGTAAACAAAAAAAAATGTTTATGTGAAAATTGAAAGACATTCCCAAAAAGTGTTCTGGTTACAAGTGTAGAGTGTAGTGCATGTAGAGTGTAAAATTTCGATTAAATTATCATTCTATCAATTTTTTTTGACAAATATGCATAAACAATTGTATATAACAACAATACATAACAATAACAACTATACATAAACAATAACAACTATACATAAACAATTGTAATAACTGAATGCAATTTTTTAATGTTCTGATTTTGGATTTTTTTAACACTGCAATGCCAATGATAGCATTTTCGCTACCATCAGTGTTTACGATTTAGTAGAAATTTTTTACATATTCCGTACTCAGAAATTTAAAATAGAATTTGCAGTTTTATTTAATAAGATAAAATCTTCATCTAATGTAATAGAAAAAAAACATGCATATCCCAACTAAAAATCTACTCTAAATTCCTTTAAAAATTCACAACGGTTATATGCAAAATATTTAAATAACTTTTTAATGAAAAACGAAAACTTTACTTTGAAATTAACATTCAAGATGCTAGAGAAAATTGCGTCTAAAGAAAAAACAAAGAACAAAATAGATTGTATCAAATATTTAACACACACATAAAAGCAACAAAGTGACTTCTGTTCGCCTTTCTGCTATCCAATTAAACAACATCTGGCTTTACACTCTCATTTTGGAACCGAACAAAAACGGAAGAATGTTGTTTTGTCTTTGCTTAATTTAATTTTTTAAAGTATTCTCATTTATCCGCATGGAAAATACTTTTATAACTCGGCACTAAAAAAACAATTACTTAAGGAATGATGCTGCCGACTAAACCAGGATTGCACTGGCTGTTCAAAAAGTGCATAATTTAATTTTACAGGAAGAAATTGCTTAGGAAAATTTCTTTAAAAAAGGATCATATTCTGAATTGCATACGAAGTAAACAAAAAAAAAATGTTTATGTGAAAACTGAAAGACATTCCCAAAAAGTGTTCTGGTTATAAGTATACACTTTTAGATTCATGTAGAGTGTATAATTTCGATTAAATTATCATTCTAGCAATTTCTTCTTTTCAGCCTTTCATCCCTTCGGAGTCGATAAAATGAGTACCAAGCTTGCTTGGGAACTAAACACCGAGGGTCTCGCGTTAGGTTGACCACCTGGCCGGGACGCATGCTGCATAGCACCTCGGGGCCCAGGGTCAAGAGAACAGAGATGGACACTGTCGGTCCAGATCCTACTTCGATTGTTTAGCCACAGAGTTTAGGTTTTTTTTAGCAATTTCTTTTGAAACTATACGTAAACAATTGTAATAACTGAATGCAATTTTTGAATGTTCTGATTTTCGATTTTTTTAATACTGCAATGCCAATTATAGCATTTTTGCTACGTTCATCAGTGTTCACGATTTAGTGGATATTTTTATTTACATATTACGTACTTAGAAATTTAAAATAGAATTTGTAGTTTTATTTAATAAGAGACATTTCGCTATTAAATAAGCCGAAATTTGCTGTTTAGATTTTCTGGTATGAATTCCCATTCTCTGAATTACGAAGTTTCTGGAACACACTCTACCCTGGGCATTAGGTGGTGAATGATACTCTCTATTGCATGCTCATAGAAATATTCCTACCAGCTAACCTATTGGCCCAACAATATTTTGTTTACACTGTATCCACATATATCATAGTCTGAATCGCATACGAAGTAAAAGAAAAGGTTTGTGTGAAAATTGAAAGACACTTCGAAAACGTGTTCTAATTTCAATTGTATGCTTTTAGATGCATGTAGAATGCAAAATTTGGATTAAATTAGCATTCTAGCTATTTCTTTTACAACTATACGTAAATAAGTGTAATAACTGAATATATATTTTTTTCAATGTTGTGACTTCGATTTTTTGTTGTGATACACTCTATTCCATGGTCATAGAAATATTCCTACTAGCTAACCTATTGGTCCAATATTGTTTTGTATACACTATATCATATCCAATATTGACTATATCTCTGCTATGTCTTGTTCATCATCGACCATGTTGGATTTTCTTTGCGGATATTTCAAATATAAAGCCAATAGTTCTGCAATAGTGGCAATTCATTTATATATTTCTAAAGTAATTTGCACTATTTAACTAAGATTGATATTTCGTTGGAAGTATTTTCGATGAATGTAATATTCGCTTAAGAATGAATAGTGATATCCAAGATATATACATATATAATGTTGCTTATATATTTTCTATGTCTTGGTCATCAGCGGCAATAATGTTGTTTCTTTGTACATATTTCAAATATAAAGCCAATATTTCTGTAATAATGACATTTTAGTGAATATATTTCTACAGTAAAGTCAATATTTAACCAAAATTGATATTTCATTGGAAACATTTTCAATGAATAAAATGTTAGCTCAATAATATATAATCATATCCAAGATATAAATAATACAGGGCTATTACAAATGATGGACCTGATTTTAAAAAATCATATTTTCGAAACTACTGCACATATTACAATAAGTGATACATTAATTTAAAGAGAAATATACCAAGTTCTTTTCAGTTACAAATGTTCGATGTGTGACCCTTTTGTTATACGGCATACGTCCAATCTGTAATCGAGGTCGTTCCAAACATTTTGTAGCATCATCCTCTCAATGGTTCTGAAAGCTTTACAAATGCATTCTTTAAGTTCTGAATACTTTGTTTTCGGCATTGGTGGTACATAAACAATGTCTCTGACACTGTCAGAACTTAAAATACGCATTTGTGCAGAATTCAGAACCATTGACGGAGTGATACTACAAAATGTTTGGGATGAACTGGACTACAGATTGGACGTATGCCATGTAACAAGAGGCTCACACATTGAACATTTGTAACTGAAAAAAACTTGGTATATTTATCTTTAAATTCATGTGTCACTTATAATATGTACAGTAGTTTCGAAAATATGATTTTTGTAAATCGGGTCTATCATTGATAATAGTCCTGTATTGCCTATATTTTGCCCATGCCTTGATCAATATCAGCATTGTAGTACAGGCATAAAAATATTGCCTCTACATTGTGATGTTTATATTTTGCTATTATATTATTTAGTTATAATTTCTCCAATATTAGCACTTCATTTCAAATATTTCAAATATAAAACCAACATTTCTGTAATAGGGCATTTTAAAAAATATATTTCTATGTAAAACCCATATTTAACCAATATCAGTATTTCAATATTCCACAAAACAATACTGCACGATTATTGGCAAAAATACTTCATTTTAACAACAGTTCAAAATTTACAATAACTGAATAAATATATTACTTTAATGAGTTTTTTAATGATATGCTTCATTCCATCGGCATACATCACTAAGGTATCCCTAATAGTATAATAACATTAGGCCAACACTGTTTGTAAACGATAAATAACATAGCCATATTAGCACTTCATTTCAAATGTTTCAAATATGAAACCAACATTTCTGTAATAGTGGCATTTTTAAAAATATATTTCTATGTAAAGCCGATATTGACTAATATCAGTATTTCAAGTATTTCAGATGTATGCAATATTGGTTAAATATTAGGCTGTAGTCTAACGAATATTGAATTACTACTGGGATGTTAAATTGTTAAAATCAGGGGAAGGGGGAGTATAATCCATTAATTTGTATTAATCATAGGCTGTTTTGCACAAAAATGTGATTGTTCCTTGATTGAGAAAATTATATTTTGGCATATTATTTATGAAAAAACTAGTATAATTTACAAATTTAATTAAAATTTTAGATACATTTTATATTAAGCTGTTTCTATCCCATTTCATTCTTTTATCCCTACTAAGCATATCGTGTTTTTTTTCTACAGTAAAATATTTTTTCCTGAACAAAGTTATGATCCCACCTCTCCAACCGCTTTTCAGTCTATTTTTATAAACCAAGTTCATGCGTTGAGTTATAGATTCAACTGATTAGAAAACATTTTTGTAAAGTAATACATTACAAAAATTGGAAACTTTTGAGCTAATATAATGCACATTTGTATGCCAGAACGAAAGAAGTTAAGAGGCGTTAAAACTTTAAAAATTAACTTCGTAATGCATGCTTTAAGAAATACTTCTTTCAAACTTCCCCGGTAAGAAGAATATTTTTGAAAACTTTACTGAATTATGCTTTAAGAACAATGATAAACGTCATCATGAGTAATTCATAAGCTTATCAACTTTTGCGCGAGGAAAGAAAAAAAAGAGAATTTATAACTGAATATTTTAACTTCGTGTGTTTACTTTTAAAGATAATTCAATAAAAACAAGATGAACAACAATTTTTAGGACGGTTGAAAATGTGCTCACTTAAGATTATAAAAATTACAGTAAATTCATATTTCGATAATTTCAAAACTATAGCATTTTTTTTTTTCAGAATTCTATTTACCGCTAAAGCAGCAAATTAGTTTTTATTATGTAATGCTTCTTAAATTAATTTGCTTGTACGTAGATGAACTTAACTGGTAAAATAAAGACAGATACGGCCCACTAGTATAAACACCACTTATAAATTTAATTTAAGCTTAGAAATGTAAATAATTCGACATAGTTTGATAGAACAAGAGGCATTGTGCGCGAATAAAACCTACTTAAAAAATTTTTAAATTACTACTTTATTTGCCACGTCAAATTTTTTCTTTGTCAAAGATTATAGCGGTAGCTATATGGACATGCAAAATCTATATTCAACCTAGCAGCTTCTAACTTTTACATATCTCCCGATTTTTATTAATGAGATGCGCTTTGTAGGGAAAAAAGGGCGTGGCATGGGGATCAATCCTCCCCTTTTCAAATGAGGATAATTTTTTGAGACTTGAAATGTCCTAATGAATACTATCTTCTGATTCAATTTTTATAAATAATATATATATATATATATTAATCCGATATAGATAATATCCGTAAAGTCATGGTGCACTTTTGACCGGTCACAGGAAATCAAAGGAACAAGATGGAAATGTAAAATATTCACCAAATAAAAGAAAAACTCTCCAAGTTTGATCCATGTTCAGTGCAGTTCGATGTAGCCTCTATTTGAAACGGAGAACCGCAGACGTTATTCACTCTGTTACACTAGACGTCCTTAACTGTGTGTGGGAAGAACTTGAATATAGTTTAGATATGTGTAGGGTAACCAATGGAGGCGACATCAAACTGCACTGGACAGGTATGGAATTTGGAGAGTTTTTCTTTTATTTGCTCAAGATTTCACATTTCCATCTTATTTCGTTGATTTGCTGTGACCAGTTAAAAATGCACCATGACTTTATGAACACACTGTATATAAATAAAAAAGGGGCGTCAAATGGCGATCAACCCTCCCCTTTTCAAATGAGAGTAATTTTTTAAGACTTGAACTGCCCTAATGGATGCTATCTTCAGATTAAATTTTTATAAATAACAATATATATAATTATATATAAATAATAACATAAATAATATTTTTATAAAATAATTCATCTTTAAAAAAGAAAAAAAAATCTATAATTATTGAAAACACTCTAATTATTGATTATATTTTTAAGATGTAAATCTGAAGCTGAGGGTCCTCATTGTCATTACTGCAAGGGACATTTTTATTTTAAACTCATTTTAGAGTATTTGAAAATTAAAAGACAAAGTTTCAAAGAAAATAAGTTGAAACTGGTGTGAATCAATAAGAACTAAAGATCTTCTTAAAACACCCTCAAAAACTTTTAAATGCGCAAGGCCTTTCGAAAGGTCTGAGTCTTTTTTCGTCAGGCGCGAAGAAGATGTGCTTCTACTATGAAAACTGCAGCAAGACTCAAGTCTTTATTCATCAGTCTTGCTGCTGCTTTCATAGTAGAAGCACGTCTTCTTTGCGCCTGAAAAAGAAAGACTCAAATCTTTCGAAAGACCTAGCGCATTTAAAAGTTTTTAATGGTGTTTTAAGAAAATCTTCTAGTTCTTACAGAAGTTTTATTTCTTTCATAGTAGCAGGTCCGTATTCTGAATACGTGCGAGATGAGTAAATTACCACCATTAATGTAGGCTAATAGTTTTCGCTTTAATTAATTAATGATCAATACGGTGAAATTTTCTGATCTAAATTTCTAGTGTAAGTCTGCCCATTTCTCTTATGTTCAGACCATTGCCTGTACATTAGTATAACTAAATCGTATCAGAAATTTTAATTCTTGCAAATTGTATCGGGAAATATGATTTTACATGTACTGCTATTCCAACGCTGCTTATTTTCTGTATTAACTTTTTATTATATTATAAGACTCTTCGTTATCTCATTTATTTTATAATCGTAACTCTCTAAAGTAATCACGTTATGCATCTTATCACTTTATTATCGTAGCTGTCTAATCGAAGCTCTCTATGTTGAATGTTCTATATACCACAATTAAAATATTAATCTCTTATTAAGTAATTAATAATTAATTTGAAGGTTAAAGTGTTCTCACAAATATTTCATTTATTTTCGATAATCTTCCATGTCAATTTGTTTTAAAATGTGTACTTGATTACAACTCCCTTCAATTAACTTTTGAATTACTGGATACATTCGGTGGATTTGGATCAGGTCCCGATTTATTTTTTCGGAGTTCTTTAAAATTGATCTACAGGGTGATTAAAAAAAAGTTTACAAAATGACATGGCAAACCAGGTCTACAACAAGGATAAAAAATCATATTGGAACATTCGGTCGCAAACCCCTTATTTAGTTACAAATACATGGCGTTTCATTCTAACTGAACTCGGGTTGATGGTGATAACTTTCAGAAAACTGAAGTATATTATAATAAAACATTTAACAAACATTCTCACGTTTGTTGTAAATGTGATAACACCAAACAAAAGTGGTAGAAGTTTGCATTATACGCGCCACTTAACGCCTCAGATTTTGGATGTGATTATCAATTCATGCGGTATCATCGACTGCTTGAGCAACATGTTTTTCCGATTTATTTTTTCGGAGTTCTTTAAAATTGATCTACAGGGGGATTCAAAAACAGTTTACAAAATGACATGGCAAACCAGGTCTACAACAAGGATAAAAAATCATATTGGAACATTCGGTCGCAAACCCCTTATTTAGTCACAAATACATGGCGTTTTATTCTAACTGAACTCGGGTTGATGGTGATAACTTTCAGAAAACTGAAGTATATTATAATAAAACATTTAACAAACATTCTCACGTTTGTTGTAAATGTGATAACACCAAACAAAAGTGGTAGAAGTTTGCATTATACGCGCCACTTAACGCCTCAGATTTTGGATGTGATTATCAATTCATGCGGTATCATCGATTGCTTGAGCAACATGTTTTTCCGATTTATTTTTTCGGAGTTCTTTAAAATTGATCTACAGGGTGATTCAAAAAAAGTTTACAAAATGACATGGCAAACCAGGTCTACAACAAGGATAAAAAATCATATTGGAACATTCGGTCGCAAACCCCTTATTTAGTCACAAATACATGGCGTTTCATTCTAACTGAACTCGGGTTGATGGTGATAACTTTCAGAAAACTGAAGTATATTATAATAAAACATTTAACAAACATTCTCACGTTTGTTGTAAATGTGATAACACCAAACAAAAGTGGTAGAAGTTTGCATTATACGCGCCACTTAATGCCTTAGATTTTGGATGTGATTATCAATTCATGCGGTATCATCGACTGCTTGAGCAACATGTTTTTCCTAATCTTTCCGTTATGTTATCACATATCACGCAAAACAAGGTACACATCGTTGCATTTTCCTTACAATGTTTTTTATATTTCTCGAAATTATTACCGTCAACCCGGGTTCAGTTAGGATGAAACACCCTGTATTTGCGACTCAGTAAGTGGTTTGCAACTCTATGTTCCTAAGTGATTTTTTATCCTTGCTGAAGGCCTGATTTGCCATGTCATTTTGTAAACGTTTCCTTGAATCACTCTGTATATTCACATATTTATTTTCTTGATAGTATTCAAGTGTAAAAAATCAGTATCTTCTTACATAAAAAATTATTGTATAAAAAGGAATGTTAACTTTCTTGTTCTATTCTTATTTATTCGCAGGAAAATTATAAAAAGCTTATCTCTAAAAAATGTGCAATAGAAGAAAGAGTACGATAAGTAAAGTAACAATGAAGTATATTTTTCCTAAATTGCTGGCATAATTATTACTAAATAGGCAACCTCTAGATAATGTGCGGTGGGAAAGTGTGATACGTAAAGGTGACAGTGAATGATAAGTTTTTTAAATTAATTTATAAATTGGTAGCTAAATTAATATAAATAGGCTACCTCTAACTAATGTGCGGTAGGAAAGTGCGATACATACGGTGACCGTGGACTAGATGGACGAGTGCAATATAGAAAGATTATTTATAAGTCAATTGCCATGTAATTGTGCATATTATGACAGGATGCCCCCAAACTTGGAACAGTTCCTACTCTAATTTAAACAGGTTTGGCAAGGTTATATAGGTTACACACACTAGGTCATATCATTATAAATACACTATTCACCATTATTTTGACCGTACTCACCTATTCTTATCTAAATTCTTAAATAAATAAATAAATAAATAAAAATACTCCGTGCCCACAGCACGACTAAGACTCTGCAACTTTCGAATTAAAACTGATTCTCTTCTACTCTACCTATCCCCTTTTTACTCCGACTACGGCGTTTTTACCAGTATTTTCAAGGACAACCCTGAAGTGTCCCTCTTGACACCTCGACACCGAAGAGTCATCACAGGAGATTATCTTTATTTCAACAACTCTTGCTTCTCAGCTACCTAGCTCCCTATTTTATTATCTACATTGCAACAGAAAAAAGCCTCTCTTATGGTATTTCCTTTTATACATTGTACTCATTTTAATCCCATAGATAAGAAAATGTGTCCATAACTCAATTACGTAGATAATATATATATATATATATATATATATACACACACACACTGAGGTGACAAAAGTCATGGGATACCCTGCTAATAGCGTGTCGGTCCACCTTTTGCCCGGCGAAGTGCAGGAATACGACGTGGCATGGACTCCACGAGTCGTTGGAAGTCCTCTGGAGAAATATTAAGACCAGCAGGCAGAGTCAGATAATATAGACGAACACGCGAACGCCGTTCGCAGAAAATTTTCAAAGTTCGCAGAGAGTTTTGATGGGTTTTTTTATTACAAGTTTCTTTATTTAAGAAAAGAAATTAACAAGACCCCAGGCGGAGAATCGGTGTAACGCACGTTGCAGACTATTGACAAGGTCTGTAGACTATTTTTCAACTGGAGAAAAAAAAAAGTTTGCTAGAAAGCATTTGCCATGTACCATATAGTACAGTATTTTTTGGAAGAAGCGCCGCGGCTCATACGAGTTAAAAACTTTAAAATATTGTAAGTGCGGTACTTATGCAGGAACGGCGGTTACAATTCCTTTTTTTTTCCTCCTGCCAGGGCCGGTAGCAGAAACAGTGCAGCACCGACGCGGGTGCTGCAGATTATGTTAGGCTTTGCAGATTAATTTAACAGATTAAAAATAAATTTTGTGTTAAAAAATAAATGTGAAATGTTGATCTCTTTTTAAATAAAGTTTATTTGGTTGGAAATTTTAGCGAATGTTTATGTGCTTGTATATAACTTTTCATTTTTGCTGTTGGCGGCAATATAGGATTCGGGAGGAGCGCGGCGTTTTTTTGCAGAAAATTTTAAAGAAATTATTTGAGTTCGAAGACAGTTTAACATTTTATCTAAGTCTGCCAGCAGGATGAATGCAGCATCTATAGACGTCCATAATTCCGAAATTCTTACCGGTGGAGCATTTTGTGCACGAACTGACCTCTCGATCATGTCCCATAAATGTTCAATTGGATTCATGTCGAGTGATAGCGGTGGCCAAATCATCCACTGGAATTGTCCAGAATGTTCTTCAAACCAATCGCAAACAGTTATGGCCCGGTGACATGGCGCATTGTTATCCTGGAAAATTCCATCGTTGTTTGGGTACATGAAGTCCATGAATGGTTGCAAGTGGTCTCCCAGTAGCTGAACCTAATCATTTCCAGTTAACGATCGGTACAGTTTGACCAGCGGACCCACTCCATTCCATGTAAACACAGCCCACACCATTATGGAGCCACCACCAGCTTACACAGTGCCTTGTTGACAGCTTGGGACCATGGCTTAATGGGGTCTGCGCCACACTCGTACCCGTCCATCAGCTCTTACCATTGAAATCGTGACTCATCTGATCAAGCCCCTTTTTTCCAGTCGTCTACGGGTCCAACTGATATGGTCACGAGCCCAGGAGCGCCGCTGTTGGCGATGTCGTGCTGTTAGTAATGGCACCCGAATCGGTCGTCTGCTACCATAGCCCATTAAAGCCAAATTTCGCCGGACTTTTCTAACGGAACGCCCGTCCCACATTCATTCCTGCGGTTATTTCACGCAGTGTTTATTCTCTGTTCACACTGACAAGTCTACGCAGACGACACTGGTCGCGGTTATTAAGTGCGGTCGACCACTGCGTTGTCCATGATGGGAGGTTATGCCTGGATTTAGGTATTCTTGGCATACTCTTGACACTGTGGATCTCGGAATGTTCAATTCCGTAACGATTTCTGAAATGAAATGTCCCATGCGTCTATCTCCAACTACCATACCGCGTTCGAAATCCGTTAATTCTCGTCGTGTGGCCATAATCACATAATCAACCTTCTCACACGAAGCATTTGAATACAAATGAAAGTCCTGCACATGCACTGACCATTTATAAAATTTCTAAGCAACACTACTGCCATCTATGTATCTGCATATTGCTATCCCATGACTTTTGTCATCTCAGTGTATATTATATATATGTATAATGCATAAAGAAAATAAAATTAATTAAAAAGTAATTTGCATTAAGCATACTTCTTATTAACGTCAGAGACCTGGCAATAGCCATCATCGATTTATACATGATCACAATTTTCACTGACGAAATGTCATTTGAAATTATACAGAAAAGGAATATAATTTAGCTTTAACAGTTTGTCCGCAATACGCTACCAACAATATGGGAACCTTGGAATATAGCGTAGTCTATTAATATAACATTAACGCAAAAAAATGAAACTTTCTCATAAACAAATTGGTACTAAAAGATACTATATATATATATATATATATATATATATATATATATACATACATATATATATATATATAATAGGAGAACCCGGGGCACAACGGGTTACCGGGAAGAAATAAAGTCTGATGCCTTTCAGTGTCAAGAAGGTGCTGCCAGTGAGCGGCAATAAGCAGAATTAAGAATACCTGTTGCCATTCAACTTCGGCAACTATGTTAGACTAGTTTTCTCGAGCATTGGTGCGGGAATTTTTTTTTGTGTGGTTTTTTCCTCCTGTATTGTAATTTCTGATGATTTTGTAACCAAGGTAAGGCAACATACTTGTTTACATTACAACTATAGATAGTTCATGCTTGAAGTACATTTAGTTTTCTTTAGTTTCGTGTAGTTAAACGTTTGTTTACGTATCTTTCTCGAGTGGTGAAGCAGGTGGGATGAAATGGGGAAGTACCCCATTCTTCCCCGAAATATTTTAACTAACTTGTTCCGACTGTAAATGTTTATATTGCGGCAAATTTTACTCAAATTCAGTTGAAGTTTGGTTCGCTTGTTCCATGTGTAAAAAATGGACACACAATTCCTGTGTGGCAATAGATAGCCAAGATGATGAGAGTGTCGTAGTGAGTGAATTTTGTCAATAGGATTAAGAAAAGGACAATATCAATGAAAACTGCAGTTAAACAGTTAAAGTCACTTAATACTAAATAAATATAGAGCAAACTTATTTTTTTCTTGCATTTCCAGTAGTTTTATATGTTTTTATAATTACTTGTCCTTACCACCCCGTACTGCCACAGGTATGTGGCACAACTGGGCAAATCACAAAATGTGCTGTTTCTGCAAAAAAATGCAATGTTCTTTTCTTTTCTTTTAATATTATTACATTTTTGTGAATATTACATTGTAATATGTTCACAGAAAGTTTTGCAGCTCTCTTAATTGTCCCTTTTGTATTTTTAAAACATATTTTCAATATGGTACCCCGTTCTTCCCCGGTTTCTCCTACCATCGAATCAAAAATTATCTTACGTTAAGTGCATATTAAGTTCATATTAAGTTCAAATTATTAAGTTCATATAACGGTGTTAACCAAGATTCTTAAGGAAGATGGCATGTAATAATATAATCATTATAAAAAATACTAAAATAAAGCTAATCGGCATACAGAACCCACTAAAAAATCTCAATATATCGAAAAAAGTAAACAGTTTAATATTATAATATCGTAAATCCTGTAAAATAGTTGAGTAAAACAAAAGTGGAAAAAATTAGTTTAAAAAAGAAGAGGAAAAATTTACGAAAGGAAAGCATAGATGAATGAATATCATGAACAGCAAAAATATGAATAACACTGATATTGTGGAATTTTTCATCAGGGGAAATATCCCACAAATATAAGCAAAACGCAATTGATTTCTTATTGAGAAAAGCATGCATTGCATTTAAGAGCTATTTCTCAAATTGCCCAATCAATTGTGGTACCAGATTTACAAGTAAATCAATATTAAAACCAAGAAAAATAACCAAAATAAAACTATTAAATTCCATGAAATATAGTGAAAAAAATATTAATAGAAAAGTAACATAAAAAAATATTTACCAACCAATTCCATGCAGAAATTATGAACAATGATCTATCATTCAACCTTAAAACTGAGAAGCAAAATTACAGTTTGCAGTTAATTTAACCAATTGTAAGCGAGTACAAAATAAAAAAATAATATATATATATATATATATATTAATTTCACATTTTAAAATTATAATGTACTGAAGAGGCATCGAATTTTAAATTATTTATATTTTAATGTTCACCATACATTATATATATATATTTATTTATTCTTTTAATCCTTCTTAACATGTAAAGAGTTCGCTATGCTTTATTGATTTTTAAAAAATCGTTCATATAAAAGATAAATGTTTTATTAATGCACTCAAAATTGCATATAAAGTGCATAATGAAATCATTAAAGAAAAAGTAAAAATAAATAAATAAAACATAAATTACAATATAAAATTTTAGAATAAAAAAAGCCAATTGAATAGAAAAGCTTATATAACGTATAAAAATCTAAAAAGACTTTAATTAATTTTCGTGGAATTTTAAATGCACTCAAATATTTCAGAAACAATTGCTTAAGCAAAAATTTACAATATTTTAACAAACTCTGTAAAATGATTTAAATGAATATTATTAAGTATGTTTAATGCGTTGTATTGTATTTTAAGGAAAAAAGTAAACTTTCAAATAAAATAAAAAGTCTTTGTTGTTCAAATTACATTTTTAATACATAAAAGAATATCTAATTGCGCATTTATAGCTGTTATTTTTTTAATCTCTAAGGAGGCATATTTTAGCTCAAATAGTTTTTTATTACAAGTTTTGAAAAGGATCTAATTAGAGTAGAGCATAATACGGTTTAATGCATTTTATATAGAATTTAGCTTTTGTAAAAATAAACATCGTTTAATTCTCATTAGAAATTAAAACAAATGTATATGTTGCTTTATAAACATAGCTTTATAAACTAATATATATATATATATATATATATATATATTACATTTTTTATTTACTGATGTCTCTCAATGCAAATAAAAATTTTATTATGTAGACACAGCGATGCATTTGGAAGTTTAAAAAAATCTTAATGTACATTTAAACTGTTTGTTGTTATTTTTTTAATTTTGAGCAGATATTGAATTTAGCCATTATTTGAAAAAATTGAGTAAAGAAGTTATTTCTGCAAGAGATTCGTAAAATATATATATAGTACTGGCCAAATTATTATGGTAACTGGAAAATTTACACATAAATCAGCCTAGAAGTTAGTTTATTGTATGATTGTGTAAATATATATGCATTATTTACATTGAACTTAGTTATAGATGTCTACTCATGGTTTTCAATGTCCACCTTTCTATGACCACCTTCAGCACTTATGACTGCCTTTATATGTCTTGACATCCATTTAATGTGCTTCTGAATCAGTCGTTCCATTTCATCACTTTGATTCCATACACGAATTAATCGACTAAAAATTTGGTCAAAATCCTTAAAGTAGTTTTATAGATAAAATTAGCTTCACCCACGGTCATCCAAAAGGGACTCACTACTCTAAATTCATCGAATATATAACCTATCCCAATGGTCTTCTCATTCCAAAAATCTATATAGCATAAACTTTTGTCAAAATCGTTTGAGTCGTTTTTAGATACAATTAATTATCTTGGCCCACAGTGACCCAAAAATTACCCACTAATCAAATTTTCTCGAATATGCGAATTAGCCCAATGGTCTTCTCATGCCCAGAAATGGTATAATACAAAATTTTGTCAAAATCATTTGAGTCGTTTTTCAGATACAATTATCTTAACCCACAGTGACTCAAAAATGAACCACAAAAACGGTTGTATATAAAATTTAGTCAAAATCGACGCAGTCGTTTTTTAGCTATAGTTAGCTTGACACTGACCCATTATGTCCCAAAAATGACCCACTAATCGAATTTTATAAACGACTCAATTAGTTGAACGTTTTTCGTTGCTGTAACTTTGTTGACTCTGCAAAGTTTTTGTGTTGGTCTTTGGGTCAAGAAAATTGCAGCAAGAAACATGGTTCAACTAATTAGCGATTAATTCGTATATGCCATCATAGTGATGAATATACATGATAGTAATATAATAGGAAAGACTGATTCAAAAGAAGAGATGCCAAGACGTATAAAGGCAGTCATAGCTACTAAAAGTGGGTATACAAAGTACTGAAAGCCATGAGTGGACATCTTTAACTATGTCCATTGTAAGTAATGCATATGTATTCACTCGATATTAAATTTAATACTAACTAACTTCTAGGCTGATTTATGTGCAAATTTTCCTCTTACCATAATAATTTGGCCAGTACTGTATATACGAGTATAAAGCATATATACATATATTAAAACCAATTTATTGACTTATTTTTACATAAGCTTTATCGACCTGTTAAAACATATTCACTTATTAGAAAAATGTTTACAGAAGGTCGTTGTTTTCAAAAATTAGGTTCTATTTCAAAAATTTGATTTAATGAAAGATTCATCTTAGAAAAATTCTCTTAATAAAAAAAGTGCTTCACAAAATTACATTTATTAAAATTCTATTCCATAAAAAATAAACTTTTGAAAGGTAAAGATTTCTAAATTGAATTTGACATAATCTTTATCGACCTATTAAGACATATTCACTTATTAAAAAAATGTGCATAGAAGGTCGTTGTTTGCAAAAATTAGGTTCTATTTCAAAAATTCCATTTAATAAAAGATTCATTTTCCAAAATTTCTCTTAATAAAAGAGGATCTTTCACAAAATTACATTTTTCAAAATTCTATTCCTTAAAAATTAACTTTTCAAAGATAAAGATTTCTAATTTGAATTTGACATAAGCTTTATCGACATATTAAGACAAATTCACTTATTAGAAAAATGTTTGCAAATGGACGTTGTTTGCAAAAATTGGGGTCTCTTTCAAAACTTCCATTTAATAAAAGATTCATCTTCCAAAATTTCTCTTAATAAAAGAGAATCCTTCACAAAATTACATTTCGAAAAATTCTATTACGTAAAAATGAACTTTTCAAAGGTAAAAATTACTAATTTGAAATAGAGGTGCTATACTTCTTCGAAAATCTAACCTATCTTGATATCAATAAAGGCTTACCGTAATTTACGACAGAAACTTAGAGGCGTTTATAGGTTTAAAAGGCAAATATTCTTAAGTAAGCGTACACGCAGGGTGCGAAACTACGCTGTAATTTTTATTTATTTATTTTTTTTTTTTTTTGAGGTCTGGATAGTTTTATAAATACCAACTGACGTGCCTTCAATCATTATATTATAAATGTGAAAGTGTGTGTGAATGTTTCAGGCAAGTCAACTTCCAAACGGATGCATTAATTTCTTTGTATTTTTGCATATAAGATGGATTATAATCCTGAAATGAACGTAGGCTACGTTTTATTTATTTTATTCAAATGTTTTTCTTAATAATTCAAAATTTTACAGAGAGAATCAAGTGGCATTTTTTTCCTACAAAATTTAACAATATTTCTTTTTAAGTTCTCAAAAAAAGAAAACGGGGAATAATGATTTGTCCTCAATAATTAATTTTCAATTGAAAGATTTTTTCAGGTAAATCGAAAAGGAAATGAAAAAATCAAGAATTTAAAAAATATGTATGAATATGACGGTATATTGGAAATAAAACGGAAATTTTCACGTATTTCTTAATAATATAAGGTGCATAATACAAGTAAATATTGAAAAAAGACGAATATGATGTCATATATTGAACATAAAACAGATATGCTTTGATGATGAAATGAAATGGTCTTGAGTTACGGTATCAATTCTTATTATTTAAAGAGAATTATTATCGATACTTCAAGCTTTATCGTCTGCGCACTGTTAACATAAAGATTTAATTTTTTATTTAAATTTGAAATAAGTTTTAAAAAAAGGTTTAAAAAGAAAATGGATAGTAAATGTCAATAATATACACCGCAAAATTATCCATGTCTAAAATAACGTTATGAATAGCAAAAAATACTTCTTTCATTCTTAAAAAGTAAAAAATTAACTCGACTGCCTTGAAAAAAAAAAACGATTTTTAAAGAGCATTAGTTTTTAAAGCCTTTCAATTCAGAAAGTATGAATAAAAATTATTTTATTTTTTAAATGGAAATTGCATTTTCGGTCATAAAACCTAAAGATTTAACATGATTTACTCAAAGTAATAAAACTTTCCCTCTGTCGATATCAAAATTAAGAATCGGGAGCTAGAAGTATGTTGGAGACATGTTTGTAAATCGCAGTTTGGCAACCGGATTTTTATTCCACATTTCTTTTAGCTTTAAAAGAGTAAAAATAAGTTGTCACTATTAAAAAGTTTTTTTTTTTTTAAATAGATTTTTGTAAAGTCTTATAGGATGCAGTGCATGCGTATACAAATTTCACAAAAAATACCACCTAAAATAGAGTTTTGCAGTAGATTTCTCCCAGCATTGTTTTTTCGTTTTAAGAAGTGAGATTCGTCGATTTTCACGATTTTACTTGGCTCTCTTTTTTACTTTTTCTATCTTTACAAGAAGAAAGTATTGGATTCGTGAAAAATTTCGACTTTCAGTTTTCGATGGATTTATACGTTTTATAAGCTGCTGAACACGATTTGATGGTTTTTAGAAAATGCCTGTCTGTGTGTCAGTCTGTATGTGACTAAAAATTTGTGGGCGCTCTATCTCTAGAACTAATGCACGGAATTTCATAAAACTTTGGATTCACTTTAAACCTTGATATAAACTGGTGCTGATTGAATTTTGGTTAAAATCTCCCAAAATTTGACGCTGCTATGCTGCATTATTAATTATTATCGCAATAGCTCTATCTCAAGAACTAATGCAAGAAATTTCATCTAACTTCAGATTCAGTTAGTTCCTGACTGTGATGTTTAGTTTTTATGTGTAAATCACACAGCAGGTGGCGCTGGAATACAGCATTTTTCACGATTTGCGGGAATAGCTGTATCTCAAGAACTAATGCATGAATTTTCATCAAGCTTCAGAGTCCGCTAGCCCCTGGTATAAATTGGTCCTACTTAGCATTTTGCGTAAATCGCCCAACTTTTGGCACTGCTATTTAGAAATTTTTAAGATTTCATCAATAGCTCTATCTCAAAAACTAACGCACGTAATTTCATCAAACTTCAGATTCAGATAGAAGTTGACATACGTTGTTGATGATTAGATTTTGGTGTAAATCATCTAACCGGTGGCACTAGTATGCTGCATTTTTCAGGAAGTATTAACATGTATGAGATAGAAGAAAGTTATTTTTAATTGTTGCACTTTAACTTTCGCGATTGTTATATTATTAGGCACAAAATTTCCATTTTTTTTTTTGACTGAGTTAGAAAAGGCCGTTATGAATCAGAAGCACCGTATTGTCGCCTAGAAATGTGATAGAGAGCGGGTAAATTATTTACGTTTTTAATTATCGGGAGTGAAATGTTTTGCTTAAATGATGCATTTATCTTTCTTTTAATGCTACGTGAACGACGTCACGGGTAACAGCCAGTAAATAAATTGTTTATAACATTTTTCAGAGACCTTAAAACTTGATTTAAATTGAATAAACTGTATTTGTCACATTATTTTAAAGTCTTCCGGTGTGGATATTAGATTTTATTTATTTTATTAAACACACTCCCTATACCGGGTGCGGCGTTTGCAATATTTATTTTTTATTTTACTGAATATTTTGTTGCATTTTGTACACCGATTAAGGCATATCTTGCGTAAATTCTGTTTCTTCTGGATAGTTTTAATTCGAGTAAGGGGATTTGGTCTTTCGTTATAAAATTTTAGTTTTCACAAAAGTGTAATACATATCGAAAATTGAAATCTTTTATTCACAAAATGGGAATTACTGTCCTCACAAACACAGTCTCTTTCTACTGTTTCATTAATATAAACTAGATATTTTTCATAATAATACTTCTAAAAAATATGCTTTAACCAAACAAATTAAGCTGTTTTTTATATTCAAAAAGTATTTTGAAAGGTGATATTTTGAAAGCAATTTGCTCAATCAAGAAAACATACCAATAAAATTATTTATTATTCAAGAGTGAAAAACGCCGACTTTTTTTTTTTATTATTATCATCTACTTTTCATGAATCTGAAATTTTTAGCATAATTTTCTTGGATAAAATATAAATAACGTTCTGCATTTAAATAAGATTCCTTTTTAATTGTTTGATAAATTTTATTTCCGAAAAACAAAAGTGCATAAAATTTTGGCTCTTTTCCAGGAAAACAAAAATATGTGCATATTTTATTTATTGCCCTTGTGTTCGTTATCTTTTAAGAGCTTTTGACGAATGTTTCATGACATAAATTTAATGTTTAGGAAAGTTTGAATTTGGTTTCTGTATGTAAATATATTCTTTCAATTGATTCAAACTACTGAATAAAGTTTAAATTGTCTGCAATTTATAAAGTAACTTGAACTGTTTTATGTATTTTTGTTATCTCATATTTATTTTTTATTTAAGCACTTTAGAAGGTTTTTTTTAGAAACTAAAAATGTCTGATTTCTTAAAAGGTTAAATTGTTTTAAAAAGTGACTTGAAATAAGAAGTCAGTGCATGGTCTTATTTGTTTGTACACAGTTCAAACAAATTGAGTAGTTTTTTATATTTAAAAAGTATTTTGAAAGGCGATATTTTGAAACGCAATTTGCTTAATCAAATCAATAAAATTATTTATTATTTATGAAAGAAAAACGCCGATTTTTTTTAATTTTTTTTCTCATCATCTACTTTTCACGAAGCTAAAATTTTTAGCATGATTTTCTTGATGAAATATAAATAATGTTCTTCATTTAAAAAAGATTCCTTTTTAATTGTTTGATAAAGTTTATTTCTTAAAAATATGTGCATAATGTTTTGGCTCTTTTCCAGGAAAACAAAAATTTGTGCTCATTTTGTTTATTGCTGTTGTGTTCGTTATCTTTTAAGAGCTTTTGGCGAATGTTTCACGACATAAATTTAATGTTTAGGAAAGTTTGAATTTGCTTTCTGTATGTAAATATATTCTTGCAATTGATTCAAACTACTGAATAAAGTTTAAATTGTCTGAAATTTATAAAGTACCTTGAACTGTTTTATACATTTTTGTTATCTTATATTTATTTTTTATTTAAGCAATTTAGAAGGTTTTTCGAGAAACTAAAAAGTTCTGATTTCTTAAAAGGTTAAATAGTTTTAAAAAGTGACTTGAAATAAGAAGTCAGTGCCTGGTATTTGTTTGCACAAAGTTAAAAAATATTGTGTAGTTCTTTATATTTGAAAGTATTTTGAAAGGCGATATTTTGAAACGCAATTTGCTTAGTCAAGTAAACAGACCAATAAAATTATTTATTATTCAACAATGAAAAACGGCGATATTTTTTTCATCATCTACTTTTCATAAATCTAAAATTTTTAGCATGATTTTTTTGGATAAAACATAAATAATGTTCTGCATTTAAATAAGATTCCTTTTTAATTGTTTGATAATGTTTATTTCCGAAAAATATGTGCGCAAAGCTTTGACTCTTTTCCAGGAAAACAAAAATATGTGCACATTTTATTTATTGCCCTTGTGTTCGTTATCTTTTAAGAGATTTTGACGAATGTTTCATGACATAAATTTAATGTTTAAGAAAGTTTGAATTTGCTTTCTGTATGTAAATATATTCTTTCAATTGATTCAAACTACTGAATAAAGTTTAAATTGTCTAAAATTTATAAAGTAACTTGAACTGTTTTATGTATTTTTGTTATCTCATATTTATTTTTTTATTTAAGCACTTTAGAAGGTTTTTCGAGAAACTAAAAATGTCTGATTTCTTAAAAGGTTAAATTGTTTTAAAAAGTGACTTGAAATAAGAAGTCAGTGCATGGTCTTATTTGTTTGCACACAGTTCAAACAAATTGAGTATTTTTTTATATTTAAAAATTATTTCGAAAGGCGATATTTTGAAAAGCAATTTGCTTAATCAAATAAATAGATCAATAAAATTATTTATTATTCATGAATGAAAAACGCCGATTTTTTTTTATTTTTTTTCTCATCATCTACTTTTCACGAAGCTAAAATTTTTAGCATGATTTTCTTGGATGAAATATAAATAATGTTCTTCATTTTAAAAAGATTCCTTTTTAATTGTTTGATAAAGTTTATTTCTTAAAAATATGTGCATAATGTTTTGGCTCTTTTCTAGGAAAACAAAAATATGTGCTCATTTTGTTTATAGCTCTTGTGTTCGTTATCTTTTAAGAGCTTTTGGCGAATGTTTCACGACATAAATTTAATGTTTAGGAAAGTTTGAATTTGCTTTCTGTATGTAAATATATTCTTCCAATTGATTCAAACTACTGAATAAAGTTTAAATTGTCTGAAATTTACAAAGTAACTTGACCTGTTTTATACATTTTTGTTATCTTATATTTATTTTTTATTTAAGCAATTTAGAAGGTTTTTCGAGAAACTAAAAAGTTCTGATTTCTTAAAAGGTTAAATAGTTTTAAAAGTGACTTGAAATAAGAAGTCAGTGCCTGGTATTTGTTTGCACAAAGTTAAAAAAAAAAATTGTGTAATTTTTTATATTTGAAAGTATTTTGAATGGCGATATTTTGAAAAGCAATTTGCTTAGTCAAGTAAACAGACCAATAAAATTATTTATTATTCAGGAATACGGCGATATTTTTTTCATCATCTACTTTTCATAAATCTAAAATTTTTAGCATGATTTTTTTGGATAAAACATAAATAATGTTCTGCATTTAAATAAGATTCCTTTTTAATTGTTTGATAAAGTTTATTTCCGAAAAAAATGTGCGCAAAGTTTTGGCTCTTTTCCAGGAAATGAAAAATATGTACTCATTTTGTTTATTGCTCCTGTGTTCGTTTTCTTTTAAGAGCTTTTGACGAATGTTTCACGACAAAAATTTAATGTTTAAGAAAATTAATTTGCTTTCTGAATGTAAATATATTCTTCCAATTGATTCAAACTACTGAATAAAGTATAAATTGTTTAAAATGTATAAAGTAACTTGAACTGTTTTATGTATTTTTATTATTTTACATTTTTAGGTAGCTTTCATTACAGAAAGCTACCTATTGCAGCCGTTCGGAGAAAAGCGATTTAAAAAAATTTTGGTATATTTTCATCGACCATGACCCCCAGACCCCGAAACCACACTCCGTTCAAAAGTTGACATATATATATATATGGATATATATATATATATATGGATACATATATATATCCATATATATATATCTGACTTTTGTCACACTGTAACTCTCGTATTTATGAACCGATATGGATGTAATTCGGTGTGTACATAGTACATACCAATGTCTCGACCGAGTTCGTTGGCCAGATTCATCCGCCATCTTGTTTAAAAATGGCGGCCATTTAAATTTTTAAGAAAAATTTAAATTTGAAATGTGGTACCAAAAAATTGAAAATTGAAAACATATTTTTTTCTTATCTGTTTGACCTTGATAAAAAGATTCGGGATCAGTTTTTGTTTCGTCTATATCTTAAAAAATGGCTGAGTTATAGCATTTTGAATTTCTAGCGTGGCTGACTTTTTGAAACGTCCTGATTTTTGTCACGTGATAACGGGCGTATGTATGAACCGATTTGGATGTACCTTGGTGTGTACATAGTACATACAAATATCTCGACCGAGTTCTTTGTCCAGCTTCCTCCGCCATCTTGTTTCAAAATGGCGGACATTTTAAAAATTTTAAAAATTAAAAAATTTAAAATGAGATACCAAAAAATTAGAAAATGAAAAAAAAATTTTTTTGTATGTGTTTGACCTTAATACAAAGATTCCGGAACAGTTTTTGTTTCGTCTATATCTGAAAAATTGGCTGAGTTATAGCATTTTGAATTTCTATTGTGGCTGACATTTTAAAACGACCTGAATTTGTCACGCGATATCAGGCGTATTTATGAACCGATTTGGATGTAACTTGGTCTGCTCATAGTACATACAGATGTCTCGACCGAGTTCGTTGGCCAGCTTCATTCGCCATCTTGTTTCAAAAGGGTTGCTATTTAAAAAAATTAAATTTAAAATTTAAAATGAAGTATTAAAAAATTGGAAAATGAAAAAGATTTTTTTTATGTATTTGTCCTTGATACAAAGATTCCGGAGCAGTTTTTGTTTCTGAAAATTTGTTTTTTTGTTTATATCTTAAAAAATGGTTGAATTATAGCATTTTGAATTTCTAGCATGGCTAACATTTTGAAACGATCTTGTATTTGTCACGCGATAACACACGTATTCGCCTATTTCGATGTAAGAAGGCATGTGGATAGTATACATCAATATTTCGACCAAGTTCGCTGGCCAGATTCATCAGCCATCTTGTTTCAAAATGGCGGCCATTAAATTAATAAAAGTTATATTTAAAGTGAGGTGCAAAAAAATTACAAATTGAAAAAGGTTTCTTTCTTAAGTATTTGACCTTGATATAAGGATTCAGGAGCAGTTATTGTTTGTCTTTATCTTAAAATATGGCTCAGATATAGCAATTTTAATATCTTATGTGGGTGACATTTTTAAATATCAGATTTTTTTGCCTGCGACAGCATTCGTATATATCAATCCATTCCGATGTGAGTGAGCATGTGCACAGCAATTACTAAGGTCTCGACTAAGTTCCTGGTTAGCCTCATTCACCATGTAGTCTTCAAATGGCAGGCACTTTAAGAAATCGCCGAATTTGGCAGCCAAATAGGGGAGAGTAGCCTAATTTGGACCACTTCACTTATTTTCAGGTGTAACTCACTTAATTTTTGGAATATTTGCAAAAGATCATTACACAGGGTCAATCTATTCATCTACTAACTAAATAAATATTTAGATCAATTTCTTTTTGAAAATCTTAAATTTTATTTTAATTTGAAAAATTTGTCAAAAATGGTCCAAATTCAGCAACTGGTCGCCTAAGTTGGACCCCCAGTCTCCTAAATTGGACCAAATAATATCAGTTTGTTTTAATGACTAGGTAATATAACTAATTTTATTAAAAGCAAAGTTTGCGACTAATGAAACAATCAAACAAAATAACAGCAATGAAATATAATGAAAGCAAATATGAAAATAAGACTAATTGTTTTTAATCAAAATGTATTCAAAATATAAATCAAAGTTAACAGTAATTAAGAATAGAAATTACGGAACTAATTGTCAGTTACTTGAATATCATCTAAGGAGCGATGCAAAGCTTATACATGAATTTTGTTTAATGTTTTTGTTTTCCAGCGCACACAACATGGAACCGTATATGGCAATCTGAACACTGAATCATTTCTGCAATTTTATTTTTCTTACATATTAGGCAAAACCAATCCTGTCTAGGTTTTTTCTGTTTAGATTCTGATTTTTTTGCAACTGAAGTTTTGTTTACATTATGTTTGTAGTTCTTTTCTTCCATCATTTTCTTGCTAATTGCACACATTACGACTATTTTTTAAATACGGAAATAACATTTCTACGTTTTACGGAATTCCGTTTTACGGAAATAACATTTCTAATGATTTTTGTGCTTTTGGGAGGATTTGTAGCTGCAGCCTTGTTGCAGGTCAATTCCTTCACAACTTACTGTCTGCTTTTTATTTCCCATATCTTTAACACCTGTCTAGGTTTTTTCTTTTTAGATTCTGATTTTTTTGCAACTGAAGTTTTGTTTACGTTATGTTTGTAGTTCTTTTCTTCCATCATTTTCTTGCTAATTGCACACATTACGACTATTTTTTAAAACTCGATATTCCAATTGCTTTTGTGCTGCGAAAGCTTTCTTTTTTTCATTTTAAGGTTTAGTTTATATTTCGATGATGTTAACACAACTGTTTTTTGTCTTCCTCTGTACTTTGATTTAACTGAATTAAGTAACGGAAATAACATTTCTAATGATTTTTTTGCTTTTGGGAGGATTTGTAGCTGCAGCCTTGTTGCAGGTCAATTCCTTCACAACTTACTGTCTGCTTTTTGTTTCCCATATCTTTAACAGCTTTTGCTGTCACGGGTGTTTTTCTTCCAGACAGTTTGTCTATGTCTTTTTGAATATTATCATCAAGGTTTGAGATTTTATGCGTTTTAATGGCATAAAAGTATAATCCCACCCTCCAGAACTGTAAAAAGTCTTCCATCACAAATATCCTGCAGGAGGAAAATGTTTGAATTCGACTCTGTAAATCAAACATGCCATAGGAATAAAGAATTCAATTACATACAAGATAAAAGACATTGCATAGACATGTAAAAATATTTTTATGTTTATATAGGCCTAAACTGTACAAAAAAATTAATCCAGATATACAAAAAAAAACTTTCATGGAGATAGTAATCCTTTATAAAATATAAAAAAAATAGTGTACACAGCGTACTGTCCTCGAAATTCGTTACTTACTTTTCAAATTTATGATCGCATATCTGGTCCAATTTAAGAAACTGAAATTGGCCCAATTACGGCAACTGTGCCATTTTTTAAAACAGTTAATTTCAAGACTAAGAACAAAAACGAAATCAAATAAATCCGAGTGAAAAATGTGTGCAATAAACAGATGAATTCATATATGTATATGAAAACATAACAACTTACCTTAGTTTTAAAATATTCACTTACGTTTAGTAGGAAAAAAATTAGATCAAAACAGCTAACTTTAGGTTTTTTTAAATTGTTTGAAAACAGCTCGTGGTAGGCGGCTGCTTCTTCTAATCATGAGTAACGTCATTCTGATGAGTAGTATTTCAGCGGTAGAGGGAGTCTCTTCCTATAATTAACGGCAGAATGGCAACGGTCCAATTAAAGCGGTAGTCCAAATATGGCTACGCTCCCCTATAAGTTACTTTAAATCAAAGCAGCTTGGATAAAGCTGACTAATTTCGCGAAATTCTCATTCATAATGATTTAGTAATGTTAAAAATTAGTATTGAATCTCCTATATTCGGTTTTCACTAAATTGAGCTTCTTGTGTTTGAATAATATAAGTTGGCTTTTTTAAAATAAGGAATATAAAAGCTACCTCTTCTTCCCGGTACTGGCCGGAAGGATTTTTTTAACACTTTAGAACAGGCATGTCAAACACGGGCCACAACTGGCCCGCCGACAACTTCTCTGTGGCCCGCCAATCCTTTGGCATTTTACATGTGTTTAATTCAGTTACAAGTTTCAATTTTCCAACTGAGTGAAAAAGTTAGCAATGAAGCAAAGTGAACAATTAGACATACATTAAACATGTTCGATAGAAAACTTTTTCTGGTAGAATAAACCTTATTTGAACGAGAAAATGTGTTTAATAAATGAAATGAAATAGGTATATGTAACGCATCGATACAAAACACAATTTATTAAATAAATTTTCTGATTCAAAATTTTTTTTACTCGAAAAAAAATCCGGAAGATTAAAAGTTATACCTTTGCTAGATTAACACAGAGCGTGTACAACATTTTTTTAAGTTAATACAATTTAGAAGATCCAATTAAACTTTGTAGATTTCGTTTAAAAAAGTAATGTCAAGTATTTTCTCGAAAGTCAAGAATTTTTTCGAAAAATAAGATAAAATAAACTATAATAATAACTTTGGTACTTTACTTGAATATTTCTTTAACATGGCTATGTTTTGTACGTACAAATTTTACTGTGTGCAATTGTAATAATATTATCTACTTTGTGTGGTGTGGCCCGCGACTTTGTATATAAGGATTAATTTGGCCCGCGTCGGTAATCCAGTTTGACATGCCTGCTTTAGAAGGTTTTTCGTGAAGATAAAAATGTCTGATTACTTAAAAGGTTAAATTGTTTTAAAAAGTGACTTTAAATAAGCAGTCAGTGACTGGTATTACTTGTTTACACACAGTTTTTTAGACTTTATTACTTGATGGACTATACTAGACTTATGAGGAACTGTTTTACAGCACTATACAATTACACGAGCTGTGATTTTCTAAATAAATGAAAAAGTTACCATACCGGGAATCGAACCAGGCACCTTTGGCTGAAGCTGCCAATGCTCTTCCAGCTGAGCTATCCTGGACAAATCTGGGTGAATTGTGTCAGTCAGATTTTTCCATGATTGTTCATAAATTTCAGACCAGGATTCGAACCAGGAACCTTTGACTTATTGCAACAAATGCTTTGCCAACTGAGCAATCCCAGACTAATTTAGCGGACACAATTCACACAGATTTGTTCAGGATAGGTTAGTTGGCAGAGCATTGTCCACTTGAACTAATTTTTAGCATGATTTTCTTGCTTAAAATATAAATAACGTTTTACACTTAAATAAGATTCCTTTTTTAATTGTTTGATAAAGTTTATTTCTGAAAAAATGTGCATAAAATTTTGACTCTTTTCCAGGAAAGCAAAAATATATGCTCATTTTGTTTATTGCTCTTCAGTTCGTTTTCTTTTAAAACCTTTTGACGAATGTTTCACGACATACAATTAATGTTTAAGAAAGTTTGAATTTGCTTTCTGTATGTAAATATATTCTTTTGACTGATTCAAACTACTGAATAAAGTTTAAATTGTCTGAAATTTATAAAGTAACTTGAACTGTTTTATGTATTTTTGTTATTTTTTATTTAAGCACTTTAGAAGGTTTTTCGTGAGAGTAAAAATGTTTGGTTACTTAAAAGGTTAAATTGTTTTAAAAAGTGACTTTAAATAAAAAGTCAGTGCATTGCATTATTTGTTTGCACATAGTTCAAACAAATTGCGTGGTTTTTACAATTTAAAAAGTATTTTGAAACGCAATTTGCTTAATCAAATAAATAGACCAATAAAATTATTTATTATTCAAGAATGAAAAACGCCGATTTTTTTCTCATTATCTACATTTCATATTCAAAATATTAGAATAATTGAGAAAAAGTAATAAGCAAAAAATATTTTTCATTTATTTATTTTTGATACTAAGTAAATGCAATTAAATTTCTTATAAATTAAATCTGGAATGTTTAGGTAAGATTTTAACATTTACAAAATATAAAATATAAAATACAGTACAACAAATTAGGTATACAGCATCCTGAAACACATCAAAATATTAGAATAAAATTTAGATTGGTTCAAAATATTAGAATATTTTATTTTACGCAACAATATTACTTTATGAATATGAAGTAAATGGTAGTTAATATTTTGTAGCATCCCCTTTAGCTTTCATAACAGCGTACAATCGATCTTGCATACTATATACAAGGTGTTTACAAACATTTCTATCAATATTAGCCCAAATAGACTTTATATGTGCCACTAACTCAGTTTTATTTAAAGGAGGATTTTCTTTGAGTTTTTTCTTCATTATACACCATAAGTTTTCGATTGTATTAAGGTCTGGTGAGTTTGGTGGCCAAGGAAGTACCTTAATTTTGCGCTGACGGAACCAATTGTTAGTTGACATCGAGGTAAGCGGTAATGCTAAATCTTGTTGAAAGATGAAATCATCTTCACATAAATCTTGTGTTGATGGAATCATGTAAAATTCCAAAATTTCTTGATATATTTTAGAGTTAACCTTTTTGTAGACGATGCATAACTTTCCAGGTCCTTCTGCACTCATGCAACCCCTAACCATGACACTAGCAGCATATTTTACGGAACGTATAAGGCATTCTTTATCAGATGCTTCTTGCTTCATTCTCCAAACTCGAATACCTTGATTACCATATGAAACACAAAACATACTTTCATTACTAAATAATATATTTTTCCAATCTTCTTCGCTCCATAAACGGCTTGATTTACACCAATTCAATCCTATACCCCTTTGTTTTGCAGTCATGAGAGGTTTTGTTTTCGGTACACAAGATTCTAATTTAAATTTATGGAAACGTCTTAATGTTGTCGATGTAGAAACTTCAACTCCTTCTTCTTTCCATTTTCGGTGCAAGAATCGCACACTTTTAAAAGGGTTTTTCTTAACCATACGCTTCAGTTTCCTGTCATCTTTAGCAGATGTTTTTGGTTTTCGGCCGCCATTTCGGCGATTATTTTGAAATTTTCCATTTTTTGAATATTGTGTTAGTATTTTACTAACGCTTGATTGCGATCAATGTAAATAATTTGCTATACAGCATTCATTTTTACCATGCCGAAATAAATCAACCATGCGAAGTTTAATAGATTAAGGAATATCACTCTCACGACCCATTTTAAGACGAAAAAGCAAACAAATTGCAAAAAGAATACTGATTGAAAATAAAATTGTCTGAATTTAATCAGTGATACCACCAGTTATGAATTAGTGATAATTAAAGGAGAATTAATGTGAAATATTCTAATATTTTGAACCACTTGAATAAATATTCTAATATTTTGACTTTTCAAAATAATTTTTTTAAATTAATTTTTTCAAAAATGATATTAATTTTAAGATAATAAATAAGTTTAATCAACAAGTTCTTAATAAAAATATTGTTTGCATATTTGCATTAAAAAACAATAAATTACCAAACGATATTTTCAATTTGTAAAAAAAAAAAAGTAATTATTCTAATATTTTGAATATGAGCTGTTGTACTTTTCACGAAGCCGAAATTTTTAGCATGATTTTCTTGAATGAAATAAATAATGTACTTCATTTAAATAAGATTCCTTTTTTAATTGTTTGATAAAGTTTATTTCTGAAAAAAATGTGCGTAATGTTTTGACTCTTTACCAGGGAAACAAAAATATGTGCTTACTTTTCTTTATTGCTCTTGCGTTGATTTTCTTTTAAGAGATTTTGACGAATGTTTCATGACATAAATTTAATGTTTAAGAAAGTTTGAATTTGCTTTCTGGATGTAAATATATTGTTTCAATTAATTCAAACTACTGAATAAAGTTTAAATTGTCTGAAATTTATAAAGTAACTTGAACTGTTTTATGTAGCTTTATTATTTTATATCTATTGTTTCTTTAACCACTTTAGAAGGTTTTCGTGAAACTAAAAATGTCTGATTACTTTAAACGTTAAATTTTCTTAAAAAGGGAGTAAAAAAAAGAAGTCAATGCCTGGTATTATTTGTTTGTACACAGTTTCTGTACTTTGTGGAACATTTTTATAATACTATATACCCACATGAGGTGTAATTTTCAAACAGAGTGAAAAATGTGCCCAGACCAGTATTCGAACCAAAAATCTTTGGTATAGCTGCCAGTGCTCTGCCAAGTGAACTGTCCTACAAATCTGGGTGAATTGCGTCCATCAGATTGCTTTAGGATTGCTCATGAAGGCCAGCCCAAAATTCGAACAAGGGACCTTTATCTTATGCAGCCAATGCTCTGCCAAGTGAGCAATCCAGTAAAATTTGACGAGCAGAGTTCGTCCAGATTTCTCCAGGATAGCTCAGTTGGCAGCTTAAGCTAAAGGTCCTGGTTCGAATTCTGGTATAGACAGTTTATCAGTCAGTTGGAAAATTATAACTCGTGTGATTTCTTTACCAATTTGAATAATTGTGTTAAAATTAATGAATCACTTTACAACCGTGTATTTTATTTTTTATTTTTATTTTCGTTTCTTTTTTTTTTTTTTTTTTTTTTTTGAAATAAATTCACATTTAGTTGCATATCTATACATTTTTCTTGCTTTATGAATATTTTCAGTAGCTGGCATTTTGTACAGCATAAACAGTTTTCGATGACAAGAATTCAGATCATATCTTTCCGTGTAATTAGCTCCCATGTGGTTGAAAACAATCTACAGCACTAAACGAGTAGAGGTTTTTTTGTGTTTCTTGCAATTTTTTTTTTTTTTGCTAGTCCGCAAGAAATTTTATTTCAGTGTGAAAATTACTCATTTTTTTTCACAGTTGCTTAATAATTTTGTGTGTGAAAGGTGCAGGATATTTTATGCATGAAATATACCGGCTGATTCAAAAAAGAAATATAGTGATTATCTCAGAAATTATTCAATTTCTGAGTAGTAAATAAATAGACATAGTACATAAATCGCTTATAAATGTACGCTCATTGCTGAAATAAATTCAAACCAGGTATAGATGTAGGATTAACTGTCCGCTTCACTGAAACTCCCCGATCGAGGATTCCCATGTTAACCTGTGGGAAAACTTAAAAGTGCGATTACTTATTACCTAATATAATTATTAAAATATGGTATTCACCATCAGAAAGTAGCCGTGAGATGTCGATTATGTATGTTTCTAAAAATTGTCTCCTTAAATTTTAAGCATTAAAAAATCCCTATAAACTTTGAGTATTTCTCTTGATGAAATTTTATAATCGTCTTAAATATACTTAAAATTTGCCGAAAAAAAATATATATGTATATATGTATATATATATATATATACATATTATACAAAAGAATAAGCAATGAAACTGCTTTACAACGCTCGAATTTATTTATTTATTTATATTGAATTTTCATACCTAAAAATGGATATTTTCTACTTAAGAAAAACAAATCTACTAAAAGCATTCATAAAACAGTTCTTCTGAAAAATAATAGTAAAAATTATACGAAAATAAAAAAAAAGATTAATTTTGTGCCTAATTACTATTATCCTACTTTCATAATTTACCTTTTTTTTGTTGCCATAAATAAATATAACAAAAGAGGAAAATATTGAATATTTTAGCTCGCACGAGAAGCCAAAAGAAAAGAATAAAAATCTATAAAACCTCGGTAATACATCTGAATGATTAAGCTCCGGCACTAATTACGCCATTCGGAAATTTTATCCCAGACACAAAAGAAACTCGTGTATTTTTGTTGAACATACAAAATGAGTCTGCCAACCTAATCCAGCAGGCAAATAACTCAGCTCAACTATTAGCTAGCGATCGGCAAAATTAGTAGACTCCCTGCAGTAATTAAAGTAAAAGTATTTTGCTGTTGCAGCGAACGTTAACTGTTCTTGTCTTAAAGTAATAAAGCACCCTTTTCTGCCTGTACTCCCAACACAAGGAAATTAACACTAACCTTTTAAAATAATTTCTTTGCGGAACTAAGTTTTGTGGTGTGTGAGTCGGTGTAGCGACTTCAGAAAAATGATGAATAGGCGGGACAGTTTTAGGGGAGTATTTAAAGTTCGGTAATTAATGGGTTTCTCGAGACGAGGCAAAGTGTGAAAAGAACGTTGATGACGGAATTGTCCGTTTCGCTAGCGCTGAAATTTATCATGCGTGATTTTAATCATTGTAATAAGGGTGTAATGGGAATTACTGCACTCAAAATAATTTTTTGAGAATAATAGGAACATATTTTTACATCGCTGCGTACTTGTATTGACACGGATAAAAAAAAATGTAATTTCTTTAAAAAGGATTAAAACAAGGTAATTTCATTTGGATTACTAAGCTGGAAAAATTGTTACATAATTAATGTGACATTATAAATCTATTTAATTATCCTCATTTCTTTTAATTTAATCTTTTAAATGTAACTTTTTTTTCTGTTATAATTGACAGAATGAATTCTCGAAAAAATATGCAATAAGGTCAAGGTTATGGAGTAAAAAATGCTACGGATATTTTCTAAATGGAGATTGTTAAATAATGAAAACTATACTTAGGCTATGATATTTAACGTATAAATAAAATTCCGTCCTTCCACCGCGCTTTTGTGACTTTTGGTATATGAAAATTACTATATAAGAAATGTAAAATTTGAAAGAATGACATTGAAATCCCAAGCATTCAAATTTATCATGCGTAGTTTAGTCATTTTAATAAGTTTTGTAATGCGCGAGTCTGTGTAGCGACTTTAGAAAAATTATGAATAAGCGGGACAGTTTTAGGGGAGTATTTAAAATTCGGTAATATAGGTTTCTCGAGACGAGGCAAAATGTTAAAAGAACGTTGATGACGGTAATATGGGTTTCTCGAGACGAGGCAAAATGTTAAAAGAACGTTGATGACGGAATTATCGGTTTCGCTAGCGTTGAAATTTATCATGAGTGATTTTAATCATTGTAATAAGGGCGTAATGGGAATTACTGCACTCAAAATAATTTTTTGAGAATAATAGGAACATATTTTTACATCGCTGCGTACTTGTATTGGCAAGGATAAAAAAATGTAATTTCTTTAAAAAAGATTAAAACAAGGTAATTTCATTTGAATCACTAAGCTGGAAAAATTATTTCATAATTAATGTGACATTATAAATCTATTTAATTATCTGCGTTTCTTTTAATTTAATCTTTTAAATATAAAACTGCACATATTTTTTTTTTTTTCCCTCACCGTTATAATAGAATGAATTCTCGAAAAAATACATAATAAGGTAACGTTTATGAAATAAAAAGTGCTATGGATATTTCTAAATGGTGATTGTTAAATAACGATATAGAAGAATTCTGGATAGGCAATTTTTAAATTTACTTGAAGGTAAAAAGTTAAATTAGAATATGAGTTTTTATTTAAAATCCAGAAGTATGTTTTTTGCATGTACATATTCTCAGATTTTGAAAACTGTGTTTAAGCTATTTTACTTAACGTATAAATAAAAATGCATTCTTCCACTGCGCTTTTCTAAGTTTTGGTATATAAAAAAATAATATTTGATAAAAAATTGTAAAATGTGATAGATTGGCTTGTTGAAATCGCAAGCAATGAAATTTATCATGAGTAGTTTAACATTGAATGATTGTCTGATTTTCTAAGTTTTGTGGTGTTTGAGTCGGTATAGCGACTACAGAAAAATGATGAACAGGCGGGACAGTTTTTTAGGGGAGTATTTAAAGTTCAGTAATTAATGTGTTTCCCGAGACGAGGCAAAGTGTGAAAAGAATGTTGATGAGGAATTGTCCGTTTCGCTAGCGTTGAAATTTATGATGCTTGATTTTTATTCATTACTAATAAGGGTGTAATGGGAATTACTGCACTCAAAATACTTTTTCGAGAATAACAAGAACATATTTTTACATCGCTGCGTACTTGTACCGTCAAGGATAAAAACAAAAATGTAAGAAATTTCTTTATAAAGGATTAAAACAAGGTAATTTCATTGGAATTATTAATCTGAAAAATTATTACATAATTAATCTGACATTATAAATCTATTTAATTATATGCATTTCTTTTACTTTAATCCTTTAAATATAAAAATGCGCCTATTTTTGATCCCCCCCCCCCTTTACCACCGTTATAACTGATAGAATGAATTCTTGAAAAAATATGAAATAAGTTTACGGTTATGGAGTAAAAAAGCTCATAATAATACTGAAGAATTCTGAATGGGCAATTTTTAAATTTACTTGAAACTAAAAAGTTAAATTGGCTTTTTAAAAAAATACAAAGTATGTTTTTTTGCATTTGCATATTTTCAGATTTTGAAAACTGTGTTTAAGCTATAATATTTAACATATACATAAAATTGCGTTCTTTCACTGTGCTTTTGTAATTTTTGATACATGAAAGCGTATTATACGATGAAAAAAATACATAAAATGTGAAAGAATGACTTACTGAAATCGTAAGCATTCAAATTTACCATGCGTAGTTTAACATTGAATGATAGTCTAAGTTTTGCGGTGTGTGTATCGGTGTAGCGACTTCAGAAAAATAATGAATAGGTGGGACAGTTTTGGGGGGGGGGTATTTAAAGTTCAGTAATTAATAGGTTTTCTAGATGAGGCAAAGTGTGAAAAGAACGTTGATGACGGAATTCTCCATTTCGCTAGCGTTGAAATTTATCATGCGTGATTTTAATTATTGTAATAAGGGTGTAATGGGCATTACTGCACTCAAAGTAATTTTTTTAGAATAATAGGAACATATTTTTACATCGCTGCGTCTTGTATTGACACGGATAAAGAAAAAATTAATTTCTTTATAAAGGATTAAAACAAGGTAATTTCATTTGGATTTCCAAGCTGGAAAAATTATTACCTAATTAACGGACATTATAAATCTATTTAACTGTCCGAATTTCTATTTTTAATCTTTTAAACATAAAATTACTCCCTTTTTCCTCTGTTATAATAGATAGAATGAATTCTCGATAAAAAATGTACAGTAAGGTTACGGTTGTAAAATTGTTTTAAAGTATAAACGCAAAACATGACTGAAACGTTCATTATACATGAGTTGAAATTTAACATGCGTGATTTTAAACATTGTACTAAGGGTGTAGAGGAAATTACTAATTTAATTTTAATATAAATTGAGATCTATTTTTGATTTTTATGTTTTCACTATTACAATTGTCAAAATGATTCAATGATGATTTGAGGACTTTTGAATTGTCAATTTTTGTATTTGTCTGAAGTTGAAAAAAAAATTGAAATACATTTTTTTATCAAAATCGCAAAAGACTTTTTGCAGTATCATGCTTATTCTCAAATTTCGAAAACTGTGTTTAAACTTTAAATTATGATAATTAACTGTAATGGATGTGTTTAAACTGTGATATTTAATCATAATTTTCTTTTTCATCACGTTTGTGAAGCTTTGACATCTGAAAAATTGTTTTAAAGAATAAACTACAAAACAGGACTGAAACATTCATTTCATATGCGTTAAAATTACCATGCCCGATTTTAATAATTGTAATAAGGGTGTAATGGGAATTTTTGCATTCAAAATACTTTTTTGAGAATAATAAGAATATACTTTTTGCATAGCTGCGCATTTGTATCGACAAGAATACTAATGTGATTTATTAAAGAATGATTAAAATAAAATAATTTCCTTTGAATTATTGAGGTTCCAAAATTGTGTTTTTATTTCATTATTAAAATGACATTATAAATCTTTTTAATTATCCGACTTCTTTTCTTAGATAAATTCAAATTCATTTTTAATTCGATCGTTTAACTGTTGTAATTTATAGAATGAATACTTGAAATAAAAATATAGTAGCTTGCAGTTATAGAAAAACAATCCTATTAACATAGATATTACTAAATGATCGAAATTTTAATAACGACTAGTAATTTATTCTTATAATGAAATAGTACTTTTTGCATTTGTTGATGTTAAAATGTAATTTAGATTATTTAAAGCTTGAGAAAACGATAAAGCCTTTGGCATCTACAATTGTCGCATTTTAAAAACTTTTGCCAAAATGTGATGCTTATGGACTAATTATTTAAAAAAAAAATAAATAAATAAATAAACTTTATACTACGTTTTTAGTTTTGTGCTATCTAAAAGATTGTGATAAGATATGAAATAAAAAAATAATGAAACTCTCCAGATTTCAAATTTATCAGAAGGGATTTTAAATTAAGTAAGCTAGCTACGTCATTTTGACGTACATTTCCCCTTGAAATAACATTACGGTAAATTGCGGCAATAAGGGTGTAATGAGAATTGATGTATTCAAAATTATTTTTGAGAATACTAAAAGACAGTTTTTTTTTTTTATTATTATTATTGCTGCGTATTTGTGTTGATTAGAATAAATATGAATGTAAGTTCTTTAAGAATTTTTAAAATAAAAATAAATTACAAAGTAACATTATTTCAATTAATAACGTTATAAATTGTATTTTTTAATCTATAATTAACATCGTATTATAAATCTATTTAATTATATGCTTTTTTAAATAATGATAGCGAAATGGTAATTTCTTTTTTTTTTTTTTTTTTTCTGAAAATAAAAAAATGAATTGATTCAAGAAATTTTACTTAAAAGTGGAAAGACCTTTGTAGTACTTTCACGTAAAGAAAAAAAAAAGTTGCAAATTGCACGTTAAACGTGGCAAATGAAGTGCGTTCGTACTATAACTAGTTTTATAAATATTTTTTGCACCGCATATTCTACTGAATGTATATTTCAGTGCACTTCATAAGCGCATATCAATTTCATTCTGTTCGAAAGGCTGTAATATCAATAAAATACGGTTGAAATAATTTTTTTTTCATTGGCCGTAATGTTACGGAAAATTTTTGACTGTCCCTGTAATTAAACTATACAACCGATTTTCATAAAATTTGAAAAGACGATAAAATTTTGCGACAATTATATATTTTAAAATATCAGGTCATTCGGTTGGGTGGTTTTTGTTCTGTTATATGCAGGCGGACGGACAGACAGACGGAAAGATAGACAGACCAACATGACAGATAGACGGACCGATCGACGAATATAGGTGCTACATATTTATATAATTACGATCGCACCTAAAAAAGACTGTTGCATCCTAAGTATTTTCCTCATAAAAACGATTTTTAAAATATATGATTCTGAAGTATTAATAATAACAAACTTTTTATACCACGCTTTTGTAGTGTGAAAACAATATGCTTACGAATTTGAAAGGTTTGATACAACTCAGGTAAAAATTTGCATGGCTCACCCATTGGGAAAATCTGCGTTCGAGCGTGGAAACAATTATGTAATCTTTTTCCATCAATGCATGACTAAATCTGTCATTTTTTGAAAATTCAGACTCGAGAGAATTGAACAATTGTTTAAACATTTTATAATTAGACAATTAATTAATAAAACTTTGTATGAAACAAAAAATAACAAATGAACTCGCAGGACGCGTTTCGAACGAAAGTTAACCAGCGTCATCAACCAATGTAAACATGCATCCGTAAGGAGACAAGGTCAAAAATGAACAGTAAAGGCATATCGGAGAGCTTACAAAGAATGCGACAGTGGGCGCTAGCTTAAAGGTAAACACCAATCACAGAGGAGCACATGCAGAAGAGGAAAGTATTTCCGAAATGATTAAAAAAATTAACAGAAAAGAAAAAATAATAACATATTAAAATAATAAATGAATTAATACATAAAATAAAAGAAGTAAATTTAGAAAATGAAACTAAAAGAGAAAACACATGAGAAACATTAGATATAAAAGAGAAGAGTTTTTTTTTTTAAATAAAATGAAAAGAAACGAGGAAGGAAGGGATAGAATTACAAAAGTAATTTCCTAGCTTAAGTGTGAAAAGGAGATGATGAGAAATCATTAACAAGTTTATCGGAATTTTTAAAAATAAAAATTGCTTCATGAAAATCCAAGTGAGTGGGAGATACAGGAGAATAAATAATTTTTAATTAAATAATAATTTATTAACACATTGTTTTCATTTTTTAGGAAAACGCATCGTTCAGAAAATTATTTCAATCTTAAATTTTTAAAACAATTTTTGAGACATGACAATCAAAGAAAAATAGACATGAAGTAACAACAGATTATAATGATAAATGTACCATGGTTATCTGAAAATGGGGAAAAAAATCCTTTTTTTATCATCAGAATTACAATTTGTGGAAATTGCATGCGTCTGGGAAGGAAAATGATTCTGTAAGTGTACCAGAAACATTCCTGCTATCCAATAAAGAAAGACAGAGAAAAACAAAACAGAGTAGGTTTAAAATGTTTCTCGAAAAAGAAAACAAAAATCCCGCACTTCAAAATACTAGTTTTCCTGACACATTCGCGAGCTCATTTTTACCATAAAAATTCGAAGGAATGGCTACTGAAGTGATTTGGAATCGAACAGCTTTTTGCATTTATCGCTAAATGTATGACATATTGAGTTATAAGCAATTGGTATCTCATGATGACTTTGTCAGGCGATCGCATTTGAAAATTCGGTTCTAAACTACAAAAAATGTATTTTATGGAAATTTATTTGCGTTTATCGACAAACAAAACTTGTATTCGATTTCAGAGTTTCGTTCGAAGAGGAGTCACAAATGGCATGTATCAGTGATTAACAAATCGAAAATTTTACGCCAAACGTGGCAAATGAGATGCGTTCGTACTATAGCTAGTTTTATAAATATTCAGATCTTGGTGCAATAGGTGTTGCATTCTTATGCAAAAATGCATGAATACAAAATTTATTGCTATTATATACATTAAATTTAGTAATACGGAAATAATATGAATTCATCTTAAATAGGACGTAATCAGCATGACAACCTAAAATCATTACCTATCATGGGATACCACTGAATTAATTACATATGATAAGATTTAATAGAATGAAGAAAATTTTATTATTATATTTTTAAGTTTTGATTCGATTTTCATAAAATTTGAAATGACTCGACAAAATTCTGCAATGATTATGTATATTAAATTTTAAACCATTTGGTTGGGTATTTTTTTTTCTTTTTTTGCGCTGTTATATGGAACAAACAGATAAGCAGACGGATGTACCAGACGAAAACTGTAGGGCGCTACTTATTTATATGTATAAATACGAACGCACCTAAAACTGACATTACGAATTTTTTGTCTGTGAATAACATTTGAAATGCCGTTGAAAGTTGCACTGTTATTTGCGGACCAGACCTATAGGTGCTACGTATTTATATAATTATGAAAGCACTTAAAAATGACTTCTTTAATATTTCAGAATGCAGCCAGCTTAAATAAGAGAACAGTCTTATATATTAAATTTGCTTTGAAAGATTCCCCAACCCTCTTTCTCCTCATATAGTTTCCAAAGTCAATTACCGTATTTATAATATTCTGCAAATATAAAAAAAAGAACAAAAGGTTTCGGTTATTCCTTTTCCTTTTTTAAAGACAAAATATTCGAAACTATATTTTGGAACCCTATTTTTTGTAACTAAACAGACTTGTTAAACCATTAGTAATTTATTTACGGATGAATTAATTCTGATTACATTTTCACAATTTGATCATTAATAAGTCTAGAAATTTAGAAAAAAATATTCATGAATTAATTATAAGTAATGTTCCGCATTTAAACAAGATGTCTTATTAATTCTTTGATACAAATTATTTTTAAAAGGTTTTATAAAAATTGGATTTCAGCCAAAAATGGAAAATTAGACTCACAATATATTTATTGCTTTATTTTATTTTAATTTATTTATTTATTTATTTTTCCTAAAAGAATTTTTTGATAAATATTTTGCGATATAAATACAATACTTAAGGAAATTCCAATGTATTTTCTTAATGCAACGAAACGTTTACTCATTACCATATATATATATATATATATATATATATATATTTGTGTGTGTGTGTGTTCTAGAGTTATTTATGATTGGAAAAAATTACTTTTTGAGCACAACATGAAGTTTGCTTTTGATTATTATTTATAAAACTGATTTCTTTATTTAATTATGTAAAAAATGCTTAAAAGTTTCGATTTCTATGCACACGCGTAATAAATGTTCCTGAAATTTTTATTGACTTGCAGTTTTTGAAATAGGGGTGATCTACATATAAAAAGTTGTACTAACTATGAATTTTTAAATGCTAACATCTGCAGTTGATGTCTGTTTTTTTGAGTTCATCGGATAAAAAAAAGCCGAAAAAATGTATAGTTTGCCTATGGTTATCTTCAATCTTTGTATAGATATAAGATGCCAGAGGACGCCAAAGTTAAATACGCATGGCAAACATTAATTTGTAATTTCCTAAAAAATCATCCAATTGAAATGTGTAATTTTAATGATAAACAATGAATAGACCCAAACACATTCCAGGCTTTTTTTTCTCCAAACATATTTTTAATTTTGAAAAATCTTTAAACATACATATTAAAAACAATCTGAACAATTGCTTGCAATTATTTTTTCCGTAAAACGCACCACAACTGTGAAAAATAGTTAGCTTTTGATATCTGTTTTTGGAGTTCATCGGATCAAAAAAAGCTGAAAAAATGTACAGTTTGCCTATGGCTATCTTCAATCTTTGTATAGATATAAGATGTAAGAGGACGCCAAAGTTAAATACGCATGGAAAACATTAATTTGTAATTTCCTAAAAAAACCTCCAATTGAAATGTGTAATTTTAATGATAAACATTGAATTGACCCAAACACATTCAGGCTTTTTTATCCCAAACATATTTTTAATTTTGAAAAATCTTTAAACATACATATTAAAAACAATCTGAACAATTGCTTGAAATTTTTTTTTTTTTTTTTTGCGTAAAACGGACCACAACTGTGAAAAATAGTTAGCTTTTGATATATGTTTTTAGAGTTCATCGGATCAAAATAAACTGAAAAAATGTACATTTTGCACATGGTTTTCTTCAGTCTTTGTAGCGATATAAGATGTCAGAAGACGCCAAAGTTAAATACTCATGGCAAACATTAATTTATATTTTCCTAAAAAGTCAGCCATTGAAACATGTAATTTTAATGATAAACAATAAATGGACCCAAACTCATTCCAGGCTCTATTTTTTATTCCAAAACATATTTTTAATTTTGAAAAATCTTTAAATATTCATGTTAAAAACAATCTGAACAATTGCTTACAATTATTTTTTTCCGTAAAACAAACCACAACTGTGAAAAATGTGGGCGTGTAGGATTACAGATATTAATCTTAATGTTAATTTTCTACGTTCTAAGGGGATCGTATCTTATTTTCAAAGTATCCTTAGAAAAAAAATCTTAGTTACTTATCGGAAAAAAAGAGAATTTTCTTTACTTTTTAAATGAATTAACATTTTATGTAAAATTTCTGTTAAAATTTTCTGGTATGTCATTATGAGTGTTTTCGGTATTTTTCTGAGATCTTTACTTTTTTTCCGAAATTTATGGTTAACCGCTCACAAATATTCTTTTATAATTCTATGAAGATTTTAGAAAATACATAATCTATTCAAATGAGTTTCCCATCTGAGAGAAAATGTGTTCAGGCTGGGACTCGAACCCCGAAACCTTCGCTCTAATTGCCAATACTGTACCATTTGAACTATCTGGACGACACCCTATCCAACAGAATATTCGGTCCAATTAGCAATTTTTCAATCGTATGATTGTGTTTATAATTTAGAAAAATTAATTATTACAAAATCTACTTCTTTTTGTGTTAATTTTACCCGTGAAAAACAAATATGGTATCAAAAAAAGGGCGCTAACATTTGAAAAATCAAAGTTGATACATTGTTTTATTATGTAGATGATCTCTACTCTAAAATGCATTGATATTCGAAAAGAAGATTCAAAAGATGTCAGAAGTAGGTCTTAGCATTTAAAAAACCAAAGTTAGTACTAATTTTTATATGTAGACGACACCTATTTAAAAATTTGCAAGTCAATTCCTGCCGAATGTTACTTCTGGAATCTCTATGTGATAATTTGGTGATAAAAGAATATGGGGATTCCTTTATCTTTTGATCGACGGTACCTTTAATAACGTAAGTAGACAGAACGGAAATGTTTTGAAAAATAATTTAAACAAAGGTAATTTTAAAACAATACATTTATTTATATGTAACATTATGCGCCAACAAGACAGTTTTTTCTTTCTTTTTTACATTTAAATATAATTAATATTCTAGATATTTTTCGAAACACCTCTTAACACAATTATTGCGTATAAAATGCTTTAAATTTCATATTTCTATTCTTGCGCTTAATAAATGTTCCTAAAATTATTATAAATCATTATCTCTAAGGCAATGGCATTCAACTGAATTTGCATTTCATACATACGCATCTTTGAAATGATTTAGAACACCTCTTTGCAATATTTACAAATAAATTATCGATTTCACTCCGAACAGAATAAATTATTCCTTATTTTCTGTGTATTACAAGTTAAGTATCGATCAACAGTCGCTGAGGGAGATATAAATGTCTCATTTGTTCCATTATAAATCGATACCATTTTTGTGCAACTGAAACTGTGACTTATCATTGTTGATTTACCTAGTGTAAGATTCGATATCGCATTACAAAGCAACCGCTTATTATATTCACTTAAATAAATGCAGAGCTATATTTTATGTATACTACAAGCTTGTCTGCTTTCGTTTCTTGCAACGATTTAATGAAATGCATGCAAGGATCAGCTTTTGCTATTATTTTTTATTTTATTAAAATATGTTACATATTGTGTATTTTTACAGAGTATTACAATAAAAATATTTAAACAAATATATTTTTTAGACTCTGTTGAAATAGATTAATAGAATTTGATAACACTAGAATAAGTACGGAGTGATATTTTATGTATACAAGCTTGTCTGCTTTCGCTTGTAGCAATAATCTAGCAAAATGCGTAGATCGTTTTTTTTTTCTTTTTACTTTTATTAAAACATGTTGTATAGAGAGGTTTTTTTTTTACAGAGTACTATAATAAAAGTATTAAATAAACAAATGAGTCTTAGAGGCTGTTAATATCGATTTTGATAACACTATAATAAGTACAGAGACAAATTTTAATATACATGCTCGTCTGCTTTCGTTCATAGAAACAATTTAATTAAATGCAAGATCAGCATTTTTTAACACTTTCCAACAAAGTTGCAAAAGTCTTTATGACTTCGGTTTGTCTGTCTGTCTGACCGTCTGTCCGCGCTCTAATTCCCGTATATATACTCGGATTGCCCTGAAATTTTTGGATGTTATTGACGTTTACCATAGCACGTTCCCTCTTTCAAACGAAGTTTGTAGCATGTTTAGTTCATTTACAGGGACAGTCAAAAGTTTTCCGCTACATTACGGCCTATGGGAAGAAATCGTTTCAAATGATGTTACACGCTTTCAAACATAAGAAAATTGATATGCATTTATGAAGTGCTCTGAAATATGCATTCTGTAGAATATGCAGTGCAAAGAATAGTTATTAGTCATTTACAGGGCTATATAAAAGACATAATGATATAGAGGTGGAGGGTATTGTTTGCGGCGAATTTTAATTGTGTTAAATTATAAAAATATATTTTATATGAGGTTACTGAAAGGCAAAATCTGCATCATAATTTAAAGATAATCGGGAAAAAACCCCTCCAAAGTGCAATTTTTTTTCAGAATTTTGTTATTTATAAGTAAAAAAGAGATTAAACCATTGTTAGTCTGAACAAAATACCTAGTATGTAAAAACTGCTTTGGTAATTTAAGGGCCAGTTGACTTTTAAATCGAATAGAACATAGAAAATTGTTTTAATCTTTATAAAAATCCACTTAATTTGTAAAGTTTTAATAAAAACAGTTTTGAAAATCGTATGTTAGAACAAAAGCTGATAAAAACAGCACAGCTATATACAACATTGGAATATTTCATTTTAATACTTATTTTTTCTAAACTGTTATGTTGCAGATTTTAAAGAAAAGGCTAAATATATTTCCAAGACTCATTAACATTTTGTACAGAAAATGATTGTATGCAAAATGATATAACATTTGATTCTTCAGTTACTATTTATAAAATTTTGTTTAGTGATACGTTTTTATAATTTACATATATTTTTTTTCCGAATTATCAAATATTTACACTGTACTATAGAATGAATGCAAATTTTTCATTAGATTGTAAGTCACTTTTATAAGACAGTATATGTTTATGCAATCAGGATAATGAGGAAATTTCGAGATATAATAAAAGAACATGAAGCAGATCTTAGATTCATTAAATAGTCCCCATACTGCGTTAGCAAAATTAGCTCAAACTCAACCTATAAAGTTTGATTTCAATAAATCCAAAATTATCTTTTGTACAAGTAATTACCAGGATATAATTATAAGAGAATCCCTTGAAATAATTTCCAATGAAGGTATAGTATGTAAAGATACATCGTCATATGACTTCCATGAAGTCTGGAAAGAGTTGCTGCATAGTAGATGAAATCTTGTTTTGTTAAAAAATTGAATACCTTTTCCTCTCGATTGATCTTCCATACTACCCTTAAATTACAATGGTCACTCCTTGACGAATAAGCTCAAAGAGAAAAAACTTCATTTAAATAAACACTGACGATGGCCGTGTGAATTTGGCCGAAAACGTTTTGGGAATTTAATTTGATTTTTAATGTATTTTTAAGGCATTTTAATGTGTTTTAAATACTTTTATGTTATATATTTTAAATAATTTTATATTATATAAAGCCATTTTAGTACGTTTTTTTTTGTGGTTTATACGAATTTTAAGTATATGTCATACTATTTAAAAAAAGAAATAGCTAATATGGTTATTTTATCTGAATGTTATCGTGAACGCAATGAGAAAAAATATGCATACTTGTCGCTTAAAAATCTTAAAAGTTAAATATAGTTATTTTCTTCAAAAGCAAAATTCAAAACAGTAAGGTTGTTTAAATAGTCCTTTAGCATGATATACACGTATGTAAAAAAAAAAAAAAAATGTGAAAGGACCTTTAAAAATTTTATAACTTTTGATGTATTAAAGGTGAACTGTTTACTGAAAAGCATTTTTGTAATATGCCACTTTTTGATACAACATACCACTTTTCCGAGGATCATATCTATTTTAACATCTGTAATAATTTTCTATTTACTTACTATTATTTGTAAGGCGAACTGATATTACTTAGTTTTCTATGCATGAAGTCAGATTCCTTATTGAATATGGAATAACGGGCAATTCGATTACTTTAGCAAATAGCTATTAGATTTCTTGTACTGCTTATTAGTGTAACAGAATTCTGTGTATAGCGATTATTTTTAATAGGTAGGAGGATGGAACAATCAGGGTCATTAATAAAACATGATAAAACGCGCAGTATTTCCTGAACTAAACTAAAAAGGGAAAATAAAACAATAAAATTTTAGATGCATGGATCTATCGCAGTGGTTTTCAGCCGGTGTGCCGCGACGCAGTGCCTGCGCCATGAAAGAACCTCAGATGTTCCACAAAAATTTTAAATTTAAATTTTAAGTAAATCCAAAAAAAAAATCAATGGTTTAATACCTAACATTTTATATTATGATAAAATACGACAAAATTCCCAATATATTCTGAACTCACCTAAAAGGGAAAAATGAAGAAAAAAAAAGTTAAGAAATATCGATCCATCGCAGTGACTCTCCATCGGTGTGCCGCGGCATAATGGTACGCCCTGATAAGATCTCGGATATATTACTATAATTTAAAATTTTAATTTTAAGTAATTAAAAGAAAACATCATGCTTTAATATGCAACATTTTATAGTATGCGATATGCTTTTAAATAAGATTTAGTGTCATAAAGTTACATTCATTGAAATTTTATTTCACTGCCTATGTACTCTTTGAAAGAGTACGCTGGGAAGTATACGATTTACTTTGAAATAAGATTTAGAGTCATAAAGTTACATTAACTAAAATTTTATTTCTCTGTCTATGTACTCTTTGAAAGGGTACACTAGGAAGTATGGGATTTACCTTGAAATGATATTTAGAGTCATAAAATTACATTAACTGGAATTTTATTTCTCTGCCTTTGTACTCTTTAAAAGAGTACGCTGGGAAGTATGCGATTTACTTTGAAATGATATTTAGAGTCATAAAGTTACATTAACTGGAATTTTATTTCTCTGCCTATGTACTCTTTGAAAGGGTAAACCAGGAAGTATGTGATTTACTTTGAAATAAGAATTGGAGTCATAAAGTTACATTAACTGAAATTTTATTTCTCTGCCTATGTACTCTTTGAAAGGGTACACTAGGAAGTATGGGATTTACCTTGAAATGATATTTAGAGTCATAAAATTATATTAACTGGAATTTTATTTCTCTGCCTATGTACTCTTTGAAAGAGTACGCTGGGAAGTATGCGATTTACTTTGAAATGATATTTAGAGTCATAAAGTTACATTAACTGGAATTTTATTTCTCTGCCTATGTACTCTTTGAAAGGGTACACTAGGAAGTATGTGATTTACTTTGAAATAAGATTTAGAGTCATAAAGTTACATTAACTGGAATTTTATTTCTCTGCCTATGTACTCTTTGAAAGAGTACGCTGGGAAGTATGCGATTTATTTTGAAATGATATTTAGAGTCATAAAGTTACATTAACTGGAATTTTATTTCTCTGCCTATGTACTCTTTGAAAGGGTACACTAGGAAGTATGTGATTTACTTTGAAATGATATTTAGAGTCATAAAGTTACATTAACTGGAATTTTATTTCTCTGCCTATGTACTCTTTGAAAGAGTACGCTGGGAAGTATACGATTTACTTTGAAATGATATTTAGAGTCATAAATTTACATTAACTGGAATTTTTTTTCTCTGCCTATGTACTCTTTGAAAGAGTACGCTGGGAAGTATGTGATTTACCTTGAAATGATATTTAGAGTCATAAAGTTACATTAACTGGAATTTTATTTCTCTGCCTATGTACTCTTTGAAAGAGTACGCTGGGAAGTATGCGATTTATTTTGAAATGATATTTAGAGTCATACAGTTACATTAACTGGAATTTTATTTCTCTGCCTATGTACTCTTTGAAAGAGTACGCTGGGAAGTATATGATTTACTTTGAAATAAGATTTAGAGTCATAAAGTTACATTAACTGAAATTTTATTTCTCTGTCTATGTACTCTTTGAAAGGGTACACTAGGAAATTTGGGATTTACCTTGAAATGATATTTAGAGTCATAAAATTACATTAACTGGAATTTTATTTCTCTGCCTATGTACTCTTTGAAAGTGTACGCTGGGAAGTATGCGATTTACTTTGAAATGATATTTAGAGTCACAAAGTACATTAACTGGAATTTTATTTCTCTGCCTATGTGCTCTTTGAAAGGGTACACTAGGAAGTATGTGATTTACTTTGAAATAAGATTTAGAGTCATAAAGTTACATTAACTGGAATTTTATTTCTCTGCCTATGTACTCTTTGAAAGAGTACGCTGGGAAGTATACGATTTACTTTGAAATGATATTTAGAGTCATAAAGTTACATTAACTGGAATTTTATTTCTCTGCCTATGTACTCTTTGAAAGGGTACACTAGGAAGTATGTGATTTACTTTGAAGTAAAATTTAGAGTCAAAAGTTACATTAATTAGGATTTTATTTATAGGCATATGCACCCTTTGAAAGAGTACGCTGGAAAATCATTAAAATGATCTCATATCTTCAGATAATTTTAACCCTTTGAACTCCGGAGGTGGCTCTCACACACTACAGGAGTTGCAGGTATCGCGAGTAAATCGGGGCTCTAAATGCTCTGGACACCACTAATTTCTTACAGTTTATTTCGTCATCTTTAATTGCAGATAATTCCCCCTTTTGCCACGTTCTTTAACTTTATCTATATTTCTTTTTATTTCTTAGTCGAAGTTCATTTTTCTCGACCTGTTTTTTCATTAAATTTTTACAACCTGTCGTTCAAACACTTTCATTCTTCTGTAGCGGGTTTGACCTACAGGTCTCGTCCAATCAAATTTCTCCTGCCTTTTGCTGTTTTACTTTTCTTCTCAGTCGCAGATTTTTCTCTGCAGTTTAACTTTTCCTCCGTACGTACTCATGCTTTGTTAGATGCTCCATCCTTCGATTTGGTATAAAGTAGGCTTTTACTAGGAGAGCCATCAAATTTCTCAACTGCCATTAGATAAGGCGAAAAAATACGTAAAATACTGTTGTTTACCGCATTTGGAGCAGGATTTACGCAAGACACCTGGTAACAATAGTGGTGAGTCAGAGTCATCTTCCGAGTTCACTGAAAGAAAAGAGTCACAATATTAAATGCAGTAAGAATTTTTTTGGTTGGAACATAATTTAAGAGTAAAAACTGTTGAAAAATTCTATCCCACAAAGAAAACATTCTAATTTAATTAAATATGAAGCTCAGATATCAATAATGATTTTAAAATTTAATGCTAATAAAAATAAAATAAGTTTATAAGACGTGTAAAATTTTTTATTAAGAATTTTAATAATTAATTTGCCCTTTTTTCTTTGCTCTAACAGAGCTTTTGTTTGTGTTAGTAAATAAATTGAAAATCACATATTCCTTTCCTAATGTTTTACATCATCATAATTTTAGTGTACCGTGGATGTTTAACTCTGGATTTAAGTGCGCCGTGAGGGAAAAAAAGGTACTATGCACTGATCTATCGAATAGATCATCCAGTACAAAGTAGCTTCAATGTATTCCGTATGTATTAATTGCATATTCCTTTGTCGACTGATGCCCTAATCTTTGATCAATTTTCCCCATAATTTCATAAGCTTATGAAATTAGAAAGACAGTTATCAAAGGCTGTTCTCAAACCTAAACTGTCTAATTTCTGACACATTTTTTTTCTCAAACACATGAAATTGACAGCTGCTCTTATTCAGAAATTATGTAATGGAACAACGTTTTTCATTTTCTTTATAGATTGAAACTATTTCAGAAAATATTGCCAAAGATGGCATTTTGTACCAAATTTCCGGAAGCAACAGCAACTGCAAGTGAAAGCAACTAAAACTGCCGTCATGATACAAATTCGATTATAACTCAAGATGTAATTTATTTAAAAAAAAAAAAAAACTGTTTGGTAACGAAAAAAAAATCACATCAATATTCACGCCTGCTCGTTTTACGCTTTCACGTTTAAAGACGAGTCTGTAAAAAAACCACGTTTTTCAGTAGGAACAAAAGTTTATTGAGAATCGCCTTAAATATATGTTCTTTTAATTTTATTCGTAAAAGAAATGCACAACATATTAGAGCTTTAGAAACTTATATACGGATAAGGCTAGGATACCTCAATCTTTTAAAACTACTAAATTAGATACATAAACGATCTCAGATTATTTACAAAATACTATGAACTGCTTAATCATCCATGCTCTAATTGGCTGTTGAAATTGTATGAAAATTTTCTAAATTGTCCATATAGGAAACAAATAACTAAGAAAAGCACTTAGCTGTGATGTGTTAATTTATTATATGAGCATATTCATGTATCTGATTTGTTCACATCTGACTTAAAACTTTTTGTATTATGAACAAACACTTATAAGCAGTTATGAGTTCGAAAATCCGAATTAAGCTGGTTTTACAGAAATAGGTTATTACATGTAATGTTGAAAATTCAGCTTGATTAAAATGAACGAAAAATAAATAGTGTCAAGAAATTACGAACACATCGAAATAAGTGATTTGGCTTTTTCTAAATAGAATACAACATACTAATGCTGATCTCTAAAAATCGATCACAAAGTTTTTACTCGCATAATTTAGTATTGATAAATCTAATTGTATGTTTATCATTAGCTTAACACTTAACTTCTGTTACGAAAATTCTGGCATAGCTACTGTGATCGGCCTCTGATGTCACCTAATCGAAAGACGAATAAAACACTAGATTAACTCATAGGATACCGTTTCTGTACTAAACAGTGGCCTTGAGGTTCTGCTCTAGAAGCTGGTAGACGGGAAGTGCTGGGTTCGAACCCAATCGCGCCCGTCGGCCTAATCGTTTGGAGTTTTCGTGGTTTTCTTTGAACCTTGGATTTCCAAGCATTAATACGTATTAGGTTCCCTTAGAAAGACCCCCACGAAGGGCACACCCCCCCTTAGGGCCTATATCCCTCGTGTTGATAATTGGCCGTCATAAACACAACCAACCAACCAACCTGTACTAAACATTATGTACAGGTCTATCATATTTAAAACTCTCCTATTCACAAGTCTCTAGTTATGTCACTAAAGCTCTAAACGAAACAGAATTTCACTAGTATCTATAGTTAATCATTTCACCGACAAAGTATTTCTGTTGCTAAAATGTTCAATTGACTAAATACCACTAGAATTTACAAAGAAAGTTATTTGTGAATAAATAAATGCCTGTCTTCACGTATTTTATAAAACAAAATGTTATTACAAAAATTCTGCTGTAAATTGTAGTTGATGGGATTTTGAGTTAAGTTGTGTTAAAATGAAGAGCTCAATGATAAAATTGGTATGTGACAATGTAAAAACAAGTTAATCCAATGATTTAAGATAATCAATGGTTCTGTACCATCTGTTAAACTGCTATTTGGTAAAGCCTAATACTAACAGTGATTTTAATTGATAAAGGACGGATTTGACAATAAACGCAAATAAACATTTAGAACTTTACAGCTCATTTTCTCTAAATTTTGATTGTGTCACTTACCAACTTTATCATCTCAGATCTTCAAATATGTATCCAGCCTTTCAAGGGATTAAACAGAAAACTACAAGTTAAATCTGAAAAGTCTTTAACTGTTAAACTGTTAAATCTGAAAAATCAGCGGTCTTTGAGACCGCTAACAACAGTTAAGGGTTAATATGTAATAAATATATAGAAATTTTTTCATTATTTGTTTTCACTTTTGTGTGTCAGTGGCAAACATCCAAGTTCTATCGCATTCATTATCGCACATGGGAACAACAGAGGAAACACGCAATGAGCAATATGACATTTTGCTTTCACCTGAAGAAATTCTGCACGAGGCTAATACAGAGTTTGGAAGGGAGGTTAAGGAGAACTGATAGTTGCCTGCAATTCTCGTAGGCCATGCTAAATGTGTCTGAACCTCAAAGCTGAACGTGCGTTGTGGCTATTGACAATATTTTGGCCCTGGAAAAACAAATGGTAAAACTACCACATGTTTATTACACTTTAAATTAACAATGCAATTTAAAATTAAATATGTCAACACCAAATTACGCGGATTAAAAAATTATGATCTTTCTTTTTATCAGTTATCGTATAACTTTATTTCAAAACATTAAAACTGAAATTTTACTATCTTAGAATTCGTGTTTTCCTGCAATGAATGGCTAAATATAGGCATAATAACCATTTACCATCTTTTGAGTTCTTCCTTAATTCCTTGCCCCTTCCCCTCTAGAAACTTTTATTTCTTAGTTCATATACAAACGATAAAGAAAGATCTTTTTTATTTACTTAATTTAAAGACTATGTTACATCCGGTGAAACATGAGTATGTAAAAAATAAAGCCTTTTGAAAATAAGATGGCAGAATATCATATTTCCCGTTTCATTAGAATATAATCCCTGATGCTTTGAAATATCTAGTAACTACACTGAAGGAACTCCGTAAACCTCTTTCATAATAATCGAAAGGGAACATGTCAAGGAGTATTCCCCACGCGTTTCATATAGGACTAATATTTAATATTATCTAAAGATTTTCTAAAGACATTTCTGAAATATTTTCAAGATTTTTGATTAAGATTAAAATGATATGCAGTATTGCTTAATGATATCCAATGTATTCTAGACGAAATCGCGTCAATAAGTAGAAAATGCATAAAAATAATTTAAATGAGAAATTTCTTCCATTATAGTTAGCGAAAATAAAAATAAATGTATAGATATAATATACAGGGTGGTTATAATTAAACTTCCCCTTATAAACAGCATCCTACAGCGCAAACGGATGAACGGAATGCAAAGAAATTTGGTATAAAGGCTATACACGAGATGCGCCCACGGAATTAAAAAAAAAAAAAAAAAAAAAAGTTCCGAAATGTCCACCAGATGGCGCTTTTTCCGGAACAAACATTAATTTTAATACAATAAACGGCCAAAACAGCCGATTTTACAATTTATTACTCATAATTCTTGTTCTGGATTGTTAATATTGCTTTTGTATTCCGTTTTGGTCGGTTATTGTGTTAAATTTAATATTTTCTCCGTAAAAACGCCATCTGGTGGACATTTTGGAACTAATTTTTTTTTTTCGAAATTCGGTGAGCGCATCTTGTGTATAGTCTGTATACTAAATTTCATTGCATTCCGCTCATCCGTTTGCGCTGTAGGATGCTGTTTATAGGGGAAGTTTAATTATAACCACCCTATATATTACGCAGATATTGAATATAAATTGAATTTCTCAAAAAAATCATATGGCGTTTATTTCAAAGTTAGAAAACAAAATGTATTAATATATTTTCAATAACTCCTTCTTTCTCTCTTCAGACTTCATGCTAACATACTTTAATACAAGCAGCATAAAAATAAATAAGGAAATTTAATATAACAGGAAGAACTTTCTTAAAAACACGAAAAAAATAAATACCGAACGCACTGTGAAAGAACAATGTCTCCCTTCATCAAGTGTAAGACGTTCTACCACATTGAAAGCAGAAGTAAGACTGGAAGTAAATGGAAACGGCAGGGCGGGTGGGAGCAAATAGCCAATAGAAAAGCAAGAAGCATCGGCCAATCGGCCAGAGAGGAATAGCGAATCAGACGATGACATAACGAAACAGAAGAAAGAAAATGGACAGAGATAAAAGAGGAAAATAAAAATTAAGGCAATAAATGAAAATTAAATTAAACAAAATAAATAAAATATTTAATTGAACTAAAAAAGTACTTCGAAGCTGCAGAACGCAGAGTGGAATAAGATATTTCTCTAAACAATAACTTCGCGATTAAGATAGTTAAATTTTCAAGAAAATTTAATTCAGAGATGCAATTGACGTTAAAGATAATTTTAGAATTTTGAAAATTAAATCTAAAGCCGAAATCCGTGAATTTTTGGTGATAAAAGATTTTATACTTTCTTTATTAGGGACATAACGGGGATTTAATTTTAGCAAGTTTCCATATTTCTTTTAGTTTGAACTGTATATGACATAAATGACAGTCAGTACAAGGAGCATTATAGACGCAGACAACCACAATCGTCCTTCGGACAGAGTCAATCTATTCATCAGGGTCAATCTATTCATCTACTAACAAATAAATATTTAAATCAATTTCTTTTTGAAAATCTTAAATTTTATTTTAATTTGAAAATTAGTCAAAAGTGGTCCAAATTCAGCAACTGGTCGCCTAAGGTCGCCTAAGGAAATGGACTCCCAGTCTTCTAAATTGGACCAAATAATATCATGTGGTTTTAATGACTAGGGAATATAATTAATTTTATTAAAAGCAAAGATTGCGATTAATGAAACTAGCAAACAAAATAACAGCAATGAAATATAATGAAAGCAAATATCAGAAAATAAGAGTAATTGTTTTAAATCAAAATGTATTCAAAATATAAATCAAAGTTATCTGTAATTAAGACTAGAAATTATGGAACTAATTGTCAGTTACTTGAATATCATGTCAGGAGTGATGCAAAGCTTATACATGAATTTTGTTTATTGTTTTAGTTTTCCAGCGCACACAACATGGAACCGTATATGGCAATCTGAACACTGAATCATTTCTGCTATTTTATTTTTCTTACAAATTAGCCAAAACCGATCATCACTGACTAGATTTTTCTTTTTAGATTCTGAATTATCAGACTTTTTTTCTTGCAACAGAAGTTTTCTTTACATTATGTTTGTAGTTCTTCTCTTCCATCATTTTCTTGCTAATTGTCGTACGCCTATTTTTTTTAAATTCGATGTTCCAATTGCTTTTGTGCTGTGAAAGCTTCCTTTTTGTCTTTTTTTTTTTTCATTTCAAGGTTTATATGGTTATGATGTTAACACAACTGTTTTTTGGCTCTCTCTGTACTTTGACTTAACTGAATTTAGCAAGAGAAATAACCTTTCTAATGATTTTTTTTTTACTTTTGGGGAGGATTTGTAGCTGTAGCCTTGTTGCAGTTCGATTTCTTCACAACTTACTGCCTATTTTTTTGTTTCCTATATCTTTAACAGCTTTTGCTGTCACGGGTGTTTTTCTTCCAGACATTTTCTCTCTGTCTTTTTCAACATTTTCATCAAGGTTTGAGATTTTATGCGTTTTAATGGCAAAAAAGTATAATTCCACCTTCCAGAACTGTTAAAAGTCTTCCATCACATATATCTTGCAGGAGGAAAATATTTCAATTCAACACTGTAAATCAAACATGCCATAGGAATAAAGAATTCAAACAAAATAAATACAATTACATACAAGATAAAAGACATTGCAAACAAATCTATTGCATAGCCATGTAAAAATATGTTTATGTTTATATAGGTCTAAACTGTATAAAACATTAATCCAGATATACAAAAAAAAACTTGCATGGAGATAGTAATCCATTATAAAATATAAAAAAAATAGTGTACAAAGCGTACCGTCCTCGAAATTCATTACTTACTTTTCAAATTTATGATCGCATATCTGGTCCAATTTAAGCAACTTAAGTTGGCCCAATTACGGCAACTGCGCCATTTTTTAAAACAGTTAATTTCAAGACTAAGAACAAAAACGAAATCAAACAAATCCGCGTGAAAAATATGTGCAATAAACAGATGAATTCATGTATGTACATAAAAACATAACAACTTACCTTACTTTTAAAATATTCACTTACGTTTAGTAGGAAAAAATATGATCAAAACAGCTAACTTTAAGTTTTTTTTAATTGTCTGAAAGCAGCACGTGGTAGGCGGCTGCTTCTTCTAATCATGAGTGACGTCATTCTGATGAGCAGGATTTCAGCGGTAGATGGAGTCTCTTGCTGTAATTAACGGCAGAATGGCAACGGTCCAATTAAAGCTGCGGTCCAAATATAGCTACTCTTCCCTAAATATTTATTATCTTCCTTTTATCCTTGTTCTCTTTTGTCTCTGATTTGTTTTACCATTTCTGCACGATTGGTTGGTTGGTTGTGTTTATGACGGCCAATTATCAACACGGGGGATATAGGCCTAAGGGGGTGATTGTCCTCCGTGAGGGGTCTGGGTAAGGGAACCTAACTCGTATTTACACTTGGAAAATCCAAGGTTCGAAGAAAACCACGAAAACTCCAAACGATTAGACCGACGGGCGCGATTAGGATCGAACCCAGCACCCCCGTCTACCAGCTTCGAGGGCAGAACATCTCAGCCACTGGTTACCCTTTCCACACTTCTTCTGTTTTACTCTGCCATATACTTATTGGCTGTGGCTATCTGTCTGATTAGCTGATGCCTCCTGCTTTTCTATCTATCCTTTTTTTTTTCTTTCATTTCTCTTCAGTCTCCTATTTGCTTTCAAAGTCTAACCCGTCCTGTTTGTGTCTGATGCAGAGATACACCGTTCTTTCCAAACACCTTGTGCATTTTTCATTTTGTATAGTGTTTTAAAGAAGTTTCATTATTTTATCAACAATTATACCAGTTTTTATAACATATTATTAGAAGAAAATTTAAGGATAAAAAATAACTAACCAAATTCTAAAGCCAGCATTAGGAGAAAAAAAGATTATAGTGATTCTTCCTCGCAATAAATCAAGAATAAACATACACCTTTCTTTAACACACATAAATAATTACCTATCAGTTACAAAAAAATTATTATTATGTAAAATTTACACTTTATGATATGAAAAAAATGTTTCACAAATGCTTTTGAGGCCTTTGTTCGAGTTTTGTAAATTCCTCTTATTCACAAAGTCTTATACCATTGAAACTATAGGAATTTGATTAATCTGCATAAAGCAACTATAAAACTCTTTTCAAATGATGAATAACTTTTTAGAAAAGTTATAATACATAGTCTCTTTTCATGTAACATTTTTATATCATTTGGTGATGTAAACATAATAAAGGGAGCAGCTTGTGTAAATGAAAATTATAACGAAATGAAAGATTCCTATGTTTTCTACTATGCTATAATACGAGAGAGAGGTTTTGTAATTCATGGAAATCATACCGGCAAATCATTGAAAGACCTTTACATAATACTGAAAGGATGTCTAGAAAGGTTTTCATGTATTACTTTATGGGTGATTATGAAATTGTATCTAAAAGTAATTTTTTCTGGCATATTTCGTAAATTTATAACTATTAAGATATTTAGCTGGATATATTTTTGACAATTATTAATGGATACATAATCGACCAATTTTGGAAGAATAATTAAAAAATATTAAAGAAGACCGAAAAAAATTCAAATGAATTATTAATTAATGGTATAGTAAAGGATTATTTCTACCATTGTCTTAACCCCCTCACTGACAAGCCCGTGTTAATACGTTCACTAAGCTCCAGGTTTCACTGCAATACAAATAATATTTAAAATAATATAATTCTATTGATTTAATGTATTTTTAATACATTGAACAATGATTAATACTTCTAAGGATTGCATTCATATTCGTTATTAAGCTTTTTTATAAAATGTTCAAAGAATAATTTTTTTTAGCATTTAAAACCAAGTGAAGAGAAAACAACATTACAATTTTGCCCTTTTCCAAGACAGTCGGAGGGGAGCACTATCTGAAAATGCACATTATTATAATCACAGTAATTTAAACATATAACAAAATATGTCACACATAAACTGCTAAAATTTTCTGCTTTCTTTGATATTTTTTAGAATAACAATGTTTTTAATTTGTTTTTACTATTTTAATTGAAATTTATGTGTAAATATCAATAATTTTTTTCAATCATTTATGGAATAAAAGAAGCAGATTTATTTAAGCTAAAATTCATACAAACGAAAGAATCTAAAACTAATGTACAAAATATAGGAAAAAACTTGTTTAAAATGAAAAATACTTTACCAAAATTCAGATAAATATACAGTTAAAATATAGTAGCTATAATTTACAATTATATACTGATTTGGTAGTTCTGAAAGATTGTTAAATATTCTTAACGATTATCGTAGAGTTTGAAAAGTATTTAGGAAGAATTGCTAAACAGATAAAGTAGCACATATAATTTCTTCTGTGCTGAATCTGTTGTTTGTTCTGATTGATAAATGGTCTTCAAAATTACACCACGAAGTTTTTATCTCAAATATATATACAAGTATATATATATCTATAGTTAAAACATGCCTGTAGTTTATAGTCAAAATAAGTTAATTTTATTATAAGATATAAAGTTTCGATAAGATTGAATATTTAGAAAAAAAATATTTAACAAAATTAGAATCCTGTGTAAAAGCAGCTTTAAAGAGGCATTAATTAAACTGTTAAAGAACAACAAAATAGTAATAATAACAGAAAAAAGTGACTTTTGTAAGATTGAAAAAAGTCTAAAATTTTATACCGGAAAAATAACGAAAGAAAATACTTATTTAAAAAAGTTATTATAGTGCGCAACAATGTGCATGTCGTGTAAATTAGATACCTAACTATCTGTTTTAAACAAATGGGGAACGCATAATACTAAAAATAACACAAAAATTTTATCAAAGTAAAAACTCAGAAATGTTCTACAGCAACATATTTTTTAACCAATGTAAAAGTAACTGGATATTAACAATTTGCGACTGAACAACTCCGATATGGAAAATACTTACTCCGATGCAAGAATACATTAATTTTAAGTATGTAAAAAATAATTTTAAAAACTTAGAACATAAAAAATATATGTATTGATTAATAAATATTTTTTTCACATTAGCAATAAACAGAAAACTGCATGCTTCTCTTGAATTTTGTCATGTTTTAAATACAAAATTGTAAAAAAAGACGAACTTACCTTTGTAAAAATCTATTTTTGGACTTCTCCAGACTTTTTGAATGAACAAAATTTACGAAGTTCATTTTAGCACAAACGATGCGAAACTGCTCATATGATAAATAAAACTCTGTCGTGTAAATTTAACCCTGTGTTGTCGTATATTGAGCATTCCATGAACATTTTATATTGACTGCTATGTTTGAAGATAACGGCTATAAATAAAATTACCTTTTAAAGCCCGTTGTATAAGTAACATTGACGTACGTTGCAGATATGCAACGCGGCAATACAAACGGATAATTTTATTTTCAACATAAAAGAAAATTCTGTCAAACTTCACAATGTGTCATATCGTCCAAGTAAACTGGTTTAGTAACAGTATTTTATTTTGTTAATCTAACCTTATCATAATTTTCTTTTTTTTTTTCCCTTTTTTTTTTTTTTTTTTTTTTTTTTTTGAATTTGTAATTACTTTACATTAAAGCACAAATGCTCAATGTTAAGAAAAATTTCTTTTCAAAAATATCATTGAAAATTATTTTAAAATTTGTAAAAACTCACCACTGAGCAAGCTTTCATAAAAAAAGTCCTTCCGGCCAGTGCCGGGAGAAAGAGGTAGCTTTCATATTCCTTATTTTTAAAAAGCAAGCTTATATTATTCAAACACACGAAGCTCAATTTAGTGGAAACCGATTATAGGAGATTCAATCCTAATATTTATCAATATTAAATCATTATGAATGAGAATTTCGCGAAATAAGTCAGCTTTATCCAAGCTGCTTTTATTTAAAGTAACTTATATTTGGTTGCCAAATTCGGCGATATCTTGAAGTTCCTGCCATTTTAAGACAACATGGTGGATGAGGCTAACGAGTGAACTTGGTTGAGGCCTTAGTAATTCCTGTGCACATGCTCACTCACATCGGAATCGGTTGATATATACAAGTTCTGTCGCAGGCGAAAAATCAGATTTTTCAAAATGTCACCCACATTAGAAATTCAAACTGCTATATCTGAGGCATTTTCTGAGATGAAGACAAAACAAAAAATGCTCCGAAATCCTTATATCATGGTCAAATACTAAGAAAGAAACCTTTTTCAATTTCTAATTCTTTTGCACCTTACTTTAAATATAATTTTTTATTTAATTTAATGGCCTCCATTTTGAAACAAGATGGCTGATGAAGCTGGCCATCCAACTTGGTCGAGACATTACGATATACTATCCACATGCCTTCTTACATCGAAATAGGTTAATAAATACGCGTGTTATCACGTGACAAATATCAGATCCTTTCAAAATGTCAGCCATGCTAGAAATTCAAAGTGCTATAATTCAACCATTTTTTAAGATATATACGAAACAAAAACTGCTCCGGAATCTTTGTATCAAGGTCAAACACATAAAAAAATCTTTTTCATTTTTCAATTTTTTGATAACTCATTTTAAATTTAAAATTTAATTTTTTTAAAAAATGGCAGCCCTTTTGAAAGAAGATGGCGAATGAAGCTGACCAACGAACTCGGTCGAGACATTGGTATGTACTATGTACACACCATGTTACATCCAAATCGGCTCATAAATACGCCTGTTATTGCGTGACAAAAATCAGGTTGTTTCAAAATGTCAGCCACAATAGAATTTCAAAATGCTATAACTCAGCCATTTTTTTAGATATAGAAGAAACAAAAACTGTTCCGGAATCTTTGTATTAAGGTCAAACACATACAAAAAAATCTTTTTCATTTTCCAATTTTTTTTGGTACCTCATTTTAAATTTTAAATTTTTAAATTTTTTTTAAATGGCCACCATTTTGAAACAATATGTCGGATGAAGCTGGCGAACGAACTCGGTCGAGAAATTGGTACGTATTATGTATACACCAAGGTACATCCAAATCGGTTCATAAATACGCCTGTTATCGCTTGACAAAAATCAGGTCGTTTCAAAATGCCAGCCCCGCTAGAAATTCAAAGTGCTATAAATCAGCCATTTTTTAAGATATAGACAAAACAAAAACTGCTCCAGAATATTTGTATCAACGTCAAACACATATAAAAAAATATTTTTCAATTTTCAATTTTTTGGTAACACATTTCAAATTTCAAATTTTTTAAAAAAATTTAAATGGCCGTCATTTTGAAACAAGATGGCAGATGAAGCTGGCCAACGAACTCGGTCGAGACATTGGTACGTATTATGTATACACCAAGGTACATCCAAATCGATTCATAAATACGCCTGTTATCGCGTGACAAAAATCAGGTCGTTTCAAAATATCAGCCAAGGTTGAAACTCAAAGTGCTATAACTCAGCCATTTTTTAAGATATAGACGAAACAAAAAAAGCTCCGGAATCTTTGTATCAAGGTCAAACACATAAGAAAAAAATATTTTTCAATTTCAAATTTTTTGGTATCACATTTCAAATTTTAAATTTTTTAAACTTTTTTAAATGGCCGCCATTTTGAAACAAGATCGCGGATGAAGCTGGCCAACGAACTCGGTCGAGATATTTGTATGTACTATGTACACACCGAGTTTCATCCAAATCGGTTCATAAATACGAGAGTTACAGTATGACAAAAATCAGATATATATATATATATATATATATATATCACGGATATATACGGATATATATCAACTTTTGAACGGATGGTGGTTTCGGGGTCTGGGGGTCATGATCGATGAAAATATACCAAAATTTTTTGAAATCGCTTTCCTCCGAACGGCTGCAATAGGTAGCTTTTTGTAATGAAAGCTACCTAATACTTCCCCTACCCCTATATGATAATGTAAAAAATGAAATTATGCGATATGATGTATGAGTTATAAAAGAAAAAGCAATATTCACAAATCGTTGGGATCAATGTTATACATTTCAGGAATTCGAAACTGGTTTTTATTATGTGAACAAATATGAATTACAAATTTCAGGGCAGAAAAGTTTCAGAGCAAGAAATAGCACTTTATCGTTAAAAAATTACATATTTAATACAAAATATACGAATAAAAAAATACCAATTTAAAAACAATTCAGCGTAATAAATCTTGCATTTTTTCAGCAACAACCGTAATTCCCGATACTCAACTCTTTATTCTCTCTACTTTTCCAAATTGTATTATTTACGATGTAAAAAAAAGTTTGCACAGCCTTTTGAGTCATCTATATGAGGTTCGAAAATAGCACTTACTCTCAAAAGTATGTATCATCACATCTATGGAAGTTTGATTTATCCATATAAGGCAATGTAAAACTCCTTTCAAAAGATGAATAGCCATTTAGCAGAGTTAGAAAGCGTAACCTCTTTCATATCACGTTTGCATCACTTTCGAACATTAAATATAATAGAAATGCTGAGTTGAGTAGTTTAAGGTAGAATATTAAAATAGCTGTTTTGATGAAATATTTCGAAATTGTTTATTATTTTATTAGAAAATGCAATCTTTCACGATTCCAAATATGTTTTAATTTTATTCCTACAATTATCAGAAGAAGAGTTATGACCAGTTTAATACTAAGCAATGAGACAAATGCTGGAAGTGTGCGGGAAGAATGTGAACAGTGTATAAGCTTATTATGTTCCTTTCCGGAGAGTTAGAAGCGTAACCTCTTTCATATCAGGTTTGCATCACTTGGAACATTAAATATAACAGACATATTGAGTTGAGTAGTCTAAGGTAGAATATTAAAATGGCCGTTTTGGTGAAAATTTTCGAATTTTTTTTAAATTATTTTATTAGAAAGTGCAATCTTTTACGATTCCGAATCTGTGTTTATTTTATTCCTGCTGTTATTAGAAGAAGAGTTATGGCCAATTTAAGAAGAGGTAATCAGTCAAACACCGGAAGTGAAGGAAGCGTGCGGGAATAATGTGAACAGTTTTTCGATGCTTAAGTTTCTTAAGTTCCTTTTAGGAGAGTAGAAGCGTAACCTCTTTCATATAATGTTTGCACCACTTGGAACATTAAATATAATTGCCATGTTGAGTTGAGTAGCCCAAGGTAGTATATTAAAATGGCCGTTTTGGTGAAAATTTTCGAAAAAATTATTTATTGTTTTATTTGAAAGTGCAATCTTTTACGATACCGAATCTGATTTAATTTTATTCCTACAATTATTAGAAGAAGAAATATGACCAATTTAAGAAGAGGTACTGAGTCAAATACCAGAAGTGTGCAGGAATAATGTGAACAGTTTTTCTATGTATAAATTTCTTAATTTTCTTTTAGGAGAGTAGAAACGTAACCTCTTTCATATCACGTTTGCATCACTTGGAACATTAAATATAATAGCCATGTTGAGTTGAGTAGCCTAAGGAAAAATATTAAACAGTTTTGGTGAAAATTTTCGAAAAAATTGTTTATTATTTTATTAGAAAGTTCAATCTTTTATGATTCCGAATCTGTTTTAATTTTATTTCTACAATTATTAGAAGAAGAGATGTGACCAATTATTGAAGAAGTCATGAGTAAAGTACCGGAAGTGTGAAGGAATAATGTGCACATTCTTGCTAGGTATAAGTTTCTTAAGTTCCTTTTAGGAGATTTAGGAGATTTAGAAGCGTAACCTCTTTCATATCACGTAACATTGAATATAATAGCCATGCGGAGTTGAGTAGCCTAGGTAGAATATTAAAATGACGATTTTGGGGGAAGTTTTCGAATATTTTTTATTGTTTCATTAGAAAGTTCAATCTTTTACGATTCCGAATCTGTTTTAATTTTATTTCTACAATTATTAGAAGAAGAGATATGACTAATTTAATAAGAAGTCATGAGTCAAATACCGGAAGTGTGCAGGAATAATGTGAACAGTGTGTCGCTGTATAAGTTTCTTAAGTTCCTTTTAGGAGTGTTAGAAGCGTAACCTCTTTGATATCACGTTTGCATCACTTTGAACATTAAATATAATAGCCATATTGGGTTGAGTAGCCTAAGGTAGAATATTAAAATGGCCGTTTTGGTGAAAATATTCGAAAACAATTCTTAATGTTTTATTAGAAAGTGATATATTTTACGATTCCGAATCTGTTTTAATTTTATTCCTACAATTATTAGAAGAAGACTTATGACCAATTTAAGAGGAAGTCATGAATCAAATACCGGAAGTGTGCAGGAATAATGTCAACAGTTTTTCTATGTAAAAGTTTCTTAAGTTCCTTTTAGGAGAGTAGAAGCGTAACCTCTTTCATATAACGTTTGCATCACTTGGAACATTAAATATAATAGCCATGTTGAGTTAAGTAGCCTTGTGAAAATTTTCGAAATTTTTTTTATTGTTTCATTAGAAAGTTCAATCTTTTACAATTCCGAATCTGTTTTAATTTTATTTCCCTAATTATTAGAAGAACAGTTATGACCAATTTAAGAAAAAGTCATGAGTCAAATACCGGAAGTGTGCGGGAATAATGTGAACAGTTTTTCGATGTATAAGTTTCTTAAGTTCCTTTTAGGAGAGTTACAAGCGTAAACTCTTTCATATCACGTTTGCTTCACTTCCAACATTAAATATAATAGCCATGTTGAGTTGAGTAGCCTAAGGTTGAATATTAAAATGACGGTTTTTTTGAAAATTTTCGAAATTTTTTTTATTGTTTCATTAGAAAGTTCAATCTTTTACGATTCCGAATCTGTTTAATTTTATTTCTACAATTATTAGAAGAAGCGTTATGAACAATTTAAGAAGAAGTCATGAGTCAAATACCGGAATTGTGCAGGAATAATGTGAATATGTTTCTATGTATAAGTTTCTTAAGTTCCTTTTAGGAGAGTAGAAGCGTAACCTCTTTCATATAACGTTTGCACCACTTGGAACATTAAATATAATAGCCATGTTGAGTTGAGTAGCCTAAGGTAGAATATTAAAATGGCCGTTTTGGGGGAAATTTTCGAAAAAAAATGCTTATTATTTTATTTAAAAGTGCAATATTTTGCGATTACGAATCTGTTTTGATTTTATTCCTACAATTATTAGAAGAAGAGTTATGACCAATTTAAGAAGTAGTCATGAGTCAAATACCGGAAGTGTGCAGGAATAATGTGAACAATTCTTTTATGTATAAGTTTCTTACCTTTTTACATGCAAACGCTAATATACCTTAACCCATTTGTGCCTGGCGTCCTAATTTTGGGACGCTTTGTTAAAAAAATTCCCATTACAAATGGAATTATGATATTCTTTCAAAACTTTGTAAAATATATCCGTAGTATTTGTTTTCAATATTTATCGATAAATGGTAGCGCATTTTTAAGAATAAAAAGGTAAAATAAATGTTTGTTGTAGTGCAAAGTTGGATTTTCTTGAAATAAAATGGCACGTAAGAAAAGGTAAGATATTTCATTTATTTTTTTATCAATAATTTTATAAGTGGTATTATTTATAAGACGAAACATTATTTTAGAATATGAATTTTTTAATTTTTTCAGATTTCTATTTTTTTGTTCAAATTTGAACCTTCATATATCGTCCCAATTTTGGGACGCTAGGCACGAATGGGTAGGGGTTTTCTCCGTTACTCTATATGCATTAAATGTATGTTTTATGCCATTTATTTTGTTACAAAATGGTTACATACCATTGGGATTATTATTTGGCTATAAAATTATTATTCGGAATATTATTTGGCTATTCTTTGTTATTACTATAAGGGGGGTAGGGGCTGGGCTAGGTTCAAGAACAAGACACCCACCCTTCCCCACCCTTAGTTATTGGCTTAGTAAAAATTTATATTATACCGTTATGTTTCGTACTAAATTAGTATTTGAAATCCTGATGTTACTAAAATATATACAGTAGAACATCGATTATCCGACGTAATTGGAATCCAACCGACAGCGGATAATCGAAATTTCCGGATAACCGAGAATTTATCAATAATCATCTAGTTTAATATGTAGCATAGTCATGGAACTGCCATTAGGACTATTTAAACTGCTCAATAAATATCTAAATTTAAATTATAAATGAAAATAATTTTATTTGTTTAGAACAGGGACGTGTACACAGGGGGGGGGGCGGGGGGGGGAAGAGTACAATTATACCGGGATCGGATCTTGCGGGAGCTCAAGCTAATTTCAATACAATTCGAAGAAAGGAGAACCAAATACCTACTCGTGGTTTGGAAAGGAACACTTGCATACACAAGGAATGTGAAAGTAAAAAAAAAAAGCGCTTGAAAAAATTCAGGATACTGACATTGGTTTACGGAGAGTTCCAGTTAAACGAGGGTCGAATAATCGAAGTTCTACTGTACCATATATGCTCGTGTGTAAAACAAAGAATTTTTGACAATTTTCTGCAAGTAAATTGGGGTGTAGACTTATACGCGAGCTAATTACAAAAGCCAAAAAAAAAAAAAAAACCTTTGACTACTGCAAAAGTCTGAATTTTTATGTATATAAATAATATAATAATATATAAAATATAAAAATAATAATAATTTACTATAAAAAAATTTTTCAATGATTTGTTTTTGTTTACTTACTAATTTTTCGCATTAGTAAGTGAAATCTTTGGTTTGATTTTGTGCGAAATTGAAATAAAAAGTTAGGGGTCGACATACGCGAGTTTTTGATTTTTTGCAGAATTCGCATTCAAAAGTTAGTGGGTCGCGTATATGTGAGTATATACGGTATATATACTCTATTAGTAATTATTGATTATTATAAATTTTTACTATATACATTTTTACTATGCCAATAGCTAATGGTGAGGAGGAAGGGGGTCTTGTTCTTGAGCCGAGCCCAGCCCTCTCCCGCCCCCTTATAGTAATAATAAAGAAATTTTTATAATTGTTACCGGCCAAACCCGATTTTAGGCCAAACTAGTTTATCCTAACGCGCATAGGATAAACTAGTTTTTCCTAGGCCAAACTAGTTTATCCTAACGCCTGTAGGATAAACTAGTTTTTCCTAGGCCAAACTAGTTTGGCCTATCGCTCATATGATAAACTAGTTTAGCCTGCTATTCATTGGTCCGAACTAGTTTTTCCTAGGCCGATCTAGTTTATCCTAGGTCAATTCAATTTGGCCAACCTTCTAGTTTATCTTAGGCCAATGCAATTTGCCGTGCTTTTATTGATCCCTACTACCACTCTGGCGCCAACCTTGTGCAAAATAGTATTGCCGTCACCCCTGTATAATATATTTTATTCGATGGGGAGTGGAATAACGTCCCCCTATCTTCCCCATTTTACCGCCGCCGTTATTTAAAAATATGTTCCATAGGACAAATTGTGTGCTGGAGGACCAAAGAATGGGATAAGAGGTTATCATAAAATTTAGGAGAGAAAGAATTTCGAGATATTTATGTTTTTTCTCACATAAATATCACTAGGATTTGAATTATTTATGAATAAATGCACCATTAAGAATATCAGAAGAACATTTGATATTCTTTCAGAAATTTGGAATTTCACAAAAATCCGGCGAAGTTCCGGTCCCAGTTTGACCTAAAATACATATATTTTTAAGCTACCTTTATTCCACAATTGAAATTCTCTAAAGAATAGTACTTATACATTTATACGGATGGGGATACAGTACTGTAAAACCTGTTAGAAGAATCTGTGTATGACGAAATCCTGTTTTAAACGGAAAATGTTTTTTAATCGGTGCAAATTGATATAATAATCCGTTTGAGAAAAACATAATACATTTTCTAGAGACGACGGACCTGCTAAAAAAGGAACTTAAATATAACGAAGTTTTTTCTCTCCTATGTGATTCCGTCTTAGAAGGTTTTTCTAAATCATTTTTTCAGATTTTCAAGTCTCCAAGCCGTGTGAAAAAATTATTGCTATTAGTAATTATTTAGATATTTATATACAAAGAAAAATTCATTACAAAATCAATATAGTTTAAAATAGAATCATTAATATCGTTAATCCACATTCTAGGGCTTAAAGATTTAAAAATTTTATACAATAAATCTTCTAAGACGGAATAGAATAAGAAAGAAGAAACATCCTTTATAGGCAGTTTCCCTTATCAGAAGGTTCATCATGTGTTGTAAATGCATTATATTATTTTTACAAGTACTAATATCCTCATTTTACATAGTTCAGCATGTTTTCTTTTTGTTAAACACGGGATTCTGCAATAGGCAGGTTATGTTTCTCAAGTTTTACCTTACTTTAAGTTTATTACCTAAAAATGCATCTACTCATCTTAAAACTAGTCGGATGTACAAATTCCAAAACTTTCTTTTATCTCAAACATGTTAGTACTTCAAAATTCGCTACCATAATGAAAAATTAAATGGCAATCTATGCTCATTGTGAGGTTTCTAAAGATATGAAATTTCGTGCATTAATTCTTGAGATATGACTATCGCTGAAATCATGTAAATCCAACAAAATGCAGCATGGCAGGGCTTTCTGTTGAGTAATTTACACCAAAACCTAACCAGAACAACTTATGTCAACGACTAATTGAATCCGAAGGTTGGGGAAAATCGGTGCATTAGTTTTTGAGATACAGATACTTTGAAAATTTTGGAAAATCCAGCATAGCAGCCTCACCTGTTGAGAGGTTTACACCAAAACATAATCAGCAGCAATATTAATCAAGGTATACTTGGATCTGAAGTTAGTTATTGAGATTGCGCTATTGAGGAAATCGTGAAAAATGCAGCACAGCAGAGACACCTATTAGGCTATTTACCCCAACACCTAATCAGCATCAATTCATATCAAGGACTAACTGAATCTGAAGCTTGCTGAAAATCTGTCCGTTAGTTCTTGAGATAGAGCTATTACGAAAATCATCAAAATCCTGCAAAATTTAGCATAGCAGCGCCACCTGTTGGGCGATTTACACCAAAAACTAATCAGCACCAATTTATGTCAGAGACTACCACCTGAATATAATTTTTTATTAAATTCCGTACATTAGAGGGCCCACAAAATTGTGTTACATACATGCAGACAGACATTTTGTAAACACATGTTTTTCGGTATCTCTGACTCCTGAAACGTGTAAATCCGTCGAAAACCGGAAGTCGAAAATTTTCACGAATCCAATACTTTCTTCTTGTAAAGATAGAAGAAAGTAAAAATTAAGCAAAATAATAAATATATAAATTTCAATTGTGGAATAATAGCGATTTAAAAATACGTGCAAAAAAAAAAATGTTGGGCCGGGCCAAATGTTACTGATATTTTTACTGACTAGACCAGAGATACTGCCGGTCCAAATGATTTTCATATGAGCTGGGTTGGAAATTGTACTGAAAACTACTTCTGCGCAGACCTCAAGAATAATGCAGTACAGTCCCGACTTAAGCCGGAAAAAAATTGAGTCCCGGTCCATCTCGGTCCGAACCTCTCGAAAAATGTAATCCCCAAACAAAGCCCGGACCGATTGTCGGGACTGAAAATTGGGTAGGCCCGTAAAGAGCCTTACATCGAATAACAAAAGTCTAGCTCACAAAATTTTGTAAATTTGGACGCTGAACTTCTATTATATTTAAAAAAAATAAAAATTAAAAAACGAGTTTTTAGTGAACTTTGCTCACTTCCATAGTTTTTTTTGAGTTGATCTAATTCGTTTGAAAATTTTTGAATTTGAACTTGAACTTGACTTATTTTTGAGAAATTGAATTTGAGTTTAAATTAGTTCTTTTTTTTTCCTCGGTATGCTCAACACAGGTTGGCATCAATTAAACACGTCAAATTGAATTGGCCTAGGATAAACTAGATTTTCCTAAGATAAACCAGAAGGTTGGCGCAGAAGCGGTCTTTGGGATCAATAAAAGCACACCAAATGAAACTAGTATAGAAAAACTAGATCGGCCTAGGATAAACTAGTTCAGACCAATGAATAGCAGGCTAAACTAGTTTATCCCATGAGCGTTAGGCCAGACTAGTTTGGCCTAGGAAAAACTAGTTTATCCTATGGGCGTCAGGATAAACTAGTTTGGCCTAGGAAAAACTAGTTTATCCGATGCGCGTTAGGATAAACTAGTTTGGCCTAAAATCGGGTTTGGCTGGCAACATAATCAAATAATAACCCGAATGATATATCACCTTTTTGAAACAAATTAAATGGCGTAAAACATAGATATAATGTTTAGACAGTAATGGAGAAAACCCCTACCCTCTCGTGCCTAGTGTCCCAAAATTGGGACGCTTAGATTTTTATATGTTAAATAAATATTTTTTCAAAGATAATTTTTTTATTATTTTTTACGTTCATTTTACACCATTTACTATAATTAAGCACAATATTGAATTGAAAAAAAAAAAATCAGGCACTAATGGGTTAAATGACACTTCTAGATTAACTTTATAGAGAAGGAATAATATGGATAGAAATCTTTAAATGCGATTTCTAAAAAATCCATTTTTTTTGTCATTTCCATGTACGATAAACTTCATTGCATAAAATATTTAAACATATTTCAATTAAATTTTGTCAGAATGCTCTCCATATGATTACCTATGTTCTGAACTAGAAACGAAGCTCGATGTGATAATGTAACTGTTTTATAGGTATTTGAAGATAAAAAAAAAATGGTAATTTTTAATAACAAATATGTATTTTTTGTCATATTTTGAAATATTTAAGCTAATTTTGAAGAGATTGTAAAACTCCTAGTTCAGGGCACATGTAAGTGCAATAAGTAGTATGTAGTACTAAGGAAATTGAAATATTAGTTGAATTGAGTGTACACTGTAAAAAAAAAAAAAAAAAAAAACGTACACTGTAAAAAAAAATGGTAACGTTACATGTAAAATCCAGGAGCGTTTCGCCTTTTCTCAGGTTTCCAGAATAATTTAGCTCTTTCCTGTGAAATTCTGGTTTTCTTATCTGAAACGTTCCTGAACAAAATTTGGAAACAGCAAAACGTTGCGGCCGCCATTTATTATTTTTTTGCTATAATCCGTTGCTCGCGCGCGAGTGTCGAAAACGAATTCCTTAAATGAATGTAAAAAAATTAATATGGAATGCAAATAAATCAATAGACGACATAATCCTTTACGTCTCTATTGCCAAGACTGTGGAATGTTTAAGGAGCAGACCGTGTAAAAAAAATACACCTATTATTTGATCTCCATTAACCAGGGGACCATCAAATATGATTCTCATCGATTTTGATTAATTTAAAGTATGTTTTAGAGTTCTTATCTCTAATTATTCTTGTGAAAGGATTTCTTCAAATGGGCCTTAGATTTTCAGAAATTAGATGCCGAGGTTTAGCATACGTTTCAAATACCCATTAGTTTGCAGCTCTCAATGTGTCTTTCGTAGTGTGGACGCAGAAGGTTCGCTCGCAACCCGTACGGCCCGAGTTCGATGCTACCTCTCGACTTTTTTTTTTTTTAATTAATTTTATATTTTAACACTTTACAATTTGATTTAAATTTGATATATATTTGACACTTTGAATTGCTGCAAATTTGAATTTTTTTTTTATTTTAGGAAAAAATATACAATTACGTTTAGGATTTTTTTTTTCATGAAAATTTATATGTATTTTATCTAACTTGTAAACTAACATAATTACTGACGAAAATCCAAAATATTTTACGTCTAGATTTTTTTTCTAATTATTATTTACATTTATATATTTTTATATTTTAAGCAAAGTTCAGAAACAATATATCATATATATATTTACTTTATTGAATTTTAACTGGAAATTTATTTTTTCGTGTAAATTATAAATAATAACTAGCGCTGCAGTTCGCAGCCAAGTCCATTTAATAAGAGTGAATTATGTCAGCCAGGTATCGGTCCGAATAGCCTAACAGGTAAGGCATTGGCACGGCACGCCAAGTATCCAGGTTCGATCCCTGGTCTGAACATTTTTCGCTCGGTTGGAATAAACTTGAACTGTGCTACTCCAGCCTTGAATATAAATAATAATTTTGATGTCAATTTCAAAATATTTTTTCATTCCAATAAATAATGATAATAAAGCGAAAATTGTCAACAGGAAATGTAAAAATCGTCTGCGGATCCCGCATGCTGTGAAATGTCAGTAATGTTTTGCTGTCAACAGAAATATTCCTGGTATTTCGCAGGAAACTTACTGGCATTTCTGTAGAATGTTTTTAACATATACAGTAAAGTTCCAGTCATTTTCAAGAAATGTTTCCTGGAAATAATGGGCAACTCAGCTGCCCATTTTTTCCCAGGAACGTTGCGGAATTTTTTTTACAGTGTACGAAAATACGGAAATTGTACTAGCAATCGAGACTTCAGTACTATTTCCGTATTTTAACGGAAAATTTACCCCGTAAATTCCAAAAAAAACGGAAATTTTTCTGTAATTTACGGGGCAAATTTTCCGTTAAGATAAGATTAAGTCCGATTTATTTTTCAGCGTACGATGAATGGTGTAAGCTTGAAATTTTGATAAAAAATGGCAAAGAACCCCAATTTCTTTAAAAGTTTCAAAGACATTGCTAGGATTTTATGTTTTTAAATCTTTCTGTATTGCAATTGACCTACAAATATGTGTATTTTTCATTATTGCACTTTTTTAAGCAACCCAAGCGTAGGCAGGTACATTAAAATTAATAGCTAGTGAAATATTCATGCGATTTGAATGTTGCTGTGATACTTTTTGAAACACCTGTAAAATACTCTGATGAAGCTATAGAAGCACCTTTCACTATGCTCAAAAGATGTTTAGAAATGTGTCTCTTCTTTCAAATTATACAATTATATAATTAGGTTAAGTTATGTTTTGGTAAAATATTCTAAAGATAATTAATTAAATGTTAAGACCTTTACATCAATTTCATACTGCATACTTTTAAATTGGGGAATGATTTTAAAACAATAAAATACGTACATGTCTAAGCAAAAAACAACTATTTATGGGCAAAATAAATGTTCTTAAACGCGATACAAATGTTGCGAATAGAAAAAAATTATTATGAAAATAACATTACTTAATAAATTTTACAATACTATAAAGTCGATATGCAAACGGCATTGAAGTGTAGTGTTATTAACCCCTTAACTGTTTTGCCCGAGTGCCGCCCGGACAAGAAAAGTTTGCTATCTTCGATACTCAAAGCTTTTGGATACCACTTAATTTTAAATGTAATCTTTGGTTTATTAAATGGCATAACTTTTTCGATTGTACAAAACTAAATATTTTAGTTTAAAAAAAAGTGGTGCCGGGTCCTTATTTTTAATTTATTGAGTAAAAAAAAAAAAAAAAAACAGTAAAGGGGTTAATCAAATTCTGAAATAAATACGTTAAAAGAAAAAGATACAAATTTCGAAAATAATTTACTGAAATGAATCATGAATAAATAAGCGCCTTTCTTCAATACATATTATAATTCCTATGATAATTCTCAAATAGGATATATATTTATAAATTTCTAGGTTTACGAGGTTCTTTACTAGGTTTAAGAGAAAAACATTTGCATAGAATTTTGTATCATATGCTCGAGGTGCAGCATAGCTTTTATTTTAAAGGCATATTGCTTCAAATCCATAGTAGTTTGATTAATCCGTGCAACGCATTCTGAAACTCTTTTCAAAAGATGAATACACTTTTAGAGAAGTTAGAAAATGCAACCTCTTTTCACATCATGTCTGTGTATAGTTTCGTGCTCTGAACATAATAGTCATGCCAACAAGAGTAACTGGAAATTAAAAGGAACTGAAACATTTGTGGGATTTTCATGTTGCCATGATGCTACACAGTTTCTTTGAAATAGCAGGAAATTACGCTCAAGAAGCTTTGGAAGTCCCTTTCACAATGTTCAACAGATACTTAAAATATCTTTAATTTTTCATAATGTGCAATTGCATAGTTAATTTAAAATAACTTTCGGTTAAATAAAACTTTTTCATTAAATTTAAGATCTTGCATTTATAAACATTTTATTGTATACGTTTATAAAAAGGGAAAAAGTTATAGAAGACTAAAAATAATGCCCAGACATATAAAATTCATTTATACCTGCCAAAATATTTACTGTTTATGTGTAAAATATGTAATCTCATTTTCGAAAAAAATAAAATAAAATAAAATAAAAAATCCGGATGGAAACAACTTTATTTAATTGAACTTACAATCATAAAAAATCGATATAAAAGCAGTTAAAAGAAACAACAACAATGTAACTGAATTGTGCATTAATTTCGATAGGGTTGAACAGGAGAAGAAAACGAGTACAGATTTTTAAGTAATGATGCTACAATCAATTGTGATAAAGTATCTATCTAGCTTTGTACAATATATGTTGTGATTCTCTCTAAATAATTCCTAAAGGCATTATACATTGTTAAATATCCACAGTTTACGATGGAAAAAGAAATGGTTTGCGAAGACTTTTATATTAGTCTTTTGAGGTTTGAAAATATTTTATAATCTCAAAAGCACATACTACAGAAACAATAGAAATTTGATTACAGCATTATAAAACTGCTACAAAAGATGAATAGGTTTGTAGTGAAATTAGAAAACGCCACCATTTTTCATATCGTGTTTGTATGAAGTTTCATACACTGAACATAATAGTCGTGCCGCCAAGAGTAGCTGAAAATTAAAAGAAACTGACAGATTCCTGTTGTTTTCATGTTGCTATGGTGGTACATAATTTCTTTGAAATACCAGGAAATTACGTTTCAGAAGCTCTGGAAATCTATTTCACAATGTTCAAAAGATGTTTACAAATACATTTAATGTGTTTTATAATGGGTAAATGTATAATCAATTTAAAATATTTTTCGGTTAAAAAACCTTTTTCATTAAATTTGAGATGTTGTGTTTATAAATTTGTTATAGTATATTACATGTATTAGAGTATATTTAGTTGTTATAGTATATTAAAGCTGAATACCCTTTTAGAGAAATTAGAAAAGCAACCTCTTTTCATATCATGTGTGTATGTAGTTACGTGTACTGAACGTAATAGTCGTGCCGACAGGAGTAGATAGTAATTAAAAGCCAGTGAAAGATTCCAGTGGTTTTCATGTCGCTATGATCCTACACAATTTTTTGAAATAGCAGGAAATTACGCTCAAGCAGCTTTTGAAGTCCCTTTCACAATGCTCAACAGATGCTTCAAATATTTTCAAATGTTTCATAAGGGGCGATTTATAATCAATTTAAAATATTTTTTGGTTAAATAAAGCTTCTTCATTAAATTTAAGATCTTGTATTTATAAAGATGTTATTGCATACGTTTATAAAAAGGGAAAAAGTTGCTGAAGACTAAAAATAATGCCTAGCCATATAATATTCATTTATACCTGCAAAAATATTTAATGTTTATGTGTGAAATATGTTATCTTATTTTCGAAGAAAATAAAATAAATAATTAAATAAATAAATAAAATAAAATAGAAAATTCGAATGGAAGCAATTTTATTTTATAGAACTTACAATCATATAAATTCGATATAAAAGCAGATTAAAAAACAAACAAACAATGTAACTGAATTGTGCATTAATTACGATAGCGTTCAATAAGAGGAAAAAACGAGTACAGATTTTTAAGGTAACTTGCTACAATGAACTTTGATAAAGTATCTATTTAGCTTTGTACAATATATGTTGTGATTCTCTCCAAATAATTACCAAAGGCATTATACATTGTTAAATATCCACAATTTACGATGGAAAACGAAATGTTTTGTGAAGACTTTTATGTTAGTCTCATGATGTTTGAAAATATTTTATAATCTCAAAAGCACATACTACGGAAACAATAGAAATTTGATTACAGCATTATAAAACTGTTACAAAAAATGAATAGGCTTGTAGTGAAATTAGAAAACGCCACCACTTTTCATATCGTGTTTGTATGAAGTTTCATACACTGAACATAATAGTCGTGCCGCCAAGAGTAAATGAAAATTAAAAGAATCTGACAGATTCTTGTTGTTTTCATGTTGCTATGATGGTACAGTCGTGGGAAAAAAAAGTAAACACCCTCTACTAACTCCTCAACAAATTATCGTAGAAGAAAGTTATTGGTACCGAGCGATTGGAAATAAAGTCTACTTTCAAATGGTGTATATGAAATTTGCTTGGGGGGGGGGGCATCTACATATTAAAACGAATCCAAACTTCATTTTTTCAATGGAAATACCCAAATTTAACGAGATATTTCAAATCTTCGGTTCAAACAATGCCTAGAAACCAAATTTCAAGTCATTTGATTGATAAGTGTTTGAATTATAGACATTCAAAATTTAGTGCTTCTAATGTTATATTACATTTTCATAATTTTATTTATATCTCCTGAAATTATGCTCCTAATGTGCTATTTTTTGCGTAGCAATAATACTAATACACCCAAACATAAATATGTTGAATTTGCAATTTTTATAATTTTATGATATGAATTATGAATTATGAAATTAATATTCGAAAAAATTATGAATTGCAACCTAAAATTTTTTTGATGGATTTATATTTATTAAGTCCTGCTTTATGGAAATGAAAAATTTCACATTTTCCTTCCAAGCAGTTTTCAAATTATGCTTAAAAACGGCAAAATGATGGTTTAAGGGGCCGTCTATGATAGAAGTGACTAGATATTTTGAAATTTCTTATGCTGTCCTGTAATTTAGCAGTTTTCAATGACTACTTGAGTGTCGCTTAAGGTGCCTTGATCAAGAAGGGGGCTCTCTCGGTTAACAATCAGGTACCGAACTTTAATTTAGATACAGCCCTTAAAATACGCTCGTTTGAAAATAATTAATTTCTCGGAAACTTATCGTACAAATTGCATAAAAATTTGATTTTAGGCTAATTGAAGGGTGTAGAGTTCATTTATGCTGTCAGAATTGTGTACTGCTAATGAAAAAAACAAAGTTATGGTTCGTTTTAATATGTAGATGGCCCCTTAAGCAAATTTTATATACATCATTTAAAAGTATACCTTATTTCCAATCGTTTGGTACCAGCAACTTTCTTCTACGATAATTTTTTAAGGAGTTAGTAGGGGGTGTTTACTTTTTTTTTCCACGACTGTACATAATTTCATTGAAATACCAAGAAATTACGTTTCTGAAGCTCTGGAAATCTCTTTTACAATGTTCAAAAGATGTTTGCAATATCTTTAATGTTTCATAATGGGTAAATATATAATCAATTTAAAATATTTTTCGGTTAAATAAAGCTTTTTCATTAAATTTGAGAGTTGTATTTATAAACTTATTATAGTACTAGGGGGCCCTGCCCCCTGCAAGCTACGCTCGCCAACCCCCGTTCAGACACCGCAGAATCTGAAAATCTAAAAATCTAATGGGTTTTAAAAATATTAGAGAAGATTAAATTATACTGAAAAAGCTGTACAGATCTTCCTGTAAACGGGTTTCCATTCAATTCCCTTTGATTGCAAAAATTTAACGGAGAATCAGTTTCTGTTAAGACATCCAATGGTTGTTTTCGTTTTTGATTAAAGAGGATCAGTTAAACATTTGAAAAGAAGCTAAAATAAAATGAATTAAGCATTCAGAGTCTTTGTCAACCGATATTTTAAAACAATCCCTATAACAATAGCCTAAATCATGTGACTATCATCAACAGTTCCGGGCGGAACACTTTGCTTTTTACACTCTAGGTGCCATTTTGATACTTTAATGTTATCCAGGCACAGGTGATAAGTCGCCAAATATTATTCTATCCCCATCATTTCATCTATATTATAATAGTTCAAGTCATCAAATGCCATAAACAAATACGATCTGCACTGCAAATAGAAGCGTCTTAAATTTAGACACATATGTGACTGAAAAAGAATTTTAGACACTTAAGTGTCTTAATCTGAAAATTAAGACACTATAGATGTCTTAATTTAAGATACATAAGCGTCTTACTATGACCATGGTGTAAACGAACTGAGAATAATGTCTAAAATATCCGCAAACGTCTTATTTTAAGACACTTCATTGCTTTAAACGTGTCTTAATTTTTGATTCTTCCGACGCAATAACCACCAGGGGGCACTAGCACTCCCAGTCGCGCATGCGTTTTAGATGTCTTCGTTCGAAGTGGTATACGTTGTAATTCAAACAAAGTTTGTTTTTATGTACGCGTGTATTTTAATTCGTTTTTTGGGAAATGTGAAGTACTGTGATTTTAATTCGTATTAACTTGGATTATGTATTTATTGAATACATACATCTGACGTGTGTGCTCGGCATCAAATGTCTCTTAGAAGCTGTCGTCGATACAAGGGCGGGATAGACACAGAACCGAAGTAGACGACGGTTGAAGATTACACCCGGAAATTCTACAAAGCGTGTGCAGTGGGCTTAGTGTTAACTCGTATCAATTTATATCAATAATATTGTGTTATTCATCTTCGTCCTGTCGAAGCTGGCAAAAAAAAAGAAACTTTTGTCTGGCGGGTCCTGTTTTTAGGATGAAACATCTCATCCTTTAAATATGGCTAGTCGGATGTATTATGGATTACCTTTTAAACTGATGAAAGTCTTTCTCCCTCACTGTGGTTGTGGTAGTTTTTAAAATTTCAAATCGAGGAATATTTCTTACCTCTTGCAGCAACTCAAGTAAGTTTCTTTATAGTAGTAAAATTAGTGTATTTTATGATTTTATTTATTGTACTAAACAAAATCCTGCATGAAATTTAATTAGTTTTGAATCTGTTCGCAAAAAACCCCACTAATTCTAGAAGTATATATTTTTAAACTTATGACGTTCTTTTTTATTACGAATTATATATTCAATGTCAGTTCTTAGTTTCAATGAATAATTTTTATCTCGCAGTAAATGACGGCCACAAGGAAGTAAAGATAAAAAAAAACTTTGAAAGATGACCTAATGCTTTCTTACTTCCTGGCATAAAACCGCAGATTAAAAAAAGATAAATAAAGTAAATGAGACTCGTCTATTATATGAAGCTGCCTGTAAAAATATACATATGTATTTGATTTGCAATCAACTCTAATACTGATTTTTTTATTATTTTTAATAAAAAAGTAATTTGAAATTTATAATGGGAAAAAGTAAAAACCTCTAACTAGATTTCGTATTTAAAATTGTGGTAACTTTATTTATATGCACTTATACGAAAAATACAAAAATGACAGATGTTACTGTATATATTTAAGACGAAAGAAGTTTGGAAATCATAAGTTATTTTTTCCTCATGTTTTTAATATAGAATATGTACTTATTTGTTTTTATTGATAGTTGAATAGCTTTTGTGAGTACCCTCTGATCTACATAAAAACTTGCCCATGTGGAAATATAAATTTTTTAAAAACATAATTTTTAAATAAGTATTTTCATTTTTGGGGGGGGAGGGGGGGGGATTTTGCATGAATTTTTGTAAAGCTGATATCTTAAATCTTGCACTGATTATAATGAAAGTTTTGAACTTTTAGAGTAGGACAAGTTTAAAAACGCAAATATATTTAACAAAATACCAAAGTCATTTTTTCCCCAATGTTATTAAAGTAGAATATTTATTTATTTATTTTCATTATTCATAGTTAAATGGCTGTTGTGATTATCAAGTGATGTATATGTAAAATTGCCTATGTGGCAATATATTTTTTTATATTTTCATTTTTTTTTTTGGGGGGGGGGGATTTTTGCAATTTTCGTACATCTGATATTTTAAATCTTTTTCCACATTCAACCGAGTATAATAAATATTTTGAACTTTTAGAGTAGGACAAGATTATAAAATATATATATATATATTTATCTATGTACCTTAAAAGCCCTTAATAGCGAACACTTCGGGAACGCGGAATTTGTCCGATAATTGGAGATGTCTACTTTTTTGAGGTAAAAATATACAAATATGTATGTCTGCTGATTTAAAAAGTATTCGTTAAATAGAGGTGTTCGCTATTCGAGAATGTTCATTAACCTCCACAACGGATACTCCCGAATATCGGACATCTCAATTTAGACAACTATAATGCAGGGTTGCGTTTTTTGCAAAAGTACTTCTTGATTAAAGGAAGGGCAAACTGGGAAGTGCCCCGTCCCCCTACGACTGTAGTGCCCCCAAATTTGATGTGCAATATTTGTAAAGCTTATATTTTAAATCTGTTTCGAAATTGTACTGATTTCAATCAATATTTTGAACTTTTAAAGTAAAATAAGGTTAAAAACAAAATAAATTTAAAAAAATCTAATATTTAGATAAATATTTTTTGTTTTTTAATCTTGTTCTACTCCTGAAGTTCAAGATATTGATTATAATCAGTACAATGTCGTAAAAGATTTAAATTATCAACGTAACGAAAATTGTATACCAAAACTGAGAGCACCAAAAAAATCAGGCTGTATTGGGGGGGGGGGGGAGGGGCAGGACCACAGCCAAATATTTTTCCAGGATTCAACGTGGTCAAACATGGCTACGTATGATGCTTAGAAAAAAAAATGGATGCGATTCAGACGTTTGAAGTGTCTGAAATTCAGACGCAAAAAGTGTCTGAAAAAATTCAGACATTTTAAAATGTCTGAAAATTGAACACTCCATTTCAGACACTTAAGTGTCTGAATTTCAGACATTTTAATTTAGAGTGTGATCCCTTCGCCTTTCATATGAAAGTTTGGAACAAATGTTATATACGCCCCCATATTGGCGCCATTTTTTCCAACGCCAATTTGGGGAACGCATCAACAGCATAAACAACAACATCCGGCTTACCATATCAAGTAAAATAACGATACTTTGGCGCCAGTTAAGTACCGGTTGCGTATATGACATTGGCGTCAGGAAAAAATCGCGCCAATATGGGGCCGTATATGACATCTGTGCCGAAAGAAAAAAAAGCCGGGTGCAAATCTCGCCGATATCTTTTTTTCAATTCGCCAGTTAGCCTTTTTTTTTATTGTTCGAATGGTAAATTAAAACATTGATTTGAAGTTGAAATTAAATGTCATGGTTTGTTACATAATTTAATATTTCGCCAGATGTCATATACGCACCGCATGTTTGGCATGATTTTTTTTTTTTTTTTTTTTTTTTTTTACGAAAATTTGGTGAAAGCCTCGTTTTCGAATACCAGTTACATATGTATTTTTGGTACTACTTAGTTATCCTGTCGACAAAAAATCTATCGCGAACTATAAGATTAAATGTCAATAATGCTTGATCCTAAATGTCACATTCACTTGACTTTTAGCAAGTTACACGTGTTTACGTCATCAAGTGAATTTATTTTGACGTTTTATTTTTATATTTATTAATGTTACACTAATTTATTTGTTCTTTCGTTATTTAAAATAAAAAAATTGTCAATCTGTACAATTTGACGAGTGGTTTGGCAATTTATATAATTTGCGAAATTGGGTGACGGAATAACTACTACATTGTACCGTATTTTTTAATTATTTTCTATTATTTTCAAAAGGAAATAGCAAAAAAAAATAATTAATTACTATAGAACAAAATAATTTATATAAATTTAAAAAAGAAATAAAAGTAAATATACATTCATTAATAAATAAACAACAATAGCCGGGTTACCACGTCTATCAAAATAATGCCATTTGTGCGCCAATGAGGTACCCCGGTGCGTATATGACATCTGTGTCTAATATTTTTCTTTTCGTTTTTTTTTTTTTTTTTTTTTTTTTTTTTTTTTTTTTAAAGAAGTGAAAGCCATCAATTTAAATGTTTCATTTTTAAATGAAAGTTTTGTATTTAATAAAATGATAACGAAATACAAAAAAAGCATTGTTCTTAGCATAGATTTAAAGGAGGCCCAACTGTCGCCAAATTAATTTAAAATAGTAACCTTTTCTGAATTATGAAAAAAAAATTCTGTTATGATTAAAATTTGAGTTGCCATCATTAGAAAAAATGTATTTAAAATTAGAAAAAAATTAATATTTCGAAAACTAATTCAAATTTAAAAATTCGAATACCAGTTTTGAGATCTGTGGATCAACACGGATTTTTGGTGTTAATTTCATCGCAAAGTATTCCATATTTTAGGAGAAATCGCCGTGAAACAAAATCAGTTGTTTAATCGGTCGATTCAAAGAATCGATACATTTCAGACGTTTCGTATATTCGTTTCATAAATTCGTTTCATTAGGATTTTATATATATAGGGTAGATATTACACGTATAAGAGTATATATACTTGTTTTAGTATATTAAAGATGAATGCCCTTTTAGAGAAATTAGAAAAGCAACCTCTTTTCATATCATGTGCGTATGTAGTTTCGTGAATATTATGTATATTATGTATATTATAGTCGTGCCGACAGGAGTAGCTGGAAATTAAAAGGAACTGAAAGATTCCAGTGGTTTTCATGTTGCTATGATCCTACACAATTTCTTTGAAATACCAGGAAATTACGCTCAAGCAGCTTTGGAAGCGTATGGCAGCTGCTATTTAAAATATCTTTAATGTTTCATAAGGGGCAATTTATAATCAATCTAAAATATTTTTTGGTTAAATAAAGCTTTTTCATTAAATTTAAGATCTTGTATTTATAAAGATTTTATTGCATATGTTTATGAAAAGGGAAAAAGTTACAGAAGACTAAAAATAATGCCTAGCCATATAAAATTCATTTATACCTGCCAAAGTATTTACTGTTTATGTGTAAAATGTGTTATCTTATTTTCAAAAATAAATAAATAAATAAATAAAAATAAAAATAAAAATAAAATAAAATAAAAAAATTCGAAAGGAAGCAATTTTATTTAATAGAATTTACAAACATATGAAATCGATATAAAAGCAGATTAAAACTAGTATGTTGTGGCCATCACAAAACTTTCTTCTATATAAATCACGCCAATTAAATCATTTAAATAGTAAAATAAATTACATCAATTTATTCATATAAAAGTATACCTGAATTTGAAATTTGATGAAAATTCGTGCATTAGTTATTGAAATAGAGTTGTAGCAGAAATTTTGAAAAATGTAGCATAGCAGTGCCACCTGTTGAGCGATTTGCACCAAAACACAAACAGTACTAATTCATATACCGGAATCGTAAACCGGAATCGCCAAAACACAAACAGTACTAATTCGTATACCGGAATCTGAAGTTGGATGAAAATCCGTGTATTAGTTCTGGAGCTAAAGCTACTGTGGAAATCACAAAAAATGCAGCACAGCAGCGCCACCTGTTGAGCGATTTACACCAAAAGGTACAAAACATCAATTCATGTCAAGAACTAACTGAATCTGAAATTTGATGAAAATCCGTGCATTAGTTCTGGACATTGAGCTATTGTGGAAGTCGAGAAAAACGCTGCATAGCAGCGCCACCTGTTGAGCGATTTACAGCAAAACATAAACAGCACTAATTCATATCCAGGTATACCTGAATCTGAAGTTTGTTGAAAACCCGAGCATAAGTTCTAGAGATAGAGCTATCGCGGAAATCACAAAAATGCAGCATAGCAGCGCTACCTGTTGAGCGATTTACACCACAAGGTGCAAAACGTCAACTCATGTCAAGCACTAACAGAATCTGAAGTTTGATGAAAATCCGTGCATCATGTCTTGAGATAGAGCTATTACGAAAATCGTGTAAATGCTGCAAAATGCAGCATAGCAGCGCCATCTGTTGGGCGATTTGCACCAAAACGTTATCAGCACCAATTCATATCAAGGATTAACTAAATCTGAAGTTTGATGAAAATCTGTGCATTAGTTCTTGAGATAGAGCTAGTGCAGAAATCGCGGGAAATGCAGCATAGCAGCGCCACCTGTTGAGCGATTTACACCAAAAACTAATCAGCATCAATTTGTATTAGGGACTAACTTAATATAAATTTTTATTAAATTCCGTGCATTAGTTCTTGAGATAGAGCGCCCACAAAATATATGTCACATACACACAGACAGACAGACAAACAGACAGACAGACTCACAGAGTCACAGACAGACATTTTGTAAAAACATGTTTTTTGAAATCTCTGACCCCTAAAACGTGTAAATCCGTCGAAAACCGAAAGTCGAAAATTTTCATGAATCCAATACTTTCTTCTTGTAAAGATAGAAGAAAGTAAAAAGCAAACAATGTAACTGAATCGTGCATTAATTATGATAGGGTTCAATAAGAGTGAAAAACGAGTAAAGATGTTTAAGATAACTTGCTACAATGAACTTTGATAAAGTATCTATCTAGCTTTGTACAATATATGTTGTGATTCTCTCTAAATAATTCTCAAAGGCATCATAGATTGTTAAATATCCACAATTTACGATGGAAAAAGAAATGTTTTGCGAAGACTTTTATGTTAGAGATGTCTTTAGAGGTTTGAAAATATTTTATAATCTCAAAAGCACATACTATGGAAACAATAGAAATTTGATTGCAGCATTATAAAACTGTTACAAAAGATGAATAGGCTTGTAGTGAAATTAGAAAACGCCACCACTTTTCATATTGTGTTTGTATGAAGTTTCATACACTGAACATAATAGTTGTGCCGCCAAGAGTAGCTGAAAATTAAAAGAAACTGACAGATTCCTGTTGTTTTCATGTTGCTATGATGGTACATAATTTCTCTGAAATACCAGGAAATTACGTTTCAGAAGCTCTGGAAATCTCTTTCCCAACGCTCAAAAGATGTTTACAAATATCTTTAATGTTTAATAATGGGTAAATATATAACCAATTTAAAATATTTTTCGGTTAAAAAAAGCTTTTTTATTAAATTTAGATGTTGTATATATAAACTTATTATAGTATATATTACACGTATTAGAGTATATACACTTGTTATAGCATATTAAAGATGAATACCCTTTAGAGAAATTAGAAAAGCAACCTCTTTTCATATCATGTGTGTATGTAGTTTCGTGAACTCAGCATTATAGTCGTGCCGACAGGAGTAGCTAGAAATTAAAAGGAAATGAAAGATTCCAGTGGTTTTCATGTTGCTAAGATCCTGCACAATTTCTTTGAAATACCAGGAAATTATGCTCAAACAGCTCTGGAAGTATGTTTCACAAAGGTAGACAGACTCTTACAAATATCTCTATTGTTTCGTAATGGCCAATTATATAATCAATTTAAAATGTTTTTTGGTTAAATAAAACTTTTTCATTAAATTTAAGATTTTGCATTTATAAAATTTGCATGAAAAGGATGACCGGGGCAAGTTTTCCAACTTTTTATAATTTTATTATTGTATTCTTTATTTTTATCTATTTTGATATCTACAAGATATCATTGAGACATCATTACCTAGACTTTTTTGTACAAACTGGCACAATTATTATTCAAAAAACTAAATATACTTTTTCACAAAAAAGGGTTAAGTCTAATGATGTTACGTTGGAAAATGTTCCCCGTATGTGGGGCAAGTTTTCCAGCCTACTAAAAATGGTTAGGGGCAAGTTATCCAACCATACTTTAAATGGTAAAACACAGGTAATAAATATTGCTTGTTAATTAATAAGTATTTTTTATTGTGAACTAAATGCACAGTAACACAGAAAACAGTTTTAATCCATTTCACATTTCAAGACGAAGGTCCAAACAGCTCCCTGGCCGGGATTGGATTTTGTTTTTTCTCGCCCCTTTTACCTGATTCCTTTTGCAGTTTCCCCTTTTTTAGATGAATTTTTTTTTTTTCCATTTTCAGTTGATTTTTAGCAGGAGAATCTGTCAGTATAATACTTCCTATTTTTCTTTCCATGCCGTGTTTGCCTCCTTACTGCAGCCTTCGCAAAAGTCCTAACTTCTTCTGGTGTAGGCAAAGTTTGTTTTGATGTAGAAGGAATGCCTTTTTCATAAGCAATAGGGAAAGTTTGAGTAGAACTTAAGTAACAGCTTCTTTGGAAGTGCTAGCCTGCGTTGGAGTAGAAAAATTTGATGCTTTCGGAGTTTTTTTTTTTTTTTGGGGGGGGGGGGCGACAATCGATTATTGAGGAAAGTTTGAAATCTTTTCAGGATTGTTGGTGCTTTCAATATTTGGTGCGGCATGAGCTGGCCTCTCAGAAAAGTAGGATGGCATAAAAGCAGAGTCTGTAAATAATTCAGGATCCAGTGGGAAAATTCTGGAACGTTTAACCCGTCATAATATTGGCTGTGGATTAATGCCAGTGCACGGCTAATTTGCTTTTTGAGGGGTCCATACACACTGCGATCTAGTGTTAGTTGTAGCTTATGACTATAAAGAAATAATTAGCATAAAATGAATTAATTAAATTAACCCATTTTGGAAAAAATTGACATTTTATTATATTTTTTAATTTACCTTGTTTTTTATATTTATAGTTTTACTGAAATGACTAAATGATCAAACGGGTTCGTAGTATATATGGCTATTATGTCGATTTTACTACACAATAAATACATTTTTGATACACTAAGACGAGCTGATTTAGGAGGGGGGGATTTTTCCAGCGAGAAACATGTTGGAAAACATGCCCCGTATGTTGTTGGAAAACCTGTCCCGTCGCCGTATTTGAACTTTTACATTACCTGGACGAATAGCGGTGTAAGTTATTGCGAAACAAACGCATAGTTACCTGAAGAAAGAAGCCCTTTTTAGTGCATGCAATGTGAAAACAGTAAGTTTAACGCTAGCACGTTTATTTTACGTTTTAATAAAGACCTGAAATTTTACTTGCCGTTGAAAAAATGAAATAAAAAAAGCTCTCCTAACGAAGTGGCAGCAGCTACTAAACTATAACTTTTGTAGATGGTGTGTGAAATGTTGCCACTTCAGCCAGTTCACTCGATAGCGTCACCTACCGGCTCATTTAAAAACTAAAGCGAGTTGGAAAACTTGCCCCTATGGAAAATGTGCTCCAGTCTCCCCTATACATTAATAAAAAGGGCAACAGTTAAAAAATAAAATAAGAATCATACTTATACCTGCCAAAATATTTCTTGTTTGTGTAAATTATGTGATCTTATTAAAAAAAAATCCGAATGGAAACAATTCTATTTAACAGAACTTACAATCATATATAATCGATATAACAGCAGATTTAAAAAACACAAGGTAACTGAGTTGTGCAGCAAATACGACAAGGTTTAATAGGTGAAAAAAAAAGTTAACAATTTTTAAGATCCTTTTAATCTCAAAAGCATATACTACGGAAACAAAACTCTTTTCAAAAGATGAACACCGTTTTAGAGAAGTTAGAAAATGCAACCTCTTTTCACATTATGTTTGTATGCAGTTTCATACACTGAACATAATAGTCGTGCCGACAAGAGAGCTGAAAATTAAAAGAGTCTGAAAGATTCCTGTGGTTTTCATACTGCTATGATCCTACATTATTTCTTTGAAATAAAAAAGGAAATTACGCTCAAGAATCTCTCGAAGTCTCTTTCACAATGCTCAGCAGATGTTTGCAAATATCTGTAATGTTTCATAATGCGCAATCATATAATCAGTTTAAAATTTTTCGGTTAAATAAAACTTTTTTATTAAATTCAAGATGTGGTATTTATAAACTTTTTATAGTATAAATTTATAAAAAAAAAGGAACAGTTTTAGTAGACCAAAAATTATGTCTAGCCATACAAAATTCATTTATACCTGCCAAAATATTTGCTGTTTATGTGTAAAATACGTGATCTTATTTTAAAAAAAAAAAAAAAATAAATAAATAAATAAAATAAACCAAAAAAAAATGAAAAACCCGAATCATATAAAATAGATATAAAAGAAGATTTTTAAAAAACAATTTAACTGAATTGTGCAGCAGCAAATGCGACAAGGCTCAATAGGTGCAAAAACGATTAACTGTCTTTTATGATAACTCACTGCAAGGAATTGTATGAAAATGTATCTATCTACCTGTGTGCAATATTTGTTGTGATTCTCTCTAAATAATTCCCAAAGTCCTTTTACATTTTAAATTTTTACAATTTACAATGGAAAAAGTAATGTTTTGCACATACTTTTATGTCAATTTTTTGAGGTTTTGAAATACCTTATAATTGCAAAAGAATGGGAACAATGAAAATTTTATTACAGAATTGTAAAACTTTTTCAAAAGATGAATAGGCTTTCAGAAATGTTAGGAAACGTAGTCTCTTTTCACATGACGTTTGTGTATAGTTTAGTAAAGTAAAAATAATGGTTATCTCACGAAATTAAAAGTATATGAAAGATCCGTATGGTTTTGATGTTGCTAAGGTGCTACGCAGTTGCTTTGAAATACCTGGAAATTACTTTTATGCAGTTCTGGAAGTGTCTTTCACAATGCTCAAAAAATTTTTTTAACAATTTCTAATCTTCCATATGGAAGAAAATTTATGCAATCAACGTTAACTGTATTTTACCAAAATATTATGAAGAATTTAATTAATGTTAAAATTTGTGTTCGCATACTTTTATAGTAGTAAGCCTAAATATAAAGGAAAATAGTGAAGATCCTTTAAAAATCCGTATAACTTAGCAAAAACGTACGATTTATGGGCAAAACAAGTGATCTTTAAAGCAATAAACACACTTGGAGAGACGAATTTTTCAAAAATTATTGTTATTTTATTAATTTATAACCCTATCAAAAGAATAGAAAACAGCTTTGCATAACTATTAATTTAGTTCTGAAGCAAATTACGATAGGAAAAAAGATACAAATTTCATAAAACATTTCCTAAAATGATAGCATGAGTAAGTATCCGCTTTTATTCAATATACAAAAAAAATTTCAATAAATAATTCTCCAAAATGTTATACATATTTCTAAATTTAGCAATTTGATGCCGAAAATAAAGCTTTTCTACAGGATTTTAAAACATCCATTTGAGGTTTCCAAATAGTTATGTTTCTCAAAAGCATATAGCATCAAATACATCTAAGTTTGATTAATTCCCATAAAGCATTATAAAGCTCTTTTTAATAAATGAATAGCCTTTCAGAAAAGTTAAAAAATGTAACTTCTTTTTTACATCAGGTATGTAAGTAATTTCGTATTCTAAACTTAAAATCGTGTCCACTTGAGTAAGCTAAAAAAATGAAAATAGCGGAAAATTATTGTGTTTTTTAGGTTGCTATGACCCCCCAAAAATTCTTTGAAATACCTAAAAATTATTCAGAAGAAGCATTGGAAATATTTAAAAATGCTCAAAACATGTTTTGAAGTATTTCTATTATTTCATAATAAACAAATTATATAGTAAACTTAAAATATTTTTCAATTAAATAAGGTTATGAAAAAAGTAATGTTTTGCCCAGACTTTTATGTCAATTTTTCGAGGTTTTGAAATATCTTATATTTTCAAAAGTATGGAAACAATGGAAATTTGATTACAGCATTATAAAAGTTTTTCAAAAGAAAAATTGGATTGCATTAAAATTAAGAAGTTGAATAAATAATGTTTTTAGAGTTCGTGTTTATAAGTAGGTGAACAGTTTTTTAAAGGAATAAAAATTATGTACAACCACATAAAATGCATACATAATTACGAAAATACTTATAATTTATGAGTTAAATAGGTGATCTTATTTTCAGTACAATAAACTCGCATTGTTTCTGAAAATACTTACAATATAAAATCGATATAAAAGCGGATTTACAGAAATTTTATTGAATTGTGCAACGTATATGAAAAGGTTCAACTAGCGAAAATCGATAACTGATATTAAAAAATTAACTTACTACAATGAATCATGAATAAGTATCTATCTACCTTTCAAAATATATGTTGTAATTCTCCTTATATAATTCAAAAAAGAGTTATACATCAATATATGTTGTAATTCTCTTTAAATAATTTGCAAGGGATTTATACATTACGAATGTTTACAATTTATGATGTAAAAGAATGTTTTTGCACAGGCTTTTGTGCCAACTATTTGAGGTTTGAAAATATCTTATAATCTTAAAAGAATGATTTATAGAATTCATGGAAATTTGATTAAAGATATATTTTTCAAAAGATAAACAGCCTTTTAGAAAAATTATAATATGTAACCTATTTTAAAATAAACCTTTTATGTAGTTTGGTACACACAGATGCTTTGAAATACATGAAAGTTATGCGGATGAAGGTTTATAAGTCTTTTTCACAATTCTCAAAATATATCTTGAAATATCTCCATTCTTTTATATTAGACAAATAATCAAGTTAATATGTATTTTTGGTAAAATAAATTAAATAATTTTAATTAATGTTAAGATTTTGTGAACATGTACATTTTATTTTCCGTGCTTTTAAAATGGCAGGCAGTCACGTAAAATAAAATCCATGTTTACCGATGCAAAAATTTAGTTTTTAGAGGTAAAATAAACTATTTTTAATGCAATACAAAAACTTGGATCGATACATATTTTTTAAAATATTATAATTCAATAATGTTAACAACCTTATCAAAACACTATAATATCAGCTTTTAATAATTTTTATTCAGATTCTGAAGCAAATACGATAGGAAAAATGTACACTTATTAAAGATAATTTATTGAATTTAATCTAGAATAAGCATATGCTTTTCTTCAATACATATCTTAAATACCAATAAATAATTCTAAAAATGTTATATATTTCTAAATTTCACAGTTTACGACGCAAAAAGAAAACCTTTCGCACAGGCCTTTGTATCATACGTTTCTCGCTTGAAAATAGCTTTTATGCACAAAGACATATACCATCATTTCTGTAGAAATTTGATTAATCCAGATAAAGCATTGTAAAACTCTTTTCAGAAGATGAATAGCTGTTTAGAAAAGTTAGAAAATGTAACCTCTTTTCACATCCTCTATATGTAGTTTGGTACACTAAACATAATAGTCGTGTCGACTTGAGTAGCTGAAAATTAAAAGGAAGTAAAATATTCCTGTGAATTTAATCTTGCTCTGATACTACACAAGTGCTTTGAAATATCTGGAAATTACGGGGATGAAACTCTAGAAGTATGTTTCACAGTACTCAAAAGCTGTTCAGAAATATTTCTATCCATTTTATATTGGATAAATATATAATTAAGGGAAAGTCATTTTTGTTAAAATATTGAAAATATTTTAAAATTAAAGTTATTTTGTTGTGATCACATACTTTTTAATTCGTTCCAACATAGTTGAAAAGTGTTTATGAATTCGGTTTGTATGTCCGTCTGTCTGTCTGTCCACGCTCAAACTAGTGTAAATATACTGGGATTTTCATGCATTTTATATACGTTAATGATATTTAGCATGGCATGCTCGATATTGAATATGAAGTGTGTATCATTAATAGTTCCTTTACAGGTGCACTCAAAAAATTCTGTTACATTATGGTCAATGGAGGAAAATCGTTTGCAGTGTATTTTAATGACATTACGCTATTTCAAATACATTGAAATTGATATAAATCACTAAATTTCACTACAAGATGATTACTATAGGGTAGGGTGTTCACAGCATTTATCGATCCTTTACAGGGACATAGAAAAGAAATCGGTTACAGCACTGTGTTTGAGCAATAATTGCTAGAAGTGCGTTTTCAATTACAGTATGCGATTTTCCATTTAACTAATTTTTTGCATATTATTGATTTTGTATGAACTCGATATCTCGTATACTGCGCTTCACGAAAAATTCGCGTATCATTATCCTTATTAGCGGAAATTGCTGAATGTGAATTTTCAACTGTGGTACGTATTTCCTAACTGAACTAAATTTTTGCATGCATGTAGTTTATAGATACAAATCTATGTGTCATATACAGGGCTGCTCAAAGAATTCGGATAATTTTCCAATTATAGATGGGAATTCTGGAAATTGGGCTTTCAAATGTGTTATGCATTTCCAAACGTTTCAATTAAACATCCTTTTTCAACTTACAAACGGTGAAGTTTTGTTACATTAATCTGAAAGTGTTGGAAAGTATTTCATAATTTATGATTGACGCACGATTTTTTTTTGTCTTGTTATAATATAACGAGGAAGTTGTAAACTGTTTTGAAACAGTAAAATTAAAAACTCAGAGGCAAATTTAGTTGAAAGGTTTTGAAAAAAAAATAGTAAATATGATATTTTAAATGCTTATTCTTATTTCTAATACACGAGCGGTTGGATTTTAAATTTAATTTTGTTTCACCTTTAAATATTTTATTATTTAAGAAGCTTATTCAATTACCTTAAATTTCAAATATTTCCGGTATCTTGATATACACTTGTTTAATATTTTATAGTTTCTGTAGCATTTATAATTTGCATATGCGTTAATTAAAATGTACCCTGTTCTAAAGCCATCTCCAGGCCAAAGTTAAAAATAAGTGAATATTCTAAATTTCACAAATAAGATTGTAGAACGGTCGAAACAAATTATGGAAAAAATTCTTATTTAATAATTTTTGCTAAATTCACGAGACATTATAAAAGCTTACTACAGCGTTTATTTTATAATAAAGTTGTAGTAATTGCTTTTAATGAAATTTTCTTCTTCGAGATCTTTTTCATTATCTTATAACATCTCACTGCGATAAAATTTTGTGGTTGCCCTTTACTTATAAAACTTGATTTAAAAAAATGTATTTTGGTAATATTGCGAAGGAAAACTCATAAATGACATCTAACTAAGTGTATGCATAATGTACATATCGAGTAAATTAGCATTATATTAAGTTTTGTTGCAGGCGATCAATTTAACTGTCTGCGGCATATCAAATGTTACGACAGTCAAAAAATTTGTAATGTCAGTTTTAGGTGCGTTCGATTTATATAAATACGTAGCGCTCTACAGTCGGTGTCTGGTCCACCCCTCTGTTTATCCGTCTGATCGCCGCAAAAAATACCCAACCGAATGATTTGAAATTTAATGTATATAATCGTAGAAATAATTTGTTGAGTCATTTCAAATTTTATGAAAATCGAATCAAAAATATACGAAATCAGTTTGATAATAAAATAATCTTTAAAAAACTATATAACAGAACTTAAAAATTATTATACATTTAAAATCAGTTTGCGTTGTACGAGGAAGGGATTGTCAGAAGGAACTGGGAACAGATATGAATTTTTTTTTATTTATAACTGTTTTATTTGCATTTTTTTAAATTGTAAAAGTGATAAACGTAGATAGGAAATTAAATTTTGTTATTTAAATATGTAATAAGTCCCTTATAAATATTGGAATCAGTTGGATGTTATAAAAGAGCCTTAAAAGTATACATAACCGTAACTGAAAAATGTTTAAATGTCTTTCAACAATTTTGTACGACTCTGTTAAAAAAGCATTTATAGGAAAAATGAAAAAAAAAATAAATATAAAACACATTTATAATACACAATTAAAAAATACTTTCAATTTTATTTGTCGTGCTTGCAATTTTTCATAGTAGGGAAATAATAGACAATGATAAACAGTTGCATATTCTGACATTCTGCATTAAGCAGAAAGTACCTTTATTGATATCGGAAATCAACTGAACGTTATATAGGCATTATCTTAAAAAGCTTCGTAGCAGAACAGAAAAATGATCGAATAACATACAATAACTTACATTTTTCTGAAGTAGTAATAAATACTATTTACTGGAATAAAGGAGATTATAAATTAAATGAAAAAATAAACACATTCAGTTGCAATTTTTTCATAGTATAAAAACGGTAGACGAAATACACGATTACTTACATGACTTTTAGATATGATTATGTAGAAATAACATTTATTGATATTGGAAGTCCAATAAATCTTCAAGAAGAATTTTGAAAAATATACATAACGGAATTGAATAATTACTAAATATCGTACAGCAATTTACTTTTCAAGAAGCCATTAGAAAAGGATTTCCAGGAAAAAATAAAAAGAGAAAAAAAACACCACTATTAATTATAATTGATGAACTTGACGTTTTTTTCATAGTATGAATATGACAGGTTTAAATAAAAATTACATTTTATTACTTTCATGCACAGTTAAGCAAAGAGCACTATTATGGATACGAAAAATTAACATGATCTTAAAAAGCTTCATAACTGAACTGAAAAATGATCAAATAACATACAACAACTTACATTTATTGAAATAATTAATAGGATTTACTGGGAAAAAGGAAAATATAAATGATATAAAAAGCACCTTCAATTATGATTGTGTTTACACTTTTTTCATAGTATAAAAATGATGCAAATAAATGATTACGTTCAAGACTTTTAGATATGATTACGCAGAAATCGCATTAATTGATATTGGATATCCAATGGATCTTAAGGAATAATCTTGAAAAAATATATATAAGGGAATTGAATAATGACTAAATATTGTACAACAATTTTCTTTCCAAAAAGGCATTAGAAAAGGATTTCCAGGAAAGATTGAAAGTAGAAAAAAAAAACACCTTAATTATAATCATTATTATAGTGCGAAAATTTTCAAAATTTTGAATTAGCTAAAAACAATTTTGTATTAAAAATATAAGAATACCTTAAATACAAATTTATTTAGATTCAGGGCAATTACTAGAGTTTGGAGCATGATTAGGCACGAAAAATTTTATTCTAGTTGCAAATTTCATTTTGTAATCCTACACGTACGCTGTTATACCAATTTTCTGCTCGACAAATGTCTCACAGTTTGGGTTGCCTATAAATACTAATTCTGCATCTTGCAATTTTTTAAGTGTATGAAATGAAAGAACATACTTATATCTTTCATCTCAATAGAAATTCTGTTTTTAAATCATATAGATTTTAAGATATTAAAAGTTGAACATGGTCTTATTTTTTACATTTTTTCCAATTTTAACAGTCCCGAGACCCTTTAAGCAAAAAGCACTATTATGGATACGAAAAATCAATAGGATCTTAAAAAGCTTCATGACTGACTGAAAAATGATCAAATAACATACAACAACTTACATTTATTGAAATAATTAATAGGATTTACTGGGTAAAAGGAAAATATAAATGATATACTAAAATACACATTCAAATATACTTTTCGTATTTGCACTTTTTTTCATAGTATAAAAAATATGCAAATAAATGATTACTTTCACGACTTTTAGATATGATTATGAATAAATCACATTTACTATATTGGATAGCCAATGGATCTCCAGGAATCTTGAAAAATATACATAAGGGAATTTAATAATGACTAAATATCGTACAGCAGTTTACTTTTCAAGAAAGCATTAGAAAAGGATTTCCAGGAAAAAATAAAAGTAGTGAAAAAGAACACCACTTTTAATTATAATTGTTATATTTAAAGGTTTTTTCATAGTATGAATATGACAGGTTTAAATAAAAATTACATTTTATTACTTTAATGCATAGTTAAGCAAAGAGCATTATTATGGATACGAAAAATTAATAGGATCTTAAAAATCTTCATTACTGAACTGAAAATTGATCAAATAACATACAACAACTTACATTTTTTGAAATAATTAATAGGATTTACTGGGTAAAAGGAAAATATAAATGATATAAAAAACACCTTCGATTATAATTGTGTTTGCACTTTTTTTCATAGTATAAAAAATATGCAAATAAATGATTACTTTCACGACTTTTAGATATGATTATGCAGAAATCCCATTTATTGATATAGGATAGCCAATGGATCTTCAGGAATAATCTTGAAAAATATACATAAGGGAATCGAATAATAACTAAATATCGTACAGCAATTTACTTTGCAAGAAGGCATTAGAAAAGGATTTCCAGAAAAAGTAAAAGTAGGAAAAAAAGCACAACTTTTAATTATAATTGTTATACTTAAAGATTTTTTCATAGTACGAATATAACAGGTTTAAATAAAAATTACATTTTATTACTTTAATGCATAGTTAATCAAAGAGCACTATTATTGATACGAAAAATCAATGCAGTCGGACCTCTAGTTAACGAACCTCTATTTTGCGAATTTCTCTATTTTACGAACTTTTCCTTGGAACCAAAAACATTTTGCGAATTTCTTCGTAAAATAACCTCCAAATAGAGAAGTGCATTCTCTATTTAATGAACTTTTTCTTGTGATCAATTTTTTTTTCTCTCCCCATTTCTCAAAATATTTCTGGACATTTCAAACTTATTCTTTCTTTAAACACATTTTATGATGTTCAATGGCCTTGAACTGGTTTTACCAGGCGCCTTCTTTGTTAGCAGTGAGAATTCGGTAAGTACGGAGGACGAAGATGATAATCAGAGTAACTTTAAAAAATGTGGATATAGTGAGAAAAAAAGAAGGAATTAACCATGATGTGCTGATTGATGATTGTATTTCAGTTAATTCTGAAACTGAGACCTCGGAAACGCTATCTGAATTGGATATTTTCGACAGTGTAAAAAATAAAAACAATACAGCAATGAATTTTGATGAAGACGAATATGATGATGATGGAAAAGATCATTATGCAGAAATTAACAAAACTTCGTATGATGAAATACTAAAATCGTTTGAAACAATCCGACTGGGATTATAATTAAAAGAAAATAGCATGAAGGGGTTTTTAGTGCATTGCATAGATGCGAGACGTATTATGATAGACAGCACTTTTTTAAATAAAAAACTCATGCAAAATTAACGGGGTTTTTCAGAAATTAAATTTAAGGACGCATATGTTAATGTATGGTTAAAGTTATTTGTTATAATAATAATAAATACGATAATGTCATTAAAATTCCTTAAATTTAATGTAAAACTATTTATTACAGTGTATTCCCGGACAATGTTTTGTTTTCCTTGCAGATTTCAAAGATTTAAATACATAGAAAAAACGAATTGATGATGAATATTGGTGGGTAAAATAAATAAAACAAATCGATATAATTTATTTAAAAAAATGTGATTAATTACTTTTAGTAAAAGTATTTAGTGTTTATGAATTTAAAATCTGTTTTATGTAGTTTAAAGTATTTAAAAAGGTGAATCTCTATTTAACGAATTTTCCACATAACGAACTTTTTTCCGGGATTTAGTGACTTCGTTAAATAGAGGTTCGACTGTATATTCTTAAAAGGTTCATAAATGAACTGAAAAATGATCAAATAACACACAAAAACTTATTTATAAAAAAACATTGTCGTATTGTCGTAACTGTCGTATTTGCACTTTTTTTTATAGTATAAAAAATATGCAAATAAATGATTACTTTCACGACTTTTAAATATGATTATGCAAAAATCACATTTATTGATATTGGATAGTCAATGGATCTTCACGAATCTTAAAAAATATACATAAGATAATTGAATAATGACTAAATATCGTACAGCAATTTACTTTTCAAGGAAGCATTAGAAAAGGATTTCCAGTAAAAAATAAAAGTAGGTAAAAAGAACACCACTTTTAATTATAATTTTTATACTTAAAGATTTTTTTCATAGTATGAATATGACAGATTTAAATAAAAAATTACATTTTATTACTTTAATGCATTGTTAAGCAAAGAGCACTATTATGGATATGAAAAATCAATAGGTGCTTAAAAAGCTTCATAAATGAACTGAAAAATGATCAAATAACATACAAAAACTCATTGAAATAATTAATAGGATTTACTGGGAAAGGGGAAAACATAAATGATATAAAAACACCTTCAATTATAATTGTCGTATTTGCACTTTTTTTTATAGTATAAAAATATGCATATAAATGATTACTTTCGCGACTTTTAGATAAGATTATGCAGAAATCACATTTATTGACATGGGGAGGTCATTAGATCTTAAGATGCATAAGGTAATTGAAAAATGGCTAAATATCGTGCAGCAATTTACTTTGCAAGAAAGCTTTAGAAAAGTCGATCCAGGAAGAAACATTTAGAAAAAAATTACCGCTTTTAATTAGAATCGTGGTACTTTGAAGTTTGTTTTCATAGTATGAATGTGACGTTTTTTTTTTTTTTTAATCACATTTTATAAGTCGTAATTAAGCAGAGAGCACCATTATGTATACGAAAAATCAATAGGATCTTCAGAAGATGCATAACAGAACAGAAATTGACTAAATATCGTACAAAAATTAACTTTGCAATAAAGCTTTAAAAGGGGATTTTTCAGAGAAAATTGCTAGTAGAAAAAAAAAATCCATTTAAATTATAATTGGTGTAATTGCAGTTTTCACTGCATGAAAACGATTGATATCTAGATAAATAATTATATTTCATTACTCTAACCTTCCTACATTGAACGGGTCTAATCAACTCGTTTCAATCACTGGTCTGCAAAATTTCGGTTGTGTCGTGTTTTTTAGCTTTCGACAATTGAGTCCAATGTAATTTTTTAGCACTGAATCCGAAAACGTATTTCATTCGTTACCATCAAGTAAAGATTTTTTGGAAATTATAAATTTCAAAGTAAAAACTTTAGAAAAAAATGGGAAAATCTGATACTATAAGATAGATGTGATTGTTATGCTTTTTAACTTTTGATAATTGAATTTTATGTAATTTTCCGTGTTGAATTCGAAAACGATCTTGATTATTAGCCATCGCGTCAGGAATTTTCGCAAATCGTAAATTTCAAAGTGAAACGTGATCCCCCCCCCCCCCACACACACACACACATCTCTGGGCTGTTTAACTCTAAGAAGCCCCAGTATAAGCCAAAAAGTGAAATAATGTATTGAATTAAATTAAATTAAACGAAAAAAAGTTTTACATCTATTTTATAGCATCTTTTTTTTTTTTTTTTAATTTTTAAATTTACGATTTGCGAAAATGTCTGACGTGATAGTTAATGTCAAAGTGAAAAATAACGGTCATTTTCAGATTCAGTGCTGAAAAATACATAAAAATGAGTTATCAAAATTAAAAAAACATAACCGTCACATCTGTTTTTTAGTATCATATTTCCGCTATTTGTTTACTTTTTACCTTTCAAATTTGCGATTTGCTGAAAAATCCTGACGTGATAGTTAAAAAAGAAGGTCATTTTTTGATTAAGCGCTAGAAAATACATACAAATTACATACAATGTTAAAAATTAAAAAAAAAAACACAACCATCGCAGGCTTGTGTAATTTCTTTCATTTGATTCGAAAGAGAACATTTTCATAATATAACTTAAAAGAAAGCCGCTGAACAGTGGAGCAGCATTAAGGGGTTACCTAGTAGACAAGCAACTTAACACCCAGTCTGATGATTGTGATGTCTTATATTTTTAATTATGAGCCACTGGGAAAAGAAAATGTATAGTTGTTTAAAACTGCTAAAATTAAGGATGAGTTATAGATATTTGCTAGCATATGAGCTTTTATAAGAAATAGAAAAATAGACCTTTGAAATTTGCAATTTGCTGAAAAATCCAGACGTTATAGTCAAAAAAGAAGGTCATTTTCGGATTAAGCGCTAAAAAATACATACAAATTACATGCTATGTTAAAAATTTAAAAAAACACAACCATCGCAGGCTTGTGTAATTTCTTTCATTTGATTCGAAAGAGAACATTTTTATAATATAACTTAAAAGAAAGCCGCTGAACAGTGGAGCAGCATTAAGGGGTTACCTAGTTGACAAGCAACTTAACACCCAGTCTGATGATTGTGATGTCTTATATTTTTAATTATGAGCCACTGCGAAAAGAAAACGTGTAGTTGTTTAAAACTGCTAAAATTAAGGATGAGTTATAGATATTTGCTAGCATATGAGCTTTTATAAGAAATAGAAAAATAAGATAAAGTTAAGTTTAAGTACTTAAAAAGTAAATTAAAATTATAATTTAATATAAGTATAGATGTAGTTTAAAAACTACTATAAGGAGAATAAGAAAGTAAAAATAAGAATAAAAATTAGCGCTAGTTCAAGATAACTCTCACCAAGCATGGGCAGAAAAAGCAAAAAAAAAAAAAAAAAAAAGCCAGGGTAAGATGTAACTTAACAGAAAGCACATTTTGATGGAACAGCGACAATAATTGGGCTTCACGAAAGAATATTAGAAATATCTCAAATTTAAAAACTATTAAATATATAGGTAAAAAAAAAAAAAAAAAAAAAAAAAAAAAAAATATTGCACGAAAATATTTAGACACATTTTCAAGATCATACTTATAAACCGATAATAAAAAAATGTGAATTATAATCGTTGCACCTTCAGTTGATCTGAGATTTATCACACAAATGCAATTAAACCTAAATTTGTTTTCGGAGACAGCGAAATAAATTGGTTTATGCTGAAGAGTATTATCAAAACTGTATAAAAGAACTTAAAAATGGCTGAATACCGAATAAATCTAGATATACAATTTTGGAAATTTCTGTGTAAAAGTTCACACTCCTTTAATTTAGTATTTTTGTTCAAAGGTTTTTGCTTGAAAGGCGTATAGACAACGGAGTGAAAATGTGTCCAAGGCTGGAATCAAACCAGGGCCATCGACCTTACGCGCCAATGCTTTACCACTAAGCTACCTGGACGATATGGAGCATAGCACTTCTCATCTTATCTATTCCATCGTGTGCTGCGGTTTCAGCCTTGCAAACAGATAAGGCTATGTTTAGAAAGCAAAAATGGCTGAGTGTTCTGCTAAGGCAACAAAACCATTCTTTTTTAATCCCATTTGTGGTTTTTAATAAAAGGACGGGATTATCAACAATGGGTCCGGAGATAACATAAGATCGTACTTGAAAGAAGCTCTACCCCACTTACAGGACATACAGAACTTTACTTTTAAAGACATAAAAGATGAAAAACGCCGCGTAACCACAAAAAGCGACAGCTGCCCCAGAACAAAAAAGCCGCGAATGACCGCAAGTAGAATGATAGTCTGTCTGAAGCTTTAAGCTTCAGATAGACCATCAAGCTGCTTGCAGATTTTTTTTTTGTTCTGAGTCAAGCGGCGCTTTTTGTGGTTTCGCAGTTTTTTTCATCATTTATGACTTTACATGTAAAGTCCTGGATGTCCTGCAAGAAGAGGAGAGTTTCCTTCAAGTACGATCTTATCTTATCTCCTGACCCATTGTTGATAATCTCGTCCTTTTATTAAAAACCACAAATGGGGTTCGAAAACAATGGTTTTATTGCTTTAGCAGGACGTTCAGCCATTTTTGCTTTCTAAACGCAACCTAAGAGCCACAATTGCTAGGCTTGGTATCATCCAGTAATAAGGGTCTCTTTTTTTTCTCCAATTTTAAGAACCCTGAGACCCCTTAAGAAGTAATTAACCTCTTCGAACTTGAAGCTAAAATAACGCTACAAATGCTTATTCATTGGTTTTTCACAAACAAAATGACGTTATACATGAGAAAAAAAAAGAACTTTTCAGAAATTGATACTTTAGGGCGCTAGTAATTTAGATTCACAAATATGGATCTAAAATTACAAATCCCCTTAAAATATAAATTTTTTAAACAATAACCTAAATTTACACAATCACAAATTTTAGGCCTTTAAACAAGTGAACGATTTACATATTCTCAAAACATTTTATTGTAAAGGATTTAAGTTAAATAATTATAAAAATTTCTTAAATTCTTGGGCACACTGTCTTGAAAGCATTTTGCAAATTTAGATTAAAATAACATTTATTTTATGAGGAAATAAGCATCAGTGGTGACATTTATTGCTTTGCTTTTAAAGCAAAAACATGCAGCAATTAAGAAGTGAAGTCAAAATGTAAAAAAAAAAAAAAAAAAAATCAATCAGTATATTTTTTATGAGGAAATGAATAGAAGTTCGCATATGTGGACCTACGTAGCAAAGAAGTTAAACAGACGTTTATATAAAGCAGCTAAATCAGTTGTTTCCATAAAGGGTCATCAGGAAAATCTTTGCACAAAAAAGATTTATAAATTTGTGTGGAAGAATTTCCACTAAAAAATATTAAGGGGGCTGGTCACTCAGCTTCCGATTTCATCTCTCTAATGTAAAGTCTACGGGCATTTGATGCATTCGTATATTTAAAATATCTCCTCGGGAAAATTAATATATATTTAACTTCTATTTTTTGTGTGCACTTCATAAAAGATTTTTTTTCTTAGTTCTCAAAATATTTCTAAGGTATAGACTTAATTTTATAGGAAGTTTTAAAATCTTACTCACAATGTGCCCGCTTTTAATTCATAAAATATTAAATTCAGCATAGATTTTAGAAATATTTTGAAAACTAACATCAATAAAGAGACGTCCTTTAAGAAGAGTACACAGAAAAAATATGTTAAAAATATGAATTTCCCAAGAAGATATTTTAAATATACGAATGGATCAAAAGTCGGTAGACTTAACATTACGGAAGAGAATTCCGAAGCTGAGTGACCAACTCCCTTAATAATACATTTTCTATTATGACCGTTGCATTAGCAAGTTTATAACAGTGTAAAAGGGAAAGGTGTAGTTAAGTAATCTGAAAAGCGATAAATATTCCATCACTTAATGTAATTAAAGAGCAGCTCTCTTTTTTGGAAACAACATAACCATTTCGGCTTTTGTTGAACAATTTACACTGAAAGAAAGTACTGAAAAAGCTTTACCGGAGAAACTGAAAATCGAAAACACTTTCATTTATAAATGATACTTCCTGTATTTTTTTCATAATATGAAAGTGGATGATACAAATAAATAATCAAATTTTATCACTTTAAATGAAAAGATTCACTTAAAATATTTTGTTTTCTTTGGCATTTGAACAGGTATCGAGTACTAAGTACTTCTCTTAAGTGTCTGTAAAGAGATTTAGCATAAAAAGACAGTCATCACAAAGTAGGCTTAGTCAAATGTTGAAACGTAGTGAAACAAAACGAAATATTTGCGTGCCATGAAAAAGTAATTGAATGAATAGTCCTTCTTTCTTTATTTATTGAATTTAGTCAAGTGCACCCATTTCTTTTCACCAAAAAATATTTTTTGTTCATCGTAAATAGAAAAGATTGATTTTTTCTAAATAAAAGTTTGTTCTTTTCTAGTAATTACTTTATGATGTTATTAGCTTAATGCTTGTGTTAAAAACAAATTCATAAGCCAAATGCTTAGATTGGAATGGCGTTAGAAATTGTACTACAGCTTTTCTAGTTTAAGTGATAACTTTAGAATGAATCGTTGTAGGTTTCGAAGAATTGGCGATGGCTGGGTTTGAATTTAGAACCTCTGTATAGAAAATGAGCACCGCAGCACGGAGCTAAAGTGTAGCTCGATTGTTCAGTGTCAGTGAATCATATCGCTCACCCTCAAGAAAAGTGACACATCTCGAAAAAAGTAAATTTCACAGGAGAGGCAATAGAATATGTGCATGATTTTACTGTAACATGAAATTATAGCACTAAGCTCTGCATGCAGAAATAAAAACGTGCATAAAATCATAAAACACATAAGTATGAAGACGAAGGATGAGTATTAAAGACGTGAATTATCACATTGCTAACAAGGCGTAAACCAACTTTGTGAAAAATGTCCAAGCCGGGAATTGAACCCGGGGCCCCTTGAATAGATCTCCAGTGTTCTACCACTAAACCACAAGGACGATGCCCAGCTTGGCATCTCACACTTGTATAAGTTGGTAAGGCTGCTACCGCAGCACTAGATGGAAAAGTCTTCATGAGCACACAATCTAGCGGCGCGGCGTAACATCACAGCGGCGTAATTTCACTGCTGAAAAGTAGTTGAAAAATTAACTAAAAGACGTAGGATGAGGTTCGGAGGATTGGGTAATTTTAACTCCTCATACAATCCATCCCTCTTCTATAGTCATTAATGGACATATAGCGTACAAAAATGATTTTCCGTATAACTACACTTATGAAACTGTTTGTGTAGCAAGACGCACCTATGACAGACTTGTTAGTGGAATAAAATGCAAAACGAATTTTTGCGAGATGTGTCACTTTTCTTGCTGGTGAGCGATATATTCTTCGCTGAAGCTGTTGATGTGCGAGATGTCGTTGGCACATACGACTCTTTTTTTAATCATTGGATCGAGCTCTTTAGCTATTTGCTGCGAGGCCTATAAAACAGTTTTGTTTTTAGTCACAGCTGATATGAAAAGCTACTGAATTTGTGTAATATTTATAGAAAAATTTATTTTAGGACGCCCTGAAATCAATTTCTTTTAGTCAAAGAATACTGCGAAAAATGGTAGAATTAAACATAAAGATAATTAAATATCGGTCAGCAATTCAATTCACAAGAAAAGATTATGAAAAGATTTCAGGAGATAGAAACTGATAATGAGAAACAGAGAAAACAAACATTCATTTATAATTATTACCCCTACAATTGCTTCTTACTGTACAGAGTTGAAAATTGTAGATAAATAATTACATTTCATCACTTTTATCAAAGTTTCTTTTATTAACAAAGCAACTGTTTTTATTCGTCGAGCATTACAACACGTATAATGTACTATACGACCCTCCTTAGCATAAAAATTTCAATCATCACAAAACAGCATTAATCAAATGTTGAAACATAGTAAGAAAAAAAAAAGAGAAATATTTTGCTTATAATTTATTTGAAAAAGTAATTGGATGAATATTTTTCTTTCCCTGCTCACTGAATGTATTGTTAAGTTCATTTATTTGCATTCACTCGAGAATTTTCGTTTTAATAAACGTAAAGATTGGTTTTCTTTGGATAAAAATTATTTTATTTTTGGATTCATTACATTATGCTTTTAGCATTAACACACACTTTAAAGCAAGTATGAATCACAGACGATACTCAATGAAGTTATTCAATGCCCGGAATGAATCATATTTGTTTCGCACAAGAAAGTTAGGTGCATAAATATGTTTCGTACCAGAATTTTAAATTACCAAACAAGATCAAACAAATAACACTTTAAATAATATTTTTATTTTTACCTAAATAAAATTATTGATAGATAACCAATATTGGCATTTCTTTGGACGCATTTCCGATTAATGCAGTTTAGATGTATTATTATATTCCATTATTAGTTTATTTCTAGTGATAATTTATATTTATTATTAAATGTGACCAGACTGTTTGAATTCTGGAAAATATACGCATTTCAGATGCGTTTAATCTATGCTATGTTCAAATTAATTATTTTTCTTTTATAGCATACTTTTAAGCAATTAATTTTATTTCATTCATACTTTATAGCATATTAACTGGAATTTTCAATCAACATAAATGTGAAGACTTTAATTACTAAGCAATAGAAGGTATTTTTTTGCATACGCTGTTTGTATAAATATGTATTGATTATTATGATGTAATTAACGAAAGAACACCTTTATGAAGCTAAAGAATCTAATTGTTTTTATTTAAGACTAGCAACAACAACGACGACAAAAAAAAATATCGATAGGAAAAACTAAATTTCAACCCAAAGATTGTTAAATATTGGTCAACAATTTGCGTTGCATTTGAAAAGTTTTCGCATAGGGAAAAAACACTGATAATTAGAAATGATAAAAAATTCCACTTATAATTTCCATTGCTCTAATTCTTTTATACGATGTTAAAGTGATAGATACTGGTAAATAATTACATTTCACCACTCTTACAAAAAGATTAATGAAAAGATTCTTTTCATTTCTATATTTTTTCTACCGGCATTTCCACATGTATCAAGTACAGCGCGACCGCAGTAAGAAACTTGAAGGAGAATTAGCATAAAAAGATAATCATTACAAATCCGCATTAATCAAATGTTGAAACTTAGCAAAGAAGAAACAAAAGAAAAAGAAATATTTGGTTTATCATTCTTTTAAGAAAATAATTGAATGAAAATTTCTTTTATGATTGCTCATTAACAAAATTCTTTGCAATTCCTTTGACTGCGTTTAATTATATTTAGCTATTAGTACCGCATTTTCTTGGAAGTATGCTTAGTTTTCGACTTACTGGAATTTGATTTGTTACATTTTAGCTTAACATGGTTGTGGAAATGTGGAAAATGTATTTTTATTGTATGAAGCTTACAGTTCATTATGGTGTTCAAATGCTGTACGATAAAAATGTACTGAGAGTAAACATTTAAAAAAATCAGGATACTGATAGATTAAAATGATTATATCACATTTTCTTATATTTAACTGTGATGAAATGTTAATTTAAGTGTTTTGGAAAAAACCAATGAAAAAATATTTTTGTCTGTTCTTTTATAATATAAAAAATTAATTGATTTTCAACATATAATTAACATTTAAAAAAAATCAGGAAACTGATAGATTAAAATGATTATATCACATTGTCTTACATTCTACTGTAATGAAATGTTATGAAAGTGTTCCGGAACTAATCAAAGAAGAAATGTTTTTATCTGTTGTTTTATGATATAAAAACCAAATTGATTTTCAAAATATAATTAACATTTGAAAAAATCAGGATACTACCCTCATAGCATGCATGGTCACAGTGACGTCATTGTGACGTCACTGTAAGTCACTGTGGTCACGTCACATCTGTGACCAAAATGCCACCACTCAGTGATGTCACATTGTGACTGAGATGTGAACTTCTTAGAAAACTTTAAAAAATTACAAAAATTATTAAAAACATGTTATTTACTGTAAAATATATTTTTCTGCCGGATTAACAAATTTTTTAAACCGTGGTCCAAGTTGCATCTGTGCCTCTAACAAAAACTTTTTATTTTCATATAACATAAAATGTAATTAATTCATCAGCAACACAAAACGGTTTCCTAATTATGAGAATTTCATATTATTAAAAAAATGTTTTAGGTAAGCAGACCTCGACTTATCTTTTATAAAGATTTTTGTAAATGATCATCTGTTATACTAGAAGTTTCTCAAAGAGTAGTCGAAACATTTCTGTCGTTTCAAACTAAAAACTTTCTATTACAGTTAAGGCTGCAGCTTTTAATGAGCACGCAGAAAGCGTCCTCAAAGTTCAGTCATATATGCATTTCTTGCTTTATAATTTGCATTCAAGTCATTTTTTTTCCTCTTAGTGTTTCACTATTTTAAGTATTTTTTTTTTTATTCCACTTCTTTCAAACGTTTAAAATAGAATTGACATTTTCCGAATATAAAATTAATGTACAAAATTTAGGCAAAGCCCACGACATAATTAATTATTCATGTTTTATTTTTTGTTTTCAAAATATATCTTTAAAAATTATTTTACAAGTTTTATTCTACAGAAAATTAATATTAAGAGAATGACAGATTGACAAAGAAAAACTCATCTCTTCTCGATAATCTTGTTGTATTTTTTAAGAAGATATTTTGTATATATTACCTGTGATACAAATTTTACTTTTAAAAAAAAGGAGGGAGTCATCATTATTACCATTAAATTAATTTGTATACATTTTGAAAATTTAAGCAATGTTTTATCTAGTAAACTCTAATTATGGATAATATTATTATTATAATTTACGTAAATGAAACTTTACAATTCAATAAAACTGATAAAAATAAAAGATGAAGTACAATAAAACATTTTCAAACAGGAAATTGAATTAGAGACAATTTGACAAAATTATTACGCATTTAATTTCCTTCCGAAACTGTGGTATAGAAAAACAAATAAAACCAAAAAACATCTGCTTCGAACTTCGAAACTTACAAATCGTCTGCACCTGCACTATTTCAGTTGTTACCACTCGACCGCAGAATAACGGATAAAAGTAACAGTGAAACTTTTTAGAATAAACGCGGGACACTGGACAGTTCTGTGGACACTGAAGTTCTGTGGACACTGGACAGCATAGATGTGTTGACACGGATTTAAAAACTGAAACAAGAACGTTCTCAGGATCCAAGTTAGTTCAGCTAATAAAATATAAACCCGAGAAAATTACGGTAGCTTTGACTTGTTGAAGATGATTCAAGTCATTGCTATCGTACTTATAATCGGATTTAATTGGTTCCCCAAAATCAAAGTATCACATACAACGTCAATGAAATTAGGTATGTAAAAATATTATTTTCCCTGTTTGCTTTTTTTTTTATTTTATTACAACAATTTTAGTTAGTTTCTCATTAACATGCTGTAGAACATAAATATTTCATTACATTTATTTTTTATTTTGCTGAAATATCTAAAATATTATTTTCCTTGTTTGCTTTTTTTTTTTTTTTTTTTTTTTTTTTTTTTAAATTACAATGATTTCAGTTATCTTCTAATAAACATGTTATAGAACACAAATATTTCATTACATTTATTTTTTATTTTGTTAAAATATCTAACTTCCTTTTCAACAGCTTTGATCAGATTATTAAATTTAGTGATTTAAATTGCATTTTAATCTGGTTTATTTTCTTATTTAAATATTGGGTTAAAACCACATGGTGGCATAAATATAAAAGTATATGGACAAGTATTATCATCAATCATTAACATAATTAATAGACATTTAAAGATAATTAAATTATTTAAAATTTTTGGATGTTATTAACGTTTACCATAGCAAGACCCCTATTTGTAATGAAGTTTGTAGCATGTTATTTCATTTACAGGGACAGTCAATTGTATTCCATTACATTACGGCTTGTGGGAAAAAAATCGTTTCAAATGATTTTTAATGATTTTACACGCTTTCAAACAGAATAAAATTGATATGCATTTATGAAGCGCACTAAAATGTGCATTCCATAGAATATGCGATGCAAAGAATAGTTATTGTTCATTTACAGGGTTAAAAAAGGAATTCCAATACATAATGATATAGGGGTGGAGGGAATTGTTTGCGGCGTACTTTATTTATGTTAATCTATTTGATATGTAATGAAATTGATATACGTCGGTGAGGTTTACATACTATGAATTATTTCATGTATAATACGAAGTGTATATAGCATTTACAGGGACACACAAAATATTTCAGATACTATATTGTATCCGAAGTACTGTTCATTAGCGATGATTGCTGGAAATACATTTTTAATTATGATATACACTTTTATGATTCACTACATTTATGCATAGTATATGGTGTATATATATATGCTATAATTCATATACAGGAATATACAAAAGTATTCGAAAGGGTTACTGGGTATTGCTTAAAGGAGGTTTTTAAATAAGTTATGCATTTTAACGCTGCACTGTATTTAATTTACTAAGAAATGTTTGTAGTATATAGATAAAATGATATAAAGGGTCACGCAAAGAATTGGATACGTTGCCATCTATGAATTATAATTTCTGGAAATGTAATTTCAGCAGTTTTAAGAGTGTTTTAGCTTGAATAAAATTTTAACTAAATAGTTGCGTGTAATAAAGGTTCTAGGTAAACTACAGGGTTGTACAAAATTATTTAAGTATGTTTCCATATATTAGTATAAATTGCTGAAAGAGAATTTCAACCTGTTATGCGTTTCCTTGATAAACTAAATTTTTCCATTATATAGTATATATATATCAATCTACAGATCAAATACAGGACTGTTTAAAAGAATTAGAAAACATATTTGGCTGTGGATGGTAGGGTGTCAACGATTTTAATCGGTTGATTTAAATCAGCGATTAAATCATGATTTTAATCAACCGATTTTTAAAAAAAAATCATTGATTAAAATCAAAAATTTTCTAAATGTTTAAAATGTCAAAAAAAGTATTAAAATCTAACATGAACATAATTTGAAAGTTTCTACAGGTATTTTGACTTATTAATAAACAAAAAAAGAGCTTTAAATAATTGTTTCTAAGCTTAATTCATTAGTATTGTAAAAAAATTAAAAGCATTGTTTTTAAGTTTTTATCCAAATTAAAACAGTTTCATTTAAAAATGATATTTAAATGTAACATAATTTGCAATGTCATAATTTCCTTTAGGTAATCAATTTATGCATTATTTTATATAAAATACGCATAGCAAGTATAATTACATTTCTACAAGTAAAATAATAAATAGTAATTAATAGCAATCTCAAGTTAAAGAAGAATGAAAGAATGACATCTGCTCAGCAGCTAAATTGTAAATGAATGCATAAGAGAAAAAGAAATAATTGGTATAAAAATGCTAAGCACAGCAAGAGCTTCTTTGGTATAGGTTGAATAAATGTTTATTATTATTATTATTATTATTTTTTTTTTTTTTTTTGTAACTCATATATATTAAAAAATTGAACCATTGAAAGCTAATAGAGGTAATAATGCTGTTACTTAAATATTTTGAGGATTTCAGATATTAGTGGCTAACTTATATTTATTCTATATGAATGGGTTTAACTCATTTTCATTTTTTTCTTTTTGGTTAGCATACACGTACATGTGTGTAAGTATAGATTTTGGTGGTTTACAGAAATTTTCCTAAATACAAATGCAAAATGAGCTGCAAATAATATTTGTTAGTTTTGTTATTTGTGCTACTAACTAATGAATTTTACTTATTTGCAGTTTTTATTAATTCTGTAATTACTTATACTGCTTCTTCTAGGCCATTTTGTTTAATGGTGCCACACCATGCCCCTTTTGAAATTGGCAAAATGCACCCTGCCTTAAAAAAAGAAAAAAAAAAGTTGAAATTTACCTGTAGTTGTAGCCAGAAATTTCTTGTAAAAAACTTCTCCATTCAACAGTATTCTAAATTCATGTGGAAAAAATCTTGCAAAAATATAGAACTTTATTTCTTTAGAAAAAACAGGATATTATTAAAATATGTTATTTAATTGTATTTTTCAATTTGTTATTCATAAAATTATTAAAAATTAAGGACACTTTACTTATAATGCTAAAAAATATTCTTTTTTTTTTCTTACATCATTACTAAACACATTACTAATATATTTCCTCATGAAATAGTGCCCGTTTTTTGAACTAGCATCCTGTCCCTTTTTCTTTCTAAAATGAATTATTATCATTTTAATAATTAAGGCTTAAAAATGTATAATATGTTCCTAATTAGAGAGTTGATTGTTTAATAATTGATTTGAAGTAATGTTAGCTATTTAGTATAAAATGCAGTTAATAATTTTCATAAATGTTAAGTATCTCTAGTATTTATAAAGTTTTACATAATTATTACAATATTAATGTATATAACATTATTGTATAATACTACCTAATGAAACTACTAATTTGCAGTTTTTATTTCTGTAATTACAAACTAACAATTATAATTTTATCAATTAAAGTGTAAAAACATAGATTATGTTAGTAATTAGTGGTGTAATTGTTTTGGAAACCTAAAACTCATGATAGCTATTCAGTATTTGAACGCTGGGGAAAAAATCATACAAATCTGATTTAAATAAAAAAAAATCTGATTTAAATAAAAAAAAACGATTTTTTTTATTTTTTTTTTTAAATTATGATTTTTTTACACCTTAGTGGATGGTAACTGCGTAAATCAGTTTTTAAATGTTTTACGCGTTTTCATGTTTACTTAGTTATCTTATTTACGTTATTTCCCCCGATGTCTTGATAAAACATTTAGGAAGAGTTGGAAAGTGTTTTATAATCTATGCCTAACGCATGATATATCTTACTTGTTGTTTCTATTTCCCAGATCAGTCTTTTCATATAAAACATACCAAATCTAATTAGCTCATATTCACAAAATACAATATATACGGGAATAAAAAATTTAAATAAATAGGGCTTATCATGTAGTTCTATAAGTAACAGTTGTATTAATGTCCGTTAGACTCCATGTTCGTATTTAAAAAAGCAATGACAAATCATAACACATTAAAAAGCTTACACATTCTTAATATTAAGCTTGAATTCAAGATCAAGCTAACTTAATAAAAAAAGATGTCAGTTAATAAGCATTGTTTTTTAAATGGAAAATTAAAAATATTTTAGAAGAATAGGACTCCAAAATAGCGATATCTTGCTAAAAAGTACGGTAAAAAGATAAAATTTTATATTTCAAACAAAACTTTACTTTAAAATTATCGTAGTTTTTATGACAAGAATCATCACAGTATTAATACTTGGACATTTTTCCAGAGAGAAACATTCGCCTTGCATACAATATTTCAAATGAAAATCAAATTTCAAATAAATTGCTTAAAAGGCGCAAAGGCCAACATAGTGAAAAATATCCACGCCGGGTCTCGATCCCGGGTCATCAGTATAGCGCACTGACATTCTACCGACTAAACCACATGGAACGATACCCAGCCTGGAAATTTTCTCCTTATTACATGTTGGCAAGGCTACAAACGCCGCACAAGATGGAATATTTATCGTGAGCCACCGTCATGGGGCAAACACGAAACTTAATTAAACCAGCATCGATTAAATCTATATTAACACTTGGAAATTTTTCCAGAGAGAAACATTCGCCTTGCATACAGTATTTCAAATGAAAATCAAATTTCAAATTAAAATTGCCTTTTAAGCTATTAATTTGAAATTTGATTTTCATTTGAAATATTGTATGCAAGGCGAATGGTTCTCTCTGAAAACATTTCCAAGTATTAATATAGTTTCAATCGATGCTGGATTTAAGTTTCGTGCTTGCGCCATGTCGGTGGCTGACGATAAATATTGCATTTTGTGCTGCGTTTGTTTGTAGCCTTGCCAACATGTAATAGTGAGAAATTTTCCAGGCTGGGTATCGTTCCATGTGGTTTAGTCGGTAGAACGTAAGTGCGCTATACTGATGGCCCGGGTTCGAGTTCCAGCATGGAATCTTTTTCACTAGTTCGCCTTTTAAGCAATTAATTTGAAATTTGATTTTCATTTGAAATCATCACAGAGTTTATGACAAGTTCGTCACAAATGACACATATTTCACAAATTGGTCACAGTGTGACTTCAAAACATTGTCACTTTCGTCACAGGTTCGTCACAAAGTTAATGCCAAAATAGTCACAAATGACACACTTTTCACAAATTAGTCACACCGTGACTTCACAGAGTGGTCACAATGTGACGTCACAAACGACCTCTAAAACGGCCATAACGACCTCACATTCTAGTCACTGTGACGTCACATCCACGTCACGTGACGTCACATCCACGGTCACAAAATCACAGTGTGACTTCACAACGACGTCGCCGTGACGTCACCATGCCTTACGGGTAATAGATTAAAATGATTATATAACATTTTAAGAAATCAGGATACTGATAGATTAAAATGATTACGTCAAATTTTCTTATATTCTGCATTACTGAAATGTTAAAAAGAGTGTTTCAGAACTAAATAATACAAAAACGTTTTTACCTGTTGTTTTATATTAGTTAAAAAAATTATTTTCAAAATCTAATGAACCCTTTATCTACTGAATTATGAATTCTTGAAAATTTTATCTTCTAAAGCATTTTTCGTGAATTGTTTAAACTACATTAGAAGACTTACATAATTATTTAATAAATTTTAGAAGGATTTTAGAAGGATTTTAGAAGGATTGACGGATTTAGAAGGATCGAAGGATTTAGAAGGATTAATTAAATTTGAATTCATAGGGATTTTGTGCAATATTTATAAGCCCACTCAAACCTTTTATTTTTAAATATTTTACTTAGTATTTTGTAGGATTAGGAAATGTACAAATATAATGTCCTTGCATTAGAAATATAGAAATATTTCCGTATTGAAAAATCCCCACCCCCTTCCCAACGCAAGAAAGCTGAAAAGTTGCAAAGGCAAAAGAAATCATACTTTTAAAAATATTTTTGTTTTCTGTAACCAATAATGCTTTTGTAACAAGATAAATCAATGTATATATAACTCATTCTAAGCTATATTACAACTAATTGATGTATTAAATTTTATAGCAAGTTATTTTAAAGGTATTTTTAAGTATCGTCAGTAGATAAAGGGTTAAAGAAAAATTATCTCCTTATCCGTTTGTTTTTAATCTAAGGTTGTACTTTTTGAAAAATAGTAAACACAAAGATTATTAAATATTAGTCATGCATTTAGAATAGATTCCATAAAAATAAGGCCAATAATTAGTCAAAATAAAAATCCCAGTTATAATAGCAATTCCTTATTTCTTTATTAGTATGTACTCTTAAAAAATACGTTAATTGAACAGATATTTCCGTTGATTATACTTTGCTAAAAAACGAAACTTTTTGCATTGCTTTTCCCATTTTCGACGGAAATACAGAAAATGCAACAATCTAGCGTGGAACTTATCTGAAATACACCAATCTAAAGATCAAATCAATCAACAAATTTGCAAATCACAGTGATATTTCTGAAACTGTGGTGCGTAATTTTTTTTTTCACATTAGAAACCAAATCTTTACCCTTAAAACACGAAAAATTCGTGAATCTAGGCTCACAATTTCCTGTCAAATGACGCATATTTCTTCAAATAATGGGAAAAGCTCATTCAATCACAGTGGTGTTCCCGCAACTTGCTGCTTGTACTTTTTACGTTTTTTGTCTAAAGGTTTTTTGAGAGTGCTTGAAAGTGTAAGCTGTAAATTATATAATTACAATTTATCACTTTTATAAATATTAATTATATTCTTTTTATTTGCAACACAGGTGTCTTTGTTGCACTAGAATTTGTATATAGAAGAAAAGGTCCAAATACCGGCTACCACTTTTATTTTTCAGTTTAGATCATACAATTTTCAAAATTAGTGAAAGAAAAAGTGACAGCAAGGTACCTTGACATGTTTTAGAGCTATTTAGAGGGAAAAAATTCGGTTTAAAAAGCTTTTTCTGTTTATAAAAAGCAAAATTCCGAAACTCTTCAAATCTTGAGTTTTGAAAATGGGATCTAAATACAGGCTACCCATGTTTTTTTTTTCAAAAAGATCGCACAAATAAAGCTAATGACAATTATTAATAAATTAGAATATTATTTTAATAAATTTTATTGATTAATAACATTTCTTATGCACAGACAAAATGCGGCGTAATTATTAATAAACAAGCATTTTTGTCAAATTTATAAAATTCTTAACGACTATCTCTCACAGTCTTCTTTCCATTATGTTTCTAATTTTGTTTTTTAACGCGTAAAAAAAAGCTTGCTGATTGAAATGAGAATTATTTTATCTGAAAAAATCACAAACATAATATCACTCTCTGCGTCGGTCCATTAGCTATAGGCCCACATATCGCATTCTTAACTTTGAACCCAAAATCCCTTCCCCCACTCTTGTCCGCAGAGGAAGCATTCATGCAGAAGACACAAATTGCATCTCCTTCCTTTGTTGGATATCTTCTTCTTTCACATTTTAAAAATCCAATTTCTGCTCCTTTCACCTATTTTCCTCCATCATTTTTCTTCCTTCCCTTCACATTTATTGCAGACAATTTTGGAGTGTCCGACAGCGCTTTTTTGTGATGTGATCCGGTAACCAATATCGCTCCTAAAGAACTACGGCCACGGTTGGTTTTTTTCATATTGCGAAGTGGGACTTGAATTATTTTTGAACCATTTAAATTAATTTATTAACTATGGAACTATTTAAATGATCTTTTTCCTCTCCTTCAAGCACAGAAACCGAGAGAGGTCCAAATACTGGCTAGCCGGTATTTAGACCACTCTAGGTAGCCGGTATTCAGACCACTGCTATGTTTAAGTTAAAACTGGTATTACTCATTCATATAATAAAATACCAATAACATGCTTGCGGCAAATGAGAGCTAAATATGCCTATAAAATAACTTACTCATCAATTCAATTCAGTATACAATCAGTATATTTAAAAAAAAATGAGGAAGACATATCTAAAAAACTTTTCATGTTCCAGATTAAGTCTTTTTGAGACTTTTACATTTGCTGTTTGTAAATGAGACAGAATTTAGCGACGTACTTCTCGTAACTTTCTTCTCTCAATTAAAGTTAAAAATTTTGCCTATCACCGCTAGGCTGCGCTGCGCTCAGTTCTCAGAGCACCTAGTAGCCGGTATTTGGACATTGTCCTCTATTAGTAAGTATTTTGCGACATGATTGAAAATTTTCAACGAGGATTTTTAAAACAAATCAGTAGTTTACAAATGAGCATTAGTCAAATGCATAAACACACGAAAAGTAAAACCAAATATTTCTCATATCATTCCTTTGAAAATGTAATTAAATGAATCTTTTTTGCTTGCTTATTAAATTTAGACAAGTTCATGTATTTGTATTCAAATAATTTTTTTTTTTGTTAACAAACGAAAAAGATTGATTTTCTCTAAATAAAAACGTGTTCTAATCTTTGGATCGTTATTAGTTATTATATTGCTTTGAAAACACAATTCGAATACTACTGTTTCTTTTTTTTATGATGTAACAAATTACAAAAAGCAGAAAATTTATATTTACACTTGCAGTTCCACATGGTGTTTAAATACTGAATGATAAATATCTACTGAGAGCAAATATGTAAAAAAAAAAAAAATCTGGTTACTCATTGTTTAAAATGTTTATACCACATTTTATTATATTCTGCTGCAATGTACCAGCGTTACAAAAATATATCGAAAAAAAAGATATTTTTTTAGTGTTACTAATATAGAATAATTGAGTTTGGATAGTTACTAATATGGAATAATTGGAAGTGGGAGTTTTACCCGCACACAGGGAGTTCTGTACAACAAAGACCTTGTACAATGTTGAAACTTGTCATTGTGCCAAGCGCGCTTCGAAAAGAAGTTACGAAATCGCAACGCCACCTTGGTCCGTGCTGCTGTTTTTAGACAGATTTTTAATTAATACCTCGGCCAATTACCGAAAACGTTTTCGAAAACCATAATCAAGAATACTTCGGTGATTTCCGGTAGATAGCTAATCCGAGCGCCCCCTAGCTCGCGCCGCTGAGTGCCTGCTGGCTAAAGTTTTTGTGTAACAAAAAAATGAGATTTTCTCAGAAACTATTTGACGTAGGATATTTTCTACAGCTTTCGAGCAGGGTTTAAATAAACTCCTACTACCCTTATTTTCTAATACTTTTAGTTATAAGGTTTAGTTATTGTGAAATAAGGGGTGGGGACATATTTTTGCTGTATATTTTAGACTATATCGCTGGAAATATACCTAAAATCAAAACAAATATATTTTTGAGTTTGATGTTACGAGTTCTTTCGAATAATACACCACACGATATACACAAAAAATGCTTTTTTAAAGTAACTTAATTAGCCCCTCTATTTTTTTCCAAAAAATATTTGTGAATGGCTAATAATATATCAATATGTGGTCAATAGCCTTTATCACTCTCGAAAGTTTGAACATTCTACATTCCATTAGCTTTTCGGAAGCACGTCTGTGACAGACGGACAGACATACACGAGAGATCTTATAATAATTCAATAATTCCATATATATTTTTTTTTTAAGTACCGAACTTTAAAACAACTTTTATTTAAGGATACCACAAATAAAGGATAATTGTACGCATCGTATCTAATCCAATGTCAAGTTCCTTTTATACCATTTGTTAAATGTACAGCGATTATCCCTTATGTTCTTTATCTAGGAGAGAATTTCAACCTGATTTAAATTCTGTAAAATCTGAAAACATTAGAATGAGATGGATTTCCATTTGCTAAATTTAGAAATTAAAGCCATTCATCTTAATTTAAACCCATTTTAAAACCATAGAAAATCATAGCTCGATAATGTTCTAGCGTCGACTCTATTTTCACTTCTCTCAAAATTTATTCTACGGTAGGTAAATTGCAATTGTTGCCAAAAATTGTAGTCTGCCGAAATAAAATAGTTCAAACTTAAATAACATACTATTAATTTTTCGGCGGATATCGTCTGCCTTTGATTAAAATATTTCTGTGTTGCTTTCGTATAAGAATTTCAGTAATAACTGCAAATCTTTAATTCTTTCATAAAGTGATAAGTGTTAAAAAATAATTACGATTTATCCCTTTTATAAAAAGACTCTTTTAATTGCAATGTAAGTGTTTTTGTTGCAGGCATTTGTTCTTGTAACAATTAACCTTTGGAGTCTGTAACGAAAATTAGCGTAAAAAGACAATCATTACAAATCAGCATTAATCAAATGTTGAAACACAGTCAAGGAAAAACAAATTATTTTTGCTTATCATTTCTTTGTAAAAAGTAATTGAATGAATTTTTCTTTGCCCGCGAATTTATTCATGTGCATCAATTTGTATTCGACTAAAGATATTTTTTGTTGTTAGCAAACGATAAAGATTTTCTCTAGATAAAAATCCGTTCTATTTTCTTTATCGTTTGGTAATGTAAAACAAATTTGCTTTGAAAACAAACTCATAAGGCTGCTGTTTACTCTTTTGAGACGTAATAAATTACATGCACGCATTTATGAATATAAATGATAATTTTGGAATGAAAAATCTCGTATTTTCATTTATAATGCCGATGCTCAGATAAAAAAAAATATTTCGCAATATTCTTTGTAATTTATCTGACTATTTTATTTATAATTAGTGGTTAGTTTTGCATTTTCTTAAAGCACACTTACCTTTTCGGTTTACCTATTTTCGATCTATCTCTTTGGATTTTCGAATACGGAAGCTTTTGATAAAGTAATATCACATCTAGGAAAGCCGGTGTTACGACCGAGACCGAGGTCTTTGCTCTTCTATAAATGTCCAGTACATCTGAAGAACAGATAAAAAAAAAGATTATTTCGCATTATTTTGTGGAATTTATCTAACTATACTTATAATTAGTGGTTTGTTTCTTGAAGCACACTTACTCTTCGGTTTAACTATATTCGATCTATCTCTGTAGATTTTCGCATCCGAAAGCTTTTGATAAAGAAATTGCACATCTGGGAAACCCGAAGTTACGATCCAGGTGCCGGCACTCCTACTAGTCTCCGGTACCTGCGAAGCTTCCTGGGGGACTCAGAGGTGTAATCCCCGAACTATAGATCTTAATCTAGATTAATATTAACACAATTATTCTAATTGTTAAAGAAATCATATTAGATGTAAATTTCCACTGGGCGAAAAATGTCCAGACCAGGATTCGAAACCCGGGACCTCCTGGCTGAAGCCGTCAGTGCTCTGCCATCTGAGCTATCCCGGACGATTCTGGTCGAACTTTTTAACTAGTGTAACTAGTGTTATTTCGTATCCAGCGATTTCTGGAGTTCCATTACCTGAGATTTATTCTGTTGAGCTGAACCAGGTTTCAGACCAGATGCTGTAATCATCAAGGTTAGCTGGGTGAAAAAGTTCGACCAGAATCGTCCGGGATAGCTGAGATGGCAGAGCACTGGCGGCTTCAGCCAGGAGGTCCCGGGTTCGAATCCTGGTCCGGACATTTTTCTCCCAGTTGGAAATTTACATCTAATATAGGTCTTAATCCTCGAGTCTTGGGTTCTGCTGTTGCATTGACCATGTCAATCAATGGAGTTTGGGGCGTAAGGAGAGTGATACACGCTGGGCGGTAATCTCCCTTTGCCGGTAGCACCTGTCATAGTGGTACAATACTGTCCCACGTAGTCCCATTTGACATGCTGTGAATTTTGCTCTTCATAGCTTAGACTGGCAAGGTGACTTACCGTAATGTATGTTCGTTTTACTGATATTAATTTGTATAATTTTGATTTAAAGTGATTAGAAAATTTATATTTACACGATTTTTGTAGTTCAGTATGGTATTGAAATTATAAATGATGAAAATGTACTGCACACAATCATTTTGAATTATCGAGGTTCTGATGGTGTTTAAGTTTGTAACACATTTTTGTATTTTCTGTGTTAATGAAATGTGAATTAAAGGTACTGGAAACTTGTAACTATGCAGTTGAGAATTTTTTATCTGTCCTTTACTAACATACAAAACAGTTTTATTTTCAAAACGTAATCAAAGAAAAATTACTTTTACGGCTTAAGATATACTACATTTTAACTTATGGATTAAATCAATATTTAAACTATCAGTGAGACACCTGTTAAAAATCTGTAACTTTTACTGCATAATCACTTCTCCGCTTTCATAGAAAACGGCTACTTGACTAGTATATTACGGAGTATTCTCATTGGTCAGAATAGAGATATTCTATAAAAGAGGCGGGGTATCAACTATGCAGTAAAAGCTGTAGATTTTTAAGAGTGAAGACAGACTTGAATGCATTTATAAACAATTAAATTAAAATATATGCTAAAAAATATTTAAAATTAAAATAAAAATCATACAAAGTATACATTTCGCTATGGCATCGCATAACCCCCTCAGTACTAACATCAACCACAACAACAAAACATCGAACACACTGGATTCAGTTTAAGTTTTTCTTTTAGAAACAAGAAATATTCATTGGGAGTTGGAACTGACTCGTTCAAGGTAAATGGGTATAGCTTAGTGAACCATCTCTCCATACACTACAAATATTTTCATTACAGACTTTTCAAGTAGGGATGGTTCACTAAACCATACCCATATACCTTGAACGAATTAGGTTCAGTTCCTAATAAATATTTCTTTTTCCTTAAAGAAAAAGCTCAGCTTTAACTGAATCCAGTGTGTTCGATGTTTTATTGCTATGGTTGATGTGAGTTCTGAAGGACTATGCGATGACATAGTGAAGCGTATACTTATCTATGTTTTTTATTTTAATTTTAAACGATTTTAAGTACATATTTTAATTTAATTGTTTTTAAATACATTTAAATCTGTCTAGTGCCCCATTGTTAGTTTAAATACTTTTATCGCGTTGTGAAATTCAATTGATTTAACATAAGCATAACCTCTTCCCTAAAAAGCTAAATAATTGAACCCAAAGATGGCTATCCCTATAAGAAAATATTGAATCAGGATATTGGTAAACAATATACATTTTATGAAAGCATTTGGACAGGATTTCACAGAAAAAAATACTTACAATTAGGAATTAAAAAATAATCTTGTCATAATAAATTATTCCTTTAATTCTTTCTTTGTGTGTGAAAGTGATAGTTGTAGATAGATATTTAGATTTCAACGCTCTTATAAAATACTAGCTGTTTAACCCGTTCTATGCACAGGAGTTCATGAATTAAACCAAAATTAAAAATAACTATTCGATTTAGTAAAATATTCTTCTACTACTGCGCATTTTTTAAAATGAAATTTCATTTATCATGTTACTATGGCAGCAGGCGATAAAACGATATCTTTGGAATAAGGAATTAAATAGAATAAAGAGTTTTGTTGATGTTTCTGATAAAATGTTTCTCTTTATTTTAAATAAATGGAATAATTAAGCGCAATTAAATAATCTCTAATTATCGTAATACCCGCTACAGCTCTTTAATATTGCAGCGTGGCGTACGTAATATATATATCTCACATTGATTAAATAATTCGCACGATTACGGGTTGAACATAAAAAAGGGGTATTATTGTTAATTTTTAATTGTTGGCAGCTGCTATAACGAAAAATGTTTAAATTTGATAGGAAATTGCTTTTAAATTGGTGGTTTTTTATTTATTAAGGGCTAGTTATAAATTATTTCGATTCCGGATCGCTTTAATTGCCTCGGCCGTGTTTTAATACACATGTACATAACATTTCACAATTCTGGCTTCTAAACTGTGGATTTGTATAGCATTACAGACAGACACATTTTCATTTTCATATTTTAAGATTTCATATATAACTTATATATAAAAAAATCTTTTACAGGCTAACTATTTTTTACAGGACTTTTTACTATATATATCAAGTAATATACGACCCTGTTAGAAGTCTGCAATGAGAATTAGCATAAAAAGACAATCATTACGAATCAGCATTAATCAAAGGTCGAAACACAGTCAAAGCAAAATGAAATATTTCGCTTATTAGTCTTTTGAAAAAAGTAATTGAATGAATATTTATTCTTTTCTGACTTATTAAATTTAGTCAAGCGCATTTATTTATATTCAAATACTAAACACCCCCCCCCCCTAACAAACAAAAAAGAATTATTTTCTCCGGATAAAAAATCATTCTATTTTTGTTATCGTTAGATAATGTCATTAGCTTAAAAAATAATTATAATGCTAGTGTATCTTTTTACTGTAGCAAGAAATTACATAATGCGGAACAGTTACATTTACTCTAGTAGTTGTTCAACATGATGTTCAAACACTAGATATAAATGCACCGAAAGCAAACATTTAAAAAACTAAAGATATTCATTGGTTAAAATATTTATATCACATTTCCGTTTATTCCGTTTATTCATTCTATTTTTGTTAGATGATGTCATTAGTTTAAAAAATAATTAAAATGCTGCTGTTTCTTTTTACTATAGCAGCAAATTACAGAATGCAGAACAGTTACATTTACACTAGTAGTTCAACATGGTGTTCAAATACTAGATTTAAAATGCACTGAAAGTAAACATTTAAAAAAGTAAAGATATTCATTGGTTAAAATGTTTATATCACATTTCCGTTTATTCTTCTGTAATGAGACGTTAACGAAAAAAATATATAATAAAGATATTTTTGCGTTGCTAATATGGAAAAATAAATACATTTCAAAATGCAATTAAAAATAACTTTTTTTTGGTATTATCAAATAATATTTTTCTTGTCAAAGGATACCCTTTCCCCAAATTTAATTAATTAATTAATTAAATAAAATAATAATAGAGACTTGCCACACCTCCCAAAATAAGAACTACATAACTTAACCCTTTGAAGGGAAAGTAATTGTGTTTCTGTCATGTCGAATTCTCACCGGAATCTGCAAAAAGATTTATTGTAAAATACAGAAACGCAATTTTACGATTTTTTTTTCTACCAAAGTTAAAAAGTAAAATTTAATAAACTTTTTCTGGTACAAATCTTTATTACTCGTAGGTGGTATAAAATATATCCTTCCGCCCCTCAAGGGGTTAACCCATAGAATATTAAATATCGGTCAATATTATAATTTCCACGAAAGCATTTAGAATTTTTTTCTAAACAAACTACTGATGACTAGTAATAATAAAAAACCCAGTTATAATTGCCATTCCTTTAATTCTATCTTAGTATGTTAGTGTTATGGATGTAGATAAATAATTATTTTACGTTTATAAAAAACGCTAAGAAAAAGATTCATTTACAACGTGAGTTTTTTTTTTATTTATATACATGTGCACTATGCGGATTCTGCAACGAGAATTAGCATAAAAAAGCAAGCCTAACAAATCAGCATTAATCAAATGTTGAAACACAGTCAAAGAAAAGCGAAATATTTCTCTTATCCTTGCTTTGAAAAAGTAATTGAATGTATATTTCTTTGCTTGCTTATTGAATTTCGTCAAGTGCATCTATCTGTATTCAACTAAAAATATTTTTTGTTCCTAATAAAGGAAAAATATTGATTTTCTCTGCTTTCTATTCTTGGGTTCGTTAGACGATGTTATTAGCTTAAAACAAACTTGCTTTGAAAACAAACTCGTAAGTCTGCTGCTTATTTTTTCGTGACGTAATAAATTACATGTACGCATTTGCGAATACAAATAATAACTTTGAAATGCAAAACCTTGTGTTTTCTGTTATAATGATGACGATCAGATGTAAATAAATAAAGTAAAATCTGTTAACAACTAATCTAAAGGGAAAAAACCCGTTTCAGACAGGTTACTGTTTTAACATATATGCTTGTATCATATTCTTTTAGCAGGACTGTGACATTTTCTGGCTTAAGACAGGATTCTGTTTCAATATGTATTACTGTATTTAACAAATATACATTGTAATTCATTTAAATGTAATTGTTTTTTTCAGTTCATGTCCAGTAATGGAAAACTTTGAGTATCATACTTCGTTTTAAACCAATCAAAATGGCTTCATGTGGGTTCACGTGTTTGACGAAATGCTGCAGACAAACCATTTACATTTCAATCTGCTATTTAACAACTACTACTAAACAAAACATGCATTGCAAACATTGCGATGCATGATGGCATTATGAGATACATGATTATATTGGGATATTTGCTTGATTGAAAACATCTAGAGTATCAAGAACGTTTTAAAATATTCTACTAATTATGTGATTTATATTTAAATAGCTTTTTCCATCAGGAATAAGGTAAGGTGACCTATTTTCACCCCCCCCCCCCAGTCACTTTTAGGCTCTAAATGTTGTAACTTTCAGTGAAGACGTACCAAATTTGGATTTTACATAGACTAACTACTCACGCACATAGAAACATAGGCAAATATCGTGCAAAAAAATTAACAATGCGAAAAATTGTTTTCTCAAAAGTATCTATATATGGCGAAAGAAAAAAAAAATTCATCCCCTAAAAAAATCCAGTACGCCTAGTCTTAACTTATAACTAAATCAAAATTTATTTCTAAATGAGTAAGTAATTTAATTTACATTAAATTAAGGCACAAAGAAATGTACTAATTATCAGTAGAAAAATAACATAACGAAACATTAGCCATCCAAGCACGAGGAAAACATTGAAAAAATTGTCATGGAAAAGCATTCCCAATTTCCTCCCCGGGACGAAAATAAGAACTGCAAGGGAGACGAAAATGGGACCACGCTACTTCCCAATATGGCGGAGTTTCAGTTTCCGTAAGATGAACTGAGCGTCCTAAAACTCACTGTATACAGCTGTTAGAATCTTACCTACGTAAGATACATGCAATGAATAAGAAGTAAATACTCACAGTACAGTAAATAACGTTCTACAAACACGTAGTAAGAACTCAGGTCTTCTAAAAATAGAAAATCCGGCGTCTTTAATATATGTATGCGTCTTGGCGAACGAAAATTTCACTACTGACCCCTTTTATCTTCCGTTCCCTGTGCCTTGCGTGATAAGTGGCACCCTTTTCGGAGAACAGGAAAAGTAAACGGGGACGAAATTAGGGCATTTTACCCTAGCATATGCATGATATTGAATTGGTAGAACACGAGTCTGCAAGGTGAAACAATTAAACATGTCAGTGCACACCGGTTGTTCGACTTTTTGGAAATTGCACAAATGCTTCATATAAGAAGTTGAGAGTAATTACGAATACGCTTTTGACACTATTTGTTTTCAAAAAGCGTTCTTATATGTTTAAGAGGGTATATTTATATCATGTCTTAGCGTTCAAATAACAAGGTTCTACAATTCTTTCCACTAAAGCGAGGCGAAAGTTTCAATTTGTCATAACCCGTATATATTTTGAAATATCTAGAATATGAAACTAGATTATATATCTAGAAGACTAGAAAAAGCTGACTGCGTTCAACACATAATATTGTAACATTTTAATCGATTTTCTAGTCAGAATCGAACCTCGTTATACCGACACGCTAATATCCATAAAAAAGTGTCGTCATAAGCGGAGTGTCGCGGAAACCGGATATGGAGAAAATTATGTTTATAAAAAGCTGTATTTTTAATTGATTTAAGACAATTTTAAATTCATAACTTTTCTTGCAGTTTTAAGCAATAAAACAATTAAACAAATAATTAAACAATTAAACAAAATTGAAAAGAATAAAAATCAGATTTATGATGACTTGTTTTTTTTTATTGTTACATGAAATATTGATGAATTAAGGTTTTCTTATCACTAGATGTGCTTTCTACAATTCTTTTTCCAATATTATACAATGAATTGTAATCAATATTCGTTGTTTCAGAAACTGATCTTAGATAATTTCTGATCGTTTCAATGCAATGCAATACTTCGGTTTTAGTCGGATGAAAAACGTCGTGTAATCACAAGAAAGCGCCATTTATTCAGATAAAGGATTGAATTAAAATTTCTCATTTATCTCAGTGGGTATTTTAGACACTTTTGGGAAAAGTTAGGCTAAGACATTTCTTACCGCTTAATTTCCGTGCTTATATGATGAATTGTGAAAAATGGACAATTTCCCTAAACCGTAGGGATATCCGGAGTCGGAAATTACTCAACGACGTAAAATCAGGATTTTATTTACATTAAAATCATATAAAGAAAATCGGAATATAAAGAAAAACTGACGTGATAAGCGGAGTGACGTGAAAAACGGGTGTCGGGATAACGAGGTCCGACTGTATTTTTCTTCCTGAGAAATTATTTCTATTACAGATTTCACTCAGATAGACAGATTTTAAAAGTAAACATATGGAGGTTCCAGGGCAAAATAATATCTTTAGTACATGGAAATCAATTTGGGGAAGTGTTAATCCGCTTTATTTTTGGATAATTTTAAGTAAACTGACGTTGTTTGCGTGTGAAACACAACATTAGGATCGAAACTTTTAAATTGATCAAATTTGTTTTACTGGTTTTAGAATTTATTCTAAAATACTCTCCCATCTTAGCGGATGATATTAGAAGTAAACACTGAAAAAAATTCTTTCTAATTAAAAACAAAAAAGATACCAACTTTGTTTTCCTGTACCCAGTCACGTGAGGTAAAAACAAAGATATAAAAGGAAAAGAAATCATAGGAGCAAGCCGAGTTTAACAAATAAAATAAATTATCACAGCGGCAAGAGACTAAAGCCGTGCGTATAAATATAATATTAATTTGCCATCTCTTAACAGATGTTGACCTGCCCAGAAAAGAGCATGGGCAATAACATGGGTCTAAAATTCAATTTCATGAAAAAACGAATTGTTCTTTTCTTTGGAATTGCTTCATTTGTTTTTAGCATATCAAAAAACAACGTATATGCAAACAAGTGCCACTTTAAAAAATACTTAATACAATCCAATTCATATTAATAAGATACATTATAATTTGTTTAAGGAATATTATTTAAATGCATTAACATTTTTTAGAAAATCAATCAGAAAGGGAGTAAATATAGATTTTAAATTGTATTAAAACAACGAAACCATTTTAGAAAAAGAGAAAAAATATATCCTCTCGGCAAAAAGAAAAACAAATTATTATCTACCTTTCTGCTTTGGAATGAAATAAGTGCTTAAAAATATTTGTTAAGTTTTTACTAATGATTGTTAATCCCAAAACTTTCTCAGTAACGGTATTAAAATGTCTTCTAGTTAATTAAAATCTAATCAATCCTGTCAAAGAAGCTTAATTATAACTTCAATATTTTTACCTGCCTACGTATGATAGCTTCTGCGAGTCATTAGAGTTGAACGAAAAATTAAAAACCAGAATTTAGCGTAAAAATATTATCGCAAAATCACAGAGCATTAATTAATTTTCCACATTTTGTTTTGTTTTGTTTTGTTTTAAATTCATGATTTTTAGTCAATATTACTTGGAAAGAAGGGAAAAAAATCTATTTTCACTGTTTTTTTCAGTTTACACAAGAGCTGAAAATCATTTTTATTACTGGTCGAGTATAATAATTATTATAATGTTAGAATTAAAAGTTGTGAGAGATATCTGCATGATCTAACTCTGTCAACTGTAACTTCCTACCATGTTTACTTTAATATGTTGATATTTGAATTCTCATCTTAACGCAAACTTGCATCGAAAATTGATTGCCGTGATCTAGTAAGATCAATAAAAAAAAAAATAAAAAAAAATAATTTTTTAATGTCGGAGTTTTGTGTCAATGGGAAAAAGATTGAAGATGATGTAAATGTAAAGGAAAATCCAACTGACGTGGTAAAATTGATCATATGTGAATTAAAAGTCTTTAAAAGTCTTGGATGATAAAATCTCTTTGTTAGACTTGTTTATATAAAAAATTTCTTTTGATATGAATAGGCCTGATAATTTTTATTCGCATCCTACATATCTGCACATCTCTATTTTCCTGCCATATTTACTCTAATATGTTGATATTTGAATTCTCATTTTAACGCAAACTTGCATCTAAAATTGACTGCCATGATCTAGTAAGATCAATCAAATAAAAAAACTGATTTTTTAATATCGGAGTTTTGTGTCAATGGGAAAAAGATTGAAGATAATGTAAATTAAAAAAAAAAATCAAACTGACGTGGTAACATTGATCATATGTGAATTAAAATTATTTAAAAGCCTTGCATGATATATCTCTTTGTTAGACTTGTTTATATAAAAATTTTCTTTTGTATGAATGGGCCTAATAATTTTTATTAGTATCCTACATATCTACACATCTCTATTTCCCTACCATATTTACTTTAATATGTTGATATTTGAATTCTCATCTTAACGCAAACTTGCATCGAAAATTGACTGCCATGATTTAGTAAGATCAATCAAATAAAAAGCTAATTTTTTAATGTTGGAGTTTTGTGTCAATGGGAAAAATATTGAAGATAATGCAAATAAATTTTTAAAAAATTGAACTGACGTGTTAACATTGATTAAATGGGAATTAAAAGTCTTTAGAGGTCTTGGATGATAGAATCATTTTGTTAGACCTGTTTTTATAAAAAAATTTCGTTTTAAATGAATGGGCCTAATAATTTTTATTCGTATCCTACATATCTGCACATCTCTATTTTAAACTAATTATAATGAATTGGTCAAAAAATGACTTAATTAATGATAATGAATCTGTAATATGCAATATGAAAAAGTAAATTAATAACGAATGGGGGAAACGTTTGAAATACTTCTAATTTAAAAAAGAAATTCTAAATATTTTGTATTTTTAGAAATAAGTAAAACGAAAATTCTGAGAATTGAAATTTTTTAGAAGCTAGGAGGATGATCTTTCATAAACATTTATAACTTCTATGTTAGACATATTGATGTAAATGTCCTTTCCTTCTAAATTGTTAAACATATCTTTATTTCAATTTAACTCTCATAAGCTAAACATGATAAATAAACTAGTTTAATTAATGCCATATTTTTACAAAATATTAGATATGCTTGAAGATAATGAAAATTGTAAATTAATTTTCAATGAGAATGAAATTTTAAACAAGTCTTTTATACTTGCATCATCAATCTTATTCTGGGCCGTCATTTTAAACCTAATCTATTTATGCAATGATTTTTTGTTGGTAGCTTTCATTACAAAAAGTAAAAAGCTACCTTTTGCATCCGTTCAGAGAAAAGCACTTCCGGAAAATTTTGGTATATTTTAACCGATTACGGTCCCCAGATCCCAAAACCACCCTCCGTTCAAATGTGACTTATATATATATATATATAGAGAGAGAGAGAGGAGAAGGTCCAAATACCGGCTAGGGTCCAAATACCGGCTAATAGGTGTTCTGAGAACGGAGCACAGCGCAGCCAAGCGGTGATATGCAGAGTTTGTAACTTTAATTGAGAGAAGAAAGTTACAAAAAGTACATCTCTGAAGTCTGTGTCATTTACAAATAGTAAATGCAAAAGTGTCGAATCTACATAATCTGGTACATCAAAAGTTTTTCATATATGAGTTTCTCAATTTTTTAAAATATAATGATCATATATTGGCTTGAATTGTTCATTAAGTTATTTTCTAGACATATTTAGCTCTCAATTGCACGCGCACATTATTGGTATTTTATTATATGAATGAGTAATACCGGTTTTAAATTACACATAGCAGTAGTCCGAATACCGGCTACTTAGAGTGGTCTAAATACCGGCTAGCAGGTATTTGGACATCTCTCGGTTGCTCTGCTTGAAAAGAAGAAAATAAATTAATTTAAATAGTTCCATAATTGATAAATTAATTTAAATGGTTCAGAAATAGTTCCAGTCCCATTTCGCAATATGAAAAAAACAACCATGGCCGAAATTCTTCAGGACCGACACTGGTTACCGGATCACTTTCCAAAAAAGCGCTTACAAAATTGACTGTAATAAATGTGAAGAGAAAAAAATGACGGAGTAAACCAGGCGAAAGACGCAGAAATTTGATTTCAACCCTCTCGCTGCGCAACCCGAGATTTCCTCGGGCAACGTAAAAGTAGCAAAATTTGCGCAACCCGAGATTTCCTCGGGGATGCATTTTTTTCGTCTAATTAATCCTCCTTGATTATTCCCACCAGTTATTTTTTTATTGTAAATTTTGCCTTATATAATCGGAGCATTTTCCCGGTTAAATTAGACAAAAAATTTTCTTTTGAAAAGCCCGTGACAAAAGAATAAAAATTCTTAAAAGACGCTCGTTGCGAAGGGGTTAAAAACGAAATTTTTGAAGCTATTTTGCTAAAACAATTACGCAGCGAGAGGGTTAAAAAAGTGAAAAAGGAAAATATCCAACAGAGGAAGATGATAAATTTGTGTCTTCTGCATGGGTGCTTTCTCTGTGGACAAGAATGGGGGAGGGGATTCTGTGTTCAATGTTAAGAATGTGATATGTGGGATGATAGGGACTATACCGACGCAGAGAGTGATATTATGTTTTTGATTTTTTCAGCTAAAATAATTCCCATTTCAATCAGCAAGCTTTTTTTTTTGTTGTTTTACACGTTAAAAAACAAAATTAGAAACATAATGGGAAGAACATTGTGAGAGATAGTCGAAAAGAATTTTAGAAATTTGACAAAAATACATATTTATTAAAAATTGCGTATTTTTTCTGCGCATGAGAAATGTTATTAATCAATAAAATATATTAAAATTATATTCTTATTGCTTAATAATTGTCATTAGCTCTATTTGTGTGATCTTTTGGAAAAAACTTAGATAGCCGGTATTTAGACCCCATTTTAAAAACTCAAAATTTGAAGACTTTCGGAATTTTGCTTTTTATAAACAGAAAACGCCTTTTAAACTGATGTTTTTTTTCTAAACAGGTGTAAAACATGTCAAGGTACCCTGCTGTCACTTTTTATTTTATTAATTTTGAAAATTGTATGATCTAGATTAAAAACAAAAGTGGTAGCCGGTATTTGGACCTTTTCCTCTATATATAATATCTGATTTTTGTCGCGCGATAACTCTCGTATTTATGAACCAATTTGGACGAGATTAACTGTATGCATAGTACATACCAATGTCTCGACGAGTTCGTTGCCAGTTTCATCCGCCATTTTGTTTCAAAATAGCGGCCATTGATTTTTTTTTTTTTTTGAAAATTAAAAATTAAAAAAAAACGATGCAAATATGTTTTTCTTAAGAGTTTGGCCTTAATACAAGGATTCCGAAGCATGTTTTGTTTCGCCCTTATCTTAAAAAATGGCTGAGATATAGCAGTTTGTCTTTCTAGAGTGGGTGACATTTTCAAACAATCTGATTTTTGCCATGCTATAACTCTCGTATTAAAAAATGATTTAGATAAGATTAAGTATGTGCATACTTCATATGAATGTCACGACCGAGTTCGTGGGTCAGCTTTATCCGCCATCTTGTTTCAAAATGGCGGCCATTAAAAAATTTCTATGCCGCGCAATGCTTAAATATTATTAATATCCGTTAGCTTCAAATTCTCGCCAAGCTAGGCGACAGTTTGCGATATAGAGCCAAATTTGGCGACCAAAATAAATAACCATAAATGAAGCCCACTTGTCTATAGCTTATTAATTTGGCGCAATTCTCAGTGAAATTCAGTATTGACGAATATTCTCTTACCGCGTTTGTCACGTTTTAGCTTCTTAAAATTTGAGGAAAATTAGCTTGAGGAAAATTTGCAAAATTTTAAAGCCAAGAAATATGAAATCTACCTTTTCCTCTCGGCACATGCCGAAACGACATTTTTAATTCCTACTCTGCAACACAAGTTTCCATGTCTCTATTTCATATTGGCTGCAATGATCTAAAACTGATCAATAATTTAATTGAATAAATGCCATCGTCACTAATACCAAAAATATTTGAAGATACCATTTTTTTGTAATTGGAAAGACGAGTAAATTAAGAAAAATAAAAAGATCATAGTCATACTTACACAATACAATTCAGGCAGCTACTCCAACATTTTTTCACACCGATAATTGTGGATTATTATTTTTTTTATTCCTATAGCAACTCAGATTTCCACATATCTAACTCACTATCATAACTAATACTGATCAGTAAACAATAATTTAATTGAAAGGATAGTTTTGGCACAAATGCGAAAGATGTTTGAACATATAGAAAACTTTACATCATAATTCAAATAGGAAAGGCTTAAGTTAAATAATGCTATAAAAAGTGATAAAATATCTTTATTAAGATTGACGATGACATCTTATATAGAAAACTCTACATCATATAGAAAACTCTACATCATAATTCAAATAGGAAAGGCTTAAGTTAAATAATGCTATAAAAAGTGATAAAATATCTTTATTAAGATTGACGAACGTTTCATCGCACAAACGGCGACATTTTCAAAATCATTCATGATGGAAATATTTTCACAATACGTTTCACCGATTGTGCGATGAAACGTTCGTCAGTCTTAATAAAGATATTTTATCACTTTTTATAGCATTATTTAACTTAATATGTTTATAAGTGAATATTATACATGTTGTTGGAAAGAATTGTTAACCTGAAATTTAAAAAAAGTTCATGATTATACATGCTTGATTAAATATAGGCATTCTTTTAACCTTTTATCTACTGAATTATGAATTCATGAAAATTTTATCTTCTAAAGCGTTTTTCGTAAAATTTTGAAACTACATTAAAATATTTACATTAAAATATTTACATAATCATTTAATACATTTTAGAATAGGTGGATTGAAGTATTTAGAAGGATTAATTAAATTTGAATTTATAGGGATTTTGCGCAATATTTATAACCCACTCAAATCTTTTATTTTAAATATTTTTCTTAGTATTTTGTAGAATTATGAAATGTACAAACATAATGTCTTACAATAGAAATATAGAAATTTTTCCGAGTTGAAAAATCCCCCCTCTCCACGTCAAAAGAGCTGAAAGGATGCAAAGGGAAAAGAAATCATCCTTTTAAAAATATTTTTGTTTTGTGTAACCAATAATGTTGTTGGAAAAAGTTAAAGTAATGCATCTATAACTCATTCTAAATTGTATTACTACTAATCGATGTATTAAATTAATTTTATAACAAGTTATTTTAATGGTACTTATAAGTACCGTCAGTAGATAAAGGGTTAAGCTTAATTCTAAATCTCTTCAAATAAATGACTTTTTGATTCGCAAATTTGCTTCTGTCTGTTTCGAGCAGTACGAGTGATGATTTTTTTTTTTAAAATTCCTATTGCGTCTCAGATTTTTATTTATCTAACTGACTACTGTGAACTATTACTGATAAGTAAACAATAATTTAACTCAAGACATAGTTTTGTCACGTATGCGGAAAGTGTTTGAACACATAGACAGTTCTAAATCTTAATTCAAATTGGAAAGACTTGTTAACCTGAAATTTTAAAAAATGTTGATGATAATATTTGCCTGATTAAATGTAGGCAGCATTTGCAACTTAATTCCAACTCTGTTCAAATAAATGATGGTTTGATTCGAAAATGTATATATCTCTATTTTGAATTGTATGTTATGAGCTACGAATGATCGAAAAACTAATTTAATTATTGTCAAAGATTTGTGACTGATGCGGAAAATATTGAAAATAATCTTCTTGTACGCAAAACGACTTCTTAATATAAAATTGCACGATTCTTGATTAAACTTGCATGATTCGCGTTAGGCCAGTCCGTCTAACTTCATTCCACACCGATACGTATATATATATATTTTTTTTTTATTTCTATTGTAACTCAGATTTGAACGTCCCTAATTCTAACTGACTGCCATTAATTTATAGTAATCCGTAAGCAATATTTTTAAAGATCACAATTTGGTCACGAATACGAAAAATGTTTGAAGATAATGAAAATTCTAAATCCTTTTTGTTATCAGTAAGATGTCTTAAGTTGACGTTTTAAATAGTTTAATGTCATGCTTGCATAAACCAATTTAGGCAGCTATTCAATGTTTATTTTATACTTTTTCATGTAAATGAACTTTTATTTTCCATTGTAACTCAAATTTACATCGCTATTTTAAATTGACTACCATTAGCTGAAAATAACCTAAAACTACACTTAATTTATGTAACATTTTGTCTCGAATGCGAAAAATGTTTTAATGTAGAAAATTCTAAATAATTTTTCTAATTGGAAAAACCTGTTAATCTGAAAATTTAAAATGCTCTAAGTCATGCTTATAAGATCAAATTCAGTCAACGACTTCAACTTCATTCCACACCTATTCATGTAATTTATTTTTTATATTCATATTGCAATTCAAATTTGATCGTTTAAATAACATTGATCAATAATATTGTTTTTAATAATGTCACAAATTTGTAACGGATGAAAAAAAAATAAGGTTACAGAAATTCTTAATCATTTTATTAATAGGAAAACATGTCAATTCAAAAATTAAAAAAATTCAAAATCATAGTTATATATTGATGAACTGATCAATATTTTAATTGAATTAATACCATCGTCACGAATGCGAAAAATGTTTGAAGATAACAATTTTTGTAATTGAAAAATTTGATTAATTAAAAAAATTAAAAAGTTCATAATCATACTTACACATTGCAATTGTGGCAGCTTCTCCAACTTTATTCCACACCGCCACAAGTGAATTATAATTGTTTTAATTCCTGTTGCAACTCAGATTTCCATATGTCTAACTGATTATCATGAACTAACACTGACTAAACAGTAATTTAATTGAAGGAATAGTTTTCTCACGAATACGAAAGATGTTTGAACACATTGAAAATTCTAAATCATAATTCAAATTGGAAATACTTGTTTACCTGAAATTTAAAAAAAAAGTCCATGATAATATTTGCTTTGTAAGCATCCTTTTCAACTTAATTCCAATGCTGTTCAAATCAATGGTTTTTTGATTCACAAATGTGCATCTTTCTATTTCGAACTGTGTGTTATAAGATACGAATGATCAAAAAACTAATTTAATTATTGTCAAAGATTTTTCACTGAAGGAGAAATATTGAAAATAGTGAGAATTCGAAATAATTCTTGAACGCAAAATGACTTTCTAAGATAAAATTGGAAAAGTTCATTGGTACACTTGCATGATCCACATTAGGACGTACCTCCAACTTTATTCCACACCGAGATGTGTAAATATTTTTTTATTTCTATTGGAGCTCAGATTTCTACGTCTGAAATTCTGACTGACTGCCAATAAGTTATATTAATCAGTAAACAATAATTTTAAAGAAAACACTTTCGTCACGAATGTGAAAAATGTTTAACGATAACGAAAATTCTAAATCATTTTTATTATCAGAAATACTTCTTAAGTTGACGTTTTAAAGAGTTTAATGCCAAGTTTGCATAATCCAATTTCGGCAGCTATTCAAACTTCATTTTACACTTTCGTGTAAATGAACTTTTGTTTTCATTGCAACTCAAATTTTTATGGCTATTTTAAATTGACTACCGTTAGCAGAAAATGTTCTAAAACTACATTTAATTTATGTCGCATTTTGTCACGAATGCGAAATAGGTGAATGCGAAATTTCAATATAACGAAAATTCTAAATATTTTTCTAATTGAAAAGACCTGTTAATCTTAAAATTTAAAAGTCGCATAGTCATGCTTGTAAGGTCAAATTCAGTCAGCATCTTCAACTTCATTCCACACTTATTCATGAAATTGATTTTTTATATTCATATTGCAATACAAATTTAAATGTTCTATTAATAGTGATCTATATCTATTGTTTCGGAATACATTAGTAGTACAAAAAAAGTTTTTTTCTTATTACTTGTTTTACTTGTTAGACAATTAACACTATTGAACTGTAAAAAAAAAAATTAGTGTAACTTTACTCGATAAAACTGGTATGTAGCAGCCCTACTGTCATTGTTTTATGTATTAATTTAACCAATATAACTGGTGTTATACGTTACACCATAATAATGTGAATTCTGATATTTTGACAGTAGTTTGGTGTAATATTGCATAAGTTACAGCAGTTTAAGTTACAGCAGTTATATCAGTTAAATTACTCCACAAAATTGGTTGCAGCATGCTACCACCAATTTTATGGTGTAACATTACACCAATTTTTTACAGTGTAGAAAACAGTTTTTAAATATAACTTAGAGAACCTAGTGACCCTAAAAAATTTAAAATTCTTTAAGATAAAAATAATTAGTTATCAGTAAACTGATTTTCATATGATAAAAAAATAACATTTGAAACATTTTTGCAATTGGATTCATACCTGTAAAACAAACTGTTTAGGAATTAACTTATGATCAACCATAAGTAAAAGATCTGTGTAAAAGAAAATACGTTAAATTTCTGATCAGAGTACAAATATAAAATCTCCATAAATGCTAAAAGCATAAAATAAACTGCATTAAACCTCACCATATGTTACATAATATTCAAGAAATCGAATCACAAAAAATCACTGAGCTTCTAAATCATTTGACATGGAAGACTAAACCTGAATGTCTGAAAATAGCGACATCAAACCAAAAAATAACTCTTTTTCGTTTATTGATGTGATTCATAATTATCTTTCATGAGTCTGAAATTTATGAATGCAACACCATTTTAAGGGATAATGCTTTATTGAATTGCTAATCAATGGTAGAAAATCAATATTGAAACCCATGAAATATGAAAGATCTGCGCTTTATAGTTCATCAAGAACAGATGGCTAATAAATGTGAATAAAAACAAAAGAGTTTTGGAAAAGAAAAGAGAAAATAATTTATACTCTTCTCTTTCAAAGTCATTACTTTCCACTAATATATCGCTCAAAGGGGGAAAACGACAAAATGATGCACAAAATAATAATTATTAAAGTATCGGTGAAATAGATTTAACGTCATCAATTATTTCTTTATTTTTTCCTAAAAGAATTCTGGTAACTGCTGTCGAGATATTTTAGAAGAAGACTTTTAAAACCTATATTTTTCGAGTCATACTTTAACAAAGGTGAGGGAATTTTGAAATAAATTAAATCTTCCCATTTTCATTTTAAAAAACTATGTTTATTAATTATATATGGTGTTTTACATCTTGTTAAGGTTATTTTGTGAAATTTGAGATGGAGAGCGAGGAATTAATATTACATTACAGGATTTTTATTTCTTTTAAAGTAAAAATATATTTTAAAGAGCTCCAACATCTTTCTTCCTTAATTTATCTTAAATATGACAGCAGGATTTCGTGAATATAAGTACCATTTTCGTAAACAAATTTAGCTTTTACAGTTTTGGTAAATGTAAGATCTTTTAGAAATCTTCTTAGCTTACTTAGATAATTTTTCAACCAATGTATTTAAAGTTACTTTATACAATAATTATCAAGGAAAGATATATTTTTAAGTGTACATATTTTGAATAATAAATATGGAAAATCTTACTTTAAATTCGATCGCTAATGTTACTCTGAAATTTAAAAGGCATATCTGAAATTACTTCAACATTTTTTTAAGTTCACCTCCTGCGATTGCTAAGAATAAATATAAATTTCTAATAAATCTGAAATAAGCCTATACAATAAACATTTTAACGACGAGTTACGAAATTTAAACATTACACGTGAATAGGAGTACGATAATGTGAATAAAATAGTTGATTTTTATAGCATGTTTTAAACTAAATTCAAATGTACAAATTTTCCGACACAAGTCCCATTATTTTCCTATTTTGTAAAATCTTACGTAAATTTAATTCTTAATATATTCTTAATATAAGAAAGTGTTCAAATGGTGCTATTACTGTATAACTTTTTCTTATACAGAGTAACCCTGAACTCATGGCCATAATATAAAGGAATGTAAAGTACACATAAAGAAGCCATTTTGGTATAGCAATGCGGGTTCGGAAAGTGTTGGCGAAAAACAAGAAATACGGAGGAAATGAAAAGAAGCATATTGGCATAACACTTACAGAAGGTGTTCAAATGGTGCAATCACCAGCATATATATATAGGCCTGGCAGAGTTTAGCAAGCTATTGCCCCGTCGTTTCTTAGATTCCAGGTGTTTCACAAACAATTGCAGAACTGACTGAGAGTCTTGCAATGTGGTCCTCATCAGAAACTATTGGTGTCTTTTTATTAGACACCTGGAATATTCCGAACGGTACGCCAATCACTTACTAGACGCTACTAGGTCTGTATCGATGTTGTCAGTGGCTCATTTGAGCACTTACTGCAGTTGTTATGTCAATGAAACACTTGTTCTCGTTTCACCCACATTTGTTATTCTTCGCCAACACTTTTTATTTCCTACTCAAAAATCCTTATATCGAAATTGCTTCTTTACTGGCCTGACAGCGTCTAGCAAGTTATTGGCGAACCCTTTCTAGTTTCCAGGTGTTTCATGAACAATTGCAGCAGTGACTGAGAGTCTTGCAGTGTGGTTCTCATCATAGACAATTGGTATCTTGTAGATTAGACACCTGGAATCGTCGAAAGCGTACGCCAGTCACCTGCTAGACGCCGCCATGCCTGTACCTATGTTGGTTGTGGCACATTTGGGCACTTACTGTAGTTGTTATATATAAAAAACGCTTGTTCTCATTTCATCTGCATTTGTTGTTCTTCGCCAACACTTTTTATTTACTACCCACAAATTCTTAAATCAAAATTGCTTCTTAACAGACCTTGCAGCGTCTAGCAAGTTATTGGCGCACCCTTTCTAGATTCCAGGTGTTTCATGAACAATTTCAGCAGTAACTGAGAGTCTTGCAGTGTGGTTCTGATCAGAGACAATTGGTATCTTGTAGATTAGACACCTAGAATCGTCGAAAGAGCGCACGCCAGTCACCTGCGAGACGCCGCCATGCCTGTATCTATGTTGGTTGTGGCACATTTGAGCACTTACTATAGTTGTTATATCAATAAAACGCTTGTTCTTATTTCATCTGCATTTGTTGTTGTTCGCCAACACTTTTTATTTCCTACCCACAAATTCTTATATCAAAATTGCTTCTTTACAGACCTTGCAGCGTCTAGCAAGTTATTGGCGCATCTTTTCTAGATTCCATGTGCTTCAAACAATTGCAGCAATGAATGACAGTCTTTCCTACCCACAAATTCTTATATCAAAATTGCTTTTTAGCAAATTATTGGCGCACCCTTTCGTAAATTCCAAATGTTTCACGAACATTTGTTGCCATGACTGAGAGTCTTGCAATGTAGTCCTCATCAGAGACAACTGGTGTCTTGTACATTAGAGACTTGGAATCTTCGAAAGATGTGCGCCAGTCTCTTGCTAGACGCTACTAGGCCTGTATCGATGTTGGTAGTGGCACATGTGAGCGCTTACTGTAGTTGTTATGTCAATAAAACGCTTGTCCTCATTCCACACTGTTAAAATTTTGCAGCATTCTGGCAGGTCATTCGACCGTTTTTTGAAAAAACGGTTTCATAACCATAATTTAACTATATTCTTACCATAAAATGGCCAATAATATGGTCAGAATAGTGTTAAATTACGGTTGTATAACCGTTTTCGGAAAAAAAGGTCAAATGACCTGCCAGAATGCTGCAAATTTTTAACAGTGCATCTGCATTTCTTGTTCTCGTTTAATCTGCATTTCTTGTTCTCTGCCAGCCCTTTATATTTCCTACCCCAAATTCTTATATCAAAATTGCGTCTTTACAGGCCTAGCTGCGACTAGCAAGTTATTGGCACACCCTTTCGTTGATTCCAGGTGTTTCAAGAAAAATTGCAGCACTGACTTAGTCTTGCAATGTGGTCCTCACCAAAGACAATTGGTGTCTTGTAAATTAGACGCCTAGAATCTTCGAAAGGTGTGCGCCAGTCACTTGCTACCCGGTACCAGGGGCGGATCCAGAGAATCGTTTTGGTGGGGGCGATACCGAGTGACATATTATCAACGTAGTCATAACTTCTGTTGCTCAAATCATTCCTTGCAGTTAGTTATTAAATGAATATGAAATAATTAATGCGATTTGAAAATATTACAGACTCTCGATTATCCGACATCCGATTAATCGAAACACTCGGTTATCCAACATCCGGGTAACCGAAACACTCGGTTATCCAACACTCTTTTTATATAACCCCGTCCTCTCCTCAAAATATGGTTTATTGTTACTTATTAGGTCATAAAATTAAAAACGTTATAACAGAATTTATTTATTAAATGTCTTATTTTTTCTTTTTCTTTTTACTCTTGTACTATGGTAATTATTTATCTTATTTTTTGTTCTTTTAGTTATAGTGAACAACGTTAATAACACAAGCCTGCCAGTGTTTTTTAACTTTTGATAATTGATTTTGGTGTATTTTTTAGCACTGAATCAGAAAATGACCTCCAATTTTAACCATCACGTCACAATTTTCGCAAATCGTAAATTTCAAAGTTAAAAAGTAAAAAATAGCGAAAATCTCACAAAGCAATTTGTCAAAGCCTTAACAAAAGAAGGTAAATGTTTTAAATGCATCTGCGACAAATTTTCCAGCCTTATCAGCCGCCAAAATAAAAGAGGATACCGAGATGAACCCCATAGAGAGGATTAAAAGAAAAGCGGGAAGCAGAGCATGAGCGGTTCAAAGAAACTTCCAAGCATGGAATAAAATTATAAAGATTTTAAATACTCAATATTTTACATGTTTAACTATAGAAATCATGTATAAGCAAAAAAAAATGAATAAATTATTATGAAAAAAAGTTACGTCTGTTTTATAGTAGCAGATTTTCGCAATATTTCGACTTTTTAAAAATTTAAAAATTTGCGATTTGTGAAAAAACTGACGTGATGGTGTGGTAAAAAATGAAGGTCATTTTTGGATTCAGCACTAAAAAAATACATAAGAACCAATTATCGAAAGCTGAAAAACGTAACTATCACATCCATTTTTTAATATCAGATTTCTGAAAGAGGATAATCTCTGAAAAAAATCCCTTTCAGAAATCTGAAGGGGCCTTAACACACATGAAAGTCAAAAATGCACTTCACAGGCGCGGATCCAAGGAAGAGGAGAGATCGCCCGGATCCAAGGAAGAGGAGAGATCGCCCGGATCGCCACCCACCCCTTGGATCAAAAAATATAAATTCACCGATTATCGCGAATTTCGACAAATGGTCGCCGAAGAAAATCATTTTCGTCAATCGTTCGCAGGTCAAAAAAACGCGAATTTCGTAAAAAACGTGAATTTCGTCAAAGGACAACGGAAAAAACGCGAATTTCGTCAAAGGACAACGGAAAAAACGCGAATTTCGCCAAAGGCCCACGAAAAAACGCGAATTTCGTCAAAGGATCGCAGAAAAAACGAGAATTTCGTCAAAGGGTCGCAGAAAAAAACGCGAATTTCGTCAAAGGATCGCAGAAAAAACGCTTATTTCGCCAAAGGATCGCAGAAAAAAACGCTAATTTTGCCAAACAATTACGGAAAAACGCTAATTTCGAGAAGTAATCGCGCAAAAAATACGAATTTCGTCAACAGATCTCAGAAAAAATGTTAATATCGTCAAAGAATCGCGAAAAAATACGCGAATTTCGTTAAAGAGCACCAAAAAATAGCGAATTTCGTCAAAGGATAGTAGAAAAAACGCGAATTTAGTCAAAGGATCGCAGAAAAAATGCGAATTTCGTCAAAGGATCGCAGAAAATTTCGCTTATTTCGCCAAACAATTACGTAAAAAACGCTAATTTCGAGAAATAATCGCGCAAAAAATACGAATTTCGTCAACAGATCTCGGAAAAAATGCTAATTTCGTCAAAGAATCGCGAAAAAAATACGCGAATTTCGTCAAAGGATAGTAGAAAAAATGCGAATTTCGTCAAAGAATCGCAGAAAAAACGCGAATTTTGCCAAAGGATCTAAAAATCGCGAATTTCGCCAAACAATTACGGAAAGAACGGTAATTTCGCGGAAAAATCACGCAAAAAATTCGAATTTTGTCAACTGAACTCGGAAAAAATCGAATTTCGTCAAAGGGCCGCGGGTAAAACGCACAATTAGCACAAGGAGAAGATTCCCCTAGGCGCGCATCCATTAAGGGTTTCTATTGGGGCGGTCGCCCCCCCCCCCCGACAAGATATAAATCCAACGCTTTTAAAGGCAGTTTTCGCGGAACAGACACACGAGCAAACGAAAACCAAACACTTTCCGGGTGTCAATGACGTTTTGGCAATCAGTAAACAAAATAGGATTATGTCCTGTCAAAAGGCATATGGCGCCATAATGTTTGGCACTATAGGTTGAGGTGGGGGATGATGCCACTTCGTGTACCTTTTGTTGAATCTCTACAACAGAAATTGACAACGTTATGCGAAATCCCTTTAAGGTGTTGAAACTTTTCCTTCTTTCAAAGAAGCTGCAATTCTAATTTCTGTATAACGATATTTTTGAGGAGTTCTTTATTGTTTGAGAAAAGAATGGGAATCATAGCAATTTCCATAGAAAGAAAGAAACAAGAAAAAGAAAGATCCTTTGAAAAATGCAATCATCTTAATGTTTTCTGAAGAAAGCCACTAATGTGTAAAAAATGTCCTGTTATTGCCACCCACATTGTTAAATTTCAAGGGGTATTTGATGAATGAACAAAAAAGGATTATGTCCTAATCCTAGTCAGTTAAAAGCTAAAATGCTTATGGTGTGTTGATTTCTTAAAAACCAACTTGGTAAATTTGTTCTTCCCTTCTTTGCCCCGATCCCCACTCCCGTGGATGCGCTTAGGGAATCTCCTCCCGGTGCTAATTGGCGAAATGGGCGTATTTTTTTCGCGATTCTTTGAATAAATTCGCATTTTTTCAGAGGTCTATTGGCGAAATTAGCGTTTTTTGCGCGATTCTTTCGCGAAATTCGCGTTTTTTCTCTAATCCTTTGACGAAATTCGCGTTTTTTTCTGCGATCCTTTGACAAAATTTGTTGTTCCTTTCTGGTTCTTTGGCGAAATACGTGATAACGAAATTCGCATTTTCCGCGCTTCTTTGACGAAATTGCGCGTTTTTTCGCGATCCTTTGTCGAAATTCGCGTTTTTTCACGATCCTTTGCAGAAATTGGTTTTTTTGCGCGATCCGTTGACGAAATTCGCGTTCCTTTTGCGATCCTTTGATCCGCGAACGATTGACGAAATTGATTTTTTTTCGGCGATCATTTTCTCGAAATTCGCGATAATCGGTGGATTTATATTATTTTAGGGGGGGCGATCGCCCCGATCGCCCTCCCCGTGGATCCGCGCCTGCCCGGTACTAAGGCTGATATCCAGGTTGATAGTATTCTTATATCAAAATCTTATATATCAAAATTGCTTCTTTATGTTTACTTTACCTTCAATCACAGTTTCGCCCATGACTTTCAAGGACACCCGGTATGTTGACAGTAACGAAAATAAATTGTAAAATCTTTTGAGATCCCTACAATGTAAAATCACTGTAAAATTATGACTATAAAAAGCGAAGTCATTGTCATACAATTATCGAAAAAACAATGTAAAGATTGTCAAAACAAAAGTGTTTTATACGGTGTGTTATTTTAGAGCTATCTGAAATGAGCAATTCAAATTTATATCAGTTAAGCACGATTACTATTTTAAAGACTGCTAATTGGCTATAAATTTTAAAATGTTGTCCACGCTAATAACATAGAAGTTTCGTTATGCATTACTAATATCTATGATAAAATGTAAATTTTGCAACTTTTTTCTGCTTTCTATGACTCTATATGATATATTGATTTCACAAATAATATACAAATATGATAGGGTAATTCCGGGATTTATGCCGCACATTTTTCTAAATTTGTGTATAAAGTCCTATGGTGAATATAAAATAAAAAAATCATGCTGTGCTATTTAATGTTATATATACAACGCGTGTAGTGCAACAAAAAAATTCAAAACTAATTATTAATATTTTTTAACAATTTTTTTCTAAAACATTACACTGCGGCGCATCACCCGTACATTCAGGCAGAGACGCCACACTTGTGCGGTAGTTATGCCGCGCTTGTAATAAGAACTGAATGATATTATAAATAAAAATATTCAAAAAATATTCATATTTGAACTATAATTAACGATGTAATAACAAAATGAAACTAAATGAGTACAATGAAACGTATTAGTAGATTCAAATGTATAATTGTTGCCTACTTTCAGTATTAAAATTATAGACTTATTTTTTACATTAAATTTTAACTGTTATTTCAGCAACAACGTAACATCAATGCATTAGAAAGGGAAAAGAAAAAAAGTAAAATTGTGTTTACATAATTTATTTGTTAACCCTTTCGGGACCGGTGGCTTTTGCATAAACTTCATTCGGTTGGTACAACTTTTTAAAAAAAGTAACCTTTACTTAAATAATCATGAAAATTCTCTAAATAAACAAAACAAATATTACTTTTCTTTTTTACTGGTGCCAGAATCAAATTTTGTAAGCTCTTTATGAAGGTGTTTATATGCACCTATGGCCCCGAATGGGTTAAGAGACCTGTTTTTTCGACTACAATCTACAGAAAAAATGGCGAAAAAGTACAGTATTTATGTAACTACATTTAAACAAATGATGCAACGAAGCCAATTACACTTCATCTTTTTTGGAGTAGTTTGCAAAGAACGTCTGCGTTACGCGTAATCCAATTTTTCATTATTATCATCTTGACTTGCATCTTTCTTGCCCTTCTTACTTTTTATTTTCCCCTTTTTTCTCCTTTGATTTTAGTAAACTTGATAACATGCCTTACATGGTTAGTCTGTGCAAAAAGAAAAGGAAAAGTTCATAACACTTAACTATACCGTACAAAGAAACTACGGCATATATACCGGAATAGCAGTGCGGCATGTATCCCATTTTGCATGGTGCAGACGTCGGCCATCACAGTTACCTGCCACCGCTATGGGGAATGGCGTAACCATACACACAGTACTCTATACAAACGCTTCACTTAGTTTTGACTTCGAAATCATGCATGCATTTAGTAATTAGTGTATGAAGATATTTAAACATAAGGTGATTAAAAATTTGGACAGTGAACTCATGCACTTACATGAAATTAAGGACTGTACTTCTACAAGTAAACATCGAAACAGGATTCACACTACACACTGGTTAAAATAATCTCATTGCGCACCTATACTGTGCGTTTGATGACCATCTATCGATAATTACAAAAAATACAAGGGGTGCGGCATCTATCCCGTATGCGGCGACTCTCCCGGAATTACCCTACTAGATAAATAAAACAATAATAGAATTGCATTCTCTCTTTTTAATATAATGTAAAGCTTTAAGTCTTGTATTTATGTTTATTGTTATCAAAATTATTAATTCTAACTTTAAAAATTTATTTAGTATAAGTTTTATGGAAAAGAAATATATAAAAATATTTTAACACTACATAACTACCCTATAAAGTACAATAATGGAAACCAGTACACTTCAATACAAGTAAACTGTTTTGAATCATTAAAAACTTACTTCTTTTATTATAGGAATAAATAAATACCGTTTCTTTTCGGATAACAAAACCATCTGCGCTATAGCGCATGCGTCAGGTCTGCTTTGATTTTATAGAAATAGGGGTTAATAGAGTTTGTTTAGCTACATTTTTTAAGAATGTGCTTTTGGGGAAATAATATCGATTTATGTAAAAACATTTTTGCAGTTAATATTTATAGAAAACTAAAGCGCTTAAAAATTTTAAAAAGCTATACATTTTTGCTTTTCTCGAAACAAATTTTTTTTTTAATTGATCGTTTTTTTTTTTTTTTTTTTTTTTTTTTAGCAGGAAGCAATTTATTCAAAGACGGCATTGTTTTCTTTCCTTGACATAAAAATCGTGTACAGTTTGTCTAATAATGCTGAAATCGAATTCATCTATATCTGTTTTTTCAAAGACATTCTTTTTAACTCTTTTTTTAGTGAACAAAAAACAGGATTTCGCTCATCTCCTGACACCCGGCGAATCTTTTTAATAGAACTTCTAGAAACCCCTGCAATTTGACTGGCTCGTTTTGTAGAATGAGCTATCGGAACAATTAATTCTCCCTTTTCTGCTTCTTGATCACAAAATTGAATGATATTATATATAATTTTCTTACTACCACTCCTAAAAGATTTATTTCTACTCGAACTAGCCATTTGAACACTAAATATAGAATTTTAATTTGATTTAAAACGAGATATTAATAGAATTTTAAACTTGAATCGAAAGTAAAAAATAACAAACAAGTAAACACCAGTCTTAATTGATGACAACGCAGACGAGAACGCAGAAGTTCGGAAAATGAGCATCTCAGCGTAACACCCCTTTGGATAATAGAATCGTCCCAGAGTGCTAGGCGCGACTTTCGAAAACGAATAATACTCATAAAATTTTACACTAATCGATATTTATCTACCAGAAATTCCGCTGGCACAGGGTTCGTATAGTAGAAATATTTAGTGATAAAAATTGTAGTATTCCTTTTAATTAATGGTACGATGCCTGTGAAAAACCTGGATTTTTTTTTTAATCAAAAATTATTTTCTTTTGAAAAAAAAAAAAAAAAAAAAAAAAAAAAAAAAAAAAAACATGAAAACCTACTAATATCATTCATCCGAATATATCCAAAATACATTGGCTTTCATATAGACTGCGATTAAGCAGAAATATCTTTGATTATAGGAAATTGATTATAGGAAAATAATCAATAAAATATTTTGAAAAAAAAATAATGTGTTTAAAACGCTACATCATTAAAATTTTTCCATGGCTTACCAATACGAAGTAATTAATTAAAACTTTTCAATTTTTTAACATCTTTTCCGACACTTCAGAATTAATTTTACGGTTATGAATAATGATTTAGAATTTTCGTTATCTTCAAACATTTTTCGCATTCGTGACAAAAATGTGACAGTAATTAAATTCGCTTATTGATCAGTCAAAGCTCATGTCAGCCAGTTATAAAGAACGAAATACAAATTTGACTAGCAATACGAATAAAATAACTACAATGGCAAAATTATTATTTGTACATGGAAATATTTATGTCTTAATAAAATACAAATGAATATACTGAAAGAAACAATTTTATTACATGACTTTTAGTATGCTTTTTATTAAATACAAAAGAAAATCTTAAAGCAGCCCACAATTAATTTCTGCAAAAGTTTTTAAAAAAAATATGCAAAAAGAATATTTGTACATCGTGTATATTCTTGATACATACTATTGTATATTGTTATTAATTCAAAAGTTTCTGTAAGGAGTGGTACTAAATAATTTTTGGTTTCATATATTTTTTTCAAAATATGAAACATTATCTAATTATTTGTGAAGCTTTCAAGAATGTAACCTAAATATAAAGAATAATTCTACAGGAGAAATTAAAAAAGTATTGGACTATTATACAGAAATGAAAATGCTACTGGGAAAAAAATGTTACATTCTAATTAACAACTGCTGGTTACATAATCCAAAAACTATTAAAAAAAAAAAAAAAAAACTGGATGTGTTGAAAATAAATCCATATATGGTTAAGGTGGGTTTTGTAAATAACCCTTAGATGGTTTCTGTAAGTTAACATAAAAGACAAAGAAGTTGTTTAGCCCTTTATGTACTAAATTATGAATTCATGAACATTTTATCTTCTAAAGCATTTTTCGTGAATTTTTTAAACTACATTAGAAGATTTACATAATCATTTAATAAATTTTCGAAGGATTTTTGAAGGATTAATTAAATTTGAATTTATAGGAATTTTGTGCAAAATCTTAACCCCACTCAAATCTTTTATTTTAAATATTTTCTTAGTATTTTGTAGAATTAGGAACTATACAAATACAACGTTCTTACAATAGAAATATAGAAATTTCCGAATTGAACAATTCGCATCCCCCCCCCCCCCCAAACCCAACGCCAAGAAAGCTGAAAAAATGCAAAGGTAAAATAAATCTTTTTTTTTTTTTTTTTTTTTAATATATATATATGTCGTAGGCTCGAAATCTGGCAGAATAATGGCAGAAAGTCGTGGACTATGATGGTCTCGACTTTGAAGAATAGTACTGGTTGCTTTTGTTATTAATTTGAGCATAACAATGCAACTTTCACAAATTTCCCTGAACTTTTTGCTCAACTTAGTAGTTTGGTTGTGTGCTTATGAAGACTTTTCCACCTTGTGCTATGTTTGCAGCCTTCCCGACATCCCCCTGACCGCCGAGAAAAAGGGCGAAATTGTAATGTTATTTTCCCCTTAGATTTTTTCTAAAATACTAAGAAAAGATGTTTTTTCCAACATGATATATAAAAAAAATTATAACGTATAGACATACAACCATATAAGCCTTGCCAGTATTAATCATAACTTAATTTTTTTAAGCTGGATTATATCTGTAGAATTATATTAATTTAAATAATGCTTCTATAGCTGTAAAACCTACAGCTTAGTGAACAGATATATCAGTTCGAAACGGTGAGAAGGTTAAGAGTGATAGAAGCCAGGCTGGGTATCATCCTCGTAGCTTAACGTTTGCGCATTGGAGCGTTATTCCAAGGATACGAGTTCTATTCCCAGCTTGGGCATTTTTATTCCCAGCTTGGGCATGGTTTACGCTTAGTTAGCAATGCGAAATATTTTACGTATTTAATATTCAATAATTTTGGTCGTAATTTGTCTGCGGAAAATTAATTAAAAATTTAATTATACATATATGTATTTACGTATGCTGGGTTATATTTCGTTTCATGTTCGCGACAGGGATGTGTGCTTATGAAATCTTTTCCATCTTACTCTGTGATTGCAGTCCTGCCGACATTTAAGAGTAAGAGATGCTTGCTGGGTATCGTCCTCGTAGCTTGACGGTTGAGCATTGGAGCGTTATCCCTAGGATCCGGGTTCAATTCCCGGTTTGGATTTTTTTCACTCTGTTCTTTTACGCTTAGTTAGCAAAATGAAGTGTGTAAGGGTATGAAGATATGTTCAAGACATTTCTAAGACTTCTGTTTGTATACAACTAGAGAAATGTCTTCTTTAAATTAAAGAAACTGTACAAATATTGAAAAAAAAATACTTGCGTGTATGAAACAATAGATTGCTTGAAAATACGTATGAAACATTTTTTTTACTTTCCAAAGTCAATTTCTCTGTCTATTTCAAAAAAGACCAACAATTGTTTTGTTTTATTTATTAAAAATACGAGTATGTCTAAAGATTTCTAATAAAGTACTTTGCTTTTTAAATATATATTTATATTGTAATTTACATTTAACTTATGCGTGTTTCACTATGCCTTATGGCATCCAGTGTACCACTGACATGGGATACAGTGGGACACATTTTTAAGTCTTAAAAGTCTCTTTCTTTAAAAAAACTATTAAGAGTTATGCTTTAGGAATATTCATAATTGAAGAAAAGAAAGCAAAGTATATTTATAAATCTTTAAATTTCAGAAGACAAAAATGAACCCTTTTTAAGTGGTCCACTGAGTCCAATCATTCCATATAAGATTATCACTTATTCCGAGAGTTATAATGACCTTGAAACCGTCGTCTTCGTCTAATGTATTGAAGACCTCTACTCGTCCGATCCCACTGCTCGATGTTTTAAACCTTTTGAGCTCAGCTTTTAAATTTTTTCGGTTGTGATGTTTCGTGATCGGAACTACTACCATTCGGTCGGTATCTAAGAGAAGGGACCTCCGATTCCAATCCGCGCCACCATTTCCGGAAAGTACCGTGGCCTTTCCTCGTGTGAAATGTAATGCCATCACAAAAAGTGACAGAAATGACGACCATCTGCATCCAAATAGCGCTGATCTAGGTACTGTACTCCATATTTTTGAATGTAGTTGTCATGAAAAATGGTCTCACTGATCAAAATAATGCACACGTTAGTCACGTATCATAATGTCATTGCACTACTCATAAAGCAAGGACGGTAGTTCTGCTGAAATATAGATATAGACTAGCAGGAAATTTAATTATAGAAAAAAACAGCATATAGCTTATATAAAATATAAGAGAAAAACCACAGCTCTGGCAAGAGTATATCAAGAATAAACCATAAAAATAAATTTCAATGAAAGTAAGATAATTTTTGCCTCCAGTCTAGACTATCCGTCCAATACATGATAAATCATAGAAATTCTAACACATAAAAATTCAATGTATAATGATGCGGCATCATTTAACTTACCAAAATTATGGCTCGAGTTATTCCATGGCTACGAATATGGAAATAACATGCGCCAAGCACGATCTGACAGAGAACGTGAAAAATTGAATGGTGGCTTTTCATGTTTTTACATCATAGTGAAACTTTGAAACATTCTTATTTATTTGTTTTGAAATTTGCTGGGATAGAGCCGAAACATTTAAACAGTCTAATAAAACTAATTTTACTGCTCTTAAAGTTTTCATCTTACACGTTTAATTAATTTAAAGAAGTATATACTGGGTCTCCTAAAATGGACTGACTGATTTTAAAATACAGGGTCATCGAAAAATAATGCCTAGATTTAAAAAAAATCATAACATCGAAACCTTTTATATATAAAATGAGTAATTCTTTCACTACACGATAACTGGTGAACGCAAGTTTGGTTTTAGCTCACCAGAATTCGTTTGCGTGTCTGTTTTATGCGCGGATTAGTTGTGCAGTCGTCAAGGTTAGCTTACGCACCAGACTGCAGCTGCACAGTACGATGTTGACCGTACAACAAAAAGCACAGTGCGTGATTTGGTATGTGGAGTCAAACTCAATAGTCAGCGTACAGCGGCTTTTTCGGAGCTTTTTGTTGCACGGTCAACATCGTACTGAGCAGCTGCAGTCTGGCGCATCGGCTGACCTTAACGACTGCACAACAAATCCGCGCATTACACAGACACGCAAACGAATTCTGGTGAACTAAAACCAAACTTGCGTTCACCGGTTATGGTGTAGTGAAAGAATTACTCATTTAACATAAAAGGTTTTGATGTTATGATTTTTTAAAATCTAGGCATTATTTTTCCATGACCCTGTGTAATAACTTGCAAATGGTGACAGCTATTAAAAAATTCCTGCAGGATGTAAGATGGCAGAAGTTTTTTTAATGTGATTTTAGGATTCTAGGTATTAGTTCATAATAGCAGCAATAGATGGTGCTGCAATAAATACGCACAAAATCGAGGTCCGACCTTTTAGCTTCTCTCTTCTCCCAACGTTGATGCGAAAGAAGGATGTTAAATATATGGAGTGAGTCTCAGTCGCCAATACAATCTTGTTCTTAGGGACTTACTCCATATATTTAACCACCTTCCTTTGCATGAATGCTGGGAGAAGAGCCAGGTCAAAAAATGTGAAATAGATTTAACGTTAATTGTTTGCAGCACTTTGCTCTCTGCTATTTTCGATTAGAATCGAGAATCTCGGTTTAAAAAAAAAAAAAAAAAAAAAAAAAAAAAAAAAAAAAAAAAAAAAAAACTGACATTTTGCATAACGGTAAAGGAAGAATTTTTTTTATAACTGTCAGCATTTGAAAGTTATAGAATTTTAAAATCAGTCAGTCAATTTTAGTACACCCGGTAGATATATTTGTTAAAGATACTGGGCGTCCTAAACAGGACTGACAGTCTTTAAGATGGAACTATCTATGAACGTAAATATCTTAAGGTGTGTTAATGCTTTTAATTGTGTTATACAATATGTTATCCGGCTGATCTATACACAGTATATTAAGAGATGTTTGTAGAATTAAAATAAATCAATATACAGAGCTACGCATAGAACTGGACTGGATATATTACCATCTGAGCGTGGTAATTGCTAGATATAATTTTTAGTTGTGTTATACATTTTTAGGGTTCCAGACTTAAAAAGTAAAAACAGAACTATTATAAGAGCATTTCTGTGTCTGTCTGTCTGTTTGCTTGTCTTGTCTGTCACAGGCATTTTACTAGTAAACTATGAAACGTGGAACGTTCAAATTGGGGGAAGTAATAAAGACTATTGACCCACATATTTTCAGATTATTAAACATTCCAAAATATATTTAGTAAAAATGTAGAGGGGCTAATTGAGCTACTTGAAAGAAAAATCTTTTCTTTGTATATCTAGTGGGGTATCATGTGAAAGCTTTCGTAACGCTGAACTCAAAAATACATTCCTTTTAATTTTAGGTATTACATTTTCAAAGATATTGCCGAAAATGTAGCGCAAAAATATGTCCCCCCCCCCTTCCTATCTAATTCCAAATCTACTTAAACTAAAATTATGAAAAAATTAGAGGTATTGACTTTAATTTAAACCTTGAAGAAAAATTATAGCGATTAAACCTAGGTCACATAGTTTTTGAGAAAATCGCATTCTTCCGTTACACACAAATTTCGATTTTCCGGCATTCAACAAATGTGTTGAGCATCACCGGAGGTACCCATCGTAGCAGATGTATAAACGCATTGTTGATAATGATTTTCAAAAAAAAATCGTCGGTAATTAGCCGAGATATTAACCCTTAAGGGTTAATAAGATACGGACGGTTTGGACATACATAATGACAAGGGTGGCGTACTCTACATACCTTCGTCTTCTAAAGCCTAGTTAAGAACTTTTAATCATATATGTAATGCAATGTCCAGCATCAGTATAAAAGCAATAAACGTCAAATTGTTAAAAACAAACTAATTTAAAGGGTCACAGGACTCTCAAAATTGTAAAAAAAGAAAAAAAACATTTTCAACATTTAATGTCTTAAAATGTATACGATTTTAAAACACAGTTTTTATTGTGACGAAAGATACATGTTCTTTCATTTCATGTATTTAAAAAATTGCAAGATGCAGAATTAGTATTTACATGGGGCTCGAAACTGTCAGACATTCGTCAAGCAGAAAATTGGTAACAGCTTACGCGCAGGGTTACAAAGTAAATTTTGCAACTAGAATAAAAAGTTTGGTGCCTACTTACACTTCACATTGTAATAATTACTCTAAACTAAAATAAATTTCTATTTAAAACATTTTTTATATTTTTAATGCAAAGTTGCATTTAGCTAATACAAAAATTTGAAACTTTCAACAGTATAATCACCTAAAAAATAATTTTTGAACAATAAAATGAAATTTAGGTTCCTTTTATACAGACTAACATGAAATATATGTCTTGAAAATGTATGAAAAAATATTCAGAAGTTTTTGAGGTATCCTGCGCGTTATGCCCAAAAACGTCATTTGAGAAAAATGACTTCAAGATTTCGGAAACGCCACTTCAGCTATTACTCGGGTATAATTCTAAAAGCTCTTCTTTTCTAATGGGAATTTCAAGGTAACAATTATATAAAAATGTTCAGAAAAGATAGGAGTTTAACATCTAAAAATTTTTTTTATTTCTAAAATTTTGAAGCTTTAGAGTCCTGAGAACCCTTAATTAGAATGAATCACGTAAATACTATGGGATTCGCGACTAGTTTGCATTGAGTGGATCTCTCAATACGCCTCGAGTGACTTTAAAAGATAATAATAAACCTATGCGGCATTGCAACTTTGCGACCTCCTTTCGAAGCGCACTTAGCACAATGCAAAATTTACACTTTGAACAAAAATTTTGTTTTAGCTACACTGTAGAAAGAAAGGTTATTACTACACCGAATTTAGTTTTATGAAATGCCAAATGAAGTTTAAATATGCACTGCTTTTATTGTCAGTACCGAATTAAGTTCATCATAAACAGATTAGGATAATATTAAAAAATGTGTTTTACAGAAGAGCTATATTTGATATTATTTAGTTTCTATATCTCTTTGAACTTTCATGGTATATCCATTTACACTTTTCTAGTATATACAGTTATACCCAACTCTGCGTTGTACAGTGTTTTACAAAGTCTTAGTATTTTTTTAGCAACGGTTTTGTTTAATAATACAATTACAGATTCATATATATATTCTACGGAACCCTGTGTGCGCGAGTAATACTCGCACTTAACCGTTTATTTTTTATAAGAATTGAATTTTACCATGTAGTCTGTTTAACAATCTGTAGTTAATATACAGATATGTGCAAAAGAATTCCAGAGCATTTTCTTCTATTGGCGAAAAATACTAAAGCTGAATTTTGCGTTTAAGGAATTTTCGTCATATAAATTGTGTTCATAGAATAAGATACCGATTTTTTTCATTCCCAATCTACTTCCATCAAGTCAAAGGTTCTGTAGTAGTATTTGTTCCGGCTAATTAACAAAACACATAGCCAGCGCATGCGCCATTTGAACTCGCTACTTCCGAACTGAAAATAATTATTATTTTTTAACATGTAGAATTCTTTGATGTATTACTTCGTTCATGATGCTAATAACCATTTATGTTCCTTTGAAGGGCTCCGTTCTTAAAAAGTAAAAACGGAACCATTATAAGTTCACTAATGTGTCTGTCTATCACAGCCATTTTACTCATAAACTATGGACCGCGGAAAGTTCAAATTGGGGGATGTAATAAAGACTATTGACCCACATATTTACGGATTATTAAACATTCATAAATATATTTAGAAAAAATGTTCAGGTGCTAATGAAGTTACCTAAAAAAAAATCTTTTCTTTGTATATCGTGTGGTGTATCTTCTGATAGGTTTCGTAATGCTGAACTCAAAAATGTATTTCTTTTATTTTTAGCTATTATATTTTAGGAGATAACGCCTAAAAAATAGTACAAAAGTATGCCCTTCCAAACACACACACCACATCTATTTCCGAATCTACTGAAACTAAAATTATGAAAAAATTAGAGGTAGTAGACGTTACTTTAAACCTTGCAAGAAAATTATAGCGATTATCCTAGGTCGCATAGTTTTTGAGAAAACTGTATGTTTTCGTTACACACAAATTTCGATTTACGAGCGTTCAGCAAAGGTGTTGAGGAGCCCTGGAAGTACCTATCGTAACAGAAGTATGAAAACATTGTTGATATTGATTTTCGAAAAAATCGTTGGAAATTAGAGGAGATATTAACCGTTAAAGAGACGGACGGTTTGGACATACATAATGACAAAGACAGCGTACTCTACCTACTATCGACTTTTAAAGTCTAGATAAGAATTTTTAATGATATATTTGTGTAATGCAATGCCCAGTAGCAGTATAAAGCACTAAAAGTCAAATTGTTAAAAACAGACTAATTTAATTAGAATTAATCACATAAATGCTATTGGATTCGCGACTATTTTGCATTAAGTGGATCTGTCAATATGCTTCCTGTGTCTTTAAAAGTTAATTAGAAACGTACCTGGAAAAACGCGGCACGGACCAAGGCGGCGTTGCAACTTTGAGACCTCCATTCGAAGCGCTCTTAGCACAAGGTCAAGTTTAAACTTTGAACAAGGGTTTTGTTTTAGCTACTCTGTAAAAAGAACAGATTATTACTACGCTCAATATAGTCTTATTAAATGCCAAATGAATTTTAAATATGCACTAATTTTATTGTCAGTACCGAAATAAGTTCACCATAAACAGATTAGGATAAGATAAAAAAAAGAGTCATACAGAATTGCAATATTTGATATTATTTAATCTTCATTTCTCTTTGAACTTTTATAGTATACCCATTCATACTTTTCTATATACAGCTATACACAGCCCTACACTGTGTAGTTCTTTACAAAGTCTTATTATTCTTTTAGTAACGATTTTTTTTATGATACAGTTAATAATGCATATATTTATTGCGCGGAACCTTCTAACCGTGAGTAATACTCGCACTTGACCGTTAATTGTTATTGAATGTGTTCCGTAAAGAATATTGATTATTTATAGATTCAAAACAATGAACCGATATTAAAATGCTAGATTAGATTTGAGTAAGTATATTAGAGCAATTGATTGGAACAGAGCAATATTCTTGACGAATAACAATGTTAAACGCCTAATTAAAATGTAATTTTACTAAAGGAAGAAATTCAGAAAAAAGCAAAAGTCTACCGGCAAACTGATTGCCAGTACAATTCAGTTCGGATTTGTTTTTAGGGGCGTTTTCGTAATTATATAAATAGGCAGCATCTATAGTCGTCGTCTGGTCCTAATAAATATAATCTTTTCAAAATTTTGTCGAGTCATTTGAAAGTTTATGAAAATCGAATCAAAACTTAAAAAGATATTAATAAAAGTTTTCTTCATTCTATTAAATCCTATCACACGTTATTAATTCAATGATATCCCATGATAGGTAATGATTCTAGGTTGCCATGGTGATAATCTTATTTGAGATGGAATCATACTGTTTTCGTATTGCTGAATTTAATATATATGATCGTAAAAAATTTTGTATTCATGCATTTTTGCATAAGAGTGCAACGGCTATTGCACCAAGATCTAAATAATTATGAAACTTGTTATAATACAAACGCACCTCATTTGCCACTTTTAACGCACAATTTCTGACTTGTTTTAGCAGTTATAATAGTATTAGCCTAGTCTCGTAACTAGAGATATCTTTTCAGAAATGCTTAGTAAATAATTTCTGATAATAATTTTACTAGTTTTTTCCAATGAGTTTCGTTGTAATGTTATAATATAATACCTGTTATTAGTGTTTCTAAACATTTTAATTCTAATCACTGTGAATATTGCAAGTCAATAGATTTTTAATCCAAACTCTTTCCGAAATTTCAATAATGAGAAAAAAAATAAAGATAAATTTTATAAACGGGGAATTTTTTGAGCAATAAATATGCCTTTTTTAAACTATTTTTAGAAGAAAAAAAAATTCGTTAATGAAACTGACTACGCATAAGAAATATCGCAATTACACAGAAAATTCATTTTTATCTCAATAATAAAGCTTTTAGTAAAATTAATCTTTTTTATAGTTCATACCAGTTTCCTTTTAACAAAAGGTACTATTTAAATTTTTCCTCCTGTCAGATTTATGCAAAACTATTACAACAGAATGCTAAAAGACGTTTTCGAATTATTACCCTAATAATAATGCATTAAAATCTAAATGAAAATAATCTTTCTGTACAAATGCATTACAATTATAGAAAGGAATTCATTTTGTAGGAAACTTTGTTTCATTAAAATAATACGTTAAATCGATTACCATTTGTTTCTAAAAGACAATGAACTCGAATAATACGATTAGATGAATTTATCATGCATTGAAGTTTGCTTTAAATAAGTTAAATTATATAATAGAACTATTTAAACAATCTTTAATTTATCTTTTACGAAAGAATTTTCTGTGGATAATTCAACTATGTTTATATCTTCGTACATTTCAAGCGCTTTCAATACTCATTTGAAATATAAACAATTTACGTTAACAACAAAAAATGTATTGATTAAAATACATAATCTATACTAAAAGTAAGTTTAATTGTTTTATATAACAGAATATTGTAAATGCGTTTCAAAAATCTGTTAAAACGATAACTCTGAAAGACAAAAATGTGTATACATAATAGAACGAGAGGTTGTTGCACAAACCATTACTTCACCGAGTTGGCGGCTGAAATTCCAGGATTGGACAGAATTCGATTCGCATATTAAAATGTAACTGGTCTGCAAGTCGTATCTTGGTGGGAACCCCTTGCAGATCCGATTTTAGTGGTTGATCGGTCGGTTTATCATTGTGCTTTCCTGCACTCAAAGGTATAAAAAGATCACAGGCCTTTCCAACAATATGTCACATGTGAGGGTCGGCAAAAGTTAGAAAAATGCTCGTCTTTGGGTCTACTATCGCGCCCCCTCCTGGAATATCCCGCCCCTCCCCCCGTCTCTTTCAAATGCCGTCTGCAGAAATGTGTCACTGTGCATGGAGACTATATAGAAAAGGACAAATACAATGTAGCAATTTCATAAATTTCACGTGAGGTCAAAAACTTATTGATACATCCTAGTATTTTGTACAAAATAAATTAATTTTATAACTTACTTTCTCATTTAGAATTCACATTGTATTTAAAAAATGTTTTAATGTGGGATCCAATAAACTCAGGAAAGAACATTTCATTTTATAAAAAACAATTTAAAAACATCAATGGTTCATGTAAGTCAAATCAAAAAACGTATAGTTACAAAACTGATATGAATGATTTGCTTAGCATCACATAAAATTAAAGGAATATATAAAAAGCTCGTTTTTATAATACTGAAATTGCTAGTACCAGAAAATTTATTAATTTATTAAAGGAAATATAATTTACTTTTCCGCTGCTGTTTTTCCCAATAATCGGGAAAATATTTAATTGAGAAAAAGAGTAGGCGTAATTGGATACATTTTTTATAATCTAATAGAAATGGTTATAACTTTAATTAAACTGCTTTAAAAAATAAAACATCATTTTCTAGGCAAACAATCTAATTATAAAATGGAAAAAAAAATTACAAACTAGAATAAATGGTAGAATATTAAGCTAATAATTGCATTATCTAAGAACCTAAAAAAACATTTTCTAGTTTTCACGTTACAAAGTGCTCTATTTGTTTGAAACATAGATAAAAACTTTTATCCAAATTGATAAAAAAAAGAGAAGATTAATATGCATTACATATTTTCCCATCAACTTTTAAAATTAAAATTGGTTCAGCATACATTTAAATAATTTGAAAGTTATTGTAGATTGTAACTATTTTTAAAGTGCGATATTAAAAATTTAAAAAAGATTATAGCTTATTGTAATTCGTGAATTAACCGAAGGGTCGTTTTTTAAAAGCATTAGCATTAAAAAAAATGATTTAAAGTTTCATGTCAGACTCTGATAACTTTTTAAATTAATTTTATTGAGAATTTTCTTAGTAGATGGAACAAGAAATTCCAGAAATTATTGATCATATTAAAAACAGACTAATGTTATCGGGGTTTTAAGGGGACAAGGGACCTTGAAAACAATTTTTTTTTTAAATTGTACTTTAAATACTATTCAAGAGAACACTATGTGAATTATGGCACATACTTATTAGACAAGAAATAAAAAATTTAGAAAAAAAATAAGGAATTTTCTGAAAATTTTAAGGAGTCTCAAGACTTTTAAAATTGGAAAAAATAAAAGAACATTTTCAACATTGAATATCTTAAAATTTATATAATGTAAAAACACAGTTTTTATCGCTATGAAAGATATAAGTATGTTCTTTCATTTCATCTATTTAAAAAATTTCTGGAAGCAGAATTGTTATTTACAGGGGACTCCAAACTTTCAGACATTTGTCGAGAAGAAAATGCGTATAACAGCTTACTCGTAGGATTTCAAAATAAATTTTGCAACTAGAATGACATTTTTAGTGCTTAATTATACTTCACGTTTCAATAATTACCCTGAACCTAAATAAATTTGTATTTAAAGCATTTTCCTATTTTTAATACGAAGTTGTATTTAGCTAATGCAAAATTTTGAAAATTTCAACAGTATAATCACCTACAAAAATATTTTCTTTTGAACTATAAAAATAAAACTTTAGGTTCAGTTTATACAGAATAACATGAAGCACAAGTTTTAAAATTTTCATGAAAAAATATTCAGAAGTTTTCGAGATATCCTGCGCGTTCTGCCCCGAAATGTCATTTGCAGGAAAAAAGACCTCAAAGTTTCGAAAACGCCGTTTCAGATATTGAGAGAATATAATTCTAAAAGCAATAACTTCTATTCTAATGGTAATTTAAAGGAAATAATTATATTAAAATGTTCAGAAAAGGTAGGAGTTTAACATCTAAAAAAAAAAAAAAATGAAATTTCGAAAATGTGGAAGTTTTAAGAGTCTTGTGATCCCTTAAGCGTTATGAAGTACTTTTCAAAATGCTCCATGCTCATTCCATGTCAATTAAATCCCCCAATATTTTTTATGCCAGTCTGGTTTACATATACAAATAAAACTGTGCATTGTTTTTATAAACTAAATGTAATTGAAAAAGTTAAAGGTAGTTAAGTGCAGAAATATGATGCAAAAATTCTGAAAATTTCATAAAATTTTGAAAATATTTTTTTCTTACTTTTATATTATAATATATAAAATTGGATGCACATTATTATTTTTATATGTAAACCAAACTGGCTTGAAAAATATTCGGGATTTTAATTGATAAGGAATGCGCAATCGGCATTTTGAAAAGTTCTTCATAACGCTTAAAATATTCATGAACATTTTTTATTTTTCTCCAAGTTTTAATTATTTGTGTGATAAATGCAGTCGAACCTCGTTATCGCACACTCTATTGACCAGAAAAAACTGTCGTCATAAGCGGAATGTCGCGGTAACCGGAGTTGGAGAAAAATATGTTTATAAAAAGCTGTATTTTTAATTAATTAGGATGAGCGAAGTGAATCCTCTACTAGGCTACACAAATTACATTTTGTAGTACACTTTACAAAAAAACTATTCAGCATTTTGACTTGAAATTAAACATAAATATAAATTATAATCTGCAGATTTCCACAATATTATTTTTTTTACAGAATAACCTTAAAAAAATTACTATTTTATATGTTTTTCCATTACGGGCGCATTTTTGTAAATAAAAAATGAAGCACGTATATTTTCAGAAGAAAAAATAAATCATGGAGTTAGTAATTATAGATAGAATTATGATTAATTAAATAGTTTCACGATTTCTTTTATGAAATTTTTAAAATAGCTTTTTTATTAAAATCATAGCATATTTTTATTGAATAAAAATTTGTGAAATTTCAATTATATTCATTCAATTAAAAACGTATTTTTTAGTATTAAGAATTCCAATTCACAATTTATTCTTATTATGTGAAATCATTTACGCAGACGATACTTATGCATTTTAAAAGAATTATATTATGATTTTTTTTTTTTTTGTAAAGTTGCAACAAATGAATTATAAAGAAATAAAATTAATTGTTAAATTCGTTATATCATAAATAAAAAATTCCGAGGAAATTCTTAGTTATTTGGCTGAATTTACATTTCTAAAATTAAAATGCGAAAAAAGAAATAACGTTTTTGCTTAATAAAGATGCAAAAATAATATAAAACATATTGTTACTTTCAAATATTTATCTTATTAAATAATGCATTGCGAATCCAAACAAAGCATGGCTTTTGCTAGTTTAAGACAATTTTCAGTTAAAAACTGTACTTGCAGATTTAAGCAATAAAACATTATTATTTAACCAAATATGCACAAAAACGAAATTGAAAAAAAATAAAATTCAGATATATGATGACTTGGTTTTTATTGTTACGTGAGATATTGGTGAATTAAGGTTTGCTTATCCCTAGATGCACGTCCTACAATTCTTTTTTCAATATTATACAATGCATTGTAATCAATATTCGTTGATTACAATGTATTCAGAAATTCAGAGTTAGGTATTTTCTGATCGTTTCAATGGAATGCAATGCAATACTTCGGTTTTAGTCGGATGAGAAACGCCGTGTAACCACAAGAAAGCACGGCCTGACCAGAACTAAAAGACCGCGAGTAGACTGATACGTCTATTGGAGCTTAAGTGGATCATTCAGAGTGTGTGGATTTATTTGTTCAGATAAAAGATTGAAGTAAAATTTCTCATTTATCTCAATGAGTATTGAAGATACTTTTGTGGAAAGTTTAACTAATACATTTCTTACGTTTTAATTTTCGTGCTTATAAGACGTAAAATCCGGAGTTTATTTTCATTAACTCTAGAAAGACGGCTAGCGGTCACTTTGACCGCTACCAAAGTAAATTATTTCGGTTCGAACCAGAAATCTCTTTATAAATTAAATGTAAAAGGCACAAAAAAAAAGTGAAATAAATATGTTAAAGCGTTTTAAATAAAATTTTTTGTGTCAAAATGTTTTTTAAAAACTTGAGTAAATTTGCCCGTCTTTCAAGTGTTAAAATCCTATACAGAAACTCGGGACTTTGAAAAACTGACGTGATAAGTGGAGTGACGTAAAAACTGGGTGTCTGTATGACGAGGTCCGACTGTATTATTTTTTTAATTTTTTTTATATTGGAACATCTATAATGAAACATCTCATGCGGATTTTAAATTAACATTGTGACTAATATGAATAACAGATGCTGCTCACGATAGAAATTCTAGGGGAGTAATTCTCGTAAACACATGATAGTGAAAAATAAGCTTACTTAATATTAATGCTGGGGCTCGAATATAACTCTTTACGTGCTTATGAAATTATGTTTAAAAAAGTTGTGGGGATAAGATTGTACTCAAAGCGTATTCGCTAGGAAAAAAAAAAAAAAAATGTCACCAGTGGCTACCTGGTGACCATATTTGTCGAGCACTGATCATGAAAACTTTTGCTGTATTTTTAAAATAAAAGCAAATACTATAGTACTCATATAATAAATTTTTAACAGACTAATTGCACATAATTGTGAGCAAATTTACAAACAATTAATTTAACAAATTAAATATAACTAATCAATGAAAGTAAATATTTCCGTATACTCTAAAAAAGTTTTAATACAATTTAATTTTACTCCAAAAATAGCGTTAAAATTAATTATAATAATATAAATCCACTTTAAACACTATGAGATCAGATAGTCATAGAATGCGTGTTTTAAACGATGCATTTTCTGAAAAAAGAAATTAACATCAATACTTATTAAGCAAAAATGTAGCCTTCATGGGCAACAAATGAATATCTGAAAATTAACTCGAAAAAGCAAAGAAAAATCGATTCCGTTTATGGATTAATTATTTTCCATCATATAAAATATAGAAGAAGAAAAAAACACACATTCACTTATAAAATACAAAAATCGAAAAATCAATACTCAAAGTTGAAACAGATTACATTTTTTTTTTTTTTTTTATGAAACTGCTACTGACTTTTTCACTGCAAAAATGAATGTGAAACCAATTATGCAAAGACATTTTAAGGCTTAATATAAATATTTTATTGTAAATTATCTAGGCTGTAATTAAAAGCGATTGTTTCAATTAAAACGAAGGCTCCAAGAAAGAATTTTTCGTTTCAAAGAAAGCAATTTAAATGTTCATTAAATGCCTTTGAAAAAAATTCTGACAACATTTTGAATTAAAATTTGTTGTTGCCCATCAGCTTTAGAAACATTTTACTTTTATTTTTATTTTATACGTTTCGAAGGGTAATAATGATTTAAAAAGCTACAACCGCGCAAAAAATGTTGAATATAATTATTTTTTCAGTTTGAAAAGGGTATTAATTTTTAAATGTTTTTGTGATATTTTTGATGCCATAAAAGAGAAAAGTCATGCGGTTTTTTTTTTTTTTTTTTTTTTTTTGTTCAATAATATCCATTATTTTTATGGCAGTAAAACTTTTATTGCAGTATTAATATTAGTTTTAGTTTTTTTTCCAATTTTGAAAGTGATATATATTTTTAATTTTTCGTTCGGATAGCTTCTTAATAGCGGGTTATTTAGAATTGAGCTGCAAGTGTAACAATTATATTTATATTTAAGTATTTGTTTTATTTCATTCCTTTTAAAACATTAAATATACTGTATTTAAAAAATAATAACAATAAAAAAATAAAACTACGTAGCATACAAAACTCAAACTACTATTATTATATTTAAAATTACGTCGATTTAAGAAATCAAAAAGGACAAGTATTAATGTAAAAAATTACTACTTCAATCGCAGTGAAATTATGCAAAAAATTAAAGGCGTGTATTTTTGCTATCACACAGCTTTTTTTCTATGTCCGATTAAATTTATTAATTTAAAGATTGCAATTACACTCCAAAAGTTCTGAATATACCGTGCATTTCTTTAAATTTAACATGAAGTCTTAATGATCATTTTTGACACTTTCCAACATAGTTGAAAATGTGTTTATGAATTCGGTTTGTCTGCCCGTCCTTGCCTTAACTCGCGTAAATATAGTCATATTGCCATGCAATTGATATATGTTATTGGTGTTTATTGTATCATTTTCGGTATTGAAAGTGAAGTATGTAGCATTTACGGTTTATTTACAGGTTCACTCAAAAGAATTCCATTCCATTACGGTCTATGGGCGAAAATCGTTTTCGGTGTATTTTAACGATATTTCATTATTTTAAATGCATTGAACTTTGTATATATCACTGATGTGCACTCAAAACGCACGCTGTAGAATCTGGTGTGTGCATAATTCATCGTTCATTTACAGGGAAACATTAAAGTATTTGGCTACAGTACTACCTGAGAGGAATAATTTACTGAAAATGCGTTTTTAGTTGTGATATTCGTTTTAAAATTTAACTATTTTTTTATATTACTCGGTGTGTATAAATTCTATAGATCATATACAGGGCTACACAAAAGATGTCAAGTGCATGTCCGTTTATCGAAGGAAATTGCTGAATGAAAAATTTAAACTGTGCTATTTGTTTAGCTGAACTAACCTTTAAAATTGTACATACACTCTCAGAAATAAAACTCTCACTTTTGACGATTCAGCAATCCTTGAGATGTATTTTAACCATTCATTGAGCATAGAAAATTTTACAAATAAATTATTTAATCAAGCCATATTATAATTATTCATTGACCATGAGAAAACCATAATAATAAATTAGCCTTACTTAAAACTTTCAGAAATTATAACAGCACCAATAAAATTACAATCTACATTCTAAAAATATAAACACGCAGCAGAATTCATTACATCAATCTAAAAGCACATCTAAATTAGTTCCCAATAGCGAGGTTGGAAGAGCAACGGTCTCCCACGCCAAAGGCCGCGGTTTCTAATCACCCCGAGGAAAAAGTGAATTTTTTCTTCCCGCTGACAATAAATACAGGAGCTTCCAAACTGTTCGTTAGATGGCACCACGAGCCCTCTTTTGACGAAATTTATATCGTCAAGTAAGTGAAGAAAGTAATTTCATCAATTTGACGAAATATTCTCTCGGAGAATTTCTCAAGAAACGGTTTCGTCAAAAACGAAGAAAATTTCGTGAAATCTGAGTATTCATTTCTGAGTGTGTAGTTATGTACAAAGCTATAGATCCTATACAGGGCTGCAGAAGAAAATTCGGATATTTTTCTTACTATTCCTGGCAATTGCCGAAATTGGGTTTTTAAATGCGTTATTCATTTTCTAAATTGTTTATTTAGACATCTTTTATCTTAAGGGGAACGTAGACCTTTATTTGAGCAGAAATCGACTCAAAAATCGAAAATTATTTTTGTGCATATTCCAGTTTGTTCTGAACCATTTGCAAAAAAAAAAAAAAAAAAAAAAAAAAAAAACCGTACAGTTGCGATTATTTTCGCAAAGTTACAAGCGTTTGAACGCAACGATTGTTCGGCCTTTTAATATACTTTAAATCTGTTTTTCCCAAAAGTGATTTTTCAACGTTTTTAGATTTTTGAAATGCTCCATGCGTCATAATTTTTCATCAAAATTCATGAAATTGATAACGAAGAATCCTGATATTGCTTACAAAGAAACTGTGCATGCATTTTAAAATTCGACTTCATTAAGATAATTAAATGTGATTTTTAACTTATTAATAGGCAAAATTTTGATGAAAATCGATATCGAATTCAGAAAAATATCTCTAAAATATTAACTATTCAAGGGATAAAAAAAAATCGATGCACAGATTTGTTAGTAATAGATTTTTAAGCGATTAAAATGTAAAATCGAGAAAATATCTCATAAACTATGACGCAGGAAGCATTTTAAAAATTTATTTATTTTTAATCTAAAAATTACAATAAGATTGGAAATTTCTTTTAACGTGTTCTATATACTTATGATTAAATGTATATTTCCACAAAATTGCATATCTCTATGATGAAAATTTTTAAAAGATAATTTTAACATCCACAAACCCCTTAATACGTACATTGTTAAGTTTTGTTACGGTATTCTGAATGTGTTGGGAAGTGTTTCCTAATCTATGCTTGATGCATGATTTATCGTTCCTGTGTTAATTACAAACAAGCAAGGAACATCTATATTCTCTGTTGGATAGTCAATGCCGAAACTGTATCAACATACAAATTAGTAATTACATTCTGCGTGTCAGCCCATTATGTTCCATTTAAATAGCATTAGGTCTTTCGATTTTTTAGTAGGGAAAAAAAGCTAGTTTTATTATACAGGGGGAATACTTTCCTTTTCGGAACCGATATCGAAAAGAAAATTATCCTCATAAAAAACCTGCAAATAATCGAAAAAATAATAAAAACGGCCTTTTTAGAGATCGACTTTAGCTATTCAATTCAAATAATAATAATAATAACAATAATAATTCAAAAAATATTTTAATGTAAACGAGAATTTAAAAAAAAAATCTCACATAGGATTACGATTAGAGAGCGGGTGTTTTCTCGTGAAAGAAGAAGCATAATTAAAATTGCAGTTTAATACTCAATTCAATTTATGTCATTATTTTTTCACAAATTACAAAGTCTGCATAAGGATGGAACCCTTTTCATAAATCTTAGTTTCAAGCTGCTCTCTACAACAAGTTTAATGTAAAATACCTTTTCCGAAGGATTTTTTTTTTTAATATTTTTCCAGGATGTTTTTCTCCAAGTTATGTATTTTCGTTCTATGTTTTCAGGTAAAACTAATTGTACATTTTTGAAGAATTTCAAAATTTATCGTTTTCCAGCTCTTAAAACTATGGTACCCAGGGTACGCCTGTAGTTTGAGATAAATGCACATGATACATAAATACCCCAAAATAAATACCCACGGTTTGAGAATCGCTGCTCTAAATGATAGTTTGGAATTTGGTATTTTTGTCTGTCTCTCCCAAAAATTGTCAATACCAGGGGTGTAGTGGCGGATATACGCGGGTATACGCCGTATACCTTCTGGATTTTTTTAAGAAACTCCGTATACCCTCTGTTTCTCAAATAAAGTTATAACTTATACCTAGGAATGACGTTCATGACTTTAGTGCATATCTCTGCCTATAGCGTATACCCTCTGGTTTTTTTACGACTACATCACTAATACCTGTTTTCTTCCCTTAGTTTAATGAATTAATTAATCCTCCAGATAAACTTCTAGGTTCAGTCACAAGTTTAAATATCACAAGTTGTACTAAAAAAAGATAATTAAATAGATTAAAAAGGCAAACACATTGAATCAGGTACAGCCCATCGTAATTATATCGTGGTTTTTTTCCTTTCTTCTGTCTTTCTTTTTTAACGAATGTTACATAAAGAAGTTATAAATGAAAGAATAAAATGGACAAAATATATAAAATGAACTTTAAAAAGTTCACTGCCTTACTTTAAAGGTGACTAAAATAATGAAAAATATGTTACAAGTTAAAAATATACATTTTATTTAAAACTCCTTAGTACATTCAAGTTTTCCAAGATCATCATCAGGGAATATTTTGATAACTAAATGTCATTTATTTATACAAATGCGTCACTTTGTTTTGAAAATGAGAGAGCCAATAATTATTAGAGTTGAAAGTAGTAGTAGCAGTTTCAACGACTACCATACCTAGGTCAAAATTCATGCTAGTACCAGCAACAAAAATAGGCTAGTTATTGCTATGTATTGCTTTGTCTGCTAGATTTTCGTGCTATTATATGCTTTATAATGCTCGCCAAAATCAAATGCTATATAGCCTATATAGCTAGCTTACACAGCAATAGCACGGCAAGCTATGTACAAGCATTTTATGCTTATTTGCTGTTTAAGCTTCTTCCAAAGCATGGAGAGGTAGGTAGCATAACGAGCTATTACATGCTTTTTTATGCTTGGCAGCATAATATGCTATGCAGCCAGCTTAGGGAGAAGTAACATGACAAGTTAACAAATAAGCATAAAATGCTTATTTGTTGTTTAAGGTATCTGCCTACGTTTAAAACGTCAATTTCGATGAAAATTCGCCATTTTTTTTAATTTGATTTTCTTATAGAATGGACATTTCTGTTTCTAAATCTGTTTTTATTTTTCCTGTACGCCTATTAGAAATGAAATTAGAGCCCTTTAAAAAAAAAGCAGACGACGTTAATTCATACCGGAAGTCGAGATACCTGAACCGGAAGTGGATCGAAAATTGAGGTTTATTAAACTGTTTTCGCGAATTTTCTAGGTTTTAAATTTAATATTATATTTTAGCTGCATCTGTAGCATTGCCTCGAAGTTTTAATTTTTTCTTTTACTACTTTATTAAGTTAAAATTGGCAACAGCTTCAACCTCGCATCTTGTTTACATTTTTTCAAACGTTTTTATCGGAAAAGGTAAACGATTATTGCTCTAACTCAAACTTTTATTATCCTATAACAATAAATTTTTTGTGTAGGTTTTTGATAATGTATAGAGTGTAATGAACTAAAGAATTAGCTTTAAGTGACTTATTTGTTGATATATAGCTATTTTTATGAAGAATTACACATAAAATTACTGAAATTTTCTATGTAATTGTATATAATCAGCTGTATATCTTTTAGATTTTCATACATTGACTAGTTTTTAGTTCATTACACTCAAGAGGGTCTAATATGCATATTTTGAAAAAATATTTGTCTTATTATGTATTTTTTTTTTTTTTTTTTAGAGCCGGAGCCGTTTTCATAAAAAAATGCTAAAAAATGACCAAAATTCTTCAAAATTTTTAAAAAATGCATAAATATTTTATATATTTTCATTATTTTTCTTATTTTGTACTAAATTATACCTAAAAGTGACCAAAATTACAGTTTATTTTTAAAAATGGCTTTTTAAATAGTCAGATAGCAATGAATATTAACTTAACGACTTACAGTAGCAAATTTGAAAATGCTCCAAAAAGAATTAAATGCATAAAAATATAGAAATATGTGTAAAATAAGCAAGTAGAAGGCTAAAGTTATAAATTTAATGGTTTTTAAAGTGTTTATTTCATTTAAAAAGTTCTTTTAAACTTATATGAAAACTTTAAATGCGTTTTCTGCAAAATTAGATTTTCATCGGAAAAGGTAAACGACTATAGCTCTAACTCAAAATTTTATTATCCTATAACCATGAATTTTTGTGTAGCTTTTTGATAATGTCTAGAGTGTAATGAACTAAAGAATTAGCTCTAAGTGATTTATTTGTTGATATATAGCTATTTTTATGGCAAATTACACGTAAAATTACTGAAATTTTCTATGTAATTATATATAATCAGCTGTATCTCTTTCAAATTTTTGTATATTGACTAGTTTTTAGTTCATTACACTGAAGAGTGTTTAATATGCATATTTTGAAAAAAGATTTGTGTTAAAAGCATTTTTTTTTCTTTTTTTTTAAGAGCCGGAGCCGTTTCTCTCTATTCTAAAAAAAAGTAACTACCGCTGTCACCGCCGCCGCCGCCGCCGCCGGTTTTGAATTGTTTGTGACCGGAGGTCTTTCTTCGTTAATATTAAGAAAAATAATGCATACAAAAATATGAAAATCGGTAGTATTATACAGAAATGTTTGATAAACATGCTGATGCAGACAGTTTTTAAATCGAAGAATTATTTTAAGAGATAGTTAATGCCAAAGTTGGACAAAATCGTTCCATTAAAAAAGTTTTATAGGAGCAAAAACTGTACATAGGAATTTAATCATTTTTAGATCATTTTATACGTTTGAAGTTCCCGGTGTGCAGACTGTTTTCTTTTTTTTAAATTTAGCTAATTTTTTGAGGTTTTATTTCTATTTTAAATTCAAATTTTCAGGATTTCTAGAGATATTTTTTACAGATTTTAGAAAGTGGTATTAATTTAAACTGTTGCCAAATGTATAAACAGCGGAAACAATAATGTTTGCTTCAAAAAAAATATTTATACGTGTAATAAATTAAAAATTTATTTACACGTGACTATTATAAACAGAAAAAAACATTTGGAATTAGAATTAAATAATTATTTACAAAAAGCAGGAACTTATTAAAAATTACGTCATAAAAACTATAATTACACGTGAATTTTAAGAGAGAAAGGAATTTGTAAAATAATAAATTTATTAACATGCGTTAGAAGTCTTAAATAGAAGAAATTACGTCATATTTACGTTACATTACAGTTATTACATAAAATGAACACAAAATAATATTGCAAAACGGTTTAAATTTAGAAATTGCGCTAGACATTTATTTGATATTTTGAGAGGATACTTTTCAACTATTTTTGTTAGGAAAGCGCAAATAATATATCATTTCTAACACAAGTATTTTCACGTGAATATTAAAAAGAGAAAGAATAGTTTGGTCAAAATTACATCAGATTAAAAACGATTAATTTAAAATGTCTTATTTAAAAGAACTTTCTTTTCGCTTTGTTAAAAAATACCGGGAGACAAAGATTCTGTTTACTTAATTCCTTTTATATTAGCTTATTTTGAAATGTTTATCTTATTTTACTTAATCAAAGACGAAAACAGCGATTGACATATGTATTTTTGGTACTACTTAGTTATCCCGTCGACCAAAAATCTATCATTCACCATACTATAAGATTAAATGTCAATAATGGTTGATCGTAAATGTCACATTAACTTGACTTTAAGCAAGTAACACGTGTCTACGTCATCAAGTTATTTTTATTTCGACGTTTTATTTGTATTTTTATTAATGTTGCACTAATTTATTTGTTCTTTCGTTATTTAAAATAAAAATGATGTCAATTTGTATAATTTGGCGAGTGTTTTGGCGATTTATATAATTTGGCGAAATTGGTCGACGGGTTAATCAAGTAGTACCGCAGCGGATTTGGCCTTAAAATTGACCAGTCAAAGAGAAATGAACAGAAATCCGTTTATAGGGAGATCGCCATTGTTTTTTAAATTATAATTCAATCTTCCGAAATCTTTTTAAAGCCGATCAAATTAGCGTACTTTTAGAGTCTGCGGTGTCTGAATGGGGGTTGATGAGCGTAGCTCGTAGGGGGCAGAGCCCCCTAGTTTATAAAAAAATGCTAAAAAATGACCAAAGTTCTTCAAAATTTTTAAAAGTTGCATAGATATTATATATTTTTTTTTATCCTTTTCTTTATTCTGTGTTGGGTTACACTGAAAAATACCAAAAAAATTATCAAAAGTAGGTTTTTTTTTTAAAAAATGTCTCTGTACGTAGTCGGATACCTTAAGCTTCTTCCAAAGCATCGAGAGGTAGGTACTTTAACGTGATATTATATGCTTTTTTATTCTTGCCCGCATAATATGCTATACAGCCAGCATAAAGAGAAATAGCATGAAAAGCTATGTACAAGTATTTAATGCTTAATTGCTATTTAAGCTTCTTCCAAAGAATGGAGAGGTAGGTTCCTTAACGTGCTATTATATGCTTTCTTATGCTTGGCAGCATAATATGCTATGCAGGCTGCTTAGGGCGAAGTAGCATGACATGCTATGTACAAGCATTTTATGCTTATTTGTTGTTTAAGCTTGTTCCAAAGCATCGAGAGGTAGGTACCTTAACGTGCTATTATATGCATTTTTATGCTTGCCAGCATAATAGGCTTTGCAGCCAGCTTAGATGGAAAACAGCATGACGTACTATGTGCCAGTAAGATCTGCTAATTTGCTGCACAAATCTCTTTCAGTAATGGTGAGGTAGGTACCTCAATGAACAATTGTGTGCTTGTTAATGCTTGCCAGCATCAAATGACTATTTTTTTTTTTTTTTTTTTTAGTTACTCGAAAAGTATAAATTTGACTGTGTTTTTAAAAATAGAAGAAAAGGAAATTTTAATTATAAATTAAATTTTTAAATCTGGGGAGAGACAATAGTTCTCTTGCAACTCAGTCCCCCTAACAGATAATTCTTACTTACTCTTTTATTTTAAGCTAAGAGAAAATATATTTCAATTTGTTTTTCAAAATCGGAGAAAAAAATTAGTTAAATTTCAAAATCAATGGAGGCTTAGTGGATCACCTACGCCCTGTTTCCTTAATGGAATATTCAGGAGTTTGCGTTATGGGGTTTTTACTGTATATCGCAAATTTCCAAAATGTAAAATATAACTTCTATTTTTTAAATTAACTTCTATGGGGTTAAGATTAAATTCTGTGAGGTATTTAACTTCTATGAGAGTTTTCTAGGGGAGCCCTCCCACCCCGGAGCCCTCCCACCCCCACCTATAAAGCATTTTTTCTCTTCTTTTTCTTAGAGTTTAAATGTTTTAATTTACTCAAAAAAATGCGGTATGTTTTAAAAAACTGAGAAAAACGAAATTTTGTTCATTAAAATTTAACATCCACGGGGAGGGGCTGGCCACCTGAATTCAAGACTGTCTTAAACTACATTTGAGATTAGTTTTTAATGCATAAACGTTAAAAGAAACAGAACTAAAAATTTATTTCCATAGCGGGTATAGAAGAGTAACTCTCTCCTCCCCCCAACGGAAAATTTTAAACTGATCTTCGTCTTACTATTAAATTATTTTAACTTACTTGAAAATTATAAATTTTCTATATCTTTAAAAATGGTAAAAAAAAATAAAATTTTGTTTATTAAATTTAAAAAGGTGGGAGTGGGGAGAGCTGTGTCACTGCCATCTGAATTAAATACTTCCCCTTGAACACTTTTGAGATAATTTTTTAACACATAATCTTAAAAAAAGTAACAAATAATTTCCATTATAGATTTAAAGGTAAAAAGCCCCACCTCTCCCGAAATGGAAGAAAATTCATAGCTGCACTTTCTCTAAGTATTTCATTCTTTTAAGTTTCTCGAAAAGATTAAATTTACTGTTTTTATTAAAATCAGAGAAAAAATATTTGTTTGTTAAATTTCAAATTCCAAGCGCGGTAGATTTCCTTTTGGGGCTACTACATCGTAAATTCAACACTGCCTTTGTCCACCGGTTTTAACCCCTTCACGGTCGCTTAATATTTGAAAAAAACATCAAAAGTGTACCTATTTTTTTATTACAGAAATTGAATAATTATAAGGTTTCTAAATAAAATATGCAATTAGTTTATTTTTAAGCCGAAAAAACAATATTTTATAGCCATATTCATATTTGTATAAAAGCCATCATGCGAGAATTATGTGTCTTAACCTCTTAAGCTCCGCCTCCGATATATGTAGGTTACTTTTTTTTATTATTCACATTGTTTGATTCCCACCACCGTAGGTTACGGAAGATAAAATGATGCGAAAATAAAACCATTTACACTATTTAAAAAAAACTGGTGGGAGTCAAACAATCTGAATTAAAAGATAGTTATCGGGTCCTACATTTATCGGGGGCGGAGCTTAAGAGGTTAAGACACATAATTCTCGCATGATGGCTTTTATACAAATATGAATATGGCTATAAAATATTGTTTTTTCGCCTTAAAAATAAACTAATTGCATATTTTATTTAGAAACCTTATAATTATTCAATTTCTGTAATAAAAAAAATAGGTACACTTTTGATGGTTTTTTCAAATATTAAGCGACCGTGAAGGGGCTAATATTCCAGTTATCGTCAGAAAGGCTTGATTCATCAGAATCCATATCAAAATGACAAAAATATTACAAATCTATGACAAATCTATGGCAAATTATAGATCGTACAAATCAAACTAGAGTGCTAATATTCAAAGACTTCAAATGGAAATTCCAGTTCAATTTTTCTGGTTTCAGAAGTTTTTTCCAGCAATTAAATCTCCAGCCCGAGAATATGACGGGCACGAGAAATAACGAACGACACCTCAGCCCGAGATATTGACGGAAGCGAGAATTAAGGGGTTAAATAAAATTTTAATACATAAATCTAAAAAAAAAAAAAAAATGAAAATTAATTTCCATGAAGGATTTTTGGGAAAAAGCATCCCTCCCGTTTTAGATAAAATTTTAACACATAAATCTAAAAAAAAAAACTGAAAATTAATTTCCATGAAGGAATTTTGAGAAAAAGCGCTTCCCTCCCCACGTAAAATTCTTAGCTGTTCATTCTCTTAGTGTTTAATTATTTTAGATATATATAAAAAAATATCTGTGCTTTTCAAAAAGAGAATTTAATCAGTTTAATTTAAAAATTCAAGGAGCATTGCTTCATTTAAGAAATGTGTTCATAACAATCGAATTGAAAATATGTACAATTGATTCTCCACGCCCCCCCCCCCCTCCAATAAGCACTAAAGTTTTAAAATCTTAACCGCCACGTGAAATTGATAAATTCTATGCTAAATACATTTCAATTTTTTTTATTTCTCTGCAACAAATAATTCAGAGCATAGTCAAACAATTCTTTAAGTAAAGAAAATTCCAGTAATGAATTATATGAATCAAGCAACATTCTGATTATAAATTAACCATAAAAAAATCCTAATGATAAATTAACCTTATTAATTGAAACTTGGAATATAACAGCATCGATAAATTGACCCTCTATCATATAAAAATATCAACACACAGCAGAATCAGCTTCATCATCCATTAGCAGCATTTAAAATCGTTTACAAACACGACCCCAGTAGCAAGGTAAGTAAAGCGTCCAGTTTCCAAACCGAAGTTAGTGAGTTTTGACCTCTTCGGAGAAAAAAAAAAAAAAAAAACTAAATAAATTTCCACTACTAAAAAATGTAGGTGCTTCAGAAATTCTCCGAAGATGGCGCCACCAGCATCTTTTTTTCACTTTTTATGTACAGCTCAAGCAAGTGATGCTGCCCAGCAAAGAAAGAAACAGTGGGCCATCAGCTGGAAAAAAGATGGCAGCCAGCAGTGCCATCTGCGGTAAAGTGCAAGGGAGCCATTACTTAAACCTGTCGAAAAGTGACCGAGCCGAATGCAGCTGGCCCATCAGTGATGGCCAACAGCAGGCCAGCATTGGTATGTCATCACATTACTTCAATCCGGCACTTTTCCTGCAGTGCTAGCACCTATCCCACTGCTATTCCTTTGCTGGCCCAGCACTTTCCCTTACAAAAATTTCTTATAGAATTCTATAAAAAAACAAAGTATTATGGCTCTTTTTTCTATAAGCTAGTTTCACCAAGAGCTATAGAAATATCTGTAGAAGTGTCTATAATAGAAATGTGAATAGAAATATTTGAATTGCATGTGGTCACCCTCCCAAGTACTGACCACGCTCGATGCTGTCTGGTTTTCATGATCGGACATGAACAAGTGCTTTCAGCGTACTCTACGACTGCTCGTAGTCTTCAAGCTCTCATTACACTATTTCAAATTTGTTTCTTTTGTGATTTACGTTCCCAATCATTAAACTGGTATAGAAATTATTCTATTGTATAGAAATCCTACGTATTTTATACGCTTTTTTTATTATTGATTCTGAACTGCGTAAATTATGAAAACCGAAACCTAGTAAAATCAGATTTAAGGAGAAAAAAAAATGTGCGTTGAAATAAAGAATTTATTTATTTATTCATTTACTTATTTATTTTGTTGGAATTAGCAAAAAAAAAAAAAAAAAAAATAGCTTCAGAGCTTAAATTGTGTTACGATATTCATTTCAGATTTGTGTTCAAATACTCAATGTCTTCGATATCCGCAGCGCCACCTAGCGTAAGGATTCCCAGCAATAATACTGCAAAAGTTCGTGCACTACCATGTAGTGGTGGGCCAGCGCATGAGATAAAATGGATGCCCACCAGAGTTTTATCTGATGATTTCCAACAGCAAAGTTGACTGAAGCTGTCCAGCAGTGGTCATGCAGTGGTAGACCATCAGCCAGCACTTCTCCATCATTGCCAGCACCTATCTTGCTGCTGACCAGCAATTTCCTCTTTGCTGGGTGGAAAAGTTATTGTAGAATAGCAAAAACTAAAAGCAAGTGATTCTAAAAAAGTAATGCCAGCATAGCAAAAATTAAAAGCAACTAATTATAGAAATGTAATGCTAGAACAAGAACAAAAAAAGTATATGTTGCTTGTGAATTACTGCTAGAATAGCAGAAATTACAAGCAAGTGTTGGTCCTGATTGCTGCTAGGCCAGCAACATATTCAAGCAACGCAAGCTGGATTATGTATGCTGATCAATCAGTAAAGTGGGCCAATGCACACCAATGCTGGTCATTCTGATGGAACCAGCAAATGTGTTATACTGGTTTATACTAATTTAGTTGCTGGGATAAAAAAATTAATGCTTGTCTAGCAAACAAATACCAGCTGAATTTTCCCAGCAAAGAAAGAAACACTGGTCATCAGCTGGAAAAAAGATGGCAGCCAGCAGTGCTATCAGCGGTAAAAGTGCAAAGGTGCCATTACTTAAACCTGTCGAAAAGTGTCCAAGCCGAATGCAGCTGGTCCATCAGTGATGGCCAACAGGAGACCAGCATTGGTATGCCATCACATTACTTCAATCCGGCACTTTTCCTGCAGCGCTAGCACCTATCCCACTGCTATTCCTTTGCTGGCCCAGCACTTTCCCTTACAAAAATTTCTTATAGAATTCTATAAAAAAACAAGGTATTATATAATTATGGCTCTTTTTTTCTATAAGTTAGTTTCAGCAAGAACTATAGAAACATCTGTAGAAGTGTCTATAATAGAAATGTCTATAGAAATACTTGAACTGCATGTGGTCACCCTCCCAAGTACTGACCGCGCTCGATGCTGCTTGGTTTTCGTGATCGGACATGAACAAGTGCTTTCAGCGTACACTACGATTGCTCGTAGTTTTCAAGCTCTCATTACACCATTTCAAGTTTGCTTCTTTTGTGATTTACGTTCCCAATCATTAAACTGGTATAGAAATTATTCTATTGTATAGAAATCCTATGTATTTTATACGCTTTTTTTTATTGATTCTGAACTGCGTAAATTATGAAAACCAAAATCCTTTCTAACCTAGTAAAACCAGATTTATGGAGAAAAAAATGTGCGTTGAAATATAGAATTTATTTATTTATTCATTTACTTATTTATTTTGTTGGTGGCAGTGGTGCTATATTTTTTACAGTTTCAAACAAATTAGCTTCACAGCTTAAATTGTGTTTAGATATTCATTTCAAATTTGTGTTCAAATACTCAATGTCTTCGATATTCGCAGCGCCACCTAGCGTAAGGGTTCCCAGCAATAATACTGCAAAAGTTCGTGCACTACCATGTAGTGGTGGGCCAGCGCATGAGACAAAATGGATGGCCACCAGAATTTTATTTGATGATTTCCAACAGCAAAGTTGACTGAAGCTGTCCAACAGTGGTCATGCACTGGTAGACCATCAGCCAGCACTTCTCCATCATTGTCAGCACATATCTTGCTGCTGGACAGCAATCTCCTCTTTGCTGGGTTGACCTGGGTAAACTCTAATAATTATTGGCTCTCTCATTTTCAAAACAAAGTGACGTACTTGCATAAATAGACAACATTTAGTTATTAAAATACTCTCTGATGATGAGCTTGGAAAGCTTGAAAGTACAAAGAAGTTTTAAATATAAAGTATATTTTTATCTTGTAACATCTTTTTCATTATTTCAGTCGATTTTTAAGTAAGATAGTGAACTTTTTAAAGTTCACATTATGTATTTTATGTTTGAATCAATGTGAAAAATTGCGTTTCATCTTATGATTTTATTTGAATAAAAGGAGTTTTCTAAACCTATTACAAATAAATGTTTTCGGAATATTGTTAATTTTCTTATTGCGTTTTCATTTCATATACATATTATCAGTTTAGTACTTCACATATGCATCGTTAATTCCTCTTAACTCAATGTGATTTATCCTATATCACTCTGTACTATTTCCATCACTCAATACCATCCTAAGCCATTTTACTTAACGCGAGATATACACTCATAAAAATTTAAGATCAGACGTCAGAAAAAATTACAATCTTCTGTCAGATATCACGTATTTCGCTAATAGTTTCATTCACGCAAAAGGCACAATAGAGAATGAGAATCCATCATGGTTTGCAGCCTTGATTCCCAGAATGAAAAACACATTCTTATTTAATGCTTTTATTTGTGGATAAAAAAAGGGCTTGAAAAAGCTTATTTAAAGCTCTAGTGAGTAATTGCGTTTATTTTATATGAATTGTTATTCAGGTCATTTCCTTTTGATTACGATCGTTCCCATTTGTCGATCCTTTAAAATATAGATTTAATACATATTTATAGTTCAATTAATTATTATTATTGCTACTGTATCCATGGATAATTATGATGAAAACAAATTAAACACTTTTAAATGTCTAGACAATTGCAACTGCAAGATCAAGTGCTTGTTACCTGTACCAACGCCCCCTAAATTGGAGAAAGCTTTGATACGTTTTTTGTGACGTCATGAAAAGTCACACAAAGCAAGAAAAATAAAAATAAAAGAAATTCGAACAACTTGCATGCTTCGATTTCGTTGTCTCGCGGAATTATTAATTTTCATTTACTAATAATAATTAATAATTCCACGAGTCAGCAAAGTCGAAACATACAACTTTGTTAAATTTTTTTCCTTGTGTTCTCTGCTTCGTGACGTCACAACAAAGCGTGTCAAGGCTTTATCTCTTATCTAGAGGGCGTTGTGTGTACATACGCTATTGAAGTGGCAAACTATGTTTACAATGTTTTGCTTCTATGGCTGGTCATCCAGAAATATGCATTGGAGATGAATGGGCATCTGTACGATTTTTGCAATTAATATAGGATCTTGTGCTATCAAAGTATATTATCATGACTAGCCGCCCTTGGCGACCAGTTTGGTCTCCTTTAAACTTATGCTAAGCATTCTATCATGTTACTTTTATTCATAATTTAATTTACTTGCTCAATCCTTCGCTAAATCGGAAGATTCTGATACAGACATCATGAACTCGGTATTTTTATGTTAGCCGAGTGCAGGTGATAAATCGTCAAACATTGTACCCGTAGTATTTTTTTCTTATTTCATTCATTTCATTTAGAATATAATACTTTCACTCATTTTATTTAAAATACACAACTTTAATTTAAAACTGAAATGCTTAAAATTTATGACTCACAATTTTCTCTTATTTATTAAAAAAAAAAAAAAAAAGAATTAGAAGTAAAGAATGAAAAGAAAAGAAAGTAATAAATAATACTATAAACTATGACATTTAATTTCAATATTAAGGCTTTGTTTTATTACCTCGCGAAAAATTGTTTATGACAGCCGCATGAGGCCGGCTGGACTATTATAACACTGATGATATGATTGGCGATAGAACAATATTTGGCGATTTATCACCTGCGCCCGGCTAACATTAAATTACCAAATTGGCTGTTTGGCATATAAAAAGTGAAGTGGTCAACCCGGAACTGTTGATGACAGTCACACGATTTAGGCTATTAGTATAGAGATTTTTGCAGCGCTTTGTCAAAATGCTTTTTTTTCCAGATATTGATTCAAAGAGGAAAACACACTCTTATTTCATGCTTTCATTTGTGGATAAAAAAAGGGGCTTAGACAAGTTTCTTTAAAGCTCTAGTGAGTAATTGCATTTATTTTATATGAATTGTTACTCGGATCACTTCCTTTTGATTACAATCATTCACATTAAATGAAAAATAAAATACAGATTTAATACATATTTATAGTTATACTAATAACTATTCTTGTTATTATATCCATGGATAATTATGAGGAAAAAGAAATCAAACACTTTTAAAAGTCTAGACAATCTACAACTGCAAGATCAGGTGCTTGTGGGGTGTACCGAAGCTAATGAAGTGGCAAACAAAGTTTACAGTGGTTTTCAGTGATGGCTGGTCATTCAGAAATATGCATTGGAATTAAATAGATATCATTTGTGGATAAAAAAAGGGGGGGTCTTGAACAAGCTTATTTATAGCTCTAGTGAGTAATTGCGTTTATTTTATATGAATTGTTATTCAGATCATTTCATTTTGATAACGATCGTTCACATTAAATGAAAAATTAAAATACAGATTTAATACATATTTATAGCCATACTAATTATTATTCTTGTTATTGTATCTGTGGATAATTGTGAGGGAAAAAAATTAAACACTTTTAAATGTCTAGACAATTCTAACTGCAAGATCAGTCACCTGTTGGGTGTATAGACGCTAATGAAGGGGCAAAGAAAGTTTACAATTGTTTGCTGCTATGGTTGGTCATTCAGAATTATGCATTGGAGTTGAATGGGTATCTGTAATTAAATAAGGATCTTGTGCTGTCTGAGTAGATTTCCATGTTTTTTTGCAGCACTTTGTCAAAATACTTGTTCTTGTAGATATTGATCCAGAATGAAAAACACACTATTTTTTAATGTTTTCATTTGTGGATAAAAAGGGGGGTCTAGAGCAAGCTTATTTAAAGCTCTAGTGGGTAATTGTGTTTATTAGGGTTCCGTTCATCCGACGAAACCCTATTCGTCTCACTCCTCTGTCTGTCTGTCTGTCACAGAGCCCGTTCTCAGAAACTATATATATCGGAGACCTGAAATTTTGCATACTTATAGCTGGACACCTGAGATCAAACGACAAATCATAAAATTTTGAAAAAGTCGTAATTAACGGACGTTATTAATTAAAAGCTCCCAATTTTACGTCTCATTAACGAAGAAACAGTATAAAATGAATTCAGATACGAACGGACTCTTGAAATATTTTCATTTCTCCTCCGGGTTGCGATACATCTGCGCTTCGAAATTGCAGGTTTGCCAGAGCGCGCTTTAAGCAAAAAAGTGTACTGGACATTTTTAAATCGACTTGTATCTCAGAAAGTTTTTGGGCGAGAAATTTTTAACTTACTCAGACATACGCAGAAAAAAATCTACTTTCATTTGGTATACAGATCGTTTCTCTGCGATGCGAATAAGTTAAAAAAATCCTCTAAAAATCGATCGATAAAAATTTAATTTTCTTCCATTACCAAAGCAGGTGTCCATAGATTTGATTTCCGAGGCCTGCCATAATTTTTTTTCTCCAGACAAACGACGCTGGGTCACGTGGTTCTCTTAATAGGATATTTTAATACGAAATTTAAACTTTTGAAACATTAAATTTTTAGATTAAATTTTCAGACAACTTGGCGTGAAATTCATCGCTGATTTCATTGATGCCCATTTCTAACTCCTATCTTAATTACAAGCTGAGATATTAATTATTATTTAATTAATTGGTTTTATTTCTATCAAATGCGTATTGTATTAAAAAAAAACCTAATGAAGGCACGTGATTTCAAGAACCTAGGTTTCATTTAAATTAGGAAATCTAACAAGGCAATCTGTTTGAAACACTAAGATAGTTCATAATACATAAGAAAAGTTTAAATAGAGATTGGAAGAAATTTCTGGTAAAGGGGGGGGGGGGGGAGGTGGAGGGGCGCTAATTTCACTAACTGGTTTATTTCTATTATACAGTTATTTTAAAAGGCAGTCACGTGATGTTTCATTGCAGTATACTTCTGAACGGTGTCCGATTTTTAAAAATGCAGCATAAATGCCAGATAAAAATTTCAGAAGTATTGATACCACTATTTTCGAATAGTATTTTCAAAAAAAAATATTAAAATCTTGGTTAAGACCACCCCCCCCCCCCTCCCGACCCATGTATCTACCGATAGGTTGTGTAAAGAAGTTTCGTTCAGATACACTTTTGTTAAGAATAGAGTGCGCTCCCTGGTGGTGGTGGAATGCGGAACTAAATGACCGCGATTTCATTTGAATTAGGAATTCCAACAAAGCGATCTGTTTGAAACTTTAAGATAATTTAAAACAAATACTAAACGATTATAAAAAAGAATGGCGCGTCACATTCCGGTTGGGGGGAGGAAAGGGTAAGGGGCGCGAACAAAATTACGCAGCATAACAGGGCTTTTTGTACTGTTTTGCATGCGGTTTTTTGATGGCGTGATGAGATAACTATTGCTAATTCAATATCAAAAATTTTATAAGTGTTCATACGACTATTTTCGAATAGTAATTTAAGAAAATATCTCAAATTCTTGGATAAGACCTCCATCCCATCGACTAGCATATCTCCTGATATGTTGTTTAACGGAGTTACGTTCAGATACACTTTTGTTAAGAATAGAGTGCGCTCCCTCGTGGTGGAATGTGAAACTAACAGGCCGCGATTTCATTTAAAGTAGGAAATACAACAAGGCGATATGTTTGAAACTTTAAGATAATTTATAACACACAAGATAAAGTTTATAAAAAATGGCGCGTGAAATTTTTGGCAGGTGGGGATAGAAGGAGAGGCGAAATATTTCTTTTTTTTTTACCTTTGGTTTTTATAGCGTTTTAGGTGCGGTTTTTTGACGGAGTCCTCGGATACATGTTAATTATTAAATATAAATATGTCAAAAGTTAAGTTACCACTATTTCCGAATAGTAATTTCATCAAATATCTTAAATTTCTTTCATTAAATTCTTGCTGACGACCGCCGACCCCTCGAGTAACATATCTACTGTTAGGTTGTGTAAAGGAGTTTCGTTCACATACGCTTTTGTTAAGAATTGAGTGCGCTCCCTGGTGGTGGAATCTGGAACTAATAGACCGCGATTTCATTTAAAATAGGAAATCTTACAATGCGATCTGTTTTAAACTTTAATATACTTTGTAACAAAGTGTAAAGAGGAATAGCGCGTCGCATTTTGAGGGGGGGAGTTGAAGGAGGTGCGCGAACTAGGAAATATAACTGACGATCTGTTTGAAACTTTAATACAGCTTATAAAACATAACAAAATTTTTAAAAACAAGGCCGCGTCAAAAATCATGGTGACCATCTGCCCACTCCCCCCCCCCCCCCCCAAATGGGGCTCTTTTCTAAGTTTGGCAGATATCCGTCATGTGATATATCGTTGCATTTTGGGGGGGGGGGGGGGGGGCTTACGAGCAAAATTAGGAAATATAACAAGACGAATATGTTTGAAACTTTAAGATAGCTTAGGATGAGTTTGCCAAAATTTGGAAGGTATTCCATGGCGCTAAATGTACTGGACGTTTTGAAAGAAAGTGTTTTGAAAGGAATATTAAACGAAACCCTCTGTGCGATGTATGATCACACTTACCCACTTGTTTTATATAAATTGTTATTCAGATGATTTCCTTTTGATTATGATCGTTCGTATTAAATGAAAAATGAATACACATATTTAATACATATTTATAGCCATACTAATTAGTATTACTAATATTGTATCCATGGATAAGTATGAGGGAAAAGAAATCAAACACTCTTAAATTCTAGACAATTTGCTACTGAAAAGTCAGGTGCTTGTGGGGTGTACAGTACAGACGTCAATGGAGTAGCAAACAAAGTTGCTGGTAAGGTTGGTCATTCAAAAATATGTATTGGAGTTAAATGAGTATCTATAATTTTTGCAATTGGTATAGGGCCTTGTGGTGTCGAAGTAGATTTCCATGTTTTTTGCAGCGCTTTGACAAAATGTTTCTTTTTGTAGATGTTATTTTCCTTGGTAAAAATAAAATAAAAATGTAATTGAAGAGCTCAGATGATAAAGGTGGTAAGTGACAAAATCATCCTTTTGAGAAAATGAGCTGTAAAGTTCCAAACATCTGTTTGCGTTTATTGTCAAATGCTTCATTTATCAATTTAAATCTCTGAGAGTATTAAGTTCTTTTTTAAATAGTAATTTAACAGATGGAAGAGGACCATTGATTATTTTCGATCATATGAGTAATTCTTTTTTTTTTTTTTTTTTTTTTGTCACATATCACTTTCATTATCTAAGCTCTTCAATTAAGGCTGTACTGAAATCCAAACTGCTTATTTTCTGAATTATTTTTAAATTCATTTTTGCTCTCAAACGCATCCAATTGGGAGGGTCTCTTATTCAAAAACTATATAATGTGTGGTATTGGTTAATTTTTTGATAAAGACAGACTATATTTCAAAAAATGCTGTCAATGTGGGCATTTTGAACCGAATTTCCTGAGGCGATAAAGCTGGAAATGAAAAAAATTGATCGTACTGAGAAAATAATTGTTTATAAATCAAGTTCAAATTAATTGAACGAAAAATAAAAACACAGATCTCTTCAAAAATTACGTCACCAAGTTTCATGTTTTTTACTTTTAAAAATTAGTCGGAAAATATATCAGAAAATTTCGTGTTGTTGAGAATGGAAAAATATTTTTTTTAGGCTGATTTAAACATACGCGCTTGGCCACGTCATTTGCATCTGATAGTGTGAGAAAATGGATATTAGTTCCGCTATCGCGGAGCTAATGTCAATTTTCGTTCACTATGAAATCAGCACATTCCTTACGCTCAATGTTCACATATACAAGTATCCTTCGAAGGACATAACATATTCCAATTATTATTACCAGTTATTAAATGAAGTATATTATATATTTTATATATATAGTATATTATATTATATCTATGTATACTAAATAAATAAAAACTATTCAGAGAAACTTTGTTTTAGTTATATACCTCATGTCAGTTCTTAAGAAAATAACAATACTATACTATTAATAAAATTGGCTTACAGACATATTCTATTTGAGTGCATGATTTACGTATATATTTATATATTACATTATTTTTATACTTATATACATATTATTTTTACTGATAAACCCACCTGGTATATCCATCTGTACACATATATATGTCTATCATACTTAATCTATTTTACTGCTATCTTAAAAAATGTAACCATATGGGACCTGTTTTATCCACTATTATTCGATTCATAATAAAACAAGATCATTATGCCCTTCAACTATAATATATACACATTTGTGAAAATTTAATTACCCACCAGGATTTTTTTTCAGTTAATATAAATATATATAAATTACTAATGTATCAAATTGCATTTATTATAAAAATAGTTCAAATTCATGTTATAAAGTTCGCTTGATTGGCCGCTTGAATTTAAAAGACTAGAAAGCGGGACTTTTGCTTTTTCAGAATTTATTGTCGCCCCCGATGAAAAAAAAAATATGTATATATAAATGGTACAAAACATATTTCAGTTTTAAGATTTAAAGCACAGGCTTTTATGTTATGTAAAATGACGTCATTCGCATCCGCTTAAAAATTCCACATTTACGATCCACTCTTAAACATCTACAGTAAAGCATGCATCGGAAGTCACTATCTCAAAATAATACACAAATGCAGCAAAAAGATACCGTCATTAAAGAACATCGACAAAAAAAAAAAAAAAAAAAAAAAACATAGGCCTTCATTTGTTTGCAACATTAATATAGATACTTAAAACTAAATATAGTTTATAATAACTCCATGTTTTAACAGAAATCATTCGTTTATTTTTTTTTTTAAATAGCACGTATTTTAATTACATTTTCTTTCGGTTGTTATGAGAAAATGGCAACAAAAATATATAATTACTATTTTAGAACTGTTTTTCCTTTATTTTCTAGAGAAATGGAGTACTCCCGTTGCCAATCCGTTGCAAATGGCTCTAAAAACTACAAAAAAATTAATATTTAAAAAATAAATAGAAATACAGTGTAAATAAACTGTTGAATTTTATTGGTTTTTTTTTTCTTTTTTTTTTTTATTAAAGTGTGATAAGGGCAGGTTTATGAAAGGAAGGCCGGTGCTCATGTATGTAAAGCCTAAGCAAGGAATAAGGGACAGTGAAAAATGTCAGGAAATTCTGCTGTATGGAGCATTTTCCAAACTTTATTGTGATATGACCCACCTCAGTGTTTGAAAGTTTTTCGCGACCCCAAAAATATGCAGGTTAAATATAGAGGTTTTTCTATAATCTATCATGAGAAAAAGGTGAATTTTGTACAAAATCACATGTGCTTCGTACAAAGTATATGCACAGTCGTGGGAAAAAAGTAAACACCTTCTATTAACTGTACAACAAATTATGGTAGAAAAAAGTTACTTGTATCAAACGATTGGAAATAAAATCTAGTTTTAAATGATGTATAAAAAAATTGCTTAGGGGGCCATCTACATATCACAAGAAACCCAAACTTTGCTTATTTTAATAGCAATACCCGAGTTTGACACCATAAATAAATTCTACACCCTTCATTTAGCTTAAATTCAAATGTGCATATTTTAGGGGCTGTATCAAATTCAAATTCGGTACTCGATTGTTGAAATGCCACAAAATGATCTGGTCGCTTCTATTAATGTATTGTTTACTGCCAGTATGATGATATAATTCCTCACTGAACATGTTTCGACTATTACCGATCCCAAATGTTTCAATAAAATGAGTGAAATATCTTTTTTTTTTTTCTAATTATGCTATTCAGCACATCATAGACGACCCATTAAACCACCATCTTGACATTCTTTAAGCATAATTTGAAAACTACTTGAAAGAAAAATTTTATTTGGATTCGCATAAAGGAGGGCATAATAAATATATATCAATCAAACAAGTATAGGTTGCAATTTATAATTCTTTCGAATATTAATTTCATAATTCATATTATAAAATTTTAAAAAAGTACAAATTCAATTTATTCGTGTTTGGATTTTTTAGTATTATAACAATACAAAAATTAGCACATTAGGATTATAATTTTAGGAGATATTAATAAAAATATGCAAATGTAATAACATTAGAAGCTCTAAATTTTGAATGCTCATAATTCAAAAATATATGATCCAAATGACTTGAACTTTCGTATCTAGGCATAGCTTGAACCGAAGATTTAAAATATATTGTCAAATTTGGGCTGGTGTTGATCTGTAGATGGTCCCCTTAAGTAATTTTTATATACATAATTTAAAAATGGACTTTAATTCCAATCGTTTGGTACTAGTAACGTTCTTCTACTACAATTTGTTGCAGAGTTAATAGAGGGTGTTTACTTTTTTTTCCACGGCAGTATAAAAATAAAAATGAGTATTTCTAACCTTAGATATTGCGATAATAAAAATTGGTGCAATAGTAAACCATAATCTTCTTTTACTAAGCAGGAGAAAATAAGCTTAATAATAATTGTATTATAAAAAAAAAAAATGCACTTTAAAAATCAATGCGATTTATAACTCTGTTTTGTACCAACTAAAATTTCGATCGACTAACTTTGTTTTGGATGAAATATGATATGATATCACGTAATGTGACAGAAGGGCGCTGTGCTTTCATCAGTGTCTCTCTGTGTATTTTCTTCTAAATTGTAAATTATGGAGAGTCTAGAGCAGTGTTGATGGGATGCGATGACGCTTTCAAGCCAACCTCGTAATATCATCACATATTTTACAGAAATAAAAGTAACTCTTTTGAAATAGTCATTAGAATTAATCATCGACCGAAACAGTTTTTTACGACCGAAACCGAATATCGGTAATATTCCGATTTTCGGCCGAAAACGAAAACTTCCCCCCAAAAAATTTTAAAAGTAATTAATACATACCTAATTATACACAATTATTAAATAATTATACGTGTTAATAAAAATACATAATTATTAATCAATTATAGGTGAGGCCCAAGTTGGCTCCTTGTGCCTCTGACAAAATTTTTATATTTACTTTTAAAATAACATGTAATTAATTCATCAAAAACATAGAGTGATTTTCTAATTATACGAATTTCATCTAATTAAAAAATGTTTTAGGCATACATACCTCGATTTATCTTTTTAAATAATTTTTGTAAATGATCATCTGTTATACTAGAATTTTCTCAAAGAGTATTCGAAACTCTTCTGCGTTTCAAACTAAAAAAAAAAGATTATAACTGTTAAGTCTGAAGCTTTTAATGAGAACTTGAAAAGAGTCTTCAAAGTTTCGTCTTATATGCATTACTTGCTTTATAATTTCCATTCACGTCTTGAGTCAACATGTCTCATAAGTATAAACAGTGAAGTTCATAGCCGTAAATAATGCCTCATTTAAGTCGATACAGCTCAAATTAGTGAGAATTTCGAAAATTTCCGAAAGAAGAAGCGAGATTTTTGCAATACAGATAGTTTCTATCGAGTTTCGGTCCGGCTAAATTTTCGACAGCAAAAAGCGCCGAAAACTAATTTTTGGCGAAACTCTGACCTTGGGCCGAAAACGAAAACGAAGCTGAATTTTCGGTCGATCTCTAATTACAATATATTCATCATTTATAAATACAGTAAAACCTCTGAATAGCGGCCACCACTGGTAGCACGGTGAAGTCACCGTACTTCGGAGGTTGCCGTTATTCAGAGGTTCCACATTTTAAAACCTCAAAATTACATTACATTAAAATAACAATAACTCACCAAAATTATTTTATTTTTGCAGTTAAAAGATACATACTATTATTTTACACTAAAGGAATTACAGTGAAACCTCCCTGTGCGACCACCTCCCTGAAAGATCATTTTTTCAAGGAATGAAATTTATTCCCATAAGCTCAATACTAATTTTACCTCTATTCAGAGACCACCCCAGTGTAACTCCTTCCATGAGCGACCCATTTCTTTGAAGAAAATGAAACATATTCCATTTTTTCCTGGTCGCTTGAAGAAGGTTTTATCAGAATAATAATTCCGGAGAGCACATTATTTATCAAACTTCTAAACTAAGTTTAGAATTTATATTTATTACAGTAACTTTAAAGTTTTTAAACCCCTTTGTGCCTTTTTAGGCAATGAATTTATCTCTGATGACAAATTAAGGATGATGGTCAATAAACTCCTCTGTCCTATTCTGTCAGGAAACTCTCAAAGAAATAGGTAAATTAATAAAATCGTCATTATTTGCTTCCGCCCAAAAAAATTGCATTTATGTACTGAACTTCGAAAGGACTTGGAAATAAAAGTTAAAGGAGATAAAACCATAAAATCAAAGCAAAGTCAGTTTTTTAAATTCTGCAATAATTAACTTTTGTTCTGATAATTAAATTTTCTTATTTTTTCCTAATGTGGAAAATAAATTTTAGTAACATTAATTGTTAGCCTTTTTAAACAATTCAAATCTATATTTAAACATGAATTCCATTAAGAGATCACCTCTCGGAGCAACCAATTTTTATTGGAACGGAACGTGGTCGCTTTAGGGAGGTTTTACTCTAGTTATTCGCACTATTTTTATTTTAAAGCGTATCTCTTTCTCTAAATGCATAATCATTTCCACAGATTTGTTGTAGAATTCGTTATCATTTTGAGTGAGTGCAAAATTTTTAATTTCCCAGTTTCTCTGCAATGTCTCGGGCACTTTCATGCAACAATAGACCAGAAATTGGGAGATTTTTCTTTCGAGAGTTCGAAAGCCATTCCAAAAGCAACTTATCAATCTCATCATAACTAGTTCTTTTGACGTTTAGTTTTAGATTCCAAATTTACACCTTGAAATGTTTTTTCTAAATAAAAGTCACTTTTTTTCAAAATGTCATCTGTTTGGCTCCTTCCGCAAATGTCATTTCAGCTAATTTTCATGCACTTACACCTTTTTTGCTGTCCTGGATAACTTTCAACTTATCACTTAAAGTTAAAAATTTTTCACTTTGAACTCATTCTTTTAGTGAAAAACACGTGCTACACATAGACAAGAAATATCATCACGCGATTCAAAAAGAGTACATTTGATAGTAGTCATTTGACTACTGCTTCCTCACACAAAAACTTAAATTTCGCCACCCCCACCCCCTCTCGCCACACCTATTTACAAACGAGATTTTGCTAAGCAACCACTAGAAATTAGTAAGGAAATTATAAGGACGTCAAATAAAATCCACTCCACATTCTTTTCAATTTCAGTTATAACGAAAAAAAAAAAAAAAAAAAAGGCTGTGGGGTGGCCGTTATTCGGAATTCGTTGTTCGGAGGTTTAGTGTAATGTTATTTCTATGGAAGCGATTTGGTAATACTAAAATATGGCCGGTATTCGGAGGTTACCGTTGTTCGGAGTGACCGTTGTAGGAGGTTTCACTGTATATGAACGAAAAACTAGAGTGAAACATGTATTTGTGAGCGAATATGTAAATTGCTTGTTTTTACGTGCTTTGTCAAGGCGCATAATTTTGAGACATTTTATTATTATTTTCTTAAAGAGTTTACCTGTTTAGAGTTTACCTATTTTTGTTACCTATTAGTTTGAAATAATTGTTAGCAGCGAAGGATATTTTGTAACGAAGAATTTCTAGCATGTTTCAGTAATTCCCGTTCAAAAATTTATGAATATTTTATCTGATTTCATTCTGAAAATCCAATACTTCAAATACCTAAACTAATATATCCGCAACTAGCGCGATACCTTTAAATTTTCTACTTTTTGAATGGCATCGTTTAATTAATTATCAAATTCTGGAATTTCGGAAATTATTTGTTTCGAATCTTCGGTGCAATTTCAAATTTAAATGCAACTACGGAGAATTTTGCTTTAATATTTCATAATTAGAAATTTGTCACGCTCACCAAGGCTCATTCATGAGAATGAATCGATTTTAACAAGCTTGCGTTCCCGAAGATTCATTGAAATGGGGAATTGCGTGCGAATCAGCTAATTCCGGAGCAGACACTATGTATTTCGGAATATCACTCCATATGTAAATTTGAAAATTATTGTACAGCATGCAAACTTATTTACATACTTAACTGGCGGGCGTTAATTGGTTTCTGACATTTTAAATAACAGTAATTTTCTTTCGATTTATCATTTATGATGGATATTTTAAATTTGTGCCAGTTTGTTGTTTGCTAATTGTAAAATCGATGAAATAAGAATAAATATTACGACTGTTCAAGCAAACATTTGTCCGATTTCACGGACATTTAGTTGTTTAGTTCAGTTTTATAACATATCTACGCATATATAACTGTGACATTGCAGAGTAAAAAATACTGATGTTTCAATCTATGAAAATATAATGTAACCACAAACGAAGATATGCAATAACATCTTTCAAAATACCCAAGATTCCAAAAAAGGTTTCTTTATTTTTCGAAACTTCAGAAACCAATATACAGGCATGCCTCGACTTACGTATTATGTGATTTACGTAAATTCGCAGTTACGTAATAAATCTCGAAAATTAATTTATGAACTCACTTAGCACATTTGATAAGAATTTGAATACTTTTGTAATTATTTTATAAAATAATATGTAGATAAAAATTACAATCATAGTATAGTTTTATATATATTAAAGAGAGTTACAGTTTTATAGGGATATAAAATCAAATCTTTAACGAAACAAACTTAAATCTAATTAAAATGAGACAAAAAATCTGGTGTTCAAGCGTAACAATTATGTTACTGAATTCAAAACAGAACAAAAGCTACTTTTAAAGTTTCGATGAAAAAGAACTGGTGTTTTTTTATTTTTTTATTTTATTTTATTTTATTTTTTAGCTTCACCAATTCGTTTGATGTAGATTGAACATTGTTTAAATCAATTCATCGATGTTAAAATTATAAATCCCTCATTCCATAAGAGGCTTTTTTATTTAAAAAATGTTCTTTAAATTAGTTTTTATATTTTTTCATACTTTTATAGTTTATATCCGAGTAAATACTACTGCATGGTGCTGTATTCATAATGTAATATGTATATACCAGGAGGCCCAAAAATGACTGATGAATTTTAAAATACATAAATGAATGACTATGAAAATAATAACATAAATGAATGACCGGATTTAAAAAAAATACATTTTGAAAACTATTACATATATTGTAATAAGTGCTATATGAAAATAAAGAGGAACATTCCATTTTTTTTTTTTTTTTTTTTTTTTTTTTTTAAGTTACAAATGCTCGATGTACGAACCTTTCGTAACACGAAAAACACCTAATCTGTAATGCAGCACTGATGAATTAAAGCACTAAATAATGCAGCCTTGATACACCGTAAACTGTACACGGTGCTTCAGTGCTGCATTATTTAGAGTGTGAATGCATCAGTGCTGCATTATTTAGTGTGTGAATGTATCAGGGCTGCATTAAGGGTACAATTTACCTTAAAATTGATCAAAAAATTGATTTTTCTTTTTTAATATTAAATGAAAACCTGTTTAATTATGAATATTTTGACACCTCATTTTTACCCATACGGTAATTATATCGCGAGATATTTTAAATTTTGATAATTCACTCAATTAAAACTTTAAATGGCTTTTAATCCATGTAAATATTTTCTTCACTCTCATGTTTTAAAAATGCAAAGGCTTTTTTTTTTAAACCATTTGGAAAAATGGTTATTGTCCTCGTCAGGGTAGGAAATCAAAAGCATATCTGAAGGTTTTTATAGGTTTAATCATCATTTTATTCGTTTTCTGATTGGTCTATACAGTAATCTGTATTTCCCTTTACTTTCAACAGAGATTGACAACAGACTGTTGCCACTATGACAAAAAAGTAATAAAAACTGCAAAAAAATTAATAACTCAGAAACAAATTGAGATACAGCTTTCAAGTAAATTACATTTAAAAGTACATTTTTTTCTCTATATGACGATATAAAAAGTTATATTGTGGGGTGTTTAGAAGTTTAACAAATAAATTTCATTTAAAATTGGCCTTCAGATTTCTTGGAAATCTGACGATGGAAAAGCCTTTTCCCGAACAACCAATGAAATGCTTGGATAATACGTAAGTTTCAGGTGGATAATACGTACGAGTCGCAGGCGATTTCTGTCGCTTGCAAATTTTACGTGTAATAACACTATTAATGTTTAATTCATGGCGTACGTAATGTATGATCAACTCCGAGCTATTTTTTATGTCTTAAATTTTAGTCTTTAAAAAAATCATTTTCCAAATGGTCGTTGTAATTTGTTAAATTGCATTTTTTTTTTTTTTTTTTTTTTGTATTTGGATAGAAATTTAAACTTTTTTGCACGTATTCTTTATTATATATGTTATAAATCTGCGCATGGAATTAGCCTTCAGGTTTTTTGTTATTTAAAAAAAAAGTATATAAAGATGTGTTAGATTTTATTTTTTTACGCTATATGTATCAGTAAAAAAATTTATATTAAATGTAATATTAAATGTATCTAAAAATCTATGCACAGTCTTGTGTAATACACAATTGAAAATCTTTATAAAAAATTGGGCAAAAACGTCAATTTTTAAAAAAAAGTAGTAGGGATTTAAAAAATTCAAATTTTTATAAACTCTTTAAAAATTTTAATTAAATATGCAGTTATTTTTTTTTTAAATATACTTTTAGTTAAACATTGAAATGCCGTGATTTCACCATTTGAACTATATTTCTTATATATACTGCCAAATGTGTGGAATGAACTTGATCAAGAATTATGTGTCTATCGTGTTACGAAAGTTTCGCACATCGAACATTTGTGACTGAAAAAAACTCAGAATGTTCTTCTTTATTTTCATATAGCATTTATTATAATATGTGTAATTGCTTTGAAAATATAAATTTTTAAATTCCAGTCATTCATTTGTGCTAACTCTGTATTTTCCAGATTTAAAGAATAATTTATATATACAAAATTTCTTTTGCTGTCATTGATTTTTGGAAACTTTTCCAAGTACTTTTTATAATGTATTGATCTGATTTTTGAGACCTAAATTCTGATCTTTTGGATAAAATTAATTTTTAATTAAACATTTTCAGCTGCGTGGAGATGAATGCAAGAGTTACAAAATAATACGAAATTTAATGTTAATGTTCATGCCGTTAATTTAGCATGTTTACGTTTACTTCAGAATTGATAATAACCGGAAAACTTATATTCTGGGTTGAAAAACTGATTAATATACCATAAAAACTATGCGGAAAGTTTTTTAAAAATCGGTAGCAGTAAAAAAAATAAAAATAAAATAAATAAACTTATTTTTCTAGATTTAGAAATATTTCTCATGTTTAACAGTGCACTGTAAAAATATTTTTTACATACAGATGTTTCTTAATCCAGGAAAATATAATACAACCACAAACGAAAATATACAATATCCTATAAGTGGCTTTAAAAAAAGAAAGTGCCCATTAGATGCAGTTATATAAGATATTTGATTAGTTTTCTTAAAATTTTTTTGGTTTGAATCAAAATATAATACAAATATTATGGATCCAGTGAAATTGATTGCTATGGCCGCTTAAGTGTTAAGACGCCCATCAAACTAACTTTTTCACAGAATAATAAATAAATGCCTATAAGAGAAAGAACAATGCATTAGATTTCTGGATTCCCTAGTTGTCATGCAACTAAAGTTGCATCCGGTATGCAGATATAAGCATTTTACAATGCAATGTGAGTCATAGAAGAATGTTTAGAAGCGGCTGGTGGCTAATGTTGTTTGATAGACGAAAGTCAAAAGTGTGAAATTTTCCTCAAATCAGCGGGTTTTTTCCAAAAAGTCCCCAGCTCAGTTTGTACTAAAAAAAGTATTTTTTTAATTTTCAATTTACCATTGCATAAAGAAAAAAAATATTTAATGAATTTAAGATGAAAAAATTTTCCCAAATCAAGCCCTTTTTGTGAAAAAATTCCCCATTTACAAAAAATAAGGATATAAACTTTTACATGTACTAATTAATTATTGTAATATCTTCCGCCTGCGTAACCTACCGAGAAAAGTTTATGAATATTAATCAACTCAGATTTGGAAACTTTTAAAATGCGACGTCAGCCATGATTTTTTGTTTGGAAACTTGCTGTATTTCATTTCTTATTGAATACAGACGGAATTTTCTGTAAAACACAGGCCGACGGCGCTAGTGTACTGAATACAGCTTGTACTTCCGGTTCTTGTATTTAATATACTACCGTAATTACGTAAGCAATTTTTTTAAAGTTAAATAACTAATTTTGCGTTCTCCAATTTTCATTGGAGTAAGAGATAAATATGCACATGTAATACTTATATTTATGTTAAATGTTTTCATCTATTTTTTAATAAAATTAAAAAAAGTAGAATTCTACCTCTGAATCCGATTAATTACATTAACATAGTAGGAAATTTGTCACTACATTTAAAGTATTAAAACTCTTAGCTGAGAGATATAGCTCTATAAGATATAGCTATGATATACAAACAAAATAGAAAATACAGCACAGCAATCATTTGGTTGGAGTCAATTTCGATTTGTTTTGATTGGGAAAAAATCATTGTGCCAATTACGAATTCTGAATTTTAAAAAAGTAACCCACTGGCAACACTGTTTCCGTATTTTATTTTTGTTTTCCGAATCAAAACACGGAGTTCAAAAAAAAAAAAAAATAAATAAATAAAATGAAAATCGAGATCGATCAATTGTGTCCAGATGGTTAAAACGAAACATTACGTCAAATAATGAAAAAAATTCCCCAAGATTTTTCCCAAAAATGTTAATTGTCCCTAAGCATTTCCCCACGAAATAGTTGTCCCCAAAAAATTCCTCTAAAGGTTCAAAATTCCCCAAAATGGGTACAGAATCCCCAATCTGGCAACACTGCTGGTGGCCATAAAAATAGAAAGTTTAAAAAAAGAAAAAGTAACAAACATAAGTTATGTTAGTATAACAATATAAAAAAGGGTGGGAGAATGTCCATTAAATTCAATTAGATTTGAATCAGTCCGTTAATAGGTGAAAAAAAAATATATGGAATTAATTATTATTTTAAAACTTCTTATAAAAATTGACCGGTGGATAATTATATTTTGTATGGATTTTTAAGTGCACAGATGCAGTTTTAATAGTTATCTTTTCTTTTTCAGAGAGCAGTAGTAGCGATGGTGAAAATGCAGGAGAGGTTAAAAATGTTGCACGATTGGTCATGAGACCACCTGGCCACAGTGGAAAAGCAAAAAAAGGGCACCTGGTTTTCGACGCCTCTTTTGAAGGCGGTAAGTTAACGCATATATAGTTATCCTTTTGTACATTCTCTGCTGATATATAGATAGCATTTCAACGGTGTCTATGAAATCCGTAATGTTCACGTGCATTTGTATTTCAAAGAAGAAATTTTACCTGAGAAAAGATTCTACTGCACGAATCATTTAGGGTGTAATAATTTATAGAAATAGTATGGTATGTCTTTATCCACTTCAGGATATTTCAAAAGTTGAATTTCGTTTATTTGTGTAGCTGTTTGCATACAATTCAAGTTACTAAGTTACGTATTATGCATTTGTTTTTGCCGAAGAAAAACAAAATATTTAACAAAGAAAATCAGTGTTTAACTTCGAATTGGAAAGCTGAGTATTCGTTACTTTAAAATTTTTAAGACAATTTACGTTTATTTTTTTATTTTATTTGATATACTTATATTAAAATACTTCATATAATAAAAATTACTTCGACCCATTATTAGTAGACTTTTATTGTATTAATACTAGACTACGACTAGGGTAATTTTTGAAGATGTCTGCATGGAAATGTATAATTGGTAAAATATAAAGAGACTTTGAATATGCATATTAACTTTGCCTCCTATCATCAAAGAAAAATGTGACTGGTACGAAACAATTAGTAATAACGTTACACTTAAAATGTACAGTCGTGGAAACAATAAAATAAACACCCCTAATAACTCCTCAACAAATTATCGTAGAAGAAAGTTACTGTTACCGAACAATTGGAAATAAAGTCTAATTTTAAATGATGTATACGAAATTTACTTAGGAGGATTGAGTAATGGCAATACTCAATTTTAGCAAGATATTTCAAATTTTCGGTTCAAACTATGCTTAGACATAAAATTTCAAGACATTTGAATGATAAGTTTTTGAATTATAAACATTCAAAATTTAGGGCTTCTAATGTTAAATTACATTTTCATGTTTTTATTAATATCTGCTGAAATTATGCTCCTAATGTGCTAATTTTTTGTGTAGCAATAATACTAAAATACCCAAACATAAATAGGTCGAATTTGCAATTTTTATAATTTTATGATATGAATTAGGAATTATGAAATTAATATTCGAAAAAAATATGAATTGCAACCTACAATTTTTTTTATGGATTTAGATTTATTAAGCCCTGCTTTATGGAAATCCAAAATTTCACATTTTTCTTCCAAGTAGTTTTTAAATTATGCTTAAAAAACGGCAAAATGATGGTTTAAGATAGAAGTGACTAGATATTTTGAAATTTCTTATGCTATCCTGTAATCTAGCAATCTTCAATGACTGCTTGAGTGGCGCTTAAGATGCCTTGATCAAGAACGGATCTCTCTCGGTCAACAATCGAGTACCGAACTTCAATTTGGGTAGAGCCCCTAAAATACGCTCGTTTTAAAATAATTAATTTCTCGGAAACTTATCGTATGAATTACATAAAAATTTGTTTTTATGCTAATTGAAGGGTGTAGGGTTCATTTATGCTGTCAGAATTGTGTACTGGCATAGAAAAAAAAACTAAGTTATGTTTCGTTTTAATATGTAGATGGCCCTCTAAGCAAATTTTATATACATCATTTAAAAGTAGACTTTATTACCAATCGTGTGGTATCAGTAACTATGTTCTACGATACCTTTTTGCAGAGTTAGTAAGGGGCGTTTACTTTTTCTTTCCCACGACTGTACTTAGGGGGTCGTCTACACATTGAAACTGTAAATATTACATAGATTTTATTTTTCAAATATCAATTTCGAATAATATATGTTTCCTGAAAAAATCTGAATTATAACCTATGAATATTTTAACAGAAAGAAAAAAAAACGAATCCAAAATTACAGCTCATCCTACCATGTAGTTATTGATTTATATTTAAAAAGCTATACGCAGTTCAATCTGTTTTGAAGCGACAGTAAATTAATTTAGCACTTAGGAGTTCCACACTTTAAACTTGCATAATTCCTAAATTACTTGACCGAATCACTTCAGAAAGTAAAATTTACCACAGAATCAAAATATGATGTCAAAATTAGGTGTTGCAGTTGAAAATTTTAGAGTTTTATATATACGGACGACCCCCTAAGCTAAATTGGAGTACTTGAGCATTTAGTACATACTATTACTAATCGATTCTTACCAGTCACATTTTTAGACGATTAATTGTGGTGTTAGTATGAGGAGTTCCTTTCTTTTTTTTTTTTTGGCTGATTATACATTTATTTTGTAATTTAAATTAAGAAGCCAAGCGATTTTTTTTTTATGGAAAGTCAGCCAAAAAAAGAAAAGAACATAAATGGGAAACATAAACGTTTGGTTGATTTTTGACGGCCGATTATCTACGCTCGGGCCTATATAGGCCCGAGGGGAGAGTGCCCTTCGTGGGGGTCTTTCTAAGGGAACCTAATCCACATTTACGCATGGAAATCCATGGCTCGAAGAAAACCACGAAAACTCCAAACGATTAGGCCGACGGGGGCGATTGGGTTCGAACCCAGCACCTCCCGTCTACCAGTTTCGAGAGCAGAACCTCTCAGCCACTGGTGGGGCGGGAAACATAAACAAAGAGAACCTTTCATACGTTTTAATCATTAAATTATCTTAGAAAAAACGAAAATAGCCGTTCTACGGGAAATTGTCTTCTTTTAATTTATGTTATAAAAATAAAATTAGTGTGTCTTCTTCATATAGAAATTGCATCGAATTATGAAATTTTCAATGCTTAAATTTGACATCATATTTAGGGAGGGGAGAGGGTTCGTAAATTTTACTGATATACGATGAATTGCGGTGTGTAAATATTCAGAGGTTTTTTTTTTTTTTCTTGTTGATAGCATATTTATTTTGTGATTGAAATTAAGAACCCAAAAGATTTTTTAATCATCTAATCTAAAATCAACCAAAAAAAGGAGAATATTCCATACATTTTAATCATTAAATTATCTTAGAGAAAAACTAAAATAGCCTGTCTACTGAAAATTGTCTTCTTTTAATTTATGTTATAAAAATAAAATTAGAGGTAGTCTTCATATAGAAATTGTATCAAACTCTGATACATTCAATACCTAATTTTGACATCGCATTTGGCTTTTTCAGAAAATTTTACTGCAGGAACGACGAGGAAAGACATTCGGTGAAGTAATTTAAGAATTAGAAAAGTTTAAAGTTTGAAAATCTTAAAGTTAAATATTGTTGCAAAACAGACAAATTATCTTCCCGATTAATATCTTAAGGTACAATTAATCGAAAAATCCCATTATGACGACAAAATTAGGTATTATTCGTATAGAAAATTTCAGAGTTTGGTACAATTTCAGTATGAAGAAGACCCCATTAACTTAAAAATAATAATAATGAAAATAAATACAGTAGAACCTCGATTATCCGAAGTAATTGGGATCGACCATCTTTCGAAAAATCGAAATTTTCGGATAATCGAGAATTCTTCAATTTTAAGATTAAGAGCAATTTCGATTTTTTTAGATAGAAAGAAGATTTATGCAATATTTAGTATTATGGTAACAAGTGCTTAATAAAAATAAAGCAATAGCGAAATAGAAACAAGAATAAATTACCTGAATTTTAATTTTGAAATTAAGTAGCTTTTACATATATCACAAGTGCTTGAAAAAATGTTTTGTTTGTCGCAGTTTCGATTGCCTTTGCTCTGAAGCTCTATCACGAAGTTTTTAAATATTATTACTTCGCCGGTATCACAGTTATTTCTGCTGCTCCAGCCATGCCAAATCTTTTTCAAAACATTCAAAAGCTTCAGAAATGCTAATTTGTTCGTTTTCTTCTTTACATTCCGGAGCTCAAGTTAGATTCAAAGGAACTCTAGAAAAGGGGATAGAAAATATTTATATGTACTCGTAGTTCGGAAAGGATCGCTTGCACAGAAGGAATATGATAGTGAAAACAAAAATAAAAAAAAGCTTTAAATTGGATTTTGCACACAAGGAATGTGATAGTAAAAAAAAAAAAAAAAAAAAAAAAGTCTTAAAAAATGGATTTCGTTTAACCGAGAGTTTCAGTTAAACGAGTTTCGGATAAAAGAGGCTCTACAGTATACTGAAAGAAAACATAACTTTCAGTTGAATAGCTATGTCTATTTTCTGCATAAACCATTTGAAGACTGGTCGCGTACTTCTTACATTCCAGATATGTTTTTTCAGCTATTTCTTTATAGAATAGTCGAACTTATTATTATTATCATTATTAAATAGATTATCAGCAATACATTTATAATTATGTCAAATACCAAATAATATTTTTCTAAAATATTTTAATGCGTTCTTTTATTATTTTCATATAATGTACTTGTACATCAAAACGATTTTTGATTTATCGCATTTTTTCTGAAAAAATTTTATTGTTTTTAAATTACTTTCTAATTTTATTGAAGAAGAAAAAAACAAGCTTGCCTTTGTTTTTCTCAAATGGTTTGTGCTACAATTAAATTACATTTAAGATAATTCTCAAGGCTTAGTGATAATGTCTGTATGTCACTGATGTACTGTGATCTAGATATATTATAAGAACAGGTTTTAAAAAAAAAAAAAATCTTATACACCATTAGTTTTTCGATATTTTTAAATCACTGTAATCTGTATTTAATTTTTTAAGAAAAAATCCTTAATAAGAGAATTTAAAAGATATTTTCTACTATCATTTAGAAGAGCGAAAGGTTTTGAACTTCCACACATGAGATAAAATGGACAATGAGGTGCAGATCTGTCGAAATTTCAGTTAATCAGATTATTAACATATTAGAGATTGCAAAAGAGTTTTTACATTTGCATAGAAATGAAGCAATCAACGATAATGGGAAACTGATTTATCGTAAATGAGCCTTGATAAGGAGCTATGTGGGTTTTGATTATAATGAGCATAGTTTCGGGAAGATAAAAGCAAAACTGATATTTTTTTTTCTTCTTCAAAAGGGATCTTGTTATTATTGACATTTATTGTTAATATCATTTAATAATAAAACATATATATAGTTCTACATTTGCTTATTTTTAAATGTAAATATCGAAATATCGAAATATCATTTTTTTTTGTTGTCATCATTGAAGAAAGACTGGAAAATAACGTATATAAAAATTATTATAATCATTATAATAAACAGGGTGTCCTAAAAGGTCCTTGATGCATTTTAAAATTCAATATAAAATCAAGTAATTGTCGTACAGTAGTGCAGTTCGAACTAAAAGGGTTCTCACGAGAAAAAGTTTTCTTCAAGCGAGTGAAAATAATTACTTCCAAACGTCGATCATAGATGACGCCACTTGTCCGAATGTTTCGATTCAAACATGCGTTTTTCTGATTTTCAGATTAATTTTGATGCTGTGATGCTGAAATGAGGACTCCCAGCGAAAAAAACTAATTGGGTAGGTTGGTACTTCGAAATCAAATAGAAACTAAACGGAAAAATCGGAAAAAAAACCATACGTTTGAAAACAATGGGATGGAACAAACAATATGGACAACTGGCGCCATCTAATATCGAAGTTTGGGATTATTTTTTTTATTCGCTTGAAGAAAATTTTTCACCGTGAGAAGCATGTTAGTCCAAACCGCACTGGTGTAAGGCAATTGCTTGATTTTATATTGAATTTTTAAATGTGTCAGAGACTTTTGGGACACCGTGTATGGTGTTTCGCATATATGTATAAAAAAGTTCCTTTAATCAAAATAATTTCAGAGGTATTTTGTTTCGGATATTTTATAATATGATATAATGGATTATAAACTAAAGTTCTGTCTAAATTTTTAATTCTGTGGATATTAACGTATTTGGAGGGGGGGGAAGTAGTTGTTATACAGTAAATTCTGTCTAAGGCGGAATCCACCGGGACCGAGAAAATTTTCTGTTGTAGACAATATTTTGGATTATACAACTTTAACTCCATGTTTTTGCATTCGCAGGGACTTGAAAATCTTTACGAATTAGACAGATTTCCGTTTTACACAGAGTTCGCTTTACAGAGAGTTTACTGTATTTGAATAGACATGAAATAATCATTGATAATGCAAAATCAATTTACATTAAATAACCTCTGATAACGAGCTGAGTTGCAATATAACCAGCAAAGCTTCAAGTAGATTTACATAAATAATAATAAAAAAAATGGTCTTCCCATGAAAAAATGTATTTTGGGTATTCTCGATTATAATAGAAATTATAGGAAATAGTGTATAAATTTGCATTATTCCTTTTTAGAGTTTCATACTTAAAAAGTAAAAACGGAATTATTATAAGATCACTCCTGTGTCTGTCCATCTGTCACAGCCATTTTACTCGTAAACTATGGAACGTAATTCAAATTGGCTGAAGTAATAAAGGCTATTGACCCACGCCATATATTTATAGATTATTAACCAATTACAAATATATATAGGAAATATGAAGAGGGGCTAATTATGTTACTTGGAAAAAAAAAACTACTTTCTTTGGTGTGTCACGTGAAAGGTATCGTAACGCCGAACTCAAAAATATATTTCTTTTAATTTTATGTATTATATTTTCAGAGATATCGCCGAAAATGTAATGCAAAAATATGCTCTCCCTCCTCTATTTCTGAATCTACTAAAACTAAAATCATTAAAAAATTTAGAGTAGTAGAAGATAATTTAAACCTAGAAGGAAAACTATAGCGATTACCTTAGGTCTCATAGTTTTTGAGAAAATCGCATTTCTCCGATACACACAAATTTCGATTTGCGGATGTTCAGCAAAGGAGTCGAGAAGCGCTGGAGGTACCTATCGTTACAGAAGTATAAAAGGATTGTTGGTAATAATTTTCGAAAAAAATTGTCGGTAATTATCCGAGATATTAACCCTTAAGAGCCATTATTTTGAAAATCACACAAGTGCGATTGTTGTATTTTTTTGTTTTGCTTGATATTTTTTTATGTTGAAGTAGATCACATTTAATAAATAATGTGCAATTTTGAAGCCCTGAAAAAAATTTCCCTTCCCTGTAGAAAATGTCAAAGTTCAAGATTGTGACCGTCATTTTTCGTGAAAAATGAAATGCGAGTATATTTTCAGTGCTAAAGCTTGGGAAAGCAACGACATCCCAAAATTATTTTGTGATGAAATATTAGTATAACACTACCTGCTTAGTAAACTGTATTCGTTTCCATGGGGCATTGTTATTTTACATTGTTATGTTGCCTCAAAATGCAATGAAAATGACGTTTTTGTCCGTTTTCAGCTCGTATTTTATTATTTAAGCGATAGTACCACAAACTTTTTCTTATAGAATATCGAAGTGTAGAACTAGGACAATCTAAATCATATAATACTTTACCGGGATATTACTGCTGTTAGCAGAAATAGTCTGTTAAATATTAAAAAATTTCAAAATCGGCAACATTTCAATTAGTCTTTTCTCAAAACAGCATCACGGTTCAATAAAACGAAATATATCACGTAGTAGTTGGAAGTATGTACAAACACATGGAAAAGAAAAAAAAGTGGGGCCTCGTCCTCGTCATATTTTTATAAAAAAAATAACAAAATTTACAAAAATTCACAGTCAAAATATCCCGTTTAAATTTCCCTTATTTCCATTTACAACAAGGAAGGGGAAAGAAAAAGGGATATTTCATTTTCTGAGAGAGAAAAAAACATAGCTAGCGTAAAGAGAAGCGGGATGTTTCATTTTCTGATAGGGAAAAAGTATGATAAATGACAGTCTTTTTTTGTGAATTTTGGCATTTTTTTTCTAAAAATATGACGAGGCCCCACTTTTTTTTCCATGTCTTTCTACATACTTCCAACTACTACGTGATATATTTTGTTTTATTGAACCGTGACGCTGATTTGAGAAAAGACTAATTGAAATGCTGCCTATTTTGAAATTTTTGAATATTTAACAGACTATTCCTGCTAACAGCAGCAATATTCCGGTAAAGTTTTGTATTATTTAGCTTGTACTAGTAGTATACTTTGATATTCTATAAGAAAAAGTTTGGGGTACTATTGATTAAATAAGAAAATACTTGCGGAAAACTGACAAAAACGTCATTTTCATTGCATTTTGAGGCAACATAACAATGTAAAATAACAATGTCCCATGGAAACGAATACAGTTTACTAAGCAGGTAGTGTTATACTAACATATCACCACAAAAGAATTTTGGGATGTCGTTGCTTTCCTAAGCTTTAGCGCTGCAAACATACTCGCATTTCACTTTTCATGAAAAATGACGGTTACAACCTTGAACTTTGACATTTTTTACAGTGAAGGAAAATTTTTTTCAGGGCTTCAAAATTGCACATTGTTCATTAAATGTTATCTACTTCCACATAAAGAAAAAAAAAAAAAAAAAAAAAAAAAAAAAATCAAGCAAAACAAAAAATACGACTATCGCACTTGTCTGATTTTCAAAATAATGGCTCTTAAAGATACGGACGGTTTGGATATATATAAATACTCGGTTGGCGTGCTCTATATGCCATCAGCTTTTAAAGCCTAAAGAACAACTTTTAATGATGTATTTGTGTAACGCAATGCCCAGTACTAGTATAAAAGCGCAATAAACCTCAATACTGTTAAAAATTCACTAATTTAATGAGAATTAATCACATAATTACTATAGTATTCGCGATTAGTTGGCATTGAGTGGATCTCACAATACACCACCCTTGTATTTAAAGGTTAATTAAAAACCTATCTGGAAAAAACGGCACGGACCAAGACGGCGTTGCAACTTTGCGACCTTCTTTCGAAGCGCGCTCAGCATAATAACAAGTTTTAACTTTAAACGAGGGTTTTGTTTTAGGGACACCGTGAAAAGAAAAGATTACTACTGCGCTGTATTTGAGTTTATGAAATGCCAAATGAAGTTTAACTATGCTCTACTTTTATTGACACCACCGAATTAAGTTCGTCATAAACCGATTAGGATAAGATTAAAAAAGAGTTATACAGAATAGAAATATTCGATAGAGGAAAAGGTCCAAATACCGGCTACCACTTTTGTTTTCAATCTAGATCATACAATTTTCAAAATTAATAAAATAAAAAGTGACAGTAGGGTACCTTGACACGTCTTACACCTTTTTAGAGAAAAAAAAAACAATTTAAAAGGCGTTTTCTGTTTATAAGAAGCAAAATTCCGAAAGTCTTCAAATTTTGAGTTTTTAAAATGGGGTCTAAATACCGGCTACCTAAGTTTTTTTTTCCAAAATATCACACAAATAGAGCTAATGACAATTATTAAGCAATAAGAATATTATTTTAATAAATTGTATTGATTAGTAACATTTCTTATGTACAGAAAAAATACGCAATTTTTAATGAATAAGTATTTTTATCAAATTTCTAAAATTCTTTACGACTATCTCTCACAGTCTTCTTCCCATTATGTTTCTAATTTTGTTTTTTAACGTGTAAAACAACAACAACAAAAAAAGCTTGCTGATTGAAATGAGAATTATTTTATCTGAAAAAATCAAAAGCATAATATCACTCTCTGCGTCGGTATAGTCCCTATCAGCCCACATATCGCATTCTTAACATTGAACACAGAATCCCCTCCCCCATTCTTGTCCACACAGAAAGCACCCATGCAGAAGACACAAATTTATCATATTCCTCTGTTGGATATTTTCCTTTTTCACTTTTTTAGCCCTCTCGCTGCGTAATTGTTTTATCAAAATAGCTTCGAAAATTGCGTATTTAACCCCTTCGCGACGAGCGTCTTTTAAGAATTTTTATTCTTTAGTCACCTGTTTTTCAAAACAAACGTTTTTCTCTAATTTAACCGGGAAAATGCTCCGATTAAATAGGGCATAATTTACAATAAAAAATAACTGGTGTGAATAATCAAGGAGGGTTAATTAGACGGAAAAAATGCATCCGCAAGGAAATCTCGGGTTGCGCAAATTTTGCTTCTTTTACGATGGAAGGAAATCTTGGGTTGAAGGAAATCTCCCAAGGAAATCTTGGGTTGAGCAGAGAGAGGGTTAAAATCAAATTTCTGCTTCTTTCGCCTGGTTTACTCCGTCATTTTTTTTTCTTTCTCTTCACATTTATTACAGGCAAATTTGTATTGCCCAACAACTCTTTTTTTGGAAAGTGAACCGGTAACCAGTGTTGGTCCTGAAGAATTGCGGCCATGGTTGCTTTTTTCATATTGCGAAATGGGACGGGGACTATTTCTGAACCATTTAAATTAATTTATTAATTATGGAACTATTTAAATTAATTTATTTTCCTCCCCTTCAAGCAGAGCAACCGAGAGAGGTCCAAATACCGGCTAGCCGGTATTTAGACCACTCTAGGTAGCTGATATTCGGATCACTGCTATGTTTAAGTTAAAATCGGTATTACTCATTCATATAATAAAATATCAATAATGTGCGCGTGGCAATTGAGAGCTAAATATGTCTAGAAAATAACTTAATCAACAATTCAACCCAATATACGATCAGTATATTTAAAAAAAATGAGAAACACATATCTGAAAAACTGTTGATGTACCAGATTACGTAGATTCAACACTTTTGCATTTACTATTTGTAAATGACACAGACTTCAGCGACGTACTTTTCGTAACTTTCTTCTCTCAATTAAAGTTACAAACTCTGCTTATCACCGCTAGGCTGCGCTGCGCTCAGTTCTCAGAACACCTAGTAGCCGGTATTTGGACCTTCTCCTCTACCAATTAGTCTTCATATCTTTCTGAATTTTCATGATATATCCATTTATACTTTTATAGTATATACAGCTATACCCAGCCCTATGTTTTATAGTTCTTTACAAATTCTTATTAGTCTTTTAGCAACGATTGATTTGTAATGATACAATTACTATTTAATATATATATTGTATAGAACCCTCTGTGCGGGAGTAGTACTCGTACTTGACTGTTTATTTTTTTTTTCCGGCATACTTGAATATACGGTTGAACTTGAGCAGCACGTTAGATCTATCACTTATCTTTTAAATAAAATATATTCTATAAAAATGCATTAGTATTCATTTTTTAAATCGAAACTATAATTTAAAAAAATGGAGAAAAATAGTGAAAAGGGTAAAAAAGTAAAAATAATAAGCAATTATTAATTATTTATCTGTAAATAAAAAAAAATATCTTCTTGTTATGGTTTCGTAAGCGCATTTATTCTTTACGAATTCAATGAAAAAAAATCCTACAAAATAAGTTAAGAAATAATTAAAAGTCGCGATTTAATAACCTTCATTCATATTAAGAGGACTGTGGAAAAATTTTATACATGAAAACCACTTAATTTCATTTTATCAAATTTAAATTGATACAAAAGGACAAAAGAATCAAAGTTCACGTTATTTCAGATAACCCTTTAAAAAGTAAATTCTCTTCATAACAGAAGAAAGAATTCAAAAAACGCAGTTCGTTCATTTATCTATGCAAAAAAGCTCGCGCAAACAAAAAGAAAGAAAAAATCAGAACAGCTGATGGGCTTTACAATACAACACAAAGTAACGAACCTCCTAAAAAGAAAAAAGAAAAAATCAACAAAGGAACTAAACTTCCGTTACTATGGCAACACAGGTGTGGTCCTCTAACCAGATGTTCTATTGCCAAACTCTGAAACTTTAATTCTACACACCCAGATTTTTTTTTTTTTTTTTTTTTTTTTTTTTTTTTTTTTGCTATGTATATATGTATATATATATATATGATTTCTTAATATGCTTTTCTTATTTTTAGCCCATGCTAAAGAGTTCGAAATATTTAACGAATTCTTAAGGGATTTGATTTTGAGTATGGAATTATGTTTGGGCATTATTTATATCCGCTAGACTTTGTTTCCTTTTTGTTTTTCAGTCATGACATTGAGAGAAAGTGGTATTAATATATACAGAGAGCTATGAGTATAAATAGATTAGCTGTTTTCTGAGTTTTTCATTATAAGTAATGTATCTTTTAGAAAAGATCCTTTTAATTTAGAATCGTCAAATTAAACCAAGTGAAATAAATCACTTTTTATCATTTAGCTTTAAATTTCATTTTAATTTATGGAGTTTAAAAAAGATTTTATTAAAATAAAGGATTTCTATACGTAATAGAAGATATATACTATTATTTATTTACGTAGATTGCTATGAAAAAAATAAAGGTGGTTTCATTTTCTGAAAATACGAGTATAATACACTGTTTTATGGTATAACAGGGTTCGTACGCATCAATTTATTCAGGGCATTTTATCTGTCTTCGCAACAGAAATTTCGTAACGTACTGGTTTCTATATTTGAAGGTAGAATTTTCTTTCATTAAATAAGGCAAATAATACATATGACTGAATTTTTCCATGACGAATTAATATGTCATAGGCTAATTTCACATTTAATAGCAAAAACACAATGATTTTACCCCACACAAAAATATGGTACGCAATTGAACAAAATAGAATATCATAAACATTTCAATAGCAAGAATACAAATTATTGTTACAATAAAACAATAATCTATGCAAAAAATTAATTTTATTAAAAAAGCGTTAAAAAGTAATTAAAAATCATTTGGAATTCATGGTCATGTAAACAATTTTTTTGAAAAGATGCATTGAAAAAACTTTGACATTGCTATTATTATTTATTTATTTATTTATTTCATTTGATAGAAAGCTTAATATTTTAGAGTTTAACGGCAAATAATTTGATCAGTCTTGTAATTATCGTTTCATCCGATGAGAAATACACAATTGCTTCAATTGTTCACATGTCTTTTTATTTGCGTATAAAGATAAAATGTCTCTGATTTTTCGGCTTATTAAATCAGTTCTAGACACATAAGAAATTAGATTAATCCCTTAAATCTCACGCATCTCTTAAATTGTCGATCGCTTTTAATATTTGTGGAATGCTAATCAATAAATAATTAGATAATTATATGTAGAAGATGTTAGAAAAATTTGTGAGTCTAACAGTTTTTGGGGTGAATCCACACGCTCCTCACTAATTCATATACTATAAACGCAAACTGCGCGATGCCTCATCACAACAATAAAAGAATAATTAAAGGCCTTACCTTCTATGTATAGATATCCGTTTTTCAGCTCGCGGTTAGTCAGGGCGTCTAAGAATTATGGAGTATCCCGTATCATCATATATTCGTATATCTTTACTCCTTCAGGTCTCAGTGCATCAGGCTTAAAATAGGAATCATGTAACAGACGGTTTATTGTGTCTGTACTCCATTGAAACTACTCATATTGTAGGAAAGGAAAAAGGAGAAGTTTAATTAGAGATACTAAGAAAGAGATTACATTTTGTACGTCTTCACTTGTGTGAGGACGTTTTAAAAGTGAATATTACATATGTTTTTCCGCGCGTGTTACATCATTAAAATTGATAACCATATGGATGTATTTTCGGCACTTTGAGGTAATCAACCAATTATACATAATTGGATATTTATGAAAGTTACAAGGAAGTAAAGTCTGATAAAATAGTGTTCAGTGTAACAGTCAATTATAATGTTTATAAGTTTATAACGCGAACCAGAATAGAACATAAGTGCTTGCGAGTCTGGTTTAAAACATATCTCACATAAGGCGAAGAAAGATGAAGAGATGCAGTTTCTGTGCATATTACATCTGTCGACTACTAAGTGTTTCTTTTTCGCTATGAACTCTAATGATGTTTTTCTGCAGTAGAAAGAGGGAGAAAATGGGTATCCAAAACTCTTGATAAGGGGATTATATGAATATATCTTCTATCAGAAGAAATACTGATTTGCAGAAAAAATACTCTTTATAAATTTCCAAGAAATGGGAATAAAATATACTGTTTTCTTTACTTTCGTGAACTGAAGGTAAGGAAATATAAGACATTTTTAAAACATTTTTAATAACTTAAATTTAACATATATAAGTGGATATCCTAAAATGGACTGACTGATTTTAAAATTAAATACCTTGCAAACGGTGACAGCTGTTAAAGAATTTCTTGCACCAGAGCAATGTGTGCAGGAGTTTTTTTACGATGATTCTCAGTTTTAGTTTCAAATATGAAGGACAGATGACGTTCCACAAGTAGGCGCTCAATCGTGTCAGAAATAGAAATCATCCAGCAATGGTAGGGATAATGGAGGTCAAACTTATGGAGTGGGTCTATACAATTTTGTATTTAGGACTCGATATTGAATAGTCGATATCATTTGAATATCGTTGGTGTAAGATTTGGTTTAAAAAATAATATTTAAAATCATACAGACTAAGTTAAGAATCGTGATCCTGAGAACAAAATTGTATAGTAGTACCCACTCCATACGTTTAACAACCATACACATCATGAGTGAGTGATTTCTGCTTCTGCTTCAATTGGTCTTATACTGCTCGCAACGCCATCTATCGTTCATATTTTGAACTAAAACCAGGAATCACAGTACAAAACACTCCTGACATCACATATTACTCTCCTACTAGAATATCTTTACCGTTTGCAAGTTATTGAATTTTAAAAACAATCAGTTCATTTTAGAACACCCGGTATATCCTTCTTAAGATGCTTTTGTCTGTGAAATTTTATAAGTTTTAATATGATCCGCGGGAAAACAATATAGATAGATGGTTTTTGTTTACATATTTTGAAGAACTAGAGACAATTAAGAAGTTAGCAATACGTTATGAATTTTATACGTTAGCAGTAAAGTGTAAAACTTGCTGGACTTCGTTTACTCGTGTGTGGAGATAAAAGCCAAGTTTAGAAATCAGAATTTCGCAGTACAGTCCAATGTCACGAAACACTGAAACTTATGTTTGAAGAAATGTGAATTAAGGATACGTACACAATTAAAAAAAAAATCTGTAAAGTTACTAACATTTTTCGAGGAAACTGGGATTCCTAAAACATTTTAAGTAACGGCAACAACAAAAATTCATGTAACAGATACACTTTCGCACCGTAATTAAAAACATCTTTATGGTTACTAAGAATTTTTAACGAAAATGGGATTCCTAGAATTTATGTAACTGCAACCTGGGTTGCGGATAAAAATTTAGTAAGATTACTGTTATTTTAGAAGATTCTTTTGAAAAGCTACTGATTTCTCACACTCAGAAATGGATATTGAAATTTCATGAAATTTTCTTCGTTTTTGACGCAACCGTTTCCTGGGAAATGCTCCGAGCGAATATTTCGTCAAATTGAGGAAATAACTTTCTTTGCTTATTTGAGGATACAAGTTTCGTCAAAAGTGCTTTTTCGAAAGTACAATAAAAGGGCTGGTTGTGCCATCTATTGAACAGTTTAGAAGCATCTGTATTTACCAACAGGGGAAAGAATAATATAATTTATTTTTACCATCGGGGTGGTTCTAACTCACGACCTCCGATGTGGGAGTCCGTTACTCTAGCTATCTTGCTATGGAGCCCTCCCATGGATGCGATTTTAAATGGATGTATTGGATTCTACTATGTGCTTATATTTTTAAAAGGTGGATTGAAACTTTATCGATGCTGTTATAATTCCTGCAAGTTTTAACTAATAAGGCAGATTTATTATTATGGTTTTCCTATGATTTATGAATAATTAGAGTATGGCTTTATTAATATAATTTATTAGAGCAATTTTCTTTGCTCAATGCTCGTCGTCATAAGCCGATTATTATTAAAATATGGTCTGTTTAATTTGATGCTCAGAAATAACGAATTTTGAAGTGTACATTGAGCGAGATTTTATCAATTTGAGTAGGTTGTTAAGCTTTTAACACTTTACTGTTTATAGAAGGGAGAGGAATCAGTTATGCATATTTTTAATTTGATTGTTATACGAATATATTTCTTAAATTGAAAAGATATCCTAGAAATTTGAAATTTTATTGATCGAATTTTCTTTTTGAATGATTTTGTAAAACACAGGAAATTTATTATTTTTGAATTAAACCATAACGAACAACAGAAAAAAAAGAAAATAATAATAATAAACATTCTAAAAACTTTAACAGCTAAAAAAAATAACTAATGCAGAAACAATAACTACCTATATTTCAGTATTTTCTGAAAAGTGCTAAAAAGTGTTGTTTTTTTAAATAAATTGTGACAGGAATAACATAAACAAGCAAATTGCTTGCTAAACTCGCAGGATTTAAGGAGGTGCAGTAGAGCGCCCCCTTTCAAACAGCTCAACTGTTTCATTAAAATACATTGAATCTGGTCGTGACTAAGGAAACACTTTCGTCAAATATTTGAGGTATTAGGTTTCGTTAAAAGTCACCTGATATTGATACGAAATGATTGTCAAAAACGACGAAATATAGCTCAAGGATTGCTGAATCGTCAAAAGTGAGAGTTTAATTTCTAAGAATGATGTAGTTTTTAAAAAACCAGTTTTGTAGATTTACATCTTCTTTGTACAATGTACAGATAAAATTTTAGTAGGCCTACAGCTTTCTGCAACTTTGTATCTGTAGAATTAGAGATTTTTTTTAAACAGTGTGTACTTAACGGTATCACGCAGATCAATCCACTGATCTTATTATTTTTGAGTTATATTTTGCATTAAATTGTGAGTGTTCGCTCAATTTATACAGGGTATTACAAATTTCGACCGACAAATTCAGAGCGGTGATAATAGGCATGAAGAGGATGAAAAATTGCCATAGAACATGGGATCACAAAATCCACTTATTTAGTCACAAATGTTTCACCCGAACTGAACTTGGGTTGACGGTAATAATTTCGAGAAAAATAAAAACATTGCGATGAAAATGCATCGACATGTAACTTGTTTTGTGTGAAATGTGATAACATCACGAAAAGTTTTGAAAAACCATTTGCGGAAGCAATCGATGATACCCTATGAACTATAATCACAGTCCAAAATGTGGGGAGAGAAGTGAATACTGCTGGCGTGTATAATGCAAACTTCTACCACGTTTATTTGGTGTTATCATATTTAGAAAAAATGTGAGAATGTTTGTTTAATGTGTTATTGTAATATACTTCAGTTTTTTTTTAAGTTATTACCGGCAACCCAAATTGAGTTAGGAAGAAACTCAACGTATTTGTGATTAAATACGTGGTTTGCGACCCCACACGGTAAAAAAAAAAAAAAAAAAAAAAAAAAAGACTAAAAGATGGAAATTGTACTGCAATCGAGATGCGTACTATTTCCGTATTTTAAAGGAAAAATTTTCGCTTAAATTTCAAAAAGTTTCCGTTTTTCTGGAATTTACAGAGAAAATTTCCGTTAAAATACGGAAATAGTACTGGCGTCTCGATTGTCAGTACAATTTCCGTATTTCAGTGCGTTTTTTCCTACAGTGCATGTTCTATGGTGATTTTTCATCTGCTTGATGCCTACTAGCACCCCTCTGAATTTGTCGGCCGAATTTTGGAACGCCCTGTATATTATAGTCTATTCAAATTATCTTCAGCTGTGTTGTTTGGCAAACATAGATTATAAATCCCTCACATACACGCTAAAATTTAGCCATATGGCGCAGTTCATGAAATAATCACTCATATATGGTAATGTGTGTGAATGCTTTTATGCTGAAATGAATAATAATTCTAGATTTTTCGTAAACAACGTAGTAACACTATAGTATGATTCTTCTCGACAGCTATTTTAGTAATTACCGCACTTCACAAGTAATGTGTACGTATGCTTTTGTGTAGCCTTGCACATAAATATGAACCTTCAACGAATTACTTTGAAAAGAAAATATATTTAAGATAACTATAATTACATAGATCAATTGCTATCTATTTGAAACAGTTTAATATCAATTAACGCACTTCAAATGTAAATACCCCATAGATTGCTGAATACGAATTTTTATGTGCATCCCTGTAAAAGAAATATAATATGTTAAGTAAAACACATTACAGTAAAACCTCGATTATCCGAAGTAATTGGGACCGACCCTCTTTCGGAAAATCGAAATTTTCGGATAATCGAGAATGCTTTAATTTTAAGATTAAGGAGAAATATAAGCGATATTTCTTATTATGGTAACAAGTGCTTAATGAAAATAAAGCAATAGCAAAATATAAACAAGAATAAATTACCTGAATTTTAATTTTGAAATTAAGTACCTTTCACGCATATCACAAGGGTTTCAAAAATTTTTTGTTTGTCGCAGTTTCGATTGCCTTTGCTTTGAAGCTCTATCACGGAGTTTTTTAACATTATTAGTTCACCTGTACCACAGTCTTTCTGCTGTTCCAGAGATACCAAACCTTTTGAAAAACATACAAAAGTTTCAGAATTGCCAATTTGTTCGTTTTCTTCGTTCCACTCTGCAGCTTACGGGAGCTCAAGTTAAATTCAAAGGAACTCTAAGAAAGGGGATGGAAAATATTTATATGTACTCGTAGTTCGGAGAAGACCACTTTCACACAAGGACTATGGTAATTAAAAAAAGAATGTGAATGTAAAAAAAGAAAAGAAAAAAAAATTAAAAATGGGTTTCAGTTAACCGAGAGTTTCGGTTAAAAAAGTTTCGGATAAAAGAGGTTCTACTGTATATGGAAAATGCATTCCAGGCGTCTTAATAGTGTATTATCTATTTCACTATATTGGAATTAGTATATGATTCTCGGACAGAGAGAATTAATTTTGATTATTAAATTTTCTTTGAAATGCTTCATTCTCATGTAGTTAAAATATATAAGGATTATCCTGTGTGCCTTACGCGCACCTTTTGTGTTATAGCTTTCATAGTTATACTGTGATTGTTCGAAATGTGAATATTTTGTTGAGGCAATTAGCAGTTTATGGAAATTTTAAAAATTCGGATCCTGGACTCAATGAATCACCATGAAAATTAGAGTTAAGGGTAACTAACCTGCTTGCCAGTATTACATTAAATCATTAAAAGTTTTCATTGTGCTACAAGTAAACTGCTCGTAGATTTTTTTGCTTTTGTGTGGCAAGATTTTATTCAAATTGTTCTACTTTAAAATTTCACACATTTCTAAAATGTAGAGAAAACAGTGAGCTCTGTCCCTAAAAGAGAAAGCAGAATTTTTAGAAACGAAAAAACGATGGAAAGGAAGGATTAACTTAGATATTGAAACATTATATAATTTGTAATATATTCAAATGTAATAAACTTTAATATTTTTATAAATAATATCTTAATTCGCCCACAGGAACCGATTTGCAAATTTGGGGCCGTTGGTACAGATACTTTGGGGGCTCCCTTGCGCGCATGCTTATAGGAAGCTTGAGTAAAAAGAAATATTATTATTGAAAACGGTACTAAGATAACCATTATTGACTTTAATAGTTATTTTAAAATATTCATAAAAAATTATTTAGTAATAATTCATTTACTTTTAAATGATTATTTAATAATTCTGAAATGTAAACGAATAGATGTTTTATAATGAATAGTTGTGGTACGGATTATCTTTTTCTATGCAAGTCCATATATCTAGAATTATAAAGTATGCAAAAACTAATAACAAATTTTGCGCGGTACCAAGCTATAATTATTTAAAGTACTAAGACACTCCGCGCCTCTGAGCTACGCTCACTAGCATCTGAATAATGTGATGAGAACAGGAACTAGTTTAAATAAGAATTAAAATTGCAATATATTTTTTAAATGATAAAGATAAAAGGAAACACTATAATAAATGAATTAAAAATGCATGTTTCAGACAAAATATACAATTTTATAAAAATGTATTACGAATACAATACAATGTACAATGAAATGTAAAATTCCATCAGAAGTTAAAACTACACCAGATTTTGAAAAATAATTGAAAATCTTTCAACTGCATTTAGAGGCACCTGAAAATGAGGAGGCCTGGGCCTGTTTTCCGAATCCCCTGCCATAAACCTGGCACTGCTACCCCCGAAAACTTCTTTGTGTAGTTAGATTTGTTAAACAAATTCATTACGATTTTGTAGTAAAAGGGCTTTATGCCTTAAGCGTAAAAATTTAATTATTATACGTTTTTTTTTTTGTTTGTTTTTTTATGCGTCGTGTTTTAACTGTCCTTGGGAAACATTTTAACGCAGTTTTACACAATTATTACTATTATTGTTATTGTCCTTATGGTTACTAAAAGAGATAAACAGATATTTTAAAAGGTTGATCATAGTTAATTTAAGGGCGCATAATTGTCGTCCGAAATCATTCTTTACGATTTTTTTTAAGGGCTTCGTTTATGTGACGAAACCCTATTCGCCTCACTCCTCTGTCTGTCTGTCACCGAGCCCGTTCTCAGAATTTATGTATGTTGGAGACTAGAAATTTTAGATTCTAATAGCTGAATACATCATAGAAAGCGACAAATCATAAAATTTTGAAAAAGTCTTATATATACCTCTCTGGGCTCTAACTTGTATATTTTAAGCTTTTTTTTTTTTTTTTATTTTATTTTTTTTTTGGCTAACTGAGCCCCTAATTAAGTTGATTGCTTAAAATTTTGGATTCTTATAGCTGAACACCTCACATCAAACGACGAATCATAAAATCTTGAAAAAGTCTTATATTTACCCCTCTGGGATCTAACTTGTATATTTTAAGCTTTTATTTCTCACTAAGCCCCTAATTAAGTTGAAGACTTGAAATTTTGGATACTTATAGCTGAACACCTCACATTAAACGACAAATCATAAATTTGTCGAATTTGAATTTTGAAAAAGTCTTATATTTACCCCTGTGAGCTCTAACTTGTGTATTTTAAGCAATATTTCTACCTCAGCCCCTAATTAAGTTGGAGATGTGAAATTTTGCATACTTATGGCAGAACACTTGCGATCACACGAAAAAGCATAAAATTTTTAAAAAAGTGTTACATTATTTACCTCTTCGGGCTCTAACTTCGGTATTTTTAGCAATCTTTCTAACCTCCACCCTTATTCCAAGGGGGTGCACTTTTGTAACTTTTGCCGATACTGCTTTGACCACTCTTTCATATTATGCACCATAGCCGTACATATTTTAGTTCCAATTTTTACCGCCAGGGGTGCCTACCTATCTCGGATGCTATGAGCCCGATCTCCTCGATTAATATATCTACGGATAGTTTGTAAAACGGTGTTTCGTTTGGATAGAGGTTTGTTTAGAATAGAGTGCGCCTCCTGATTGCGAAATGTGGAACTAACAAATGTTGCAAAAGGATAAAGTGTTTTGAAAGGAATATTAAACGAAACCCTCTGTACGATCTGTGATCACACTTGCCCACTTGTTTATAAATTATTTATTTCAGCAACACTGATGTATTTTAGTAATCAAATGACTTACGCAATGAAAACAACACAATGAAAAAAAAACCGCATCATTTGAAATTTTAACGTCAAATTTCCTTTTTTATTATCAATTGTAGTGATATCATTACGCAAGGTTTCTATACCTGTGAGCTCATTTCTTAATGCAAAAGTGGGTAAACAATTAAAAATATCATCAAGCTCTTTAATATATATATGAATATAAAACATCATTGTTCATTGTGAGTAATAATATAAATGAACATTTATTTAGTAAACTGACTTTCAAAATCTACAAAACTATAATTATGAATAGTTTCCGACTAAAGATTTTTTAATATTTTCTTAAATATTAATCACATTGTATGACATTTTTGGAAGAAAGATACAAATGCATTGCCGGCTTTACTGAAAGAAAATACTGTTCTTAAACAATGCTTCAAAACATTCGTTGGACAATAAATGAAAATATGTTTTGTGCCAATAACAGACATTTTTTTTTTATAATTCACACAATTCTCCTCCTCCATTGTTTCAAATCCTCTAACAAGATCTCCGCCCGAAGATGTTTGCCATAATCTTGAAAAGATATTTCAACAAAATGGTCATATCATTAGGAATATTGAAAACGATATTTTTGATAACTAATTATGCACTCCATGTTGCTATTAAAGAGAATCAGCTGAATTCTGGATCTCTTCTGTATAGTATAATAAATAAATGAAAAATGTAAGTTATTTCTATATTTATTCCAACTTTGTGGTATTCAATTCACTTTTAAAGAAAAATATTATGTCCGATTTCTGTGGCCTTAACTTAAACATAAAAATCACTCTCCTCTTTTATTTATGAACAAAAGCAAAGCACCATTTTGCAATGAGATTAATTTTGCAAATATATACTTTTTTGCTCACAAAAGTTCAAACTGTTGTAATTTCAATTTCACTTTTAAAGATAAAATATTATGTCTGATTTCTGCGTCTGTGACACACAAAGCACCATTTCTCGATGAGATTAATTTTGCAAATATATACTGTTTTGCTCACAAAAATTCAAACTATTGTAATTTTAATTTCACTTATAAACAAAAACATTATTTCTGATTTCTGTGTAACACAAACACAATTAAAAATCACTAGACTCTTTTATTTATGAACATAAACAAGGCACCATTTCTCAATGAGATTAATTTTGCAAATATATACTGTTTTGCTCACAAAAATTCAAACTGTTGCAATTTCAATTTCATTTTTAACCCTTTCTGGTCTCATTTTTTTTTCAATTTTGAGAAAAAAAATTACTTTTGCGTCCATAATGTTAAAAGTAATTATCCAAATACATTTACTAAAGTTTAGCGAATGGCTAGTTCCATGTGTACTTTCAGTGTAAGTCACATAGGCACAAATTTGACTACCAGTATTTTAGAACGGGAAAATGTGACTTATTTTATCGGAGGTATTTCATTAATTGAATAAAGCGAGGAAAACTTCTCGAAAATAACGGTGGCTAGAAAACATAGGAGTTATGACTTACACTACAAAATTTATTGAACTAGCACGAATATGTTATTGTCTGAAAATTAACGAATGTAGTTATTTTGGTCACTATTACATTCATATTCATGTGGCATTAGGTTATGGAAGAGTTTTAAGAGATGTTTGGAAAATATCGTGCTACAACAGGATTTAACAAATATTAGAACTTTCTAATATTTTTTGCGTTTTATCAACTGTCATACGTTCAGAAGAAGAGTAATTAATATTTTAAATTTAGAGTGAAATGTATGTTTAAGGGGTCTCAGGAGACTTAAAGCTTTAAAATTTTCGAATTTTTAATTTTTTTAAATGTTAAACCCCTGTCTTTTCTGAACATTTTGATACAATTGTTTCCTTGAAATTCCCATTAGATCAGAAGTTATGACTTTTATAATTATACGCGCTCAACAGCTGAAGTGGCGCTTGCGAAACTTTGAAGTCATTTTTCTCCTAATGACGTTTTTTGGTCAGAACGTGCACGATATCTCAAAAATGTCTGAATACGTTTTCATGAAATTTTCAAAACATATGTTTCATGTTTGTCTGTATAAAATGAACCTAAAATTTCCTTTTTATTGTTAAAAAATATTTTTATAGGCGAGTATATTGTTGAAATTTTCTAAATTTTACATTAGCTAAATACAACTTTGTATTAAAAATATAAAAATGCTTTAAATACAAATTTTTTTAGATTCAGAGTAATTATTATGATCTGAAGTATAAGTATGCACCAAAATTTTCCTTCTAGTTTCAAAATTTATTTTGTAATCATGCGCGTAATCTGTTATGCCGATTTACTGCTCGTCAAATGTCTGACAGTTTGGAGCCCCCTGTAAATGCTAATTGTGCATCTTGCAATTTTCTAAATGCATGAAATGAAAGAACATACTTATATCTTTTATCCCAATTAAAATTAGGTCTTAAAATCAAATATATTTAAAGATATTAAATGTTGAAAATGGTCTTTTTTTTCGTTTTTTTTTCAATTTTAAGAGTCTTGAGATCACTTTAAATGAAAGAATTGCCAACGGTGCAAAGAGAATTAAGAAAACTTTTGCTGTTATTATTATTACTAAAAGTCAAACATATATTAAGTCATAATAAGAGTCGCATAGACACATACTACCATTACTGCGTATGGATAATAACAAAAGTTATTGTACAGACGAAATAATACCCAATGAAAAGACATGTACTATTAATAGTACGCCAAACTTGAACGGGTTAAAGAAAAACAGTATGTCCGATTTCTATGTCCGTAACACAGATACAATTAAAAATCCCTAGATTCATTTATTTATGAACGAAAACAAATCACCACTTTTCAATTAAATTAATGTCGCAAATATATAATACAAAAACTTCAAACTGTTCTAATTTCGTCTTTTCTAACTCATTCTAAAACCATTAGAAGCATTCGTAAACTTTAATGATATTCTCTGACATATTTGAAAGAAGAAACAAATATATCACTAACTTTCTTTACAGAAAACATCATTCTAAAACAATACGGGAAAATAATTTGTCGGATAACAACCGAAAAGATATACCGACAAGATCCTGTAACAAGATCTCCATACGAAGATGCTTGCACCGATGTTGAAAGGATTTCAATAAAGTGGCTAGAACCTTAGAATATTGAAATTAGTATTTTTGGTAACTAATTATGCACTCAATGTTTCTATTAAAGAGAATCTACTAAATTATGGCTTGGCTCTGTATAGTAAAATAAATAAATGAAAAATGTAATTTATTTCTATATTTATTCCTACTTTGTGGTACTCAATTTCACTTTTTACTCTTTATGCCTAGACGATACTTTAACCCCTTAAGGGTCACATTAAATTACGGTTTAAAAATTCAGATTGCTTATTGGTATCACTTTTTTGATAAAGAAATATTCAACTTACTAGGGGGCTCTGCCCCCTACGAGCTAGGCTCGTCAACCCCCGTTCACACACCGCAGACTCTCACAGCACGCTAATTTGATCGGCTTTAAAAAGATTTTGGAAGATTGAATTATAATTTGAATCTGATGTAATTTTCATCAAACTTTTCTTTCTCTTTTTAATGTTCACGTAAAAATACTTTTGTTAGAAATGAAATATTATCATCATCTTAAAATATCAAATAAATGTCTCGCGCAATTTTTTAATTTAAACTGTTTTGCCATATTATTTTTTGTTCATTTTACGTAATAAGTGTAATGTGACGTAAATGTGACGTAAATGTGACGTAAATTCTCCTATTTAAGACTTCTAACGCATGTTAATGAACTTATTATTTTACAATATTTTTTCTCTTTTAAAATTCACGTGTAAGTATAGTTTTTATGACGTAATTTTCAATCATTTCCTGCTTTTTATATTTTCTGTTTATAATAGTCACGTGTAAAATAAATTTTTAATTTGAAGTAAACATTATTGTTTGCACTGTTTATACAATTGGCAACAGTTTAAATTAATACAATTTTCTAAGTTTTGTAAAAAATATCTCTCAAAATGCTGAAAATTTAAATTTAAAATAGAAATAAAACCTCAAAAATGAGTCAAATTAAAATACTAAAAGCGGTCTGCACACCGGGAAATTCTGACGCATAAAATGATCTAAAAATGATTAAATTCCTATGTACGGTTTTTGCTCCTTTAAAACTTTTTTAATGGAACGATTTTGTCCAACTTTGGCATTAAATATCTCTTAAAATAATTCTTCGATTTGAAAACTGTCTGCATCAGCCTATTTATTAAACATTTCTCTATAATACTACCGAGTTTCATATTTTTGTATGCAACAGTTTTTTTAATATTAACGAAGAAAGGCCATGATTAAGCATTCAAATTGGACGCCGATCTGCTAGGAATATCTACGGAGATTTTCATTGGTCCATTTCTAAATAAAAACTTTTTTTTTTATATATAGAAGGACTTAATGACAGGTAAATTGATACCATAATAAAGACAATTACACTATTTTATAAAACTAGTGGGAATCAAACAAAAAAGAATCAAATGAATAAAAGTCACAGCCCGTGAATATCACGGAAGCGAGAATTAAGGGGTTAAAGTACCATTAAAATAACTTGTTATAAAATTCATTTAATACATTGATTAGTAGTAATACAGTTTAGAATGAGTTATAGACACTTTACTTCATCTTCCAAAAGCATTATTGGTTGCACAAAACAAAAAGATTTTTGAAAAGTGATTTCTTTTGCCTTTGCATCTTTTTAGCTTTTTTGGAGTTAAGAAAACTAGGGGTGGGCGGGTGGAGGTTCAGTTCGGAAATATCTCTATATTTCTATTATAAGAACATGATATTTGTACATTTCCTAATTCTACAAAATACTAAAAAATATATTTAAAATGAAAGATTTGAGTGGAGTTACAAATATTGAACAAAATTCCTATAAATTCAAATTTAATTAATTAATTTTAATTTGCAAAATCCTTCTAAAATTTAATAAATTATTGTGTATGTAGTTACTTCTAATTTAGTTTCAAAAATTCGTGTAAAATGCTTTAGAAGATGAAATTTTCATGTATTTATAATTTGGGACATAAAGGGTTAAAGAAAAACATTGTGTCTGATTTCTGTCTCCGTAACGCAAACACAATTAAAAATCACTAGACTCTTTTATTTGTGAACAAAAACAAAGTGCCATTTCTCAACGAGATTAATTTTGCAAATATATAAACTTCAAACTGTTGTAATTTGGTCTTTCCCAACTCATTCTAAAACCATTAGAATGCATTCATAAACTTTAATGATGTTCTCTGACATATTTGAAAGAAGAAACAAATATATCACTAACTTTCTTTACAGAAACATCATTCAAAAACAATACGGGGAAATAATTCGTCGGATAACAACCGAAAATATATTTTGTGACAGCGAAGAACTATCTTTTCAAAATCTCTCAATCATCCGCCATTGTTTCACCCCCTTCAACAAAACAGATCTCCACACAAAGATGTTCGCCATATTGTTCAAATGATCTCAGCAAAATGGCTGAACCATTAAGAATACTGTCTCTTGGATCCATTCCAAAAGAGCTTTCTGGTTTTGCAATTAAGTATTAAAACCGTGAAATGTTTCAGAAAGTGAAACAGCAAGACAAGAATGTCTGAAATTAATAGTGCAGAGCGAAATGTGTCAGTTTTTTAAGGGAGCGCATAAGTAATAAGCAGTACTTCTTTAGCGATGACAAATGCTGTAACACTAAGCTGTAATTACATTCGAATTTTTCAAGTTTTTTCGTTGCGCCCGATTTTTATTATCAAGGTGTTAATGTTGATTATTTCGTGCCAATTGGAGAAAAGTAATTTACGTGCTTCAAGTTAAACCTAGTTTATTTATAGAATACTTTTTTTAAAACATATGTGATTATGATTTAGTCATGTATAATTAGATTTATGCCCTTAATATTCTTTTTTTTCCGGAGAGAAAGTCTTTGATGATAAATTATTTTATGTAAATCAGCTACACGAAATACATTTTTCCCTTATTTCCCCAGCCTACATTGGCCAGTTGGCAGATCATATGATTGCTGAAATAATTATGTGAAGAAGCAGTGTAGCAATTTATGAAACTTAGTTCTTTTTTCGTAATATCCGAATTTTTACTTTGATCCTATGATGTTCCGAATCTTTTATTTTTATACGAATATAATAACGAACTACTGCAGATGATTAAAAATCTGAGCTCGCGTTTATGAAATAATTACAGCAGTAATAGAAAAGTGGCAGCTTGCAAAAAAATCCTAAAGAAAAATTATTTTGGACATTAATTATATTTTCTGTTTCCTTCATCTGATTAATGTTTTATACATTAGATTATTATTTTTTTTTTATTTCAAGAATCGGCGGAATGATTATCCTTTGATAATTTTTCTGAAAGAAAGAAAAACAGAAATGTGAAATAAAATCAGAGTTCAATAAATGTTTCTTCATACAAATGTTTTGAATAAGACTTATGAAATTATTTATGAATTAAATTATGGGATAATCATTTTTATAACTTATTTAAGGGTAAAAGATGCATTTTAGCTATGGTTATTCAAGATCTTTGGAAATACTTTTAAAAGGTAAAAAATTAAGCGGAATTTCACATTTCAGCGAAATGAAATTGTTGAAATAAAGGAATGTGAAATAGAGTTTGGATTTTATTTTAAGTATGCTGTGTATCATGGGTAATCAATCCTTCTACTATCACAGGGAAATTGAATTTATTAAATATCTTTCGGGACGTGCTAATTAAACCCCACATACACACATATTTTTTTATTGGTATACAGGGTATCTCATGAAGACCGTACAAACTCTGCACAGCCAGATTCCTACAAAAAAATTCCTATTCGCATATAAAAAATGCCCGAAGTGCCATACCTCTACGATTCATAGTTTTCGAGAAAAATGCGAAAGAAAAGTTTGACGTCATATCCGAAGCAAGGAAAAATAAACTTCGTTGAAAACATGAACATAGGTATTGTAAGTTGGTAAACCAATTAATGAGCATATAAATATACTATATACTAAATTTGGTACATTTTGGTCGATTAATATACTAAATATTGATCTGAATCACTAAGACAACCGGAGGATTAAAACCATTTAATAAACCTTGTCTGGTTGTCTCAGTGACTCAGAGCTATATTTAGTATATTAACCTACCAAAATGTACTAAACTTGGTTCATAGTATATTTATATGCTATGAACGCATGCAATTGGTTGATTTTAATATTTTCAACAAAGTTTTTTTCCCTTGCACCGGATATGACGTCATACTTTTCTTTCGCATTTATCGAAAATCTAAATATAGCTCTGAATCACTGAGCCAAGCGGAGGATTAAAATCATTCAATATATCTTCTCCGGTTGTCTCAGTGACTCAGAGCTATATTTAGTATATTAACAGACCAAAATGTTCTAAACTAGGATATATAACATCTTTATATGCTTATTAATCAGTTGTTTTTAATGTCTCCAACAATTTTTTTCCCTTCGTCGGATATGACGTCATACTCTTTTTTCGCATTTTTCTCGAAAACATTATCGTACAGATATAGTTCTTTGGGCATATTTTATGTACTCCAAGTGAGGAATATGGCTGTCAAGAGTTTGGATGGTCTTTATTGGACACCCTGAACACAGATCTACATGCATATTGCAGACAAATGCGAAATCCTGCATACGTATAGATATTAGAGATGAGACTGGCTGAGGCAGAACGCGGGTCCGAAACGGGATCGATCTCGATTTTTATATTAGTCTTCGGGTTCAGACACTCGGAAAATTTTACTCATTCACAAATTGAAAAAAAAAAAAAAATGCTATTTTAAACAAAAATGTACTTTAATTTTCTTAAAGTATTTTATAATCGTATAAAAATACCATTAGTTTTATAAATATTCAGCTCTTGGTGCAATAGCTGTTACACTCTTACGCAAAAATGCATAAATACAAAATTTACTACGGTTATATATTATATTAAATTTAGTAATACGAAAATAATATGACGCCATCTTAATTCTGACGTAATCACCATGGCAACTGAGAATCATTAACTGTCATGGTATATCATTGAATTAATAACGTATGATAGGATTTAATAGAATGAAGAAAACTTTTATTAATATATTTTTAAGTTTTGATTCGATTTTCATAAAATTTTAAATGATTCGACAAAATTCTACATTGATTATTTAAATTGAATTTCAAACCATTCGAGTGGGTAGTTTTTCCACTGTCATATGCAAACAGCCGGACTGATAGATCAGATGTCGACTATAGGGCTACGTATTTTTGTAATGACGAACGCACGTAAAAAAAGGTATAAATCTCCTGCCATAACATAAATTCAAGCACGATTACGGTCAGGAATATTTCTTCTAAGAATGAAAATCCGATACGCTTCGCAAAAATATTTTTAACATTATTTATAATTAAAATAATTATATTATAATTAAATATTTTATACCACTTATCTATAATTTTTTAAACATATCTTTAAAAAAAAACAACACCTTATGGCTTGTTAGACTAATAAAAAAAAATAAGGTTTGTGATTTTTATAGATTTAAAGTAATTTTTATAGATTTTCAAAAAAAACTTTTTATTTTGTAAGAATATGTCCAAAATATTTTTTTAAGTTTATAAAAAGTACTTTTTTCTTATAGATATTGAAAAACCTACTACGCTTTCTAAAAATACGTCTGAAATATTTTTAAGTTCATCAATAAATAATAACTATTATGAAAACGCATAAAAAAGTTAATTGAGAATTTTTAAAAAAGGAAACGAATTTTCTTCTATGGATAAAACTTATCCGGCAAAATCATAATGTAATATTATTTATACTCAAATTTATAGAAAATAACGAATTTGTTTTTTAGGAGACTTCTGAATAAAAAACGATATTTTTGCATCGTTAAAAATAATGAAACGAATCTTTTAAAATTTCTTATTAAAATACTTTAAATTAACAAAGTTAAAGAAAATTGTATCAGTGCAAAAGTGTTTTTAACTAGATAATTTTAAACAATGGCTTTATTATTTTGCTGATAAAACTGTTTTCCAATGTCCCTTTTAGACATTAATTTAAATGTAAATTTTCTGCAATTTAATTTACTCTGGAAAAAGTTTCAATTAAGAATTTCTCCTATTTTTAGTAGAATTAATTTTAAAGAGTTCATTTTACATATGTTTTAAAGATAAATTAAATATTCTTATGAGATTTAAGGTTGTTTTCAAGTTCTTTGCTCCACATTCCACAACGTGAAATTTTCTGACGCATATTCTGATCCATTTTTAAATGAGTTCGTAATTATATAAAAACTTAGCACTTATAGTCGTTCTGTCATCCGTCCGTCTGCCTGCATAGTTAAAAGTTTGCAGCATTCTGTCCAGTCATTCGACCTTTTTTTGAAAAAACGGTTTCATAACAGTAATTTAACTATATTCTGACCATAAAATGGCCAATAATATGGTCAGAATATTGTCAAATTACGGTTATGTAACCGTTTTAGGAAAAGAAAAAACGGTGAAATGCTGGACAGAATGTTGCAAATTTTTAACAGTGTGAATACAACAGCGCAAAAACTACCCAACCGAATGGTTTGATATTTTATTTGTATAGTCGTTGCAGAATTTTGTCGAGTCATTTCAAATTTTATGAAAATCGAATCAAAATTTAAAAATACATTAATAAAAGTTTTCTTCATTCTATTAAATCTTATCCAACGCAATTAATTCAAGGATTTTCCATGATAAGTAATGATTCTAGGTTGCCATGGTGATTACGTCCTATTTAAGATGGAGCCAAATTATTTCAGTATTACTCAATTTAATATATATAATCGTAAGAAAAATTTGTATTCGTCCATTTTTGCATAAGAATGCAACAGCTATTGCACCAAGATCTGTATATTTATAAATTTACTTATAGTACGAACGCACCTTATTTGCCACGTTTGACGCACAATTTTAGACTTGTAAAATGTGAAGGCATAAGTGGCAGGGCTGACTATTAAAGCGATTCGAAATCGAAATTATTTGTCTGTTTTTTGATAAATAAATTAGTTATTGAGTTTTAAGCGATTTTGGTCACATTTTCTTTATTCTCGAGTGTCTCGTATGGAAATTCGGATCAAAACTTTAACTGTGACAGTATTTTGTTAAAGATCAAGCTTCATCGAAAAATGGAAAACTTTTGATCACAAAGTTTCTGATTAAAAATACATATGAACAAAAATGAATTAAAAAATGTGTGAGAAAGTTGCACTTTCTTTTCTTTCTTTGTTGTTCTTTTTTTTTAATGAATAATTGAAAAAATAATGAAAGAAAAAAATCGGAGCGTTTCTGTGTAGTTCTTACATCATCAGTTTTCGCAACACGAAATGTAAATTTTTCTGATGTTATCAATTCTCAAATAAACATTTTTATCTACGAACTGAATTTATAAAAGCATAAATAACAAAATAATGTTTATTTTAATATTAATGTTACAGCTGTTAATTTAGCGTGTTTGTCTGTTAAATATGTTTAATGGTTGAACATGAAAATGTTTATTTATGAGTTGACAGTATCCGATAAACCGATATATCTTGTTGAGAAAACTGATTCAAAATAGACTCAAAAATGACGTGGTTAAAAAAAAAAAAAGGCACTTTCTTTTTTAGAAATTCTTCTTTACCTCGGAAATCTGTTTGTTTCTGGGATATCTGTAGAACAAAACTGTTTTTATTGCATTTTCTTGAAAGTTTCATCGATCCAGTAACACTACTGTTTTTTTTATATATAGCGTATAGTGGTCGTTACGAGATAAATAATAGACTTTTCTTACTATTATAACCAAAAAATTTATCATTTTTGGCATATTTTACATATTAATTAAAACTTAGCATTGGTATTTTCTGAAGTTATACTTTAAAAAAAAGCATTAATTTCTTTCTGTCCTTTCTTTCTCTTTCTTTTTCCAAGCTTTTGTTATCATACAGTTTTGTTTGTTTGTATGCGGTAATCAAATCTTGTTACTCATTTTTCACACATCTAATATTGTCATAGGGTTGAAATTTGGAATATATATGTATTAATGAAGGCAATACATATCCTTAAAGGGCAACGGTTGTGTTTCTAGAGAGAGATCAGTATAAGCTTCAACAATGAGTATTTGTTGAAAAATACTAACGGCAGAGCTACCACAATAGTGCCATATTTTGGCCAAATTGGTGAAATATCGCCGAATTTGGGGATAAAAATAAGCATTTAAAAAATATATTTTTTTATAAATTTTTGTGAATTTTAATGAAAGTATGTTCGTTTTTAAATGGAAAAAGTGAAAGAAAAAACCGGAGCGTTTCAGAGTAGTTTTTATAGTATATTAATAAGTTTTCTGGACATGAATTATCGATTTTTCTGATGTTATCAATTCTCAAGTAAAAATGTTCATCTACGAACTGAATTTATACGTGCAGAAATAACAAAATAATGTTCTTTTTTAATATTAATGTTACTGCTGTTAATTTAGCGCGTTTTACTGTTAAATATGTTTATTGGTTGAATATAAAAATGTTTATTTAAGAACTGACTGTATTCTAAAAACCGATATTTCGTGTTGAGAAAACTGATTCTCTCTGAAACTCTGTAAAATCGACTCGAAAATGATGTGGTTAAAAAAAAAAAGCTTTTTTTTTTTTTTTCAGAAATTCTTCTTTACATCGGAAATCTGTTTGCTTCTGAGATATCTGTAGAACAGAACTGTTTTCATTACATTCTCGTGAAGGTTTGATCGATTCAGTAAAACTCCTCTTTTTTTAAAATAGCGTTTAGTGGTCGTTGCGCGATATCGGTCACATTCCTTTTAAAATGCGTAGTTGTATAGTCGAAGTAGTGTAAGTGACGTATCAGAACAGAGTGATGTAATAAAATAAATGCATCTGCAGTTAATAATAATATATATTTTGTCTAATTAAGTTGAATCAAAGAAACTGCTACTTCTATTTTCAACTGTAATAATTATTGGCTCTCTCATTTTCGAAACGAAGTGACGTATTTCTATAAATAAACAGCAATTAGTTATTAAAATATTCTCTGACGATCTCGGAAAAGTTTGAAAGTACTAAGAAGTTTTAAATAAAATGTATATTTTTTAACTTGTAACATCTCTTTTATTATTTTAGTCTCCTTGTAAGTAAAAGAGTAAACTTTTTAAATTTCATACAATATATTTTACGTTTGAATCAAGATGAAATATTGCGTTTCGACTTATGATATTATTAGTAAATATATATATATATTTTTTTTTTACAAAACACTCTTTTATAATCATTCAATGGTCATCTTGAAAAAGAGTGCCTACTTTTTTGACTGCTATTGATGCTTTTACCCAAAATCTCCCATAACAGTACATTGATTTGATGTGGGCAACGAACTCAATTATGAAAAATTCCCTGCTTTTTTATGCTTCGTAGTAAACCCAAGCAAATGATTTTGTTTTAAATATTTTATTTTTGCTGTGCTTATTCTTTTTTTAAGAAGAAAAAGCAGGAAATAAAAATTAAAATACTTATTAAGTTGTCTTTTTATGATTTCTAAATTGTTTACTCACTGTATAATAGTAAACTAGACAACAGGAATTCTGCTTTTTCAGAATTTAGTGTCGCCCTTGATGAATATATATATATATATAAAATAAAAATTCTCCCCCATTTATCTTAGTAAAACTATTCCAAATTCTTTATGTCTACCCTTTTTTACCTATGTTTAATAATATCTTAAATATATTTTGTCTTTTATTTCATGCGTTTAAACTTGCGTATTCTTTAATATTCTAAAAACCTTAATCCATTCGTAACTTACTTCTTAAAACCACTAAATTACTTTCTTTTATTTTATTCCGAGACAATTCTTTTTCTTTCAATGTTTTCAATATTTTTGTTCGATGATGTTCAATATCCCACAATTCCTTCCAAGCTTCCCGCCAGCATTTGATTGCGTTACAATACTGACACCGAGAATAAAGAATTCATTATCGACATCACCCTTCCCATCGAATTGTAGCCTGTCTCCTGCCCCATCCTCCCGGCTATTTTAAGGGGGTTGGTTTTAGGTAGATTTCGTATGAAATACTACCTATCGGCGTCGTTCCTACGTTGGAATTTCTGAAAATTTTTTGCAGATCTACACCGATCATGACTCCTAGAGCCCAAAACCACCCTCAGTAAAAAACTTTATCTATCTATCTATTTATCTATCTATCTATGTATCTATCTATATATATATCACTTTCTTCTGGACACGATAACTTCCACAATTCTGCACTAATCTCTTCCAAACTGATACATAAAATCAAGGGGCATAAAATCTCGGTCAAGTTCGTTAATGGGCAAAATCGGACCAAGGGGATGGAAATAGGGAGGTGTTTTGTGAAAACCGAAAAAACCCCATAACTTCTTAAATTTTGTACATATCGAATCAGTTTAAAGTTTTTATTACTTCAAAAAATAGGGCCAAAAATTTATGTATCACAGATTTTTGATAAATCTAAAAATGGGCTCAAGAGGCGCAAAAAATTGGGTTTTGGGGAGAAAAAATTCATAACTTCGTCAATTCTCAAGATATCAAATCCAATTAATTTTATCATGAATCTCCTTAACATTATCTATAACTTTTATATTCACAAGTTTTTGATAGGACCAATTCGTACCGCAAAAAAAATTAAAAACAAAACAAAAAGTCCTTCCGGCCAGTGCCGGGAGGAAGAGGTAGCTTTCATAATCCTTATTTAAAAAAAGCCAACTTATATCATGCAAACACACGAAGCTCAATTTAGTGGAAACCGAATATAGGAGATTCGATACTAATTTTTATCAATATAATGAATGAGAATTTCGCGAAATTAGTCAGCTTTATCCAAGCTGCTTTTCTTTAAAGTAACTTATATTTGGCTGCCAAATTCGGCAATTTCTTAAAGTGCCTGTCATTTTAAGACAACATGGTGGATGAGGCTAAGCAGTGAACTTGGTCGAGACCTTAGTAATTGCTGTGCACATGCTCACTCACATCGGAATCGATTAATATATAGGAGTGCTGTCGCATGCAAAAAATCAGATTTTTCAAAATGTCACCCACAATAGAAATTGAAACTGCTATATCTGAGCCATTTTTTAAGGTAAAGACAAACAAAAAATGCTCCTGAATCCTTATATCAAGATCAAATACTTAAGAAAGAAACCTTTTTCAATTTCTAATTTTTTTACACCTCACTTTAAATATATATATATTTTTTTAATTTAATGGCCGCCATTTTGAAACAAGATGGCTGATGAATCTGGCCAGCGAACTTGGTCGAGGTGTTGATGTATACTATCCACATGCCTTCTTACATCGAAATAGGCGAATACGCGTGTTATCGCGTGACAAATACAAGATCGTTTCAAAATGTTAGCCATGCTAGAAATTCAAAGAGCTATAAATCAACCATTTTTTAAGATATCAACAAAAGAACAAATTTTCAGAAACAAAAACTGTTCCGGAATCTTTGTATCAAGACCAAACACATAAAAAAAATCTTTTTCATTTTCCAATTTTTTAATACGTCATTTTGAATTTTAAATTTAATTTTTTTTAAATGGCAACCCTTTTGAAACAAGATGGCGAATGAAGCTGGCCAACGAACTCGGTCGAGACATTGGTATGTACTATGTACAAACCAAGTTACATCCAAATAGGTTCATAAATACGCCTGTTATCGCGTGACAAAAATCAGGTCGTTTTAAAATGTCAGCCACAAGAGAAATTCAAAATGCTATTACTCAGCCATTTTTTTTTAGATATAGACGAAAGAAAAACTGTTCCGGAATCTTTGTATTAAGGTCAAACACATACAAAAAAAATCTTTTTCATTTTCCAATTTTTTGGTATCTCATTTAAATTTTTTTATTTTTTAATTTTTTTAAATGGCCGCCATTTTGAAACAAGATGGCGGATGAAGCTGGCCAACGAACTCGGTCGAGATATTTGTATGCACTATGCACACACCAAGGTACATCCAAGTCGGTTCATAAATACGCCTGTTATTACGTAAGAAAAATCAGGACGTTTCAAAATGTCAGCCACGCTAGAAATTCAAAATGCTATAACTCAGCCATTTCTTAAGATATAGACGAAACAAAAACTGCTCCCGAATCTTTTTATCAAGGTCAAACACATAAGAAGAAAATATTTTTTTCAATTTTCAATTTTTGGTACCACATTTCAAATTTAAATTTTTCTTAAAAATTTAAATGGCCGCCATTTTTAAACAAGATGGCGGGTGAAGCTGGCCAACGAACCCGGTCGAGACATTGGTATGTACTATGTATAAACGAAGTTACATCCAAATCGGTTCATAAATACGCCTTTTATCGCGTGACAAAATTCAGGACGTTTCAAAATGTCAGCCACGCTAGAAATTCAAAATGCTATAACTCAGCCATTTTTTAAGATATAGACGAAACAAAAACTGCTCCGGAATCTTTGTATAAAGGTCAAATACATAAGAAAAAAATATTTTTCCATTTTCAATTTTTTGGTACCACATTTCAAGTTTTAAATTTTTTTAAAAACTTTAAATGGCCGCCATTTTGAAACAAAACGGCGGATGAAGCTGGCCAACGAACTCGGTCGAGACATTGGTATGTACTATGTACACACCGAATTACATCGAAATCGGTTCATAATTACGGGAGTTACAGTGTGACATAGGTCAGATATATATATATATATCAATTTTGAACGGAGGGTGGTTTCGGGGTCTGGGGGTCATGATCGATGAAAATATACCAAAATTTTTTGAAATCGCTTTCCTCCGAACGGCTGCAATAGGTAGCTTTTTTGTAAAGAAAGCTACCTAAAAGGGCGTTTGAAGAAGAAAAAAATCCATAACTCCGTCAATTCAAAAGATATAAAATCCCCATGAATTTATCATATATCTTGTTAATACTGTCTACAACATCTATAGACAAGTTTTGGATAGGACCAATTCTTACACCAAAAACAAATTAAAAAAAGTCCTTCCGGCCAGTGCCGGGAGGAAGAGGTAGCTTTCAAATTCCTTATTTTTAAAAAGCTAGCTTATGTTATTCAAACACACGAAGCTCAATTTAGTGGAAACCGATTATAGAAGATTCAATACTAATTTTTATCAATACTAAATCCTTATGAATGAGAATTTCGTGAAATTAGTCAGCTTTATCCAAGCTGATTTTATTTAAAGTTATATTTGGTTTCCAAATTCGGCGACATGTGAAGTGCCTGCCCTTTTAAGACAACATGGTGGATGAGGCTAACCAGTGAACTTGATCGAGACCTTAGTAATTCCTGTGCCCACGCTCTCTCACATCGTAATCGGTTGATATATATGAGTGCTGTCGCAGGCAAAAATCAGATTTTTCAAAATGTCACCCACATAATGAAATTCAAACTGCTGTATCTGAGCCATTTTTTTAGATAAAGACAAAACAAAAAATGCTCCGGAATCCTTATATCAAAGTCAGATAATTAAGAAAGAAACCTTTTTCAATTTCTAAATTTTTTGCACTTCACTTTAAATATATATATTTTTTAATTTAATGGCCGCCATTTTGATTCAAGATGGCGGATGAAGCTGGCCAGTGAGCTTAATCGAGACATTGCTATATACCATCTAAATGCCTTCTTACATCCAAATAGGTTAATAAATACGCGTGTTATCGAGTGACAAATATAAGATCGTTTCAAAATGTCAGCCATGCTAGAAAATTCAAAGTGCTATAACTCGACCTTTTTTTAAGATGAAGACGAAAAAAAACTGACCTGAAATCTTTGTATCAAGGTCAAACACATAAAAAAACCTTTTTTATTTTCCAAACCTCATTTTAAATTTTAAATAATTTTTTTTAAATGTTCCCTTTTGAATCACAATGGCGAATGAAGGTTGCCTACGAACTCGGTCGAGACATTGGTGTGCACTATGTACACGCCAAGTTACATCCAAATCGGTTCATAAATACGCCTGTTATCGCGTGACAAAAATCAGGTCATTTCAAAATGTCAGCCACAATAGAAATTAAAAATGCTATAACTCAACCATTTTTCTAGATATAGACGAAACAAAAGTTGTTCCGGAATCTTTATATTAAGGTCAAACACATAAGGAAAAATTCTTTTTCTATTTTTTGATACCTCATTTTAAATTTAAAATTTTTAAATTTTATTTAAATGGCCGCCATTTTGAAACAAGATGGCGGATGAAGCTGGCTAACGAACTCGGTCGAGACATTGGTATGTACTTTGTACATACAAGGGTACATCCATATCGGTTCATGAATAGGCCTGTTATCGTGTGACAAAAATAAGGACGTTTCAAAATGTCAGCCACGCTAGAAATTCAAAGTGCTATAATTCAGACATTTTTTAAGATATAGACGAAACAAAAACTGCTCCCAAATCTTTGTATCGAGGTCAAACACATAAGGAAAAAGTATTTTTCAATTTTCAATTTTTTGGTATCACATTTCAAATTTTAAATTAAAAAAAAATGTAAATGGCCGCCATTTTGAAACAAGATGGCGGATGAAGCTAGCCAACGAACTCGGTGGAGACATTAGTATGTACTATGTACGCACCAAGTTTCATATAAATCGGTTCATAAATACGCCTGTTATCGCGTGACAAATATCAGGTCGTTTCAAAATGACAGCCACAATAGAAATTCAAAATGCTATAACTCACCCCTTTTTAAAGATATACACAAAACAAAAACTGCTCCGGAATCTTTGTATCAAGGTTAAACACATAAGAAAATAATATTTTTCAATTTTCATTTTTTTTTTGGTATCACATTTCAAATTTTAATTTTTTTTTAAAGAATTTAAATGGCCGCCATTTTGAAACAAGATGGCGGATGCAGCTGGCCAATGAACTCGGCCGAGACTTTGGCATGTACTATGTACACACTGAGTTTCATCTAAATCGGTTCATAAATACGCCTGTTATCGCGTGACAAATATGAGGTCGTTTCAAAATGTCAGCCACGCTAGAAATTAAAAGTGCTATAACTCAGCCATTTTTTAATATATAGACAAAACAAAAACTGCTCCGTAATCTTTGTATCAAGGTCAAATACATAAGGAAAAAATATTTTTCAATTTTTAATTTTTTGGTACCACATTTTAAATTTTAAAAATTTTTTAATTTTTTAAATGGCCGCCATTTTGAAACAAGATGGCGGAAGAAGTTGGCCAACGAACTCGGTCGAGACATTGGTATGTACTATGTACACACCGAGTTTCATCCAAATCGGTTCATAAATACGAGAGTTACAGTATGACAAAGATCAGATATATATATATATATATGGATATATATATATATATATCAACTTTTGAACGGAGGGTGGTTTCGGGGTCTGGGGGTCATGATCGATGAAAATATACCAAAATTTTTTGAAATCGCTTTCCTCCGAACGGCTGCAATAGGTAGCTTTTTGTAATGAAAGCTACCTAATACATAGCGGGTGAACAAAAAAATCATCTTAGTAAGGGTGTATTCAAATCCAAACTGCTTATTTTCTGACTCATTTTACAATTCATTTTTACTCTCAAAGGCTTCCAATTGGTACCTTTTCTTACTTAGAAACTATATAATGTACCGTAATGGTCAATTTTTTGATAGAGGCAGAATATATTTTAAAACATGCTGTCAAAGTGGGTCTTTTGAACATATTTTCCCGAAGCGGATTGTGTTGGAAAAGTCATCGTATTAAGGGAGTATTCAAATCCAAACTGCTTATTTTCTGATTCATTTTTAAAGTCATTTTTGCTCTCACACGCATCCAATTGGTAGATTCGCTTATTCAGAAACTATATAATGTACCGTAATGATCGATTTTTTGACAGAAGTAGAATACATTTCAAAAAATGATGTCAAAGTGGGCATTTTGAACGGAATTTCCCGAAGCGATTGTGTTAGAAACGAAAAATATTGTCTTACTGAGAAAATAATTGTTTATATATCAAGTTTTAATTAATTGAACGAAAATTAAAAACACAGGTCGCTTATAAATCTCTTCAAAAATCACGTTCACAAGTTTCATGTTTTTTTTTTTATTATTATTATTAAAAATGAATCTGGAGTTATGCCAGAAAATTTCGAGTTGTTGAGCATGGAAAAGTATTTTTTTGAATACTGCCCTAACATGATTCTGATAAAACCAGTTATTATATAAAAATGAAATAAAAACTCGTCAAAAGCGGCCAGATAAAATTGTTAAAGTGGGTTTATCTCTAATCATGATTTGGTTTTTTGTTTGTGAAATTAGTATACTTAACTTCGAAATCTACCTCCGCCTGTAGGCCGGGCCGGCAGGGATTTTATTTACACTTGTAATGTAGTTGTTCGTGTAGTTGTAATGCAAACTGTGTTAGTTTATAATAGCTCCATGTTTTATCAAAATTCATTCATTTAATATTTTTTTCAAAATAGCACGTACTTTAATTACATTTTTTTCAGTTATTATGGGAAAACGGCAACAAAAAGATATAATTACTATTTTCCAACTATTTTTCCTTTACTTTCTACAGAAATGGAGTACTTGAGTTGCCAACATTAAACAAATGGCACCAAAAATTTACAAAAAAAATTAATGTATCAAAAATAAATTGAGATGCAGTTTTCAAACAAATTGCATTTAAAAGTACTTTTTTTTCCAATACTATAGTAAAAAAATTGAAAATGTTAGATGCTTAGAAGTTTAAAAAATTACAGTAGAGTATTTAACTGTTCATTGATACATCTGCTTTGTTTTACGACTTACTTCTACAACTGAACGTTATTTTTTAGAGACGACACTATAATTGCTAGCCGATGGAAATAGCATATCGGGGACTAATAAATTAATATTTAACTATCAATAGATAAAAGTTTATTTTTCTTTATATTGCAAAATTTTGTATTTATAATTTATTTTCTACTAAGTCTTTAAAATGTTTCATTTTTGCAGCTTCACAGCGCTTTGGTATATTTTGGCAATTACTAGCTCAAAATTAAATCTATTTTTTTTTTTTTTCAACTCCCATACAATTTACGAATTGCAGAGAATATTTGGCGATTTATCACCTGGGGCGGACTAATTGGAAAATGCCTTATAATTAATGTATTAGCCTGAATTGCTGGACGCGACAGCTTAGGGTAAGAAAGAAAGCTGCCATCTGAGACAAGATACTCTTATAATTTAAGTTATTTAATTTGTCGGAAAAGGGAAAAATTGTGTAATTCGAAATGACTTACAGCAATCGCAGGGAACAGGGAACAGTGTTTTTCTGAGAAACGCCTTAAATAATAAGAAAACAAAATCACACCACATATAATGGAAGCTAAAATGGTATGCATCGGCTGGAAAAAATATTCACAGAACTACAAATTTTTTCTATCGATAATCGATAATAACTCCCCCAAATTTGCCCTCCGGGGCACTTTTCTAAGTTTTGTGGACGTCATTCATGCCCCCGGGTTACAAATTTGGGGGAAGGGGCTGAGGAGCTGCATAGCATGAATAAGTGGTCACAGGACTTTCCAACAATATGTTACGTGGTGGGCCGGCAAAATTTAGAAAAATGCCCCCCTTTGGGTCTACTTTCGCCCCTCCTGGAATACATCATCCCCTCTCTCTTTGAAATACCGTTTGCAGAAATGTGTTACTGTGCACGGTGACTATATAGAAAAGGACTAATACAATGTAGCAATTTCATAAATTTCACTCAATTATTTCTATGTGAGGGCAAAAACTTATTGATGCATCGTCGTATTTAACATGAATGCTGAAGTATACCGTAGATAATGGATGAATCAATTATTATTTTTTTATGCATAACAATATATTTCAACTGTTACTTTAAAGAACCATCTCACAGAGCAGTATTTACCCCGAAAACCTGGCCAAAAATTCAAAAATTAAAATTTGCTCAAAAATTGTAAAAAGCGTATTTTCTAATAGATGACTAAGTGGTGCATCGATCTATGTATACTGCAGAAGCATGAGGCATATCCGGCAGCTCCCAGCCTCAGATGAAGAGGAGGGTTTTTTGCGAGAAGAAGAGCTTTATTGTTACGTTTCAAATTTGTTATTATGTTTCATTATGTTTAAATGTATATTTTTTGTGACTTCATGAATTTTTGAACTCAATAGCTTTATTAATAATATAATTAAAAAAAATAAATAAGTTTTTCACACTTTTTATCTCTAATTTAGATATATTGATTTAGATATATAGCTTTGTAAAGGTGTGCCATGTCTTGCCGGGCCATTTTTGTAGTATATATAATATTGCTTATAGTTTTAAAAGCCAATTTTTATATATATAAAAAATTCGCATATAGCTGCCATTATCGAATATAAATTGCTTTGGCAATCTCTTAATAACACTCAAAACCAGAATCTCTGTACTACAACTCAACTTAAGGACTGAACTTTGCTAAATACTAAATGCAATTAATATATATATTAATAAACTGGTTTATACAAATTAAATTTAACAAATAAAAAAACCCGGCTGCGTAAAAAGCAAACTAACAAATTATTTCTCATCAATGTGGAACTATTTTTTATATTACCAACCTATTTTTTTTTTTTTATTTACTTGTATCGATGATTTTTAAGTTTTGTTTAATTGTTAGTTCCTATCTATAAACACTGTTTTGATGAGGCTGTTTAGATGTCTATGAAGGTTAGAGTTGCAGTAAAGATAAATATCATACTTACACAATTTCCAGGTTGTGTAATATTTAAACGGAGTTCTTGACTGTAAAATAGTCAATGAAACATCGTCTTCATTTTGAAAACCTATCCAATGATATGCCACTCAATAGGGTGCGCAAAATTTTTTTTTCGTCTCTACCGCCATTTTGTATTTTATGACCCCCATTTTGAATTTACAAAAACAAAATCTAGCCTATAACCATCGGACGGTTAAGACGAATCAATAGAGACCTCATTCATTAAAATCCATTCAGCCGTCGGGATGTTTCGAGGGTATAAGGAAACCCACACACCCAGATACGCGTGAATCACATAACACTTCTTGGCAGTCGGTAATAATTGAAACTTTACACATAATAAGATTAACCACCCTGAGTTAAACATTACTTGTAAGTAAGACAACTCTTTCCCCAATTACTTTCCTCTTATAAATAGTAAAACGTTAAGTAACCTTTGTAGTCTATTATATATTAATTTTTTTAATTAAATGCATAGATTGATGTGTATATAACATTAATTAAGGCTCCTGTCCCTGCCGGGGAAGACACTCACGAGCGAATGCTAATCCTATAGGGAGGGATTTTTCTAATATCTCGTTTGCTTTTCGACATTTTTATTTTTATTTATTTATTTATTTATTTTTTTGCATTGGATAGTCTCTACATCGCATTTTTTATTTACTTTTTCGATTTTGGTCGCAGATATTTTTAATAAAGTTACTTTCACTTTCAAAACCGGCTCTGAAAATTAAAGTGTCATTCTAAAAAATATCTGGAACCAAAATCAAAAAAGTAAAAAAGGTGCTATGTACAGACTGATCTCGGCTATCCAATCTAAAAAAAAAAAAAAAAATAAAAAATAAAAATGTGGAAGTGCAAACGAGATATTAGAAAAATCCCTCCCCATAGGATTAACATTAGCTCGCGAGTGTCTTCGCCGGCAGGGACAGGAGCCTTAAGTGTATTTACTAGTTGTAAGTCAACGGCAATAATTTTATCTGTAAAATACATGACAAATAATTTTAATAAATGAAAATTAAAATTATAGTGCTATATTCACTTGAGTTAAATAATTAAAATATACATAAATCACAAATAATTGTAGAAAAATTACTTTTAGGTGGATAGATATAATATAAATATATTTAAAATACAAATTTAAAATATCTCAAAATACATCAGAAAAACCAAGCACGTTTCCAACCATTACAAGAGCGTCTTCATTAGGATTTAAATGTTGTTATTATTTTCTTTCAGCTTATTCGAGAAATGTCCATAAGAAAAACATTGTAATTTAAATTTATTCTTACAAATAATTACCAGGAAGCAATCATAAGATAATCAGTTGAAATAATTGCTAATAAAAGTACAGCTTGTAACGATGCACTGTCATACGATATCCATGGTGTATGGAGATATTTGCTGCATAATACAGTGGTGGTCAAAATTATAAGGACAAGGCAAAAATCGCCAAATCTTGGCTACATTTGGCCGGAAACTTACGCAAATTTAATGGATGGAAACTAAAAGAAAATGAAGAATATTTTTATAAGTTTTTATGGAAATATGTGGAAAATCCATATTCATAAATTGTATTATGGATTAATACAGCCATCTGGTATGGACAAAATTATAAAAACAACTGTATTTGTGTGTTCTAAAAATTAAAATTTGCATGTTTTTTGCTCTGCACACGGAACTCAGCGACGATATAAATGCGTAGTAAGTGTTTGGGATCGTCATATTCTGTTTTTCAGTCATACCGCTAGGTACAAAGCTTTCGGAGTTTGAGAAAGGGAAAGTGGATGCATTTAAAAGTTCAGGACTTTCTGTACGCCAAATTGCGACAAAGCTTAATAGATCAAGAATGGTTATTTACAATTATCTTAAAAATCCCGGTAAATATGGGCGGCAAAGACATACACGTAGGCCATCTTCTGTTTCTGTACGGGAGAAAAGAATAATAATAAGGCAATCTTGCTCCAAAAAACAAACGTCAACAGAAATAAAACGTGAATTGAACTTAGAATGCAGTGCTCGAACTGTTCGACGTGTTTTACAAAAAGAAAAAAAGGTTCGCTATGGTAAATATATGTCACGACCGCCTCTTACAAAAGTTCATAAGAGACTCAGAATGGAGTTTGCCAAAAAAAATGCATTACTATGGGAAAAAAGTGGGATGATGTTGTCTTTTCAGATGAGAAAAAGTTTAATTTGGATGGACCAGATGGTTTTCGCTACTTCTGGTATGATCTCCGTAGAGAAAAAGAAATTTTCTCAAAGCGTGCATTTGGAGGTGGCTCAATAAAGGTCTGAGGTGGTTTCGCAACTGGTGGAACTACTCCAATAGTTTTTGTGCAGGCTAGAATGAATTCTGAGAGTTATGTTGATGTATTGTGCAATAATCTTTTACCGGAAGCACCGTTAATAACGAGTGGAGACTATTTTTTCCAGCAGGACAATGTCTCAGTACATGTTTTCCAAACTTTAAAATCGTGGTTTGATGCTAATTTCGTGAAACTACTTCTTTGGCCGGCCAGAAGCCCTGATCTGAATCCAATGGAAAATCTGTGGGGTATTCTGGCACACGAAGTATACAAAAATGGTATACAATATGAAAATAAGCAAGAACTCATGTCCTCCATCGAAAAAGCATGGTCAAAAATTTCCAAGAATGTTTTTAAGGAACTGTCAAACTTTATGACGTCAAGACAGATCAAAGTGATTGAGAAGGAGGGGGAGTTATTAATTATTAGTGTGTTTCAGGCAAAAACATTCATTGTCCTTATAATTTTGTCCAATTTTTACAATGGCATATTTTGTTAATTATGCCAAAACATTCATATTTTGCATTTTCCAATGTTTTGCATTCTATAATGATTTCTAGCATAAAAAAGCATTTTATGTATAAATTTCACTTTATTTAGTTCAGAAATAATTTTTTTCTGTGCAATTTTTAATTGTTCTTATAATTCTGACCACCACTGTAGATGAAAGCTCGTTCAGTTGAAAATTTGAATAACTTTATCTGGCATCTCAGCTGATGTACAACATTTAAATTTAAATTACAATAGATTAATTTTTAACACAATTATTCTAATTGGTAAATAAATCATATTAGATGTAAATCTACATCTAATATGATTTATTTACCAATTAGAATAATTGTGTTAAAAATTAATCTAGTGTAATTTCGTATCCAGCGTTTTCTGGAGTTCCATTACCTGAGATTTATGCTGTTGAGCTGAACCATGTTTCAGACCAGATGCTATAATAATTAAGGTTAGCTGGGTGAGAAAGTTCCACTAGATTCGTCCGAGATAGCTCAGATGGCAGAGCACTGGCGGCTTCAGCCAGGAGGTCACTGGTTCGAATCCTGGTCCGGACATTAAATTACAATGTTTTCTTCTGGACAATTCTACATGCCTCATATGCATGGTGCATAGATCGATGCACCATTTAGTCTTTTATTAGAAAATACACTTTTTACAATGTTTGAGCAAATTTTATTTTTTAGATTTTTTGGCCAGATTTTTGGGACAAATACTCCACTGTGCGACGGTTCTGTAAAGTTCCAGTTGAAATATATTGTTATGTATAAAATAATAATAATAATTAATTCATCCCTTATCTAAGGTAAGCTTCAGGGTTAAGGGGGCTGGTCACTCAGCTTCCAATTTTTAAAGTCTATGGGCGTTTGATGCATTCGTATTTTTGAAATATCCCCTCGGGAATTAATAAAAAATTACAATTTAATGAATTATTAATTTAAATTACAATGTTTTCTTCTGGACGATTATCGAATAAGCGCAAAGAAAATAACAACATTTAAATCCTACTGCAGGCGGCCTTGTAATGGTTTAAAACGTTCTAGGTTTTTCTGATGTCTTTTCAGATATTTTAATTTTATATTTTAAATATCTTTATATTATATTTATGCACCTCTTAGTAATTTTTGTACAATTATTTGTGCTTTATGTATATTTTAACAAATAATTCTGGCCAGAATTGTGCTTCAAATACTCCTCGGAGCACAAAATGTTAAACTAACATCCACGGAAGATAAAAAAAAAAAATTAAAGCTTATACAAGCATACTGCTTTTCTTATTTATTCATTTAAAATAACAGAACATTTAGTTTGAACTTTCACCGGAATAAAATGTCTGCACCTAAAGTTTCACGGGAATCCATAGAAGTGTAACCGACAAACACACCTGGAGTTTTAAAGCACTTTAGATAAAGCTTATTTCGTAATTTGCTTATTTTTTGTCTATATCTGCTAAACATTTTATTCACGAATATATACTATATTAGAATATTTATTGCCTTTTTTTCCACTAAATGATACAAGGAGTATCCAACTCTAAAAGATTTTTTTTTTTTTTTTTTTTTTTTTTTTACATTTAATACATATATTTTTGATTAACTATTAGCAACACAAATTAATCGGGTGTTCCAATTCTAAAACTTTTCTTTTATCTCATACATGTTAATATTTCAAAAAGATGTTACACTTGTTAATACAGTAGAACCCTTTTAACCGAAACTATCGGTTAACCGGAATTCATTTTTAAAGCTTTTTTTTTTTTCTTTTTAAACTATCATACTCTTTGTGTGCAAGCTGTCTTTTCCAAACTACGACTACATATAAATATTTTCGATCCCCTTTCTTAGAGTTCCTTTGAATTTAACTTGAGTTCTCGTAAGCTTCGGAGTTGAACGAAGAAACGAACAAATTAGCAATTCTGAAGCTTTTGAATGTTTTGCAAAACGTTTTGCATGTCTGGAGCAGCAGAAAGACTGTGTTACTGGTGAACTAATAATATTAAAAATCTCCGTGATGGAGCTTCAAAGCAAAGGCAATCGAAACTGCGACAAAGAAAACATTTTTCCCAAACCCTTGTGATATATGAAAAAAGTACTTAATTAAAAATTAAAATTCAGGTAATTTATTCTTGTTTCCATTTTGCTATTGCTTTATTTTTATTAAGCACTTGTTAACATAATAAGAAATATTGCATATTATATATATATATATATATATATATATATATATATATATATATTTCTATTACATAGCGCTAAAAAAGGGCTGTATTGGTAGCTTGCTATTTGGCAGCAGCCAAAGCGACGATTCTCAGTGGTTAAGTTACGGTCACATGTCCCAACGCACTCAGTAAATCAAAATCCAGACAGAGCCTCTCTTTTAACGCAAACCGTTTGAGCAATTCATGAATGGCAATTGCTATTGGTCCGTTTTACGGTGACGCGAGGAATTCAGCGAATCAGCTTTTTGATCCAAGGTTGTATTTAGACACAGGCGAAAACATTTTGTTTACATTTCGATAGCGTGATGCATAGTATATGTTATAGCCTCTTATTATAGTTTTAAATTAATTTAAGGCGTGATTTTCAATACTATAAGCAAAATAAAAGGAGAAGGACCCCAATTTGACACTAACGTGCCATCTAAATTTAAACGGCGTCAATTTTCTGTTCGCTTAGCTTTCTCAATGATGATCAACAAGTCACAGCGCCAAACTTTTGATTAAATGCATTTTTATTTATATTTTCAACAAAATTTTCAATTACTTTTTTATGAATTAAAATATTTGTAAATTTCATATGTTGCTTGCTCGGATCGCATAACGGCCCAACTAAAAATATTTTTTACTGTGTTTTCACTAAGGTTTTAAATTAATTCTGTATCCAAGGTATATTTTTATTTACATTTTCAACAAAGTTTTCCATTACTTTTTTATACATTAAAAATATTTATAAATTTAATACGTTGTAATCGTTTATGATAGTACTCATTCTGGCTAGAGTTGACATAAATAGCGTCGAGCGTTAGCGAGCAGGGCTCTGACCCCCCCAGTTGCATATATTTCTCCTGAATCTTAAAATTGAAGTATTCTCGATTATCCGAAAATTTCGATTTTCTGAAAGAGGGTCGTTCTCAATTACTTCGGATATTCGAGATTCTATTGTACTTCAATGTTTTTCCTTCAGCACTACACCGACATTCACTATCATTTTAAATTTCTGCTACATTATATTTATCAGAGTAAACACGAGTTAATCTCGATCATAATATTTAATAAAATCAATATTATCCTTATTCTATTGCATGTCAGCTGTTTGTGATTCACCTATTTGGCTATATACGAACCACAAGAGCAGCCGATGTACAAGAGAAAACCAAAAAATTGAGAAAACCACACAAAAATCGCTATCAATGAGCCTCTTTACAGGGGAGCATCTCCATTTTCAACTGAAACCTGCAGTTTATTGTCAAAGACATATGTATGAAATTTTGTTCAATTCTATGCATAACTTCATACACTTTTCGATGATACAATAACGAAAATGGTACAAAAATCGTTATTACAGAGCCCACTTCCGACGGAATATCCCGCCCCCCCCCCCCAAAAAAAAACAGCCCCACCAGTGGCCAAGAGGTTCTGCTCTCGAAGCTGGTAGACGGGAGGTGCTGGGTCCGATCCCAATCGCGTCCGTCGGCCTAATCATTCGGAGTTTTCCGTGGTTTTTTCGAACCTTGGATTTCCTTGAGTATATACGGGTTATGATCCCTTATAAAGACCCCCACGGAGGCCTCGCCCCCTTGGGCCTATATCCCTAGTGCAGATAATCGGCCGTCATAAAACAACACCCAACAACCCCCCCGCCCCCCCCCCAAAAAAAAGAGAACTGGGACCTGCTGGCCATAGTTCAAACATACATATGAATTTTTGTTCAATTCTGTGCATAACTTTATACACTTTTCGATAGTACAATAATGAAAATTCCTGTTACACCTGTTTCCACAAAAATTCCTGTTACAGCATTCCCTTCCGTCGGAATACCCCTTGATTTTTTTATACGATATTCTAATACGGAAAGAGTATAATACTAAACTTATTTCATTCATTGATACTTGTAGAAGACAAAAGTCCCTCTCAAATAATATTTTTCTCGTCACTCTTCGACGATTACGCAATTGAAATGTTCTGTTTCTTTTTTCATTAAACCGCTCTGAAATATTCATTTAGAATTATACAGTGCGTATACAATAACATTATTTTCTTTAAAAAAAAAATGAGCAATTTCATTATAAATATTTCTTTAAATTATGACGGTATATTGTCCAGAAACATTTTTTATAATTTAAATGATGGAAGTTTGTAAATTGAACAAATATGTAAATCGGTATATAAACAAATAAATAAAGAAATACAATTTTAGTTATACCTTTGTAGCATGCTAGATTTTATATATAAAGGATCAATAAAGCGTCAATATTGTCTTAATCAGAAATACTTCAAATGAAATACCAATACTGGTTAAATATCGTTTTTTGCATTGGAAATGTCCAATGAAATGATAATTTTTCATAGATATTACCAATGAAATGGCGAAATATTGCTTGCTAATTAATATCGATTGACAAAATGTAATCACCCCCAATTTTTGGAATGATACCAGTATTGGGCAAAATATAATTGATATATATATATATTTGTACTAAGATAAACGCATCTGTTTTATTACTTATCAAATTTCTTCTATGCAAAATTATATTTAAATAAATTTATAATTTAATAATATATATTTCTTTTATTTTAAAATGTATTTTAAAATCAATAAATATAAAAATAACATAAATATTTCCTCATTCAGTATAAAAGAAGCATCATCAAATACTTATTTCAGTATGTATTTATGTAAAAGATTTCGATACATAAAAATTTCTTCAAACGCCTTGTTTTTTTTTTTTTTTGGCGCATCCGCTTTACCCCAGGAACCTTTAATTGTATTCAATCCACCTAAACCCTTCCTTTTAAATATCGTTCCTTTTGTCACCAGTGACAAAATGTAATTATCCAATTTTTGAGTAATATGTCATAGCGATGTTACCAGTATTGTCCACAACATATCCAAAAGTATATTTGTTCAATATTTTTTTATGCTACTAAGAAAAGCATCTTTTTTATTACTTATCAAATTCCTTTATATCCAAAATGATAGTTAAATAAATTTATAATTGAATAACACATATTGCTTTCATTTTAATATGTATTTTAAAATCAATAAATGTATATTTATTGCATTTTGAAATAAATTTTAAAAAATTACATAATTTAGACTAAAGGATTAATTCAAATACACTAACATCAATATTTCTTCATTCAGTAAAAAATAAGCCTTACCAAATGCTTATTTCAGTATTTTTATGTAAAAAATTTCGATAGATCAGAATCCCTTCAAACGCCATGCTTTTCTGGAGCATCAGTTTTCATTAGTCTAAATTACATAATTTGGACCAATGGACTAACTTTAATACACTAACATCAACTCTTCTTCATTCAGTAAAAAAGAAGGATCGTCAAATGCTTATTTCAGAACCTTTATGTAAAAGATTTCTATATATAAATTTTTTTCAAATGCCTAGCTTTTCAGGCGCATCAGTTTTCCCCCAGGAGCCTTTAATTGTATTCAATTTTCCCCAACCCTTCCTTTTAAATACATACCAAATTTCAACCTCTTCCTTATTCGAATATTCAATAACGTCTCCCCAAAAAGGCTATTTTATTCTTCTTTCCTTCTATAAAATCAATATACTACCGCACCAGCCTTACATATTTATCTTTCTTTTTATTGCATATACCTATATCAAGTCATGCTTTTTTGTGGTTTTTCTTCTATTCCGCGTAGAAATCTGAGACTGCCTATTGAATACATATAGCCTATTTAAAAGAGAAGAACATTAAGGAGTTTTCGTTCATTTCTTTAATTTTTTTTTTCAGGAAATCTAGGAAGAGTTGACTACATCGGAGAATTGGACTACGATTTATATGTTCGACCTGATGTGGCAAATCCTAGACACAGAGTATGGTTTAATTTCACCGTAGAAAATGTGCGTGCGGATCAAGTAAGTGCATGTACTTTTCCGTTTCTTTAATTTGTCGTTCAAAGAGGATTTTATATCATGCAAATGCAAATGTGAACACATTATTTACTGTATCCTTATGCTAATAAAGGTTGTTCAATAATCTCTATGTAAAAAATAATCACATGATCATAAATTTCTAATCAATTTTAGGAAGAATCGATGTCTGTTCACTAATGGTACACGAAATGTGATCTATTTTTCAGTAATAGGGGATGTAAGAATGTTCAAATAATTTTTAAATTTATATTTAACCCTTAAATGTCCAGGGTAAAATACGTTCTAGCAATTGCGTAATTCAGAGAATCGGAATTCATACCAGAAAAATATAAATAGTAAATTTCAGTTATTTTAATAACGAAATGTCTGTCTTTTAAATAAATCAAAAATTTCCATTTTAAATTTCTCGTGTAAATACGGAATATGTGAATAAAAAATTCCACTGAATCGGGAACACTGATGGTATCTTAAATAATACCATGGGCATTTAAGAGTTAAACAAATATAAAAATGAAGCAACCTTAATAGAAAGTTAATATTGACTAAGTCTCGGTAAAATATTGGGCGTTTATATTTTCAAAATGACTTTTTAGCAGATAGATTATAAAATACTTTACAACGTGTAAACGGAACCACTAAGAAACAGAAAAAGTTTCGTTTATGCTTTAGAAAGTATTGTTTAATGGTACACCTTCTACTGGGACTGGAAAGATTCTATTTAAGACAGGATTCTGCCTTAGACAGTTTCATTGTTCACAAATTTTATTGTATGGCATTTTCTCAAAAAATACATAAATTCCACACTACTTTTTATCAAGAATAAATTGATAGTTTTTTATGTGTAAGTTTCTAGTCCTATTTTGTATAATAAAAGAATTTACATCACTTTTTTACAAAAGTCACTTTTATCAAAACATTTTAAATGACTCAAAAAAAAAAAATAATGTCGCAAAATTGCAAAAGAAAAATTAGCAAATCATGTAAGATTGCCGTGAAATTTATTGGTAAGTTCTCAATTCAACCGTTGCAATCAAGTGGCTCATATCTTCTGCGATCAGTTTTAAAATTGAGCGGCGGCGCTTACGTTATTTGCTCACACACAAGTAAAGTGACACTTCTCACAAAAATTCATTTTGCATTTTATTCCACTGACACGTCTGTCATAGGTCCGTCTTGCTACAAGAAAAGCTTTACAACTGTAGTTATCCGGAAAATCACTTTATTACGCTATATCTACACTCATGAACACAAAAGGGGAGAACAGATTGTTTAGGGAGGTAAAATTACTGAACATTCCAAACATCGCCTACGTCTTCATTCTTAAGGGTTTTACGCTTTTATGCACGTTTTTACTGCTGCATGCACAGCTAAGTGCTTTAATTTCATGTCACAGAAAAAAACATGCGAATCTTCCTTTGCCTCTCCTGTGAAATTCACTTTTGTCGGGATGTGTCACTTTTCTTAAGGTTAAGCAACGTACGCTTTGCGACAGAAGACTTTGTCAATGATCAACATTTGTTGAGAAATACAGAAGTATGATTTTTTTTATTTAACTGTTAAAAATAACAACTCATTTATCTCTTTAACCGATAGCCAAAAAATGTAATATCAGTAAAACGATTATCTATTTATAAAATTAACCCAGATGAAAACAGAAGGAAATATCGTTTTCATTTTAATTCCTCAAGCACTCAATATGGAACCTTCTGAACTCTTACTTCTGGATTTCATCATGACTGGTATCTCTGAATATTTTTGCCATTAGGATAAGAAAAATTCGGAAATTACACTTTATTATCGTTATATTATCGTCATATTATCGTAATATTATCGTTAACAAGATACCAGCCAATTCTTTCCGCACGCATTAAGAAAAGTATAAAATATATCTGGTTTCGTAAAAAGTGGTGCCATGAGAAATCTCTCCTCATGGGGATCAAGCATCGTATCGGAATTATCCGTACCAATTCTACCATTCACGACTTTCGGGCACATTTGTTCCGTGGCGTTATGCATTAAGAAAAGTATAAAATAAATCTGGTTTCGTAAAAATTGGTGTCATGAGAATTCTCTTCTCATGAGGATCAAGCAACGTATCGGAACTATCCGTACCAATTCTACCATTCACGACCTTCGGGCACATTTGTTCCTTGACGTTATGCATTAAGAAAAGTATAAAATAAATCTGGTTTCGTAAAAAGTTATGCCATGAGAAATCTCTCCTCATGAGGATCAAGCAACGTGTAGGAAATATCCGTACCAATTCTACCATTCACTACCTTCGGGCACATTTGTTCCGTGACGTTATGCATTAAGAAAAGTATAAAATAAATCTGGTTTCGTAAAAGTGGTGCCATGAGAAATCTCTTCTCATGAGGATCAAGCAATGTATCAGAACTATCCGTACAAATTTTACCATTCACGAACTTCGGGCACATTTTTTCCACGATGACTTGAATAATAATAAAAAAAAAATCAAATAAAATCAAATAAAAAATAAGAAATCTGATTTCGTTAAGTGTACTATCATTAAAAAGCTTTTGTCTTGCGGATCCAAAAAAGTAATTGCCTAAAAAACGCCAAAAAATATCAAAGAATTTTATGAAAGTTAAAATGTGTAAGATCGGGTTGCACTTGAATAGTTTTACAAATAAATGCTATGAGTTGTAATTTTCCAACTGAATGAAAAATGCTAGTCAGCCTGCCGGTCCGCTGACGAACAGGTGTAAAAGCTAACGAAAATGAGTAAAAATATTGAGACAAGTCAAGTCATTTGGTTAACGTTTGATCTGTTCACCGTATAGGCGCCAATTGTCTTATAAGTTAAAAACTGATGCAGACCATTTGGCCGGTACGAAACGGGTCGTACAAATTGTCATTCAAGTTGATTACTCTTGATTTAAACGCTATTCGTTTCAGGATATTCCAAAATACAGGGTATGTTGAAATGAATATAACGATCACAAACGACTATAACTATTTAATGGAAAAGAATTTATCAATAAGATTAACACAGAACGTAGACGGACCTTCAAAATTTCTTTACGTAAGGCAAGTGCAGTGAAGCGGAAGCCTACGCATGCGCGATTTGAAACGCTGCAACGACAAGAAACCTGTTCATTGCGCCCATTTAATTAGTAAAAATGGCCAAATATGACTGTAAAAACGGCCGATTTTTTTTTTCTGTGGGTTTATGTGTAAGACTGGGTGCCTCCCATGCCCAAATCAATTGAAGAACTCAAAGTACACATTTGTAATGCGCTTGTGTCGGTGACTGAACAAATGCTTCAGAGTGTATGGCGTGAAATGGACTACAGCTTAGATGTTGTTCGTGTGACCAAGAGAAGTCACATAGAACATCCGTGACGTATGTATACAAAATTTGAAGTTCCGTCAACATTCTGTGTTAATCTTATCGATAAATTCTTTTCCATTAAATAGTTATAGCCGTTTGTAATCGCTATATCCATTTTGACTTACCCGTTATATAAATCCAAAAAGATAGGTAGATATTCCATCACGAACAAACCAGCAGAAGTGTGTAAATTGTTGAAAATTGGAAAACTTTTAAAGAAGTCATTTGTGTAACGTGTCTATTTTGTATCCTATTAGATACCAGCTGTCTAAAAAGAAATAACTAAACGCATACCATTTGGACATTTCGAAAGGGCTGACAGACGTATTCAAAATGCCAAAATACTGACAGTGAAACTATTTTTCACCACAATGCTTATTCTTTAGATTTAGCTGTTGCAAATTGGTTTCTATACTTTAATGTAGAATTTCTTTAAATAATTCGTTTGCGTAATGTGTCTATTTTGTACTCTATTACATTATTTTTGTACTCTCTAAGTTGTCTAAAAAGAAAAAAAAACTGAACGCATACTATTTGGATATTTTGAAGGGGGTGACAGACGTATTCAAAATGTCAGAATACAGACGGCGAAACTATTTTCCGCCGCAATCCTTATTGTCTAGATTTAGTTGTTCCAAATGTTCCATTCTTTAATGTAGAATTTAAAATTAAAGTTCATTAACTTAAAGGACTTCGGAGATATTGTAACGTAAGATTTGAGAGAATTATAAAAAGGAAAAGTGATAGAATGAGAAAGCTATGAAGTGACGTTCAAACTAGAAGGATTGGAACTTTAAAAGAGGAAAACTATTTATTCAAATCTTGGTTGCGATTTTAGGTCAAAAATTAGGCAGATTCATTATTGTGTAAAACAATATTTAGTAGTTATATCCGCCAAAATGTATACGTAAATTTATGTAAGTAGTTAAATGTGAATGAATATGATCTGTTGCACTATTGGCTTTGGAAATCGTTACTGTTTACATATCAGAAAAATTAGACAAAGTTATTTGAAAAATCAAAAACCTGGTTTTATTTTTTTAAATAAACTAAATATAGTACAGCCCCGATTTTCCGCGGATTTGGGTGGCAAGCGCACCGCGGATAACCCGAAAAAAAAAACTGAAAATGGGGGTGCAAACACGAAAAAAAGAAAATTCAACATAGAAGCTATGTTTTAGTGTCCAAAAAACATAATACAACGTTTAAAATACATACATATGCACAGTACATCAGAAACAATTGCTTTACGTCTAAATCACTAAAATAAAGAACAGTAAACAAGAAACAATGCCATACATACTGTACAAAAAGAGCCGAGTTACACCTTTTAAAAAAAACAGTCACTTGTTTTTGCTTCTTGCTTTGGAAACACCTTTACTTTATTCTAAATTGTAAACTATTGTTTTTCTTTTAGTATGGAATAATTTTGATCTCGAAAATGAAGTTATTCTTGATGTGCTCTCCCGTTATTGTTAAATATTTTAATTGATGTGTTCATGTTTGTTTAATAAAATCAAGAAAAGATATAAAGACTTTATATCTGATATTTCAAACATGGCAACGAAATCTAGAAATATTCTTCTATTACTTTCGAATACATGAATTTTTCTGTTTATAATTATTAGTAAGGCTTATTGTATTTCCCTTGTTATTGACTTGAATTAAAAAAAGTCATAATAATTTCGCTTCGTGGATAAACCGCACCGCGGATCATCCGCTCGCGGATAATCGAGGGTTTACTGTATAAGGAAACGTATAAAACGAAATGAAATAAAAAAACAACAACAAGGTTTCAAAGTATAAAACTGAAATCTGTTTGAATTAACTTGCTAGACCGGTCAAATTGTTCCTAAAAGTATATTTGAATATGATTTCTTGGAATATGACTGTTGACTTTGGAAATCGTTGCAATTCTTCATAGATCACAAATATAATTCAATTTGACAAAAATACTTGAAAAATGAAAAAAAACGGTTTTATTTTTTAAATAAACTGAATATAAGTAATATATAAAACGAAACAAAATATAACTGAAAAATAAAGACAAGATTTAAAAGTATAACACTAAACCTTTTTGAAATATGAAATTAAAATAAATATAAATAAAATAAAATAGCTTTTTAACTTTCATATATTTAGTTATATCTAAATATTATAAATTTAGTTAGGCATTGAATAATATACGCATGCTATGGTACTGTCTAATAATAGCGATTATTGTCTAATTAACTACTGTTTCGTATAAAAGTCATATAGTTTCTAATGAAATGAATTATGATAATTATTAAAAATGATACCAGAAAAACTTATATAATCCTGAAACTCTTAATTGCAACACTACATTTATTTAAAATCAGCGTCTGTATACTGTTACGAAACTAACACCTCAGAAGATTAAAAAATGTAATTAAATGTGCCGCGCTATCGAAATAAGTAGTTAATTAAAACATTTTCAAACACTTTGAGTATTGTATTTAAAAATGCTTTTTCTTTTCTCCATTTGTGAAGTATCCGAATCGCCATCTTGAAAAATCACGGAGGCCCGCTTCACTTCACTTCACGTGTCGCAACGCCAGCTGATGCCACTAGATCTTGAACAAATATTGTCCGCTCTGTACTTTTGAGAAGTAGGAGAGATTTTATTTTACTTATTTATTTATTCCGCTCATTTATTTTTTTTTTCAGGATGATAGAATAAATCTGAGTAGACGTTAATTTGAAGAGCATTTTAATTTGAAGTTTATATGCGCCAACCTTCCATCTTTATTGCGTCTATAAACATTCCATTTTAATTAAAATGAGAAGGGGAGATTTAAAAGAATTCCTTTTACTTTAGAAATTATATCCGATCTTTTTTATCCATTTGAATTTCAGATTTTCTGGAAAAAAATCACATAATTTATTTTGCAAATAATTAAACTAATTTCTTCTAACAAATTTTTATTTCATGAGCTGAAAGATTTCGAGATCTCTTTCATTTTGAACAAAACTTTTTTTACATTATGAGGAAAGTTGCAATATGGACTGTAAGAATTAGCAATCATAACTTTGTATCATATTAATTATATGATTATTTTTAAGTATTTTATGATGATGTAATATTTTAAGTTTTAGTTATTTTTTCAAAGTAATAATAATTACGAAAAGTTTATCCATAGAATAGTAGTACAAATATATAAGCTAAAATATATTTATAATTCTAATTTTTAAAGATTTTGCAATTTTTTTACTATCTTAAGTGTATGTATTCAAAAGATTATATATTTTTAATTCAATAAATGAATCTCTCTATTATAAAAAAAAAGTAACGACCGCTGTCACCGCCGCTGGTTTTGAATTTTTTGTGACCGGAGGTCTTTCTTCGTTAATATTAAGAAAAATATTGCATACAAAAATATGGATATCGGTGGTATAATAGAGAAATGTTTGATAAATACGCTGATGCAGACAGTTTTCAAATTGAAGGATTATTTTAAGAGATATTTAATGCTAAAGTTAGACAAAATCGTTCCATTAAAAAAGTTTTATAGGAGCAAAAACTATACATGTGAATTTAATCATTTTAAGATCATATTATACGTTTGAAGTTCCCGGTGTGCACACTCTATTTATTTTTTTTTAATTTGACTCATTTTTAGAGGATTTATTTCTATTTTAAATTCAAATTTTCAGCATTTCGAGAGACATTTTTTACATATTTTAGAAAATGGTATTAATTTAAACTGTTGCCAACTGTATAAACAGTGCAAACAACAATGTTTGCTTCAAATAAAAAATTTATTTACATGTGACTATTATAAACAGAAAAAACCTCTCAAATTAGAATTAAGTAATTACGTATAAAAAGCAGGAACTTATTAAAAATTACGTCATAAAAACTATATTTGCACGTGAATTTTAAAAGAGTAACGATATTATAAAATAATAAATTCATTAACATGCGTTAGAAGTCTTAAATAGGAGAAATTACGTCACATTTACGTCACATTACAGTTATAACATAAAATGAACAAAAAATAATATTGCAAAACAGTTTAAATTTTGAAATTGCGCGATACATTTATTTGATTTATTTATTTATTGAACAACAAACATATGACTTGTGTGCTTGACACGAGAGCCCGTTTATAAGTCAGAGACAAGATAGCACTAAGAAATATTACAACACAAGAGAAATACGTCCCGGCACTTCCACACAAAGAGTGTGTGCAATGGAACCAGCGGGATTCGAGCCCACAATCTCCTACGCTCGCAAGCGATTAGCAGCGTGGTAGTTTGACCACTCGGCCACGGAGACCCCGTGATTTATTTGATATTTATTTGATATTTTGAGATGATCTTTTCAACTATTTTCTTAGGACAGCGCAAATAATATTTCATTTCTAACAAACGTATTTTCACGTGAATATTAAAAAGAGAAAGAAAAGTTTGGTCAAAATTACGTCAGATTAAAAACGGTACATTTAAAATGTCTTATTTAAAAGTACTTTCTTTTCGCTTTGTTAAAAAATACCGGGAGACAAATACCCTGTTTACTTAATTCATTTTATATTAGTTTATTTTGAAATGTTTAACTGATTTTATTCAATCAAAGACGAAAACAGCCATTGTATCTTTTAACAGCAGCTGATTTTTCCTTAAAATTCCCCAATTAAAGAGAAATGAATAGAAACCCGTTTATAGGGAGATCGCCACTGTTTTTCAATTCCTACTATTAGTTCACACTCTCCCTATATTTATTTATATATATATCTAGTTCAAATTTTCAATCGTTAATAAAATACTTATTATTCATCCTATCAAGTTGAAATAAATTTTTTTTAACTTGTACTGGATGACAATTGATATTAATATAGATTTTTCAAATATTAATTCATTAATTAAATTTTAATTAATTAATTTTAGTTTTATATGAGAGACAAAATGGCGGCCATTGGTTATTAAACGAAATGTAATGCATCTTCATATCTATAAGGGGGTTACCATAGGTGGGACTCTGTTCTGTGGCCAAATATCGCCAAATTTGGCGACAAAAATGAGTCGCCAAAATGAGTGACGCCAACTTGGCGATATCTCTAATATTTTGTCAAATTCCAATAGACTTCCATTGTAAACCTACTTGCGTATAGAAAATCAACAAATTGAGATATTTTAATGCAACAAAAACTAATATTAGCTTAACGGATTATATTAATTTATTTTTGATGACCTAAGTAGGAATTGACTTTAAAAACAAAATTTTTATATTACTTGTTTAAATTATAATTCAATCTCCCAAAATATTTTTAAAGCCGATCGAATTAGCGTGCTTTTAGAGACTGCGGTGTCTGAACGGGGGTTGGCGAGCATAGCTCATAGGGGGCCGAGCCCCCTAGTAAATAATAAAAAAGATTTCATAAAATAATTTGTTATTTTAAAGTCAATGAAAATTAGCGATGTTTTTCCCATCTACTCTGCATAAAAAACAGTTCTATGCGATTTTACATTTGACGCTACAATATTTGTTTTAAACTTTTGTTTGAAAAATTGTGCTTTAAAGTTTACCAATTTTTAGTAAATTTATGTTTACCATTGTAATTGCCTTTTCTCGTTTCTTTTAGACAATCTAGCCTTTTTTATATCGTTAATTGCATTTTAACAAGGTTGAACTAAAGTCACTGAATAAATCCTAATTTTCCGTTGGCAGAAGTAAGAAAAAACATTAAATAAAGTTAGGGAAATATAAAAATATGTTTGAAATTTTTAAAGAAATAAACAGCAAAGTCTAATATAAATTAAGTTTTTTGCGTTCATTTTAGTATAAATTATATGAATGTTAAATGTATAATGTAATAGAATTTTGTGTACCAAAAGCCGTACTGATATGCATAGGCATTTAAAACGGAAGGTAAGCCCCGCCCAAACATCTGAATATACACCATGAGACGGCATCTGAATAATTGATGTGCAGGCCAGCCGACAGAAAGCTTGGTGTTCAAGTCAATCTAAGGGGACTGTTTACCTTTTCAGCAATTTCGTTTATTTTTAAAAATATGATATAAATTGTGAACTCAGTGCATTTCAATGTTCAACTAAAAGTACATTTTGAAAAAAGAAACAGCATATTTATTTAAAAAATTAATTTTTTTAAATAGTTTTAAATCCTTACTATTTAAATATTGACATTTTCGCCCATTTTTTTTAGATTTACAAATGTGTAATACACAAGACTGCACATGGATTTTTAGATACATGTAATATTACATTTAATATAATTCTTTTACTGATATATATAGTATAAAACGATGAAATCTAACACATCTTCGTATATTAGGTTGTAACGAAAGTTTTCACCAATCACCTTTACATAATACTAATTATAATATATATAATTAACTGTAATTGAATATATAACCACCATTCCGCCAAACCTTCACAGTGTCATATGATACAACACTAGTACCTAAAGCTGTACACTGTATTCGGTGACATTCTGTAGCTGACTTTTTGCGACAGAACTGGAAGTAAATGATGGTTCTAATCTGGTAGCGTGATAGATCCATTTCAGGCAGCCTGCACTTAATGGTAATGATATTTTTTTACAAATTTCACAACACAGTGTTATAAAATAAGTCTCTTTCTTTCAAATGCCAAAAATCGTTTGACAAAATATGAGCAAACACGTCAACGTGAACTGTTTGTACAGACTATATTAGCTGTGGCGGGAAACTTTCGTTAAAACCTGATACTTTTATTTTTTTTTATTTTTTTTTAAATAACAAAAAACCTGAAGGCTAATTCCATGCGCAGATTTATCACATATATAATAAAGAATATGTACAAAACAGTTTACATCTTTATCTCAAATACAAAAAAGGCTTAGAATTTTTAAAACATGAAAGTAAAGAAAATATGAACATGGAGAAAACACCGTTTAAAGTTTTAATATGTGTGGGTTATTGCATTGGGTGTATTAACAAAATGTACAATATCTCGCAATATAATTACCGGGGTAAAAATGAGGTGTCAAAATATTCACAATTAAAGGGGCTTTCATTTAATTTTGAAAAAAAAAAGAAATATCAATTTTTTGATCAATTTCGAGTTAAATTGTCCCCTTAAGGCTCCGCTGCACTGAAACTCCCCGATCGCGAAATCCCATGTTAGCCTATGGAAAAATTTTGAAACGCGATGACTCATTACCTAATATAATTATTAAAATACCGTTTTCACCATCAGAAAGCAGACGTCAGATGCCGATGATATACGTTTTTAAAAATTATCTCCGTAAATATTAAGTGCATAAAAAATCCCTATAAACTTTGAAATTTCCATTTGATTAAATTTTATCATCGTCTTAAAAATACTTAAAATTTACGTAGATATTTTTTAAAAACGCACATCATCGGCATCTGATGTCTACTTTCTGATGGTGAAAATGGCATTTTAATAATTATATTAGGTAATGATTCATCGCGCTTCAAAGTTTCCTCATAGGATAACATGGAATTTCGTGATCGCGCAGTTTCAGTGCAGCGGCCCCTTAAGTGTAATAGAGGAATCATATCAGCGGGGTGATTAAAATATGCAACGTAACCCTCTGTGCAGGGCTTAAGCGAATTGCCGTTTTTGCCCCCATTATCTGGTGTGCCTTTACTTTAGTATCTTTTTTTTTTTTTACTCTTAGTTTAAAACTATTTTTATGTGAAGAAGCTGGATTGTTACTAGAGGTCATAAACCTATATTCAATTTAAAGCCTTGTATTCGTGGTCCGAAAGTTAACCATATGTTAAGGTTGCCAAATATAGAATTAATTAAGATTCCATAGTAACAAAAAAATATTTCTAGCGAAAATAACAACAACTACTATTATAAAGTTCCTGTATGTATAAGTTTTTACGATTAGATAGTATTATATTGTATTATGTTTTTCAATCCTCATGGTCAGATGAAGCATTAAGGAGTCTAAGGTTCACAATATTTTAAGTACGACTTTGTTTATCACTTTTGCTTTTATTTTTAATAAAACCTCGTTAATTAGAAAGAAAAATATGTTTAATATGTTTTGTTGTTAGTTTCAACTCAAATTAAATCTGTTGATGCTAGAAATATACTTGTTCTGTAATCAGATACAATATGAAGCAAGTAGAATTCAAGAAATAGGGACTTGGTATTGAGAATTTCAAACATAAAAAATATCTGTAATTTGGCCTGCTGAAGTTATGTCATGTAAGATACTTTTAGATATTTACACTTAGATAATCTACTACTTCTATTCGGAAAACATTTTTCGTTACAATTTTAATGAATTGCTACCTTCAGTTTTAAAAAATAAAGAAACGTTTTTTATTTCACATTTTCCGATTTTTTCATTTCTACGACGAAAGACATTATTTAGAAAATTGTTATTTAATGCAATATTAATTTGAATTACACAAATTTTATCATATAAACAACTGTATACGGGCCAGGGGCAAACAATTCTGTCAACTAAGGAGGTCGGTAGGTACGAGAAAGATACCGAGTCAGAAGTTTCGCCTTTTTTACAAGATTTATATATAAAAAAAAAAACTTGGCTCAATTCTTGAGATACAATTTTAACACAATTCCTATACTACAATGAGCTAATTTTTGGTAGTGTGACGTACTTCCGGTGAGAAAATTCTGAAAAAAAAAAAAAATGAAATTTGCCTTCGCCAGACCTCAGAGACAAAAACGTTTGTTCGATAAGGGTATGTAAATGTCATCAAGTAAATGTCATTGATTACTTGAAAAATATGCTGATGTTCATCGATTGAAATGTGGCATGGTTGGTAAATGCGTCGTCATTCAGTAACAGCAGTGGGAGAGTGGATGTAAGTCTGATCCTCAGGAAGAATTTAGTTGATCTTTTTCTTGCGAGGAACTTGGATTTAAAATTGTACATGCATTTTAGTTTTATTAAAACAAACTGATAAAAAAAATCTCTCGCAATTTAATTTGTTTCTTTTAAAAAGATATTTTTTCAAATTATTGTCACTCAGCATTTTTTTTTTTCGTTTTTAGTACATCATACTAAAACATTTTTACTTTCTTCTATCTTTACAAGAAGAAAGTATTGGATTCGTGAAAATTTTCGACTTCCGGTTTTCGACGGATTTATACGTTCTAGAATGCCCAGAACACGATTTGATGGTTTTTAGAAAATGTCTGTCTGTCACTCTGTGAGTCTGTATGTGACAAAAATTTTGTGGGCGCTCTATCTCAAGAACTAATGCACGGAATTTCACGAAACTTTATATTTAGTTAGACCTTGATATAAACTGGACCTGATTAGGTTTTGGTGAAAATCGCCCAACAGGTGGCGCTGCTATGCGGCATTTTTCACGATTTCTGCAATAGCTATGTCTCAAGAACTACTGCACGGATTTTCATAAAACTTCAGATTTAGTTTGTCCACAACATAGTTTGGTGCTGATTATTGTTTTGTGAAAATTGCCCAACAAGTGGCGCTGCTATGCTGCATTATTCATCATTATCGCATTAGCTCTTACTCAAGAAAAATGCACGAATTTTCATCAAACATCAGATTTAGTTAGTCCCTGATATAGATTAGTGTTGTTTAATTTTTAGTGTAAATCGCCCAACAGGTGGCGCTGCTGTGCTGCATTTTTCACGATTCCCGCAAGAGCTGTATCTCAAGAACTATTGCACGGATTTTCATCAAACTTCAGATTTAGTTAATCCTTTACATGAATTGAAGTATAAAATAGTGCTGTTTAATTTTTGGTGTAAATCGCTCAACAGGTGGAGCTGCTATGTTGTATTTTTTGCGATTTCCGCAATAGCTTTATCTCAAGAACTAATGCTTGGATTTTCAACAAACTTCAGATTCAGGTATACCTTGATATCATTTAGTGCTGTTTATGTTTTGGTATAAATCACTCAATAGGGGGCGCTGCTATGCTACATTTTCCAGAATTTCCGCTATAGCTCTATCTCAAGAACTAATGCACGAATTTTCATCCAACTTCAAATTCAGATATACTTTGATATGAATTGGTGCTAAATCGTTGTTATTTCTTGTGCTATTTAAGTGATTTAATTGACGTGATTTATATAGAAGAAAGTTTTGTGATGGCCACAACATACTAGTTTACTAGTAGTTTATTCTGTAAAAAACAAGATTGTGTGTGAAAACGTTAATGTTTCGTTAGTCTTTGCACACTATGATGCTCCTTAAAAATGGAACTGCACTTTCTTCAATGTCCAGCTCGAGACCTTGACTGTCGTCTTGGTACGCCACTGGATATTAGAAACACTTTCATCAGTATATACACAGAAGGATAGATACAAGACACAGTTACCTATACCTAGCTTGATTTACAATTACCCATTATAGGTACGCTTATTAGAGTTTTGTTTTTTTAAATTTAAGATTTTCCTATACATTTTCGTATTTCATTACTCATTTTAATGCAAAAATAACCAAAATACATGTTATTGTTTTATGAGCGCTTTTTCCAACATAGTTGAAAAGTGTTTATTGGTGAATTCAATTTGTTTGTCTATCGGTTCACATTCTAATTCGTGTAAGTGTTACGAGATTGTCATGTAATTTGTATATATTTTTTTAGGATTAGTACACTGTTAAAAATTTGCAGCATTCTGGCAGGTCATTTGACAGTTTTTTCCTTAAACGGTTACACAACCGTAATTTTAACAATATTCTGGCCATATTATTGGCCATTTTATGGTCAGAATATAATTAAATTATGGTTATGAAACCGTTTTTTCAAAAAACGGTCGAAGGACCTGCCAGAATGCTGCAAAAATTTTAACAGTGTATGCTATCTTCGGTATTGAAATTGAAGTTTGTAGCGTTTATATTTCGTTTACAGGATTACGCAAAAGAATTCTTTTACTTTATGGTCTATGGGCATAAATCGACTGCATTGTATTTTAATGATGTTACACTATTTCAAACATATTGAAATTGATATACTTCAATGAGGTGCATTGCTATAAAATGGGATGTGCATAGCATTGATCGTTCCTTTACAGAGACACACAAAAAATTCGGTTACAGTACTGTCTATGAGCAGTTTTTGCTGGAAATGCGTTTTCAATTGTTGTATGCATTTTAAACGTAACTAATGTTTTGCATATTACTTGATGGCCACAAATTCTGTAAATTATATGCCATACTGCACAACAGAATTCGAGTGCATTTCCATTTATTGACAGGAAATTGGTTAAAGGGAATTTTTAAATGTTTTATGCGTTTTCTAACTGAACTAAATTTTAGGATAACATGTAGTTCTAGGGGGCTCAGCCCCCTGCGAGATACGTCGGCAACCCCCGTTCAGGCTTCGCAGCCTCTGAAAATATACTAATGTGGCCTGTTAAAAAAATATTACCAGGTTACGGAGGATTGAATGATGTTATCAGAAGAACAGCGGCTATCTTCTGCAAGCGCATTGCCAATTTGAATGGGTATTTTTCGGTTACCATGGCCTCATTCATCGCTGTCGTAATAAATAATGTCTGTTTACGGGATTGATAAGTAAGGTCAATTACACATCTGAAAATTAGCTTGTATATAATGATTAGGTTAAAAATGACGCTATCTTTCTGAGTTAACGACGCTACACTGTTAAACATTTTGCAGCATTCTGGCAGGTCATTCGACCGTTTTTTGAAAAAACGGTTTCATAACCATAATTTAACTATATTCTGACCATAAAATGGCCAATAATATGGTCAGAATAGTGTTAAAATTACGGTTGTGTAACCGTTTTCGGAAAAAACGGTCAAATGACCTGCCAGAATGCTGCAAGTTTTGAACAGTGTATGAACAATATTGTTCCTTTAGGTTTGGGGTTAAAAAACTCCGTCTGCTTGGAAATAGCTTTCAGACCAATGTATTGAAAAGCAGTGTGTTTTGACATTTTACGGTTATATTTTATGTCTTGATCGAGTGTTAGGTATTTCAAGAACAGGTATAGTTTATTCTTGGGTACTTTTCATCTATTTTAATACGCCATTATGAATATTTTCAAGTTGTTTTTACAATGTATATTGTTTGTATGGTACTACTCCTTAATTATCCCATCGACCAAAAAACTATCGCCAAGCTATAAGATTAAACGCCAATAATGGATGATCGTAAATGTCTCATTCACTTGACATTAAACACGATACACGTGCTTGATACGTCATCAAGTGATTTTTAATTCGACTTTTTATTAATATTTTTATTAATATTTTTCTAATTTATTTGTCCTTTCGTTACTTAAAATAAAATTATGTAAGTTTGTATAATTTGGTGAAACTGATCCACGGGATAATCAAGTGTTTGCATGAATTAATAAGAATATCCGAATTTTACAATATGTATTTATTGAATAGAATTTCGTACAAAATAAATCGAAAATATCTTGCGCATACATTTGCCCGTATTTATACTGCATCAAGAGATGTAATATATAAACAAATTTGCTTGGCGCATTACTATTATACCATGTGATGTCAGATTAGAAGTCTCCGGAATGAAAATCGTTTTAAATGTATCGTTTTATTATATTTCGTAATTTTCTCTGTTAAATACAGGTCTTATGTAATAATTTATTTATTTTAATTTATTTTCTGTTTTAAGATTCACGGGTACACATATTAACTTAAAAGCATTTGGAAATATTATTTGAGTTTTTTAAGTTGACCTAATATTCACCATTAAAAGTTTTTCACGCGTAACAATTTAATTATTTTAGGCACTTTAATCTTACGATATTTAATGTTTTGGCCTTTTACAAATGACGTAACTATCACCTTTAAATGCGTATTGCGGGTGATAATTTTATTATTTTAAATTTTTCGTACTTTTTATATATATATGTGTAAAGATTTCAACGTAACTTTCCTTATTTTCTGCTTTTAAAATGTGATGAATAAATTCTCATTTTAAAAATTTCTGACTGTTTTTAAGATTATTGATTTCATTTTCTCTTTAAAATTCAAAAAGAAAAGCTTTTCTTCCGTCAACGGAATTTGAAATTGACTGACGATTTTTGTTTTCGAAAATAAATTGGTTCCGGACAATCGAAATGTGAAAAATGTTTTCATTTTTCTTTAATTTTCCTTAAAAAAATAATTTAATCTCAATATCGTTTCGCTATCAATTAAAATAAAAGATATTATTTCAATTATTAATTTGAAAGTGACGAAAACGAAGAAATCTAATAATCCCTATAGTTTATCCCTGTTCTGCACTTTAAAAAAATGGAGTAATGTTGTTGCCATTGCATATTGTCATTACAGAAATGTAATTAAAATGAGAAAAAAATAAATGAGAAAAAAATAATATTTCGAAAACTATTTCAGAATTTAGTTACCAGTTTTTACATCAGTGGTACTGTTATACTGTGGTTTTGGCATACGTATAATTGATGTTAATTTCTCCATCAAATCTTTTACATTTTAGCAGAAAAAGTCGAGAAACTTAATCAGTCGTTTCATAAAATCGTTTCATAAATTTGTTTCATAAATTCGTTTCCTTAGGATTTTATATATATAGGGTAGATTACTAGTTTTGACATCCGAGATACTCTGGTACTGTGGTTTTGACATACGGATAATTGGTGTTAATTTCACCTCCAAAACGTTCACATTTTAGGAGAAATATCCGTGAAACTTAATCAGTCGTTTGATAAAATTGTTTCATAAATTCGTTTCAAGAATTCGTTTCATTAGGATTTTACATATACGAACCCGTCAGATTTCGACGAAAGAAATTGATTAAGAAGGAACTGTTCCATTAATTTTATAATAAACGTACAAAATTATTTACAATAAAAAATGCATCTCATATTGGTTAATTTAACACTCAAACAAATATTATTTTAACCGACAGTTATCCACATACTATTTCTATAAAACTCAGTTGTCTAAATTATTGACAAATTAAACCTTAATCGTATACGTAATCAGTTAAATATAATAATGAACTGTTATTGTGATAAAGTTTGCAATTGAGGCTCTTATGCTTGGTATTCTGGAATAAAAAAAGAAAACAGCAAAATTTACTCCAATTTCACACGACCATAGAATTTTTCCGAATGAAATCAAAACTTGATTTCATTTTCATCTTCTCAAATTTTAATTACGCAACTCTCATATCCGTATTCACCATTTAATAAAATTGACATTTTAATTTGATCGTTTTAAAATCATTTTAACTGTAAGACACGTTTTTCAGGTACATTTTTCCATATGAACAGTCGCACTCGTGTCTTGAGATTCTAATCTCAGTATGTGAAAGTAAAAACCAACGTAATTTATGTCTTTTAGACGCATTTGTGGTACAATATTTAGTTTTATATAAGTAAATGATCGTTTTCTATTAAATATTACTTCATGCTGTATGTATTCACCATTTAATAAAATTGACATTTTAATTTGATCGTTTTAAAATCATTTTAACTCTAAGACACGTTTTTCAGGTACATTTTTCCATATGAACAGTCGCACTCGTGTCTTGAGATTCTAATCTCAGTATGTGAAAGTAAAAATCACCGTAATTTATGTCTTTTAGACGCATTTGTGGTACAATATTTAGTTTTATATAAGTAAATGATCGTTTTCTATTAAATATTACTTCATGCTCATTAACTTTAGCATTTCGTCTGGTATTTCATACTCAGCATCCACAAAATGAAAGAAATATGGAATTGTAACAACTTTATGAGGAAAAATATATGTTTTGTTTTCAAAAGCAGTACGTAATTTTCCGTTCAAAATATTTTGCGACAGCATGGCCCTAATGATATTTTGCGCCACTAAACCCTATACAAAAAACTGACCATTCAAAATTTAACCCTTCAAACAATAAAAACGATCCAATTGCAATTGTTTTGCAGAAATTTCATAATTGTTTTTAAATTAAAATATAAAAATAGGGATATTTTTAAAAACGGCTAATGCGGGCACATCTACAAGTGATTGGTTCAGTAGAAAAATTACTTTCATTGTAAGTAAGGAGTCATATTTACAATTCGGGTTAATTGAAAATTATGAAAGATTACATTAAGCAAATTATGTGATTTTGTTAGAAATATAGTAGAATGTCTTAAAGAATAGCAATAAAATTTGATTAGTTGAAAGAGTTTTGGACAAAAATTTGGGGAACCTGACAATACTTGAAACTTGGAATTAGTGCCAAGATCAACTTTGTTTGTTAGTCTAACTCTTCGAAGCGAATGCATCCAGGCGAGAATCGTCAAGTTCTGTAATATGAATTACTTTTTTTTTTTTTGGACAAAGACTTCCGATTTGAGTATGCACACTGTATGTCATTGCTCTTCTATAAAGACGCGCTACATTTCTGTAAAACATTGCGTTTTATCAGTGCGTGATCTCGTTTACGTTTCTTTCGAAAATGAAGCATTTTCAACTTTGAAGAATTTGAAAGTCGCCGGAGTGAAAATGACTCACTTCTACAAAACATATTTCAGTTTTAAGAATTTAAATGCATTCTTTTTTTTATATATAAAATGACGTCATTTACATCAGCTAAAGAATTTGACTTTTAAGATCAAGTCTTAAACAACATGTACAGAAAAATTTGCATATGACGTCACTATCGTGGAATAATGCACAAACCCAACAAAAAATAATGTCGTCATTTAAGAATCTCGGCAAAACAAATCGATTATTTAATGATTCACTTGCCTTCATTTGCTTGTTTATAATAGCTCCATGTTTTATCAGAAATCATTTATTTGTATTTTTTCAAATTTCGGAAAACGTCATTTCACACGGATTAATAAAATTGCATTCTTTCAGCTTTTAATATGAATTAAGTAAATACTGAAAAAATAAGTCGCGCAAATATCCTTTGAAATACATTTTTTAAAGAGAAATTTATATATCTTTTGTAAATTAAGTTTGCAATAAACTAAAAAAACATTTAATTGATATATAAGAATGAAATAAAACCAAAATTCACTAGGTTATTCTTGACGTAGCAGATATTTTAATTATATTTTTTTTTAGTTGCTATGAAAAAATGGCATCAAAAATATAAAGTAATCTGCCATTTCCCCTTTACTTCCCGCAAAAATGGAGTAGTCAAGTTACCACCATTAGAGGAACAGCATTAAAAACTACAAAAATATCAATGTCTCAAAAATAAACTGAGCTACAGTTAATTAAACAAACTGCATTTAAAATAAAGTTTTTTTCCCCTACACGACGCAACGGTCTAAAGATTGAAAATGTGCGATGTCTAGAAGTCTAAAAATTTGCAATAGTGAGACAATATCACAACCAAAATTTCATCAGATAGTTTTACCATTCGCAAAATGACATCAGCGTTACGCACATATATGTTTGTCCTTTGTAATATAGATAGATAGATAGGGTAGACTGACATCTGTGATGCTGTTTTACTGTGGTTTTGACATATGGATATTTGGTATTAATTTCCCCGCCAAATCGTTCACATTTTAGGAGAAATAGCCGTGAAACTTAATCAGTCGTTTCATAAAATCGTTTCATAAATTCGTTTCAATAGGGTTTTACATATATATATAGGGTAGATATATTAAACTATTTAGATCATATACAGGCATTCACAAAATAATTTGAATTATTTTCCGATTGCTGATGGTAATTGGATTTCCAAATGTTTTATACGTCCTCCAAATTGTTTACTTACATATCATTTTCCCACTTATTAAAAGCAGATGTTTTGCTACAGTTTTCTGAATGTGTTGGAAAGTTAATAATCTAAACGTGTCATAATCTAAATTTGACGCATGATTATTTTCTGTTGTTATCATTTTTATCGTTTCCACCCGTAAGAATGCAACTGTTAATTCTAGATAGAACATCCATGTTTTTTCGCATTTGCACCAAAATTGTGGATCAAGAAAATACAGCATTTTCAAGACATTAATTACGCATTCGCAGGAAAGGCAACTGCCATAAGTACAGATCTAAAAGTACGTAATACTGGACACCAAAATATAAAAAGAAACTTGGTAAAGTTGGCGGTGGTAAAACCTGAATTTAGCAGTAGGTGGAAATGTCTCTGTACAGTATCTGTATTACATTGTAAATGCTAATTCTTGATAGAACATCCATGTTTTTTCGCAATTTTTCCAAACCTGTGGGTCAAGAAAGTACAGTATTTTCACCATCGTTCGCAAGACATTAGATTCACATTTGCAGGAAAGGCAAATGGCATAGGCACAGATCCAAAAGTACGTAATACTGGACAGAAAAAATATAAAAAGGAACTTGGTAAAGTTGGCGGTGGAAAAACCTGAATTTAGCAATCGGTGCAAATGTCTCTGTACAGTACTGTATTACATTGTATGTGCTAATTCTAGATAGAACATCCATGTTTCTTCGATTTTTTTCCAAAACTGTGGGTCAAGAAAGTACAGCATGTTCACCATCGTTCGCAAGACATTAGATTCGCATTCGTAGGAAAGGCAAATGGCATAGGTGCAGATCCAAAAGTACGTAATACTGGACACCAAAAATATAAAAAGAAACTTGGTAAAGTTGGTGTTGGAAAAACTAGAATTCAGCAGTACATGCAAATGTGCAGTATCTGTATTACATTGTAAAGCACTTAGTGTTCGTTACTCACAAAACAGCTGGCAGCATTGCTGCTTCCAGTTTTATAAAGTAATTTTACCGATATAACTGCTGTAACATTACACCATTATAATATGAATTCCAGTATTTTCACATTATTATGGTATAACATAACACCAGTTATATTAGTGTAAATTATACCAGTTATGTCATTATAAATTATACCAGTTATATCAGTTAAATTACTCCATAAAGTTGGTGGCAACATGCCGCCGCAAATTTTATGGAGTAACGTTACACAAATAATTTACAGTCTTCTTGCACAGTATTACTGTATCTGTAACAATAACTGTATCTATTATATACCATTCGTAATGATTTTTTTAAACAAGAGGAGACTTTGAACGTAAAAAACAGGTTAAAAACAGACAACAGCGTAAGCATTCATAAGCGGATAATATAAAAATTAATCCCTAAATCGTATTAAGAGATCAATAGAAAAGTATTACAAAAGTTAAAAAAAGGCCAATCTTTTGGTGAAATTATCTTAAGGTAACCCTTAATGAGATTACTGGTTGCTTTCGATGACATTTGATCATGTTTAACTTCAACATCAAATAGCGACACAGACTTTTTTTCTTTCAGCCGATTTGATTTTAATATTTTATTGCTTGTGATAGAGGAGCTAAAGTTGACATTAATCGCTTATCACATAGTGCACCTTTGCGTGCATTTGTTTCATGCAAATTGGATTTATCCACTCTAAAATCGCCCTTGTGTGTATAAATCAAGTCATGTACTCGTTTTCAAAATCTTAATTTCGTTTTACAATCTCGCGTCTTTATAGCTAGAAAGTGTGCGCTACATATACACTTTAAGAAAAACTCGCCTATACACGTATACACTAAATTATTCATCGTTTTTTAACAAATAACTTCCGTACTCCTAGAAAACATCTTCCTCCGTAAATTCTTTACGAAAATCTTAAAAAGATGGGAAATTTTCTTCATTCCCAGTGCGCATCCGCATTGGCTCTTTAAACACTAAAATCCGAATTTATTTTTAAAATGAAAAAAACAAAAATTCTATAAATTGAGATTTCTAATTTAATTAAAAAGATAAAAACAAACAAACAAACAAAAGAAACGTTTTCGAATTTAGAAATAAATAACAATTTTCTCATTCATTTTAACGTACTCATAATTTATTTTTTAAAATTATAAAATTATTGTCGCATTAAAAATATATTATAAATGAACACATTTAAAATAGATATATTATTTTAAATGGAAAAAAATTGATTTTGCTAAAAAAAAAAAAAAAAAGAACTATTTAACAAATTACAACGACCATTTGGAAAATGATTTTTTCAAAGACTAAGATTTAAGACCTAAAAAATCGCACGGAGTTGATCATACATTACGTACGCCATGGATTACATATTTCGGTACTGTAAATTTTTAAACTTCTACGGAGCTGGTCATTCATTACGTACGCCATGGATTAAACATTAATATTCCTGGACCAATTTTAAATAAAATTTCATTCTTAAACTTCTAAACATCCCACAATATTACTTTTTGCATCGTCGTATAGAGAAAAAAATGTACTTTTAAATGCAATTTGAAAGCTGTATCTCAATTTGTTTCTCAGTTATTAATTTTTTTTTTTGTAGTTTTTATTACTTTTTTGTCATAGTGGCAACCGAAGTATCCATCTCTTTTGAAAGTAAAGGGGGAATACAGATTACTGTATAGACCAATCAGAAAACGAATAAAATGCGGATTCAACCAATAAAACGCTTCAGATATGTTTTTGATATCCTACCCTGACAGAGGACAAAAACCATTTTTCCAAATGGTTAAAAAAAAAAATCTTCTCGAATAAAAATGTAATATTCATGTTTTACATCTAAGAATCTACTGTATTAAAACTCCATCGACGACTTCATAAGCGACGAAATCTTCTCTAAATTAACTTTAAAAATCACAGCTTTTTAAAATAAATTAATCAATATTCCAAATGAAAAACAAATTTCAAATTAATTGCTTAAAAGGCGTAAAGGCCAACATATTGAAAAAGATTCCATGCTGGGACTCGAACCCAAGCCATCAGTATAGCGTACTGACATTCTAACCGACTAAACCACATGGAACAATACCAAGCCTGGAAAATTTCTCACTATATTACATGTTGGTAAGGCTACAAACGCAGCACAATATGGAATATTTTTCGTGAGCCACCGACACAAATATTAATATAGTTTCAATCGATGCTGGATTTTTAGTAGTTAGATTAATTAAGTTTCGTGTTTGCGCCATGTTGGTGGCTCACGAAAAATATTCCATCTTGTGCTGTAGCCTTGCCAACATGTAATAGTGAGAAAATTTCCAGGCTGGGTATTGTTCCATGTAGTTTAATCGGTAGAATGTCAGTGCGCTATACTGATGGCCTGGGTTCGACTACTGGCATGGAATCTTTTTCACTAAGTTGGCCTTTGCGCCTTATAAGCAATTAATTCGAAATCTGTTTTTCATTTGAAATATAGTATGTAAGGCGAATGTTTCTCTCTGGAATAATTTGCAAGTATTAAGGTATTCGCACACCTATGGAAGTGATTTTTTTGAAATTTTCTCTTGTTATACATTTTTCATAATGAAATTTACTTTAAAACTTAGAAAAAAAATATAAACATTTTAGCAATCACCCAGAAATAATTTTTTTAAAGAGAAAAATAGTACAAATTATGTCAAAAATTGACATCTCCACAAAACGTGATAGCTCAAAGATAAAACAATGTACTGACATTTTGTAAATTGCATAATAAACAGAATAACTTTGTCTAGGACTTAGACTACGCACATTATAATCGCATCTCTATCTCAGATGATATGGCAGTTAAAGTACTAACGTAATGAAAAATTCGCAAAATTTGTCTCAAGTTTGTCATTTATACCAGTGCAAATATAAAACTGGTTTATTATATTATCATGAGTGTAGTCTATTCCCTCAAAAGACATTTGTAAAAGAAGTACAGAAAAATTCGTGTCATTTCGTGCATAATTTTTTGTTTTAGGGTGTTTTGCGTATAGTGAAAATCTGAAAAACCTCATTTTGAGAAAAAGGTAAAAATAACTTTTAAACACAATTCAAAAGCTATGAAAGCTGTAACTTTAAACTGCTGTAACTCTGGTTCTAAATAAGATACAGACTCAATTTAAATGTTATTCGACAGTTGAAAGATTCGATTTTAATGTTATTGCAAAAATGAAAAATCGATATTTTGATTTAAAATTACGATTTAAAGGTGTTCGGATGCCTCAATATACATTAATTAAGCAATACCCATCTGAAACAAACATATTTATTTCAAACTATTTCACTGCTGAACAACTGTAGCTCACCGGTTAAGATACTTGGCTCATAGCAGGAATGTAGCTGGTTCGATTCCAAGGTCAGAGACTTTTATTTTATTCCCATTTTCTTCAAATGATGTATATTTTACCTTCTGTAACTTTAGAAAAAGAAACGGCGATTCTTCAAATAACGAAAATATTCCGGTAGCACCTCTGCAAAGAACAGCAGTACACTTCTCGTGATTTGAACATAGTATTTCTGAGAGTGTAGATTACATTTGATATTGTTGTTATTGTTAAAAATGTATGAGCAAAAACCTTTTGTTGTAGGCACTTTCTTCAGACATCACGCATGTCACGTATTGGTAATAGTTAGGCCTTTCTGTTCCCATACGTGGATTTTTTTAAATTTTGTATAGAGGTTGCCCGCTAAAATTCTGTTCACCTCCATTAACTTCAAAATGAAACAGCTGCAGTGATAAACTGTGTGTTTGGGTATAATAAATAATTTATGTGATACGGGATGAGACCACTTACAACACCACATAGCAGCAAAGTGAAGAGTTATTTCGCTATCTCAAAAACGGCGCGAAAAAAGTTAAATTAAAAATTGTATAGCGCCCGCTATTTAGTGTCAAATGAAGTCTTACACGTAAAAAGAAGTTTATTAGAAGCGGTAAAATATATTTTTTATATCCAACCACCAGCTTAAATACTCACATGTACTGATAAAACTATCACTTGTAAGGGAAGTACATAATTCAAACGAGTTAAATATGTTACTTTACCTTTTTAAATTCTTTACCTTGTTTTCATGTGTTAGATTTGTTAATAAATTTGCGTCTGCCTTAAAAAACTACACTTCTGCATGCAGTTAGCGGTGTATATAAATTAGTCACTTCAAAGGCAGCCCCGAAAAAAGTCGGGAGTAATAACACTGTTTCAATATCTCTGCTGCCGGTTGAGTGGTTAAAAATATGATGAAATAAATATATTTTAGGGCTTTTGATAAAGTTATTTTTACATGTAAGTCATAGCTGCTAACTTTTACGCTTTTTTACTATCACTATTTTTTAACAGAAAAATTTTTCTTATTTAGACATCGAAAACACAGGATTGAATAAGGTAAATTTTTCTGATCAAAAATAGTAGCAATAGGAAAAAAAAGCATAAAAGTTGGCAGCTGTGTAATGCTATGATTTCATATTAAATAGAAGATACTCTACAATTTTGTCACTGACTTTTTTCTCGTACCTCGTACCATTTACAAGATAGGAACTCTGACTCCGCAGGTTTGAGGATGGTTCGTGCAGTAAGTGGTCTCGTCGCACAGCGCACAGTTGCTATACTATACCTAGACACAACACTTTTTACTGCAGCTGACGTCGTTCTAAAGTTAATGGAGGTAGACAGGACTGAAAACCTTGTATAAATATACATAGTTATACAAGGTATATAAAATATCATATGTCACATTTTTAAGTCAAGTAATTTAGCTACCACATTTAGTATGAAATTGAGTAGTATAATATTTGTCTGGAATAGACATTCTAAACTTGCACGCTTCTTTCATAATAAATGGTAGCCCTTGTTGAATTTAATAGTCATTTATGGATACTGTTGATCTTGTTTGACAATATCAAATTGAGGCTTTTTACTTCAACCTCTTTCAGATTTTAATATTTTGTTACTTCTGCTAGTGGCTGAGAATCTAAATGTTAGGATAATCGCTTATTATTTTGTGTACTTTTGCCTGCATTATTTTCGTGCAAACTGGCTTCACCCATTCTAAAATTTCCTTGTAAGTTTAGATCAAGTGACGTACTTGTTTCCAAAGTTTGAATTTCACATTAACATTTTGCGTCCTTAAGCGTCATTACATACTCTAAAACAGTGGTTCCTAATTTTTTATAATGGAACTGGTGTATCACTAATTCGAAATTTATACTTTCGCCATACCACCATTGATAAAAGTAATGCTAATACTTAAAATGCCATTATTATGTCACTAAATTGATTCTCCGTTTATTTTCTGATATTGATATTCAAATAAGAAGTAACATCATGATTATATTTTAATAAAGTTTTATTCAATCAGAAAAAATGCATAATTTTCATTTAACTATAAATAACCATAAAAGTTATACAAAATATATTTATATCATTTAAGACTATAATTAAAGAAAAATTCCATAGGTTTTGTGTCTGTCTATCATGTACTGAAATACTAGTCTTGTGAAGCTGTGATATCTAAATCTAAAAAGTGATATTTTAAGCAAGTACTTGAAGGTTCGCGTACTCTAATTTGTGCTCTAGAAAAGCTTTTTCGCCATGTAGTATTTGTTATTGCTGTTATCGTTAAATTTTTATGCATGATTTTTTATTTTGTTTAGAAAATATTATATTTGGGTCTATTTTTGTTAATTGTTCACTAGAAAAATAGTGAAAAAAATGATTTATGCTTCTGTTGGAAATAATGTCATCATGTCCCTCCTGAGTTACATAACGGAAATTGCTAAAAAAAATGATAATTTTAAATTATATACTTACTTTAAAGTGCTTACACTGCACAATAACGAAGATTCAACGATATAACAATTTTTATAATGCTTTTAATAGTTTGCAGAAATAATAATTACTACCATACAAAGATAGAGAAAAATCGACAGTAGGACACATTGCGAGTAGTAAATGTTATAAACAGTTTATACTGTTGTTATTACATATAAAGTTATTATTATCAATAAGCTGTTATTATGTATACAAAATTCTCATTTTATTATTCTATATTTTAAATGAAATTAATCTTAACAAATTTTACATAATTTAAACTTTCTCACTTTCGTAATTACTTTTTAATTAATTTCGCTCAGAATTCATTTCTAATGGCTCCGTATGAATTGATAATGTACTTTTAAGTTGCAATGCCCCAAGGAAATATCGAGATATGCCTACTGTTCAACCTTTCTACTCTAAATTTGTACTATTAGGTAGCTTTCTTTACAAAAAAGCTACCTATTGCAGCCGTTCGGAGGGAAGCGATTTCAAAAAATTTTGGTATATTTTCATCGATCATGACCCCCAGACCCCGAAACCACCCTCCGTTCAAAATTGATATATATATATATATACAGGTGGTTATCAAAATAATGGAAACACTTGTGAATGAAAGGGACATTTAAGAATTCCCTTCGTAAGCATTAAAATATAATCTTATCTACCAGATTTTTTTTAATATAAAAAGTACATGTATTAGGTAGTATGAGAGAGCTCTAGAAGAGTTGTCTACGTTTTGATTTTTTTTGTCAGAAGCGTAAAATGTCAGACCTCACAGATTTTCAAAGAGGCCAAATTGTAGGAGCCCGACTAGCTGGAGCAACGGTGACCGAAACATCCCAGCTTATAGGCGTTTCTAGAGGTACGGTGTCTAAAGTCATGACAGCATACACACAGCGCGGAAAGACAAGCTCAGCAAAGCAAAATAGTGGACGGAAGGAGAAGCTGAGTGAAAGAGACCGACGGGTATTGAAGCGGATTGTAATGTCTAAAAAGAAAACAACTGCAGCCAAAGTGACCGCAGAGCTCAATCAGCATCTGGATTCTCCAGTGTCAACAATTACAGTTCGGAGATACCTTCATAAAGAGAACATTTACGCAGAACAGCAATTCCCAAGCCACTTGTCACAGATGCTAATGCCAAACGTCGTGTAGAGTGGTGCCACAACCACAAAACCTGGTCGATTGATAAGTGGAAGACTGTTATATGGTCAGACGAATCATCTTTCACATTGTTCCCCACAACAGGACGGGTACATGTCTGGAGAACACCTGCACAAGCGTATGATCCTGATTGCCTCCGTCCAACTGTCAAGCATGGAGGTGGATCGGTCATGGTATGGGCAGCCGTGTCATGGTTTTCTACTGGTCCAATCGTAACCCTGAAAGGAAGGATCACTGGGGAGAAGTATAGAGAAGTTTCAGCTGACCAGGTCCATCTCATGATGCAAATTTTGTTTCCTGCAGGAGATGGAATTTTCCAGGATGATAATGCCCCTATTCATGCAGCCAGAGTTGTCCAATCATGGTTTGATGGACATGAGGATGAGGTGGAACATCTACCTTGGCCCGCACAGTCCCCAGACCTCAACATAATCGAACCGTTGTGGTCTATTTTAGAGCTTTCAATCCGGAATCGATATCCTCCACCGGCATCTCTCACGGAACTTTCACAATATCTCCATGAAGAATGGTAAAATATTCCTCTAAAGACTATTCAGAATTTGTATGATTCGATTCCCAGGCGAATCGGGGCTGTATTACATGCCAAAGGCGGTCCTACGCCATATTAATAAAGAATTCCTTCAAAATCTAGGGTGTTTCCATTATTTTGATAACCACCTGTATATATATATATATATATATATATATATGTATATGTATATGTATATATATATATCTGACCTATGTCACACTGTAACTCCCGTAATTATGAACCGATTTCGATGTAATTCGGTGTGAACATAGTACATACCAATGTCTCGACCGAGTTCGTTGGCCAGCTTCATCCGACATTTTGTTTCAAAATGGCGGCCATTTAAAATTTAAAAAAAAATTTAAAACTTGAAATGTGGTAACAAAAAATTAAAAATGGAAAAATGTTTTTTTCTTTCTTATGTATTTGACCTTTATACAAAGATTCCGGAGCAGTTTTTGTTTCGTCTATATCTTAAAAAATGGCTGAGTTATAGCATTTTGAATTTCTAGAGTGGCTGACATTTTGAAACGTCCTGAATTTTGTCACGCGATAAAAGGCATATTTATGAACCGATTTGGATGTAATTCGGTGTGTACATAGTACATACCAATCTCTCGACCGAGTTCGTTGGCCAGCTTCATCCGCCATTTTGTTTCAAAATGGCGGCCATTTAAAATTTTTTTTTAAATTTAAAATTTGAAATGTAGTACCAAAAAATTGAAAATGGAAAAATATTTTTTTCTTATGTATTTGACCTTTATACAAAGATTTCGGAGCAGTTTTCGTTTCGTCTATATCTTAAAAAATGGCTGAGTTATAGCATTTTGAATTTCTAGCGTGGCTGACATTTTGAAACGTCCTGAATTTTGTCACGCGATAAAAGGCGTATTTATGAACCGATTTGGATGTAACTTCGTTTATACATAGTACATACCATGTCTCGACCGGGTTCGTTGGCCAGCTTCACCCGCCATCTTGTTTAAAAATGGCGGCCATTTAAATTTTTAAGAAAAATTTAAATTTGAAATGTGGTACCAAAAATTGAAAATTGAAAAAATATTTTCTTCTTATGTGTTTGACCTTGATAAAAAGATTCGGGAGCAGTTTTTGTTTCGTCTATATCTTAAGAAATGGCTGAGTTATAGCATTTTGAATTTCTAGCGTGGCTGACATTTTGAAACGTCCTGATTTTTCTCACGTAATAACAGGCGTATTTATGAACCGACTTGGATGTAATTTGGTGTGTACATAGTACATACAAATATCTCGACCGAGTTCGTTGGCCAGCTTCATCCGCCATCTTTTTCAAAATGGCGGCCATTTAAAAAAATTAAAAAATAATAAAATTTAAATGAGATACCAAAAAATTGGAAAATGAAAAAGATTTTTTTTGTATGTGTTTGACCTTAATACAAAGATTCCGGAACAGTTTTTCTTTCGTCTATATCTAAAAAAAAGTCCTTCCGGCCAGTGCCGGGAGGAAGAGGTAGCTTTCATAATCCTTATTTTAAAAAAGCCAACTTATATCATGCAAACACAAGAAGCTCAGTTTAGTGGAAACCGAATATAGGAGATTCAATACTAATTTTTATCAATATAATGAATGAGAATTTCGCGAAATTAGTCAGCTTTATCCAAGCTGCTTTTCTTTAAAGTAACTTATATTTGGCTGCCAAATTCGGCAATTTCTTAAAGTGCCTGTCATTTTAAGACAACTTGGTGGATGAGGCTAAGCAGTGAACTTGGTCGAGACCTTAGTAATTGCTGTGCACATGCTCACTCACATCGGAATCGGTTAATATATAGGAGTGCAGTCGCATGCAAAATATCAGATTTTTCAAAATGTCACCCACAATAGAAATTGAAACTGCTATATCTGAGCCATTTTTTAAGGTAAAGACAAACAAAAAATGCTCCTGAATCCTTATATCAAGATCAAATACTTAAGAAAGAAACCTTTTTCAATTTCTAATTTTTTTGCACCTCACTTTAAATATATATATATATTTTAATTTAATGGCCGCCATTTTGAAACAAGATGGCTGATTAATCTGGCCAGCGAACTTGGTCGAGGTGTTGATGTACACTATCCACATGCCTTCTTACATCGGAATAGGCGAAAACGTGTGTTATCGCGTGACAAATACAAGATCGTTTCAAAATGTTAGCCATGCTAGAAATTCAAAGTGCTATAAATCAACCATTTTTTAAGATATCAACAAAAGAACAAATTTTCAGAAACAAAAACTGCTCCGGAATCTTTGTATCAAGGCCAAACACATAAAAAAAATCTTTTTCATTTTCCAATTTTTTAACACCTCATTTTGAATTTTAAATTTAATTTTATTTAAATGGCAACCCTTTTGAAACAAGATGGCGAATGAAGCTGGCCAACGAACTCGGTCGAGACATTGGTATGTACTATGTACAGACCAAGTTACATCCAAATAGGTTCATAAATACGCCTGTTATCGCGTGACAAAAATCAGGTCGTTTTAAAATGTCAGCCACAAGAGAAATTCAAAATGCTATTACTCAGCCCTTTTTTTTTTAGATATTAGCGAAAGAAAAACTGTTCCGGAATCTTTGTATTAAGGTCAAACACATACAAAAAAAATCTTTTTCATTTTCCAATTTTTTGGTATCTCATTTAAATTTTTTTATTTTTTTATTTTTTTAATTGGCCGCCATTTTGAAACAAGATGGCGGATGAAGCTGGCCAACGAACTCGGTCGAGATATTTGTATGTACTATGTACACACCAAGGTACATCCAAGTCGGTTCATAAATACGCCTGTTATTACGTGAGAAAAATCAGGACGTTTCAAAATGTCAGCCACGCTAGAAATTCAAAATGCTATAACTCAGCCATTTTTTAAGATATACACGAAACAAAAACTGCTCCGAAATCTTTGTATAAAGGTCAAATACATAAGAAAAAAATATTTTTCCATTTTCAATTTTTTGGTACCACATTTCAAATTTTAAATTTTTAAAATATTTTTAAATGGCCGCCATTTTGAAACAAAATGGCGGATGAAGCTGGCCAACGAACTCGGTCGAGACATTGGTATGTACTATGTACACACCGAATTACATCCAAATCGGTTCATAAATACGCCTTTTATCGCGTGACAAAATTGAGGACGTTTCAAAATGTCAGCCACGCTAGAAATTCAAAATGCTATAACTCAGCCATTTTTTAAGATATAGACGAAACAAAAACTGCTCCGGAATCTTTGTATAAAGGTCAAATACATAAGAAAAAAATATTTTTCCATTTTTAATTTTTTGGTACCACATTTCAAGTTTTAAATTATTTTAAAAATTTTAAATGGCCGCCATTTTGAAACAAAACGGCGGATGAAGCTGGCCAACGAACTCGGTCGAGACATTGGTATGTACTATGTACACACCGAATTACATCGAAATCGGTTCATAATTACGGGAGTTACAGTGTGACATAGGTCAGATATATATATATATATATATATATATATCAATTTTGAACGGAGGGTGGTTTCGGGGTCTGGGGGTCATGATCGATGAAAATATACCAAAATTTTTTGAAATCGCTTTCCTCCGAACGGCTGCAATAGGTAGCTTTTTTGTAAAGAAAGCTACCTAAAAATGGCTGAGTAATAGCATTTTGAATTTCTCTTGTGGCTGACATTTTAAAACGACCTGATTTTTGTCACGCGATAACAGGCGTATTTATGAACCTATTTGGATGTAACTTGGTCTGTACATAGTACATACCAATGTCTCGACCGAGTTCGTTGGCCAGCTTCATTCGCCATCTTGTTTCAAAAGGGTTGCCATTTTAAAAAAATTAAATTTAAAATTCAAAATGAGGTATTAAAAAATTGGAAAATGAAAAAGATTTTTTTTATGTGTTTGGCCTAGATACAAAGATTCCGGAGCAGTTTTTGTTTCTGAAAATTTGTTCTTTTGTTGATATCTTAAAAAATGTTTGATTTATAGCACTTTGAATTTCTAGCATGGCTAACATTTTGAAACGATCTTGTATTTGTCACGCGATAACACACGTATTCGCCTATTTCGATGTAAGAAGGCATGTGGATAGTATACATCAACACCTCGACCAAGTTCGCTGGCCAGATTCATCAGCCATCTTGTTTCAAAATGGCGGCCATTAAATTAAAAAATATATATATATATATTTAAAGTGAGGTGCAAAAAAATTAGAAATTGAAAAATGTTTCTTTCTTAAGTATTTGATCTTGATATAAGGATTCAGGAGCATTTTTTGTTTGTCTTTACCTTAAAAAATGGCTCAGATATAGCAGTTTCAATTTCTATTGTGGGTGACATTTTGAAAAATCTGATTGTTTGCATGCGACAGCACTCCTATATATTAACCGATTCCGATGTGAGTGAGCAATTACTAAGGTCTCGACCAAGTTCACTGCTTAGCCTCATCCACCATGTTGTCTTAAAATGACAGGCACTTTAAGAAATTGCCGAATTTGGCAGCCAAATATAAGTTACTTTAAAGAAAAGCAGCTTGGATAAAGCTGACTAATTTCGCGAAATTATCATTCATTATATTGATAAAAATTAGTATTGAATCTCCTATATTCGGTTTCCACTAAATTGAGCTTCGTGTGTTTGCATGATATAAGTTGGCTTTTTTAAAATAAGGATTATGAAAGCTACCTCTTCCTCCCGGCACTGGCCGGAAGGACTTTTTTTTCCTTGCAGGTTTTGGTAATGATAATTATACACTGTATACTTAAGCTTATCAACACGTGTACATTTGCCATTTATATTATATACAACTTAGTATTTGAATAATTATTATAAAACATAATCAATAACTATGATTGAAAAATCATTAATCAAAATATACGATGTGTAAAGTCACAGAAATATAGTTTAACCCTCTATGTACTGAATTATGAATTCATGAAAATTTTATCTTCTGAAGCATTTTTTGTGAATTTTTAAAACCATATTAGAAGATTTACCTAATCATTTAATACATTTTAGAAGGATTGAAGAATTTCGAAGGGTTAATTAAATTTGAATTTATAGAGATTTTGTACAATAATTATAACCCCACTCAAATATTTTATTTTAAATATTTTTCTTAGTATTTTGTAGAATTAGGAAACGTACAAATATAATGTTCTTACTATAGATATATTTCCGAATTGAACACCCCGCTCCCCAACGCCAAGAAAGCTGAAAAGATGCAAAGGCAAAAGAAATCATCCTTTTAAAAATATTTTTGTTTTGTGTAACCAATGATTCTTTTGGAACAAGATAAAGTAATGCATCCATAACTCATTCTAAACTGTATTACTACTAATCGATGTATTAAAGGAATTTTATAACAAGTTATTTTAATGGTACTTATAAGTACCGTCAGTAGATAAAGGGTTAACTGTCGTTATTAATTTTCGATAAAAGCAATGAATTTCCTATTTTCTTTCATCATTCAAGTTTTCGAACTTCTTATCAAATATTTATGTATTTCTTTTATGTTAGCCTATCATTTCCAAAATATATATATATATATATATATATAGACTTTTGATAAAGGAACAAAATTTAACAACTGGGCATTAAACAGTTAACAAGAAAGAAGGAGGGGAAAAAAGGTACATTTCTTTATCAACAGTCCAACACAAAACGCAGAGCCTCGCTGGAATTAAAAACTTTTTCTGCTTCTGCTGATATAAAAATGTAGGAATTCAAAAGGAGGGATACAGCAATAAATAAAAAATGAAATGACCTGAAAAAAGAAAAATACATTCAAAAGCTCAGGTGGTTTGGGCAGCTAGCAAATGCGTTTAGTAGCTATATACATCAGAATTTTTAAGGTACAATGAGGTTCTAGATGTTATAAACATACATTCTTTCAGGGTAAAAGAAAAAAAGCAGCAACATATTTATAAAGAAAAAATTGTCTCGTAAGTAATCGATTTGGTCAAGATCCAGATTTTTATTTCTGTTAATATTTTTTACTTAGTGGTTAGGTTCAATAATTTTTTTTGTCGACTAGGATTTTATTTATATGATTTAAAACGCTTAAGAAATGTGTATTTAAGTATAAAGTGAAAAATTCATACTTTGCAGTTATATACGATCTTTTGAAGATATGTATCTTTGACATAAATCTGAAATCTGCCGCTTATAAGAATAGCCTTTATAAGCTCGTGCTGTTTTTCAGGAATGCTTTGATCCTGAAAAATACAAGCACTTTTATTAATCATATATTAAAAGTTTTATGTTTTAGATTTCTATTCAAAATTTAACAATTATTATTTTTATCTAAAAACTTTAAAAACCTTTTTTTAGTAACATTAAGGTAAAAGCACCAGTAGTAGGCCACTTAAGGACACTTATCCAATTATTATTAAGGTATTTGTGAATTCCAAAAGATATACAGTAAAACCTCCCTAAAGCGACCACGTTCCGTTCCAATAAAAATTGGTCACTTCGAGAGGTGGGGTCTCTTAATGGAGGTCAGGTTTTAATCTAGATTTTAATTGTTGAAAAAAGCTCACAATTAATGTTACTAAAATTTAATTCTCACATTAGGGAAAAATCTGAAAATTTAAGTATCAAAACAAAAGTTAATTACATAAGTTAATTACTGTAGTGTTTAAAAAATGAATAGATTGACGTTTGCTTTGATTTTACGGTTTTATCGTTTTAGAACTTTTATTTCCAAGTCTTTCAGTAAATAAATGCAATTTTTTTTTTTGGGACAGGAACAAATAATGACGATTTTATTAATTTATGTATTTCTTTCAGAGTTTAATGACAGAATAGGGCAAGGGTTTAAAGACTGTGATTCTTAATTTGTCATTGAAGTTAAATTCAATCCTAAAAAGGCACAAAGGGGTTTAAATACTTAAAAGTTACCGGAATAAAATAAAATTTTTAAACTTAGTTTAGAAGTTTGATGAATAATGGGCTCTCCGGAATTATTTTTCAAGTAAAACAATCTTCAAGCGACCAGACAAAAACGGAATTCGTTTCATTTCCTTCAAAGAAATGGGTCGCTCATGGAGGGAGTTCAGCTGGGATGGTCTCTGAATGGATGTAAAATGAGTATTGAGCCTATGGGAATAAATTTCGTTCCATGAAAAAATGGTCGTTCAGGGAGGTGGTCGCACAGGGAGGGTTTCACTGTATATATATACATAAATATATTTTTATAAAGGAACAAGAATTAATAAATAACCATTAGACATTTAACCAGATAGAATTTTACAAATATGTATATTTCTTTATCAAGAGACAGTCACAGTGAGGAATGTAGTAATAAATAAATATAAGATGAAATAACCTGAAAAAAAAATGTTTAAAGACTTAAGTGGTGTGGGCAGCTATGAAATGCGTATGTTAACTACATAAATCAGAATATTTAAGGTGCAATATGGTTATAAATGGTGCTTTCAGTTTTCAAGTAACCTTCGTCCGATTTGAATTTCGCTCTTAAATTTGTCCAGTGACGTCTTTTTTACATATATTTTTTTTCCGGTCCGGTCCAGTAAAGTGTCGGAAAGTGTATATGGACGTCCAACGGGCGTGGAACGCCGCGCTCCACGAATTCTGATAATAAAAGAAAATATATGAGTTATTCTATGCATGAATGTCATAGGTTTGTATATACAGTAGAGCGCCGATTATTCGGACGCCGATTAACCGGATTGTCCAATTCACCGGATCGATCAAAGACTAAATATTTTTTCTCGCCTCCTCAAAATTTTCTGAAGTGAAGCTTCTTTACACGCGGTAAAGTAAATTCGGCTGGATGTCACAAAAGTTAACTGTTAGATAACCATTTTCTAATCCTGAAATAATAAAATCGCCAACAAAAGCAATGAGAGCAATGTATAAAATCAACTGTTTCTAGAACCGAAGAAATTTCACTTCTGATGCGCGAGAATCCCAAGCATTTTTTTTTTTTTTTTCTCAGGAAAATCCCTCTTTTTCTTCAGTTTCTTTGAAGGGGGTCAAAAAATTGCTTCTTTTATCCGTTGGTATCCTCGGAAAAGTAACCCTCCCCCGTTTTCCACTCGCGTTTTGTTCGTACAGTGTATGTACAGTTCATGTAATAATTTGTATGTGTACTTCTATGTATATCTTTGTACCAATTTTGTAGAATTTTTTTTTATGTTAAAAGATATACTTACAAACACGCTATTTGTTAATATGCTAAAATGTGCACAACTACAATTGCTAGTCCTAAGGCTCTAAAAAGTGTGAAGGGAAGTTATCTAAAAAACATTACGTAGCTGTTTTTTTAAGTCATCCAATTATCCGGATTTTTCATTAACCAGATCAGCCTCGGTCGCGACCGGTCCGAATAATCGGCGCTTTACTGTATTTTCATTATTTAATGAATTTTTAATCATTGAAATGTGTCAAACCTTTTATACACACCTTGTTTAACAAGAGTAAATTTGTATTCCTGTAATACTGTTGGGGCTTGAAATATGAAATTTGGTATGATGTTTACTTTTAAGATTCAAATGGTCGCTAAGAATTTTTAAAAAATTCGAAATATAAAAGTGTTAATTAAGTGAAAAACCGTCTAAATTACGATTTAGTTCAAAATATTTTGACACTAAAGTTTAAATTTGGCACGACTGTTATGTTTATGGGGGTCCGGGGCTAAAAATTCTCCAAAAATTGGATTTTTTTTTTATTGCTTAAAGGGTACATTATATACATTATGGCATGCATTTATCACAAAAAAAAAAAAAAAAAAAAAATTCACGCGTTTTTTAGAAATTTTCAAAATGCCCCTTGCGCTTTCCATATCAATGAAAATCCCCAATATTTTTTTTATAAAAGTTTAGTTTATACTACATATAAATAAAAGTGTGCCTCGAATTTTATATATTTGAATATAAAAGTAAAAAAAAAAAAAGGAAAAATGTTGAAATTTTTTCAATTTTTTTTTTTTTTTTTAATTTTTTTTTCTTACCTATATATTCAAATATATAAAATTCGATGCACAGTTTTATTTATACATATAAACCAAACTTTTATAAAAAATATTGGGGATTTTCATTGATATGGAAAGAGCAGGGGTCATTTTGAAAATTTCTAAGATAACGCGTAAAATTCCCTTTTTTTCAAAAAAAATTTTTTTTTATTATTTTATTTTGTGATAAGTGCATGCCATAATGCATATAATGTAATCTTGAATAATATTTAAAGTGAAATTTACAAAAAATAAAAAAATTGATTTTTGAGGTTTTCAAGGTCCCTTGTCCCCTTAAAAGTCTAGATAATTTGCAACTAGGTCAGGTGCTTGTCATCCCCAACTGGTCAGGCCCCAACTTTAACTTCATTAATCTCAGAATGAATTTTTTCTCGATTTGTCAACTTTAAAAGGATATATCTAAAGTTCCTTGGAAGATATATGTATGAAAATTTTAACAGAGATTTTATGCTATATTTCCAACAAATTCTCTTCAGGAATTTTAATTTTGAGTGATAATTGTGAAAATATGCTAATTAATGCAAAACTCACTCATAAAACAACTTCATTTTCTTACTTAAGCTTTTTTGAAAAAAATTCATAATCAATATTTTAAGAAATTCTGAAGACAAATTAAAATGACACATTTTCTGTAAAAATTTTGTAAATCGAGTAATTATTTCCAGAGTTATATCAAAAATTAAATGTGTTTAAAATTAAAAGAAATATTTAAAATTTTTCAGATTTTTTTTTACATTTAATATTCTTATTATATTAAAATATATTTCAGAAAAAAATTTCATAACAAAATCTCTATAAATAAAAAAAAAAAATAGAATTTTGAGCCTCGGTCCCCCTTAAAAGCTCGAATGGTACACTTTCTAGAAAATTTGAAATTTAAAACGTGAAATGAGGAGAAAGGATACTAAAACACGATTACTTTTGAATTATTGGTCGATTACAAATTTTTTTTTCAGCACAATACTGGTAACAGTCTCTGATTACAATTAGCTAATTTTTTATCTCTATGCAGCTGCCTTCAAGTAGGTGACAGAGTGACAAATATTCCAGAATAACGTTTTCTTTGAAAAAGTTGATCCCAGAAACATGAAATTTGAATGGTATAAAATCAAAACTTGAACAACAGCGTTTAAAAAAAATTGGAATTTAAAAGTCTGAAATGAAACGAAAATGCCATAAACAGCCTTTATAACCAAGGAAAAAACAGCAATCTTTTTCACGGCTTGATCAAAGAACCCCTTTTTCAAGACGAAATATATGATTGCGAGAGTGTTACTGTTAATATTGCTCCTCAGTCGCTTTCTGTGATTTTTCCCTAAAAATTTTCGAAGGGTTTGCTTTTATGAACAACACCGATGTTGCTTTTATGTTTGAAACAGCTGAATGCTAAATTAGTTTATGCTTTTCTTTTCGTTGGTTTTCACTTCGTTGGTGTTACAATCGTAACATCGCTTCGTTGTTCACGCTTTTACAAAAAATACTTTGTAAACATGAAAATCAACGAAATTTTCTTTTTTATGAATAATTCTAAACTCCTCCTAAGTGAAGATGCAGACTGCCCCACTGGTATAAACACAGTTGCAGTCACATTCAAGAAAAAAAATGCATTTTTCTAACATATATATGCATATATGATGTGTACATGCATTTTTATATTGCATTTCAACTGACAAGAGAACGTACTGAAATTATGTTTGGATATTGATTTACGATTTCTAACTTACCAGAAATAATTTATTTCTCTAAACCCATTAATACTGAAGTCTGACAGCAGACTATTCTACGCCTCTATCTTTACGCAATTAATTTCCAATGCAGCAGAAGTGAGGGGAATAAAATTTTATGCCGCAAACAAATTTCATAACTAAGATAAAGTTGCAAAGCTTTTTGAAAATATTAAAGAAAATAAAATTTTACAGATAATAATAACAACAACAACAACAATAATAATAATAATAATGTACACTTTATATACAGGGTGGTGATTCAAAAAAAACGTTGAAACAATGACATGGCAAATCACGCAAACAACAAGGATAAAAAATCACATAGGAATATAGGGTGGCAAACCACTTATTGAGTCACAGATACAGGGCCTTTCACCCTAACGGAACTCGGGTCGACGGTCATAATTATGAGAAAAATTAAAACATTTGAATGAAAATGCAACAATATGGACCTTGTTTTATGTGAAATGTGTTAACATCACGAAAAGCTCTTGAAAAACACGTTGCTCAAGCAATCGATGATATCGTATGAATTGATCATCGCAGTCCAAAATGTGGGGCGTCCAGTGCATAATGATGGCGCGTATATTGCAAGCTTCTACCACTTTTGTTTGGTGTTATCACATTTACAACATTGGTGAGAATGTCTGTTAAACGTTTTATTGTAATATACTTCATATTTCGGAAAGTTATGATCGTTAACACAAATTGAGTTAGGATGAAACACACTGTATTTGTGACTCAATAAGTGATTTCTGACCCTAAGTTCCTATGTGACTCTTTACCCTTGTTTTTATGCCTGATTTGTCATGTCATTTTGTAAACGTTTTTTTGAATCACCCTTTATATGGTTTCTTTATGTACTGCCGGAATGTGTTCATACAGTAGTGGGATCCCAAACAGTTTGAACTGGTCTTTATTAGGTAGATTTCGTATGAAATACTACCTATTGGCGTCGTTCCTATGTTGTAATTTCTGAAAAATTTTTGCAGATCTACACCGATCATGAACCCTAGATCCAAAAACCACCCTCAGTAAAAAACTTTATCTATCTATCTATATATATATATCACTTTCTTCTGGACACGATAACTTCCACAATTCTGCACCAATCTCTTCCAAACTGATACATAAAATCAAGGGGCATAAAATTTTGGTCAGATTCGTTAATGGGCAAAATCGGACCAAGGAGATGGAAATAGGGAGGGGTTTTGTGAAAACCGAAAAAAAAACCACAACTTCTTAAATTTTGTACATATCGAATCAGTTTAAAGTTTTTATTATTTCTAAAAATAGGGCCAAAAATTTATGTATCACAGATGTTTGATAAAGTTAAAATTGGGCTCAAGGGGCGCAAAAAATAGTGTTTTTGGGAGAAACAAATTCATAATTTCGTCAATTCTCAAGATATCAAATCCAATTAATATCATCATGAATCTCCTTAACATTATCTACAACTTTTATATTCACAAGTTTTTGATAGGACCAATTCGTACCGCAAAAAAAAAAAAAAAAAAAAAATTAAAAACGAAAACAAAAAGGGCGTTTGAAGAAGAAAAAATTCCATAACTCCGTCAATTCAAAAGATATAAAATCCCCATGAATTTATCATATATCTTCTTAATATTGTCTACAACATCTATATAGACAAGTTTTGGATAGGACCAATTCTTAGAGCAAAAACAAATTAAAAGTACATAGCGGTTGAAGAAAAAAATCATCTTAGTAAGGGTGTATTCAAATCCAAACTGCTTATTTTCTGACTCATTTTACAATTCATTTTTACTCTCAAAGGCTTCCAATTGGTACCTTTTCTTACTCAGAAACTATATAATGTACTGTAATGGTCAATTTTTACTTTCTTCTATCTTTACAAGAAGAAAGTATTTGATTCATGAAAATTTTCGAATTCCGGTTTTCGACGGATTTACACGTTTTAGGGGTCAGAGATTCCAAAAAACATGTTTTTACAAAATGTCTGTCTGTGACTCTGTGAGTCTGTCTGTCTGTCTGCCTGCCTGTGTGTATGTGACACAAATTTTGTGGGCGCTTTATCTCAAGAACTAATGCACGGAATTTAATAAAAATTGATATTCAGTTAGTCCCTAGTACAAATTGATGCTGATTAGTTTTTGGTGTAAATCGCTCAACAGGTGGCGCTGCTATGCTGCATTTTTTACGATTTTCGCAATAGCTCTATCTCAAGAACTAATGCACGGATTTCAAACAAACTTCAGATTTTGTTAGTCCTTGATATGAATTGATGATGATTACGTTTTGGTGTAAATCGCCCAACAGGTGGCACTGTTATGATGAATTATGCAGGATTTACACGATTTCCCCAATAGCTCTATCTTAAGAACTAACGCACGGATTTTCATCAAACTTCAGATTCAGTTAGTCCTTGATATGACTTGCTACTGATTATGTGTTGGTGTAAATCGCCCAATAGGTGGCACTTCTCTGCTGCCTTTTTCACGATTGCCTCAATAGCTCTATCAATAGAACTAATGGACGAATTTTCATCTAACTTCAGATTTAGTTGTATGTTGACACAAGTTGTTGTTAATTAGGTTTTGGTGTTAATCACCCAATAGGTGGTGCTGCTATGCAGGAATTTTCACGATTTTCGTTATTGCTCTATCTCAAAAACTAATGTACGGATTTTCTACAAACTTCAGCTTCAGTCAGACGTTGACATAAATTGTTGCTGATTAGGATTTGGTATAAATCACCCAATAGGTGGCGCTACTAGGCAGCATTTTTCTGAATTTAGACGATTTCAGCGGTAGTCATACCTCAAGAACTAACGCACGGAATTTCATATCGTTAGAATACTCATGAGATGCATAGATTGCCATTTAATTTTGGCAGTGTGATAGCGGATTTTGAAGTATTAACATGTATGAGATAGAAGAAAGTTTTGGGATTGGTACATCCGACTAGTTTGATAGAGGCAGAATATATTTTAAAACATGCTGTCAAAGTGGGCCATTTGAACCGAATTTCCCGAAGCGGACTGTGTTGGAAAAATCATCGTATTAAGGGAGTATTTAAATCCAAGCTGCTTATTTTCTGACTAATTTTTTAATTCATTTTTGCTCTCAAACGCATCCAATTGGTAGATTCACTTATTCAGAAACTATATAATGTACCGTAATGATCGATTTTTTGACAGAGGCAGAATATATTTCAAAAAATGATGTCAAAGTAGGCATTTTGAACGGAATTTCCCGAAGCGATTGTGTTAGAAAATATTGTCTTACTGAGAAAATAATTGTTTATATATCAAGTTTTAATTAATTGAACGAAAATTAAAAACACAGTTCGCTTATAAATCTCTTCAAAAATCACATCAACATGTTTCATGTTTTTCGTATTAAAAATGAATCTGGAGTTATGCCAAGAAAATTTCGAGTTGTTGAGCATGGAAAAGTATTTTTTTGAATACCGCCCTAACATGATTCTGATAAAACCAGTTATTATATAAAAATGAAATAAAAACTCGTCAAAAGCGGCCAGATAAAATTGTTAAAGTGGGTTTATCTCTAATCATGATTTTGTTTTTGTTTGTGAAATTAGTATACTTAACTTCGAAATGTACCTCCGCCTGTAGGCCGGGCCAGCAAGGATTTTTTTTTAACTGTTGAAGAATATTTAACTGTTAAATATTGGAGAATATTTAACTGTTAATATGTTAAATGTTAGAGTTTGAAGATACGTTGTAAATGGTATTACATTAATGACATATAAGTTGACGTTTTTCAGATTTTTATACGCCGCCTCCATAGAAAATCAGGCAAGCAGAAAAAGGGATCATTTTTGCTGGAGTTAGACCATTAGAAAATTATTACACACACATATATATACAGTCGACTCTCTGTTTAACGTCGCTCTACTTAACGGCGATCTCTATTTAAGGACGATATTTTGCGGTCCCGGCTCCTTTAAGTAAAAAAATCTCTATTTAAAGACGAAATTGTTTCCATTTACTGACGATTTTCACGTAGATTTTTTTTCCCGATCCCTTTAAACATGTTAAACGAGGGAACTTCCTCTGATAGAAAAACAAGTTTTCTTGCAATTCAGATGAGTACAGAAAAAGGCGAAGGGAGTAATGAACTTTACCCATGTGACGAAGACGTTTTAACAACCCACTTCAGAAGCTTTTGAAGACATCGCAAATGAAAATGCAACTTCAGATGCAGAAGATGGTAATGAAGCTGATGATACAGAAAGCGAGACACCACCTCCTTCTTACTCAGATGCGAATTCTGCCCTGGATGTTCTTCGCCAGTACATTGTTTCATCAAATATGGTAGATGACTCTTTCAACATTCTTGAAAGGCTTGAAGCAAGGGTACTTAAAACTAGACCACCATTGAAACAATCTGCACTTTTTTATTTTTTAAAAACTTAATTTGTTTAATTAAATGTATTATAAATATTTTTATTGTACTTTAAGTAACATTGTATGTAATGTTGTTTTTGTATGCAGTATAATTAATGCAATTTGTATTTGTGGAATAAAAATATATAGTATATCTGTATCAATAAAAAGAAAAGAAAGACAGAAAACATAAAATAAATTTAAATAAATAAATAAAACATTTCTAAACACGCCAATATATTGAGAAATGTATTGATAGACCTAAGCCTGTAAACTGTGAAAGGAAATGTTTTTTAAATATTATTTTCCCACAAATTCTGTTTAAGGACGATCTCTATTTAAGGATGATTTTTCGAGGTTTCTTGAAAGTCGTTAAACAGAGAGCCAACTGTATCTTTAAAATTGAATTGAAAGATCAGCCTTTTTAAAAAAGATTCTTATGAATGGATTTCTACAGAACTTGCACTGTTAGTAACATATCTTTTCAAGGAAGATGTTAGTGTATTGCATAGCGTTATATGTTGCTTAGTTATAGAATTATAAAGGAGAGTTCTATAATAAGATGAAACTGATTATGAAAGTCTAGCCTTTAAAAAAAAGTTCTACAGGGCGGATTTTGATGAGACTTAAATTGTTAATTTGATAATTTTTTAGAGGTCGTTTTCGTATACTGAATATCGCTCTATCGTTCTTCATCAAATTCTGCTGTAAATAATCAATTAAAATATTCTGACCTTAACCGAGCACATTTTGTCTGACACATTGGAAAATATAGTAGAACAGTGGCAATCGCATCGTTTTCAGCAATGAGAAAGGACATTCTAGGTAAAAGTACAAATTGCTTTAAAACACAAGGTAAAATCTACCTATATATTTCGTTTGGTTTAAGGTTCATTTGGAAAAACCGACTATCGCAGCAGGCGAAACCTGGTAATGTATATATATATATATATATATATATACACTTTTTATATATAATTAATGAAAAATTATTGCATAATAGGCGCCAAAAGCAGCTCATATTAAATGCCACAAAATATATCTCATCAATAAACAAAAATGCAAATACATCATAACCTTGGAAAGAATGTGTATATCAACAATATTAATAGCATTTAACTATAAAAATCCCAAAACTTTCAAATTTAAATTACACAGGTGAAAAACAAACACAGGTAAAAAACTGTCTGTTCTTCATCAGTGGGTGGACAGACAGACCTAAATCCACCCCCACTGTTAAAAACTTGCAGGTTTCTGTACACACGTCGATCCTGCGCTCAATACAGAAAAAACTACTGTCATTTTAGATATAAAATTTATAAAAGTAAATAAACGAAACTTAAACAAAAAATTAATATAAACAAAGCATAATTAAATTACAAAACAAAAAGGCTTTAAAAATGTCTTTTAGAAAATTATTTTAAAATTGAAACTTAAATATTAATAAAAGATAAACAAATTATTACCTTAATATGTATGAATGCAGAACAACGTGCACCTACACAAAAATACAAGAAAAATACATAAACATGAAACACAAATACCTGCATAATGTCCTTCACCTTAATCGGAAAAAGGGGTAGTCAATAATTGAGACACTTTTAAACTATGTAACATGTGCCATATAAGTATGGAAAACACATATAAATATGGAGATAATGCATTAAATATTGTATTTAATACGGAAAAAAATATATTAGTCGAAAATTATACATCAAACAGGGCAAATGAGGTACGTTCATTCTATAACTAGTTTTATAAATATTCAGATCCTTGTGGAATAACTGTTGCACTCTTATTTAAAAATGCATGAATAAATTTATTTCGATTCTGTGTATTAAATTCAGTAATACGGAAATAACAAGACTCCATCTTAAATACGACGTAATCACCAAGGCAATCTAGAATCATTACCTAACATGGAATATCATTGAATATATTAGGATTTAATAGAATAAAGAAAATTTTTATTAACCAATTTGTGCCAAGCGTACCAATTTTGGGACGTTTCGAATTTTAATATATATATTTTTTTATAATTATCTTCTTCTTTAAAACATAAAAATTGTATGAAGTCGATGTATGCCTATAAATGTCTTTATCTATTGCCGAGAGATGACAGCATAAGATTGATATTTATTTGCTTAAATGAAGGCCCTTTTTCGGTGTTTATAGATTTTCATTTTTCAAGATGGCGAAATGTAAAATGTGAGTTTATTCGCATTTTTTGTATCAAGGATACAAATAAAGAAGTCGTAATCATAGCTTGTAGACTTACTATTTGAAATACGCATTTTTTTTTTTTAATTGCGAAATTATATATTCAAGCCTATTTTTTATGCATGTCTGTAATGTACAAAATATAGGACGCTAAGCGCAAATGGGTACATATTTCAATTAGACATTTAGGGGACAGTTATTTATGTAAAGTCCTTTTCACGATAATTTTGAAATAAATTGTTTTTTAGTCACAAATACGATTATTCTTAACTTATTATTAATAATACTTATGTTATTGGTCTCTGTAAAGAGATAAACATATTTTTTAATAGTTCATAAAAATACTAATTATAGTATATAATATACAATTTAAAAGGTTCATTTGTGTAAATTTAGACAAAACATATAATTATGCATATTCCACATATGGATCTTCCCATATTTAGTACGCTTACATTTTATCAAATAAATACAAAAATATTTCAGTGTAATTTTTTTAGTGTTTTTCCAGTTTATTTTGAAGCATTCTAAAGGGATTTTTCCAACAAATTTAAGAAAATAAAAATTCAGGCATAAATGGGTTAATACCTTTTTAAGTTTTGATTAGATTTTCATAAAATTTGAAATGACGCGACAAAATTCTGCAAGTAATATATATATATATATATATATATATATATATATTAAATTTCTAACCGTGCGGTTGTGTAATTTTTTCGTTGTTATATGCGGACAGACGGAGGATGGACGAGATGAAGACAAGGTGCAAAATATGTATATAATTACGAACGCACCAAAAAAGGCATATAAATATGAAGATAATGCATTAATTATGGCATATTCAATGCGAAAAAGAAAAAAAAAAACCTAGAAAAATTACAAAGCATAAAATCATTGGTTGATATCTCAGGGAGAATCTGTAAATTAGAGAAATTTTCTGGTCTTAAAATCACATAGAAACCTCGGTGAAAAGTCTATATTTTTTCTGGTCTTTTTTATTTTTATTTTTTTTTTATTATTTTTTTTTTTAATATTTGGCGTATAACTTTATTTTTCAGATAAACAGTGTCTTTATTTATTTGAAGGGGGGGGGGGGGGGAGGGATTGCTAGTAGATAATTCAGGAGAATCTGGAAACTAGAGAAATTATTCTGCTCTTGTCAGCTCACGGAAACCTTGATTAAATATATATATATATTTCCTGTGTTTTATTTTCTTTTTCTTCAACCTTAGCATTTAGTCAGAAAGCTTAGTTTCAAAAATTTGTCATATGTGCTTCAGCATCGCCACCAAAATGGGTATTTAAATTTTGCTAAATGAAATCTATTTTAGTTTTCAGTAAAGTGAAATATATTGAAATCAATTTATTTAAAAGTAGAGAAAATATGATTTCCACCAATTTAAAATTCTATACCATTAAATGAATTAAAAAGAAATTAATATTGAAAGTTTAAAATGATCCAAAAAGTACATTTAAATTTCGCTAGATGAAATGTGTGTTACTTTTCGGCGAAGTGGAGTTTATGAAAATCATTATACTTTAATTTAGTGTAAAGAAAATGGTATGATTTTCATTAATTTTAAATTTTATATATCTTTGATTAAATTAAAAAAACACTTTTTTTAATTTACTATTTCAATATTAAACATAAAAAGCCACCAAAAAGTACATTTAATCATAAGATAATTAATAAAATAAAATATATCGTCAATAAAGCAGCTATTTTTTCTTTAATTCTTATTTTATACTGCATTCGAGTGTTAAGGGGAGCATGGATTGACGATTTCCAAATTACCAAAAATAATTCATTTCACTTATCCCATTAATATGGAAACCTGACAGCAGACGATTCTACGCCCCTACTTTTACGCAATTAATTTCCACTACAACAGAAGTGAATAGAATAAAAGCTATGCCTCAAACAAATTAACACAGCAGAAATAAAGTTGCACATTGCATTGTTACTTTTGTGCCTAATTATAACAAAGAGATCAATGTGATGGGCCATAGCCTTGCGTGCACACACTTTTATCATACCTTAATTACGTCTCTAGCAGATGGCCATGCTAAGTTTGGTCTGTGACGTCACGGAATTGGTGATCTATTGCGCTTTCAAAACAGCTGGGAGGGTGTGCAGGTGTTCAGTTCTGCACTCCCCCCCCCCTCCCTACACGTATTATAAATGGGATCGGTAGAGGGTAACAATTTATACTTTTTCAAAGAGATAGTTGGTTGTACGGTATCGAATAACATTTAACCGATGGGAAAAACATATGCGCAATAAATATAATTTAATGGCTTCGCATCAGAATTAAGATATAAGTTCTTTTTAACATTTTTGTTTTTATTTCATTTTTAGTCTGGGAAAGGAATTTCTCCTTGCAATTTCATGTTAAAAATTTAGAATATTGGTTAGTTTTGTACTAAAATTAAGAAAATTGCCTAGTTAGATTTTTGTCTCTGAAATTTCTATTCTTAAAAAAACTTTTACTAAAATATTGGTTTATTTTGTTATAAAATTAAGAGATTTATTCATTCTGAAAATTTTTTACCTATATATATTTATTTATTGTTTATCTTTTATAGGGAGAAATATGGCCTAGATATTTTTAATGTATGATTAGATTTCTAGTTTTATATTTTTACTACACCAAATGATAAAGGAGTTTTATATTTTGTGATTGCGTTTTGCTCAAAAATCAGTTTTATTGATTTCGTTTGGACCAAAATTCAAAATATATATACCTTTGTTTTTTTAGTTTTCTTTTAACAAAATAATTCCACATTACAATTAAATTTTTATTTTATTTCACAGTATACAGTACTATTTACGGGAGCTAACTAGAATAAAATTAATTATATATTATTTAAGGTAATACAATTTTTAATCATAATTTAATTTTAAATTTCTTGTGTAATTTTATACATTCCTTATATATTGTTACTGTTTTTATATTGGTTTATTTATTTATTTTTTCTGAAACCTCAATGTTTGGTAATAACTTCTATTATCTTATTATCTGCAGATGTGAAATATAACGATTACGTAAAAACAATTCTAATACATTAGCATAGGCACAATGCATATTTAATTGCTATGCGAAAATAATTTTACAACATCCATATGGATAAAGCATATAATTTAAGAATACAAATGAATAATTATAAAGTAACCCAGTAATTAACCTTTCACGCAACTTTTGTCATAGGTCTGCGAAAGGAATTTTACAACAATATGTAGATAAAATATTAAATTAAAGACAAAAAAGTTGCAATTATGGAATAACTTTAAAAATATAAACTCTGACGTAATTTATGATTTACTGTCACATAAAAATACAGGGTTATTCTAAAGGATGGACTCATTTTCAAAAAATTGTGTTTATTGAAGTACAAATTCAAAATGAACAATCTTTATACCAATGAAAAGAGGAAGTTTCAAAGTTTTTTTTTTTTTTTTTTTTTTTAAGATATTATAAATGTTCGATGTGTCCACCGTTTGCTGCACGGCAAACATCTACGCGATAGCCAAACTCGTCCCACACACGAGAAAGCATATCTGCTGTTGCTGAGTGTACGAATTTCAAAGCGGTGATGGTTAAAAAATGGCCTAGTAGAGGCAATAGGCCGCGATTTCGTTTCACTGTGAGTAGCGAGTGAGATGGCTACTGTGGAGCACAAGGTTTTCTGCGTTCTTGAGTTTGCAAGAAGCGAGTCAAATTGCAGTGCAGCGGTCAATTCGTACCAAATTCGGTATTAACAGTGGACACATTGAAATTTTATAATGTCCTTAAAAAAAACTTTGAAACTTCCTCTTTTCATTGGTATAAATATTGTTCATTTTGGATTTGTACTTTAAGAAGTATAATTTTTTGAAAATGGGTCCGTCATTTAGAATAACCCTGTACTTTAGTTATATTAATTTCGGTAAAACAGGATATATTTCAACAGGCAAATTTGGGAATCAGGGAAAAACTCGGAAGTAAAATTTTGCTTGTAAGATTATCAGGAAATATTAGGCTACAGTGCCTAAAAATATATAGTGTGGAAATCGCGTATACCGTTATTACTTTAGAATGTATCCAAAAATTTACAGTTTCTTAGGCGGCGCTGCCATCGAACTTATTTCATGAAAGTGCAAATACCAAGTACTTAGCGTTAGTTACAGCGTTAGTTACAAATGTGTGGTGAGAAATGTATTAAAAATATTAGGTCATTTAGTATGAAACGTCCGATTCAATTGCGGTTTTTTTTGGGGGGGGGGGATTTCAAATTGTCCACAGAAAGTTTTAATAATTATTTTAAATTTATACGACGATAGACATGACACACATATACACACGCAAAAAAAAAAAATTATATATATATATATATATATATATATATATATATATATATATATAACCATTAATTAAACATTACTGACCACCATCAATAATTGTGATAGCATGAATGAATTTACAACTATACAGTGTCCCCAATACACTGAATGGATACAAAAACATAATAAACAAGCTGCAAAGTATAAAATAAAAGTCCCTTGTACTGTATAACAAAAATTAATAATGAAGAAAAAGAGAAGAAAATGGATATCAATAAAAATAATTGAAAAGCTTATATATTGAATCACGTTTTCAAGAGTACAACTCAATTATACATGCAAAATCGGTCGTTTTCTGTGATAAAAAAAGGCTAAAAGCTGAAAAAAAATTTCCCCTGTACTCTAACGACCAATAGAACCAGAAGAATAGTTTCAAACTGAAAACAGAATAAAATTAAATGCTATGAAATGGAAAAAGCAATACAACCTTTTATATAATTAATTTATATCAAGGAAAAATAGTAATATTACACAAATACCTAATAAAATCCCAGTTATTATCTCCAAATACACATCAGCACATGGTATCATCCATAAGCACGATAATTTTAAGGTTATTTTTACAGTTAAGTTAACACAGATTTTAAAACCTAATATATACAGTTAATCAATTTTGATATACCATAATAAATTGAATTAAAATAATATAAATAGAAAATAATTACATAATGAGTAAATTACCATTTAACACTTTTAAATTGTTTTAAATTTCTTAACTAAAGTAAAAAATTCCAAAACTATAATATATATATATATATATATATAATATATATATAATAATAATTATATACATATATATATATATATATACATATATTCAAATTTTTATGGTTGCAAATCTGAATTTCTAATTAAAAAACCACTTGAAATCGGGCGTTTCATAGTTAATGACCTAAAAAATGCCTGAATTTTTGTTCATTCCTTATATATCGCGTATTACAACATAATTGTTCTTTAGGGTTTCGTGCATTTGACGAAACCCTATTCGTCTCGCTCCTCTGTCTGTCTGTCTGTCCGTCACAGAGACCGTTCTCAGAAACTATACATGTTAGAGACTTGAAATTTTGGGTACTTATAGCTGAACACCTCACATCAAACAACAAATCATAAAATTTTGAAAAAGTTGGTAATTAACCTAATTACGGGCTAATTAAATTCTAAAATTAACCAATCAACCTTTTGAATGCAGGTGAAAATGCACGTTATCGAAATCCTCCCCAGTTTCTCCTAATGGTTGCCAGTCAACTCAGCGGATGCTCCGTCAAATCAGCCGGTGCAGGGTTACCACGGAGTACTTTAAGCAATAAATGAAGTGGACCTTCAAAAAGCAAAATTGGATCTGCCGAAATAGCGGTCGTACAAATTTGTAACAGGTGTAGTAATACGCGGAAAAAATTCTACTTTATTTTGGTATAAATTTCAAATTTCTGCGTAGGATAGAACGCAAAAAATCCACTAAAAATCGATCGATATAAATTTAATTTCTGTGTTTTTAAAAACAATGAAAACAGATTTCCATTCGCCGAAAGGCAGCTGTCATCATTTCTGGACATATCGGCGCGGGAGAAATTTAAGGGGAGGGAAGTCTAATACGAAATTTAAACTTTTTAAATATTAAATTTTTCGATTAAATTTTTTGACATCCGGGCTGGAAATTTCTCGTAGATTCCATACATACCCGGTTCAAAGAGATTGCTTCATTACGAGCTGAGATATTAATTATTATTTTATTAATTCCTTTTATTTCCATCAAATGCCAGATTAAGATGGAGGCACGTGCTTTTTTAACGGAGATTTCATTTAAATTAGGAAATTAACAATTTGCGTGGGGTGTTTCGACGGCGCGCTATGAGATAAGTATTAATTATTCAACATGAAAAAGTTTATAGGTTTATAAGTGTTCATCCCACTATTTCCGAATAGCAATTTCAGGAAATATCTTAAATTATTGTTTAAGACAGCCACTCGATGTCTTCGAAACTTTAAGATACTTTATAACACATAAGAAAAAGTGTAAAAAAGAATGGAGTGTGATATTTCGAGGAGTGGAGGGGGGGGGGGGGACTAGATTTATTTATTAAATCTTAGCGTTTGTTATCGCGGAAAATGTTTTAAATTGTTGGTTAAGACTGCACCGCCACCCTCCCGACCATGTATCTACGGAGAGATTGCGCAAAGGAGTTTCGTTCAGATATGCTTTTGTTAAGAATAGAGTGCGCTCCCTGGTGGTGGAATGCGGAACTAACGTAACGCGATTTTGTTAAAATTAGGAAATATAACAAGGCGATCCGTTTGCAACTTTAAGATACTTCATGACACATAATAAAAAGCTTATAAAATAATGGTGCATGCAATTTCCTGTGAAGGGAGGGCGGGGGAGGGGCGCTGGATTTCTTTTTTAAAAAATAGCGTTTACGACCTTTTTAGGTGTCGTTTTTTGAGCACTATGATATACTCAGACACGTGCTGCTTATGAAATATAAAAATGTCAAAATTTTAGTTACCACTATTTCCGAATAGTACTTTCAGCAAATTTCTTAATTTCTCGCTTAAGGCCGCCACCAACTCCAGTAACACATCCACTGATAGGTTGTTTAACAGAGTTTCGATCTGATACACTTTTGTTATGAATAGTGTGCGCTCCCTGGTGGTGGAATTTGCAACTAACATAACGCAATTTTGTTAAAATTATGAAATCTAACAAGTCGATCTGCTGGAAACGTTGACATAGTTCATAGCACATAATAAAAAGCTTATAAAAGAATGTTCCATGCAATTTCCTGGGGTGCCTGCCTATCTCGGGTGCTATAGACCCGATCCCCTCGACTAATATACCTACGGATAGGTTGTAAATCGGAGTTTCCTTTGGATAGAGGTTTGTGTAGAATAGAGTGCGCCCCTGGTTGCGAAATGTGGAACTAACAGATTTCACAAAAGGATAAAGTGTTTTAAAGGAATATTAAACGAAACCCTCTGTGCGATCTGTGATCACACTTACCCACTTGTTTTAATTCTGCTTTTCGCAAAATTTATCTTTCAAAAATAAGTTTCCCGTATGGTTTAAATTGCATCATAAATATTCATTTATTATAGGATTTATATTTATTTGTAACAATAGACTGGATTATAGCGTCCTCTGGTGAAAACGTAAATTTTTGGATACGGTTTGTTTATTTCCACACTATATACTTCTAGACACTGCACTTAGGGTCCAAAATTTACTCCAAAACACAGAAAAAATATCAGCTACTCGGAGAAATACAAACAATCGCTTCTATTTGCATTAAGTCGGGTTCATGATGTCGTAATGAAATCAAACTGAGACCAACGAAGCAACTATTCAAGCACAAAAACATTAATGAACAAAATGTGAACTTGGAAGAAAAAATTAAATTGTTATATGATAGATTTAAAGAATATACAGTCGAACCCGGTTAAGACGCGTTTCAAGGGAGTAGACAAAAGTCGCGTATTAAGCGGGATCGCGTATTAAACGTGATTTGTATAATGTTGCAGGAACTGGGCTTATTTACAACATCTAATCGTTTAAATGAACTTTAGAACTTTCATTTATATGTTTATGATCGAAAATTGTATCTTTTAGGTATATTTATGTTAAAATTTAATTGAATTCAACTTTAACTCATTGTTTCTTTTTATAGAACCATATAGAAAAATAACTGAAAATAAAAAGTGAATTCGAACGGCTTTATTATAGGTTAATATGCTGCAACCAAAAATAAAAAAAAGTAATTTCCTGCTGGACTAATTTTTTTAACAGAACTAAAAAACCATATTAAACCTTTGAAGCACTTGTTAAAATCATATTTAGTACTTGTGATAATGAATACAATTATAATTTGTCCTTTCCATTATAACAAAAAAATATCCTTATTACTAGTATTTGTATAAAAAAAGATTGTTAGCATAGTAGGAGTAAAGAAATCATAAAATAATTAAACAACCGCAGTCGTATTTATTTAATCTTTACGAATTTCATTTTTTGCCTATACTATGTATTATGAAACATAGTAGGGATATAACGTACATTTAAAACTTCACTAACAATAGGTATACCAAACTTTAATCATAATAATTTCATGACATATCTGAGTATCCTGAATTCGTCTATCTCTCTCTACTACAGTAAAAACATACACGAAGCGAGAGACAAAGAATGTTAGGACGCGGGATCAAACAAGAATTGTAGTGTTGCTAATTTAGCGGGTTTTTTAAAATTCAAATATCTGCCACTATTTCCGATTAGAAATGTTCGCCTTAATTAATCTGTTATTAAATAAAGTAAATATTACTATTTGTAAGCAGTGTTTTTTATTTGAATATTTAAAAAAAAAAATCTGTTAAATTGTCAACATTGAAGAAGAGACAAGGAATTCTCATCTTGATCAATGAATTCGCGTCTTAAGCGTGATTTTTTGCCTCAAAGAACCGAAAATATATCGCGTATTAAGCGGGATCGCATATTAACGGTTCGCGTATTAAACGTGATATTTTTACATTAGCGTTATGGGCGAAATTCAAGGGACCAGAAAAAATCCGCGTATTAAGCGGGATCGCGTATTAACCGTGAGCGTCTTAACCGGGTTCCACTGTATATAGGGGTTTCTGTAATATAATCATAATTTTAGTTGATAAAACACCATAATCCTATTTATTAAGCGTTTTTTATATTCTTAAGTGATAATTTCTTGTGTCAAAGGATTTATTATTATTTTTTTTAAATAAGCAATTTTTATTCAATCGTTCTATCATAGGAAATACGACAATAAATTTAACAAAACGTTTCTTATTTGAGATGCATTTTTGTTTTTATACAATTCAGCAGATTTTTGGGAAAATACTTGTGTTTGAAGATAATTTCTAACTCTATACAGCTAAGGTAAGTGTGGTAAATTAAATACATTACTTAAAAAATATGATGTATAACTTTACTTTTGAGACTACCCCCCTTTTTGGGGGGTGGGGGAAGGGGAATGGGTTTTAACATACCGTAAATGTTGTATGGAAAATTTAATGATTTTCGAAAATAACTCAGTAAAAACTCAAGCGATTTCCTTTTCTTTTTGGAAATGATTATGAACCCTGTAAAATATTTCGTCCCGTTTATGCCGGAAATATGAAAATCCAAATTTTAAAATTTTGGGAAAAAGGCGTTTGAATGTTTACCGTACCTTTATAATTTATACTTTTCTAAAATATTTTGTAATGTTGCTTCAAAAAGGGATAAATATTTGCGTTTGTTGCAAAACTTAGCAAAAAGCACAGAACCTACATGCTAATAAACCCGAAAAATGACAATTTGTGTACTCCTGTTTCTGGTATAAGGGTGTTGATATATCTTTAAATTTAAAAAAATATTTTTTTTTTTTGATGAAATAACTGTATTAATATAAATTCTCATGCCAAGTTATAATTTATCGCTCTAAGAAAGCATTTTCACACCAGTACTATTTTGATTAAATAGATAAAGTGATGTTATAAAAATATATATATATTTCTGTGACCTAAATTTTCCAAAGGCTATTTCTATGACTAATATTAATGGCATACTTTTGTGTTCTACTCTATTATAACTCGCTATTTTTTTAGAGGAAATGTAAAGCCCGCATTCCTGTTCCTGCTTTACTCTTTCTGTCCAGCCACCTGGTAGATGTCATTCTTTTTTTTTTATGAGAAAAAGCCAGGCATTCAATGATAATACACACCATGTTGTTCCTATAGGACGTTTCCAGAAGAAGCTTGCATTTATTTTCTCACATTTAACAATCGTTAGAATACAATACACATTTTAACAATCGTTAGAACACAATATAAAATAAAAAAAATCCTCTGATGAAATATTTAAACAAAAAACAATTTATACATAATATATGTATATATAAAAATCATTTCAAAACGTCAAAGTACTTAATGTCTGCTATTAGTGATAAAAATAAATTTAAAAGGCCAAAAATACCTTTATTTATTCACATTTGACATGTTTCGTTACATCCAACGGCAACATTCTCAAGAATTAAAATGATACAGTATTTTTGCAAAAAATTTTAAACTGGAAAACTAGTAAACAAAAATCACGCGAACACAAGCATAATGAAATTAACTGCAATATTAAAAATGGATATTTGTGAACATGAATTATTTTATATTATAGTTTCATTATTCGTTATAGCACCACTTTCCAAATTTTAGGCAGCTCCATGGAGGTTGAATCATTGCGTATATTCTCACTGAGTAAGAAGATCTCTATTGGTTCTAGGATAATGGATGGCAAATAAAATCTTGATGGATAAATTATTCTACTATTTTTAAAATTAATTTTTAAAGTTTGTTTTTTAAATGTTGTTTTGGTTGTTCTTTGTTATATAGTCTGGCTAAAGCTGTAGTTTTCTTGTTGTATTTGATGTCTGCTATATGTTCTTTGATCCTAGTTTTGAGCTTTTTCTTTGTCATTCCTATAGAAAATTGCACTTTCTCATCTTCTTTGCTGAAAGATATTTCATATATCCCTGAAAATTGATTTGGTTCTATTGGGTCTATAATATAAACTCAATAAATACAATATCTCCACTGTTGCAAAACCATCCGTAAAATTAAAAAAAAAAAAACATAATATGGAAGAAAATAGATCCAACAGCACATTAAAAAGAAAAAAAAAAACATGTTTTTTTTCTTTTACCGACGTTATTTTTGTTCCAGTAAATACAGAATCCATTTACCTCCAATTTATAACGAACTAAACAATTTTGTGGAAAAAAGGGGAGAAAAAGAAAAACCAAATATATACATATATGTTTTCCTTTCTTTCATCGTCTTTATTTTACTTTTAGCCGAATCCGATTTCCGTTACTTTCATCTTAATAAATACATAAATACATTTGTGATAAAAAAAAAGAAGCTTATTATTATTTTTTAAAACAAACTTATGAGTGCATGGAAGAAAAAGGTAAATTAGGATCAGATAAACTGAACTACTTTTGTTCAAATCAATTACTATAGACTTTAATTCTTGTTTTTCGTTGCATGTCGTTGAAAAGGTGATAACACGCAAGCATTTTTTTTTTCTCACTGTGTTTTCAGCTGCCTTAGGCGAAAGTAGTTAAAAAAAACCCCATTTCTTTAGACATAATGTATTTACTTGTTAATTTTCTCTCCAGCATATTTTATACACTCCGTACTTTAGAAAGAAAATTTAGGTAAAAAACAAAGTCTCGCACAATTTTCGCTTCAGGATTATATATTAATAAAATAAAGATGTGTGTCTGCCTATTTGTTGGCGATGGATAAGGATATCTAGCACACGTAGAGGTCTAAAAACTTGGATGAGGATTGACGATGACTGTCCAAATGCACATGAAGTTCAGATTTTCCAATTTTTATACTTTTAAATATGGTTTTAACGTGTTTATGAATTAAGTTTGATGGCATAATCCATGCTTGAGCAGAGATTTTTCCATTTTGTCTGATAAGTAACAGAGATATTAATGAACAACTTTTATGAAAATCCCATAAAAACTCTAATGAACATCATAAATTGGCAAAATGGCGAGTTTCAATCGTTTCGCCGATTGTGCCTGTGCTTTTCAGTTGTTTCCTCGTATCGTCAAGCAGACAAAAGTGAAGGTTTCGGTTTTTTTTTTTTCTTTTTCCACTTTGAAATCTGTATCACCGAATTCGTCTTACAGATACAAAAACAAAGAAAACTTCCAAAGTTTTTTCCTTCCCTCTCTAGTTTTAACGGTAGCTTTCGTTAAAAATATATCAATATTTACTTAAAAAAAATACTGGTGATCTATTACGCGTCAGTGTTGTAGTTTTTCGTTTTTTGCATCTTTAAACTGTATCGCCCGCTCAACCGGTGTATTTTTAAAAAGTATTTCATATTTCAATAATAATAATAATAAAAGTACTGATAATAGTAATAAAATAAAAAAATCCGAAGTTTGTTTCCATTTTAGTGTTTGTATTTTCCGGCTCCTTTTCAAGTTTTCTGTTTAATCTACATTTTAAAACTGCCGTATCTGTTTACCGGATTCAAATAGAAAGAAGACAATATATCCATTTCTTCAGTGTACTTTTCCGGTTCTGGCAGTATCTTTGGTTTTTAAAATAATAATAATTACTGTTTCAAAAAAAAAAAAAAAAAAAAAACATACATTTCAAATATGTCGATTTGAGTTCTTTTTCAGTGTTTCCTGTTTTTCCTCTAGTTTAGAATGACATCTCTCTTTCGACGACGAAAGAAAAATAAAACGCAGAATACCCATTTACACCCGGTATTTTTATGGTTCTAGCAACACCTTTCGTTTTAAAAATTATTAATGTTTACTAGTTAAAAAAAAAAAAAAAAACAGAAATTCAGGCAGTCGTTTCACTGATTTCTCCCAGTGTGTTTGAAGATATTGTTTCCCGTTTTAAGAGAGCTGTGCTTTCAGCATTTGAACATTTTTAACACGGTTTTTCAATACTCTGAAAATGATTTCGCATTTAAAAGAGTGAGAATTTGTGCGCGTTTTATATTATTTAGGTTTTCGCATGAACTTTTGGTCCGAATTGAAAGTTTAATGTAGGGAAGTAAACGGAATCACTATACGAAGGCCCTTTTATTTCGTTTTAAAAGATTTTCGTTCAATAAATATAAATTTAATCGATGGGGGCATAGCACTCCTATTTTACTACATTGCCAATGTCAAAGGATAAATTCTCTAATCAGATGAATCCTATTATGAAAGCTAAGCCTTTTTAGAAACATCTACTGGACGGATTTTAACACGACTTTCATTGTTAGTTAGATAAGTTTTAAGGTATGGTTTTTGTGTATTGCATGTCATTGTACCATTGTTTACTAATTCCTACTGTAAAAGATTAATTAAAATATTTGGTTTCTAATAGTCCAAATTTTCTCTGACATTTTACAAATTTATAATAATGCAATGGCGATCCTATTTTTCAGCAATGTGGAAGTACATTCCAGATAAAAGTCCATATTGTTTTAAAACACAAAGTTAAATTTACCGATATACTTCATTTTATTTAGTTTGAAAAAAACGATAAGCGTAGGAGAGAAGCTTTATCGTTTAGAATAAATTTTTTTAATTTTTTATCGTAATCTCTTTGCTGCAACTGTAGTATAACTAAGTATAGATGATATTATGGCTGATAAAGCAATATCATCAATACTGTAGTATATAAGTGCTGAGTTGTTTACAGTCAAACTTCTTATTCATGGTAGATTGTTTTGTTAAATACAAAAGAAAATTCGGGCAGGATTAAACAATTATTTGATATTAGCATAAACAGTATTATCCGCTAAGAAAAATAAGTAAAAGTTAATTTCGTGGCCTCGAATCTGGGATATAGATCTCATAGAAGATCTCAGAAAAGAAATTCTTTTCAGTGTCCCTGTGAATGAACTGTAAATGCTACACACTTTATTTTCAATACCGAACATGCTACATTAATCTTCAATAACATATATCAATTACATAGCAATCAGAGGATATTTATGATGGTTAGACGGTGGACAGACAAACCGAATACATAAACACCTTTCAACTCCGTTGGGAAATGTTAAAAATATGCTAATAGAGAACATTAGTGTAACTTGTTATGGAAATATATATCTATACCTCCGTAAAAAAACAAATATATAATTCTTAAATCTTTATCTAATGTATATTTTTAATGTATTATATTATGTAAAACTTCAAAAATATATTTAAAAATTTAATTCAGTCAAAAATTAACTACCATGTAGCGAACTATTTTGTAGAATGGCCGTATGGAATATGATTTTTATTCTTTCGATATTTTATTGTGAATTTCGATTTGCTTTGCAGGTATTTTGTAGTAAAATCTTCTTATACAGGGTGATTCAAAATAACGTGGGCAAAATGAAAGGACAAAGCAGGTATAAAAAAAGAATCAAAATCATGTAGGAATTTGGGGTCGGAAACACCATACGGGGCCGCTAGAGGGCGTTTCCATGAAATCACGAGCTGGGAAAATTGAGCGACTTTACGTGTATAATTTCAGTACTACGGAGCTCTCGCACATTTCTGAAAACGAGTCCAAACATATCTGCAGGCCAGCTTTACCAGGCGTTAGATTGGTCGAGATGGGCCAATCGCAAGGCCACCGTGATCACCAGGTGCACCAATCCATGCAGCGTCGATGTAATGCGCGTCTTCAGTCGTCTTGCAAAAACTTTAAGCATCTCCTGTAATTGTATGGGTAGTAAATGTGTAACATTTGTGTAAATACAGTACAAATAAAATGATGTAGAATGATTTGTGTTCCCATGTGATTTTTCATTATTTTTGTATATCTGCGTTGCCTTTTCATTTTGGCTACGTTATTTTGAATCAATCCGTATAATTATAACTAGTTAGAAAATTGCCACTAAATTAAAATCACTTCAAGTGAAGTTATGAAAAACAAAATTAAAAATAAGAAAGAGAGAGACTGATCATATTTTAGTGAAATGAAAGAGAATGTTACTATTTTCCATCATCTGATTTACAGTCACACTTAAGGTAAACGCACCAGTAGTGGGCCACTTAAGATCATTATCTAATTATTATTAAAGTGTTAATGAATTGCAAAATATGTATATTTACATATTTTAGCCTAGTCCTAAACTTCATCATTCAAAGTTGCAAAAAATATTCTTCAGAAAAAAAATTATATATAAAAAATGTTACCTTCCTCTATGCTCCAATAGTGGGACTAGTAAATTTCTGATGCATGAATCTTTTAAGTTTTTGGCTTATCCAACAAATTATTTACATTATAATAGAATATATCAAAATAAATTTAATTCAAAATAAGACATGATATTAAAGAAACAATATTTTAGATAAAGCTTATCTCTTAATGAAAGCTCTAAGAATTTGCAAAAAATCTGTTTTTGAAAACTCTCTACAAAATAAACAATTGTAACAGCAGGAAAAAAAAAACAATTATTCTAAAACGTTTATGGACAGTTTACATTTAAGGATTTTAGTCAATCAGACTTCTTTCAATCGGATTTCAGAAATGCATTTTGGGCATGTTTTTAAACTTTAACCTCTAAGTGTTTGGGGCGTAATATTCCGTTCACTAAACTCCAGGTTTCACAGCATTACAAGCAATATTTAAGATAATACAATTCTATAGATTTAATAAATTTAAAATGCCTTGAAGAATGTTTAATACACTCAAAGATAACATTCACATTTGTAATTAAGTTTTTTTTTTTATGATGTTGAAATAATTATATTTTTTTTTAGCTTTTTAAACAAAATGCAAAGAAAACAACATTACAATTTTACCCTTTTAGTGGAATACTACTGGTACGTGACCCACGTATCTGCATATACCTTAAATGTATGCATTTGATTTAATGGAATCAAATTGACGTAAGACGTAAAATTATTTTACATTTATTCGTGGTTACACAAAGAAAAACAAAGAAAGAAGATGAAAAGAAAAAAGTATGGATGGAAAGAAAAAACAAAAAGAAATTTATATTTTTTTCTTTCGTCGCTATTATTTTACTTTCAGCCAAAGCCAATTCCTGTTACTTCCAATTTAATAATGTGATAAATAAATTTCTGGAAAAAGGAAGCTTATTATTTTTCCTGAAAACAAACTTACGAGTTTGCATGAAAAAAGAGTAAATTAGGATCAGATAAACTGAAACACTTTTGCTCGAAATCAATTACAATGGACGTTCATTCTTGTTTATCGTTGCATGACAGTGAAAATGCGATACCACGCAAACGTTTTTTTTTTTTTTTTTTTTTTTTTTTTTTTACTTTATGACGAAAATAGCTTAGACACTTATTAAATAGTCTCTTTTTTGAACTGAATTCTTTTTTTTTTTTTTTTTACTTTATGACGAAAATAGCTTAGACACTTATTAAATAGTCTCTTTTTTGAACTGAATTCTTTTGTATATAGTATTACAGGGTGTCCGATAAAGTTTCAAATTCAATATAAAATCATGTAATTGTCGTACAGGGGTACGGTATGGATTAAAATGCTTCTCACGGTGAAAAGTTTTCTTCAAGAGAAAAAAAAAAAACTAGTTCCAAACTTCGCTCATAGATGGCGCTGAACCTTAAATTAACATAAAAAAGCATGGAAAACTGAAGACAATCAGTTGCAGATCATTTTATTTTGTCAAAAGCAGTTGCAGAGCAATAATTTGTGCCATTAGCATAGTTCAATGTGCACCCTTTGTAGCTTGAGTCACATCCAAACGGAACTCCAGTTCAATCCACGCGTTCTCAAGCATTGATTGCGGAATTGACTGGATCAGATGCATGATTGTCGTCTTCAGTGCTTCAATGTCAGCCACAACAGAAGCATACAATTTATCCTTGAAAAATCCCACAAGAAAAAATCGAGTGTAGTTAACCAGGGGCCGGGGAGGATATGAGGAGCGAAATGACCGCAACATACGGATACGCCATCTATGATCGAAGTTTGGAACTAATTATTTTTATTCGCTTGATGAAAAATTTTCATCGTGAGAAACATTTTAGTCTAAATCGGACTCCTGTACGACACTTACTTGATTTTATATAGTTTTTTAAAATGTGTCAGGGAGTTTTGGGACAACCTGTATTTCAAACAGTCAAAATAAATGATTAAAATATTTTGTGTTTTTCTAATATTCTCTGTATTCTAAAAAAAAAAGTTCTGCAGTCTCTGCTCCTGCCGTAATTGAATCTATTGTGAACTTTTCAATTTCTCGGCTTATCCTGATAAAAGTATTGCATATGAAAATATTAAAACGAATAGTTTTGTAAAGAAATGTATGATAAATACTCCAATATAGACAGTTTACAAATCAAAGTTAAGTATTTTAAATGTTAATTAATGTTGAAATCGGTCAAGATAACTCAGTCACATAAGTTTTAAATGATCAAAAATTATGCATAGCATTTTAACCATTTGTTGCAGGCATATAAATACTTGACTAGATTGTGGTGTACACTATTCGATCCTTTTTTAAATGTATCTAGTTTTATTAAGGTTTTTTCCTCCATTTTTTTTAAATTCAAAATTTCATTATCTGAATAGAGATTTAATTTATATTTCAAAATAAACTTTTTTATTTATTGTTGTCAGAATATAAAGAGCTCGAATAATATTATTTTCCCACACTATATTTGAAACTGAAATATACAGGGTGCAATATGTTATCTATCGCCGACCTTTAATTTCACAACCGTTGGTCGTAGACATATAGTTCCAATAACAAAAACGTTTCAAATGAAGTAAATATTCATGTTGTGGCATTATTTAAAGTCAAAAATCTATTTGATAAAAATTACGAAATATAACTTTTTATATGGTCCCCCAGTCCCTATAGTTATATTTAGTTAAAGTTTACACATATCATAGCAGATATAACACAAATGTTTGACATCTGTGCTACAAAAATTGACACAGTTATTAAATTTCAAATTTTGAGATTTTTGCACATGATTTTCTCTTTCATTGAGGGATCAGTTAAAAGATGAATTAAAGTAATTCGAGATCAAAATCAGGGTGCAATGTCCTTTTTACGGATAAGCCACTTTTCGTCGGTATTTTTGAATGTTGTTCGACCCGTAAAAGTTAGCTCAAATTTTTAGATGATATAACCGTATTTGGCGATTCCCGGATTTGGTGATACCGGCTAAAGGTGGTTTCGCCAAAAAGACATTGCACTCTGATTTTGATCTCGAATTACTTTAATTCATCTTTTAACTGATCCCTTAATGAAAGACAAAATCATGTGCAAAAATCTCAAACTTTGAAATTTAATAACTGGGTCAATTTTTGTAGTACAGATGTCAAACTTTTTGTGTTATATCTGTTATGATATGAGTAAACTTTTACTAAATATAACTATAGGGACTGGGGGACCGTATAAAAAGTTAGTTTTCGTAATTTTTATCAAATTGATTTTTTTCTTTAAATAATGCCACAACATGAATATTTAGCTCATTTTAAACGGTTTTGTAATTGGAACTATATGTCTACGACCAACGGTTCAGAAATTAAAGATCGGCGATGGATAACATATTGCACCCTGTATATTTGCACAGAAAAAAAACCCTTTAAAATAATTAAATTATTATATGCGAAAAGCATTTGATGTTCAAAATTACGTCATATTTAACCCTTAAATGCCGGGTGTTCTAAAATACTTTAATATACTATTAGAATAATATTGAAGCTACGAGTATAATGCCTAATGTTGCCAATAAAATACATTTTGAAAATATTATTAAATCGACTTTCAACGTGTAGATGGCAACACTTATGCTGTTTAAGAATAAAGATAGATTTATTTTTTCAACTGTTGCTACTTGTTCTTTTTGTTTTGTTTGGAAGCTTGCGTAATACCCTATTTTGTTCTGCAGTGAGCAAGTAAAATTTATTTCTTATTATAGTTCCTAAAATTATTGTGTGTTTAATATTATAGAATTTTATCAAGGAAAATTATTTTTTCAATTAAAGACCAGTATTACTGATTAGTAACAAACTGTTTTTTAGCAGTAAACCATACTTAAAACAAAATATGATTTTTTAAAGTATTTTCCCCATGATATATTTAAAAAATGAAAGCCGAAAAACATTATTACAATGATTTTTGAAAAATCAGGCATTTAAGGGTTAAAACGAATAGTGTCTAGTGTAAAAGAAAATTTATCTTCTAGACGTCATAATAGTCTAGAAAGCAGCGACATTTTTAAAAGGCTACTTGACTCACTCGAAAACACCCGCTCACTAATATTAATCTTGTCAGAAAATTTCCATATTTTAAAATTGTTATTTTTTCTTTTTTTTTTTTTTGCATTGAATAGCTAAAGTCTACAAAGGCCGTTTCTTACTCTTCGGTTTTTACGAGGATAGTTTCACTTTCGAACGGTTGTTTGGGGTTTCTATAAAAAAATAAAGAAAGTTTTTTGGAATCATTAGAAATTCAGAAGATATTTTTTTTTTCGTGGTTATAATCTAATTTCGTTTATTAAGAAGCATCTGTCTTTTTTTACAGTGTAGAAAACGGCACGTATAAAATTTATGGTTCTTTTACAAGGCTAAATTAACACATGGTGTTTTTATTTTCTTCTATCATTACAAGAAGAAAGGTTGACTTCCTGTTTTCGACGGATTTATACAGTTTTGAAGGTCTTGAACTTGATTTGACTACTTTTAGAAAATGTCTGTCTGTGACTCTGTGAGTCTGTGGCTCTGTCGGTCTGTGACACAAATTTTGTGGGCACTCTATCTCAAGAACTAAAGCAACGGAATTTAATAAAATTTTTAATTTAGTTAACCCTGATATAAATTGGAGCTGATTACGTTTTGATGTAAATCACTCAACTGCTGGCGCTGCTATGCAGCATTATTCATGATTCCCTCAATAACTATATCTTAAGAACTAATGCACAGATTTTCATAAAACTTCAGATTCATTTATACCTTGATATAATTTGACACTTTTTACTTTTTGGTGTAAATCGATCTACAGTTTGCACTGCTATGCTGCTTTTTTCCCGATTTCTGCTATGGCTCTATCTGAAGAGCTAATGAGCGAATTTTCATCAAACTTCAGAATCAGTTAGTCCCATATATAAATTAATCCTACTTAGATTTTGGTGTAAATTGCCCAGCTGCATTTTTCACGATTTCCGCAATAGCTCTATCTCAAGAACTAATGTACGGATTTTAATTAAACTTCAGATTCAGTTAGTCCCTGATATCAATTGGTATTTGTTACCTTTTAGTGTAGATCGTCCAACAGGTGGTGCTGCTAAGCAGAAGTTTTCACAATATCCTCAATAGCTCTATCTCAAAAACTTATGCACTGATTTCCATTACACTTCAGATTCAGTTAGACGTTGACATAAGTTGTTTCTGATTAGGTTTTGGTGTAAATCACCCAACAGGTGGTGCTGCTATGCTGCATTTTTCAGGATTTACACAATTTTAGCCATAGTCATCAAGAACTAATGCGTGGAATTTCATATATTTAGCATCCTCTCTATGGGCATAGATTGTCATATTATTTTGGCACTGTCATAGCGGATTTTGAAGTATTAACATGCATGAAATAGAAGAAAATTTTGGAATTCTGGGTAGTTAAAAAAATTATACACAATTTGAATGACATAACGTCATGGTTTATAACGGTCCTTTACTCAAAACATATTTTGGTTTCAATCGTAATTTCAAGTTAGTTAAACCTGAAGTGAAAAGAAGAATGTCCCAGTTATTAGCGAATAAACTGTGTATGCATTTTTGACCCACTGTACGTATTGTGAAGTATTATATCCTGATAACTCCTTTTAATTTTTGGAAGTGTGTTTACAACTATCTTATGCGTTCTCCAACTAAAATATTTTTTAGAGTACTATGCGATATGACGAAAATATATAGTTCAAATATGTGAGAGGGAAAAAATATGCGCAGGATTTGCACGGTTCCAAATTTTGAGTACCGCTATTTCCAAATTGTAATCTTCTCTTTATTTAATTATAGAAATTCTGAAGGTGCTATTTCACCCACGAGAAAACACCTGATCCCTCAAGTTAATCCTCTAGGTGAAATTTTTGAAAATATCCCGTTTGCATCTCAATATATTTAAATCATTCGATCGAGATCGTCCTCAGCTATCCAATGCAAATAAAATCATTTTAAAATATCGAAATGCAAACGGGATATTTTTAAAAATGTATCCTGTAGGAACATTAGTGAGCGGTATTTTCGCGTGAGTGAAGAAGCTCCCAAATATTACCATTCTGAAATGGTAGTACTCAAAATTTGGAACGGCTCGAGTCCTGCGCATATTCTACATCACCAAATGCTGTGTTCCATAAAACAATTTGAAGATACTACCACTAATAGATGGTTATTTCAAGAGCAACTATTATTTTATAGCGTGCTATTATTAATTTTCCAGCTGGACTAAATTTTATTATGCTATATATGGTATATCTATATAGAATCTATACTTCCAATACAGAAAGGCATAAAATATTTCTAATTTACTACCTTTTATAAGGAATTATTGCTGGAATTTTTTTAAAAAATTTAAACGTGTTTACAGATTGTATTACCGGTACGAAATGTCAAAAATGACTTATTTAGTAATACTATTTTTATAATAAAAGCAATTTATAAGACAATTGTCAATATACACTATAAAAAAACGACATTTTTACAGCACAAAGTACTGTTCATCTCGCGATCAAAATCGATCACAATCGAATGTGCTGTAGCTTTCTTTGGTTTCTTGAAAGTTTCTTTTGCCAGCACATTGTGCTGGCAAATCTACAGTGGTTTCTTTACAGTGTAGAGTAGAATGCATTATCTGGTACAGAGATCGAACTCGAAGAAGAACTTCGCGAACAGAGTTTGCGCCAAAGTTGGTTAGAAAATCTTAGAAATAAAACATCTCTGATTGATAAAAGCAGAATTATAGACAATGTTCCAGTGATTGAGTGAGGAGATTTTCACGCACTGAAATGAAAGGTAAAATTAGGACGCATCGACAAGTGAGTTAGCATTATGGTGATATTAAAGACTTGTAGCAATACTCTGAATTCTTCATAATTGTTGCGAAATTCATTGTTACTAAGTTTAAAATTAACCTTTAGTTTCTGAATTTCTTTATATTAGGTTTACAAATTAATTAGATCAGTTGTCAAAAGATGGCGCCTGCTGTTCTGAATGTTTTATAGTGGTAGCTGATTTTGGTGAATGTAGCATAATCATCGGGACTGAGTCAACAAGCCGTTTCCGTTTGATTGAAATGCATGGGAATAATTCAAAAGCATGGAAATTGGTGCCTTATGTACTGAAACCGAGAGACGTTGAAAGGAAATTTTTCATTTGATTAGATAGAAATATTTAGAAACGCTCAAGTTGGTTGTTTTACCGCATCTACCATATTCTCCGGACATTGCTCATTTTGATTACTGGTTGTTCCGACGAATGCAGTATGATTTAGCAGGTACAGATTCACTTCTTTCGCAGAATTCGAAAACTGGCTCCAAACATGGATTGCCTCAAAAGGCGAGTTATTTTTTCGAGATGAATTTCGAAAATTGCCTGAGAAGTGGCAAAAAGTAATAGCCAAGCGCTGCACAATACTGTATAATCTCGATTATCCGAAGTAATTGGGACCGATTGTCTTTCGGAAAATCGAGAATACTTCAATTTTAACATTAAAGAGAAATATATGCAATATTTCTTATTATGATAACAAGTACTTTAAAAAAAATAAAGCAATAGCAAATAGAAACTAGGACTTCCCTCACAGGGATTAGTCTGAGCGATATTGCTGAGAACATAGATTTAATAATAACATGTGGAAGCAATGAAAATGAGATATTATCTTTAACTGTCCACATACTGCGATAAATTGAAATAATGAAAATAAACGAATCGTAGAATTACAAAATCTTACATATAAATTCGTATACACTGTTTAATAAATGGGAAAGCAAACCATGCAAGATAGCCATGCATGGATATAAAATTGAAAGTACGCAATATATTAAAAGTAAAATAGAAAATGAAACACTAAATTATCTTATATCGAAATTTTAACAGTATAAAATGATGTCAAGAGCATAATCAGACGCTCCGCACCAATTTGAGTAACTTTAAATGACAAATATATCATGTTTAAAAAGAATTGACTATATTTTATATGGTGTGTGATCCCTCGGAATAGTTAATATTATACAATATCTGTTTACGGATGCATCGAGGTTGTCGATAAGAGATAAAGAATTCTCTCTTCAAAATCTGATATAGTATCAAAGTACCAAATACATCAACAGTGGCATGCAATGCGTCGTTAGAGTGTGTTTTAGATATGCTCGATCGGATTTAAATGATGAGTGTATGCTGGCCACTACATACGCTGTATTGGTATGTTTTCAAACATACTCTGCACAATATGAGCTGTATTTAGCATGTATTAAATAAAAGAAATCGGCAATGATGGCAACATAAAGTATGACACAAGATCTGAATATATCGTCTGCATAACCTTTGAACTCTCAAAGTGAAGTAATTTACAAATCCATATATATTTTTTCAGCAAATCATGCAAGCTAAAATACGCTAATATGAACCGTATTATGTAATTTCACCAGAATAAGTTAATATATAAAAAATCTACTAATGACAACTGAAAATATGACCTTATGATAAAATGTCTAGAAAAATGAATCAGAAAAAAAATCATATCACATTTAAAACGGCATTTCCCTCTGTTAGTGGCCTTGGCGAGAGAGAGAAAAGCCTAGAGAAGGAAATCTTTAACAAGTACTTTTGGGCAACCTACTCACTGTTTCATACAGGTCTTTATTCAATATTTACACAATTTATTTATTGCTAGGTGGGTATCTATCAGTTTTGTTGCATTTAAATTGCATGTTTTGTGAAGGAAATGCAGCGTTATGAAATATTTAAAGTTGCTATACCTAATAATTCCAAATTAATAGTAACTGAGATCGCTTTCCGTTCATTCCATATTTTTAAATTTAAAATTTTTTAGAAACCATTCATAGAGACAATTTTATATTTTAAAACTAACCCGAAGTAAAATTTCAAGTTTTTGGCCTCAGCAGTAACACAAAAATAGAGAATTTTCGAAAGTTTTTTGTTTCTGCAGTGTTTTATATAGCGCCATTTTAAGAAATTGTTCTATTGCGAGAATTTACGTCATGATAAATGCAGCCATGTCAATTTTCATGTTTATATTTCTAACTACTCCATGTACTTCGTTACTTAGATCATATTTAGACCTTTTTTCACTTTGTTTAGTCTTTCGATTTTTTAGAATTCGTTCTACAACGAGCATTTACATCTTATAAATTACTGCCATGCCAAAGTTCTAGTTTCTAACATCAACAAAATCCCAGAAATTTCAGTGTTCCAAATAAATCCTAATTTAGAACCTTTCTAGACATTTTTACGTTTATCTGTCAAATGAAATTTTCGAACCTTTTAGAGAGCGTTCATAACGAGTATTTACATCTTAAAAGTAACAACCATGCCTAATTTAAAGTTTCTAACCCAATCAATATCACAGAAATCACAATTTTAGAACTTTTTCGCTCCTGCAGCGGTGTAGGTTGTTGCACTGACATAAAATACAGTCTTTTTTTCGGAGCAGAGATGGCCACCAACATTTTTTTAAGTTGGCTATGTAGTTTCAGAGATAACAACTCACAAACGTACAAACATTAATAATATTGTACACTTTATAATATTATAACGCTTTATAATATTAGCTATAGATATACAGATAAAAAAGCCATTTATCTGTTACAAACTAAAGTGCCCGGCGTCGCCCAGAATTTGAAGGATATTTGTTCTGAAAAATCAATTTCAAAATTTAACATACAACATAAAACAAACATTAAAAAAGCAGTCGAAGTATTGTACGCATGAATCAAATGAAAACACAATATAAAAATGTATAAATGCATATAACAGACGCAAAATAATACAGCTATAAATGAACTTATTTCAATTTATCATTGGAGCGATAATGTTAAAATACGCCAATATTTCCATAATCGGGTTTTTATCATGCTTCAATACTTTTTTCACACTCATATGACGTTATACTATTTTCACCACGTCCTGTATATTTTCAATATGACGTAATATTTTCCTCTTTCACGTGGAAACCTTGAAATAGAAAAGTTATGAAGTTATAATCACTTTAATTTAAATTCGTCAAACTATTTATTTCATTTTCATTTTTCATGTGAATATCTTGCAATAGAAAAGTTATGACGTAATATTCACCTTTTCTAAAATTCGGCAAACTATTTATTTCATTTCCATTTTTCACGTGGAAATCTTGCAGTAGAAAATTAATTGTTGTAGTAAGAATTTTATTGTGTATTTTAATTGTTGGCAACTGCTATTACGAAAAATGTTTAAACTTGATAAGAAATTGCTGTTAAATTAGTGTTTTTTTTTTAATAATTAAAAATTAACTATAAATTATTTCGATTCCGGATTACTTCAGTTGCCTCGGCCGTGTTTTAATACACATGTATGTATCTTTTCACAATTTTGGCTTCCAAACTGTTGATTTGTATAGAATTACAAACAGACTGATAGTCAAATTTTCATTTTTATATATTAGATTATATACAAACATAGATAACTTATCTAATGCGTGTTAGCAGATGCATTTTTAAATATATATATATATAAATCCGTATAATACTTATTCTGTTTAATTTTCATAGTCATTTGGCAAAAAATCTGACTTTCTTAACCCCGAATTGCGTGCTTTTTACAAAAGCGCCAAAGTCCATATAACAGCAAAGTACCATGAAAAATATAAATGCATGGTAATGAGGTACTTAGAATGTGACATTTACGATCAACTATTATTGGCATTCAATCTTATAGTTTGGCGATAGATTTTTGGTCGACGAGATAAGTAAGTAGAACCAAGTACTGCACTGCAATTTAACATCAATTTAACTTAATCTTCTCTATTCTACTATTTTAAGATTTTTAACTTCTAAACATCGCACATTTTCAATTTTTATACCGTCGTATTGGGGAGAAAAAGTATTTTTAAATGCAATCTGTTCGAAAACTGCATCTGAATTTATGTTTGAAATATTAATTTTTTTGTAGTTTTTAGCGCCATTTGTTTAATTTTTGCAACTCAAGTACTCCATTTCTGTAGAAAGTAGGAGGAAAATAGTTGTAAAATAGTAATTATACCTTTTTGTTGCCTTTTTCCCTTAACAACTTTAAAAAAGGTAATTAAAATACGTGCTATTTTGAAAAAATATAAATGAATGATTTCTTTTTTAAATTTTAATTTTAAGTATCTATAAAAATATTACAAACAAATGAGGGCATATAAATCATGAGATAGCCGATTTTTTTTTTTTTTTTTTTTTTTTTTTAGTGACGTCCTATGCTTGCTTTACTGTAGAAGTTGTTTAAGACTTTATCGTAAATGAAGAATTCTTCAGCGGATGCGGATGACGTCATTCAGTACAAAATAAAAGCGTGTGTTTTAAGTCTAAAACTGAAATATATTTTGTACTATCCATATTTTATTTATATATTTTATTTTCATCGAGGGTGACACTAAATTCTGAAAAAAAAAAGACTTCCCGTTTTCTAGTTTTTTTTCAATCTTTGTGCAGTTTCGCCTCAAAAAGTTAGATTTGTTGCAAAAAGATGTAAATAGCTATGAAAACAAACCTGAAGAACATTATGCTTATTTTTACAAGTAAATATGGCACAAATGTCATATACGCACCGAGGTACCTAATTGGCGCCAAAGTGGCGAAACTTTGCCTGACATAGTAACCAGTGGCGGCTCGTGACTGTCATATTTTGGGGCACTAAATGCATGGCGGACATTATTATTCTTTTCTTACCATTATTTTTTGAAAGAAAAAGATTACCTTGTTTAATGGTCGAATATTCTGCCAACAAATATGGCAAAGATTTCTTTGAAAGCAATAGTGGTAAGAGAAGAATAAATTTGGCAGCTATGGATTTAGTGCCCCCCAAAATGCCAGTCACGAGCCACCACTGATGTAACCATATATAACACTATTATAAATTGTTTTGTTCTATAATTATATCATTTATTGATAGTTATTTCTTTTTAAAAACAAGTAATATAAAAATTTTGTTTTTAAAGTCAATTCCTACTTAGGTCATCAAAGAAAAATTTAATATAATTCCTTAAGCTAATATTAGTTTCTGTTGCACTAAAATATCTCAATTTGTTGATTTTCTATAAGCAAGTATGTTTACAATGGAAGTCTATGGGAATTTGGCGAAATATTAGAGATATCGTCAAGTTGGCGTCACTTTTAGTGACTCATTTTGGTCGTTAAATTTGGCGATATATCGCCAAGTTGGCGATAAACTTGGCGGTATTTGGCGACAGAACAGGGTACCCCCTATGGTAACCCCTTATAGATATGAAGATGCATTAAATGCTTCAATAACCATTGGCCGCCATTTTGTCTCCCATGTAAAACTAAAATTAAATTTAATTAATCAATTAATATTTGAAAACACTGTATTAACATCAATTGTCATCCAGTACAAGTTAAAAATATTATTTCAACTTGATAGGAAGAATAATAAGTATTTTATTAACGATTAAAAAATTGAACAAGATATATATATAAATAAATAAATTAATAAATATAGGGAGAGTGTGAACTAATAGTAGGAACTTAATAATACAAAATGTTTTGTTTATCACTTTATTTTGTTTTCATATCGGAATAAAAAATAACGCACGATTATAGCACGCTATGTGTAACTGGTATTCGAAAACGACGTTTTCGCCAAATTGGGATTAAAAAAAAATCACGCCAAATCCGGTGCGTTTATGGCATCTATGCCATAAATATAAACTTTTTCTTTATATATATAATATCATTGCTTTTTATATACAATTTACTTTTGTTTGTATATAAAAATAGGTAAGTGGCTTGTTAACACAAAATAAATTGCATAAATCTTTAAAAAAATGCTTGAGTATATGTAACAATGAATACGTTGCACGAAAATACGCATTAAAAGCTTACTTATCTCGCCAAACCCATTTTCTCTACCTCGCCAAGGCCCTTATACAGGAAAAGTGCCAATTTCATTTTTAAAGACTAAAAAGAAATGAATATAAATGGATTTTTTTTTTTTAATCATGCTTTCATTAAAATTCACAAAAATTTAGAAAACATATATTTTTTTTAAATGCACTAAATATTAGAAAAGTCTTGAAGGAAAAAACCCTTAAATGCACGGAGTTTAAATTTAATTCGGTGAGTTCAATTATTGAAGATAAATGGATTGCCAAGTTAGCCAGCTATCTCCAAGTCAGCTTCATATATAGAAACTTTTTTGTCGCCAAATTTGGCGATATTTCGCCACGTTGGCCATAGTTTGGTGATATCGTGGTAACCCTGTCATTAGTACTTTTCAACAAATACTCATTGTTGAAGCTAATGCTGATTTCTCTATAGAAAATCAAACGTAACCATTTAGTAATTCACCCCCCCCCTCCCCTCCCCACCGTTGCCCCCTTAAGGATTGAATTTAAAAAAATCAATGTCCAATTCATATATTGCCCTCAGGAATACGTACAAATTCCAAATTACAAAATTCTATGTCAACAGGAAGTGGGTGAAAAATGAATCACAAGATTTGAGTGCCACAGACAAACATAATTGTAAGATAAAAGAAAGCATGTAAAAAAAAAAAAAAAAAGAAAGAAAATAAGAAGAAATCGTGCTATAAAGCAAAATATTTTATTACACATCATATAAGTGTTTCTAATTTTTACACGCGAAATATAAAATATGCTTTTGGCGATTAAAAAATGCTATTGAGAAATTATCGCAAAATCTCAAATCAGAGTTTTTATGCCTTTTTTTCTTTTAAATGGAAAAACAAACAGATTTATTTTCCTGTTTGATTAAATTAAATGTTTTATGGCACTTCAATATTACTGCGTGCATAATTTTTTTTTTTTATTTGCTCCATGTGTTCAAACCAGTTGTCTACGAAAACATCAACCGGTGAAAATGACGCACACCAAATTTCTGTGACGTATGCAGATAAATTGTGCTTTTTTATCAGTTTTTTCTATATAATTTTTAAATGGTTTGGTGTTAACTTTTTAACTTATGTTTCATAGTAGGTGCATTCAGTAGGCGACTCTCATAGGTACCTTCTGGTGCAATCAAAAACGAAATCCGACAAATATTTTTTGAGTTATGCTTGACGAAAGATTTTTATTAGGCTTTTTATTTAGTAGGACATGGCGTTAATATCCATCGTAGCTGAGTATTAGCCTTCGCTTCGCTCAGACAATAAGAATAAATTATCTGAACTTTAATTTTGAAATTAAGTACCTTATATATATATAACAATGGTATGAACATATTTTTTTTTTTTTTTTTTTTGTCGCAATTTCGATTGCCTTTCATTTTGAAGCTCTATCATGGATTTTTAAAAAAAATATTAGTTCACCAGTATCACAGTCTTTCTGCTACCCAAGCCATGCCAAACCTTTTGCAAAACATTCAAAAGCTTTAGAATTTTTAATTTGTTCGTTCCACTCTGTAGCTTACGGGAGCTGAAGTTAAATTCAAAGGAACTCTAAGAAAAGGGATAAAAAATATTTATATGAACTCGTATTTTGGAAAGAGCCTCTTGCATACAAGGAATATGATAGTTAAAAAAAAAAGCTTTCAAAATGAATTTTGCACACAAAAAATGTTATAGTAAAAAAAAAAAAAAAAAAAAAAAAAAAAAAAAAGCTTTAAAAATGGATTTTTTTTAACCGAGAGTTTCGGTTAAAAGAGTTTCGGATAAAAGAGGTTCTACTGCATTTTGATTAATCTGTTCATTCATTTTGTTTTGAAATAAATGTATTTTTAAACACAAAAAATGGACTGAACTATTTTGTTCTCCCTATATTATGTTTGAATTATGCTGGTTTCGGGCATTTTATAATGTCTATTAAATTCTGTATGACGCAGGATTATTTTATCCTGTTTCAGATCTGTGTGCTTCTTCTTAAGGTCATTGTACCTAAATCCGAAGAGATTCCTCATAAGTTTGCCTAACGTAGGATATATTCCACATTTTATTAAACATAAAATGGTAGACAAAAATGATTGTTTATTGCAGTTTTATTCCCGGCAAATTGAATGCTATGGCCATTTTAGTGTTTAAACGCCAATCAAGCTAGCTTTTTCAGAACACACACACACAGAGAGCGAAACTTTATTTTATTAGTATAGATGGGCTACCATGATGTCATTCGACCATTTTTAATACACTAGGCAACTTGTCTAACATATCGACATTTTTAGAAGCTTCCTAAATCATTTTGTTAGCTAGAAATTACATCGAGAAAGGAAAGTAAAAATAATAATGGAATTGTATTAAAATATCTATGTTTGTTTCATAATGATATACCGTATACTTCAATACCCTAACGACGATGAGTAGTCAGTTTATTTCACATTCAAAAATTAAAATAAATAAATAAGATTAATTAAATAAAAATGGTTATATACGTTCCGATATTATTTCTCGCATTTAGATGGTTTTGGAGGAGTTTGATATCTAGCGATGTATAACTGTAATGGCAAAATCTCCTAGAGGAAATGCTTTAATATCAATATCACGTTTCGTATTTTGTTCCTAAAATGCGGATGTTTTCATTATGTCACATTTTTACATACGATGCTTGCGTTACGATTTTATGTAGGAGAACTTTGTAGTATTTATTTACTTAGAATTTCGTTTCTCTGCGCTTAAAGATAAAAATTTTGTAAAATATTCTCCTAATTTTGAGTAAGATCTATTAAATTCTGTATGAAGAGGATTATTTAGATTTCTCATAAATTTGCCACACTTAGGATATATTTCACATTTTATTAAACACAAAATAGTAAACAAAAATGATTGTTTATTGCACATTTATTCCCGTCAAATTGAATGCTATGGCCGTTTTAGCGTTCAAACACCAATCAAGCTAGCTTTTTTAGGACACACACACAGAGCGAAACTTTATTTTATTAGTATAGATGGGCTACCACGATGTCATTCGACCATTTTTAATACACTAGGCAACTTGTCTAACATATCGACATTTTTAGAAGCTCCCTACATCATTTTGTTAGCTAGAAATTACATCGAGAAATGAAAGTAAAAATTAAATTTAAAAAATCAAAAATCCCGACTGCGTAAAAAAGCGAACAAATTGATTATTTCTCATCGATGTGAAACTATTTTTTATATTACTTACCTTTTTTGTTTTATTTACTTGTATTGATGACTTTTAAGTTGTGTTTAATTGTTAGTTCCTATCTATAAACACAGTTTTGATAAGGTTTATAGATGTCTATGAAGGTTAGAGTTGCAGTAAAACCTACACAACTTCCAGGTTGTGTAATATTTAAACAGAGCTTCTGACTGTAAAATAGTCAATGAAACATCGTCTTCATTTTGAAAGACCTATCCAATAATGTGCCACTCAATAGGGTGTGTAAAAATTTCTTTTCGTCTCTACCGCCATTTTGTATTTTATGGCCGCCATTTTGAATTTATAAAACAAAACCTAGCCTATAACCATCGGAAGGTTAAGACGAATCGATAGCGGCCTCATTCATTAAAATCCATCCAGCCGCTGGGATGTTTCGAGGGTATAAAGAAATCCACATACCCAGATACGCGTGAAACACATAACCCTTCTTGGCAGTCGGGTAAATAATAATGGAATTGTATTAAAATATCTATGTTTATTTCATAATGATATACTGTTTACTTCAATACCTTAATGTCGATGAGTAATCAGTTTATTTCACAATCAAAATTAAAATAAATAAATAAATAATAAGATTAAATAAGTAAAAATGGTAATCTACGTTCCGATATTATTTCTCGTATTTAGATGGTTTTTGGCGGAGTTTGATATCTAGCGATGCATCACTGTAATGGCAAAATCTCCTAGAGGAAATGCTTTAATATCAATATCATGTTTCGCATTTTGTTCCTAAAATGCGGATGTTTTCATTATGTCACATTTACATACGATTCTTGCGTTGCGGTTTTATGTATTAGAACTTTGTCGCATTTATTTACAATTTTATACTATTGTCACATTTCAGTACCTTAAGTAACGAATATGTTAACATTTCGCATACACAAACATATGTCAATAAATACAAATAAAAATTAACTACTATTTAATAACTAAAAGTTCTTTTTAAAACACCATAAAAAACTTTTAAATGCGCTAGGCCTTTCGAAAGATCCGAGTCTTTCTTTGTCAGGCGCAAAAAAGACGTGCTTTTACTATGAATACAGCATCAAGACTCAAGTCTTTGCTGCTCAGTCTCATACTGTCTGTGCGCAACAACTGAATCGCTTTTATATCCTGCGGAATGGAAGGTTCTAGACTGGTCTTGCATTTACTACTCTCGAATGTTCTCGAACTTCGTCATTAGGAAAAAAAAAATATTTTAATAAAACAAATGGTGTTGCAAGACTTTCTTACCAACCTAATATGTATATAGGATATATGAACATTTCTAATGCGGATATTCTTAGCAGTTCGAAGTCGGACAAAATTTGACAGCAAATGCTGAAAATTTAGTTAAAAAATATAAAATTAGGGATTTTTTCTTAATTTTTATTTCTTATATTTTATTCTAGATAAACATATACCCAACTAGTTTTAATTAGCAAAAAAAAAAAAAAAAAAAAAAAAAAAAAGTAATTTAGAAAATCATTAATTAAAGTTGCACTAACATGCAAAATTACTTTCGCTTAAATTAGCTAATGCTGGCATATTAAAAGCAGTGTGTTGGCTATTCTGATTTTTTTGACTAATGATCAGCTAAGTGTGTTAAATTGTGTAGAAAATCGAAAAATATTAAAAAATGTATTGGCACTCAGCTGATAAAATAATCTTAATGAAGATTTTTTTATGACATAAGTATTCAAATATCTGATTTTCTTTTCTTTTCTTCAAAACTTGTTAAAAAATTAATATTAATAATACTTATGTATACCATTACAGCTTAACAGTTATTACACTAACTGTTACAGCTTAACATCATTCACTAATAATAAAGCTTTTGTCTATCAAATACTTTAATAGTTTACGGATTTGTAATAATTCCGAATAAGTAATCTTCAAGTACTAAATCAAAATAATTTCAAAATAATAATTAAAATTTTTATTTAGTTCTAGTTTTTTTAAATAGTAACCTAGATTCTAAACCGGGGCACGAACGTGCTGTTGTCATTGAAATACCTATTATTTTGAAAAATGGTACCAGAAAGTTTTACATTGGAGTTACGAAAAGTCAAGTCAACAGACTAGAGTCAAGCCAACACTCAGCTTATAGAGAGTTAATGCCTTTCCGCTAAATCTCAAACGAACACTGTAGAGAAACTTAACGCTGAATTTCTAAGATGCTGATGGTTGAATTGCGTATGGAGCTGTTTTCCCATTGGTTGGAGCCCTTAAGACCATCTCTACGGTAGACAGCTCTTGCATGAGTGTTGACACGACAGAGTCTTCCTCCCCCGCCGAGTCCGGCGAACAGCCGAGTGCCGGCGGCAACACTTGGAGTCTTTCATCTAGGCCCTGACAATGGCTAGGCCACACCGCTGAACACTCGACCGTGACCGGGCCCCCGGTGTCACCGAAACGGTAGGGTAAAGTGACCATATTTCGTCCTCTCTCCTAACTTCGTCGCCCTTAACTTCTCCACTTTTGCGAAAGTGGCGCTACTTATGACGCAAGGCACAGAGGACGGGAGGTAAAAGGGGTCAGTGTTGAAAGTTTCGTTCGCCAAGACGCATACATAAATTAAAGTCGGCGAATTTCCTATTTTTAGAAGACCTGAGTTCTTATTACGTCGTTTGTAGAACGTTATTTACTGTACTGTGAGTATTTATTTCTTATTCATTGCATGTATTTTGCGTTGGTAAGATGCTGACAGTTGCATACAGTGAGTTTTAGGACGCTGAGTTCATTTTACGGGAACTGAAGCTCCATCACATTAGGAAGTAGCGTGGTCCCAATTTTGTCCCCCTTGTAGTTCTTATTTTCGTCCCGGGGACGAAATTAAGAATGCTTTTTCATGAAATTTTTTCCATTTTTTCCTCATGTTTGTATGGCTAATGTTTCGTTATGTTATTCTTCCACTGATAATTAGTACCTTTCTTTGCCTATATTTCTATGTGCAATATAGAAATATATATATTATAGTTAATCTATGTAAAATCCAAATTTGGTAGATTTTCGCTGAAAATTACAACATCCAAGGGCCTAAAATGATTGGGGGACGATGATAGGGCACCTAGCCCTACTTCTAGAGCATTTGGGAGAACATAAAATAAATACTTCACAATATCAACAAACAATATCTCTAGCTAAATTTTATTTACTGTTGAATTCCATGTAATAATGCTATAGAAGGTCTACAGAAAGAATCCCTTGAAATTGTGGTTAGACGAAATGCAGTATGTAATGATAACGTCTCATTAATTATCCCTAAACTTTGGTTGTGCATCTTAAAATAATCGTATGCAAATATTTTTATTTATCATATGATTGTAACGTTAGGCAATGGTATTTCTATTTATTCTTCTAGCAAAAATCGACTCTTTTTGTTCTATTTTTTTTGGTTCTGGATTTATTTTGATCATTTTAAACTGGATGTCGCCACTGCATACCATATTGTTTATTCAATATTTCTTTTGTTCTGTTTTCGCCTGATGGATGACACTGTTGCATATTCCATCGTTTATTCGTTTTACATTTATTCTGTTTTTGTCCGATAGATGGTGCCACTGCTTATTCTCTTTCTTATGATTGATTGAAGCGGTAATCGATTGGAATCCTAACGAACTTTTCAAATTCAAGACGGCTTGGCTTTGTTCTTTAAAACATTAAAAGCAATGTAACGACTCTTTCTTGAATATGGTCATAGATGATGACTGAAACGTCGATTGTTATAATTTTATTTTAATGTTTGTTTAATTTTTAACTTTATAAAATTTTGCATACGCCATTTAATAAATTTGTGATTTTTTAGCGTTCCGTACTTAAAAAGTAAAAACGGAACCATTATAAGATCACTCCTGTGTGTGTCTGTCCGTTTGTCACAGCCATTTTATTCGTAAACTATGGAACGTGGGAAGTTCAAATTGGGGGAAGTAATAAAAACTATTGACCCACATATTTACAAATTATTAAACATTCACAACTATATTTAGGAAAAATATAGAGGGGCTACTTAAGCTTCTTGAAAAATAAATCTTTCCTTTGTATATCTTGTGTGGTGTCTTGTGAATGCTTTCATACCTCTGAACTCAAAAATGCATTAATTTTAATTCTAAGTATAATAGTTGTGGAGATATCGTCTGAAATATAGTGAAAAAATATGTCCCCATCCCATCTGTTTCCGAATCAACTCAAACTAAAATTATGAAAAAAAAATAGAGGTAGTGCACGTTAACTTAAACTTTGCAGGGAAATTATAGCGATTACCCTAGATCGCATAGTTTTTTAGAAAAACGCATTTTTTCGTTGCATACAAATTTCGATTTGCGGGCATTCAACAAAGGTGTTGAGGAGCACTGATGGTACCTTTTGTAGAAGAAGTATAAAAGCTTTGTTGATTAATGATTTCCGAAAAAAAATCTTCGGTAATTAGCCGAGATATTAATCCTTAAAGACGGTTTGGACATACATGATGACAGGTCGGCGTGCCATCGGCCTTTAAAGCGTAAAAAACAACTTTTGAGGATACATTTTTGTTATGCAATGTCCAGTAGCAGTATCAACGCAATAAACGTCAAATTGTTAATAACAGACTAATTTAATTAGAATTAATCACATAAATACTACGGGATTCGTGAATAGTTTGCATTGGGTGGATAGCTCTATACGCCTTCCGTGTCTTTAAAAATTAATTAAAAACTTATCTGGAAAAACGCGGCACGGACCAAGGCGGCTTTGCGACCCCCTTAGCGAAGCGCGCTTAGCACAATGCTAAGTTTAAGCATCGAACAAGGGTTTTGTTTTTATACACTGCAAAAAGAAAAGATTATTACTACGCCGAATTTAGTTTTATAAAATGCCAAATGAATTTTAAATATGCACTACTTTTATTGTCAGTACCGAATTAAGTTCATCATAAACAAAGGAGTTATACAGAATAGCAATATTTAATATTCTATAAGCTTCATATCACTTTAAACTCTTATAGTATAGCCTTTCATACTTTTGTAGTATATACAGCTATACCCAAACCCTACGCTGTATAGTTTTTTTTATATAAAATGTTATTATTCTTTTAACAACGATTTTTTTAATAATACAGTTAATAATTCACATATTTATTGTACGGAACCCTCAGGGCGCGAGTAATACTCGCACTTCACCATTTATTTATTTTCATATTGATATTGTACTTTTCATGGTGTAAGTATCGAGATCTTTTATTTTTATTATAAGAATGGTTTTAGTATTCTCAAGTATTTTTTTTTTAAATTTTCCTGGAAAAATCATATATGCTTAATAACGTAACGAAATTTGAAATTGGAGGCATTTTGTGCTCTAAAAACTATTATAGAAATTCAAAATCAAAATCCGATAGTCAAAAACTATATTAAAGGTGTATATCGTTTAATTATCTATACGAATAAAAGAACAAATCGCTTTGTATGTGTGTGTATGTATGTGCCTGTTTGCGGTGGCTAGCAAAATCATACGACTCGTACGACGCTCAAAATGCTTGTGAGGCTAGCACAAAGTGTAGCATGATGCACCTGAGATTCAGAATTTTTAAAATTCCAGTAATTAGTCGATAAATTAATTACCCCAATTTAAACACCCCAAATTCAAAGAATGGAAAAGTATTCATAAATCAACAAATGCATAGATTTTTATCAAAACGAAGAATATTTCTTTGAAAAGTTGAAGAGATGGGGAGGGATTAATACAATTACAGCGCTGCCAGGTCTATAAATGTACTAGGCTAAAGGGCTAATCTTAAATTCTACTGGGCCTGAAAACTCGAAAATTACACAGGCTGACGCAGAAAAGATCCCATTTCAGAAATTTTAAAATTATTTTTATACTCCTGTAAACAGTTGAAAAATCCATTTAAAATCAAATTTATAAAATCTCTCTTATTTCCGCTCAAAGAAACACATTTTTGAGAAATCTTTTGCAACGCAGACGACTGACTGTGGAAATAAAAATCCCAAACTGCAAATGATTTTTTACTAGGAATCTTTGGAACGCCTTCAAATTTTTTTAAATACATCATTTAGAGACTTTAAAGTTATGCATCTAGCCGCATCTTTAAACGCTGTTTAATATTTCTAAATTTTATGAAAATCGATCCACAGGTTTTTGTTTTATAAAAAAGTCGATTTTTAAAAAGGAAAAGCAATGCTTTGTTGACTTAAGAAAACCGGCGAACCGATCGATTTGGAAGTTTCAAATAGTGTACTTAAAATTACATAATAAAGATTTACATAATAAAGATTTTAAAAAGTAGGGCACATCAAATTTCGATGGGGAAAGAGGGTGGGAGCGATTTTTTTGTAGAGGGGGTCGGGGGGGGGGGCACGCTAATATTACGTGCAAAGCAAATACTGTAAGTTAATTTGTACATTTACACATATTTAAATCCTTGATTACTTGAAACATTAAGAATTCTGAACGTAAAATACACAGTAAAAAAACTAAAAATAATATTTACTAGTTTCCAACACTAATAAGTATAAAGGGGAAAAAATATCTTTTTAAACACTCTTTTGTATGCATTCAGTTTAAAGTTAAAAATCACACCTAATCTAACTGAAATTCCCGTTTTTACGGAAAACCCCTTAAATTTCAGTTACAATTCGTTAATTTAGCGTGGCCATCGAACTCGATTATGAAAAATTCCCTGCTTTTTTATGCTCCGTAAGTTTATTTATAATAATAAAAAATATTATAATAAATTTATAATTAAAAATATTTAAAATTTAATTAAAAAATATATAATTTTTACTCTCTTTCTTTTTAAGGTAAGCCAATGGGAAATAACTGATGAAATATTATTTAAATTATCTTTTTATGAGTTCTATATAGATTTCTCAACGTAATCATAAATTAATTAATATTAAACTGTTAATTTATAAATGCCTATTTTTTTTTAAAACTACACTGTTTATCTTTTATTTACAATTTGTTTTCTATTTTTCAGACTTTAAAATGTTTCATTGTTGCGGTTTCACAGCTATTTGGACTATTTTGGCAAGCGATTATTGGCTCATCATTAAATCAATTCTTGTTTTAACGCATATAAAATTGTTTGAAATGCAAAGAACATTTATACAAGGCAATTTATTACTTGTGGCGGGCTAACGAAAAAAAAAAAATGCCTCGAGCCTGTTCTCAACTAGGGCTCAACGCAAAGAGTTTTGACACATTTACAAAGCCCTTTTTTAACCGAAAGATATAAAATTGGAAAGACTGATCATAGAAGTGATTTGGAATTGAACTGCGTTTTACATTTTATGATACATAAATTACCTATTGAGTTATAAGCGATTTTGATCACGTGACAAGCACGTTTTTCACCCTTTATTGAGAGGTTATTCTTCTTTCGCGCGGAAATTCAGTTCAAAACGCCCAGTTTGACATTATTGTCTAAAAGATCTATTGCGTTTGAAAAAAAAAAAAAAACCCGGAAAGAACAGCTTGATTACATAGTTTCTGAACAACAACACCTGCTAGCTTCATGCATTTCCGAACAAAAGTAAGTTATAGCTTATGTTATAAAGTTGCCCTTTTGGACTTGAGGAGCACCTTAAAATTAATGTGTTAATTTACAATTAATTCGAAAAATGTAGACATGTTGTACTGGCATCGAAAACATACCTGAAAACGCAATTTTTATAATTTTAGCGCATCAGAAATTGGGTTAAAAATATATTACAAAATTCCATTTTTACATACACAAATCATGCTGAGTGTAAAATAAGTAGAATTTTTTCAAAAATATGAAAAGCTACTCAGGTCAAGGTAATTTTTTAGAACATTCATTATTTTTATACCATACTTTGGAAAGAAAATATAGTTACATAAAGTAGAGTGTGGACAACTGCCGGTAATTTTAAACACATTAGATATATTGGCGGTGAAGTATACAGGGTGATTCAAATAAACGTTTACAAAATGACATAGCAAATCAGGCATACAACAAGGATAAAAAAATCACATAGGAACATAGGGTCGCAAACCATTTATTTAGTCACAAATACAAGGTGTTTCATCCTAACTGAACCCGGGTTGACGGTAACAATTTCGAGAAAAATAAAAACATTGTAATGAAAATGCAACGATATGTACTTTGCTTTGTGTGATATGTGATAACATCACGAAAAGATCTGAAAAAACATGTTTCGCAAGCAATCGATGATACCGTTTGAATTGATAATCGCAGTAAAAAATGTGTGGCGTCAAGTGCATATTGCTGGCGCGTACAATGCAGAATTCTACAACTTTTGTTTGGTGTTATCACATTTACAACAAAGGGGAGAATAACTGTTAAATGTTTTATTATAATATACTTCAGTTTTCTGAAAATTAATAACGTCAACCCAAATTGAGTTTGCATGAAACACGCTGTATTTGTGACTCAATAAGTGGTTTGCGACCCTGCGTTGCTATGTGATTTTTTATTCTAGTTGTATGCCTGATTTGCTATGTCATTTTGTAAACGTTTATTTGAATCACCCTGTATGCTTCACCGTCAATATATCTAATGTGTTTAAAATTACCGACAGTTGTCCACACTCTACTTTATGTAACTATATTTTCTGTCCAAAGTATGGTATAAAAATAATGAATGTTCTAAAAAATTACCTTGACCTGTGTAGCTTTTCATATTTTTGAAAAAGTTGTACTTATTTTGCACTCAGCTTGATTTCTGTATGTAAACATGAAATTTTGTAATATATTTTTAAACCACTTTCTGATGCGCTAAAATTATAATAATCACAGATTTCATTATGTTTGGAAAATATAACAGGAAAAATTATAAAATGAAATATTCGAATTCTGAACAGCTATAATATAGAAGTATATAATAAAAACAATGATACATGTTTCAAAATATAAACAGGTTATCTTCTTATCAACATCCAGCACTCAACTCATATCACAATGGTTTTGTTTTTCTGAATATGGATTATTTTTACACGATTCTTATCTTATTTATTTAGAAAATATAGATATTGTACTTTGTCAATAAATTTCAGTAATTTTAGGAGCTATACGTAATAAATGATGGATAAGATTTATTTTATGATCGTTTATGTCACATTCCCATACAAGACAATTTAATAGTTTCGGATGCATCAATTGATAAAATAGTTCCGACGATTCCATTACATTTATATCTAGGCTTCATAAACTTTTAAAATTATAAAAGTAAAAATTAATTTAAAAAAATAAAAAACCCGACTGCGTAAAAAGCGAACTAAATAATTATTTCTCATCAGTGTTAAACTGTTTTTATATTACATACTTATTTTTTTATTTACTTGTATTGATGACTTAAGTTGTGTATAATTGTTAGTTCCTATCTATAAACACTGTTTTGATAAGGCCTACAGATGTCTATGATGGTTAGAGTTACAGTAAAGCTACAGATCCTACCTACACAATTTCCAGGTTGTGTAATATTTAAACGGAGCTTCTGACTGTAAAATAGTCAATGAAACATCGTCTTCATTTTGAAGGACCTATCCAATGATATGCCACTCAATATGATGCGTAAAATATTTTGTTCGTGTCTACCGCCATTTTAAATTTATAAAAAAAAACTAGTCTATAACCATCGGACGGTTTAGACGAATCGATAAAGATCTCATTCATTAAAATCCATCGAGCCGTTGGGATGTTTCGAGGGTATAAAGAAATCCACATACCCAGATACGCGTGAAACACATAATCCTTCTTGGCAGTCGGGTAACAAGTAAAAATTAAATTAAAAAAATCAAAAAACCCGACTGCGTAAAAAGCGAACTAATTAATTATTTCTCATCAATGTGGAACTATTTTTTATATTACTTAACTATTTTTTTTTTATTATTCACTTGTATTGGTGACTTTAAAGTTGTGTTTAATTTGTTAGTTCCTATCTATAAACACTATTTTGATGAGGCCTATAGATATCTAGGAAAGTTAGAGTTACAGTAAAGCTAAAGATCCTACCTACACAACTACCCGGTTGTGTAATATTTAAACGAAGCTTCTGACTGTAAAATAGTCAATGAAACATCACCTTCATTTTGAAAGATCTGTCCAATGATATGCCACTCAATAGGGTGCGTAAAAAATTTCTTTCATCTCTACCGCCATTTTGTATTTTACGGCCGCCATTTTGAATTTATAAAAACAAAACCTAGCCTATAACCATTGGACGGTTAAGACAAATCGATAGAGACCTCATTCATTAAAATCCATCCAGCCGTTGGGATGTTTCGAGGGTATAAAGAAATCCACATACCCAGATACGCGTGAAACACATAACCCTTCTTGGCAGTCGGGTAATAAACAGATTGACGAATCGGGGTTCGGGATAAGACAATTCTGAAATTATCCCATGATATACAGTGATGTAGTCGTAAAAAAAAACAGAGGGCATACGCTCTAAGCAGAGGGTATACGCTCAAGGAAGAGGGTATACCCTACAGTGAATATACTATAGGTTTTTTGAGAGACAGAGTGTATACGGTGTTCCTTAAACAAATCCAGAAGGTATACGGCGTATACCACTGTATACCCTCCACTACATCCCTGATGATATAACTCTAAAAGTTTTATTCCTTAAATCCAAATTTGAAAGACATTTATGAAACGAAAGACCAGGATTTTCTTTTTTCAGTGAATCGCAGTTGCGGTATGAAACACAGCAAAAAAAAAAAAAAAAAAAAAAAAAAAAAAAAAAAAAAAAAAAAAAATCGCATTTTCATTTAAGTTATACCTAAAAAAACAGGAGAGCGCAATACAAATATGCAGACATTATCCATTAGTTACAGTGAGTGAAAGCGCCCCCTATATTTCTGCGGAGGGAAAATTAGATTCACCGAGAACAAAGGGTGTTTGATGATTTGTTATGGCCGCATAGGGGTCGAGTTTGGCCGTGACATTACTAAGGACTCACCCTTTTCTCTCAACTCATTTTTTGATCAGTAGAAGGCATTTTAAAGTTTTAATTTGTTCGTTATCCAAAAATCATGAAAAAAGTTTACGTAACAAATCTCAACAATTAGCAGCTTCTCCCTCATCTTCACTCAGTGAGCGGGTACATACTTCAGACAAAATCGAGTTAAAGATATAAAATAATACAAATTTAAAGTTTATTTAAAAATATTACCACGAGCCCGGGCAACTTCGGGTGGGTCAGCTAATAGAAAAATAAATGTAATTATCTAGAATCGTGTTAAAATCTTATCCTCGCTTTATACCAAATTTGGGTATATTTTCCCCTTTTTGAGTCTCCTGAGAGAAAAAAAAAAAGATTCCAATTTTAATTCAATTTTTATACGTTTAACCCTTTGCAGTCAAAGTACTTCTTCCAGACACAGGCATCTCTTCACGAATTTATTTGGTTGGCACAACGTTTTCTTAAAGAAACATTTTTACTTTCAATTTGACAACATGTGCAAAAGAAATTTATAAAAATATTTACTTTTGAAATATAGCAGTGCGAATAGAATTTAAAAATAGAATCAGGTATACAAAGCTTGGGAGTTTATTTTCCCAATACAACGGTTTAAGTAACGTTTACAGCATGAACAATATTTACTAAATGCAATTTACAGGACACAGGGGCAATGTAAAAATTTATTTGCTTTTTCATAAAAATAATTTTATTGACATATAGGGCTTTTAAAAATAGAAATCAATGACTGAAACATTGTTGCAATTATAAGTTTACCTCTAAAGCTGACGATTTAAAAATTAACTATTAGCTTGCGATAAATGTTGAGTTATAATATGAAAATGTTATAACATGAATATAAGTTCCGGACAGTGCATCAAAAACCTTTTAAGTGTAAAAAATGATGAAATATTTTAAAGACTAACATGAGAATTTATTCAGAAATATTTTTTTTAATTAAAAAGTACAATTTCATTCAATCACTGAATTTAGTTTTCTTTAGTAATGCCGCCAGCTTGTCTACATTTTCACCGAATTTGAATATTTTTATCCTGCATATTTTATTCCTTCTTTTAACCGGTATCCAATGATTTTTGTCTTTACTTAAGAGGCTACTTCAGTCAAGCGAAAAGACCCGTTCGCTAATGCTAATCCTATAGAAGAAATAATAAAAGTATATCAGATGGGTTGCATTTCGATATATTTAAGTAATTTTTTTTTGCATTGGATAGCTGAGATGGATCTGTACAAAGGCCGTTTTCTACTTTTTCGATTTTCTTTATAGGTGTTTTTAATGAGGCCACTTTCATTTTCGGAACCAGTTTCGAAAGTGAAAACAACCTCATAAAAAAAATCTGCAATCAAAATCGAAAAAGAGAAAAAAACGGGCTTTGCATAGATAGATTTCAGCAATCCAATGCAAAAAAAGTCATTTAAAAATATTGAAATGAAACCGAGATATCTTTATAAATTTCCTCCATAAGATTAGCTTTAGAGAGCCGGTCTTTTCGCGTATCTGGAGTAGCCCCTTAATTGCTTTTGGCATGGGAGGAAGGGATACATTTAACGTTACACATTCCTTTAGATGCGTATGAAAAAAATCTTTCTTACACTTTCCAACAAAGTTTAAAAGTGTTTGTGAATTCGGTTTGTCTGTCTGTTTCTCTGTCCGTCCGTGCTTTAACTCTTGTAAATATAGTAATATTACCATGAAATCGATGTTATATGTATCACTATGGTATGTTTGCTATTGAAAATGAAGTGTATAGCATTTAGGGTTCTTTTACAGAGACACTCAAAAGAATTACACTATGGTCTATGGGGAAAAATCGTTTGCGGTGTATTTTAATGATATGACACTATTTTAAACATACTGAACCTTATACGTATATCTAGGGTGAACTACACGGAGCTTGCTGTAGCATATGATGTGCATAGAATATATCGTTAATTTACAGGGACACACAAATTTATTTGGCTACAGAAAAAAATGAACTATTGAAGCCTATGAACAATAATTGCTGGAAATTCGTTTTAAAATTGGACCATTTTCGAAAATATTACTTGATGTGGATAAATTTCTATAGATCATATACAGGGCTGCACAAAATTTCTCAAGTATATTTCCGTTTATTCACGGAAATTGCTGATTGGATATTTTCAACTGTGCTATTCATTTCAATGAACTAACTTTTAGCATACTATGTAGTATACACACAAATCCATAGATCATATACAGGGATGCACAAGAAACATAAACGGATCTTTTATCGCTTATTGATGGCAATATCAGAAATGAGATTTTGAAATGCGTTGTGAGTTTTTGAAATTGTTTATTTAGACATCGTATTTCACCTTAAAAAACTGTGAATTTTTGTTACAGTATTCTAGTATTCCGAATGTGTTGGAAAATGTTACATAATCTATGCTAGACTCGTATTCTTGTTTACTTCTTGAAATGTTTTATTTCATGTAAAAATAATCTTGGTGTTTCGTGGGTAAAATGACTTCAAGCATATTTTATGAAATTTGTTTTATCATTTATGAATTATTCTTTGCGTAAAATAGATAATAATATACACTGTAAAAAAATCTGTAAAGTTACTAAAATTTTTCTAGGAAACTGTGAGTCCTCGTACATTTTATGTAACGGCAACATAAAAAATTCATGTAACAGATATACTTTTGTACCGTAAATCAAAAAATCTGTAAAGTTACTAAGAATATTTTAGGAAACTGAGATGACTAGAACTTTTTAGGTAACTGCAACCCGGGTTAGAGATAAAATTTTAGTAAGATTATTGTAATTTTAGTAGATTATTTTGTAAAGCTACTCATTGCTGTAGCTTTTCAAAATCTAGTTTCGTAGATTTACATCTTTTTTTGTAAAGTGTACAGATAGAATTTGAGTAAAAATACAGATTTCTGTAACTTTCCATCTGTATAATTACAGATTTTTTTTTTTTTTTTTTTATCAAATCAACAATGAAAACATGTATGATAAAGCCACTCAGCTTCACACCAATCAAAATTGCGCATATTATCATAAATATGGTTTTTAAATTAACGTAATGACGCATGTTTTGTGAAGAAATTTATACATCATTCTTATTTTTAAACTAAATTCATATCCAGTAAAATTAAAGCAGCATGCAATATATATTTTCCATAAAGATAAATTTTAATCGGATATAAAATATGTCACATATTTATGACGCATCTTTAATAATTTATCAAGGAATTAATAAAAATATGTATAACCGTAATAACTCATCTGTAAAATTCAATTGAAGATTAATTCTTAGAAATACTTTTAGTCATTACAAAACCTCAACATTTTAAAAGTTCATACAAATTGTTTGAAAATGATTGCAAAACTCAACAAATAAATTTCTTTTCCGATAAAAAATCAACTCGTAATGTCAAAAAAATTTCTTTTTGAATATAGATCATACTAATAGAGGCTATTACTCATCCATAAAAAACATTTTTTATGCTTGGAAGATGAAAAAATTGGTAACTAGATGTCATATTTTATAAAATATATTAACACAGAAATAATTTACAAAATAATTTAGATCAAAAAGTAAAAATGTATTGCTTAATTTATTTAAATCTAAAAATTAATATGATTTATTACTCAAACTGATTATTTTACTACTTTAAAAATAATCTGTAATTCTACAGTTGTAAATTTACGGAAATCTGTATGCTTACTAAACGTTTACCTGTACACTGTACAGAAAAGATGTAAATCTACAAAACTATTTTTCGTAAAGCTACAGAAATTTATAGCTTTATAAAAGAATCTACTAAAATTATAGAAATCTTATTAAAAAATTTTCTGTAACCCGAGTTGCAGTTACATAAAAAGTGCTAGGCATCCCAGTTTCCTAAAACATTCTTAGTAACCTTACAGATTTTTTTTGATTTGCGGTGCAAAAGTGTATCTGTTACATGATTTTTTGTTGTTGGCGTTACATAAAATGTTCTAGGAATCCCAGTTTCTTAGAAAATTCTTAGTAACCTTATATATATTTTTTTTTACAGTGTACGCTGTAAAAAACAAATCTATAAGGTTACTAAGAATTTTCTAGGAAACTGGGATGCCTAAAACCTTTTATGCAACTGCAACAAAAGAAATTCATGTAACAGATTTACGTTTGCACTGTAAAGAAAAAAATCTGTAGGGTTACTGAGATTTTTTTAGGAAACTGGGATGTCTAGAACTTTTTATGTAACTGCAACAAAAAAAATCGTATAATTATCTCGGGTTACCAATAAAATTTTAGTAAGCATACACATTTATGTAGCTTTATAAACCTTGTTTTGTAGATTTACATATTTTTTCTTTACAGTGTACAGATAAAATTTTAGTAAATGTACATATTTCTGAAACTTTTAATAAACTAGTTTGTAGACTTACATCTTTTTTTTTTATAGTGTACCACTTACTGCTTATACTATTTATATGTGCAATACTAACCTATAACTTACGATCTTGCCTTTCTCAAAAATGTCTCAGTGAATTATTAAAAAACATATGCAAAATCACAATAATTCATCTGTTCAAGTCAATTTGTAGATTTATTCTTAGAAATATCTTTAATCAACACAAAGCAGAAGCACCTTAAAAAATCATACAAACTGATTGAAAATTACTGATAAACTTATTTTTACAAAGAAATTTTTTTTTCATAAGAAATCATTTTTTAATGTTGGTAAAAACGATCTTTAAATTATAGAACACACTAATAAAGGCCACTACTCATCAACAACTTTTTCTTTTTAATTTGGATAGCGAAAGAACTGGCAAATTACTATATGTTGTATTATATGGAATATATTGCCAATGAAAGTATCTATGAAATAATTAAATGAAAAAACGTATTGTTTTAGTTATTTAATGACTAAAATGTAAGTATGGTATGTTACTTAAGCTGATTACTTTACAACTGATAACTGCTGTTATTTATTACTCATAATGCTTATACTTATTATTGACAGGAATTTCTCTTATTTAAAAAAATCTGAATGAATAATTAAAAATACACAAATAATCATAACAGCATCGTTAAATTTTCAAAATTCAATTGAAGATGAAGTCATGGAAATACTTTCAGTTATTACAAAACTAAAATCATTTTGCACTGTAAAAAAATATCTGTAAAGTTACTAAGAATTTTTTAGGAAACTGGGATGCCTAGAATTTTTTATGTAACTGCATATAAAATTTCAGTAAGATTACTGCAATTTTAGTAGAATGTTTCATAAAGTTCGTAAAGCTACAGATTTTTGTAGCTTTACAAAAACTAGTTTTGTAGATTTGTATCTTTATTTGTACAGTGTCCAGATAAAACTTTAGTAAGTATACAGATTTTTGTAACTTTACGTCTGTAGACTTACACCATTTTTTTTACAGTGCAAAATATCATTTTTTTTTAAATGATTGATAAGTTTATTTTTACAAAAACATTTCTTATTCATAAGAAATCGTTTCATAATGCCGATTAAAAAAACATATTTTTGAGTATAGATCACAGTATCAGAAGTCTTACTCATCCACAAAAATAACATTTTTTTATGTTTGTGAGAGGAAGGAAGTGGTAACTAGGAGTCCTATTTTATTATACATATTGCGCAGAAATAATTTATTAAATAATTTATATAGAAAGTGTGAATATACCTTTTGTTTATTAAATAACTGAAAATGAATACTCAAACTGATTACTTTACTACTTAAAATTCCTGCTATTTATATTTGTTATTGACTTATAACATAGGAATTTGCCTTATTTAAAAATTTCTCAGTGAGTTATTAAAAATTGTATGCATGAACATAATCACTCATCTGTAAAAGTTCATTGAACGTAAACTCTTGAAAATACGTTCAGTCATCACAAAATGACAAGCATCTTAAAAGTTCATACAAACTGTTTGAAAATGATCGATAAACTCATGCTAACAAATAGAATTTTTACGCATGAAAAATCATCTTTTAATGTAGGATGAAACTGCTTTTTAACTATAGAGCACACTAACAGAGACCATTACTCCTCGAAAAAAAAAAAAAAAAAAACATTTTTACATTGGAACGTAAAAGCAGTGTTAAGTAATTAGATGTCGTTTTTTTACAAAATACATTTCCAATGATAGTACTTACGAAACAGTTAAGGTTAAAAAAATATATAAAAATGTATATTTCTAGTTCTTTAATAAGCAAAACCAAATATGACATATTACTTAAACTGATGACTTTACTTCTTATAATTGCTATTAATGGTTACGTATGCTACTTATATTTATTACTGTCACGAATTTCTCCTATTTAAAAATTTGTGAACGAATTATTTCAAAAAATATGTATAATCATTATAACTCACCTGTAAAATTCAATTGGAGATAAACACTTAGAAATGCTTCCAGTTATTGCAAAACGACAAGCATCTTAAAAGTTTATACAGACTGTTTGAAAATTATTGATAAACACATTTTAAGAAATAAATTTCTTTCCCATAAGAAATCATCTCTTAATGTAAAAAAACTTGCTTTTTGACCATAGTACACACTAATGGAGGCTATTATTCATCGAAAACAACATTTTAGCGCTTGGAAGAGGAAGCAAGTGGTAACTAGATGTCATATTTTATAAAAGATATTACTACCGAAAATATTTACAAAACAATTTAGATCAAAAAATTTTATTATAGTTTTGTGTTTATTTATAAACTACAAGAAGTTTTAAGAAGTTGGTGTCTTGATTGTAAATGTAAATGAAGAGGCGATTTAAACTTTCATAGCATTTATTTATTTCTTCATTAAACTAAATAAATAATTAAGCGATAAATTATTTTTTTGTTTTTAGTCACTGTAAGACGGAGAATAGTTTCTTACAAGGAGAGGCCAACCTTGTTCATCACAGATTTTGATTATTTTAATATATGTTGTAAGGTAGAGACCCGTTAGTCTCAGGTTCAACGGATTTTATCCAACGCTCGTTAGTTCTTGAGAAACCGGGGGGGGGGGGTCTAATAGTAGTACACAACTTAAATAATTACTTTGTAACAAAAAGGCTACACTGTAAAAAAAAATCTGTAGTTCTACAGATGTAAAAATACATGCTTACTAAACTTTCACCTGTAACTGTACGAAAAAAGCTGCAAATCTACAAAACTAGTTTTTGTAAAGCTACAAAAATCTGTAACTTTACAAATGAATCTGCTAAAATTTCAGTAATCTTACTAAACTTTAAAAACCCTGGCTGCAGTTACATGAAAAGTTCCGGGAATCCCAGTTTCCAAAAAAATTCTTAGTAACCTTACAGATTTTTTGATTTTCGGCGCAAAAGTGTGTCTGTTACATGAAATTTTGTTGTTGACGTTACATGAAAAGTTCTAGGAATCCCAGTTTCCTATAAAAACTTTAGTAACTTCACAGATTTTTTTTTTACAGTGTAGGTTGGTCGTAGCTCAGTTGGTATGGCGTATGCTTGCTGATCTGCGGGCCCGGGTTCGGTACCCGAACGCGCTACAGTTGTTTTTCTCATTTTTTGTTTTATAAATATACTTATAATTATAATTTAAATTAAAAATTTTAATACCATACATTAATTATAATGCTAACAAACTTAAATTTATCATTTTTTACTTTTAAACTATTATTTCTCATCATTTAAAGAGTTTAAAAAAGAAATTGGATCTATTATTGAATGATAAATAACAAAATCGTGACAAAACTTGTTGTGGTGCCATCTAGTTATGATAAAATAAAAGAATATTCAAATAAAATAAAAATAAAAGCAGAAATAAGATAAAAGGGAAAGCAAAATAATTGAATTCGCAAGCATACGTATTCAAAATTTAAAAATGTTTAATATGAAAAAAATCGGTTGTAATTTAATTCTGATGCTATTTTTTAATATAATTATGTCTGTTACTTTAAAAACAGAATAATAGTATTATCGCAATGGCTTCCTTTGGTAAAGCAATGCGTAAATGATGTTTCTTTAAAATCACGAAGTGACACAATTGCTCAATATCATTGCATCGCTAAAGAATATATGAAATACATTTTAAAAGTGATTTTAAAAATGATTTTAAAAAAATTAACAATTTTAAAATGTTTTATACAATTATTTAGTTAAAAGTAAAAAATTAAATAGGTTAAAATTATAATTGGTATACAATATTATAAATTTTAATTGACAATGAGATTATTAAGTTATACTTACAAGTATATTTATAAAACAAAAAGTGAGAAAAACAAATGTAGCGCTTTCAGGTATTGAACCCGGTCCCGCGGATCATCCGGCAAGCGCCATACCAACTGAGCTACGACCAACCTATCATTCTGGTTGCAAAGTAGGTATTTAAGTTGTGTACTACTATTAGACCCCCCGGTTTCTCAAGAACTAAGGAGCGCTGGATAAAATCCGTTGAACATGAGACTAAGGGGTCTCTACCCTACAACGTATATTAAAATAATCAAAATCTGTGATGAACAAGGTTGGCCCTCTCCTTGTTAGATGTACTTTCAGTCATTGTGTAATCTCAAAATTCTTCCTTAAAAGTTCGTATAAATTGTTTGAAAGTGTTTGAAAAACTTTTCTTAACAGATAAATTTACTTCCCATGAGAAATGATCTCGCAATGTTGAAAAAATTGCTTTATGACTATAGGCCACACTAATAGAGGCCATTACTCATCCACAAAATGTTTTTTTATGATTGAAGGGAGAAGAAAATGGGAACTAGATGTCATATTAATGTACGCATTAATTCCTATAAGTGATAAAGGTAAATTTTAAAACGGCAAAATACCTTTATTTACATTTCGACATTTTTCATTGCATCAGACGGCATCATTCTCAAGAAAATAAAATGATGAAAATATTTTTGAAAAAATTCAAATTGAAAAATCAGTAAACAATTTAATTAATTAGTAATTAACTTTTACTGATTTTTCAATTCGAATTTTTGAGAAATTATTTTTATCATTTTATTTTCTTGAGAATGTTGTCGTCTGATGCAATGAAACATGTCAAAATGTAAATAAATAACGGTATTTTGCCGTTTTAAAATTAATGTTTATCACTTATAGTAATTATGACTACTTTGATGTTTTGAAGTGATTTTTATCTGTAGTTTAGATGTCACATTTAAAAAAATACATTACCAGAGAATTAATTTACGAATGATTTTGATAAAAAAGTAAAAAAAAGCATTATTTAATTTATTTAATAACTAAAAATGAGTAAGTTCGAATAAGTTGTTTGAAAATGATCGAAAAAGTATCTTAACAAATAAATTTCTTTCCCATAAGAAATGATCTCGCAATGTAAAAAAATAAAATTGCTTTATGACTATAGGTCACACTATTAGAGGCCGCTACTCATCGACAAAATCGTTTTTTATGGTTGAAAGAGGAAGAAAATGATAACTAGATATCATATGTTATAAAAAATATTACTAGAGAAAAAAATTGCCGAATAATTTTGATTTAAAAGTACAAAATGTATTATTTAATTTATTTAATAGCAAAAAATGAATAAGACATATTATTCGAATTAATTTCTGTACTACTTATAATTACTAACATTTATCAGTTGTACTATTTAGATTCATTATTATGTTATAACTCAATGTTTCATCCTAAAAAAAAAAAAAAATAATAATAATGAATTATTAAAAAATGTATGCATAATCATGTTGATTTATTACTTACCCGTCATACGTAGTATAGGGTAAGTGTTGTAATCGTTTTAAAAATCGAAATTTTTTTGTCGGATTTACATGTTTCAGAACCTGGAGATTCCGAAAAACATATTTTTAGAGAAAAAAAAAATTCCTGTCCGTCTGGGTGTGTGTCTGTAATCGCTCTATCTCCCGAACAAATTGAGATAGAGACTTGAAATTTGGTGTGTACTTAGGAAGTAATAATGTAAAGAAGCCTATTGAATATCAGTAACCTCGATTATCCGGAAATATTTTTTCGGACTCTCAAAATATTCGTTCTGATAAAAATTATACAAAAATTTTCGAAATTGTTTATTTGAAGGATGAATATAAAAGGCAATTAAAAAAAAAAAAACATAAATTTTGCATCATGAATGAACTCGATCGGATAATTATTTGCCGAGATATTTGTAATCCTATTTTTCATACTCTTCGATTTTTCATGACCCTGTATTTCATTCAAATTTCAATTCAAAGATGTATTTTAATTGGAAATGAGACGCTTAATCCGAAGCTGTAAACTGTTAGTTAATATGATTATAATTTTTCGAGTTATAAGGATGTTTCTTTTACACAATTCGGTACTACTTGATTATCCCGCCGACAAAAAAACTATCGACAAACTATAAGATTAAATGCCAGTAATGACTTATCGTAAGTGTCACATTTAATGCATCTCCATACGTATAAGGGGGTTACCATAGGTGGGACCCTGTTTTGTCACCAAATGCCGCTAAGTTTGTCGCCAACTTGGCGGTATATCGCCAAATTTGGCGACCAAAATTAGTCTCCGAAAGTGACGCGAAATTGGCGATAACTCTAATATTTTGCCAAATTTCCATAGACTTCCATTGTAAACCAATAGTGTTTACTTGCTTACAAAAAATCAACAAATTGAGATACTTTAATGCAACAAAAAGTAATATTAGCTTAAGGGATTATATTAATTATATTTAAGGGAGTCCAAGTAAATTAAATTATGAATAAAAGTAACATGATACAATGCTTAGCATGTATCACATGTTTTATTTTCTTATTTTATATTATGTATATCCATGATGGGTAAATATTACGGTGGCCCCCAACGACTAGTTTTTAATATTAATTCATTTTGAAGATTAATTATTAGAAATATTTTCGGTCATCACAAAACCACAAGCATACTGACAATTGATAAAAACTGTTTCAACATTATTGATAAACACATTTTAAGAAATAAATTTCTTACCCATAAGAAATCATCTTAAAGTCAAAAAAAGCTGCATTTTGACCTGTAACTGTAAAACAATGTAAAAAAATCTATAATTCTACAGATGTAAAGTAACAGAAATCTGTATGCTTACTAAAATTTTATCTGTACACTGTACAAAAAAGATGTAAATCTACAAAATTAGTTTTTGTAAAGCTACAGAAATATGTAGCTTTATAAAAGAATCTACTAAAATTATAGCAATCTTATTAAAATATTTTCTGTAACCCGAGTTGCAGTTACATAAAAAGTTCTAGGCATCCCAGTTTCCTAAAAAAATCTTAGTAACATTACAGATTTTTTTGAATTACGGTGCAAAAGTGTATCTTTTACATGAATTTTTGGTGCGGCCGTTACATAAAATATTCTAGGAATCCCACTTTCCTAGAATATTGTTTATAACTTTACAGTATTTTTTACAGTGTACTATACACTAATAGACGCTATTATTCATAGAAAAAAGCATTTTTACGCTTGGAAGAGGAAGGAAAAGGTAACTAGATGTCACATTATATAAAATATATTATCAATGAAAATATTTACAAAACAATTTAGGTCAAAAAAATTTATTATAGTTATGTGTTTTTTTTTTTATAAACTACTGAAAATAGTTTTATGAAGTTGGTGTCTTGAATTTAAATATAAATGAAGAGGAATTTTAACTTTGATATCATTTATTCATTTCTGCATTAAATTAAAGCGATAAGTTAGCTTTTTGTTTTCAATCACTGGGAGACTGGTGATAAATTCTTAGATATATTTTCAGTCCCTGCATAATCTCAAAACTCTTGAAAGTTCGTATAAATTGTTTGAAAAGGATTGAAAAATTTATCTTAACAAATTCCTTTCTAATAAGAAATGATCTCGCAATGTCGAAAAAATTACATTATGACTATACATCACACTCATAGAGGACTCTACTCATCGAGACAATCTTTTATTATGTTTGAAGGAAGAAGGAAAAGATAACTATATGTCATATTTTATAAAATATATTATCAGAGAAATAATTTCCCGAATAATATTGATAAAAAAGTAAAAACTGTAATAACTAAAAATTAATAACACATATTTTTCAAATTAATTTCTTTACTACTTATAATTAGTACCATTTTCTAGTTATACTATTTATATTCATTATTATATTGTGATTAAATTATTTAACTTCTTATAAAAAGTTTTGTGAATTATTAAAAAAGTATGCATAACCATACTAACTCATTTTTAAAATTAATTCCTTTTGACGATTCCTTAGAGATATTTTCAGTTATCAGAAAATCACAAGCATAATCACAATTCATGAAAACTCTTTGAAAATGATTGATGGAATATTTTTCACAAATAAATTTTTTATCCATTAAGATATCATATCGTTATGTTGGGGAAAACTGCTTTAATAATTATAATTAAATAGAACACACTAATAGAACCGAATACTCGTCGGAAAAAAAAATGTTTCAGAAGTCGATAGACATTCAAGATAACTAGGTGATGTATTTTTTAGACAATATTTCTACCGAAAGTATTTAGGATATATTTAAGGTAAATAAGTATAAATGTATCATTTTAGTTTTTTAATAACTAATATAAATGTGGTACATTAATTAAGCTTGATTTCTTTACTATTTATAACTGTTGTTATTTATTACTCATAATATTTATATTAATTATTGACGCTAATTTCTCTTATTTAAAAATTCTTAATTAAACATTGAAAAATGTACATAATCATAATAATATATGTAAAATTCAACTGAAGATGAATTTTTGTAAGTACTTGCAGTTATTACCAAGCAATCATCTTGAAAGTTAATACAAAATGTTTAAAATGATTGATAAGTTTATTTCTACAAATAAATTTCTTACCCCCATAATTCATCTCTTAATGTCGATATAAAAAACTTTTTGTGACTACAGATCACATTGATAGAAGACATTACTCATCGTCAAAAAACATATTTTTTGTGTTTAAAAGAGGAAAGAAGTGGTAACTGGAGGTCATTTTATTAAATATATTACCAAGGAAATAATTTATATAAAAAGTATAAACGGATCTTTTAATTTATTAAATAACCAAAAAATGAATATGACATATAACTCAAACTTACCTCTTTACTACTTATAATTGTTGCTATTTATAACTTATACTATTTATATTTATTATTAATTTATAATTTATGAATATATGCCGTATTTAAAATTTATCAGTGAATCATTAAAATGTAACGTGCATAATCTTCATAACTCATATGTAAAATTCAATTGAATCCACCAAATTCATACAGACTGTTTGAAAAAGATTGATATACACATTTTTAGAAATAAAATACTTACACTTAAGGAATCATCTTTTAATGTGTGTGAAAGCTACTTTTTGAATAATTCATTTATAAAATTCAATTGAAGATGAATTCTTGTAAGTACTTCCAGTTATTGCAAAACCACAAACATTTTGAAATTTAATACAAAATGTTCAAAATGACAAGTTTATTTCTACAAATGAATTTCTTACCCAGCAGAATTCATCGCTTATTTCGATTATTTATTTATTTATTTATTTTTGGCTATAGATCATACTAATAGAAGCAATTACTCATCGACAAAAAATATTTTTTTTTCTGTTTGAAAGAGGAATGAAGTGATAACTAGATGTCATTTATTAAATATATTGCTAAGCAAATAATTTATATATAAAAAATAAATGTATATTTTAGTTTATTAAATAACTAAAATTGAATATGACACATTAGGGTCATTCCATGTCAGTTCAGGCAGGCATGTAACCCACCATCACAGATTTTGATGAAACTGCGTGTGTTTGTTCCTTTTATTAAGATATGATTCCCAGTATTTTTTTTTACTCCTTGGTCAAATAGTTTCTGAGAAAAAAATTGTCAAAATTTTGAAAAACTGCCATCAGTTGGCATTTTTGACTGCTCGATTTTCAAATGTAGCATGACATAAATATGATCATATTTCAATATCTATTCCACAAATCATCTTCAAATAATTTATGCATACTATATAGGGTACGCATTTTATGAAAAAAATACTGTTACGCTTATATAACATTTTAAGTGTGTCTAAAAAAATGTTTAATCTGTGAAGTCGTGATTTTTTTATGAAAAATAATGCATTAACTAAAATAGCATTATTAACAAAAGGCGGTATTTTTATTAAATTTATTTTTTGTTGGGATATACTTAAAGGTGTCCTTTACCTGATTCTGAAATAAAAGTAGTGGGATTTTGGGTGTTTTTAGTAGTATTTCTTATTTAAAAATATTTTGAGGCGTATTTCAAATCAAATCAAGCAGAGTCATTCCATGTCAGTTCGCCTAAGACATTTAATTCACTGCCACAAATTTCAATGAAACTGGGTACGTTTATAGCTCATTTTAAGACAGGATCAAGGAAATTAAAGGTGATTACAAGTAAAATATTTTTTAAGATAAAAAAAAATCTAAATTTTGAAAATTTTTTAAAAATGTTTTTAATGTCAGATCTATATTCAAAGACTGCATAAAAAAAGTCATTTCAATATAAAATCACTAAGTAAGTTTCAAATAATGTATATGTGACAAATAATGTAGGCAGATTATTATTTATTGTTGTTTGTCATGTTTAAAGGTTAAGAGTGTGTTTAATCTTGTGAATTCTTAAAATCAAGAATTTTGTGAAAAATAATGTGTTAATCAAAAATTTATTATTAACCAAAGGCAGGCTGTTATTACTTTTTTTAACTGTACGTAAAAATATCTTTTCAATAGTTACAAAATAAAAATAGTGAAAATATGAGCAATTTTAACAAAATTTTCATAAAATGTGAATGTTTAATGATAAATATTGAAGCTTTTCATGCTAAGATGTACTAAAATGACTACGATATCGTGTATTTCTACTGTTGCTTAAATATAATACATACAATAATAAAATAACAAATTTTATTTATAGCAATAAAAATTAAATTAAATAGTATCAGTTCCTTTACCAACACTACATTGCTCATCAGCCGACTTAAAATCAACAGCCCACTCTTATTGAAAAATACTTTCAACTGTTCAAATAATAAATAAACTGCATTTAAAAATTTTAATATCAACTTATTATCTTAAGACGATAATAATAACTAAACAACATGATCAATTTATAAATCAGCTTTTAATTGAAAAATCATGAAATGGTCCCTTTAAATATTGTTGTTCATCGAGTCAATCAAAACAAATTATCTAAAAAAAAATAGTGAGCCTAATATGCTGACTGCAGTGACACTTCTAACAAAACTATTTAATTCATTACCATCTGAAATCAAACCCGAAAGATCAAAAAGAAAAAAAAATCATCTGTAGTGTGAACGTGACATACTCAGTGGTTGTTGAGGTAGGAATGTCTTTGTGACATTTTCACCTGTACTTCAATAAAATATAAACATGTAAGCTTTTTTCATTCATCCAAATTAAGTAAAACAATTATAAAATTTTGTTGTCATTACACCAGATGTTAATTTTTTCGTTACATACTATTAGATAAGTTCTTTACTTTTAGACATTATTGACATAATATCATAAAATATCCTATATGTATTTTCTATAAGTGTATAAACAATATATATAGGCTTTATTAAACATAAATGAATAATTTTTAAATAATTTGTTCGAGAACAGGGATATATATACACACATATATATGTTGAAAATCCATCTTTCAGCAATATTGTGATGAAATAAATCAAATTACCGTAATTTCCGGTGTATAGCCCGCGGATCAAACAATCGTGTTTCGACCCAGAAATTTTTAAAAATAAAATGTAACTTTTTAGATCACAGTAAATATTCTTCTTCAAATACTGAATAAAATTTCTGGGTCCAAACTGAATTGTTTGATCTGCGGGCTATACATCCGAAATTACGGTACATATCATTAGAAACTGAATAAAGTTACAAAAGTGCAACTCATTAAGTTTTAAATATTTTTTTTAGATATAGTTATTTGAAAGATAGAAATATAATAGATTATGCATTTTTTGCATATATTTAAAGCACAATACGTCAAAATGTTCTTCAAAAGAGTGAAATTTGTTATTTTTTTTTCAATATTAGCAGCTCAATGCTAAATTTTCAATATTAACAGCCAAATATGAGTTTAAAGATTAGGACTGTCATTTTGAAAATTTCTATTGGGCGGTGAAAAGCTAGTGATTTTTCTCTTTTTAGGAAAGGGATAATTACTCTTCGCCCCAGAAGTTTTACTAAAAAACAATATTGTTTATTTTTTTTCCTTAAGAAACGAAATTATAATAGATAATTTGTAAAATAAAATAAATGTATAAATAAAAATGTTTCCAGGGATGATACATTGGATAGGTTTTACATTTGAAAATATTGATAATTTTAAATATGATTTAAATACTACTAAAACCAACCAAAATCCCACTATTTTTATTTCAGATCCAGTTATAATGTAGTATTATGTACAATTTAAAATTAAAAAAAAAATAGTCATAGAAACTCCGCCTCTGATTGATAAAGATTTTTTAATAATTTCATTATTTTTTGTAAAATATTTTTGATTTCAAAGATTATACAATTTTTTAGACACATTTAAATATTTTTTAACATTACAGCAATATTTTTTTCATAATCTACATACTTTATTTACCTTGCTTAAATTATTTGAAGAAGATTTCTTTATTATTTATTGAAATATGATTTTATATATAAAATGAGGCCTTTGAAAATTGAACAATCATTAATGGCAACTCGTGGCATTTTTCCAAAATTTTGATAATTTTTTCTCATATGTTCACTATTTTTATTTTATAACCATTTAAAAGATATTTTTACGTACAATTAAAAAAAAAGCAATAACACCCTGCCTTCGGTTAATAATAAATTTTTGATTAACACATTATTTTTGACAAAATTCTTGATTTTAAAAATTCATAAGATAAAAGACACTCTTAGTGTTTAAACATGATAAAAAACAAGAAATAATAATCAGCCTACATTATTTGTCACATATACATTATTTGAAACCTGTTTAGTGATTTTATATTGAAATGACTTTTTTTTTTTTTTTTTTTTTTTTTTTTTTTTTTAATGCAGTCTTTGAATATCGAACTGTCATTAAAAAAATTTAAAACAATTTTTCAAAATTTTGATATTTTTTATCTTAAAAAATATTTTACTTAGGATCAAGAAAATTAAAGGTGATTACGTCTTAAAATAAGCTATAAACAAACCCAATTTCATTGAAATTTGTGACAGTGATTAAATGGCTTAGGGGAACTGACATGGAATGACTCTGCTTGATTTGATATGAAATGCACCTCAAAATATTTTTAAATAGGAAATACTACCAAAAACACCCAAAATCCCACTATTTTTATTTCAGAATCAGGTAAAGGACACCTTTAAGTATATCTCCCATAAAAAATAAATTTAATAAAAATACCGCCTTTTGTTGATAATGCTTTTTTTGTTAATGCATTATTTTTCATAAAAAAATCACGACTTCAAAGTTTAAATATTTTTTTAGACACACTTAAAATGTTATAAGCGTAACAATATATTTTTTTCATAAGCTGCGTACCCTAAATATTGTGCATAAATTATTTGAAGATGATTTGTAGAGTAGATATTGAAATATGATTATATATATGACATGCTACATTTGAAAACCGAGCTATCAAGAATGCCAACTGACGACAGTTTTTCAAAATTTTGACAATTTTTTTCTCAGAAACTATTTCACCAAGGAGCAAAAAAAATTACTGGTGATCATATCTTAATAGTAAGAACAAACACACGCAGTTTCATTAAAATCTGTGATGGTGGGTTACATATTGATATTTTACTGCCTGATTTGACGTGGAATGCCCCATTACTAAAACCGCTTACTTTACTACTTATAGTATTTATATTTTTTATTAATTTATAATGTATGAATATGCCTTATTTAAAATTTCTCATTTAATCATTAAAATGTACATGCATAATCTTAATAACTCATCAGTTAAATTCAATTGTATATCCAAAATTCACACAAACTGTTTGAAAGTGTTTGGTAAATACATTTTTAGAAATAAAATTCCTATACATAAGAAAAAATCTATTAATGTAGGTAGAACTGCTTTTTGAATAATTAATCTATAAAATTCAACTGAAGATGAATTCTGGCAAATACTTCCAATTATTACAAAACCACAAGCATCTTGAAAGTTAATACAAAATGTTAAAAATGATTGACAAGTTCATTTCTACAAATAAATATCTTACCCATCAGAATTCCTCTCGTAATAAGATTAAAAATTGACTTTAGATCACACTAAAAAAAGCCATTACTCATAGACAAAAAGCTTAATTTTTTATTCTTCGAAGGAAAAGGAAGTGGTAACTAGATGTATTTTATTAAATATATTGCCAAGTAAATAATTTATATTAAAAAGTATAAATGTATATTTTAATTTATTAAATAACTAAAAATGCACATGACATATTACTCAAACTGATTACTTTACTACTTATAATTGCTACTATTTACTACTTACAGTAATTATATTTCTTATTAATTTACAACTTATGAATATGCCTATTTAAAATTTATCACTGAATCATTAACACGTTCACGACGGCGTGCATCACCGGTGGGTCACGCTCGACAGTCCCATCAGGTGGACTGCATCACCGGTGGGTCACGCTTGACTGTCGCATCAGGTGGCATGCATCACCGGTGGACCACGTTTGAATGTCGCATCATGTGGCGTGCATCACCGGTGGGTGACTCTCGTCTGTACCATAGAAGGCGTGGACTATAGGTAGGTCGCACTCGACTATGCTATAGACGGTGTGCACTACAAGGGAGTCACACTTGAATATTCGAAAATTCAGTAGTAAAACAATTCATTATTATAAACATAATACATTCGCAACAGGAAACGAGTATTCTCATTTTCATTCAAAAAATATCATTAACTAAGAGCGTGGCTTCTACCTTACAGAAATGCATTTATATCATGTTGTCCACATTTCTTTATATTGTAAGACATTTTATATTAAATTCGTACATATATATTCAATAAAATCTTGTCTCTACGTAATTTGCTTACTCCTTACAAACTTACAGACATTCACAGTCAACTCTGCTTGTTATATTCGAGTTCAATTCAATAAATATGAGAGGGGCGGGTCATTACAGACAGTGTCTGAACAAGCGGCAGTACCGTGCCCCAGATGAAGCGAAATATGAATTCGAGCACCGTCTCGCAGCGATAAACATGAATATCGGCGCCGGCGTGAACGTGTTAATATGGTACATGGGTAATTTTATTAACTGATCTGTAAAATTCAATTGAATTTCTGAAATTCATGTAAACTATTTGAAAATGATGGATAAACACATTTTTATACATAAAATTCTTATATTTAAGGAATCATTTCTTAATGTCGGTAACAACTGCTTTTACAATAATCCATGTATAATTGAAGATGAATTCTTGTAAATACCTGCAGTTTTTACAAAACCACTAGCAACTTGAAAGTTAATACAAAATGTTCAAAATGACTGATAAGTTCATTTCTACAATAACTTTCTTACCCAACAAAATTCATCTCTTAATGTCTAAAAAAAAAAAAGACTACAGATCCCACTAATAGAAGCAATTACACATCAACAAATAACATCCTTTTTTTCGCTTGAAAGAGGAAGGAAGTTGCAACTAGATATCATTTTATTAAATATATTGCCAAATAAATAATTTATATAATAAAAAAGAAAAGTGCCCAGCTAAACTGATGGCATTGAGCTCACAGACTATTCACACTAATTGTATATTATACTCTTATTTTAAAGAATAATGCCCCTCAAAAAAATAAGTGAAGGGGAATTAGCCCCCCGTTTCCCCCTTTATACTTAACCAGTGAACCTCCAAATCTAATCAGGGAAGCTCCTTATCATAATAAACCGGTATACCAAACTTGGAGCAAATCGAATAATCTTGCAAAAAAAAACATTTATCTAAATTAAGGGGGTGGACTAACCCCCCTTTATCCTTAACCAATTAATCGCCAAAACGAATCAGGGAAGCTCCTTAACATAATAAACCGGTATACCAACTTCGGAGCAAATCGAATCATTCTGCATGAAAAACACATTTATCTGAATTCAGGGGGGTGGACTAACCCTGTTTCCCCCCTTTATCCTTAACCAATGAACCCCCAAAACTAATCAGGGAAGTTCCTTAACATAATAAACCGATATACCAAATTCGGAGCAAATCGAATCATTCTGCATGAAAAACACATTTATCTGAATTAAGGGAGGTGGACTAACCCCGTTTTTCCTCCTTTATCCTTAACCAATGAACCCCCAAAACTAATCAGGGAAATTCCTTAACATAATAAACCGGTATACCAAATTCGGAACAAATCGAATGATTCTGCATGAAAAACCCATTTATCTGAATTAAAGGGGTGGACTAACCCCCCCTTTTCCCCCTTTATCCTTAACCAATGAACCCCCAAAACTAATCAGGGAAGTTCCTTAACATAATAAACCGGTATACCAAATTCGGAGCAAATTGAATGATTCTGCATGAAAAACCCATTTATCTGAATTAAGGGGGTTGGACTAACCCCGTTTTTCCCCCTTTACCCTTAACCAATGAACCCCCAAAACTAATCAGGGAAGTTCCTTAACATTATAAACCGCTATACCAAATTCGGAGCAAATCGAATCATTCTGCATGAAAAACACATTTATCTGAATTAAGGGGGTGGACTAACCCCGTTTTCCCCCCTTTATCCTTAACCAATGAACCCCCAAAACTAATCAGGGAAGTTCCTTAACATTATAAACCGCTATACCAAATTCGGAGCAAATCGAATCATTCTGCATGAAAAACACATTTATCTGAATTAAGGGGGTGGGGTGTGGACTAACCCCGTTTTTCCCCCTTTATCCTTAACCAATGAACTCCCAAAACTAATCAGGGAAGTTCCTTAACATAATAAACCAGTATATCAAATTCGGAGCAAATCGAATCATTCTGCCTGAAAAACCCATTTATCTGAATTAAGGGGTGTGGACTAACCCCGTTTTTCCCCCTTATCCTTAACCAATGAACTCCCAAAACTAATCAGGAAAGTTCCTTAACATAATAAACCGCTATACCAAATTCGGAGCAAATCGAATCATTCTGCATGAAAAACACATTTATCTGAATTAAGGGGGGTGGACTAACCCTGTTTTTCCCCCTTTATCCTTAACCAATGAACTCCCAAAACTAATCAGGGAAGTTCCTTAACATAATAAACCGGTATATCAAATTCGGAGCAAATCGAATCATTCTGCATGAAAAACCCATTTATCTGAATTAAGGGGGTGGGGTGTGGACTAACCCCGTTTTTCCCCCTTTATCCTTAACCAATGAACTCCCAAAACTAATCAGGGAAGTTCCTTAACATAATAAACCGGTATATCAAATTCGGAGCAAATCGAATCATTCTGCATGAAAAACCCATTTATCTGAATTAAGGGGGTGGGGTGTGGACTAACCCCGTTTTTCCCCCTTTATCCTTAACCAATGAACTCCAAAAACTAATCAGGAAAGCGCCTTATCACAGTGAACTTAGGAAAAAATTTTGAAGCAAATCGGATGTTTCTATCTAGAGTTATCGCGTTACGTACATACGTACATACATACATACATACATACATACAGAACGGGCGGGCACATTAGCTCTCAGGCTTTGATAATTTAAAACTAATTAAAAGCCTTCTTTAAAATTTATCAGTAAATCATTAAAATGTACCTACATAATCTTAAGAGCTCATCTGTAAAACTAAATTGAATCCCCAAAATTCACACAAACTCTTTGAAAATGTTTGATAAACACATTTTTAGAAATAAAATACTTACACACAAGAATTCATCTCTTAATGTCGGTAAAAACTGCTTTTTCAGTAATTGGTCTATAAAATTCAATTAAAAAGGAATTATTGTAAATATCTCCAGTCATTACAAAACTACAAGCATCTTGAAAGTTAATAGAAATTTTCAAAATGATTGATAAGTTAGTCTCTACAAGTTACTTTCTCACTGTGCAGAATTCATGTCTTAATGTCGATTAAAAAAATATTTTTGACTATAGATCGCACTAATAGAAATAATTACTCATTAAAAAAAAAAAAAAAAAAAAAAAAAAAAAAAAAATTATGCGTGAAAGAGGAAGGAAGTTGTAGCTAAATGTCATTTTTTACAAATATATTGCCAAGTACATAATTTATATAAAAAAGTATAAATGTACGTTTAATTTATTACACAACAAAAATTGAATATGGCATATTACTGAAACCACTTACTTTATTGCTTATAATATATATAGGGAAAGAAAAATTCATTGCTTTTCTTACGTTTGAAGGAAGCGCAAGCAATTGAATTTATTAAAAAATATATATTTTTTGCTCTGTTTCTTTTTACCTGACTGCCAAGAAGGGTTATGTGTTTCACGTGTATCTGGATATGTGGATTTCTTTATACCCTCAAAACATCCCAACGGCTGGATGAATTTTAATGAACGAGGTCTCTATCGATTCGTCTTAACCGTCCGATGGTTATAGGATAGGTTTTGTTTTTATAAAAGTCAAAATGGCGGCCATAACATACAAAATGGCAGAAGAGACGAAAAAAAATTTACGCACCATATTGAGTGGCAAGGGTCTTTCAAATTGAAGACGATATTTCATTGACTATTTTACAGTCAGAAGCTTCGTTGAAATATTACACAACCTGGAAGTTGTGTAGGCAGGATCTCTAGCTTTACTGCAACTCTAACCTTCATAGATAGCTATAGGCCTCATCAAAACAATGTTTATAGATAGGAACTAACAATTAAACAGAACTTAAAAGTCATCCATACAAGTGAAGAAAAAATATATTGGTAAGTAATATAAATAAATAGCCCAAGAGCTGTTAAACATTTTAGGGAAGGTATTTGAGGCACCCTGAAAATTTGTGCAACACTTCTTTTGTAATGCCTGAATACAAATTCGAATGTCTGACTGAAGGATCGTGGCCCAAAACCTGTGCCAGACACGTGTCAAGTGCCATTTTTGACTACCCAAAAAAGGTATTTGAGGCACGCTGAGATTGAGACAGAATAGTATTTATGCTTAGAATAAAATATTTTGAAAATGACAGACACTTTAGTCGGCCCAAAACCTGTGCCAGACACGTGCCAAGTTCCATTTTTTGACTACCCAAAAAAGGTATTTGAGGCACGCTGAGATTGAGACAGAATAATATTTATGCTTAGAAAAAAATATTTTGAAAATGACAGACACTTCAGTCGGCCCAAAAACTGTGCCAGACACGTGTCAAGTGCCATTTTTTGACTACCCCAAAAAGGTATTTGAGGCACGCTGAGATTGAGACAATAATATTTATGCTTAGAAAAAAATATTTTGAAAATGTCAGACACTTTTGTTGGCACTTTCTACTTGCCAGGCAACATAGAATGTTAAACGCGAGTGCCAGTAAAGCTAGACTTACGGTGCCTCGCTGAAGATCCATTTACTGACTTACCATACAAACAAAGCATCAACCGCGTTGCATCTCAAGATGAATTTCAACTGGATGCGTTCGCAATCACAACAAATCTAACTGTGATAGGCTCTCGCAAGACCACGTGACTCATAGCAAGCATGCAGTTCTGAAATTTTTGGAGTACTAATCATGTAAAGTAAGAAAAAAATGTGTTATTTGCGCAAAAAGCGACGAAAAAAATCACTGTTTTTCGTGAAAAAACACTACAAAAATGTTGTGAAGTATTGAAAATTTGGCAAAAACACAGGTTAAAATATAAAGATATTATTTTACCATCCAATGCTAATCTGAAAGAGGGTTATCATAGACATTACTACAAAAGTTTCATCGCTTTAATGAAGAAATACGGCGACGACAACGCTTCAGGAATATCCAATGTGCCTTTTTCTTCATTAGGTATAGTATAATTTTATTTTTATTCCTTATAATAATATATTCACAAATAGCGTAAGACATTCATAGTCCTTGACTAAAATAAATCTTTTATATCGGATAGATGATAACACTCATTGTACGAACTATAGAATATATTTATGTGTACTATTTATATCTTTTACCTGTATAGCTCAAGACAATAGCTGTAGCATCAGCTCATCTACAAATTTATTACCTGCATGAATTTCAATAGTTGCCTCAATGAATGTAAAGAAACATTTTACACCAAATATTTTTTTAATCTCATATAATTTTAGAAACTTTTAACTAGGAAGGTTTGCATAAGTGCATACCCAGAAAACTTTGGAAGCTTTTATGAAAAATACTCTTTAATAAAAAACTTTGTCTACTCTTTATACGGAACTAGTTTAAGAAAGATTAACTTAAATAAATATACTTTTATAACTATGCTTTTGTCATATATATTTATATGTACATGTAATGAAATTTAACGATCGTTTAATGACGGTTAGTACAAAAATTAAACTGATTAAAATTGCTTCAAACTGAAAGTTAAGGGCCGATTCTGAGCACTGTCAATTTGATTTCGATAGTATTAGTGTCGGGGACAACATAAGAAAAGTATTGTTGTCATAGAAACAACGACTTATGTAATGTCGAAATGTATAATGAAATAGCTCTTAATCGGACAGTTACTTTTAAAGTGCGCTTAAATTTATCCAGCCGGTGAAACCGTCCGAAAATTAAATATCTTCAGCAACACGCAACTTGTATATATTACATATGCTTATAGAAAAAATAACAAAATGTTTCATTGTTTAAGTTTAAATTCCTTAAGTACCGCGCATTCGAATAATCATTTAACAAGCAATTTTCAGATGCATTCAAATATTCGTGTTTGGCGAGGAAATTTTTTGCCCGCCAAATCACGCGCGCATTCGTCTTTTAGCGCCAAATAATCGAAAATATTTTATTTTTTTAAAGGCTTTCTACTGAAATTCCGCAGCTAAATTTTACTGATACTTTAAAACATACACATGTATAATAAGCATTTAATAAGCATATAAGTTTAATAAGCATTTTTTAACACTTTTCAACAATGTTAAAAAGTGTTTGTGAGTTTGGTTTGCTTGTCTGTCTGTCCCTCGGTGATCTATCTCTAGTAAATATAGTCCGATTGCCACGAAATTCATGGAAGAAGGCACATTGGATATTCCTGAAGCGTTGTCGTCGCCGTATTTCTTCATTAAAGCGATGAAACTTTTGTAGCAATGTCTATGATAACCCTCTTTCAGATTAGCATTGGATGGTGAAATAATCTCTTTATATTTTAATCTATGTTTTTGCCGAATTTTCAATACTTCACAACATTTTTGTAGCGTTTTTTCACTAAAAACAGTGATTTTTTTCGTCCCTTTTTGCGCAAATAACACATTTTTTTTTTCCATGTTTACCACTCCAAAATTTTTATAACTGCATGCTTGCTATGAGTCATGTGGTCTTGCGAGAGCCTATCACAGTTAGATTTGTTGTGATTGCGCACACATCCAGTTGAAATTCATTTTAAGATGCAACGCGGTTTACGTTTTGTTTGTATCGTAAGTCAGTAAATGGATCTTCAGCGAGGCACCGCAAGTCCAGTCTTACTGGCACTCGCGTTTAACATTCTATGTTGTCTGGCAAGTAGAAAGTGCCAACAAAAGTGTCTGTCATTTCCAAAATATTTTTTTTCTAAGCATAAATATTATTCTGTCTCAATCTCAGCGAGCCTCAAATACCTTTTTTGGGTAGTCAAAAAATGGCACTTGACACGTTTCTGGCACAGTTTTTGGGCCGACTAAAGTGTCTGTCATTTCCAAAATATTTTTTTCTAAGCATAAATATTATTCTGTCTCAATCTCAGCGTGCCTCAAATACCTTTTTTGGGTAGTCAAAAAATGGCACTTGACACGTGTCTGGGACAGGTTTTGGGCCGACTAAAGTGTCTGTCATTTTCAAAATATTTTTTTCTAAGCATAAATATTTTTCTGTCTCAATCTCAGCGTGCCTCAAATACCTTTTTTGGGTAGTCAAAAAATGGCACTTGACACGTGTCTGGCACAGGTTTTGGGCCGACTAAAGTGTCTGTCATTTTCAAAATATTTTTTTCTAAGCATAAATATTATTCTGTCTCAATCTCAGCGTGCCTCAAATACATTTTTTGGGTAGTCAAAAAATGGCACTTGACACGTGTCTGGCACAGGTTTTGGGCCACGATCCTTCAGCCAGACATTCGATTTTGTATTCAGCCATTACAAAAGAAGTGTTGTACAAATTTTCAGGGTGCCTCAAATACCTACTCAAAAATGTTCAACAGCTCTCTTACTAAAAAAAAAAAAAAATTCACATTGATAATAGATAATAAATTAGTTCGCTTTTTACGCAGTCGGGCTTTTTGATTTTTTAAATTTAATTTTTACTTGTTTAATATGGGTAAACAGGAAAGAAAAAATTAAACATTATTTATACTATCTTATTAGGATTTCTGAATTGATTTCTCAACGTATAATCGTAAATTAATTAATATTAGACTAATAATTAATAAAAAAATTGTATTTTTTAAAATATTATACTTTATCTTTTATTTATTTTCCACATTTCAGACTTTAAAATATTTCATTGTTGCATTTTCACAGCCATTTGGGATATTTAAAAATAACAAAATAAAGCCTTTGTGCAAGAATATTAAAAAGTAGAAAAACAACGTTTAAAAAAGTTTATTATTTGTGCATTTTTAAACGTTGGTTTTCTGCTTTTTAATTTGGGATTTTTTTTTGCGAGTGTTCACTGGCGCATGACTAAATCCATTCTTGTTTCAACTCGTATATTTGGCGATTTATCGCCTGCTGGACCCGTAAAAGGGAGGAATGAATTTTCCATAATAGAATGAAATGAAAATGGGTAGTACAGGAAAAATAACTTACCTTAACGGTGACGTTGTGAATGCTGACTAAAACCGCATCAGCTAAATTAAGTATTCCACTGATATACATACATACATACATATACATACATACATGCACATATATATATATATATATTATTTGGCATAATTAATTTAGCTGATGTTATTTTCGTCGCATCATCACCTGAGTCAAGCTAACGGAAAAATGCTTTTAAATTTATGTACTAATTTATTATTAAATTCTTGAAAAAAAAATTAAATTATAAAAAAAGTAATATAAATATAAAAAGTATATCAAAGTATATATATATAAAAGTATTTATATTAAAGTATATACATATAATAAAATAATTCAAAATATATATAATTAAATTCTAAATGGAAAAATTGTGATCGGAAACACATCTTTGAACGTACTTTTTTTGTAATTCTAGCATATCTGGAAGTTTGTTAAAAGAAGTTTACAAAATTCATTCTTTATATAGAAAAACCACACTGTAAAATATGAATGTAACGTTACTCCATGAAATTGGTGGCAGCTTCGCTGCCTCCATTTTATTGAGTAATTTAACCGATATAACAGGAGTTGCGTTACACTTATATGTAATATTACACCAGTTATATCAGTTTAATTTACACCATTATATAAGTTAACTTACTCCATAAAACTGGAGGCAGCATGTTGCCACCAATTTTCTGGAGTAACATTGCATAATTTTTTTACGGTGCAGGTGAAGTATAATAAGACAGTGTAACGAATGTGGCATATTACTTAAACTGATTACTTTTCTGGTTATAATTTCAATTGCTGATTACTTATGCTATTTACATTTATTGTTGGTAGCACTTTCTCTTATTTAAAAATTTCTGGATGATTTATTAAAAAAATATGCATAATCATAATAACTCATCTGTAAATTACAATGGGAGGTAAATTCTTAGAAAAACTTCCAGTTATTGCAATTCGACAAAAGTTTTCACAAACTGTTTGAAAATGATTGATAAAATCTTTTTTACAAATAAGAAATCATCCCGTAATGTCGGGAGAGAAAACTGTTTTTTGACCACAGCGCACAATAATAGTGGCCATTACTCATTTAAAAATAAAAAAAAATTACTTATAAAAGTGACAGAAATTTTAAATAACTAGAAGTCATATTTTATAAAATATGTTTCATTTATATGTTTCATTAGTATTTAAGAAACATTTAAGTTTAAAAAATATAAAAATGTATATTTTTAGTTATTTAATAAGTAAAAATTAATATGACATATTACTTAAACTGATTACTTTACTAGTTATAATTGCTATTACTGATTACTTATACTACTTACATTAATTGGTAAGACTTTCTCTGATATAAAAATTTCTGAATGAATTATTTAAATAAATATGCATAATCAGAATAAATCATCTGTAAAATCCAATTGGAGACAAATTCTCAGAGAATCTTCCTGTTATTACAATACAACAAGCATCCTAAAAGTTTATACAAACTGTTTCAAAATGATTGATAAAAACATTTTTAGAAATAAATTTCTCACACATAAGAGATAATCTTTTAATGCCAAAAAAGCTGCTTTTTGACCACAGTGCACACTAATAGAGGCCATTATTAATTGAAAAATGCATTTTTACGCTTGAAAGCAGAAGGAAGATGTAACTAGATGTCGTATTTTATGATATATATTATCACCGGAAATATTTACAAATTAATTTAGGTTTAATTTAGGTATTAATTTAATATAGCTTTGTGTTTACTTCTGGACTACTGAAAATAGTTTTATGAAATTAATGCCTTGATCCAAGAAATTTCATTATTAATTTTAATTATTAGAAATTGGAAATAGACAAGGTTCTTTAACTTTCACAGAATATCTCCAGTTTTTCTTTAAACTAAATCTAATTAAACGAGTGAGACGCTTTTTGTTTTCAATCGCTGGAAAAATGCTTTTCAATACAAGATAAATTCTTAGAAATACTTTCAGTCATTGCATAATCTCAAAAATTTTAAAAGTTTATATAAACTATTTGAAAATGATTGATAAAAACATTTTTAGAAATAAGTTTCTCACACATAAGAAATCATCTCTTAATGTCGAAAAGCTGCTTTCTGACCGTAGTGCACACTAATAGAGGCCGTTATTCATCGAAAAATGCATTTTTACGATTGGAAGCAGAAGGAAGAAATAACGTCATATTTTATGAAATATAACACCAATAAAAATATTTAGAAAACAATTTAGGTCCGAAAGTTTTATTATAGATTTATGTTTACTTATAAACTACTGTAAATAATTTTATGAAATTAATGCTTTCATTCTAAACAGAAATGAATAAGTGTTTTAAACTTTCATAGGATATATCCAGCTTTAGTTTAAACTAAATATAATTAAACGAAAGAGACGCTATTTGTTTTCAATCGCTGGAAAAACGCTTTTCAATACAAAATAAATTCTTAGAAATACTTTTAGTCATTGCATAATATCAAAATTTTTAAAAGTTTATACAAACTATTTGGAAAAGATTGACAAGAACATTTTTAGAAATAAATTTCTCACACATAAGAAATAATATCGAAGAAGCTGCTTTTTGACCATAGTACACACTAATACAGCCCATTATTCATCAAAAAATAAATTTTTACGATTGGAAGCAGAAGGAAAAAGTAACTAGATGTCATATTTTAAGATACATATTAGCACTGGAAATAGTTACAAATTAATTTAGGTCAAAGTTTTATTATAGCTTTGTGTTTTCTTCTAAACTACTGAAAATAGTTTTGTGAAATTAATGCCTTGATTCTAGATAGAAATCAACAAGTGTTTTTAACTTTCATATAATATATCCCGTTTTAGTTTAAACTAAATATAATTAAACGAGAGAGTCGCTTTTTGTTTTCAATCTCTGGAAAAACGCTTTTCAATAAAAGATAAATTCTTAGAAACACTTTTAGTCATTGCATAGTCTCAAAATTCTTAAAAGTTCATACAAACTGTTTGAAAACGATTGATAAAATTATTTTTTGAAATAAATTTCTCACACATAAGAAATCATCTCTTAATGCCGAAAATGCTCCTTTTTGACCGTAGTGCACACTAATATAGAGGCCATTATTAATCAAAAAAGGCACTTTTACGCTTGGAAGCGTAAGGAAGAAGTAACTAGATTTCATATTTTATGAAATATAAAAGCAGTGAAAATATTTAGAAAACAATTTAGGTCAAAAAGTTTTATTATAGATTAATGTTTACTTATAGAATACTGAAAGTAGTTTTATGACATTAATGTCTTGATTCTAAATATAAGTGAGCAATTGTTTTAACTTTCATAAAGTATGTTCAATTTTAGTTTAAACTAAATATGATTAAACGAGAAAGTCGCTTTTTTTTTTAAATCACTAGAAAAACGCTATTCAATAGAAGACGGTTTTTTTAATATACTTTTTTTAATCGCATATTCACAAAACTCTTTAAAATTCTTACAATCTGTTTGAAATTGATTGATAAACTCATTTTTGAAAATAAAATTCCAATATTTTACGCTAAAAGTAACTCTATCTTAGGAAGAAAATCATCGTTGTTGTATAAAGGAGATGTTACATCTGATTCATTTCTATATAACTATTCAAATAAAAATTAAGTAATATCAACTTTTGCTTCAACCTTATCGATTTAATAAGTTAAGTTGAATCAGGATGTCTTATTTTCATGAAATATATTATTGTTGAAAATATTTACAGAAAAATTTATGTCAAAAGCTTTGTTATAGATTTGTGTTTACTTATAAACTATTGAAAGTAGTTTTGAGAAATCGATATCTTGAACAAGTGTTTTTAACTTTCATAGAATACAGGTCAATTTTAGTTTAAGTAAAATATTTATTTCCAATCAGTTGAAAAACTCTATTCAATAGAAGATAAATTCTTACATATATTTTTAGTCATTGCACGACCTCAAAGCACTTAAAAGTTCGCATAAACTGTTTGAAAATAATTGATAAAACATTTTTAGAAATTAATTTCTTATCCATAAGAAATCATGTCTTAATGGTGAAAAAGTTGTTTTTTTACTATAGTGCACTCTAATAAAGACCATTATTCATAGAGAAATGCATTTTTACGTTTGGAAGCGAAAGGAAGAAGCAACTGGTGGTTTTATTTTATTATATATATTATCACTGGACATATTTACAGAACAATTTAGGTCAAAAAGTTTTATTATAACTTTGTGTTTACTTATAAACTACTGAAAGTAATATTCAAAGCTGGAGTAGCACAGTTGAAGTTTATTCCAACAGAGCGAAAAATGTCCAGACCAGGGATCGAACTTTACTGAAAGTAATTTTATGAAATTGATGTCTTGATTCTAAATATAAATGACAAAGTGTTTTTAAATTTTATAAAAAATATTCAATTTCAACTAAATATAATTAAAGAAGGCACTCGCTTTTTGTTTTGAATCGCTGGAAAAACGCTTTTCAATAAAACATAAATTCTTAGATAAACTTTTAGTTATTGCATAATCTCAAAACTCTTAAGAATTAGTACAAACTGTTTGAAAATGATTGATAAAAACATTCTTAGTATTAAACTTATCACACATAAGAAATCATCTCTTCATGTCGAGAAAGCTGCTTTCTGACCGTAGTGCACACTAATAGAGGCCATTATTCATTAAAAAAAATGCATTTTTACGCTTGGGAGCAGAAGGAAGGAATAACTACATGTCATATTTTATGAAATATAACACCAGTGAAAATATTTAGAAAACAATTTAGGTCAAAAAGTTTTATTACAGATTTATGTTTACTTCTAAACTACTGAAAGTAGTTTTATGATATTAATGTCTTGATTCTAAAAGTGAGCAATTGTTTTAACTTTCACAAAATATATTCAATTTTAGTTTAAACTAAATATAATTATTCGAGAAAGTCGCTTTTTGTTTTCAATCACTACAAAAACGCTATTCAATAGAAGATAGATTCTTTAATATACTTTTTCTTATCGTATTGTCTCAATTTCTTTAAAATTCTTACAAACTGTTTGAAAATGACTGATAATCTCAGTTTTGAAAATAAAATTCCTTTTTTCTTACGCTAAAAGGAACTCGATCTTAGAAAGGAAACTTGTTGTATAAATGAGCTGTTACTACTGATTCATTTCTATATACTATCAAAATAGAAATTAAGTGGTATCGACTTTTGAATCAAACTGATAGATTTAATAAGTTCAGTTGAATCAGGATGTCTTATTTGCATGAAATATATTATTGCTGGAAATATTTACAAACCAATTTATGTCAAAAGTTTTATTATAGCTTTCTGTTTACTTATAAACTACTGAAAGTAGTTTTGAGAAATCGATGTCTTGATTCTAAATATAATTCAACAAGTGTTTTTAACGTTCATAGAATATAGTCAATTTTAGTTTAAATAAAATACTTGCTTTCAATCAGTAGAAAAACGCTGTTCAATAGAAGATAAATTCTTAAATATACTTTTAACCATTGCACGACATCAAAGCACTTAAAAGTTCGTACAAATTGTTTGAAAAAGATTGATAAAACATTTTTAGAAATAAATTTCTTAGCCATAAGAAATCATCTGTTAATGACTAAAAAGCTGTTTTATAACCATAGTGCACACTAATAGAGACCATTATTCATAGAAGAATACATTTTTATACTTGAAAGCGGAAGGAAGAAGTAACTCGTATTTTATGCTATATATTATCGCTGGAAATATTTACAGAACAATTTAGGTCAAAATTTTTATTATAGCTTTGTGTTTACTTATAAACTACTGAAAGTAGTTTTATGAAATTGATGTCTTGATTATAAATATAAATGAAGAAGGGTTTTTAACTTTTGTAGAATACAGTCAATTTTAGTTTAAGTAAAATATTTGTTTCCAATCAGTTGAAAAACTCTATTCAATAGAAGATAAATTCTTACATATATTTTTAGTCATTGCACGACCTCAAAGCACTTAAAAGTTCGCACAAACTGTTTGAAAATTATTGATAAAACATTTTAAGAAATTAATTTCTTATCCATAAGAAATCATCTCTTAATGGCGAAAAAGTTGTTCTTTTTACCATAGTGCACACTAATAAAGACCATTATTCATAGAAGAATGGATTTTTACGTTTGGAAGCAAAAGGAAGAAGCAACTGGGGGTTTTATTTTATTATATATATTATCACTGGAAATATTTACAGAACAATTTAGTTAAAAAACTTTTATTATAACTTTATGTTTACTTATAAACTACTAAAAGTAATTTTATGAAATTGATGTCTTGATTCTAAATATAAATGACAAAGGGTTTTTAAATTTTATAGAAAATATTCAATTTCAACTAAATATAATTAAAGAAGGAACTCGCTTTTTGTTTTGAATCGCTGGAAAAACGCTTTTCAATACAAAATAAATTCTTAGATATACTTTTAGTCATTGCATAATCTCAAAACTCTTAAGAATTAGTATAAACTGTTTGAAAATGATTGATAAAAATATTTTTAGAAATAAACTTCTCACACATACGAAATCATCTCTTCATGTCAAAAAAGCTGCTTTCTGACCGTAGTGCACACTAATAGAGGCCATTATTCATTAAAAAAATGCATTTTTACGCTTGGGAGTGGAAGGAAGGAGTAACTAGATGTCATATTTTATGAAATATAACACCAGTGAAAATATTTAGAAAACAATTTAGGTCAAAAGGTTTTATTATAGATTTATGTTTGCTTCTAAACTACTGAAAGTAGCTTTATGATATTAATGTCTTGATTCTGAAAATGAGCAATTGTTTTAGCTTTCACGAAATATATTCAATTTCAGTTTAAACTAAATATAATTATTCGAGAAAGTCGCTTTTTGTTTTCAATCACTACAAAAACGCTATTCAATAGAGGATAGATTCTTTAATGTACTTTTTCTTATCGTATATTCTCAATTTCTTTAAAATTCTTACAAACTGTTTGAAAATGACTGATAATCTCGGTTTTGAAAATAAAATTCCTTTTTTTTTTACGCTAAAAGCAACCCAATCTTAGAAAGAAAAGTTGCTGTATAAATGAGCTGTTACTACTGATTCATTTCTATATACTATTAAAATAAAAATTAAGTGGTATCGACTTTTGCATCAAACTGATAGATTTAATAATCAGTTGAATCAGGATGTCTTATTTGCATGAAATATATTATTGCTGGAAATATTTACAGACCAATTTATGTCAAAAGTTTCTGTTTACTTATAAACTACTGAAAGCAGTTTTGAGAAATAGATGTCTTGATTCTAAATATAATTCAACAAGTGTTTTTACCTTTCATAGAATATAGTCAATTTTAGTTTAAATAAAATATTTGCTTTCAATCAGTAGAAAAACGCTGTTCATTAGAAGATAAATTCTTAGATATACTTTTAACCATTGCACGACATCAAAACACTTAAATGTTCGTACAAACTGTTTGAAAATGATTGATAAAACATTTTTAGAAATAAATTTCTTATCCATAAGAAATCATCTCTTAATAACGAAAAAGCTGTTTTATGACCATAGTGACACTAATAGAGACCATTATTCATAGAAGAATACATTTTTATACTTGAAGAAAGCGGAAGGAAGAAGTAACTCGTATTTTTTGCTGTATATATTATCGCTGGGAATATTTACAGAACAATTTAGGTCAAAAAGTTTTATTATAGCTTTGTGTTTACTTATAGACTACTGAAAGTAGTCTTTGAATTTGATGTCTTGATTGTAAATATAAATGAAGAAGGGTTTAAAGTTTTATTGAAAATATTCAATTTCAACTAAATATAAATGAGATACACGCTTTTTGTTTTCAATCACTGGGAAAACGCTATTCAACAGAAGATAATTTCTTAGATATACTTTCAGCCATTGCATAATATGGAAATTCTTAAGAATTAGCAGAAACTGTTTGAAAGTGATTGATGAACTCATTTTTGAAAATAAAATTCCTTTACTTTATTCTAAAAGCAACCTGATCTTAGAAAGAAAACCATCGTTGTTGTATAAAGTAGATGTTACTACCGATTCGTTTCTATATACTTACTATTCAAATAAAAATTAAGTGGTATCGACTTTTGCATCAACCTTATAGATGTAATAAGTTCAATTGAATCAGGATGTCTTATTTTCATGAAATCTGTTATTGCTGAAAATATTTACTAGAATAATTTATATCAAAGGTTTTATCATAGCCTTTGTGTTAACTTATAAACTACTGAAAGCAGTTTTGAGAAATCGATGTCTTGATTTTAAATACAGTAAAACCTCTTTTATCCGAAACTCTTTTAACCGAAACTCTTGGTTAACTGAAATCCATTTTTAAAGCTTGCTCCCCCCCCCCCTTTTTTTACTATCACATTCCTTGTATCACATACTTTGTGCAAAACCCATTTTTAAAGCTTTTTTTTTACTGTCACATTGATCAAAGCGAAGAAGAGGACAGCGACGTGAAGAAAACGAACGAATGACGTGAAAAAGTGAAGAAGACGAAGAAAACGAACAAATTTGCAATTCTAAAGATTTTGAATGTTTTGCAAAATGTTTGGCATGGCTGGAGCAGCAGAAAGAATGTAATACTGATGAACTAATACAATTTAAAAAAACCCTCGTGATAGAGTTGTAAAGCAAAGGCAGTCAAAATTGCGACGACTGCTGCAAAACTGCAAACGAAACTTTTTTCCAAACTCTTGTGAAATATGTAAAAGGTACTTAATTTCAAAATTAAAATTCGGCTAATTTATTCTTGTTTCTATTTTGATATTGCTTTATTTTTATTAAGCACTTGTTACGATAATAAGAAATAGCGGTCCCAATTACTTCGGATAATCGAAGTTCTACTGTATAATTGAACAAGTTTTTTTAACTGTCACAGAATATAGTCAGTTTTACTGACATTAAAATGTTTTCAATCAGTAGAAAAACCCTATTCAATAAATGATAAATTCTTGGATATACTTTTGATCATTACACGATATCAAAACACTTAAATGTTCGTAAAAACTGTTTGAAAATGATTGATAAAACATTTTTAGAAATAAATTTCACATCCATAAGAAATCATCGCTTAATGACGAAAAAGCTGTTTTTTGACCATAGTGACACTAATAGAGACCATTATTCATAGAAGAATTCATTTTTACGCTTGGAAGCGGAAGGAAGAAGTAACTGGGAGTCGTATGTTATGCTATATATTATCACTGGAAATATTTACAGAACAATTTAGGTCAAAAAGTTTTATTATAGCTTTGTGTTTACTTATAAACTACTGGAAGTAGTTTTATGAAATTGATGTCTTGATTATAAATATAAATGAAGAAGAGTTTTTAACTTTTATAGAAAATATTCAATTTCAACTAAATATAATTAAACGAGATACTCGTTTTTTGTTTTCAATCACTGGGAGAATGCTATCCAATACAAGATAAATTCTTAGATATACTTTCAGTCATTGCATAATCTCAAAACTCTTAAGAATTAGTGCGAACTGTTTGAAAATGATTGATAAACGCATTTCTTAAAAATAAAATACCTATATTCTATGCTAAAAGCAACCCAACCCGATCATAGAAAAAAAGCCATACTTGCTGTTTGAGGAAGAGATTATTACTGATTCATTTCTATAAACTATTCCAATAAAAATTAAGTGGTATCAACTATTGTACCAACATAATAGATTTAATAAGTTTAGTTGAATCAGGATTATCGAAAATTCTTCATTAATCATTATTAGGAATAACAGTAAAATATCGATACGTTAAAAAGATCGACATTTTTTCGGAAAAAATCGATTTCGAGCCTGTTTATATATATATTATGTTGCATGCTATATGTTGGTATTGATACATCTTTGAAGTTAATATTTTGCATTTCAAACGCAACTTTCACCTTAGTTCACAAAAAAATCTGACTAAATTGATTTTATATTTAAAAAAAAACTTTATTAATAACTCTTAATATTGAGATAGAGGTTAATTTTAATAAGAATTTTAGGCAATTTGAAAATATTCTTTAAGCATTCAAAAAGCCTCTCATCATAATTTACACAATTTTTGACTAAATAATATTAGCGAAAGCAGAAACTAGGGAAAAGGTCCCTTAGTCCATTTTAAACTCTCGAATGTCTCCCAGTGTGTTAAAGAAACTTACTTTGTGTTTTGTCTTTATTTGTTTATGCTTCTTATGTGATAGGTGCATTGTTGTGTATTTTACAAATTTGTTTATGTAATAATTTTGTTTGTATAATGAATTTTTTTATTACTATAGAACAAGCAAGCTTATAGAAGTAATATAGCTCCTCAAGTGACACTTAGAAATATTTTACTAAAATTCATACAAATAATGTTAAAAAACATTTTAAACGGGGAAATACAAATATTAAAATGTCTGGTACGTTGTCACATGGTTAATGGACTTGATTGTTATATCCTTGGTTGTTATTTTATATAATTTAATATTCGTTTCCTTTCTGTTTTTATTACGTAATGTTTTATTGTTGCTACTTTCTAGTATACAAGTAAATAGAAAGGCAGAATGATTTCAGAAGAGGTTTACATTTCAGACGCAGTCAAAGAAAATTATGAAATCTATTTTATTATACAATCCTTTTGATATTAAAGTCTGAAGTGAAATAAGGATTGCATAATAAAATAGATTTCATAATTTTCTGTGACTGTGTCTGAAATGTAAACCTCTTCTGAAATCATTCTGCCTTTCTATTTACTTGTATACTAGAAAGTAGTAATAATAAAACATTACGTAATAAAAACAGAAAGGAAACGAATATTAAATTATATAAAATAACAATCAATTTACCGTAAAATACAGAAAGTAAGCCCCCCTTTAGCAGACAGGAAATTCTAGTGATTTTAAGAGGGATTTAAAACTTTATTTCACTTAAACTTTTATTTCACTCCAGACTTTAATATCAAAAGGATTGCATAATAAAATAGATTTCATAATTTTCTGTGACTGTGTCTGAAATGTAAACCTCTTCTGAAATCATTCTGCCTTTCTATTTACTTGTATACTAGAATTAATAAAGGAATACTTTTAGAAAGTTATGAAGACCTAAAAATTAAATCCCCAAAATTTTATACTTTAGCAAGACGATACATAGGTGTTGTTAAGACTTTTGTCTTAGCTGTGACTCTGTTCTCTAAAGTCGAAAATACCATCACGACAAAAAAGGAAATTCTGAGTGGCAGCTATTATCAAAGCTATTATTTTTAACTCTTTTCAACACAGTTGAAAAGGGTTTTTGCATTGTATTTGTCTGAATGCCGTATGTCTCCTATCTGTCTGCCTGCGCTCAATCTCTTGTAAATTTACTCGGATTGCATGAAATTGTTATATGTCATTGACCTTACCATGGAATATTGGGTATTAAAAATGAAGTGAGTAGCATTTATACTTCGTTTACAGGGACACATATAAGAATTCCGTTACATTACGGTCTGTGGGGAAAAACATTTTGCGGTAAATTTTATTGGTGTTACGTTATTTAAAACCTAATTATATTAATATACATAATTGAAATGGAATACAACATGTTTTTCAAGGAGTATAGAAAAAATAGAATTTATAGTTCGTTTACAGTGATGCATAAAAGAATCCAGTTACATTATGATGTATAAAGGAAAATCCTTTGCGGTGCATTTTAATGATGTTATGATACTTCAAAGACTCATATACACTGAATGTTTTCTATAGATCATACAATGAATAGCATTTATCGTTCGTTTAAATAGGTACACAAAAGCGTATAAGGTTGTGGGCATAAATTTTATAAATCACATACAAAGCTATGTGAAAGATGTCGCACACATTACTTGGTAGGAATTGCAATTGCTGAAAATGAATTTTTATAAAGTTATGTCTTTTGTTAATTATTCTAGGGAAAATAATGGAATGTCTTACTGTTATTGCTAGAAACTGTTTCATAATCTATGCCTGATGCAAGATTATTTTCTTTCTTGTTAAATGTATTGCCTCAGAGATACTGAAAATAATTTCATCGCCATTAAAGAGTTAGAGTAATCAATGTGCGTTAAAAGACATTTTGAAATAAAATATTACGTAATAAAAACAGAAAGGAAACGAATATTAAATTATGAAATAACAATCAATTTACCGTAAAATACCGAAAGTAATCCCCCCTTTAGCAGACAGGAAATTCTAATGATTTTAAGAGGGATTTAAAATTGAAACTTTTGGGAAAGGATAGGAAAATTAGGAAGGTGGAATGGGTATATTTGGAATTCAGGAAATTTCACAGGATTTATGCAATTTACAAAATAAAATCAGATGAAATTAACTTTTTTTGGTTTTAAAATTCCCTTCCATAGAAACTAAGTAGTTTCCATTAATAAAAATAAATTAATGAAATAAATTTATATAAAATTATTAATTTAGATATTTAAAAAAATGATAAAAAATGATAATACTTAAACTCAATATAAATATCTATTAAATATTACTGCATAAAAATCAAGGAAAGCATGAATAGTATAATATAGAGAACATATGTCATTCCTTTAGATATGTAAAATGGTTAGATAGAAATAATTTTCATAATATATATTCATTTAGGAGATATGGAAACAAAAAATTAAGGAATTTTTTGAAAAAACATAAAGATTGAAAGCGTCAGAAAATAAAACTTGAAGGGGGGGGGGGGGGAGGGAGAGCTTATAAATGGAACTTTTTCAAATAACCTCCTCAGTCCTGAAGTATCACATGTGATACTTCATTATAAACTCATATATAAACTAAACTATTTGATTTTTGTACATTTTTACTTTACTTCTATATAGCTGACTATTTTTGGCTTTGGATCAAACGCAATAAATGGTATCACTTATGCTTATTTCCTCGTAAAATAAGTGTTATTTTCATCTGGGCTTGCAAAATGCATTCCAGACAGGGTGTTCAAGAATGTAAGCAAATTTCATAATTAATTAACTTAAACGCGTTACAATAAAATTTTTTGAGGATTTGTAGATCATTCAATTTATTAAAGGCCTTCAATTTGTTACTGCGTGAATTTAGGTTATTGATAATTAAATTAATATTTTAGGATGCTAGTAATTTTAGATCCGTATTTGTCAGCCTAAACTACCAACCCCTTAAAGTACCAATTTCAGAAAAAGGGTTCCTTCTGTCATCTATTGTGTCTTTGTGATTGTGCAACATCAATGAATGTGTTTTATCAGTATTATTTTACATTCGGGTCTGAAGAGGATAAAAACAAGGAAAAACTCACACATATGCGAAGGCTTATAATCGGTATTTTACAGTAGTTTGCTTATTCTTTATAAATTAAAAAATTTCATTCAGAGTATATTGGGAGGTTTCTATTTATATTCCACTATTTTTAGAAATTTCAACAATCCAGAGGTGTTTAGTATAACTTAACATTTTGTAAGTTTTTGATCGTTTTTTCTAACATAGCTGAAAAGTTTTTATGACTTCAGTTTGTATGTCTGCCTTCAGTTCTGAATCCTGTAAATATACTGGGATTACAGTGTATTTAATATATGTTATTGAGGTGTGACATGTTTGTCATTGAAAATGTGCGCAGTATTTATAGTTTGTTTACCGGGACATTCAAAATAATCCCATTAAATATGGTTTATGAAGTTGAATCATTTGCGATGTATTTTAATGATGACACACTGTTTCAAATGTAGTGAAATTTTTATTAAATTTTAAGGTGACTAAAACATGGGCATCCGATGCACTGAACATATAGCTTAGGTAATGAAAAGCATTTATCATTCATTTACAGGGTAACACAAACATAATGGTCTATGGAGAAACTCTTTTTAGCGTATGTTAATGATGTTACACTATATCAGTCAGAATGAAATATGTATACATTATTGACGGCTACAGGATGCATAGCTCAGAATAAGACGCAACTAACAGTTATCGCTCATTTACGGGGACACACAGAAGATTTCGGTTACAGCACTATCTATGAACCGTAAATGCAAGAAATACATTTTTAGTAGTGATATATGTTTTTAAGTCCAACAAAATTTTTGCATAGTATCAGGTTGTAACGAAAGTTTTCCGCTAAAGCTAATACGGTCTGTGCAAACAGTTCACGTTGACGTATTTGCTGATATTTTGTCAAACGATTTTTGGCATTTGAAAGAAAGAGACTTGCTTTATAACACTGTGTTGTAAAATTTCTAATAAAATATCGTTATCATTAAGTATAAGGTGTTTGAAATGGAACTATCATGCTACCAGATTAGAACTATCATTTACTTCCAGTTCTGTTGCAAAAAGTCAGCTACAGAAGGGCACCGAATAAAGTGTACAGCTTTAGGTACTAGTTTGGCGGAATAATGGTTATATATAAAATTATAGTTAATTATATATATTATAATTAGTATTATGTAATGGTGATTTGGCGGAAAACTTTAGTTACAACCTAATAGATAAACTCTATAGATAACATACAGGGCTACACAAAATATATAGCATAACTGTGTATGTTCGCGAATTGTTTAAGGTTGTTTTTAAATTCAGTTATGCAGTTTCCAGCTAAACTATATTTATTATACTAAGATATGTTGGGGACTATAATTAAATTCATATGCATAACTATGGAAAGAATGGGACACATTAGCTTCTACGGATGGTAAGTTCTGAAATTGCGTTTCAGGTGTGTTATGCGTTTTTTACTTGAATTAAATTTTAGTTTAACATGAGGCTTGTATAAAAACCAGTAGATAATATACAGGGCTGTACAAAATTATTTGAGAGCACTTTTCTCCTTTAATGGAAAATTTTAAGGTGAATTTTCGACCGTGTTATGTGTTTTGCAGCTAAGCTAAATTTTAACACTCTGAGTCTAAATCATGTTCAAGGATGCACAAAATAGTTACAGTATTTCAAGCTGCCTCTGGCACCAAAATCCTTCGTCGCCAAGATGGAGAGTGTTTTCCGAATCATCCCTGTAAACTCTAGTTTTCAAATGTATTACACGTTTTTTAAGTTTTTTACTTAGATCTCATTCATGTTTCTCAGTCATAAAATCCCTTAACATTTGTTTTTCGAAATACTGAAAAATAAAAAATCTAAAACCTTTAACCCTTGCAGTACTGAACATTTTCTAGTTTTATTTTTCATTTAGAATATGTATGCTAATTTTTTTTTCTAGGAATTATACAATAAAGGTTTCTTTCATAAATTTGTCTACCTAATAAGTTTCGCACAGTTAAATATTTTTGTGTATTTGTAGAAATTGCGAATGGGGTAACATTTACCCCATCTTAGGCAATCAGTGAATAAATGAAAGCTTTATATCATTTATCACATTTCATGAGAAAGGAAAAGAATTTTTGGCATCCTGCCAAATGTATTTCACTAGATGGCGCAGTCCGTACAGCATTATCGTGCATGCCCTACCTCATTTCTTTATTTATTGGTTCTTTTGTTCAGTTTTGTGTAAATTTTGGTATTCAACGAAATGAATCGTCGCGTCGTATGAACATTATAATTGTCTCTGGGATCCTGAATTAACTATAAGCCCCCCCCCCTTTTTTTAATCTTAAGCATTTATATAATATTTTAAATAATATTTCAATCTTAGTACTATATGAATAGTTTATTGTGAGATGATTTGATGCACCATTATTCAATTTTCAAAGTACTCTTTCAGATCCCGCACCTTATTTGTTTTCTTTTGCCTTGGATGTTTATTTCCATATTTTTAACTATGGAGTAACTCCACGCATGTAAACAGTCCAATAAATGTTTTGAAAATGGCTCGGATCGAGCCGAAACATGTAAACAGTCCAATATAATTATTTTTACCGTTTTTAAACTTTTCATCTTACACCTTTTAGAAATTAAAATAAGTATCTATTATGGGTACTTTTAAGAATTTTTCTGGTAAAAGAAAAGGATACTTTAACTGAACTAAAAATAATAAATAAAAATAAGCTGTAATTATGATATTAAAATTTCCTTTTTTAAACTATTAAGAACATTTTGTAAACTATTATAAAAGAACTATTTTAATAGCTTCATAATTTTTTCTTGAAAATCTTTAATTATTGATTGCTGTTATAAGTTTATATCATAAATAAACTTACGTGACACTGTCTGCAAACTTTCAAAATAAAGTGGCACGCTTAATATTTTCAAAACTCAAGTTCCTTTGGGTTCAAAAAGGTCTAGACATTCCTTATAGCAACAACTTATCCAGAAAGTCCGTAGTCTCATCGAAAGTGCGCTACAAATTATTCTACATTATAGAGTAGTCTTCCAACAGAAACTTTGTAAGATAATTATTTTAATTTTCGTCTGAGAGCCTTAATTAGCTAACAGGGATACGCCACCACTTCACCTCCTTGCCCTAACTCTTCCAGAATTGTAATTAGGAAACGCTAGGAATAACGTAATTATGATGGCAAAACTATGATGGGAGTTAAGGTAGTAACGTATTCTGATAAGGGTTACTAAAAGAAAGTGAAGATTCAGAGGCGAGATTCTCGCATCTTAATACGTGGAAGCTGGCGGGAAAAAAAATATTTTCAGAGGAAATTAAATGAAACACCTGGATTGTGTAAATTGTTACGAGTAATTTGAGATAAATGGATGCACTGTAGTTACATTCTGTATGAAAATTTTGCGTTTGTAAAGAGAAGAAGTAGAAACATTGTTTTTATTTTGCCAAATTGTTTATTTTAGTGTAATTATTTGTCCGTTAATGTTGAAAAGCTTTTAAAAATTGAAAATTAAGCTAGAAACCTGGATTATGTAAACTGTTAAAAGTGATTTGAGATAAATGAAAACACTTTAGTTACCCACTGTAAAAAGAAAAAAAAACATGTTTTATGGAAAAGGGAAAATTATAAATTTAATTTTGTACAATTATTTCGTAGTCAACTACAGTTTAAAGTTGGACATTAAACTAGTTTCTTCGGGGAAATTAAAATAAATTAAACATATGGATTGTGTAAATAGTTTCAAATAATTTGAAAAAAAAAGTTAATCCATTCTTTATGGAAGTTTTTGATTTTTAAAAGTAAAACAAATAAAAAAATTATAATGGTAATTATGGTGGCAAAACTATGTTGGGAATTAAGGTAGAATAGTATACTGATAAGGGTTACTAAAAGAAAGAGAAGATTCAGTGGCGAGATTCTCGCATCTTAATACGTGGAAGCTGGTGGGAAAAAAAATTTCAGAGGAAATTAAATGAAACACCTGGATTGTGTAAATTGTTACGAGTAATTTGAGATAAATGGATGCACTGTAGTTATATTCTGTATGAAATTTTTGCGTTTATAAAAGGACTTAGTGTCACCATCTGCGCACGAGTGTCACCATCTACGCTTGAAGGCCAGAACCACATTCAACAAAGTTTTCATTCAAGTTTTTGGCAACAAGATTAAAGTTTAAATTGAAATATTGAAATTAGATATAGAATTATGACTATATGATATTATGCCAGATTTTTGTGATATTATAGGATAAATTATCGTTACAAGGTTTATTCTCACGTGCAATGATTTCAACTGATTCTCTAATATTACTCTCAAAAGGGTTATTGCACGGAACTATAATTTTTGACTCATCAAAGTTAATATAGCAGGCTTCATTAGCCAAGTAGAACCTAGAAAGAGATGTATTCTGTTTACGTTGTTTAATGTCCCTGCGATTCCCCATGATCGTTACTGAAAGCTTACGTTTTGTCATGCCGATGTTCGGCACCACTCGATGGATGGCACCACTACATTTTTGTTTTCATATCTTTGGTCAATGTTCGACAAATTATCTCTCACACAGGAAGCGTACATCTCTGAGCTTTTAGCCATTTAACCATCATATTTTTCCTGAAGACGGCTGTAGAAGCAGCTCGAAACGTAGAATTTAACTTTTAGCTTATTAAAGTTCGTATTTTGTGTACCATTAAGCAAGGTTATGTGTCTTTATTTAAAAATAGTTTAATTATTTCTTATTGTTCAATTGTTTGGCTGTTGATGTTGAAATATACTTAGTTTAAAGGTTAAACTTTATTTTTCAGGAAACTTAAATGTAATGCACGGGATATGTAAATTGTTACGAGTAATTTGAGATGAAAGAATACACTGTAGTTTTATTCTGTATGAACATTTTTGCTTCTTAAAATTATTTGGTTGGAAGAAAAGGAAGAACTTTTTTTTATTTTTCCAAATTGTTTAATTTTAAAAATTACATTTAGTCCTTAAACTTTTAATATGTTTAACAAGAAAGAAAAATTCTGCGTCAAGCATAGATTATGAAAAACTTTCCAACACATGCAGAATTCTGTAACAGAACTTAACTGTTGAAAGAGAAAAATATGAAAGAAAAAACTCTATAATGTAAATTAATTTGTAATGCTTCTCTATTTTATGAAGTTGGAACTATTAATTGCGCCACTTTATTTTTAAAGTTTGTAGATAGTTTGAGATAAGTTTATTTATCATACAAACTTGGAACAGGTAATAGATAATATGGAGTTTTATGTTTATAAAAATGACAATTAATCATAATATTTTTCCATTTATAAGAGTCTTAAGTAAATAGTTAAAAAATTAATGTTATAAACACAGTTTAACTGCTTTTTATTTATTATTATTATTATTATTATTAATTGTTTCATTTTTATAGGATTTTAAATATATATTATTTTCCTCCACCAAAACTTATTTTAAATGTTCTCATTATCCTTTAAAAATTTTTAGTTAGTGGTTTGTTTCGTCAAATTATTAAATTATTTTATGAAGGTGAAAGATTTTATCTAAATAAATTTTCATCTATGTGACAATTCTATCTTATTCCCTCTATGGAATGATTTAATTAAGGATTTCAGCTATGGAAGACTATTCTATTATATAGAATTTATTGTAGCGCACTTCTGACGACACTACGGATTTTTTGGATAAACTTTTGGACTTTCTGCTTTAAGAAATGTGCGTAATGGATGTTACTTAGTGATGGTGTCAAGTATGTTTATTATGATTCAAATGTAACAAAAAATCGATGATTAAAGAATTCAATGTAGAAACATGACCTCAACCATAATATTTTTTACTTTTATAATGTTTTTAATCCGTATTTTATAAAAGGTCATTAAAAAAAAGAATTTAACAATATTCAGTTTCATTTATTATTTTATGCATTATTAAGTCCCTTGTTTTTATGTGTTGCGCTGTATTTTTACGGAGTATAGGCATGTTCTTTGGATACCAATTTAAAACTAATAATACAATGTAATTGTTCGTTCAAAGAAAAATTACACGAAATGTAATTTTAACTTTGTTTTGAATTCATTAAATAATAATTTTCACGAAGTTTAATGTATGTAGACGAAAAGTGTCAGATACATTGATAGTTGCGAAATTTGAAATTAATTACTTCTCGAAAAATATAAACAATTATATTCTTCCTCAGACTGAAATTTTGATTGTTTTTTCATCAAGATGATATTTGTGAGTTTCCATAAACAAATTAACAATGAAAATATTTTTTAAATAATTTTACTAACAAGTGTGCTTGGCAATTCAGTTTTAAGAATGCACCTCTATTTTTTTATGCGTATTTATTTTAAGTCTTCTTGATACACTTCTGCACTATTATAGTATCTCATTAAATGAAGATTCTGTAATATCACGTTGAAATTATAACTGCTGCAAATTCTATATCAGGTCGTTACAGTGTATAGACTACAGATAGTTCTATCTCATAATAAATGTAGTCTTTCATCCATAATTGTCGCTAGAATCACAAATGGAATGTGATTCGTATTCATAATTGCTGAAATTACTGTGTTATTACTTGGCATTATTAATCATTTCCGTAGTATCTTTTATTAATATAAGTTTGAATTTCAATAATTTGGGATGTATTTCAATATTTAATTGCTTTATATAGTTAGGAAGAAAATAATCGAAAGATAAATATAAATTACAGACGAAGCTTAAATGATTTCTTGAGTATAAGTGTCTTAAGTATATTTTATTAATATCAGTTTGAATTTCAATATATTGGGATGTATTTCCTCATTTAGTTGCTTCATATAGTTAGGAAGAAAATAATCGAAAGATAAATATAAATTACAGACGAAGCTTAAATGATTTCTTGAGTATAAGTGTCTTAAGTATACTTTATTAATATCAGTTTGAATTTCAATATGTTGGGATGTATTTCCTCATTTAGTTGCTTTATATAGTTAGGAAGAACATAATCGAAAGATAAATATAAATTACAGACGAAGCTTAAATGATTTCTTGTGTATAAGTGTCTTAAGTACATTATATTAATATCAGTTTGAATTTCAATATGTTGGGATATATTTCCTGATTTAGTTGCTTTATATAGTTAGGAAGAAAATAATCAAAAGATAAATATAAGTTACAGACGAACCTTAAATGATTTCTTATGTTTAATGTTGTAAAATAAGTTAATATCAATTACTGGTAGAAATGGTATATTTATGGGGTTTGATATATTTTTCTTACACTTCTTATTCTTTGTAAAAAAAAAAAAGAATAAATAATAAAAACATAAATATAGATTACAGACGAAGCTTAAATGCTTCCTTATGTTTCAGTGATTAAGAATCAGTTAATGCCAATTACTGGTAAAAAGAGTATATTTATAGAAACTGATATTACTTTTGCACTTCTTATTCTTTGCGAAAAAACATAAAATAATCAAAACATAAATATAGTTTACGGACAAGGTTTAAATGCTTTCTTATGCTTTAGTGTTGTAAAATACGTTAATGTCAATTACTCGTAAAAAAACTATATCTATAGAGATTGATATTACATTTGCACTTATTATTCTTTGTAAATAAAACAAAAAATAATCAAAACTTAAATATAAATTACAGAAGAAGCTTAAACGCTTTCTTATGTTTTAGTGTTGTAAAATAAGTTAACGTCAATTACTGTTAAAAAGGATATATTTATAGGGATTGATAATACTTTTGCACATCTTATTCTTTGTGAAAAATGTTGTTAAAGATATTTGGAATAAATGTAACCTAAAATATGTAGTAGAGTCTGATTACCTAACTTACCCGGCCATACGTAAGGTTATTTTTAGTGTTTATGAAAAATTCCCCCAAAATGTTTATTATGTTTTAACTTATACTCACTTAAACAAGTTTTAAACAGGATCAATCGCGGAAAAATTTTAAGTCGAGTAACAACTGAATCTGAAGAGTCTTATAGTAAACAGTTGAAATACAATTTAAAACAATGCGTGTGCATATGCAAAAACTTATACTAGCTAAAAGAAAATCTATAGCGATAAAACCAAAACCGATAACGCTGGTCATTACGGCCTTCATTACGATGTCAGCGTTAATGACGGATATGTTTTTACTTTATAATATAGATTGAATTATTAGTGATGTAATAAATTGCACTGAACATTTTCAACCCAATGAAACAATATATTAGAAATTTTAATACACTAATTTACGATATATATTATCACAAGTTATTTACAGTGTATCCTCTACGGATTCAACTGTTTTAAAATTAAATAAGAACTAAACATCTATTGAAGTTATTTTTGAAAGTGATTAATGTAGGGTGTCAGGAAGTTATGTATTACACTTTTTAATTTTTTAGTTCCAAATGTCATCAATATATGGCACTTCACTGTCTCATACTACACTACTGATAATAAAGCATAAAGAAGGTTTAATTTTGATCCATTTTTGTACGTTAGTTGAAAAAGTGTTTTGAGCGTTTTAGCAATTTAAACTTTTCAGACATGAGGTTACTGTTTGATTTTTTTTTTTTTTAATTTTACTTCCTTATAGCTGAATGTTTTTTTTTTGGAACAAAACCAATAAATGTCAGCACTGATGTTTAATTTCTCATAAAATAAATGTTACTTTCAAATGAGTTTGCAAAATGCCACCAAAACACTGTGGCAAAAAAAAAAAAAAAAAACGTAAAACAGTTTCATAATTGTTTAACTTAAACCCTTTGTAATAAAAGTTTTTGAGCTTTTGTAGACCATTCACTTCTTTAAAGCCCTTCAAATTTCTATAGAGATAAATTTAGATTATTAATAATTAAATTAATATTTTGAGGGGGCTAGTAATTACAGAACCATATTTGCGAACCTAATTTAACAATCCCCAGGATTCTTGCTGTTATATTTGGAGTCATTTAGTTTATGCAAAAGCACTGGACATGAATTTTTAGTTTTAATTTAACTAGTGGTATCAAGCACTACCTGCCTCAGTTATTTGAAGCTAAAACAGGGAAATATAGTAAAGACATTCCGAAAGTCACACATTAAACTTCTTCAAAAATAATTTCATTAGCTGTCACTGTTTATTTCTTATTGCATTTTAATAATATTCAGTCGACAGTTTAAGAAATACATACATACATTTAAACTTTTTCATCATTGCTAAATGAGTGTATTGCTAATAACACTGAAACAAAAATGTTTATTTTACGTTATTTTACGGTACAATACTGGCACCGCAGCTGCCAGTACGAGCCGTTAATTCCCAAATTGGCTCAACCGAGCCCTGCAGTCTGATTGGCTAAAACTGATATTTATATAGTAGATAATTATATTTATTTTCTTATGAAGTAGTGTAATGTAAAATAGAATGCAATTAAAATGACTTAAATTGATTTATTTTGTTAAATTTGATCAAAATCACATTAAAGTAATCCAAAATATTAATATTAACAAAGGATCAGATTGCTGAGATCGAATGAGCCAATTTGGGAATTAACGGCTCGTGCTGCCAGTACTTTACCGTAAAATTAACAGTAATAAACTGTAAATAAAAAGTAGTATACCGTCTTGCAGAAGGATTGTACCGTATATTGCTACTTAACGGTATATTACTGTTTATTCGTACTGTTTACTATTGTTGATTTTACGGTGTAATACTGGAAACTGGTGTACCAGTTATTATACCATAAAATAAACATTTTAAATCAAAAACCAACAATTATTTTGCAGTGAATGAATAAAATAAATGTTCTACAGGAATCTCTTAATAGGGATATAATAAAATCTATTTACATTTTACCTCGAATTAATGTATAAAATGGCAAAGGTTGTAATGAATAAATAGATACCGCATACATCCAAACTTAAATACAGATTTAAATAAGTTAAATGAGGTAGAATATTTAGCTTTTCCCATTAACGTGTTGCTTAAAATAGAATGATTTTTATTCTCTTGATAATGATTCATAGCGAAATTTTATTTCATTAACAACTATGAAACGAAGCGTTTTAAAATATATGATGCGCATATAAATAGAATATTTAAATATTTAAATATATTTTTTGTAGATTCATCTGAGAATTATTGAACGTTCAAAACAAAGAAAAAAAAACAAATGTTTATTTGTTTAACTAGAAGTGGATGCTCGTGTTTGATTAGAAATTTATAAACTATATACACTCACTGCCGTAAACAGTGGGCACGAAGAAAGAGGTGTCCGAATGGAACGAAATTTTACATATGTGAGTACAACGTTGATATCAGTAAGTGATTACAAAATTAAGCAAAATGATTATTATGTTATAAAAATAAATAAAAACGGAAGAGGATCAAGCAGGACGGTCGTTCTGCCACTCCAAGCTGAAAAAAAAAATGCTAACCCCGCCAAACAAACAAACGCCAAGAATAACAGCAAGACACCGTAACTGCTTATTATACTGAAGACAGCTTCTCCATGTTAAATGGACGAAATATGCCAGCGTAAAATTTCCCATATCAAAAGAAGCAATCATCGCAGAAAAATAAAACCAACACCAGAAGGACCTAATAAAGAAGATCTTCAATTTGACATCAAATTGCATCCTCATAAATTAAATATAAACAGAGATATAGATTTTTTAAAATAACGTCGAGATACTGAAAATGACAGATTTATTTTCTTCGTCACAACTTATGTTTCAATTGAGGTAGAGACTTAAATAATGGACAGAAAAAAGTAAGGATTGAATTTTTGAATAGATATTTACTCAGTCTACGTGCTTTTATAAAGTTCAATTTTAAAAACATTAATTTTCTATTCATAATTAGCGAAAAACTGTTAATTAGTTCTAAAGTTTACAAATTATGCCAAATAGCGATAAACCCGCCAAAATATTTTAGAAATCTTATAATTTTCTTTTATATTATCCTTTTGCATTGATTTCATCGAAGATAACTATGGCTGAGATTCAGATAGATTTTTCGCTGTTAGCGAAATGAGTTTGACCAATCAGAAGCCTGCATGTTTGAGAATATTTGCTGTTTCTGGATCGCGGCCTATGTCATGAAAGTTTTGAGTCATTTTTTTAGTGCCGTGGATGAAGTGCAATGTTTGTAGAAATGTAGGCTAGGATCCAGAGAGATTTTTCGCTGTTAGCGAAACGAGAATCACCAATCAATAGCCTGCATTTCTGCAAACAGCGAAAAGTTCACAAAAATGCAGGCTTCTGATTGATGAATATCGTTTCTCTAACAGCCAAAAATCTATCTAGATTGCGCCCAGTGGAGGATATTCCAAACATGGGTTCGAGGCTGAAAAAAATCACGTGATACCGGTAATTTATCCAAGGAACTTCTAACTGATAAGAAGGGAAGATACTATACTTCGCCTCATGAACCGTTTCATTGGCTAGCGGGGATTTAAATTAAACGTCTACGGAGCATTCCCTTCTTTACGATAGAAGTTTTTACCTTGACCACGTGATCAAAATGTAGATGGAATATCCTCCATTATGTTGAACTCAATTTTGCATTTCCACATCCAGGAAGGGTATTGATTGTCATAACAACATTACATATTCGAAACTATTTAAGGCACTGATTCTGAACTCCTTTGCTATACATTTCGAATATTAAAGAAGTTGTTGTTTCCATAGTAACAGTACTTTTCGGTATTGCTTTCTCTAAAACACAAGTATAGAAATTTAACAAAGAGCGCTCAGAATCAACACCATAACAGAGAGCCTTTATACATAAGAGTGGTGATATATGCACAGGAAGCATGCTCATTTTAAGTTTTTGAGGAAAGTATGGCTACAGCGTCTAGAATACCTAGTGTGGAAATATGCTATCCGAACAACGCTAAAAATTTGTATCCCTTAAATGTGCGACGATACTGCTAAAATCCCAAGTATCGATCACAGCGACATCTGCGGGATTTAGTATTACATTGTATAGATTAGCAATATCTTGCAGTTTGAGAAAATATCCTGCAGATGTCGCTGTGATCTGTATATTTCAGCAGCATCGTCGCACATCTAAGGGATACAATATTTTAGCACTTTTTTATTACAGGGATAGCCAATTTCTACACTATATATTCTAGGTGCTATAGTACGGCAATCCACTTTCTTGAATAGAGGCTATTCTATCTACTTTATGATCACGTGGTCAAGGCAAAAACGTCTAACGTAAAGAAGGAAAGGCTCTGTCGACGTAATGTAAATCTCCGCTAGCCAATAAAACAGTTCACGGGAGAAAGCAGTAGTAGTTTCCTGTTTCCCTTCTCATCAGTTAGAAGCTCTTTAGGTAAATTGCCGGTACCACGTGACTTTTTCAGCCTTGAACCCATATTTGGAATATCCTCCATTAGACGATGTGCGCATGGACGAGCTTTATTAGACTAGGGAAATAATTCAATATGCATTAGCCTGACGATAATGACACGCTCCCAAAGACCTTTAACGATTTGTTTTTATCACTTCTACCAATAAACCTTTATTGGCCATATGTCGCTACTTCGTTATAGCGACACACTTGTTCCTAATTGGATCCCGGCCTTAATGTATCAAAATACGGAGTTTGCTTTCTGTACTATTCCTGAGCTCAGTTATAACGTCTAGAAATATAGGCCGAGATCCAGGTACATTTTTGTAAACAGTGAAAAGTTAGCAATAATTCTGGCTTCTAATTGGTCAATCTCGTTGCGATAACAAAGAAAAATCTACCTAGATCATGGTCATGGTGTGGAAACCGGCTATTCCAGTAATACTTTAAAAATTGCTAAAAATTGAATCCCATAAATATTGAAAAATGCTGAATGACAAATGTCGATAGCAGCAACATTTTCTAGATCTTCTCTGAGCGAAACGTTTTCTCATTTGATGTCTTTTGAAATAGTTACGTTGGAAATACCATATGTCGCTGTGATCGACATTCATCGTTCAGCCTCGTTCAACATTTATAGGATGCAATTTTTTAGCATCTTTTTAATAAGCCGATTTTTAAACGATATCTTCTAGATACTATAGCTCCGTTATAGGCCTAGATTATATGTTGTAGAAATCGACTATCCCAGCAATACTTAAAAAAGCGCGGAAATAGTGAATCCCTTAAATGTACAACGATGTTGAATTCCAAACAGTCATTTGCAGCGACATGTGCAGGATATTTTTTAAAGAAGAAAGAGACAAGTATAATGCACCGCTATAGCGCCTAGAATACATAATGTGTAAATTTGCTATCCAAGCAGCGCTAAAAAGTTGTATCCCTTAAATGTGCACTGACGCTGAAATCCAGGGGAGCTGATCGCAGCGACATCTGTGACATACTTTCAAAGTAAACATCGTATTATTACAGCGGGCTTGACGCCAAGCACACAAGTCAGATGTATGTTAATAAAATGTAAAAAAAAAAAAAAAAAAAAAAAAAAAAAAAAGCTACAGCGTCTAGACAAAATTATAGCGCCTAGAAATATATAGTGTAAAAATTGGCTATCCCTGTAATACTTAAAAAAGTGCTAAAATATTGTATCCTTAAATGTGCAACAATGCTGCTGAAATATACAGATCGCAGCGACATCTGCAGGATATTTTCTATAACTGCAAGATATTGCTAGTGTATATAATGTAATTCGAAATTCCCGCAGATTTCGCTGCGATCGACACTTGGGATTTTAGCAGTATCGTCGATCATTTATGGGATACAAATTTTTAGCGTTGTTTAATAAAATATTTCCACACTAGGTATTCTAGACGCTGTTACCAAATCGTCATGAAGATTTAGGAAATATCCTGCAGATATCGCTGTGATCGACTCATTGGATTTCAGCATCATTTGAAATGTAAGAGATCCAATATTTTAGCCCTTTTTAAAGCATTACTGGGATAGCCGATTTCCACACTATATATTCTAGGCTCTGTAGTTCCGTGGTAGACTGTCTTTTTCGTTTACCTCGGAGTAGATATAGATAGAAGTCATTTGTAGCTGTTCCTAAACTGTGGCCAACAACATATAAGGCCAGTTCATAACGTCACACGGAGTTGATTATCTGTACACGGCAATGGACACAAAAAAAATTGGCGCGCAGCTTTGTACTAATCATCGTGTAAAGATGATCCAACTCTGAGGCTAACGAAAAAGACAGGCTACCGCGGTGGGTTCGATTCTTCTTTTTTTACAGACCGCTGGAGTCACGTGATGCTCGAATGCACCAAAGAAGGTGCGTTAAAAGAGCATCAAGCTCGTAACATATTTGCATTATTAAGAATTTCGAACTTCTAGTTTTAGCTACAGACAGATAAATTAAGAAAGTTTTTTATTTTGAAAAAATAAATGGATTTTTACTGCTTTAACTAATTAATTAACCCCCCTCCGAAAAAAGAGAATCATAAGATGAAACCTGAAGTTACTTCAGCTTTATTTTTAGACACAAATTTTTAGGCACTCATTTCCATAAATTAAAAGAATAAAATGTTTGCTTTAGTAACAATTTCGAACTTCCAATCTTAACAATGAACTTGTGTGCTTAGAAATTTGTGTAAAATATGGAAAGATGGCCGCCAAGCCCATCATGCATAATTAAAAAAAAATTAATTTTCAGAAACACGTTATGATGTATTTAGTAAAGGAGAAAAGGCTTTCTATCAACGCATACTTAGGTACTCGACTTACATATGGTAAATTTTTATCAAAAAATGTTAAATAAGTACCGTAAAATAAGCTTGGAAATTTGATATCACACTATTTTTTAGCCACAACTTTCACCTTTTTTCGTTTCTTTTTTTTTTTTTTTCTTTTTTTTTTTTTTTTTTTTTTTTTGCTTGGCTTTTTTTTTACTTTTGAAAAGTTGTTTTTTAGTAGATTTAGTATACTGTTGGGCCACATCTAGCTTGAATACATGTATACGATATTGGTGGGCATTGGTGCAGACAGGTACGTATGATGCCCTGCTTCATCTAATTCCACAGTTCCTGTAATCGCTACTCAAGATTGGGTTAACTCCGAGGTTTCCCAACCTGCCGTTCCAAGTGATTCCAGAAATGCTCGATTGGTGACAAATCTGGGGATCGGGCAGGACAGGATAAGGTGGTAATATGCTGGAGGATTCCTGTGGCACTCTTGTTGTGTGTGGTCGAGCATTATACTGTTGAAAAATGCCTGCTGGAAACCCTGCCAAGAATGGCAACGCATGTGGTTCAAGGATGTCCCAAAAGACAGCTAGGCTGTCACGGTCAAGATACCGTCTATCAATATTAGAGATGACCGTATGTCATATGTGATGGCACTCCACACCATTACACCAGGTGTGGGAGCGGTGCGCCACTGTAAGCCAAAAGTAGGATTAATGTGTTCACCACGTGGCCTCTACACATCTACACGGTTGTTATCACTACACACTCAGAAATAATTTACTTAAAAATGAGAACGTCCATGTACTCGTATTTTTTAAGTACAATTGTTTAAAAAAGAAGTACATTGTTAAAAATAATCTACTTAAAAATGAGCATTTATATGTACTCATATTTTTTTAAGTACAATTGCTTCAAAAAGCAGCATTAATCTACTTAAAAATGAAAATTTCTTTGTACAAGATTTTTTTAAGTACAATTAATTCATAATGAGTACATGATATTTTGATGTTGTGTATACTTATACTTGATTTATAAATGTATGCAGAAATAAATACATATATTTTGTACTTTAAAGTCTTAATATTTATGTTTAAATCATATGTGCTCAAAAATATAAGTTTTCTGATAAACTCTTTTCTTATACCGAATTGACAGTAGGGATTTCCAAGCTTTTATTTAAAGATTTGTCTATCTTTGTTATAATTTTTAATTTATAATATACACTTTTCACATTTATTTACGATTTCATTAGAAATGTTAAAGAAGAAAATTTAGTTTAAAAATTGTTTTATTAGAAATTACAATATTTAAGAAAGGGAAAATTCATCTCTGCTGTTAGTGATCTTCCGTCGCTGATTGATAAAAGGTGTCATTTGGAGGCAGCTGGTAACAGCTCTTATAGAACAGTCAGTACAATACTGATCTCCCACCTATCGGACTCGGGTTCAAATCACGGGACGGCTCATACACAAAATTTCAAGAATTAAAATAGTAAATTCGTTGTTCTTTACTCCAAAGTTTGTAGTTCTTCGCAATTCAAAATTACCGTAATTAAAAATGGTGATTTTTCGGTTGTCTGTAATTTCGCTTTTTTTTCTTATAGTGTATGTGTGTTTCTATACATACTTATTTTCGAGTCCCTGTATGTACTCAAAAAAATGAGTACACGCGTATTTCAAATTTAAGAGTTACGTACTCGGAGCTATTTTAAGATCGGGAAGTGCTCAATAATTAGTACAATTTACTTATTTTTAAGAATAGTGTTTTAACAGTGTACCCAAGTTGAAACTCCCCAAGTTGATTCGTCTCTGAAAACAACCTGGTTCCTTCGGTTGCTGTCCAATCCCGTTGATCGCGACACTACTACAAACGGAGGCGACGGTGGGCGGGTGTCATTGGTAGCACACCTAATGTTTGCCGCGATACCAAATGTCCTTCAGCAAGGCGCCTTACAAGGGTACTGGCAGACACAGGGGCCTGTAGTGAAGGTGCTACTTGTGTTTGGTTAGTGTATAGTGATAACGGTGGCGTCACACGTGCGTGACGGATAATGTTACGGTCTTCCCTGCAATTGATATGGAGAGGAAGTCCTGAGCCTGGACGAAGTGTATGCGACCTCTCTCTTACCCACTGGTCCCAACATCTCCTCACAGTGGGGTCAGAACGGCCTAAGAGGCTGGGTACTCGCCGAATTGACAACACAGTTTCTATCATCCCGATTATTCTTGACCTCTCTAACTCTGACAGATGAGTATAATGTCTTTGATGGCGGTGTAGCGGCATCCTTGATGAAAAAGTACCCCTCTGTAACAAAGTATGTACAGGCAAAATGCTTCTGCGTACTTTTTTTATACACTAGAACTAGATATATCAAAGTTCAATGCCCTATGCTGGCAAAACCTAATTCACAATCACGTTGTATTGTTAATCTTTTGCATATCTGCCAGAAACGTACCCATTCGCCAAGTTTCGTTATGATCTAACTATTACTTCTTGGTACGCCAATTTTTATAACAATGAGTGTAAATTTATTAAATTTTATCACTATCGAAAGATTTTGATTCTTTATAATAAATGAAACAAACATGCAAAGATAATATTTTAATATATTGCTATAAATAAAATGTCTTTTTATTTCACCATAAGTTAATACCAAAGATGACAAAATTACAGTGAATAACGCATACATCTAAATTTAAATATACATTTAAACAAATTTAAGTAGGTAGCTAATTTAGCTTTTACCTTAAAGAAGCGCTAAAAATAGAAATAATTTTATTCTCTTGATAATGCTAAGTCGTGGATTTTTATTTCATTATGAAGTGAAAAATAAAGTGTACTATTTAAAATTTTATGATACGCTTATAAAAAGAATCACTTAAAGTTCAAATTTATTTGTTTTGTAGTTCTATCTACGAATTAGTGAACTTATCTATAACAAAATGAACTTTGATAATTTAATTCGATTTTTATTGTTACTATAAGTGTAATTTGCATTAGAAACAGAAATGGCTGCAGTATTTAATAATTTTATATTTTAGTTCTTTGTACACTTTTTGTGATAAATATTACATTGTTATGAATGTATACATGTTGTGAATCAAAATCATCGTAAGAAGGGGTATTTGTACTTTATAAGGTAGACGCACGAGTAGTGGGTCACTTAAGGAAAATTTTCTAATTATTATTAAAGCGTTATTGAATTCTAATAGATATATACATTTTTAGCTTAGTCCTGACCTTCATGTATCAGAATAAACCTACAAATTTTTAAAGAATTTTATTCGGAAAAAATGAAAAATATAAAATGTTAGCTTCTCTATACTCCAGTAGTGGGCTTAGTAAAATTCTGATGCACGAATCTTTAAGTTTTTGTCTTATGCAACAAATTATTTATAAAGAAATGGAATATATCAACAGTAGTTTAATTTAAAATAAAACATAATATTAAAGAAAAAATGTTTTCAATAAAAAATTATTTCTTAATGAGATATCTAAGATTTTGCCAAAAAATCTATTTCTGAAGACACTTTAGAAAATAAACAAATGTACCAGCAGAAGAAAAACAATTATTTCAAACAGTTTATGAAAAGTTAACAGTTAAAACTGTTCTCAACTGCTCTGCTCAACAAACGCAAAACGTTTTGACACATTTACAAATTCATTTTTTAACGGAAAGGTATAAAAGTAGAAGGCCTGACTATGAAAGCGATTTGTAATCAATCTGTGTTTTCCATTTTTTGATAAGTAAGTTACCTATTGAGTTATAAGCGATTTTGATCAGGTGACAAACACGTTTTTTGCCTTCCTTGAGTGGTTATTCTTCTTTTGAGCGGAAATTCGGTTCAAAATGCCTACTTTGACAATATTTTGTGAAAGATCTATTGTGTTTGCAAAAAAAAGTTCGATTACATAGTTTCTAAACAACAACACCTGCTAGTTTCATGCATTTCCGAACAAAAATAAATTAAAACTTCTGTCATAAAGTTGCCCTTTTGGATCTGAGAACAACCTTAAGGATTTTAGTCAATCAGATTACTTTCAGTTGCTTACCAGAAATACATTTTGGGCTTGTTTTTAAACTTAAAAAATTAGTGGTCCACTCCTGGTGCATGGAACACTGTGTAGGTACGTTTACCTTATTTAGCCGAAGATATCTCCAAGTCTCACTCTACAAATTTAATTAAATTTTTTCATTGTTATAGTGAAGGTATTTATTATAATGTGTAATTTCGCATTTTCTGAAACACTGTGTGGATAAAAGAAGCCCTCGCCTTTATTCAAAGATTAAAAATTATTACCTTTGCCAAAAAATCTGTTTTTGAAAAACTGTAAAAAATAAACAAATGTACCAGCAGAGGAAAAAACAATTATTTCAAACAGTTTATGAAAAGTTAAAAATTAAGTATTTTAGTCAATCAGATTACTTTCACTGACTTTGATTAGATGTACCCTTAAGTTTCCTAACTTCAGTAAGAAACTCCAAGATGTATGCGAAATTCTAAATGTATAAAAGAAGGAGTTTGGCAATTTTAAAGTTTATTTCACATGAGTTTGAGTTGAATTTTTTAAACTTCCGTTAGCTTTAGATAGAACCATTGAAATCGGCTCAAATTCTGTATGTATGAATATAGCTACAATTTATCACACAAAAAAAAATAATATTACCTTTAGCTCAATGACCTGTTTCTAACACATGTGCCTAATCAAAGTGTAATATTACGTATAGAATAAGGAAAAAGTTTCACTTAAAAGTTTTAGAAGTTTCAGTTTCACTTGTACGCTTAAGTTTAATTTAAAATGAAACTGTGTGATCTCAAATAAGCCAACTTCTTTAGCTCAATGACCTGTTTGTAGCATGTGTGCAGTTTCAAATTAAAGACTGCAATTGTTAATAAAGATGTGCAACATTCAAAATGTGTAGAATGGATATTAGCTAATCAAAGTGTAATATTATGTATAGAATAAGAAAATGTCTCACTTTCAAAATTTAAAAGTTATAGTTTCACTTGTACGCTTAAGTTTAATTTAAAATGAAACTGTGTGGACTGAAATAAGCCGACGTGCATTGCAGAATTTTGACAAACTTGTTTGGAGGATTTAGTTTAGATGAGCAAACAAGTAATAGCTTGTCCATTATAACAATCTTGCTAACTGTGCGTTTTACCAAAATTCTATCGACGAATCATATGTTGCTTCTTTGATAAGTAAGTTTATATTTTAAGGGGTTAATTGAGAACGTGATATATTTAACCCTCCACTAAGTGACGGAATCTTAAAATGGAGTTTACGATCCTCTGCAATTATCAGAGGTTCTGTGAGCTAGATGAGAAAGAAGAATGGCGTTGTAATCATTATATATATTAAAACACAAACATATTTCTGTAAGTATCAATTTTTCGGACATATGCGCATGCGCCAAAACTCTTTTTCGGACTTCTTCAATTTAGAGGAAAGTAGAATGAGTTCCTGGTGGCGGAGAGGTCTAAGGCACCAATTTAAAGCTCTGAATTTTTGTAGATGACGCAGGTTCGAATCCAACGCCCGGCAAAAGAACTTCTGTGATATTTTTGGCGATAATTTATTTCAATAATGACATATTTTATTAGTAGGAGAAGTTATATGATTTTAGGTAGATTTCGTATGAAATACTACCTATTACATTCACCCTTATGTTGGAATTTCTGAAAATTTTTGCAGATCAACACCGACCATGACCCCTAGAGCACAAAACCACCTTCAGTAAAATCTTTATATATATATATCAATTTCTTCTGGACACGATAACTTCCACAATTCTGCACAAATCTCTTTAAAACTGATACATAAAATCAAGGGGCATAAAATCTCGGTCAAGTCCGTTAATGGGCAAAATCGACCAATGGGATGGAAATAGAGAGGGGTTTTGTGAAAAACGAAAAAATCCCATAACTTCTTAAATTTTGTACATATCAAATCAGTTTAAAGTTTTTATTAATTCTAAAAATAGGGCAAAATCTTTATGTATCACAGATTTTTGATAAAATTAAAAATGGATTCAAGGGGCGAAAAAAATAGGGTTTTTGGGAGAAAAAAATTCATAACTTCGTCAATTCTCCAGATACGAAATCCAATTAATTTTATTGTAAATTTCCTTAATATTATCTACAACTTTTGTATTCACAAGTTTTTGAGAGGACTAATTCGTACTGCAAAAAAAAAAAAAAAAAAAAAAAAAAAAAAAAAAAAAAAAACGAAAACAAAAAGGGACGTTGAAGAAGAAAAAAATTCATAACTCCGTCAATTCACAAGATATAAAATCCTCATGAATTTATCATATATCTTCTTAATATTGTATACAACATTTATATAGACAAGTTTTTGATAGGACCAATTCTTAGAGCGAAACAAATTAAAAATACATAGCAGTTGAAGAAAAAAATCGTTTGATTAAGGACGTATTCAAATCCAAACTGCTTATTTTCTTACTCATTTGTAATTAATTTTTGCTCTAAGACGCATCCAATTGGTAGATTCTCTTATTCAGAAACTATATAATGTACCGTAATGATCGATGTTTTGATAGAGGCAGAATATCTCTCTATTCTAAAAAAAAGTAACTACCGCTGTCACCGCCGCCGCCGCCGCCGCCGGTTTTGATTTTTTTGTGACCGGAGGCCTTTCTTCGTTAATATTAACAAAAATAATGCATACAAAAATATGAAAATCGGTGGTTTTATACAAAAATATTTGATAAATACGCTGATGCAGACAGTTTTCAAATCGAAGAATTATTTTAAGAGTTATTTAATGCTAAAGTTGGACAAATTCGTTCCACTAAAAAAGTTTTATAGCAGCAAAAACTATACATACCAGTGTAATCATTTTTAGATCATTTTATGCGTTAGAATTTGCCGGAGTGCAGATTGCATTAATTTTTTTATTTTGACTCATTTTTTCAGGTTTTATTTCTATTTTAAATTCAAATTTTCAGCATTTCTAGAGATATTTTTTACAGATTTCAGAAAATTGTATTAATTTAAACTGTTGCCAACTGTATAAAAAGCGCAAGCAATAATGTTTGCTTCAAATTAAAAATTTATTTACACGTGACTATTATAAACAGGAAAAAAACTTTCAAATTAGAATTAAATAATTACGTATAAAAAGCAGGAACTTAAAAATTACGTCATAAAAAGTATACAAGTGAATTTTAAAAGAGAAAGGATATTGTAAAATAATAAATTCATTAACATGCGTTAGAAGTCTTAGGAGAAATTACGTCATATTTACGTCACATTATAGTTATTACATAAAATGAACACAAAATAATATTGCAAAAAAGTTTAAATTTAGAAATTGCGCTAGACATTTATTTGATATTTTGAGAATTAATTTAAAATGTCTCATTTAAAAGAACTTTCTTTTCGCTTTGTTAAAAAATACCAGGAGACAAAGACTCTGTTTACTTAATTCGTTTTATATTAGCTTATTTTGAAATGTTGTTACACGTGTCTACGTCATCCAGTTATTTTTATTTCGACGTTTTATTTGTATTTTTATTAATGTTGTACGAATTTATTTGTTCTTTCGTTATTTTTAAAAAATATTATGCCAATTTGTATAATTTGGCGAGTGGTTTGGCGATTTATATAATTTGGCGAAATGGGTCGACGGGATAATCAAGTAGTACCGCAGCGGATTTGGCGTTAAAATTCCCCAATCAAAGAGAAATGAATAGAAATTCGTTTATAGGGAGATCGCCACTGTTTTTTAAATTATAATTCAGTCTTTCGAAATCTTTTTAAAGCCGATCAAATTAGCGTGCATTTAGAGTCTGCGGTGTCTGGACGGGGGTTGGCGAGCGTAGCTCGTAGGGGGCCGAGCCCCCTAGTATTTCAAAAAATGAGATCAAAGTGGGCATTTTGAACAAAATTTCCTTAAGCGATTGTGTTAGAAACGAAAAATATTTTCCTACTGAGAAAATAATTGTTTATAAATTAAGTTTTAATTAATTGAACGAAAAATAAAAACTCAGGTCGCTTATAAATCTCTTCAAAAATCACGTCAGCAAGTTTCCTATTTTTCCTATTAAAAATGCATCTGAAAATGTGCCAGAAAAATTCGAGTTGTTGAGCATAGAAAAGTATTTTTTTTAATACCGCCTTAACATGATTCTGATAAAACCAGCTATTATATAAAAATGAAATAAAAACTCGTCAAAAGCGACCAGATAAAATTGTTAAAGTGGGTTTATCTCTAACCATGATTTAGTTTTTGTTGGTGAAATTAGTATACTTAACTTCGAAATCTACTTCCGCCTGTAGGCTGGGCCGGTAGGGATTTTTATTTTATTACTAGTATTATTTGAATGCTTTATAATTAATAAAATTTTACACTAAGCAATATTAAAAGAAATAATAATGGTAATTTAATATTTAAGATATTTTGCATGATATTATCAATTAAATAAATTGAGCTGATCTACAATTTCTGTTATATTTTCTGCCCATTATCAAGAACATATAGATGTGTTTGTGTCAGAAAGAAAAGTTTGCTTTTCTTTCTCTCTATTCTAAAAAAAAGTAACTACCGCTGTCACCGCCGCCGCCGCCGCCGGTTTTGATTTTTTTGTGACTGGAGGCCTTTCTTCGTTAATATTAACATAAATAATGCATACAAAAATATGAAAATCGGTGGTTTTATACAGAAATGTTTGATAAACACGCTGATGTAGACAGTTTTCAAATCGAAGAATTATTTTAAGAATTATTTAATGCTAAAGTTGAACAAAATCGTTCCACTAAAAAAGTTTTATAGCAGCAATAACTATACATGGCAGTGTAATCATTTTTAGATCATTTTATGCGTTAGAATTTGCCGGAGTGCAGATTGCATTAATTTTTTTTATTTTGACTCATTTTTTCAGGTTTTATTTCTATTTTAAATTCAAATTTTCAGCATTTCTAGAGATATTTTTTGCAGATTTCAGAAAATTGTACTAATTTAAACTGTTGCCAACTGTATAAAAAGCGCAAGCAATAATGTTTGCTTCAAATTAAAAATTTATTTACACGTGACTATTATAAACAGGGAAAAAAACTTTCAAATTAGAATTAAATAATTACGTATAAAAAGCAGGAACTTATTAAAAATTACGTCATAAAAAGTACACACGTGAATTTTAAGAGAAAGGATATTGTAAAATAAGTTCATTAACATGCGTTAGAAATCTTAGGAGAAATTACGTCATATTTACGCCACATTATAGTTATTACATAAAATGAACACAAAATAATATTGCAAAAAAGTTTAAATTTAGAAATTGCGCTAGACATTTATTTGATATTTTGAGAATTTAAAATGTCTCATTTAAAAGAACTTTCTTTTCGCTTTGTTAAAAAATACCAGAGACAAAGACTCTCCTTACTTAATTCCTTTTATATTTGCTTATTTTGAAATGTTGTTACACGTGTATACGTCATCAAGTTATTTTTACTTCGACGTTTTATTTGTGTTTTTATTAATGTTGTATGAATTTGTTCTTTCGTTATTTAAAATAAAAATTATATCAATTTGTATAATTTTGCAAGTGGTTTGGCGATTTATATAATTTGGCGAAATTGGTCGACAGGATAATCAAGTAGTACCGCAGCGGATTTGGCGTTAAAATTCCCCAATCAAAGAGAAATGAATAGAAATTCGTTTATAGGGAGATCGCCACTGTTTTTTAAATTATAATTCAATCTTTCGAAATCTTTTTAAAGCCGATCAAATTAGCGTGCATTTAGAGTCTGCGGTGTCTGGACGGGGGTTGGCGAGCGTAGCTCGTAGGGGGCCGAGCCCCCTAGTTACGTAAAAAATAAGAGGGATAGAAAGGAAAATATTCATATAAGAACTATAAAAGAAATTATCATGGTTATCCATTGTTTAATATTTAAAAAATGCATAAAAATGTAAAATAAAATTCAAGTAATAAAATACATATTATACATTGTTAGCTGCATCAAGTTTCAAATTTAGGGGTTTAGAGAATGATATTGATAAAAATAAAATTCATGGCAGCTTTTAATGGTCATGTAGTTAAAAATAATAATAATAAATGTTGTTTTTTATTCGAAAATAAATGAGACCGTAGTATTAAAAAATAAATGCTCTACCCATTATTTTTAGTTAAATTTCTGATAAAAAGCAAGCGAAATTGGTTGTAAATTATAAACTTAAAATTCTTTGACTTCATTGAATAGGTTTGGATGATAGCATCCTCTATCGTATAAAAGAAATAGGAATCAATTATGCAATATAGAAATTTGTCAAAATTTTAATGATTAATTAAAAACAACTAATTAAAGATTCAAGAAATTTCTATTAAAACATTTAAGCTATTTACCGTCAAATCTTGACAGGTACAATCTAGTGTATGTATATTTCATCATGTACTGGCGCTTTCTGGTACTTGACCTTATAAAAGTGGTATGTGGAATAAAATACCCCCAATATTAAATTATTAACTTTTATATACATTATATTTTGAAGTTTAACTGGCAATTTCTCAAGACAGTTGCTTACATTCCCAATATTCAATCAACTTATGAACCTCTAAAAAAAAAAAAAAAAAAAAAAAAAACTGAATAAACCCTTTACAGCCAAGAAAACAAACCTCACACAGAAAGTCCAGGCATCTGTTTATGCATAGATACCAACATTTCTTAATTTTTCCGGATCTGATCAACGATTTTTAAATGCAATCTAATAAGTACCATGTTGAAAGAAGAAACATTTTCTTATAAGCACTTTCCGGTTTTAATTTTTTTTTGTCTTGGATCAGACTCCGGAATACATAAGTGATGTTGGCATCTATGGTTTATAGCCTAAACTTGGTGCGTGTGAAGTGCATAGCTGCCAACTTGTACGGATTTTTCCTACCACTAAAATTTAAAAGAGATTTCTGCCTTATTACATTATCAACATTCACGGCAATTCGGCGATTGAATTAGGCAATTTTTTCTATTAAATTTTAGTGGTAGCAATAATCCGTACAAGTTGGCAGCTCTGGAAGTGGTTTGTTATTTGGAAATAACATAACGAAATTCTGAAACGTGATTAATTACAATAAAAACATATTAATACTCACAGCTTCTCTTAAAGTATTTTAATAAATTAAAAAAGGATTTTTACAATCTTGCAGATAGACTCATATGTGCAAAGTTTCTTGTACTATGAGCTGAACTATTACATTAATCATACATATTTATATTTATTTCATGCTCCGGATGTTTGACCTCATTCCGATCATACTCCTCATTCTAATCATACTTCAAACATTATATTTTACTTCTAAAGTTTTCAAAAGTCATCAGAAAAAATGAACTTCCAGAGAATTTTCAAGTTCTGTAAAAATATAGCTTCAAAGAATTTGTGATCGAACTCAGCCGGGAAAAAAAAGTGTTTTTTATTATAATGTACCGAACTTTTAATGACGCGTTACAACGGCGTGACTTGAAGCAGAATAATTTATTATCTTGCAACATTTTTAAGCGATTTTGCTTGCCTGCTATCGAATTCTAATAATTACTTTCAGGGTCCATAATGTATAGTCTTATAGCATGTGAAAATTTGTGGCGTTCGAAGACTTAGAAAATTAGCTTTCCTGATAAAAATCGATATCAGGGTCCATTATTAGCTTTAAAAAGTTTAGGAATCTTGAAAGTTTAAAACTTTAATGTTGTATAAATAGACTTATCAAGGTTGTGATGTTGTTTCGAAATGTTCATCAAACCGAAACAACAAAATAATATGTTATTATGGTCAAGAATAAAATATAATGCTTCAAAGAAGGATTAAAAATACTTTTTCCAATGTTTAATAGTAATAGAGTTTGCCAAAAATTGCTGTTAAAGTGTTGTTCCTGTCAAAAATGTTTTGAGTAATTATTATATTAAATGATTTCTTGATGAAATTTCATTTTTACGCCAATGAAAGTTGGAGTTTAGTGGTGGGTTTAAAACTCGAAATTTTGTTTGGCATTAGAAAGGTTTGGGTTGAGTTTAAACCTCAAAATATGTTCATTTAAAGCCAAATTTCTGTTTATAGTTTCCCATGTCTCTATTTTTCCATGCTTCTGTTTGGATATTGTTTCTGTTCTGTTGGAATGTGGTTATATTAGGGTTCTGTTTGAATGTTGGATTTGGTTGTTCCATATACAACTCTATTTGTATATGGCAGTCAAATCTTGTTACTTATTTTTCAGCCACTTGCTGTTGGCATAGAGCTTTGAAATTTGAAATATATATGTTTCCTGAGGGAAATACATGAATTGGATATTGATTTTTTTAAAACATTATACCTAAAATGGTGACAGGATGAAAAAAAAAGCATCATATCGCATAAACCAATGAAAATAAAACCTTGAAACTGGACATGCCTATAGTATAACTGAAATTAGTAAACATGTGTTTCGGAGTTTTTTTTCAAAATTCGATTCCTGACCGGGGCAAAAGGGAGGCGTGCTCCCAAGCGCACTCCTTTTTCGAAAGACATCCCAAAAACACTAAGGTTAACACTTCTTAAACTTGATGGTTACTCGATTATGGTTTGATTTTGTATGGAAAAATAAGTATCAGCTTCAACAATGAGTTTGTTTTTTAAGTACTAACGGCAGGATTACCACAATAGCGTCAAGATTGGCCCAACTTTGGCGCTAAAAATAAGTTTCCATATATGAAGCCAACTTAGAGATAATTCCCATTTAAATCAATTTATCCACATTTCTATTTTTGTGAATTTTAATGAAAGCATGTTCTTATTTGTTTTTTTTTAACATTTATAATTATTCTATCTATGTCTCTATTTTTTATTCAGCATTTTTACCAATAAAATATATTGGGGATACGCTGCGCATATATAAAGTCAAAGGGCACGGGAGTTATAAAAGTTTGTGAACAAGTGAGTATACATGTTTTCAGAAAAAAAAAATGGAGTTTTAGACAAAAACATACCTTGTATTTCCTTACTCTGAAAAATGGCATCAGAATAAAATAAGCAGGTTACATGGTGTCATCTTCTGAGTGGCTGATTGTATGAAAGTGTGACATGGCAAATAAGAAATAACGTTTAACATTTGCAAATTTAAAGAAGTTCTTCATTGATACAATTATAAGAACTTACAAATTACACTGGGGGAATAATTTTTAACACAATTTCGATTTTTCAGCTGTTTATTTTAAGCGAAAAATCGTGCTGATTTCAAAACTGCAATTAGTTTTCTTCTATCACATCCAGATTTTTCTCTACAGCTTATATTAATGTGACCACTTTACGCTGAATCGGGCGTGAGTCAGAGGAATAAAAAAGCTTCAGAACTATTAACATCAAGACAGCACGAGAAACATTGGCTTGAAAAGGGAGCTAAGGTATCATACTTTCGATCAAGAAAATTGTCTTCAATACTTTCGAAGTGACGGTGGATTTGTTTATTGCCATAACGTACATGATTTAATGGAGGAGTTGAGAATTCCATCCTATACTGCAACTGAGTGGTGAACGTTCGTCGATATCTCAAAGAGGAGCTTGAAGCCCGTGCTCCTTCACAATGGACAGTTATTTGGATCGGTCTCAATAGGACATTCAGTTTATTTGCGCGAAGAATATGAGGACATAAAAAGAGCCATTGATTTATTGTACTATCACATGCACGAATGGATCATCTCTGTTGACCTTAAAATGGCCTGCTTCCTTCCTGGCCAGCAACGTGGATATATCCAGTATCCCTGTTTTTGTGTATGTAGACAGCATAGCTGTGAGAAGCATTAGTTCCAGCTGAATTAGCCTCCAAAATCTGACCTCAAACCTGGTGATATAAGATTTTGCATCAGCCACTTGTCGACAAAATGAAGATCATATATCCACCTCTGCATATAAAATTGGGTCTAATGAAGCAGCTTGTGGAAGCTTTGTCAACTGAAGGAGATTATTTCAAGTATCTCATTTCGAAATTGCCAAACCTGTCTTTTTAAAAGACAAAGGCAAGTGTATTTGATGGTCCACAGATTCGGAAGCTCATTAGAGATGAACATTTCATCGGAACAATGACAAAACTCCAAAAGAATGTTTGGTTGGCATTCAAAAACATTGTCAAAGATTTTCTTGGAAATACGCGAGTAGAAAATTACACCGAAATTGTCCAGAAACTTTTAGAGAGCTTCAAAATGCTTGGTTGCAACATGAGCATCAGACTTCAGTTGCTGTATAGCCATTTTGATGAATTCCCGGAAAATCTTGGTGCAGTCAGTGATGAGCAGGGTGAGCGATTCCACCAAGATTTGAAGCTCATGGAAGAACTGTATCAAGGTACATGGGATGAAAATATCACGGCTGACTATTGTTGGAGCATCAAGCAAGATTGTCCACACATTGAACACTCCACGGAAAGCTACAAGCGAACATTTTTATCTTAATATGTACTTTTTTTATTTTGTGAAAGGATTTTACTACTTGTATGAACACGATGCAGGTTATAGTAAGCATATACAGCCGTTTTATAAATAATATATATATATATATATATATATATATATATATTGCTTTGTATCCATATTAAGTATGATTTTTGGGGTATCCTGTAGCTTAAAAAGTTGACGTGGTAGAAAAAAAGGGGTCATTTTTGGATTTAGATGCCAATAATTAGCCAAAAACAAGTGCCAGATCAAAGTCAACAAAATGTGTGTTCCCCAGTGTTATTTATGCAACTTACGAAAGCACAATTCCGCATTTTTGCGAAGTGAATAGGAGTAATGCTAATGCAAATACCGACTTTTATTTATTAGTTAATCGATATTATCTTTTTTTAGGTTGTTAGAGAACGTTGTATCGGTAGGTAACCCTCCATTACATTTTCCCTCTATTAAATATAACCAACTTACCAATTACCTTATACCTTTCAAGCCTGTTCTATATTTAAACACATTTTCTTTCCAGACAACACACATTTTTTAATTCCAAAGCAGTACAATGCATAAATTTGTAATTATTTTTGTACAAGCACCTTTATATTTATTCACTTAAAATACATAGATGTAAATTACTACTCATGAAATATACTAATTTGCAAAATATCGCAGACATGTCTACTAAAATCTCCAATGAATAAGGATTTAACATTTTAAAATAAATTAACATTCTTGAGATGCTGATTTAAAATACATGCAAAGATGTCAAACTAAAGTTATTTAGATGCATTATTGTAGTCCAGGTACATTTTTAAACATTATTTTCCATTAGATGATAGATGAATGTATTTTTAAAAGTTTCAAATAATTTACTACACCATCATCTACTTGAAACGTTTCATATAGCTTCACACTATTTTTTTAGGAAACTTGCAAATTATTCGTTAAGTAAGGAGTGGCATTATTTAAATTGTCTAAGTACAAAAATGTTTTTTTCTGATAATCTTTCCAGACTTCTGTGTCAGACAAGATACACTGCATTGCGAAATCGTTGTTTTAAAATATTCTTTTACCAGTTTTTTTCTTAAATCTTACTTTATCTATGAATAAATATTTAGGTTAGAATGTAAGTCATTTTTTTAAGTGATGATGCGGTAAATATTTTTAGTAGTTTCTAAATTATGATTAAATTATTTTTTTAAAAAAAGTTAATAAGTGATGAGTAATTGTTTTGCCTGTGAAATATGAACTTTAAATAATATCATAATTTATTTAACATGATTATGTTATAATATTATGAATGTATATAAAGGTGAACCAAAAGTCTTGCCCTGATTATAATAATGCACTAGCAATTAACCAATGTGACTCGTTGTATCATTGGATAGGTCAGTTTTAGTAGTTTCTTTGTGAAATAGATGACGCGATTGCTCCTTCAAGAGTGACTCAGGGAAGTAGGACTTTGTGAAGCTTTCCAGATATTAATCCTCTGGATTTTTTCTTTTTGGGCTATATCAAAGACCGAGTTTTTGCTTTACAAATTGCTGACGTCGAAGAACTGAAGACTAGGATACAAGTTTCTCTCTGTAGTGTAACAGAAGACACTTGGCGGGAACAAAAATACAGCTTAGGCATTCTTCGAGCTACCAAAGCGGCACATGTTGAAATTTTCTGAAGTAAGTGGTTTTATAAAATATATATATATATATATTACAGTACTTTCAATACTCCAAACAAACATATGTCTAATTATAATAGTTTGAGCACTATAAATATTTATAATCATGGCAAGACTTTTGGTTCACATTATATTATTCATATTTAAAATGTTAATATTCTGTTGATGAAGTGTTCGTCATGTGGGATTGGAGTTTAGAATCATAGAATTTTTTTTAATTTGAAGTTAACAAACTTTATCGTGAGATACAGTTTACTTTAGAAATAGAGCAAAATAATAGCTTTCTCTTACTAGATGTAGAATTACTAAGAAATGCTAATAATTTTACCATAGAAAGAGTTGTTTATAGAAATTTCTTACTATCTAATAAGAAAATTTCTTTTGAAATCTCATCCTTCTGAAATTTTAAAGCTGCAGCTTATCAATTTTATATTAAGAGAAATTTCATAGCTTGCGTAGAAAACCATATTGCACGTAAATTGATTAATATTAGGGCTACATCAAGAGATAATGGTTGCTCAGCAACTTATTAATAATTAATTTATCAAATTTAGCGCAAAAACAATATTACAAATAGCAAATTTAACCATAAATAATTTAAACTCTACAAATTTCATTATATTCCTGGTCTATTTAAAAGATTAAAATATTGATACACAGAAACTTTCTTTGCCTTACATATTATAGAGTAAGAATATTTCAGCGAAACTCATAAATCCATATACATTTTATTATGTTTTAAGGGGACGAAGGACCCTAAAAACCTTAAAAATCAATTTTTTATTTTTTGTAAATTTCACTTTAAATATTATTCAAGGGTACATTATATGCATTATGGCATGCATTTAACCACAATATATATATATATATATATATATATATATATGTATTTTTTTTAAGAAAAAAATGGAGTTTTCCTACTTAGAAATCTTCGAAATGCCCCCTGTGCGTTCCATATCAATGAAATTCCCCAATATTTTTTATGAAAGTTTGGTTTATATATCTAAATAAAACTGTGCATAGAATTTTATATATTTGAACATAAAGGCAAAAAAGATTTTTTTTTGAAAAATTAAAAAAATAAATTCGGAAAAATTTCGTAAAATTTTGAATTTTTTTTATACTTTTATATTCAAATATATAAAATTCGATGCACAGTTTTATTTATATATATAAACCAAACTTTTATAAAAAATATTGGGGATTTTCATTGACATGGAATGCGCAGGGGACATTTCGAAGATTTCTACGACAATGCGTAAAATGCCATTTTTTTTTCTCAAAAATATTTTTTTTTAATTCGTTTTTTGATAAATGCATGACACAATGCATATAATGTACCCTTGAGTAATATTTAAAGTGAAAGTTACAAAAAAAAAAAAAAAGAAAAGCATTGAAAAAATTTGAAAATTTGAATTTTTTTTTACTTTTATATTCAAATATATAAAATTCGATGCACAGTTTCATATATATATATAAACCAAACTTTTATAAAAAATATTGAGGATTTTCATTGATATGGAACGTGCAGGGAGCATTTCGGAGATTTCTAAGACGCGTAAAATTCCACTTTTTTCTCAAAAATAACATTTATTTATTTATTTTTTTTTTGTAATAAATGCATGCCATAATGCATATAATGTACCTTTGAGTAATATTTAAAGTGAAATTTACAAAAAATAAAAAAATTATTTTTAAGGTATCTCGTCCCCTTAAATAGTGTAAAGTTGATCAAAATACAATGTAAGCGATATTTCCAAAATTTAACGACTTTTCCTTAAATGGCTTGCGTTTATTTATACGCTACCCCAAACTTTAAAGGTATGCGACTCACCTTTAAGTAAAAAAAAAAATTCGCGATCCACCTAATATAAGGGTGTATATCAGTATAGAAATTGCTGTATGGCCTCTATAAGCTATCCACTAACCTATCTTAGGAACAAAGCAAAATTTCGCAAATAATTGTGAATCCCAATGTGTGTAAGTAGAATAATAATTAAAAAAAAAACACACAGACAAAATACAAAGATAATTAAAAATACGTTTAATTATTATCTAAATAATAATATAATAATAAGTTTATAATAAGTGAGATTTCTGTCTTTGGTATTTACCGATGAGGGCATCTATATCAGGATTAAAACTGGTTAATTTTAACCTGAAATCACCTTCTACATGAAGTTTGTTTCTGTGCTTGTTATAAAAAAAAAAAAAAAAAAAAAAAAAAAAAAAGCATGTTTTTACAAGTATGTCGTGTTGTGTTGAATCCCATCAAAGACCTAAAAGCTGATTTAGATACTTCTGGATATTCTGTTCGTATATTCATCTAGAAGGATTTCTCCTTGAAATATTATTTGCTGTTGAAATTGCTATATTTTTTCAAACAGATGAAATAAAAGATATATTTTTGTGGCAAATCTTGACTGTTTCACGTTCCCGCCGCGACCCATAGTTTTGGAACCGCTGCTCTAAGCTGTAAGTACGGGGTGTGTCTATATGAATATCGGGGTTTTAACGCTTGGTAGTATTTATTACATAAAACTTAAAATTATAATTAATACATAAAATGAAAAAGCAAGTCAAACTGTTTTTACCTACAAGCTTACAAGTGTTCAATGTGAACACCTTTCGTCACACAGCACACATCACGTCGGTAGCTGAGTTCTTCCCAGACATTGATTAGCAAGGAAGTTCTGTTCAGACGTTCACCCGATCTGACCCCATGAGATTTCTACCTGTGGATTTCATAAAGGATCGTGTACATGTGCCTCCACTACCAGCTGACCATTGCAGCTGTTGCAACAATGACCCCACAAACACTAATCAACCTTTGGGAAGAACTGAGCTACCGACTTGTTGTGTGCCGTGTGACGAAAGGGCACACAACATTGAACATTTGTAAGCTTTTACGTAAAACAGTTTGAGTTGCTCTTTCATTTTATGTATTAATTATAATTTTAAGTTTTATGTAATAAATACTACCAAGCGAAAAATCCCGATATTGATTTAGAAACACCCCATATAGTATATTCTGAGAAATTCATAAATAAAATTGTTTATTTATGACGTTATATTATAAAAATATCGTTAAGATAAAAAATAACGTTATGATAAAAAACAGATCCTCTTATTTGCTCAATTTATGCAAATCTCACGGCACTGTCTTCTCAAATATCACAAAAGTAGACTAACGTTCATTTTCCCATTTGTTTTTGTTATGTTTCCCCATAGCCCTTCATTGTGTTCTGCACATATTGCATTTCACAATTAAACAATTCTCGTCCGTAAAGAACAATATATTTAAATTATTTTCTGTATATGATCTATAGAATTTATACACACCATGGAATATGAAAAAATTGAATTAAACATAAAACTGCAAACCAATGTTGTAAACGTACTTCCAGCAATAGTCATTCAAAGACTGTATTGTAACCGAATCCTTTTGTGCGTTCCTGAAAATAATCGACAAATACTATGCAATCTGTATTTTAGAGTAAGAATCTTGCAATGAAACTCTGTAATGTATATAAATTTCATTATGCTTGAAATAGTGTAATATCATTAAAATACGCTACAAAAGATTTTCTCCGTTTACCGTTATGCAATTGAATTATTTTGTATGTGCGTTGAAATGAATGATAGATTAAAGCTTTGCACTCCATAGTCATGCTTTAGTGCATCAAGTATATGGATATCAGTTTCATTATGTTTTAAAGAATTTTTCCATCGAGACCATATTGAATGAATCATTTTGAATGACTCTGTAAATGAACTGCAATTGTTACATACTTCATTTTCAGTTCCATATTAAACCCCAAAACACACACACACACACATATATATATATATATATATATTACATCATTTCAAAATGCCAAAACACCATAACTCCAAAAGGAAGGTGTATATCTGCAGAAATTTTTTAACTACAAAATATTTAAAAGAACAAGAAAGACAGGTAAAAAAACAAAAAACAGTCTGTTCTTCATCGGTGGGAGGACAGACAGAAAACTAACTCCACCCCCACTTTTAAAATTTGCAGGTTTCTGAACACATGCTTACCCCGCATTCAATACTGAAAAACTATTGTCATTTTATTAATCAAATTCCATAAAAAAATAAAATAACTCAAATTAAAACTAACAAACATAATGTTAACCATGCAAAAATTATCATACAAAAACAAAAAAGCTTTAATAAAAGGTCTTTTAGAGGAATACTTAAATTACCATTAAAATAAAAACAAAAGAAAATTAACAAAACAAGCATGAATGCAGAATAAACATGCGCCCCTCTAAACCCGCAAAATAAAAATTCTCAAAACATGAATACCTGCATAATGTTTCTCACCCGTCAACAATAAATTTCTGCAGATATACACCTTCCTTTTGGAGTTATGGTGTTTTGGCATTTTGAAATGATGTAATATGTTTCATTGCATTTGATATGTGCTGCTGTAGCGCCATTCATGCGGTAATTTTTCATTAATTTTGAAATAATATATATATATATATATATATACTGCATTGCAGCTCGAGTACGGTTACGTGAGTTAATGTTGGAAAATGGAGAGGACAGTCAGACAGTCAAGAGGACCATCAAACCCATTTCATAAATAAACTTCGTCAATTATGTTAGAAAGTGCTTAAAAGAACACAAAATAAAGTAAAAGATTATTTGTTGCTTCAATATGCCAAGGTAAATCTCAATAACGTATGCTAATAACACAGAAATCAAAATATATTTACGACAATTAGTTCGCGGAAAGACAGAGAGAGGTACAGTGTTTAGAAGTATATAGTGTGGAACTCAACAAGCGAATCCGTATCCAGAAAGTTAAATTTTCACCAGAAGGATGAATACGGATGAATAGAAATGCTACGGATGAATAGAAATCCAGTGTGTTTTTAGATATTTATGAAGCATTTTAAACAAAGGAAAACTTATTTTTGAACGATAACTTTTGCTTAAAACAGAATGGAAAAGATTTATGTTGTAAATACACGATACATTAGAAATGCATGAAAATTAAGACATATATTAGGTCATAAAATGTGAAAAGCCCGTTTTGAAAGCGGTTTTGAAGTAGATTTCGTATGAAATACTACCTATTACATTCTCTCCTATGTTGGAATTTCTGAAAATTTTTTGCAGCATTTGATCTACACCGATCATGACCCTTAGAACCCAAAACCATCTTCAGTAAAAAACTTTATATATCTATCTATCTATATTCAAGTTCATTAATTTGCAAAATCGGATCAAGGGGGTGGAAATGGGGAGAGGATTTGTGAAAACCGAAAAACCCCGATAACTTCTTAATTTTCATACATATCAAATCAGTTTATAGTTATTATTACTTCTACTAAAAGGGCCAAAAATGTAAGTATCATAGATTTTTGATAAAATTAAAAATGGGCTCAAGGGGCGCGAAAAATAGAGTTTTTAGGAGAAAAAAATCTTAACTTCGTCAATTCTTAAGATATAAAATTCACGTAAACTTATTATAAATCTTCTTAATATTATCTACAACTTTTATATTGACAAGTTTTTGATAGGACCAACTCTTACTGCAAAAAACAATCAAAAACGAAAACAAAAAGGGGCGATTGAAGAAGAAAAAATTCATAACTTCGTCAATTAACAAGATATCCAATCCACTTAATTTTTTTGTACATTTTCTCAATATTATCTACAACTTTCATATTGACAAGTTTTTGATAGGATCAACACTTACAGGGAAAAAAATAGGTGTTGACGAAAAAATGATCCTATTAAGGATGTACTCAAATCTAAACGGCTTATTTCCTGACTGATTTTTAAATTCATTTTTGCTCTCAAACGCATCCAATTTGCAGGTTCGATTATTCAGAAACTATGTAATGTGCAGTATTTTTCAATTTTTTGATAGAGGCAGAATATATTTTAAAAAATGCTGTCATAGTGCGCATTTTGAACTGAATTTCACAAAGTGATAGTGCTGGAAACGAAAAAAATTGCCGTACTGAGAAAATAATTGCAAATCAAGTTCTAATTAATTGATCGAAAACTAAATATACACGTCACTTATACACACTCTTATATATATACACACTCTTTAAAAAATCACGTCAGCAAGTTTCATGTTTTTACTTTTAAAAATGAGTTTGAAAATGTGTCTGAAAATTTCGAGTTGTTTGTCGAGGAAAAACATTTTTTTGAATAGCGCCTTAATATAATTCTTATAAAACGAGCTCTTACAGAAAAATTAAATTAAAAATTCGTCAAAAGCGGTCTGATAAAGTTGTTAAACTGTGTCATCTCTAATCTTGATTTTGTTTTTGTTGGCGAAATTAGTACTTAACTTCGAAATCTACCTCCGCCTGTAGGCCGAGCCGGCAGGGATTTTTTTATCTAGAAATTTGGACTTGACAGCAGGAGATTTTGAATAGTAATTTTATTTTATTTTATTTGTAGAAAATATATCTATCTATATACATACATCAACTTATGCACTAAAAATAACTATTTAGACATTCTAGTGAGAATTTTAATTTTCTAAATAATAATAAAAAAAAACTTCTTTCAAATCGGACGTTTTATATTTAATGACCTAATATTTTAAATGCATTTTGCACCCACATATTGCTAGACGTTGCAACTAACGCTTAGTGTTTACACTTTCAAGCAATAAAATTGACGTCAATACCGACTAAGAAAATGTAATTATACGGATACATTCTAAAGGAATGCTGGTTTACGCGGTTTCATAATATATATCTCTAAACACTGTAACAGAGGGAACGATTTTACAAACACTTTTAAACTATGTTGGAATGTATAAATACTCCCAGAAAAATATTGCTAATTAGACGACGAGGAAGAAGTATTAAAATATTTTTTTAGCCTATTGGTGTTTACCTTTATATACCTGTATAGCCGTGGCGAACTTTCCCAAGCAGTTAAAATCCGTGATGTTTATCAAACCAATGCTTCGATTTGAAGCAATTTAATAAAGTAAAAATACAGTGTGTGTAAAAACTATAAGGACAGCAAAAAAATGTAAAAATTTTGATAAATTGAAAAATGCGACAAGTGAAATGGTAATTTAATGTTGATCATAAAGTAGAAATACTAATATAAAAGTCAACAGAATGTATCTGTGTCCTTTTTATTGCGAAAAAATCATAATTATGCCAAAAAACGCTATTTTTGACTGTGTAAAAACTTTAAGGACACCTGTATTTTTTTTTTATAGAAATGGTATATATAATTATTATTAAGGATCGACCGAAACAGGTTTTTAATGACAAAACCGAAACCGAATTTTGGAGATCTTCCTATTTTCGGCCGAAAACGAAAAGGAATATGTCCAAAAATTTTTTAAAGTAATTAAATTGTATGTATTATAGTAATTAATAAACACATAAATATATTATTAATTAATTACACGTACTTATTAAATATGCATACTAATTAATTAATTATGCGTATTTATGAAATATTCATAATTATTAATTAATTATACGTGTGGCCCAAGTCTCTGTACCTTAGATTCAAAACATTTTTTTTCATATAAAATAAAACGTAATTAATTCATCAACTACACAGACAGATTTTCTAATTATACGAATTTCATTTAATAAAAAAATCGTTTAGTTTTATGTATACACACCTCGATTTATCTTTTATAATGATTTCTGTAAATGATCATCTGTTATACTTGAACTTTCTCAAAGAGTATTCGAAACTCTTCTGTGGTTTCAAACTGAAAATTTTCTATTACTGTTCTGTCTGCAGCTTCTAATGAGCCAGTGAAAAAGTTTAGTTATATACATTGCTTGCTTTATAATTGGCATTCAAGTCTTGAGTGAGTCGTGATTGATAATTACAAACAAAGAAGTTCGTAGCAATAAATAGTCTCATTTGAGCCGGCCGTCATAGCTCAAATCGATGAGAAATATTAAAAATTTCCCACGGAAGAAACGAGATTTTCGGAATACTGATATTTTCGGTTGAGTTTCGGTCCAAAATCTGAGTTTCGTTTTCGGCAAAACTCAGATTTTGGATCTAAGTCACAGAGAGAAAATTTGGGCTACACGTATAATTAATTAATAATTATGTATATTTCATAAATACGCATAATTCATGAATTATTATGCATATTTAATAAATACGTATAATTAATTAATAATATATTTATGTATTTATTAATTACTATAATACATACAATTTAATTACTTTAAAAAAGTTTCTGGACATATTCGTTTTCGTTTTCGGCCGAAAATAGGAAGATCTCCAAAATTCGGTTTCGGCATTAAAAACCTGTTTCGATCGATCCTTAATAATTAATAATTATATGTATCATTTCTATAAAAAAAAATACAGATGTCTTTAAAGTTTCTACACAGTCAAAAATAGCGTTTTTTTTGCATAATTATGATTTTTTCGCTATAAAACGGACACAGTTACATTCTGTTGACATTTATATTAGTATTTCTACATTTATATTAATATTTTTAGTATCATAAAATAGAAATATTAGTATTTCTACTTTATGATCAACATTAAATTATCATTTCAATTGTCGCATTTTCAATTTATCAAAATTTTTACAATTTTTTGCTGTCCTTATAGTTTTTACACACACTGTAAGTAAGCATAACTTACCGACTTTTCTTCAACTAGCTTATGTTTATTCATACCATAAGCTATAAAGATATTATGTGCAGATAAATTTAGAAATAAAAGGATATCCTCTTATTTGCTCAAATTATGAAAGTAAAAATAAATTTAAATGCTGAATAAACATGATTTATACCATTAAGATATTTCATGAGAAATGGCTCAGATGTGTAAAATAAAAATGATAAATAATAAGAACATAAACTGTCAGTTTTATTCAATAAATTATCCAGCAATAAAATAGTATTTACTCAAACATAATTCTTAAGCAAATAAATTTTCGTTTAATATTTCAAGATATTTGAGATTATATAATGCATTAGATAAAATACCGAGAGAAGTATATTAATTTAAAATGAATGAAACAGAGAGATTAAATGCAGTGTTTTAATCACTGTATTTTGTTTTTATTATCGAAGCATAATTTAGATCTAAAAATACACAAACAGAAAACCATTGTTTTTCTTTTCTTTTCTCTTTACTGAAAGTAGTTTCAAAATCATGCTTTATTTTATTCATAAATGTATCATTATAACTGTAAATTTGGAATATCTAATTTTATTTAAGCATAAAGAGATGACATTTCTCCTTCTTTGATTATTGTGTTTACTATTAGACTGATTATGTCAGACGGGCGTCTTTTTGCTGCTTTTTTGCTCAAGTAATAGCATTGTAAATGGATAATACTTAAGCAAAAAAGGCGCCCGTGTGAAATTGGTCTTAAGCTACATAGTTCTTTATTGTTTTTAACTGACGAGAAAACCCTGTGTCAATTATGATTAATGTATCGCCTCCATTGGAAGAAATTATTGTTGTAACTATTGCGTTTTTGCATATACGAATGGTGGAAGATCCCTCGAAATTCACTGTTGAAAAAACTTCTTTCATACTTATTATATGTATTGAACCATACTCTACAAAAAGACACAGAACTTATGACATCTTCTATTGAACGAATGTCAAAGTTAGTTGCACCGTTAGTTGAAAATATAGCGATAGATGTGTGTATCTATCGGTGTACAGTTTTTTCGGTGTACAGTATACTACTATGTTACTCCTGTTTCAATCCTTTAGCCCAATGTAGTAAATTCAGTTCTATTTTTAATAATGTGTACTAGAATTTTTTGCAGTAAATTTTTAGTTTTTCTCATATTTTGTTTCAATTTTTGGTGTTTTTTCGCATTTTGCGGCAATTTTCTGACATTCGGGAAAATAATACTGTCTTAATTTTTATGCACAATTAGAACATTTTGACCTTTGCAATTTTTAAAGTTTTGTGAAATTTTGTTGCCAATTTTAGCGTTTTCTCACATTTAGCGACGATTCTTTGACACTCGTTGAATGAATACTATTAAAATTAGTTAATATTGGATAATAAGAATGACTAATTGCTTCCCGTAGCAACATGTATGACAATTCTGAAATTTTGAATTCAGTCTAGGCCGAAAACATTCGAGGTTTGTTTGATTCGATACCGGAGTGGGCATAGCCAGTACGGGTGTACGCTGCCAAAGGCAGCGGGTTTATCCTAGTTTCATTTAATTCCAGATTCATTTATTAAAAAGTCGACCAGCATAATGGGTGAAGCTCTGCTATTATTTAGATAATGGTGAATAATTCAATTATGTTGAGTGCATGTAGATGGTGTTTGGGTATAAAATTATGGCGATATTTTTTAAACAATCCATAAAAAGCTACAATAAACAGTGACAAATACATTAAAGCCCACTGGTCCTGGAATCATTAAATTTGGCGGATAGGGAGCTTTTGTAACACTGGTAACTGCAAAAGAAGTTTATGAGTTTTGAAAATTATTTTAATTAAAGATAAGATCACTGCCGATTATCAGAAGCTCTATTACACGGAAAATTTAGTAAACCAAGGCCCTTTACATATTTCCTCGTCCAACTTTCATCTAAACGTGTAAGCGGATACATATCCAAACGATAGAAGAGAAAAAAAAATTCTGTCGTGTAATCTATTATCGTAAGCTTAAATTTTGCAAATCCAGAAAATTTTAAACCTAGAAACACCTGAATTAGACGAGACTGATATTAAATTAGAGCCTGAATTCAATCAAACATTTTTGCAGATGCAAAACATATGGTATCCAAATAATGCACAGAGTGATTTTAAACATAACCTCAAGTTCTTCTATTTCACTCCGTGAGTTAAAGTTTTTTTTTTTTTTTTTTTTGTTAAAATACAAAAATTTCCACATGGATTTTCCCATCTTCCCTTAAAATACTGATATTTTACCGATCTGAAGTAACACTTAAATGAAATCCTGAAATTTAATCTCCATTTTCGTCAAATTACAGGGGTGTTCCAGCAACTGCGCCGCCAGTCCTTTTTGGTTTTAGAAAAGGGAATTTTTATGTATGTCTTTTTTTTCGCAGATAAGCGAAACCTCGCGAATTCAAATTCAAAATATCCCGAAAATCTCCAATCGAAAGACATAAATTTCGTAAAATAACAGGAAAGATTCTTCAAATCACAGGGGTGTTCCGGCATCTGTGCTGCCAGTACTTTTTAAGCTTTTTCACGAAAGTGTTTTTGGGAGTGTTCTTACAAATCGCGTTGCCTTTATTTATAGTAGTTTTAATTATAGTTTAGTGTTTGCACGCTTAGAAAATGCATCGAATAATTTCATCTCGATTTTCCGACGTAACTATGGACTATAAGTGTTGGAAAAATTGAAAGCTGTTCTATTTTAAAAATATATTTAGTTACTTTAACCACCTTCAACCACAAATAAAATATTATAAGACCATTATTTTCATTGTTTATTTTTTTAAAAATTCTGTTAATAGATAGATACCTGCTGAAACGTTCATAAATAACCGAACATTATTTTGTTTCTTTTAAAACCATTGCATTTTGATATACCTGTAAGTTAAAAAAAAATAAAGAAATAAATGTTCGTTTTGCTTTAAAAATTTTACTGTGATGTTCAATTATTCATTCATAATTAATTTATATTCAGTCAGCGTGCTTAAATTTTAACTTTATTTTACTTTTACCTTACTCTTTCAAATAAAGAAAAAAACTTTTTACATTTATCATTTTAGGAACATTCTTAAAACATCTCAACTCCTCGAATCGTAATAAACATTAAGGGCACGCAATACTGAAATGAAACTTTCCTTCCTTTCACCAGCCTCAAAACATTTTCTAACATCTTAAAATCCATAAGAGCGAATTTTAAAAAGACCAACTTCCTAAGACGCCAGGATAAAAAAAAAATTCCACGTCGTATATTAATGAAGCAAGCTTTAATGACACGTTGAAATCTGGCGTGACTTCAAACTTGAATAATGCAGCTGAACACGAAGCGTTTTTAAGGAATATTTCAACCTTGCTATCGAATTCTAATAATTACTTTCAGATTTCATTTTTCTTGGAGTTGAGTTGAGATATCAGTTCAGGTTGTTCGCCTGGAGGTTTTTGAATTGTGCTGCAATTCCGGTAGTCCATATATGGGTAATTTTTGAGCAACGTTAGAATTTTCTGAGATTCAGTCATTTTCATAAAGGCATTTGCAATTAAATTTGATAAGGTAAAAATTCTAAATCAATAATACCTCTATTAGTCTGAAAGTAAGTTTCTATTAGAATATTTGTGTTTGTGAAGTAAGTGTCTGATTTAAAGTTTAGAGATAATGATTTGTGTTTAACACTTTTTTTAACCAGTCGAAGATTATTTTTGCCTCCTGAATTTTTTTTAAAACGATGGGAATATATCTTTACAAAAATCTGAATGTACTATCTTTTTTCAATTATTATGAATATGTATTTATTATATATTTTTTAGTACAACATTTAATATGATTTATTTTCTCTTCATAAGGAATATTACACCGTAAAAAAAAATCTATAAGGTTACTAAGAATTTTCTCGGAAACTGCGATACCTATAACTTTTCATGTAACTGCAACACAAGAAATTCATGTAACAGATTCATGCTTGCACTGTTAAAATATATAATATATATGTGAGGTTACTAAGAATTTTTTAGGAAACTGGGATGCCTTGAACTTTTTATGTATTAACTGCAACAAAATAATTCATGTAATTATTCAGGGTTACCGATAAAATTTTAGTAAGCACACAGTTTTCTGTAGCTTTAGAATTCTAGTTTTGTAAATTTAGATGTTTTTTCCTTTACAGTGTACTTATGAACTTTTAGTAAACATTCAAATTTCTGAAGCTTTTACAAAAACTAATTTTATAGATTTACAATTTTTAATAGTGTGATTTTTTAAGGTACATATTTTCTTTTAAATTCTTTATTTATCATGATTCTATTATGGTAATTCTTATGATTTTAAAGTCGATTCCGTTCCTAAGCACAATTAATATCCACGTGTGAAATCAAAGAATCAGATTTAAATTTGATTTACTTTCTGGAAAATTCTTCAAATTTTTCTTTTATGTAACATTATAATATGTATTAAAAGCTTTGTATCTTCTCACCAAAGAGTTGTATCTCGTTTTTACTCAGCAGTGCATGTTCCGTTTGTATTCTCACAACTAATTATTTAATTTATTGTTAGGAATGATTAATAAATATATTAAAGAAATGAACAGAAATAAATGAACAAAAATCTGTTGGCCAGGCTGTAACTTGAAATTGTTGCTAGTGACATTAAAATAACAGTAAATAGTTAACTATTTTTCTCTTCATTTGGTGATATTATAACATTTGTATGGTGGTATTGTAACCTATATATCTGCTCACCAAAGAGTTGTATCTTGCTTATACTCAGCAGTGTACGTTCCGTTTGCATTTTCATAACTAATCATTTAATTTATTGTTTTAGATAGAATAATAAAAAGTCCTCTCGGCATGTGCCAGGAGTAAAAGGTAGCTTTCATATTTCTTGGTTTCAAAATTTTGCAAGTTTTACTCGAAGCTAATTTTACTCAAATTTTAAGAAGCTGTAACGGAGCCGATGTCGTAAGGTAGTGTGGTAGCGGGCAACTTCAACGGCCAAGGCTTATTTAAAGTCGAAGAAATATTTTATTGCATTACAAACAATTAAATAATATTTTCTGGATTATATAAGTCTTATTTACAACATTTTTCATATGAGGGTTCGAGTTCAGCTGATAATAATATATTTATAGAATCAAGTCCAGTCCTCGAATAATAGATCGCTTTCAGTGTAGTCAGTCTCTTACTTATCCAATGTCCACTATTTTCGAAGATAGAGCTCGCGATGCTCGACAGGAATGTCGCACTTTTGTAGGTGTTTAACCGAGGTTTAGGAACCTCCGATCTTCAACTCCGTGGTGGAGATATTTTAACAGCCACACCTGGCTTTCACTTTTCTGTGCTTCGGAGTATGCCCCGATGCCGTCGACGCGTGAGAGATTTCCACTCTGCACGACCTGAAACACCTTGAAGTCTCAACTTCAACAGAAGGGATAATTAAGCTCCCGAGAATGCTCTCGCATCCTCTTTTATCAGTTTCGTTTTTCCGTCTAGGACCAAAGCCACTCCCATTAGCCACTCACCATCCGTGGGCCATGATCTCATAGGCCAGCCCTTTCTCTATAGGCTGCCGTCAGGAACTTTCGCGTCCGGTTTTCATCTCTGGTTTCACTTTCTACTTTCCCACGGGAACGAGGCCCTCGTGAACATCAAAAGAATATTTCTCTCGCTAGATAAAAGAGTTCCTTTCACCCTAGTGTCATCTGCGAAGATTGATTGAAATTGAAGTATTTGTTTCATCTCTAGCGACACTTTCTAGGACTCTGAAGAAATTTGGAGGCTAGGTGAAAATACATTAGCTTCCCTATGCTGGCTTTTGCCTTGTAAATTGCGAGTTTCAATGTGAGATATCGTCGAATTCTCACAACACCCCTCCCTCAAATCATATTTCGGCTACCAGACGTAATATGCTGTAAGGGAAATGGTTAGCTCATACATTTCAAGTGGCCCATATTTAATTATATCAATTCCTAAAAAAAAACCTTTTCCTGTATTTTATACTTAGCTTGCAAATGCTGAACACATTTGGTTACGAAATTTCTCTTTAACAGACAAAACACATTTATATTTTACACGATTACATTTACACATAATAAAATGAATATTAATATATACATATAGTCGGGTTTAACGACCGACTTACTCTACTCGGCTCAAGTAATCCACGTGAGGTATATCTTTGCCTGGTCGATGAGTAATTGCATAATGATAAGGCTGCAGTGTCAGTGCCCACCTGAGTAGTCTGGGATTATTGCCTGCATTGTTTTTCAAGAATATTAATGGGTTGTGGTCCGTTTCTATGGAAAACTTTTGCCCATCAATATAGTGCCTAAGCTTCTTTATTGCGAAAATTATAGCGGCACATTCACGCTCGGAGGCACTGTAATTCCGCTCTGGTTCTGTGAATTTTCGGCTAAGAAAAATTATTGGGTGTTCTTCTGAGCCCTTCCTCTGCGCCAAAATAACCCCAATACCCACTTCAGACGCATCAGTTTGTATTACGAATTCGGAATCGTAATCAGGGGCATACAAAATGGGTTCTTCGGTGAGTTTAGTTTTTAAGAGTTTGAACGCTTTTTCCATTTCGTCGCTCCAATCTACTTTTCCCTTTTTGTTTTTTCCTTTTAAAGCGCGCGTGAGTGGTTCTACTATGGTTGCGTAATTTTTTATATATCTCGAATAATATCCCGCCATACCCAAACATCTTCTAATTTCCGTCTTGTTTTTGGGCGCCGGCAACTCCACGATGGCCTTGATTTTCGCCTCCGCCGGTTTGCGTTGACCTTTTCCCACTACGTGCCCTAGATACTTAACAGTTTTTTGCGCAAATTTGCATTTTGCGATTTTGACTTTTAATTTAGCCTCTTTGATTCTGGTTAACACTATCTTTATATGCTCAAGATGGTCCTCCCAGCTTTTCGAAAAGATGGCCATGTCGTCTAGGTATGGTAGACAAAATTCTTCTACCCCACTGAGTAATCTAGCCATAAATTTGGAAAATCGGTATGAAGCGTTGACTAAACCGAAAGGCATTGTCAGGGGTAAATAACTCCCGAAACTAGTCACGAAAGCGGCCAATTTTTGAGCTCTGGGGGTCATCGGAATCTGCCAGTACCCCTTAGTCAAATCCAATACTGTGATATATTGGGCTGCGGCAACTCTTTCAACTCTATCCTCGATATTAGGAAGTGGGAAAAATTCAGCCCTAGTAATTGAGTTCAATTTTCGGTAATCAATGCAAGGTCGGGCTTCTTTACCCGGGGCCTCCACTAAAATCATGGGAGAATTATAATCCGATTCCCCCTCCTTTATGATTTTTAAATCAAGCATACGCTTGATTTCTTTTTTCAAAATTTCATTTTGCCTGACTGATGTTCTATAAGGTCTTATCCTCACTGGTTTGTTTTCGACAAGCTCAATATCATGCTCTGCTAGATCTGTTAGTCCTGGGTCGTTCGAAAAGACTTCCCTATACGTGTTTAATAAATTTTCTAACTCTCCTGTTCAGCCGTGCACCGGACCCTCAAGTCACTTTCCTCCACTACTTGCCTGAAATCATAACTGTTAGAGTCGGCCGAAGGGTAAACTATCTCTAAATCTTGCATCGCGTCTAGGTCGTGAAATTCATGGGTCAAAATGTTGAGTTTCACATAAGGTTTTAATAAATTCACGTGGTAAATTTGGGATTTTTCGCGTCTACCTGGAACATTCACAATATAATTCGTAGCAGAAATTTTAGATTCGATTACGCCTGGCCCAATCCATTTTACCGACATTTTATTTGGTTTACTAGTGGCCAAAACCAGTACCTCATCTCCTGGCTCGAAACTCCTTTCGGTCGCGTTTCTATCGTACCAGAGTTTTCTCTTATCTCTGCTAGTAGTCATGTTTTCGACGGCCAGCTCTTGGCAACGTTTTAACCGATTCATCAGTTTGAAAACGTATTCAGTGACTAATTCATGTTCTTGACTCTCTCCCGTTCATTGTTCAAACAACAATGTTTCCGGCGTTCTCAAATTTCTCCCGAAAGCTAGCTCCGCGGGACTGAATCCCGTCGATTCGTGGGTCACTGTTCTTAAAGCTAACAGTGCATGGGGTAAGTTTGCCTCCCAATCACTCCCATTTTCGACACACATCGCCTTCAATAATCTCTTAACTGACCTGTGAAATCGCTCGATTAAATTCGAGGAAGGGTGACACACGCTCGAATGTCTTAGCCTTACACCGAATTTCTTCAGAAAAGCAGTAGTTAAATTAGAAGTGAAGCTACGCCCCAAATCTGTCTGGATTTCCGACGCGTAACCTACACGGCTGAAAATAGTTGTCAAAGCTTCAATTACCGTTTCCGAAAGCATATCTGCAATTGGAATCGCTTCTGGGTATCGGCTATACACACATATGGCGGTCAACATGTATTTATTTCCCTTTTTGGATTCTGGCAAGGGGCCAACTAAATCAATTGATAGTTTTGAAAATACCTCTGAAATTATCGGTACAAGTGTCAAAGGGGCCTTTTTCTGCTCCCCCGATCTCCCTACGCGCTGACACGCGTCGCATGATTTTACAAAATTTTCAGACTCCCTTATTACATTGGGCCAAAAAAAGTATCTCAACAATTTGTCTTTCGTTTTCTTCTCTCCCAGATGAGCCGAAATGCCCTCATGGCACGCGATTAAAAGACCCTGTCTAAACTTCAGGGGTACGACTAATTGTATCCTTTCATTTCCCCGGTGGTCGTATGTTTTCCGTACTATTACCGAGTCCTTATACTCGTAATGTGACTTCTTTAACTCTGCCCTTTTTCTAACTTCGCTTAAAGGGTCATCCGTTTCTTGTTCCCTTTTAAATTCCTTCTTCCCCACCTGGCTTAATCCTATGCTCAAGTCCTCCACTAGATCGGGTAACAATAAACCCTCTTCGTCTTCCCCCAAATCCCCGTTCATTTCCCTTGAACTGGTTTCGTCGTCTATAGGTTTTTCCCGTGTATCCGCGCCTGTCTCTTTCGACTCGGGACTTCTCTTTTTCGCGTCTTTCCCCTTCGTCGGGTCGGACTTCAATCCTTCTGGTTTCGGTTTCGCCTGACTCCGTGTTATCACGGCGTTTAAATTCTGGGCATTATCGCTCTTAATTTTATCGATCAATTTTTGAGTTTCGTACCCCAGTATGTAATAAGACATGTCTGATTCTGCGTCTGCTACTATGGCCTTTGTTTTTATGCTCCCCAATCCGTCCAATTCTAACGTTACATCAGCCGTCGGCAAACAACGTAAATCGTTCATTAGCGGTTGTCTCACCCACACAAGCATACCATCTAATTGCTCCGGCTTAATGAATCTGCTTGAGACCACATCGGAACAACTCCCACTGTCCCTTAATACAGTGATTTTCTCTCCATTAATTAAGGCATGGCTCAAGTAGGGTTTGAAACCTTCCTCGAGATCAATATTTCCGCTAACGTGATGAACTTTAGCAACGGTTTTTTCGGCCCTTTTGTTTTCAGGACAATTGGCCCTCAAGTGCCCAGTTTTGGAACAAATAAAGCACTTACTCCAATTTTTACGTTCGAAGACTTTTTCCCTTTCTTTATTTGTGTCCCGCTCACGCCAGTTGAGTTTACTTTCGGAACTCCTATCGCGCGATTTATCTTCATACTTAGGCCTTTCAGGTTTCCTATCAAGCGTGGGTCTCGTGTTCCACGTTTTTTTGGACACTCCTTTTATTGCCTCGTATTCGTCTAGTGCCGTAGCGAGCACCAAGGGATCTTTATAATTCGCCCACGAATCAATAAAATGCTCTTTCAAATCGACCGACGCGCGTCGTTTGATCTGATCAGTGATCAACAAGTCTTTTAATTCAGAAAATTGCGTAATCCCCAAACCGTTAATCCATCCTTCAAGAAAACTATTCAATTCGAATATGAGATCTCTCCACGGGTTTCCTGGATTACGCGTATGTTTATTCAATTTTTGACGGTACGCTTCCGCACTCAGCCTGTACCGGGCTAATAAAAGCGATTTAACATGTTCGAAATTGTCAATTTTTTGAGCTGGTTCGCGTAAGATTAATTCTGCAATTTCCACCGGCAATAATGCTAACAAGTGCGTGACGTATTCATCTTGCTCTATTCTGGACCTATTCGCCTGTCGCTCGAACAAATTCAGGAATAATGTTATGTCGGATCGTTCAGGATCGAAACGATGCATAATAGTTTTGAGAGGTAATCTAACGGATCTTTCGGAACCGCTGCTTACCGTAGAATTTCGCCTTTCTGAACTCTGCGTTAATTTTAGTTGTTCTAAAGTAAACGCCCTTTCCTTATCTTTCTCTCTCTCTTCCCTAACTCTATCTTCTCTCTCTCTTTCCTCTCTCTCTCTCTCTTTTTTTCCCCTCTCTTTCTCTTTTTCTGCCGTGATGCGTTCTTCCCTATCCTTCACGATGTACCCTGCCTGTACTAACGTCAGTTCCTCGTCGTATTTTTCTGCTGCTTCAATTTTTTCGATTATCATTGCCATATTGTCTTGTTCATCTATTTCCACCCCCAAAACTTCCGCGAGATTCTGTAAATCCGCTTTCCTGCAGTACTTCAGTGAATTTAACTTCGACATGACTACGGTGTGTTGAAATAATACAAACGGAAACTATTCGTTTTGTTTATCAATTTAGAAGTATATGAACCTTATACCTCACAATAAATATTTTACCCCTAATCACACAATATAAATAAACATTTCAAATGCATAACCAATACGTAAAAATTATTTTATGATTTTTCAAAGGATTTTCAGAATTTCTATATTCTCGTGCCGAACGTAAAGCAAAAACTAAAATTCCAAATTTTAAAGCTTTAGAGTCCCTATACACACAATATGAAAACACTAAGTAATTTTTCAAATACTATAGGCAAACTACATTCCCAGTATTTCTCAAGAACTGAACACTCTCTGCAACCTTTATCAAAATGCATCTATACTGTTTAGGGTAAAAGTTTAATTTACTCTGTTTTTCATTTAGCAATCCAGCATGCATCAAAAATTCTCTTTATACGATCACTCATCAAAATATATTTCTTACGCATTACTCTTACATTATATATTCGTCATATAAGAAAAAAAAATTTTACTGGGAATTTTTTTTTTTTTTTTTTTTGAGTAGTTATGAATTTAGCCTATCTAATCCTTTCTGCATTCCAAATATTACAAATACTGATAAAGATAACATAACATATAAATTTGCATTAAACGTTAGTTTTCAATTAACTACACATTATTGATTTGTCATAATCTTAGTATTTTCATTTACCTCAAAATAAAAAAGTTTCTCATATTTTTATTTAAACAACATTTTAACATCCTATCAGTATGATAAATAATAGTTTAAGAGCCACTCAAAATGAAATGAGCTTACCTGTTGCAGTTGTTGCTTGAAGTATCTTGTCTGGGGAACGGTCCGTTATGGCACTCCGCGGGTGTCGTCCACTGTAGCTCAAGGGCTCGTATCGGGCGTGTTGCGTCCCACTGTTTGTCGTCCAAGGTCCACCTTGCACTGTCTCGAAGCACTGTCTAGTTGATCTAGATGAACTGTCTCATTGCCGTTGTTCTGGATGAACTGTCTTTCGTTCTGGACGAACTGTCTTTTGTTCTGGGTGAACTGTCTTTTGCTCCCGAAGGGCTGTCCTTCTGTCTTCCTCGGAACTGTAGTTTCGATTTTTTCGGCTGCCTCTCGAGTTGTCGTCAGAAACTCCGGGTGTTCGCCGTCTGTTTCCTCCTGGGCTTTCCTCTAATAACAATTATTCTTGCTGAAAATCCCCTAGCTGCCACCAAGTTGTAACGGAGCCGATGTCGTAAGGTGGTGTGGTAGCGGGCAACTTCAACGGCCAAGGCTTATTTAAAGTCGAAGAAATATTTTATTGCATTACAAACAATTAAATAATATTTTCTGGATTATATAAGTCTTATTTACAACATTTTTCATATGAGGGTTCGAGTTCAGCTGATAATAATATATTTATAGAATCAAGTCCAGTCCTCGAATAATAGATCGCTTTCTGCGAAGATTGATTGAAATTGAAGTATTTGTTTCATCTCTAGCGACACTTTCTAGGACTCTGAAGAAATTTGGAGGCTAGGTGAAAATACATTAGCTTCCCTATGCTGGCTTTTGCCTTGTAAATTGAGAGTTTCAATGTGAGATATCGTCGAATTCTCACAACGCTAAAACGCGACGAAAACGATATGAGAATATTCCTCAGTACTGAATTTGAATGAGAATTGCGCCGAATTAGTAATCTATAGACAAGTTGCCATCAGTTATGATTACTTATTTTTGGTCGTCAAATTTAGCGATATTTCGCCAAGTGTCGACGAGCTTGACGAGAATTAGAAGCCAACGGATATTAATAATATTTAAGCATTGCGCGACAGTGCACGGTCCAAATGGCCGCTATTTTGAAACAAGATGGCGGATGACGCTGACCAACGAACCCGGTCGAGACATTCGAGTCGAGTACTATGCTCATACTTAATCTTATCCAAATCGGTTTATAAATACGAGAGTTACAGCATGACAAAAATCAGATTGTTTTAAAATGTCGGCCACTCAAAAAATTCAAATAGCTATATCTCAGTCATTTTTTAGGATAAAGACGAAACAAAACATGCTTCGGAATCTTTGTATTAAGGTCAAACTCTTAAGAAAAGAAAATTTTCCAGTTTTTAATTTATTTGCACCATTTTGAAATTTTTAATTAAAAATTTTTTTAAATGGCCGCCATTTTGAAACGAGAGGGGGGATGAAACTGTCCAACGAACTCGGCCGAGACATTGGTATGTGCTGTGAATACAATTAATTTCATTCAAATCGGTTTATAAATACGAGAGTTATCACATGACAAAAATTAGATGCATATATATATAATATATATTTCATATTATTGATCATTTTCCTTATCTTTCAACGGTACTATTGTACAGAAAGTTTATACGTGGCGTTCGTACTATAACTAGTGTTCAGTGGCGTGGCGTGAAAATTTTCGGTGGTCATCGCAATTATTTAAGTTTGTGGTGAAAAATTATTAACTCTAAAATTCAATGGTTGAATGTTCAAAAAAGAAACTTTAAATCTTACCTTCACTTATATATGAACTCCAAATGTTCTGCTAAAACTGGATCGTAGAGTTTTAAAAGCTTATTAAGAGTTTTAAAATATTGCTTGGTCATCGCCGCATCCAGCGATGACCGGACGCCACGCCACTGCTAGTGTTATAAGTATTCAGATCTTATGTAAACATGCATGAATACAAAATTTATTACGATTGTATATATTAAATTCAGTAATACGCGAAATAATAGGACTCCATCTTAAATAGGGCGTAATCACCATGGCAACTAGAATCATTACCTATCATGGGACATCACTGAATTAATTACGTATGATAGGATTTAATGGAGTGAAGAAAACTTTTATTAATATTTTCTTGAGTTTTGATTCGGTTTTCATAAAATTTGAAATGACTCGACAAAATTCCGCAACGATTATATATATTAAGTTTCGAACCATTCGGTGGGGTAGTTTTAGTGCTGTTAGATGCAGACAGATGGACAGACAGACAAGCCCGACCAGACGACGACTATAGATCCGACGTATTTATATAATTACGAACTCACCTAAAAATTCTTTTCTTAAAGCGAAAAAGTGCCCGTAGCATAGTGGCTGGGCAATTCCTGTGATTTTATGTAAATGCAACTTAGAACAGACATTTCCAGGTAATTTTTATCCTATATTGGTGACGATTTTGTGTTACGGGGTGTAGGGGAGGGGGGCAAATCAAAACAGGCATTTTTGTGAATTAAGGGAAAATATATGCCAATTCGCGGATTTTTTTTTAAAACTGTACTGAGTGTTTGTTCAAGAATGATGGCATGCCGAAGGTGATACATGTGAATTTTTTGTAATGAATTTGTAAGTAACTGTCTAAGATTCGACGAGTCCTTTGAAAAGGTAAAGAATATTTATTTCATCCTAACGATTTCAAGTTATCTGGATACTTTTTTAATGAATTGAAAATTTGTGAAAGGCATAGGAACATAAAGACAAAACTGACACGCCGTTTGACAGGTTATTCTCGAAATAAAATTTTTACAAACCGCAAAAAAACCCATGCAGTTTGAAATAAACACAGAAAAATTAAAATGTCATAATTGTTTCTTGCGTACCTTACACATTGCAGACAATACGATAACAGGACGACTAGGTAATTAAAATCCACCGTTTCTTAAATCGGTCCAGTTTTACAGTATTATTCGCTTTGTGATTAAATTTCGATGTTTTTTAGCAGAGTCCTACTACACCTTCCACTGTTAGAAGGAAATACAGGTTAAATATGTATGTTTATTTATATAACAATGACACGCACACAAAAATATAATTATCACATTGTCTAGACCGTTCCCAATTTATTCTTTAAAATATACACAGTACGTAAACAGGCCGCTTAGGTATTCTACTTCGTTTCTTGAAATCAGCTAATTCAGAGCAGTTTTGCTATATTATATGTTTATAATTACATTTAGATGTTTGAGTTACTTCCTACAATATCTCTAACTTTTATTTTAATAAAATACAGATGTGTGTTAGTTAAGTATTCAGTTATAGCGGCTGTATTCTATAACTAACTAAAATTCTCATAGTGCCTTGATACAATCCAAATTTACGCCTTAACACGAACACGATATATAAACAAGCTTCCTCGATAATCGCTTTCGTTTCTCGAAGTCTGTTAATTAAGTCCAGATAGACTCAATTATCTCTTTTATAACTAAATTTACATGTTGTTCAGCTCCTTCGCACTATATCTTCTACAATTAAATTAAAATGTTCTTCTGCTCCTTTCACTATATCTTCTACAATTAAATTTAAATGTTGTTCAGCTTCTTCCTACCATTATATATTATCGCACTTATTATATATTATTTGTGTGAGTAATTAATAAATTTCACAAATATTACTAACCGAAGATAAAACATCTATAGAACAAGATCTTTTTTTTTCTCCATATAAATAACTAGAGAATACCACTATAGTTTCGTGGACAATTAATTAATTACCGTTTTTTTTCATCCAGTGATTATTTAATTAGAGTACTTAGCCAGACAACGGGAAAACAGATTCTGCAGTTAACTACCATTTAATACAAATCAAGTGACAAAGAGAGCCGATAATTAATTAACTGCTTTCAAAACTATACTTTCGTTTTTTGCTCATTATAGGAGATATAACAAGATATTGGTGCTAGATATAATACATTTTAACTCGTTAATAAAATATACCTAACAAAGATATAGTTACCAAAACATATAAATATATAAGAAACAGGTATAACAAATGGATAAATAATTAATTGCCCCCAAAACTATAGTTTTCTTTACTGGTCGTTGTATGGAGATAAAAAAAAAGATATTCTTTCTAAATATAATACACTTCAACTGGATAATAAAAAATACCTGACTAAGAGAGCCAATAATTAATTAATTGCTATCGAAACTATAGTTCCGTTCTCTGCTCGCTCATTATATGGAGATAAAATAAGATATTGTTCCTCGATATAATATATTTGAACTGGTTAATAAAAAGTACCTGACTAAGAGAGCCAATAATTAATTAATTGCTCTTAAAACTGTTTCGTTCTATCCTCATTATATGGAGATAAAACAAGATATTGTTCCTAGATATAATACATTTGAACGGATTAATAAAAAATACCTGACTAAGAGAGCCAATAATTATTTAATTACTCTTGAAACTATAGTTACGTTCTATGCTTATTATATGGAGATCAAACATGATATTGGTCCTAGATATATTACATTTTAACTCGTTTATAAAACATTCCCGGCAAAGAGAACCGATAATTAATTAATTGCTCTCGAAACTATAATTTCGTTCTTTGTTCATTAAATCGAGATAAAAGAAGATAATGTTCCTAGATATAATACATTTCAACTCGTTAATAAAACATACCTGACAAAGAGAACCGATAATTAATTAATTGCTCTCGAAACTATAGTTTCGTTCTATGCTTATTATATGGAGATAAAACAAGATATTGGTCCTAGATATATTACATTTTAACTCGTTTATAAAACATTCCCGGCAAAGAGAACCGATAATTAATTAATTGCTCTTGAAACTATAATTTCGTTCTATGCTCATTATATGGAGATCAAACAAGATATTGGTCCCAGATATATTACATTTTAACTCGTTTATAAAACATTCCCGGCAAAGAGAACCGATAATTAATTAATTGCTCTCGAAACTATAGTTTCGTTCTATGCTCATTATATGGAGATAAAACAAGATATTGGTCCTAGATATAATACATTTCAACTCGTTAATAAATCATTACTGACAAAGAGAACCGAAAATTAATTAATTGCTCTCGAAACTGCAGTTGCGCTTTCTGTCCATTATATGGAGAACAAAAGAAGACATTGTCCCAGCTATAATACATTTCAACTGGCTAATAAAAAATAATTCCGAAACAGAAACATTTAAATGAAACATGGCAATTAAATTTAACATGGAATTTTAAAAATATGTCCAAAAAGCTACGTATCATAAATTTCCCTTTTCTTTGCAACAATGGAAGTAACCCGATTGCCACTGTTTCTGAAAAAAAAAATTACAGAATTTTTTTTTTATTTAAAAGCATTTAAACTAAAATCTAAAAATTGAAAATTTCATTTTATAAAATATCTAGTGCGGTCTCATCTAAAAATGAACAACTTTTAGTTAAAGAGATAATTATTAAAATTGGTTTATTAGAAAGGTAAGCGCAGATGACGAAAAAAACCGACTTGTGTTTTAAATATATACTTATTAAACATACCTTATTAAACATACTTATTAAACATAAGGATTTTCCTGTATTTTGATAACTGTAACCGAAGCTTCATATTTCTACATTTCAAATATCAACATACCTTATTTAAAATAAATAAACAGCAACAACAAAAAACCAAATAATTAAATTATTTTTATTTCAATATGCTGAAATTCTGTCCTTTAAAAGAACACACCATCATTATAAGAAATTTTCTATTTGTTAACTTTCAAAATTGACAAATAAAAAGCTATATGCAGTCGAACCTCGTTATCCCGAGATTTTAATGTCCAGAAAAAAGTGTCGTCAACAGCGGAGTGTCGCGGTAACCGGAGTTGGAAAAAAATATGTTTATAAAAAGCTGTATTTTTAATAAATTTAGGACAATTTTAAATTCATAACTCATTCTTCTGCAGTTTTAAGCAATAAAACATTATTATTAAACAAAATAAACTCAAAACAAAATTAAAAAGAATAAAAATCAGATTTATGATGCCTTGTTTTTTTTTTTTTTTTTTTTTTATTGTTACATTAAATATTGATGAATTAAGGTTTGCTTATCCCTAGATGTGCTTCATACAGTTCTTTTTTCAATGTTATACAATGGACTGTAATCAATACCCGTTGTTTCAGAAATGAATGTTAGATAATTTCTGATCGTTTCAATGCAATGCAATGCTTCGGTTTTAGTCGGATGAAAAACGTCTTGTAGCCACAAGAAAGCGCCACCCGACCAGAACAAAAAGACCGCGAGTAGACTGGTACGTCTATCTGGCACTTAAGTGGGTCTTTTATAATGTCTGTGGATTTATTTATTCAGATAAAGGATTAAAGTAAAATTTCTCATTTATCCTAATGGGTATTTTAGGCACTTTTGTAAAATTGTTTGTCTGAGGCATTTCTTACCACTTAATTTCCGTGATTATAAGAGGAATTATGAAAAATGGACAATTTTCCTAAACCGTCGGGATTCCTGGAGTTGAAAATTCTTCAACGACGCAAAATCCGGAGTTTATTTACATTAAAACCATATACAGAAAATCGGGGCTTTGGAAAAATGTCGTGATAAGCGGAGTGATGTGAAAACCGGGTGTCGGGAAAGCGAGGTCCGAGTGTATAATCAAAATTTTAAGTGTGCTGTTGAATAAAAAAGTCACAAGTAAATAATAAATTACGAAATGTGCTTGATTTTAGTTGTTACATAAAAATTTAATACGACTTAAGAATCAAAGAATTTCATTTTATACTATAAATGAAAAAATATGGTACATGAGTAATGTCTTTTTTACAGAAATTAAGACATTTGAATGGACAAGCAAATGTAATTTACATTCATGACAAAGTGACTACTCTGTACAACACATCAATATTTATAAAGCGGTATAATCATAGTACTGCCATCTACCGTATAAATGTGTAACTTTAGAATTTGTTGGTATGTATTCGTGATTCTAGCAACGATTTATCACGATATTTTTAGGGTGGTAACCTATGAGGGAATATTTCAGCCAAAAAAACCAGTATCATCTTATAGAAAACTCGGATTTTTATATAAGAATATGTTGGTTTTTTCTGTGACCTCCTTGTATCAAATTTTTAAAGATAAAAATTCATAAGTAAGTATGCATTTGAAATACGAAATAAAATTTTCTTTGCACGTTTTTTCTACTTAAATAAGTACATATTTTGTATATATATATTGCAATCAAAATATTGAATTATTGAATATATCTTTTTTTCTAAATTTAAACATATAATTTTCTGCCTTTAAGAGTATTCACATTACAAAATTCTATATTTATTAAGTAATTTTAATATACGAACAAAATACTTTGCTTTTAAATATTTTTTTTATTTTACAACAAAAAATGCTATTTATTTTTATATATTGCGGTAATTTTGATGTAACACAAGATGTAAAACAAAACCTCTCTTGTAAAAGCCTCTACTAATGAATGGTTGGACTAACGAAGATTTTTCGTTGCTTTTCTTAACCCGGGAGAACTCGCAGCATGAGATTTTCTCTCACAGTCGTTCTGTTTTAAGACTCTTATTTAAATCATTTTTCATTTTAATTAAAATTTCAAAATGTTTTTCAATTATTTTACCTATTTTGTGAATAAAAGTACTAAGCCAACCAAAAAAGTTGATATTATATGAATGTAAAGTAAAAGAAAAGCAACTGGGCATTCATTCTCACTAGCGAGTTGTCCCGGGTTAATCGAATAACGAAGATTATTCGTTGCTTTTCTGATTCTCTAACGAAGATTTTACCGGGTGAGTGAATGAAATAGGCACAGCCTCGTTCCATTTAAATTGGATTGGAAATCATGCTTGGGTTAAAAAAAAAATCGGCTAACGGAAGTGATTCAAGCCGAAATATCATTGTTTCGTTGTTTTGACATCTGCATTATTTACTTGTAGATAATTTTGTAAAGGCAGTATTAAAATTCATTATGGGTAACCCCTTATATATGTAAAGGGTGAGTCCAAAAATCATACAAAAAAATTCTAACAACTAACCTACCACGAAACCTTAGACAGCGAAAACTGAAAATTGCTGTATTAAAAAGCATTTATTATACGTATTTTTAAATAAATAGAACTTAACTTTCAATGAAGTTTCCTTTTACTTTGAGCGCAACTTTTAATTGGAAACCTTTAGCAAATTTAATGTAACTTATTTATTTATACTCAAACAAACTTAAGATGGTTTTAAGGAAAAACCAAATATTCCACATATTTGGGAGGTTTACAGCAAACTATACTCTCTAATATTCCCCCTAAAAACAAATCTAAGTAATTGAAATCGGGTAGTATTATACTGTAAAAAAATATATACGACCAGTTTTTCTGTAGGAATCGGGGAAATATTTGTCCTTATCGTACCGGAAAAATTTCCGACCCAGCTCGGAATAAAATCCGTAAAATCGGAATAAAACCCGTAAAATACCGTTTTATTGACTATTTCCTTTTTTTTTACGGATTTTATTCTGAGCTGAGTCGGAAAATTTTCCGGTACGATAAGTGCAACCTTTTTTCCGATTCCTAGAGAAAAACTGGTCTGATTTTTTTTACAGTTTAGGAGGTCGTTTTTATATGTCAAAATAACATAGCTGATTAGATATTCACCAATCTTGATTAGCCTTAACTTTATGGAATAATGTAAAATCTTTTTGCAAGCTCAAGATAGTTTTTTCATAAAATGTTCACTAACCCTTGACGTAAAGATTTCTATAAAAAGTGCTTTTTATGATATTCTTTGATTTTTTAAAATTCTTTCTTTTATTAAATTAATCTATAATGTTGTTCAAGAATTTTGATTTCATATTGTATATATATAGGTTTTTCATATTGTTTCACTACTAAAACTATAAATTTTAAACTAGTTAAAGAGTTAAAAAATAAATTGAGCACTTACCTAACGTATAATTTAAACAATCATGTTTCGTATTAAATTAAAAATAATCATAATTTGAAATACAACAGGACACTCTAAGCATTAACCATCTGTACCTAAAGCATCGTTCGCAAAGATTCTATCCTTAACGATTATAATAAGGCATTAAATTTTATTTCACTAAATATATGCATTATTTGACAGTAAATATTTCATAGAATATTTCGTTTACAGTAGCTGTCCAATAACCTCACCTGTAGCTGACAGATTTTCCGGAAAATAGTTTAAGAAAAAAAGGCTTGATAAGAGTTGCTGACGTTGGGAAAAATTTTAAATTCATCTCGCTTATAAAGTTTTTTCGATTTTCGGGATGAACAGACTTTTATAGACACGTGCAATACATTGAAACATCATGATAAAAAAATTTTTTATAAAAATATTTTTCAAATTCCAGTAAAATATGATATGAAATATACTATATATATATTTTCTTGTCACCTATAGAATAATATATACAGGGTTAGCATAAATGAATGACCGGATTTTAAAATTTTATATTTTCAAAACTATTACACATATTATAATAAGAGATATGGCTCACCGCAAGAAAAGACTTTTATAGGCATGTGCAATACATTGAAACATGATTTCATAAAAATATTTTTTAAATTCCAGTAAAATGTGATAGAAAATTTGAAACATATGTTTTTTCTGGCCACCTATGGAAAATGATATACAGGGTTAGCATAAATGTGTGACCGGATTTTAAAATTTTATATTTTCAAAACTACTGCACATATTATAATAAGTGATATCGCTCACACCCAAGAAAATACTTTTATAGGCATGTGCAATACATTGAAACATCATTTCATAAAAATATTTTTCAAATTCTAGTAAAATATGATATAAAATATGAAATATATTTTTTTTCTTGCCACATATGGAAAATTATATGCAGGTTTAGCATGAATGAGTGACCGGATTTTCAAATTTTATATATTCACAACTATTGCACATATTATAATAAGTGATATCGCTCACCCGCAAGAAAGGACTTTTATAGGCATGTGCAACACATTGAAACATTATTTCATAAAAATATTTTTCAAATTATAGAAAATATGATATAAAATATATTTTTTCCTTGCCACCTATGAAAAATTATATACAGGGTTAGCATAAATGAATGACCGGATTTTAAAATTTTATATTTAACTATTGCACATATTATAAAAAGTGATATCGCTCACCCGCAAGAAAAGACTTTCATGAGCATGTGCAATACATTGAAACATCATTTCATAAAAATATTTTTCAAATTCCAGCAAAATATGATATAAAATATGAAATATATTTTTTTTCTTGCCACCTATGGAAAATTATATACAGTTTTAGCATAAATCAGTGACAGGATTTTAAAATTTTATATTTTTAAAACTATTGCACATATTATAATAAGTGATATCGCTCATCCGCAAGAAAAGACTTTTACAGGCATGTACAACACATTGAAACATTATTTCATAAAAATATTTTTCAAATTCCAGTAAAGTATGATATAAAATACGAAATATATTTTTTTTCTTGCCACCTATGGAAAATTATATACAGGGTTAGCATAAATGAGTGACTGGATTTTGAAATTTTATAATTTCTAAACTATTGCACATATTATAAGTGATATCGCTCACTCGCAAGAAAGAACATTTATAGGCATGTGCAATACATTAAAACATCATTTCATAAAAATATTTTTTCAAATTCCAGTAAAATATGATATAAAATACAATATATAATTTTTCTCGTCACCTATGGAACATTATATACAGGCTTAGCATAAATGAGTGACCGGATTTAAAAATTTTATAATTTCAAAACTACTGCATGTATTATAAGTGATATCGCTCACCCGCAAGAAAAGTCTTTTATAGGCATATTTACTACATTGAAATACCATTTCATAAAAATATTTTTCAAAGTCCAGTAAAATATGATATAAAATATAATATATATATTTGTTCTTCTTACCCATGGAAAATTATATACAGGGTTAGCACAAATGAAAGACCGGATTTAAAAATTTTATATTTTCAAAACTACTGCACATATTATAATAAGTGATATCACTCACCCGCAAGAAAAGTCTTTTATAGGCATGTTTACTACATTGAAATATCATTTCATAAAAATATTTTTCAAATTCCAGTAAAATATGATATAAAATATAATATATATATATTTTCTTCTCTCCCATGGAAAATTACATACAGCCTTAGCATAAATGTGTGAACGGATTTTAAAATTTTATATTTTTGAAACTATAATAAATGATATCTCTCACCCGCAAGAAAAGTGACACATATCGATAAAATTAATTTCACAGGAAAGGCAAAAGAAGGCACTTGTTTTTATTGTAAAATGAAAGTATACCTCTTAGCTCTGCATGCAGCAGTAAAAAAGTGCAAAAAAGAATAAAACCCATAAGAATGAAGATGTGGATGATGTTTGGAGGGTTGAGTAATTTATCTCCCCACACAATTTGCCTCCATTTTATGGCCACAAATGGACACATAGCGTAATAAAGCTATTTCCCGGATAACTGCACTTATGAAACTTTTATTGTTGCACAAGCCGCACATTATAACAAACCCAATAGTAAAATAAAATGCGAAATGAATTTTTGCGAGTTGTGACACTTTTCTTTCGGGTGAGCGATATATGAAAATAAAAGATTTAAGGGTTTTTTTTCCGTCGTTCAACTCTTGATTGCATGCGCGGGCAACGATGATTTACCGTTATTCATATAGCTACCAAGATCCCTGGATCTTACGCCATGGGATTTCTTTTTGTGGGGTACATCAAAGATCTTGTTTATGAACCACCATTGCCAAAAACATTAAAGAACGCGCCATTGCTGCATTAACCATCATTGACAGTGTAAAACTGCAAACGAACTTGATTGCAGATTAGATATTTGTCGTCTTATAAAAGGTTCAGACATCGAACATTTGTAACTAAAAAAAAATGAAATGTTTTTCTGCATTCTCATATAGTACTTATTAAAAAAGACCAGTGACGTAGTGGTCAGAGCATCTGACTGCTAGTGGAGCTGCTGCAGGTCGAGAGTTCAACTGCCGGGGTTCATAAAATGAGTACCAAGCTTTCTTGGGAGCTAAACACCGAGGGTTCCGCGTTAGGCCTGGCCGGGACATATGCTGTATAACACTTCCCAGGATCAAGAAAGCAAGAATGGGCACTATACTATCTTTTCAAAATAATTAATTAACTTTTATCACAAATAGATGATGAAGAGGTAACACTAATATATATAAACATTTAATAAACACTTAACAGACCCAAACACTTCACTATACGTACGACATCACACGACAGAACAGAATATATTTACTTTACCAGTTTCATGAAATTAGAAGAGAATGTAGGTGCTGCCATCTATACCTAATAAATGGAAACATAAAATATGACAGCTCTCCCCCCCCTTAATATGTCAGTGTATCAGGAGCTCTTCTGTACCTACCAGATCTTCTCAGTACCTGTGGAGAAGAAGAACAATTAGTTTTTAAAAGTTCAACGGTATCAACTATTGAAGTGAACAGAAGGTTTTGGAAGTATTGACTCAGAGTCAGTTGATTTAGGACTTGAAGAATCAGGATCATAAAAGTCTGTTGGTGTTCGGGTATTTGGATCATGAGAGTCAATTGGTTGCAGATCTGTGATACTAGGCTGTATTCATGGAGAATCACCTTGTTTCACCATTGCATTTTCACTTCTGAAATTTACTATGTCACTTTCTTCAGAATTTGGATCATTAACTAAAGAAATTTCTGAACCTACAATACTTATTTGATCAACATCCCTTTTCCAAATATTTGAACCAACTTGAATTCTATAATATAATTTCCTTCTCTTACGACCAATTTCTCAAATTTTGCTCTATTCGACCAATTTTCCACTTGGATTTTGGAGTATAATTTTTTACAGCTACTTTCTGGTTAATTTCAAATTCTTTTTAACTTTAGATTTTTTCGCATCTTGTTTATCATGAACAAAATTTGTAACATTTGGTACTATCAAATCTATTTTTGATCTTATATAACGTTTTATAAATAAAGATGTAGCACTCTAACATGACAGGCACTATAAGTCCTGATCCTTCATGGATCATATAGAAAAAGATTTAGTTTAGTTTTTATACTTATACAATGTGTGTAATAGTTTTGAAAATATAAAATTTTAAAATCAGGTCATTCATTTACGCTAACCCCGCACATTGTTCTTATTGTTGCAGTTTATTATTAAAAATACGCACTTTCTCAAAATAATATCTAAGCACGCAATTTTTTTTTACTGCAGGTCTCTGTTTTGCATAGCAGTTTAATTAAAAATATAGTTAGGTATTAAAACTTGAAAGAAGAATAAATTATGCTGTAAAAAATGATCGAAAAGCTTTTTAATACCAAAAAGACTTTTAAAATTTAAATTTATAAATACCGACGATTCTGGAAATATTTCCTTTATTTCCAGCAATCTTCGAAAGAGGAACATTCAGTAAATTTGGCAGCCAATAGCAGCACTGACAACTACTACACATTAAATGTAGAAATGGTGGATCGGTGTGATTGTACTACAAACTACAGTTTGTCAATATGAAATTACACTTTTAGTAAACACTTGTTTTTTTTTTAACCAAGAGCTGCTCTTTTCAAAACACTTTATAAGAATAGTCTGTACATTTTATATAAATTCCCCATCATATATTCAGTGAAAATTTAAAATGTTTATTGTGAATATAGAGCAGACTTTTATATACTCCGTGAAACGTTTCTGATAAAAAAAAATTAATTGATATTTTGGCCAAAAATTTTCTCTGGTGAAATGATTTTGCTCTATGTTAAATAAAAAAATTACTCTTTCATTCGTTTAGATTATATTTTAATAAATAAATTTGAGCTAATTTATTTTTTGCAATGGAGATATGAATGTTTGTGTAAACTAGGTATTTTAATATTTTTATTGATATTTCAGTCTAAAGTTTTATTACTTGATGTATGTTAAATAAAAAATGCAGTATTTCAATTACAAGATTTTAAAAATTTAAATTAATTTTTGTAAAGAAGATATGTCAGTTTATGTTATAGAGTAAGTTTTGTGGTTTTATATGCTGTTTCTTTCGTTCAGCTATTAAAGTGTCGTCTCCAAAAAATAACGTTCCGTTGTATAAGCGCACCATAAATCAAAGCAGATGTATCAATGTACTGTTAAATACTCTACAGCAATTTTTTAGACTTCTAAACATTGCACATTTTCACTTTTTATACCTACGTATTGGGAAAAAAAGTACTTTCAAATGCAGTTTGTTTGAAAATTGCATCTCAATTATTATTTTTTTTTTTGAGATATTAATTTTTTTTATAGTTTATAAAGAATTTTTTAATGTTGTCAACTGAAGCATACTCCCTTTCTGTAGAAAGTAAAGTAAAAAAGTATTTGGAAAGTAGTAATTATATCTTTTTTCACCATTTATCTATATCAACTGAAAAAAAAATTAATTAAAATACGTGTATTTTGAAAAATAAAATAAAAATGAATGATTTATGATAAAACAAGGAGCTATTATAAACTATATTTAATTTTAAGAATCTATATTAATATTACAAACAAATGACCGCACATGAATCAATAGATGGCCAAGATTTATGTCGAATTTCTTGAATGACGACATCTCTTTTTGGATTTGTGTTATTTACGATGGTGACGTCCTATGCATACTTTAGAGTAGATTATTAAAGGTACATACCGGGTGTCCCAAAAATTACTGATGGGTTTTAAAATTCAATAACTTGCAAACGGTGGCATATATTAAAAAATTCTTGCAGGAGTGTTATATAAAATGTCAGGAGTTTTTTTAATGCGATTCTCAGTTTTAGTTACAAATAGCATCGATTGATGGCGTTGAAAGCAATAACCGCTAAATCCAGGCTTCATTTTTTGGTATCTATCTTCTTCCATGCGAAAGAAGGAGATTAAATTGCATTGAATGGATTTCGAAGTACCAAAAATCCGGTCTGGACTGAGCACCTACTTATCTCAGCGCCATCTATTGTTTGAAATTCAAACTAAATTCACAGTAAAAAAACTCCTGACATCATACATAACCCTCTTGCAAGAATTTTTTAAATATCTGTCACCATTTGCAAGTTATTGAATTTTAAAATCCTTCAGTCTTTTTTGAGGCACCCGGTATATGATAAGACAAATTTAAACACACATTTAATTCAATAACCCAACAGTAGTGAAAAATTAGCCTGAGACCGATTCCTCGCAATGGCTAATTTTTTACTCCTGTTGGGTTATTGTATTAATTGTGTGTTCATGTCTGTCTTATTATATATGTACAATCTTCGAAAAAAGTAAACATCCCCTACTAACTCCTCAACAAATTATCATAGAAGAAAGTTACTAGTACCGAACGATTGAAAATAAAATCTACTTTTAAATGACGTATATAAACTTTGCTTAGGGGACCATCTACATATTAAAACGAACCATGGCTTTGTTTTTTTCAATAGCATGAAACAATTTTGACAGCATAAATGAACTCTACACCCTTCAATTTGTCTAAAAACAAATTTTTATGCAATTCGCACCATAAGTTTCCGAGAAATTAATTATTTTAAAACAAGCGTATTTTAAGGGCTGTATCCAAATTGAAGTCCTGTACTCGATTATTAACCGAGAGAGCTCCCTTCTTGATCAAGGCACCTTAAGCAGTCAATTAAGCCTCTTACACTACAGGATAGCATAAGAAATTTCAAAATATTTAGTCACTTCTATCATAGACGGTCACTTAAACCATCATTTTGCCGTTTTTTAAGCATAATTTGAAAACTACTTGGAAGAAAAATGTGAAATTTTGGATTTCCATAAAGCAGGACTTAATAAATCTGAATACATAAAAAAAATTGTAGGTTGCAATTCATAATTTTTTTAAATATTAATTTCATAATTAATAATTCATATTAGAAAATTATAAAAATTGCAAATTCTACGTATTTATGTTTGGGTGTATTAGTATTATTGCTATACAAAAAATTAAAACATTAGAATCACAATTTCAGAAGTTATAAATAAAAATATGAAAATGTAATTTAACATTAGAAGCTCTAAATTTTCAATGTTTATAATTCTAAAAGTTATCACTCAAATGACTTGAAACTTCGTGTCTAGGCATAGTTTGAACCAAAGATTTGAAATATCTCGTTAAAATTGGGTATTGCCATTGAAAAAAAATGAAGTTTGAATTCGTTTTAATATGTAAATGGAAGAAAAGAGAAGATTTTATAAGAAAGATTTAATATACGAAGTATATTTTAATATACTAAGAAAATTTTATATACGTCATTTAGAAGTAGACTCTATTTCCAATCGTTCGGTATCAGTAACTTACTTCTACGATAATTTGTTGAGGAGTCGGAGTAGTGGGTGTTTACTTTTTTTTTCCCCACGACTGTACCTTTAATAATTAAATAAATACATTCAGACGTTAATTTATGTGTGCTTTATTATACATTGTGGATCGGTGGAACATTAAAATTATTCATCGCCTTTTCCGTTATCGCATGCGGTGCGGTTGACGGTTGATGACTTTCCCCAACATTGTTTATTAGTGAGAAATTGCCGGGCTAGGATATCGGCCAGGGCAGCTTAGTGGTGGTAAAGCAAAAACACGGTACGCTGTGGACATAGGGTGAATCCTGGCCCCAGCTAATTGTTCACTCCTGTTGGGTTATTGTATTAATTGTGTGTTCAAGTCTGTCTTATTATACATGTACCTTTAATAATTAAATAAATACATTCAGATGTTAATTTATGTGTGCTTTAATTTACAGTAGATGTTGTTTTAGACTAGGACGTAAATGTGGAATTATTCCTTCGGATGCGAATGACGTCATTTTATATAAAATAAAAGCGTGTGTTTTAAGTCTTAAAACTGAAATATGTTTTGTAATATCTACATTTATGTGCATGGATATTTGTTTTCATCGGAGGTGACACTAAATTCTGAAAAGGGAGAATTCCTGTTTTCCAGTTTCTTCAAACTTCTCGTCCTGATGCAGGAAATTGTAATGTGTGATGCTTTAATTAATGTGCGTTCAGAAATAAAAGATATTTTTATATTATCTGAATTTAAATTCTTCTGCTTTGAATGCTTGCATGTGCAAACATGACAGCTTATAATTAGAAATGTCTTATGCTTGAAGTTTTTATTAAAACTTTTAAAGTGAAGTTTAACTAAGATTTTAAGAAAAAAAAAAATTAGAATTTGTATTTTGGTCAGAACTTTCGTTCCGTGTTGGTATGTAAAACAGAAAATGCAAGATTTCAATTGCGAGATAATAATTAATTTGAACTAATATTTATAAAGAATACATGCTATTTTTTGCTATATACAGGGTGTCCCAGGATTATTTGGGAGAAACTTTAATGGGAGGTAGGGGACATCACAAATATTCAGATTTGCATAGCACCCAATGGTTGGAAATGCTTTCGCAATGCGATAGTGACGGCACAAAACGCAAGAAAGAAAGTACACGAACAAGGAGAGAAAACATTTTTATTATTCTTAGTGCTGCAGAAAAGCCGAGACAATGCTGGAAAGCGCTAAGGAACTTGTTGCACGCAACGTAGAAGCTGCTGAGGAAGTCCGGGACACTCGAGGAATTTTCAAGAACATTAGATCTTCCATGCGCCGGAGATGCGCTTCCTTGCATCATGGCTCGGGGTCGTAATTTCGAACATCTACTTTGATGACAATCGTTGTCTCTTTAATTTTCTTTTTTCTTAGTTTTTGTTGTACTAAGGATAATAAACATGTTTTCTCCTCTTATTCGTATCCATCTTTCTTGTATTTTTTGTCGTCACTACTGCGCCAGGAAGGCGTTTCCGACCATGGGTTGTTATGAAATCTGAATCCTTGTGATGTCCTCTACCTCCCCTTAAAGTTTGTCCCAATGATTCTGAGACACCTTGTATATATATATATATATATATATAATCACTATAAACCAATGCAATTTATCATCAACAATTGTGAATATACAAATTATAAATGATTTTTGATGCAAATTAAAAGTGGTGTATTAACCTTCATAAAATCCTTTGAAACATATCATCATAACAAGTGAGACAAGGTCTTGAAAATATAGGAAAAATGGAAATATTTGTGAAAACAAGGCAGCATCCTGGTGCCCAAATTATTTTGAGTTCCACAAATAACATGTACGGTTTTATCCTTGCATAAGCCATAACAGGATTTAAAAAATGTAAAATTTGGGCTTACCGTACACATATATATTTGTTAAAACTTATCTTTCTGGTGTGGAATTTTAATACTTATTACTTTAATTAATATGTTTCAGTAGAAAAGTTTTTTTTTTTTTTTATAGTATCAGAATTTAGATTCTTCTGCTTTGAATGTTTTCATTATTTTTACTGACAACAGATGACACGTTATACTTGCACATTTCCTTATGCTGGAAATCTTAATTAAAGCGTGAAGTAAAATTTTAAGTAAGCTTACAAGAAAAAATATTAAACTCGTATTTTAATATAGAGTTTCGTTCCATGATATGTTATATGTTATGGTACATGGTATGTTGTATAAAAAATGCAATATTTCACTGTAAGGCAATAACTGATTTGAATCAATTCTTATAAAGAATATATGCCAGTTTATTTTATAGAGAAAGTTTTATATTTATATTGTTAAAACATATTTTTCTCATAAGTAAAATTTTAATGTTTGATGATTTAATTAGTGTGTTTGCGAAAAAAAATATTAATTTTTGTATTATGTGAATTTAGCTTATTCTGTTGGAATATTTTTATATTTTTGGTGACTGAACATGACGCCTTAAAATTACATATTTACTTATGCTTGAACTTTGCATTAGTATTTTCAATGGTTGGCAAACTTTCATTAGGTTTTCAAAATTAACCGGACCACCTCTTTCAAAATTTACGAGCAGCAAAGGGGCCTTTTTATTAAAAAAAAAACTTTATTTATACTTAGAAATATATTATTTTCTGAGACTTCGTTTTCCATAATTTCCCTCTTGCAAATCGTTTTTGAAAATATGACAAAATTTTCTGTAATGTGGAGAACAACGTTACATTAAAATTTTGTAAACGTTTTTCGTACGTCTGTAGAATTTTCTGAAATTTTTCTAGTCTTTTGAAGCAAGGGACGGGAAAAGGAAGGGGAGAGATAAAATTTAGAAGAATTGCTGCTATCTATGTCATTTTTAATGTGTTTTTTTTTCAAAACAGTTTTTAAATGAAAATATTGAATATAAAAGAAATATATATCCAGTTAATATCAAAATTTAAAAAATATTTAAAAAAATTGCAAATTTTCTTTTAGCTATTTTTTAACAAAGTATCGTTCATAAGCTAACAAATGGCAGAAAGTGAAAAGAATTTCTAAATATGATAAAATGTAAAACAATATTCAAAGCTAATATAACAAATGTGCGACTTTTCTTTTATTTTCTTTACCAATTTTGCAAAATAGACATTACAAACAACTTCATCAAATAAATGAATTTTGAAACTTAAAATTACACTATGTGCAAATTACTTAAAAGATGAAAAAATATTTAAATTAAATTACTTTAATGTCCTTAGTACTTTCAACTATTTACATAGCCTTCGTCAGAGAATACAAAAATACAAGCGTCTAATTTTTGTTTCTACATGAAAATATTTTTAACAATCGATAAAGATGTCGAATTAAAACAATGAAAAGAAATACAATTGAAGTTAGCGTCAGCTAAATTTATTTATCTTTACTTAAATAAATAATTATTTTGGCCATAGGCCGTTAATTCCTGCATACGTTCAGACTGGAATCTCTATTTATGCTCTTAAAATCTAAAATGTAAATTTTTGTTTAAAAAATGTCTCTGTTTCAACAACACGTTCAAAGTATGTAAACATGAAGCATGTAGTTACCGAACTAGTTAGAAAACAAGCTAGCTAAATGCATACTGCTTGTTAGACATGCATACAACTTCTACGATTGAAACATTTTCCTACATTTTCATATATATATATATATATATATATATATATATATATATATTCAAATATATATTCTAATGTGCATGAAAATGTTTCGGCTTGTCAAAGTATCACATTGAAAATAAATTCCATTCAAATTAACCTCAGTTAATTCAATTTATCTTTTACATAAATAAAAAAAATCTTCATAGTCCAATTCAATGATAGGTGAGACTGGAATCTTTAATTTTTTACTTTATTAAATGGGTTAATTAGTTTTTTTGGTTTAAAATTTTGCTTAAAAACTAAGATTCTATTATAACCACACGTTCAAAGTGCATAAGCACATTGTATACAGTTAACTAATTAGTTAAAAACAAGCTAGTTAAGTATGCACATATAGTTAGACATATAATTAAACGGAAGACACGTTGAAGAAATATAATATTAAGAAATTTGTGAATGAATAAATATAAATAAGTGTTAATGTCATTATAATGATTAATAATGAAGTTAAGCATTAATTTGCAAAAAATAATAATTGATTTAATAATGCCTGTATACTTTAAGGCTTTTATAACGGAAACGAAAGGATATTCAAAAATAGAAAAGAGAAAACAAACGTATTTTTTGAGTTAGAAACCAGAATTAAACCAAACACCATTCTTCTTAAGAAAAAAAATATTGTAACATAAGGTAATTTTTCAGTTTTAGCTTTTTTTTAATGTTACGATAAATAATCTGACTAAGTATAAATAAACTATTTTTAAAATTCAATTTATTGAATTTCAAATATTTAAAGAATAAATTCAAATACAAGCTATTGATTTCAGTTTTTAAAAACACAAAATAAATAAATAAATAACATAAAAAAGGGGGAAAGAAATTATGCATATTAAAATTAATATAACTGACAAAAATGAACATACCTATTAACTAAGACAAAGGTAAAGTAATGACCAGTGCCTTCTTAAAATACATATTCTAAGCATTTACAAAAACTTAATAAATAGTTGTTTTACGCATGTCTCTATTCCGAAATTTCGTATACAGATTCTTAAATGTGGATAATCTCTCTTCCCAAAACCAACCAAAGAAATATTAATTTTTTTACGCTTTTGGTAGAAAATATGATACAAGTGTCTTTTCTGAAAAATAGCATCAATTTTTAATTATCGAACTCTAGGAAAGGGGAGAGCTCTGCCTCGGTGATGTTCGCCAAACCTCGAAAACATGCTTTAGGTGCCACTATAAAATACAAATAAATAATACGTGAAAATTGATTAATTTCTATTAGTAAAAAAAAAAATATTTTATATTATTGATTTTCTCTTTTTTAAATTCACTTATCAAATGCGCATATCAACGTTCTTTCAATAACTAGTACGGCTGGCGGAGGTAATTTCTTTTAGTGTAGAAATAAAAAACAGGGAATTTGACGCCATAGCGATACAATAAAAATGAAACATTTTATTTTCATGAATTGAAATGATCTTTTGCTTTGAGAATGAGTTCCTTTTCACCGCTCGAATCATCCAGCATTCTGAAATTACGGCAGCATGTGCCCCAATCATTTAAAATGCTTGCGCGTTATGAATTGAATATAATTTTACTTGTAAATTCGACGTTATTTTCAACGGTGGAGGCTGGATTCTCATTAATGAATACAGCAAATATCTTAAAATTAATGTTATACATAGAGTATTTTAAAGAAATTTTCTTTTTAACTCTTTATCTACCGACGGTACACATAAGTGCCATTAAATAAACTTGTTATAAAATTCATTTAACGTCGATTACTAGAAATACAATTTAGATTGAGTTATAGATGCATTACTTTATCTTGTTCCAAAAGCATTATTGGTAACACAAAACAATTTTTTTTTTTTTTTAAAGATGATTTCTTTTGGATTTGCATCTTTTCAGCTTTCTTGGCGTTGGTGGTGGTGGTGTGTGTGTTTGTGTGTGTGTGTGGGGGGGGGGTATATTTTAAATTCGGAAGTATTTCTATATTTTTATTGTAAGAACATTATATTTGTACATTTTCTAATTCTACAAAATACTAAGAAAAATATTTAAAATAAAAGATTTGAGTGGGTTATAAATATTGTACAAAATCCCTATAAATTCAAATTTAATTAATCCTTCTAAAATCCTTCTAAAATTTATTGAAAGATTGTGAAAATCTTCTAATTTAGTTTCAAAAATTCACGAAAAATGCTTTAGAAGATAAAATTTTCATAAATTCATAATTCAGTACATAAAGGGTTAAATCAAATTCATGTTTCATCCTTTAAATTCTTAAATTTGCGTACAGATACTTAAATATGCATAATAAATAAAATTTCGTATAGTTTTTAGGCGCTTTATATCCTTCTATATATATAAAAAAATGCTTTGATTTGGAAATGGACCAATGAAAACCTGCGTAGATATTCCCGGTAGATCGGCATCCAACTTGATGCTTAAGCATGGCATTTCTTCGTTAATATTAAAAAATAGAGAAATGTTTGATAAACACGCTGATGCAGACAGTTTTCAAATCGAAGAATTATTTTAAGAGATATTTTGCTAAAGTTGGACAAAATCGTTCCATTAAAAAGTTTTATTGGAGCAAAAACTATACATGAGAATTTAATCATTTTTAGGTCATTTTATACGTTAAAAGTTCTCGGTGTGCAGATTGATTTTATTTTTCTTATTTGACTCATTTTTGAGGTTTTATTTCTATTTTAAATTCAAATTTTCTGCATTTCGAGAGATATTTTTTACTTATTTTAGAAAATGTTATTAATTTAAACTGTTGCCAACTGTATAAACAGCGCAAACAATAATGTTTGCTCCAAATAAAAAAATTATTTACACGTGACTATTATAAACAGAAAAAAAACTTTAAAATTAGAATTAAATGATTACATGTTAAAAGCAGGAAAATTACGTCATAAGAATCATATTTACACTTGAATTTTAAAAGAGAAACAAAATGTTAAAATAAAAAAATCATTATTATGCGTTAAAACTTGTAAATGGAGGAAATTACGTCATATTTAAAATGGCCAAAAAAATATGGCAAAACAATTTAAATTAAAAAATATATTTGCACGAGACATTTTTTGATATTTTGTGATGATCTTTTCAACTATTATCGTGAATTCGAAGACAGCGCAAATAATATTTCTTTTTAACAACAAAAGTATTTTCACGTGAATATTAATAAGAGCAATAAAACTGTGGTGTAAATTGCGTCAGATTTAAAACGATACATTTAAAATGAATTATTTAAAAGAACTATCTTATAGCGCTGTTAAAAAATACCGGGAGGCAATGACACTGTTTACTTAATTCATTTTACATTAGCTTATTTTCAAATGCTTAACTAATTTTTTTAATTAAATACGAAAACAGCCATTGTATATCTTAACAGCAGCAGATTTGGTCTTAAAAATCCCCAATCTAAGGAAAACTAATGGAAAGCCGTTTACAGAGAGATCTGTACTGATTTTTTTTTCTTTTAATTCAATATTTTTAAAGCCGATCAAATTAGCGTGCTTTTTGGATTTTGGTGTGCCTGAACGGGGGTTGGCGAGCGTAGCTCGTAGGGGGCAGAGCCCCCTAGTATATATAAAAGAAAATAATGTGATACTCTCGTATTTTATGACAGGATATGTCTTTTTCTAAATAATTTCATTCCTCAAAGAAGAGTTCTAGTGTCTATCCAATTCATGTAAATGTTTCTTGGAAACATAAAATCATTTACCCATTTTAAAATTAATTCCGAAATTACGGCAGCATGTAACGCGATCATTTAACTTGTTTGAGCGTTATTATTTGAAAACAATATTCCTTGTAAATTTCTAGTTATTTTCACTGGTGGATGCCCGATTCTGATTGGATGATTGTTTGTCAAATAGATTAAAATAAGATCAAATAGATTGAAATAAATAGAGAGAACCAATTAGCGAAATTTTATCTGTGAAATGAAATCAATGCTTCGTTCTTCAAATTCTTAAATTTGGATATAGATATAGAGACTGAAATATGCATAATAAATAACATTTCCTGTGATTTTTGGCAGATTTATAAATATAAATCAGAAGACTATCATACACGCGAATTTTATTAAAAGAAGCATGTTTTTATCCAATTTAGATCAATCATTCTTAAAAACACACAATCATATGCTCTTCTTAAAATTAAATTTGAACATATAAAAACAGAAGTTTATTGTCAGTATTTTCTTATTTATTGGAACGAAAAAAATCTTAGTACTTTTGCGTTTTTCGAAGAACTTTTAATTAGATTGTCTCTAGAGTGAGAGACATAAAATGTCTCGCATCACCAGCTTTGCTAATTAAAATACCTACGAATAAACATATTTCTTTCATATGTGAAGAAAAAATTTGTGTGCATGGTTCTGTGGCAGATCATTAGGTTATTGGGTAGAATTTACGAGCATGTGTAAATTACAGACGTAATTATCGCGGAAAAAATAATTATGTGTGAGAAAACTTTTATCATCATTAAAGTAATAACATCTTTCACGCATATTTTAATTATTTAAAATTATTGAGCTTGTTAAAGTTGTGTTTCATCGACGTTTATTATCCAATCTACTTCGAATTTCAAATGGTAGATTTTAAAAAGTTATAAAAATGTATTTAAAAAACAACGAAAAAATAAATATTAGTTTTAATAAAATTAAATAATAATAATAATAATAACATTGTTACTTTACGAAGTTAGACGGCTAAAATAAATAAATAAAGCAAATGTAATAAAGCAAAATATAATGTAAAAAGCTTTTTAAATAAAGCAAATGTAGACCATAAGGCTAATGTCAGACGAACGTCTTTTTACATGCTTTTCCCCAACATATAACCCATACACAATGCCGCTGGCATTGTGTAGGAATGATATGTAGGGAAAAAAGCGTGCAAAAAGACGTTCGTCGGATATTAGCCTAAATGTATTTCGGAAGTTGAAGGATATTTCATTTTTTTCTAATAATAATAATAATAATAATAAATAAATAAATAAATAAAATAAATAAAGATTTACAAAAATGATCATGAAGTAAGTTTTAATAAATGGTTTAGTATCGTTGTAATAAATACTTTGTCATCATTGTACTACATGCTTTGCATCGCGTTATCATATTTATTATGAATTTAATAATTGCCTAAAGTAGAAATTACGATACAGCATACTTTAATTAGTTTCTTGCCCCATTTCATTCAAAGTGCTTGACAATAATTCGCAGTTGATTCTCTTTATGAGGTATTTCCAAAGCTGTTTGTGTTTTTGTTAACTGAAGGTAACCAGTAATGAGTCTCCGGTACATTAATCTTTAACGGATTTTCCTTTGTCCCTAGCTTTCACATAATGTTTATTATAATAATGATAATAGTGTGATAAAACATTATTATACAGACGTATGATGCAAATACTAACAGCACTATTATGTGTTCTAGCACATCATCGAAATTACAAGTAGTTTCGCACTGTGGACGCGAGGAATTTGCAGTCATGCCATTTGTATGATAACATTTGATTTATTATATAGGATGTATTGTTGTATATATCACATTGTAATTAAAATATTTCTTTAAAATTAATATGGAATAAATTGCGAAAAAGCAGGTTACCACTTTAGATTGCTACAGAAACGTTAAATGCAATCGGTCAATTTAATGCTAATTGATTTTAGGAAAAAACACGTTTTCTCGCATGACGGCAATAGCTTTAGGGACACTAGGCGTAATCTAGGGATACTTTTACAATAGGTACTTAACCACTTGCCTGCGGAATATATTTAAGAAAAACGTGCCAAAAATTGAAAATTTTTAATTCTCTTTAATTTTGTTCTGAACAGCAAAACTGTAAAAATCGGACACATGGCGCGAAAAGGGTGAACATTTCGCGGGAAAGTATCGCCATTGGGAAAATGATAAATTACATATTATGGATTGGGCGAACTGAGTTCGGGCTTCACGGAATTGAAACACCAATTTTTCTCTTGGCCGAACTCGGATCGGACATTCCAAAATTGGCGCATTTACGTTGCCCGAACTGAGTTCGGGTGTCACAGGCAAGGGCAGATCGGGCGGCGGGTTCACGGACTATCATCTCATCAAGTTGACGGCTGGAATTCCAGGGTCAGACAGAGCTCTATTCGATATAAAAATGCAACTGGTCTGAAATCATATCTTGGTGGAAACCATCCGAAAATCCGACTTTAGTTCTTAATTGGTAGGTTTATTATTGTGTTTTCCTGCACTACCCAAAGATATGAAATCATGGAGGACTGGGAGCAGAAAAACACAATGGTAGATGAGTTGCATTTAATTCTTGGCGGACCAGTGGCATTTTAATATGCTAATTGAGTTTTAACTAATCTTGGAATTTCAGCCGCCAACTCAATGAGGTGATTGTTTGTGTAGCCGCCTGCCTCCCGGTCTACTATACAATGGCCCAATAGAAAAGAAGAATTTTTTTTCCTGAACTATTTTTCATCGGTGATATTCGAAAATTATATAATTTATAATGGTAACTTTACTTGCTGGTAATGATGCATGTTACAATTATATTTACAATTATGTTAATATTGCATCGATGCATTTAAAAGAAAGTCCTATCTAGTGAACGGAACACATATTATTATTTATAAGGATTTATGGGAATTATAGCTAGGCGTTTATAAAAACATTCTAATATCGCACAGGGTGATATTTGGAATACTTTTTTGTAGTAGTTATAAAAATGGAATATGGAAGGCAAATAAATTTAAAGGGCATTTTATACTGTTACTATATTTCATAAATAATTCATTTTTTTCAGATTATGATATTTTTAAAAAAAGTGAGGCCAGAAATCGGCATTTGTGTATATGAATGGAAATTAGCTGTTTAAACAGAAATCAGAAATGTAAGTTTTGTAATCAGTAGCTACAGACATTGTTCGAGACACTAAATACAAATGATCCATTTTTCTCCACATCTGTGAGTTGAGTAAAACTGGTTACAAAAATGGCATTATTATCTCTGTCTTCGTAGTGAGTAGACACTGTGAACGGTTGATCATTGATAAGGATCTTCGTCTGATTCTGAGGATGTCTCCAATAATCGTCGATATTTCATCTATTTTTTGCCTTCTTTCCAATAGCTCCCTCCTTAGGCATGTTTTTGCATGTTTGGGGGATAAATTTTTTTTTGCAACCTTAGTCTTTTTCTTTTTAGCAAGATATTTACCTTTATATGGTTTTACTTTATATGGAATACTTGTCTGAATCGTTGCTGAATAAGTTGGACGTCCTCTTTTGTTCACTTGAACGTGTTTCTCCTTCATATGTGGCAAAAGGCTAATATCCATAGAAAAAACATTGCTACCATTTGGTGACGCAAGGGGATACACAGCTGGACTGTTTTCGATTAAACTTGTCACTTTTGTTTATAGGTGGTTCGAGATCACTAGATACAGGCTGAGGCTCAGGTTGTTCCTGCTTAATTTGACTTATTTCAGCTGGATGACTCGTCACTGATGGGCAGACAAAGTCTTCTGTACGTTCTTTTTGTAAGAAGTCTCAGCAGAGTCAACCACAGCGAATTCGTAGTCTCAGAATATGTTTCTATTCAAAGGGAAAATACATTCATAAAAAAAGTTTTAGAAATTCCTTCACAAATAAAAAAGTTGACAATTAGACCCTTAAATAAAATATTTTGCGTAATATCGCACTGTAAGACTACAGTAGGGATGTGATATTAGGAAAAAACGAACTTTGCAATAGCCCGACTCTACCGTGAAACTAAGAATAGAAAGAGACTTACAGCTATATCTAGTTAAACTACATGATTTTGTGGTTGTATTTACGTTACAATAATTAAAAACAGCACTTACTTTGAAAATGCTTTTTCACTGTATCAGGAAGTTGGCAAAAAACTTTTGGTTTGCACAAAACGTAAAAAAGTAACAGAGACTAAACACAACTGCGTATTTAACGAAGGCGCTCATAGGACTGATGCCTTGCCGCTAGATACTAGTTAAGTCAATTTTGACCAGTCGATAGCACGTACTTGACAAGATCATGAGGGGGGGGGAAGTGCGATATAAGGAAATGATGCGATATTAGGGACATTTATCTACTCTTTATACATATAATAGATAATTTAGAGCAGATATATCGCTCAATATCATTTGAAGTACTATAATTTTGTATCACATGTAACGCTACTCTGGGTATTTTCATGTGTTTTTTGTCGTTGTCGTACGTCAGGACAGATTGCCAATGGACGTCAATGTCACATACAAGACCAGTGAAAATATTTTAGATAACTGCGATGATAGGATAGAAAAGCAATTTTCCGATGCTTGAATTAGGAAAAAACATGCCTGAGGTAATTTCAAATAACAAAACAGTATATTTTAAAGTTTCGTTTCAGCCTCTGTTTTAATACATTAAGTTCAACCTACAACATCAGTCTTTATAGCAAACATTTGTGCAATCTGTAAATTATTAATGTGGGCTAAATTACATCAAGCAGGACGAAGTAAAGGAGATTGGTGTAAAGATAAAAAACGTTTAATAAAACTTTCTTCAAGTTTAATTAAATTTCATTAAACTATTTTAAATGAATCACATTTGAAAACATGCTGTTGGTTAAATTGGATGACGGATAACTAGTTGAAATATACGAATACAGTAACATTATAATTTTCGTTTTGTTCTAAAATATTTTGCACTTTAAAATCTCCTAAATACATTAACCTGAGATTCATATAACTAGTGACTTATAACTTTTGGGGGTAGAGGGAGATTATTTGATGTACACAGAAGACCGTATATCTTGTTACCTGCTCTGTAAATACACACACATCTGACATCTAAAATAGTAAAATTCGAACGAATAAATTTAATAATTCTCGATAGGAAAGAGATAAAATTGAGACCGGACAAGTATATTGATGAATAACATGTACTCTGTCTTAAGTTATAAATTGCAGTCAAATAACTTTTACACAACATTTATTGACATCATTGTAATTAAGTTCTATGATTGCATAAATATCAATTACATTTTAAAACAGAAGTTATGTAAATTCTGTAACAAATGTCTGATTTAGTCACACAACAAAAAGTATAATTATGATTCTCTTTATGTTGTTAAATATTTTTGTTCTAAAAAAATAATTGAAGTAACCAGCAATTGAAATACTCAGTGCTAATTTCTTTGAAAGGGACCATTTTTAAATCAGACCTTCTGCCTGGAAAGCACCTTACCAGATAACAGAGGAAAAAGCAAGGAAGAAACAATCATTTTCTACTTTTTTCAGTTTGGCTATTCTCAATCCTTTTTATAGAGATTATTGAATAACATTTTATTTTATCTCCAGTCAAAGTCGCAGCAAATGTTGGATGGTATCTCAACACCAACTGACAATTCTAACTAAAGATTCTGATCAAAGAGCGTTTTTAGAATCATTGTCTTACGATAAATCTAGTTTGTTAATATTTTTTCTCATCTGTCTTTTTGCTGATAAGCCAAATTGGTAAGGTTCGTCAAAAGTCAGAGAGAAACCTTTATTCACCATTACCCGGATTGGACCTCAATCGAGATCATATGTACAATGAACTTAAGGATGAATGTAATTTGGATATTCGACTTTGATTTTCACCCTTAACCGGCAGCTAAACAAGATGATGAATAAAAGCGTTAGTCCACTAAAATGCAAATGACAATTATATGTATTTTTTTCATAAAAAGTTTATTTATTTCAGTGTAATGAAATAAATAAATGAAACTGTTACAGAAATTCTTGAACAAATGTTAATGTAATCTTAAAATGATAAATGAATTCTCTAGTACAGAGAAGGTGTACCTATGGTCAGCGACATAATATTTTCGACACGGTTCTTATTAAGGTTTTAAATCAAAATACATTGAAATTGCACAATATACACGAATTAGACTATCTAGACTTTCGTGAATTCAATTACTCTAAAAATTATCGAAATTGAAATGCAGCACGATGAATTTCAATCTAGTACAATATGGACTCAAACATTCAACAAATTTCTCGACTATCGGAAACAAATGATTGTTGAGCATAATAAGCAAAACATGCCGACGGTAAAATTTTGGCTTCGAATTTAAGTTTCGTACAAAAGCTGTTCACAGGTTTTGCGATTTTTTTCTATACCTATGCTTATGAGTAATCGTTTTTACAAACGAATAACATAACTTATAATATAAAGAAAACTCAAGTTTTGGCTTTTCAGATAACTTCATTTTAGACTGCATTCTGTAAAAAATTACTAAGTATGATCCTGATAAATGTTTGGAGAAACCGCAGGTTATTATTATTATTATTATTGTTGTTGTTGTTGCTGTTGTTACTGTTATTATTTTCTAAATTATTATACTTATATGTATGTTAAAAATATTTTTAGTCCTACTGTTAAAATTTCAGGTAATTTGTATTCAATATTGTTTGATCGATTTTTTATCGATGTTATTTGACTGAGTTAATAGGTCACGATTGCGTAAAGTAGTTTTTGCAAATATTTGGTACGCATTTGGGAATAAGGTTGACCATCACTGCCCTAGTACAAATTATTTTTTAAATCATTGGTTATAATTCACCAAAATGTTGCTTCAATATTTTATTTACAAGTAATGCTTCTAATAGTCAATATTGGTTCAAATAGGGCTTCTTTACACTGGAAATATTTTCATTGTAATGCCTCATATATAGATATAAGAATCTGCCATTGGTACCGGTATTACAGGTACATCTGCTTTATACTGAAAATATTGCAATGGAATAGAAAGATATTGCATACCATGACGGAATCGATTTTTTCAAAATCCAAACACTAAAACGATGGGACAATATTTCAAGACCTTTTGGTCACAATACAGCCAAAAAAACAATTTTTTTGCCCAATACATTTTTTACCACTGTCGTATGTCATATGCACGGTATTTGTCCGTCACACAAATAATTCTTTGCAATCTGTTTAATTTACCACGAGAAAATTGCAATTTCCCGCGCATCAAACAACAATGTAATACAAACATTTTTAAAAATATCAATTTTCACGGGCACCGTAAAAATTTATCGCATTCCGGTTTCTTTGAAAGAACCTAATTGCATCATAGAAAAGTGTACTTATAGTAAGAACATTGAAAGCATCGAAATTCGAGAAAACATAGCTTCGATGTTAGCTAATTATAGTAGCTCTTAACAATTGGAATATTTTAAAAAGAATTGTACGGGATGTCATATTTTGTTTTCGAAGCAAGTAATTAGGACATTTGTGAAAGATATGAGGATTTCGTGAACAGCAAATTTGCCAAGAATATAAATAAGGAGGGAGAAAAATAATTACTTCATAAAGAATGACATTCATGAAGAAGTGGAAAAAGGAACTTCCGTCGTTGTTACAAAAAAGAATTAGTGTTGACTTTGTATAATATTTATCAATTTATGTAACGTTTTCTATTTTAATATTATTAGTAAAATTCGTACAAAGTCCTTGTTAAGAATCTGGATCTCTTTTAAGGGTAGGTTTGCTATATTTAGTCAAATAAACATGTACTTTGGGAATTGATCAAATGGATCTTTTTGAGAATCATTATTGCAATGAAGCGGAAATAATTGTATGACATTTTGGGTACGATAGAGCGAACACCAAGACTTTTTGCTCAATACAGTTTTGCTACTATGGTCTGTCAAATGTGCGGTATTTGTCTGTCATATTACATTTTTCTTTGCAACTTCTTTAATTTACCAAGAGGAAATAGCAATTTATCAAACATCAAATAATAATGTAATGTAAACATTTTTTAAAATAACAATTTTGACGGAAACCGTAAAGTTTATCCCATTCCGGTTTCTGTAAAAGAAGCTAATTGGATGCTAGAAAAGGCTTCTTATAATAATAACTTTGAAAGCATTCAATTTCGAGAAAAAATAGATTCTCTGTTAGCTAATTATGTCTGTTAACAATTGGAATATTTTAAAAAGAACTGTACGGGATTTCATATTTTGTTTTCGAAGCAAGTAATTAGGACATTTGTGAAAGATATGATGATTTCGTGAGTGACTAATTTACCTAGAATATAAATAAAGAGGGAGAAAAATAATTACTTCATAAAGAATGATATTCACGAAGAAGTGGAAAAAAGGAAATTTTGTCGTTGCTACAAAAGAGAATTAACTTTAGCTTTGTAAAATATTTATCAATTTATGTAAGGTTTGCTATTTTAATATTATTTCTAAAATTCCTGTACATAATTCTTGTTAAGAATATGATTTCCTTTTAAAGTTAGATTTGCCACATTTAACCAAACAAAACATGTGTTTTGGGAATTATTTTCTCGAACTAGGCTAAAGTATTTATTCACGATTTTTTTGAACTATATTTATCAACGATTAGACAAGATACTAGGCTTTTTATAATCGATAATATTTGAAACCTTTTTTTTTCATATGATAGAGAGTATGTCTAAGGATTGCAAACTTGGAGATACGATTTCCACAGAACTATTTTTGGTCGATGGTCTATTCTTTACACGAAGATGGGTAATTTTTTGTAACTTATACAACTAAACTTTATTACTTTTATTATTTATTGATGGGAAAAGGAAATTCTGTCGTTGTTACAAAAGAGAATTAACGTTGATATTGTAAAATATTTACCAATTTAATTAATATTTTCTATCTTAATATTATTTGTGAAAATCGTACATAGTTTTTGTTAAGAATATGGGTCCCTTTTAAGAGGAAGTTTGCTACATTTGATCAAAGAAACATGTACTTTGAGAATTGATCAAATGGACTTTTGGGAGAACCAATATTGCAATGAAATGTACATATATTGCATGCCATGACTGAACCGAATTTGTCAAAATGCAAATTCTCTAATGATGGAGCAATATTTCATGACCTTTTGGCCACGATACAGCCAATACAAACAATTTTTGCCTAATACCGTTTTGCTACTAAGGTTTGCCGTACATTTGGCATTTGTTCGTTATCCTACATGATTATTTGCAACTTGTTTAGCTTACCAAGATGAAATAGTAATTTACGAAACATCAAATAACTATGTAATGTAAACATTTTTAAAAATATCAATTTTGACGAACACCGTAAAAATTTATCTCGTTCCGGTTTCTAAGAAAGAACCTAATTGCATCATAGAAAAGGCTTCTTATAATAAGAACTTTGAAAGCATTCAATTCCGGTGAAACATAGCTTCCCCGTTAGCTAATTATAGCTCTTAACAATTGGAATATTTTAAAAAGAATTGTACGGGAATTCATATCTTGTTTTTGCAGTAAGTAATTAGGACATTTGAGAAAGATATGTTGATTTCGTGAACAACTAATTTGCCAAGGGTATAAATGAGGAGGGGGGGGGGTAATAATTACTTCATAAAGAATGATATTCACGAACAAGTGGAAAAAGAAACTTTCGTCGTTGTTACAAAAGAGACGTAGCGTTGACTTTGCAAATTCCATAGTAGATTATTACCATTATTACCATAGTAGAGAGCTATCACAATACAAACATTTTTGCATTATATGTTATTCAAGTTATTAAAAACATGACACATTATTTTTTCATTCAAAAAATTCCTCATATTGTTTGTATGTATTTACATAAAAATGTTTATAAAATATATTCAGTTACTTTTCATAAAAAACATATAATCCAGCAGCTAAAAAGTATACTATATATCAGTATTACCTAGTATCTGGCTTATTATGTACAATGTAGCGTCTATACTGCCCAGTTAAATTCCAAAAAACGTTTTCGCCCTTTCATCGGAGGTTTCCTTAGTTTAAAATGATGATGTTTTGGCTTAATTGTAGTTCGGCATGAGATCTTATAGCTTTCCTTTTTTTTCCCTCTCCTCTCTTCACTTTTTCTCTTTCTTTTAGTATCATTCGCCAGCGGCTGTCGATAGCGCAATGTGCGATGTTGTTGCATATATTTTCACTTCCTAAGTTCATTTCTATACCTTCCCCTATTAATGTGTTGTGGATGTTTTCGTAATTGGCTATTTTTTTCTATTTTAATTAACTTTGGTTTCAAGTTTCCCTTTTGAAACCATTTAGTATATTGAGAGCGCGGGCCATTAATACACTACTAATATAACTATATCCTACTAATATAACTATAACCGGGGAATATTCACTCCTCCGGAATAAATAGTCAATCCTTTTAATTTAGAATGTAGAATAGATATGTGGACATCAGAAATAATACACGTGTTGCTGAATTCGATCGACAAATTCAGAGGGGTGGTAGAGGATGAAAAATTTCCATAGAACATGGGGTTGCAAAGCACATATTTTATTACAAATACAGGGCTTTTCGCCCTAACTGAACTCTGTTACACGGTAATAATTTTAATAAAAATAAAAATATATATGAAGGAAAATGTACAAATATGTACCTTGCTTTGATATTCCGATTTGATATTCCACAACTTTGCGTGATAACTTCACGAAAAGTTGTGGAAAGACAGTGTGCTCACACAACCGATGATACCATATGAAATGGTACTCGCAGTCCAAGATGTGTAGTGCATACTGCTGGCCCGTACATTGGGAACTACTACCGCTTTTTTCTTTATGTTATCACATTTGGAACAAAGACGCGCATGTTTATTAAAATTTCATTGTAATATACTTCAATTTTCTGAAATTTATTACCGTCAACCGATATTGAGTTACGGCATTTTTGATTAAATAGCTGATTTGTGACCGAATGTTCTATGGTAATTTTCCATCCGCTTTATAGATACTATCACCTATCTAAATTTGTCCGTCGAATTCGGCAACATCCTGAATATGATTTTCATATATAAACTCATATATATGTAAGTCTAAATGCCTATTTTAATGTTAAATAAAATTCTATATCTACACCATTTCTAAAATTTTATTTGTGTAAAAAGGCCTTGAACACAAAGCAGTAACCAAATCCATAACTGCAATATCTGTAAAACTAAAAATATCTATAATATGTGCCAGTGCTCTACACACAGGATGTAATTTGAAATAGAAACTAGGGGGTGTAGAGGAGTAGAATGATGAAAACATGACATTTTATTAGACTGAACAAGATCACTATAATGTTTCAGCGATTCGAAAAAATAATGATAACAATTACAACTCTTAAAGATTAACAATTTTAACGTTAAAATAATGCTTTATTTTTTTAACGTTAATATTGTTAATCTTTAAGAGACAGTTTATCTAAAAATTGGACGAAAATCGATGCAGTTTTTAAATTATTGAATGAAGGCCTGTTTAATTGTGAATATTTTAATCTCATTTTGACCCATACGGCAATTATATCGCCAGATATTTTAAATTTTGTTAATACACCTAGTGCAATTACCTACACAAATTAAACTTTTTCTCCATGCTCATATTTTCTTCACTTTCATGTTTTCAAAATACTAAGGCTTTTCTTACATTTGAGATAGATATTGAAACTTTTCTGTTCCTGTTCTTTATCATCATCATCATCATAATAATCATCAACCGTTTTCAATCCACTGCTGGATGCAGGTCTCCTCCAGATTTTTCCAATGTTTCCTGTCTAGTGCTTTAGTCATCCAATTTACACCGGCTACTTTTCTTATTTCATCACTCCATCTTACTTGAGGTCGTCTTCTAGTCGTTTAACATCTGTGGGATACCACTGTAGGGTGTTTATGCTCCATTTTTATATATGTGATAAATCTGCGCATGGAATTAGCCTTTAAGATTTTTGTCATTAAAAGATATAAAACATTGCATTGGATTTCACCGTTTTATACTAAAAAATTATATTAAACATAATATTAGGTATATCTAAAATCTATGCTCAAACGTGTGTAATACACATTTGGAAATCTTAAAATAGAAAATTTGGCAAAAATATTGATATTTAAAAAAGTAGTGAGGATATTCAAATATTCTTTTAATTTTAATTAAATGTGTAGATAATTTTTCTTTTCAAAATGTACTTTTAGTTGAACATTAAAATGCAGGAATTTCGCTATTTGAACCATATTTTTTAAAATAAACAAAATTTCTGAAAAGGTAAACTGGTTCGTTAAATACTACCAATCACTGTTAGTGTTGTAGTCTCGACTAATTATATCTCCATTACAGAGCACTAAATATATTTTCATTAATAAATCATGATTCTTTTAAAATTACATTGCCAATTTTACAATTCTATAAAGCGCTATACAGTTTCTAAAACTCCTTTTGTTTGAAAGCATTTTCAAAGCAACACGTTAAGGAACTCCATGAAGTCGTGCATGACTTGTACTTTGTTAACAATTACTTAAGAGTAAAGTTTTCACAAACACCTCCAGCAACGATTCTATATTTGAATGGGCCGCTATCAATAGATCAACAGAACTTAAAATAACAGAGCGTCTTAAATCTATCAGAATTAAACTTATTAAGTTCTTAAATAATTGCAATCAATGATTCGTAGTATTTTCCCGTGATAAAAAAAAAAAAATGTACTTTTTTTATACAAAGCTTGTCTGAAATACATTTATTAAAAATTAAAAATAATCTGAAATTAAAATCACTCTACGTGGAATTACTATCTCCTCATAACGTCATCTTCGCAAAGTCAGGCTTTGTCTCTCTATAGATACAACATCAAATAAAAAGTGAAGTCTTTACAGTCATACCATCCTAACCACATAGGACTGAAAACTCCGATTTAAAAAAATATTTACTCAGATATTAGAATACATCATTTTAAGTATGTAAAAAAAGATAACATAATATATATCTATATTTTTTAAAAGGTTTTTTTTTTTTACATCTGTAATAAACATAAAATTACACACTGCTGATAAATATTGTGGATTTTCTAGTACAAAATTCTAAAGTATACGAACTTAACGTTGCAAAAAATCTATTTGTAGACGTCTCCAATTTTTTTATTTTTACTAAATTTACGAAGTTTATTTTAGCAATAACGATGCAAAACTCCTTAAATGCTAAATAAAACTTTGACATGAAACGCTAACTCAGTATTACTGTCTATTGAGAATTCAATGATCAATTTATCAGGTTGTAACGAAAGTTTCCCGCCACAGCTAATACGGTTTGTGAAAACAGTTAGCGTTGACGTGTTTACTCATATTTTGTCAAACGATTTTTGGAATTTGAAAGAAAGAGACTTGCTTTATAATCCTGTGCTGTGAAACTTGTAAAAAATATCGTTATCATTAAGTACAAGGTGTCTGAAATGGAACTATCACGCTACCAGATTAGAACCATCATTTACATCCAGTTCTGTTGCAAAAAGTCAGCTACAGAATGTTTGTAAAAAGCCAGCTACAGAATTTCACCGAATAAAGTGTACAGCTTTACGTACTTGTGTTGTATCATATCACACTGTGAAGGTTTGACGGAATGCAGGTTATATATAAAATTACAGTTAATTATTTATATTACAATTAGTATTATGCAATGGGGTTTTGGCGGAAAACTTTTGTTACAACCTAATATATTAGCTGCTGCGATGGGAAATAGCAGCAATATATAAAATGCTCTTTTAAAGCCCACTGTATAAGCAACATTGACTTTTAGGTATGTTGTAGATGTTAGGCGTAATTTACTTATTTTTAAGAAATTTTCATTTTAAAATATGTTATTTGTACACAGCACGCGCCCCCTCCCCCCATTTTTTTGTATATCATTAATAGCTTAGTTCTAGTCAAAATTTTTCATTGTACACTTTCTTTATTTTTAAGAGTTCAGTTTAAAGTCAGTTGTGTTTTCTAAAATTAATAAAAATAAATAAATAAATAAAAGTAATTTAATAAATTAAGCACCCTTTCTTTTTATTAATTTCTCGTACTTAAATTATGTTACAACATGTAAATGTTGTTATTCAAAAACATTCCTCTATTTTTCTGTAAATAAAACCTTTTCTTTTGGGATACTCTCTCACAAAAAAAAAAAATCTCCCTTTTCTCTCTTTTACTAGCAAACGTGGGGTAAATGGTCAGCTGTGTTCAGAAATAATTGGGACCACACACGTTTACATTTTAAACACAGGATTATTGTGTGGGAATGCTATTTTTCTCATAGCATACCAGCCCCTTTTACAATGCAGTTTTATGACTTTGTTTACGAAAAACAAATTTTTAAGCAGGTGCAAGTATTGCCTGGGCTTCTGAGATTTGAGTTCACGTGATCTCCCCGTGGTTAGAGGGACATAGCAACGAGATGTTCTTGGCATTAGGTAGGGAAATTGACCAATGAAAACAGTTTTCGCCTCCACCCTTTATTGCTTCCTGGGAAGTAACGCGGGAAGAATTGAGGGGACGCGAGAAGCGAGCGCGTGGTTTGTTGGACGTGTAGCGTTTTTTTTAGAGGGGTCCTGAGTGCAGTAAGATGTGAAACAACATAAAATTTTGAGGGGCCAAAGGGGCCCGGGAAACCCCCCCCCCCTTTTTTGTCGAGGCATGAAACAATTTTTATTAAGGATTCGCTTTTGAGACCGAGGACAGAGAAGATATCTCTTGCGAGTAAAGAGTATGAATTGAATTGTAAGTGCTTTTCGTTTTTTTTTTTAAATGAACGGTAAGCGAGCGCGGCTTTAGAAGGTGCATCTTTCGACTGTACTGGTAAGCTGGATATACCTGGCTGCTGACCGAGCATCGGACAAGTAAAAAAATGCCCTGATATCAGATTCTGTGAAATAGAGATCCAAGATAAATCGTGAGCATGCGAAGCAAGACGTTAGCGTTCCGCTCCCTTATTTGCTAAACATTGTTTTATCCTAGAAATATATCACGGAGGATGCCGGCTAGTTTAAAGTTGAAGCAAAACAACTCCAGCTACTTCCACGGAGAGCGAGATTGGCTCCTGACTTCAAATTCCAAAACGATTTCCTAACTCATCGAGTAAAGCTGCGTACCGAAGGAAGTGTGTGGGGTGTAGCCCACCCCCTGAAACTATTTTCAAGATAAGGAGTTTTTTCTACTACAGAAAACAAAAAAAAAAAAAACACTGCCAGTTAAGATATGGTCGTCAAAGAAAAGTCATCTAAAAAAAATGGGGTTTAAGATTACTATGTTAAAAGAAAATAGAATAATTTGTGGTGTACCATGTCGGAAACCTACTATGGATTACATTGGGTATGTTAAGTTTTTTTTCTCTTGTTCCATTATAACGTAATGATTGATTATCTTTGTTTTAAAAGTTGCAATCTATATAATTGAAGCCAGAAAATGTCAACATGATAAAAATCTGTCCTATTAATGTTAGAATATTTACAATATCATTTGTTAATTGTGTTAACTTGAGAAATAAGTTTTGAAACACCTGTATGTATAAGAGTTTAAACTCCCTATGAAGAATTAAATTTAATTTTAATCTTATTCTCTTGACTTGTATCTATTTTCGCACTGCTAAAAGTATTCTTCAATAAAGTAACTTCACTAGGTTTAAATAAGTAAATATACTTTAAAAAACAGAATTAATGAGAATAAATGTTTCAGTTCAAATTAACCCAAGAAGAAGTAGAAATGGTCTGTTTCTCTAAAATTAATTATATATTAATTTAAAAAATAAAGATTTAAAAGTAATCATTAATAAATTGAAGAATATAGAGAATATGAACAGTGTTTCTTCTAGTTTTTTGTTGTAATGAAGGTAAACAGCTTAAGTTAACTAAAATTTTCAATTTTACACACCTTTACAATTTAATGGATTTAGCCACATTACGATCACAGCCCATAGAGTTAGATTCTTTTTATGTATGACTTTGAAGCTTGTTTTCATATCTCAGCTCTTGACTGTGAACTTATTCAAAATTCTCAAATTAATCTACCTTTTCAGTTCATTCATATTCCTTTAAGTGATTTGTCTTGCGGTATGTTTAAATTTCATTTAATTAATTATATTCATCTCTTTTTAAGTGATTTTCTCTGGTCATGCATGAGTATTCTGACTCTATGACAATTGTTGGGGTTGATCTGAGCAGATAAATTGAGAACCCTGTATTTGCTTTAGTATTTTGTTGCAGTTTTAAAATTCTTTAAGTGTGGCATTGATATCTTAGTGTTAAAGTTTTCTTTTACAGTAATTCTGTAATTCAGCTAGAAGTTATTGTTATAATTTTATATACAGGATTCAATCTAGGTGGAAATTTAACTGCTCAGAGAAAATGTCAAAAAACCCATAACAAGAATGGTGCCATGTTATTAAAGGCCTGGTTATTGTATTGAATTTATGTGTGATTTTATATATTACAGTATTTGGTTGGGAATTAACTGTTTGACTGAATTTAGAACTCTATACTTTACAAATTTTCAATGTTTTCCTCTCGCAAAATTCCAGAATTGTCCTTTTTTCTTGTGCGGGTGTGATTTAAAAGTTTAGGTAGTTCATTTTTATTGGTAATTGCCATTCAGTTAGTATACACATTTTGTACAGAGTTCATGCGAGTGATAATTCAGTCATTCATTTACCAAAAATTTAGGGGCAAGCTGGACAATAGGTATATATATATATGTGTGTGTTTTTTCATATGTTGTGTATTATAATATATATGTATAAGTGTATGCTCCAAGGTGTGAGGTTTCTAAGTATATGCCCCCCCCCCCCCCTAAGAAGTTTTTCTTTTCTCAAATACTAATTTTTCTGTCATACTTTACATAATTTTATTTTTGTGTAAGTGTTTTAATTGTAATGTGCCCTTGTGTACCGGGTATAATTCTTAAATCTGCATAGGGACGTAATTTTAGTTTACAGTTTAACTTTTATTTCTGTCTAACGTTAAGATTATATATAAAGATTTAATTATGGCAGATGAAGCTACAAAAGAACTTGCACTTGTACAAAAGAAAACGGCCTTAGTCGACAACCTTTCAAGCATCCCCCCTTTTAATGGTGAATCAACAGTTTCATGTTCTGACTTTCTTGAAAAGTGGGAGGAATTAGCAGATTTTTTCGGCTGGGATGAGGGGGAGAAAAAGTTTGCTTTATTAAGCAGAGTTTCGGGAACAGCTGCTAAACTATTGAAACTGCATAAGGGTAAGGATAGTGCAGAACTGGTTAAAATTATTAAAGAGAGGTACATTCATCAGGAAACCCCAGATGTAGCTTTAGCTAAATTTTTAAATTTTAAGCAAACACCTGCTATGTCTGTTCAAGAATTTTTTGACAGGGCTTCTGATCTTTCCCTGAGGGCTCTTGTTATGGATGGGGTATCATCAACAATAGCGCAGCAAAGTAGAGATGCAATGCTACACTCCATGCTGCTGGGAAATTTATTGCCAGAAATCAGGAAGGGGGTAATTTCAAAAGACCCAAAAACACCTGCTGAAATTTTAGCTTATGCCCGATTAGAGGAAAAAGCTTGTAGGAGTGTTAACCCCTTATACTCCCACGATTTGGCACAGGCAACTCAACCGCAACCTATCAATATAGCTTGCGCGGCTACTCAAGCTAAAAAACCGAATGTAAACAATCAGAAGCAGGAAATTGAGGAGCTAAGACAACAATTACAATTGTTAACTGCGAAAATTGATAGTTTAGTGGAGAAAACAGATAATGACAGAAGGTTGTGGAACCCAGAACAAACAAATTTTTCAAATTTTTCTTGCTATACGTGTGGGGGTCTCAACCATTTTGCTCGAGATTGCTCCCAAAACCCCAGAAACCAGTTTTGGAGAGGTAACAATAGGAGTTATCAGGGTCGTAGGGGTATGTCTGGATACCAACAGCCTCAAAGAGGTAGAAGGTATGATAACTCTCAAAGAGGAAATAATTATAGAGGTAGAGGGCAATATACAAGAGGTAGAGGTGGCGACAACAATGTCCCACAACAGGAAACGGGCCAAAATAATGTAACTCAGGAAAATAAAGGTTTAAACGAGTAGGGGCTGAGTCAGAATCAGTCGGACTGACTCATGATAGGCCTAACGACATTCCTCCCTCTGTATATAATGTTTTTTCCCTGTCTGTTTACAATTTGCCTACAATGAAAATTTTTATAAATAATATTTTTTTAAATGTGTTATGTGATACTGGCTCAGGAATTAATCTGATATCCAGGCAAGGCCTTAATCTTATTCCATTTGCAAATACCACTCCATGCAATACCCCGATTTTAACGGTAACAGGTGAAAAGGTTCCACTTACAGAAAAAATAGATTTAAACTTTAAGTTCAATGATGTAAACTGTCAGGCAGAATTTTTCGTGGTACCAGGAAAATTAGCTAATGAATTTGTTGCCATTTTGGGTATGCCCTTTTTAAGTAAATATAGTGCCATTATTAATTGTCAACAAAAATCCATTATCTTGAATGTAAACGAGCAGACTTTGTGTAAAAATAGTGTGCAAAACTCCCTCCCTTCTCCACTGGTTGACAGCAAATGTGAATATAGTAAAATAAACAATGTCAATTTTTACAAAACTGAATCTGTAGCATGTCAAACAAATTTCCCAAAGGAGAATTTTTTTAAACATAAAGCTTCTGGGGAAACTCTGAACAACATGGAGTATAATCATAAAGATGAACTAGAATTAAAAGCAGATAAGGAAGATAGGAAAGTACAGGTTAGGGAGAAAAACATTAATGAAATGAGTAAAGCTGTAATTGGTGATAATTGTCAAAGCAATGTAAATAAAGATGAATGCTCTGTTGTTCAGGATCTCTCAGAGATAAATTCAAATGTAGAAAATTCCCTAAATATGAATGAGATTTTTAATGTAGGGGATAATGTAAATAATAATAAACTGTATGTAGGGTGTATAAGTAGTATTAGTAACAGTAATGATGTAAATAGTAATATAGGTTGCAACAATTCGAATGAAAATGAGATAAGTGTTAATGTAAATATTCATAATGTAAATACTAACGTAAGCTCAGATATAATGAATGAGGAGGAGGGAAAAAGTAAAAATAGGGAAATGCAAAGTGTTTATCCTGTCTGCCAGGTCAATGTAACTAATAGTGAAGTTGCACATTTGAGTGAAACAAGTACCGATACATGTAATGAGGACAAAAATTCAAAAAATCATGAGATTAGTTTTGCGGTACTCACCAGTGTAATAACTATACCTCCCCATTCTAAAGTTATAGCAAAAGTTAAATGTTCAAGAGATAATTTTATTCAAAGTAAAGATAATGTGATTTTGGAACCTCTGGTACAGAAAGTCTGTAATAGTGTATTATCGTCTAGAAGTGTCTGTTCTCAGGAACGTGGGCTGTACATATCTTTTGCAAATTTTTCGGATGATAGTGTAACTTTTAAAAAGGGAATGAGGGTTGCCACAGTTCGAAAGTGTATCGATGATTCTGATTGTGACTATGATAAATGTAATTTTGCTTTTAATGTAAATACACCCGCCCCAGGTGATGATTTTGACCATGCTGACCTGACATGGAGCACAGATATCAATCTTGACCATTTAGAACCCCCCCTCAAACTTAAGATGCAAGAATTTTTAGATAAGAATAAAGATGTGTTTGCAGCTTCAGTTTTAGACTTACCAGGCTGTGACACTATCTCCCATGTAATTAATTTAACCTCAGATAAACCCGTAAAATGTAAAGCATATAGAGTCCCACATAAGCTTAGAGAAGAGTTAGAAAGTCAACTTGATATCCTTTTAAAAGCTGAAATTATAGCCCCCTCTATGTCTGAATTCGCCTCCCCTGTACTTTTAGTTAAGAAAGCGGATGGTTCTTATAGATTGGCGGTCGATTTCAGAGCCCTTAATAAAAACTTAGTTAAGGATGCTTATCCCATCCCGAATATAACAGATTCGGTTGATGCACTTTCTGGGTCAAATTTTTTTTCAACCCTTGATTTAACGAGTGGTTTTTTCCAGCAAGTTGTGCGTCCTGAGGATAGACACAAAACAGCAATAATCACCCATAAAGGACTCTTTGAGTGGGCCAGGAATTGCTTCGGATTATCGACATCTGGCAATTCTTTTCAAAGATTAATGAATGCTATTTTTGGTGACTTAGGAAATTTAGGTATCCTAGTTTATATCGACGATATTGTGATTGCTTCGAAAGATGTAGAGTCCCACCTTGAAAAATTAAATTTAGTGTTCAGTAGACTTCGCCAACATAAGTTAAAGTTAAAACCTAGTAAATGTTTTTTCTTATCTGATACAATTCAATATCTTGGTTTTGAGATTAAAAAAGGTAAAGTTGCACCAATCAATAAAAACATTGAAATAATTAAAGATTTCCAACCACCTAAAACTCGTAAGGCAGTTAGATCCTTTATTGGTACAATATCATTTTATAGGAGATTCATTCCCGATTTTTCAAAAAGAGCCAAAAATTTAATTTTACTAACTAAAGATAATGGTCGTTTTGTTTGGAATCAGGAAGCAGAGGCAGAATTTGAAGATTTAAAAAATGCTTTGATATCTAAACCTTGTTTAAACCTCCCTGATTTTAATAAGGAATTTCATTTATATACGGACGCTAGTGGCTCAGCTCTTGGAGCAGTATTGTCGCAATTTGATGATAACAACTGTTTACATCCTGTCGCCTTTGCCAGTAGAAAATTAAAAGACCCTGAGACGAGGTATTCGACCACGGAGCGTGAATTACTGGCTCTAGTATGGGCTACTTCACATTTTAAGTGTTACTTAGCTAACACACACTTCTTTATTTATACAGATCATGCCCCACTTACATATATGCTCAAAATTCAAGACCCAACATCCCGAATTGCGAAATGGGTTTGCACTCTTGCAGATTTTACCTTTACGATTAAATTTATTAAAGGTCGTTGTAACAGTGTAGCTGATTTCTTATCAAGGTATGTAAATGAGAATGATTTTTCTGAAAATGTGACCAGCTGCAATTTTTGTATTCAAGTGGAAAAAGGAAATATGTTTATGCCACAATCTGATTTATTAGAGAAAATCAGGGAATTGCAAAAATCAGATAAAAAGTGTATACAGATTGCTCAAAAATTAGACCAAGGGGTGGAAATTGCACCCAAGTATATGCGATTTTTCTTCCAAGATGATCTTTTAGTGGGCGAGGACACTAGAGATTCTCTTGTGCTGAATAAATTGCCCAGACTTGTGGTACCAAGAGAACTTATCCCCCAGGTGTTTGCACTAACTCACGATTCTCTAGCTGCTTGTCATCAAGCCTTCCAGAAAACCATTGATCGCATTCGCGAAAATTTTTACTGGCCAGGCATGTCCGCTGATGTCAAACATCTAGTAGAGTCCTGCATTAGTTGCCAACAGAGACGTGCACACAAGGCAAAACATCTCGCCCCATTGCAAAGAATGCCTACCCCTGAATTCCCACTCTCAAAGGTAAATTTGGACATCTTGGGTCCCTTGCCCCAGACTTTTTCGGGTAATAAGTTTATTGTTGCATATATTGATGCGTTTTCAAAATGGCCCGAAGCATACGCAGTATCCGATATCACTTCAGATATGATAGCTGATACCCTTGCTGACTTCGTGTCAAGATATGGAGCACCTTCATATATCACAACTGACAAAGGAAAAAATTTAATATCAGAAGCTATAGAGAAAGTCTATAAGAAGTTTGGCACCAAACACATTCAGACAACCCCGTTTCATCCAAGCGGGAATGCACAAGTGGAGCGACAAAATCAGACATTGAAAAATGCCCTATGTCATATCGTCAACCAAAATCAAACAGACTGGGATACAAAACTCAAATTTGCTCTTTTAGCCCTCCGCACAGCAGTACACTCATCCACAAACTTAACCCCCGCTGCAGTAATGTTTGGAAGAAATCTTAACCTTCCGTATAAAATTTTTTCTACCCCTACAACTTTAAATTACAATGATACTCCTTCATATTGTGAACTCTTATTTCCTGCATTGAGAAAAGTATACACGGAAGTACACAGCAGTCTTGTTAAAGTTTCAGAAAAACAAGAGAAGTATCGTGAAAAAACTGCAGTGTGTAAAAATTTCAAAGTAGGGGATTCTGTCTGGTTATTCACACCTTCCGTAAAGCCAGGTCAGTCAAAAAAGCTCTCTAAATTTAATAATGGTCCTTACACTATAACTGAAAAATTAAATGAAGTAAATTTTAAAATTGCTCTTCAATCTAACTTATCTAAAACGCAAGTTGTACATGTTGACAGACTAACGGAGTTTAAAAGCAGAAATCCCATTTTTGTACCAAAACAACAACAGCAGGATGTCGATTCTATATCGATTGAGTCCAGTCCGATTGTAACTGACGTCCCTTCGACAAGCAACTTCGATTTTCTTGCACCACGGAAGCGCAGGCGCGGACGTAACTTCGTCCCAGTTTTTTCGACCCCACGGAGCACGCCAGATACAGCAGACAGCGCAGAGCAATCGCCCTTAAGTTCAGCAGAGGCAGATAGCGAAAGTATGGCTCATCATTCTTCCCCCCCAGTTTCCAGCGATACGCATGAGGAAAATTCAGGCGACGTTCAGCTCTCAGATCCAGCACCGGGAGGGAATTCAGCTAATCAAGTTACGTCGGATTGTAATGCGGATGCATCGCGTACTTCGAATGTTAGTCACTTACAATCGATACCAACTAAATCGAATGCTGTCCCGACCAGTCAATATGGATTCCGTGAAAGGAGAGATAAGCCAAATTATAGAGTGTAGCAACTTTTTAAGCACTAATCTTTGCCTAGAATAGTTTTTATTTTAATATTTTTTTTGTATATATATATATATATGTTTAGCATTCTTTTAATGTTATTTTGTGCATTTTAGTACGTAATTAATTTTTTGAGGAACTTTAAACTTGTTTTGATTTTGTGTCCGGGTAACGGAAGTTTGTTGTCAATATACTAGATGTTTTCTAACTTAGTTATTATTATTTCTAGTGTGTATTTAGGTTATTTTAATATTAAAACGTACTCCGCACATACATTGTTTAATTTATTATGCATTTTTCCGAATTTTTAGCTGTATTTTCTGAACTTTGAAAATTTTCTGTACATTTTTAATGGAATTATGCATGCATCAAATTCTTCTTATTCGCTTTGTGTTTTATGTATATGCATTGTTTTTTAAGGTAATGGTTTAGCAAGGATAGGTATATTTTATTTAATATACGTAATAAAGTACTTATGTATAAAATTTTGTATATTAGTGTGTAATTTTACTTGGTTTTCTAGGGTAGGTACTAGAATTGTTATTCTTTAGGGAATACACACTTTTAAATACTGTTTGAAATTACACAGATTAGTGTATCTGAGGTGTGAGTTAGTGTATAAGTATAGAAGTATACTATTTGTTTACAACTCAGGTGTATGTATTTCAAACATTTTTCTTGTTTTGAATTAAAGGGGTTTTAGTTCAAAATTTTCTAGTATGTAGGTTGGAACTGAGGTTTGTTTATCTAAATGTAAGTATTAAAATGTTTGGTGTGTATTTACATTAATTCATCTCATTTTAAATCTGTATACCGGTTTTTTTTTTTTTAAATTTTTTTTGTTGTTTTCTGCCTTCCCTTTTTCGATTTTGGGTGTAATTATTCACCACCACAGTTGGTGTATCAAACTGTTTAATGTTTGTGGATATTTTAGCAAAATTTTGATAACCAAAGTTGGTATATAATTTTTACGTGTTCTTATCTGCATCACACATTGCGGCATACACTTACCAAATGCACAGTGGCCCTGTAAGTGCAGTTGTAAAACTCAGAAAGATCTTATGTGTTTCTAAAATTCAAACGAACAATTTTTCACCAGTCTGAAGAACTCTGATCCACATTTTTCCGAGTGATATGTATTTGTCAACAATATATACCTAATGTTAATTTTTTTTTGTCTCTGTTTATGTGTATTCTATTGTCCAGTTGTGCACTAGTGTATTGATTTTATGTTTTGTTTATATAACTGTGCATATATATATTTTGTGTCCATATCTGGCTGGCAGTGCTATAAGTCAAAATTAATCCCCCCGGAATAGGTAGTAAGTATATTGCTATACAAAGTTGGGGATATTTGGTTAGTGTTATTAAAGTGGAGTTCGGGTACGGTATAACTAGAGTGAGCTCTAGTGGTAGTTCTCAAGTCGGCGATCTCATATACTAACTTTGCTCGCCATTGTCCAGAAATAAATTGCAGTCATGGTGATTTTCGTCTGTGAATTGTGTGTGGAAAAGTAGATAATTTTTATACGTAGTATAGGTATCTCAGTTTTTGTTTCTAACATTTACAATTTTGGACCTTTTGGGAAGTTTGCTGTAGTCAAACTACTGTTTCACATTTCCGGAGTGTGTTGCAGTAGTGGCGAATGTACAACGGGACTCTGATCTGTCTTTCGGGCTGAAGTTTAGTTTGTTTTGATGGTCAAAGATCCTTGAGTAGATTCACCGAGATTAAGTAAGTGACTCATTGGGACATGTACTGGGTTTTTTTTTAATTTTTTCGTTTTGAAATTTTTGGCCTTGTGTTTCTTCTTTGACATTCAAAAAATAAATTTTTTTTTGTATTTCATTCAAAAAAAATTGATTTTTTTTCAACCGACGGGGAATCCTGTTAGGCGTAATTTACTTATTTTTAAGAAATTTTCATTTTAAAATATGTTATTTGTACACAGCACGCGCCCCCTCCCCCCATTTTTTTGTATATCATTAATAGCTTAGTTCTAGTCAAAATTTTTCATTGTACACTTTCTTTATTTTTAAGAGTTCAGTTTAAAGTCAGTTGTGTTTTCTAAAATTAATAAAAATAAATAAATAAATAAAAGTAATTTAATAAATTAAGCACCCTTTCTTTTTATTAATTTCTCGTACTTAAATTATGTTACAACATGTAAATGTTGTTATTCAAAAACATTCCTCTATTTTTCTGTAAATAAAACCTTTTCTTTTGGGATACTCTCTCACAAAAAAAAAAAATCTCCCTTTTCTCTCTTTTACTAGCAAACGTGGGGTAAATGGTCAGCTGTGTTCAGAAATAATTGGGACCACACACGTTTACATTTTAAACACAGGATTATTGTGTGGGAATGCTATTTTTCTCATAGCATACCAGCCCCTTTTACAATGCAGTTTTATGACTTTGTTTACGAAAAACAAATTTTTAAGCAGGTGCAAGTATTGCCTGGGCTTCTGAGATTTGAGTTCACGTGATCTCCCCGTGGTTAGAGGGACATAGCAACGAGATGTTCTTGGCATTAGGTAGGGAAATTGACCAATGAAAACAGTTTTCGCCTCCACCCTTTATTGCTTCCTGGGAAGTAACGCGGGAAGAATTGAGGGGACGCGAGAAGCGAGCGCGTGGTTTGTTGGACGTGTAGCGTTTTTTTTAGAGGGGTCCTGAGTGCAGTAAGATGTGAAACAACATAAAATTTTGAGGGGCCAAAGGGGCCCGGGAAACCCCCCCCCCCTTTTTTGTCGAGGCATGAAACAATTTTTATTAAGGATTCGCTTTTGAGACCGAGGACAGAGAAGATATCTCTTGCGAGTAAAGAGTATGAATTGAATTGTAAGTGCTTTTCGTTTTTTTTTAAATGAACGGTAAGCGAGCGCGGCTTTAGAAGGTGCATCTTTCGACTGTACTGGTAAGCTGGATATACCTGGCTGCTGACCGAGCATCGGACAAGTAAAAAAATGCCCTGATATCAGATTCTGTGAAATAGAGATCCAAGATAAATCGTGAGCATGCGAAGCAAGACGTTAGCGTTCCGCTCCCTTATTTGCTAAACATTGTTTTATCCTAGAAATATATCACGGAGGATGCCGGCTAGTTTAAAGTTGAAGCAAAACAACTCCAGCTACTTCCACGGAGAGCGAGATTGGCTCCTGACTTCAAATTCCAAAACGATTTCCTAACTCATCGAGTAAAGCTGCGTACCGAAGGAAGTGTGTGGGGTGTAGCCCACCCCCTGAAACTATTTTCAAGATAAGGAGTTTTTTCTACTACAGAAAACAAAAAAAAAAAAACACTGCCAGTTAAGATATGGTCGTCAAAGAAAAGTCATCTAAAAAAAATGGGGTTTAAGATTACTATGTTAAAAGAAAATAGAATAATTTGTGGTGTACCATGTCGGAAACCTACTATGGATTACATTGGGTATGTTAAGTTTTTTTTCTCTTGTTCCATTATAACGTAATGATTGATTATCTTTGTTTTAAAAGTTGCAATCTATATAATTGAAGCCAGAAAATGTCAACATGATAAAAATCTGTCCTATTAATGTTAGAATATTTACAATATCATTTGTTAATTGTGTTAACTTGAGAAATAAGTTTTGAAACACCTGTATGTATAAGAGTTTAAACTCCCTATGAAGAATTAAATTTAATTTTAATCTTATTCTCTTGACTTGTATCTATTTTCGCACTGCTAAAAGTATTCTTCAATAAAGTAACTTCACTAGGTTTAAATAAGTAAATATACTTTAAAAAACAGAATTAATGAGAATAAATGTTTCAGTTCAAATTAACCCAAGAAGAAGTAGAAATGGTCTGTTTCTCTAAAATTAATTATATATTAATTTAAAAAATAAAGATTTAAAAGTAATCATTAATAAATTGAAGAATATAGAGAATATGAACAGTGTTTCTTCTAGTTTTTTGTTGTAATGAAGGTAAACAGCTTAAGTTAACTAAAATTTTCAATTTTACACACCTTTACAATTTAATGGATTTAGCCACATTACGATCACAGCCCATAGAGTTAGATTCTTTTTATGTATGACTTTGAAGCTTGTTTTCATATCTCAGCTCTTGACTGTGAACTTATTCAAAATTCCCAAATTAATCTACCTTTTCAGTTCATTCATATTCCTTTAAGTGATTTGTCTTGCGGTATGTTTAAATTTCATTTAATTAATTATATTCATCTCTTTTTAAGTGATTTTCTCTGGTCATGCATGAGTATTCTGACTCTATGACAATTGTTGGGGTTGATCTGAGCAGATAAATTGAGAACCCTGTATTTGCTTTAGTATTTTGTTGCAGTTTTAAAATTATTTAAGTGTGGCATTGATATCTTAGTGTTAAAGTTTTCTTTTACAGTAATTCTGTAATTCAGCTAGAAGTTATTGTTATAATTTTATATACAGGATTCAATCTAGGTGGAAATTTAACTGCTCAGAGAAAATGTCAAAAAACCCATAACATAGATATCCAACGTGGTAATACAAAGTGTTAGGTAACATAATTTTTGAAATTATCTTTTGATGACCTTTAACACGCATTGCAAGTATTCTAATTTTTTTTAAATTTATTAATTCAATAATTTATATTAAATTAACTATTTAATAAAAATAATCTTTTTAACGCTTTCCAAGAAAGTTGAAATGCGTTTATGCATTCGGTTTCTCTGTCCGTTTGGCCGTCTGTCCACGCTATAACTCCCGTAAATATACTGGGATTTTCATGCAATTAATAAAGGTTATTTAGGGTCACCAAAATATGTTTGGTATTGTATATGAAGTATGTAAGATTAATAGTTCATTTACAGGGGCACTCAAAAGCATCCCATTACATTGTGGTATATGGGGGAAAATTGTTTGCTGTGTATTTTAATGACATGACGCTATTTCAAATGTACTGAAACTGATATAAATCACTGAATTCCATTCGATCAAGTTAGAACAGAGCATTCATAGATTTTTTTTATTAATTTATAGGGACACACAAAAGAAATCGGTTACAGCACTGTCGTTGAGTAATAATTGCTGTAGTGAATGATTTAAAATTCGGTATGCGCTTTTAAATTTAATGAATTTTTTGCATGTTACTCGTTATATATAAATTCTATACCTCATATACAGGGCTGCACAAAAGTGTTCACGTACCATTCTCCTTATTAAAGGAAAGTGCTGAAGAGGAATTTTCAACTGAAGTAGTTTTGTTACTTTATGCTGAATGTATTGGAAAGTGTTTCATAATCTATGCTCTCCGCTTGATATTTTTTTCTTTCTTGTTTGTTTTTTGTAATTGCCACGTATAGTATTTCTATTAGACGGAAAAAAATACATTCAATTGTGGACACTTATTCATCTAATTACAGAATGTGCATTACTGAAATTTTAGTATTACTGAAATTCTAAACGATTTAAAAATCTCCATTTGTCTAAAAAAAGAAGACTTCAAGGCAAAGAATTTCATATCTGCAGTATTTTCAAAAGAAAACAATATTCTGAATGCATCGCCAATTTCATTACATAGGTTTTAATAAATATATTGTTGTAATTAAAAAAAAAAATGTTAATCGCTAAATAATTCGAATCACTGTTCCATTTTTAAAAAAAATTCTCATTAATTATATTTATTTCCAATAGTGAATTATAAATATTTGTCCATTTATAAACCATGATCCTTCTAACGCCATAATATTCATTTTGGTATTTAATGAATGGTACATAGTTCCTAAAACCACGTTTCTGCAAAAAAGTTTTCAAAACAAAGTTTTAATGAAGTTCAAAACTAGATTAATTTTAACACAACTATTCTACTTGGTAAATAAATCATATGAGTTGTAATTTTCCAAATGGACAGAAAATATTCGGGCCAGGATTCAAACCAGGAATCCCTTGGCTGAAATTGCCAATGCTTTGCCAACTGAGCTATTCCGGATGAGTCTAGAGGATTTAATTCACCCAGCCAGATGCTGCGATCAATAAGGTTGGCTGGGTGAGTTAGGTCCTTCAGATTCGACCGCGATAGCTCAGTTGGCAGAGCGTTGGCAGTTTCAGCCGAGGGATTCCTGGCTCGAATCCTGGCCCGGATATTTTTCACTCGGTTGGAAAATTACAACTGAAGTTCATAACTGCAGTATTTTCAAAATTAAAATCTTCAGAATGCATGCCCTTTTTGCTACACAAGTATTAATAAATAATAGCTATGTTTATGTTTAAATATTATAATGTAGTGTTCAATTTAAAAAATATATTAATAGCTAAATAATAACAACCATTCTCACTATTACAAATCTTTCACCAATAATATTTTCATTAATGAACACTAAATATCTGTCCATTCATAAACCCTGATTTTTCTAACATCAGAATGAATATTTTAGTATTAAATGGTATTTCTAAACCTGTTCTAAAATTGCAAGAATGTGTGCTATTTTCACTGCATAAGTATACAATAGTAAATAATAGCCATGTATATGTTTACATATTATAATGTAGTGTTTTATTTAAAAAAAATATTTTAATATATAAATAATAACAACCATTCTCCCTATTGCAAATCTTTCACCAATAATATTTTCCTTAATGAACCCTAAATATTTTGTCTAATCATAAACCCTGGTTTTTCTAACATCAGAATGAATATTTTAGTATTAAATAAAATTCTAAACCTGTTCTAAAATTGCTGGAATGTGTGCCAGTTTCACTGTATAGGGTTTAATAAATATAAATAAATATATTTAATGTATTGTTTTAATTAAAAAATACACCCATCGCTAATTAATATCAATCATCATTGTCAGTTTTGCGAAATTCTCACTAATAGTACATCCATTAGTGAGCTCTAAACGTTTTTCCATTCATAAACCCTGATTCTTCTACCGTCTGAATGTTCATTTTACTATCCAATGAAAGACTATACAGTTTCTAAAGCTCCATTTGTGTAAAAATGCGTTCAAAACAAAGTGTTAATGAAGTTCTTGAAGTGGTGCGTAACTGGAAGTTCTAAAACAATTACTTAAAAGTAAAATTTCCACAAACACTTCAAACAAAGATCCTATTATTCAACGTACCGTTATCAACAAATCAACATATAGTAAAATAACATGGTATTTAAAATCTAAATTAATTAACTAAATTAAACCCGCAAATAGCTGTATTTGACGAACTTCAGTAAGAAATATAACTACACAGGATACAACCCTGTAGGCATGAATGTTCATGTTCACTATGTGTTAAATGTATCCGGACGGTTACAAAAGTAGAAAATCTCAAGAAATATTTCACGAGCTACCGTTGATCTTCGGATAAGTAAAGAACTTATTAGATGTAAATAACATATGGCGGATATAAAATATAATAGAGGTAATATTGCTTTATCCCGGCTGAATCAAATAGAGAGCATTAACATACTTTTTAACGAGAGTAGATTAATCTACAGGTCTAATTTTTATTTACAATTATTTATAAGACAGTCCATTGAAATTTATTTAAGAGGTTCAGGGGTTTGTAAATATACGTTATGTTTTCGCATCTCGAATATATGGATTGAATGGTTGGACAATTTGCGGAATCGCGACATAGAGGAAAAACTTGCGATAGCGAAAATGTAGGGCGCGTCATATGTTTACTTGTTTGTATTCGATGATTTATTTTTTTTTCCATTTTTCTTATGCATTGTATTTGTAATTTATGTTATACATTCTGATAAGGACTCAGTGAAGGAGTTGAAACATGTCAATATAGGGTTTTAATTTACTTTTAATATGTTTTTAGTAACGTCTTTTAAGCAAATAAATATTTTAATATCTGTTTTGACTATTCCGTTTGGAAGATACATTGTGATATAGTAAAGAACTTGTTTAATCTCATATTTTCTTATGAATATTTTGGCATGGTGGGAATTAATTTACTACCAACAAAATAAATAAATATAATAATGTTTGAGATCGCTTTTATCATAAAAAGCATGAGGGTTATTCCATGTCACGTGTGGGACAGTTTTACTACATAATACTGCTGTTTTAACAATGTTATTATATCCTGAAATTAAAACAACTGTGCTAATATGAAAATCTAGAGTTTTTTGGTTATTTTTAATATATAGTTTATGTCTTAACAACTTATAAGTTAATAGATATAGGTATTTATGCAAGTCTCGTGCTCAGGACATTTTGTCAGTTTTTGATAGAATGGCTCTGAAACGGCCAGATTTAGGTCTAGGATTTAAAATGAGGAGATTTCTATTATTTTATTATTTATTTATTATTAAAAATGTTCAGCTTACTAAGGTCTAGGGCAGGGACGGCGAACCTATGGCAGGCGTGCCAAAGTGGCACGCTGCAGATTATTTTTGGCACGGCATAGATTTAAGTTTTACATCAAAATATAGTAGAATTTCAGAAAATGCTTTAATTAATATAGATGTTGTCTGTGTTACTTGAATTCGGTTAGTTCGGTTGGTTGTGATTGTCACACAGATCGAAGAAATTGAAGTATAACTTATCCGAATCTAGCTCAATATTGGCTCAGAAAAATTTAAAAATTAGAAGATTATCGCTAAACAAAAATTAAAAGTGTAATAAGCAAAAATGCTGATTGTAAAATTATAACAACTTGGGATTCAATTCCACACACTAAAAGCTGTAGTTTCTGGCGCTTGCTATTTTGACAGTTTTTTCTGCAAGATATTATTTTCGTAAAAGACAAAAATATGAAAAATTCAACTAAAAACGACTTGTGAAGTGAGTGCAATTAAACTTTCATTCTATCGAAAATAACTAAGTACGAAGCGGATATAAATTATTTGGCATTTAAGATGAGACAACAGAAATAATATTTTCTAAATAAATTTCTACAGTATAACATCAAATATACCTGTATTTTTTTAATGCTAAAAACAAAATTTTAAGTAGTTTTGATTCATTATTATTTGATCCATTAAATTTTTTTATTGTTGGCACGTCATGATCACGTAAAGTATAGTTTTTCTGAAAATTTGGCACGTGGACGTGAAAACGTTCGCCATCCCTAGTCTAGGATTTAAAATGTGCTTTATTACTGCACAATACGGATATTTACGTATTCCAAAACAATCGGCCCAATTCCAAAATAATCTAACTCCAAAAAAATAAAATTGACTTAACACTAGAAAGACGGCGAGCGGTCATTTTCACTGCTACCAAATGAATGTATTTCGGTTCGAACCAGACATTTCTTTATAAAACTAGTTAAAAAGACAGAAAGAAAAAAAATAGTTAAATAAATAAGTTAGTAATTTAAAATACAAATTTTGGTTTGAAATATTTTTATAAAATTTGAGTAATAGTCAACTTGTTAAACTAAGCATTTTTTTAAATATGAGTGATTATAGATATAACATGAATGATTTTATTTTATAGAAAGACTATCATTGCATTATTTTCCAGTTTAAAAATGAAAATGCAAAACTTTTACAGAAAATCTTAATTTAATTTTCCAGAAACGGATACAAGTTTCAGTGTAAACATTGGCATTTCATGTTTAAAGAATCCATGTTTTGTTTAAAGATAAATATTTCGAAATAAGTGCGTTATTTTCAAAAGTTAAAAGTCAAATCCTTTCTTTATGTAGATTCTCATTGCTGATCGAGCGGACGAAGAATTTATCGATTGATTATGGGATAAAGTGCGAACAGTATTATATGTGATGAAAAAAAATCTCATTTTGCAACTAAAGTGGAATATTTTAGTCGTTAATTTATACAGCTAGCTTAAACTGAATTTAGAATGGTTGTGACGATCGTGTTCTATTTAAGGGGTTTCAGGATTCTTAAACCTTTAAAATTTTCAAAATTTTAATTTTTTTAGATGTTAAACTCCTATCTTTTCTGAACATTTTGATATCGTAATTGTTTCCTTGAATTTCCAATTAGAACAGAAGTTGGGTTTTAGATTCATACACGTTCAATAGCTACAGCGGCATTTCCAAAACTTTGAAGTCATTTTTCTCCAAATGACGTTTTTGGGCATAGCGCGCACGAAATCTCAAAAACTTCTGAATATTTTTTCATGAAATTTTCAAAATATATGTTTCATGTTAGTCTGTATAATATGAACTTTTTTATTATTCAATAAAATATTTTTTAAAGTGATTATACTGTTGAAAATTTCTAAATTCTGCATCAGCTAAATACAACTTTGTAAAAAATATAAAAATGCTTTAAATACAAATTTATTTAGATTCAGGGTAATTATTACAATCTAAAGTATAAATAGGCACAAAAAGTTTCATTCTACTTGCAATATTTATTTTGCAATGGTGCATGTAAGCTGTTATGTCGATTTTCTACTCGTGAAACGTCTGACAGTTTAGAGCCCCCAGTAAATGCTAATTCTGCATCTTAAAATTTTTTAAATACATAAAATGAAAGAACATACTTACATCTTTCATCCCAATTAAAATTGTGTCTTAAAATCAAATACATTTTAAGAGTTGAAAACGATCCTTTTTTTTTATTTTTTCCAATTTTAAGAGTCATGAGACCCCTTAAATATAGCCACATAGACATTGAACAGGATCGCCACAACTATTACCAAATATTCTCGTCAAAAGGATTGTCGTTATAGTTATATTGACATCGATCATCAGTCTTTAGTGCAAACAGTGGCTTTCATGTTTAATGAATCCATATTTTGTTTAAAGCTAAATATTTCAAAATAAGTGCATTTTTTTTTTTTTAAATCTGAAAGCCAATATGCTATATCGACACAACTGTAGTTAATGTTCGACTAAAGCAGTTGATTATAAGATGACTTGGAACGTCATTGTTTTTCGAAATGCCGTATGTGTTTCTCGAAGTAATATGAAAATGGATAAGTCTGTGAGAATAAAATCAAGAAAGATTTGTTGAAAGGTCACACGATACGGATACGAATCTGTTTCAAAGATGCACTGTAAAAAAAAGGGGAAAATATGGAAATTGTACTAGCAATCGAGACGCCGGTACTATTTCCGTATTTTAACGGAATTTGTTTTCGTAAAGTTTATATAAAAACGGAATTTTTTCGTAATTTAGGGGGAAAAATTCCGTTTAAATACAGAAATAGTACTGGTGTCTCAATTGCCAGAATAATTTTCGTTTTTTTTACAGTGTGGGGGTAGCTTTCACAGCTTCAACGCATAACACATTTCAAAACCCAATTTCTTCTATTACCATCAATAGTCGAAAAAATAACCGAAATTTTTTGTAGAGCCCAGTATATGATTTATAAATTTGTATGCATACTACATAGTAAATTCAGTTAAATGCATAGCACAGACGAAAATTTCGAGTCAGCAATTTTCGTCAACAAACGAAAATGTACTTGAGAACTTTTGTGAAGCTTTGTATATCGTTTATAGGCTTTATACGCACCAAGTAATATTAAAAAAAAATGTTTAATTTAAAAACGCCTTCCGCAATTTAAAACGCACTTCCTGAATCCTTTTGTATGTCTCTGTAAATAAACGATAAATTCTACGCACACCAAATTGTAAAGTATGTTCCTCCTAGTACGCCGTCGTGATATATATATATATAAATTTCAATATGTTTAAAATAGTGTAACATTATTGGAATACACTGCTAGCGATTTTGCTACCATAGACTACACCGTAACGGAATTCTTTTGGGTTTTCATGTAAACGAACCTTAAATGCTACATACCTCATTTTCAGTACTGCATATACCATAGCCCAAACTAAACTAGTATGTTGTGGCCATCATAAAATTTTCTTCTATCTCATACATGTCATTACTTCAAAATTCACTATCTCAGTGCTAAATTAAAAGGCCATCTGTGTTCATCATGAGAATTCTAAAAATATGAAATTCCGTGCATTAGTTCTCGAGGTATGACTGTCACTGAAATCGTGTAAATCCAGAAAAATGCAGCATAGCAGCGCCACCTATTGGGTTATTTACACCAGAACCTAATTATCACCAACTTATGTCAACGTCTAACTGAATATGTAGATTGAGGAAAATTCGTGCATTAGTTCTAAGATAGAGGTATTGCGCAAATCATGGCAAATGCAGCATAGAAGCGCCACCTGTTGAGCGATTTGCAACAACACATAATCAGCAGCAATATTAATCAAGTTATACTTAAATCTGAAGTTTGATGAAAATTCGTGCATTAGTTCTTGAGATAGAGTTATTTAGAAAATAGTTCAAAATGCAGCACAGCAGCGCCACCTATTGGGCGATTTAAACCAACACGTACTCAGCATCATTTCATATGAAGGACTAACTAAATCCGAAGTTTGATGAAAATGTATGCATTAGTTCTTGAGATAGAGCTACTGCAAAAATAGTGTAAATCCTGCAAAATACAGCATAGCAGCGCCACCTATTGTTCGATTTACAGCAAAACGTTAACAGCATCCATTCATGTCAAGGACTAACGAAATCTGAAGTTTTATAAAAATCCGTGCATTAGTTCTTGAGATAGAGCTTTTGCTGAAATCCTGCAAAATGCTACATAGCAGCGCCACCTGTAGGGCGATTTACACCAAAAACTAATCAGTACCAATCTATATCAGGGATTACCTGATTATAATTTTTTATTAAATTCCGTGCATTAGTTCTTGAGATAGAGCGCCAACAAAATTTGTGTCGCATACAGACAGACAGACTCACAGACAGACATTTTGTAAAAACATGTTTTTTGGAATCTCTGACCCATAAAACGTGTAAATCCGTCGAAAGCTGGAATTCGAAAATTTTCATGAAACCAATGCTTTCTTCTTGTAAAGATAGAAGAAAGTAAAAACACCCAATAGTAATCTGACGATAGTTACGACGAGGCGTTAGTTTACGGACGGACAGACAAATCAAATTCATAAACTGTTTTCAAATATGTTGGGAAGTGTTAAACAAGTCGGAAATTGCTCGTCAAACGTGGCAAATGAGGTGCGTTCGTACTATAACAAGTTTTATAATTATTTTTTGCACCCCATATTGTACTGAATGTATAATTTTTTGCACTTCATAAAGTACATAGTCTTTAACATCATTAAAATGCACTCCCAATAATTTTTTCCCATTCCCCGAATACTTTTGACTGTCCCTGTATTAAACTATACATCCGATTTTCCTAAAATTTGAAATGGCTCGACAAAATTTTGCAGCAATTATATCTTTAAAATTTCAGACCATTCGGAAGGCTGCAACATCATTAAAATGCACTTGCAATAATTTTTCCCATTGGCCGTAATGTAAAGAAAAACTTTTGACTGTCCCTGTAATTAAACTATACATCCGATTTTCCTAAAATTTGAAATGGCTCGACAAAATTTTGCAACAATTATATCTTTAAAATTTCAGACCATTCGGAAGGCTGTAACACCATTAAAATGCACTTGCAATAATTTTTCCCATTGGCCGTGATGTAAAGAAAAACTTTTGACTGTCCTTGTAATTAAACTATACATCCGATTTTCATAAAATTTGAAATGGCTCGACAAAATTTTGCAACAATCTTATATTTCAAATTTCAGACCATTCGGTTGGGTAGTTTTTGCTCTGTTATATGCGGACAGACAGACGGACGGACTGAACGACGACTATAGGTGCTACGTATTTATATAATTACGAACGCACCTAAAAATGAAAATACAATTTTACAGCTGAAATTCACAAAGCTAACCCAATTTCGATTTAAAACCTTTGATATTATTCTATTCAAAAAGTTGTTAAAAAAAAATCACCTAGAAAAGGAAATTATAGATGTTTCCTGCAAAATATCAGTAAACTGACAAGGATATACTTTTAAATCTCCCATTTATTAAATATAATTTCAAATGCATCATCATAAATTGAATTATCTGTAGTTTTAAAAAAAATTAACTTCAAATGCTTTTCAGTAAGCATTTTAGGCGTTTTCATGTTGTTTATAAATACTATATAAAACACTTTTTTACAGCAAATAATAAATTTCCGAGTATTAACAAAGAAACGGCATTTTTTTTTTTTTTTTTTTTTTTTTTTGCAATTACCTAATCAATGAGACTTGCTGAAAGTGAAGCAAACAAAAAAAAGTTGCTTCATAGGCAAAATTTAGATAAATACTAATTCTAGTTTTTCCATGTCATTTGAGACTAAAAAAATTAAACATTTGTAGTAAACTTTAAAAGCTTTTCCGATAAATGCTTATTAATTGCAGTCTTTTCATAACTTTGATCCGTATGAAATGATTTTATGTGCTTTATTTTTAACATCGACATTTATTAAGCTTTCATTGCTGTCATTCCTTTTTTTTTAAATTTGACTCACCTTTTAATATTATACAAGTCTTTTGAACATAACTCAGTTTAAAAGAATAATAAAAAAATAGTTGATATTTTTAAATTGAAACTTGTACAAAACAAAGCAAATACAATGCTGATTTTGAAACTAGAGTTTTGAAATTCTAATGGTCTAGGTTGGCTCCAATTGTTAAGTCTCAAGTGGCTTTATTTCGTGTGTTAAAATATAAAACAAAGAAAATATATCTCGTATCACTAATAGCCTTTTAATGGGATTGAAATTTTTATAAACTACAGTTTATCTGTTATAATGTTTTAAAAATAATTCAATCATAAAAGGAGTTCACATGAGGGAATTCATGCTGCGTTTTGTCGAAAGCATATATTGACACTTTTTTTTTTTTAAATCAAAGAACCAAGAAATTTAAAAATCATTTGATTCCAAAGTTATTCTACCATTTTTTTTTAAACTATGATACGATGGTAATTCTAATGACTGTTATTGCATTTTGAACGGAAGAAAAAAATGCCTCATTTTTAAGAATATTAATTGGTCGCGTCGAAATTTAATTCGTTTATTTATAATTTCCATCAATAGTAAGTAAGCCCGAACAATTAAATGTAGTTACGCGTAATTAGTTGGAGGAAAAGAGTTGTATTGTGTGGTATATAACAGAAAATAAATATATAATTTCGTTTTATTTAAATGCATAGGGAAAAGGTTCAGTGTTGCGTCGCCTGAATGCATCCATTAATATTATTTTAAAAATGTGACAATGATAAACTATTTGTAATTAACCCTTATAGGGCATTTTTTTCAGTATGCACGGTTAAACATTTAAAGAGATACACATACTTAAACAGATTAGGAGGCAGGTAATACAACTAAAAAACAAGTTGGAAATTTCAGGTCAAACAAGCCAAATGAGATGCGTTCGTACTATAACTAGTTTTATAAATATTTTTTGCTATGCATACTGTACTGAATGCATATTTTAGTGCACTTCATAAGTGCATATAAATTTTATTCTGTTCTAAAGGCTGTAACATCATTAAAATGCAGTTGAAATATTTTCTCCCATTGGCCGTAATGTAATGGAAAAACTTTTGACTGTCCCTGTAATCATGGAAGACTGTAGTATTTCGAGTGACGCAACCTTAAGCCTAAAATCGTATCGTAGAATTCGTAGATGGCGGAACTCATATATACGGCTAACTCGACATCAAAGAAAACGCGAAAAGCCGCCATTTAATAACTCAGCAGATATGGGGCCTATTGTTCTGATTTTTTTACAACAGTCTTATATCTGCAGTCTAATCCTATTCTGAAATTTTAAAATTTCTACTTGCAGTATAATTTGAGATCTAAATACCCATTTTTAAAGCGAAAGCGATGGAACGCGATGGAACAAATTCCTAATGTCAAATTCTGGAAAATGGTGTTTGCGATTTTCTTTAAATTGATATATAACGTGAATCTGATTAAGATAAAGTGAATAACACTCTTTTTTCTAGGAAAATTCGTTTTATTTTTGATATTTTCGTTTCCCGTTAATGCAACAGACAACCATTCAGAAGTCAACCATCTCTCTGATACTTTTTTCGTCTGTGATTAGTGAGTAGGTTTGACGTCACTTCGCACGTAGGAGGAGTCTTAATCCATCTGACCAATTAGTGAAAAGTGCTGTGGGTATAATCAGAAACAAAATTTGCAAAGTAATTTTAGGTATTCTAGGTTACAGTTAACAATCTGAATATAGGCAGTAAATATTTTTTTAAATATTAAAATATTAATTATTATGTGTTTTAAAATATTAAATATATTAAATAAAATTTAGATTCATATTATCTTTCTTTTTTGTTATGAAGAAATTATTATTTCACATTTCTGCTTTTTGTCGAAAAAATATTTAGATTCATTTTTAAAAATGGGGAATTATTTTTTAATTATATGTATTCAATATAATTGTTATTCATAATTTTTTTTCAATTTTCAAAAAAAGAAATATTTTTAATTTCTTGTTTATGAGCGTAGCTCGCGGTTGCGACTTTTGATTGCATCAATAGCAACCTTTTGAATCGTTTATTGAATTTTGAATCCTAATCCACGTTTGTTTGTTTACTTGTTAGCGAGCAGAAATTCGCTATAATGATGGATTTAGTGTTTAAATTCATCGTTTCCTTATCGATTAGCAGGTGCGTAGCGACAGATATTTATTGGGGGGATTAAAAAATTTTCCAACTTGAAACAAACTAATTTCCAACTCTAATGATATGTGCAATGTATGGTCAACTGAATTGAAAGCTATTTGAGATCAAAATGAAAGGGAAAGAGACATCGTGTTTTTCTTTTGTAGTACTAGAATAGAATGCTATTTTAAAAGAAAATTTGTGATTTTGCAGATTATGTCTGGCAGGGAACGACCTACTGTTATATCGCCAATCGGAAGATACGAGAATAATTTCTTCATAGCACACGATTAGCTCAAAATGAACCATATTATTCCGACTGGTTGTTTGATCTTCTAGAAGTAAAATTTTCTTTATGTTTTTTTTTGTTTATTTAGTAATTAAAGGTTATAGGTAAATAAGAGATATAACAGCTTTTTTTGCAAAGGTAAGATACTTGTTTTTATTTAATTCTAAAGTTAATATTCTTAAAAGAAAGCTTTAAATAATTTTCTTTTGATTTTTTTTCATACCCTGCTTCAAAGTTTGTTTTTTACAATCATGTTGTCAAAATGTATTTTCACTCTGAGAAGAAAAAAAAAAGAGCTTGATATGTTTGTTTTATATAAAAAGTAAATTGTTGATATTGTCTTGCCAACCTAATTGGGTATGTTGATTTGATTGTGAAGGGGATGGGGTGGGGGGGGTAATCTAGGGGCTAAAATGCCTTTCCCTTCAAAATCAGTTACTTTTTTAGAAGATTATAGGCCACAGATTATCTTCCTACTTTGTAATGGAAGTTTGTTTACGTTACTCGCTGACTTTTATCTAGGCAAACGTTGTGTATCAAGGCCAAAACTAGCTTTTTTTGCTCCCGGGGCGAACATGGATTTTGGCACCCCCACCTTCCTTGCACGCAAATAAAGTTTTCAACCACAGGTACCCTACGCAAAAAAAATCCTTAAAAGATAAAAATCATTTTAATAATAATTAAAATGCTAGCAAGAAATATGTAAACAACGCTCTCATAGGATTAACATTAATTTGAAGGTTGGGAATCTGCACTAGTCATGAGAAGAAACTGGAATGCTAATGTTAAACGTATGGGAGCCTAAATTTAAAAATTTCTCCCTTACATATTAATAGTTTTAAATGATTATTTTTCTTGTTTAGAATAGCTGAGATTGAATTCTAACTGGGTTAGTGTTTACGTTTTCAATTTTGGTTGCAGATTTTTTTTTTTTTTAAGTTACTTTCAATTTCACAAATTTGAAAAAACGCTCCCATAAGTTTAACATGAGCTTTCTAGTATCTTGTTACTTCATATATACATATATTTTTGTATGCAACTATAAACAATCCATATCTTCATTTGGCACTCCCCCCCCCCCCTTGAAGTATGTGCTGGGTAGTACTGTTTTGAGTAAAGAGCATGTTTTATTCACTTTTATATAATAATATAAATTTTGCTTAAAATTTCATGAACATTCTATTTTTGGGTATAGTTCTACTTCTGGGCCGGTCTGTCAAGCTTGTCGATAAATGTATAAGTAATTTGGCAAACACATATAATTTTGGATTGACAGAATTGGCGTAGGAAGTGATTGCATGCCAAATCGGCACCAACTGGCCTTTATGCAGAAGACAAATTCTATTTTTTTTCATTATTTACCTCTAAAATTGTATAATAAACAAACATTAAATAAAAAGATATTGAATAAACCTCAAACAATACAAGTCACTTAAAACTGAAGAATATGGTGTTTTCAAAAACGGTTTTATGATGCGGCTTCGATGTGAAACATAATCTTTTTCTTTGTTCAAAAGCTGGGGATGGAGGGGCGGAATATGATCTTCTAGAGTAGGGATGCACAACCTGTGGCCCACGATGGGTTACCGTGTGGTCCGAGAATTTTGTCAATTTATAACTGAAAAAATTTGAGATTTTTGTCCGTAGGTCGCAGGAGAAAAATCTTGAATTTCGTCAATTTGTGTGGTAAAATTGAAAATTTTGTCAGTCAGTTAAGAATAAAGAATTTTGTTGATCGAGCATGAAAAAATCAGGAATTTCATTGATCGGGCATGGAAAAATAGAAAATTTTATTGATCGGGTGTGAAAAAATAGTGAATTTTGTTGATCAAATGTGGAAAAATAGCGAATATTGTTGATTGGACTCGGAAAAATAATGAATTTTCTTGCTCGGACAAGGGAAAATCACGAATTTGTTCAATCAGTTGAGAAAAAATTGTAAACTTTGTTGACTGGGCACGGAAAAATCTCGAATTTTGTCGATTGGGTTCAGAAAAATCGCGAATTTTGTTGGTCGGGTATGCAAAAATTGTCAATTTCATTGATTGGGCACAAAAAAAAACATCAATTTTGTTGATGATGTGTGGAAAAATTGCAAGTTTTCTTGATCGGCTGCGGAAAAATCGTGAGTTTCGCAAGTTGTGAGAAAAATTCGCGAATTTTGTCACTTTGCAACAGGGAAAATTGTGAATTCCGTTGATCGGGTGTGCAAAAATCGCAAATTTTGATGGGCCCTCCTCAACTCGTACATTTTTGCAAGTGGCCTTTCTTCTTAAAAGGTTGTGCACCCCTATTTTAGAGATAAAGAAAGGGACATGAGTATGACTTATAAAAACAATGAAGTTAAGATGTATATTATTGTAAATTCTTGTAGTAAAGCCTAAATCTAAACTGTCATGCATTTTTTGGAAAATGTAATTTTCAGTAAAAACTAAACTAATGAGTCAAAATTCCATACGCAAATCATGATTTCTCAAAAAGTTATTGGAATATCACTATGAAATTGCTGTTTACACTATTCTGAAAACATGGCATAGAAAGTGATCGCATGCCAAATCGGCACCGACTGGTCTAGATACAGAAGACGAGTTCTATTTTTTTCATTATTTACCTGTAAAATTACATAATATTGGATTATACATGAAATTAAAAAGTATTGAATAAACCACAAGCAATCCAAGTCACTTAAACATCATCTTTTGCTTTGTTGAAGAACCGGGAGGGAGGGGGGATATGATCTTTAAGAGATAAAGAAAGTGTCTGTACTTAAAAGAAATGAGTATGACTTGCACAAACAGTGAAGTTTGGATGTATAGTACTGTAAATTATTGTAGTAAAACATAAATCTAAACTTTAAATGCATTTTTTGAAAAAGTAATTTTCGGTGAAAATTCCATACGCAAAACATGATTTCTCAAAAAGTTATTGGAATATCAGTATGAAATTTAAAATAGGTTTAAATTTAGAAGAAATATTTTTTTGTCTTATGGGTGTTTTTGTGGAACGATATGAATGACATGGCGCAGAAAATGATCGTGTGCCAAATCGCCATAGCAGGAACTGTGCAGCACGGCAGCAGCTCTACAGATTATTTTAGACCTTGCAGATCAATCTAACAGCTTAAAAATAAATATTGAGCTTAAAAAAATCACGAAAAATTTACTTTGTTTAGGAGTTACTGTGTTTATTATTAATTTTCTTTGTAAAATGTAAATTTTGTTTATTTTATGGGTTACTGTGAGTATTTATTATAGTAGCTTGGTTCAGTATTGTTGGGTTGCAGATAAATTTTGGTTTGCTGCAGATTGATGCTGAAAATTCTGCTTCTAGGTGCTAAATCATCACTGTCTAGCCTAGATACAGAAGACGAGCTCTGTTTTTTTTTATTATTTACCTGTAAAATTGTATAATATTAAATTATACATGAAATTAAAAGGTACTGAATAAACCACAAACAATCCAAGTTATTTAAAACTGAAGAATATAGTGTTTGTGATAATGTGATGTTTTGATTTGTTAAAAAACTGGGGGGTGGGATATGGCCCTCTAGAGGTTAAAAAAAGGTCAGTACTTTTAAAAAAATGAGTGACTTATAAAAACAGTGAAGTTTAGATGTATAATTACTGAAATTCTGGTAGTAAAACAAAAATCTAAACTTTAAATGCATTTTTGGATAATGTAATTTTCGGTGAAAATTCCATACGTAAAACATTATTTCTCAGAAAATTGTTGGAATATCACTATGAAATTTAAAATATTATGTTTTTTAAACTATTGTGAAGGCAATGCACTAAAGATTTAAATTTAAAATAAATATTTTTTGTTTTATGGATGTTTTTGTGGAATGAAATTGATGAATTTTATGAAAATTAACATGTAAACAAGTACGATATGCTATACGTTTTGAAACATTTAAAACCTTTCTTAGAATTTAGTTCATTGCTTTCACCAATGTCATAAATATGAAATGGACAAAGGAAACTAACATACAGTAAAATTTTCTTTAGAGCATTTTGGGCCAAATTTCAATAAATTTTACAATAATTTCTCCATTAACCAAAATTTTATAAACGAAGGAAATATTTTTTTGCTTTTTTTCACATTTTCTAGTCATAATCTTAATAAAAATACGTTTAAAAAATAATTAAATAGCTCAATTGCTCTGTACGTAGTCAGACACCTTAAATGATTGAAAAGTTGGATTAAAAAGTGTCTGTTAGATAAGTTATTTCTATTATGTTCATGAGCAGGGATGGGGAATTTCTAGAAAATCTTACCAGACAAGGATATTTTTCAACAGCCAGTAAAATGCAATGTACAGTTAAAATTTTTTTTGACAAAATTACGCATCTCAAAATGGTTACTAGTACTGTAATGCATTTTCATATATTTCTTTCCTGTATAGTTTAATATAAAATAGAATTTTGTACCATGTTTACATCGCAGTAATTAGGAAAGTTGAAAAATATAGCCGAAAAAACGTTTTCGGCAGACTCCTATTGTTTGTAGTTTTCAAAAAATACCTAAAAATTCACTCATCCTGCCAGAAAATTCACTTGCCAGTGGCTAGAAAAATATTGCATTTTCCTACCCCTGAGCATGATATTGTTATTTTATTTTGATGTCATAAACACACTTTTCAGACTTATGGCAAATTATTTCACAAGATAATTCACTGATGATCTAGCAACCAATTTTTTGATCATTTGTACCTTTAGAACAATGTAAAACACTACATGAATCGTGATTCTTGTTATTCCAGACATAATGCCTTAGAATAATCACACATATGGCATTCAAAATTAGGTATAGGTACATTAGCAGAAATTTTACTGAAGGAAATTTTCATGTGTATTTTAAAAGAAACTAGAACTTTTTTGAGATATAATCAGTTATTGTTAAAGTTACATTGGAGCTTGAGCAAAGCATAGGTTTGCATTAAGCCTAGCCAAAGAAACAAAGGTCAATGCCTAGCTCAAATTATTATTTTCGAATGCTGGGTACAAAATACATGAATTTTCTTAAATCACAGTTTATTTCAAGGAAAAATTATTATTTAATGAAAATTAACACATCATTTAAATTCATCTATGAACTGAAATGTGAAAATGAGTTTCATTACTTACATTCATGTAGTGTAGATAATAGATGTTTGCAGATTATGCATTTTGCAGATTTCTCAGAGTTTACTGTATTTCACTTTATTATAAGCATTCATTATGATTTCTAGTCAGTCATTACATTGTTGATCAAGAAAATTTAAACATTTATATCCCATTTATGTTTATTTCTGCATTTGAATCGCTTTCAGCATGATATTGTGTTATTTTATTTTCATGCCATGAACACATTGCTCAGATTTATGTCAAATTATTTCACAAAAAAATTTACTGGCTGTCTAGTATCCAATTTTTTGATCATTTTTACCATTTGAACAGTTGAAAGCGCTACATGAATAATGATTCTTGTTATTCCAGACATAATTTCTTGGAATAATCACATATGCAATGCAAAAGTAGGTATAAATACATTAGCAATAATTTTACTGAAGGAAATATTTCTCTGTATTGCAAAATAAACAAAAACTTTATTGAGATAAAATAAGTTATTGTTAAAGTTTCATCGGTGCTTGAGCAAAGCATAGGTTTGCATTAAACATAACCAAACAAACGTCAATGCTGAGCTCAAATTATTATTTTGAAATGCACGGTACAAAACTCATCAATTTCAACATATTTCATACAATGTTGAAAAATTTTAAGACTTTTGGTGTATTGCAATGCAAGAGTTCAAGCAATAAAGAATATAAAGCAGAAATGAAATACCTTTATAATAACTGTGTGCTTTTTCATAGAAACATGTAAAAAAGAAACGTAAAATCTTAAAAACATGGAACGCTTAAATTTACAAATATCGCTTATTTTACACTTACTGATTGAAATTTTGGCTAAACGGTTTCAGTTAGATAAATTATTTTTCTATTTTCACGGTTTAAAAAGTTCAAATTTAAAAAGATTTCTTTAACTCGATTTTAGTTAATGAAATCTTGGAATATGCACACACAAATTGTTTTCATAAATTCTAGTGACACTTTGATTTGTTTTATTTATTTATGGTTGTTTAATAAACCAAAGGTGGATCTTAATGTGAAAAAGTTTTTACATGCATTTATAAAAAAAAATAAGAATTTTTAATGATATCAATTTCAACATATTTCATACAATGTTGAAACATTTTAAGACTTTTGGTGTATTACAGCGCAAGAGGTCAAAACATTAAGAATATAAAGCAAAAATGAAATATCTTTATAATAACTATCTGCTTTTTCAAAGAAACATGTAAAAAGGAAATATAAATTCTTAAAAATATGGAACGCTTAAATTTCCAAATATTGATTGTTTTACACTTAATGATTGAAATGTTGGCTAAAACAGTTTTAGTTAGATAACTTATTTCTATTTGAATCATGTTTATGAGTAACCTGTAGTGTTAAATAATTCAATTTTTAAAAGATTTCTTGAACTTGATTTTAGTTAATGAAATATTGGAAAAATGCACACACACTGTTTTCATAAATTCTTGGACACTTTGAATCGTTTCATTTATTTATAGCTGTATAATAAACCAAAGGTGGATCATAATGTGAAAAAGTTTTATTTTACATATTTAAAAAAGATGTTATATGTCGTCAATTTTAACATATTTCATACAATGTTGAAAAATTTTAAGACTTTTGGTGTATTACAGTGCAAGAGTTCAAAACATTAAAAATATAAAGTAAAAATGAAATATTTTTATAATAACTGTTTGCGTTTTCATAGAAACATGCGAAAAGGAAACGTAAAATCTTAACAACATGGAAAGCTTAAATTTCCAAATATTGCTTGTTTTACACTTGATAATTGAAATGTTGGCTAAAACAGTTTCAGTTAGATAAATTATTTCTATTTGTATCATATTTATGAGTAACCTACAGTGTTAAAAAGTTAAGATTTTAAAAGATTTCTTTAACACGATTTTAGTTAATAAAATCTTGGAATATGCACACACAAATTGTTTTCATAAATTCTTGTGACACTTTGATTCGATTTAGATGGAGGATTGTAAAGGTCAATGGAAATCACGACTATGAATTTATTACATTGGTCTTTAATTTTTTTTGTTGTTTTATCTTTTTATCACTAACCTAAAAAATAATGATATCAATTTAAAAACCCTTAACGGGTTAAAAGTTTGTGACGCAGAATTTTATCTTTACCTCTAAGAATTTTAAATTTGGAACTTAAAAATAATGATATCAAATTTTGGAGTGACGATATGCTATTAATTTATCTATACACACACACACATATATATATATATATTCAAATTTATTCATTGATGCTTTATCATTTACATCTCACAAATTCGAATTATGAATTTTAAAAGGTATGATATGAAATTTTAAGTGACGCCTTGATGTTGCTTAAAACGATTAGTTTTAAAATTCAATTTAAATTTTCTTTTGGCTAAATAAATTTACACATCTAAACAATACTTTTCTTTTTCAATGCACTGTTGAATATATTACATTCACTGAATCTATATAATGCACTGAAATGTATTCATTTGAATAAATTGATTTATCTTTTGTGCCACGCTATCCAAAAATCAAAAATAAAATTTATAGAAATAGTTTTTTGCGTCATTGTATCCAAACAAAGTTAAATGTATGCAAATGGACAATATCTAACAATAACAAACTCAAAATTTGATATCATTATCTTTAAGTTCCAAATTTAAAATTCTTAGAGATAAATATAAAGTTCTGCGTCACAAACTTTTAACCCGCTAAGGGTTTTTGTATTGCTTAAACTATACATCCAATTTTCATAAAAATTGAAATGACTCGCCAAAAGTATGCAACAATTATATATTTTAAATTTCAAACGATTCGGTTGGGTAGTTTTTGCGCTGTTATATGCGGACGGACGGACAGACGGACAGGCGGACTGAACGACAACTACAGGTGCTCCGTATTTATATAATTACGAAAGCACGTAATAAAAGGAATAAACTTATTATAATACTTTATATCCTGAATTTTGAATACAAAAATTGCTTCACCTGAATAATTATTTACATTAATGTCTAAGATGCCCAGAACAACTTATATAATAATAATTTTATTTTTTAGATTATTTATTTTATCAAAACTGATTTAATAAATCGGTAGTTAGAGCTCTTTTTACGAAATGTTTACAAGAGTAATTAGATTTATTAACCACAATATTGTTATGGAAATCTTACAATTCTTATAGGAGCACTGTAAATAAATGTATTGTGATTCTGTCTGTAACAGAGAAGTGTTTTGTAATTGCAAATTTTTCGTATGACATTTTAAATAGGATAAAAGCTACACTTAGATGGTTGAGAAAATACCACATTAATAAATATTTAGTTTCGACTGTTTCACTCTGCTTTCTAAATATGATTGAGCAAATTATTTTATATGAAAAGTGCAATCTCATTTTATTAAAAGGTGAATGAAATAAATTTTACATTGAATTTTTTTTATGATACTTAAAAGTACCGTCAGGATATAAAGGATTAGACAGAGTGGGAACAAATGTACTACAAAGTATAAAATATTTTCGATGCATTTCTAATATAAAGTGAAAAATACATTTCTAATGACAACGAAAAAATGCGTAGTGGACGCAATAGGATTCTGTAGCTAATAATAATAATAACTAGTTGTGAGAAAATAACCACATTAAAAAATATTTAACTTCGACTGTTTCACCGTGCTTTCTAAATGTGATTGAGCAATTTTTTTTTCTATGAAAAGTGCAATATCATTTTATTAAAGGATGAATGAAATAAATTTTACATTGAATTTTCTTTGATGATACATAAAAGTACCGTCAGGATATAAAGGATTAAACAGAGTGGGAACAAATGTACTACAAAGTATAAAATATTTTCGCTGCATTTCTAATATAAAGTGAAAAATACATTTCTAATGACGACGAAAAAATGCGTAGTGGACGCAATAGGATTCTGTAGCTAATAATAATAATAACTAGTTATGAGAAAATAACCACATTAAAAAATATTTAACTTCGACTGTTTCACCGTGCTTTCTAAATGTGATTGAGCAAATTATTTTGTATGAAAAGTGCAATATCGTTTTATTAAAGGATGAATGAAATAAATTTTACATTGAATTTTCTTTGATGATACATAAAAGTACCGTCAGGATATAAAGGATTAAACAGAGTGGGAACAAATGTACTACAAAGTATAAAATATTTTCGCTGCATTTCTAATATAAAGTGAAAAATACATTTCTAATGACGACGAAAAAATGCGTAGTGAACGCAATAGGATTCTGTAGCTAATAATAATAATAACTAATTGGATGTGCCAATCCCAAAACTTTCTTCTATCTTATACATGTTAATATTTAAAAAATTAGTTACACGTGTTAATACTTCAATATTATTAGTTCAATAATATACACCTTTGATCTTCAACTTAAATTTCTACTTCAGTCAATTAATCGGACTAAAAACGAATTAATCTATATCATGATATTTGTTAACATCAAAGGTTTTTCCTTATTATGTTGTCATCAGCTGTTTGAGAATAGCCGGCTTAGCAGGACGTCAGTCCTCGCCACTGCACGAGCCGCCGATGGAGAATAGAACTACGAAAAATCAAGAAAATAATACAAAAATTACTATCACTTAGCCAAATTTCCAAATTCAAGGAGGACCTGACGGCCAAAGTCAAAAACATACACAAAAAATTTGGTTCAATTCTATGCATAATTTTATGCAGTTTTCGATGGTACAATAATGAAAATAGCACACATCGCTATTATACCACCCCCTTCCGGCGAATTTTTTTCAAGTTCAGGTATGGCCTGCTGGTAATAGCCTGAAGCATATACAAAAAATTGGTTCAATTCTATGCTTAACTTCATGCACTTGTCGATGGTACAATATTGAAAATGGCACAAAAATCGCTATTACAGCGCCCTTTTCGGGCGAAATATTTCAAAGTTCAAGGGGGACTGGTTTGCCACAGTCAAAATCATACAAAAAAAAAAGCCTCAATTCTATGCATAACTCCATGCACTTTTCGATGGTACAATGGCGATATACGGACAGACGGACTGACAGTCAGAGATTTTATATAAACCTGTTGTTTGGGGATCTCATACCTAAACCTGTAAATCCGTCGGAAACCGGAAGTCGAAAAAAATTAAATTACAATACTTTCTTCTATTGAAGATAGAAGAAAATAAAAATTGTAATAATTTTACTATCACCACCACCACAACCAATAATAATAACAATATTAACAATAAAAAAAAATGTGATACGAGCAAATAAAAATATAACGATGCTCGTTATATTTTGAACCAAAAAAAAAAAAAAAAAAAAAAAAAAAGATCGCATTTTAAAGGAACTTATTTGGTCACATTGGGATTTAATTATTATATTTATAAATTTTAATAATGGTGAGAAAACGAGAAAGCGGAATTAATTCGAGGAACAATCGGATATTACGGAGAATGTAGCGAAAAAATATGTGATACTTTCCCTGATTTAACTTCATAGTGAAAATTCTTAATATTACATTATATAGATTTATCACATTAATGCAATTCAGAAAATATTACAATATTTTAATTTTTCCATTGTAAGTTTAATCTGTATCATAATTTTTCAGTATGCACGATTGATTATCTAAAGAAATACATAAATAAAATGAAACATGTTCTGAACAGAAAACGTTATTTAACAAATAAATAAAATGAAGTAATTATTTTAAAATATTACGCGTTTTTGTTTTTGTTTTTCGGAGGATAAGTTTTCTACTTTATGATGTGTTATGGAATTAGAAATATGTTTTTACCGTATTCATTTAAAAAAGGAAAGTTTGCATTTGTAAGCAATTTCAAAATGAAAATGCATTTTAAATAACATATTTCTCAGCGTTTAAATTCAATTATTAGATTTATAATTATTTTATCACAGAAGAGAATGTTGTAAGGTTTAAAATTGGTTGCGATGAATTATTTGAAAGAAAAGTCAGTGATATTGAAGGGATAATAACGGAAAATAAATACATTATATTCGTTAAATTTATTTTTACATGTATTGTGTTGTATGGATTTACCCCATGAGTATAATTCAAAAAAATATTTCAGTATTTTATCATTTTTAATTAAAGACTCTAAGATTTGTTTCACTATTCAGGCTAATTAACTAAAGAATCGAAGTCATATACAAGCATATAGAAACTTATTATACATTGCATAAATAAATTGATTGAGATGTTTTATAATATTATTTTTTTTTCTAAAATATTTCATAGAGTATTTCTTACAAGATTTGTTTTAGGGTCTATAAAATATGCCATCTACCATATTTCTTGAGAAAAAAGAAAGAAAATGCATTTTCATGTATGAGAAAATAATAATAGGCTATTATCAATTGAAATTTACTAATGCATTTATTTAGTTTCGTGAGAATTTAATTAGTAACTTTATAATTTTTATCATGGTTAGAAAGCCAGGAGATTTTAAAGTACTTCTGTCTAAATAATTGGCAGGAAATTTTTACTGATATTGCCAGGAACGAAAAAGAAAATCAATTTCTTTAACTTCAGGAAAATTTTCTCTAATGGGTGGCATGGAGTTTTAATATTAATATATACCTGAGAAAATATATTATTATTTGACAGTTAGTAGTTATCTGCAATTTTAAATATTTTTCAGTATGCGTGGTTAATTAATTACCCGAAGAAATGTAAACATATAGCCATTTACAAGTAGGTTATACAAAATTTAAACAAATCGATTTGACATTTTTAAAATATTACTTATTTTGTGACTATGTTTCCCACAATTTTTAACATGCTTTTTAATCATTAAAAAATAAAAACACAAATTCATGAACTCAAAAATAAAATGTCTTTTTAAATGAAATGGAAATAATATTAAATGGTATTTAACCCTCTAATGCATGATTTTTTATTTTTTCTTTAAAAAAATATATTTGCTTTCTTGACAGCCATAAATTACAGGAAAAATATTGAAAAATTTTTCACTCTTATATTTTGTGTATTTTGAAGTTTTTTTAATTGTTGCCAAATGGCAACACCATGCATTAACCACAATTTTTTCTTTTTTAACTTTGCCCAACTAGCAACACTGTGCTGTTTTATTGCAATTTTTTTTTTTGTAAATTATAAGATTTTAAAATACAATACTTTACATACGCTTAGAAAAATAAAAATATATATACGTGTGGTATGTATGCATATACGTATATATATACATATACTATATATATATAATAATTTTAAATCAAAATTTAACTTACAAGTCATATAACAATATTAAACCAAAATTCTAAATAAAGACGGCATGTAATAATATTATACATTAATTGTTATCTATCAACATAATAATAGTGGTACAAATTATAGTTCTAAGATATTAAATGAAAATATGAAGTTAGATGCTACAATGGAATCATTTTTAATTTATAAATGAATAAGAAGATATGCTGTCCTGATACAGAACACAATAGAAGTATTGTAAAAAATATAATTAAATAAAAACATAATAAAATGCGGAAAAGCAGGTATATTTATCCTGTATTTTAAACCAATTGAAATCATTTAAATTTTAAAAACCAAAATGGGCTTATAAAGTGTAATATCACATGAAAAATACAATGAAAAAAATCATAGGCTAATAAAATATACTCTATAAATATACGGGCAATGCTGCAGAATACCACAGAATTTTATATCAATAATATTTATCAAAGTTATGAATGGTAGCCAATAGAACATTTATTGTTTTTGTTTAAACGTATAGGTACCAAACACTTAATTCCTTTTACCCTAGTGTAACCTATACAGCCCAGAACTTTACACCGTTGTTTTTTATCTAAGTGTTATGGCCAGTGATCAATTTTATCTTTCATGACATCTTTAGAAGTTTCATAAAGCTGAAAACAATGGACTACTAAGTTGTTACTATAAAATTTTAATCATTGGCTTTATTTGATGATGTAATTGGTACATTCAGGAGGGCATGGACACAGAAGCACAAGGGAAGAAGAATAGAGCTCCTTTAAATCTGAAAAAGATGTTTTTTGGCCATTTTTTATCATTTGGCTCCCGTTTAACAAAAAAATATCTGCCATTGGGGGTGGGGACCCCTCAAATCGGGAGTCTCGGGGCAGCTGCCCGTATGTCCCTGCATTAGTCAGGCCCTGGCTTTACAGTAAACTGAGAAGATTTTGCATTTAATAAGAGTCGTTTATCGAGTTAGGGTGACATATGGTGATAAAAGTGAAAAAGAAATTAAATATCATGCGAACCAGTTGTGAAACAAACAATGCTCAAAATGTTTACAAAAGCGAAACTCAATTCATGGTGTTGCCAAATGGCAACAAATGTATATTCATGTGCATGCAATTTTTGTTCCAATAAACATTACTGAAAAGTATTTAAAATAACTTTTAAAAGTATATTCTTTTCAGAAATATTTTTTTCAAATGAAATTTTGCATGTTAAGTATTTTTTATTATTGTTAGAAATCCAACTATGGCTAACAAAATGGAAAGTTTCAAAAGTTGCTTTTTATTTGTAATTTATAAACAACTATTGCCAACTATGATACTTTTTATGAACTAAATCAAATATAGGACCCACATGAATACGTAAAGCATAAAGTTGTCAAGAGGCAACGGTAAATAAACAATAAGGAGGGATATTTTAATATGTTGCCAATTAGCAACAGTATGAACTAGAGGGTTAATTATACACATTAAAATGATTTATTTAAAAAAAGATTTAATTATACTAATATTAATTATATTAAATTATATCAGTTGATTTTCAATTATTATCAGTGGTAAAATAACCTGGAAGGATTTAAGTAGTTAGGCGCAATTAATAGGGTGAAAAACTTCTAATGTTATCGAAAAATGTATCAGAACAGACTTTGAATTTCCTTTTTCATTTAACTTCATTGAGAAAAAGACAGATATTGCATTGTATGATTTTTAGTTAATTAGTCTGGGATATATTTTTACTTTATTCAATAATAAAAGAAATAAAAAAGAAATGGCATAAAAAGACATAATCTGGTGTCGTTCAGCCATTTTTACTGTAAAATATTAACAAAATATGTCACAAAACCGTTGATTTTTGGAATTATAATAGAAAAAGTAGCTGCAATCATGTTGCTGAATTAAAAGTGGTCAGAATTGGACTTTTATTTTAAGTTTGAAACAATTTCAATGAATTTGAATTTCATTTTAAACCGAATAATACGATCTATTAATTTCATTAAATGATGGGCTCACAGCTATAGTTCCAAGTTCATTTTGAAAAATAAAAAAAATAGATAGTCCATTTAGAAGGTGCATAAAATCTGTTTTATCTACTTCCAGAGTGAACCAAATATGTTTGCACATATTTTCTCATATATGACATCTATTTACAGACTTGGTTTGCTGTGGGAATGAATAAAATAGATTTTATTCATCTTCTAACTGGACTATATATACATTTTTTTAATATGTATTTGGTCTACTATGGTTGTGAGCTCCTCATATATACACAAATGTATATGAAAAAACTTTAATTATAAAAGTGTATTTATTTAATTTAACCCATTAACGCCCAAATTATTATCTTAGTTAAAATTTAAATTTTGGATTTCCCACCTCTTTTACAGGGTGACAAGAAATAACTTGGACGAAGTTTCAAACCAAAAATCTGTAACTGCCACTAAAGTTATAAAGTTATTGTCATAGGGAATTGATTCTAGAAAGCTACTAAACAGATGTAAGTAAGTTAGTTGTGATAACCATTATGGTTAACAAATAATCTGCCATACTTACAATCAAAAGGTTTAAAGAACTCGGACATGATGGTGACAGGCCAGGAAGAGGAAGAAGGCGCACAGTTAACACATCAAGAAACCGGTTAGATATCAAAAAGCGAGTTCAACGAAATCCTAGGATTTCAATGAGAAAGGTTGCAAGAGAGATGAAGATCAACAGAGAAACCGCACGTTTTATGGCAAGAGTAGAGTTTGGTCTTCACCCTTATAAAGTGAAAGAGGCTCAAAAGCTAACAGCAGACAGTAAACGCCCAAGACTTCAAAGGTGTAAAGAATTGTTAAAGCAGGCCGCAGGTGATCGATGGCAAATATTTGTCTTCACAGATGAGAAACCGTTTTCGATTGAACAAGCTTACAATAGCCATAATGATAGCGTTTGGTCAGCAGAAGCACCTGGACCATCTTGCCTTGTTGAACGGCGTCAACGACCCCAATCTGTAATGGTTTGGGGTGGGATATGTGCTAGTGGGGAAACAGCACTTGTTTTTGTTGATCAAAGGATAAAGATTAATCAACAAACATATCTCAAACTCATTTTGGAAGATGTGGTCTTACCTTGGTCATAAAAGTTCTTTGGAAACAAAAGATGAGCCTTCCAACAGGATTCCGCACCTGCACACAGAGCTAAAGGCACTCCAGATTGGTGCAAGACACATTTTCCTGACTTCCTTGGAGCTCAAGAATGGCCACTATATTCCCCAGATTTGAACCCAATGGATTATTCTGTTTGGTCCATCTTGGAGACAAGGATATGTGCTAAATCTCATAAAATTTTGGCATCCTTAAAGAAATCCTTATGCAAGGAATGGGATAAAACATCAGTAAATGAGTTGCGCCCATAGCCGAAAATTTTGTGACACGTTTAAAGCTCTGTATTAAGGCTAAAGGTAGCCACTTTGAAAATTTGTAAATATATTAGACGAAATAATGTATTCATATTTATTTTGAAGTTTGGTCGTAATATTTTCATTAGCATTAAAGTTATAATGTATTACGTGTGTCCAAGTTATTTCTTGTCACTCTGTAAAAGAAGAGTAATTTTGATCCTATTTTATCAAGGAATTAGTCTCGTGAAAGGAAGTATATATTTATATTCATATTTACTGGTGTGAAAAGCGCTTTCTTGCCATTAAGTCTAGCGTCCTCAATTGATGACGTTGGGCGTTAATGGGTTAAACCTACTAGCATAGTTAATTGAAATTCCATTATGTCGCACCGGCAACAAATCGCCAAAAAAAGGGAAATGTTCATTTTTGTTTTACGGGTGGTATATCGAGATATTTTTACAAACATATAAAGCCTTATTACAAAGATATTTTGTAATTTTTTTTCAAACTTTTTTGAGTATTAAGGGGACATTCCTGGTCAGATTCAAGTAAATATGGTAATTATTGGTGGCAATAAAAATAAATACAATATTTCCCTTTATTTAACTTGATAAGAAAAAAAAATGATAATGCGTTGAATGGATTTCTTTGAATTATAGAAATTCGGAAATATTCCGTAATTTGATATTTTATTCCATTGTAAAATACTTTTCCAGTATCCGCGTTTAATTACTAATATATATATTTATTTAAAAGAAATGCTATCTCTATATACACACACGCACAGATCCAGAAACATATGGCACGGAAAGTCTAAAAACCAAAAGTGGTATTAATATACTTGTTTAGGAAAAGGAAAAAAAATAAATTTCAATATGTCGCATTCATACTCTAAAGATACATATTACGTACTGTGAGGAGGCACGAAAAGTAAAAATGCATTTTTAAGAAATTTATTTGGCGGCGTCGGAATTTAATTAGAGGACTTTTAATTTTTGTCAGTGGCGAGAGAGCCTGAAGGTCCAAAAGTTCCCTTTTGAAATTAATTATTGGGAGGAATATAATAAAATAAATACAGTACTATCAGTATAGTATGGTAATATCACTGAATAATGAATTATTAATGAATTATTTTCCAAAATAAAATAAATATTCCATCTCATTTGATTCTGTAAGGAAAGAATCGATATTAAGGTTTAATATTGCATCAAGTCGATATTCGGTTTTCGTGATTTGTAATTTTATAAAATATGTCATAATATGATATCCTAAACCAACAATTCAAAAGAATTATGATACATTATGGTCTACACTCTTAATTCAAAAGAACGAATTATTAACTCAACAAAAAAACGAAAAGTTTTACGCGTGTTTTTGTTCTTTCAGAGTATCTGTTTTATCAAAAAGAGACATTTTCCACAAAAAACTGGTTTGCCAAATCACTCTTTTACGAGTAACATCCCAGGACCGCTCATTTCAGATCGGAACAGAAAAAGATCTATAAAAGAGCGGTTTAAGAAGCTTCCCTATTGGTTGAAATCCTGTAATGCGATATATAGTTTGGAAGGGGGAGAACAGAGAACCGTTTTGAAAAGAGAGTCGCTTGTTTGTTTCAAGCGTCAAAGCTTAGCGTTACCTATGCGATTAAAACAATATTACAATTATAATTTGATTGATTTAAAAATGGTATAGAATAAGATGGTATAGAATGGTATAGAATGGATTATGCCCACGAAAGCATTGGGGAGGGGGCAATCATCGCAAAGAACTGAATAAATTTCGTTTTTGTTTCCCAGCTAAAACCAAGATAGTTAACGGCGATTCTAGGATTTTACTAATACTGAAAATTCTACGGTAAAGTATGTTGTTTTACTTCATCTTTCTTGTAATTCCTTCCCCATTCCTTGTTGTATTTTCACATTGTATATATGATTTTTTGCGTTATTTAACGTTATTACTTTTAAACCGGAAACATGAATTTCTTAAATTACGTTTTTACTTTTTTTTTTTTTTTTTTTTTTTTTTTTTAAATGCGTCTGTTCCATAATTTTTATAATCAATAAAATCCGCTTAGGTATGTAGTTTTCTCGTATTCAAATTGTGTAAAATTACGCTAATTGGTATTTAAATTATTAAACATGTATCATTTTTTGCTTATATTATTATTATTATTAATATACTACTTTGCTTATGACACTCAGAAATATTTGCGGAACACAACCCATGATTATAAAAATTATTAAATTATTATTAACTTATAATATATGTTCTATTTTTTTATGTTTCAGTAAGAACAAGTATTTAATAAATTGTGTTCATTTAGATAGTTCTACACATCTAGATTTTATTTATTATTATTTTAATTGACACAGTATTATATAAATAGTACGAAATGTAAAAGATAATTTAAAAAAAGTATCAGAAAATAAAAGATTAGTAAAAAATATTATTAATTTATTTTATGACACAACTAGCTTGACCTTTTTTTAGGTAGATTTCGTATGAAATACTACCTATTGGGATCGTTCCTATGTTGGAATTTCTGAAAAATTTTTGCAGATCTACACCGATCATGAACCCCAAAACCCAAAACCACCCTCAGTAAAAAACTTGATCCATCTATCTATCTATCTATCTATCTATCTATATATATATATATATATATATATGTATGTATATATATATACAGGGTGACTCATAAAAGATGGGCAGAACTTTAAGGGGTTATAGTACACTTAAAGACAAATAATATTAAATAGGAGACTAAGGGTCCCAGACGTATTCCCAAGGAGATAGGGGGCATTAAAGTTTAGGGTCCGAAATTTCAAATGATTATAAAACATGGAAAAATTGGTCGATTCGTTTCCTGTTTTTGCAAAATATTTTCTTTATGCCAGTATTTTCTTGAAATAAACTTTTAAAGTTCAATTTCAAAAAATGCCGATAGGGGGCGCTTTAGACTTTGGAGTAACAAACAACTATTTTTTAACGTTATTTTTTGTATTTCTTTAAATGATTTCGAAAGCTTAGACTTAAACTTAAATTTTGATCTAAAAATCTGAGTCCTAACGAGTAGTTAAGTAGCGTAAACTGAAATTTGAAATTTGAAACCCTTCTCCCCTTAGAACAAAAATCAGTTATTCCCGATCTTTGTGTCGTAGATTAGGCTCTAACTACTGCCGCGTTTTGCTAAAATTATTCTTTATGTCAGTATTTTCTTGAAAATAAATTTTAAAGAAAATTTTCAAAAAATTCCGATAGAGGGCGCTTTAGACTTTGGAGTAACGAACAACTATTTTATACCGTTATTTTTTGTGTCTCATTAAATGCTTTCTAAAGCTTAGACTTAAATTTTCAGCCCAAAATCTGAATCGTTAGACGTGGTTAAGTTTCTGGGGAGAGGGGTTTGAAATTTCTACTCCTGAGCACAGTTCAGTTTACCATGTCCACATATTGTGTGCTGTGATACGAGGTAAAAAGACACAAATTAGGATTATGTTACCAAAGCATATTTATTAACATGTAATTACAATAAATGTTCAAAATTGTGACCACCAGAGGTTATGCACGCAGAACAACGGCGAAGAATGGAACGGCGAACATTCGCGAAAACATCAGGCTTTTCGAGCACTTCCCCTACAGCGGCGGAAAGTCTGGCGACCAGTTCCTCGGGGGATTAAATGGGTGTCTCATACATAAGAGCCTTCAATCGTCCCCAAAAAAAGAAATCGAGGGGTGAAAGATCTGGCGAGCGAGCAGGCCAAGCAACAGGACCACCTCGACCAATCCATCTGTTCGGAAATGTGATGTCCAGATAGTTGCGGACGTCTCGTACGTAATGGGCTGGCGCTCCATCGTGCTGGAACCACATGACCCGCCGGATGCGTGGAGGAACAACGTTTAACAGGTCTGGCAGCACATGTGAATGTGGCAGCACATGAAATGTGAGGTATGTTTTACCGTTGAGGCGTTCAGGAAGAAGGTACGGTCCGATTAGGTGGTCTCCGAGGATTCCTGCCCAAACATTGATGGAAAAGCGTCTCTGATGAGCATGTGGATACGTAGCATGTGGATTGACATCCGCCCATACATGTGCATTGTGTGTGTTAAATGTACCTTCACGTGTGAAGGTACATTCATCGGTGAAAAGCACAGTTCGTCCAAAATGTGGATTTAGCGCGTTCTGCTGCAGAAACCAGCGGGCGAATTCAATACGATTTGGGTAATCCCCTGGAGACAGTTTCTGGACTCGTTGCACATGAAACGGGAGCAAATGTTCATCCTTCAGTACCCTCCAAGTCATGGACTGTGAGGTATCCACCTGCCTAGCCACTGTTCGTGTACTTGTACTTGTCTGCGCCGCTACTACATCCAGAATGGCTTCTGCAACAACTACTGATTCGTCCTTTTTTGCACGACCTGCATTCGACCGGGAAGCGAGAAATGATCCCGTCTCACACAACTGTCTGTGCAAGCGCTCGAAAGTTTTGCGGTTAGGCAACCGCCTGTTGGGAAATCGCTCTCCGTACATTCGTTGTGCCTCTGCACCATTTCCATCTGCCGCTCCGTAAATTAAATGCATCTCAGCCTTTTCCTTATTCGTGAAGGGCACCATCTTCCGATTCATTACTACAGCGACTTACACTTGACTCACCGTTCAGTGGTTTTTATGCCTGAATCGTGTCGAAATTTTGCATACGTGTTCTTCTTCTTCCCCATTTGACATTTGCATACTTTCTGTTTCCTTCTTCACCCGGTGACTAGCGTCAGGAATGGAGCTTTAACGTTTGCATGAGCGACGTTTCCAACTGTGCCAGTGCCTTTATGAGTGAATTCCGACTATGCAGTCCTTGACGAAAGTTGTATTTTTGCCTCGTATCACAGCACAGAATCGTTGGGCATGGTTAAGTAGTGCAAACTGAACTATGTTCAGAAGTTGAAATTTGAACCCCCTCCCCTCGCTACTGAACCACGCTCAGCGATTCAGATTTTGAGCTGAAAATTTAAGTTTAAGTCTAAGCTTTAGAAAGCATTTAATGAGACACAAAAAATAACGGTATAAAATAGTTGTTCGTTACTCCAAAGTCTAAAGCGCCCTCTATCGGAATTTTTTGAAAATTTTCTTTAAAATTTATTTTCAAGAAAATACTGACATAAAGAATAATTTTAGCAAAACGTGGCAGTAGTTAGAGCCTAATCTACGACACAAAGATCGGGAATAACTGATTTTTGTTCTGGGGGGAGAAGGGTTTCAAATTTCAAATTTCAGTTTATGCTACTTAACTACTCGTTAGGACTCAGATTTTTAGATCAAAATTTAAGTTTAAGTCTAAGCTTTCGAAATTATTTAAAGAAATACAAAAAATAACGTTAAAAAATAGTTGTTTGTTACTCCAAAGTCTAAAGCGCCCCCTATCGGCATTTTTTGAAATTGAACTTTAAAATTTTATTTCAAGAAAATACTGGCATAAAGAAAATTTTTTGCAAAAACCGGAAACGAATCGACCAATTTTTCCATGTTTTATAATCATTTGAAATTTCGGACCCTAAACTTTAATGCCCCCTATCTCCTTGGGAATACGTCTGGGACCCTTAGTCTCCTATTTAATATTATTTGTCTTTAAGTGTACTATAACCCCTTAAAGTTCTGCCCATCTTTTATGAATCACCCTGTATATATATATATCACTTTCTTCTGGACACAATAACTTTCATAATTCTGCGCCAATCTCTTCAAAATTGATACATAAAATCAATGGGCATAAAATCTCGGTCAAGTTCGTTAATGGGCAAAATCGGACCAACCCTCATAGCATGCATGGTCACAGTGACGTCATTGTGACGTCACTGTAAGTCACTGTGGTCACGTCACATCTGTGACCAAAATGCCACCACTCAGTGATGTCACATTGTGACTGAGATGTGAACTTCTTAGAAAACTTTAAAAAATTACAAAAATTATTAAATCATGTTATTTACTGTAAAAAATATTTTTCTGCCGGATTTAAAATTTTTTTAAACCGTGGTCCAAGTTGCCTCTGTGCCTCTAACCAAAACTTTTTATTTTCATATAACATAAAATGTAATTAATTCATCAGCGACACAAAAATATTTCCTAATTATGCGAATTTCATATTATTAAAAAAATGGTTTAGGTAAACAGACCCCGACTTATCTTTTATAAAGATTTTTGTAAATGATCATCTGTTATAGTAGAAGTTTCTCAAAGAGTAGTCGAAACATTTCTGTGGTTTCAAACTAAAAACTTTCTATTACAGTTAAGTCTGCAGCTTTTAATGAGCACGCAGAAAGCGTCTTCAAAGTTTAGTCATATATGCATTTCTTGCTTTATAATTTGCATTCAAGTCATTTTTTTTCCTCTTAGTGTTTCACTATTTTAAGTAACTTTTTTTTTTTTAATTCTACTTCTTTCAGACGTTTAAAATAAAATTGACATTTTCCGAATGTAAAATTAATGTACAAAATTTAGGCAAAGCCCATGACATAATTAATTATTCATATTTTATTTTTTGTTTTCAAAATATATCTTTAAAAATTATTTTATAAGATGTTTTATTTTACAGAAAATTAATATTAAGATAATGAGAGATTGGCAAAGAAAAACTCATCTCTTCTCGATAATCTTGTTGTATTTTTTAAGAAGATATTTGTATATATTACCTGTGATATAAATTTTACTTTTAAAAAAAGGAGGGGGTCATCATTATTACCATTAAATTAATTTATACACATTTTGAAAAATTAAGCAATATTTTATCTAGTAAACTCTAATTATGGATAATATTATTATGATAATTTACGTAAATGAAACTTTACAATTCAATAAAACTGATAAAAATAAAAGGTGAAATACAATAAAACATTTTCAAACAGGAAATTGAATTAGAGACAATTTGATAAAATTATTACGCATTTAATTTCCTTCCGAAACTTTTGTATAGAAAAACAAATAAAACCGAAAAAACATCTGCTTCGAACTTCGAAACTTAAAAATCGTCTGCATCTGCACTATTTCAGTTGTTAGGACTCACCGCAGAATAACGGATAAAAGTAACAGTGAAGCTTTTTAGAATAAACGCGGGAAGTTATGTGGACACTGGACAGCATAGACGTGTTGACACGGATTTAAAAAGTGAAACAAGAACGTTCTCAGGATCCAAGTTAGTTCAGCTAACAAAATATAAACCCGAGAAAATTACGGTAGCTTTGACTTGTTGAAGATGATTCAAGTCATTGCTATGGTACTTATTATCGGATTTAATTGGTTCCCCAAAATCAAAGTATCACGTACAACGTCAATGAAATTAGGTAAGTAAATATATTATTTTCCCTGCTTGTTTTCTTTTAACCGCAACAATTTTAGTTAGCTTCTCATAAACATGCTGTAGAACATAAATATTTCACTACATTTATTTTTTATTTTGTTGAAATATCTAAAATATTATTTTCCCTGTTTGCTTTTTTTTTTTTTTTTAATTACAATGATTTTAGTTATCTTCTAATAAATATGTTATAGAACACAAATATTTCATTACATTTATTTTTTATTTTGTTAAAATATCTAACTTCCTTTTCAACAGCTTTGATCAGATTATTAAAATTAGTGATTTAAATTGCATTTTAATCTGGTTTATATTCTTATTTAAATATTTGGTTAAAACCACATAGTGTCCTAAATATGAAAGTATATGGATAAGTATTATAATCAGTCATTAATATAATTAATAAACATTTAAAGATAATTAAGTTATTTTAAAAAAATGTCTTTTTGTGGAATAAAATTATTGGCAAACATAATTTTTTAATTTTGTATTAAGTGATGGTCTTAAACAATTTGAATTGCATGTTTTTATTTAAAAAAAATTGCATCTGCTCAGAAGAGGAATTTATAAAAAATAAGACACAACGGAAACGTATACTATTAAAAGAGATCGTAGATATGTAATGTTAAGAAAAAAAATGATTATTTAATGTATTATTCAACCTGAGAAATGTTTTAAAATCTATAAAGAAATAGTCATAGCGGGTGAAAGCTTTTCAGTTGTTAAACATTCTTACTGAAATGTTTTTAAAGTGAACTAGAAGTCTGTTGGCAAATGAAAATATAGAAGTTACGCAATCAGTAAGTGTTTAAATATGATTTTACTTTAAAAATAACGCAAATACTTGAACGGTATGAATCTAAAATGTAATAATCATCTTTTATTATTTACTTTTTTTTCTGGATAATTTTATCATTTTATCTCCTGAATGATTTTATCGAGATAAATTTCAAAGTATCGATATTATACACTCTTTATAAACAGCGTGATTAAAATGGATTTCTTATTTATAATTACCATAATCTTGTAAATAAAATATTAATAATAATAATGAACCTATGTGTGGCTCTATTTTGTGTTTATGGGCTCAATTTTTATACTTTATTTACATTAAAAAGTAGTTAACCATTTGATACTGAGTTCATTATTTTGTTCTATTGTGTCATATAAAAATAAATATGATTATTTGTAATTCTAATACAATATATACAGTAGAACGCCGATTGTCTGAACAAGTCGGGACCGACCCTAGTTCGGATAAACAAAAGTTCGGATAAATGGGCAGACAGTTTAAGGGATGTTCCTGACTATTCTAAAACCTTCACACTTTATCTAGGTTTAGGACTGACAGCACCAGTTAGTACTGGAGTGCTTAAAAATTGTTTTGTTTTTTTTAATTGTTTTTTGTTTACTTATTATTTAATTTTTTTTTCTTTTATCATTTTCTAAACTTCAGAGATTATAATTTAAGCAAAAAATAAATTGGAAGTTAGGTGTTTTTTTTTCTTTTTTAGAGAGACAAATATTTGGATAATTGAAAATTCGGTTAAAAAGAATTCTTTGAGAGAAATATGCTGTTCGGATAATTGGAAGTTCGGTTAATTGGAGTTCCAATAATCGGCGTTCTACTGTATTTATAAAACTTTCACCAGACTTTATTCTAAAAATTTCGTTGTAGATTCTAATCTGTTTGTACTATTTATGACACTATCAGAGTTATAGATGTCATGGCAACATATATCCAGCCAGATAGATCTTTGGCAAAACATAAAAACTTTCACATTAGACGCAAAATAGAGTGCTAAATAGTGCAAAATAGAACTGCGGTGCTGTGTTTTATATACAATAAGGTATTATTGTTTTAAAAAATCATAGATAGTAAGAGTTATTTTTATAATATATAATTTCATAAATAAAAATGTAATTTTGGCAATCAATTATTAAAGTTATTTTTTAATAATCAAAAAGTTGTTTTATATATGGATTTTACTCCAAGCAAACCCTGATGTAAAATAAATTAACCCTTTGTATCACCGTTCTATGCATACCTAAAAGTTTTATTTACTTTTACAGTGAGCATAAAAATACGATTTTATTTATTGCTGCTATCTTCCAACATAACGATTATTGCCGAAACTGTTCTTAGAATTCTCAACATAATGATACTGGTGATACTCAGTTAATTTTCTATACCAAAGCTGTATTTTTCGTTTGAGTAGTTTCAAATGGTTATTGCTAAAATGTACTTCGGAAATTTTGTAATGCATGTATGGGGCATAAAAGACGTAAACAATACATATATAATGACTATATGGCACATGATGAGCGTTTCGAGTGTATATATATATGTATATAACGCATGCATAAACTTCACAATGATCTTAGCAATGTCGTTACTGCAATTTTTGTATAATCAAATTTATAGGGGCCTCTATAACAAAGAAGTTTCCTATTTTCTCAGCCCCAACTTGTTTGAATTACAATCATATATATATATATTTTTTATGGTAATCAATATCATAAAACATATAAAATTTAATTACTTAATATCGGTATTTCTTTTTATCTTTCATTTTTTTTTTATTATAAATGTTGTGTAATCGAAAAAAATTCAACCTCACCAGTGACTTCGAGTTTATAATGCGTATTAAATGAAATAAATTAATTTCATTCATTATTTTCTATAGTTTAAAGAATATAAAAAGTACTGTATATATTATAAAATGTTATATTTTCAACACAAATTTTATCTTGATAAAGATTTGAAAATTTAAACAAATTGTTTCTTTGGTAATTTTAATGCTTTTAACAAATAGCTAATTTTGAAAAAAAAAATGTGATAGATCGATCATTCAGTTGTCTTCAATATTCTCATTTATTGCATTAAGAAAGAAAGGTGCAACAAAAATTGAAGTCTGCGGGGCATTGCATTTTGATTCAATAAAATTCTTTTGGTATACCCTTGTTATATCGGCCCCCAAGTTTTAATTGCGATGTATCGCCGAAGTATATTAACGTTATAGATGTAAATGATTTTACAACATGCATAATTATGACTATGTGTGACATGCATACGTGTTTACAACTGTACAAGTATCTCATAGTGTGACTTCACAACATTGCCGCTAGTCCCATATTCGTCACAACGTTAATGACAAAATTGTCACAAATCACACAATTTTCACAAAAATGTCACAATGTGACTTCAAAGCAGTGTCGCTGTCGTCACAGAATCATCACAGTGTTAAAGACAATTTCGTCAAAAATGACACATATTTCACAAATTGATCTCAATGTGACTTTAAAACATTGTCACATTCGTCACAAATTCGTCACAAAGTTAATACCAAAATAGTCACAAATGACACACTCTTCACAAATTTGTCACACCGTGACTTCACAAAGTCGTCACAATGTGACGTCACAAAAGAGCTCTAAAACGGCCATAACGACCTCACATTCTAGTCACAGTGACTTCACATCGACGTCACGTGACGTCACATCGACGGTCACAATGTCACAGCGTGACGTCACAACGACGTCGACGTGACGTCACCATGCCTTACGGGAAGGGGATGGAAATAGGGAGGGGTTTTGTGAAAACAGAAGCCCCCCCCCCATAACTTCTTAATTTTTGTACATATCAAATCAGTTTAAAGTTTTTATTATTTCTAAAAATAGGGCCAAAAATTTATGTATCACATATTTTTGATAAAGTTAAAAATGGGCTCAAGGGGCGCAAAAAAATAGGGTTTTTTGGAGAAAAAAATTCGTAACTTTGTCAATTCTGAAGATATCAAATCCAATTAATTTTATTATACATCTAATTAATATTATCTGCAACTTTTATATTCACAAGTTTTTGATAGGACCAATTCGTACCGAAAAAAAAAATCAAAAACGAAAACAAAAAACGGGGTTGAAGAAGAAAAATTTCTACAACTCCGTCAATTCACAAGATATAAAATCCCCATGAATTTATCATATATCTTCTTAATATTGTCTACAACATTTATATAGACAAGTTTTTGATAGGGCCAATTCTTACAGCAAAAACAAATTAAAAATAAAATTCGTAACTTCGTCAATTCTCAAGATATCAAATCCAATTAATTTTATTATAAATCTCCTTAACATTACTACAACTTTTATATTCACAAGTTTTTGATAGGACCAATTCGTACCGCAAAAAAAAAAAAAAAAAAATAAATAAATAAAATAAAACAAAAAGGGGGTTTGAAGAAGAAAAAAATCCATAACTCCGTCAATTCAAAAGATATAAAATCCCCATGAATTTATCATATATCTTCTTAATATTGTCTACAACATCTATATAGACAAGTTTTGGATAGGACCAATTCTTACAGCAAAAACAAATTAAAAATACATAGCGGTTGAAGAAAAAAATCATCTTAGTAAGGGTGTATTCAAATTCAAACTGCTTATTTTCTGACTCCTTTTACAATTCATTTTTGCTCTCAAAGGCTTCCAATTAATACGTTTTCTTACTCAGAAACTATATAATGTACCGTAATGGTCAATTTTTTTTTATAGAGGCAGAATATATTTTTAAAAATGCTATTAAAAAGGGCATTTTGAACCGAATTTACCGAAGCGGATTGTGTTGGAAAAATCATTGTATTAAGGATGAACTCAAATCCAAACTGCTTATTTTCTGACTCATTTTTAAATTCATTTTTGCTCTCAAACGCATTTAATTGGTAGATTCGCTTGAACGGAATTTCCCGAAGCGATTGTGTTAGAAACGAAAAATATTGTACTTCTGAGAAAATAATTGTTTATATATCAAGTTTTAATTAATTGAGCAAAAAATAAAAGCACAGGTCGCTTATAAATCTCTCGAAAAATCACGTCAGCAAGTTTCATATATATATATATATATATATTTATTAAAAATGAATCTGGAATTATGCCAAAAAATTTCGAGTTGTTGAGCATGGAAAAGTATTTTTTTTAATACCGCCCTAACATGATTCTGATAAAACCAACTATTATATAAAAATGAAATAGAAACTCGTCAAAAGCGGCCAGATAAAACTGTTAAAGTGGATTTATCTCTAACCATGATTTCGTTCTTGTTTGTGAAATTAGTATATTTGACTTCGAAATCTACCTCTGTCTGTAGGCCGGGCCGGCAGGGATTTTTTTAATTATGATTTTGTGAATTTTTATTTTTGTGTTATACTTCGCTCTGTTCACATTCAAAAGTTTAACTAAAAAAAAGTCTGCAGTTATGTAATACATGAATTCTATATTCCATAATTATTTATCTGTGTCAAAAGCAAAATATATTAAGAAGATATAATAATATCAGAAGTAATTAAAGAAATCGACATTTCCGGATGAAAATTAATAACGTTAAAATTATATATACAATGTGAAAATATTAGAAAGAAAAAAATCTTAATAAGAAAGATAAAGTAAAAACAGCGTACTTCAGGATATTGACAAGGTAAAAAATCTTGTCTTGTTATGGCGCGAACCATCTTTTATTATTATTATTATTATTATTATTATTATTATTATTTAATTTATCTTTCGGAAATGAAAAACAAAATTTCTTCTGTTCTTCTGCTTCTGGATTAAAATAAAACAAAATGGAGTTTTAAAAATAATACATTTTGCAAACTTGGGAGTTGTCTATGTTAAAAAGCAAAAAAAAAAAAAAAAAAAAAATTGAAAATAAGAGGGAAATAACTTATTTTGCCTATTAAATTTGGCAAAAAAGGGATTTAAAAATGACTTGTCAATAATGAGTGCGGCCACTTGTTTTGCCTATTAATTTAGTCGAAAAAGGAGCGAAAACAGCTTATCAAAAAGGAATGAAAAAAAACCACTCCGCAAGATGGATAAAATTCACTCCTACAGGATAAGTGCATTTTCAATACTGGAAAGGAGTGAAAATACACTCTGTTGGAGTTAAAATCGCTGAATTTTTTAAAGAGAGTTGAGGATAATCTTTTGCAGTGTATTTTAATGATGTTAAACTATTTCAAAAATAATAAAATTACCAGGGTGAAAAAGTGTGTAATCCTGGACTCAAACCAGTGTAATTGGCATTATGCACCAATACTCTACCACTGATAGACCGGGAGGCAGATGCACAGACCACCATCACTCCAGTATTAGACAAAACTCGTTTGGCATATTAAAATGCAACAGTTTTGGCAAGTCGTATGTTGGTGGAAATCGCCTGCAAACCTGATTTGAGTGGTTGATCTGTAGGCTTACCATTGTGCTTTCCTGCTCGCACTCTTCCATGTTTTCATATCTTTGGATGCAGGAAAACACAATGATCAACCTACCGATCAACCGCTAAAATTATGTCTGCAGCATAGCTGCCAACTCTTCCGCTGTTTCAGACCATAAAAATTTAATAGAAATTGTTGCCTTATTTAATCGGCAGATAACGGAGATTTAAAAAATAAAATTTACTATTAAATTTTTGTGGTCTGAAAAAGCATAAGATGTTGGCAGCTAAGCTGCAGGTGGTTTTCACCATGATATGCAACCGCAGCACATGATGGAATATTTTTCATGAGCCACCATTTCTGAAAAAAACACGACAAGAAAGAGACTCCAACCTCGGTGCAATTGAATATGCACATATAATTTTGGAAATTTTGTTGAAAATATCACATTGAAATTTTAATTACTGATTTTTTATTCAATTTGGCTTAAAGGCGTAAAAACAAACAGAGTGAAAAATGTGAATGACCTGGGTTCGAGACCAGGCTTGGACATTTTTTTACTCTATTAATTTTTACGCCTTTAAACCAAGTTGAATAAAAATTCAGCAATTACACTTTCAAATTACTAAAGTTATAGACGCATGAAATTTTCTTCAAAAATTTCCAACATTATGTATGGATAATAAAATTAATAAGAATTTATCATGTGCAGTAAAACATGCTTTCTGTGGAATATGTAGTGTAAAACATTTACGTCACACAAAATAATTCAATTACATAATCGTCTATGAAGGAATAAAGATTTGCAGCGTATTTTAAAACTGTTACTCTATTTCAAACATAATGGAATTTGCGTACATTAGTGTACAATACACTGCACTCTTAGCACTTTTGTGATGTTATTGCATTTCACATTAATCAAGATAATCTTTTTAAAATTTCTTTAAAATATCTTCATTTCTGTTAAAGTTATGAGCAATAGTTACGTTTCAATTGGAGTCAGCCAGCCTGTACTTTTAGAATAAATAAATGAATTAAGGTCCTTACCATGCAAATATTGTTTTTCATTGCTGTTAATTGTCTGTTGACTTTGCTGAGACCGAGCCCGTTTCGTACCGAGCGCGGGCTGATCAGGTTGTTCAGTTATTAACTAAAAATAAAATCATGTATGATGCAACCATACTCTAATGATTTTTACACTGTACGCTGAAGTCTCACGAAAAATAAAAATGCTACACACAAATGCTAGATAAAACTTGGCCATATTTAAAGTGCACGTGCTTGATGGGCTCTGGGAGTTAAACTATTTGAAATATTTTTAAAAGCTTTGCTATTTATAGTATTTTTCAGAGTATGCGACAACGAGTTAGGAAAAAAAAAATGCAAAAGTTTTTAGTTTGAAATTTTACCAATAAATGATGCTTAAAAATTAGAGATGGTTTATTTGCAAATAATAACAAAAATAACTCATTTTAAATCAATTTCTTTTGATATCACGATATTCTTTCAGAGCTGTACAATTACTATTATTTGACTACAAACACCTTTTCATGAAAAGGTGTTCAAAAAACTTTTTAAATTTAACTTGTAGGAAGTTTTACATTTTTCTTTTATGCATAGCGAAATATACTTTAATTTTTTAAATTGCATTTTTTATTGCAGAAGTTATTTCCACCAATAAATACCAATAGTGTTTTAAGGGGGTCCGGGACACATTTAAAATTTTTTTTTATTTATTGAGTTAAAATTTTGAATTTTTTTTGTGACGGTTAACCATATCATTTGTAAACAAAATCAAATGATAAAACTTCTCATAGCTTTTTAAAAAAAATTTAAAATTTAAAATTTAGGAAAAAAGTGGCATAACTTAAAATCGTTATAAACCGAAATATTTGTAGAATTTAAATTGTTTTTCATTTAAATAAACTGAGATATATATATTTAAATTCAGAGCCAGCATTTTAAAAAATATTAATTTTTAATAAAATTAAAAATATTTAACGAAAAAATTACAAAAAAATTGGTGCAACTTTTTTTTTTTAATCGTATTTTCAAAAGTAAATATTTTTTTTCAAATATGCTGGCTCAAAAGTAAAGTAAAATAATTTAAAAAGATATGTTCCGAGTTTCAACCCTGAATTGTTAACGGTTCTCGAGTTATAAAAATTTAAATATGAGAAATGGTGAAAAAACATATCATGAAGAAAAACGCAATTTCACAAGAACTCGTTTCCTTGACAACCATAGCTTGAAAGGCAGATTTTGAAAACAAACCAAAGCAAAAAAATTAATATTTCTTGTTCTAATTAAGATAGAAACATGATTTAAACATCATTTTAAGCAGAAAACGGCAGAATTTTTTTTAATCCAATTAAAAAAAAATTGAAAATTTGAAGGGTTTTTTTGTCCCGGATCCCCTTAAATATTTCAAATAGCTTGTAGAGTCCTGCGAACATGCTCACTTTAATTATGGCCTCCTGGTTCCGTAAAAACTTTCCTGTGCTCACTATATTTTTTAAATATATTTGTCGATTATGAAATTAAAAAAAAAAAAAAAAAAAAAAAAAAACTTAAAAAAAATCTTTTAACATACTCTCTTGTTTGAAATTCAAGAGGATTTATTGCCCAACAAATGATACGAAAAATTTATTATTCATATTTTAATTAGATATAAGACAAAATTGATTTAAATCATACACATCTGCGTCTTAACACTTAAATACCAGCGTAAATTCCTTCAAAATGATTTCCCACACAAGGTATTTTGTACGCTATAGATATCTTAATTTCTAGGAAAACAAATTTAGGTTTTATAACATTAATATAAATCAAATACAGTTACAATACAAATAAATATTTTAAGCAAGTAAGAAAAATCATGCGTTAAGCATAGATTATGAAACACTTTCCAACATTTCCTAAATGCTTTAACAAAACGTCGTTATTTAGGGAAATGAGGTATATAATAGAACTAAGTAAACATTTTAGAAAACGCATGAAGCATTTGAAAAATTGATTTCAGCAGTTACCACCTATAGCCAAATATGTATTTCAATTTTTTTGAACAGCCCTGTATTTGATGTGTAGGTTGATATATATACTATATAATGGGGAAAATTAGTTTAGCCAAAAAAAAAAAAAAAAAAAAAAAAAAAAAAAACATAACAGGTTGAAATTTCTCTCTCCGCAATTTATACTAATAGATCAAAACATACTTGTATACATTTGTACAGTCCTTTAGTTAACGTAGTAACTTTATTACACGTCACTAATTAGCTAAAGTTTAATTCAAAGTAAAACACTCTTAAAACTACTGAAATCACATTCCCAGAAATTATCATTTATAGACGGCCATTTATCCAATTCTTTGCGTGGCCCTGTATATCCTTTTATCTATGTTCTACAAACATTTGTTAGTAAACCAAATGCAGTTGCGTGTAAAAATGCATAACTCATTTAAAAACCACCTTTAAGTAATTTGCAATCATATCCACTAACCATTACGAATTATTTTGTGTAGCCCTGTATATGAATTACACCATTTATACACATCATATTCTATGAATAAATATAGGGAAACTTAAAAGCACATAACATAATTAAAAATGCATTTCCAGCAATCATCGCTACTGTACAGTACTTCGGATAGAATATATAGTATCTGAAATCTTTTGTGTGGACCTGTAAATGCTATGCCATGAAATGAATGCTATGTATGAAATTTTAATTACTTTGGAAATGCTTCATTATATACATAAGCAAATACACATATGGCAGCAAAAAGGTTAAAATTGCAGAGTAATTTTCGTGTCTTTATTTCCTTAAAAAAAAGAAAGAAAGTGTGATTTGATGTAATCAACCTCTAACGATAATTATTGTCTAATTTTTAGATAGAAATGCCTTTTTAAAGAACTTTTTATACTGCGTCAGAATTTAATTAAAGAATTAATATTTTTTATCAATGGTGAGAGAGCCTAAAGGCTCAAACGTAGTTGTATGTAATTAAGTAGTGATTATAACAAAATAATTTCAATATTCGCCACATTTAATTTTATGAGGAAAAGATCGATATTGCTCTGTATGGATTTATAAGAATTCTATAATTCAGAAAGTAGTCTTAACTTGACTGATTAAACAACTGTAAAATATGTATAATATAATAATTCAATCTCTTAAAGCTTTAAAAGTTTCAAAACTTTAATTTTTTTTAGATGTTAAACACCTAACTTTTCTGAACATTTTGATATAATACTTTCCTTGAAATTCCCATTAGAACAGATATTACGGCTTTCAGAATTATACCCGCTCAGTAGCTGAAGCGGAGTTTCCTAAACTTTGAAGTCATTTTTCTCCAAATGACGTTTTTCGGCATAACGCGCAAGATATATCAAAATCTTCTAAATATTTTCTAACGAAATTTTCAAAACACATGTTTCATATTAGTCTGTATAAACTGAACTGAAAATTTCATTTTTATTGTTAAAAAAAAAATTTTTTTATGTGATTATACTGTTGAAATTTTGAAAATTTTGTATTAGCTAAATACAACTTTGTATTAAAATTATAAAAATGCTTTAAATACAAATTTATTTAGGTTCAAGGCAATTACTGAAGCATGAAGTATAATTAGGCATGAAAAGTTTCATTCTGGTTGCAAAATTAGTTTTAAAATCCTGCGCGTAAGCTGTTATACCAATTTTCTTCTCGGAAAATGTCTAACAGTTTAGAGCGCCCTATAAATACTAATTCTGCATCTTGAAATTTCTTAAATACAGTAGAGCGCCGATTATCCGAACAAGTCAGGACCGACCCTAGTTCGGATAAATGGACAGACAATTTAAGAGATGTTCCTGACTATACTAAAACCTTCACACTTTATCCAGGTTTAGGACTGCCAGCATCAGTTAGTGCTAGCGTGTTTAAAAATTGTCTTAAAAATTTTTTTTGTCTTTTTTATTTTTTATTTTTTTTAAAACTTTTTTATCATTTATCATTTTTTTTTAAATCATCTTCTGAACCTCCAAAAGATTGTAATTTAAGCAAAAAAACTTTCAATTGTTGCTTGCTTTAAAGAAGACATTCTTTCCTATGCTGTCATATCTCGAATTATTCTTAAATACGGTAGTTGAATAATATCAGCGTTCTTCTACCGTTCGAGCCATTTTATATCTGTTTCCAAACATTCAAAGGCTTCGTTATGTGATGAGTCATTTCGAGAATATTCATTTTTATTTTCTTTGATTTCTTTTTCGTTGTTACGTCTCCCAACGATACACTATTCGGGGATTCGATTTCTCATGCTAAATCTGAAGGGGAAGGGGGGAATCAGAGAAGCAGGGTGTTTGGACAATTGGAAGTTTGGTAAAAAAAAAAAAAAAAAAAAAAAAAAAAAAAAAAAAAAAATTGAGAGCAATAGGTCGTTCGGATAATTGAAAATTCGGTTAAAAAGTTTTAGAGAGAAATATGCCGTCCGGATAATTGGAAGTTCGGTTAATTGGAGTTCAGATAATCGGCGCTGTACTGTACATGAAATGAAAGGACATGTTTCATCCCAATAAAAATTGTGTTTTTGCATCATATACATTTTAAGATACTAAATGTTGAAAATGGCCTTGTTCAATTCCTACTATTAGCTCACACTCTCCCTATATTTATTTATATATTTATATATTTATCTTGTACAAATTTTCAATCGTTAATAAAATACTCATTATTCATCCTATCAGGTTGAAATAAATTTTTTTAAACTTGTACTGGATGACAATTGATGTTAATAAAGTTTTTTCAAATATTAATTAATTAATTAAATTTAAATTAATTAATTTTTGTTTTGCATGGGAAACAAAATGGCCGCCATTGGTTATTGAATTTCAATGAAAGTATTTTCAATAAGGGTTACCGTAGGGGGGACCTGTTCTGTTGCCAAATACCGCCAAGTTTGTCGCCAACTTGGCGATAAATCGCCAAATTTGGCGGCCAAAATGAGTCGCCAAAAGTGACGCCAACTTGGCGATATCTCTAATATTTCGCCAAATTCCCATAGAGTTCCATTGTAAACCTACTTGTTTATAGAAAATCAACAAATTGAGATATTTTAATGCAACAAAAACTCATATTAGCTTGATTATATTAAATTTTTCTTTGATGGCCTAAGTAGGAATTGACTTTAAAAACAAAATTTTTATATTACTTGTTTTTTTTCCTTTTTTCCAATTTTAAGAGTCTTGAGATCCCTTAATTATTCAAAAAGAAAATGTATTTATCTTTACAGGATGGGTTAGATGTTATACACCATGCATTTTACATTGTTTAAAAACATAGAAGCTAGAAAAATTCATAAATTTAATTTTATTATAATTATGTTACAATTTAATTAATGAAATATCGTATAGTTCTATTATCATAGACCTCTTATTCTGCCTATTCACGCCTGAAATAAAGACATCAAGTAACGTATAATAAAAAAAAATAGTAAACAGAAAAAGCAGTGTTATCGAATTACAATGCAAATGTTATTATTGTTTAAATTTATTTTTGAATTTATCACACATATTTTAGATACATACACACATCGAGTAATTTATTCTCCAAACAATTTTAAAATTAAGAGTGGTACTCGAGTCTTTAATTCCTAAATTGAAAAAAAAAAAATATATTACATAATTTCATTTTAATGATACTTATTATTAACATTATGAATGTACAAAAAAGTCAAAATTTACTTTTAAGATACTTATTTCATTGCGTCGGAATTTAATTAGAGGAGTCATAATTTTTATAAATATCAAGAGAACTCAAAGGCTCAAAAATAGTTGAGCGTAATTAATTATTGGCTAGGATGAAATGAAATAAATGCCATATGAATAAGAATGATTTTGGTAATCTTCCTTCACATTTAACATTATAAGGAAAGTTTCAATTTTACGTTTAAATAATTAATGCAATTTATAATACATATTTCAAGAAACATTCCATGATTACAGAAAATAAACCGCTGTAAAATATATTTAGTATGCAAATGTAGTTGCTTAAAGAAAAGCATTTATGTATATTCACACCAAGAAACAGTAAAAATTTAATTTAGTGACCTTAGCTCAAAAAAAAGTTTTAAAAAAGTTAAAAAAAAATCATACGACGCAATTAAACCTTAATGATAGTTATAACGAAATTTGTGCATGCATGAAAAAAATGCATTTTTATGATACTTAATTGGCAACTTGATAATTATTTTTATCATAACAAACAGACTTCGAAGCATCAAAAGTAGTTATACATAATTAATTAAAACTATGATAGTGGAACATATTAGAATATAATTATAATATTATCTTTCATTGAATCATATATGGAAGGAATATATGTTCAATTTTCTGAGTTTAATCGGATAATGGAGTTCAGGGAATATATATCATTGGACTTTATATTCAGACATTTTATGTTTTTTTAGTATGCGCAATTAATTTTTTTAATGCGCATATTTAGGCGTGTATGTACACTTAGAGTGTACAAGTGTGGTATTCGTGACTTTGGTCCCTAAAAAAGTTTTAAAAAAGCATGATATGACGCAATTAAACCTTAATGATAGTTATTACGAACTTTGTGCACGCATGAAAAAAAAATGCATTTTCATGAAACTTGGTTGGCAAGTTAATTGTTATTTTTATCATAACAAACATACTTCGAAGCATCAAAAGTAGTTACACATAATTAATTAAAAGCATGATAGTGGCACATAATAGACCATAATCATAATATTATCTCTCATTGAATCTTATATGGAAAAAAATATAGGTTCAATTTTATGAGTTTAATCGAATGATGTAGCTCAAGAAATATATATATTTTGACATTATATTCAGCCATTTTTTTTTAAGCATGCACAATTAATTTTTTTAATGCGCATAGTTATGCGTGTATGTATACTTAGAGTGTAAAAGTGATGTATTAGTGACCTTGGTTCCTAAAAAAGTTTTAAAAAAGCATGATATGACGCAATTAAACCTTAATGATAGTTATTACGAACTTTGTGCACGCATGGAAAAAAAATGCATTTTCATAAAATTTAGTTGGCAAGTTAATTGTTATTTTTATCATAACAAACAGACTTCGAAGCATCAAAAGTAATTACACATAATTAATTAAAAGTATGATAGTGGCGCATATTAGACCATAATTATAATATTATCTCTGTTTGAATCTTATATGAAAAGAAATGTTCATTTATATGAGTTTAATCGAATGATGTAGTTCCGGAAATATGCATAATTGGATTTTATATTCAGCCATTTTATGTTTTATTAGTCTGCACAATTAATTTTTTTAATGCACATTTTTATGCGTGTATGTATCCATAGAGTGTACAACTGTGGTATTCATGACCTTGGTTCCTAAAAAAGTGTTGAAAAGGCATGATATGACGCAATTAAACCTTAATGATAGTTATTACGAACTTTGTGCACGCATGAAAAACTAGTTGGATGTGCCCATCCCAAAACTTTCTTCTGTCTCATATATTTTAATATTTCAAAATGTTGTTATAAATATCGATATTTCATTTTTATAAGTTCAATACTATATCAAGTTTGACTTTCATCTTAAATTTGTGATTCAGTCAGTTAATAGGTGAAAAAACGAGTTAATCTCGATCATGATATGTATTAAAATCAATAGTTTTCCGTTATTCTGTGGTATATCAGCTGTTCGCGAAAAGTCGATTTATCAGGATGGGAAGTTCCCGTCTCTTCACGACTCGCCAGTGTACAATTAAACTACGAAAAATCATGAAAATTACACAAAAATCTTTATTATAGTTCTCTCTTTCGGCGGAATATTTCCAAATTCAGGGAGGACCTACTTTGTGATTGCCAAAAACATTCACAAAAATTTGGTTCAATTCTATGCATAATTTCATACACTTTTCGATGGTACAATATTGAAAATGGCACAAAAATCGCTACTACAGTGCCCCTTCCGGCGGACTTTTTCCAAATTTAGGGAGGACCTTCTTGATATGGCCAAAAACAAAAACATAAAATTTGGATCAATTGTATGCATAACTTCATACACTTTTCGATGGTACAATATTCAAAATTGAACAAAAATCTCTATTACAGCGCCCCTTTCTGGCGGAATTTTTCCATGTTCAGAGAAGATCTTCTCCGTATGGCCAAAAACATACACACAACAATTTGGTTCAATTCTATGCATAACTTCATATCATTTTCGATGGTACAATATTCAAAATTGCTCAAAAATCGCTATTACAGCACCCCCTTCCAACGGAATTTTTCCAAGTTCAGGGAGGATCTTCTCGGTATGGCCAAAATTATACACAAAAAAATTGGTTTAATTTTATGCATAACTTCATACACTTTTCGATGGTGCAATGTTCAAAATTGCACAAAAATCGCTATTACATCGCCCCCTTCGGGCGGAATTTTTCCAAATTGAGGGAGGACCTGCTTGGCATAGCCAAAAACTTAAAAAAAAATTTGATTCAATTCTATGCATAACTTCATACACTTTTTAATGGTACAATGGCGACAGACACGGACGGACATACACAGTACACACGTTACCTATAAACATGTTGTGGGGGGTCTCTGATTCCTAAAACATGTAAATCCGTCGAAAACCGGAAGTCGAAAAAAAATTCGATTAAAATACTTTCTGCGATTGAAGATAGAAGAAAGTATAAATGCATTTTCATGAAATTTAGTCGGCAACTTAATTATTATCTTTATCATAACAAACAGACTTCGAACCGTCAAAAATAGTCATAGATAATTAATTATAAGTCTGATAGTGGCACATATTCGAACTAAATTATAATATTACCTCTCAATGAATATTTTATGGAAAGAATATTTGTTCAATTTTATAAGTTTAATTGAATGATGTAGTTCATGAATTATGCATCATAGCACTTTATATTTCGCTATTTTATGTTTTTTTTTAGTAAGCACAATTATTTTTTTTTAAATGCGCATATTTATACGTGTATGTATACTTAGTTCCATATGATACAAATAACTTTATAAATGAACAGAAATGGCATGTTTTGAAGTGTTATTTTGTAATTATTATTATTTTTTTGACATGGCATATTTAAGTACTTAATTGAAAATCTAAAAATCTAAATACATAATTTGCAACATTTCTCTAATATTTTTCATAAACAAAATAAGATAATGCTTAAATGTAGAAGTATAACTTTTAGGAAATCTCCTTAAACGTAACAAAATCCTCAATATTTTTTAGAACAATATTTTAATTTAGCAGTTAAAATGTTTTGAAATAATATGATATTACATATTTTTATAGGATTTAAGAGCATCTATATATGACTTTGCAATATCCAGGTCGTTGCATTAGGCATCTATATAAACGAATTTTGCAATTGAAAATATGACTGCCCGTGTTGTATTTAAGAAACGCTAGTCTAATATGGAATTTAAATTGTTTTCATTTTACTCATGTTCAAAATTAAGATAATTTCAGATTTGGTTGATTATTTTCAGAACTACTGGGCAGAATTTAAATGAATTAGGTATGTACATACGTTGATATTGATATAATGTAACAAAAATAAACATTCAACAGTTTTAATGCGTGCTCATGATCATTCTTAAGAATCATCAGCGTCGGAAGGTATAAAACAGAGCTTTCAATATTAAACCAAAAACTGAGTTAATAGGGGTATAGTTCCCTCTTACAATTACACAGTTCTCACAACGTGAACTCATACTGGAAATAAGGCAGCTTATCGGTCCAGGTGGCAGTTTGTCTCACTCCTCCGGCAACGCTGTTTTGAGGACCTGGCTAGGTCTGGGAGGTACAAAGCGAGTTCCAATTTTTCTGTCCAGAGCGTCCCAGGCATGCTCTATATGGTTTCGGTAAGAAGATCTGACTGGCCAGTCCACCAAGTGAATATCCTTACTTTCCAGAAACTCGTCGATCAGATGATCTTCATCTGGGCGCACGTTGTAATACATTAAAATTAAATCAGGGCAAACTGCATATCTGAAAAGTCAAACATAGGGTAAAAAGATATCATCCCTATACGTCAAAACAGTTATACAGCTTTTGCCAGGCACAGGTAGGGTTGTGCGACCATCCAACATGATGCTTGCCCAGATCAATAAGCCTCCTCTGCCTTAGTGGTATTTTTCTCGGAAGTTGCACTGCAAATAGAGGCGTCTTAAATTTAGACACATATGTGACTGGAAAAGAATTTCAGACACTTAAGTGACTGAATCAGAAAATTAAGACGTGATAGATGTCTTAATTTAAAACATATAAGTGTCTTACTACGATCATGGTATAAACGAACTAAAATACGTGGTTAAAATATCTGCAGGCATCTTACTGCAGGCATCTATAAGACGTTTTCTTACTGCTGTTCGTATTAGACACCAGGGGGCACCTCAGTTGCGCATGCGTTTTACATTTGTTTCTTACTACAGTGACAGTCGTTTGTAATTCAAACGGTTGTTTGTTTTTATGTACGCATAGATTTTAATTAATTTATTTATTTTGACTTGTTTCATTTTTTGTGGAATGTAAACTTCTGTGATTACAATACGCATCTACTTAGTTTATGTATTTATTACATACATGGACTTATGTGCTTTACGTCAAATGTGGCTAATAAGCCGTTGTCGATAGTGGGATAGACACAAGGAAGTAACAACGCTTGAAGATTACATCCGGGAACTCCACAAACACAACATGCTACGGATTTAGTGCTATTTGTATTAGTTTATATCAATAATTCTGTTTTATTCGTCTTCGTGTTGTAAAGCTGGTTAAAAAAACTTTTGTCTGGCGGGTTATACTTTGAGGATGGAAAACATTCTCTTTGTATAGCTAGCCAGATGTATGAAAGGATTTCCTTTTAAAAAGATGCAAGTCGTTCTCCCCCTCTGTGAGTTTTTAAAATTTCAAATCCAGAAATTTTTCTTACCATCTGCGAAGCATTTCAAGTAAGTTTTTGTTTAAATGTTCTATTTTAGATTCATATATATTTAATTTGAAGTCAATTATAATATTGATTTTTGTTTAATTTTAGTAAAAAAGTTATTTGAAAATAACAAGTTGGAAATTGCACGCCAAACGTGGCAAATGAGGTGCGTGCGTACTATAACTAGTTTTATAAATATTTTTTGCACCGCATGTTGTACTGAATGTATATTTTAGTGCACTTCATAAGTGGATATCAATTTCTTTCTGTTCGAAAGGCTGCAACAACATTAAAATGTGCTTGAAATAACTTTTTTCCATTGCCGTAATGTAACGGAAAACTTTTGACTGTCCCTGTAATTAAACTACATATCCGATTTTCATAAAATTTTAAATGACTCGACAAAATTTTGCAACAATTATATATTTAAAATTTCAGACCATTCGGTTGCTTAGTTTTTGCTCTGCTATATGCGGACGGACAGACAGACGGACGGACCGAACGACGACTACAGGTGATACGCATTTATATAATTACGAACGCACCTAAAAATGGATATCAGTAAAAAGCTAGAATTTTATATATTTACTTCATAACTAGATTTTGAACTTAAAATTCATGTTTTTATAACTTTATTTATATATTTTTCATAAAAAATAAACAAATATGTAGGCAGTAACGGGATTAAATATAATACAATATGAGCGATTTATGCATTTCTTTTACGATTCTTTATTTCTAAACAGATGAATTGCAAGTGATCAAGATAAATGACTAATGATTTGATAACACATGTCCTTTGACCTACTTCGATCAGAGCAGAAAATGCCAGCCTAATCAAAAGAAAATTACGTTCAAATATTTATCAGTTACTTTTTTTCTTTTACAAAGAAAGCTATTTTCTCTTAGTGAATTTAACGACTGGTATTCACAGATAAACACAATTTAACTTATACAACTTTTGCATACATTATTTATTTTCCAACAATTTTTTTACCAAATGCGTGCGTTGTGCATTAAGAAAAGTCCCTCCATAACTAACATTCCCGAATACCGGACACCTCTATTTAGCGAACCAGAATGCAGATTTAAGTACTTTGCAGAAGGAATTTATTAAAGCATGGGGAAATTGGGAAGTGTCCCCTATGATTTGGGGGGCCCCAAATTACGTAATCAATTGTTGTAAGGATTTTACTTTAAATCTGTTTTGACATTGTATGATTATAAGCAATATTTGGATCTTTTAAAGTAGAACAACATTAAAAACGAACCAAAAAATAATCTAAATACAATAAAACTTCTCAATCGCGGACACCTCGGAATTGCTGAATTTGTCTGTTATTCGAAGGTGTTCATTTTTCTGAGGTAATTATATATATTTATGTTGAATAGGAAAGTGTTCAGAAAACAAAGTTGTCCACATGAAGATTTTGTAGTAAAATTTCCATAACGGACACTCCTAAATAGAGGACACCACTATTTAAGAAACGCCTTTTTTTATTCACAACATGCCTATTCTTTATATACTTTTACCTCAGAAAATCAGACACCTCCGAATGGCGGACAAATTCCACGATTCCGAGGTGCCCGCTATTGAATGATTTTACTGTGTATCAAGACAAAAATTTTTTTGTTTTTAATCTTATTCTATTCTAGAAATTCAAAATATTGATTATAATCAGTACAAGGTCCAAAAAGATGTCAATTATCAGCTTTATAAAAATTGCATACAAAATTTTGGTGCCCCTAAAACCAGGCTGTGTGTGTGCGCGGGTGGGGGGGGGGGGGGGGGGCAGGACCATGACCATATTTTTTTCCAGCATTCAACGTGATCAAACATGACTACGTTTAAGGCTTACAAAAAAAAAAAAATGACTGCGATTCAGACGTATGAAGTGTCTGAAATTCGGACGCAAAAAGTGTCAGACATTTTAATTCAGACATTTTAAAATGTCTGAAAATTGAACACCCCGTTTCAGACACTTAAGTGTTTGAATTTCAGACATTTTCATTTACAGTGTGGGAGGCAGGTAAGTACGTCGAGAACTTGTATTTAGGCTGAACACAGACTCATGAGTGACTAGGATGGTTCCACATTGGTTCCTGGTCCAAAGTGGATGATCTCTGCATCACGCTAAACGGTTTCTCCCGTGTGCAGAAGTGAGCGTTGATGCAAGAAGCAGGTCTTATTGCAAACAGCCTTGTAGCCTTCTGCAAATAGTAGCCATTGAAACTTGATAGCCTGTGGCCGCATAAAAGTCACGAGAGATCTGAGAAGCTGTTGTACTCTTGTTATCGTTGCTGTAATGGACAAATAGCGATCTTTGTTGGCCGTCGTGGCTCTTGGACGACCTTGCTCAGGCTTTCTTTCTATGGATCCACTATCCTTAAATTGTTTCCATAAGTTGGACACGACGCTGGGCGTTAAATTGAAGTAACTAGGAACCTGCAATTTAGACTGGCCTGTTTCCAGTCTTTCCACGATTTGCTACCTCATTCCATCATCCAAACTATGGTGGCTACTCCTTTTTACTGTTTTTGTTTCTATTTTGTAGAATATTGGAAACAAAAACTAAGATATTTAGCGAAGTGAGGAAAGCGAACAAAACGCAAAATTGCCACGGCTGCTTATAAAGCTTATTTATTCCTCTACACACTCCACCCATATACACGTGTACACTCACGTATTCGTATAGCGTTGAATCTTTGTTTCAAACATTAGTTTTGAAATTCGATAAAATATGCAAATTTTCTTAATTTTGAACATGAGTTTATGAAAATAAGTCTAATATCCATTATGAAATGTTAAATTACTATGCGTTTAAAAAGATTAAATTTTGTTTCCTCAGACAGAGGAACATCTATCAGAGTATAAGTCTATGAGAAAAAGAAAGGAAATGAGACTAGAAGCAATACTCAAATAGTTATCTTTTGTATTCGTAGTGCAGTCATAATTTCATTACTCTCTTTTATTTACCTCAACTTTATTTTTGCTTGTAAAGATAGAATTTTGCGATCGATTTCTAACCCACTTCCAGATACGAGTTATTATTAGTTATTATTATTAGTTACAGTTATACAAATTATATTCACATCTGTGCTTCCGATGCCAATACAACATTTTAATATTTTTTCAACTTATATATTAATTAACCCTTTATGCACTGAATTATGAATTCATGAAAATGTTTCCTTCTAAAGCATTTTTCGCGAATTTTTCAAATTACATTAGAAGATTTACATAATAATTTAATACATCTTAGAAGTATTTTAGAAGGACCGAAGGATTTAGAAGGATTAATTAAATTTGAATTTATACGGATTTTGTGCAATATTTATCATCCCATTCAAATTTTTCATTTTAAACATTTTTCTTAGTATTTTGTAGAATTAGGAAATGTACAAATATAATGTTCTTACAATAGAAATATAGAAATGTTTCGCAACTGAAAAATTCCTTTTCCCCTCCTCCCCTCAACGCCAAGAATGCGGAAGTGATGCCAAGGCGAAAGAAATCATCCTTTTAAAAATATTTTTGTTTTGTGTAATCAATAATGCTTTTTGAACAAGATAAAGTAATGCTATAATAGTAGTATCTATAACTCATTATAAACTGTATTACTACTAATTAATGTATTAAATTAATTTTACCACAAGTTATTTTAATGGTACTTATAAGTGTCGTCAGTAGATCAAGGGTTAATACATTGACTTTAAGTAGTTTTCCAACTAGTCCGCCTCAGGTGATAAATCGCCAAATATTCTCTGTAACACCTACAATTGTATGAGAGCTGAAGAAACAATGGATTTTATGATGCGCCAATAAATGCTCGCAAAATTACCGAATTCGTAAAGAGATTTCAACCATGTTGGAACACTGAAAAAAAAATGAATTACTCAAAAATGAGTAAATCGATGTATTTATATCGAATTGAGTATGTTTGGATCAAAAGTTAACCCATCCTTTTTCAATTTTGATACATCACATGTTATCAAACCCAAACGAAACGATAATTTTGTGCTTTGTAGTGAATTATTTCATTCATGGCGGCTTAAAAGACGTTCTTTAATCAGAAAACAAAGTAATATAGCGTGGAAATTAGAGGTATAATTTCACATTTTTATTCCTCTGAAGGAACTATATCCCGTGCTCCATTATAACACGTAAGGTTACATTATGTTGCTGTAGTTGTTTATCAGTGCTTCGTAAATTCGGTCGGGTCTGTGTGCTAAATGAGATGGATTTGTTCGTGAAAACAATAATTAGAAAAATGGGATTATCAATATTTCGCCAACTACATTCAATATTTTTTTTTCTTATTTAATGTAATCAGCTGTACTTTTTGCAAATATTATATTAATGTAAATATTAAACTATGCACAGTATTTTAAAATGATTAAAACGTGCTTGGAAATGATGCTCATGTCATAAAAGTAATTGTTTAGCGTATCTTGATAATAATTTTGCTATTTTTTCTCAGTAAATAATTAAATATTTCTTGTTAATAATTTTTAGCGGGAAATAAATGTCAGAACATTTTTACTTTAATCTGTAGTAAAGTGTCTCGGGAGGTGGGGGGGGGGGGAAGCCCTTTTGACAAGAAAATTATTTTTTTACATTTAACTTATTTTCGTTTTCAACGTATTTTATAAATTGTGTGTCTTTTAGCCCGGTATCTTATTTTGATTTCGCACGTGTTACTAATCGTCCATCTTGGACGCCATCTTGTTTAACTTCATATTTTTATAACAGACGCGGTGTTTTCAAACACTTTTAAAATACTGTGCATAATTTAATATTGCATTAACGTAGTACTTACTGAAGGTACAGTTGATTGCATAAAATGAGAAAAAAATGTATTGAATGTTTAACAGAGAGCAATTACTTTCAAGTTCTTATTTGATCACATCCATGGAATCAAAAATGAGTACATGTGTTTCTAAATTTTGAGTACATTTGTATTGGAGCTATTTTGAGTATGTGACGTATTTAAAAATGAGTACTTTTTACTCAATTTTGAGAACCCATTTTGTTCAGTGAAAGCGCTAAAAAAGAAGATTTACTTCCGTATGCCGCAAATATGCCAAAACTTTTCTTGCAAAAAATATATGCTTGCAATGTTACGAAATATACCAAATTTGTGAGTATGAACACTTTTCTATTCTGTTTTAATTGAAATAAAACTTAAATATGGAAATTAAAATTTTCTTAACTTTAGGTTTTAGGATTTTGATTTCTTTAAATTCTCGCTGTAGACTTTTTTATAAATAAAAAAAAATCCAGACTTTTAATATACATGAACTTAATATTTACTAAAAACTTCAACAAATATTGGATTTTTGCATAATAACTTATTAATTATGCCATTATTAATGCATAATGATGAAAGAAAAATGTAACTTAAAATATTGATTATTTAAAAAAACTAACTTAAATCTCTTTTACAAAACAATTAACTCGGCTGCAACAGGAGTTCATAATTAAAGAGGAAGGCAAATATTGAGTAACTAGAAAAAAACGAAATAATAAGAAATGTTTTCTGATGCAGATACATGAATTATGCATGCGTTAACAAGACTTATTGATCATTTGGAAAAGAACTACTTGAATTTATGATAAACATTTTCTCTTAAGTGCAGAAGTCTGAAGTGATTTTATAAAATTTTAAAGAAGTAAACATATTTAAATTAATTGAAAACGTATTTTAATAAAAAAAATAAAATATGTAAAGAAGAAAGAAAAAATGTTTAACATAGGTTCAAGCAAATATAAATGACAATTAATGAATTTATGTTATTTGAAGAAGAAAATGATATTTTTCGATTAGAAATATTCGAAATAATTCAGAAAAGTTGAGAAGATGTGAAAAACGTATGGAGCATTGAATACAATTGAGGACCTCAGATAATAAAGGTGGTAATTGAGACATTCATCATTTCGAGAAAATGAGCTGTAAAGTTTCAAAAATGGGTCATTGTCACAAACTTTTGACTTTTCAGGAATAAAAACTAAACTTACTAAATTAACATTTTAAATTTATAGACGAATGCCTTAATGATTCCAAATAAAGAAAAAATGGTCAGCAGCAATTTTTTTTTATTTAACTCAGGTTTAAGTTAAACTTGCGAATTTAATTTTAATTATCATTTTACGGCTGCACCTTTTTATTTTCTTCTAAATTTTTACTTAGAATGAATTTGCCTAGTACACACATGATATTCAAATAAGAAATAATAGCAATGTAGTATTTTTAGTACAAAAGTTTGATATAACATTGTCTTAAAGGTGTGTTAAAGAAGGGACGTTAAGGAAAAAGGGGACGGTATAGGAAGAAAGGGAACGGTATAGGAAAAGGGGACGGTAAGGAAATAAAAAGGGATGGTAAGGATGGGACGATCAGGAAAATCACCAGGATAGCTACAGTGTACATTGATTTTTAGAAACAGTTATTTACATTCGATTAACTAAAAAAAATAATTTACCTCGAAAAATGCAGGAATAAACCTTTGGGAATGTAAGACTACCAAAAAAGTCACGTTTCTTGAAATTTACATTTAAATGCTGATTTAAATTCTGCAGTAAATTTCCTGTCAATAATTTTTAGGCATTCTTTCTATAGAAAACCTCTGCATGAGAAAAAGTTGAAAAAAAAAATTCTGTGTCTGCCGAAAGGGAAATGATTTTCCGTATAAGTTTAGCAAGAAGGACGGTAAGGAATCTAAAACTCGGTTTCGAAAAAAATTACATCGAATTACTTTTATTGAAACAATTTCATATACAGAGAGCTCCAAATCTAAAAATCAGCATCGACATGGGACGGTATAGGTATTGCGTGGTATATTTGGACCCCCAACGTCGCCCAAAACTTATTTATCTCGTTAATATTATTATGCAGTCATGCTATGGGATGTTTTCCACTATAAGAAATTAAAAAAAACCCCCAAAAATATGTACTAAAATAAAAATTAATATTCAGGGACCGAAAAATATTGAAAAGTCAAAAGATTGTGAGAATACCCCATATCAATTTGCGTTTATTGTCAAACGGCTCTTTTATCAATTAAAATCTCTGCGAGCATTAGTGTTTTTTTTAAATAGTAATTTATCAGATGGAACAGGACCATTGATTATATGCTTGATCATATAATTAATTCAATTGTTTGGTTTTATGCCACATACCACCTTTATCATCTGAGAAACGACAGTTGGATCACTGTGGAGAGGAGACACAAAAGTGTTTTATTTATACAATATGAGCTTTAAAAATCTCACTGTTTTATTTAAAAGGCAACTAAAATTAATAAAAAAGATGTTATAAATTAAAATATTCATTTTATTTAAAACTTCTTAGTACTTTTGGGCTTATTTACCAATCTCATCATCAGAAAATATTTTATTAACTAATTGCTGTTTATTTTTATCAATACGTTACGTCGTTTTGAAATGAAACAGCCAATAATTATTAGATTTGAAAGTAGTAATATGCTCTAATAATCAATAGCAAGAAGATGAAGGCTAAACTTTCGATATTTTTAATTATGTTTTTAATCTTTTAATATCAATTTTAGTAAAGTATACTCTGATTAGCAGCTTGCCATCATTTTAGTATACTAAATTCATGCGTATATTTTTTTCCTTTTTCTTCTTTCGACTAAAATAACACAAAAACATGAACATAAAAAAAACTTTCCCAGTATCCTTTTGTTTTAGGATTTTGAGTTCTTAAGGGGATGGTCACTCAGCTTCCGTTTTCCCCTCACTAATATAAAGCCTACGAGCATTTCATGCATTTATATATTTACAATATCTCCTCGGGAAATTAATATTTTTAACTTCTATTTTTTGTGTCCTTTTCCAAAAAGATGTCTCTTTTTTTTCTTCATTTTCAAAATATTTCTAAAATATAGACTTAATTTTATGTGAAGTGTTAAAATCTTACTCACAGTTCGCCCGTTTTTAACACATACAATATTAAATTCAGTATAGGTTTTAGAAATATTTTGGCAACTAAGAAAAAAAGAGACATTCTGTTAGAAGAGTACACAGAAAAAAGATGTTGAAAATATGAATTTCCCGAGAAGATATTTTAAATATACGAATGCATCAAAAGTCCCTAGACTTAACATTACCGAGGAGAATTCCGAAGCTGAGTGACTATCCCCTTAATAGTCGCTGTAGTTTTCTAAACTATTACTGTAGTGATAAAAAAAAAATAATCGATATTTTTAATATCGATGAACAGATTTTTTTATCTGCATAAATAACTTCAACAAATTTTAAATTTTTGTGTGTACTTATGCTAGTAGTCATGTAAAATGATTAAAAAAAATGTAACTACATAAATTGTAACATGAATAATGATTATACTATTAGTATAACTATGTAAATAGTAACAAGAGTATTGTATGTAAAACAAAAAAAATTAACTTAAGTCTCCTTCATAAAACAATTAACTCTGTTGCAACACGAGTTCATAATTAAAGAGGAAGGCAAATATTCAGTAACTGTAAAAAAGTGGAATAATAAAGAAATGCTTTCTGCTGCATCTACATGAATTATGCATGTGTCAACAACACATATTGATCATTTCGAAAGGAGCTACTCGAATTTATGATAAACATTTTCTCAGAAGTGAAGAAGCCAGAAGAGCTTTTATAAAATTTTAAAGAACTTTTAAATTAATTGAGAACGCGCTTTTAAGTAAAAAAAAAGAAGTCAAAAGCATGTAAATAAAAAAAAATGTACATACATCAAGCAAACATAAATGACAAAGAAGGAATTAAAATCATTTGAAGCTGAAAATTTTATTTTTCGATTGAAATTGTTAGAAATATTTCAGAATATCAATAACCTGTTAAGTGAAATAGGAATTTATAAAGGTTTTAAAAGTGGAAATCATTCGGCAATTTAATCCTTGAATGGGTATCGTTGTATTTAAGACAACAGTGTCTGCGTAGATCTGTTAATATTTGCTTCACAATTAGAAAATTCACAACTCCCCCTAGTGATGAAACTCAGAACTTAGCATTTCTATCTCGAGAACTACGGGAGATATGGGAAAAAATGATTAATTCGAATGTCGTTCAATTTTGTAGTAGGAAAACACTCTATGTGTAAATAGCTAAACTAAAGCGAAAAGTGCGAATAACAGTTGGTGCATTTTGCGGCAACAACCAACAAGCAAGAAAATAAGGAGAACAAACGTTTTGCGCCCGACGGCGAGCAGTTCGAGCTTAAAAAATAAAGTTTTATTTCTTCTGTTTTAATCATATTGTTTGATCGCAAAACCCGATTTTTTTGTTCATCACACTATTCTTCTGCGTAACAAAATCATTACTGCAGTATCAGCACGAATTTGAAGCAAAATTAAATTTGCACATTTTACTTCCGGTTTAGGCTATTCAAGCATACGTATTCATTTAACAGATTGCATTTTCTTTTACAGATTGTATTTCGGAAACGTACCATCTTGTTGTATATACATATCTAACCTTTACACAAAAATCAACGCGCCCCCAATCTAATACTTACCTCTGCCTCTGCCTCCCCTACCCAATTGCAACACCTGCGAATTTTTAGTTATTAAAAGAAAATTCATTTTATTTTTAATGCAGTCAGTCAGACGGCTGCAGATAGTTTTCGTTTATGTAATTTTTTGCGCTGGGAGATAGAAATGGAAGGACCGTCAAAGCAGGTACGATATGGTTTTAAAGACTTTGAAGAAACTGTTTTGCGATGGTTTGATGAAGTATTAAGTGACATAAGCGATGTTGAAAGTATTTCAGAGGATGAATATATAAATTCTGAACACGAAAATGACTCAGCATTTTCAGAAAATGCAGATATTTAGAACATGCTGCAATATTTACTGTTTATTTTGTTAATTTTACTGCTTAATATTTTTTTAAAAATTCATATTATATAAAAATATTAGCATCTATTTCATTATTATGACGAAAATGTAATATTTTGAACAATAATGTATAATTTAAAAACATTTTCTGTCTTTAACATTCAAAACTTACTTTTATGCCGCTATATTAAAAAACTGATTATGTTAATGTATTACACTTAAACGCTTAATCTAAGTGTTTAAGTGCACTATGTGATAAAGCATTAAGAGTTATTTTCTTTTTAAAATTTTATAGCATTTTTTAAAATTAAGTAGTCTCACAGACGTTTGTGTTTGTGCACGGGATTTTCACGTTTCCGGTTAATCGTTACAAAAACGAGTCATGATGGAACAAAAAATTTTCCGTGCTCATTTTCATTACGTTATTACATCAAAAAGAAATGACACTGATTTACTTATATTTTTGCCGCGCACTGTATGTATTATCTTCTCAAATAAATCATGTTATTTTTAAAACATACAAAAATTTTTGTGAATATGTAATTTGTATTGGCTTTTTTATGTAGTACGACGATATTAGTGAACATTCTCTAACTGGAGGAATGTCGCATTCCCGCCAAATAAACAAAGCTGTAATAGTGCTCTGCTGAATTTGTGTAAGTAAGCTGTGGATTGTCCGTGACTTGTTATAAATAAGTGTAGATTCTGATGATGGAAAAAACTTTCGGGAAAAGATTATACGTACATATCACTTATGATAATTTCCCGTAATTATCAGTTATTAATTACCAGTTTTCTCTGTGTATTTCTTAATATAATACTTTAGGAACGACAGTGGCAGTGGATGGAATCTCACAGAGGTTGTATCGTGAATCAGTATCGCTTCTGTAGTTAAAGTGCCCGCTAGCTCATTATCTTCAAACCCATTAGGTCCTCTTACCCAATAAAAATAAAAATTATTTAAGCTTGATTTAAAAATCTCAGTGATAATGTGGAGAAATACATATGTGGAATTCATACATAGCAACGCCTTTAACCGTTGCAGGCTATCTGAATATAAAAGAAACGGCACTTGTTTGTTATAGAAGATTTGGCGAGATAAAGAAAACGACTTTCGTAAAAATGCAAAAATTTTTATACATTTTTCTGGCAACTTATTTACAGTAACACTTGCAAATTTATTTTTCTAAAATAAAAAGAACCTTATAAAATTGTTATGTATATGCCATTTATTTTTCTTTTCTTTTATTTCCAAATATATTTCAGGTTTACAATCAATTTAATTTTTTAATTAATGCTAATTAATTTTTTTGCTACTACATGATCTACTAAATAAATATATAACTCAGCAAAATATTCAATAAGTCACTTCTATGCTCCTGACATTGATTCAGAAAAGCAAATGATTCTAATAATCATCGAAGTCTAATTAGAAATATCATTTTTTGTCCTTACAAGGAAGGTCTCCTTAAAGGGAATACTCAGAAAAATGCTAATGAAACTACTTAAGTATGTAATAAAGATGTCAGTCGAATTCAGTGACAGAATCTCATTAGAAAATTTGTAAAAAATATATGTATATATATATTGATATTTCGCGTTTTTAGTGAAAAAAAGACAAATGTTCCACGCGGTTTCGCGAGCAATACCTTTCCTCGCCAAATGCAAACGATTTTTTTGTAATGGATGTTTGAAAATTGCTAGTTACGAAACTAGTTACGAAATGCTGGTTTTTAAAATACGAAGTACTTAATGAATTTAAATATATACGAAAAAATATTTTATTATTTTTTCTATAAGTTTTTATAATATATACAATTTGCATGCTGCTGAAGTTATTTAAATTTTCACGGTTTTACGGGCGAGATAAGATTTAAGTGTGTTTTAAAAGCAACTGCCCGATTAAAAAAGCTGACTTTAAACATTTCGATGTTGATTACGTCGTTGTTTTCATGGCAATAATAATATTACTTCGTTGCAACTGACTCCGACATTAACAATTTCGAAGTTAAGTTGGCAGTGCTCAGAATCAAACATTATTTTTCAATTTTAATCAGTTTTAATCATTTTAAATTCGATTCGAAATCGTCGTTAAACGATCTTTAAATTTCATTATAGATTCATAGAAATGTATACGACAAATCCGTAACTATAAAAGCGTATTTATTTAAGTAAAACTTACAAATAGTAGTCCACTATGAAGAGTAGAAAAAAAATCTTTCCGCAAAGAGTAAGCGAATTTTGTTTTCATAGTGTCGCCAACCAACGATAAAACGCCAAGAAAATGAAATTTTCATTATTTATTTACGGACGCTATATCGAGGTTCCGCCAATTTTTGTTTTATAAACACAGATATGAAATATACATGAGAAAACCATTCTGTAATTTTTCAAAATTTTCTGAGTGTGAACTTATGGAGACCTTCCTAGTTAGTTACACGATTCAATATGACTTCATTTAGTAAATGAGCGTTTCATCCCAGCAAAGAAAGAAACAGTGGGCCATCAGCTGGAAATGGAAGATGGCAGCCAGCAGTGCTATCAGCGGTAAAGTGCAAGGGTGCCATTACTTAAACCTGTCGAAAAGTGTCCAAGCCGAATGCAGCTGGCCCATCAGTGATGGCCAACAGCAGGCCAGCATTGGTATGCCATCACATTACTTCAATCCGGCACTGCTGTTCCTTTGCTGGCCCAGCACTTTCCCTTACAAAATTTCTTATAGAATTCTATAACAAAAACAAAGTATTATATAATTATGGCTCTCTTTTCTATAAGCTAGTTTCACCAAGAGCTGTAGAAATATCTGTAGAAGTGTATAATAGAAATTTCTATAGAAATATTTGAACTGCATGTGGTCACCCTCCCAAGTACTGTCCGCGCTTGATGCTGTTTCGTTTTCGTGATCGGACATGAACAAGTGCTTTCAGCGTACGCTACGATATCTCGTAGTTTTCATGCTCTCATTACACTATTTCAAGTTTGTTTCTTTTGTGATTTACGTTCCCAATCATTAAACTGGTATAGAAATTATTCTATTGTATAGAAATCGTATGTATGTTATACGCTTTTTTTTTGTTATTGATTCTGAACTGCGTAAATTATGAAAACCGAAATCCTTTGTAACCTAGTAAAACCTGATTTAAGGAGAAAAAAAATGTGCGTTGAAATAAAGAATTTATTTATTTATTCATTTACTTATTTTGTTGGTGGCAGTGGTGCTATATTTTTTACAGTTTCAAGAAAAATTAGCTTCACAGCTTAAATTGTGTTCAGATATTCATTTCAGATTTGTGTTCAGATACTCAATGTCTTCGATATTCGCAGCGCCACCTAGCGTAAGGGTTCCCAGCAATAATACTGCAAAAGTTCGTGCACTTCCATGTAGTGGTGGGCCAGCGCATGAGATAAAATGGATGCCCACCAGAATTTTATCTGATGATTTCCAACAGCAAAGTTGACTGAAGCTGTTCAGCAGTGGTCATGCAGTGGTAGACCATCAGCCAGCACTTCTCCATCATTGCCAGCACCTATCTTGCTGCTGGCCAGCAATTTCCTCTTTGCTGGGATAGCTCTGTTGTCTATACTACTATATATTACTTTACAGAATTAAATGTGTGTTTTATAAATCTAAACTTTATATAACACAAATATATTACTTTATGTAAATGGGTCATTCCATACAAAATGAGCAAATCACCTGTGGCAGACATGTCACAGATTTTAACGAAAGTCATTTTGTAAGTAGATCATATCTATTTATGAGTAAATGTAAAATAATAGATTTTAGGATTGTTTATTTAATTATTAAAATTTATATTAAAAGTGGATGCAAAATCGTGGTTTTGGCTACATGCTTGAAGTTTCAATTTTGGTTATTAGCCTTAAGAATGCAAAGACTATATTAAAAATTATTTATAATTAGGAATGAATGATAAGTAACAGATTGACGTAAGTTAGTAATTGTATTTTTATTCCTTAATGAGAAAAAAATTATTTTTGAAAAAAATTGAGGGAAAAATGCAACGTTTCTATAGAAATGAAGGACACCTCTGACAATATCAAAATTGCTTGACGTTATAGCTAAAAGTATACATATTAAATATTTAAACTTTAATTCTTGCCTTTTTTATTCCTTAATGAGAAAAAAAAATAAATAGTAAAAAATGTTGAGGATAAAATGCAATATTTCTATAACTTGTTTCGACGTGAAAGAAATCTTTTTTAAACTTTTAATTCTTTTAATATTATAGATAACAGTGTATATTTTAAACATAAAAACTTTTATATTTGCTTCCAGTTTATTTTTTCCTCAAGAAGATTTTTAATTAAAGTAGAAAAAAAAGCTCAATTGAACAGAAAATTATATATTAATTTCTAAACTCACATACAGAAAATAGATGGCAGCACTAAATTTTTCACCTTGAAATCGTGCAATATTTTAAGAAACGCGCGCGAATTTAAAAAAAAAATAGCTCATGAAATGTAGTTAATATTGCCTTTTTTAACCCAATTTTGTGACGTTAGGAATCAAAAAAGCATGCTTGAATTTTTTTTTTATCAGATTATGGACTTATTGATCTTTATATCTGTGCAATAACTGTAATGTGGGACATTTCCTTCATTGTTTTTTTTGCCTGTCAATAAGAGGAAAAATTACGATTTTGTCATTTTTTTAAAAGTTCCTAAATTTTTTTAAAGGTGAAGGAAATACATGGCAACTTAAAAACTTTAGTAATTCGATCTTAATATGTAAAACTACATCAGGCATTAATTTCTCAGATGTTTTTGAATTCCTTTAATTTTTATTACGTTTTTAATTTTCTCAAAATTTGCAAATTTTCAATTTTTACAACCAATTAAAGAATAATCATGGTGTTACCAGATTATTATTGCTCAATAAATAAGAAGATAATTTTTCAGAGGTTACATTATTAAAAAAAAATTCATTTCAGTTAAATAGTTTTCAAGATACAGAACTTCAAACCTACAACTTTGGACGATTGCACACATGCCATTCTTTATCACAAGTTTTTTAAATGTCCAAAACTGCTAAAATAATTTATTTTCCGTGAAGATATTTTGCAGAGCTCTATTTGAATGTGAATTGAACCTGTATATCAAATTTTATTAAAATCTGTTACTATGTGGCCACGGCTTTTTTTAAATTTTTGCTCATTTTACGTGGAATGACCCAAATACAACATCGTATAAATTAATTTTTTTAAGTACATAATCATATCCTAATAATACATGTAATTATTCAAAGTCAGTTAAACAAAGGTTCTCCAAATTTTTATTAGTAAACATAAAATTTTATTCCTTCTTTTTCGTTCTTTGCGGAAATATTTGACACATATGTTCTTTGAAGCATCTGGCTTAATATAAGAGCAACTAAATGTTATATTTTAAAAATAATAAATTCGGGAAAATAAGAATTTAGGCTGCTGTCAATATATGCTAATAACTTCTTTGAACTAATAAAATGAATATTTATGAGGAATTGCTTTTCAAATTTCTGCTTTTATAATTCTTTTTGAGGCATTTCGTTGAGAATGTTTATCTTAGTAATAAAATTATCGCTGACTGTAACCATTGGTAAAAGTAAATTTAACGGCAAACTTCGAAGAGGAATAGATGGAAGATTCTTAAGCGGACATAGTTTAATTTATTTTATCTGAAACATATCAAAATTGGTTCTTGAATTTTTTTTAAAACCAGATAGGTAAAGATCACCAGAGATATTAACTTCTAATATATCTTAATATTACAAAATGTAGTTACAAATGTCAATACTTTAATATTGTTAGTTCAATACTATACCAACTTTGACTTTTATCTTAAATTTCTGCTTCAGTCAATTAAACGGAGTAAAAGCGAATTGATCTCGATCATGATACTTATTAAAACCACTAGTTTTCCCTTATTTTATTGCACGTCAGCTGTTAGCGAATAGCCTGATTATCATGATGTAAAGTTCCAGTCCCTTTACAAGCAGCTGGTGTACAATAGAACAGCGAAAAATCAAGAGAATTTTACAAAAATCGCTATTACAGTGATCTAATTTCGGCAGAATATTTTCCCATTCAAGGACGACCTGATTGGCATAGCCAAAAACATACAAAAAAAAGTTTGGTTCAATTCTATGCATTACTTCATACACTTTTCGATGGTACAAAAATGAAAATGACACAAAATTCGCTATTATAGCACTCACTTCCGTCGGAAATTTTCCAAAGTAATGGAGTACTTGCATGCCATAGCCAAAAATTCCAAAAGAAAAATTGGTTGTATTCTATGCACAACTTAATACACTTTTCGACAGTACAATAATGAAAATGGCACAGAAATTGCTATTACAGCGCCCCCTTCCGTGATAATTTTCCCAAATTAGGTGAGAACCTGCTTACCATAGCCAAAAACTCAAAAATGAATTCTATTCTATGCATAACTTTATACACTTTATGAAGGGGCAATGGCGACATACGAACTCACGGACACACGGATAAAGCATTTTCTATAACCATGTTTTTGGGGACCCCTAAAACATGTAAATCCGTCAAAAACCGGGAATCGAAAAAAATTTTTGGTTACAATACTTTCGGCTATTGAAGACAGAATGGACAAAACCGGACCAAGGAGGTGGAAATAGGGAGGGGTTTTATGAAAAACGAAAAAAACTCCTTAACGTCTTAATTATACTACATATCGATTCAGTTAAAAGTTATTATTACTTCTAAAAAATGGGCCAAAAATTTATGTATGACAGATTTTTGGTAAAACAAAAAAATGGGCTCAAGGGCCGAAACAAATAGGGTTTTGAAGAGAAAAAATTCATAACTTCGTCAATTCTCAACATATCAAATCCAATTAAATTTATTATAAATTGTCATATCCACAACTTTTGTATTGACAACTTTTTGATAGGATCAATTCTTACCACAAAAAATGTTTAAAACGAAAACAAAAAGGGGGAGGAGGGGTTGAAGAAGAAAAAAATGAATAACTTCGCCAATTCCCAAGATATCAAATCCTCATGAATTTACTATATATATTCTTAATATCATCTACAACTTTTATACTGACAAATTTTTGATAGGGCGAATTCTAGCAGCAAAAACAAATTAAAAATACAACGAGGTTGAAGAAAAAAATATCCTATTAAAGATGTACTCAAATCCAAACTGCTTATTTTTTGACTCCTTTTCAAATTCTTTTTTGCTTTCAAACGCATCCAATTGGTAGGTTCTCTTATTCAAAAACTATATCATGTGACGTAGTGGTCGATATTTTCATAGAGGCAGAATATATTTTAAAAAATAATGTCAAAGTGGGATTTTTCAGCCGAATTTCTTGAAGCGATTGCGTTGGAAACAAGGTGCAGAATTAGCATTTACACGGTGCTCCAAAGTGTTAGACATTTGACGAGCAGAAATTTGGCATAGTAGTTTACGCGCAGAATTACAAAATAAATTTTGAAAGCATAATGAAAACTTTGTTGCCTACTTATACTTCATAGTGTAATAACTACACTGAATCTAAATAAATTTGTATTTAAAGCATTTTTATATTTTTAATACAAAAATGTAATTCGATAAAACAAAATTTTGAAAATTTCAACAGTATAATCACTTACAAAATAATTTTTTGAAGAACAAAAAGGAAATTTTAGGTTCAGTTTATAGGGACTAACGTGAAACATTTGTTTTGAAAATTTCATAAAACAATATCCAGAAGTTATTGAGATATCGTGCGCGCTGTGTCCCAAAACGTCATTTGGAGAAAAATTACTTCAAATTTTCGGAAATACCGCTTCAGCTATTGAGTGGGTATAACGCTAAAAGCCATAACATCTGTTCTAATGTGAATTTCAAGGAAACAATTATATCAATGTATTCAGTAAGGATAGGAGTTTAACTTCTAAATAAATTAAAATTTCGAAAATTTTGAAGCTTTAAGAGTCCTGAGACTCCTTAATACACTCAAAATCAGATAATGTTGTAATCACATACCACAGCGGAAAACTTACTTCCAACAATTGTCGGTATTAATTAATTCTGTAACTGAATCTTTTGTGTGTCTCTGTAAATGCCATGCATTCCATAAACTGCAGAAAACATGTTAGTAGTGTCCTTCAGTGATTTAATTCAGCTTGAAGTATCATTACACCATTAAAATTCACTGCAAACAATTTTTCCTAATAGATTATAATGGAAGAGAATCATTTTGTGTGTCCCTGTAAACGGGCTATAAATGCTATTTATTCTGTACTCCTGAGAAAGCTTGTTGTAGTCCATTTCAGTGATTTATAACAATTTCATTATGTTTGAAATATTGTAACATGAATAAACTGCACCGAAAACGATTTTACCCACATAAACTAGAATGTAATGGAGTTATTTTGTGTGACACTGTAAACGAACTATAAATGCTGCACACTTCAATACCAAACATTTCAAAAACATTCAAGAATTTCAAAACACATAAAATTTTCAAAAAAATATAAAAATTTTATGAGAAACGTGTATATTTATGTCAGTTACAAACTAATCATATTCTTAAACACTTTTTAACTACGTTGGAAAATGTTAAATCAGGTTCAGAATGATTTTAAATGTCTGTATAAGGATTTTTGAATGTAGAATATACATTTTTACGTATGTAAAAACCTTAAGTATCCAAATTTTTGTTATACAGTCGTGTGCCAAAGTTTAAGACCAGCAGCCGAATTTTGGCATTTTAACAGACAGTTTCATTAACGCCGAATATTACGCCATTTTATGTGTCGATTGCGTCAGATTCGTTCGCCTGCTATAAATAACTTCTCCCGTCTCCTTCCTCGCCAGTTGTTTTTGTGGATTTAACCGCAGATGGCGCTGTTTTTTTAATCTTTGTAATGGGTAAAAAATCCAAAAAGAGCAGAAATAGTTGCTCTGCAAAAAGTTGGCTTTTCTGAACGTGAAATATCTAAGAGGGTACATATGAGCAAGACTGCTGTTCATCAAGATTTCTGTAAATTTAATATTTCAGGAAAGTACATTAATTTGAAGAGATGCGGTCGGCCAAGAAAAAGTAGTGCTCGCGGTGATCATGTGATTTTCTAGCAGTTTTGTAATATAATAAATCAAAATCTTTGGTTAAACACCTTGAAATAGTGCTCAAACTGACGTCTGTGCCCTTTGCAGCCAGAGTATGTTTAAACTTCTTTCAGGAGGCTGTTGGAGATCGCATTACCATCCTTCGGATCACATAATCATCACGAGCACCTGTCTTTCTTGGCAGCCAGCTTCCCTTCAGGTACTTTCCCGAAATATTAAATTTACTGACAGCTTGATGAACAACAGTCTTGTTCACATGTACCCTCTTAGCTATTTCACGTTCAGAAAAAGCCAACATTATGCAGGGCAACTATTTCTGCCCTTTTCGCAACTGAAAGTGACGATTTTTTACCCATTGCAAAGATTAAAAAAACAGCACCGTCTAAGGTTAAATCCACAAAACAAATGGCGAGGAATCAGACGGGGAAAGTTACTTATAGCAGGCGAACGAGTTTGATGCAATCGACACATAAGATGGCGAAATATTCGGCGTTAATGATGCTTTCTGTTAAAATGCTAAGATTCGGCTGCTAGTCTTATTTTTTTGCACAGACTGTGCATTGAGAGTAACTGTGAAAGCTGTGGCATGAGGTTTTTTTTTAAGTTTATGAAACAAGGTTTTAATTCATAATTTCCCTTGTCGATGCTTAAATTGTCTCGAAGAATTTAGTTTCTTGTCTGAAATAAATATTTTTTTAGCATTCAGATTTATTGAAGATTAGATAATGTGTGTCGCCTATAGGCAAGAACACTGATGAATGATGTAAAACATTGTATGTAAACTTCCTGTCTAGGCCTTTTTCGAAGCAATTCTACGCGAAATATTATATCTTAACTTTTTCAGATTGGAGGTAAAATAGCAATACAAATAGGGTAAAGTGCCCATATTTCGTACTCCCAGCCAGTTTTAGGCCCTAAATGTTGTAATTTTCAGTGAAAATCTACCAAATTTGGATTTTACATAGGCTAACTACCCACGTACATAGAAACATAGGTAAATATCGTACAAAAATTTTTAACAATGCCAAAAATTGCTTTTTCAAAAGTATCTAAAAAATGCAAAAGAAAAAAAATGGTCCCAATAAATCCAATACGCCTAGTCTTAACTTATAACTAAATCATATTTATTTCTAAATGAGTAAGTAATTTAATTTACATTAAAGTAGGGTACAAAGAAATGTACTAATTATTAGTGGAAGAATAACCTAACGAAACATTAGTCATCCAAACAGGAGGAAAAAATTGAAAAAATTGTCATGAAAAAGCATTCCTAATTTCGTCCCCGGGATGAAAATAAGAACTATAAGGGGGATGAAATTGGGACCACGCTACTTCCCAATATAGCGGAGCTTCAGTTCCCGTAAGATGAACCATGCGTCGTAACACTCACTGTATGCTACTGTCAGCATCTTACTTACGTAAAATACATGCAATGAATAAGAAATAAATACTTTCGGTACAATAAATAACGTTCTACAAACGACGTAATAAGAACTCAGGTCTTCTAAAAATAGGTAATTTGGCGTCTTTAATTTATGTATGCGTCTTGACGAACGACGCTTTCAATACTGACCCCTTTTACCTTCCGCCCCATGTGCCTTGCGTCATACGTGACGCCACTTTCGCAGAAACGGAGAATTTAGGGAGACGAAATTAGGAAAGGAGACGAAATATGAGCACTTTACCTACACAGATTAATTTGAACACAATTATTCTAATTGATGAACAAATCATATGAACTGTAATTTTCCAGTAGAGCGAAAATTGCCGGGATCAGGATTCGAACCTGTGATCTCTTGACCGAAGCGGCCAATGCTCTACGAACTGAGCTATCACGGACGAATATGGAGAACCTTATTGGTCATAGTATCAAGTCTGATATTTGAATCAGCTCAACACAATAAATCGCAGATAATAGAACTGCATAAAGCGTAATTACACTGGGCAAAAAAATGTCCGGACCAGGATTCGAAACAAGGAATTCCTGATTCGGACATCTTGTTGCCATTAGTGTCATCACGGCAGTTTTCTTCTGCTAAAAAGCGCTCAAAAAACGAAATGATCAAGTTCCTTTGCATGAAGTCACGTCATCCAAACAAACTAACGACACCCAAATGAGTTTAGATGTCTCGAATTTGAAACAACATTCTTCTGAACGAATGAAAAAATATTTCGCTGCTCCCTATATAAAACCTTTATTATATATAAAAATCAAATTTAAATATGCATCTACAAACTCTTATGCTAATACTTTTTAGGTATTCAGTTTTAAAGAAATTAAATCTAAGTAGAAATTTGAATTAGACTCAAAATATTTATGTTGGATTACAAACGTTTCTTTTGACTGTAAGTATTTCGGCTATTTTGTAAATGTGTCCACTTCTGTCAACTACGTTCTCGTAGAGTGTATTTAGCATGTAACACATATCAGCAAACATTTTCCCCTTTTAAAATATATAAAAAGATGTACAAGTTAAAAATATTATTATTGAGAAATAAAGTAAGCGTAGCTGAATGAGAATGAGAAACTAAGAAGGAGCGTTTAAGATATCAGTGAAAGATAAAAATCAAGTAAGGTTTTCAACAGTATGATTAATAAGTCGTTGTCACAATGAAAATGTACTTTCAATGGCTACATTTTGACTTAAACGTATCTATTTAAATTATCATTCAAAATGCATAACTCTTGATTTCAGCTTAATATTTTCTCATGTGAGATTTACACTCTCAAGTCCTTATTGAGTACTCCTGTGATAACTTAATTATATTTAAAGCATTTCTACCTTTGATATTCATTTCGATAGAACAAATTCCCTGCGCTAATTTAAAAAAAGAAAAAGTTTATAGATACTTAAAGACATTGCATAATACGGTCAGGAAGATATAATACGCCTAGGAAATATTTTAACTCAATTCTTTCACTATATTCGATATGCCTAGAGGATAAAACGATTTACAGTAATCCTCTTACATACAGAAAATGACTTGTAAAACACATGGTTTTGTAAGTGTAAGCAACAATGTTTTGAATAATAAAACATACTTTTGAATAACGTACCCTTGATATGCTGCATTTAAATCCCACGCGACTACCTTTACAATAGATTTCCCCAATAATAATCAGCAACATTAACCACATTAAAAGAAATAAGATAATAATTATATTGTTTCAAATTTATTGTAGAAATGTTTTTGCAAAATATTTTGATTTGTGATTTTTATTAAACTGGCAATTTACTAAGGAATCCTAAAAGAAAAAAGCACTAAAATTTTGAAGGTCTCAGCGAATTATGATGCAACATTCTGAACTTATCAGATTTTTGGACTCTGATTTTGCTATGTCTTATACTGTCTGGCTATATAGTCACTTACAATTATTTTTTCTCAGCTCAAAGTTCCTGCTTCCACCCTATGTCGGTCCGTCTACAACTCACCGTCCCCACTCTGTCGCTCAATTTTGTAATTCTTTTAAGACCTGAATGAAGACGACCTAGATGATAATTTATACTCTACGTCTACAGACTTGATTTACTACACTGTAAAAAAAAAATCTGTAGTTCTACAGATGTAAAGTTACATGCTTACTAAACTTTCACCTGTAACTGTACGAAAAAAGCTGCAAATCTACAAAACTAGTTTTTGTAAAGCTACAAAAGTCTGTAACTTTACAAATGAATCTGCTAAAATTTCAGTAATCTTACTAAACTTTTATTTGTAACCCTGGCTGCAGTTACATGAAAAGTTCTCGGAATCCCAGTTTCCAAAAAAATTCTTAGTAACCTTACAGATTTTTTGATTTTCGGCGCAAAAGTGTGACTGTTACATGAAATTTCGTTGTTGCCGTTACATGAAAAGTTCTAGGAATCCCAGTTTCCTAGAAAAACTTTAGTAACTTCACAGATTTTTTTTTACAGTGTAGTTTGAGCTAATCTTAGTTTACTAGTCTTTCTCGAGCTGTCACACGATCACTGAATCGTCTCCATTGCAAAGAATTTTTCATGAGATATGTAGCATAAAATATCTTAAAGGACATTAAACAAATATAATACCTATGAAAATATAAATGCTTAGAAAGCAGGAATTCTGCTTTTTCAGAATTTAGTGTCGCCCCGATCAAAAAATAAATAAATAAATAAATAAATAAATAAAATGTATATATAAATAGTATGAAACATATTTCGATTTTAAGACTAACAGTACACGCTTTAATTTTATGTAAAATGACGTCATACGCATCCGCTTAAGAATTCCACATTTACGGTCCACTCTTAAGGCTTCTGTCCCTGCCGGCGAAGACACTCACGAGCAAATGCTAATACTATGGAGAGGGATTTTTCTAATATCTCGTTTGCATTTCGATATTTTTAAATTTTTTTTTTTTTTTCATTGGATAGCCGAGATCCGTCTCTACAGCGCACCTTTTTTACTTTTTTGGTTTTGGTCGCAGACATTTTTTATAAAGTTATTTCACTGTCAAAACCGGTTCTGAAAATGAAAGTAACTTTCTAAAAAATATCTGCGACCAAAATCGAAAAAGTAAAAAAAGATGCACTATAGAGACAGATTTCGGCTATTCAATGCAAAAAAAATTATTTAAAAATGTCGAAATGCAAACGAGATATTAGAAAAATTCCTCTCCATAGGATTAGCATTAGCTCGTGAGTTCCTTCGCCGGTAGGGACAGGAGCCTTAAACATCTATAGTAAAGCACTATGCATAGGACGTCACTATCGCAAAATAATACACAAATGCAGCAAAAAGATGCAGTCATTAAAGAAACCCGACGAAAAAAAAAAGCCTGTCTAATGATTCATAGGCCTTCACTTGTTTGTAACATTAATATAGATAGTTAAAATTAAATATAGTTTATAATAGCTCCATGTTTCAATAGAAATCATTCGTTTGCATTTTTTTTCAAAATAGCACGTATTTTAATTACCTATTTTTGTCGGTTGTTATGAAAAAATGGCAACAAAAATATATAATTAATATTTTACAACTATTTTTCCTTTACTTTCTACAGAAATGGAGTACTTCCGTTGCCGATATTAAGCAAATGGCTCCAAAAACTGCAAAAAAAAATAATATTTGAAAAATAAATGAAGATGCAGTTTTCAAACAAATTGCATTTAAAAGTACTTTTTTTTCCCAATACGACGGTATAAAAAATGAAAATGTGCGATGCTTAGAAGTTTAAAAAATTGCTATAAAATATTTAATCGTACTGATTAGTTGTACGGCTAGCTTCTGTAAGGTAATGTTATTTTTTGGAGCGACACAAAATAAGCTGGGAGAAAGAAATAGCATACCATACCGGGGGCTAAAAAACGAAAAAACGCGAGTCAAGCACATGTGGACTGCCTAACCTATCTGTTTACAAAAATCTGAATAATTCCTCTGCGAATCATACTCTAGTGTATTGAACTACTCACTTCGTATTTCCTTATTAATTAATATAGAAAACACAATTTTCTGTGTCTTTTTTTACCGATTTTTAATCCTTTACTAGCTGTTTAACCCATTCTATGCACGAGGGTTCATGAATTTAATTCTAAAGCCAAAATTAAAAATAACTCTTCGATTTAGAAAAGTATTTTTCTACTACTGTGCATATTTTTAATAAAATTTAATTTATTTGGTTTGGCAGCAGGCGATAAAACTATATCTTTGGAATAAGAAATAAGTAGAATAAAAAGTTTTGTTGATGTTTGTGATAAAATGTTTTTCTTTATTTTGAAAGAAATGTAATAATTAAGCTAAATCAAATAATCTCTAATTATTTGCATGTGAGGTAAAAGAATTATGGTAATACCCGCTTCAACTTTTTAGTATTGCACCATGGCATACGTAATATGCATATTTCTTATTGATTAGAACTCACGCTATTACGGGTTTGAAAAAAGGCAAAAATTCGTCAAAAACATAAAAAAAAAATCTATTTAAAATTTTCGAATTTTTGTCCCAAACGTTCATTAGCCCTCTACAAACAACCCGTGTGTTAAATTTTGTAGCTCTGCGTCCTGTGGTTTCCGCGTTTTTGAGGTTACATAGATACGCGCACGGATTTTAACCCTCTAAGTGCTTGGGGCGTAATATTCCGTTCACTAATCTCCAGGTTTCACAGCAATACAAACAATATTTAAGATAATATAATTCTATAGATTTAATGAATTTTAAATACGTTGTAGAATGATTAATACTCTCAAGGATTACATTCTTATTTTTAATTGAGTTTTTTTTTTATGTTGAAAGAATCATATTTTCTTAGCATACCTTCCGAGCGTCTTGCAAAAGGGTAAAATTGTGATGTTGTTTTCTTTGCATTTTAATTTAAATGCTAAGAAAATAAGATTCTTTCTACATTATTAAATAAACTCAATTACAAATATGAATGTAATCCTTGAGAGTATTAATCATTCTTCAATGTATTTAATATTCATTAAATCTATAGAATTATATTATCTTAAATATTTCTTGTATTGCTGTGAAACCTGGAGCTTAGTGAACGGAATATTATGCCCCAAACACTTAAAGCGTTAAAACAAAATGCAAAGAAAACAGCATTACAATTTTACCCTTTTGCAAGACGCTTGGAGGGTGGCTTGATTTTTATGCTGATGTATAATGCACACCTGAAAATGTTGATGAATTTTCTTACATTAAAAGCGCGTGTTACATGCCGAACACCGGCATATGCGGAAATATTCTTTTTCTTTGTATATGTGAAAAAGTATGATTTTCTTCATATACTTATTACACAAACCGTATCAATTATTCTTATAAATTTAAACTTACACTATGTGCAAAACTACTTAAAAGATGAGACAATATTTAAAAAAGATGTTAAATTACTTTAATATCTTAGTACTTTCAACTATAAAAACATAGTCTTGGTCAGAGAAATATAAGGGGGAAAAAATGCAATTTAACAAATTACAACGACCATTTGGAAAATGATTTTTTCAAAGACTAAAATTTAAGACATAAAAAATCGCAAGGAGTTGATCCGTACACCATGAATTAAACATTAATAGTGTTATTACACGTAAAAATTGCAAGATTTCCTTAAACTTACGTATTATTCAAGCATTTCATTGGCTGTTCGGGAAAAGGCTTTTCCATCGTCAGATTTCCAAGAAATCTGACGACCCATTTTAAATGAAATTTCATTCTTAAACGCCTAAACATCCCACAATATTACTTTTTACACCGTCGTATAGAGAAAAAAAAAGTACTTTTAAATGCAATTTGTTTGAAAGCTGTATCTCAATTTGTTTCTCAGTTATTAATTTCTTTTTTGTAGTTTTTATTACTTTTTTGTCATAGTGGCAACAGAAGTATCCATATCTGTTGAAAGTAAAGGTTAGTGTGTAAACCAATCAGAAAACGAATAAAATGCGGATTAAACCAATAAAACGCTTCAGATATGCTTTTGATTTCCTACCCTGACGAGGACAATAACCATTTTTCCAAATGGTTAAAAAACTACTGCTATTAACGTCTAATTTTCAAAATTCACGTAGATGGTGACGAAAGGAGTAAAAGTGGAAGTCAATTTTTAGATCTTTTTTTAGATCACTTTAATACCTTAGTACTTTCAACTATAAAAACATAGTCTTCGTAGGATCTAAAAATTGACTCCCACTTTCACTCTTTTCGTTACCATCTACGTGAATTTTGAAAATTAGAGGTTAATAACAGTAGTATTTCTTATATTTTACTGACGAAGACTATGTTTTTATAATTGAAAGTACTAAGATATTAATGTAATTTAACATCTTTTTGAAATATTGTCTCGTCTTTTAAGTACTTTTGCACATAGTGTAAGTTTAAATTTAATTTCTTAAAGATAAATTAAGCATTTTTATTTATTTGTTTACTAATTATTCTTATATTTTACAGTTTTACAGTGACAATTAAAACTTATTTGGTTTTAAATATTTTCATAAAATAACTAATGTATTCAATTAAATTACATGCAAAATGCGAGGAAAAAATAGTAAAAATATATATCATTTTTAAAAGATTATACAAAAAAAAAAAAAAATACACTTTTTTGTTCAAATTTTTTTAATCCTGAACTCTTAAAGGAAAATAAAGAAAGAAAAAGTTCAAAATATATTTTTAAAAAAATTGATCAATGTTGTCTTCAAAAGATAAGTTCTTTTAATGTATATTCAGTATTTTTTTTTAAACCAAACACTAGAATTAATGACTAAAGTAAAAGTAAGCTTTTTAACAAATTTAAATAATGACTTGCTTTTGTATAATCATAATGTTAGAGAATTTTTGAAAAATTAAACCGCTTCTAATTAGATTTTATTTTCTAGTTTGAAAATTTTCTTTGACATTGTATTATTATTTTTTTATTTATTTATAGTTTTTAAAAACAAAAAGATTCTCTACTAAAGATATTAAATACTGTGTTTGTACCTTATCACTTTATTGAATTATTGTTTCATCATACCTTTAATATATTGGTTATGTAAACAATAAATACAAATTTTAAGGTATTTGTTTCTAGCGAGAACACTATACTCGTATGTATTAATAATATTAACCTTTTTGAATATTTCTTTATGAAGATTGTAATCTTTTTATGGTGACTTTTTTTAAATTAAAATTAAAGTTATTAATGATTAAAGGAATAACAATAATATTAGTCTTTGATATTTAAAAATACGCCCTCAGACTGTAACTGAAAGACGAAATGAAATAAACAATAATAAGAAAGTGAAATCTCGCCCCACACATAGATTAAGAAAAACTTTCTAACATTAGACACTATATAGAATCTGCATATATTATACTATTACTTATACATTTGCATTATAGATCAGATACAATAGGGATTATGCTTCATAATTCGTTTCCAATGTGTCGTCAAGTGTTGATTTTTGTTGTTTGTTCCTTTTACTCATTATTCCGAATGTCTGTAAAATTAAATTTATTGAAACAATAAATAATATGTTAAAGACATTATCACTTTCTTTCGTAATAAAATTTTGTTCAATTATAGTGTTATAACGTCAGTATAAAATAATTTTAAGCTATAGTTTATAGATGTTTAGTATTTGCATTATTTTAAGTGGCCCTGTGTATGAACTACATATGACCTACGCAATACATAACATAGAAAAATATAGTTCAGTAAGAAAATGCATTTCAAAAAATAACCGCCAATACAAGGTATTTATTCGAGTACTGCTGTGCGACTATGTACAATAAAACCTCAAAAATCTGTCATCGTCGGAACAGAAACTAAGACTGATTTTTTAAAATTACGGATATCCGAAAGAATATCAAAATTACTTCCGATATTCTTTATGGTGCTTTTATCTATAATTTAATTTACAGCCAAGTGACATTTATGTAAAAAAAAAGAGAGAAATTTAAACAACAAAATAAAACTTACTTTAATTGATATTTTCTATGTTACAAAAAATTCTAATAAACCGTGAAGTGGTTTCTTCTCGAGTAATTTCTGAAACATCGATATCAATTTTATTTGCTTCAGTTTTTTCGGCTGTACTTTAATATATATATATATATATATATATATATATATATATATTTTTTTTTTTTTTTTTTTTTTTTTTTTTTTTGTAGAAATAAAGAATATCGGTTTCGGAAATACTTTTTCGTCTCTCTAAAGCAGATATTCATTTTCCATTGAAATTTATGCATTTTTTCCAGCGACACATTTTCTTCTGCCGGCTCCTCGTCTCCAACCTCGTTCTTATTAGCTACTGTCAGCGTTATTGGCAGTTCTATTTAGCACAGTGTCAGTGATCTCGCTGTCCACTAATCCATTGCTTATGATTTCAAAGTTTTTAATTCGTAAAACAATTTCCATCTTTCATTCTCGTATAAGTTGGAAATGTAAAAAAAAAAGGGGGGGGGAGACAAGACAGATGCCAGATTTCTGATCGGTTTTTGACCTCACTCTGTATACGAAATATCTACTTTATATAACATATGGCCAATAAAAATGCACACACAATCAAAAACGCATTTTTTTTTTAACTTATGCCCATGAACGAGTGTCATTCTATGCTCTTGTAAGAATACTTAAATTAATTGAAACAGCATTTTCAATAGCAAACAGATCGTAGCTGGGTTGCCATAAATGTTTATTTATTTTATTTCAAAGCGTTCGTACCACATTTTTCAAAGCTATAATACTTTCCATATGCTTCTCCACAACAACTGAAAGTGAAAAATACTACAAATAATATATATATATATATTTAAATGATGGTGTGAAGAGAATATGATAATAGTCGCATGTAGCTAATTTGCTGTTGTGATTTTCCAGTTTCATTGAAATAGAATAGCTATAATGCAATTGTCATAATGTCACTAAAGTATTCTCCAAACTATTTCTGCCCTAGATCGTAACGTATTTTTTTTTTTTTTTTTTTTTTTTTTTGCATTTTCACTCTGAGCGAACATTCCATGCAAATCACTTTCAACAGGAAACATGCTTTAGTGAACCTAAATAATATCCATCAATTCACTGCATTAAAAAAATATTTATGAAATTTAGAATGCATACAAACAGACAAACATGCAAACAGACGGACATGTAGCCGGACAGAGACATACAATGCTAGATGTACTGAAATAATAAACACTTTTCTACTATGTCAAGATGTAAGTTTATGAATTTTTACCCTACTGCCAAGAACGGTCATGTGTTTCACACGTATCTGGGTATGTGGATTTCTTTATACCCTCGATACATCCCCACGTCTGAATGGATTTTAATGAATGAAGTCTCTAACGATTCGTCTTAACCGTCCGATGGTTATAGGCTTGGTTTTCTTTTTATAAATTCAAAATAGCGGTAGAGACGAGAAAAATATATTTATGTTCCATGTTGAGTGGCATATCATTGGACAGATCTTTCAAAGTGAAGGCGATGTTTCATTGACAATTTTATAGTCAGAAGCTCCGTTTAAATATTACACAACCTGGAATTTGTGTAGGTAGGATCTCTAGCTTTACTGCAACTCTGACCTTCATAGACATCTATAGGCCTCATCAAAACAGTGTTTATAGATAGGAACTAACAATTAAAGACAACTTAAAAGTCATAAATACAAGTAAATAAAAAAAAATTGGTAAGTAACATAAAAAATTGTTCCATATTGATAAGAAATAATTAATTAGTTCGCTTTTTACACATTCGGGTTTTTTTTTTTTTATTTAATTTTTACTTAGTTAAAATAATGTTTCTCATTCTCTGAACCAAGATTTATTCAATTGCTTGAATTTAATATCTTACTGTGTAACTCTATTTTAATATGCAGAAAAGGGGAACTTTTAGCAATATATTTAGAAATGGTTAAACACTATTGTAATTCAGTAAAAAGTTGCTGGTATTTATAAAAGTTATACAAATATATAAATGTCATAATAAATGTTAATTTGATAGCACCAATTAAATATGATAGCCCTACTTAGCGGAATTTACTTGTGCTTTTATTCGTTTGCATTGAATTGAATCATAAAAAATGTGAAATTTCAATAATTCAGAAAAGCAGAAGCTATTTCAGCTTTTCTTCTGGTATACAAAAAACAGTAAATCTTATACGTATATCTCATTATAATTATCACATAATGTCACGTTTGTAATTAAAACTTTTTTGGCAAAAAAAAAAAAAAAAAAAAAAAAAAAAAAAACTAAAATCTTTTCACAGCATAACTAATAACTGCTGTTAAAATATATGGAAAATGAAACGAAACAAACGTGAAAAATACATCATTTAAAAAAATATATAGGAAAAAAAATCGTATTTTTATCTTGAACGGTTTAAAATAAAATGGAAAAAAAATATTAAAACATATGATCAATGTTGTTTTTAAAAGTTAAGTTATTTTAATGAATATTTAGACGTAGTTTTAAATAGAAAGGTTAGTAATTATATTAAAAATGTGCTTTGAAAGAATGTAAACAATGCCTTGCTTTTGAATAACCGTAATATTATAAAATTTCTGGGAAATTAAACTGCTTCTAATTAGATTTTTCTTTTGTAAAGTTTGGTATTCTGCTTTTGTTTTTAAATTCTCTTTTTTGAATTAACTAGGTTTAAGAAAGGAAATCTACTCAACAAAATCTAGTGAATTTATAGTATATACAGCGTTATATATATTTATCATTCTTCATTTTAATGTTTTAAAAAAGTATAATTATAACTATATATTATTTTTGTCTCGGTATGCCTTTAATGTAAATAATAAACCACCAATTGTTATGTATTTACTGTTATACAAATAAATCATTCTAGGGAAAATATTAGCTCTTTTAATTTTGAATTTTTGTAGTGTTCGTATTTTGATCAGCATTAAAGTTACTAACCAGTAAAACTGCAGACCAGGAGCCTCAACGTCAGCTCTGCAAGTCATTATTTTTAAACACACTTTTGGGTAATATTCAACTTCCTGCAAACCGCAATTTAAAGTTTTCAAATTACGTAATTATTTATAAAAATAAAAAATACGAAGTTTTCAGACATTAGAAGCGTTAATTTAAAAACGTTATGTAAGGATATTCTAAAATTTTTATGAACTGCTAATTCTGGTATTTTTTTAGATAATAAAGTAGATTTCTTCAGGGGGGGGGGGGGGTCTCATTAAATTTGCATATGTAACTTTTTATTCATAGTGCTAGTGGTTATCGTAAATCTTAGATTGATTTTTACATTTCCTAGCCTTATTTTTTAATACCGGTGAACAGAAGATAATTTTTACATTGACGCAATTATATTAAAAGTTTAGGATTTATGAACGAAAAAGTAATTTCCTTTTAAAAATAAAATAATTTTCATTCATATTTAATGAAATAAGGCTGCATTAGGGAGTAACACTCGTCAAAAAGTATATTTTCATGCAATCTGGTTAATGTTTGACTTTTAAGAATGAAAATATTAATTTTCCGATACAATGACGTCAATTTCGACAAGGATAATTTTTCGGTGCATAATTTTGATATTTACTATCTATTTGCTTTTCATATGTTTTTTTCTTATTGAAATTTTCGATTAAAAATTAAACATTTCTGTTAGCCGTGTGTAGACGATAAACCGTGAAATATTGTTTTTTTTTTTTTTTTTTTTTTTTTTTTTTTTTTTTTTTTTTTTTAAATATTAAGAATTAATATCATTAGCAATTTTTAAAATTTCTAAGCACCGCACATTTTTACTTTTTATACCGTCGTATTGGAAAAAAAGTACTTTTAAATGCAATTTGTTTGAAAACTGTATCACCATTTATTTTTGAAATATTAATTTTTTTTTGGAGCTTTTAGCACCATTTGTTTAATTTTGGCAACTCAAGTACTCCATTTATGGAGAAAGTAAAGGGAAAATAGTTGAAAAATAGCAATTATATCTTGTTGTTGCCATTTTTCTCATAACAACCGAAAGAAAATGTTATTAAAATACGTGCTATTTTCAAAAAATATAAACGAATAATTTCTGTTAAAGCATGGAGCTCTTATAAACTATATTTAATTTTAAGTATCTATAGATGCTTTCAGTGTGACGTCAGTCATAACGTTTTGGTTGGAAACTGACTGCAAACAAACGGTTGCTATGCGTCATTTCTTTTTAAATATAAATCGTGGAAAATGTTACCAGTACATATCAATTATTAAAACACTTATATGTGAGATATAGATATAAGATATAGCTGCAACACACAAAGAAAATAGAAAATACAACATAGCAACCGTTTGTTTGAAGTCAGCTTCCAAACAAAACGTCATGACTGACGTCACTACTGAAATCGTCTATATTAATGTTACAAACAAATGAAGGCCTATGAATCATTAGATAGACTTTTTTGTCGAGTTTCTTGAATGACGGCATCTTTTTGCTGCATTTGTGTATTATTTTGCGATAGTGACATCCTATGCATGCTTTACTGTAGATGTTTAAGAGTGGGTCGTAAATGTGGAATTATTAAGCGGATGCGAATGACGTCATTTTACATAAAATAAAAATGTGCGCTATAAGTCTTAAAATTGAAATATGTTTTGTACTATTTATATATACATATTTTTTTTTCATCGGGGGCAAAACTAAATTCTGAAAAAACAGAATCCCTGTTTTCTAGTTCCATTTCCCTCTTGCACATGAAAACCTTTCAAATCAAAATTAACTGTTTAGGGTAAATTATTATTTCGGGATCTAATTTTATTGGCAACGGTAAAAAAAAAAGAAAGATTGTTAAATTTTATAGAAAGATGCCAATTTATACCTTATGAAACTAATGAACTTTTTAATTTATAAGAAATATATTTGAACAAAATAAATAGAACATAGCCTGCCTTTATTTCTTGGGTAAAACACATCTATATTTTTGTAAAGACAAAAAGGCATTAATTCATCCCTTTTTGGCGTTCATTTGACTTCAAACAATTACACATACTTTCACATCTACGATATTTTTAGGTGTAGTTCCGTTGCTAGGCAACAGTTAAAAGAAAAGTAAAACAATGAAATGTGTACATTTAAAAGAAGTAAATTTATAAAAATATTTTATATTATTGGAACGCATATATAAAATCCCACCATAAGTTATACACCGAATTTAAAAACTCTGACAAATGCATAGAGAAATTTTCAAACTAATATGAATAATGTATGATTCCAATTAGGAAATTTAATCATCCATAATTTACCATTTAAATCCTTCAATCATATGAGCCATTTCCTTTCAACAAATAAAAATGGAAAAATCGTCTGAATTGCCATTGAAAAGCATTATTGTGCAAAATAAAATATTCTATATTTTCCGAAAGAATGAACCAAATATAACAAAAAACTATACAGCTAATTCCGGGTACCTCATCAACAAGACTCCTTAATTTCAAGCTAATCGGATGCTTTTTACGGCAGTTATCGCGGAACAGATAGATAGACACACCAACAAACAAACGGAAACCAAAAACTCTTCGGGTCTCCACAGTAAGCCTTCACTGACGTTTCGGCAATTATTAAACAGAAGATTTAACAAAAGCAAATTTAGTTTTAAATATATGTGTAAAACATGAAAGTGAAAAAAATGTGTAAGATTAAATAAATAAAACAGAAAAGAGAGGACAAAATTGAAATTAAATCTTTCAAACGATGGTTGGTTAAAGATTAAGCTGAAATATTTTCTTTTTTTCTAAGTTTTAAGCATTATTATATCTTTTTTAAATTATAGAAATTTGTTTTAATTTTTGAAGTAAAATGACAAGTATCAAATTAATTTTGTAAAAATGCAATTATAATACATATATTATCTATTTGTACCCGGTTATCTTTGCATATTATGACTTAATACTTTTAATGCTCTGTTTTCTTAGCTTGATTTCATTCCTGGAACTAAATGAAATTGCGTGATTCCTTTTCTCTTGCTGTACATAAAATTATGTATAATTTAGGGTACCTATTATGTCTTAGAAATCAAATATTCTTAATTTCATCGGTTACACAATTTTAATTAAATCTTATTTAGTCCTAAAAACTTTTTACATAATTTCTAATGACTGATGTTAAATTACATGAAAATTGCAAGGGGAACAATAACAATATTACACGTACAAGATTATAGCGATTTTTAAAATCCTGAACATTTGAAGAAAAAGGAAAAAAGGAAATAGGTTCAAAATATTTTTTTTAAAATGTGCTGTGTTGGATAGAGGAATTCGTTTAATAAATATCTTTTTTTTTAGGTCCAATAATAAAGACAAAAGCATAAGTAAGCTTTGAAAAAATAATAACATAGATCATTTTAGAATGACCATAATATTAGAAAATGTTTATGAAATAAAAGAGATTTAATTAATTATACATTTTTTAATTTTTAAATATTTATTTAAAATCTTATTTCTTTTTAAAATGTATTATACTTAAAAGCAAACCCTATTCATTAAAATGCACCGAATATAATGTGTATCTATTCGTACTTTTCAAAAAAGTCTGATCATGTGTTTAACATATCAAAATATTATTTTAGAATGACATGGTCATTCTAAATAATAATAATTCATCAATATTAGAAAATGTTTGGAAAAGAAAAGTGATTTTAATTGTACATTTTTAAAATTTTAAATATTTATTTCGAATCTTATTTCTTTTAAAAATGTATTAAACTTAAAAACAAACCCAATAGACATATTCAATAAAATGTACCGAATATAATGTGTATCTATTAGTACATTTTCTAAAAATCTGATCATGTGACATATCAAATGATCATTTTAGAATGACCATAATATTAGAAAATGTTTGGAAAAGAAAAGTGATTTTAATTATACATTTTTGAAATTTTAAATATTTATTTCAAATCTTATTTCTTTTTTAAATTAATTGTATTTAAAAACCAACACTATTCAATAAAATGTATGGAATAAATGTAACGGAATGTATATATTAGTGCTTTCTTTTGTATCTGATCATGTGTTTAACATATCAAAAATGTAAATAATAATGAACTAATGCGTTTTCTGTTTCAGAAAGTACTAATCAAGGAATGTCAGTGCTTCATATTGTTTACTTTCACAGTGAACGAGTTTTCTATTGGTATTAAAATCACTTAATCATGTGTTTTACATATAAAAAATGTAAACAATAATGAACTAATGCGTTTTCTGTTGCAGAAAGTACAAATCAAAGATTATCAGCGCTTCATATTGTTTACTTTGACTGTGAACGAGTTTTCCATTGGAATTAAAATCACTTAATCATGTGTTTTACATATCAAAAATGTAAACAATAATAAACTAATACGTTTTCTGTTTCAGAAAGTACAAATCAAAGATTATCAGCGCTTCATATTGTTTACTTTGACAGTGAACGAGTTTTCTATTGGAATTAAAATCACTTAATCATGTGTTTTACATATCAAAAATGTAAACAATAATGAACTGATGCGTTTTCTGTTTCAGAAAGTACTAATCAAGGAATGTCAATGCTTCATATTGTTTACTTTGACAGTGAACGAGTTTTCTATTGGAATTAAAATCACTTAATCATGTGTTTTACATATCAAAAATGTAAACAATAATAAACTAATGCGTTTTCTGTTTCAGAAAGTACTAATCAAGGAATGTCAGCGCTTCATATTGTTTGCTTTGACAGTGAACGAGTTTTCTATTGGAATTAAAATCACTTAATCATGTGTTTTACATATAAAAAATGTAAACAATAATGAACTAATGCGTTTTCTGTTTCAGAAAGTACTAATCAAGGAATATCAGTGCTTCATATTGTTTACTTTGACAGTGAACGAGTTTTCTATTGGAATTAAAATCACTTAATCATGTGTTTTACATATCAAAAATGTAACCAATAATAAACTAATGCGTTTTCTGTTTCAGAAAGTACTAATCAAGGAATGTCAGCGCTTCATATTGGGGCATTCCACGTCAAATCAGGCAGTAAAATATCAATATGTAACCCACCATCACAGATTTTAATGAAACTGCGTGTGTTTGTTCTTACTATTAAGATATGATCAGCAGTAATTTTTTTTGCTCCTTGGTGAAATAGTTTCTGAGAAAAAAATTGTCAAAATTTTGAAAAACTGCCGTCAGTTGGCATTCTTGATAGCTTGGTTTTCAAATGTAGCATGTCATATATATAATCATATTTCAATATCTACTCTACAAATCATCTTCAAATAATTTATGCACAATATTTAGGGTACGCAGCTTATGAAAAAAATATATTGTTACGCTTATAACATTTTAAGTGTGTCTAAAAAAATATTTAAACTTTGAAGTCGTGAATTTTTTATGAAAAATAATGCATTAACAAAAAAAGCATTATCAACAAAAGGCGGTATTTTTATTAAATTTATTTTTTATGGGAGATATACTTAAAGGTGTCCTTTACCTGATTCTGAAATAAAAATAGTGGGATTTTGGGTGTTTTTGGTAGTATTTCCTATTTAAAAATATTTTGAGGTGCATTTCATATCAAATCAAGCAGAGTCATTCCATGTCAGTTCCCCTAAGCCATTTAATCACTGTCACAAATTTCAATGAAATTGGGTTTGTTTATAGCTTATTTTAAGACGTAATCACCTTTAATTTTCTTGATCCTAAGTAAAATATTTTTTAAGATAAAAAATATCAAAATTTTGAAAAATTGTTTTAAATTTTTTTAATGACAGTTCGATATTCAAAGACTACATTAAAAAAAAAAATAAAGTCATTTCAATATAAAATCACTAAATAGGTTTCAAATAATGTATATGTGACAAATAATGTAGGCTGATTATTATTTCTTGTTTTTTATCATGTTTAAACACTAAGAGTGTCTTTTATCTTATGAATTTTTAAAATCGAGAATTTTGTCAAAAATAATGTGTTAATCAAAAATTTATTATTAACCGAAGGCAGGGTGTTATTGCTTTTTTTTTAATTGTACGTAAAAATATCTTTTAAATGGTTATAAAATAAAAATAGTGAACATATGAGAAAAAATTATCAAAATTTTGGAAAAATGCCACGAGCTGCCATTAATGATTGTTCAATTTTCAAAGGCCTCATTTTATGTATAAAATCATATTTCAATAACTAATAAAGAAATCTTCTTCGAATAATTTAAGCAAGTTAAATAAAGTATGTAGATTATGAAAAAAATATTGCTGTAATGTTAAAAAATATTTAAATGTATCTAAAAAATTGTATAATCTTTGAAATCAAAAATATTTTACAAAAAATAATGAAATTATTAAAAAATCTTTATCAATCAGAGGCGGAGTTTCTATGACTAATTTTTTAATTTTAAATTGTACATAATACTACATTATAACTGGATCTGAAATAAAAATAGAGGGATTTTGGTTGGTTTTAGTAGTATTTAAATCATATTTAAAATTATCAATATTTTCAAATGTAAAACCTATCCAATGTATCATCCCTGGAAATATTTTTATTTATACATTTATTTTATTTTTCAAATTATCTTTTATGTTCGTTTCTTAAGGAAAAAAATAAACAATATTGTTTTTTAGTAAAACTTCTAGGGCGAAGAGCAATTATCCCTTTCCAAAAAAGAGAAAAATCACTAGCTCCTCACCGCCTAATAGAAATTTTCAAAATGACAGTCCTAATCTTTAAACTCATATTTGGCTGTTAATATTGAAAATTTAGCATTGAGCTGCTAATATTGAAAAAAAAACCAAATTTCACTCTGTTGAAGAAAATTTTGACGTATTGTGCTTTAAATATATGCAAAAAATGCATAATCCATTATATTTATATCTTTCAAATAACTATATCTAAAAAAATATTTAAAACTTAATGAGTTGCACATTTGTAACTTTATTCAGTTTCTAATGATATGTACCGTAATTTCGGGTGTATAGCCCGCAGATCAAACAATTCAGTTTGGACCCAGAAATTTTATACAGTATTTGAAGACCAATATTTACTGTGGTCTAAAAAGTTACATTTTATTTTTAAAAATTTCTGGGTCGAAACACGATTGTATGATCCGCGGGCTATACACCGGAAATTACGGTAATTTGATTTATTTCATCACAATATTGCTGAAAGATGGATTTTCAACATATATATGTGTGTATATATATCCCTGTTCTCAAACAAATTATTTAAAAATTATTCATTTATGTTTAATAAAGCATATATATATTGTTTATACACTTACAGAAAATACATATAGCAAATTTTATGATATTATGTCAATAATGTCTAAAAGTAAAGAACTTATCTAATAGTATGTAACGAAAAATTTAATATCTGGTGTAATGACAACAAAATTTTATAATTGTTTTACTTAATTTGGATGAATGAAAAAAGCTTACATGTTTATATTTTATTGAAGTACAGGTGAAAATGTCACAAAGACATACCTCAACAACCACTGAGTATGTCACATTCACACTACAGATGATTTTTTTTTCTTTTGATCTTTCGGTTTTGATTTCAGATGGTAATGAATTAATTAGTTTTGTTAGAAGTGTCATTGCAGTCAGCATATTAGGCTAACTATTTTATTTTATATAATCTGTTTTGATTGACTCGATGAACAACAATATTTAAAGGGACCATTTCATGACTTTTCAATTAAAAGCTGATTTATAAATTCATCATGTTGTTTAGTTATTATTATCGTCTTAAGATAATAAGTTGATATTAAAATTTTTAATGCAGTTTATTTATTATTTGAACAGTTGAAAGTATTTTTCAATAAGAGTGCGGGCTGTTGATTTTAAGTCGGCTGTTGAGCAATGTAGTGTTGGTAAAGGAACTGGTACTATTTAATTTAATTTTTATTGCTGTAAATAATATTTGTTATTTTATTATTGTATGTATTATATTTAAGCAAGAGTAGAAATACACGATATCGTAGTCATTTTAGTACATCTTAGCATGAAAAGCTTCAATATTTATCATTAAACATTCACATTTTATGAAAATTTTGTTAAAATTGCTCATATTTTCACTATTTTTATTTTATAACTATTGAAAAGATATTTTTACGTACAATTAAAAAAAGTAATAACAGCTTGCCTTCGGTTAATAACAAATTTTTGATTAACACATTATTTTTCACAAAATTCTTGATTTTAAGAATTCACAAGATTAAACACACTCTTAGCATTTAAACATGACAAACAACAATAAATAATAATCTGCCTACATTATTTGTCACATATACATTATTTGAAACTTATTTAGTGATTTTATATTGAAATGACTTTTTTTTATGCAGTCTTTGAATATAGATCTGCCATTAAAAACATTTTTTAAAAAATTTCAAAATTTAGATATTTTTTTTATCTTAAAAAATATTTTACTTGTAATCACCTTTAATTTCCTTGATCCTGTCTTAAAATGAGCTATAAACATACCCAGTTTCATTGAAATTTGTGACAGTGAATTAAATATCTTAGGCGAACTGACATGGAATGACTCTGCTTGATTTGATTTGAAATACGCCTCAAAATATTTTTAAATATGAAATACTACTAAGAACACCCAAAATCCCACTACTTTTATTTCAGAATCAGGTAAAGGACACCTTTAAGTATATCCCCCACAAGAAACAAATTCAATAAAAATACCGCCTTTTGTTAATAATGCTATTTTAGGTAATGCATTATTTTTCATAAAAAAATCACGACTTCAAAGATTAAACATTTTTTTAGACACACTTAAAATGTTATATAAGCGTAACAGTATTTTTTTTCATAAAATACGTATCCTATATATTATGCATAAATTATTTGAAGATGATTTGTGGAATAGATTTTGAAATATGATCATATTTATGTCATGCTACATTTGAAAATCGAGCAGTCAAGAATGCCAACTGATGGCAGTTTTCAAAATTTTGACAATTTTTTTCTCAGACACTATTTGACCAAGGAGTAAAAAAAAATACTGGGAATCATATCTTAATAAAAGGAACAAACACACGCAGTTTCATCAAAATCTGTGATGGTGGGTTACATGCCTGCCTGAACTGACATGGAATGACCCTATTGTTACTTTGACAGTGAACGAGTTTTCTATTGGAATTAAAATCACTTAATCATGTGTTTTACATATAAAAAATGTAAACAATAATGAACTAATGCGTTTTCTGTTTCAGAAAGTACTAATCAAGGAATGTCAGTGCTTCATATTGTTTACTTTCACAGTGAACGAGTTTTCTATTGGAATTAAAATCACTTAATCATGTTTTTACATATAAAAAATGCAAACAATAATGAACTAATGCGTTTTCTGTTGCAGAAAGTACAAATCAAAGATTATCAGCGCTTCATATTGTTTACTTTCACAGTGAACGAGTTTTCTATTGGAATTAAAATCACTTAATCATGTGTTTTACATATCAAAAATGTAAACAATAATGAACTGATGCGTTTTCTGTTTCAGAAAGTACTAATCAAGGAATGTCAGTGCTTCATATTGTTTACTTTGACAGTGAACGAGTTTTCTATTGGAATTAAAATCACTTAATCATGTGTTTTACATATCAAAAATGTAATCAATAATAAACTAATGCGTTTTCTGTTTCAGAAAGTACTAATCAAGGAATGTCAGTGCTTCATATTGTTTACTTTGACAGTGAACGAGTTTTCTATTGGAATTAAAATCACTTAATCATGTGTTTTATATATAAAAAATGTAAACAATAATGAACTAATGCGTTTTCTGTTTCAGAAAGTACTAATCAAGGAATGTCAGTGCTTCATATTGTTTACTTTGACAGTGAACGAGTTTTCTATTGGAATTAAAATCCCTTAATCATGTGTTTTATATATCAAAAATGTAACCAATAATAAACTAATGCGTTTTCTGTTTCAGAAAGTACTAATCAAGGAATGTCAGCGCTTCATATTGTTTACTTTGACAGTGAACGAGTTTTATATTGGAATTAAAATCACTTAATCATGTGTTTTACATATAAAAAATGTAAACAATAATGAACTAATGCGTTTTCTGTTTCAGAAAGTACTAATCAAGGAATGTCAGTGCTTCATATTGTTTACTTTCACAGTGAACGAGTTTTCTATTGGAATTAAAATCACTTAATCATGTTTTTACATATAAAAAATGCAAACAATAATGAACTAATGCGTTTTCTGTTGCAGAAAGTACAAATCAAAGATTATTAGCGCTTCATATTGTTTACTTTCACAGTGAACGAGTTTTCTATTGGAATTAAAATCACTTAATCATGTGTTTTAGATATCAAAAATGTAAACAATAATGAACTAATGCGTTTCCTGTTGCAGAAAGTACAAATCAAAGATTATCAGCGCTTCATATTATTTACTTTGACAGTGAACAAGTTTTCTATTGGAATTAAAATCACTTAATCATGTGTTTTACATATCAAAAATGTAAACAATAATAAACTAATGCGTTTTCTGCTGCAGAAAATACTAATCAAAGATTATCAGCGCTTCATATTGTTTACTTTGACAGTGAACAAGTTTTCTATTGGAATTAAAATCACTTAATCATGTGTTTTACATATCAAAAATGTAAACAATAATAAACTAATGCGTTTTCTGCTGCAGAAAATACTAATCAAAGATTATCAGCGCTTCGTATTGTTTACTTTGACTGTGAACGAGTTTTCTATTGGAATTAAAATGACTGGACTTTGAACGTCTTTTTGAACGTTTTTTTTTTCGCTTTTACAGCCTCCCTACGCCTTCGCTAGCACGTGTACGGAGACTGTAACAGCGAAAAAAGCGTACAAAAAGACGTTCGTCTGACATTAGAATAAGAGATGAACCATAACACTTTTCAGTAAAATTTCAAAATATGTCGAAAGGTTTAAAATGATTAAAATATATACAAATCGGAAATTGTACGTCTAAGGTGGCAAATGATGTGCGTGTGTACTAAAAATATTTTTTATAAATATGCAGATCTTGGTGCAATAGCTGTTGCACTCTTATGAAAAAATGCGCAATTTATTACGATTATATATATCGAATTTAGTAATACGAAAATAATATGACTCCATCTTAATTAGGACATAATCACCATGGAAACTTAGACTCATTACCTATCATGGAATATCATTGAATTAATTATATTTTATAGGATTTAATTTAATGAAGAAAACTTTTATTAATATCTTTTAAAGTTTTGATTAGTTTAAAAAAAAAATTGAAATGACTCGACAAAATTTTGCAACGATTACATACATCAAATTTCAAACCTTTCGGTTTGCGCTGTTATAAATAGACATACGGACATACAGACGGGCAGAACAGGGGACGACTATAGCTGCTACTTATTTATATAATTACGAACGCCCCTAAAAACAAAATAAATAAAGCTGAAACATAAAGACCAAACTTAACGAACATTTTAAACATTGTCTATTTAATATCTTAAACTGTGGTTTTCTTTATTTTGTACATTTTATGCTGTATCGTGTAATACCATTTTAAAATATTTAAAAGGGTTTTTAGAAAAAAAAATAATAAAGTAATTTTATAGAAAATTGTTTTTAATACATATTCTGCATTTGTATTTGATAATGCAATTTTATTTTGATTAATTACTTATGTTCTGCTTTGTTTGATTAACTTGATTCATGAAACAAAAAGGAAATTCACTGATTCATGTAGCTTTTCTTTTGCCGTACAAAAAATATGAAATTTCCTGTAATTATTGCATAATAATTATCACATATACTTAACTTCCCTTATTTCATAATCAAAATTAAATCTTACTTAGCTCTAAAATATGTTCACGAAATAACTTATGTTTGCAGTTAAATTACATGAAAAATGTAAAGATAAAAATCAGCAAAAAATATATCATTTTAAAAGGAAAATACAAATAAGAAAACTGAAATTAAAAAAACCACTTTCGTATTTGAAAGGTTTTTTTTTAATTACTGAACTCCAGAGAAAAGAGAAAAAAAAATTAAAAAATGTTATCTTCTAAAGATAAGTTCTTTTAATAAATAATTTGGAGTTTTTTCTATTCAAAGTCCAGAACTAATGACTAAAGTAAAAGTAAGTTTTTAAAAAGAATTTAAATAATTATTTTCTGCTTTTGAATAACCAAAATTTTAGAAAATTTCTGGGAAATTAATATGCTTCTGATTGGAATTTTTTTCTTCATTTTTGTAATTTTTTTAAAATTATTTTATTTAAAAGAAACAAATTACTCTACAGAATGAATTTAATGTGCATGAGAGACCTTGTTTAATTCAACGTTTTTGCTTCAGATATTAATAAAATAAATAATAAACTACATATATATATTGAAAATTTTAAAGGGGCCAGAAAATAATGAAATGAAAGAAATTGACTGAAGTTTAATCACGTACTAGGAAGCCAATAATTAATATAAACTATTACTTCTTTTAGCCTTTATTGATTTTTGTTTTACAGAGATAAAAATATATTTATTAAATTAAGAAAAATCATTTAATATTATATGATAAAATAAATTTTGTAAAATACATTTACCATGACTTTGAAGTTCAGGTTCAATATTTTTTGGTCTGCATTTCTTTTTTTATAATGCTTATTACCTCGCTTCTATATTATGGATTAAGATATATATATATATATATATATATATATAGCCCTATCAAAAGTAAATAATGATTTATGAAAATTATGAACTGGGTTGTTTTTTTTTTAAATCTTTTAAAAGCATTATATATATATATATATATAGTTAGTCTATGTAAAATCCAAATTTGGCAGATTTTCACTGAATATATATATGTAGTTAGTCTATGTAAAATCCAAATTCGGCAGATTTTCACTGAAAATTACAACTTCCAAGGGCCTAAAAGTGGCTGGGTGACGATAACAGGGCAATTTACCCTATACATGTAATTTTTCTTAATTGATTGGATCCTGAATTGGGTATATTTCCATGTGTTACATTGTTTGTTACAATGTTTGTTACAATGTCTTTTATAGGGAAAGTGAATACCATCAAAAGTTGTAAAAAACATTCTTGCATCAAAAATATATTTACTCCCTCCACTTTATTTAATACGTCATTTTCAGCATAAGAGAGTTTTTCATTTTTATGTTGAACGTAGAATTAATATCAAGTTAAGTTGAATTGATTTAAAGGTATCTTGCATAGGAATATGCTCGACATTGTAATTTAGATATTTTTTAATTTATAAGATCTGTTAGATTTAAAAGAAATGGCAATATTTATTATGTTAATGTTGTACAGAGCTCGATTGTTACCTTGTAATATATTTGTAATTATGAAGAATTTAATTGTATACCATTGCGGCTGCGCTAACCAGCTGAAAGTTTGATTTAAATAGCTCGGTTGAAATAGTAAATTTATTATTAGATTGTAAAATATAGTTTGGTACTTTTAATTTTATAATTCTTTCCTGTATTTTTCTGCTTTACTACAGTATTTCTTTCAACAAAGATAAAATAAAATATTACAGATCAAAATATATGTATTTTTTTATCCATTTTTTATATTCTCGCAGAAGAAACCGACACCGTGTTTTTATTTCTAATAAATGTGAACCTTCATAAGATAAACGAAATTTGTTTAATTACTAAACTATTATGCTATATTATAGTTTTATTTTACTCTTTACTACTGTACTTGTCACTTTTAAAACTTATGGAAGATCAAACTTGGTATCTATAATTTGTTTAGATTTATAGGCTGCTGTTAACTTTCGAGCAATTTATTAAAATTGAAGCCAAGTTATGGATCTTTAGAAATCAATGTATTTTCTTAAAATTCATTTAGATAATAAATAATAATTCTTTTTTATAATCTAACATTCATCTTGACCATATAGTGTTAATCCTTCTTGCCACTGAAAACGCTATTGAAAGCTTTAGACAATAGTGCCTATGAAGATGCAGCTTCATATCTTAGATTTACGATTAATAGTTCGCATACTCCTTATTCACTGAATTAGAGAATTAGAGTGCTTATTATAGGAAACTTTCCGAAGACATTTGAGAGATTTAATTTCTGATACAATCGTGCGAATAATTACGTAATTAATGACATGGATAGTTTTTGTGAGTAGAAGTCGGAGATAATCTCGGCATAATTAAATTTTAATAAAAGATTTGAAATGTTCTTCTTAAAAACAACAACAACAAGAACATTATTTTAAGTATTCTGTTCACTGTCATGTTTAGTTTAATATAGTAAGTACACTGGTGGACAAAACTTAAAGACCACTGCTATTTTCAACGATTACAGTTAGAAATAGATCCACAGCAGCACGTGTAAATTTGCATGAATGCGGGATGTACTCTGTTTTGTAAAACTTATGCAAATTTTGTACTTCCAATTTTATCGATCACGTGACAGCAGAGACAAGAGCTTTAGGCAATCAGCGGGAGCTGTGAGTTGTCATTAGATGTAAAAATTTAAAGAGATGGAGTGAAGCTTGAACATTGAAATTTTGAACATGTCTTCGAGGCATCATTTAGATGATATTACTCGTGGTATAATAATCGGAAAGTTGGAAGAAGGACGCAAAATGAGAGATGTTGCGCGTGAATTTAACATCGCGCACAGTATTGTTTCTAGGCTATGGGCAACATTCCAAAAGAGTGGAATATGTACTAGGTGCACGGCAGGAGGTCGTCCTAGCAGTACGATGTCCCAAGAAGATGGCTATATTGTTATTTCGGCAAAAGGAAACGACGCAACACAGCTGGTCAATTAGCAAATCAAATTTGTGCTGCCACAGGAACTAAAACATCGCAGAAAAGTGTTGCAAGACGTTTGAAAAAGGGTGGACTATACGCCCGAAGACCTGTTGTGTGTGTCCCACTCTCGAGATGCCAACGTTGCGCCCGTTTACAGTGGAGTCGTATGCATAGCAATTGGACTGATGACGACTTGTCTACCGTGCTCTTCTCAGATGAGAGTAGATTCAGTCTATCGTCTGACTGTAGACGTAAACTAATATGACGCGAAGTTGGTAATACTTACTGTCGCGAAAATATTCTGGAAAGAGATCGATATGCGACTTCAAGTATCATGGTGTGGGTATGTATCATGTTCAATGACCGCAAGGATCTCTATGTGCTTCACCAAGGGTCGATGACCGTTAGACGCTACATTGAAGACGTCCTGCTTCCACATGTTCGACTTTTTCGAGGTACTGTCGGCGAAAAGTTTTGTTTTATGGATGATAACGCACCTTGTCATCGTAAATAATCTGTACAAGATTGGATTGAGGCGGAAGATATCCATCGCATAGACTGGCCAGCACGTTCCCCTGACCTGAATCTCATTGAAAATGTATGAGATGCTTTGGGAAGACGTATTGCTGCTCGATAATTTTCTCCCCCAAACAATGAAACCCTCATCAGTGCGGTGAAGGAGGAATGCGGCAACTTGCCTCAACAGCTACTGAATCATGTTGTTCTGAGTATGCCCCGCCGTGTTGAAAGTTGTCTCGCATTACACGGTGGCCACATCTCTTATTGGTACTGACGATTGCTTATTGTGAATATTTTGCTTACTTTGTACAGTCATGTTTTCAGACAATATTCCCGTTTCAGAAATAGAGCTTCTGTAATACCCTGTATACACCCTTTCAACATTTTTTTTATATTAAATCCTGTGTAACATTCTGTTAATAATATTGTTTGCTTCTTGACCCACAATCTCATGTAGATTCACATTTACATGTACATTTCTTCTTGGTCCTTAAGTTTTGTCCACCAGTGTATATTTAATAAATATTTATTTTGGTACAATATCCGAAAGGACAACGCATATTTCTTATCCACAGAATTTGAGAATTATAAAACTTATTATAGGAAATATCCCAAAGACATTTTAATGATTTAATTTCTGGCACAGTCCTGTGTATCATTATGTAAATTATAACATGGATAGATTTTGTGAGTACCAGTGACATTTGAAAATGGTCTCCGTCCTAAGATTTTGTTCTGAGTGTCACCCTCTTTGCTATCAAGATAAATGGCATCCTTGACCAGTTGCCCCCATGTGTTCAGGGAACTCTCTATGTTGATGATTTTAAAATTTTATGTAAAGGACAGGATATGCGTTTTATTGAGAGGCAATTACAGTTAGCTATCAACCGTATTATTCAATGGACAAATAAAAATGGTTTTATTATATCTCAGGACAAAACTTCTTGTGTACATTTCTGTAGACGTAGGGATCTGCATCCAGACGCTGAAATTTTTATTGGTTCTTATCAAATTTGTGTTGTTGACTGCGTCCGTTTTTTGGGCGTGTATTTTGACAAAAAACTTACTTTCTTACCACATATTTTACAGTTGCGGAAAAAATGTGAACAATCCCTTAATTTAATTAAGGTGCTTTCGAACACATCTTGGGGAGCAGACCGTGGTTCTCTCCTTAAAATTTATCGTTCTATTATACGTTCCAAAATTGACTATGCCTGCCAGGTCTATGGTTCGTCCTGCATTTCCAATCTTAAAAAACTTGACACTGTGCACCATAGCGCACTCCGTGTCTGCTCTGGTGCATTTCGTACATCGCCAGTTTTAAGTCTGTATGTTGACTGTAATGAGCCAGCATTGCATCATATTCGGGAAAAGCTTTCATTAGAATTGTACTATCGTATTCTTTCACACAATGATCATCCACTTCATACAGATATTTTAAATTCAGACAATGATATGCTTTATCAGCACCGACCATCCTGCATACCATCATTTGGAGTCAGAGTGAGAAACGCTATTAACAATAGCAATCTAAGCAATATCGTGGTGAGCCCATGCCCATTGCACAAGTTCCCACCTTGGAAAACTCATAATATTACAACCCTCCATCCTTTTAAAGATTATGACAAAAAGAACTTAGCACCTACTGTCTTTCAACAGTTATTTGCTGCACACCGCTCTAATTACAATAACTATACTGATATTTATACTGATGGATCAAAGTGTAGAGATAATGTTGGTTGTGGTGTTTTCTTTGATAATACCACTTTCAGTTATCAGCTACACCCTTCTATTTCTGTGTTTACGGCCGAATTAATTGCAATTGAGAGAGCCATGTTGCACATTTCTCATCATCATAAGACTTTTTTCATCATTTATACTGACTTCAAAAGCTCTATTGATGCAATAAAATCATTTAATAAGCACCCCTTTGTCTCAGCCATCTTGGATCTTTATAATAAACTGATAAGACGTGGTTATAACATTTTATTTTGCTGGGTACCTGGGCACATGGGTATCCCTGGAAATGAGAAGGCTGATGAGGCAGCAAAACGTGCTCTGAATCCGTTACAACATAAAATTCCATTCTCAGACGTTAAACTACTCATAAAACACTTTATTCATAATAATTGGCAAGAAAGTTGGGATTCAGAATGTAATAATAAACTGCACCACATTAAACCAACAATCGCGACCTGGGCTTCGAGTTATCCAAGGAAAGCAGATGTTCTTCTTACCCGTCTGAGAATTGGACATTCAAGGATCACTCATAAACACCTTTTACTTCGGGAGGATCCACCCATGTGTCCATATTGTCATTTTGATTACCTGACCATTCATCATGTTTTAACTGACTGTCCGGGCCTACGGCACCTGTATAGAATTTACTTTAATTCATCATCACCAATCTTGACAAACCTCATTGGGGAAACACCTCATGGGGCACTCTTTACCTTTTTAAAACATGCGAGTTTTTATTTTGAAATATGATTTTTATTGTTTCATTGGTTACACGACCTAGTTTTATCTTTTACACTTTGGGGACATCTGGATGGGAACCCCATCCAGGATGCTCTTGCGTTGAATCACTTTTAACTTTTTTACGCTACTATTTTTAATTAAAAAAATTTTTTTTTTACTCTTCTACACGTCTATGTCTACATCTGGATGGGTATACCATCCAGATTGCCCTTCTGATTTCTGTCTTTTACTTACATTGTGTTTTTTTTTTTTTTAGTCTGTTTTTTTTTTTGGCGCAGCATGTCCTCTAAGGGATTTTGCGCCATAAAACCCTATACAACCAACCAACCGTCCTAAGATTTAAGATGTTCTTCTTTAAAATAAGCCTATTAATTTTAAAGAAATGCTGTTAAATGTAAAGTTTAAATTTAGTATAATAATAATAATTTTTTTTTGGCACAATATCTGAAATGATAGCGTAGATAAACAAAAGTCAAAAATGTTTTTGCAACAAAGCTTTTCTTTTTCATAAATATTTACAAAAAAATATTTCATTAGTAATTTTATGTTACCATTGCATAGTAGGAAAATGCAGAAAGTAGTATGCAGAAGGTGTTACTTTTAAATGTAAACATTTTACAAAACCTACTGACACTATTTATTATAATTTTAATATGTTCAGTTTCTAACTGGATAAAGTCTGCATATCAAGCTGATTACGAATAGATTATTTTATTTGCTTAAAAAATATTAATAATAGTTTTACTAAATCTGTAAGTTTAAGCCCACAAAAATTGCGATTTGCGCAAGGCGCTCCAAAGTCTCTACAATGATGCTACGCTGACAGTAACTTACGTAGTATAATTATCCAGTTGTATTTTATTTTATTTATCTATTTTAATTTATCTTTATATACTTTATACAGCTTTGTAAACCAACAAAATCTTTTGGGTAAATAAAATTTTCTCTTTAAATATGGTCTTATTGGAGAATTTTATTGAAAAAGTTCATTGTGTATTTTATTTTATTTTATTTATTATGTGGAACTGACAATAAAGTTATAACTGACAGACAAACCAAATCAATTGTTATTACTGCAGTTTAACTTGATAAATATTATTATTTTGTTCAAAGAGAGTTTTAGTCTAAAAAGTAAAAAAAAAAAAAAAAAAAAAAAAAAAAGGTTTCTCTCAACAAAATTTACTCCTTAAATATTCTATAATTGGATATAATTGGAATTTTTTATTAGCCAAGAATAATGTGTATTTTTTTTTCATCTTTTATTTGGAACTGACAACAACTAAGAGACAAATCAAAACATTAGTTGTTAATTGTAACAATCAATTGTTATTATTAAAATTTAAAATGATTAATGTTGTTATTTTGTTTAATGAGAATTTCAGTCTGAGAAGTGAAATTATTTTTAACGCAACAAAATTTGCTCTTTAAGTATTGTCTAATTGGAATTTTTATTGGGCAAAAATATTATGTATATTATTTTATTTCTTATTTGGAGCTGACACCAAATGCGTTACTGACAGAGAAAAACATGTCATTTATTTAAAACAAATTGTCATTATTATATCAGTTTAAACTGAATTTTTATTTCTTTCTTAGGAGAATTTCAGTTTAAGTAATGAAAAATCATATTCAAAATTGACATAAATGAAAGGATTATTATTTTAAGTTTTTATCATTAACATGTTAAAAGTTTAATGTAAATGTATTGAAAAAACCCAACATTTTTTTCTTTTTTTTAAAATAACAATATATGAGAATTTAAATATTTAACTTTTCTTTTTTTTCAAACACTTCTTCATGAAGAACCATTTTATTCACAAAAATATTTATGCTTTTATTCGTGTACGATTATTTACTGAGAAAAAAATCCATACAGTCTGCTAATAAATATCTTTATTAGACATAGTGTTTTTTTATTTTTTTCATAAAATGAAACTCTAAAAAAAAGGACCTTATTTAAATGAAAAGTATCAAATAAACGAAAACGGCAACTAAATTTCTCATACAGAAACATTTAAATGCAAACCTTTATTTAAAAATGATGTATTATGAAGCAATAAAACAGCATTTAAAAGTAGTTTCAAATACTATTTTCTTAGCATTGTCCTTTTTAATTGTTTTTTTAATCACAATACTTTACTAAAGTAAAGAAAATGAACTCCGAATGAAAAATAAGCAGTCCTATGCAAAAGACGCAATCACGGCTGTTTTGTGAAGATAAGAGCGGTGTAATTTTCTTGTGCAGTAAAGTAAACACTAATAATGTTTTCTTCTCTTTCTCTCTCTCTCTCTCTCTCCTTTTTTTTACATTCTTTTTATTTTTTTTTCCATTAATAGTAACGCTACGGCGCTCAGAGAAAAAACATAAAAGAAGGAAAATTTCTTCTTTATGCTTTTTTTTTCTAATTATTTTTTCGTAGGTGGAAGAAACAAAGGTAAAAAAATGACGATCATATTTTAATGCATTAAATTATTTTCTTATCTTAAAAAAAAAAAAAAAAATTAAAAGTTTAAAGTCTCTGGAAGTTTTTATTTTGCCATACGTTACATAGAAATGTTTATTAGTATTTTTTTAGTAATATTGAATAAGTGAAAAATAGAAAAGTATACTCAAGAGTTTTTTCAGTAATTGTTTATATCCTTTTTCTCTTAAATATATCTTGTTATAAGAAAAGGTAATAAGAAAAGCAGAACAAAATTTGAAAGGAAAGTTATTTCAAATGTTTTGTGAATTGAACTAAAAGAAGAAAGAAAATATACATAGGCGTAACCAGGGGAGGGGGGTGCCCTGGGTGCCCCCCACCCCCCGCTTGCGCAGACTCAAGCACAATTATTTTTAAAAATCGAAATCTGCAAAAGAAAAAAAAAACAGTGAAAGCAGAGTTTAATTAGTTTAGCAAATTAGCTTAGTTCAGAAAACTAACAGCCTAAGCTTTGAAATGTGATTAAAAAAAAAAAAAAAAAAAAAAAAAAAAAAAAAAAAAAACATGTTTTTTTTATAGGAAAATTATGTTGTTTATCTTTTTTAAAACTAGAAAATTTACAAGAATCTGTATTAGCCATAGTAAGTCAAAAAGGTGGCTTTTTAATCCCACTTAGACTTCTTTTGTTTGGGGGAGATTTTTTGTAACACCGTTCTTTCTATTTCATGTTTCTGCATTTTCATGAGAAATTAGGGCTGTTCTCAACTGCCCTGCTCAACAAGCGCGAAACGTTCTGACACATTTACAAATTCATTTTTTAACGGAAAGGTATAAGATTGGAAAGCCTGACGAGGGAAGCGATTTGAAATCGAACTGTGTTTTCCATTTTTTTTATCAATAAATTGCCTATTGAGTTAGAAGCGGATTTGGATCACGTGACAAGCACGTTTTTCGCCCTTTCTTGATTGCTCTTTCTCCTTTCGCGCGGAAATTCGGTTCAAAACGCCCACTTTGACACTATTTTCTGAAAGATCTCTTGCATTTGCAAAAAAAAAAAGGCTCGATGACATAGTTTCTGAACAATAACACCAGCTAGATTCATGCATTTCCGAACAAAAATAAATTAAAATTTATGTCACAAAGTTGCCTTTTTGGATTTGAGAACAGCCTTAACGCAAGTTCTTGACGAGGATAGAAACTATTTGTCCCTTTGCTTTTGTAGTTTAAAATCTAGAAAGAAGAAAAAAAAATTTTTTTAAGGAAATGCAGATGTGAAACGATATTCTAAAATGCGATTAGCCGGGGGAAATAGGAGGGTGTGTACAGACCCTGCTTCCTTTGAAAATGAAAAATAATAGCACAGAAAATTCAAATTTATCTGGAGATTGGTTGGTTGGTTCTATTTCGTGTTTCGCGGCCATTTTTTTTTTTATATTCGTAAAAGGAATATGCTTGCAGTCTTTCAAGTCAATATAGTAATTTTTTTCCTCTGAAAATTTTTATACGATTTTTAAAGTTTCTTCTCGTTTCGCGGCGTTCTTTTGAAAGTAAGAAAAGGAACCCGGTTTCAATCTTTTAGCCCAGTGTAGTAAATTTTGACCAAATTCGCGATTTTAGTCTGCGATCATTTCATAATATTTACAATCTTTTCCCAAAATCGTTTGACGAAATTCACGTCTTTCTATGCGATTTTTTGTCGAAATCCGTACTTTCCACCACTAACCTTTTACAAAATTCGTATTTTTTTACAGCGATTCTTTGACGAAAGTCGCATTTTTTACCGCGATATTTTGACGAAATTGACATTTCTTTAGCATGATCCTTTGATGAAATTCGCATTCTTTTTCTACGATCTTTAGACGAAATTCGTTTTTCTTTCTGCGATCCTTTGACGAAATTCTCACTTTTACCGTGATCCTTTGATGAAATTTATTTTCTGTTGCGGCCAATTGACGAAACTGATTTTTTTACAAGGGTCATTTGTCGAAATTCGCGAGATCTTTCGAAAAAATTCGCGATTATTTTCTGCACTCTTTTATCGAAATTCCCGATATTTTTCCGCGATCGTTTGAAGAAATTCTCAAATTTTTCCGGGGCCGATTTACGAACTGACTTTGAAAAATTTCATAAAAGAAATAAAAATCGCGGATAAAATTATTTTTTTAAATACTCTCTGAAGAATCACTGGTCTGTGAAAGAATTTGGAATGGGGAAATACTGCACTGCATTTTTTATTATGCGGGACTTTCCTTTTCTGTGCGCAAATCGCGCGATCCCGCTCGTTATTTCAAACCCAATCCCTCAAAGAAAAATTAATGACTAGTAAAGTTTCGTTTTTTTTTCTTTTAACGTAGAATTAAACAATTCTAGGATTGAGGTGGGGACTGCCTTCGGCAACGTACTCCCGAGCAAGCCCTCTTCTGTCTCGAAAGAAGCGAATCTTGAATTATTGCACTTTTTATTTTGAGCCAAATTAAATTTTCAACTTCCTTATAAGAACTGATTTGACATTCTCCCAATTCGAATTTAATCACGGCAACTGCAACTACCGCTAAAAATCACATTAAAAATTCGCAAAAGATTAAAAAACTACAGGGAACGAAATTAACTAATTAGGTAAAAGATTTAAACCGGATTCCTTTTAGGAATGTAAAAAAATCACCACGAAATGTAAATAAAACCCTCTAAAAAACATTAAAAAATTGTTAAAAATTGAAAATTCGCTGTAAGAATCTCGAAAACACTTTATTGAAAAGAAAACAAAGTTTATACTGGATAAAATATTGAATTCTGATTATTTTTCAGTAATTTGAAAAACAAAATGCCACAAAATGCAAAAAAATTCGCATAAAACATTAATTGAAAAATTCCAGAAATTGTTTTCGATATGCATGACTTCAGGCATACAGTTCCTGTCAAATCTGACGGCTGTACATGCTGCATTGTTTTTACAGAGTTCAACGCTCGCAGATACACACACACATAGACAGACTAGCGCCTATCTTTATTATTACAATCGCATCATGATCGTATAATTTTTATCTTGATAAAATTTAGTGTATATTATCATGACCTACTTAATATATTCGACACATTTTATGGTAAAAACATGAATCACGGAATCAAAAACAAAAACACGGTCAAACAATTACGTTCGAGCCCAGAAATTTTGTTCCATAAAACGTAACCTGTTAAATCGTAATAAATATTTAACTTCAATAATGAAATAAAATTTCTGGATCGAAACATGATTGTTTGATCCACGGATTATAGGCAGGAAATTACGATAATAAAATATTTATTTGTATAGACTTCACTCCAAAATTTCTTGGGTCCCTCCGGTGATCCCTTATGGAGTCACATTCTGAAAAACTTTCGTGCGTATGTATTGGTGTGTCGCAATTATCTGAGATTTATCATCCCGCAAAATTTCATCTACAACACTTTGACTGGGATAATTTTAGATCTCATGCAGTGTTCCCGTATGCCTATAGAAGTTTCCAGCATGATAAAAGCCATTTTTTAATCTTTATAAGAAGTTAGGGTGCCAAAAGATTTTGCACTTATGACCACTCTTAGTCACTGTCTTATGTCACTGCTGCAAGGAGATTTACATATTCTTTTTTTTTTCTTTTTCACCATTAGATCTTATTTTGATGCTTTGAATCCCTTCTCATCCCTCCTCACGCAAACAAAAATCGCGTTTGAGCCCTTTTTAAAAGAAATATCACACAACTATACCTTCTAAGATGAAAACCTGTCTAAAACGGAAATTCGACCAGTTTTATGAGGTACCGTTTTAGCAGGTTTTACCACATAAGATATTGTTTGTATCTAACATGTTCAGGTTAAGAAGTCTCGGCACCCCCCCCCCCCATTCAGAAGGCTGGTTACGCCTATGAATATATGTCGTGTATAAATTATTAAACACTTCTGAATGCAACGATGACACAGTTTACGTTTCGCATCTGACATACTACGTAGATGGCTTCTTACATGCGAGCCTGTATAAGAACTAATTATGCTTCATATTCTAATTGGGATATAAAATCTCGAGTAGAATAAAAATTTTGATATCATTAAATCGTGACTCAAATCATAACTGTTGTAAACAAAGCGTTGTGTCGTTTCTTCTATCAGCGAAATTGACACCAATGAGTTTGTAGTTGAAGTATTACATTCAATTGCTTCTACACTATTCCTTTTATTCCATGCTTTAATCCATTGTGATTTTTGTGACTTACATTTCTTAGGTGTATCATTACAACTTCTGTAATTGACCTTACTGCTGATGTACAGTGTTCTGGTGATATGTTGAAGCATTATTGCTAAACTAAATCCATGTTCCATATTTTTTTTATTATTTAGAGTATCTTTATCAAAATGATGTCAAGTTAAAACAAATAAATAAATCTCTCTTTCTTTTGGAAAGGGGCGTTTTTAGATCATAATTTTTAGATCGTTAGTTCTTTTTAAAAATAATATCTTATAAATGGATAGTGTATTCTGTATTTAAATAAAAGAAAAACAATAATAATGCATTAGTTTTAAACTCTTGCACATACCCAGCACGATATAATGAAATTTACTAGAAAGCTTTGTTGCTGAATAATACATGTGTGTTCAAAAAACATGTGTTTAAAAATAAGCTGTGAATTTTGTGATTATTCCAGATCCAAAATTGTCAATTTCTGAAATATTTAATGCATTAATATATATTTCGAGATTGCTAATACTTAGTTCATCAGATATACATGGGTATTCACTAATAAAATAAGGTATATCACATTAAAATTTTAAACAACCAGCGTGATAAAATAAAGGCAAAACTCTTCTCAATAACATCATAAAATTAAGAAATCCGCAAGGCCTCTCCAAAGAACTTTGTCTTTTCTTCTTTAGGCGCTAAGAAGAAGTGCTACTACTTTGAAGGCAAGAGCAAGACTGAAAGGATATGTCAACGAAAGGACCGGCTTAATCAAAACAGCAATAGGAAAGCAAAAAACATCAGATAATCAAAGAAGACCATTACCCAAACAGAAGAGCAATACAAATTGAATATAAAACTACTTTTCTATAAAGGAAAGAACAGGATTAAAAAGACTTTTAAAAAGCACAGGCAAAACTGATAAAATAACAGAAGCAGGACAATCACATCAGTATGCTGAACGATTCGATATCTGTTTATTTGTTTGCTGATGATCTTTATGTGATTTTTGTATAGTTTTGATAGTTAATAATTCCTGTCAGCAATACTATTAATGGCGTACTTTGTATGCAAATGGATTTTCAGCAAAGCAATTAAAAAACAAAGTAAACAAGACTTTAGCATTGACGTTTTATTTATTCGGAGCTATAATGATCTAGTGGTCGGGTAGTGTAGCAAGTTCAGCAGCCACCCGAAACCGCAGGCCCATGTCGTAACTTATCGAATTCGACTTTTCAGTTTTTCTGGCAATTTTTCGCGAACGTATCTACTACCGTTTCAGTCGGTGACCGAAAGAAATCGAACTCTGGAACTCATGGAACTGACCGAAAGAATGGAACTGATTCAAACGTACGCCGCCGTTTTTGTGAACATGCAGTGGTCGATCCCACACATACGCTCCCGACTGATTACAAATTACTAATTTCAAAAACTGAAGAATTTCATAAAAAATAGGAAAATTAAAAATTACTTATTTAAAAAATCGTGAGTTTTTGTCCCCATAAATAAAGATGATTGAAATTATATCTGTGAAGCATTTTATGGTTCTTATGAATTCGATATTAAAATTATGAAAAAATTCCAAATAGATGATTAAATAGCGAAATCGAGTAACTTTAAACCGTTAACTACAAATATCCACGTATTTGTAGTTACCACCATATATAATATATCAATATCAATATTTGTAATATTAATTTTAACAATAACTGCACAGCGAAACTAATTTTTTTAAAATAACCTTTAGATTTTTTTTATACCTAAGATATTCTAATGAAATATCATCGTATGAATGGGATGAATATTTAAAAGGCTCAAATTCATAGTATGCAAAGATTATGCAGAGATGCATATTATGCAGATAAATGTTCTAGGAAAAAAACCCATTAAAGTTTAACTGGAATAGAATATTAAATTATCAATAATAATTATCATTTTTACCTGATTTTGTATTTTTTTTATAAAGTCGGTTATCTAATTTCATTTTGTAGGAAATTCTATGAGTTTAAGCTTTTTAATTTTGCTATGTTTTCAGAAACTTTATCAAAAATCGATCATACACACCTGGCCTTTATTTTAGTAACAATACCAAAAATTTAATGTTATTTTACATTTTTAAAAAATCCTTTTGAGATTAACGTCATTACCGCTCACATACATCACATTTTTTAAATACAAGTTGAACTTTGAGAATGAAAATATAATCTAAAATGCACTTTATATATTTTATTATGATTTTTTGATTATGTCTTAATTCAGTAATTAATATAGTGATTATAGAAGTCAGGAAGTTGTTAAAAATATTCTAAAAATGTGTATAAATACACGATAATAAATATGATATAATAAACGTAAAAATAAAATAAAAACACTACTAAATAAAATAAAAATAATTTTGTAACCTCTTCAAGATTGCTGGAATTCCTTAATTAGTGGTAACTGGAAGATAATAGAATCGTTGAAAAAAACCTTTGATATTTTTTGTAGTTATTACTATTTTATCCTTCATAATCTATATAATTAAAATACATACCGTTTTTTTTCGTCATCTTCTCTGGCTTTCTAATGAACAATTTTTAATAATTATTTTTTTACAGAAAGTTGTTGATTTGTAGATGAGCTCGAAACTAGCTACTTTTTGACATATTTCCATTTTTATATTTGATTTTTTTTATTTAAAAATTTTTAATAACATTTCAGGAAAGTGGGTAATTGGTCTACTTTAATAGTTGCAGAAAAAAGGGAATGACATTATTTGATCTTTATTGTACCAGTTGCATCAATAGAATAAAAAATAAAAAAAATATTTTTAATTTGAATAGAGGACTTTTAGGTTATCAAGTGATTAAACATAAAAAACATTTTTAAAAAATAATTAGGATCGAGTGAAACCGAAACTAAATTTCAGTAATGTTCCTACTTTCGACCAAAAACGAAAACGTAAACGAAAATGTCCATTTTTTTTAAAGTAATGAATTCATACATAAATATACCTAATTACTGATTAATTATACGTGTAATTAAACCTGCTGTCTCTCTGTGCCTCTGATCAAAACTTTTTATTTTCATATAAAATATAATGTCATTGATTCGCTAGCTACACAGAATAAGTTTTTAATTATACGCATTTCATTTAATTAAAAATTGGCTCAGGTATACATATCTCGATTTATCTTTTATAAGGATTTTTGTAAATGATCATCTGTTATACTAGAAATTTTGCAAAGAGTATTCGAAACAATAAAAATTTCAAACTAAAAATTTTCCATTACTGTTAAGGCCGGAGGCTTTTAATGAGCACGTGAGAAGCGTCTCCAAGCTTTAGTCATATAGTAATTTCTTAATTTATAATTTGCAGTCACAGTTTGAGTGAGCCATGACAGATATTTATAAACAATGAAGTTCATAGCAATAAATAAAGAGTATCACATTTGAGCTGATACAGATCAAATCAATGAGTAATGTTGAAAATTCCAGCAGCAGGAAACGAGATTTTTAGAATGCAGATAGTTTCGGTCGTGTTTCGGTCCGGACGAATTTTTCGTAGCATTTTCGCCAAAAATTTGTTTTCGGCGAAATTCAGATTTTGGACCAAAAATGAAAATGCCACCGAATTTTCGGTCGATCTCTAAACATACAACATTATTTTAACTCGTGAAATTTCAAATTGGCATTATAGTGGTGAGAATAATAATAATAATAATAATAACAGCAACAACAACAACAACAATATTAATAGTGGTAATGATAATAATAATAATAATAAATTAGATTGTATCAAAATGACTTTATTATCACTGATGTTTCATTTATAAAAAAAAATAATAATAATACTAGAATTAAAGCGTTAATTTATTACTTACGTTGATACGAGTTATGATTTCAGATAACAGGTTACATTATTTTGAAATGAAGAATGAAACAGCTTTTATATTTCAATTAAAAAATTGCAGTTTGATCAATTTTGCAAAATTATTACAAACTACACTCACAACATACAAAGAAATAAAGGGCAAGCAAATTGATATAGAGATAGGTAAATAGATATATAGAGGGATAAGATACATAGATAGATAGACGCATCATTTAGAGATTAAATTACAGATTTAAATTTCTTCATTTTTACGTTTCGCATAAAAATTTTCCGGTATTTTATTTTAACACTAAATATCGCCATTTTGTTTTGCTAGTGATCAATACAAAAGCTTTATTTAAATGAATAAAGAATAATGAATCTATCTTGAATATGTAGTTATATTTAATACATTTCTACCTACCTACCTATCTATTTATCTATCTGCATATCAATCTATCTATATCTATATCCATTTGCTTGCCTATGTGTCTCAGTATGTGTGAGTGTATTTTTTGATTAATTGGCAAAATTGATCAAATTCCCAACTTTTGGATTAAAACCCTTTAACCGTCTGGCCCGGATTTTACCGTTCCTAGAAATCATGTTAAAATGGCTGTAGACCAAAATATTTTAAACAGAATTTTACTTTTAACCTTATATAGAAAGTAGTGATATTAAAGATATTATAACATCAAACTGAGATTTAAAAAATATATATCCTGGGATTTACAAGCATTCTTATAAAATTACTGCAAAACCCTGGGACGGTGAAAGGGTTTAAAATATAACAGCTGTTTCATTCTAATTTACCTTTACTCAGATAAAATAATATATTTTACAAACGACATATTACGTCGTTTACAAGCTTACATAAAATCTCTCTCTTTTGAAAATGTAGTTCTTAAATATAATGGTATTTAATCTATATTGATTATTTATAGAAGAAAAAAAATAAGGGAAAAGATGTCACAAAACATTTAAAATTGCACAGTTACTTGCTATTTTAAATTAGTATGCACAAGTATTAAGTTGTACTAAAAACGGCAGTCAAAGAAATTAATTGTTGAATACATTGCATTGCTGAAAAATGCATTCAACAATGGTAAAATGTGATTAAGTATGAAGGATATTTTAAATCCTGTCTCAGTTGGTATTTCTTTAAAAATGTTTTGTTTTATTTTACATTTGCAGCTACAGTGTAAAAAGTCTGTCATGTGATATTTTTGTTATTTTCTTCATCCTAAATATCTGAAATATTATTTTATTAACATTAGAGTCCAAGTTGCTGTTTTTTTTTTTTAAGTATTTTTTTTTTTTTTTTTTAAGATTTTATTTCAAGCGACAGGGCAATATGAAAGTTATACTTTTAAGTTTGGTATTCTCTTTTTCCTACACATATGAAATTTAATTTTACTTGTTCCTGGAGTGACAGTTTCTTAGTTCTTTGATTTTATGGAACTTTTAATGTCTATATTCGGTGTAAAACACGTATGCTTAATGAAACACTTTTACTTATAAAATAACGAAAATATAGTATATTTTTCCTCTACTTTTTATTGTAGTTATGAATACATATCTGAAAAATTTTAATCCAATAGTTTTCATTAATACTCTACTAGTAAATATATTTTAGGAGAATTGGTTAAATAGAGAGTTTCGCTAGTAAAATTGAAATACCATCATCCACTAACAACGTTTTTACTCATTACTAGTGGATACTTTAAACAAAATAGCTTAAACAATGATAAAGAAGTAATCTATTTAGAAAACGTCCTACACATGACATAAACACAGAATAACATAAGTCTAAACAAACAGAACCATTTAACAAAAGTATGTATTTTATAAACTTATAAAATTAAATATGCGTAAAAGGCAATGCATAAATTAATACTATACAAAATTCTCATGTATTGAAAAAAGTTTAATTTGGTTTTTCTATGAATTTGTGAAAAATACGACACAAGTATCAATATGGCATTTCGTGTAATGCTAAAAATTGTAAAAATATGTTATCTAAATATGTCAAAATAAGGTTATTTGATAAAGCTAAAATTTTCCCATGAGTGGTTTGACTCATAATACCATATCATTAGGTCTCTTGCATATAATTTTAAATATTATAAAGTTGTTTCAAAAGCATGTTGACATTTTTTTGAAAAGTACTTTTATAAAGAACTTATTGTATAAATAAGAAGTACAAGGTGTAATCAATGTAAATCAGTGTTGTTGCCCTGTAAGTGGAGCCCCACTGGCTCCACTTCCTTGGGTGGAGCGAAAGACATCTGCAAGCATATGTGATGTTATTTGTGCTGCTGCATCAGTTATTCGTTGTTTTAGTTGTTCAATTGTGTGGATTTTCACTGCGTACACCTTCGAATTTCTGAACCCAAACACAGAAATGGCTAAGGGGGTTAAGTGAGGAGAGCGCGGCGCCCACAGTCTGCGTGAACCGTGACCTATCCACTTATCGTCAAATTGTTCATGGAGGAAATCCTACACTTTTTAGTGTGGGGTTTCATGAAATCGAAGGTGTACACAGTAGAGATCACAATTGAACAACTAAAACAATGAATAACTGATGCCTCAGCACAAATAACACCACATATGCTTGCAGATGTCTTTCACACCACGCAAGATAGGTGTAGCCTATGTTTACAGGGCAACCACATTGAAATGCATTGATTATACCTTATATTTCTTATTTGTATAAGTAGTTCTTTATTAAGAGTGCTTTTCAGGAAAATGTTAAGAGACATTTAAATATATATTAATTTCAGGCTTACTTTTGAAAAAAGAGATTTATTAATCACTCAATACGGAAGTTGATTACATATTTCTGCATGTCTATGTAGAGATGCATAATCAATTTCGGTTTTGAGTGATTAATAATCTTCTTTTCAAAATCTCTGGCCTGAATACAAAGTAATAATTTAAATTATATACAAAATACTTAATATAAGATACTATTACATTCTTATTAACGTGTAATTTAACATAGAATTTATTCAATGCAACTTCCGTGTGTGCGAAAGATAGTATAAAAGTAACAAAGACAAAATACATACATATTAAAAGAAATTGAAACCTGCATTGTTTTTTAATATTTCTCAACTTTTGTCTGTTATTTTATATAGTGTATGATCACATATATAAATATATAAATTTATGTAAGTTATAGTTTATTTATGTTGTATGTTATAAAATTGTTTGTGCGATATCTTAAATGTAATTACTTTTTCTTCTAGGTAAGTTCTGTGTGTTTTTTATTCATTATTGAATTGTCTTGACTGAAGTCATGATCGCAGGTAAATTTAAAATTGAATTTTACTTACTAATTAATATGTACTTTAATAAAGAAATTCGTTAATGCTTATTTTACTGTTATTGCATTTAATATTTTTTACAAGTGATATATCAACGAAGTCATTTTATAACTTCCATAAAAAAAGTATATTTAGTACAAAAAGTATATTTAAGAAACATTGTAATATCACTGGAATTATTTACAATGCAATATCACACTGCGAGAATATTACTACACTGCGAGAAACTGATGTAATGCTTGTGGTAGAAACTATCTAGTCACCTAGAAAATCAGTCCAGTTTTTAATGCGAGAGTTTTTTCCGATAGCGAAAATGTATGCATAAAAGCGACATTTGTCCTTAAGAGGACACAGTACCTTTTAAACTACTTTTTCAATTTTGAATAAAACTGTAATATACTTAAGTATAATGTCACTACAGATATTGGGTACTATAAAGCAAATATAATTTCATATAATTTAAAAAAAAAATCTTGTAGAACAGCCTATTTAACTAAAATTTAAATTTTAAAAAAAATAAAAAAATGTTTTTAAATCCCTACTACTTTTTTAAATATGAATATTTTTGCTTCAATTTTTTTTCCATAATCCTAAAAACATACTACATAAAATTGTGCATGGATTTAACATTCAAGGTTATAGTTATTATTTTTTTTTTTTTTTAAGAATTTCAATTATTTTTCCTTGATTTTTTACTATACAAAAGATAAAAAGATTGATATTAAATGTAATATCCCAAACATCTAAAAATCCATGCACAGTTTTATGAAATATAATCTAAGGAATATGGAAAAAAAAATTGAAGCAAAAGTATTCATATTTAAAAAAGTAGTAAGGATTTAAATACATTTTTTTTAATTTAAATTTTAGTTAAATAAGCTGTTCTAGAAGATTTTTTTTTAAATTATATGAAATTATATTTGCTTTATAGTACCTCATATGTGTAGTGACATTATATTTAAGTATATTACAGTATTATTCAAAATCGAAAAAGTAGTTTAGAAGGTACCGTGTCCCCTTAAATTTTTCTGAATTTTCAGAATTGCAATTCTGCCTCTCTGATTCTGACAAGGAAGGCCTCCATACTGGGCATACTCAGAATATTTTGAAAAAAATACCACTTAAACTACTTATGTATGTAATAAAGGATCAGTGAAATTTAGCAGCGGAATTACAGTCGAAAGTCTGTAAAAAAATAAAATACTTCCGAGTATTTGGCGCGAAAAGACGAAAGCGTCACACGATTTGGCGAGCAGTACTTTTCCTCGCCAAAAGCAAACGATTTTAATGCATCTGAAAATTGTTTGTTAATTGATTTTTAGAATGCGTGTAAAAAGTATTTAATGAATTAAAAAATGAGAGAGTTTAATAAATACATTTTTTCGTATTACATATTTATGTTGCTTGCTACTTAATTTTATTACTTTAAAAACAATTTCATATATAAAAAAAATACTTTCATATATTTAAGCTTATTCCAAAATAAAGGCAAGATTCATTTAGCAGTTATTCATTTCAAACCAAGGAATTCGTCGTTTCCATAGCAACAAAACTGAACCGACAGCGCTCAATTGGACTTAATATTGAGATATTGAAACAATTTTAATTTTGTTTTAATTCATAAAATTTGATATTTAACTTTCATTATAAATACATATATGACAAAACTATAGCTAAATCAAACTAAAACTGGCAAAACTACAGATATTTAAGTTAAATTTATTTAAACAAGTTCAATATGAAATATTTTTATCTTAAAGAGTATTCGACATGAAAAAGTATTTTTCGAAATTTCATTTCATCGCCAACCGATGATAAATCGCCAAATAAACGAAAATTTTATTATTTTTTTAAGAACGTTCTATCGGGGTTCCGCCAAAATTTTTTTATAAACATATATATCCACATGAGACGAACACTCTGTAATTTTTTCAGATTTTTCTGAATATGCCCGTATGGAGACCTTCCTTGTGAGACATTTGAAACTTGTGCGCAAGTCAGCTTTCGTGAAGTGTTATAGAAATAAGCGATTTTCCGCTACACTGTAAAAAATTTTCAGAAATGTTTCCGAAAGTAACGGAGACCTGTGCTGCACGATATTAACGGAAAGGTTTCAGATTCGAGCAGAAAACTGTTTCGCTTATAATACGGAACATTTCCGATTCGCAATGAAAGGTTTCTGAATATATCGGAAACTTTTCATTACTGATCGGATAGGTTTCTGAATACATATGAAATCTTTCTGAAGACTAAGAAATGTTTCTGAATGTATAGGAAACCTTTTATTACGAATCGGAAAGGTTTCTGAATATATATGGAACCTTTCTGAAGACGAGGATTATTTTAAAATGTACATAAAAAAGCACAAATAACTGTACTAAAATTACTTGCAGGTGCATACATATAATATAAAATCATTTAAAATGCATTAGAGATATCTCAAAAGTACCTTAAAATTTTTAATGTATTTTTAAGATATTTCTAATATATTTAAAATAATTTTATATTATGTGCAATGACCTGCAAGTAGTTTTAGTACATTTATTTGAGCTTTTTTATATGAATTTTAATTATTTACTCCAGTTGAATTGATCACTAGTATTTAAACATTCAATTATTGAAGACTATTTTGTGAAAGGAACTTAGTTTAGTAAAATGGATTTTGTGAAGAAGCCAGTTTTATTAAATGAATTTTTATGAAAGAGTCTTATATGGAAGTTCATTTCTGAATGATCTTTTTCTGAGTTTTTATATATATATCTGCTAGGATTTATTCTGAAAAAAAAAATCAATATTATTATACCTTTTTTATAATTTAAATAAAATTTATTGCTTTTTAACATCTTGCAGTGATATTTTTTTTAACCATGCGGATTAACAAGTAACATTAAAGTTCCTGAACTGTATTATTATTGAAAATGGAATGATAAATTCTTTCGAAAAGCGTTTTATTTATTTTTTTAATCATTTACAGCATTATTTTTACTTATTATTTTAGTTCTTTATTAGCATTTCTTTGTTGCACAGACATTTTAATGCATAATATTATACTATTATTAGTGCATGTAAATTAGATATGATTGCAATTTATGTTATTGTTGATTTAATATCGTATTATGCTTATCACATCATAATATTAATAAATTAAAATGCCTTATAACTTAAAACAAGAAATTTTGTGTACTATATTTTCATAAAATAAGCTGATGGTTAATAATCTAGAATTTTTCAATTTTGTTTACTGTAAAGTGCATAAGTTAAATAACAACAATAGTATCTTTTTTTTTTTTTTTTTTTTTTTTCTTCACAATTCAGTCTTGCAAAATCAGAAGAAAACATTTTCTTTTCAAGCAAGAACATTTAGATGAAAAAGTAAAATTCAAATCGCAAAAAATGCCATGGTTAATTTTAAGCATTAACAAAAAAAAAAAAAAAAAAAAAAAAAAAAGTATGTGTGTGTGTGGGGGGGGGGGGGGGGAGGAGGAATTTACATATCTGAACCTGAGTACTAAACAAGTTAATGATCTTAAAACGATTCTTTTTATTTTTCTATCAAAATTTGAGAAGAAAAATGTGAATATAAAAAATGAATTTGGGAAAGCTTTTTAGGTAACAGCAAAACAAATGAATCAATTCTATTTACTGTAATGATTTATAAAAATAAATCCTATAATTGTAAAAATAGTTTACTGCTTATTTTTACTCACAATACAGTATTTTTTACATAAAAGCAATCAATAATAAAGAAGTAAAATGACAATGAACCTTCAGCTTGTTTGATTAAAATATAATACGTATATTTTCTTTTAAGTTATAACGCATTTAATAATTTGTTAAGAACATGCTGTGAAAAGGAGAATACGATACCGCAATCAGTATGAACATCAAGTTTAACTATATTATCTTATTTGCATGTACACATGTACCGGGTGTTCCAAAAAGGGCTGACTGATTTTAAAATTCAATAACTTCCAAACGGTGACAGATATTAAAAAAATTATTGCAGGAGGGTTATGCATAAAGTCAACAGTTTTATTACAGTGATTTTCGATTTTAGTTCGAATTACGAACAATAGATGGCGCTGTAAGCAATAGTCGCTAAATACAGGCTCGATTTTTGGTCCTTTCTGTTGTTCCATGCAGAAAAAGGAGATGGAAATGTATTATCCGGGCCACGAAGTACCAAAAATCGAGCATGAATTTAGCCTCTATTGATCGCAGCGCCATCTATTGTTTGTAATTCGAACTAAAATCGAAAATCACTGTAAAAAAACTTTTGACTTTATGCATAACCCTCCTGCAAGAATTTTTTTAATATCTGTCACCGTTTGGAAGTTATTGGATTTTAAAATCAGTCAGTCCTTTTTGGGACACCCGGTATATACATTATAATAAAAAAACAGTCAAAACAAAGTCTGATATATTAAAAAATAAATAGGTTATTAATTTCTTTTCGTGTATTGCAACAAAGAAAACTAATAAAGAAGTAAGTAAAAGTAAATAATAATAAGTAAAAGTAATACTGTAGATGATAAAAAAAAAAAAAAAAAAAAAAAAAAAAAAAAACACTTACCCAGAATTACGATCGTTCCGTGTTCAGTAATACTAAAGTTTCAAAGATCTGAAAAAGTTCACTGATAATATCCAATGTACATTTCTCGCATAATTTTAAAACGCAATAAAAAATACCCACAAAATATAACAAAAATATTATTATATTGGTTTTATTTTTCAAAATAAAACGAATTCAAATACACGTGGTAAAGGGTAAAGTTCCCTACGTCGCCATCTCTTACATACGCGTTTACTTTCACTTTAGGCGATTGCTTACAGTTTCAGCGTAAGGAGAAATAGTGGTGAAATACTTGGAGCGCATGCGTACAGGCGCTTTCATTGCTTCAGGGAAAGTAAACTGAAACACCCAGGAACATTCCCGGTTGTTTCGGAAAATAGAAATAGCTCTCACATATCCGATACAGTCAGAAATGTTCCTGTTAGAATAGTAAACGTTCCCACTATTTTTTACAGTGTAGGGAAGTTAAGCTTTTATTGATGGTTGTGAATTTACGCCTTAATGGAAGAGAAATTTTGAATCTAAATTTGAACAGTATAATAAAAGCTTTCTGTTCCAATGTCTGCTTTATTTGGTTTATTTCTTGTGTTAATAAACTTATTCATTTAAACTTAAAATGTGGGTTACGTCGCATTATTTACGTGGCGTGGCGGATAGGCCCGTTATATGTTTTGTGCAGAAACTTTTACAAAAGTTTGTACTTCTCCATTATCCCGTCAGCGTATTAGAGCACGTACAGACGGCAGACATAGACGGACAAGCAGACATACAGACAATAAAAAATACTATTTGGGTTTTAAAGATGAATTCTAAATAACAATGTAAGCATATGTCATATTTTTTCCTCGTGAAAGTTTTAAGTTTTTCACTTTGGTACACATTTTAAAACAACTAATGAAAATCTTACCTTGAAATCTTCTATGATGATAAAAAAGTACTTGATTTATATATCGGATCTATATTATATATTCTCCTGAAAATTTTCAAAATAATAAATTTCAGTTATCATATGTTTGACGTACGTATTCCTCATTTACAAAAATATCCTAAAAAAATAGATTCATAAGATTCAATACTTACTCTATCATATTTTAAATTTATAGAAATATTTTTGCAACAGATTTTGCACAAAATGTACCATTACATTAAAAAAAAATCACATTTTGAGAAAAAAAGCAAAACCACTTATCCCTTTAAAAGATTTAAGTGTTTAAGTTTTTAGGCTGATAATAATCGCTGTTAAATATTTAAATGTACATAAATTACATATATATATATATTGTAATCTGCAGAATCTGCTTTATTTTCCAAGTCAAATTTTGAAAAATAAATTGTTTGGCGGCATTTGACTCTATCATATTTTTAAATTACAGAGATGCTCTTGGAACAGATTTTCTACAAAAGGTACCTTTACGTGAAAAAAAAAAAAAAATCACATTTTGAGGAAAAAGCGAAAACATGTGTCCCTTTAAACGGTTTTAAGTGTTTGTTTACGTTTTTAAGCTAATAATAATTGCTGTTAGATATTTAAAAGGTATATAAATTATATATATTGGTAATCTGAAGAATCTGGTCTATTTTCAAGTCACATTTTGAAAAAAAAATATTTTTTGAAGGTATTTGACGTCCCAGTCCCCTTTATATGTTGAAAATTTATAGTGAATTAATTTACATTTATTAACAGAACTATAAATAGAAAAAAAAAAGTTTAATAAATATTTAACATTCAAAAATATCGAGATAAATCCCTAGGCACAAGATAGAAAATTTATAGGTTTCTAAAAATTGCATTATTAAATTAAAAATATTTCATACCGGAAACGAGAAAAAAAATAATAATAACATAAGCCTTAAACCCTTGACTTAAGTTTAAAGATTTAATGTTTAATTCTCAATCTTTTATATCTTTAAATTTAATTTTTTTTGTTTTTGCCTTAAATTACCGTATTTACTCGTGTATAACGCGCACTTTTTTTTTCAAAAATTTAGGGCAAAAATCCCGGGTGCGCGTTATTCACGGAATAATTTTTTACTGCTGGATGTAATTACAAGATATACATTTGAATCAAAAAATATATTCAAAGAAGAAATTAAAACTGGAAAAATCTTACTTAATAGAAGTATTGCTGAATCTTTATTTGACTAGTTGCACTTTTTTTATACAACAGCGCTAGTAACATTATTTAAACGCTAATTAGCAATTCTCATTGCCGCTACTGCTGTTATTCTCGTCACCACTGGCACAGTCAATATCCTCGTAAATTAAACAGTCTTTAGTTCCATCTATCTTATTGGAAATTCCAGTCATTTTGAAGCTCTTTTTTATCATCTCGGCAGAGATGGATTTTTAAGTTTCACATTTCCACTTACATACAGTTGGGAGAGACGCACGCTTTATTCTCTCCCTTGGAGTGACGTTGTGATCTTTTGTTGTCATCCACCGATTGTAGGCATACTGAAATTCAACCTTAAATGCTCGGTTGATGACAACATCCAAGGGCTGCAGAACTTTCGTCATCCCAGCTGGTATCACAACCAAGTCACTTCAGCGAAGAATTTCCGCTTTTATTCCAGGTGCCGTGTGTCCACGGAAGAGCATCGATGGCGGACGTAAAACACCAGCTGATGTTCCAACAAAACTTTAATCCAATTTTTCATGAGCTCATCCGCCATCCATCCTTTTTTCTGTGCTCTTAAAATTATCCAGACTTGAAAATATTCTTTTGGATAATTTTACGTTTAAAAATCACACATGGTGTCAACTTGCGGCCGTTAGCCATAATGGGGAGCATAAAGGTGCATCGTTGCTTGTCTGCTTTCACGCTTCTATCTCCAACGTTATGAACGGTTGTGGCTTCCGGCATATCAAACCATAATGGGGTTTGATCTGCATTCCCGATTTGTGACATCTATAATCCCTTTGTCTTTGTAGCCTTATAACGTACTGGAGATCTTGGTACCCTGTTCCTTGTATTGTTTCGTCAGCACCTGAGATAGCGTTGTTGTTCTCCTGGTAGAGAGACTGTTACGGATCATAAACCATCGCACCTAGCTGTAACTCCCTTTGAAATCTTCTCTTGTAATATTCATTTTCCTAGCTATTTTACAGGCCTCGAATAGCAACATTTCCGTCGAGACTGAGTATCCAGAACACCACAAATCCGTTACGTGAGTTAAAAGTTGCTGCTCAACTTGCGGAACCACAAAAACAACAACAACGTTTTATAACGAAACTGTCTCCTTGTTCCAGCTTCAACGAAACCGTTTTCAAAACAAATGACTTGAAAAAGCATTCAATATGCAGTTATCTGAATAACGTCACTTGTCTTGAAAAAAGGCTCGGTGAATCCCAAACATGCAGACAGTTTACATTTCAAAACTTTTTTACTTGAAGAAAAAATTAAAAATTAATCCAGTATGTATACAAAAACAACAACAAAGTTTTATAACGAAACTGTCTCCATGTTTCAGCTTCAACGAAACCGTTTTCAAAACAAATGACTTGAAAAAGCACTCAATATGCAGTTATCCGAATAACGTCACTTGGCTTGAAAAAAAGGCTCGGTGAATCCTAAACATGTAGACAGTTTACATTTCAAAACTTTTTACTTGAAGAAAAAATTAAAAATTAATTCGGTATGTTATCTCCGGATTTCGGATTTGATATATATTTAATAGTATGAATTGTACAATAATATATGAAGTAAATACTGAATGCTTGTTCCTTCAATAATGTAAATTTAAAAGAATAAGTCTATGAAAAATTGTTACAGTCACAATTCGGAAACGGAATTGAAGAAAGCCGTTCTAAGAGATCGATTAATATAAGACTAAATATTAGAAAGGAAAACTATTTGTAAAATAGTTCTTACAAAATTTAAAATGTTTCATACCGGAAAATTTGCGTACAAAACCCGACAAGATTGTAGTAAAATTGGCAGCTTATGACATTTTAGCAACTTGCCCGCAATATCCTGGAATTCCCCAAACGTAGAATCACTATGCGACAACTGTAATTGAATAATTTTGCGCAAAAATTTTATATGCCACAACTGTGAATTATTGTGTGCATGAACTGTGTGATCCTAATTATTTGCCCATGACAATGTTTCGTAATTTCCATGCTCCTGTAAATATGTTTAAAATTGAAAATATGTTATTTATATTTAAATACTTGCAGAAATCTGCAAAAGTTACAATTATTAATTTTTTAAATTAGCATTTTGCTACTATTGCAGAAAGAAATAATATCTGTTTTCAAGTAATTTTTTGGAAAAAAGGAGGACAACCGGGGTTTATCCTACGTTGTTTTATGTTACTGAAACTAGCCGTGTAATTCTTCAGAATCACAGATTTTCTGTTCTCATTGAAATTCAAATAGATACTTTTTTTTCTTAAAAAAAAATATTGTAGATATTATTGTGAAAACGCGGGTTACCAAACCCGGCATACCAGACTCAAAATCCAAGACATATCCGAAAGAAATAGAATTAACCCTACCTACAACGAAAAATATTTTTGCCATCCCGAACCAACCAAAACTGCCTGGTAGGGTCAGGGAAAAAGGACATAATTTATAACTTAATTTCTGCTGAACGTATTTCAAGGAATATCATTGTTAGGTAAATTTCAGAGGTCAGCTAATGTATCTGGAATAAACTGGAGTAAATTGGAATACTACGGTGTTATAAATATAGTCAACTTTTATTTTTTTTTTCTAACAATATAAAAAATTTCTAAAAGTTACTTTCAAACATAAACTTTAAAAACGAGAAAAGAAGGTACATCTAAGCAAATAAAATAACATAAAAGAAACCTGTAAAAAAAGAAAAAAAAATCAAATATTACTCGAATAAAATATATAGCGAACTGTACTAAAATAAGAAATGCAAATACTATTAATATTTATGATAAAACAATTTACATACATAAATAACCATGCAAATTCTGCAAAAAATCCATTAAGTATAAACACTCAATGTTTGTTTTTTATTTTCTAAAAAATATATTTCGAAAGAAAAGCTCAGATAAAAAATGTTATAGCCGAAAGTAATATTAACATAATTATTTCCCTCGGTAAAAATAAATGAAACTGTACAGAGATCAAACTATCTTAAAATGGTTGAAAAAGGACTTTTTTCAATTAAACAGCTACTGGACATGAAACAAGTTTTTTCCTCTTTGGGTTTGAAACCTGAAACAATATTTTTTTAAAACTGGAGATGCAAGAACAAAAACTAAAATTTTGGTGACTGATAACAGAGAATTTCAATGAAGTTATCATATCACATACAAAGTAAGCAGTTTTCATCACTAAATCTAGAACGAACACAAATAGAAGTTCATTATGTGGTTTATATTATTAAAAACATAAATATTATTGCTCTAAAATATCAAAGCAATTCCAACGTAACAGACTAACAGAAACTAAGGAAAAAATGAACTTACATTATTTAAAAGTAATAATTATGTCATTCAAAGATGTATACAATTAGCATAGGATATTAGAAGATAAATTAATATAGTTTTTATGACTAAATTGTTTAATGTAAATAATTATCATTAAAAAAGTGGTATTGTGATAGAGAAACATAAATGAGCATACTTTTCGGATACCTTAAAGTTTATCGATATTATTTACAAAATAACAATTTATTATTACAAAAATTTAGTTTCAGTAAGATTGAATACGAAAAGATTTGACTGTTGTCACAATATATTCATGAAAAATATGTAATCTTACCTATAATAGAGCAATATAAATATGTCACATACAAGCAAATAAATACGTAAAAAAAAGATATGCTGATTATAATGTACATTTTTTATTTTGACTATTCAAAATTATATAATATGCACCGCAAATATAAAAAAAATATAGGTTTAATAATATCATGAAAAAATATATATTACCTATTTCCTGTAAAAAATAAAATATTAAAAATGTTAACATTGGCTTAGGGGCTATGCATATGCATATATAACGTTATCATTATAGGGGGTCGGGGGGGGGGAAAGGCACATGATATCGTAAGATATCTATAGGGGGAGGGGGGATTTGTGTTTTGATATCGTTATCATTTTTGATCCAACCAAAATTTTCTCTTTTTATTTGTAACTTGATCTTTACATCAAAATAGTATGTTATCTATTTTCCTGAAAATACAAAAGTTATTACTTAAATCCTTAAATGATTATAAAATTATTCAGTTCCAAAATACGGAATACCCCTACGTGTATGCATATATAATCCGCTGTTCAAAAAAGTATAATGCGAAGCATGTTTGAAATTATACTTGTATTTAGCAAGTAAATAAAACATAATGTTGTCCGCCTGTTTTGTTGATAAGAAGTTCAGTCTGCCCACCCCGTGAGAGGGCAAGTTCAAAAAGACATTATTACTGTTAAATGCATTATGCAACGAAAAGCTATTATTAAATACTTTTAAACAGGCTTTTTTTTAAAGTGTTATTTGAGATTAAGTTGTTTCATATATAAACTGATATTTTATTGACTTCTCTTCATTTGAATCAGTATAAGAAAAATAAATGTAACATATTTGTAAATCACTCCAAACAAAAGAAAAAAATTCCATAAATCTAAAGAATTTTTATACATTTTTATTATTTATTATTATGATAACTATATCATTACTGGGGGGGGGGGGTGTTCGAGGGATGATAACAAATGATATCATAAGGAGGGGAGGGGGTCCAAAAATAAAAAAAGTTGATAGCGTTATATCAGCACAGCCCCTTAGTATTGTCCAGCAATTAACAGTTCGACAGATAAACCACGACACTGTTAAAAATTCGCAACAAACGGTCCAGTCATTCGACCGCTTTTATTGAAAACTGCTATGTAACTGTAATTTAGCTCTATTTCGATCATATTAATGCCCATAGTAGAGTCAGAATAGAGTTTAATTACGGTTGTGTAACAGTTTTCTGTAAAAACAGTGAATGACTGGACAGTATCCTGCGAATTTTTAATAGTGCATGATACTGTGAATATGGTCAACATTTATTGTTAGTCCTTCACAAATCCTTCAGCTATTAGGAAAAATAAAAGAAATAATTTATTTGTAAAACTTTCTATTAATATCTGATACTTCAAAAGATGTTATTCAAACATAAACTCTAAAAAGGAATAAAAAATATCCTAAGCACATAAAAGAACATAAAAGAAAAATTAAGAAAATATTCAAATATTATCCGATAAAAATAAATACTTAACAAGAAATGCAAATACTATTAATATTTATAATAAAACAGTTTACATACATAAATAAATATCTAAATGCTGCAAAAAATCCATTAAGTAAATGCTTAATGCTTGTATTTTCTTAAAAATATATTCCGAGAAATAAGCCCAGATAAAAAATGTTATAGTCGAAGGTAGCATTAACAGAATATTTTGGCTGGGTTAAAGTGAAAGAAACAATGCAGAGATAAAACTATCCTAAAATAGTTGAAGAAGAATTGTTTTCTTTTAAAAAGGGACTTGAATTATTCATCATGCTTTTTTTCCTTTATTATCTTCTGGCTCAAGTTATATAATGCTTCTTTTGGGAGGAAATTTAACTTTACGTCACTTATATCTAAGAACGCTTCTTTGTATACAACAAGGATATATTTTTCTTTTCCTTTTTTACCCTAGAAATATGTTTGGAAAATGAATGCTTTCGATAAATAGGAAAAACCCAGAGATAATGATTAATCTCAAAATATTTTTTTTTCATAAATATTTTTTTGAAAATTTTGAAAAGGGTTTTGAATATTTCTAATATTAAAAAAAGTTTTGGAAAAAAAAAGTACCAAACTAAATGCGCAATATTTATTATTCGTTCTAGGATGATATTTTTTTGAATTTCCCGATAAAAATGAAATATTTATTCCCTAAAAGAGAGTTAGATTACTTTGCAGTTTTTTTAGATTTTTTTTTTATAGCAAATTTTAATCAATATTTTCAAAATTCACAAACTTTTTTCTGAAAGCACATAATGGTATGAATTATGATAATAAGTTTGATATTATACACACACGCACACACACACACACAAAAAAAAAATCAAATCAACCAGTTGTGACGAGCCATCTCTGAAGCATAGGAACTTTTTTCCACGAGGGGAAATATTTAGTGGAAATCCATATTTAAGATTAAAGATGTTAAATATCACATTAGAGATTATTTTTGTTCGAAGTTCTACCGATAATGAATTTATTTAAATGAAATGCCCACTGGCTTACATTACGTTATTTGTAATGCAGTTGCATTGCGAAAGGGCCTGAAGAATATAGTAATTCGATCAGTATCTAGATGTAATGTGAACCACTTTCTAAAATACGACATATCTATTATAGCAGATTTTGGCAGGTGTTTACAGGACACTTGATACCATTGCGTGTGATATCCTTACTAGAAATACACAGTGTCCCAAAAGTCTCCATACAACTTCAAAAATTGATTACAAAATAATAATAATAATAATAATAGACCTACAGCAAAAATAATTACAACAGTACTTAGAGTAACTCAAAAAGTTTTTTTTCTACTACCTTAGTATATTTCTACATGAAATCCTTTCGTTGCACGCGATGTTTCTATACGATGAAGCATTTCAACTGCAAATTCGAAGCATTTCACAAAATCATCACTTTGTAACGCCTACACAATCTGAATTATGTAGGCTGAAAGATGTAATCGTTTATGAAGTCCCTATGTTGCGAATTTTGACATAATAAGCTCTTGCGACGCTTTTTGATTTTACAGGGCTGCCAGAAAAAGTTTCGCGTACTCGTGCCCCACTTGTTGAACTGCTTCATCGCATGGAAACGTCGCGTGTAACGAAAACATCTCATGTAGGAGTATACTAAGATAGTAGAGAAAAAAAAACTTTTTAAGTTACTCTGTGTACTGTTGTAATTATTTTTGCTGTAGGCCTATTATTTTTTTAAATAAATTTTTGAAGTTGTACGGAGACTTTTGGGACACCGTTTATTTTCTTTTCTTTTTTACTTTTTTTTTTCTGAGCGAAACCCTGAGACCGAAAGTACAGGGTATAAAATTGTTAATAATATTTAAAATTGTTTCATGATTAATTTTCTCATTTAAAAGTATCTTATTACATAGAAATAAGTATTGATCTTAATTATTTGCCCATGACAATGTTTCGTGATTCTCATGCTCCTGAAAATATATTTAAAATTGAAAACATGTTATTTATATCCAAACACTTGCAGAAATCTGCAAAAGTTACAATTCATAATCTTTTAAAATATCATTTTGCTACTATTGCAGACAGAAATAACATCTGTTTTCAAGTAATTTTTTGGAAAAAAATCGGATAACCGGAGTTTATCCTACGCTGTTTTATGTTACTGACACTAGCCGTGTAATTCTTCAGAATCACAGATTTTCTGTTTTCATTGAAATTCAAATAGATACTTTTTTTTGTTTAAGAAAAATATTGTAGGCATTATTGTGGAAACGCTGATTACTAAATTTGGGCCACCAGACTCAAAATCCAACCCATATCCAAAAGAAATAGAATCAACTATGCCTACAATGAAAAATATTGCCATCACGAACTTACTGCGAACCAAAATTGTCTGGTAAAATAAGGAGAAAATGACATTATTTATAACGTAATTTCTGCTGAATGTATTTCAAGGAATTTCATTGTTAGACAAAATGTTTGTTAGGTAAATTTCATAGGTCAGCTATTGTATCTGGAACATGCTTATGCGACTTTTGGTTATAGAGTTATGGCGATGTTTGTGAGGTAAATCATCGTAAAGCAATACAACTCATATGTCACCAATTGTCAATGAAATGTATATAAATGCTTATCCTCAAATATTGGTCCTAAATCGTGAAATTTAGAGAATAGGTACCTTTTGTAAAGTAGGAACGAAAAAACGCTGACCTTTAGAAAATTTGAATATTTACAGCATTTATAATTAAAAAATAATAATAAAAATATTTATCTCAAATTCCGTACACTGTAAAAACAAATTTGTAAAGTTACTAAAGTTTTTCTAGGAAACTGGGATTCCTAGAACTTTTTATGAAAAGGCATCAACAAATATTCCTCTAACAGCGCCTGTTACAGGAAATTTTCTTTTTGTCGTTACATAAAAAAGTTCTAGGAATCCCAGTTTCTAGAAAAACTTTAGTATCTTTACAGATTTTTTTTACAGTGTACAAGCAGAATTTAAATCTGGCGATAAAGCTGTTTTCTCAGTCTTGTTTCTGATTCATTTCATTTATAAAATAGGCAAAAAAGAGGAATTCGCGTTAAAAATAGTTACTTCGGTTACCGTATACCGCGGAGCATAATGTACGACAGCCCGTAATGTTTACTTACGATTTGAGATTTCCCCCCTATTTTTAGGTATACTCCTTTTTTCCTTCTCCATGGTTTATTTATATTGGTCACCCTTCACAATAATCTCCCATGACCTACTACAATTAATTTCATTTCCTCTCTGAACCTAGTTATGCTTCCTTCATCTGCCTAGTTTTCAACGTTATCATTATTGAACTATTAAATCCATCATGAAGTACTACTAAGTGCTAAACAATTAACATTTTATCCATCCCACCTATCACAAAGTTATGCATATGCTGATGTGCGTGTTCACCGGGCTGTACGTATTAGCATTCTTACAACCATTATTTTTCATCCTAGATTCATTTGATAAATTCATCATGATTTTCCTGATCATTCTGAACTTAGCAGATTTTTGGACTCCGATTTTGCTATCCTGCCTCATACTGTGTATCATAGTTACTTACAATATTTTTTCTCACCTCAAAGTTTTTTTTTTATGCCCTATGTAGGTCAGTTTACTGTTCACCATTCCGCCATCTTTTGCTGAATTTTGGATTTTTACGACCCTTAATCAAGGGGACTAGGAGGAGTATTTATGATCTAAAGACATCGTTTACTAATCTAAACTAGTCTTGGTTTACTAGTCCCACTCGGGTAGTAAGTCGATCAATCAGTCATTTCCATTTCAAAGAATTTTTGCTCAGATATGTAGCATAAAATATATTAATGGGGGTCGAAAAATATAAAACCTAGCAAAATATAAAGAAAAACGAACAAATATGAGTCAATCACATGCTGACTGCCTAGCCTATCTGTTTATAAAAATCTTCAGAATTATTCTGTGAATCGTACTCTGGTTAATTCATCTATTCACTTCTAAAATGTATTCATTTAGAAAACAATCGAGAAAATATCATTCAAAATAAAGAAAATATATTCGAGCTCAAAATATTCGGAGGTGTTTGTTCACAGGTGGTTTGTTAAAAGATTAATCGTGACTGTCTTTTCTTATTTTATTTTACACCACAGGAAGACGACATTTAGCACATTTAACATTTAACATTTAAATAACATCATAAATTCCGAGAATGCGATAAATATGCATCTCAGCCAAGCATAAATATATCCTGATCCTTCTAGTTACAATAATTCAAGCACCACTTCACTACATTAAATCACACATATTAATATATGTATTTACAATACATCTACAACATTTTTCCCCGATCGAGCATTTCAAGTTTTTTACTTATAAAGAATTCTAGCATCAATCTGATAGTTTATTCGCGGACTCTTTCGCAACAACTACAGAGTTACGTGATAGCTCGTCTATTTTAGATTTTTTCCAATGCACGCAGGTGCGAATTCGTAACAACTTCTTATTTGCTTATTAATTAATATAGAAACCACATTTCTTTTGTGTACATATTTTTTTCGATTTTTAATCCTTTATTTTTTATACCCGACGTAATACCTAGCAATTATACCTAGCGACATAATGCCTAGCTAGTAATACGTGCAATTTATAGGTGTGCGTTAGAACACCTATAAATTTTGATGGCTTTTCTTGTTTTAAATGCGCGTGTTATATTCCGGATAATCAGAATATGCGAAGTCTTCACTTTATTTTGTGTATCTAGAAAAGTATGACTTTCTTCCTATTGCGCAAACCTTATCAATTATTCCTATGTTTTCCTATTTCACAATCACAATTAAAACTTATTTAGTTCTAAATAGTATTTTCACAAAATAACAAATGTCTGCTGTTAAATTACATGCAAGATGCGAGTAAAAAATTGTAAAAAAAAAAAAAAAAAAAAAAAAAAAAAAAAAAAAAATTATATCATATTAAAAAGATTATAGAAATGTGAAAAAAAAACCACTTTTGTGTTTAAGGGTTTTTTAATCATAAACACTTGAAATAAAATTAAGAAGAAAAAAGTTCAAAATATTAAAAAAGATATGTTCAATGTTGTCTTCAAAAGATAAATTCTTTTAATAAATATTCAGTATTTTTTTAGCCGAACTCTAGGATTAATGACTAAAGTAAAAGTAAGCTTTAAAAAAAATTAAATAATGACTTGCTTTTGTATAATCATAATATTACAGAATTTCTGAAAAATTAAACTGCTTCTAATTAGATTTTGTTTTCTAGTTTGAAACTTTTCTTTGACATCGTATTATTATTTTTTATTTTATAATTTTTAAAATTCAAATACAGAAGGATTTAAATACAATGTTTATACCTTATAGCTATATTGAATTATTGTTTCATCATAGATTTAATATATTGCTTATGTAAAAATATAAAAATATTAAGGTATTCGTTATTATCGAGAGCATTATGTTAAGAATATTAAAATTTATTCTTTTTATGGTGAATTTGTTTTAATGAACATTTAAGTTATTAATTATTAAAGGAAGAACAGTAATATTTTTCATTGATATTTAAAGTTTCACCCTAAGACTGAAATTGAATGAAAAAATGAAATAAACAATAAGAAAGTGAATTCACCCCCTACTCACAGATTCAGAAACACTTTCTAACATTACCATGCTATACAGGACCTTCATATATTATGTTATTACTTATACTTTTGCATTACACCACATATAATAGGGATTGTGCTCGATAATTCGTTTCCACTGTGTCGTAGAGTGTTGACTTTTTGAATAGTCCGGACAATTATTTAGCTTCTATAAAGATCGACGTATGTACCGATTCATTCTATTCATTATCCGGATGACGGTAAAATTAAAATTATTGCAACAATAAATAGTGATTGTATGAATACATGAACACTTTCTTTCCAAATAATATTTGATTAAGTTATAATCTTATAACGTCAATAGAAAAGCATTTTAAGCATTAGTCTACAGATTTTTAAGTATTCGAATTATTTTAAGGGGTCCTGTATACGAACGACTTATGACATTTGCAACACATAACATTGTAAAATTTAATCCAATTAGAAAATGCATTTAAAAAAATAACCGCCAACACAAGGTGTACCTTATACGGCTACTGCTGTGCGACTATATAGAGAACTTGTGTGCCACGAGGGTTTCTCAAATGTGCCTTGAGGGTTTGTGATAAATAATTAAAATTGCATAGTGTCATATCAACGGTACTATATTTTCTATTTGACATTTGCTGTATTCCTTGTTCACTCCTTCCCCCTTATTAGCCATTGCATTTGTAATTTGCAAGAAACCAAAGTTGACAAAATCAGAAAAAGAACAGCTCATTGATTTGAGAAACGATAAGTATTACCGTTCAACATTCTTCGATAATAATTTGGATGAGTTTTGGTTTTCTATCAAACATTTGTACACTACAATCAGCTTGAAAGTTATTTAAATTCGTCTGCCTTTTGCTTCATGATTCTGGAATTTGGATTTTCAGCATTGACAGAAATCAAGTCCAAAAAGTGTGAATGACTTTTAAAAGTTGACAATGAAATACGAACTTCTCTGCGACTTTGGAACCTCGTTTTGATTGATTTTGCCCAAGAAAACAGGCTCAGCCCTCTCATTGAATAAATTTTGTATATATATATATATATATAACTTTTACCATTTTTAAATTCAGTCGTGCCGCAAATAATTCCAGATATTTTTAGCATGCTGTCAACCGAACAAGGTTGAGAAACACTGATATAGAGTCTAACCTCGAAAATCCGGCATCATCGAGGCAGACACTAAGCCGGATTTTTGAAAATATAGGTTTTCTAAAAGAATATAAAAAGTACTTCTGATTTTCTTAATGGTGCATTTATCCATAATTAAATTCATAGCCAAGTGATATTTGTGTGGGAAAAAGATAAATTTAAATATTTGAAAAAACTTACTTTAATTGATATTTTCTACGTCACAAAAGAATTCCAATTAACAGTGAGGTCATTTCTTCTCGAGTGATTTCTGAAACATCGATGTCATTTTTTCGACCGTTCTTTAAAATTTTTTATTTTTATTTTACAGACATAGAGAATATCGACTTCGGAAATACAGTTTCGTCTCTCTAAAGCAGATATTAATTTTCCAGTCAAATGTATGCATTTCTCCTGTGACACCTTTTCTTCTACCAGCTCCTCGTCTTCGTTCCTTTGAGTTACTACCCGAGTTATTGCTGGTTCTATTTCGCACAGTGTCAGCAATGTCTCTGTAGGCTAATCCATCGTAAAAATTATATTTTTCTTTCTCCCATAAGCTGGAACAGTAAGAAAAGGGGGTGGGGCATGACTGATGCCGGAATTTTGAATGCCAGTTTTTGACACCACACTATATACGAAATATATACATTATATACCATATACCCAATACAAATGCATACACAGACGAAAACGCATTTCTTGCAACTTATGCCCATGAACGATAATGTATGCGAGTTTCTTTCTATGCTCTTGTAAGAATACTGAAATTATTTGAAACACCATTTTCAATAGGGAACTGATCGTAGCTGGGTCGCCATAAATGATTATTTTATTTTATTTCAAAGGGTCTTTACCACCTTTCCCAAAGCTATAATACTTTCCATATACTTCTACACAACAACTGAAAGAGAAAATAATCTATGCTGTTTTTGAACTGTTAGAATACGATGTTAACTGTAACTCAATCTTAAAACATGTAAGGGTATATGCTGTGTCGGTTAGGATGAATGATTTTCTTTCTATTTTGAAATTTAAGATGTTTTATCTGCTTATATTAATAAAGTAAGTTTTAACTCACATGTTTCATTTTTTATTTTTTGTTGTGTATGGGTTGATTATGTCCATTTTTGATATTTATTTACTTTATTTATTTATTTGTTTATTTGTTACGGTTAATCGGAAAATGGTAGAAATTTAAATTAAAGCAATTGATTCTTATTCCTACTTCAGAAATTAACCGTATTTTACTTATGATATCGTAATATTACTCTTGAAAACGAGTTACGATTAACAAGTTCTATTATACATGTATATTTTTTAATGGTATTGCATGAATAGAATAGAATAATAGTCGCCTGTGGCTATCTTGCAGTATTTTTCCAGTTTAATTCAAATTGAACAGCCATAATGCAGATTAGCATAATGTCACTTAAAGAATTTAAACTATTTTTGCCCCTAGACCGTAATGTATTCACTTTTTTGCGTTTTCACTTTGAACAATCATTTCTATACACTATGTAGTATACACACCATTTTTAATAGGGAACATGCTTTAGTGAATATAAATAATACGCATCAATTTCGATCATTTCGAAATTTATTTACGAAAGGTAGAACGCAAATGGACAGACAGACACGCCAACAGACGGACATGCTGCCCAACAGACACATACAGCGACAGACGTAGTGAAATCATAAACACTTTTCTACTATGCTGGAATACGTTTAAAGGTAAATAAGACTTAAGTTGATGAATGCTTTAAATAATGCTTCTCATTTTCTGAATCTAGAAATACTTCGTTTCATGAGTTTGACTTATTACTGTGTAACTCCATTTTAATATGCAGAAAAAGTTGAACTTTTATCAATGTCTTTAGAAATGGTGAAACTCTATGGTTTTTAGAAATTGTTAAACACTGTTGGGATTTATCATGTCGGAAATTGTACATTAAAGGTAGCGAATGAGGTGCATTCATACTATAAGTAGTTTTATAAATATTCAAATCTTGGTGCAATAGCTGTAGTAATCTTGTGCAAAAATGCATGATTACAAAATTTATTACGATTCTATACATTAAACTCAGTAATACGAAAATAATATGACTCCATCTTAAATATGACGTGGGATCGTTGGGGATATCGATATGGGATATCGTTGAATTAATTACCTATGATAATAGGTATTCATAATTATATAAATTTAATAGAATGAAGAAAACTTTTATTAATATTCTTTTATATTTTGATTCGATTTTGATAAAATTTGAAGCGAATGGACAAAATTCTGAATCTATTCTATGTATTAAATTTCCAACTATTCGGTTGGGTAGTTTTTGCTCTGTTATATGCGGACAGACCGACAGACAGACGAACGGACCAGACGACGACTATGGGTATTACGTGTTTATATAATTACGAACACACCAAAAAAGGTATTTTTTAGTTCTAAAGTAGTAAGTTATATAAATATTATATAAATGTTGTAATAAATGTTAACTTAATTTGATCGTCTTACTTAGCGGAATTTATTTGTGTCGTTATTCTTTTCGATTGGCTTGAACGAAAGAAAAATGTGAAAATTCAATAATTCCATAATTCAATAATTCTATAATTCTATAATTCTATAATTCTATAATTCAATAATTCTATAATTCAATAATTCCAAAATTCATAAAAGCATAAGCTATTTCAGCTTTTCTTCTGGTGTACAAACGATAGTAAATCCTATTTGTATATCTCATTACAATCATCAAATAATTTCCCGTTTCAGAATTGTAATTAAAAGGTATTTTGTTCTAAAATCTTTTCACATCATAACTAATAACTGCTGTTAAATTATATGAAAAATGCAACGGAAAAATGTGAAAAATGAATTATTTTAAAAATATTACAGAAATACAAAAACGAAAAACATATACATATGTATTAATCTTGAACGGCTGAAAAGAAAAACGAAAAAAAAAAAAAAAAAAAACACCATCAATGTTATTTTTATAAGATAAGTTATTTTAATAAATATTGATATATTTTTTAAACAGAAGAATTAATAAGTAAACTTTTAAAGAATTCAAACAATGCCTTGCTTTTGAATAACAGTAATATTATATAATTTCTGGGAAATTAAACTGCTTTTAATTAGATTTTTCTTTTGTAAAGTTTGGTATTCTGCTTTTGTTTTTCAATTCTCGTTTTTGAATTACCCGTGTTTAAAAAAAAATTCTATTCAACAAAATCTATTGAATTTAATGTGTATGCAGCATTATATATGTTTTTATTCTTCATGTTTTTAACGTATTAAAAAAGTACAATTCTAACTATATACATTTTTTTTTGTCTCAGTATGCCTTTAAGGGGATCCGAGATACAAAAATCTTTAAATTTTGTAAAAAAAAAAAAAAGTTTATTTCATTAAATTTGTTTTTGCTTTTTCCTGCTTAAAATAACTTTTAAATCTTATTTCTATTTTAATTAGAACAAGAAATGTTATTTTTTTTCGTTTCGGTTTGTTTTCAAAATCTAGTTTTCAAACAATGACTGTCATGGAAACGACTTCTTGTATAAATGTATTTTTCTTAATGATGGATATTTCACAATTTCTCTTATTTAAATTCTTATAAGTCAAAAACCGTTAAAGATAAAGGATTCAAACTTAGAATATGTAGTTTTAAATTATTTTACTTTAATTTTGATTCAGCATATTTGAAAAAAAAATTTACTTTTAAAAATATTTGCACCCCTTTTTTTATAATTTTTCGTTAAATATTTTAATTTTTTTTAAATTCATATTTTAAAAAATGCTGAATCAAAATTAAAACTTATATATTTCTGTTTATTTAAATGGAAAAAATCTGAAATTCTGTAAATAATATTTCGAGTTATTAGGATTTTTAATTACCCCAATTTTTTAATAAATTTTATATTTAAAATTAAAAAAAAAATTATGAGAAGTTTTATCATGTGATTTTGTTTAAAAATGATATGGTTAACCATTACAAAAAAATTCAGAGTTTTAACTCAATAAATAAAAATTATTTTAAAATGTGTCCCGGAACCCCTTGATGTAAATAATAAAGGAGAAGTGTTAATGTATTTACTGTTATAGAAATCATTTACTGAAAACATTAGCTTTTTAAATTTTAATTATTTGTGTTGTACATATTTTCATCCGCATTTTTTCAAAAGACAAATTTTAAATAAAATATTTAATAATCGAATATCAAATAACCGAAATCTTTTCTTATTTTATACGTTTTAGGAATTATCACGTACCGTCAACCGGGGCTACTTTTGGCGAATTTTTCCTGGTTCCAGTCACATTTCCATTATTAAAAAATATTATATGTGATTTTTCACCATCGAAATGGAATTATAATTGCTAATAATTAAAGAGAAGAAACTTTATTTTGAAAATTTTAGTTTAAAAACATTTGTAAAAGATAATAATATATAAATATAAATATATATATATATATATATATATAAGATGAAATAAATAAAACTGAAAAAGAGACGACAAATTTTAAATAAAATATTTTAAATAATGCTAGCTAAAACCGAAATCTTTTCTAATTTTCTACGTTTTAGGAATTATCACGTACCGTCAACCGGTGCTACTTTGGGCCAATTTTTCCTGGTTCCACTCACATTTCCATTATTAAAAAAATATTATATGTGATTTTTCACCATGAAATGGAATTGTAAACAATTAACATGAAACAATGAAGCAAACTGCATAGTTTTAAATAGGAAATTTTTATTATTTTTTATTTTTTAACTATTTTAAAGTTTTGGAACAATGTAGCTCCTGTTAGAGGCTTCTTTGGTCCATTCACTTAGTTTCATATAAAATGAATACATTTCATATAAATGAATACATTTTTATGGAAATCCTATTGCAATAGTATTTGCTAATGAATTAACACTGCAAACTCAATAAACATTTTTTTAAAACATTTAAACACAATAAACCACTTGTTAACATTGAAGAAACGAGAAACAGTTTTCGTCATGTTATCCTCAGCAACTGGAACAAAAACAATTAATGTAACATTTTGCTACCGTAACATTTGAAAACAAAATTTTACGTAAAACATGTTTTAAGATATTTGGTTGTATAAAAGGGATTTCTGAGTAATTGGGGCTATTTTCAGACCAAAACAGGCCTGGCACAAAGTAGCCCCGAAATAGTAGTTTTCATGCTAGCTTTACGAAAACTTAAACATTTTCTGTCAAAATAAAAAGTTAAAGGAAAATTATGGTCACACGTGGGTTACAGGTTGCTAAAGATAATATTTTGACACTTACCTTATTTGTAGCTCTTATCAAGATTGTTTCACTATGGAAAGTTTGGAAAATTAAAAACCACGCACGAAAACAGTTGTTTACAAACACATTCAGTGTTGCCACTAAAAAAATTTAAATTACCCCAAAACTATTCAATTACCCTATTGTAGGGTATAAATTATTAGGGCAAAAATTCCAAATTATCTTGTATTGTTTGTTCAATGCAAAGAATAAAAATTTTTATGGGATGGACCAAAGTAACTCCGCAAGGACCAAAGTATTTGACGGTACATCTTTTTTAAGCTGTAGAATCTTTTATATATATATATATATATATATATATATATATATATAAAATAAATGATAAGTATTAAATTCACTTAGCAAAAATGCAAATATATTATATATATTACGTATTTGCATTTAGTTATACTTGCATATTATGACTAAATACCTGTGTTCTGTTTTGTTATCTTGATTTCTGCCCTCGAACAGGAGGAAATTACCTAATTTTGTACAAAATTTCTCTTGCTGTACAAAAGAAAAATATGTATAATTTTCTATAAATATTAAATACCAAATTTCCATAGCTATTAAACATCAAATATTCTCAATTCCATCCCTTCATAATTACAATTAAATCTTATTTAGTCCTAAATTCTTTTTACAGAATATCTAATGACTTGTTAAATTACACGAAAAATGCAAGGAAAAAAAATAAAAATGTCACACTTATAAGATTACACTGATTTTTAAACTCCTGAAACTTGAAAGTGAATGAAAAAGGGAAATAAGTTCAAAATAATTTTCAAAATATGTTGTTTTGAAAGGAGGATTTCTTTTATTAAATTTCATTTTTTTTTAAACCAAAGTCCAATATTAATGACAAAAGTATAAGTAAGATTTATAATACATATATTAGTATAGTTTGTTTTTGAATGAACACAATATTTGAAAAACTCTACAAAAGTTATTTTGATTATAAAATTTTTAAATTTTATATATTTCAAATTTTCTTTCGTTTTAATATTACATTTATTTAAAAACAAGCTCTATTCACCAAAATGAACTGAATATATTGTGTAACTATAAGTACGTTTTTTTTTTCTGATCATGCGTTTAACATAGGAAAAATGCAAACAATAAAACAAAAGTACTAATGTGTTTACTGTTACAGAAATCATTAATAGAATAATATCAGTGTTTCAAAATCGATTACTTTGGCAGTGAACGAGTTTTCTATTAGCATTATAATTCCTAGACATTAATTGATGAACTATAACCTTTTTCAGCAAAATTTAAAAATATATAGAAAGGATTAAAATGATTAAAAAAATAAAACAAAATAAACAAAACTGAAAAACAAAGACCCAACTTAAGGAGACCCTGAGCAAAATCAACCTAAAATTTTAGTTCAGCAAAGATGAACCCAAAAATGGAAAATTATTTTTTTTGAAGATTGTTATTCTCCGGTTTATTCTGAACCATTTGCGAAAAACCGCGTGCACATGCGATTATTTTTCTCAAATTTACAAACGTTTGAATTTTGTACATAAGCAATTTTTCTGATTTTAATATACTTTAAATCTGATTTTCTCAAAACTGATTTTTCAATGTTTTTAGATTTTTGAAATATTCCATGCTTCTTAATTTTTGATAAAAATTCCAGAAAATTATAAGGAAGAATCCTCATATTGCTTACAACAAAAACTGTGTATGCAATTTGAAATTCGACTTCTTTTAGAAAATTAAATTTGACTTTTAAATTATTAAAAGGTAAAATGGTGATGGAAATCGATATGGAATTCAGAAAAACATCTAAAAAATAAAATATTCAAGCGATTTATAAAAAAAAAATAAATATACATCTTTGTTTGTAATATAGTTTTAAGTGATTAAAATGCAAAATCGAGAAAATATCTCACAAATTAAAACCATGGAGTATTTTAAAATTTTGTTTTAAAATTTTATTTAAACAAATAATAATAAAAAAAGTAATTTAACAAATTACAACGACCATTTGGAAAATAATTTTTTTTCAAAGACTAACATTTAAGACATAAAAAATCGCACGGAGTTGATCATACATTACGTACACCGTGAATTAAACATTAATAGTGTTATTACACGTAAAAATTGCAAGCGACAAAAATCGCCTGCGACTCGTACGCATTATCCACCTGAAACTTACGTATTATCCAAGCATTTCATTGGCAGTTCAGGAAAAGGCTTTTCCATCGTCAGATTTCCAAGAAATCTGACGACCTATTTTAAATGAAATTTCATTCTTATACTTCTAAACATCCCACAATATTACTTTTTACAGAGCCGTATAGAGAAAAAAAAATGTACTTTTAAATGCAATTTGTTTGAAAGCTGTATCTCAATTTGTTTCCGAGTTACTAATTTTTTTTGTAGTTTTTATTACTTTTTTGTCTTAGTGGCAACAGAAGTATTCATCTCTCTTGAAAGTAAAGGGAAATACAGATTACTGTATAGACCAATCAGAAAACGAGTAAAATGCGGATTCAACCAATAAAAACTTTCAGATATGCTTTTGATTTCCTACCCTGACGAGGACAATATCAGTTTTTCGAAATGGTTAATAATAATAAGATTGGAGATTTGATTTAAGATATCCTATGTGCTTATGGTGAAATGTGTATTTGCACAAAATTTCATATGGCTATGATGAATATTAAAAAAATAATGATAATCTATATAAAAAAAATAATTAGTCTACCGTCCCCTTAATTGAATATTTTAAACAAAACTCATTTTATATCTTAAACTGTTATTTTTTTTTTTAACATTTTATGGAATAAAATGTAACATCATTTTAAAATGTTGAAAAGGGTTTTTTTATATGAAAAAAAAAATAATAAAGTAATTTTACAGAAAATTGTTTTTAATACATATTCTGCATTTGTATTTAATTATGCAATTTTATTTTGATTAACTAATTACGTTCTGTTCTGTTTGATTGATTTGATTCATGAAATAGGAAGGACATTCAGTGATTCATATAGTTTTTATTTTTCTGTACAGAAATTATGAAATTTCTTGTACTTATATCATAATATTTATCAGATATTCTTAAATTTTCCCGGTTTCATAATAAAAATGAAATCTTAGTTAGTTTTGAAATATGTTTACGAGACTATGTTTACGAGAATATGTTACTTATGTCTGCAGATAAATTACAGAAAAAATACAAAAATAAAAATTAGCGAGAAATATAGCTTTTTAAAAAGAATATCCAAATATGAAAACTGCAAAAACAACAACAACAACAAAAAAAAACCACTTTCGTATTTGAAGGGTTTTTTTAATTACTGAACTCAAGAAAAATAAAGTTTAAAAAATGTTATCTTCAAAAGTTCATAAGTTCTTATAATGAATATTTTGGGTTTCTTTTTTCATTCAATGTCCATAATTAATGACTAAAGTAAAAGTAAGTTTTTAAAAGAATTTAAATGATTATTTTCTGCTTTTGAATAACCATAACTTTACAAAAATTTCTAACAAATTAAACTGCTTCTGATTTTTTTTCTCTTTTTTATATTTATTTTAAAAATATTTTGTTTATAAAATAAAATTTACTCTGCAGAATGAATTGAATTTAATGTGTATGAGATACTCCGTTGTTTCAGTTTACTTTTTTTTAAAGATGCATAATAAAAAAAGCAAATAATAAGTTACAATAAAAACATTATATTGAGAATTTTAGAGGAATCAGAAAATATTGAAATGAAGGGAACTGACTGCAGTTTAATCATGTATTGGGAATCCTGTATTCAATATAGACTATTACTTCTTTTAGCAATTATGTATTTATGTTTTACAGAAGTAAAAAATATTTATTAAATTACAAAAACAAAACAAAATATTTAATATTGTACGATAAAATTAATCTTGTAAAATACTTTTACCATGACCTCGAAGTTAAGGTCCTATATTTTTTGGTCTGCATTTCTTTTTAGCTGCGTTCATAATTATGTTAATACGTAGCACCTATAGCCGTCATCTGGTCCGTCCGTCTGTCTGTGTGCCCGTATAGAACAGCTCAAAAAATACCCAACCGAATGGTTTGAAGTTTAATATATTTAATCATTGCAGAACTTTGTCGTGCCATTTCAAATTTTATGAAAATGGAATCAAAGCTTTAAAAGATATTAATAAAAGTTTTCTTCATTTTATTAAATCCTATCATACGTAATTAATTCAACTATATACCATGATAGATAATGACTCTGTGTTGCCATGGTGATTATGTCCTGTTTAATATGGAGTCCTATTATTTCCGTATTACTGCATTTAATATATATAATCCTAATAAATTTTGTATTCATGAATTTTTGCATAAGAGTGTAACAGCTTTTGCACAATGATCTGAATATTCATAAAAGTAGTTATAGTAAAAAGGCACCTCATTTGCCGCATTTTACGTACAATTTTAGACTAGTTTAGAGATAAATTAACAGACATTAAATACTGAAAAGAAGTGTGATTATAAAAGGCTGATGTATCTTGAAAATACTGTCTGTGTTGGGAGGATTTCCTTTACCTTGGCATTTCCTTTACCTTAGCATTTCCTTTACCTTAGCATTCAGATCCAAGATCTGAATACTTGTATTAATTGCGGACTATGTAGTTATAGAACGAAAGCACCTCATCCGACATATGGGGCATTCTCACAATTTTTTGACTTTTGGGAGAAAAAAAAAAAATCTGTCAAAATTAAACTTGCTAAAATAACATTTTAATCTGATAGACGAATGCCTTAATGATTCAAATAAAGAAAAAATGGTCAGCAGCGGAAAATGTTTTATTTAACTGAGGTTTAAGCTAAACTTGCGAGTTTAATTTTCCTTAACATTTTACCCCTATAACTTTTTTATTTTTTTATAATTTTTTACTTAAAATGAATTTGCATAGTACCCACAGGACATTTAAATAAGAAATAATAACAATGTAGTACTTTTAATACAGAATTTTTGTATAACATTGTCTTAAAGGGGTGTTAAAGAAGGGACGGTAAGGTGAAAAAAAGGGGATGGTATTGGAAAAAAGGGACAAAATGGTAAAAAAAGGGACGGTAAGGATGGAACGGTAAGGTAAATTACCACCTATTTTTAGGAAAATCATGTTAAGACTAAGTGATAGCCACAATATTCATTGAATTTTAGAAACAGTTGTTAACATTGGATTAAATTAATTTTTTTTATTTATTTACATCGAAAAGTGCAGGAATAAACCTTGGGGACGGTGAGACTACCAATAAAGCCACGATGCTTGAAATTGATATTTAAATGCTAATTTAAATTCTACAGTAAATTTCCTGCTAAAGAATTTTACACATTATTTCTCTAGCATACTTCTGCATGAGAAAAAACTTGAAAAAATTTGTGTGGCTGCATCTGGAATTATTTTCTCTATTATTTTAGAAGAGGGATGGTAAGGAATATAATACCCTGGAACAGAGTTTAAAAAATAACAACAATCCTGAAAATATGTGCAGGTTAATTTTTAGCTACATATTTATAAATAAACAATAGATCCATTTTCAGAAAAAAATTACATCGAATTAATTTATCGAAAATTTTATACAGACAGCTCCAAACTTAAAAATCAGCATCAGGGACACGGGACGGTATAGGAGTTTTCCAGGTGTTTGCACCCCCAACATCGTCCAAAACTTATTTATCCCGTTAATATTGTTGTTCAATCATGCAATGGGATGTTCCCCAGTATATGAATTTAAAAAAAAGCACAAAAAATGTATTAAAATAAAAAATTTTATTTAGGGACATGAAAGTCAAAAGATTGTGAGAATGCCACATATATATAATGGAAAATTTGAAGCCCATTAAAATTGATCACAAGTATTTTATAACTTGAATTATTAAAAAGTGTCTTTTATTTATACTTTATACATCTATACACTCGATCGCTGAGTACTTGCAAAGTAAAGTTTGTGCATAACGGAAAAATGCGATTTTCATAAAAACTACCTGACTTGAATAATCGTTGTAGTTTTCCTGAAAGGTTTAGATAAACTCCTACTATCCCTAAATTTTCATAATTTTAATTTCAGTAGATTTGGAAATACAGGAGGGAGGGGGGACATAGTTTTGCAGTTCACTTTCGACGACTTCTCTTAATACCTGAAATTAATATAAATATATTTTTTAGTTTGGTGTTACAAGAACTTTCGAAGGATACCTAACACAATGTATATGTATGATGTATTATTAATTCTTCCTTCGCGATATTTCCTTTTTGCATGATAAATTACCGACATATTCACAAATTTTTTATTCTTTAATAATATCTATCATAAATCTTATTAAATTCTCCTTAAAATTATTAATATCTTAGACAATTTAATTAACTATTATTAGTAAGTTTTTATTTTATTCCTAAATTGTATCACGATTCCTGACAATCTCTATTATTTAATGTGAATTCGTATGTTTTTTTAAAAAAAGCTAATTTTATTTTTTTTTTTACTTATGTTATTCCGAGATTCTTTTGTGCGCTGGGGGTATTTTTTACTTCAACTAGGGGGCTCTGCCCCCTACGAGCTACGCTCGTCAACCCCCGTTCAGACACCCCAGATTCTAAACGCATGCTAATTTGATCGACTTTAAAAAGCTTGAATTATAATTTTTAAAAACAGTGGCGATGTCTCTGTAAACGGGTTTCCATTCGTTTTTCTTTGATTGGGGATTTTTAAGACCAAATCATCTGCTGTTAAGAGATACAATGGTTGTTTTCGTCTTTGATTAAAAAAATTAGTTAAAAATATGAAAATAAGCTAATGTAAAATGAATTAAATATACAGAGTCTTTGTCTACCGGTATTTTTTAACAATGATATAAGAAAGTTCCTTTAAGTAAGTCATTTTAAATGTAACGTTTTAAATCTGACATAATTTTCACCGAAGTTTTCTTTCATTTATTAATATTCACGTGAAAACACTTTTGTTGTTAGAAAGAAATTATTATTTGCCCTGTTTTAGAATTCCCAACAGTTGCAAAGATTATCTCAAACTATGAAATAAATGTCTCGCGCAAATATATTTTTAAGTTTAAACTGCTTTGCATTATTATTTGACCATTTTAAATATGTCGCAATTTCCTTCATTTACGATTTTTAATGCATAATAATGAATTTTTTAACATTTTCTTTCTCTTTCAAAATTCAAGTGTAACTATAGTTCTTATGACGTAATTTTCAATATTTTCCTGCTTTTAACATGTAATCATTTAATTCATTATTTCATTATATCATTTAATCATTTAATAGTTTTTTCTGTTTATAATAGCCACGTGCAAATACATTTTTAATTTAAAGGAAATATTACTCTTTTCACTGTTTTAAAAATTGGCAACAATTTAAAATAATACCTTCTTTTAAAATATGTAAAAAATATCTCGAAATGCTGAAAATTTGAATTTAAAATGGAAATAAATCCCCAAAAAATTAATCAAATTAAAAAATATAAATGCTGTCTGCGCACTGGGAACGTCTAATGTTTAAAATGATCTAAAAATGATTAAATTCCTATGTATAGTTTTTCTTCTATAAAACTTTTTTAATGGAACGATTTTGACCGACTAATTTTAAGAGATTAAAAATCTCTTAAAATAATTATTCGATTTGAAAACTGTCTGCATCATCGTATTTATCAAGCATGTCTCTATTATACTACCGATTTCCATATTTTTGTGTGCAACAGTTTTTTTTAATATTAACGAAGAAAGACTATGATTAAGCATTCAAATGGATGCCGATCTACCGGGAATATCTACTCAGATTTTCATTGGTCTAATTCCAAATCGTTACTTTTATATATATATATATATAGAAGGAAATGCATCCGTTCCAAATTGACAGGATTCTTTATGAAATCACTCCTATTAGACGTGACGTAGGCTTTACGCGTACCCTTTATCCTCGCATTGGCCAAAGCGCGCGCGACGTCATGATTTAGTGTTTCTACGACCTATGACAAAAAGCAGATGCATGTAACTTTTCCTAAAAAATTGTCCAATTCTTCAGCTGTTAACAGCTTCCTGACTGGTAGTTTTCTTGGCCCATAATTTTTATTCTAATTTTACTTCACGATCATACGATGAAGTTATTTATTACCTCTTATTATAGACCGGAACGTATCATGGAAATGAAGGTGAATCGTTTTTGATGTTGTTTTGATAATAAAAGCATAAATGCCTAATCTGACTAATTATTTCATAATGGAGAAACTTCCATATATTTCATCCCATTGCCTTTATCAATTTATTCCACGACTCGCAAACTCTAAACAACTCTACAAAAATTATTTCATAATGGAGACTCTTCCATAATTTTCATTTCACGACTCGCACCAATGTCTACAACTCTACAAAAATTATTTCATAATGGAGACTCTTCCATAATTTTCATTTCACGACTCGCACCAATGTCTACAACTCTACAGAAATTATTTCATAGTGGAGACTTTTCCATACTATTTATTCCACGACTCGCACCAATGTCTACAACTCTACAGAAATGATTTCATAATGGAGACTTTTCCAAAAGATTCATTCCACGACTCGCATCAGTGTCTACAATGCAGCATGTATATATGAATATATTCAAGAAATTAAATTTGTACTCCTGCCCCTTAATTTTTTTCAAAAAATATTTGTGAACTGCTAATAATCTATAAATAAGTCGGTCAACACCTAGTTTTTTCATAATTTTAGTTTCATTATATTCGGAAACAGGGGAAAAATGGTCTATTATTGCAGTACGTTTTCAATGATATCTCTTAAAACCTAAAATTAAAATAAACATTTTTTTGAGTTCGGTGCTACGAAATCTTTTAAACGATACCACGATTCTGAAGATTTTATTTCTAGTAATTGTGAACCTTCATAATATAAGAGAAATTTGTGGAATTACTAGACTATTACACTATCTTGCTATTCTACTACTTTACTCTTTATTATTTAAATATTCACTTTTAAGAATTATGGAAGATCAAGCATGTTTTTAACCATTTGGAAAAATGGTTATTGTTCTCTGTCAGGGTAGGAAATCAAAAATATATCTGAAGCGTTTTATTGGTTGAATCCGCATTTTATTCGTTTTCTGATTGGTCTATACAGTAATCTCTATTTCCCTTTAGTTTCAACAGAGATGGATACTTCTGTGGCTACTATGACAAAAAAGTAATAAAAACTACAAAAAAAACTTAGAAACAAATATAGATACAACTTTCAAACAAATTGCATTTAAAAGTACATTTCTTTCTCTATACGACGGCGTAAAAAGTAATATTGTGGGATGTTTAGAAGTTTAAGAATGAAATTTCATTTAAAATTGGTCGTCAGATTTATTGGAAATCTGAGGATGGAAAAGCCTTTTCCCGAACAGCCAATGAAATGCTTGGATAATACGTAAGTTTCAGGTGGATAATACGTATGTTTCAGGAAATCAGGAGTCACAGGCGATTTTTGTCGCTTGCAATTTTTACGTGTAATAACACTGTTAATGTTTAATTCATGGCGTACGTAGTATATGATCAACTCCGTGCGATTTTTTATGTCTTCAATTTTAGTCTTTGAAAAAATCATTTTCCAAACGGTCGTTGTAATTTATTAAATTGATTTTTTTATGTTTTTTCTATAATTTGTTTAGATTTATAGACAGGTATTAACTATCGAGCAACTTGTTAAAATTGCAGTGAAGTTATGGATCTTTAGAAATCCATGTATTTTCTTAAAATCCCATTGTATAATAAATAATAATTATTTTTATAGTCTAACATTCATCTTGACCATATAGTGTTAATCCTTCTTAACACCTGAAGATTTTGAAGATCTATCATTCATATGCCTCTTTCCACTGAAAACGGTATTGAAAGCTTTAGACAATGATACCTATGAAGATGCAGCTTCAGATCTTAGATTTACGATTAATAGTTCGCATACTCCTTATTTATTGAATTAGAGAATTAGAGTGCTTATTATAGGAAGCATTCCGAAGACATTTGAGAGATTTAATTTCTGATACAGGCTTGCGAATAACTGCGTAATTAATGGCATGGATAGTTTTTGTGAGTAGCAGAGATATTCGGAAATATTCTTGACTGTATTCAATATGTAATATTAAGATTTAAGAGGTTTTTCTTTAAAATAAACCCATTACTTTAAGTATACTGCTCAATGTAAAGTTTAAATATAGTAAATATATTTAATAATAGGGTCAATCCATTTCAAGTGGTCCAGAAATTCACCAATTCGTTGCTTGACCATTTTTAAAAAATCTGAAATTTTTTGTGCAACAAACGTAACATGATGGAAGTTCAAAATGACTATTGTTTTAATTTTATTAATTTTTGTTTGTGCATGGCGGCCATCTTTGTTTCATCGTCTGCAGCAATTTTCTCCCAAGAAGGGTTTGCGGAATTGTAAATAATTCATCGTTTATTTATCCAATTCAACTTCGGATTAAAGCAATTTGTATAGAATATATTGGGCTAAAAATTTGGTAATGGAGTAGTTTCCGAAACTAATTGCTTATTGGTAAAATGTAAGCATAAAGTTTCAGTTTTTTTTTTCAAAATCTGTCCGTTTACAAGAGGAATTCTTTCTAGCAAGGATTAATGTCAACATGACATAATTTTTTTATAAATGGGCCGAAAGTACTTGTTCTCACACGCCGAGTTCCAGATCTGGGACTTGCTTTCTCTTCGCAAAAAAAAAAAAAAAAATCACAAATTTTTCAAAAATGTCAAAAATCGCACTTTTCAGGCTTTGATATCTCTGGTGGGGCACGAAATAAAAATCTGAATTTTTTTTTATAAGAGTATTGTATGGTAGTGTTATGCACGAGAAATTTCAGAATGGAGATTTGACTACAAGCTGAGATATGGCAAGGGCAACATGTCAAACAGTACGTCTAAGCTATTGTTTTGTTGTAGTCACAGCTAAGTATTTATCTCAGAGTGTCATTTAAATTTATGTTTTTGATTATATTTAAATAATAGTAACAGAAAATAAAGCCCTTTGCAAAGCTTAGCAATTACTTACAAAAATAATTATTCCTAAGGCCATACATTTTGTATGGTTTCAGTAATTTTTGTTGTAAGTAATTTTAGTAACTAAAAGAAACCTCAGCATTTTTACATAAAGAAAAAAATATTTTTATACAAAACCTGAGACAAAAACATCATAGGGAAAAAGAAAAGCTGTTAATGTTGTCATACTTGTTGAAACATGATCAAACGTGTCAAAACACATTCTTGCTTGTTCGTTCAAAAATCACAATTTTGATCTTTCTTAAAATTTTATTTGTAGGAACCAAGTCTTGTCATCTCTTGATAACTGATTGATGATCTTGGCCCTGCTGGCTCATAGAAATATACTTTGAAATTACTATGTGCAAGTCTCAATTCATTAGTAATTCTTAGCTTACTTCTTATGCAAAAATGTGATTTTTCTGCAGTATAAATTTTGAAAAGGCTTTGGGTATCTTTACTTTCTGAAAATTACTTGAGGCTGATGATTGGTAACATCGCATAATGTTTCATTTACAGGAACATACTTATGGTAGGAACAAGTTTCAGGAACTGGCAAGCAGCATTTCAAACCATCAAGCAGGAATGTGTTTTGACAGGTTTGATCATGTCTCAACAAGTATGCCAACATTAACAGTTTTTCTCTTTCCCTATTCTGTTTTTGTCTCAGGTCTTGTACATATATGTGAGTGTAAAAGTGCTGAGGTTTCTATTAGTTACTAAAATTACAACAAAATTTGCTGAAACGATATAAAATTTAGGCCTTACGCATAATTATTTTTTAAATTAATTGCAAAAGGCTTTATTTTCTGTTACTATTATTTAAAGATAATCTAAAAAATAAATTTAAATGATACTCTGAGATAAATACTTAGCTATGACTAGAACAAAACAAAAGTTTGAGAGTATTGATTTGACATGTTGCCCTTGCCATATCTCATCTTGTAGTCAAATCTCCATCCTGAAAATTCTTGTGCATAACACTACCATACAATTACTCTTATAAAAAAAAATCAGATTTTTATCTTGTGCCCCACCAGAGATATCAAAGCCTGAAAAGTGCGATTTTTGTCATTTTTGAAAAAATTGGGATTTTTTTTTTTTTAGCGAAGAGAAAGCAAGTCCCTGATCTGGAACTCGGCGTGTGAGTACAAGTACTTTCGGCCTATTTGTAAAATAATTATGTCACGTTGACAGTTTTCCTTGCTAGAAAAATTTCCTCTTGTAAACTGACAAATTTTGGAAAAAACTGAAACTTTATGCTTAAATTTTACCAATAAGCAGTTAGTTTCGGAAACTACTCCATTACCAAATTTTTAGCCCAATGTATTTTGTACAAATTGCTATAATCCGCACTTGAATTGGATAAATAAACGATGAATTATTTACAATTCCGTAAACCCTTCTTGTGAGAAAATTGCTGCAGACGATGAAACAAAGATAGCCGCCATGCACAAACAAAAATTAATAAAATTAAAATAACAGTCATTTTGAACTTCCATCATGTTCGGGTTGGTGTACAAAAAATTTCAGTTTTTTTTTAAAAATGGTCGAGCAACCAGTGCTGGACCACTTGAAATGGATTGATCCAATGATGTATTTATTTTGGAACATTATCTGAAATGACAGCGTAGCTAAACAAAAGTCAAACATGTGTTTGTAACAAAACGTTTCTTCTTAACGTAAATATTTACACCAAAGTATTTCATTGGTATATTTTTGTTATCATTGGGGAGTAGGAAAATGCAGGAAGATGTACGCAGGGGGTTTTACTTTTAAATTTATATATTTTTCTATACCTACTGACCCTATTCATTATAAGTGCTCAGTTTCTAATTGAATAAAGTATGCATAAAAAATTGCTTACGAAGAGATTATTTTACTTGTTTAAATATTATAATGATTGTACTAAATCTGTAATTTAGAAGCCTACAAAAAAAAATTATATTTTCAAGAGGTTCGAAAATGAAACTACGATGACTGTAAGTAATCCATTTAGCGTCCTTTTCAACTTGTATTTCACTTTATTTATCTATTTTAACTCATCTTTATACATAGTTTACAGTGTTATTATCCAACAAATTTGTTTTGACTGACAAAATGTTCGCTTTAATTATGGTGTAATCGAACATTTTATTGAATAACAATATTATTATGTATTTTACTTTATTTTATTTGTTATTTGGAAATGACAATAATGTTGTAACTGACAGGCAAACGAAATAATTCGTTCGAAATCATTTGTTATTGATAAATGTTATTATTTTGTTTTAAGAGAAATTTAGTCTGAAAAGTAAAAATTTGTTTGGCTCAACAAAATTTGCTTTTTAAATATTGTATAGAACGAATTTTTTATTGGACAAGAATAATGTGTATTTTATTTTACTTGTTATCTGGGTCTGATAACAATGCTGTAACTGATAGACAAACCAAATCATTAGTTCCCAATCAATTTGTTATTATTACAGTTTATGTATAAACTGATCATTATTATTATATTAACGAGTTTGAACCCGTCGAAATTCGACGAATTAAAATGTTAGAAAGGAACTGTCAGATCGAATTTATAATAAACCTACAAAAATAATTACAATAAAAAATTCGTCTTACATTAATTGTCTAACTCTTAAAACAAATAATATTTTTAACCTAAAATTACCAAAATTTTATTCCCACAAACTTCAACTTGCTTAAATTATTGAAAAATTAAACTGTATTAGAATACGTAATCAAGATAAGTAATTATGATGAAGTTATCGATTGAGGCTCATATGTTTGTTTTTTAGGAGGAAAAATGAGTAAAAAGTATTTCGCTTTGTTACATCATAAAATTTCCTCCCATAAAATCTAAACTGCACGTTATTTTCACATTCTCATAAACTACTCAAGTTCACAAATTGAAAGTATTTTAACCCGCAATAGATTATTAATGAATGTATTTCCAAACTTAAAGTCACGTTTGTCCTATACAACTTTTCCTGGGAACATTCGCACAAACTTTAAGTTCTAATCTCAGTACCCGCGAAAAAGAATTTCAGAAATTTGCCTTTAGTTGTCATAATATTGGCCATTTAGTATTGGTCAAATATTTAGTTTTATCAAAAAAAAAAAAAAAAAAAAAATGATCGTTTTGTTTTAAATATGACATCATTTTTACTCACTGAATCATTTTGCCTAGTGTCTCAAACTCGGTATCAGCATAATGTAAAAATAATGAAATGTAACTGATTTATGAAGAAGAATGCGTGTTTTATTTAATGTCTGACGTCATTTTCTGTTCAAAAATTATAAAAAAGTTACTTTTATTTGTAATGTAAAAATGGCATCAATAAGGATATAATCAATAAAAATAATAAACCATGACTATTTTCCCTTTTCTTTCAATATGAATGTAGTACTTCAGTTGCCACGCATACAAAATTTGTATTAAAAACTACAAAAAAATTAATATCTCAAAAGTAAATTGCGATACAGCTTTCAAACAAATTGCATTTAAAAGCACATTTTTTTCCTTGTACGAAGTTTTAAAAATTGAAAATGTGCGATGTTTAGAAGTTTAAAAATTTGCAGTTGCGATAATTGCAAAACCGAAATTTCATTTCAAATTTCAAAGTGTTGCCATTCACAGAATGACGTATGCGTTACGCACAGATATGTTTGTCCTTTATAATATAGATAATATTATTAACTTGTTTAATGAAAATTTCAATGTGAGAAGTGAAATTTGTTTAGGCTCAACAAATTTGCTTTTTTAATATTTTCTAATATGAATTGTTATTGGTAAACAACATTGTGCACTTTATTTTATTTCTTATTTGTAATTGACAACACTAGTGTAACAGACAAAACCAATTTGTTAGTTTAATATTAATGCTTATTATGACAGTTTAAACTGATTTTTATTTGTTTATTACGTGGATTTCAGTCCAAGAAATTAAAACCCAGTTTGAAAAATGATATAAATGGAATAATTATTATTTAAAATTTTTATCATTAATCTGTTAAAAGTTTAATGTAAATGTACTGAAGAATGCAAAGCATTTTTCTCTTTTTTGTAAATAACAATATACAAGAATTTAAATATTTAACTTTTCATTTTTTTCAAACACTACTTCGTGAAGAATCATTTTATTCACAAACTATTTGCGCTTTTAGTCATGTACTGATATATACTTAGAGAAACCAAATGCAGTCTGTTAATATATATTTTCATTAGACAAAGTGTATTTTTTAATACATGAAATTCTAAAAAAGGATCGTTGTTTATTTAAAACGTATCAAATAAACGAAAAAAGGCAATTAAATTTCTCATGCAACAACATTTAAATGCAAGCTGTTATTTAAAAATGATGCATTCTAAAGCAATAAACTAGCCATTTAAAAGTAGTTTGAAATACTATTTTCTTAACATTGCCTTTTTTAATTTTTTTAAATCACAATACTTTATTAAAGTAAAGAAAATTAACTCCGAATGAAAAATAAGTCCTATGCAAAAGACGCAATCGCTGCTGTTTTGTGAAGATAAGAGTAGTGTAATTTTCTTGTGCAGTAAAGTAAACACTAATCATGTTATTTTTTTCTATTTTTTTCTCTCTCTCCTTCTTTCACATTCTCTTTATTTTTTCCATTAATAGTAACGCTACGGCGCTCAGAGAGAAAACATAAAACAAAATAAATTTCTTCTTTAAAGTTTTTTTTTAAATAATTTTTTTTGTAAGTGAAAAAAGCATAAGTAAAAAATGACGATCATATTTTAATGCCTTAAATTAATTTCTTACCTTACAAAAATACTTTGAAGTTTACAAGCTTTTATTTTGTCATATATTACAGAGAAATGGTTATGAATATTTTTTAATTGCCGAAACGTCAGTGAAGGCTTACTGTGGAGACACGAAAAGTTTTGATTTCCGTTTGTCTGTCTGTCTGTCTATCTGTCTCTCTGTTCCGCGATAACTGCCGCAAAAAGCACCCGATCAGCTTGAAATTCGTTGGGCATATTCGTGAGATACCCGGACGTAGATGTATAGTTTTTGGTTAAATTTGGTTCATTCGTTCGGAAAATATGGAAGATTTTATTTTTCTTTATAATGCTTTTCTACGGCAAGTCAGACGATCTTCAAATTTCCATTTGTTGAAAGAAAATGGCACGTTTGATTAAATGTCAAATTATGGATACTAAAATTCCAAATAAGGGTTTTAAATTATTCCTATTATATTGAAGTTTTATCAATATATCTATCAGATTTTTTTATTTACGTGTATAATGTTTTGAGGACATTTATACATGTATTCCAATAATATAAAGAATTTTTAAATTAATTTTCTTGTTTTACATGATACATACATGATACTTGTTTTACATGATTCTTTTTTTTTTTTCCTTTTCTTCGTTGCCTAGCGACTGTTATTCGTAGCCTATCATTGCGTCAAATATGAATGAAGTTAGTAAATTACGTTAATTTTGTTGCAGGTACTATTAAAAGGCTATCACAAAAAATATTTTATCGCGCCAAATCGATGCAATTTATGCAATTAACAGTGGGCACGATAATGAATTATTTTCCAGTAGATTTACAGATCACCAGATATGCATATTTTGGGGCGCTTTTAATATGTTATTGCTATCGCATGGATTAGGATTTTAAAACTAATGTTTAACCATGCTATAAGTGAAAAAAAAAGTACAAATAAAGGCATGTAAATCCTTTTTAACACTTTCCAACATGGGAATGACATTTATGACTTCAGTTTTTCTATCTGTCGCCTACCGTGTTTCTCTACGTGCTCTAACTCGCGTAAATATAGTCGGGATTACATGTAATTGATATACGTTATTGAGGTTTGCCAAAGTATGTTTGGTATTAAAAATGAAGAGTGTAGCATTCATAGCTTAATTACAGGGGCACTCAAAACTATTCCGTTACATTATAGTCTTTGGGGAAAATCGTCTGCGGTGTATTTTAATAATGTTACACAATTTAAACGTAATGAAATTTATATACTTTATTAAGGTGCACTAGAACCTGGTTACTATAAAATATGTTATGTGTAGCACTTACAGCATGCGTACAGGGAACTCAAAAGTATTCATAATATTACAATCTTTGAAGAAAATCCTTTTGTGGCGTTTTTTAATGATGTTACTCTGTTACAAAATAATAAAATTGATATGTATTTTTTAAACATTTTTGTAGTATATGGGGTGCAAATCATGTTTTTTTTCAGGGTCACACAAAAGTGGTCGATTAAAATGTGGTCTACGGGGGAAAAAAAACTCTTCACAGCTTATTTTAACACATTAGAGACGGGAAACGAGAATTCTCGTTTTTATTCAGAATACATCATTGGCTAAGGGAGTGACTTCTACCTTACAGAAAAGACATTTATATTGTGTTGTCCATATTTTTTATAGATTGTAAGACATTATATATTACATCCGTACATTGAAAGATATTTACTGCTGCATAAACATGAAAAACATATCTCAGAAACCAATTTCCGAGACACTTTCAAAAGAGGGGGGAGCTTCTACTGTTTCTAAACCCAGATTTAATTAAATTGCTTGTCGTCAGTGTGTTAATTGTGTTGCACTAATTCAAACATTATGAAATTAAATTACATTACAGTGGTTGACTACAAGAAGCTTGAATATGATTTGTATCGTATTTATCGTTCATTTATAGGGTCACATAAACAATTTCGGATACAGTTCTGGTCTATTAGGGATGATTGCTGAAGAGCATTTTCGATTATGGTGTGCGTTTTAACGTTAAGTAAATTTGTGCTTAATAAGTAGTGCTTAAATATTGTATAGACCATGTACAGGGATACACAAATGAATTCGTAAGTATAAATGAAAATGAGCGCGAATTGCTTCAGTGTTTTTTTTTTTTTTTTTTTTTTTTTTTTTTTTGAGTTATGTATTTCCCAGCCCAATTACATTTAGTATACTAACAAATGCTTGCAGAATTTAAATAGAACCATTTACAGGACTCCGCAGAAACTGGATATATGGTGCACACTATGCATACTAATCCCCGGAAATGTGATATGAGCAGTTTTAAGAGGGTTTTTTGTCTGCATTAAATTTAAATGTTATAGACGACGCGTAAAAATCTTCACGTAATATACAGGGCTGTAGAAAAGAATTCATGTACGTTTCCGTCTATTGGTAGAATTTACTAAAGGACATTAACACAATTAATTGATAATTACAAATGTAAATTAAATTACACTACGAAGGGGTTCAGGGGGGCAGAGCCCCCTGAAGAAATCTACTTTATTATCTAAATATTACCAGAATAAGTAGCTCATGAGATTTTCAGAATACCATTACATAACAAGGGGTTTAATTTAACGCTTCTAATGTCAGTAACCTTCGAAATATTTTTTCGTTTTATAAATGTTTATGTAATTTCAAAACTTTAAATTTCGTTTTTTGTAGAAAGATTAATATTACTCAAAGGGTGCTAAACACAATGAATTGTAGAGCTGACGTTGAGGCTCCTGATCTGCAGATTTACTAGTAATATTGAATAAGCCAAATGTGAAAAAAGCATGCGCAAGCATTTCTTAGTATTTTTTATATCTGTTCTTTCTTAAATATATCTGGTTAACAGAAAAATGAATAAAAAAAAAGTACAAAATCTGAAAGGAAAGTTACTTCAAATGGTTTGTGGATTGAACCAAAAGAAGAAAGGAAAATATATATAGTGTATGAAGTATTAAACACTTTCCAGTACCACGATAATACAATTTGCGTTTCGCATCTGACATACTACGTAGATGAATTGTTCTATGTGACTCTAAGTAAAACATATTAATGCTGGGCATGGGCACCCTTTATGAGATGTTAAAATCTCGAGTACATCAAAAATAATGATGTCATTAACTCGTGGCTCAATCCATAAGTGTTTTAAATAAAGCTTTGTGCTTTAAGTAGAAAATTTGGTATTTATATATTGCATGAATGGCATTTTTTATTGGAAAAGAATAATGTGTATTTTATTTGTATTTTAGAACTAAAAACTGTGGTGTAACTGACAGACAAACCAAATTATTAGTTCCAAATCAACTGTTATTATTACAGTATAAACTTTTGTTTAGTGATAATTTCAATCTAAGAAGTGAATTTTTTTTGGCTTAACAAAATTTACTCTTCAAATATTGTCTATGAATTTTTATTGGTGAACAATATTGAGTATTTTATTTTATTTTATTTTATTTTATGTATTTTATTTCTTATTTGGAACTGTCAACAATGCTAAAAATAACAGACAAAATTTAAAGTCATTAGTTTAAAACCAATTCTTATTACTAAAGATTAAACTGATTATTACTTCACTAGTTTATAACCCCATCAGAAATGACGGAATGGTGATCTGCGTTATTGAAGGTTTCTATTGCAGAAAAGTAAATTTTAAAAATGACATCTGTGGTAGGGGGGGGGGGGGGGCTCATTTTTAATGCAAACAAAATTTAAAAACACAAGCGTAATAAACTTAAAATGTTACGCTATTAGTAATTAGTAAAACTATATTAAAATTTTATCAAATAAATCATCATAATAATATTCATTTTATTTATATTGATTGAAATTTTAAAATTATATAAAATATCTTTTAAAAATTGATCTCGAATTACATCATTAAGTTCTGCAATTTTTGTTATAAGAAACTCAAATTTTAGTCAAAAGTTCTTTGGTTTATGTTATTGCCGTAAGATGGCGCCAAAACAATGTTTGAAAATAGACGGAATTTTCTGTAAAGCCCAGGCCGAGGGCGCTAGTGTAGCGAATACAACTTGTACTCCCAGGCAATTGACTCCATTTTTCACAAAATCATGAGTTGGTATGAAAAAGTGAAAAACGCACTTCAAAATATTTAAAGGGTTTAATATGCTTTTACAAATATTTTAATAGCAGAATCAGATGTTAACCTGTATTTTATTTATTTATTTATTTATTTATTTATTTATTTTGTGAAATGCTGTAAGAGTAGTTGATTTCCTTCTAGATTTGGAGTTTGTAGTTCTAAATGGCAACTGTCTTCATTTGTTTATATCTAGTTATCCGTTGCTTATAATAGTTGATTATCCATTATTTTTAATTTAGAATTTAAAACATTATAATTCGATAGTTTTTGAAGGTTTTAGAGAAAATAAATAAGAATACATATGATACAAAGCAGATTACATGTTCATAAGTTGAACAGTCGGAAAACATACAGCACCTTGAAAACTTATGCCTAACATGGCCGCGATGAGTTGCTTTTGTCGAGGATGAGTCAGAGCTGGAATCGTCACCTTAGCGTATTACATAAATAGATTATAACGAGACTTATTTTAGTCTAAGAAATGAAAATTCTATTTGAAAAATTATGAAAATAGAATGATTATTATTTTAAGTTTTTATCATTAAACTTTTAAAAGTTTAATGTAAATGTATTGAAAGAAATCTCAACATTGTTCTTTTATTTTTCAATAACAATACACAATTTTTAAATATTTAACTTTTAATTCTTTTAAAAACGACTTCACGAAGTACAATTTTATTCACAAAATATTTACGCTTTTATTCATGTACTGATATTTACACAGGGAAAATCCATACAGTCTGTTAATAAATATTTTCATTAGAGATGCTGTTTTTTTTTTTTTTTTTTTTTTCAAAACATGAAACTCTAAAAAAGAGACATTTTTTAAACAAACAGTAACAAATAAACGAAAAATGCAACTAAATTTCTCATACAAAAATATTTTAATGCAACTCTTTATATAAAAATGATGCATTCTGAAGAAATGAAACAGCCATTTAAAAGTAGTTTGACATGATCCCTTTTAATTGTATTTTTTAAATCATAATACTTTACTAAAGGAAAGAAAATGATCTTCGAATGAAAAATGAAAAGTCCTATGCAAAATCCGCAATCACGGCTGTTTTGTGAAGATAAGAGCAATGTAATTTTCTTGTGCAGTAAAGTAAATACTAATAATGTTTTTCTTCTCTCTCTCTCTTTTATTTTTTACCTTCTTTTTATTTTTTCCATTAATAGTAAGGCTACAGCACTTAGAGAGAAAACATAAAAGAAAATAAATTTCTTCTTTAAATTTTCTTTTCAAGTTAATTTTTCGTAGGGAGAAATAAACGCAGGTAAAAAAAAAAAAAAAAAAAAAAAAAAAAAAGACTATCATATTTTAATGCATTAAATTAATTTTTTATCTTACAAAAAAAAAAGTTTAAAGTTTAAAGTCTCTGCAGGTTTTATTTCGCTATATATTACAGAGAAACTTTTATTAGTACTTTTTTTTTAATAAGTCAAAGGCACAACACTATACTCAAGTGTTTCACAGTAATTTTATATGTATTTTCTCCCTTAAATTGATCTGTTTATCTGAAAAAGAAAAAAAAAGACAAAGAAAGATCTGAAAGTAAAGTTTTTCAAATGTCTCGGGGACTGAACTAAAAGAAGAAAGAAAAATATGTATCGTTTGTAAATTATTAAACACTTTGTAGTACCACGATAACACAATTTGCATTTCGCATTTTACGTACTAACATAGACCTATTATTTTTTGCGACTATGTGTAAGAACTGTGTGATATGATGTCTCATTAAATCGTCCCTCAAACTATACTAAAACTAAACTAAACTCTGTTGCTATACAATCCAAGAAGGATCTGGGCCGACAGTGCCCATCTCTGTATTCTTGACCCTGGGCCCCGAGGTGCTATGCAGCATGCGTCCCGGCCAGGTGGTCAACCTAACGCAAGACCCTCGGTGTTTAGTTCCCAAGCAAGCTTGGTACTCATCCCTCAAACTATAACTGTTGTAAACAAAGTCTTGTGTCGTTTCTCTGATAAGCCGAATTAACTCCAATAAGTTTTTAACTGAAATAATTCATACAATTCCATCTGAACCATTTCTTTTATTCCGCAACTGTGATTTTTGTAACTTACATTTCTTTGGTGATTTATTATAAGTGTTGTAATTCACCTAATTACAGATGTACTAAGTTCTGGAGGTAATGTTGAATCATTATTGCTGAAATAAATTCATGTTCCATATTTTACAAGGATTAGAGTATTTTTTTCGAAATGATATCAAATAAAACAAGAATCCTCCGTCTCTCTTTCTATCTCTTCTTTTAGAGAGCGGGCGTTTTAAATCGTTTTCTCCCATTTAAATAATATCTTATAAATTGATAGTGCATTCAGTATATAAGTAGAAAATTTTCTATTTAAGTTTTGTATAATAGAAAATTTTTATTGGACAAAACTAACGTGTATTTTATTTGTTATTTGGAACTCATAACAATGGTGTAACCGACAGAGAAACCAAATTATTAATTCCCAATGAACTTTTCATTGTTAGAGTATAAACTGATTAATATTATTATTTTGTTTAATGTGAATCGCAACGCGAGAAGTGAATTTTTTTTTGGCTTAACAAAATGTCCTCTTTAAATTTCGTCTAATTGGAATATTTATTTGTCAACAATATTATGTATTTTATTTTATTTTATGTATTTTATTTCTTATTTAGAACTTTTAACAATGGTGTAACTGACAGACAAAACCAATTCATTAGTTTAAAATCAGTTGTTATTGTTAGTGTTTAAAAAGAATTAGTATATTTTTATTACGAGAATTTCAGTCTAAGAAAGGAAATTTCAATTTAAAAAATGATTATAAGTGAAACGATTACTATTTTGAGTTTTTATCATTAATCTGTTAAAAGTTGGATGTAAATGTATTGAAGAATTCTCAACACCCTTTTATTTTTTGTAAATAACAATATATAAGAATTTAAATATTTAACTTTTATCTTTTTTTCAAACATGACTTCTTGAAGAAACCTTTTATGCAGAAAATATTTTAGCTTTTATTCCTGTACGTTATTTGCACAGAAAAAAATCCATACAGTCTGCCAATAAATATTTTCATTAGACATACAGCTTTTTCTAAACATGAAACGCTAAAAAAAAGAGACGTCGTTTAAATGAAAAGTATCAAATAAACAAAAAAAGACAGCCAAATGTCTTACACAAAAACATTTAAATGCAAACTTTTATTTTTAAATGATGCATTATGGAGTAATAAAACAGCATTTAAAAATAGTTTAAATGCTATTTTCTCAACATTGTCCTTTTTTATTGTATTTTTTAATCGCAATACTTTACTAAAGTAAAGAAAATGAACTATGAATGAAAAATAAGCAGCTCTATGCAAAAGACGCAATCACTGCTGTTTTGTGAAGATAAGAGCAGTGTAATTTTCTTGTGCAGTAAAGTAAACACTAATAATGTTTTCTTCTCTCTCTTCCTTTTTTTTTTACATTTTTTTTTATTTATTCCCTAATAGTAACGCTACGGCGCTCAGAGAGAAAATATATAAGAAAATAATTTTCTCCTTTAAGTTTTTTTTTAATTATTTTCTTCGCATGTAAACACAGGTAAAAAAAAAATTACGATCATATTTTAATGCATTTAATTAATTTCTTATCTTACAAAGAAAAAAACTTAAAAATTTAAAGTCTGCAAGTTTTTATTTTTTCATGTATTACAGAGAAACGTTTATTAGTGTTCTTTATCACTATTGAATAAATCAAAGTAAAAAAGTATATTCAAGCGTTTCTTAGCACTTTTTATATCTTTTTTTCTCTTAAATCTATCTGGTTACCTAAAAAATAAGAAAAACATAGAAAAATCTGAAATTATAGTTATTTCAAATGTTTTGTGATTTAATTAAAAGAAGAAAAAAAACATACGTCGTGTATAATTTATTAAACACTTTCCAATACCACGAAAATACAATTTGCTTTTCGCATCTGACATACTATGTAAATGAATTGTTTTATGTGATTCTCTGTAACAACTAATAATGCTGCACAGCCTAATTGAGATGTTAATATATCGTGTAGATTAAAAAGTAAGATGTCATTAAATCGTGCCTCAAACCGTAATTGTTGTAAACAAAGCCTTTGGCCTTTTTTCTGATCAGTCGAATTGATTACAATAAGTTTGAAAATGAAACACTACATACGATTGTTCTGCACTATTCGTTTTATTCCACACCTGAATACATTGTGATTTTTGTTACTTACCTTTCCTAGGTATTTCATAATAACCGATACACCTTAGTGCTGATGTTCTATGTTCTGGATCTAATTTTTTAATTATTGCCAAAATAAATCCATGTTCAGTATTTTTCAAGAATTAGGGCATTTGTTAGAGAATGACAGCAAATTAAAAAAATTCTCTGTCTCTCTCTCCTTTTTTATTTGGAGAGGGGGCGCTTTTAGATCGTAATTTTTAGGCAGCTTTTCTTTTTTTTAACCCTAGAACTACCGAAAATTTTACTCAAGTTTTATAAAAATATTACACATCAGAATTCTTATTTAAAACTATTGAACTTATTTACTTAACTCATTATTGTCTGGTTTAGATATTTAGTTTATTTTAAAGAAATTTCTGGTTAGAATAAATATTTCGAATGTACCCATCGGGCCCATTGGACCCGTCTGGTAGACGGAGGGTTAAATAATACCTTATAAATTGGCACTGTCTTCAATACTTAAGTAAAAATAATAATCAAAATGAACTAGTTTTAAATTCTTGCACATATCCAGTACGATATAATGAAATTTACTAGAAAGCTTTAGTGCTGAATAACATATGTTTGTTACAAAAACATATGTTTAAATTTAGTAAATCAGCTGTAAATTTTTGAGATTATTCCAGAACAATATTTATCAATTTCTAAAACATTTAATGTGTTAAGATATATTTCGTGAATGCGAATGCTTAGATCAGCAGACATAAATAATATTCACTAAAAATAATGTATATCACATTAAAGTTTTATACATATGCACTGTAAACAGAAACGTCTGAAATTCAGACATTTAAGTGTCTGAAAAGCAGTGTTCAATTTTCAGACGTTTTAAAATGTCTTAAAATTTTCAGACACTTCTTGCGTCTGAATTTCAGACACTTAAGTGTCTGAAACAAGAGTGTTCGATTTTAAGACGTTTTAAAATGTCTTAAATTTTTCAGACACTTCTTACGTCTGAATTTCAGACATTTCAAATGTCTTAATTGCGACCATTTTTTCCCCCCCTTGCTAATATGAAGCCATCTTTGACCACTTTTCTTTGAGAGCCATATACTCAGCCATGTTTGACCACATTGAATATTTTTTTTTCAAATGGGAATAATTTGTTACCATACAGCAGAGCTGATAATCATAAAGCAGAGCGTGGGAAAACTGGGATTTTTCTCTGCCCCCTGATTTTAGGGTACCCCAAATTGGGTATGAATTTTTCATAAAGCTGATATTTTAAATCAGTTTTGACCTTATGATGATTGTAACCAGTATTTTTAGTTTTAGAATAGGATAATATATGTTTATATATATTCACCAAAATATGTATTTATGTGATATATATATATATATATATGTCCTACGGCATCAAAAACATTTATTACTTTTAGTGAGAATTTCAAATTAATTCTAGTCTAAAGACCTAGTATTCATTTGACCTCTCCCTCCACAATTCATATACTCTCAGAAAAAAATAATTTATGCCTCTTCGATGCTGTCAAATACATATTTGGATAAATATATCCTTTTCCTTAACTTATCATGTTCTAAAAGTACAAAATGTTTATTAAAATAAGTATAAGATCAAAACAATTTTAAAATATCAGCTTTATGGAAAATTCACATCAAATTTAGGGACTCGTAAAGCTAAAGACCCATAGAAACAGCCCAGTTTGCACATGCTGCAATCAGCTCTGCTTTATGATAACAAATTATTCCCATTTATAAAAAATGATTCACTCCTTCAGAAAGGATCCCATCCCTGCTTTGTTGTGCAATTTTTTCCATTTAAATAAAATATTTCCAGTGAATTGGATTCAGCATATTTTGCATTTTTATTTCTGTGTTAAATAAAATATAACACTAGATCCCCCAAAATTTGCAGTATATGAGATCCCAACATTAAAAAAAAAATTGAGTATGAAACTCTTACTGTTTTTTTATCTCCCTTCGTTTTTATTGCTAAGAAATGCTGAAATATTTGACAACCGCACATCGGCGGCTAAGACGAACAGTATACAGGATTCTGGATGGACAGCATGTCTATTTGTCACTTTTTAAACGATAAAGAATGTAGTAAATATCACTGGAAACAGAAATCCTTCATTATGAATATCCTTCATTTCTGCACTCCCACACGGTGTTTGTGATCACACATGGAGTGGCAGTCGCAAAAGCCATTTCTTATCCACATGATTGGTATCATTAGTTCTTTAAAAATAATTATCTGCGGCTCTCATCACAGATGGCTTCACTGCTTAATCCTTAAAACAGTTATCAGCATAACATAATTAGTTTCTTGAAACAGTTTGCAACCCCCCCTCTCCCAGAAAAAAAAATGCCCAAGCTTCTTGTTTCCAATGCTTAATTGAAAATCCAATTTAATTTAAAATTTTATATTTGAAATGATATAGAAATCTCATTCAACGTGTGAAATATACATTAAATTATAGCAGAGAACTCCAATGCAAAGCAAATTAATAAAATAAAATGAAACAATACATAACAGAATAGCCGCTCATTAAATGTAAACAAACACTTCAATTTCAGCAAAAATCTCAGAATCACAAAATGTATCATTTCATTTAAATGCTCTAAAATGTATACAGTCAACTCTTATTAATCTACAACACATATTCGAATGCAAACAATGAAATTTATATTTGAGGTTTCAGAGTTAACCAGTCGTAGAGTTTTTTCGTTTTTCATTCTTTATAGAAAGTTAGTTTTTTTTATTTATCAACCTTTTTGCTTTAATTCAATCGAATTTTCAGTTTAATAGTTGTTTCTCTGTGAAACATTAAATTAAATACTGATAATTATATATATATTTAATGAAACAATTATTTCTGAACTGGAAAAAATATTTTTACAAAACTTGTAAGATAAAATTTCAAATTATAAATCTAAAATATTAAAAAAAAACCCAGCAATTAAATCAGTGTTTCAGAAAATGAAAAATATTAATTCATGAATGTCCATTTGGATTTGTATACTATTTACATATGTAGGCTTTTTTTATTGCTATGCATAATTTAATTATACTTACTTACATCACTTAATTTTATGAAATTGATCACCTTTTCCAATATTGAAGAGATATTTTATTGCAAATCATGTATTAAATTATTATATTTCCATTTTAATGCTCATTTCATTTTGCTTTCATGGAAAACTGTTATAGAAAAACACTTCTGCTTAATTTGTTATGAAGAACCGTAAAAAAACCATCAAAATTAATATTGATATACAATAAATATCTTATATCATTCAGTTTTCTTAGTAAAAAGTATTAGTTTCTTTCCTTGAAGTGTGCTTGGAATTAGTTTTACATTTAAATAGAATAGTTAAATAACAATAATAAAAAATAAAATAAAATAAAAGCTCTTTTCTTTCTCGAAATATTTTACGTTTTCGTTCAAATATTAACATCTATAAAAATCAGTTGGTGTTATGAGGACTCTTTATTAAAGAAAAAAGAAAGAATAGAAAACAGTAAAATAAAAAATTGAAAAATGTCAAAATATATTAAATTTTCTTCAGCAACCTATATTTTACATGTTGTATAAGCATACTTAAACAGACAAGATTAGAAAAAAGAAAGAGTAAGGAAGGAAAAAAGTTACAGAACGAGTTAAATCTCACATTTTATTCCAAAAAGGAAAATTCCTTAAAAAAAATATTTGGCTGCCATGAGTCATTTGTCTAACCTATACACATCTCCACCCTTCACACACACGTTTGTTTTCTCGTTCCATACTATATTAATGTTCTACTTATGATGTTACTCAATATTATTTATTTACTCTTTAAAGATCATATTCATTGAAGTACATCGATTTTGGTTCTTGCTGTATTTTCAAAATGGCTTTGTGACTTCAAATTTAAATATGTTATTGATACGGAACACATAAAATACATCTAAATGAAGTTTTTGTATTCTAAACAAGTTTTCACAAGTTTTTCATTATTAAAAAGAAAAAAATGTCATGCAGTTTAATGTTAATTTCGAATTTTTTAAAAGAATGGTTTAATTTCCATAGGAAAAAAAAATATATATATTTATAAAATATTCAAAATTTCACGATAACATCGTTCTGATGCGTTTATGATTAGTTTATTACACACACGCACATATACATGTATATATAACAAGATAAATACTGAAAAAAAAATGAATACTAAAATTAGTTTTCAAACTCTAAAGTTTTGGAAACATAAACATAAAATTTTGAGCAATAAATCGAGTAAATTATGATGTACTTATTTACTTTTTTAGAGGAAATCAAATTATCAGTGTAAAAATATTTTCAAAATACAATTAACTATTAAAATAATGGAAGTTTTTAATACTGATTTGATTTTATATATCACTAAGTCACAACATTTTTTTTCTTTTAACTGTCATTTAAATAGTTTAGAAAACATAAATAAGATATGTAATACAAATAAATTTACTCTCAAACCAAATAATATCATGTGGAACTTATAAAATGTATTAAAGTTGACATTTGTATAAAAGAACGTTTTTTCCAAATACAGCTCCCCCCCCCCCTCCCCCCCCCACACACACAAAAAAAAAAGTACAAATCTAATTATAAAATATAAAAAATAAATCACAACGGGTGTTTTATCATTTTATAATTTTCAGTATTAAATATAGAGTGAATTGCATATTTTTCATAACGAACAAAAAATTAAATTTAAAAGTCAGTCGAGATTAAAATATAGTTCTAACCGTGAAAGAAAATGTTATAAAAATTCAACATATTGATGAAAACTTTAAATTCATACACATCAAAATTTCAAAAGTAAATAAAAAATATATTCTAAACACACATTTTTTCTACAACAAGATTCGGAAATTTTATGTTTTTTATTTTTTTTTCAGTTTATTAATCTTGATAATGATATAAATTTAGTTGAAGATCATAAAAATATACACATAATGGTACAATAAAAAATATTTATTAGATCTAAAAAAGGTACAAATAAGATAAACGCATATTATTCTAATACAAATCATTTAAGTTATAAATAAATAACACTACGTAAGTGAAAGTTCCATTTCTAAACTAAAATTTTATGCTTGTAAATATACATACAACAGATTCCTTACCTTTCATATTATCTGTTAAGTGTAATCCATACATAAACGTAAATGTATAAATATAAATTAAAAATAAATGCGACGTTTTGTTGACCTGATATTATAATATCTTTAGACTTTTAAGAGAAAGCAGAAAATTAAATATATTCAAAAACATTTGATAATTGCCATGTTTCGTTTTTCTATCACTTATTTATTACAGAAGTAAATAGAACGTGAACTAAGAAGCAGATATATGAACGAATAATATCCATCCAACCATCCGTAATGTAAGATACTTCCAAATTTTACACTTCCACATATGGAATGACGCAGCCACTATAATAACATAATTACAGAAATTTTCAGAAATAAAATAGACTCAATCTCGTCAAAGAAGTTAACGTTAACTGTTGAAGGAACGTTTAAATTTGAATGCGTCAACGGTCTCAGAAGTTGACTGACAAAGAAAACAGATGAAGTCAGTGTTTCCAATGCAACTCTCCAATGGTCTTGCGGTTTACTGTACAGTGTGCTGATTAAAACTTTTTTATCAGTGGAAAATAGAACGCTGTATAAGAAGAAATCAGAAATATTTTCTTTATTTGGTCTTTTTCATAATGCTTAGATTTATATATTATATTAATACAATTATTAATTTTCATACTTTAAGACAGAAGTAAAATATATTATAAACATTAAAAAATGTCGTAACACTTCCAAATAATTCAGAGAGTTTTCATGAAGCACATTCTTCTTTATATTAAAAAAAAATAATAAAATTTATTCTTCCAAATGATTACACAATTAAACATTAAGAGAAAAAGGAAATAAGAATTTTTCGTCAGAGAAACACCCCCCCCCCTCCCCCGCTCTTCTTTTTTCCTGAACCACTTGTAGAAATCAATTTTTAATTCTGTTTTCCTTTTTACATTCATATATTTAAAATTTATCTTAAATTGTGAGGTAAGGGGTGTTCAGAAGAGCAAAATACATTATGAGAAAAAAAAATGTTAGGAATATGTTCTTGAATATTTAATACTTCTTACTTGCTACGTTTTTATATTTCTTTTATACAAAAACTTTCTTGCACGAGGCGTTCTGGCAAAAAAATTGTTAGTTTAGCTTATTTCATGTTTATAAATTTTACTTTTAGTTAGGCAAACTAGGCAGTGGACTCCAGGCACATCTGTTCAATCTTCCTCCTCCCTACATTTTTTCTGCGAACACTTAGGGAGCGGCCCTTCCTTGAACCTTCCTACGTACACCTATGAGCGGAAGTAGTTTTTGAAGAATTTTATATTTTGTGGAAAGCTTATTTAACTGCTTATTGCCACAAAAATAATTTAATTCCAAAAGTTAGTAAACGGACATTTACAATTTCGGCAGACGTCCTTATGCTCCAATCACATTGCTTATTTTATAAAATAATACCAAATTGGTGGATGGCACAGTATTTTCAACATCTTTCATAAATTCGAAAACATTTTCTGATGCTGCTGCAATATATATTGCGATACAATTGTACCTACAGTTATCATGCATGTGGTATAATTGTATTACATATTGAGACACATAAGTGTCTGGAATTCTAAATGTCTTAATTTCAGACACATGATCATCATTAAGACATTTTTCTTAGTTCATTTATACCATGATTACAGTAAGACACTTAAGTGTCTTAAATTCAGACACCTATGATGTCTGAAATTTCATATTCAGACACTTAAGTGTCTGAATTACTTTTTCAGTCACATATGTGTCTGAATTTAAGACTCCTCTATTTGCAGTGTGGCGTGATAAAATAAAGATAAAACACTTCTGAATAACACCGTAAAATTAAAAAATGCGCAAGGCCTTTCAAAAGAACTTTGTCTTTCTTTTTTCAGGCGCAAAGAAGACGTGCTACCGCTTTGAAGGCAGGAGCAAGACTAAAAGGAAATGCGAGGGAAAGGACAAGGTTATTTAAATCAAGAATAAGAAAGCAGAAAGCATTAGTAATCAAAGAAGAGCATTACACAATCCGAAGGGCAATGCAAATTCACGATAAAACTACTTACATATAAAAGATTGAACATTATTAAAAAATCTTTTAAAAAGTACAGGAAATAACTGATAAATTCCGAGAAGCAGAACAATTACATTAAAATATTGAAAGATTGGTGTGATACAATGAAGGAAATCAAATTTTAATTGCAACATAAAATTAAGAAATGCCCGAAACCTTCGATATATTAGCTTATTTACTAATGAACTTTATGTAAGTTTAGTGCAATTGTTTGAACAGTGCGTCGACTTTTTCCCTAAGTAGCAGAGGTCGGCTTCATACACCCGCCCCGACTTATTACAAATTACGTATTTCAAAAATTGAACCATTTTATAAAAAATATGAAACATTGAAAATTACTTATTTAAAAAATTGCGAGTTTTCGTCACCAGAAAGAGAGACGATTCAAATTAAAGCATAAACCATTTTATGATTTTTATCAGTTCGATATTAAAATTATGAATTGATGATTTAATAACGAAATCGAGTAACTTTAAACTGTTAACTATAAATATCCACATTCTAATATTAAAATTAATTTTAAAAACGACTACGCAGTGTAATAAAAAATACTTTCATAATATTTAGTTATTTACACCTACGATATTCAATGAAATATTATCATTTGAGTGGGATGAATATTTCCAAGATTTATTTAAAACTCTCAAATTCATATTATGCAGAGAAATGTTTTAGAAAAAAACCCTAATGTTTAATTAGAGTGGAATATTAAATTATCAATCATAAATATAATTTTTACCAGATTTTACATTTTTTTTAAAAAGTCCGTTATCTTATTTCATTTTGTAGGAAATTCTATGAGTTCATACATAGAAGAGATTCCTTTTTAATTCTACTAAGTTTTCAGAAACTTCATCAAAAATCGATCACACACACCTGGTCTTTATTTTAGTAACAATACCAAAAATTATATTTTATTTTGCATTAAAAAAAAATGTTTTGGGATTAACGTCATTATGACTCACAAGCTTTTTTTAATGCAAGTTGAACTTTGAGGATGAAAATATAATCTGAAGTGCACTTTATATATTTTATTACGATTTTTTAACACTTTCCAACAAAGTTGAAAAGTGTTTATGCATTCGGTTTGTCTGTCCGTCTGTCCGTATGACCGTCTGTCCACGCTCTAACTCCCGTAAATGTACTCAGATTTTCATGAAATTGATAAAAGTTATTTAGGATCATCAAAGCATGTTTGGTATTGTATATGAAGTATGTAGGATTAATCGTTCATTTACAGGGGCACTCAAAAGTATTCCATTAGATTATGGTATATGGAGAAAAATCGTTTGCTGTGTATTTTAATGACATTACACTATTTCAAATGTATGGAAACTGATATAAATCACCGAATTTCACTACGAATACGTTATAACAGAGCATTCATAAAATTTTTTATTCATTTACAGGGACACACACACAAAAAAATTCAGTTACAGTACAGTACTATCTTTGAGTAATAATTGCTGGAGTGTACGGTTTAAAATTCGGTATGCGCTTTTAAATTTAATTGATTTTTTGTATCTTACTCGTTATTTATAAATTCTATATCTCTTATACAGGGCTGCACAAAAGTACTGACATACCTTTCTCCTCATTAGAGGAAGTTGTTGAAGGGAATTTTCAACTGAGGTATATGTATTTCTTAAGTGAACTAAATTTTGGGATGCATGTAGTTAAGGGATCTTGTACCTTTTAAACGCGTCTAAAATTAACGAAAAACTTCAAATTTAACGGTGGAGTTTTGTTACATTATTCTGAATGTGTTGGAAATTGTTTCATAATCTATGCTTGACGCCTGATTTTTTCTTACTTGTTTCACTATGTCTTAATTTAGTAATTAATATAGTGATTATAGAGGTCAGGAAATTGTTAAAGAATATTCTAAAAATGTGCATAAATACACGATAATAAATATGATATAATAAACTTAAAAAAAAAAAAGTAACAAAAGCACTACTAAATAAAATTAAAAATATTTGGAGCATTTTCAAGGTTTGTGGATTTCCGCCATTAGCAGAAATTGGAAGATAATAAAAGCGTTAAAAAACATTTGATAATGTTTGTAGTTATTTGTACTTTTAACCCGACTGCCAAGAAGGGTTATGTGTTTCACGCGTATCTGGGTACGTGGATTTCTTTATACCTTCGAACCGTTCCAACGACTGGATGGATTTTAATGAATGATCTCTCTATCGATTTGTCTTAATCGTTCGATGGTTATAGATTAGGTTTCGCTTTTATAAATTCAAAATGGCGGCCGTAAAATACAAAATGGCGATAGAAAAAAAATTTACTCACCTTATTTAGTGGCATATCATTGGATAGGTCGACGACAAAATGAAGACGATGTTCCAATGACTATTTTACAGTCAGAAGCTCCGTTTAAATATTACACAACCTGGAAGTTGTGTAGGTAGGATTTCTAGCTTTACTGCAACTCTAATCTTCATAGACATCTATAGGCCTCATCAAAAGAGTGTTTATAGATAGGAACTAACAGTTAAACACAACGCCATCAATACAAGTAAATAAATAAAAAAAAAATAGGTAAGTAATATAACAAATAGTTTCACATTGATGAGACATAAATAATTCGCTTTTTACGCAGTCGGGTTTTTTGATTTTTCAAATTTAATTTTTACTTGTTACTAATCATTACCTATATATTTAAAATACCTACCGGGATTTTTCGTCATCTGACCCAGCTACCAAATGGAAATTTTTAAAAATTATTTATTGACTGAATTTTTTTTTTTTTTTTTTTTTTTTTTTTTTTTTTTTTTTTTTTTTGTAGATGCGCCGTATTATCTACTTTCCGAAGTATTTCCATTGTATATTTCCTTTTTGATTTCAAAATTGTTAATAAAATTTCTTCAAAGCAGTGGCAACAGGGCTTCTTCAATAGTTACATAGTTATATAGTTCAGATAAAAGAGAACGACATTATTTTAACTTTATTATGCCATTTTCTCAATATAATTAGAAATCAAACGTATTTTTTTATTTGAATAGATTGCATTTAAGACCACCAAGAGGCTCAACATACCTAAAGAATTCATAAAAACACGAAACTTGAAATTATTTAATTGCATGAAGTTGACATCTTTTTCAGACGCTTTTAATCTACCAGTTTTCAAATTAGAGACCAGATAATTCAAGAAAGAAATCTTTTCACGTGTCAAAAATAGGCAATTTTTTAAAGATATCCATCTAAGAACGTGTTTTGTGTCATTAAAAAAAATTTTTTTTACGATTGAAAGAATTGAAGAATTAAATTTACGATTGAAGAATTGAATTTACGAAAAATGTCCGGACCAGGATTTTTCGCCCAGTTGGAGATTTACATCTAATATGATTTGTTTACCAATTAGAATAATTGTGTTAATATTAATCTAGTGTAATTTCGTATCCAGCGATGTCTGGAGTTCCATTACCTGAGATTTATTCTGTTGAGCTGATCCAGTTTTCAGACCAGATGCGGTAATCATCAAGGTTAGCTGGGTGAAAAAGTTAGATCAGAATCGTCCGGGATAGCTCAGATGGCAGAGCACTGGCGGCTTCAGCCAGAAGGTCCCGGGTTCGTATCCTGGTCCGGACATTTTTTCGCCCAGTTGAAGATTTACATCTAATATGATTTGTTTACCAATTAGAATAATTGTGTTAATATTAATCTAGTGTAATTTCGTATCCAGCGATTTCTGGAGTTCCATTACCTGAGATTTATTCTGTTGAGCTGAACCAGGTTTCAGACCAGATGCTGTAATTATCAAGGTTAGCTGGGTGAAAAAGTTCGACCAGAATCGTCCGGGATAGCTCAGATGACAGAGCACTGGCGGCTTCAGCCAGGAGGACCCGGGTTCGTATCCTGGTCCGGACAGTTTTTCGCCCAGTTGGAGATTTACATCTAATATGATTTGTTTACCAATTAGAATAATTGTGTTAATATTAATCTAGTGTAATTTCGTATCCAGCGATTTCTGGAGTTCCATTACCTGAGATTTATTCTGTTGAGCTGAACCAGGTTTCAGACCAGATGCTGTAATCATCAAGGTTAGCTGGGTGAAAAAGTTCGACCAGAATCGTCCGGGATAGCTCAGATGGCAGAGCACTGGCAGCTTCAGCCAGGAGGTCCCGGGTTCGAATCCTGGTCCGGACATTTTTCGCCAGTTGGAGATTTACATCTAATATGATTTGTTTACCAATTAGAATAATTGTGTTAATATTAATCTAGTGTAAAAACCAGGAATTGCAATGCAGTTATCATGCTACATACACACTAAGCAGCTTACATCTCTGAATCTGGACCCACCACAAAGAGAAGTACATTATGTGACTTATCTGTATTATAAAGGAGAAACATGTTCGTTTGTATAGCTGACGTCATTTTGAAGGTGGCAGCAGCAACCGATTAAATTAACTTTTTTTAAAACTTCTACTGCAATTTTTTAAACTTCTAAATTCCGTACATTTTCAGATTTTACACCGTTATATAGGGAGCGAAATGTGGTTTGAAATGCAATATGTGTGAAAACTGTACCACAAAAAATCTCACTAAATCTTACGTACGTTGGAATCGTACTAATTTTTTATTGTTTTTAAAATAATTTTCTGCGTGATTTTTTCCCTCAAATCTATCTTTATAGCGTGCAGACGACTAGAAAAGATAAATCAGTTTATATAAATAGTTCATCATTTGTTTCCATCTTATATTCCATAACAAAACTAAATCATTCATCTATCAATAAATACTAAAACAAAACAAAAAAAAATTTACGAACTTAAACCACTGAGATGAACAGAGTAAAAAAGGCTAAATGTATACAGCGATTCACTGTAAAAAAACGGACTAAAAACCGGAGATTCTACTGGCAGTCTAGACGCCAGTACTATTTCCGTATTTTTATGGAAATTTCCCCCCATAAATTACAGAAAAATTTCCGTTTTTAATCAGAAAAACGGAAAAATTTCCATATAAATACGGAAATAGTACTGGCATCTAGATTGCTAGTAGAATCTCCGTTTTTTATTCCGTTTTTTTACAGCGTTTCTTCGGCTGTTAAATCCTAGCGAGAGACCAATATGAAAGTATCTCTTTTAAAAAGTTTTAAAATTTTATTTTAACGCATTATTGCTATTTTTCATATTAATATGATTTTTATAATTGTTAAGCGGCATTCTAAATATACATGTATGTTACGTAAAAATTCTATTAAAGTTATCATAAAAAATCTATAAACCTGTGCGAGCCTTTCTCTCCGCAATCTATGATACTTGCTTATACGTTTTTTCCTTAATTTTTGATTAACTGTATTTTCAAATGAATTAAAAAAAATTAAAAAACCCGACTGCGTAAAAAGCGAACTAATTAAATATTTCTCATCAATGTGAAACTATTTTTTATGTTACTTAACTATTTTTTTTATTTACTTGTATTGATGGCTTTTAAGTTGTGTTTAATTGTTTCCTATCTATAAACACTGTCTTGATGAGGCGTATAGATGGCTATGAAGGTTAGAGTTGCAGTAAAGATAAAGATTCTATCTACACAACTTTAGGTTGTGTAATATTTAAATAGAGTTTCTGACTCTAAAATAGTCAATGTAACATCGTCTTCATTTTGAAAGACCTATCAAGTGATATGCCACTTAATATGATGCGTAAAAATTTTTGTATCTACCGCCATTTTTTATTTTACGGCCACCATTTTTAATTTAAAAAAACAAAACCTAGCCTATAACCATCGGGCTGCTAAGACGAATCGATAGATACCTCATTCATGAAAATCCATTCAGCCGTTGGGATGTTTCGAGGGTACAAATAAATCCCCATACCCAGATACGCGTGAAAAAAAAAAAAAAAAAAAAAAAAAACCCTTCTTGGCAGTCGGATAAGAAATCCAACAACGTGTTTTACTGTATGTAAGAGACATTAGAAAAAATAAATCATTGATCGCTCTGCTTTAGTATGTGCAGAGAAAAAAAGATGTTAACAACACAAAAATATACAGGGTGATGTTTACAAAATGTCATGGCAAATGAGACATGCCACAAGGATAAAAAATCACATAGGATCGCAAACCACTTATTTAGTCACAAATACAGGGTTTTTCATTCAAACTGAACCCGAATTGACGGTAATAATTTCAAGAAAAATAAAAACATTGTAATGAAAATGCAACGATGTGTACCTTGTTTTGTGTCAAATGTGATAACATCACAAAAAGATCTGGAAAAACATGTTGCTCAAGTAATCGATGATACGGTATGAATTGATAATTACAGCCCAAACTGTTAAGTGCATACTGCCGACGTGTATAATGCAAACATCTACCACTTTTGTTTAATGTTATCACATTTACAACAAATGTGAGAATGTCTGTTAAATACTTATTATATTACACTCCAGTTTTCTGAATTTGTATGCCTGATTTGCCATGTCATTTTGTAAACGTGTTCTTGAAGCACCCTGTATATGATTCTTTTGACCTATAATCTGTAACCCGTGAAGCCCGGGTTTACTCCCTTAAATCCTTAAAACATTAATATTATTGCACCAAAATAACAATTAACAGTTCGACAGGTTGACTACTACACTTGTTGAAAATTTGAACCAAACTGTCTGTCACTCGGCGTTTTTTAGTAAACCGGCTACAAAATTGTAATTTAACTCTATTGTCATATTATTGCTCATATTATGGTCAGAATGGAGTTAAATTACGGCAACCGTTTATTATGTAATGTATTAACGTATTATGTAACCGTTTACTGTAAAAACGGTTCACTTTTAAAAATTTGGAACAATTTGTTGAGTCATTCGAGTATTTTTATAGAAAATGGTTACATAACCGCAATTCAACTTCTGTTCTGAACATATTATTGCCCATATTATGGTCTGAAGAGAGTTAAATTACGGTTGTTTAACCGTTACCTATAAAAACATTCGATTGGCTGTACAATTTGCTTTAAATTTTAAATAGGTTTGAATGACTGGACAGTTTGCTGCGAATTTTTAACACTGTACAATGCTGTATAAATATTGTCAACATTTATTGTAATCCTTCATAAATTATGTAGTTATCAGAAAAAATAAGAAAATTAATACATCTATAAAATTTTCTATTAATATATGTTACATCTAAAGATGTAATTCAAAAATAAAGATTAATAAAGAAGAAAAAAAATCCTAAGCACATAAAAGAACGTAAAAGAAAAATATCGAAAATATTCAAATAATATCCGATAAAAATAAGTAGTTAACAAGAAATGCAAATACTATTAATATTTATAATAAACAGTTTACATACATAAATAAATGTATAAATACTGAAAAAAATCCATTAAGTAAATACTTAATGCATGTATTTTCTTAAAAATATATTTCGAAAAATAAGCCCAGATAAAAAATGCTATAGTCGAAGGTAGCATTAACAGAATATTTTGGCTGGGTAAAAGTGAAAGAAACAATGCAGAGATAAAAATATCCTAAAATAGTTGAAGAAGAATTGTTTTCTTTTAAAAAGGGACTTGAATTATTTATCATGCTTTTTTTCCTTTATTATCTTCTGACTCAAGTTATATAATGCTTCTTTTGGGAGGAAATTTAACTTTACGTCACTTATATCTAAGAACGCTTCTTTGTATACAAGAAGGATACATTTTTCTTTCTTTTTTACTAGAAATATGTTTGGAAAATGAATGCTTTCAATAAATAGGAAAAACCGAGAGATAATGATTAATCTCAAAATATCTTTTTTCATAAATTTTGTTTTGAAATTTTTGAAAAGGGGTTTTGAGTTTTTCTAAAATTAAAAAAAAAGTTTTAAAAAGAAGTAATTTCGACAAACAAAATCAAACAAAATGAGCAATATTTATTATACGTCCTAGAATATTTTTTTTAAATTTCCAGATAAAAATAAATTATTTATTTCATGAGAGAGTTAGGTTAATTTATATTTATTTTTAGAAGTTTTTTATATAGTAAATTTTAATCAATATTTTTGAAACTTTTCCTGAAAACATATAATGGTGATATAATTAAAATATAAACATATACATAAACATATACATTGATAAATATAAACATATAATTATGATAATGGGCTTGACATTATACACACACACACGCACAAAATATTAAATCAAATCAACTACTTGTGGGGAACATAGGAACTTTTTTCCTGGAAGGAAAAAATTTAATGGAAATGGATATTTAAGATTATAGATGTTGAATATTACGTAAAAATTATTTTTGTTCGCAGTTCTACTAATAATGACGTTTTTAAAATGAAATACTCACTGGCTTACGCTGCTTTGTGAGAAATGCAATCATATTACGAAAAGTACTGGATGGCCATAGTAATTCCATCAGTGACTCTGTATGTAATGGGATTTACTTTCTAAAATACGACGTATCTATTATAGCAGTTTTTGGATGAGGATAAAGAACTCTTCGTACAACTGCGTGTGACATCGTTGAAATGATTTCTTTTCTTTTTTTCATTCTTTTATTTATTTATTTATTTATTATAGTTTTCACAGCGAGATCCAGATCCCAGTACCGATACCGATAGTACAGAGTATAAAATTGTTAATAATGCTTTAAAATTGTTTCATGATTAATTTTTTTCATTTAAAAATTTCTTCTTTATAGAAAAAAGTATTAATCCCCATGACAATTTCTCGTGATTTTTATGCCCCTGCAAATATGTATAAACTAGCAAATTTGTTATTTGTACCCAACCACTGAAGAAATCTGCAAACGTCGCAATTTATATTTTTTCAAAATATCATTCTGCAACTATTGCAGAAAGAAACAATACCTGTTTTCCAGTAATTTTGGAAAGCGATAATATACAAGAGATATACTACATTGTTTTAATTCACTGACACTGTCCGTGGAATTCTTCAAATCACTGACATTCACTTCTCATTGTTATTCAAAAAGATAAATCTTTTCATTAAAAATATATAGGCATAATAGTGGGAAAACGGGTTACTAAGTTCGGCCCACAAGTGTGAAAATCCAACCGAAATCTTAAAGACATAGAATCAACCCTACCTACAGTGAAAAATATAATTGCCAACCAAAATTGTTACCAATCAAAGTTGTCTGATAGGTCCAGGTTTGGGTAAAATCTGATTACACTATCAAATGAAAGGTTGCTATTCACATGTATTTTAAATATCATTGTTGTCAATATCGGGTATTTTGACGCATAGTGCATGATGGTATATTAAAATTGTTTAGGTATCCCTATAAATAAACCATACACGATACAAATAGCGATGACCGCCTTTTATAGGTGGGTCATATGAAGTCTGTAGAAGAATGAAGACCGCCACACTCCCCCGTCTATAATTTTTTCCCCCTAGAATTTTCGACAATGTACAAACAAATCTAAACAACATAATTAATAGCAATCTAGAACCGGCCAACAAAGTAATAAAAGTGATGAAATAAAGAGCGATGCAAACACGACATCCAAGGTACTAAAAGGAAGATCTCCGTCATGAGGCGATCAGGCGATTTTTGCCCTAGAATTCTCGACAACGTACAAACAAATCTAAACAACATAATTAATAGCAATCTAGAACCGGCCAACAAAGTAATAAAAGTGATGAAATAAAGAGCGATGCAGGCACGAAAGCCAAGGTACTATAAGGAAGATCTCCGTCATGAGGCGATCAGGCGATTTTTGCCCTAGAATTTTCGACAACGTACAAACAAATCTACACAACATAATTAATAGCAATCTAGAACCGGCCAACAAAGTAATAAAAGTGATGAAATAAAGAGCGTTGCAGACACGAAACCCAAGGTACTATAAGGAAGATCTCCGTCATGAGGCGATCAAGCGATTTTTGACCCCCCCCCCGCCCCCCGGTCAGGTAGAAAACTCGTTAAGGTACGCACGTTTCCCGGAAGTTTCACCTGGTCTGCGGTATAATAATATTAATACACAATACGACGACTGTTTTGAAAACGTAAAATAGTAGGCCACATTAACACCATATTCAAATTTCGCGAAAAGTTGTCAATTTTCACGAATATTAAAGCTTATAAAGAAAAGAAAAAAAAATGAAAACAAACAGACAGACAATCAGATCATTTTTTACATCCTAGTGATATCAGAACGTGATCATCTGCGGATAGAGGACTTTACAACAAGAAACAAAATATATGAATATCTGACCATCCGATCAAGAGTTATGCGTGGATGTACTACATAGATAAAAACAAAGCCACAAACTCCTTCGTCGAAAGTTGAAGTCCTTTAACAATGCGACAGCAGTAGCTATATTAGTATTTTATTTCAAACTTGTAATATTACTAATTGTCTTTCTTATAAATTACAATATAGGTAACATTTTTTCAAATAAAAAAAATACCATTAGTTATTTTATTGTTAAAAATGTTGTTAAATGTTATGTATAAATAAAGAATTTTTATTTATGGTATTTATTTATTTACGGTATTTATGTATTACCCGTGCAAGGTAGATAGATCGGGAAAAATAGCCCTTAATCATCAGTCATGTTTTGTCATTGTGAATGGCCGATTTTGTTTAAAACCATAGTTTATATTCATTTATTAAATACATAACACCGTTAAAAATAGTAAATAATATAAAGGCAAACTAAAATAATACACAACAATAATTTAGCATACATTTATGAAACACATTACATCAGTTTGAAAGCTTTCATCTATAAAATATATGCATTATGGTAGATTTATTTTTGACTGTATGTTATACTCGTCTAAATGAATACTATATACGTATTTTAATCAAATACTATATTCATATATATATATATATATATATATATATATATATATATATAGTATATACATATCTAAATCTACGTATTGTTATATTATATTATACAGTTATATGCTTTTGAAATTGCCTTTAATATTTTTACTACATAATATTAACTAGAGAGTTACAATGCAAAATATTAAAAAATTGGTTGCTGGTTTTATAGGACAATTATTGTATTTGAACACAGAATAAATAATAACCTGCTGAGAAATGTGGAAGTCGATATATTTTATCCATGTCTTTCAGTATTTACATAAAACACGAATCGGAATATTTTAAATAATTGAGGAAGAATAATGTTTGCCTGTCTATTTTTTATTTTCTAGATTTTTTTTTTTTTTTAAACAAGAAATAATGTGTTTTAAGACAAATTTTTTTTTACTTTGCTTACGTCAGTTTGAGAAAAAATTATGCGTAATTTTTGAAACATCACTGATACTAAAAGGCTGTTAATACCACAAAACGACAGTTTTGTTACTTACAATTTTTTCTTTTATTTGTTTTGCTTTTTAATAAACCATAACCAGTATTTAAAAAATATATTACAATTCATCAGACATACAAGTAAAAATTACATAAATACATTTAATACAATTAAAAAGCAAACGTTTCGAGCTAAATTTTAGCCCCTCATCAGTGCAATAAATAACATTCAAATGACAGAAAACTATATATCATGTTTACAGTTACAAATTACTAGCAGTTAAAATTAAATAAAGTATAAAAATTTCAAAACAATGCTGAGTATTCAGGAGGAAGTGCACATGATTCATTTATCGGCGACGTTTGCTTACGAGTGAACACACCTTCCAGAAAAACTCCACTTTTAATATTATTGCAACCGGATCTGAATACTTTCATATTTTCGAAATCTGGGATATGGTCGGTATCTAAAGAATGCTGTACAATTTTAGACTGTAGTGCTTACGAGTGAACACACCTAGGTGTGTTCAGCTTCCAGAAAAACTCTACTTTTAATATTATTGCAACCGGATCTGATAACTTTCATATTTTAGAAATCTGGGATATGGTCGGTATCTAAAGAATGCTGTACAGTCTAAAATTGTACAGCATTTTTTAGATACCGACCATATCCCAGATTTCGAAAATATGAAAGTTATCAGATCCGGTTGCAAGAATATTAAAAGTAGAGTTTTTCTGGAAGGTGTGTTCACCAGTAAGCAAGTCATTTGAATGTTATTTATTGCACTGATGAGGGGCTAAAATTTAGCTCGAAACGTTTGCTTTTTAATTGTATTAAATGTATTTATGTAATTTTTACTTGTATGTCTGATGAATTGTAATATATTTTTTAAGTTTAAATCGTATATCAGGCGTTAAACAATGATTATTTATTTAAATTTATAACTAGTATGTTTATACCATTTTAAAAATTAGTTTGCTATGTGAAAAACATACTATTATTATCTCTCTTCGAAAAAGCGATTTTGTAATTAAAAAATGCATAACAGATATTATGAAAATTCATAGTTTTTTCACTTGTATGTATAACTCGATGAGCAGTTTAAGAAAATGATTTTTCTTAATACAATTTTTTTTCTCCAAATGCAATATCAGTAATACATAATTATCGAATTATATTCTGCTTTCGAAATATAAAAGCAACTTAAAACTCTTTATTTTTTTCACTTTTTTGCAAAGCTTGATAAAATTTAAAGATTTTTCTTATTGAAGTACATTTCTTTCTTGGCATCTTAAAATAATCGTAAATTATTTTTTTTCAATCTTAAACTTTCGATACTATTATTTTTATATTTGTATTTTCATATATACATCGTATATTTCCTATTTTAATTATTTCAAAAATAACTATAACCTGATCGAGAACATACTACCAGTAACATTTGGATTTCAAAATAAAACTGGTAGATTTAATATTATTAGCAACCATTGCTGTCTTCATGTTGCTATTTAAAATATAAATTAATCTTGCTAAAAGTAACTCGAGCTAAGCCGAGAATTTACAAGTGAACATTTTAATTTTATAATGAAACTAATTCGATTCAAATCTAAATGAAATGAAATTAGCAAACCATCTTAAATTAATTCTGCTAGCGTTGGCAGAAAGAGTTCTAAATATACCCACTAAGAAAATCATCACCTTTTCACTACCATCTGCATGCTGATAAAAACAGATATTCAAAAAGATAAAAAAAAATTATGCTCTTCAATTTTATGAAATTGAAACTGAAATTTTATGCATCTTTTTTTATCTTATTTACATTTATAATTTTATGAATTCTTACAAGGGAAATTCTTATAAGGGAAAATATGCAACATATTTGCATTAACAAATTACCCAAAACTGTTTTAACCGAAAGAGGACGAAATCTATAACTATTCGTATGCATCGCTGGTATAATGTGCCGGATTATTTCTTCAGTGTAAAAAAAAAAAAAAAAAAAAAAAGTGTTTATTTAATATAAGGAAATATATTATAACCATGAATGAAAAGATAAAATAACTTCTTTCGAGATAACCGTGATTCCGAAAATCATTCAATCATTCTTTATCATTAGAAACCTCTGAAACCACTATACTTTCGGGATTTAAAGAATCTTTTATAAAAGTAACGTTTCTTTTGCTTGAAAGGATTTTCGGAAACGTATCCGAGTAATTCTTAAAGTGTATTAAAAATTTAATCAAACCGGAAAATCGATGTTTCAGACACTATTTATTAATAGTGATGCTATTAATACTCAATTAACCATTTTCAGCTTCGCAATCGAATATAAAAATGCAACAGTAACACAATCATATTAACCCTTAACCGGAAACATGCCGTCTGTGAGACGGTTGCGCCTACCCTTTACACAGAAATGAACGCGTCCCCAATCTTATCACACAATCTAATCCGCACGCTACTGGTCCTCTGCCTCCCCATCCATTTGCAACTCCTCCGCATTTTTAGTTATTGAAATAAAAATTATTTTGTTTTCAACGCAGTCTGTAAAACGGCATGTTTCCGTTTATGTAATTTTTTTGCTCTGGGGTATTGAAATGGAGGAGCCGTCAAAGCAGGTACGCTACAGTGATAAAAAAGACTGAAGAAACTCTTTTGAGATTGTTTGATGATGTAGTAAGTGACATAAGCGATGTTGAAAGTATTTCAGATGATGAATATATAAATTCTGAACACGAAAGGGACTTAACATTGTCAAAAATGCATAAAAATTGCAGATATTTAGTATATGCTGCAATATTTACAATTAAATGTTTTGTTAATTTTACTACTTAATATTTTTTTTCTAATTCATATAGTACCGAAATATAGAAAAATATTAGCATTTATTTAATTATTCTGACGAACATTTTATATTTTTAACAATAATGTGTAATTTAAAAATATTTTCTGTCTCCGACATTCAAAACTTATTTTTATGCTGCCATATTAAAAAATTAGTCCTGTTAATGCATTACTATTAAATATTAAGTGTTTAAGTTCACTATTTGGTAAATTAGTAAGAGTTATTTTCCTTTTAAAATTTGATAGCAATTTTCTTTTTTTAATATAGCAGTCTCACAGACCATTTGTCTCATAGAGTTTCCATTTGTGCACGGGATTTTAATGTTTCCTGTTAAGGGTTAAGTTTAATGTTAATACTGATGCAGTCAAATTATCACGTTTGTCTGTAAAACCTGTTTGTTGAACATTCAAATTACTTTAGAATTGATAGCATCCTAAAATCTATACTACGGAATGAGAGTACTGATTTATATGCTATAAAATCTAGTCTGAAACGTTTTAAGTTACAGCAAATGTTTTTTTAAAAGCTTCTTTAGAATCTCGAAAATTGATTCATTTCTGCGGTGTGTAATGATACTGAACACTTTTCCGAATCATAGGGAACTCGGAAGAGGTTGTTGTATATTTTCGTTCGTGGTTATATTATATTTTCATAAATTAAGAAACATTTTTTTTTTCTTTACAGCGGAATTACACTCGAAATGTTGAAATGGCTCGAATTTAAGAATTTCAATATTTTGCAAAATCCTGAAATCCAGAGCTACAGCTTAAAAAAATTAACCAAATATTCGTTTCCTTATAGCCTAATTTTAAGCAAAACTTTTTGCATATATTTTGGTTTTAAGTTAGAAATAGGTGTGTTATGATTCTATTTTGTTCACAAATTGTTTTCTATATCCATAATTTAGAGTTTTAATATGCGCGCAGCACTTAATCACGCATTAGTGAGATGAATTTTTAAATTAAAAAATTAATTTTGTATGTAGAACATTTATTTTTCTGGATAATGTAGCTAAGGATATGTAGTTTAGGAAAAAAGGGAAAAAGATCATAATTGAATATTGATTGTGTTTTGGTACTTTGAAAAAGGCAATGTTTTTGGTTCTTTTCAAACTCAAAGGTCCTGTGTGCCCCTTTAAGGTCAAAGACGATGCCTAAATAAAAAAGTTGGAAGTAGCTCCTCAAAACGTGGCAAAAGAGGTGCGTTCTTACTATAGCTAGTTTTATAAATATTTTTTGCACCACATATTATAATGGATGTATATTTTAGTGCACTTCAAAAGCGCATATCAGTTTTATTCTGTTTTTGAAAGGCTGTAACATCATTAAAATGCACTTGAAATAATTATTTTCCATTGGCCGCAATGCAACATAAAAATTTTGACTGGCCCTGTAATTAACCAATAAGTTCGATTTTCATAAAATTTGAAATGAAAAACTTTTGCAACAATTATATATCTAAAATTTCGGGTAATATATTTAAATTCGGCAAATTTAAAATTTTAATTAGGTAATATATTTAAATTTAAAATAATATATTAGTAATAATATTTAAAATTCGGTTGGGTAGTTTTTGCTCTGATATATACAGCCGGACGGACATACAGACAGACTGACCGACGAACAGATGGACAGACGAACCGAACGACGATCCCTAAAGGTGATACTTATTTATATAATTACGAACACACCTAACAAGGAATAACAAGGTATGAACCAAACTGGAACCTATGGAAACTCAGCTTTCACTTTAGAGTATAAGTGAAATACCGAGATGTATATGTCTAAACAGCTGGAAAAAATAACCGAATTGTTTTGCTCATTCTGTCTATCATCTATAAATTTGTATGAATAGTACATAGTATGCTAATAGTTAGTTCAGTTAAAAGCATAGCACAGTAAAAAATTCTTCAGAAATTTCCGCAAATAAACGGAAATATACTGAGATTTTTGTTCAGCCATGTATATGATCTGTAGAACTTTTATACACCAAGTTATATTAAAAAATACATATTTAAATTTAAAAACATGCACCACATCTGAAAACGCACTTGCGGCAGTTATTTTTCATAAGCTGTACTGCAGTAAATTCTTTTTGTATGTTCCTGTAAATGAACGAGTGCGTCCGTATGTACAAACCGTAAATGCTACCAGCTTCATTTTCAATACAGAACATGCCACAGTAAACACCAATAACATGCATTAATTTTATAGCAATATAACTATATTTACGCGAGTTAAAGGACGGACGAATAAGCTGAGAGGTAGACAGGTGGACAGACAAACCGAATTCAAAAACATTTTTGAACTTTGTTGGAAAGTGTTAAAAACTGACAAAATTGACTTGTATGACATAATTCTGACAAAACAATGGAAAAATCTCATGACCATTATTAAACATCACGATTGTTATTATTAAACGAAGTTTCAGATGTAGGTAACGCTGTGTTTTACAATTGAAAAATGTTGAAGAAATCAGTATAATTATATTTTTAAACTGATCTTGTATTATATAGATAAATGTATGTCTAACTTTCTTTGCCACAACTATATTTTTCCTCCATCCATCACAACTGCATTTTTCAAAAACTGACAAAAGTGACTTGTATGACATAATTCTGACAAAACGATGGAAAAATCTCAAGACCATTATTGAATGTCACGATTGTTATTATTAAACGAAGTTTCAGATGTAGGTAACGCTGTGTTTTACAATTGAAAAATGTTGAAGAAATCAGTCTAATTATATTTTTAAACTAATCTTGTATTATATAGATAAATGTATGTCTAACTTTCTTTGCCACAACTATATTTTTCCTCCATCCATCACAACTGCATTTTTCAAAAACTGACAAAATTGCCTTGTATGACATAATTCTGACAAAACAATGGAAAAATCTCAAGACCATTATTGAACGTCACGATTGTTATTATTAAACGAAGTTTTAGATGTAGGTAACGCTGTGTTTTACAATTGAAAAATGTTGGCGAAGGCAGTCTAATTATATTTTTAAACTAATCTTGTGTTATATAGATAAATGTATGTCTAACTTTCTTTGCCAAAAAAATATTTTTTCCTCCATCCATCACAACTGCATTATTTGAAAAACTGACAAAATTGACTTGTATGACATAATTCTGAAAAATCTCAAGACCATTATTGAACGTCACGATTGTTATTATTAAACGAAGTTTCAGATGTAGGTAACGCTGTGTTTTACAATTGAAAAATGTTGAAGAAATCAGTCTAATTATATTTTTAAACTAATCTTGTATTATATAGATAAATGTATGTCTAACTTTCTTTGTCACAACTATATTTTTCCTCCATCCATCACAACTGCATTTTTCAAAAACTGACAAAATTGACTTGTATGACATAATTCTGAAAAACAATGGAAAAATCTCAAGATCATTATTGAACGTCACGATTGTTATTATTAAACGAAGTTTCAGATGTAGGTAACGCTGTGTTTTACAATTGAAAAATGTTGAAGAAATCAGTCTAATTATATTTTTTAACTAATCTTGTATTATATAGATAAATGTATACTAACTTTCTTTACCACGACTATATTTTTTCCTCCATCCATCACAACTGCATTTTTCTTCTAAATCATATGCAACATTTCTCGTATTTTTCGTATTTGAATAATGCGACTATGAGGAAGGGATACTAATTAATAAACTAGAGAACAGGAATTATGCTTTTTCAGAATCTAGTGTCGCCTCCGGCATTTCCATTACTCCATTTTCTTCTGATGGACTGATGGCTTCTATTATTATGAAACAGCTATTATAAATGAAGAGTCAGGCGAACAAAAAAAAATATGGCCACCCCCTTCCCATTATGACCAGAAAATCAGAGTTCTAACTTTTTACGGCTGCTCTTTCATCTTCACCTAACACTTCATTTATAATGGCTGTTTCATAATAATAGAAGCCACCAGTACATCAGAATTAAATAACTCGGTTAAGTGGGACTCTACTACAGTACAAAACATAATTAAACAAACATATTTAACAAAACATATTAAACAATTTTAAGACTTAAAACACACGTTTCATTTTATGTAAAATGATGTCATTCGCATCCGATTAAAAATTCCAGATTTACAATCTACTCTTAAACATCTACACTAAAGCATGCATAGCACATCACTATCGCGAAATAAAGCACAAATGCAGCAAAAAGATGCCGTCATTCAAGAAAATCGACAAAAAAGGGCTATCTAATGATTCATAGATACTTACAATTAAATATAGTTTATAATAGCTCCATTGTTTTAACACAAATCATTCGTTTATATATTTTTTTCAAAACAGCACGTATTTTAATTACATTTTCTTTCAGTTGATATGAGAAAATGGCAACAAAAATATATAGCTACTATTTTACTATTTTTCCTTTACTTTCTACAGAAATGGAGTACTTCCGTTGCCAATATTAAGCAAATGGCTCTAAAAACTACAAAAAAATTAATATTTCAAAAATAAATGGAGATACAGTTTTCAAACAAAATACATTTAAAATAATTTTGTCTTCCCAATACGACGGTATAAAATCGGAAATGTGCGATGCTTAGAAGATTAAAAAAAATACTATAGAGTATTTAATCGTACTGATTTCTTTTACGGCTGGCTTTTGTAAGGTAACGTTATTTTTTGGAATACACAAAATAAGATGGGAGAAAGAAATAGCATACCGTACCTGGGACTAATATAATTACACTACTGATGCAATATGTATTACCAGGCAAAAATTGTAATAAATATGCACAAAAAACGCGGTTTTTAAATTTTGTACATTCTTTATTTAATAGTAATACGTATGTCGAATCCTAAAAAGATGATGATCAGGATACTTTTGAACAACGCAACAGTAAATTTGAGTATAATTACTAAATAATATTATATTTATATTATTTTTGAAATTTCTCTACAGAAGAATTGTGCAAGAAATACTGGCAGAAATACTATGGATAAAAAAGTTTCTGTTAAGAGGCTACTTTAGTCAGACAAAAAGACGCGTTCGCTAATGCTAATCCTACGGAGGAAATTTATAAAGATATCTCGGTCGCATTTCAATATTTTTAAATGATTTTTTTCTTGCATAGTTTAGATCCATCTGTATGCAGGCCGTTTTTTTATTTTTTCGATTTTGATTGCAGATTTTTTTATGATGATGCTGTCAGTTTCGAAACCGGTTCCGAAAATGAAAGTGTCCTCATTAAAAATACCTGTAAATAAAATAGAAAAGGTAAATAACGGTCTTTATACACATCAATCTCAACTATTCAATGCAAAATAAATCATTTTAAAATATTGAAATGCGACCGAGATATATTTATAAATTTCTTCCATAGGATTAGCATTTGCGAACGTGTCTTTTCGCGTGTCTGAAGTAGCCTCTTAAGCTTGAGTGTATGAAATGTCTGTTTTCAAATTTATTGACCAGAATATGGGCAATAATTCTTTTTGCTGCTTTTGAATTCTATAAAAACAGTTAAGTGTATCGGAAACTTTAATATTCTGTTTTAAAAACCTAACAAAATAATAATTTTCAAAATACTCCAATTTATCCATCAAAATCTTATTTGTCATCCATCATCAGAAAATCAATCGAGATCTTCTTATGCAATAAGAATATTTGCAATGATTTGGCATCCATGGAGCTCCCTAAAATTTGGAAAGAAATGCTACACAGAATAATGAAACAACAATGTAAAATAATTCACGTTCACAAATTTCCATTTTTAATATTGCAATTAATTTCATTATCCTTGTGTTCGCGGGATTTTTGTTTGTTTTTACTTGTTTTTCAATTTGAATTTTTGCGAAAATATTTTTATAATTTTATTTCCTTGAGAATATTGCCGTCTGATGCAATGAAACATGTTGAAATGTAAATAAATAATTTCTTTTTAATTATGTTTATTACTTATAGCAATTATTGAGTATTTTGATATTTCGAAGTGATTTTTATATAAAGTTTATAACAATTTTCTTTAAAACACTTTTGTTAAAAATAATACTTTTTTTTAAAATTATGTTTATTACATATAGCAATTATTGAGTATTTTGATACTTTGAAGTGATTTTTATATATAGTTTATAAAAATTTTCTTTAAAACACTTTTGTTAAAAATAAGTTAGCTTTTAAAAATAACTGACAAAGTTGTGAATTTTGTACTTATATATGTAGAGTAGTTATCGATTTTACATTTAAACAATTTCTTTGTATTACTTTTATCCATTTATTGGTTAAATTTGAGATTTTATACAAACTTCCAAGTTGTAAACCACACACGCATATTAAATATTTCAATACCCTTTAAACGAGTATTCACCTTTATAAATAGAAATCTACTCTCTAAATCATTATCTTTCGAATTTTACGAAGATTATTCACATAAAATTATCACTTGAGAAAAAAAAGTCCTTCCGGCCAGTGCCGGGAGGAAGAGGTAGCTTTCATAATCCTTATTTTAAAAAAGCCAACTTATATCATGCAAACACACGAAGCTCAATTTAGTGGAAACCGAATATAGGAGGTTCAATACTAATTTTTATCAATATAATGAATGAGAATTTCGCGAAATTAGTCAGCTTTATCCAAGCTGCTTTTCTTTAAAGTAACTTATATTTGGCTGCCAAATTCGGCAATTTCTTAAAGTGCCTGTCATTTTAAGACAACATGGTGGATGAGGCTAAGCAGTGAACTTGGTCGAGACCTTGGTAATTGCTGTGCACATGCTCACTCACATCGGAATCGGTTAATATATAGGAGTGCTGTCGCATGCAAAAAATCAGATTTTTCAAAATGTCACCCACAATAGAAATTGAAACTGCTATATCTGAGCCATTTTTTAAGGTAAAGACAAACAAAAATGCTCCTGAATCCTTATATCAAGATCAAATACTTAAGAAAGAAACCCTTTTCAATTTCTAATTTTTTTGCACCTCACTTTAAATATATATATATTTTTTAATTTAATGGCCGCCATTTTGAAACAAGATGGCTGATGTATCTGGCCAGCGAACTTGGTCGAGGTGTTGATGTATACTATCCACATGCCTTCTTACATCGAAATAGGCGAATACGTGTGTTATCGCGTGACAAATACAAGATCGTTTCAAAATGTTAGCCATGCTAGAAATTCAAAGTGCTATAAATCAACCATTTTTTAAGATATCAACAAAAGAACAAATTTTCAGAAACAAAAACTGCTCCGGAATCTTTGTATCAAGGCCAAACACATAAAAAAAATCTTTTTCATTTTCCAATTTTTTAATACCTCATTTTGAATTTTAAATTAAATTTTTTTTTAAATGGCAACCCTTTTGAAACAAGATGGCGAATGAAGCTGGCCAACGAACTCGGTCGAGACATTGGTATGTACTATGTACAGACCAAGTTACATCCAAATAGGTTCATAAATACGCCTGTTATCGCGAGACAAAAATCAGGTCGTTTTAAAATGTCAGCCACAAGAGAAATTCAAAATGCTATTACTCAGCCATTTTTTTTTAGATATAGACGAAAGAAAAACTGTTCCGGAATCTTTGTATTAAGGTCAAACACATACAAAAAAAATCTTTTTCATTTTCATATTTTTTGGTATCTCATTTAATTTTTTTTATTTTTTTATTTTTTTAAAGGGCCGCCATTTTGAAACAAGATGGCGGATGAAGCTGGCCAACGAACTCGGTCGAGATATTTGTATGTACTATGTACACACCAAGGTACATCCAAGTCGGTTCATAAATACGCCTGTTATTACGTGAGAAAAATCAGGACGTTTCAAATTGTCAGCCACGCTAGAAATTCAAAATGCTATAACTCAGCCATTTCTTAAGATATAGACGAAACAAAAACTGCTCCCGAATCCTTTTATCAAGGTCAAACACATAAGAAGAAAATATTTTTTCAATTTTCAATTTTTGGTACCACATTTCAAATTTAAATTTTTCTTAAAAATTTAAATGGCCGCCATTTTTAAACAAGATGGCGGGTGAAGCTGACCAACGAACCCGGTCGAGACATTGGTATGTACTATGTATAAACGAAGTTACATCCAAATCGGTTCATAAATACGCCTTTTATCGCGTGACAAAATTCAGGACGTTTCAAAATGTCAGTCACGCTAGAAATTCAAAATGCTATAACTCAGCCATTTTTTAAGATATAGACGAAACAAAAACTGCTCCGAAATCTTTGTATAAAGGTCAAATACATAAGAAAAAAAATGTTTTCCATTTTCAATTTTTTGGTACCACATTTCAAATTTTAAATTTTTAAAAAAAATGTAAATGGCCGCCATTTTGAAACAAAATGGCGGATGAAGCTGGCCACCAAACTCGGTCGAGAGATTGGTATGTACTATGTACACACCGAATTACATCCAAATCGGTTCATAAATACGCCTTTTATCGCGTGACAAAATTCAGGACGTTTCAAAATGTCAGCCACGCTGGAAATTCAAAATGCTATAACTCAGCCATTTTTTAAGATATAGACGAAACAAAAACTGCTCCGGAATCTTTGTATAAAGGTCAAATACATAAGAAAAAAATATTTTTCCATTTTTAATTTTTTGGTACCACATTTCAAGTTTTAAATTTTTTTTAAATTTTTAAATGGCCGCCATTTTGAAACAAAACGGCGGATGAAGCTGGCCAACGAACTCGGTCGAGACATTGGTATGTACTATGTACACACCGAATTACATCGAAATCGGTTCATAATTACGGGAGTTACAGTGTGACATAGGTCAGATATATATATATATATATATATATATCAATTTTGAACGGAGGGTGGTTTCGGGGTCTGGGGGTCATGATCGATGAAAATATACCAAAATTTTTTGAAATCGCTTTCCTCCGAACGGCTGCAATAGGTAGCTTTTTTGTAAAGAAAGCTACCTAAAAATAAATAAAAGAGAGAAAGAAACATTTTTTACGTGCTTCATGCCGGCTGGTTGCACAGATCCATTATTATTTCAATTAATGACCTTATAAAGAAAAGAATAAAAAGAAAAAATGATATACTTTTTATTAAGAATAAATAAAAAATAATCTTTACTGAAAATGAGAAATCTGTATTCAGATTTTGCTTACCTTATTTCCAAGTTATACAAGATATAAAAAATTTAAATTAAGTTCCTTAGTTATGCATTAATTGTGCGCAAAATACTTAAAAAATAATCAGAAAAAAGGCTTCTTTCTTTCTTTTTTTTATGCGAGTTAAATTTTCTAATTTCTCATTCTCACATTTGAGTTAAAAAAATGCACTCTGCCATAAAACAAGAACACTTTTGACACTTTAGTGAAAATTTATAAATTATGATAAAAATGATGAAAGTAATTTTACTTCAAAGAAAACGCGAAAGCATCCTTAATTAGTTTTGTTGCGCTTGTAAAACCTTTAATTTAAATATCTGCTAATTAGCCGAAATTCGTTAAATGAAGAGAAAGTGAAAATGTAAATAACAAATTTGTGCGCACTGTTTAAGTAATCAGGGAAAAATAACTATTAATCAAATGAATTTTCAAGTTTCAGGATATTTTCTGCGAACTGTTTCTATTGGGAAAAGGTATTAGAAACTCAATTCTCAGGAATCACTAATTTTAAACGATAGAAAATAATAAAAGATTACAAAAAAAATATTAATAAAAGTTTTGTAGCATGTACTTTTATATTTTTCAAGTATATTTTTCAATAAATGAAAGTTAAAATTCTAGTGCTATATTCCCCTTGAGTTAAATAATTAAAATACATATAGAAGCGCAAATAATTGTACAAAAATTATTTTCAGGTGCATACATATAATATAAAGATATTTAAAATCAAATGAATTGTCAAGTTTCAGGATATTTTCCGAAAACTGTTTGTAATGGGAAAAGGTATTAGAAACTAAATTCTCAGGACTTTGATTTTAATCACTAATTTTAAACAATAGAAAATATTAAAATATTACAAAAAATATTAATAAAAGTTTTGTTGCATGTAATTTTATATTTTTCAAGTATATTTTTCAATAAATGAAAGTTAAAATTCTAGTGCTATATTCCCTTGAGTTAAATAATTAAAATAAATGTAGGAGCATAAATAATTGTACAAAAATTAATTTCAGGTGCATACATATAATATAAAGATATTTAAAATCAAATAAATTGCCAAGTTTCAGAATATTTTCCGAAAACTGTTTCTAATGGGAAAAGGTATTAGAAACTAAATTCTCAGGACTTCGATTTTAATCACTAATTTTAAACGATAGAAAATATTAAAAAATTACAAAAAAAAAATATTAATAAAAGTTTTGTAGCATGTAACTTTATATTTTTCAATAAATGAAAGTTAAAATTCTAGTGCTATATTCCCCTTGAGTTAAATAATTAAAATACATATAGAAGCACAAATAATTGTACAAAAATTATTTTCAGGTGCATACATATAATATAAAGATATTTAAAATCAAATGAATTGTCAAGTTTCAGGATATTTTCCGAAAACTATTTCTATTGGGAAAAGGTATTAGAAACTAAATTCTCAGGACTTTGATTTTAATCACTAATTTTAAACGATAGAAAATATTAAAAGATTACAAAAAAATATTAATAAAAGTTTTGTACCATGCAATTTTATATTTTTCAAGTATATTTTTCAATAAATGAAAGTTAAAATTCTAGTACTACTTTCCCTTGAGTTAAATAATTAAAATACATTATAAAAGCACAAATAATTGTACAAAAATTACTTTCATGTGTATACATATAATATAAAGATATTTAAAATACAAATAATTAAAAATATCTTAAAATACATTAAAAAAACCCAGAACATTTTCAACCATTACAAGGCCGTCATCAGTAGGATTTAAATGTTCTTATTATTTTCTTTGCGCTTATTACAGAATTGTCCAGAAGAAAATATTGTAATTTAAAGGTTGTACTTCAGATGAGATACCAGATAAAGTTATTCAAAATTACAACAAAGCTAGCTTTCATCTATTATGCAGGAAATATCTCCATACTCCATGGATATCGTATGATAGTGCATCGTTACAAGCTGTATCTTTATTAGCTATTATTTTAATTGATTTTCTTATGATGGTTTCCTGGTAATTATTTGGATAAAGATAACTTTCGAATTATTAAAATCTACATTTATAGGTTGGCGTTTTGAGCTAATCTTCATAATGCAGTATGGTGTCTATTTTATCTGAAATCTGATTCATGTTCTTTAACTCTACCACTTTTTCTCATCGTCGTACCAACATAAATAAAATAATTACTATCTTTTTGGAAAGGATATAATATATACTCTGGATCTATTGATTGCTTGGACAGGATCAATTTTAGTATTTAAAAGATCTTTTAACTTTAAAGGGAGGGGCTGCGATTAATTTGACATCATATTAAAAATGGGTATGTCTTATATTTTCAAAAAGCCTTGGCATGTAGTTAACTTTACAAAATTTAAATATGTTATGAAGAGCTGCGCTTCGTTTTTCATAATCTTCTATTTCAAACTTGTTTATGATTTTTTCATTAAACCTGGATGGAGCTGAATTTTCTATTGCCATTTTTCTAATTGCATCTAGTTCTCCTTTTAGGAGATGGCTCGAACAAATATCAAAAAGTTCTTTTTATGTAATAATAAAATGGTGTTAATTTGTGACTTATAGGTAAACTGCAATCAAAAGGAATAGTGGCATTAGATCTGTTAGTCTTCCTAAAAACTGTGCAATCAAGATTCTTTTTAGTTGTATTTCTGATAAACTGGACATCCTGAAATGCAGGTTTTTGATTTTGTTGTATTTCTAGCTTGAATTTTATTTTCTTGTCTAACATATTGATTTTATAAAAAGAAAAAAGTGTATAATTCATCTTTGTTTTGAATCATATAATGAGACATCATCAACATATCTGAACTAATAATCCGGACTCGGTCTTATAGATTCCATGATTTCCATGAAAACAACATTTAAATCCTACTGATGATGGATAAATGATCGATAGATTTTGGTCGAACAAAAAATGACTTTTCTTTTGTTTTTGTTGGAACATGAATAATATACAACATTAATAGTATTTATTTATAGGATCCAAAAATATATATAAAATTTCAAATTTCGTATTTTTTACAAAAACAACTGTATCGACTTAAATAGCGTAATAATCAAAAATTGTTTTTACCAAATAAGCTTTGAAGTAAACTATAATGATGTATTTATTTTATAATACAGGATGTTATTTACTACGTTTGTTTTAATATAATTTATTTATTTTGAAAAAAAAACAAAAAAAAAACATTAACACTTGTTTATTATGTTTAATCAAACACCTTTTCAATTTGTATTTAATTTTTCAAAAACTATAATTTTTTTTGCATTTCTTAAGCATTTATGTGAAAGATATACTCTGAAAGAGTAATACAGCCATTGAATATTACCATACATTCAATAATAAATCACAGATATGATTATAGGTTTTTTTTAATTTATCATAATTAAGCATAATTAATCTTTTAAAGTACACTTAATAGTATTAAAAAGCTTGATAGTAGTTCAAAGAAGAAAAAAGTCATTTCAATATATATATTTTGATACTGGAGGAACCGTGTGACGTAAGAAAGTATCGAACAAGATACCCCGCAGCAGCAGATGACTTTTATAGTACCGAGCAAAAATCTAGTTCTATTATTCCCTGCTTAAAAATTAGTTTTACTACATATGCAATATACGTCTCTACAATAAAATATCTAAAATAGATATTTAGGCTTTTAAAAACTGCGAAAAGTGTATAAGTGTATGTGGAAATAAAACCACGTTAGAAAGTGATACTACAAACGTTATTTTATTTGTACATTTTGTATTTATTTCGCAAAATACATTTTAATTAAATTTGTTCTATGCAAATTTTACAAGTAATACTCCGTATAAAAAGAGCACCAGCAAACAAAAAAATTATAAATGAAAATTTTAGATGACATTTAATTACTGATTTCATTGCTTTGTTCCATAATTTTGCCAATATTGCCAATTAAAATTTTACCCCAAATCAGATTTATTTTTAATATAAATTAAAATAACAGTTAATTATCTAACAATGAAAAGAAAATAATAGGGATTGTTAAGAAAGCATGATATCAGCTTAAACTGACGTAAAATAGAATGGATTGTACATGTTCTTCAGTAAAAGTGAATTCTGCAAAAATGTACGTTTCTACTAATGATTTTTTTCGATGTTTAAGTACGAAATGCCACAACCATAATTACTAAGGCAATTCACTAATTCAAACTGTCTAGTTTCTGACATTTTTCTTTTTATTTGTAAATGCATAGAAATGACAGACTTCTTATTCAGAAATATGAAATTGAATAGCATTTTTCATTTTTCGATAAAGGCAAAGGAACTTTCATATAATACTGTTAAAATTAGAATTTTGGGCAGAACAGCCGAGAAAAGTCGTCATGATACAGCAATGGCTTAAATGCAAGTTGTAATACATTTACCGAAATATGAATGACGTTATTCGTTTCTAAATCACTTAAAATTTCTTGTGCATCAGTTTCATTCTGTTTTTAAAAATGCTTTTTAAAATACTTACGGAGATTTTTTTTTACAACCGCAATCGTGCTACATTACAATATTCTTGTATTTTTACCCCATCCCTAAAAGTTACTTTAATATTTTGAGTGATTTTATTAAAATGTCATGGCGCTTTCCCAGCTATTGACAGAAAAAAGCAACTCCGTCGCTTCAAAGTATTTTTACACGTTTAAATGAATATTAAAAATAACAACAGAAAAAAATTAAATAAGTAAATAAGCTTTTTTTTTTTTCAGAAAGCAATACTGTTGTTTACCAATTACATTAATGTCAGTGCAGTATTCTAATAATACTAGAACAATATAAAGATTGACATATCTCCAGTTTAGTTTAATAAATGACGTTATCAGATTTTAACAAAACAAATTTCAAGCTTTTAATAATCTATTTTTTCCTGTGGCACGTGATATCTATGAGTAAACAATGGCATATATTATCAAGAAATGTATTTTGTATAAATAAATAAATCCTAAAGTTTACATACCTTAGAATTTATTATTTTATAATATTACATTTATGTATGACTTAATTTGATATTAACACAACAAGTAAGTTTTCTATTTTCTATTCCAAAAGTTCTTTCCTTTTAAACATAGTATATAGGTAAAAAAGAGTATATTTTATCAAGAAATACATTTTGTATAAATAAGTGATTTCTTAAGCTTCCAAGTTCGTGTTTTTATTACCCTAAAAATACAACATAATAGCTTCTGGGTTGAATTTTCGTAAGTGCTTTGTTACTCTATATGAATTATTTATAAAAGATAACACAGTAAATTTCATGATTTTTTCACAACAATTTCCTGTGGAAAGTAAGTTTAAAATTTTTAATAAATCCGATGTAAGCCTTATAAGTTGGATAAAAATGCTTTCGGTTCAGCAAGTTTTCATATTTGCAAGATTGATGGAACTCTTATACGATATCGTTTAAAAATATATATCCGTAAGATATAAATATTTTTATAAAATGTGATACTATCATTTTTTTAATTTAAAATTATGTTAAAATTTCGTAAAAGAAAAATGTATAGAGACGCACTTAACAGGAAAAGTACAGGATTGCTGAAATAAAACTTACCCAAGTCAACGTTATATGTAGCAGCGTGCACAGTATTTAAAAAAAAAAAAAAAAAAAAAAAAAAAAAGTTAATTTCCAGTACAATTTCGGTATTTTCACGGATTTTTTCTTCTCCTATTGAATTATTTTGTGAGCGTGTCTAAATTAACTAATATGAATTTAAGGACATCCTTGACAGATATTAGTGCTAGTTAATTTGTCGTTGTCGCTGGCGCTTTATTTTTTTTTATATTTTTACACTCTAAAAAGGAATTTCGTATTTTACGAGTTCAAGTTCCGTACTTTTAAGGATTTCTCTTCTTTTGCAGTGTAATAATTAAAATAAATCATTTCGCTTTAGAGAAAATGAAAGTTTAGCATTATATTATTCCCAAATCCTTACATTTTGAAACATTCACGATATCATTTTTATCGGAAAAGAAAATTTAGTAAAACTGCTGTTGTACTAAACTATTGTACTGGCAATAAAAATATTTTTTTTTCAGCGTAGAAATTAAAAACTAGGGGGGGAGTATGTTCTGAGCATTATTTTTAGAACCATGTGTTCAGAGAATTATTTCTTGAAATACAATGCATTTTAAACATACAACTTATAAATATTAACTAATGAGTTCGACGAATATTTTTCTTGAGATTCTTTGCATTTGAAACATTCAACTTAAAAATATCAATCTATGTGTTTCGAGAATTGTTTCTAAAGATTCTTTATATTTTGAACTTACAACTTACAAATATTAACCCATTTGTTTCGAAATTATTTCTTCGGAACTTGGCATTTTAAATATACAACTTAAAAATGTTAACCAGTGTCGTCCGAGAATTATTTCATGAGATTTTTTGCATTTTTAACATACTAATTACAAATATGAACCAATAAATTCGAAGAATTTTTTCTTGAGATTCTTTGCATTTTAAACATTCATTTTTCACAATTCGCCCATTTTTTTTAAACACTTAAACATTCAATTTACAAATATTGAACTATGTGTTCCGAGAATTCTTTTCAAAGATTCTTTATATTTTGAACTTAAAAATATTAATCTTTTTTTTTTTAGATTCTTTAAACTTTAAGTATTCAACTTGTAACCAATGTGTTTCGAGAATTATTTCTTGAGATTCTTTGCATTTTTAACATACAACTTACAAAGATGAACACATGTGTTTCGAGAAATATTTATTGAGTTCCCTTCTATTTTAAACAAACAAATTACAAATTCTAACCAATGTGTTTCGAGAAATATTTCTTGAGATTATTTATATTTTAAACATACAACTTATTCTTGAGATTATTTATATTTTAAACATACAACTTATTCTTGAGATTATTTATATTTTAAACATACAACTTACAAATATTAATCCACGTATTACGAGAATTATTTCATGAGATTCTTTGAATAATAAAGTCATGCAACTTACAATATTAAACAATCTGTTCCGAGAAATAATTCTTGAGATTCTTTGATTTTTAAAAATACAGATAAGATTACAAATAATAACCCATGTGTTTCAAGAATTATTTCGTTAGATTCTGTGGCTTATTACGCATGAAACTTTTTCTTTTCCTCCTATTATTAATGGCTGACGTCATATTTCGCATTAAGTCTTGAATTGCTGGTTGTTTTATACATGACAGAAAATTCAACTTAATGTATTTTGTATAAATTAATGGATGTTAAAGCTTACAGAGCTTAGCGTAATTTATAAAGTATTATATTTTAATATTAGTTTAATGTATGATATTTCAACTCAATATATTTTCTGTTCTCCATTCCAAATATTCTTTTCTTTTTAACATCGTATATAAATAAATATGAATAAATTTTATCAAGATATATATTTTAGATAAATAAGGAATTCCTTAAGCTTTCAGTTCGTGTTTTTATGACTCTAAAAAACAACATAATTGATTTTAGGCTGAATTTTCGAGAATGCTTTGTTACTTTGAGTGCATTATTTATAAAGAGATAATTTAGTAAATTTCTTGATTTTTTCTACAACTTTGTAAATTTAATGTTTTTTTTCCACGACAACTTCTTGTGGAACGCAAGTATAAAATTTTGAATACATCCGATATAAATCTTAGAAGTAGAATAAAAATGCTATAAGTTCAGAAAGTTTTCAGTTTTGCAAGATTGGTGAAATTCTTATACGATATCGTTTTAAAAATATGTCTGTAAGACATGATTATTTTTATAGCATGTGTAAATATTGTTTTTCAATTTAAGTTTATGTCAAGAATAAAGCGAAAGAAAATACATGGAGATGCATTTACACAAAATGTACAGAGTTGCTGAAATAATATAACTGTCCCAAATCAAATATACATGCAGTGGCTTAGAATTATGAAAACTAAGGAAAGTATTCAAATAGTCATTTTCATATAAAACTGAATACCTGCGATTATCGAATATTAACGCTTATGAACCGAGAATTATTTCTACGGATTCTTTCCATTTTAAACATAAAATTTACGATATTTAACTCATGACTTAAAAAAAATTATTTATTGGCATTCATTACATATTAAACATACAAATAGTAACCAATGTATTCTGAGAATTATTTCTTCACATTGTTTTCATTTTAAACATACAATTTACATATGTTAACCCATGTGTTCATAAAATTGTTTCTTGGAATTCATTGCAGTTTAAACATACAAGTATTGACCCATGTATTACGAGAATTATTTCTTGTAATTCTTTGCATTTTTTAAACATATATCTTACAAAGATTAACTCATGAGTTTCGAGAAATATTCATTGAGATTCTTTGCATTTTAAAGATACAGTTTAAAAATGAAAACTCACCTATTCCGAGAATTATTTCTTGAGCTTGTTAGAATTTTAAACATACAACTTTATCTTATATCTATTATTAATACTTGTGGACATTATTTGGCATTTATGGTTGAATTATTGGGGGTGGGGGGGATATGCCTGGCAAAATACTTGGCAATAGAAACAGAACCACACATTTAAGTCAAATTTATGGGACAAATTAAATCTAGTAATTATATTTTATGCGGAAAACAAAACTAAGTGTAATAAGAAATTTACAAATAGATGATATTAGCGATTGTTGTTGGTTTTATATTTATGTGTGGGACATTGATGAAAAAAGTAGATATTTGCGAGAATAATTTATCCTTTAACTAATTTTGAAGGAAATTATCTCAAAATTAATATTTTATTTTATTTATGTAGGAAAATTAAGATAATGAATACTGGAGAGTTACTATGACCAAGCAAAATAGAAATTGCGAGATTCTAGGAAACAGAGTTCATATTAAATGCTAAAATTTCCCCTAAAATATAAACCCTCTTGAAGTACCACTGCATGGAATCGTATATCGCATTATAATTTACAAATGTTAAATCTTCTGAAACTACACAGTACTACTAACATAAAACAAATGTATCTGTGTTTTAAAAGCTTAAAATATCAAATTATATTAGTGCCAATATATATATACGTTGGCGCCCATGATCTGTAGACTTCTGCATTAGAAATATAATCGAGATTTACAGAATGTAATTACGTGCTGAGTTATTCTTAGGTGCGTTCGTAATTATATAAATACGTAGCCCCTATAGTGGTCGTCTGTTCTGTCCGTCTATCTATCTATCAGTTTGTTCGCATATAACAGCGCAAAAACTACCCAACAGAATGGTTTGAAATTTCATATATACAATCGTTGCGGAATTTTGTCGAGTTATTTCAAATTTTATTAAAATCGAATAAAAACTTAAAAATATGTTAATAAATTTTTTTCTTATTTCTATTAAATCCTATCATACGTAATTAATTCAGTGATATCCCATGAGAGTAACGATTCTAGGTTACCATGGTGATTACATCCTATTTATTGTGGAATCATATTATTTCCGTATTACTCAATTTAATATATATTATTGTAATACATTTTGTATCCATGCATTTTGCATAAGAATGCAACAGCTATTGCACAAAGATATGAATATTTATAAAACCAGTTATAGTACAAATGCACCTCATTTGCCACATTTAACGTACAATTTTAGACTAGATTAGATATGATTTACCTGACATTAGTAACTGAAAACAATTGTGATCATAAAAGGCTGATATATCTTGAAACTACTGTCTGTGTTGGGAGGATTTCCTTTACCCTAGCACTTCTATTTCTCATACTAGTTTCATGAAGTTTGAATGACAGACTCTTTAGATCATGCCAACAAAATTTTGTACGTAATGTCGCTGATAGATATCAAATTGTATCTCCTAAAACTGATATAGATAACACTAAAAATTAATCCATTCCTTTTTCTTAATAAATCAATTTGATTTTATACTAAACTAAAGAATCTTTAAGTGGTCTCAGGACTCTTACAGTTTTAAAATTTTCGAAATTTTAATTTTTTTAGATGTTAAACACTTATATTTTCCGAACATCTTGATATAATTGTTGCCTTGAAATTCCTATTAGAACAGAAGTTATGGCTTTTAGAATTATACCCACTCAATAGTTGAAGCGGCGTTTCCGAAAGTTTGAAGTAATTTTTCTCCAAATGAAGTTTTTGGGCATAACGCGCACGATATTGCAAAAACTTTAGAATATTTTTTCATGAAATTTTCAAAACATATGTTTCATGTTAGTCTGTATAAAGTGAACCTAAAATTTCCTTTTTATTGTTCAAAAAATATTTTTCAGGTGATAATACTGTTGAAATTTCCTGAATTTTCCAACTATGCATTACAAATACAAAAGTGCTTTAAATACAAATTTAATTAATTTCAGGGTAATTAATTCAATCTGAAGTATAAGTAGGCAGCAAAATTTTTATTCTAATTGCAAAATTTATTTTGTAATCCTGCGCGTAATCTGTTATGCCGATTTGCTGCTCATCAAATGTCTGACAGTTTGGAAATGCTAATTTTGCATCTTGCAATTTTTAAATACATAAAATGAAAAAACATACTTGTATCTTTAATCCCAGTTAAAATTGTGTCTTAAAATAAAATGCATTTTAAGATGTTAATTGTGAAAATGGTCTTTTCATTTTCATTTTTTTCAATAATATGAGTCCTGACACCCATTAAAGAAATTGTAATTTAACATTTTTTGTAAAATCATGTTTCAATCCATATCTGTGCCTTTGAGAAATACTGTGATACAGGACAGATGTTTTCACACAATACTCAAGTTAGAGCCAGTCTAAAATTAATTTTCGATTTAAGCGCTTTGTAAAGAAAGCTGAGCACACTGACTACAGCTACTTACCACTCTCCCTTAACTTCCCTTCCTACTCATGTTTCAGTGAACAGCGACAGGGCAGATAGCTTTAACAAAAGAGAAATGATTGTATTTCTTTACGCAGATTATCATATTACTATTGAACATGTCAATTTGTAGACAGATCCATTCCTAAACCTTTAAATTGATATTGAATTCCTAGCCATTAAACTGCAAACAGAAAGTGGATGTGGTAATTTTTTGGAGAACAAATGGAGGATTTAATTGTTCAAATGCCTTTCTAATGAGAGTTTTAAATCTTGTTATTGCGATACAGTGAAACCTCCCTGTGTGACCACCTCCCTGAACGACCACTTTTTCATGGAACGAAATTTATTCCCATAGGCTCAATACTAATTTTACCTCCATTCAGAGACCATCCCAGTTGAACTCCCTCCATGAGCGACCTATTTCTTTGAAGAAAATGAAACAAATTCCCTTTTTTCCTGTTCGCTTGAAGGAGGTTTTATTCGAAAAGTAATTCCGGAGAGCGCATTATTCATCAAACTTCTAAACTAAATTTAGATTTTTTTTTCAATTCCGGTAACTTTTATGTGTTTAAACCACTTTGTGGTTTTTTAGGTAGTGAATTTAACTCTGATGACACATTAAGAATGACAGTTAATAAACTCCCCTGCCCTATTCTGTCAGGAAACTCTCAAATAGATAAATTAATGAAACTGTCACTATTTGTTACCGTCCAAAAAAAAAAATTGCATTTATTTACTGAACTTCGAAAAGACTTGGAAATAAAATTTATAAAAGATAAAACCGCAAAGTCAAAGCAAACGCCAATGTATTCATTTTTTAAAGTCTGCATTAGTTAACTTTGGTTATTAACTTTTGTTTTGATACTTAAATTTTCATATTTTTTCCTAATGTGAAAAATAAGTTTTAGTAACATGGTTTGTTATCTTTTTCCTACAATTAAAATCTAGATTTAAACATGACCTCTATTAAGAGACCACCTCTCGGAGCGACCAATTTTTATTGGAACGGAACGTGGTCGCTTTAGGGAGGCTTTACTGTAATATATTAAATCCACTTGCACAAAGCAATACAGGAGAGTGAAACAGATTCAAAGCTTCTTATTTCTGAAATATAATTGAACTGTTTGTAGAAAACTTTAAAGAAACATTAATTTTAAAACTTGTAAAAAAGAAAAGCATATGAGACGCATTTCTATAAAAGTTTAAAGAAAATGTGTCAGAGAGTTTTGTGTTGTTAAACGAGAGAAAAAAAATATTTTTTAAAACCATCTTAACCCCTAAGTTGACCATGGACCATCATTTGAGCAAAAATCGATCCAAAAATGTAAAATTATGTTGGTGCATACTATTAATCTTTAGACTGTTCTGACCCATTTGCGAAAAAAACGCATCAGATGCGATTATTTAGCGGAAAGTTGCAAGAGTTTGAATTTTGTACACAAACATTTTTTTGGTGCTTTAACCCTTAACCGGAAACATTAAAATCCCGTGCACAAACGGAAACGTGCCGCCTGTGAGACTGCTAAATTAAAAAAAAATTGCTATAAAATTTTAAAAGGAAAATAACTCTTAATAATTTACCAAATAGTGAACTTAAACACTTAATATTTAATAGTAATGTATTACCAGGACCAATTTTTTAATATGACTGCATAAAAATAAGTTTTGAATGTCTGAGACAAAAAATATTTTAAAATTACACATTATTGTTCAAAATATAAAATTTTCGTCATAATAATTAAATAAATGCTAATATTTTTATATATTTCAGTACGATATGAATTATAATAAAATATTAATCAGTAAAATTAACAAAACATTTAATAGTAAATATTGCAGTATGTTCTAAATATCTGCATTTTTTATGCCGATATTCACTATGTTGAGTCACTTTCGTGTTCAGAATTTATATATCCATCATCTGAAATACTTTCAACATCGCATGTGTCACTTACTACTTCATCAAACAATCTCAAAACAGTTTCTTCAGTCTTTTTTATCACTGTAGCGTACTCGCTTTGACGGCTCCTCTATATCAATACCCCAGAGCAAAAAAATACATAAACGGAAACATGCCGTCTCACAGACTGCGTTGAAAATAAAATAATTTTTCTTTCAATAACTAAAAATGCGCAGGTGTTGCAGATGGGTGGAGGAGGCAGAGGACCAGTAGTTTAAGGATTAGATTGTCTGATAAAATTGGGGACACGTTCATTTTTGAATAAAGGGTAGATAGGCAGACGCAACCATCTCACAGACTGGATGTTTCCGGTTAAGGGTTAATATAAATTAAATCTTTTTTTCTCAAAACTGATTTTTCAACGTTTTTTTAATTTTTGAAATGCTCCATGCGTCTTAATATTTGATCAAAATTCATGAAATTGATAAGGAAGAATCGTGATATTGCTTACAAAGAAACTGTGTATGTATTTTAAAATTCGACGTCTGTAAGGTAATTCAATTTGATTTTTAACTTATTAAAAGGTAAAATTTTGAAGAAAATCGATACCGAATTCAGAAAAAATCTTTAAAAAATTAACTATTCAAGGGATTAAAAAATCGATATACAAATTTATTTTTAATAGAGTTTTAAGTAATTAAAATGCAAAATCGTGGAAATATCTGAAAAATTATTACGCATGGAGCATTTTAAAGACTTGTTTTAATTTTTTTTTTTTTTAAATCTCAAAACTACAATAAGATTGGAAATTTTTTTAAGTTGTTCTATATAGTTACAGTGAAATGCATATTTCCACAAAATTTCATATCTCTATGGTAAAAACTAAAACTAAAATTTATTAACTCCCACCATCCCCTTAAATGCATAGTGAAAACTCCGGAGATACATGATCGTCTTAGTTATTTGGCGTTATCTATTAGTCTTTTATGTATTACTTACGTATGATAACATCCATTTAAGGTCGTGAAGTCTGTTTATGTTCTGATTTGTAATCACGGAGAGTTATAACACCTTTTATTGATACTGCTTGCAATGTGCTCGCCTGGCGTTTTTTCTCTATCTTTCTAAGATAGTAATTATTAACTCTGCAAACTACTAAAAACATTATAAAAATTATTATATCGTTGAATAATTGTTATTGTGCTGTGTAAATACTTTAAAGTAAGTATAGAATTTAAAATTATCATTTTTAGAGCAATTTTTATTATTTAACTCAGGAGTGACATTATGCGATTATGTCCAACAGAAACATAAATATATATATATATATTTTTACTATTTTTCTAGTGTATAATTAACAAAAATTGTCAAAAATTAATGTTTTCCGAACAAAATTAAAAAATCGTGCATTAAAGGGCTGAAACATTTTATCAAACTTTTTTTTTGTCTTAATTAACATAAATTATTTTTAAAATATGATTTCTTTGGGACGAGAATGAAAAAAAATCTACATAAAAAGAGATATTTTTATCTATTTAATACGCTAGATGCCACTAAATGTGATTAAGGTTAGATCTAATTATCGCTTATTGCTACAAAATAAGCTGATACCGAAAGCTTTTATACAATTCTACATTAAAAGTAATTGTTTGGAGCATACATTTTTCGCTTATTGTTATAGATTTTCAGGTCGACTAATTCCTGAAAAGCAATTGAAAGGAAAATGATCTTATAAATGCATTCTAAGTATGACGTCAAAAAAAAAGAAAGACTATAGTAACTGGTAAGCCAAGTATCTGGGTTCGATTCCTAGCCTGGGCATTTTTTCGCTCAGTTGGAAAAATTCAGTTCATATGATAACTTTACCAATCAGTCTGATTGTGTTAAAATATTAGTTCATCTACGTATCCATCGTTTATAGGGAGTTCCTTTACCTGTTGTTTATTCTGTTGATCTGTCTACATGACAGAGCAGATGTTACTAGCAATATGGACTAATAATAATAGACTAATAATAAGCTGAACGCAGGAAGAGTCGTTCGGTAGCTTCATCGCCCCAAGGACTCCCTTCCCGCTTTTCAGTTTCTTCAATTTGTGTAATTTCCCTTTTAAATTTGACGGGTTTCAATTTTTGAATTTTTTTTCCCAGCGTGGCTTTTGCTAGAGTGTCTTTTACTCGGGACATGGCTAGGGATCTATGAACCTTGCTTCCGCAAAAGAGTCGGAGTAAGTGGAAGAGTAAAGGGCTGCGGACGAAGAGAGGCTGCTCGCCGCGGCGGTTTAGCTGTTTTAAGGTAAAAAAGCTCTTAAAATTTGGTGACTTTTTTGAGCCCGTGAAGTAGGCGCCTATGATTAAATATGTTGAATATTTAGTAATTTAAAGTCATTAACATATTTACATTTTCTTACGATTCGATGCATTGTTCGTGGAACACCATTCGCACAATTCAGCCAATTCATGTACATTATTTTGAAATACTTGTCTAATTAACATGACTTACTATCGAAACAAAGCTTTCAATCTTTCAATAATAAAAAATAAACACTTTATAAAAGACAGAAATTAAAAATAAAATAAAAAACATAAACAATGATATTTTTAAGAATATTGGCTAATGGATCAAAACCTTTCGTCATTTTTTGCACATCCATTTGCTATCGAAAGTGTTAACAATTCATAAATATCTGACTAGACATTTTCGCGAAATTATGCATGCTCGCTACAAAGACACCTTTTTTAACAAAAAGGCTTTTAAAATGAGCATTTCATATAGTGCATCAGATGTTAGTCGAATTTATGATTTTAGAATAAACCAAATCAAAAACATGTCCAGGAGTAACATGGAAGTCATATAAACGGTGACAAAGATACAAATGATCCATTATAGTTTTTAATCAAATTTAATTATTTCTAAACATTGCTCAATTTAAATTTTTTATACTGTAAAATAGAGGAAAACGTAGTTTCAAATATAATTAATTTGAAAACTATATAGCAATTAACTGATATTTTTTTTTTGTTTTGCTTTTTGTTTTTAAAATAATTTTCAAGATTGGAAATGGCTGTTTTTATAAAATATCTATCTCTATCACGTACAGCTATTGAAGTTTAACACGTTTGCGCTTAAAACAATGACTTTGTTTCTGGCTAATATTCAATAACGAAATTAACACATTATAGATAAATAATAATAATAATAATAATAAAATATATATATAAGTAAAACAAAAATTTAACAGACATGCAATCGAACTACGCGCTTAAATAGCTGAAATAATCAAAATGAAAAAGGGTGCTGTGTGTAAGCTTTCTTCGGTTGTTAACCCGTGGCATGATGCTTATCAGAAAATAGAAAACTTTCTTTGGATAGATAATTGTTGTTTATCCTATAAAAATGTCTTTTGGTGTTCATATTGTGTAGTCTAAACAAAATGTATAAAATGGAGAAAAAAAATCTAACAGTTTTCAATTAAAAAAAATTATTTTCACCTATGCTCTGTACGCCTGTATGCTCTATTCGTTTTGTGACCCTGGAAACGCGGATGGGTCTTGTCGTTTTATAAGAATGAAAAATTATAAATGCAGTTTTGTTTAAAATAATGCACATTAACTAAGCTTCTGTACGGCAGAAGTAATTCTCCTTTCTTTCTTTTTTTTGGTCGATTTAAATTTTTATGTTCCCATATTGATTTTACCGGGCCAATTTTCATAAACAAATCCCCATTATTTGGCTTCAAAATAAGAAAAATATACGCAATTTTAATGCCTTTTTTATTTAGTTCTTATAGCAACGTACATAGCAGTATGCATTGGGTACTGGAGCAACAATTGATTTACAATTTTCATGCAGAAGACTTTTACAACTATTATGCCAACTACAAATCGTTACAAAATGACAGTAGTCATCGTTTACAAGTCACGTTACACCTAACACTTCACACAGCAGTGTTTTCGAGGACCATAAGGGCGTGGGAAAGTGTGGAAAGCTATGAAAGCATCTAGTTATAACAGAAAATGCTGATTAGATATCAACACCTTCCTTAGTTTACTAAATATAGCAAGTAATAGCAAATAACTGGACCTAACTTTGAGAATTGTTCAACAATTACGGAGAAAAAGAACAGGCTTATCCAGAGAGGTAGATGCATTGGGAGTTGTAGAGTTACGGTATCTCACTATTAAAAGAATCGTGTAATGTGTTTGCTGAAAATTTCATAATTAGACAATTTCAGAAATAAGAATACATTCTTAATCCCGTAAATCTCATACATTTTAAAAGGAATTCAATCGAATTTCAATTTGAAAGTATTAAAATCAGGCATTCATTAACAATAGTATATACATTTTCAGCCAGAACGTATTAGAAATCGTTTGTAAATATTTTGTGAGCATTCAAATTACCTAGATATAATATTTAGAATCTTTCACACTGTGGTTCAGCCTGCTTTAAAACTTTTTAGTCCTCATGTATATGTATGCCAGTAATTTGCATTGTCTCACTAATTGAATGACAGTTGGACTTCAAAAAATAAGTAATACATACATAGTAATACGAAAGTAATGCAAAACTTAGTAATATACATAAGTAATACGAAACATAGTAAGCAAATCCTCATATTTATTTTAAATAATAGAAAATAACGGAAAGACCTTAAATATTTTTAGTGCCAGATTCATTTAATAAACATTAACATTTAATTAACATTTCATTTAATTAACATTTCATTGTTAATGTAAATGTGTTCAATATTTATTTTAACACCTAAATGTTACCAAAAAATAAATATTTGTAGAATAAGTAGAAGATACGTAAATTATTTTTTTTTTCTGTCAGTGTTATTTCGTTATCATTAAAAAGGTTATAAACAAAGGAATATTATATTATTCATGATGATTTCTTAGTTATGCGTCTACATTTCATGCAAATAATTTAAAATGTACTTTTAAATTAAATATTACGATAAAATCAAATTTTAAATAAAAATTGCATTTTCCATAATTTTTAATTATATGTCGCGCGGTTCTTATTTATTTATTCTTATTAATTAACTAGTATTTGATATATTTCCTTTTCTCTGTAAAATTACAAAATGTGTAATTAAAACACATACATTTTTAGAAGGAGAAACTGATTTACAAGCAGGGGAACATACTCACGCGTGTGTATGTGTGCAATGTTATAATGCTATTAGAATGAAAATTTAGAGGAATCGTTTAATAAAAATTGACAGAAATTTATTTTTGAGTATAAAAAACTATAGCAAATCGTTTAATTCTCTATATAATTTTTCATATTAAACACACATTTTTGTAATACTTAAACAAATTTTGAAGACAAAAGAATCTTGTATTCTTGTCACAGTCGATAGTTTTATTTACTAAAAGACATATGCAGTATTATTCTACATGAAGATGATCATAAGAAAAGAAATGAGTTAAATATATTATAACGAGTAAAAAATATTTAAAGCTTGAATCATAAATCGTTCATTTATATTACGTTGAAGGCTATAAATTTTTACATAAGATAAAAGCGTCTGAACACGGAAACTTCATCAAAGTAGGGTATTATATTCGCATTAATTACCGTATACACCTAATGAACTTTCTTGGCTAGGCAAGTTAAATTAGAAAAATCTCCTGACGATAAAAAAAAAAAATTCCCATGTTTCGGTAAATCATAGTTAATTGCATAATTTGACCTTTTTTTCATTTATTATGGCTGTTATATCGCAAATATAGGTAAAATAAATCTAATTTCTGACTGAAACATTTTACGATAAAAATTCCTTAGATCACACTACGCCTAGAATGTTTTTTGTTACTCTTTTTAAAAACGAACATTTCAACTGACTTAACTATAATTAAATATCTTATTCTTTGTATTTTCAAAATAGAATGAATATTTTAAGATAAATTTTGTAATTTCAGATAGTGTTAATATTGAATGTGAAAAATGTTTGCTTTTATAATTTACCACAGCATAAAATAATGTAATTAATATATGATTTATCTAAATACTAAACGCCCCACCAGTGGCCGAGAATTTCTGTTCTCGAAGCTGGTAGATGGGGGGGTGCTGGGTTCGAGCCCAATCGCGCCCGTCATCCTAATCGTTCGGAGTTTTCGTGGTTGTCTTCGAACCTTGGTTTTCCAAGCGTTAATACGGATTAGGTTCCCTTAGAAAGATCCCCACGAAGGGTACTTCCCCTCCTAGGGCCCATATCCTCGTGTTGATAATTGGCCGTCATAAGCACAACCAACCAACCTAAATACTGCACATTTAATAAATATGTCAATAATATAATTTATCTTATCTCAAGTGTAATTTTACGAATGCTATTAGAAGGCTCAGTAGAATCTAAAACAATTTTGATCAGCATATTTCAGAATCTGAGTAGATTCTGAAAAATAGATGTAGTACAAATATAATAGTTTCTTATGATTTTTTTATCAAGTTTTTTTTATTTTTTAATTGAAGGTTTTATTTTTTGATAAAGTAAAATATATAATGTACTCATGTTTTGTGTACAGTGGTAAAAAATTATAATGGTGTCAATTGTAAAATTTGCGTTAAAACATAAAATTAACTTTAATAAATGCACCAGTGAAGCGTATTTATATAAGCACATTAAATTCTAAAGAATTTATATCTATAAACTTTTGGCAGAAATAAATAAGTTTAAAAAATAGATTTTTACCCATTCAGAAAAAAAAAAATTTTTTTTGAAGATTTGCGTAAGAAAATATAATGCAGTGAACATATATTAAGTGCAGATACTACAGATTTATTAAACATATCTGTAGTATGTTCATTTGCAAAGTTAACGAGTCCAATAATGGCTATCACACGGTGCGTTATATCCATTCTGGGTCCGGACGCAGTAACAGAAACCAACTCAATGAGAATGTCCAGCCCCACTGCTAGGCCGTTAAATTATCGACTCATTGTAAAAGTTCATAGGAGCAAACCCAACCTATAGACTAGTGAAGGACACTCAGCGTGGAATTATTAAGAGGCTACTTCAGTCAAACGAAAAGACCCGTTCGCTAATGCTAATCCTATGGAAGTCATTTATAAAGATATCTCGTTTGAATTTCAATATTTTTATTTTTTTATTTATTTTTTTTTTTTATTTATTTATTATTATTTTTTTTTTGTTTTGCATTGAATAGTTGAGATCGATTTGTACAAAGGCCGTTGTTTAATTTTTCGATTTTGTTTACAGGAATTTTTAATGAGGACACTTTCATTTTCGGAAACGGTTTCGAAACTGAAAGCATCCTAATAAAAAAGAAAAAAAAATCTGCGATCAAAATCGAAAAAGTAAAAAACGGCCTGCATAGATATTGATCTCAGTTATCCAATGAAAAAAACATCATTTAAAAATATTGAAATGCGACAGAGATATCTTTATAAATTTCTTCCACAGGATTAGCATTAGCGAACGCGTCTTTTTGTTTGACTGAAGTAGCCTCTTAACGTCAGCCTGGATTGAGGATCCCGTATGAAAGGCTACCCTTGCGATCCAAGCCAAGAAACGAAAAGGAAAAAATAAAATATTTCTAAAATAAATTAAAAGATAGAATTTTAAAAAAAGGAAATTTAATCCCCAGTATCCTGCGCCCATCCCCCCCCCCGCCACCGGTTAACTACATCGAGGACGGCGGGGCTACAGAGCAGTGAATGACAGCTAAGAGCGTTGGTATGGTCGGACCCGTTGGTATCGGTTCCCACAGTCGGTTATCCGCACAAAGACAGCCATTTCTTTCTCATCCAAGTGAGGACGTGATGTCCCTGAGTGGATAGTAGAATCCAAACGATGCTGTCCCGGCTGGAGGATGGAATCTCCAGATGTGCTTTCGAAACGTAGTCTCGAGACCGGGCGGGGGGATTCATCAATACAACCATCAGGGAGCCTGTTTAAGCAAGCAACCCTCCGAAATTGGTTGGTGCCGCTTCGGCATCTCGGCAGAGCTCCCGGACATCCTCCTGCGTCGAAGCCAGGTTGATTCAGTCCCAGATCGGTAGCATAGTGTATGTGACATAAAGTATAATTTAATGATTTGGGAGATCAGAAAATTTATTATATTTTAAAGAAACTTCATTAATATATTTTAGAATCAAAGTGGTTTATTTAAAAAATAAATAAATTTGTTTATTTAATACAAAATAAGACCTATAGTATTTTATTAGACTTTTTTTTACGGTTTTTATTGACGATTTTTGTAAGATATAACAGCATAATGACCAAATATTTTGCGTAAATCTGCACGATACTACAAATTTATTAAAGACGTCAGCCCGTCAGCGATATAGTTTGTTACATGAAATGAATAGTGACTAATGATCAACTGTACATTTCGGAAATACTTTGTTAGAGATGGATGTAATAAAAATATAACTTTTTATAGTTCCTTATAATTTGCATTTTTCCTTATGATTTTTTCTATTGATTCAACGTATTTATATAAATTTTAAAATTAAACATTTCTTCATATTCAATTAAAAAATAAAATAATATATGGTGAACCAAAAGTCTTGCTCAGATTATAAATATTCATTGTGCTCAAACCACTATAATTAGGCATATGTTTGTTTGGATGCATTGTAAGTACTATTATAATTTTTTTTATTATACCACGTACCTCAGTAAATTTCAACATGTACCACCTTGGTAGCTTGGAAAATGTCTAATCGGTATTCTAGTTCCGTCAAGTGTTTTCTTTAAGGGGACCAGGGAAACCGTATCTCCGCCATGTTAAATTCACTAACTTTATGTACCTTTTTCTCAGAAATGGTGAAAGATAGAGGTCTAGATTTTTTATAGCAGTTAGAATAACTTGTTTTGCGTATTTTAACGGGCCATTTTATTTCTATTAAAACTGAAAATTAATTATTAATTATTTATTGAAAGTCATTTTTAAATTAGCATTTTTGGTAAGATTTCACTGCCTAAAATAAATAATTCTCAACAAATCATTAAATACCCGTGTTAAATTATACAATATAACATAAGTATTAGAAAAATCTGAGTTCATAAGTTTAATAGATATTGAAAAAAGGGAACACAAACATGAAAAATCCAAGTTTTGAGAAAGGTCAGTTAAAGATTTAAATGGCCGTGAAGTACTCTTAGAAAGAATGAATAATTCCAACACCCCTTTTTTTTTTATAAATAAACATGTATGGCACATCATTGAAGAGATAAAATTTTAAACTATTTAAGGATATAAAAAAGTAAAAATCGATTGTTTTCCCCAAATTTCGCTTACCTGGTCCCCTTAACATGTCTTCTGTTACAGTCCACACAGCAGTTTGTATCATAGTCTTCAGTTCTTCGATGTCAGATATTGGTGTGGCAAAGACTCTGTCCTTGAAATAGCTCCAAAAGGAAAAAAAAATCCAGAGGATTAATAACTGGAGAGCGCGTAGGCCAGGGTGTTGGTCCATCGCTTCCAATCCACCGATTAGAAAATCAGCTTCTTCTATTGCAGAAAAAACTACTAAAACTGAGCTATGCAAAGATACAACATGTTACATTATTAAGAAATGGTTAATTTGTAATGAATTATTATATTCAGGTCAAGACTTTTGATTTATCCTGTATATCGACGCATATTTTCTACATATTACGACAAATACAGGGGTTTCTACAATCATGCGCCAAACTGTAAGGGAAGGTAAAGTACATATAAAGACGCAATTTTGGTATAGAGCAATTTCACAGAAAATTATCATTTTGTGTGTGTGTGTGGGGGGGGGGGGGGTAAAAGGTATAATGTGTTTAATTTAAGGGTATGATTGGAAAACTTAATATTTTTTATATTCTATAATAAAATCCTAATAAAAAGGCATTGTAAATTACTTTTTACAAACTAAGTTAAGTACCATTATTGTCTTTGTAAAGTCATAATGTTACCTCAGTTACACAATATAAGTTACATCAGTTACACGTGTAAATGCCATTTTTTTCTTTTTTATTATTCAGAAATTAATTAAACAAGTTACTGTTATAATTTAGCATTACTTAGTGTTGTTGAGAACATTAAATCCCTTTTTTTTAACGCGATAGTTTTGATAATTTTTACACTTCAATGAAGGCAGAAAAAATGTTTGTATATTTTACGTTACATCAGTTACAGAATTTTGACTTGCAATTTTCGGGACTCAAAGAGAGATTGAAATAATCTGCAGGTATTTGGATATTAAGTCCTTAGTAAGAAATATTTTAAATTGTAAAAATTTGTTCTAGTTTTAATAGTAAATTTTCTAAATAGTTTTGAAAACAAAATTGGATGATAAAATGTTACGTCAGTCACGATGGAATTACCCAGCAATGTGAGGTCGGAAATGAAACAATTTGGCGAAAAACAGGAAATGCGGAGGAAATGAAAACAACTGTTTCATTGACATAACAATTACAGTCATTGCTCAAATATGCCACCACCAACATCGATACATACATGACAGCGTCTAGGAAGTGACCGGTGTATCCTTTTGAAGGTTCCAGATGTCTCATCTGTGAGACACCAGTTGACTCAGATGAGGAGCACCTTTCAAGACTTTCAGTCGTTCCTGCAAATGTTCGTGAGACACTTGAAATCTTCAAGAATTTACGCCAATCGCTAGACGCTGCCAGTGGTAGATATGAGCCATTACTGTAATTGTTAAGTCAGTAAAAAATCGTTTTCGTTTCCTCTGCATTTCTTGTTTTCGCCATAACTTTTCATTTCCGTCTCCAAATTGCTATACCAAAATTGCTTCTCCATGTGTACTTAACTTTCCCTTACAGCTTGTTCCATGATCGTAAAAACAACCTGTATATTAACTGTGTTCGAAATGTAATCGATATTACGTATAACTTTGATGAATTTTCTCAAGAATCTTATTAAATTATAAATAACTAGCCGCCCTTGGCTTTGGTTTGGTTTCCCTTGAAATTTATGTATGGAAAAGCATGCTAAGTATTGTATCATGTTACTTTTATTCATAATTTAATTTACTTAGACTCCCTTAAATATAATTAATATTCTCCCTTAAGCTAATATTAGTTTTTGTTGCATTAAAATATCTCAATTTGTTGATTTTCTGTAAGCAATTAAACCCGATTGATTTACAATAGAAGCCTATGGGAATTTGGCGAAATTTTAGAGATAGCGCCATGTTGGCGACTAATTTTAATCACCAAATTTGGCGGTATAACGCCAAGTTGGAGACAAACTTTGCGGTATTTGGCGACAGAACAGGATCCCCCCTTCTTTATAGGTATGGAGATGAACTAAATGCTGTTCCATACCCAATGAGATGCGTTTCATTAAAGCGTTGACATTAAACAATTAACAAATAATTGCGATTTCTGTGCCACATACGATAGCGTAATACATATATATATAGATTTTGATAAGTTTATTGCAAAATCAGATTAGTTTTTTTAAATACAAATGTAATTAAAGTAACAAATTTCTAAAGTACATTTTTTAAATTTTCTTTTCGATTATTTAATGATTAAAAACTTTGGTAAAAATATTAAACATAAATTTATCTTCATTTCAAATTACTTCATTAAAGCATCATTTATAAAACTCGTCAGCATATATTTATAAAAATAAATGTATTAAGTTTTCTATATGTCTGGTTAAAATTTAAATTTATATAACATGAATATACATGAAGCCTTAACTTTTAAATAATGACATGTTCGTAAAAATGTAAAATCAAAATGAGTAACTGTTAGCTAAAATATTACAAATAGTTCTTCCATAAAATTTAATGGAGTTTTACGTTTACCATACTGTTTATTTACTTATTTATTTATTTCACAGTTTATTGCCTGCGCTTTTCTGCTTATTCCATACTAAACACTCATGAAACGCAAACAACAATTTTCTAATTTTCGAAAATATATCATATACTTATTTTAGTAGTTAAACATTTACTTATTCATGAACATTTTACCCTGAAGATATGGGCAAATATTGCAAATGATCATTTAAAACCTTAAAATATAAATTAGTTGAGGATAACATAATTATTTTGTTTATTTGAGATAAAATGTAATTTCCCATATTATTTTGTAACCACTAGAAAGCGCCGCTTGACCAGAACAAAAAGACCGGAGTAGACTGATACGTCTATCTAGAGCTTAAAAGTTAAACAAAGGAAGTAAGCAATCGAAACCGGTAAAGTGTTGCGGCGAATCTCTTCCGTTGGCTGCAGTGTCAACATAGCTGAAAGCCATGCTCACTTAAAAGTTTAATACAAAGGCCGTTGCTTATATAGTGTAGTCTATTGCAGATACTATCATTTTAATTTGTACATGCGTATGTGACGAGAACCGGTTTTTTGTTTCATTATTTCTCAAATGTTAAAGAATTTAAAAATAAAATGACTTATTAAAATGCAACAAATATTGACACCTAAACTATTAAAGAAAAGATGTAGTATTTACAAGAGAATTAGAAAAAAAATCTCTATGCTTTAATATCTCACCACTGAATGATTTTTTTTTTTTTTTTTTGATATGATGTACTATTACATTAAAACGCATTCATTAAAGTAGAATTGTGCTATATCACTTTACATAAAAATGAAATAAATTTAAGTAAATTGATTATAAATGTCTACTAACAGCACTTAAAGTATAAACATCTTCTGTTTCTCCATTTCTGAAGAAACAATATTTTTTACATTAATCTGCAAAGGAAAAAATATTGGATTGCAGCAAATAAAAGGAAAATTAAGTAAACAAATAAACGACTAAAATTATTCATCTTATATAATAGATTTTAACACATTTGTCATCGTTTTGTATAACTGCAAAAATGCAATTATAGCTGGAAAATAAATCAGTCTTTAATTTTGATGTTTTGTAAAAAACCATCCTTAATAGTAGTTATTTTTCTTTCGAGGACAAATAAGCGGTTTATCGGCTTAGTATAAAGTTGTCTGTAGCTAAATGCTATGGTATACACAATTTCACTTGTGTTAGTGGCACAAAGAATTTATTTATAACACATGTTTTACATGTTGTTGAATTTTAATATGTATCATTAGCTCTATGTATTTTTTCTAATTATCTGTATATACTTGCTCTATGAATTACTCCTAGCTCTATGTACTTTCGAGCTATATATACTATTTAATAATATTATAAAATAATATTTTTTAGACTAATTTTTATAGAAAATTTATTATTTTTTCTCAATTAAATTATTATTATTTCTTTACCTGTTCTAAAATACAAAGGAGCTACTTTCTGATACATTTCTGAACTCATTTTGTATGGAAACGCATGACATTGGCAGGAGTTCTTCTTCGGACACTGTGTAATAGAATAGTGATTTCCAATTTTTTTTTTTTGGTAAAAGCAGAATATCTTTCATAAAATACTGTCAAAGTGAGCGTTTTGAACGGAATTCCCGACGCGGCAGCAAAATAAAAGCGGAAAAGTTCTCGTTACGTGAAACGAATGGCTTTATATCTCGATAAATAAATTATTTATAAAATAAAAAAAAAAATGAAAGCTATTCGATTCGAAATTCTGTATAGTCAGGCAAGCCAATTTTATGCCTTTACGTTTAAAAATGAATCAGAAAATGTGTCAGAATTTTTCGCGAAAATTTTCTTTTCAACATTTAACTTATGTGCATATAGCACAATGATTTGTTTTATTACATATTGTTTTATATTTACTATTCATTTGTAGTATGAAGTGCAATAAAAGCTTAGTGTCAAACTCATGTGTCTATATTATTTTATGATTTGATACTTTCTTAAATCCATTCTTTATACTAGCATTTACCTTTTTAAAAGTTAGCTTAAAATGGTAGAAGTTACAATAATTGGAAGAGACTCTTAAAAAATAAAAATTCATTATTTTTCTAGCTTTGAATAAAGAGTACTTAAAAAAATCTTTACAGAAAAACTTCTCTAATGGGCCGTGATAAAAAACGAAAAAGCAAAAAATGCATTCCAATGGCTAAACTTATCAAATTGACTTATTTTAGCAAACTAGTAACCTCACTGTACAATTACAATGTCAGGAAGAAACCATATTGCAACATTTAACGGATGTGCATATATCACAATCATTTCTGTTATTACATACTGTTTTATATTTATTATTGATCTGTAACATGTAGTGCAATAAAAGTTCATTGTCAAACACATGTGTCAATATTTTTTTTTATGATTTGATACTTTCTTAAATCCATTCTTTATACTAGCATTTACTTTTTTAAAAGTTAGCTTAAAACGGTAGAAGTTACAGATAACTGAAAGAGACTCTTAAAAAATAAAAATGCATTATTTTTCTTAGATTTGAATAAACAGTATTAAAAAAAAACTCTTTACAGAAAAACTCCTCTAATGGACCGTGATAAAAAACGAAAAAGCAAAAAATGTATTCCAGTGGCTAAGCTTATCAAAATTGACTTACTTTAGCAAGGTAGTAACATCATTGCACAATTACAATGTCAGGAAGAAACCATATTGCAACATTTAACGGATGTCCATATATCAGAATGATTTGTCTTATTACATACTGTTTTACATTTATTATTATTGATCTGTAACATGTAGTGCAATAAAAGCTCATTGTCAGACACATGTGTCAATATTTTTTTTTATGATTTGATACTTTCTTAAATCCATTCTTTATACTAGCATTTACTTTTTTAAAAGTTAGCTTAAAACGGTAGAAGTTACAGATAACTGAAAGAGACTCTTAAAAAATAAAAATGCATTATTTTTCTTAGATTTGAATAAACAGTATTAAAAAAAAACTCTTTACAGAAAAACTCCTCTAATGGACCGTGATAAAAAACGAAAAAGCAAAAAATGTATTCCAGTGGCTAAGCTTATCAAAATTGACTTACTTTAGCAAGGTAGTAACATCATTGTACAATTACAATGTCAGGAAGAAACCATATTGCAACATTTAACGGATGTCCATATATCAGAAGGATTTGTCTTATTACATACTGTTTTACGTTTATTATTATTGATCTGTAACATGTAGTGCAATAAAAGCTCATTGTCAGACACATGTGTCAATATTTTTTTTATGATTTGATACTTTCTTAAATCCATTCTTTATACTAGCATTTACTTTTTTAAAAGTTAGCTTAAAACGGTAGAAGTTACAGATAACTGAAAGAGACTCTTAAAAAATAAAAATGCATTATTTTTCTTAGATTTGAATAAACAGTATTAAAAAAAAACTCTTTACAGAAAAACTCCTCTAATGGACCGTGATAAAAAACGAAAAAGCAAAAAATGTATTCCAGTGGCTAAGCTTATCAAATTGACTTACTTTAGCAAGGTAGTAACATCATTGTACAATTACAATGTCAGGAAGAAACCATATTGCAACATTTAACGGATGTCCATATATCAGAATGATTTGTCTTATTACATACTGTTTTACATTTATTATTATTGATCTGTAACATGTAGTGCAATAAAAGCTCATTGTCAAACACATGTGTCAATATTTTTTTTATGATTTGATACTTTCTTAAATCCATTCTTTATACTAGCATTTACTTTTTTAAAAGTTAGCTTAAAACGGTAGATGTTACAGATAACTGAAAGAGACTCTTAAAAAATAAAAATGCATTATTTTTCTTAGATTTGAATAAACAGTATTAAAAAAAAACTCTTTACAGAAAAACTCCTCTAATGGACCGTGATAAAAAACGAAAAAGCAAAAAATGTATTCCAGTGGCTAAGCTTATCAAAATTGACTTACTTTAGCAAGGTAGTAACATCATTGTACAATTACAATGTCAGGAAGAAACCATATTGCAACATTTAACGGATGTCCATATATCAGAATGATTTGTCTTATTACATACTGTTTTACATTTATTATTATTGATCTGTAACATGTAGTGCAATAAAAGCTCATTGTCAAACACATGTGTCAATATTTTTTTTATGATTTGATACTTTCTTAAATCCATTCTTTATACTAGCATTTACTTTTTTAAAAGTTAGCTTAAAACGGTAGAAGTTACAGATAACTGAAAGAGACTCTTAAAAAATAAAAATACATTATTTTTCTTAGATTTGAATAAACAATATTTAAAAAAAAACTCTTTACAGAAAAACTCCTCTAATGGACCGTGATAAAAAAATGAAAAAACGAAAAATGCATTCCAATGGCTAAACTTATCAAATTGACTTATTTTAGCAAGATAGTAACCTCATTGTACATTTGCAATAACGAGAAGAAACCATATTGCAACATTTAAGGGTTGTGCATATAAAAAAATGATTTGTCTAATTACATATTGTTTTATATTTATTATTGATCTGTAACATGAAGAGCAATAAAAGGTCAGTGTCAAATGCATGTGTCAATATATATTTTATGATTTGATACTTTCTTATACCCATTCATTAAACTAGAATTTACTTTTTTAAAAAGTTAGCTAAAAATGGCAGAAGTTACAGATAACTGAAAGAGACTCTTAAAAAATAAAAATGCATTATTGTTCTTCGATTTGCATAAACAGTACTAAAAATAAATCTGTACAGAAAAACTCCTCTAATGGACCGTGATAAAAAAATGAAAAAAGCAAAAAATGCATTCCAATGGCTAACTTTATAAAATTGACTTATTTTAGCAAGCTAGTAACCTCAGTTTACAATTGCAATGTCAGGAAGAAACCATATTGCAACATTTAAGGGATGTGTATACATAAAAATGATTTGTCCTATTACATATTGATTCACATTTAGTATCGATATGTAACATGAAGCGCAATAAAAGCTCATTATCAAACGCATGTGTCAATATTTTTTTAGGATTTACTTTCTTATACCCATTCTTTAAACTAGAATTTACTTTTAAAAAAATTAGCTAAAAATGGTAGAAGTTATAGATAACTGGAAGAGATTTTTAGAAAATGAAAATACATTCCTTTTCTTGCTATGAATAAAATATATATCACAAATTAATCTGTACAAAAAAATCTCCCTAATTGTTCGTGATGAAAAATGAAATACAAAACATACATTCAAATGCATTCAACTAACCTGATTTGAGCACACCAGCAACCTCATTGTTTAATTGTGATGTCTGGAATAAAACATGTTTTACTTTAACTGCTTTCAATCCATTACGATGGGAAATTACAATTTTCTACAGGAATAAACAAAACAGTGTTTGTTTAAGCTCTCAAAATACAAATGTTGACTTCAACAAAACATTTCTTTGCAACATTTAAAGTATGTGCATATATCGCAATGATTTGTTTTATTACATATCTTTGATTACATTTATTATACATTTGCAATATGAATTGCTATAATAGCTCAGTTTCGAACTCATGTTTCGATATTTTCTTATGCTATACATTCTTAAATCCATTCTTTATACCAGCATTTACTGTTTTAATTTAAAAAGATAGCTTAAAATGGTAGAAGTTACAAATAACTGAAAGATACTTTTAAAAATAGAAAATACATTACTATTCTTGCTTTCGATAAACATATTTCACAAATTAATCGGTATAGATGAACTACTCTAATGGACCGTGATAAAAATTGAAAGGCAAAAAATGCATTCCAAGTGACTAATCTTATGAAATTCACTGATTTTAGCAAACTAGTAATCTCATTGTACAATTGCGACTTCTAGAAAAAATCATATTTTATTTTTACTGCTTTCAATCCATCACTACTGACAATTACCATTTTCTGCAAGAATTAATAAAACTGTTTACAAATTTATCGTAAAAAAATAATTCTTTGCAACATTTAATGTGTGTGTACATATCGCTATGACTTGTTTTATTACATATTTTTGATTACATTTATTATCGATTTGTAATATGAATTGCTATAATATGTCAGTGCCAAATTCCTGTTTCAATATTTTTTTATGATATATTTTCTTAAACCCAATTTTTTTACTAGCATTTACTATTTTAAAAAGTTAGCTTAAAATAGTAGCAGTTACAAATAACTTTATGAGGCTCTTAAAAAATAAAAATGCATTCCTTTTCTTGCTTTGAAAAAACAGTATTTCAAAAATTAATCTGTAAACGAAATTTCCTCTAATGGTTCGTGATAAAAAAAGAAAGGTAAAAAATGCATTCAAATGAATCTTGTCAAATTGACTTAATTTAGCAAACTAGTAACCTTCTTGTACAGTTGCGATGTCTGGAAGAAATGATATTTCACTTTAACTGCTTTCAATCCATCACTAAGGGCAATTACCATTTTCTGAAAGAATTAATAAACCAGTTTGTTTAACTTCGCAGAATACAAAGTTGTCTTCAGCAAATTATTTCCTTTCAACATTTAACGTATGTGCAAATATCACAATGATTTGTTTTATTACATGTTTTTGTTTACATTTATTTTTAATATGAATTTCAATAATATCTCAGGGTCAAACTCGTGTTTCAATTTCTTCTTACGCTATACTTTCTTAAACCCATTCTTTATACTAGCATTTACTTTTTTAAAAGTTAGCTTAAAATGGTAGAAGTTACAAATAACTGGAAGTGACTCTTAAATTATAAAAATAAATTCATTTTCTTGCTTTGAATAAACAGTATTTCACAAATTAATCTGGGAAGAAAAACTCCTGTAATGGACAGTCATAAAAAATAAAAAGGCAAAAAATGCATTCAAATGGCTAACCTTATCAGCTTGACTGATTTTAGTACCATGTTAACCTCATTCTACAATTGTGATGTCTGGAAAAAATATATTACTTTAACCGCTTTCAATCCATCATTAACGGCAATTACTATTTTCTGCAAGAATTAGTAAAACAGTGTTTATTTAACTTCTCAGAATAAAAAGTTGTCTTCAAGAAAATATTTCTTTGAAATATTTATCCTATGTACATACATCACAATGATTTGTTTTATAACATATTCCTGTTTTCATATTTTATCGATTTGTAATATGAATTGCTATAATAGTTCAGTGTCAATCTCCTGCTTTAATTTTTTCTTATGACATACTTTCTTCAACCCATTATTTATACTAATATTTACTTATTTTTTAAAAGTCATCTTAAAATGTTGCAAATAACTGGAAAAGACTCTTAAAATATAAAAATACATTCATTTTCTTGCTTTTGAATAAACAGTATTTCACAAGTTAACCTGTACAGAAAAACTCCTCTAATGGACCGTGATAAAAATAATGAAAAGGCGAAAATTCATTCAAGTGACTAATCTTATCAACTTGACTGATTTTAGCACGCCAGTAACCTCATTGTACAAATTTATTGTCTGAAAGAAATAATATTGCAACATTTAACGTGTCTGCATATTTCACAATTGATTTGTTTTATTACATATTGTTTTACATTTATTATCGATTTGTAATATGAAGTACAATAAAAGTACGATGCCAAATGCATGTGTCAATATTTTTTAATTATATGATACATTCTTAAACGCTTTCTTTGTTTTAGTATTTACTTTTCTTTTTGAAAAATTAGCTTAAACTGGTAGAAGTTACAAATAACTGGAAACGACTCTTAAAAAAGGAAAATACATTCATTTTCTTGTTTTGAATAAACAGTATTTCGCAAATTAATCTGTACAGAAAACTCCACTAACGGAGCGTGATAAGAAATGCATTCAAACGACTAATCTTATCAACTTGATTGATTTTAGTACGCCAGTAACCTCATAGTACAAATTTATTGTCTGAAAGAAATCATATTCAAACATTTAACGTATGTGCATATATCACAATTAATTTGTTTTATTACATTTTGTTTTAAATTTATTATCGATTTGTAATATTAAGTACAATAAAAGCACGATGCCAAATGCATGTGTCAATATTTCTTAAGTATATGATACTTTATTAAACACATTCTTTGTTCTAGCACTTACTTTTCTTTTTGAAAAATTAGCTTAAACTGGTAGAAGTTACAAATAACTGGAAGAAACTCTTAAATAATAAAAACACATTCCTTTTCTTGGTGTGAATAAAATGCATTTCACTGTACAGAAAAACTCTTCTAATGGTCCGTTATAAAAAATGAAAGGCAAAAATGCATTCAAATGATTAACCTTGTCAAATTGACTTATTTTACCAAACAAGTAACCTCATCGTACAATTGCGATGTCTGGAAGAAATAATATTTTGCTTTGACTGCTTTCAATCCATCACTAAATGCAATTACCTTTTTCTGCAAAAATTAATAAACCAGCGTTTGTTTAACTTCTCAAAACACAAAGTTGTTTTCAACAAAATATTTTTTTTGCAATATTTTACGGTTTATAAAATATCTCAGAGTTACCCGTGTTTCAATATTTTTTATGATATACTTTCTTAAACCCATTCTTTATACTAGCATTTACTTTTTTAAAAGTTAGCTTAAAATGGCAGAAGTTACAAATAACTGGAAGAGACTCTAAAAAAGGAAAATACATTCATTTTCTTGCTTTGAATAAACAGTATTTCACAATTTTTTTCTGTACAGAAAAACTCCTCTAATGAACCGTGATAAAAAAGAAAAAGGCAAAAAATGCATTCAAATCAATAACCTTATCAACTTGACTGATTTTAGCACACTAGTAACCCCTTTGTACAAGTGCGATGAGTCGAATTATGTCTGGAAGAAAATCATACTTTAATTTAACTGCTTTCAATCCATCACTGAAGGTAATTAGCAGTTACTGCTAGAATTAATAAAGCAGTGTTTGTTTAACTTCGCAGAATACAAAGTTGTATTCAGCAAAATATTTATTTTCAACATTTAACGTATCTGCAAATATCACAATGATTTGTTTTATTACATGTTTTTGTTTACGTTTATTACGATTTGTAATATGAATTGCTATAATATTTCATTGTCAAACTCGTTTTTCAATTTCTTCTTACGATATACTTTCGTAAACCCATTCTTTATACTAGCATTTACTTTTTAAAAAGTTATCTTAAAATGGCAGAAGTTACAAATAACTGGAAGAGATTCTTAAAAAATGATAAATAAATTCCCTTTCTTGCTTTGAATTAACAGCATTTCGCAAATTAATATGTACATAAAATCTCCTCTAATGGACCGTGATAAAAAATGCATTCAAATGACTAACCTTGTCAAATTGACTTCATTTAGCAAAGTAGTAATCTCATTGTACAATTGCGATGTCTGGAAGAAATAATATTTTACATAAACTGCTTTGAATCCATCACTAAAAGCAATTACCATTTTCTGCAAGAATTAATAAAACAGTGTTTACTTCTCAAAATACAGAGATGTCTGCAACTAAATATTTCTTAATTTTTCTTATTTTCAAGAAAATATTGCTGCAATAGCTCAGTGTCGAACTCATGTTTCAATATTTTCTTATGCTATTCTTTCTAAAATCTATTCTTTATACTAGCATTTACTTTTTTTAAGTTAGCTTAAAATGGTAGAAGTTACAAATAACTGGAAGACACTCTTAAAAAATAAATATACATTCCTTTTTGTTGCTTTGAATAAACAGTATTTCACAAATTAATCTGTACAGAAAAACTCCTCTAATGGACCGTGATAAAAAATGAAAAAGCAAAAAATGCATTCAAATGACTAACCTTATCAACTTGACTGATTTTAGCACACTAGTAACCTCTTTGTACAAGTGCGATGAGTCTAATGATGTCTGAAAGAAAATCATACTTTAATTTAACTGCCTTGTAAGAATCCGTCCTTAATGGTAATTCTCTGTTCTTGGGAGAAGAAGTAAGCAGTTTTTGTTTTACTGTTCAGCTTTTTTTTCTTTTCTCCCTTCTCCATTTGCTCATTTTTTTTGTAACATACGACCACTTTAAAAAAGTAAGGGAGTGTGTATAAATTAACGAAGGCGGAGTTTGGTATTTTTATGCTTAGAGTATCGAATTAACTGGATGCTTTAGGGATTAAATCTCTAGCATCTTCTAATTGGTGCCGGATAAAAGCAGGGCACGGTGAAGAAGTAGATGGATAAAGCAAATGAAAATTTGACGACAAAAGAACGGAAGGATAATTCTCCGGAGATAATAGGTTGTATTTTAAATATGCCGCTGCTTCAAAAAAATTTAAAAAAAATACTGTAATTTGCCTCTTGTTAGTGATGGAACAAGAGAAAGAATGCTTTTCAGCCTGATGTAAGACGTTAAATGTTAGCGTTGTGTTGTGTTGTTTATAACGGTCAATTATCTACACGAAGGACAAGAACCCGAAGTGGGAGCTGGGTTGCCCTCCTTGGGAGTATTTTTAAGGTAACCTAACACTTGTTTACGCAAGGAAATCCAAGGTTCGAAGAAAACAACGGAAAACTTTGAACGATTAGGCTGACGGGCGCGATTGTGTTCGAATCCAGCACCTCCCGTCTACCAGCTTTGATGGCAGAACCTCTCGGCCACTGGTGGGGTTCGTTATATGTTAGCGATTGGAAAGTTCTGTAACTATTTTTCATTGGTATATTCGAAAACATTTATTCTAATGAAATTGTTTGCCCCCACCCCCTTTTTTTCGGTAAATTTGAAAGAAATATTCAACCATAATCAATATAAAAATAACTCTACTAATTTTTATTAAATGAAATTTTTATGTTAAATATGATGTAATTTATGTAGATATTTAACATTTTATCAACTAAAAAAAAAAAAAAAAGCCAAACATGATTTAAAAAATAACTAATCCGTCCCTTGATAGTAAAAAGCTTTGAAAAAAGATTTTTTTAAACCTCATTGGCGACATATATGGCGAATTATATGGTAAGTAGGGATTGCAAAGTTATTCCCTTATTTTTCCAGCATTTGTTTTAAATAAATTTCATCTGTGATTTTTTTTTTTTTTTTTAATGATGATACAATATTTTTGGTAATAATGAAATAAATTTCGAAGAACCATTGAAAAAGTTTTACGAATTATAAAAAGAAATTTACATTTAATCTAACTAATGTATGTGTTTGGCATTACATAAAAGAAAACAAAGATAATTCTATGAAGTTAGTAAAGGTTATATTTTTAATAAGCAGCAAATTCAGAAGAAAAGAATAATAATGTAGTTTATCAATTGTTAGAGAGAGGATAAGAAAGGTTTATGTTTAGAGTTTCATGTAAGAAATTACGAGTTAGAAATTGAAACTTTGTAGAAATATTTTCCATTGGTATTTTGTAAGGTATGTGTTTAATTAAATTTTATACTTACTTTTATGCAATTATGAAAATAAATTTTCAACTGTAATCATTTTCGAAAACGCTCTGAAAATTGAATGTAATATGTATCTTAAATTAATATAAATCTTATTATTTAATTAACTAATTTGATATAACTTTGATAATAATGAGTTATAATATCTGTATTTTTAAAATTTTGTAGTTCTGCTTAAAAAAAAGCAAGTTACCTCTTGACCGTAAGAAGATAAGAAGGCTATTAAAAAGCAGAAGACTAACGTTTAAAAATGCACAAATAATACATGAAAAGCAGCAAAAAACATTTTTAAAGCAGCTTTTTTATGTGCATTTTTAAACGTTGGTTTTCTGATTTTTAATATTGTTGCACAAAGGCTTTATTTTCTATTTTAAGAAGGATTTTATTTTTTAATCAGGTGTAAAGAAATTACGTGTTTGCAATTTCAAAATTATGTAAACAATTCCATTGATATTTTTCAGGGAATAGCTCTAATTTAGTAATATGCTTGCTTTTTTTGTAACTATGAAAAGAAAGTTTTGGTCATTGCTAAATAAATTCTGAAATCTCTTGATAATTTTTTTTAATTTAATGAATATACTAAAATCAATACTTTTTGTGTGTCTTTGACAATTCATTAAAAAACAAAATTTAGCAAGGAAAGAAAAGATATAAATGATGCTGAATCTTCTGTGATAAAACGCTGTATTTTAAAAAGGCCGTAGCTTCATCAAAATAATAAAATGATATAATTTGTAAGTTGTTAAAAGATAATAAAACGAACGTTTTCATTAAGGTGTAACAAATTAAATGTTAGTGATTGCCAAATCATGCAATATCTTTGATACATTTTTAAGCATTTGTCTAAATTAAATCTTATACTCGCTTTTAACACTTTCTAACATACTTGAAAAGTGATATGAATTCAGTTTGCCAGTTTGTTAGTTTGTCCGTGCTCTAACTCATATAAATACACTCTGATTTACATGTAATTCATACATGTTATTTAAGTTGGCCATGGTATATTCGGTATTGAAGAAGAAACGTGTACCATTAATGGTTAGTTTACAGGAACATTCAAAAGTATTCCGTTACATTACGGTAAATGGGGGGAAATCATTTTCAGTGAGTTTCATTGATTTTACATTGTTTAAAACATAATGAAATTGATATGCATTACTGAGGTGGTTTTTAGCATGCTTTGTATAAAGTATACAGTAAATAGACATTATAGTTCGATTACACGGCCGCACAAAATGTTTCTATTGCAATATTGGGAGAAAATTCTTTTGCAGTATGTTTTAATGATGTTACACTGTTACAATGAAATTGATATAGAATACAGAAGGGCACTATTTCTATACATTATTGAGTACGTAGAATTTGTGGTTTATTTACACATTCTAAAGAAGTCAGATACAGTACTGACTATGAAACATTTTCAGCTGTGATATACATTTAAAACTGAATTAATTTTTAGTGTAGAGATATGTTGATTATGTACATGGTTGCACGAATTAATTCACACTTATTAATGGTTGTGTACTGTCGTGGGAAAAAAAAAGTAAACACCCACTAATAACTCTGCAACAAATTATTCTAGAAGAAAGGTACTCGTACCAAACGACTGGAAATAAAGTCTACTTTTAAATGATGTATATAAAATTTGCTTAGGTGGCCATCTATATATCAGAACAACCCAAACTTTGTTTTTTTTTTAGTAGCAATACCCAAGTTTTACACCAAGAATAGATTCTGCACTCTTCAATTAGCCTAAATCCAAATTTTCATGAAATTAGTATGATTAGTTTGCGATAAATTAATTATTTTAAAGTCAGCATATTTTAGGGGCTGTATCCAAATTGAAGTTCCGTACTCGATTATTGAAAAGCTACAGACTGACTATGTCACTTCTATATATGTATTATTTCTTGAAAATCTAAACATTTAACTCGCTTAATGTGTTTCGAAAATTGCCAGCCCAATTGTCACATTTAAGCGAGTCAAATACATTTTATTCAAATTATGCTTTTCTGGATATTATAGACGGTACCCTTAAACCATCATTTTGACGTTTTTTACTCATAATTCTAAAATTACTCGGAAGAAAAATTTGAAATTGAGAATTTGCATAAAACAGGACATAATAAATATAAATTTAACAAAAAAATTGAAGATTGCAATTCATATTTTTTTAATATTAATTTCATAATTCATATTTTTTATTATAAAATTTTTAAAATTACAAATTCAATGTATTTTTGTTTGGGTTTTTTTGTATTATAATTTAAGAAAAAAGTTATCACATTAGCATTATAATTTCAGGAGATATTAATAAAAATATGAAAATGTCGTTTAACATTAGCAGATCTAAATTTTGAATGTTTATAATTCAAAACCTTACTATCCAAATGACTTGAAATTTCATTTCTATACATGGTTTGAACCGAAGACTTAAAATATCTTGGGTGTTTCCATTGAAAAAAAAACATAGTTTAGTCTGGTTTTAATTTGTAGAAGGCCCCCTAAGCAAATTTTATATACATCATTTAAAAGTAGATTTTACTTCCAATCGTTTGGTTCCGGTAAATTTTCCGTATTATAATTAGTTACAGAGTTAATAGGGGGTGTTTACCCCCCTTTTTTTAACACGAGTGTACAATAATTGCTGAAAATTAATTTTTAATGTTTTTTTTTTTTTTTTTTTTTTTTTGTGTGTGTGTGTGTGTGTGTTTTTTAAGGTATCTCATTTCATTGTATGAACAAAAATGAAATTTTTTAGATTATTCCGATAGTTTTAGACATTGTTTCAAAATCTATGTACTGATCCATGATTTTTCATTCTTGTTTAGAATTTAGAAAAATACATATTAATAAGGTTTCGTTTGATGTACCAGCATTTAATAGTTATATAAAAAAATATATTTTAAAACAAGTTGGAAATCGCACGTCATACTCGACAAATGATGCGTTCGTACTATAACTAGGTTTATAAATATGTTTTGCATCGCATATTGTACTGAATATTTTAGTATTATTATACTAAATAATACTAAAACTACGCATAACGCTAAAACTACGCTATACTACGCATATTGTACTGAATATTTAATATTATTGATATATTTTGATGCACTTCATAAGTGCATATCAATTTCATTCTCTTCGAAAGGCTGTAAGATCATTAAAAATCACATGAAATAATTTTTTCCCATTGGCCGTAATGTAACGGAAAACTTTTGACTGTCCCTGTAGTTAAATTATACATCCGATTTTTATAAAATTTCGAATGACTCGACAAAATTTTACAAAAATTATATATTTAAAATTTCAGACCATTCGGTTGGGTAGTTTTAGCTCTGTGATATGCTGACGGACAGACAGACGGACAAACATACAGAGAAACAGACGGACCGAACGATGACTATAGGTGCTGCATATTTATATAATTATGAACGCTCTTAAAAAGGCAGAAACAATAAAATATTGTTCACTTGATTTTTGTTAAGTTTCAACAACGGTACAACTTTTCACCATCCTATGCCAATATGTAACAGCCAGTGTGAACAAATAGCTCTAACAGAGATAAGACGGGATTAATCTAAGCCCTGGCCCGAAACGGGTTCGACCTCGATTTTAATTTCTTCGGGGATTAGGCTCAATGTGAAAATTTTACTTATTCAAAAATTGAAGATAGGAAAAAAAACTTGCGTTTTTGAGAAACGAGAATAAACGTCACATTTTTTAAAAAGTTTACACACTGCAAATAGAAGCGTCTTAAATTTAGACACATATGTGACTGAAAAAGAATTTTAGACACTTAAGTGTCTTAATCTGAAAATTCAGACATTATAGATGTCTTAATTTAAGATACATAAGTGTCTTACTATGACCATGGTGTAAACGAACTGATAATAATGTCTAAAATATCCGCAAATGTCTTATTTTAAGACACTTCATTGCTTTAAACGTGTCTTAATTTAAGACGTTTTGATTCTTCCGACGCAATAACGACCAGGGGGCACTAGCACTCCCAGTTGCGCATGCGTTTTAGATGTCTTCGTTCGAAGTGGTATACGTTGTAATTCAAACAAAGTTTGTTTTTATGTACGCGTGTATTTTAATTCGTTTTTTGCGAAATGTGAAGTACTGTGATTTTAATTCGTATTAACTTGGATTATTTATTTATTGAATACATACATCTGACGTGTGTGCTCGACATCAAATGTCTCTTAGAAGCTGTCGTCGATACAAGGGCTGGATAGACACAGAACAGAAGTAGACGACGGTTGAAGATTACACCCGGAAATTCTACAAAGCGTGTGCAATGGGCTTAGTGTTAACTCGTATCAATTTATATCAATAATATTGTGTTATTCATCTTCGTCCTGTCGAAGCTGGCAAAAAAAAAAAAAAAAAAAAAAAAAAAGAAACTTTTGTCTGGCGGGTCCTGTTTTTAGGATGAAACATCTCATTCTTTAAATATGGCTAGTCGGATGTATTATGGGATTACCTTTTAAACTGATGAAAGTCTTTCTCCCTCGCTGTGGTTGTGGTAGTTTTTAAAATTTCAAATCGAGGAATATTTCTTACCTCTTGCAAACAGCGATAAGTAAGTGTTATAATTTCTTTATAGTACTAAAATTATTGTCTTTTATGATTTTATTTATTGTACTAAACAAAATCTTACATGAAATTTAATTAGTTTTGAATCTTTTTGAAAAAAAAAAAAAAAAAAAAAAAACACTAATTCTAGAAGTATATATTTTTAAATTTATGACGTTGTCTTTTATTACAAATTATGTATTATTTATTCTCATCTTTTTTCTCAAATTTAAAGTAATAACATCACTAAAAAACAGACATATTTAAAAGTTAAGTTCATTCTCTTGTTTTGTTTTGTTTTCAATATGGCAGTTCTTAGTTTCAATTTCAATGGCTAATGCTTATCTCATACTCGACCACAAGGAAATAGAAAAAAAAACTTTGAAAGATCTCCTAAAGTTTTCTTACTTCCTAGCTAGGGATTACAATCCCGGATTGAGATCCCGGGATCCCGCTTTAATTTTAACCCCGAAAATCCCGGAATTTTTACTGGAAAATTCCGGGATTTTCAGGATTGCTTTTTTTTTTTTTCCATTGAACAATATTCAGCTGAAATTAAAAAAATATATTTATAAACTTTCGCTTTTGGAAAAAAAAATCAATTGATTTTCATGAAATTTATATATAATTGAAAATGAATGTTTATCTCAAGTATTTCTTAGATATATTTCTAAAGCTATTAAATCTTTTAATGTTTGAAAGCTTTTGATTTGGAAACATAGAAGTAAGCCAGTCGTGAAAAAGGAAATCATTTGTTTATTTAGATTTCGCTGCCTGCGTGGATTCGAAGGTCATTTTCCAATTAGACTTTACTGATAAGCATCGCAAGTTTGTATCATAGTGATATCATGTGCTAACTTTTTTTTTTTTTTTTTGGCTTTATTTTGCTTTAAAGATGTCTTGTTTAGTACCTCATAGGAATGATAACAATAAGCCCATGTGGCAATATAATTTTTAAAAAAAATTTAAATTTTAAATGATAAGGATTTTTATTTTTTTCCGGGGAGGGGGGGGGGGAATTTTGTATGAAATTTTCGTAAAGTTGATACCTTAAATCTTGCACTGATTATAATGAAAGTTTTGAACTTTTAGAGTAGGACAAGATTAAAAAACACAAAATATAAATAAACAAAATACCGAAGTAATTTTTTTCTCAATATTAACCCTTTGCACTCGAGGACTCCGGAGCGGAGCCATTTAAAATTTGTCTTCAAACTCGAGGTCTCCGATACGGAGACAATGCAAATAATTTTGTGATACCATGTAATCTTGGCTTTTCTAGACAGGTATCACAAAATTATTTGCATTGTCTCCGTAGCGGAGCCCTCGAGTTTGAAGACAAATTTTAAATGGCTCCGCTCCGGAGCCCTCGAGTGCAAAGGGTAAAGTAGAATATTTATTTATTTATTCATAGTTAAATAGCTGTTGTGATTGTCATCTGATATATATGTAAAATTGCCTATGTGGCAATATAAATTTTAAAAAAATCTATTTTTAAATTATATGAAGTAGAGTAGGACAAGATTATTAGAAATATATATATTTATCCATGTACTTTAAAAGCCCTCAATAGCCCTTGCCGCTGAATTTGTCCGATAATCGGAGATGTCTGCTTTTGTGAGGTAAATATATACAAATATGTATGCCATGCGGATTAAAAAAGTATTCGCTAAATAGATGTTTCAGAATAGCTATTCAGGAATGTCCATTAACCTCCACAACGGATACTCCCGAATACCGGACATCTCAATTGAGATAACAATAATGCAGGGTTGCATTTTTTGCAAAAGAACTTCTTGATTAAAGAATGGGCATACTGGGCCGTGCCCCGCCCCCCTACGATTTTAGTGCCCACAAATTTGATGTGCAATATTTGTAAAGTTTATATTTTAAATCTGTTTCGAAATTCCACTGATTATAATCAATATTTTGAACTTTTAAAGTAAAATAATATTAAAAATAAAACAAATTAAAAAAATCTAATATTTAGATAAATATTTTTTGTTTTAATCTTGTTCTACTCCTGAAGTTCAAAATATTGATTATAATCAGTAAAATGTCGTAAAAGATTTAAATTATCAGCTTAACAAAAATTGCGTACCAAAATTGGGAGCACCAGAAAAATCAGGTTGTAGGGGGGGGGTGGGGGCAGGACCCCAGCCAAATATTTTTCCAGGATTCAACGTGGTCAAACATGGCTACGTATGATGCTTACAAAAAAAAATGGATGCTATTAAGACGTTTGAAGTGTCTGAAAAAATTCAGACATTTTAAAATGTCTGAAAACTGAACACTCCGTTTCAGACACTTAAGTGTTTGAATTTCAGACATTTTAATTTACAGTGCACTACTTTAAAAATTGATTTGAAAGGAAAATGTTTTCTTATTGATGGGTTATAAGGAGAAATAATCTATTTTATTCTGAAGCCATCAACGGTGTGTGTGAATAACGTGAAGAAGATTTAGAATATCCCTTGTTTATCCTCGTTTTCCATTTGATGTCCATTTCCATAATTACCAGCAAAGAAAACTCACGCTTTTCTTATATCGATGTGGAATCTATTTATATAAAATCCAAGTCTCTGTGTGTCCCTCACGATTCCGGTAGGACCACCTCATTGAAATGAGTAATTGTTGAAAAATACTAACGCAGGGTTACCACAGTAGCGCCAAATGTTGGCCAACTTGGCGATAGATGGCTGATTTGGCGAAATTCCCATTTAAAACCATTAATCTTTCATAAAGGAGGTCACCAAAATTTAATTTAAACTCCGCTCTTTTAAGATATTTTTTCAAAATCTATGGGTGAGAATTTAAAGTACATCTTTACATCTTTCTCCCGATGCTACTAATAAAATAACCGCCAATAGACGACGCTGTACTGTATGAGCTCCTAACTGCGCGATTTTAATGTGCTTTAGGTACTTTTTCAGTATAGGTGCCGTGGCGAAAAAGGAAATTTGGCAACATATTTTCCGGGAACCTATCCACTGTTTCATTTTATATACATAGACAAATTTTTTTTTTCGATATTTATACGATTTATTTAACATAAAAAAGCCGTTTCTCTAATTTTATACAGAAACAGATGTAATTTGTACATAAAAACATGAATAATATACATATAAAATAAACATATAAAAAAAACAAAAACGCTAATCAAGTTTGTTTTCATAGCTGTTTATATGATTTGACAACAAATCTCAATATTTTTCCGTTAAACGGACACCATGCCAAAATGTATGCTAATGCGCCAATTATTTCAAAATGCTAAAAGATATTTGTAATTTTATGCCAGCAGTTTAATATGAGTTTTATTTTATTGCTTTATTTTATAACAGTTATTTGTTCAATTATTTTAAGTATATGTTTGTGATTTAATGAAATAGTTCGTAAAAGTCTGGAATTTTCAAATGTTATATTTTTTAAATGCTCACTTTAGTATCGACAATATTTTTTCTTTTATTTTTCAAATGCCTCAATTCACGAGATTTTCATTTTGCGCCAACTATTACGCTTGGCGACAATGGTATCCGTATAACGGAAAAGTACCCAAATCTCACTTTCTGATGCCCAAATTACACCAAGCTTTTTTTAAAAAACGCCAAAGCCCCTACAGTGGAAAAGTATCAAACTGTCTATTATTTTGCGCTATCTGTGTTATAGTTTATACTATATACAAGGTGAGTGGAGCGAAGAGTTTAAACATTAAATATTAAAGTTTTGGCACAGATGTCATATACGCCTCATGTTGGCGCGATTTTTTTCTGACGCCAATGTCATATACACAACGGCTACTTAACTGGTGCCAAAGTGTCGTTATTTTGCTTGATATGGTAACCCGGATGTTGTTGTTTATGCTGTTGATGTTTTCGCCAAATTGGCGTCGGGAAAAAAAATCGCTCCAATATGTACGGGGTATATATGACAACTGTGCCAAAGTTCCTATAAAGCAGTATAAGACTAAAAAATTAAGAATAAAATAAATGCAAAATAAGACTAAAGAAGAAAGAAAAATCATGCGTTAAGCATAGAATATGAAACACTTTCCAACACATCCTGAATGCTTTAAAAAAACTTAGTTATTTAGGGAAATAAGGTAAATAAGATAACTAAGTAAACATTTTAGAAAACGCATAAAAAATTTTAAAAAATGATTTCAGCAGTTACCGTCCATAGCCAATAATACCGTTATTACATGCCACTATTTAGCTAAAATTTAATTTAAACTACTCTTAAAGCTACTGAAATCACATTTCCAGATATTATCATCCATAGACGGTTATGTACCCAATTCTTTGCGTGACCCTGTATATAATTTTATCTATATTCTACAAACATTTCTTAGTAAACTAAATGCAGTTCAGCGTAACTGCATAACTCCTTTAAAAAACACCTTTAAGCAATTTATTCTCATACTCAGTAACCCTTACAAATTCTTTTGTGTAGCCCTGCATATGAACTATAGCATTTATACACACGGTATAGTATGCATAAATGTAGTGAAACATAAAAGCGCATATCATAATTAAAAATGCATTTCTAGCAATCATTGCTTATGTACAGTACTTCGGAGAAAAGTTTCTTGGCGAGAAAGAAGTTTGCCAACGTATTTTCTGACAACCTATTTACTGCTTCATACTCACAAGATATTTTTTGCATATGTATACAATTTATTTAATGTAAAAAAAGCTGTTTACCCATTTTTATAAAGAAACTGAAGTAATTTTTGCACAGATGTCACATACGCATCGGGGTTGGCGTGATTTTTCTCTGACGCCAATTTGGCAGAAATCTCGCTTTCGAATACCAGTTACTTATATATTTTTAAATTATTTGCTATCATTTTGAAAAGGAAATAACTATAAATAAATAAAAGTTTGAATAATAACTATAGAACAAAATAGTTTATACAATTTAAAAACAGAAAATAAAAGTAAATAAATAATTTATTAATAAATAAAAAACAATAGCCGGGTTACCATAGCAGGCAAAATAACACCATTTTAGCGTCAGTTATGTATCCCGGTTCATATCTGAAATCTGTGCCGTAATTTGTATATAAAAAAATATTGTATATATTTAGAAACGATTTTTTTATGTATATAAGTGCATATATAAACAAAAATAAAAGTTCATTAGATTTGTTTTCATAGCTGTTTGTATATTTTGGCAACATATCTCACTTTCTGATGCCCAAATTACGCCAAGCTTTTTTAAAAAAATGCGCTATAATGGAAAAGTACCTAAATAAATAATTAACAGAAATAACCAATTATACAAACTAAAACTTTTTATTTCGAGATCAAAGCATTGTTTTTAATTTCGATTAAAAATGCATATATCCTTGGATAACGTTAGTTGAAATTGGGTTCACGGCTTAATATCTCATTCCATAAACCTAAACAAACACAAGTGATTCATTCATCGTGAACCGTAAAAAATATTAAATTATTGAGGTAATCATTCACAAAGTATGTTCTCCAACAATCAATGGACAATATTCTAATGACGTCATACTAGGTAAAATGGCGGCGGTATCATTTGTTTATGGTTTGAAATCACAGAGATTTAATTTTGCAATGTCTTTCAGTTACATTATTTTATTGTCATATTTATGAGCTCAGAACAAAAGCATATTTTTTCATTATTTAGTTATTAAAGACTGAAAAAAATTATAAATGTGCATGATTTGAAAAATTTAAATAATTTTCTTTCTTAATACTAAAAAATAACATCGGGAAGTAACAGCGAGTTTATGTTAAATAAGTTTGGCTGTTTAATTCTGTTATAATATTCAAAATAATTGTATTTATTAGATTTCAGTAAACAACATCAGGGCCCGATTAAACTTTGAAGTTAGAGGAATTACAATGTCATTTCGGGACCTTTCTTTTGGAGAAGCTTTTCTAAATTCCACATACACATGGAAACTCTTCAGTGTTAGAAATATTATTCCTAGGACTGGCATAACATGAGAACGGCCAGCAATTTTACACAAGTTTTTGAAAACTACTTTATATCAGAAATTTTACTAAAAACTGGTTACTTTTTTGTTATAGAGGCTCACACTATTAGAATTATGACAAGTTGCAGCCAATTTCGCCAAAGTTGTAACCAAGATCGTGAAGCACACACATATAATACCATATAATACCATTTCATGAAATCGTATACGATAATTTAATAGTTTTTACCTTACTTCAAGTGTGTAATTTATTTATTTTTAAGGCTTAACAATCTAAATTGTCCAATATATGAATTTTAAAAAATGTAAACAAAGATTGAAAAGACATGACCGCAAAGAGCCTCAAATCTGCATAACACTTGGAACCAAACTGTGCAGATTAGTGGTCTTCTACTGTACACAGTTTTTCATAAATGTGGTTCGTTCTTAAAATGGGTTATTTTCATCTATCACTGCGGAACAAACGAGAAAACTCATATTCTTGCACATGAGTTGTATATATCTTTATATCTAAATTTCCGTCATTTTTGACGGGCTACCTTTCTAGTGTTATTATAAAGGAGAATTGTGGCTTTGCAGATTTCAGCCAGTGGTGGTGTAAAAATAACAAATTTAATATTTTGAGCAGATTTTCAGGGACATGAAAATCACGAAACGTTGTCATGATGGCTCGAGAAGAGATTTTTACCCGACTGCCAAGAAGGGTTATGTGTTTCACGTGTATCTGGGTATGTGGATTTCTTCATACCATCGAAAAATCTCAACGGCTGGTTGGATTTTAATGAATGAGGTCTCTATCGATTCGTCTTAACCGTTCGATGGTTATAGGCTAGGTTTTGTTTTTATAAATTTAAAATGGTGGCCGTAAAATACAAAATGGCGGTAGAGACGAAAAAAATTACGCACCATACAGAGTGGCATGTCATTGGATAGGTCTTTCAAAATGAAGACGATGTTTCATTGACTATTTTACAGTCACAAGCTCCGTTTAAATATTACACAACCTGGAAGTTGTGTAGGTAGAATCTCTAGCTTTACTGCAACTCTAACCTTCATAGACGTCTATAGGCTTCATGAAAACAGTATTTATAGATAGGAAGTAACAATTAAACACAACTTAAAAGTCGTCTATACAAGTAAATAATGGTTAGGTAATATAAAAAATAGTTTCACATTGATGCGAAATAATTAATTAGTTCGCTTTGTACGCAGTCGGGTTTTTTTATTTTTTAAATTTAATTTTTACGTGTTAAATGATAAAATTAATCTCGAAAAGATTTTTAAATGTTTGTATAGATTTTGTATTGGATACTTTCGTTATTAGGCATGGGCGTGCTTGGAATGCCCGAAAAAGAAAAAGCCCGAAATCATCTCTATTCTCTATGCACTTTCAATATGACTAGACAGTGCCCGTCCAGATTTGACGGTAAATAACTCGAATCTTTCATTAAAAAAATTCTTGAATTTTTAATTATTTGATTTTAAATTAATTATCGAAATCGCGCCAAATTTCTATATTACATAAGTGATTATTATTTCTTTAAGGCGATAGATGATGCTGTCAGCCAAACCTATTCAATGATGTCTAAGAATTTAAAGTTTATAATTTGCAACGAATTATGGTTGCTCTTTATCGAAAATTTACCTAAAATATTGTGTAAAAAATTTATTTTTACTTACAGCGGTCTCATTTTACTTTCTTCTATCTTCACAAGAAGAAAATATTGGATTCATGAAAATTTTCGAATTCCGGTTTACGACGGATTTACACGTTTTAGGGGTCAGAGAACCCCAAAAACATGTTTTTACAAAATGTCTGTCTGTGAGTCTGTCTGTGTGTGACACAAATTTTGTGGGCGCTCTATCTCAAGAACTAATGCACGGAATTTAATAAAAATTCATAACCAGTTAGTCCCTGATACAAATTGATGCTGATTAGTTTTTGGTGCAAATTGCTCAACAGGTGGCGCTGGTGTGCTGAATTTTTTACGATTTGCCCAATGGCTCTATCTCAAGAACTTATGCACGGATTTTCATGAAACTTCAGATTCGGTTAGTCCTTGGTATGACTTGATGCTGATTACGTGTTGGTGTAAATCGCTCAACAGGTGGCGCTACTGTGTTGCATTTTTTACGATTTCCGCAATTTCTCTATCTCAAGACCTAATGCACGGATTTTCATGAAACTTCAGATTCCGTTAGTCTTTGATATAACTTGATGCTGATTACGTGTTGGTGTAAATCGCTCAAAAGGTGGCGCTGCTGTGCTGCCTTTTTCACGATTCCCGCAATAGCTCTATTTCAAAAACTAATGCATGAATTTTCATCTAACTTCAGAATTAGTTAGATGTTAACACAATTTGTTGCTGATTAGGTTTCGGTTTAGGTTCGGTATTAATCGTCCAATAGGTGGCGCTTCTATGCTGGAATTTTCATGATTTTCGCAATAACTCTATCTCAAAAACTCATATACGGATTTTCCCCAAACTTCAGACTCAGTTAGACTTTGACATAAGTGGTTGCTTGGTGATTTTGGTGTAAAGCACCCAATAGGTGGCGCTACTATGCTGAATTTTGCTGAATTTACACGATTTCAGAGATAGCCATATCTCAAGACCTAATGCACGGAATTTCATATCTTTAGAATCCTCATGATTGGCATAGATTGCCGTTTAATTTTGGCAGTGTGAGAGCGAATTTTCCAGTATTAACATGTAAGAGATAGAAGGAAGTTTTGGGATTGGTACATCCGACTAGTTTGTTATGGAAAAATAACATTATTATTATTTTTTGAAACTACACGACCGTTAAAAGCTGCCATGAATTTTATTTTTATCAGTCTCATTCTCTAAAAGCCTAAATGGGAAAAATGATGCAGCTAATGATGCAGCTAACGATGCATAATATGTATTTTTTATTACTTGAATTTTATTTTACATTTTTATACATATTTTAAATATTAAACCATAGATATCAAGGTAATTTCTTTTATAGTTCTTATATAAATATTTTCCTTTCTTACCGTTTTATTTTTTATTTTTTACGAAAAAGAAAGGCAAACTTTTCTTTCAGACACACTCGTATATATTCATGATAATGGTTAGAAAATATAAGAAAAATGTAGTTATGCTGAATTTATTTAATTGATAATTACGTGCAAAATACATTAGCTTAAATATTTTAAATATAAATTTGCTATTTAAAATAATATTGTTCAGTGTTAAATTTTATTTAATTATAAAGCCTTCAAATAATAATAATAATAATAAAATAAAATAAAATAAAATAAACTTCTCCTCTTAATAAAATATGTCATTATTGAAATAAACTATCGCGAAAAATATTACAGAAATTATTTTCTAGACATTTGGATCAAACCTGCGTCCTCTACAAAAATTCAGAGCTTTAAACAGCTGCTTTTGACCGCTCCGCCACCAGGAACTCGCTCTACTTACCACTAAATTGAATAGTTTTGAAAAAGAGTTGACACATGCGCAGATGTTCTGATTTTGACATATTTTAACTTCTACCTTTGCGTTTGAATATACACTGGTTATCAAAAATTAAGGAAAAGTCACAAAATGCTAATTTTCAAATACGCAAACACTCAAAAGGAAAGAATATAATTCGAGTAATTACTATCTCTACCGCACAGCTAGCCCATATAACATCTCATTCATGTCGCACATATTCACAAATGTCACAGTCACTACGGTGAAGCAAAAAAATAGAAAATTCCATACATCTCATTATGAGTCTCAAATGATCACTATATGTGACTTCACTGAGAAGTCAATGTGACTGCTGCTTTGTGACGAGTCACCAGGTGACTTTACAATGTAGTTAAATTGTGACCCTCATGTGACTGTCATTTTGACACTCAATTTCATAGTCATCATGAACGTTGCATTATGATAAGCCACCAAATAATATCATATTATAGTCACATGGAGACTTTTCCCAAAAGAGCACAATGTTGACTTCACACTAGTCTCTCTGTCCCCTGAAAGTCATCATGCGACTTTAATGTCACATTATTTGGTAACTTATCACAATGCAGCGTTCACGATGACTTTGAAATTAAGTCTACACATGACACTCACATGAGAGTCACAATGTAACTAGATTGTAAAGTCACATTGTGACACACCACAAAGCAGAAGTCACAGTGACGTCTCAGTGGAGTCACATATTGTGATCATTTGAGACTCATAATGAGATGTATGGAAATTCCTATGTTTTTGCTTCACCGTAGTGACTGTGTCACTTGTGACCATGTGTGACATGAATGAGATGTTATATGGGCTAGCTGTGTGGTAGAGATAGTAATTACTCAAATTATATTATTTCCTTTTGAGTGTTCGCGTATTTGAAAATTAGTATTTTGTGACTTTTCCTTAATTTTTGATAACCAGTGTATATGATAATATATATGATTAAAGCATGATGATATCTGTCTAGTTGTTTAGTGATTAGAGCACCGTCTGGGATTTAACAGGTGTTAGGTTCTGTTTTTAGTTCAGACTTGAATATGAAAGTGCTGTATTCATTTTAAACAGGTGTCCCACTCTGATGAGACATTGCTCGGAAAAGGTAACCATAGCAAGTTTATAAGTCGGCCAGTCCTCGGCTTCACACATTTCACCGGCGACAGGTATGGGGAAACAGTGCTTTTACCTCCCGAGTTATCTCGGGGCAAACGGTGAAGTGGTTAATCACTTCACCGCTTACCCCGAGATAACTCGGGACACAATGTATGGTTCAATCAAAGCACCAAATGTTGGAGCAAGGTTAAACAATCATATGGTGACAAGCCTTTTGAAACTATGTTGTGATGAAATATCGAATCAAATAACGTAAACTTTCAACAAATTTTTGATTAGATTTTAATGAGATGAATTTTTATCTTAAATCTAGTAGAATTTGTGCATATATTTGACAGTGTATAAACTATAACGAGACAAAAAAAGTATTGAGTAAAAAAATATAAATAAATTATTTTAATAATACTGTAACTTCATAATAATGAATATAATATGGTATTTATCTCTTTAGTCAGAAAACAAGGAAACTAATAGTTCTGAGTAACAAAATTATTTATCATACATTCAAAAATTATTATACTATTTTTAAATGATATCTTTCTAAGATTATTTCTTCAAATATATAATGTATGCTCTCATTTCTTATTCATTAGTGATAACAAGAAAAGGTTTTTTTTCGAAAACACGATAAAAATTACGTGTTAGAGATTGCAAAGAATAATCAATATTACTCATTAGAATTTTCTCAAGTATTTGTTCTAATTAAATTGTATAGTATTTCTTTTTTTACAATAATGAAAGATACTTTTAGTCATAACGAAATATTTTCCGAAAATTCATTTAATGAATCTTACTGAATATAATAGACATCCTGAATTTATTATCATTTACATATGTAATTGATATTTCTACAACTAGCATATTCAGACTAATTTGAGTTAAAATAAATATTAAATTATGAATCATACTGGATGTACTTCAAATATGCTTCAGCTTTATAACAATTTAAAAGAAATGCATTTGTCCCTTGTTAATGAAGGGACAAAGAAAAAAGTTTTTTATTATGATATCAGGAATTATTTATTAGTGGCTAACGTGTTATTCAATTAGTTTTATTGGTATTTATTCGAGCCTTTATTCTATTTCCATTAGATTCTGACTTTTTTCAATTAAGTAAAATAAGTTTTAGGTCATAATGTAAATAAATTTCTAAACAGCAACTAGATGTTACTCAATGTCATGCGTATCTGAAATTTGTGTACTGTTTTAAGGGGAAAAAATTCCCCTCCACTAATTCTTCTAAACATTATCCTATAATGTGACTAGTACCAATTGATACCTTCTACTAATATTAATAACGCCTTTAAATTAAATTTCTAGTTGAAATTTGCTATATGATCTGTATATTTCAATACAAATCCTACAGCAGACGAAAATAGAATTTAACTTGAAAACACATTAGACACTTGGAAACTTATTTCAGCAATTAACATCTAAAGATAGTTTTCTTTATATATGTAACCCCGTAAAAGAACATTAAATGATGCGCGTACCACTTTCTATAAGTAAGATATTAACGTTCATATCAAGAAAAGTTACAAATTTATTACATTAGACATGTATAGTATTGCTAAAACGGTTTGAAACAAATACTGTCTACAGACAATAATGTTACGGAAGTGTGTTTATGATCATTTAAATCAAAATTAAATATAACGACAACCATTTGATATAATAAGCATAACAGAAAGCATCTGAATAACGCATATTACTTTAGTAATTTTAACACTACGTCTACAGGTGTCGAATGCTAACTTTGATTTATGTTTATTTTATTTGTAATTTTTAAACAAAGACAGACATGAATCAAGCATTTAGTGTGCTAAAAATGAATTGTGATTATTTTAAGTTAAAAATTACGTATGAAATATCCATAAATCAAAATCTTAAAAGGTGTCATCTGACACATTTAGGAATACTGTTAATGATGTTACACTACTTCAAACATGAGGGAATTGATTAATATTTTTTTTTAACTTCGGAGATTTTGGAATACATGTTTACTGCTAAAATCCTTAATCTCACATTTTTGGAATACATGTTTACTGCTAAAATCCTTAATCTCACATTTTTGGAGCCCCATTGAAAGTGCAAGTCTATTGAGCGTCTCTCGAATGTATTTCTGCTATGTTAGCATTACATTTCATTACCTAGTGTTAAAGTATAATTTTCAAATTCTATTTACTGGTATGTCAGTCTAAAAGCTTGGAAACTCCTGCTATAGAATATTTTGTGCAGATGATTTCTCGATTATTTACAGAAACACGCAAAATATTTAGATTACTAAAGTCTATAGGAAGTGATTATTTCAAGTGCATTTTATGATGATGTACTACAAACATAATGATATTCATTAAAGTTATTGGTGCACTATGACACTATCTTTATTAAAACAAGAAAGAAAAATCATGCGTACGGCATAGATTATAAAACACTTTCCAACACTCCCTGAAAGCTTTAACAAAACTTCGTTATTTACGGAAATGAGACAATAAAGATAACTAAGTAAACGTTTAAAAAACACTTTTCAGTAGTTACCGTCCATAGTCAAATATTTATCCCAATTCTTTTGAACAGCCCTGTATTTGATCTGTATGTTTAGCAAGAAAACACATAACAGGTTGAAATTTCCTTTTTAGCATTTTTTTCTAATAGATGGAAACATGCTTCAATACTTTTGCACAGCCCTACAGTTTACCTAGTACCTTTATTACACGCCACTATTTAGCTAAAATTTAATTCAAACTAAAACACTCTTAAAACTACTGAAATCATATTTCCAGACATTATCATATATAGACGGCATGTATCCAATTCTTTGCGTGACCCTGTATATCATTTTATCTATATTCTACAAATATTTCTTAATAAACTAAATGCAGTTCAGCGTAAAAATGCATAGTTCATTTAAAAACCCCCTTTAAGCAATTTGCGCTCATACCCAGCAACCCTTACGGATTATTTTGTGTAGCCCTGTAAATAAATTATAGAATTTATACATACCATATAGTATGCATAAATATAGTGAAACATAAAAGCGCATATCATAATTGAAAACGCATTTCCAGCAATCACCGCTAATGTACAGTACTTCTGATGCAATATAATATCTGAAATCTTTTGTGTGTCCCTGTAAATGCTCTGCACTTCGTATTATACATGAAATAACTTATAATAAACCTCAGGGACGTACATCAAGTTCATTATATATGTAATATGTAACATAATCAAAATACGCCGCAAACAATCCTCCTTCCATATATCAGTATGTAACGGAATCCTTTTGTGTGGCCCTGTAAATGAATAATAACTATTCTTTGCAACGCATATTGTAACATCATTAAAAATAATTTGAAACGATTTTTTCCCATTGGCCGTAATGTAACGGAATACTTTTGAATGCCCCTGTAGATGAACTAAACATGCTACAAACTTCATTTGAAATAGGGTTTGTGCTATGGCAAATGTCAATAATCTATATCTATACTCCTATTATAAAGAGGAAAAAATTGTTTATTTGTCGGAGATAGGCTCTGGAACTACCGAACCGATTCTAAAAGTAATGGTATCAAAATGATGGTGTTAGTCCAACTTAGAGCATAGGCTATATCTTATGTCGGTGCCACTACCCCAAAGGGGGTGTCGGAGCAAAAAACGTTCTAAAAATGCGATTTTGCGTTACCGAAGGACCTAGAAATATGAAATTTGAAATATTAGCTACTTATAAGATATAAATGATGTCTAAGAACAGTTCTTAAACAATTCGAAATTTAAAAGGGGTGAAAATGCACAAAAAGCGTTATAAAAAACGTTCTAAATGGTAGTTTCTACACAATCTCAAGAAATACCAAACCGATTTAAAAAATATTGGTGTCAAAATGATGGTGACAACGTTCGCTCCAAGACAGGCTATGTTTCATGTCGGTGCCACTACCCCAAAGGGGATGCAGGAGCAAAATACGTTCTAAAAATGCGATTTATGCGTTACTGAAGGGCCTACAAATATGAAATTTGAAATATTAGCTACTTATTAGAAATAAAGGATTTCTAAGAACAGTTCTTAAACAATTCTAAATTTGAAAGGGGTGAAAATGCACAAAAAGCGTTCTAAAAAATGTTCTAAATGGTAGTTTCTACACAATCTCAGGAAATACCAAACCGATTTAAAAAATATTGGTGTCAAAATGATGGTGACAACGCTTGCTCCAAGATAGGGTATGTTTTATGTCGGTGCCACTACCCCAAAGGGGATGCTGGAGAAAAACGTTCTAAATTGCGACTTTTGCATTACAGAAGGGCCTAGAATCGTGAAATTAAAAGAGGGTCAAAATGCGCAAAAAGCGTTGTAAAAAACGTTCTAAACTGCGATTTCTATGCAATCTCAGGAAGTACTGAACCAATTTGAAATATAATGGTGTAAATATGATGGTGACAGATCTTGCTCCAAGATAGGCTATATTTTATATCTGTTTCCACTACCCCAGAGGAGATGCAGGAGCAAAATGAGCGAAAAGCGTTCTAAAAACGTTCTAAATGTCGATTTATCGGCAATATCTCAGGAAGAATGAATCTGATTTCAAACGTAATGGTAGGAAATTGATGCTGACAGCCTTTGCTCTAGTATAGACGCTATTGTATGTCGGTATCACTATCACCAAACCGTTGCAGGAGCAAAAAAGCGTTCTAAATTTCGATTTTTGTGATCGGTAGGGGCTAGCAACTTAAAATTAGGCAAGGTACATATTTAATAGATATAAATGATCTTTAAGAACAGTTTCGAAAAAATTGGAAATTTAAAAAGGGGTAAAAATGAGCGAAAAGCGCCCTAAAAACGTTCTAAATTGCGATTTCTACTCAATCTAAGGAAATACCAAAGCTATTTCAAAAGTAATGGTTGCAAATCAATGGTGACAGTCCCTGCTATAACATAGGTTATATTTGATGTTACTGTCACTACCATCTGAGGGTTGCAAAAGCAAAACATGTTCTAATTTGCGTTTTTTGCAAAACTGAGGGGTCTAACACTTTGAAGTATGGCATGGTATTTACTTACAAGATGCAACTGCTTTCTAAGAACAGTTGAAAGAAAATTACAAATTTAAAAAAATGAAGTGAGTGAAAAGCGTTATAAATTACAATTTTTAAGCAAACTTAAAAAATACCATACCAATTAAAAAAATAATGATGGCAAATTTTGGTGATAGAACCGGCTCAAACATAAGCTATATTTTATGTCTGTTCCACTACCACCAGAGGGTTGCAGGAGCTAAAAACTTTCTAAATTGCGATTTTTGTGATACTGAAAGGGCTGGAAACTTTAAATATGACATGGTAGTTACTTATAAAATATAAATGCCCTCGAAGGAACGTCGAAAATAAATTCGAATTAAAAAGGGGTGAAGCGAAGGGGAGGTGCGAAAAGCATTCTAAAAAAGTTCTAAATTACGATTCTATACAATTTCAGGGAATATAAACTGATTATAAAAGTAATAGTTGCGAATCAATGGTAACAGTCTCTGATCCTACACAGGCTATATTTTATGGCGGTGATTCTACCACCTGGGGTTCACAGGAACAACAAACGTTCTAATAAAGGGCTTTAAAAGCTTTTTAAATTACGTTTCTGTGGAATATTAGGAAATAACAAACCGATTTCAAAATTAATGTTGGCAAAATAATGGTGACAGTTCCTGTTTCAACATAGCCCTTTATGTTGAGAGAGGTGGTAGGACTTGGAATTTGACATGATGGTTAATTTTAAGATGTAAGAAGATGGTTTCTAAAAAATTCAAAACTTCAAATGAATACTGAAATGAGCGTATTAATTGAGCATAAATGTTTCAAAATATTTTCTAAATTATCATTTATTTAGTTTTATTTCATTTTATTAATTTAAGCCTTATTTCTGCCTAATGAAGTGTAATGATGATGTTTAATCAAGCTGTGTTTTAAATAGTAATTTTTGAATTATTCCTAAAAGTAATAAGTACCTTTTAGTAAAAAAAAACCTTTTAATAAAATAAAATATTACCTTTTAATAAAATAAAAATTTAGTTAGTACGTTTTAATAAAAATTAGACATATCACTTTGGCACATTTCAAATATTACGCGAGCAAAGCCGCGGGGTTTGCTAGTATCCAATAATTTCAAAGCAATCCGAGTATATTTACGAGAGTTAAAGCGCGTACAGACGACCAGAAAAACCGGAGTCATAAACACTTTTCAACTTTGTTGGAAAGTGTTAATAAAAATGGCGTATGTAACATTGAATGTTCTTGTAGTCCGGCAGGCAGAGATATATTTCGTTAATCATTTTATACAAGCCGATTTTCAACTATGTAATTGATCTAATTTAATGACAAAAAGATACGTCAGCAGTCATGATAGCGGTGTATGTGGCGGCGTACGTGGCGGTATGTGTATGGTCTTTGGTTAACATTAAAATTTTAATAGTAAATCTTGCCTAATTTAATAACGATTAAACAGGACAAAAATATCTATTAAGTTTTAGCGGTAGCAAAAAAGCATACAAGTTAGCAGTTATACAGAATGTTCAAAGAATTTCTTTTGTCATAGTTTCTGCCTTTAAAAAAAAGCAATTGAAAAAAGTGGCCAGGCCAGACAACCTTTTCATTTAGTTGGAAAATTACAACTTTTATGGTTTATTTACCATCAAGTACAATTGTGTTAATTTAATGAAATTAGTTATAAAAATCGCACCGAGGCCATTTTAGGCCCTGTCAGGGGATCGAAGTCGCGGGTTAGTGTGGAGTTTGTCTTACCTCTATAACGATTTTTTTTGTTTTAGACTAGCGATAACGAATATATATATACATGGTGCGTTCACAAAGTTTCAAGACTGGTGATAGAATGCAAAAGTTATTAAAAATTTTTGAGCAGCGAACTAAAATTCTTCGAAATATGACTCTTGGGCATCAACACACCGCTGCCAGCATTTTTTCCATTATTCACAGGCTCCCTGGGGGTCTTCGCGCTCAAGGCTGTTAAGTGACATCGTCGAAGCCGGAATCAAGGATCGCTGGAATCGTGTCGAATTGCTTCTCTTTCAGGTCTTTCTTGATCCGGAGGAATAAAAAAAGTCCCTGGGAGCGAGGTCGGGGCTGTATGGAGGCTTGTGGCAGTATTACCACGTTAAACTTAGCCAAAACATTGGCGGCTGCAAGCGACGTGTGAGAGGGCGCATTGTCGTGGTGAACAATCCAGTCTTCTCTGGTGTCTGGGCGGAAGTGCCGGCTCAGATCATTTTTACGCTGGAATACTCACTATTTGAAGGATACAAATTGGTTAATTGTCCACTTTTATTATAATAAATAATTAAAAATTATTTATTAATTAATAAATAATAATTTAATCATACATGCCCGCTCAGACATCAGGGACGAGTGGATCGTTCACCCCGACAATACCCCTCTCACACACCGCTCTCCGCTGCCGATGTTTTTGCTCAGTTTAACGTGGCAATACTGCCGCAAGCCCTCTACAGCCCCGACCTTGCTCCCAGCAACTTTTTTGTTTCCCCGGATGAAGAAAAACCTGAATGGGAAGCGATTCGACACGATGTCAGCGATCTAAGCAGCTCCGACGTGGTCCCTTAACATCCTTGCGCGCGAAGACCCCCAGGGACCTTTGAATAATGGAAAAAACGCGGGCAGCGATGCGTGGATGCCCAAGGGTCATATTTCGAAGAATTTTAGTTCGCTGTACAAAAATGTTTAATAACTTTTGTATTCTAGGACCAGTCTTGAAACTTTGTGAACACACCATGTACATATATATAAAGTAAGGCACTACGAAATAGCTTAACCAAAAATTGCGAAGTTTACTTAAAATCATACGATTTTTGCCAATAAATAGTTTACTGATTATAAAGGAAGTCGTTTTGAATTTTGTTGAGAAAATTATATTAATGCTAAACTAAACCCGTTGCTTTACGACACATAAACGATCAAGGCTTACAGTGCTCAGCTCTGTTTTCGTGATCCTCGGACCTGAGTTGTTGTACAACATATACCTCGGCCAGGTGGTCAGTCTAACGTAGGACCCCCCATTGTTTAGTAGTTCACAAGCATACTATGTAGTCATTTTATCGACCTCGAAGGGATGATAGGCTGAGTGAATCTTGCCCAGTCCGGAGCAAAAGTGTAAACCTGCTGCGTAGTAGCCAGACGCAATGTTCACTACACTGTAAAAAAATAAATAAATAAATAAATTAAAAAAAAAAATCAGTAAAGTTACTAAAATTTTTCTAGGAAACAGGGATTCCTAGAACATTCTATGTAACGCGAACAACAAAAAATCATGTAGCAGATACACATTTCCACTGTAAATCAAAAAATCTGTAAGGTTACTAAGAATTTTTTAGCAGATTGGGATACGTAGAACTATGTATGTAAATGCAACCCGGGTTACAGGTAAAATTTTAGTAAGATTACTGTAGTTTTTGTAGATTCTTTTGTAAAGCTACAGAAATCTGTAGTTTTACAAAAAATAGATTTGTAGGTTTACATCTTTTTTTGTACGGTGTACAGATAAAATGTTATAAATCATACAGATTTCAGTAACTTTACATCTGTAGAATTACAGATTTTACAGTGTACACCACTGGATTTCGAATAATATTAATAAAAATGTAGTAATTCCCACTGTTTTCCATTTTTTCTCTCTTTTTTTAATACCGTGTATTCCATTATTGTGAGAAAAAGAAAGAAGTGGAAAATGTGAAAAATAATATTTGATAGAACATTTACATTGATTTTATAAATGAATTCTATTAAAAATAAAATAAATAATAATATTGTTTATAAAACTACATGAAAAATCCCTTGAATACACCAATCTAAATTAACATTTACTTACAGTGATAAAATACTTTTAACAAGGCAAAAAATACCTTTATTCATTCATGTTAGACATGTTTCATTGCTCAGATGGCAACATTCTCAATAATAAATATGACACAAAAAGTATAATGAAATTAACTGCGATATTAAAAATGGATATTTGTGAGCGTGAATTATTTTATAATATTGATTAATAATTTATGCATCAAGATTTTACTTGCCATCCATTATCCGAGAATCAATAGAAATCTGTTTACGCAGTGAGAATATGTTCAATGATTCAGCATCCATGGAGCTTCCTAAAATTAGGAAAGAGATGCTCTACAGAAAAATGAAACAATAGTATTAAATAATTCACGTTCACAAATATTCATTTTTACCCGACTGCCAAGAAGGGTTATGTGTTTCACGCGTATCTGGGTATGTGGATTAATTTATACCCTCGAAACATCCCAACGGCTGGATGGATTTTAATGAATGAGGTCTCTATCGATTCGTCTTAACCGTCCTATGGTTATAGGTTAGGTTTTGTTTTTATAAATAAAAAATGGCGGTAGACAAGAACAAATTTTTTACGCTCCCTATTGCGTGGCATATCATTGGATAGGTCTTTCAAAAGGAAGACGATGTTTCATTGACTATTTTACAGTCAGAAGCCCCGTTTAAATATTACACAACCTTCCAGGTTGTGTAGTAGGATCTCTAGGAATGTGTAGGTAGGATCTCTAGCTTTACTGCAACTCTAATCATCATAGACATCTATAGGCCTCATCAAAACAGTGTTTATAGATAGGAACTAACAATTAAACACAATTTAAAAGTCACCAATACAAGTAAATAAAAAAATAGGTAAGTAATATAAAAAATAGTTTAACTTTGATGAGAAAAAATTAATTAGTTCGCTTTTTACGCAGTCGGGTTTTTTGATTTTTTAAATTTAATTTACTTCACAATTAACATTGTAGTTAATTTCATTATGTTTGTGTTCGCGTGATTTTTGTTTACCAGTTTTCGATTAAATTTTTTTTTTGCTAAAATATTTGTGTCATATTTATTATTCTGAATGTTGCCGTCGGGGCTATGAAACATGTCTAATATGAATGAATAAAGGTATTTTTTGCCTTGTTAAAAGCATTTTGCCACTTTAAGTAAATATTAATTTAGCTTGAATAATATTTTTGCAATTGTTTTAAAATTAAAGATGATGGATTTGTTAAAATAAAGACAAAAGTATGTTCTGTACATCATATAGAAGTATAAATTCGCAAACCGTACATTCCGGAGTATAGGGCTTATTTTTGAAACAGGAAATTTGTTCATATTTTACGGGTGCAGAGTATATACCAGAACCAAAAAACAAGTTTGAAGTTGCACGTTAAACGTGGCAAATGTGGTGCGTTCGTACTGTAACCAGTTTTATGAATATTTTTTGCACCGCATATTGCACTGAATGTATATTTTAGTGCACTTCATAAGTGCATATCAATTTCATTCTGTTTGAAAGGCTGTAACATCATTAAAATACTCTTGAAATAACTTTTTCCCACTGGCCGTAATGTAACGAAAAAATTTTGACTGTCCCTGTAATTAAACTATACATCCGATTTTCATAAATTATGAAATGACTATTCAAAAGTTTGCAACAATTATATATTTAAAATTTCAGATCATTCGGTTGGGTAGTTTTTGCTCTGTTATATGCGGAAGGACGACAGACAGCCGGGCAGACGGACTGAACGACCACTATAGGTGCTACGTATTTATATAATTATGAACGTACCTAATATAGTATACCTGATAGTACTATATTAATGGAGAAGAGGGCATGTTATGAAAATGAACGAGAGTTCGATTCCAAACACGTTCTGTGGATATGTATATATATAAATACAAGATTTCATTTAAATAATATGAAATATAGATTTTATACTATTTCTGTATAGTGTCATAGATTTCTTTTACTTATTTCTAATTGAGAAAAATAATGTTATATATTTTAGACTCAAAATTATATCTCCAGATATCATTTGACAAGTACGCATACTTGAAATCTCATAAGACATATATCTATTTAATGTATCAAGATAAATCACATATTGATCAAGCTTTCAGATAAATTTAATCAGATCATTCTAAGATCATCTCATCTGTAATTATCATTCAGCGTGTGCATTGAATAGGATACTTCAATAAATACATATCACAGAGAAAGTTAGCATTCCATGTAATTCAGCTTTAAATTTGATTCAAATGTTGCACCCACAGTTATGTAACATGGGGATTTCTAGAATAATTCATTTCAATCTTTACAATCATTTTCCAAGAAGGTATTCCCTAAATACTCAATGCTAAAAAAAAAAGTCTTATCAATTCATTATTTGTTATTCAAACTTTAAATAAAATTAGTGTTACATTTTTCAAATACGTATGTAGACAAAATCTCTATACAAAAACACTGAAACTTTAAACTTAACTACATAAAAAACCGAATTCACGACAGGGAATTTTTCTGTACCTCAGATTATAATATGCCAGAGTTAAGAGTAATTTGAAACAAGCAATTTGACAAAAATCTCATATGAAATGAATCGGAATGCTGTAGGTATGATTGAATCTTTCGATGTTTTTACAAACCTTTATATTCTTTGCATCTTCCTAAATAATATTTTAAAACATATATAATAGGGATTAAAATAAAATATCAAAGAAATTACTAAGAGCACATATTATGTAATCCTTTTTATTTAATTATTGTTACGACAAACACACTTAAATTGCTTAACATTTTATTTTTACCACAAATTCTTCAAAAGTTTAACTTATTCTTATCTTTTAAATATGGCTAACGTACGGCTTTAATGCTAAATATTGCATTCAAATAAGATAGAATACGTGTTCTGTAATTTTCCTTTCAATGTCACCTATTTTGTTTCCATATTTACCCAATCCTAATTCAAAATACAGTTTGTACACCATTTGGGAGCTAAATATTTTCTTCTGTATTTATTTAGCAACACATATACTTGAAAACCCATACCAAATATATCTCTTTAATGAAACAAGATAAATGAGATATTGATCCAGCCATTCGAGAAATTTACTATCGTAGTATTTAAAGACCGTGTCATTTGTAATTATTATCAAGCATTTGCATTGAATTGGAGATTTCGTATAAAAGACCTAGAAGAGAATCATTCTATGCAATTCCGTCTAAATTTCGAATCAAATATTGCATTAGATAGTTGTTTAATGTTGGATTACGTTTTATGATTTATATCACGTTTAACAAAGATTTTGCAGGAAAATATTCTCTAAATATACTTTTACGCAAAACATAATTCTAAAAACGTTATTTCAAATTTAACATTTGATACTAAAACTTAAATTGTAGATGTACATAGTAACTAGCACCGCTAATTGAAATTTTGCAGTTAAAATTTACATAATAAACCGAAATAAAAAGATAACATTTTAACTTCTTGAGGTGTTGTAGGATATATTATACACAGCCTAATTTTATTAAGATTTGCACCATAAATTTTTAATTAATTCTTCAACCACTCCGCAGCAGTGAAATTACGCTTGAAATTGTTGAATATTAAAATCGTGAATTATCACAATGCTAACTAAGCGTAAACCAACAGAGCGAAAAATGTCCAAGGCGGGAATCGAACCCGGGCACCTGGAATAGCGCTCCAGTGCTCTACCACTAAGCCACGAGGACGATGCCCAGCTTGCCATCTCTCACTCGCATAAATTGGTAAGACTGCTACCTGAGCTACAAGATGGAAAAGTCTTCATGAGCACACAATCTTGCGGTGTAACGTGAGACGCAAGTGAACCGAGCATCGGTGAATATGAATATCGGTGAATATCGGTGAATGGAGTGGTTGAAGAATTAATTAAAATTGTATATTCACCGATGCTGCCTTCCATCTTGTAGCTGCGGTAGCAGTCTTACCAACTTATGTGAGTGAGAGATATCACGTTGGGCATCGTCCTCGTGGCTTAGTGGTAGAGCACTGGAACGCTATTCCAGGGGCCCGGGTTCGATTCCAGGTTTTGGACATTTTTCACTCTGTTGGTTTACGCTTAGTTAGCATTGTGATAATTCCCTTCTTTAATATTCAACTTTTAATAAAGTTTTATTTTTATAACTTTGGTGGAAAATAGCTGAAAGATTGCCTTTTTTCATTTTAAAATAAAATTTTTCAAAATTTCCGGTGGGAATTCAACATTGTAGAAACACAATTGCTTGCCCATCAAAGAGTTAAAGGAGGGAATTTTTACAGTACACCGTTTTGTTGCGCTTATCGTAATATTCAACGGTTCATGGAAATTCGAGACAGGAACATTGGTACATTATCCTAAATGCAATGGAGTACTGCAAAATTCAGTGGTGTGAGATACCTTATTGTTCCTTGTATCTTCATAAATCTTCTTTTGAATATTTACACCAATAATTAAAATGAATTAAATGTAGAATAAATAATTAATTGATCAGATATTCGGATTAATTTTTATTGGGACTAGCACACGTAAACTGTTCGACTTTTTATTATTAAATAAAATTATGCACGTGTTTTAATTTTTTCTTAACTTTTCTAACTTGCAGAAAACAAATGCTTGGATACTGTACAACATGCTTACAGATTTATGTATGTATAGCACGTATATTCTTAGAGATATAGCGATTTTTTTAAAAGTTCAAAAAATACATGCACGTTTTTAGCTTATATTACGCAGTGTTTTCAACCCAATTTAATGCCAATTTCAGAAAAATTGTCAAAATTTAGTAAACATTATATATTGAAATTGTGTATTAAATATTTTAGATAATAATAGCAGTTGTATGAGATAAGTTTTATCTGCGCATGCGCGAACGATAACAAAGACCTTAACATAACTTTACATAATTTAACAGTCAACTCTTTGTACGAACTCATAAAAAATCTAGTCAAATATCGTGAAAATTCAGAAAGGTACCGTCGATAGAGTGAGCTGATTTTTTATTACTTTCTAAAAGCGGGTGAATGATAAGGGATTTTCCACAAAGTGCCAATTTTTATTAACTGACTTTCAGGAAAAAGTTAGTATCTAATGAATATAAATGAGTAGATTTGGAACAAATGCTTCTATTTTGATACTTCTTTTTATCATGAAATAGTCTCGTTCTAATGATTAAACAAGAAAAACTAAACCATCAATAAAAAAGGAAAAAAATTACATTTGTAGGAAATCCCTTATCATTCAGTTGCTTTTAGAGAGCAATTAAAAATCAGCTTACTCTATCGGCGATATCTTTCTGAATTTTCATGATATTTGACTGGATTTTTTTTTATCAGTTGCTCCAAAGAGTTGTCTATTAAATTATGTAAAAATCTTTGTTATCGTTTGCGCATGCACGGATAAAAAGTATTCTATACAACTGCTCATATTTCATAAAATATTTAATACATTTATATTCCAATTGCACTACATTGTTTCTTCGACATTTTAATTTTTCTGAAACTGGCGTTCAATTTGGTTGAAAACCCTGCGTGACATAAGCTAAAAACTTTCATGATTTTTTTAACTTAAAAAAATCGTTATATCTCCAAGAATATAAGTGCTATTTTTACAAAAATCAGTAAACATATTGTACGCTATCTGCAAATTTGTATTCCGCAGCGATAGATTATTTCGTAAATTTTAATTTACAGGGAGATCCCAAGAATTATTTTTTCTTTCATTATTGGTTGGCCCCCTAATTGTCCTCCTTATCAATTCGACGTTGATAAATATGAGGTCAAACCTGTTCTTTTTAATCCTGAAATTCCAGAAGAATCTGAGAAGTATATTTCTAAATATTGGACAAAATGTCTAAAATTGAAAGTGTGCTGTCATTAATGGCCATGTAGTGCACATTGTACATTACTTCCAAATATGATGCTTTACTGATTCTGTGATCTTTGCTTTCAGCATCACCTACATTCTTTCCATATTCACCTATTTCTAATACAAACGATATTAGTAAATATGTAGGCGGAAAACATTTTATTCAGAATTTATGATTTTAAAAAATGTATTAAAAAATTTAGTTTATGATAAATGAATTTTAAAAAAAATAGGAGAAATGCTTCATTGTATAATCAATATGATCAGGTATTCGGTTTAATTTTTACTGAGACTAGCATACATAAACTGTTCGACATTTTATTATTAACGTAAGCTATGCACAAATTTATCTTTCCTTAAGTTTTTTAATGACTTGTGTAAGACTTTGATAGCATATAATACTTCCAAATACGATGTATTACTGATTCTCTGATCTTTGGTTTCAGATTCACTTACTTTATTCTCGTATCCACCAATTGGAAATACAAAACGATAATGGTACATACGTAGGATTTAAATATTTTAATCAGAATTTATTATTTTAAATAATGATTTGGAACAATGGTGATTATAAAGGAATTTGAAAAGAATTAGGAGAAATACTTCATTGTACAAGGTGACCATAATTAACCTGCACTACTCAGAGTGTTCTGTAGCGCGATCTAATCGAGAGAATGACACCAAATTTTGTACGAGGTTTAAACAAGACGGAGGACGAAGGATTCCGCGAAAACAATTAGTTCCAAAAGTGACCGCAAGGGGAATACGTCGCTCTCTGTAACTGAAAAGAGAGTTTTAAAAATGCAGAATCAATACTGAAATAAAATTACCTTTTATTTAGCACATCTAAAGATTTTAGTATTGATTCTGATTTCTTTAAACTCTATTTTCTGTTACACAGCGCCACATATTCCCCTAGCGGTGACTTTTGGAACTAATTTGTTTTTTCGCGGAATCCTTCATCCCCCGACTTACTTATTCTTCTTACAAAATTTGGCGTCATTTTCTCAATTATATCGCGCTACAGATCACTCTGAGTACCGTCAGTTTAATTGTGGCCACCTTGTATAATCCATAATGATCAGGCATCCGGTTTGATTTTTACTGGGACTAACATATGTAAATTGTTAGACATTTTGTATTAATTTAAATTACTCAGAAGTTTAACTTTTCAAAATGACCTGTGCAAGACTTTAATATTACATATTACTTCCAAATACGATGTATTATTGATTCTCTGATCTTTGCTTTCAGTATCAACTACATTCTTTCCATATTCACTTATTCCTAATACAAAACGATATTGGTACATACGTAGGCTCTAAACATTTTAATCAGAATTTATTTAACAGCACATATGCTTGAAATCTCATAACAAATATATTTAATGTGTCAGGATAAATGAGATACTGATCCAACCATTAGATAAATTTAGTGTCGCATTATTATAAGACCGTCCCGTTTGTAATTATTATCTAGTATGCGCATAGATTGGAGATTTCACATTAAAGATATCACAGAGAAAGTTAACATCCATTGCAATTTCGCTTCAAATTTGAATCAGATGTTGCTTTATACTGTTGTTTGATATTGGATTTTCTTGAATAATTGATTTCAGGCTCAACAATTATTTTCAATGGTGTTGTTATCTTAGCATGAAAATGTGTATTTATTTTTAAGAAATTAAATCAGAAATTAATGAGCTATAAGTAGGATGAAAATCTTACTAAAATTGAAGTAACCACGCTTAGCATTTATTTATTCATTTCAGTAGGTTTTAATAAGAAACATATTTTGTTTATACACACTGTGTCCATTAAAATAGCATCCCTTATGATTTTGTGTGATTTCGAAAGAAAAGAAAACGTATAGAGTAACAATCAACACAGACTGCATTACATGATATTTATTTTCAAATGGCCTACCATTTCACCGCCGAGAATTCGTGGAGAAGGCGGCACGGCGCCTGTACGTCGGAGGTCCCTATACTCATTTCGACACTTGACCGGACCCGAAAATAAAATTGAAAAATATCACTGGACAAATTAAAAAGTTAGATTCATTAAGTTAAGGACATGGAAAAACGGTAAGATTATGGTTTTCGGGGGTTCTAAAAGTGTTATTACACGTATAAATTGCTAGCGATAAGAATCGCCTGCGATTCGTCAGATTCCCTGAAACGTATGTACTACTCTTTAGTTTTCCAAGCATTTCATTGGCTGTTCGGGAAAAAGGCTTTTCCATCGTCAGTTTTCCAAGCATTTGATTGGCTTTTACTGGCGACTCGCTTCATTTCAGGCGTCAAAGACGCGCCTTCAGAAGAAAGTTGCTTGCTTTAAAAGCGACTCCCCTGGAGACATTCGATAACATGGAGACACCTGGAATTTCAAGCGACTTTGTCCCCTTATGTAATATCATTTTTAAGATTACGAATGACCGTTGCGGCTTCGAAATTATTGTTCGTCTCGACCACGAGCTGAGAAACCGCGCGCCCATTCTAGGTCCTTTTCTTTTCGTTTAAATACTGAACATTTTTCTTTTAACACTGACCATTCTGATCTTGGCCAGATACACTCAATTGATGCTAAACGGGAAAAGTATTGATGCTACATATGTTACATTACAAACAAAAATATCTCTCCAGTCATCATATTCCTTCTGCAATACTTCGTAGTTATGCGATAAGCAAGCAGTTTATCTCCTAAACTCAGAAACACGGTTACAATTGACATATAAAAGATAATGTATGGAAAATGTTAACTACGACATAAAGGAAAACATATTGAACAGTTTATACATCAGAATTATTTTGAGAACTTCATCTAAGCTGATACAAGATATATAACTAGCGAAATAACGACTGAACACGCCTAGTGAAATGATATCTTTTAGTTCATTCTTCAGTAAAGAAGTCTATTCTGGTACGAAAGATCAATTAAAATTTTGCAAAAGGAACCTTAGAGCAATGGAAATCTGTTATTGTATCCGACGAAAACCAACTAAACCTACATGGTATTCATGAGAAGTATAGCACTCGCCTTGGAAAAGAAGGAATTATCCTTCCACACTTGGTTTCCCCTATTCTTAAATTCTCTTTTTGTTAAAGGAAATGAGCATACCTATTACATAAGAAAATAAATATAATACACCATGTGCAAAAATAAAATTTAAATACAAGAGGTTATATAGTAGAGGTTATAGAGACCATACTGAAGGTCAAAATACTGAGAAAAATGTGACACTCGTTTGCACGTCTGATGACTACATTTTTACGGACGGGTGCGAATCCTGACACTGAGACAAAAATATAAGAAGTGACATATGTATTTAGAATTCTATGCATTATTGCACAAAAACACCATTCGACCCATTTGCTTTTGTGAAGATTCAAAAGAGGTTAGCTGAATTGTTCATTACGACACTTATGTGGCCGAACAATAATCTTAAAATTAACACTTTTCACATATTTGGCATAATGTAGCGTATGTTCTCATCGAAATGGAATAAAAGACATTCTATGAACAACAGTTATCCATAACACTGTAGAACAGTGGTTTTGTCCTAGAACTAAAATTAGTTGATTCTAGATCAGTTTTTGCCGTTGATTCCGAATATGCTTCCGTTTATCTCTAGGTGGTTCAGGTTTTGAGAAATTTGCATATTTAAATTTATGCAAATTTAAGCTTTTTTGTGCTATTTTATGCAAATTTTAGCTACAATATATGTCACATCTAATAACGTTTTCTAGATAATGATTATTTGACTATTTGCTTCAGATAAATATCCGGATTTGCATATTCTTAACATTTATTTATCATTTATTAAGACTAATTTGCATATTTTTCAATGGTGTAATGTTTACATCACTATCAACTTTAAAATAATGGCCACAGAATTGACGTAAAGTTTTTCTAGACTAGATTTTTATGCTGATTTCAAATAAGTCTGTTTTCTTATGTCATGTCTAGTTTTTGAGTAAGATGAATTTCTACTTTTGCACGGCATTAACACAGGTTTGATATAAGATGCTTTTTAGGGGTGTGTAATTCATTGACAAAAATGTGAACAGGGTCAGATTCATATCAGAGACATAAACAAAAATTTATATAATCGAAAAAAATAAGTAGTAGAATCTATCCTAACTAGTTGAAGATTATCATACAAAGTATCATAAAAAGCTATTTCTGGCTTTTTTGACCAAAAAATAAAATTTCACTTTTTTCAAAAACTAGGCGGGATAGAAGAAAACAGATACAAGATTTGAAATCAGCTCTAAAAACTGGTTTAGAAACATATTAGCGTATACGTCTGGCAGAAATATTTGAAAGTCAAGAAACATTATTAGAAAAACATGAAAAATATGCAAATTAGGTACAATATTTCACAGTCACACGTCAGTATAATCTCAGAAACAACGTTTTTGTGATGTAAATTAGGTAGTAATCCTAACATAAAACAAAAAACTCTGTCTGATATTGCTTTATACCTGAAATTTGCAAATCATTGTATAAAATTTACTAAATTTGCATAAATTGAAATATGCAAATATCTCTCAAACTTGACGTGCTGGAGTAAATCTAAAACTAGATTCGGAATCAGCACGAAAATCGCATAAAAACAACTAATTTCTGTTTTAGAACAGAGCAAAAGTTCAAATTTGTTGACCAGTGTAATTTATGTCTAGTGGTAGAGAAATCTGATTTGAACTGAGCTCGAAACTTATTATGTTAATACCTTGCCTTCCTGTTCTTGTTAGATGTCTCAAAGTGGTCATAGAAGAATATAATAAGTTTATCTCCGACAATTTTTTTGTTTATTTTACATTCCACAAGCATTTACACATTTATCTAACACTTAATTTCTCACTGTCGCCTTTATTGGGGATATATATTTATATTCATAATAGCATATGCTGACTATTAATGTCTACAATTAACTTATTTTGAAAACTTTTGTAATAAAAATTTGTTATGCTAATCACTTATAATAAAGAAATCACAAAGCTAAAAAATGCTATAAAATGATATAACACCTTTATTTAGATTAACGCTCGTTTCAACGCACAAACGGAGACATTTTCAAAACCATTCATGATAGAAATATTTTTGCAAACAAATTTTAAAGACATTAAATTGGTAAATAATGTGACGAGACTTCATGCATAGTAAAAATCAATGCAAACATAAAATAAAATAAAAAATTGGATATTTGTAAGCGTGGATTAACTTTTACTATTGTTACTAAAACAGCATAGCATCTCTTTCCAAATTTTAGGTAACTCAAGGGACTCTGAATCATTGCAAATATTCTCGTTGCCTAAAAATATCTCTATTGATTCCCGGATGATGGATGGTAGATAGAATCTTCATCACAGCTTTCGCCAGATTATGCAGCAAAGAACCTTTACAGATCGATTTTAAAAATAGAAGAATAATTTTTCCGTCAAGATTTTATCTACTATCTGGTCATTCCATGATAAACGGGCGAAATGTTCTGCACGTGACATTTACATAAATGCCTATATCTATTAACTTATAATTTGTTAAAATTTAAAGTATATACTAACAGCTACAAAAAACCCTAGATTTACAAATTAGCAGAGTTGTTTTATTAAATTATAAGCAGTTCTCTTATACGTCCATTAAAAATATTTCAAAAATATATATTCTAAAAACACACTCAAAATATACATTAAACATTTAATTGCAAAAAAGGACGTCAAACGTTAATAAAATACATTAAAAGATGTTAATAATTTGACATGTTTCGATTGAATTTACTCAATCATCATCAGAAAAACAAATAAACACAAAGATGGAAAATGACAATAAACTATTACAAATGAAATTTTAAAAAATTTCATTTTTAAATTTCATTTGTAATAGTTTATTGTCATTTTCCATCTTTGTGTTTATTTGTTTTTCTGATGATGATTGAGTAAATTCAATCGAAACATGTCAAATTATTAAGATCTTTTAATGTATTTTATTAACGTTTAACGTCCTTTTTAGCAATTAAATGTTTAATATATATTTTGAGTGTGTTTTTAGAATATATATTTTTGAAAGAGTTGTTTTAATTTAAGAGTATAATAACAATGCTAAAACAGCAGTAATATGCAGAAAAGCTGTCCCACGCGTGACAATGGAATGGGCTCTATACGTTTGTGCATATATATATTTAACCATTATAGAATATTATAAATCAACATCATTTTTTAAAAAAAATTGTAAATTGAGTATCAAGACATAATATCAGGGTTCGCAAAAACCCGGGTTTTTCTGAAAAAAACCCAACCCACATGGGTTTTTTCGGGTTTTTTCATGAAAAACCCAATTTTCCCCGGGGAAAATCGGGTTTTTTCAAAAATATAATCCATGCGTAATTATATTATTGTATACTATATTGTCTATATATTACATACACTATACATAAAAAAATACATTGTTCCCTTATATACAATATAATTATAATGCTATTTTACAAGTTATAAATTGTATAAATTATATGAATTTAAATTAATTAAATGTCAGTGTTTCTCAATAAAATTGTTAATTTTCTTTAAATCAAATAATGAATAGAATATTAAAATTTAAAATATATAAGTAGGAAGAAAAAAAGGGGTAAACTAGTCGGATGTGCCAATCCCAAAAGTTTCTTTTATCTCATACATGTTAATAATTCAAAATTCACGATCACAGTGCCAAAATTAAATGACAATTTATGCTCATCATGAGGATTGTAAAATATAGATTCGTTGAATTGGATGCATTTAACAAGGAGATATAAGTATCACCTGTTGTGCAATTTACAACAAAACCTGATCAATAACAATTTACGTCAACATCTAACTGAATCTGAAGTTTGATGAAAATCCATGCATTATTAGTTCTTGAGATAAAGCTATTGCAAAAAGTGAGATAAATGCAGCACAACAGTGCCGCTTGGGCGATATACACCAAAAACTAATCAGCACCAGTTTATATCAAGGTTTAACTGAATCTAAATTTTTATTAAAGTCCGTACATTAGTTCTTGAGGTAAGAGTTATTGCTGAAATCGCGAAAAATGCAACATAGCAGCACTACCTGTTAGGCGATATGCACCAAAATTCAATAAGCAACAACTTAACTTGTAACTGAATCTGAAGTTTTATGAAAATCCGTGCATTAGTTCTTGAGGTAAAGCTATTACAAAAATTGAGATAAATGTAGCATAGCAGTGCCACCTGTTGGGCAGTATACACCAAAAACTAATCAGCACCAGTTTGCATCAAGGTCTAACTCAATCTAAAGTTTTGTGAAATTCTGTGCATTAGTTCTTGAGATAGAGCACCCACAAATTTTTTTTTCACATACAGACAGTCATTTTCTAAAAACCATCAAATTGTCTTCAGGACCTTTTTAAAATGTATAAATCCATCATGAACTGGAAGTCGAAAATTTTCACAAATCCAATACTTTCTTCTTGTAAAGATAGAAGAAAGTAAAAATACATATTTTTTATTTCCATTAATATAGATGATTTGAATTTTTTATATAAAGACATACCTATAATTATGTACTATGTATGTTGCCTACTAGGTTCTATGTTAGTAAGTATTTCAATGTGCTGAAATACATTTTTATTTTACTTCAGATGTGTATGTAATGGCTTTTATATATTAATATTTTTCAAAATTAACTGAAATGGCTTAAATTTATTAAATGTATATGTTGTTTAAATTTTTAAATTGCATCTGAAAATTGAAAAAACCCACTTTATGGGTTTTTCAGTGGGCTTTTTCAAGTGGGCCCATTCTGAAAAAACCCACCGGGTTTTTTCAAACTGGGCCCAGCTTTGCGAACCCTTCATAATATAGATATTATACATATTAAATTGTATCAACAATTATTAAATTAACTAATCACTAATAAATTTTATAAAAACTAGTTTCAATCACTTATGAATGAAGTATTAAAAAATCATAACATTTCAAATATGCGAAAGGTAAATATTATCAGGAAGGTGAATGCATAAAAAAAGATAAATAAATAACAATACATGTGTAGGAAATCCTAAATATTTGAAATATTTTGTCAAACTGTATGTAGCAATAACAATTTAACCAATGAAAAAAAGACCAGAAAAAAAATTAATCATTGTCAGCACCAATAAATTCATTGTACGAAATGTAGGATATCAAAATTGAATACATATTAATTCAATAAGAAGAACTACAAAATGAATGTAAAACAAAGAGAACTATCATGAATAAAAATGGATAAAATTGCAACTAATTATTCGTAACTCGTTTTCAAGGGCAATATTACGATATCATTAGTAAAATACGGTTAATTTCTTATAAATAATATATATATATATTGTTTAATTAATGGTTATATATATATATTATATATATATATATATATATATATATATATATATATATATATATATATATATATACGAAAGACAATGAGAAACTGGAAAGTAATAAATCTCCAGATTTTGACTTCAAATCTAATGCTGCTTTTTCATTAAACTATCGTTTATATTATACTAAATCTTAAATAAATCAACGATGAAAATTCAATTTTTTTCATTTAACTACATAACAAACACAATTTTAGAAAATTTAAAGAAAAAGTAATATTTCCATGCTTTAATCAATTTTTGTTCTATTCTTTCCGCCATTTTTTAAAAGATAGTTTAAAGGGGGGGGGGGGGAATGTACGTAAATGGTTGTGAGGAAGAAAGTGGGGGTTTTTCTCCACGACATTACGCAAATGCGTCAGAGACCTTATCCCCTTTCTTGATCACCTAATTAGTGCTGAGTACAGTAAGATTAGAAAGCAAAAGCTACGATAAAGCAAATGAGGAAACGATGACAAGTTTAGAAGGCTTATTGGGTGAAGTATCGGAGTAATAAGATTTGAATATTAAGTAGGATAATGTGAATCCAGTGAAATTTATGCAAAAGATTTATTTTGCATTATATTTAGAGGGACAGCGTTTTAATGTTGGAACAATATAGCTTGCAAATTGATGGGATTGATAATTTATGCTATCTGTGTTAAGTAAGCCTTTAAGTTTTTAATTTTTTAATTAATGATTATTTTATTTGAATTTAATACTGTTTATTATTAGAAAATTACTAGGTTTTTTTCAAAACCTGGAAAAAAATGTTATAACATAATCAATATTTAAAAAACAAATATCGGATTATTGACAGATTTCGTGTATGCGCCAGACAGGTTATGATTAAACAATACTTTTTTTCATTTGTAGATTTTTTTATGCTGTACTTAAAGGCAGCAGTACTAACTTACACTGTACTAAAAAATATCTTATTTATACCGGTGTCCCAAAAATGACTGATGGATTTTAAAATTCAATAACTTGCAAACGGTGACAGATATTAACAAGTTGGAAATTGCTCGTCAAACGTGGCAGATGAGGTGCGTTCGTACTATAGCTAGTTTTATAATTATTTTTTGCACCCCATATTGTACTGAATGTATATTTTTTTGCACTTCATAAGTGCATAGTCTGTAACATCATTAAAATGCACTGCAATCTTTTTTTCCCCCATTCCCCGTAATGAAACGGAAAAATTTTGACTGTCCCTGTAATTAAACTATGCATCCGATTTTCCTAAAATTTGAAATGGCTCGACAAAATTTTGAAACAATGATATATTTAAAATTTCAGACCTTTCGGAAGGCTGTAACATCATTAAAATGCACTTGCAATAATTTTCCTCATTGGCCGCAAAGTAAAGAAAAATTTTTGATTGTCCCTGTAATTAAACTATAGATCCGATTGTCATAAAATATGAAATGGCTCGACAAAATTTTGCAACAATGATATATTTAAAATTTCAGACCATTCGGAAGGCTGTAACATCATTAAAATGCACTTGCAATAGTTTTCCCCATTGGCCGTAATGTAAAGAAAAACTTTTGACTGTCCCTGTAATTAAACTATACATCCGATTTTCATAAAATTTGAAATGGCTCGATAAAATTTTGCAACAATCATATATTTAAAATTTCAGACCATTCGGTTGGGTAGTTTTTGCTCTGTTATATGCGGACGGACGGACAGACGGACGGACTGAACGACGACTATAGGTGCTACGTATTTATATACGAACGCACCTAAAAAACTTCTTGAAGGAGAGTTATGTAAGATGTCAGGAGTTTTTATGTTGCGATTTTCAGTTTTAGTTACAAGTAGCATCGAGATTGCACTACAAGCAATAACCGCTAAATCCAGGCTCTATTAGGTAGCTTTCATTACAAAAAGCTACCTATTGCAGCCGTTCGGAGGAAAGCGATTTCAAAAAAATTTGGTATATTTTCATCGATCATGACCCCCAGACCCCGAAACCACCCTCCGTTTAAAATTGATATATATATATATATATATATATATATACTAGGGGGCTCTGCCCCCTGCAAGCTACGCTCGCCAACCCCCTTTCAGACACCGCAGAATCTAAAAACACGCTAATCTGATGGGTTTTAAAAATATTATAGAAGATTGAATTATATTGAAAAAAGCTGTGCAGATCTCCCTGTAAACGGGTTTTCATTCAATTCCTTTTGATTGCAAAAAATTTAAGGCCGAATCAGTTGCTGTTAAGATATCCAATGGTTGTTTTCGTGTTTGATTAAAGAGGATCAGTTAAACGTTTGAAAATAAGCTAAAATAAAATGAATTAAGTGTACAGAGTCTTTGTCTCCCGGTATTTTAAAACAATTTCCATAACAATAGCCTAAGTCATGTGACTATCATCTACAGTTCCGGGTGAACCACTTCGCTTTTTATATTCCTGGTGCCATTTTGGTACTTTAATGTTAGCCAGGTACAGGTGATAAGTCGCCAAATATTATTCTATCGCCATCATTTCATCTATATTATAATAGTCCAAGTCATGCAATGGCTGTAAATAAATACGCTCTGATCCCTTCGCGTTTCATATGAAAGTTTGGCACAGATATCATATACGGCCCCATATTGGCGAGATTTTTTTTCCGACGCTAATTTGGGGAAAACATCAACAGTATAAACAACAACATCCGGCTTATCAAATCAAGCAAAATAACGATACTATGGCGCCAGTTAAATACACGTTGCGTATATGACATTGGCGTCAGAAAAAAATCGCATCAATATGGGTCCGTACGTCTGTGCCGAAAGTTTTCCCTTTTGATTAAAAAATCAAATTTCTTTTTCGAATAAAACTACATAAAAGTTTCCTTGGTCGCAAAGAATTCTTGGTACATGGTTGGGGCCCCAACACTGTTGTGCTAGCCGGGTGCAAATCTCGCCAATAGCTATTTTTCAAGTCGGCAGTTAGCATTTTTTTTTCGAGTGGTAAATTAAAACATTGCTTTGAAGTTGAAATTAAATGTCATCGTTTGTTAGATCATTTAATATTTGGCCAGATGCCATATACGCACCGGGTTTGGCCTGATTTTTAGGGTTTCGTTCATCTGACGAAACCCTATTCGTCTCGCTCCTCTGTCTATCCGTCCGTCTTTCCGTCTGTCTATCTGTCACAGAGCCCGTTCTCAAAAACTATACATGTTAGAGACTTGAAATTTTGCATACTTATAGATGAACACCACACATCATACGACAAATCATAAAATTTTGAAAAAGTCGTACATTTAACCCTTTAGGCTCCCACCTGTGTATTTTAAACAATTCTTTCTAAGTCAGTCCCTAATTAGGTTGCAGGCGTGAAATTTTGCATACATATAGACAGACACCTCAGATCAAACGACAAATGTTAAATTTTTGAAAAAGTAGTACATTTAACCCTTTGTGCTCCCACGTGTATATTTTAAACAGTTATTTCTATGTGAGCCTCTAATTAGGTTGGAGGCGTGAAATTTTGCATACTTATAGCTGAATACCTCACATCAAATGACAAATCATAAAATTTTGAAAAAGTCCTACATTTAACCCTTTGGGCTCCCACATGTGTATATTAAACAATTCTTTCTAAGTGAATCCTAATTAGGTTGGAGGAGTGAAAATTTGCATACTTATAGCTGAACACCTCACATCACATGACAAACCGTAAAATTTTGAAAAAGTCGTACTTTTAACCCTTTGGGCTCCCACATGTGTATTTTAAACAATTCTTTCTAAGTCACACCCTATTTAGGTTGGAGGTATGAAATTTTGCATACTTATAGCTGAACACCTCAGATCATACGGCAAATCATAAAATTTTGAAAAAGTCGTACATTTAACCCTTATGGTTTCCACATGTGTATTTTAAACAATTCTTTCTATGTGAGTCTCTAATTAGGTTGGATGCGTGAAACTTTGCACGCTTATAGCTGAATACCTCACATCAAACGACAAATCATAAAATTTTCAAAAATTCGTACATTTAACCCTTTGGGCTCCCACATGTGTATTTTAAACAATTCTTTCTAAGTGAGTCCCTAATTAAGTTGCAGGCGTGATATTTTGCGTACTTATAGATGGAAACCTCAGATCAAACGACAAATCATAAAATTTTGATAAAGTCGTACATTTAACCCTTTGAGCTCCCACATGTGTATTTTAAACAAATCTTTCTATGTGAGCCTCTAATTAGGTTGGATGCGTGAAATTTTGCATGCTTATAGCTAAATACCTCACATCAAACGACAAATCATAAAATTTTGAAGAAGTACATTTAACCCTTTGGGCTCCCACATGTGTATTTTAAACAATTCTTTCTAAGTGAACCCTAATTAGGTTGGAGGAGTGAAATTTTGCATACTTATAGCTGAATACATCTTATCAAACGACAAATCATAAAATTTTGAAAAAGTACATTTAACCCTTTGGGCTCTCACATATGTATTTTAAACAATTCTTTCTAAGTGAACCCTAATTAGGTTGCAGGCGTGAAATTTCGCATACATATAGCTGAACACCTCACATCAAATGACAAACCCTAAAATTTTGAAAAAGTCGCACATTTAACCCTTTGGGCTCCCACATGTGTATTTTAAACAATTCTTTCTAAATGACACCCTATTTAGTTTGGAGGCGTGAAATTTTGCATACTTATAGCTGAACACCATCATGCGACAAATCATAAAAATTTGAAAAGTCATACATTTAACCCTTTGGGCTCCCACATGCGTATTTTAAGCAATTCTTTCTAACTGAGCCCCTTATTAAATTGGAGATTTGAAATTTTGCATACTTATAGCAGAACACCTGAGGCCAGGCGACAAATCATAAAATCTTGAAAAAGTCTTACGTTTAGCCCTTTGAGCTACCACATATGTCTTTTAAGCAATTCTTTCTAAGAGAGCCCCTAATTAAGTTGGAGACATGAATTTTTGCATACGTATAGCTGAATACCTCAGACCACACGACAAATCATAAAATTTTCAAAAAGTCTTGTATTATTTACTCCTCCGTGCTCTATCTTGTATATTTTAAGCAATTTTTCTAACCTCCACCCTTTTCACCCGGGGAGCACTTTTCCAACTTTTGTCGACACCCTTTTGACCATTCTTTCATATTATGCGCCATAGCCTTACATATTTTAGTTCCACTTTTTACCGCCAGTGGCGCCTACTTATCTCGGGTGCTATGGGTCCAATCCCCTCGACTAATATATCTATGGATAGTATGTAAAACGGAGTTTCGTTCGGATAGAGTTTTGTTCAGAATAGAGTGCGCCCCTTGTTGCGAAATGTGGAACTAACAGATTTTTCAAAAGGATAAAGTGTTTTGAAAGGAATATTAAACGAAACCCTCTGTGCGATCTGTGATCACACTTACCCACATGTTTTTACGAAAATTTGGCGAAAACTTCGTTTTCGAATACCAGTGACATATGTATTTTTGGTACTACTTAGTTATCCCGTCGACCAAAAATCTATCACCAAACTATAAGATTAAATGCCAATAATGGTTGATCGTAAATGTCACATTCACTTGACGTTAAGCAAGTTACACGTTTTTACGTCATCAAGTGATTTTTATTTCGACGTTTTATTTGTATATTTATTAATGTTATACTATTTTCTTTGTTCTTTCATTATTTAAAATAAAATTATGTCAATTTGTATAATTTGGCGAGTGGTTTAGCGATTTATATAATTTGGCGAAATGGGTCGATGGAATAACTAAGTAGTACCGTATTTTTTAATTATTTTCTATTATTTTTTATTTTTATAGGAAAATAATAAAAAAAATAATTAACTGTGGAACAAAACAATTTATGTAATTTAAAAAAAGAAAATAAAGTAAATAAGCATTTATTATTAAATAAACAACAATTGCCGGGTTACCATGTCGACCAAAATAATGTAATTTTGGCTCCAATTAGGTACCCCGTTGCGTATATGATATCTGTGCCTAATATTTTTCTTTTCATTTCGTTTTAAAAAAATAAAGAAGTGAAAGTCATTTATTTTAAATGTTTCAGTTTGTATTAAATAAAATGATAATGAAATACAAATTGAATTATGAATAAAAGTAACATGATACATTTCTTAGCATACATTTAAGGGAGGCCAAATTTCTGGCCAAATTAGTTTAAAATAGTAACCTTTTCTATAATCTGAAAAAAAAATATCTGTTTGATTAAAATTTGAGTTGCCATCATTAGAAAAATGTATATAAAATTAGAAAAAATTAATATTTCGAAAACTAATTCGAATTTAAAAATTCTTATACCAGTTTTGAAATCTGTGGATCAATATTAATTTTTGTTGTTAATTTCATCGCAAAGTATTACCTTTTTTAGGAGAAATCACCGTGAAAAATAATCAGTTGTTTAATCAGTCGATTCAAAGAATCGTTACATTTCAGCCGTTTCATATATTCATTTAATAAATTTGTTTCATTAGGATTTTATATATACTAGGGGATCGCACCCGGGCTTCCCGGGTTAAAGAACATAGGTGAAAACATGTTTTTTAATATAAAACTAATGATTTTTTATATGCAATAATTTTTTTAGATTACCCACTTACATTAAAAAAAAACATTTTTCATATGGAATATACGAATTATACAATCAAATAAATTTTTGAAATTTATCAAAAGCGATATTTTCTTCTTAGCCATGTCTGTTAAATTTGTGCTTTATTTATATTATTTTATTTATTTATTCATAGGGAAGTTCTTTTTAAACTGGATATTAGCCGTAAGAAAATGATGAACTCTTTATTTTTTTTAAGGGCAAACGGATTAATCTTTCATAATCGAGCTCCGCGCGATATAGATAAATTAAAAAATATTTCATGCTTTAAAATTGTTTTTAAAACCATAGGCAATCAGTAAACTGAGATGAACTTTGCAAACAAATTCCATTTGAAAAAAAAATCCTATTTGGTGATCTAAAAATTTAAATATGTTAGATTTGTGTTTTAGGTAGCTTTCTTTACAAAAAAGCTACCTATTGCAGCCGTTCGGAGGAAAGCGATTTCAAAAAATTTTGGTATATTTTCATCGATCATGACCCCCAGACCCCGAAACCACCCTCCGTTCAAAATTGATATATATATATATATATATATATATATATATATATATATATATATCTATATATATATATATATATATATATATATATATATATATATATATATATCTATATCTATATCTATATATATATATATATATATCTGACCTATGTCACACTGTAACTCCCGTAATTATGAACCGATTTCGATATAATTCGGTGTGTACATAGTACATACCAATGTCTCGACCGAGTTCGTTGGCCAGCTTCATCCGCCGTTTTGTTTCAAAATGGCGGCCATTTAAAATTTTTAAAAAAATTTAAAACTTGAAATGTGGTACCAAAAATTTAAAAATGGAAAAATATTTTTTTCTTATGTATTTGACCTTTATACAAAGATTCCGGAGCAGTTTTTGTTTCGTCTATATCTTAAAAAATGGCTGAGTTATAGCATTTTGAATTTCTACCGTGGCTGACATTTTGAAACGTCCTGAATAAAGTCACGCGATAAAAGGCGTATTTATGAACCGATTTGGATGTAATTCGATGTGTACATAGTACATACCAATATCTCGACCGAGTTCGTTGGCCAGCTTCATCCGCCATTTTGTTTCAAAATGGCAGCCATTTAAAAAAATTTTAAAAATTTAAAATTTGAAATGTGGTACCAAAAAATTGAAAATGGAAAAATATTTTTTCTTATGTATTTGACCTTTATACAAAGATTTCGGAGCAGTTTTTGTTTCGTCTATATCTTAAAAAATGGCTGAGTTATAGCATTTTGAATTTCTAGCGTGGCTGACATTTTGAAACGTCCTGAATTTTGTCACGCGATAAAAGACGTATTTATGAACCGATTTGGATGTAACTTCGTTTATACATAGTACATACCAATGTCTCGACCGGGTTCGTTGGCCAGCTTCACCCGCCATCTTGTTTAAAAATGGCGGCCATTTAAATTTTTAAGAAAAGTTTAAATTTGAAATGTGGTACCAAAAATTAAAAATTGAAAAAATATTTTCTTCTTATGTGTTTGACCTTGATAAAAAGATTCGGGAGCAGTTTTTGTTTCGTCTATATCTTAAGAAATGGCTGAGTTATAGCATTTTGAATTTCTAGCGTGGGTGACATTTTGAAACGTCCTGATTTTTCTCACGTAATAACAGGCGTATTTATGAACCGACTTGGATGTACCTTTGTGTGTACATAGTACATACAAATATCTCGACCGAGTTCGTTGGCCAGCTTCATCCGCCATCTTGTTTCAAAATGGCGGCCATTTAAAAAAATTAAAAAATAAAAAAAATTAAATGAGATACCAAAAAATTGGAAAATGAAATGATTTTTTTTTTGTATGTGTTTGACCTTAATACAAAGATTCCGGAACAGTTTTTCTTTCGTCTATATCTAAAAAAAAAATGGCTGAGTAATAGCATTTTGAATTTCTCTTGTGGCTGACATTTTAAAACGACCTGATTTTTGTCACGCGATAATAGGCGTATTTATGAACCTATTTGGATGTAACTTGGTCTGTACATAGTACATACCAATGTCTCGAACGAGTTCGTTGGCCAGCTTCATTCGCCATCTTGTTTCAAAAGGGTTGCCATTTAAAAAAAATTAAATTTAAAAGTCAAAATGAGCTATTAAAAAATTGGAAAATGAAAAAGATTTTTTTTATGTGTTTGGCCTTGATACAAAGATTCCGGAGCAGTTTTTGTTTCTGAAAATTTGTTCTTTTGTTGATATCTTAAAAAATGGTTGATTTATAGCACTTTGAATTTCTAGCATGGATAACATTTTGAAACGATCTTGTATTTGTCACGCGATAACACACGTATTCGCCTATTTCGATGTAAGAGGGCATGTGGATAGTATACATCAACACCTCGACCAAGTTCGCTGACCAGATTCATCAGCCATCTTGTTTCAAAATGGCGGCCATTAAATTAAAAAAATATATATATATTTAAAGTGAGGTGCAAAAAAATTAGAAATTGAAAAAGGTTTCTTTCTTAAGTATTTGATCTTGATATAAGGATTCAGGAGCATTTTTTGTTTGTCTTTACCTTAAAAAATGGCTCAGATATAGCAGTTTCAATTTCTATTGTGGGTGACATTTTGAAAAATCTGATTTTTTGCATGCGACAGCACTCCTATATATTAACCGATTTCGATGTGAGTGAGCATGTGCACAGCAATTACTAAGGTCTCGACCAAGTTCACTGCTTAGCCTCATCCACCATGTTGTCTTAAAATGACAGGCACTTTAAGAAATTGCCGAATTTGGCAGCCAAATATAAGTTACTTTAAAGAAAAGCAGCTTGGATAAAGCTGACTAATTTCGCGAAATTCTCATTCATTATATTGATAAAAATTAGTATTGAATCTCCTATATTCGGTTTCCACTACATTGAGCTTCGTGTGTTTGCATGATATAAGTTGGCTTTTTTTAAATAAGGATTATGAAAGCTACCTCTTCCTCCCGGCACTGGCCGGAAGGACATTTTACATTATTATTCTTTTATTTGTTTATAAAAGAAGTATTAATTTCGTTAATTTGTCTTTCACAAATATGTTAGATTGGTGGTTTTTTTTTTTTTTTTTTTTTTTTTTTTTTACATTATTCTTTTATTTGTTTATAAAAGAAGTATTAATTTCGTTATGCAAAAATAGTCAGAAACAAATGCTGAAAAATGTTTGTTGCTTTATGCGCAAAATGTTTATTATTATTATTGTCTATTGAAACCGGCTCTTGATAAGATAAACTTAAAAAAACCATGCTTAAAAATTATTTTAGAAAAATATAATACATCAGTCAATTAAGATACAGTTTTTAAACAAATTTCATTTGAAAGTAAATTTTTTCGCTATGCGACGAAAATTGAAAATGTAGGATGGTCGGGAGATTAAAAAATTGCAGTATAGCGAAAATTTCAAGACCGAAATTTGATCATGAATTGTTGCCATTCGCAAAATGACGTCAGCGTTACGCACAGATACGTTTGTTTTTTATAATATAGATACTTAATCAGTAAAATATAATAAATATCAGTTATTAGGATGTGGTTATCAACTGAGGATCTTATGTTTGGTATTCCGGAATGAAAAACAGCAATTCTCACCGTCTCAAAATTTGCATACGCACTTCTCCTATCCATATTTATCCTTTTTAAAAAAATTGTATTTTGTTTGATCATTTAAAAATCATTTTAACTCAAAACTTGAAGTCACGATTGCCAGTAACATCTTTTATGTGAACAGACATACCCTTTATTTGAGATTCTAATCTCAATTTCGGAGAGTAAAAATTTCCGCAATTTATGTTTTTTAGACGCATTTGTGTTAAAATGTTTAGTTTTATCTAAGAAAATGATAAGTATGCCCCTAATATAATATTCTGCTCCTAAAGGGATTTTGCGACACTAAACCCTATACAACAATTTTTATCAACAATTTTGAATTTTTTTCAGAAAATAGCATGAATAAAGATAAAAATACCTCATTATTTCTCGCTTGTCTGCAATAATGAAAGCTATCTAATTTTCACCATTTTGAAGAAATTTCATAACATGCTTTTAAAATTAAATTATAAAAGTGGGTCAATTAAAAAAAAAAAAACAAATAGTGCGATCATATCTACAAATGAACAGCTTTCAGTTTAAGAAAAATATTAGTAAAATTGGTTCAGCAGAAAGATCAGGGCAGATGACTAAAAAACACACTTGTGTTTTAAATATATAGATTATATAAAATTAGGAAAAATTAAATTAAGCACATTATGTTATTTTCATAAAATTATAGTAGAATGTCCTAAAAAATAGCATTAAAATTTCATTATTCGAGACAATTTTGGACAAAAACTTCAGGAACATGATAATATTTTAAACCACGAATTATTTGTTTGTTGTCTAACTCGGCGAAGCAAATCCAGCCAGGCGAGAATCATCAATTTTTGTAATATAAATCGCTATTATTTGCATGTCACCTCTCTTCAGTAAATACACTTTAAATTTTTGTAAAACATTGCATTTTATCAGTGTGTGATTTCGATTAAATTATTTTCAAAAGTGATGCATTTTCACCGGTGAAGAATTTCAAAGCAGCTGGGCTGTGAAAATGACGCACTTCTACAAACCATAATTCAGGTTTAAGAATTAAAATACATGCTTTTTTATAAAATGACGTCATTTGCATCCGCTAAAGCAAACCACTTTTTCAATCCAGACTTAATCTTTGTCTGTAGAAAACTATGCATATGACGTCATTATCACGGAATAACAGACAATATTATTGACAAAGCCCATATTTTAATTTCAACTTTTTTTTCAGTTTTTATGAAAAAAAGGCAACAAAAGATACCGTATCTCCTATTTTCAGCTATTTTCCGTTTACTTTCAATGACTTTCAATAGAAATGGGGTACTTTTGTTGCCACGATAAGAAAAATCGTATTAAAAATTACAAAAAAATTAATATCTCAAAAATAAATTGGGATACAGCTTTCAAACAAATTGTATTTAAAAGTACATTTTTTTCCTTATACGACGATGTAAAAATTTAAAGTGTGCGATGTTTAGAAGTTTAAAAATTTGCAGTAACGAAAATTGCAAAACCAAAATTTTATTTCAAATTTCAAAGTGTTGCCATTCGCAAAATAACGTATGCGTTACGCACAGATATGTTTGTCCTTTATAATATAGATAGGGCATATATATATATATCTGACCTTTGTCACACTGTAACTCTCGTATTTATGAACCGATTTGGATGTAATTCGGTGTGTACATAGTACATACCAGTGTCTCGACCGAGTTCGTTGGCCAGCTTCATCCGCCATTGTTTTCAAAATGGCGGCTATTTAAATTTTTAAAAAAAATTTTTAATTTGAAATGTGGTACCAAAAAATTGAAAATGGAAAAATATTTTTTTCTTATGTATTCGACCTTTATACAAAGATTCCGAAGCAGTTTTTGTTTCTTCTATATCTTAAAAAATGGCTGAGCTATAGCATTTTGAATTTCTAGCGTGGCTGACATTTTGAAACGTTCTGAATTTTGTCACGCGATAAAAGGCGTATTTATGAACTGATTTGGATGTAACTTCGTTTACACATAGTACATACCAATGTATCGACCGAGTTCGTTGGCCAGCTTCATCCGCCATCTTTTAGGTAGCTTTCTTTACAAAAAAGCTACCTATTGCAGCCGTTCGGAGGAAAGCGATTTCAAAAAATTTTGGTATATTTTCATCGATCATGACCTCCAGACCCCGAAACCACCCTCCGTTCAAAATTGATATATATATATATATATATCTGACCTATGTCACACTGTAACTCCCGTAATTATGAACCGATTTCGATGTAATTCGGTGTGTACATAGTACATACCAATGTCTCGACCGAGTTCGTTAGCCAGCTTCATCCGCCGTTTTGTTTCAAAATGGCAGCCATTTAAAATTTAAAAAAAAAATTAAAACTTGAAATGTGGTACCAAAAAATTAAAAATGGAAAAATATTTTTTTCTTATGTATTTGACCTTTATACAAAGATTCCGGAGCAGTTTTTGTTTCGTCTATATCTTAAAAAATGGCTGAGTTATAGCATTTTGAATTTCTAGCGTGGCTGACATTTTGAAACGTCCTGAATTTTGTCACGCGATAAAAGGCGTATTTATGAACCGATTTGGATGTAATTCGGTGTGTACATAGTACATACCAATCTCTCGTCCGAGTTCGTTGGCCAGCTTCATCCGCCAGTTTGTTTCAAAATGGCGGCCATTTAAAAAATTTTAAAAAATTTAAAATTTGAAATGTGGTACAAAATTTGAAAATGGAAAAATATTTTTTTCTTATGTATTTGACCTTTATACAAAGATTTCGGAGCAGTTTTTGTTTCGTCTATATCTTAAAAAATGGCTGAGTTACAGCATTTTGAATTTCTAGCGTGGCTGACATTTTGAAACGTCCTGAAATTTGTCACGCGATAAAAGGCGTATTTATGAACCGATTTGGATGCAACTTCGTTTATACATAGTACATACCAATGTCTCGACCGGGTTCGTTGGCCAGCTTCACCCGCCATCTTGTTTAAAAATGGCGGCCATTTAAATTTTTAAGAAAAGTTTAAATTTGAAATGTGGTACCAAAAATTAAAAATTGAAAAAATATTTTCTTCTTATGTGTTTGACCTTGATAAAAAGATTCGGGAGCAGTTTTTGTTTCGTCTATATCTTAAGAAATGGCTGAGTTATAGCATTTTGAATTTCTAGCGTGGGTGACATTTTGAAACGTCCTGATTTTTCTCACGTAATAACAGGCGTATTTATGAACCGACTTGGATGTACCTTTGTGTGTACATAGTACATACAAATATCTCGACCGAGTTCGTTGGCCAGCTTCATCCGCCATCTTGTTTCAAAATGGCGGCCATTTAAAAAAATTAAAAAATAAAAAAAATTAAATGAGATACCAAAAAATTGGAAAATGAAATGATTTTTTTTGTATGTGTTTGACCTTAATACAAAGATTCCGGAACAGTTTTTCTTTCGTCTATATCTAAAAAAAAATGGCTGAGTAATAGCATTTTGAATTTCTGTTGTGGCTGACATTTTAAAACGACCTGATTTTTGTCACGCGATAATAGGCGTATTTATGAACCTATTTGGATGTAACTTGGTCTGTACATAGTACATACCAATGTCTCGAACGAGTTCGTTGGCCAGCTTCATTCGCCATCTTGTTTCAAAAGGGTTGCCATTTAAAAAAAATTAAATTTAAAAGTCAAAATGAGATATTAAAAAATTGGAAAATGAAAAAGATTTTTTTTATGTGTTTGGCCTTGATACAAAGATTCCGGAGCAGTTTTTGTTTCTGAAAATTTGTTCTTTTGTTGATATCTTAAAAAATGGTTGATTTATAGCACTTTGAATTTCTAGCATGGATAACATTTTGAAACGATCTTGTATTTGTCACGCGATAACACACGTATTCGCCTATTTCGATGTAAGAGGGCATGTGGATAGTATACATCAACACCTCGACCAAGTTCGCTGACCAGATTCATCAGCCATCTTGTTTCAAAATGGCGGCCATTAAATTAAAAAAAAATATATATATTTAAAGTGAGGTGCAAAAAAATTAGAAATTGAAAAAGGTTTCTTTCTTAAGTATTTGATCTTGATATAAGGATTCAGGAGCATTTTTTGTTTGTCTTTACCTTAAAAAATGGCTCAGATATAGCAGTTTCAATTTCTATTGTGGGTGACATTTTGAAAAATCTGATTTTTTGCATGCGACAGCACTCCTATATATTAACCGATTTCGATGTGAGTGAGCATGTGCACAGCAATTACTAAGGTCTCGACCAAGTTCACTGCTTAGCCTCATCCACCATGTTGTCTTAAAATGACAGGCACTTTAAGAAATTGCCGAATTTGGCAGCCAAATATAAGTTACTTTAAAGAAAAGCAGCTTGGATAAAGCTGACTAATTTCGCGAAATTCTCATTCATTATATTGATAAAAATTAGTATTGAATCTCCTATATTCGGTTTCCACTACATTGAGCTTCGTGTGTTTGCATGATATAAGTTGGCTTTTTTTAAATAAGGATTATGAAAGCTACCTCTTCCTCCCTCCACTGGCCGGAAGGACTTTTTACATTATTATTCTTTTATTTGTTTATAAAAGAAGTATTAATTTCGTTAATTTGTCTTTCACAAATATGTTAGATTGGTGGTTTTTTTTATTTTTTTTTTACATTATTCTTTTATTTGTTTATAAAAGAAGTATTAATTTCGTTATGCAAAAATAGTCAGAAACAAATGCTGAAAAATGTTTGTTGCTTTATGCGCAAAATGTTTATTATTATTATTATCTATTGAAACCGGCTCTTGATAAGATAAACTTAAAAAAACCATGCTTAAAAATTATTTTAGAAAAATATAATACATCAGTCAATTAAGATACAGTTTTTAAACAAATTGCATTTGAAAGTAAATTTTTTCGCTATGCGACGAAAATTGAAAATGTAGGATGGTCGGGAGATTAAAAAATTGCAGTATAGCGAAAATTTCAAGACCGAAATTTGATCATGAATTGTTGCCATTCGCAAAATGACGTCAGCGTTACGCACAGATACGTTTGTTTTTTATAATATAGATACTTAATCAGTAAAATATAATAAATATCAGTTATTAGGATGTGGTTATCAACTGAGGATCTTATGTTTGGTATTCCGGAATGAAAAACAGCAATTCTCACCGTCTCAAAATTTGCATACGCACTTCTCCTATCCATATTTATCCTTTTTAAAAAAATTGTATTTTGTTTGATCATTTAAAAATCATTTTAACTCAAAACTTGAAGTCACGATTGCCAGTAACATCTTTTATGTGAACAGACATACCCTTTATTTGAGATTCTAATCTCAATTTCGGAGAGTAAAAATTTCCGCAATTTATGTTTTTTAGACGCATTTGTGTTAAAATGTTTAGTTTTATCTAAGAAAATGATAAGTATGCCCCTAATATAATATTCTGCTCCTAAAGGGATTTTGCGACACTAAACCCTATACAACAATTTTTATCAACAATTTTGAATTTTTTTCAGAAAATAGCATGAATAAAGATAAAAATACCTCATTATTTCTCGCTTGTCTGCAATAATGAAAGCTATCTAATTTTCACCATTTTGAAGAAATTTCATAACATGCTTTTAAAATTAAATTATAAAAGTGGGTCAATTAAAAAAAAAAAAACAAATAGTGCGATCATATCTACAAATGAAGAGCTTTCAGTTTAAGAAAAATATTAGTAAAATTGGTTCAGCAGAAAGATCAGGGCAGATGACTAAAAAACACACTTGTGTTTTAAATATATAGATTATATAAAATTAGGAAAAATTAAATTAAGCACATTATGTTATTTTCATAAAATTATAGTAGAATGTCCTAAAAAATAGCATTAAAATTTCATTATTCGAGACAATTTTGGACAAAAACTTCAGGAACATGATAATATTTTAAACCACGAATTATTTGTTTGTTGTCTAACTCGGCGAAGCAAATCCAGCCAGGCGAGAATCATCAATTTTTGTAATATAAATCGCTATTATTTGCATGTCACCTCTCTTCAGTAAATACACTTTAAATTTTTGTAAAACATTGCATTTTATCAGTGTGTGATTTCGATTAAATTATTTTCAAAAGTGATGCATTTTCACCGGTGAAGAATTTCAAAGCAGCTGGGCTGTGAAAATGACGCACTTCTACAAACCATAATTCAGGTTTAAGAATTAAAATACATGCTTTTTTATAAAATGACGTCATTTGCATCCGCTAAAGCAAACCACTTTTTCAATCCAGACTTAATCTTTGTCTGTAGAAAACTATGCATATGACGTCATTATCACGGAATAACAGACAATATTATTGACAAAGCCCATATTTTAATTTCAACTTTTTTTTCAGTTTTTATGAAAAAAAGGCAACAAAAGATACCGTATCTCCTATTTTCAGCTATTTTCCGTTTACTTTCAATGACTTTCAATAGAAATGGGGTACTTTTGTTGCCACGATAAGAAAAATCGTATTAAAAATTACAAAAAAATTAATATCTCAAAAATAAATTGGGATACAGCTTTCAAACAAATTGTATTTAAAAGTACATTTTTTTCCTTATACGACGATGTAAAAATTTAAAGTGTGCGATGTTTAGAAGTTTAAAAATTTGCAGTAACGAAAATTGCAAAACCAAAATTTTATTTCAAATTTCAAAGTGTTGCCATTCGCAAAATAACGTATGCGTTACGCACAGATATGTTTGTCCTTTATAATATAGATAGGGCATATATATATATATCTGACCTTTGTCACACTGTAACTTTCGTATTTATGAACCGATTTGGATGTAATTCGGTGTGTACATAGTACATACCAGTGTCTCGACCGAGTTCGTTGGCCAGCTTCATCCGCCATTGTTTTCAAAATGGCGGCTATTTAAATTTTTAAAAAAAATTTTTAATTTGAAATGTGGTACCAAAAAATTGAAAATGGAAAAATATTTTTTTCTTATGTATTCGACCTTTATACAAAGATTCCGAAGCAGTTTTTGTTTCTTCTATATCTTAAAAAATGGCTGAGCTATAGCATTTTGAATTTCTAGCGTGGCTGACATTTTGAAACGTTCTGAATTTTGTCACGCGATAAAAGGCGTATTTATGAACTGATTTGGATGTAACTTCGTTTACACATAGTACATACCAATGTATCGACCGAGTTCGTTGGCCAGCTTCATCCGCCATCTTTTAGGTAGCTTTCTTTACAAAAAAGCTACCTATTGCAGCCGTTCGGAGGAAAGCGATTTCAAAAAATTTTGGTATATTTTCATCGATCATGACCTCCAGACCCCGAAACCACCCTCCGTTCAAAATTGATATATATATATATATATATCTGACCTATGTCACACTGTAACTCCCGTAATTATGAACCGATTTCGATGTAATTCGGTGTGTACATAGTACATACCAATGTCTCGACCGAGTTCGTTAGCCAGCTTCATCCGCCGTTTTGTTTCAAAATGGCAGCCATTTAAAATTTAAAAAAAAAATTAAAACTTGAAATGTGGTACCAAAAAATTAAAAATGGAAAAATATTTTTTTCTTATGTATTTGACCTTTATACAAAGATTCCGGAGCAGTTTTTGTTTCGTCTATATCTTAAAAAATGGCTGAGTTATAGCATTTTGAATTTCTAGCGTGGCTGACATTTTGAAACGTCCTGAATTTTGTCACGCGATAAAAGGCGTATTTATGAACCGATTTGGATGTAATTCGGTGTGTACATAGTACATACCAATCTCTCGTCCGAGTTCGTTGGCCAGCTTCATCCGCCAGTTTGTTTCAAAATGGCGGCCATTTAAAAAATTTTTAAAAATTTAAAATTTGAAATGTGGTACAAAATTTGAAAATGGAAAAATATTTTTTTCTTATGTATTTGACCTTTATACAAAGATTTCGGAGCAGTTTTTGTTTCGTCTATATCTTAAAAAATGGCTGAGTTACAGCATTTTGAATTTCTAGCGTGGCTGACATTTTGAAACGTCCTGAAATTTGTCACGCGATAAAAGGCGTATTTATGAACCGATTTGGATGTAACTTCGTTTATACATAGTACATACCAATGTCTCGACCGGGTTCGTTGGCCAGCTTCACCCGCCATCTTATTTAAAAATGGCGGCCATTTAAATTTTTAAGAAAAATTTAAATTTGAAATGTGGTACCAAAAATTGAAAATTGAAAAAATATTTTCTTCTTATGTGTTTAACCTTGATAAAAAGATTCGGGAGCAGTTTTTATTTCGTCTATATCTTAAGAAATGGCTGAGTTATAGCATTTTGAATTTCTAGCGTGGCTGACATTTTGAAACGTCCTGATTTTTCTCACGTAATAACAGGCGTATTTATGAACCGACTTGGTTGTACCTTGGTGTGTACATAGTGCATACAAATATCTCGACCGAGTTCGTTGGCCAGCTTCATCCGCCATCTTGTTTCAAAATGGCGGCCATTTAAAAAAATAAAAAAATAAAAAAAATTAAATGAGATACCAAAAAAATGAAAAATGAAAAAGATTTTTTTTTGTATGTGTTTGACCTTAATACAAAGATTTCGGAACAGCTTTTCTTTCGTCTATATCTAAAAAAATGGCTGAGTAATAGCATTTTGAAATTCTCTTGTGGCTGACATTTTAAAACGACCTGATTTTTGTCACGCGATAACAGGCGTATTTATGAACCTATTTGGATGTAACTTGGTCTGTATATAGTACATACCAATGTCTCGACCGAGTTCGTTGGCCAGCTTCATTCGCCATCTTGTTTCAAAAGGGTTGCCATTTAAAAAAAATTAAATTTAAAATTCAAAATGAGGTATTAAAAAATTGGAAAATGAAAAAGATTTTTTTATGTGTTTGGCCTTGATACAAAGATTCCGCAGCAGCTTTTGTTTCTGAAAATTTGTTCTTTTTGTTGATATCTTAAAAAATGGTTGATTTATAGCACTTTGAATTTCTAGCATGGCTAACATTTTGAAACGATATTGTATTTGTCACGCGATAACACACGTATTCGCCTATTTCGATGTAAGAAGGCATGTGGATAGTATACATCAACACCTCGACCAAGTTCGCTGGCCAGATTCATCAGCCATCTTGTTTCAAAATGGCGGCCATTAAATTAAAAAATATATATATATTTAAAGTGAGGTGCAAAAAAATTAGAAATTGAAAAAGGTTTCTTTCTTAAGTATTTGATCTTCATATAAGGATTCGGGAGCATTTTTTGTTTGTCTTTACCTTAAAAAATGGCTCAGATATAGCAGTTTCAATTTCTATTGTGGGTGACATTTTGAAAAATCTGATTTTTTGCATGCGACAGCACTCCTATATATTAACCGATTCCGATGTGAGTGAGCATGTGCACAGCAATTACTAAGGTCTCGACCAAGTTCACTGCTTAGCCTCATCCACCATGTTGTCTTAAAATGACAGGCACTTTAAGAAATTGCCGAATTTGGCGGCCAAATATAAGTTACTTTAAAGAAAAGCAGCTTGGATAAAGCTGACTAATTTCGCGAAATTCTCATTCATTATATTGATAAAATTTAGTATTGAATCTCCTATATCCGGTTTCCACTAAATTGAGCTTCGTGTGTTTGCATGATATAAGTTGGCTTTTTTTAAATAAGGATTATGAAAGCTACCTCTTCCTCCCGGCACTGGCCGGAAGGACTTTTTTAAAAATGGCGGGCATTTAAATTTTTAAGAAAAATTTTAATTTGAAATGTGGTACCAAAAAATTGAAAACTGAAAAAATATATTTTTCTTATGTGTTTGACCTTGATAAAATGATTCGGGAGCAGTTTTTGTTTCGTCTATATCTTAAAAAAGTGGCTTAGTTATAGCATTTTGAATTTCTAGCGTGGCTGACATTTTGAAACGTCCTGATTTTTGTCACGTGATAACGGGCGTATTTGTGAACCGATTTGGATGTACCTTGGTGTGTACATAGTACATACAAATATCTCGACCGAGTTCGTTGTCCAGCTTCATCCGCCATCTTGTTTCAAAATGGCGGCCATTTAAATGATTTAAAAAAATAAAATTTAAAATGAGATACCAAAAAAAATTGGAAAATGAAAAAGATTTTTTTCCTATGTGTTTGAGCTTACTACAAAGAATCCGGAACAGTTTTTGTTTCGTCTATATCTAAAAAAATGGCTGAGTTATAGCATTTTGAATTTCTATTGTGGCTGACATTTTAAAACGACCTGATGTTTGTCACGCGATAACAGGCGTATTTATGAACCGATTTGGATGTAACTTTGTCTGTACATAGTACATACTAATGTCTTGACCGAGTTCGTTGGCCAGCTTCATTCGCCATCTTGTTTCAAAAGGGTTGAAATTAAAAAAAAATTAATTAAATTTAAAATGAGGTATTAAAAAATTGGAAAATGAAAAATATTTTTTTTATGGGATTGGCCTTGATACAAAGATTCCGGAGCAGTTTTTTGTTTCTGAAAATTTGTTCTTTTGTTTATATCTTAAAAAATGGTTGATTTATAGCATTTTGAATTTCTAGCATGGCTAATATTTTGAAACGATCTTGTATTTGTCACGCGATAACACACGTGTTCGCCTATTTCGATGTAAGAAGGCATGTGGATAGTATACATCAATATCTCGACCAAGTTTGCTGGCCAGCTTCATCAGCCATCTTGTTTCAAAATGGCGGCCATTAAATAAAAAAAAAAATTACATTTAAAGTAAAGTGCAAAAAAATTAGAAATTGAAAAAGGTTTCTTTCTTAAGTATTTGACCTTGATATAAGGATTCAGGAGCATTTTTTGTTTGTCTTTATCTTAAAAAATGGCTCATATATAGCAATTTCTATATCTAATGTGGGTGACATTTTGAAAAATCTGATTTTTTGCCTGCGACAGCACTCGTATATATCAATCTATTCCGATGTGAGGGAGCATGTGCACAGCAATTACTAAGGTCTCAACCAAGTTCACTGGTTAGCCTCATCCACCATGTTGTCTTAAAATGGCAGGCATTTTAAGAAATCGTCGAATTTGGTAGCCAAATATAAGTTACTTTAAATAAAAGCAGTTTGGATAAAGCTGACTAATTTCGAGAAATTCTCATTCATAATGATTTAGTATTGATAAAAATTAGAATTGAATCTCCTATATTCGGTTTCCACTAAATTGAGCTTCGTGTGTTTGAATAACATATGTTTTTTTTTTTTTTTTTTTTTTTTTTTTTTTTTTTTTTAAATAAGGAATATGAAAGCTACCTCTTCCACCCGGCACTGGCCGGAACGACTTTTTTTCGACCTCTCTCTTCTTCCATGCGAAAAAAATAGATTAAAATGTATTGAATGGATCCCGAAGTACCAAAAATCGGTTCTGGACTGAGCACCTATTTCTCTCAGTGCCGTCTATTGTTTAACATCCGAACTAAAATCAAGAATCACAGTAAAAAAAACTCCCGACATCATATATAACACTCCTGCAAGAATTGTTTTAATATCTGTCACCGTTTCCAAGTTATTGAATTTTAAAATCCAATAGTGATTTTTCGGACACCCGGTATTTTATATATAGTTGTCATAAATAAGTATGGATATTTTAAAGTTCATAAAATGAATGGAGTTAATAAGTGTAAATGATATAACTACAGCAAGTTTCTTGAATCCTTAATTCACGTTATTGTGACAAGTGATAGAAATTATTTTGTAAAAACACAAAAATTCATTTGAAATTACTTAAAGGTGTTTTATTAAAATACATACATCTAAAACCAAGTACTGCCGAGTATCTGACGTGCTCATCATCTGGCACATTTATCTAAACCCTATAGGTAATTCAGGACACATTAGGTAATTATAATGTTCATACGACGCGACGGTTGATTTTGTAGAATAGCGAAATTTACACACAACTGAACACAAGAACAAAGAAATAACGAAATGAGGGAGGCTCCTACAGTCGCTTGCATGATAACGCTGTATCCACAGCGCTATCTAGTGAACTATATTAAACAGGATGCCAAAAATTATCTTTCTTTCTCTTGAAACGTGATAAATGATAGAAAGCTTTCATTTATTCCTTTATTGCCGTAGATGGGGTCGATGTGACCCAATTCGCACTTTCTATAAATAAACAAAGAAAATAACTGCACGAAACTTACTAAGTAGACAAAATTATGAAAGAGACCTTTATAGGATAATTCCTAGAAAATAATTTTAGCACATATATTCTAAACGAAAAAAAAAATACCCAGATGGGGTAAAATTTACCCCATCTTAGTACTGCCAGGGTTAAGGATTCTTTCTTGTTCAAATGACAGTTATAAAATTTTAAATCACTTTTATACTTATTTTTCATTTTGAAAGGATCATAGAGAAAAATTTAAAAATTGCTGTTGATAAATTTCTCAAAAGTTAAAAACTAAAAACTAATTTTATTAAAAAGTAATCTTAATTTAATTTTAAAAAGTAATTTTAAATTTATTAAAATGTAATTTTAAGTTAATTTATTAAAAAATAATTTTTTTCATAAATATGGCCATTAATTCCAGTAACTGATAGGAACTCCATTTTGAAAAACCAATAACTGGCACAAAGAGAACCTGTGTTTGAGACATTACTTGCAAAGATAAAAACAAAAGTTTTTTTTTTTTTTTTTTCAAGGAATTTATGCTTTAAAAATATTTAATCTTTATAATAAAAACAAAATACTTCAACATTATTTATATATGACATCATAATATAGTTGCATGTGTGCTTTTTTCGTGTTTTAAATTAATAATAATGCAGATATTCAATAACTGATATTTATGAACCAGTAACTGACGAATGGTGTCAGGCCTTGCCAGCATAATTTAAATTTTAATGGTGTTGACTACAAATTAATTTATTATTATGTTTTTCGTTTAAACAGTTCAAATAATAGATTTCAACTTTCTTTAATATTACCAATAATTAACACTTACACATCGGAGACTGGAGAAATGGAAATACTGGAACCAATAACTGGCACTTTCTTCCCCCTTCCCCTTAAGATAAGTTAAATAACTAGAAACTATAAATCATGCTCTTAATGTCCATCGGCCTCTTTCAACTAATTTCTATAAGTTTAACTTAAAGGAAAACAATTAGAATTGTTGCATTATGGATACATGTAAAAAATAATCAAACACTTCCCTAATTTTAAAAATAATATAGTTGCTTCAGAATGGCACTTTTACTGTTCTAAAAAGCTCATTCCTATGTGTCAATATCTGCGCTTTCACCTATCTATTACAGCTAAATGTGTATTTTGTTCGTTCAAAATTAGTTAAATTATTTGTTTTGTTTTAAGATTATCAAGAAGTAATTTATTCGATCGATAACACTGAGCTACAATGGCATTGATTCTGAAGTCCAAGTGTGCAATTCTGTATACTCACCGAACACGGATATCGCCATTAAACAGCATAATTAGCTCTTATTTTGGAAATACAGATAAGCAAAGTTAAGATTTTTTTGTTGTTGAAGAAATTTGCGTTATTTAGCTTATTGCCGAAACGTCAGTGAAGACCTACTGTGGAGACCCGAAATTTTTTTGTTTCCATCTGTTTGTTTGTTTGTTAGTTAGTTAGTTAGTTAGTCGGTCTGTCCCGCGATAACTGCCGTAAAAAGCATCAGATTAGCTTGAAATTAAGGATGTATATTGGTGAGCTCCCCGGATTTAGCTGTATAGTTTTGGGTTAAATTTGGTTCATTCGTTCGGAATATATAGACCATTTTATTTTGTGACATAATGCTTTTCTATGGGAAGTCAGACGATTTTCAAATTTTTATTTGTTGAAAGAAATCGCTCATATGAATAATAGATTTAAATGGTAAATTTTGGATGCTGAAATTTTTAAACAAGAGTATTAAGTTATTCCTTTTAGTTTGCAATTTTGTCAAAACATTTGTCAGAGCTTTTAAATTAGGTGTATAACTTATGATGGAATTTTATACATGTGTTCGAATAATATAATACATTTTATTTTATGAATTTACTTATATTTCATTTTTTCCTTTTAACCGTTGCGTAGCAACTATATCTCATCTAAAAATATCATAAATGTGAAAGTATGTATGGTTTTTTAAGTCAAATCAAAGTTAAAAGGAATGAATTAATGAATGCCTTTGTATAGATATTTGCATATAGATTGATTTAAACGCAGAAATGAAAATAGTATTTATATACTATATGGAATAATATTTTTATTTATGTATTCAACTATTTTGATTATAAATGAAAAAGTTCGTTATTTTCATACAGAATAAACTGACATTATTCTATTAAACTTTATAAACTATATTGTTGCCAAAAAAAAAAAAGGAATAACAATTTCTCCCATAAGAGTTAATTTTAATTTGTAAGATTTTCACGTGCAAAAGGAAAGTGGAATAAGCCAATTACAAATAATAAAAAAGATAAATAGGACAGGAATGAATACATACAAATATTTCACACCAAATACCACGTAAAATAATTTTTGTAGTGGTATTTTCCCAACCCAACGAAGAAAGATTCCTCGATTTACACGATTTTACTTGGCCTTCCTTTTCTCATTGGCTGCGATTTCATTTTCGCAATTGTGTATATTAATTGGCACAAAATTTTACATTTTTATGACTGAGGTATATGTAAGGCCATACAAATAAGAAATTCCGTATTGTCTCCTATAAAATGTGATAAAGTGTTGGTTAACTATATATGTTTCTATTAAGAGGAGCAGAGCTGCCAAGCCTCCGGCGTTCTGGATTCCAGTATTTTAATACAAAAAATGTTATTTTATTTAATTGAAACATTTGCGCGATTTAAAAAAACAACATTTTCTGTAAGATAATAGTGTTGTGCAAAAAGCCTGAGACTTGCCATGTCTGGTGGGGAGTGAAATGTTTTATTTAATGCATTTATCTCTATTTTAATACTACGTGAACAACGTCCCATGTAACATCTTGTAGAGTGTAAAATAAATTAAATTATTAAAATGAAACAAAATGCCCGGCTAAGGGAAATAAAAGGTTAATTAACCTTTCGTAATTTGACCTGAACACAGGTGTGCGTCAAATTTCAACGGTGTTTGTAACATCACGATTTTAAATTAAATGTGGATACTATTAAAAGGCTATCACAAAAATACATAACGGCGCCAAATCACGTTTATCTATTTAGTCAATTGGAAGTGGACACGATGATGAATTATTAACCGTTAGGTTTAGAAGTCCCCTACTTTAGGGTGATTTTAATAAGTTAATGCTATCGAGTACATTTTTAGATATTTAGATTAGATCTTAGATATAAATATTGCAGAATGGTAATCAAAATTATTTTTTGGAAACAAAAATTATAAAGGTGTTAGATTTCTAAATTAGATGTCTCAGTTTACATTTCCAAAAGTTCTTTATCCATTAGATACAGGTGTTTGTGGTTAGCAGGCAAGTAAATACTGCTATGTATGGATATTAGGATAACGTAAAATACTTGACAAAATTGTTGCTTATCCTTATAAATCGCAGTATAAAAAGGAATCTAAGATATAGGATAATCATTAACTCAATCAATAGAAAATTACAAATGCAAAATAAATTACACAACGGAGAGTTCAGAGGGCGCCCCCCTGAAGAAATTTGCTTCATTATATAAAAATTACTAGACTAAGTAGCTCGTGAGAATTTCAGAATATCATTACATAACAACGTGTTTAATTTAACGCTTCTAATGTCTGAAACCATGGAAATATTTTTTTTTCCTTTTATAAATATTTGTGTAATTTCAAAAGTTTAAATTTTGTTTTTGTAGAAAGATTAATATTACGCAAAATTTGCTAAAAACAATAAGTTGCAGAGATGACGTTGAGGCTCTTGATCTGCAGATTTACTAGTTTAACGCCTGTTTTAATGTCTGAAAACTTCGTATTTTTTATTCTCATAAATAATTATAATAATTTGAAAACTTTAAATTGCGGTTTGCAGGAAATTGAATATTCCTAGAATGTGTCTAAAAACAATGAATTGCAGATCTGACGTTGAGGCTCCTGATCTGCAGATTTACTAGTTATATTTATTGCTTATGACTGTTTTTATTTGCAAATAAGTCTAATATAGCGAGAGCAAAAAATGTATTTAGACGTACATGCAGTTGTATATTGCAAAAATCTTAGACAATTCAGCATTTTTATGACCATATTCATGTTCAGCACATCAAATTCATTAAGAATTAAGTACTTTTCTATTGGAAGCATTATCTTCTTCGAACTTTATTGCGCAGAATATTTATACTTATAAATGTATAATTGTTTATCGATAATACTGTTTGATTATTCTGACTGTTTAGAGTGATTTCATAAGCCCCTCCAGGATTTTCTAACGTTTACTCCCTTGTTCGAGATATTTATGTGACTCATTATCACCACTGCTACTGCTGCTTACACTGTAAAAAAACCACTGTAGGTTTGCCAGAACAAACTCGATCACAGTGAATGTGCTGTATCTTTCTTTGGTTTCCTGACTATATTAACATGGAAAATACAGTAGTTGCGTAAAATTAACCGCACAATGTGCTGGTAATTTGGACGCATTTTTTTACAGCACAAACTGATGGCGTCCAAATTGCTAGCACATTGAGCTGTTAATTTTACGCAACTACTGTATTTTCCATGCTAATATAGTCAGGAAACCAAAGAAAGATACATCACATTCACTGTGATCGAGTTTGTGCGCGAGATGAACAGTACTTTGTACTGTAAAAATGTCGTTTTTTTAACAGTGTAGAAGCGTCACAATGACGTTGTCTGGTATTACCAGCTTAGTGCCTAAAATCTATGGCCAGTGTTAAAAAGGAGTAATAAGCAACGGCGACAGCAATAAAAGTTATTATAGTAGGAGATTAAACTGCAAAATCAGGATTTACATTTTAATTTCCTCGATTTAGTACTAAATTTCCTCACAAATGCCGCTGCACATTTTCAAATAGTACAGAGTGACCAGAAATAAACGCCTCAATTTGAAAATTCAATAATTCCTTAACTATAAAAAATTTTAGATGAAAAATGTGACCTTTATATATGGTTGTTTTTAAATTTTATGTACTGTAATTTTTAAAGCAGTTCATATTTTCGTCAATAGATGTATAGTCAATAGATGTCAATAATCGCTACACCGTCTGAAACTACAATAATACTCAAACTAGCATGTAAAACTGCATTAAAAAAAATTCACGTTGTATTATTTATTCTATTTAGCGATTGAAACTCGAAAAGACGATATAATTCGTTAAATTTTTTGAACATTCTTAAAGTTTGCGACGGTGTAGCGACATCTGTTGTCGAAAGTTTGAACTATTTTTAGAATTACAGTACATGAAATTTAAGAGTCGCCATAGAAATGTCACTTATTTCCAAATCCTATTTATTATAGTTAATGAATTTTCAAATTTGGGAGTTTATTTCTGGTCACCCTGTAATAATGCTACCAGTTATGTATAACTTTGGAAAATCAGGTGTATTACAAGAAAGTTCAAGGCACAACGGTATATAGCATATATCACAACAGTAAAATTTAGGATAAAAATTAGGATTAAAATTTTGGTAAAATTAGGTTTAGATTAAAAGAAAAATTAAGAAATAATTCTGGTAGAAATAAAAAAACAAAACAAAAATATTAAAACTAATTTCACAGAAACATGTAAATTAAACTAATTCGATAGTTTAAAAACGTTATTTGCTTTGCTTAGTTTAAAACATGCAAGTGAATAGAATTTTAATTCTCTGCATACCTAAACATTTATTACTGCTTGTTATTATGAACGAAAATAGATTTATTCTATTAATTTCAACAAGTAATTTGAGAAATACTTTATTAATTTCATACTGCGTTTTCAAAATATTTAATTTGCCGTTTTAATTTAAATATTGCTTTTAGTAAAATAATAAAGTATATTTAAATGTATACTTTATTCAACTAAGATTACCAAAATTTATGAATAAGTTTACTGATATTTAATTTTATTTTAATATTTGCTGTAATCGAAAATAAAAAAGCATTTTTTACGTTTTCTCATAAAATTGTATCCATAAAAATCGAAAGATTTTATCTTTTCATGGAATTATTTCTAACATTTTAATGTAATAAAGTTAATTAAATGCGTATCTGACTTTGACTTCTCTAGCAGAGAAGTGCTCATCTTCAGTGACTTTCTTAAGAGTCGAAAATTTAACCTCAGCTGTGCTCATTTGTCTCGTGTAATCTCCTTAATCCTAATCAATAGTAGTATCTAATTATCTTGGCTTTCCCATCTTTACTCTCTAATCTACGTTAATCTCCTTCTTCAGCTTTTTAGTATCTTTGGATGATAATCTGTGTAGTAAACACAATTTTATGCACTAGAGGATAATTATTTGTTGATAGAGTTGAATCACTCGAGACCAAGTAGAAGGAATTATTAAAATTAACCTTGCTTTTTTTGCAGAAATCAAGAACGATGATGCAAAAACAATATAAATAAAATTATCTGTTTATTTCAATGCATCTTTAGCAAAAATATATTTACTCCTACAATTTTTTTTTTTTTTCAGAGGTCTAGGCAGAATTTATTTCCGGCGTCCCGTTTTTGTGAAATGGTGAACAGCTTTTTACGTTTGTGAAAAATATAGTCATAGTTTTGTGAATTTGAAATTATCGTTATATTAAGTTTGTTTATACATTTTTAAGAAGATCTGTGTATGTAAAATACATAAATTTCTTTGTTTAAGTAAAAGTGGCTGGCCAGACTTTACTATTAAACGATTAAGATAGTGATATGTTCAGTTTAGAGATGAAATTTTTTTGTGAAAGGTTAATTTTTAAGACAAAGGATTTTGTGAAGGGTCCTGTTTTTAGCTGAAACGTTTTGTGAAGTGTCAATAATTTTGGGAAGGGTCCTGTTTTGACATGAACAAATTTGTGAAGGGTCCTTTGAAGGACCCAATTTCTTCCAAAACTTCTCAAAAAATTTTCGAAAATTTCTTCCTGATATAGTATTAAAATTGCTAGCCTTGGAATTTTACACTTGAATCGATTATGACTTCACGTTTAACTAAATGAAACAAGGTGGGGACCATATATTTCATAAAAAAATATATAACATTTGTTTTTTAACTTTTTTCCTATGAAGCCCTGAATTTCATTTACCCGAGCCCAAGTAGAAGAAATTATTAAAATTAGCCTTGTTTTTTTTTTGTTTTTTTTTGCAGAAATCAAGAATGATGATGAAATAACAATATCAATAAAAGTATCTGTTTATTTCAATGCATCCTTAGCAAAACATATTTATTCCTACAAAATGCTTTATATTGTATTAAAATTGGTGCCTCGGAATTTTACACTTGAACGGAATAGCACTTTACATGTTTAACTAAATGAAACACGTTGTGGTTTTCGAAACATTTTTTTCTTTTTTAATAGATATAAAATTTTGTTTTTAAAGTTTTTTCCTACGTAGTCGAAAATTTTCGCCAGCAGTTTGTCTCTTTTTCTGTACATCTTTTTGTCCATATTTTGGGTGAAAAGGTCAGAATGCCAGAAAAAATATATATGTTATAAAATACGCTGCAGCATGCTCGCAATTGAAAAATGATTTTGACTAAAATTAAAAATGATTATGCAAGAACAACATAAATATTATTATCTGTTTATTTCAATTCGACCTTAACAGAAACATAATTATTCCCACAAAATTGTTTATATAGTATTAAAATTCGTGCCTTGGACTTTTACACTTAAATAGATAAGCACTGTTCATGTTTAACTAAATGAAACAAATTTTAGTTTTTCATATATTCTATACAATAAATATATAAGATTTTATTCATAAAGTTCTTTTCATACGTAGTCGAGAATTTTCGACAGCAGTTTGTCTTTTTTCTCTGTGCAACTAGTTTGTTAATATTCTTGGTGAAATAGTCAGAATACCAGGAAAAAATATGTTATTAAAGTGTATGATACGACATGTTCGCAATTGAAACAAGTTGGAAATTGCTCGTCAAACGTGGCAAATGAGGTGCGTTCGTACTATAACTAGTTTTATAATTATTTTTTGCACCCCATATTGTACTGAATGTATATTTTTTTGCGCTTCATAAGTGCATAGTCTGTAACATCATTAAAATGAACTTACAATAATTTTTCCCCATTCCCCGTAATGTAACGGAAAACTTTTGACTGTCCCTGTAATTAAACTATACATTCGATTTTCATAAAATTTGAAATGGCTTGACAAAATTTTGCAGCAATTATATATTTAAAATTTCAGACCATTCGGAAGGCTGTAAAATCATTAAAATGCATTTGCAATAATTTTTTCCCATTGGCTATAATGTAACGGGAAACTTTTGGGTGTCCCTGTAATTAAACTATACATCTGATTTTCACAAAATTGGAAATGGCTCAACAAAATTTTGCAGCAATTATATTTTAAAAATTTCAGACCATTCGGAAGTCTGTAACATCATTAAAATTCACTTGCAATAATTTTTCCCATTGGCCGTAATGTAAAGAAAAACTTTTGACTGTCCCTGTAATTAAACTATACATCCGATTTTCATAAAATTGGAAATGGCTCGACAAACTTTTGCAGCAATTATATATTTAAAATTTCAGACCATTCGGAAGGCTGTAAAATCATTAAAATGCATTTGCAATAATTTTTTCCCATTGGCCATAATGTTACGGAAAACTTTTGGGTGTCCCTGTAATTAAACTATACATCCGATTTTCATAAAATTGGAAATGGCTCAACAAAATTTTGCAGCAATTATATATTAAAAATTTCAGACCATTCGGAAGGCTGTAAAATCATTAAAATGCATTTGCTATAATTTTTTCCCATTGGCCGTAATGTAACGGAAAACTTTTGGGTGTCCCTGTAATTAAACTATACATCCGATTTTCATAAAATTGGAAATGGCTCAACAAACTTTTGCAGCAATTATATATTAAAAATTTCAGACCATTCGGAAGGCTGTAAAATCATTAAAATTCACTTGCAATAATTTTTTCCCATTGGCCGTAATGTAACGGAAAACTTATGGGTGTCCCTGTAATTAAACTATACATCCGATTTTCATAAAATTGGAAATGGCTCATCAAAATTTTGCAGCAATTATATATTAAAAATTTCAGACCATTCGGAAGGCTGTAAAATCATTAAAATGCATTAGCTATAATTTTTTCCCATTGGCCGTAATGTAACGGAAAACTTTTGGGTGTCCCTGTAATTAAACTATACATCCGATTTTCATAAAATTGGAAATGGCTCAACAAAATTTTGCAGCAATTATATATTAAAAATTTCAGACCATTCGGAAGTCTGTAAAATCATTAAAATGGATTTGCTATAATTTTTTCCCATTGGCCGTAATGTAACGGAAAACTTTTGGGTGTCCCTGTAATTAAACTATACATCCGATTTTCATAAAATTGGAAATGGCTCGACAAAATTTTGCAGCAATTATATATTAAAAATTTCAGATCATTCGGTCGGGTAGTTTTTGCTCTGTTATATGCGGACGGACGGACGGACAGACGGACGGACAGACAGACGGACTGAACGACGACTATAGGTGCTACGTATTTATATAATTACGAACGCACCTAAAAAGATTTTGTCTAAAATGAAAACATGATGATACAAAAACAACTAGTAAATAAAATTACCTGTTTATTTCAATTCGTAGTTAACAAAAATATTTAGTCCCATGAAATTATGCAATTTCTCTTTTTCTCTGTGTGTCTAGTTTGTTCATATTCTATGTGAAAAGGTCAGAATCTCTCTATTCTAAAAAAAAGTAACTACCGCTGTCACCGCCGCCGCCGCCGCCGGTTTTGAATTTTTTGTGACCGGAGGTCTTTCTTCGTTAATATTAAAAAAACTGTTGCATACAAAAATATGAAAATCGGTAGTATTATAGAAAAATGTTTGATAAACACGCTGATGCAGACAGTTTTCAAATCGAAGAATTATTTTAAGAGATATTTAATGCCAAAGTTGGACAAAATCGTTCCATTAAAAAAGTTTTATAGGAGCAAAAACTGTACATAGGAATTTAATTATTTTTAGATCATTTTATGCGTCAGAATTTCCCGGTGTGCAGATTGCAGTTAGTTTTTTAATTTGAATAATTTTTCGAGGTTTTATTTCTATTTTAAATTCAAATTTTCAGCATTTCGAGAGATATTTTTTACAAATTTTAGAAAATTGTATTAATTTAAACTGTTGCCAACTGTATCAAAAGCGCAACCAATAATGTTTGCTTCAAATTAAAAATTTATTTTACACGTGACTATTATAAACAAAAAATATAAAAAGCAGGAACTCATTGAAAATTACGTCATAAAAACTATAGTTAACGTGAATTTTAAATGAGAAAGAATATTGTAAAATAATAAATTCAGTAACATGCGTTAGAAGTCCTAAATAGGAGAATTTACGTCATATTACACTTATTACGTAAAATGAACAAAAAATAATATTGCAAAACAGTTTTAATTTAAAAATTGCGCGAGACATTTACGTGTCATTTTAAGATGATCATAATATTTCATTTCTAACAAAAGTATTTTGACGTGAATATTAAAAAGTGAAAGAAAAGTTTGGTGAAAATTACGTCAGATTATAATTGTCAGATTCAAATTATAATTCAATCTTCCGAAATCTTTTTAAAGGCGGTCAAATTAGCGTGCTGTTAGAGTCTGCGGTGTCTGAACGGGGGTTGACGAGCGTAGCTCGTAGGGGGCAGAGCCCCCTAGTACCAGAAAAAAATATATGTTATTAAAGTATGACACGACATGTTAACAAATGAAAAAATCTTTGACAGAAATCAAGATAGATGATGCAAAAATAATATAAATAAAATTACCTGTTTATTTCAATTCGCCCTTAACAAAATCATATTTATTACCACATAATTATTTATATAGCATTAAAATTCGTACCTTGGACATTTACACTTAAATAGATAAGCACTGTGCATGCTTAACTAAACAGAAAAAGTTGTGGTTTTCAATATATTTTATACACAAGATTTTGTTTTTAAAGTATTTTTTTCTTCCTGCGTAGTCGAGAATGTGCGGCAGCAGTTTGTCTATCTAGTTTGTCCATGTTTTAGGTGGGAAGGTCATGATGCCAGAAAATAATAAGTATGTCATTAAAGTATTATACGTCATATTCTCAACTGAAAAAATCTTTTGCCAAAAATACTGCGTTCATACAAAGGCAGAAATATTTCGTTATTTCTTTGAGATTTTTTGATTCATCCATTCAATGTCCTCTACAGTTTCATAGTATCCTAGGATGAAGATTATATATATATATATATATATACTAGGGGGCTCTGCCCCTGCAAGCTACGCTAGCCAACCCTCGTTCAGACAACGCAGAATCTAAAAACACGCTAATTTTATGGGTTTTAAAAATATTATAGAAGAATGGATTATACTGAAAAAAGCTGTGCAGATCTCCCTGTAAACGGGTTTTCATTCAATTCCCTTTGATTGCAAAAATTTAAGGGCGAATCAGTTGCTGTTAAGACATCCAATGGTTGTTTTCGTTTTTGATTAAAGAGGATCAGTTAAACATTTGAAAAGAAGCTAAAATAAAATAAATTAAGTATACAGAGTCTTTGTCTCCCGGTACTTTAAAACAATCTCTATAACAATAGCCTAAGTCATGTGACTATCATCAACAGTTCCAGCCGGACCACTTCGCTTTTTATACTCTAGGTGCCATTTTGGTACTTTAATGTTAGCCTGGCACAGGTGATAAGTCGCCAAATATTATTCTATCGCCATCATTTCATCTATATTATAATAGTTCAAGTTATCAACTGCCATAAACAAATACGGTCTGATCCCTTCGCCGTTCATATGAAAGTTTGGCACAGATGTTATGTACGTCCCATATTGGCGCGATTTTTTAACGACGCCAATTTGGGGAATCCATCAACAGCATAAACAACAACATCCGGCTTACCATCAAGCAAAATAACGATACTTTGGCGCCAGCTAAGTACCCGTTCCGTATATGACATTGGCGTCAGAAAAAAATCGCGCCAATATGGGACCGTAAATTTTCCTTTTTTATTAAAAAATCAAAATTTTTTTTCGAATAAAACTACATAAAATTTACCATGGCTGCAAAGAATTCTTGGTACTGTTACGCTAATCGGATGCAAATCTCACAAATAGCTTTTATTCAACTCGCCAGTTAGCATTTTTTTTTTTTCGAGTGGTAATATTTGGCCAAATGTCATATACGCGCAGCAGGTTTAACGTGATTTTTTTTTTACGAAAATTTTGCGAAAACCTCGTTTTCAAACACCAGTTACATATGCATTTTTGGTATTACTTAGTTATCCCGTCGACCAAAAATCTATCGCCAAACTATAAGGTTAAATGCCAATAATGGTTGATCGTAAATGTCACATTCACTTGACTTTAAGTAACTTACACGTGTTTACGTCATCAAGAGATTTTTATTTCGACTTTTTATTTGTATATTTACTAATGTTATACTAATTTATTTGTTCTTTCGTTATTTAAAATAAAAATTATGTCAATTTTTGTAATTTGGCGAGTGTTTTGGCGATTTATATAATTTCGCGAAATTGGTCGACGGAATAACTAAGTAGTACCGTATTTTTTTAATTATTTTCTATTATTTTGTAAAGGAAATATAAAAAAATCTAATAATTATAGAACTAAATAATTTATATAATTTATAAAAAGAAATAAACATTTATTATCAAATAAACAACAATAGCCGGGTTACCATGTCATCCTTTTCTGAAATATGAAAAAAAATATCTGTTTGATTAAAATTTGAGTTGCCATCATTAGAAAAATGTATATAAAATTAGAAAAAAATTAATATTTCGAAAACTAATTCGAATTTAAAAATTCCAATACCAGTTTTGAGATCTGCGGATCAATGCTGATTTTTGGTGTTAATTTCATCGCAAAGTATTCCATATTTTAGGAGAAATCGCTTGAATCATAATTAGTTGTTTAATCAGTCGATTCATATATCCGTTTCATAAATTCGTTTCATTAGGTTTTATATATATAGGGTATATATGTATATGCATTGGTTGAGGATTACATGTTGGTAAATTTGACCCACTCAAGACCATGTAAGTGGAATTATTAAATATGTTCTTGCTCATTTACGGAAATCGTATTGTAATTGAGTGCATGGCATGTAAGAATCACACGTGCTTAAAAATAATCTTATCGGTAATATAAATGTGATCTCGTATTGCTTCATTTTGAACGTTACACATTTCAAAAGAAATTATTAACTACATATTCATGTACGATTCCGAAATATTTTATCCGAACAATTTAAAGAATAAATGTTGTGTACTTCAAATTAGCATTCTATATACAGAACTGGTTGGATACGTTAATTCCAAAAAAATTTTTCCCATCTGATACATCTTAATATTTAAAAAGTAGTTACAAATGTTAATACTTTAACGTTATTAGTTCCACACTATACCAACTTTGACTTTCATCTTAAATTTCTGCTTCAGTCATTTAATCGGAGTAAAAATGAGTTACTCTTGATTTTGATATTTAATAAATTATTTTGCGTTATACTATTGCACCGCAGCTGTTTGCGAATAGCGGACTCAGCAGACTGCGAAGTTCCCGTCGCTGCAAATTCATAGAGGTTTCGTGATTGCCAAACCCATAAATATATACATGGAATTTGGTTCATTTCTATGCATAACTTAATACATTTTTCGATGGTACAATAATGAAAATTGCACAAAAATAGCTATTACAGCACCCCTTTCCGGAGGAATATTTCCAAATTCAAGGAGGAGCTGCTTGCCATAGCCTAAAACATACACATGAAATTTGGTTCAGTTCCATGCATAACTTCATACACTTTTCTTTGGTAAAATGGCGACACATGGACTGACATACAGACATTTTGTTAAAATATGTTTTTCGTGTTCCCTGACCTCCAAAACGTGTAAATTCATTGAAAACCGGAATTCTAAAAAAATTTCGATTACAATATTTTCTTCTATTATAGATAGAACAGAGTAAACATGTATATAGTACCGATTTTACTATAATGATAATACGGTCAATTACATAAATTAAACTGAATATTTTAAGAATAATATTTTTCTCTAGTTTTAAAGTATTATGAAGACATAGCTGCTGTTTATGGATATGTTTTTGTACAACAAATGACTCAGAAACTAAGCTTTACATATCTATAAATGTTAAAGACGTGAATAATCACAAAATCAATATTTGTAATATTCAATAATTTCAAGCGTAATTTCACTGCTGAAAAGGAGTTGAAAAATTAATTAAACATTATCCATAAATATATTCATATTAGACAAATTCAACATAGGAGTAGATGTGAGTTGTAAATTTTTTTAATATTGAGGAGAACAAAGGAAAATAAATATGAGGGAAATTAATATACCTTAAGACAATCATACGTATATTCATTTTTTCTTCCCAATTCATGAGAAAGAACGGGTCTAAGAATGTAGACATGCATAAAGTGTTCTTAACAGGTTATTTTTAAAGAACACATTTTCCTAATATTTATTTTTTACTGCATTTTTCGAAATGTAGTAAAGCAATTGGTTAGATTGCATTATAATTAACTAATAACATTTAACGCATTTGTAGGACGTAGGGTTATAGTATGTAGGGTGTAATACAACATTTAATGGACTTACATTTTTTCCTTCAGAAAGTAAACACCGGGATTCATATTTTTATGTGCATTATTTTTTTAATTTTTTTAATGTAAGGGGAGAAAGAGCCTCGGTCATAAAAAAATCAATTACGGAAGAAACAGCATTAGTTACATTTCTTTTTGAATAGAAGGATTTTAATAAACTTATCTTAAACACTATATACATTATTTGAGACTTTAGTACTGCTTGTGCTAGTTTTGGGTCACTTAGTGTTTGTGGGGGCTAGTAGTGCTATAGCCAATTGGTAGGCCCCCCACCTGGCCGAATCCGAATCTGCGCTAGTTTTGGGGACGCTTGTTGATTGAGAGTTTTCAAATTACTTGCAAACATTTAAAGACAATACCACCGTTTTAGTATTTTTATATTAAGTGTTTATGGACTTGCAATAATAAAATATTGTTTAAAGATTTCACTAATGTAGAGAAATTTTACTGAATAAAACAAACCGAAAATTCCATATAAGCTAATTAACAATAAAAATCTAAATTATGTATGGAATCTTACAAATATACAAATATAACTAATATAAAAACTTTATCTAGCTCTTTACTATAAAAGTAATAAAAAAGTAATAAAAAATAGCAAAAGTAATAAAAAATAACGTGGTAGCCTCCTTCCGACATGTTAAATGCAACCAAAGAAAATGCATAAAATGCATGATATGTAACATATGTGTGAAAAGACGGTTATTAAAGCAATGTAATAGACAAATAATTTGGTTGAGTAATGGAACAATCCCTTAGAAAAGAAAGAAATATTTTTTAGTGTGCATAATTAAAATTATCCGATATTATTACAGATTGAATAATAGGACTCCATCTTAAATAAGGCGTAATCACCATGGCAAACTAGAATCGTAATCTATCATGGGATATCTTTGAATTAATTACGTACGCTAGGATTTAAAAGAATGAAGAAAATTTTTACTAATATCTTTTTAAGTTTTGATTCGCTTTTCATAAAATTTATAATGACTCGACAAAAATCTGAAAAAATATACACATTAAATTTCAAACTTTTCGGTTGTGTAGTTTTGTGCTGTTAACTGCGGACAGACGGGCAGATAGACCACACGACGACTATAGGTTTTACGTATTTATATAATTACGAACGCACCAAATAACCAACAGAATAACATATGGCATTTAAAAAATATGTTTTATTTAAATTTAAATGAATAAAAAATTCTCGACTCTATCTTCATGACTGTGTTTTAAGTGGCTGTGACTTCTTTTTAAAAACAAAATCTTAAAATGAATATGATAAAAGAAAAAAATATATATATATTTCATGAAAATTTATCATAGAGACAAAACACATAATTTTTTGTTTAATGAAATTATTAATTCGAAAATTATTTAATAATAAATAATAACATAAAAGTAGAAACATATTTGTACATTCAAATACATGGATCAAATTCTAATTAAACTTAATTGAATTAAAACTTCCTGATCAAGATTAAAATTCGAAAATATAAGCTTACCCTTCTTGAAAGATCCTACAAATAAATTTATCGAGAAACTGAACAGTGCCTTAAAAGAGAAGAAATTTTCTGTATAACGAATGCCCAAAATTTTGACACTCTCGTTTTTAAATCAATAGGGAGTGCTTATATGGCATTTAAAAAACAACATTTCATTTAAAATTAAAGGAAAAGAACCATTTGGCTGTTTCCATTGACTGTGGCTGAAAAAAAAAAAAAAAAAAAAAAAAAAAAAAAAAAAACTCAACAGCAATATGCTTAAATAAAAAAAAAAATACTACAACTTTAATTAATTTCCCAACTACTTTTCAGGAGTGAAATTACGCTTGAAATTATTGAATATTAAAGACGTGAATTATCACATTGCTAGCAAAGCGTAAACCAACTAAGTGAAAAACGCCCAAGCCGGGAATCGAACCCGGGCCCCTGGAACAGATATCCAGTGCTTTACCACTAAGCCACAAGTACGATGGCCAGTTTCACTAAGTTGGTTTACGTTTTGTTAGCAATGTGATAATTCAGGTATTTAATATTAAAAAAAAAATACTTGTGAAAAATTCATGACAGAAACATAACACATCATAAGATAAAGACACATACATCACAACAGACAGACACACACGTCACAACGTAAAGATCTCGCACATCACAACATAAAGACACATCATCTTTTTTTAAATGAAATTATTAATTCGAAAATTATTTTACAATAAATAACAATATAAAAATATGAAAACCTTTATATACTCAATTATATGCATCAAAATCTAATTAAACTTAGTGAAATTGGAACTTCCTAATTAAGATTAAATTTCAAAAATCCAATAAAAAACTTACTCTTCTCGAAAAATCATACAAATAATTTTGTCAAGAAACGAAACAATCCCTTAAAAGAGAAGGCATTTTCTGGCTAACGAATAATCAAAATTTCGATCAAACGCTTTTAATAGCAAAATGGGGTAAAGACTTATGCGGCATTTTAAAAAACCTATTTCATTTAAAATTAAATTACAAAAAAAAAAAAAAAAAAAAAAAAAAAAAAAAAAAAAATTGGCTGTTTCTTCATGGCTGTGTCTTCATTGGCTGTGACTTAAAAAAAATCCTTAAAAGGAATATGGTTAAACTAAAAAATATATATATCTGAAAAATATATGACAGAGAACATATAATCTTGTTTTAAAAATTAAATTATTAATTCGAAAATTATTTAACGATAAATAACAACATAAAAATACAAAAACATTTATATTCTCAATTATATGAACCAAATTCTAATTAAACTTAGTGAAATTGAAACTTCCTAATCAAGAGTAAATTTCGAAAATATAAGCTTACTCTTCTTGAAAGATCCTACAAATAATTTTGCCGAGAAACGAAACAATCCCTGAAAAGAGAAGGAATTTTCCGTCTAAAGAATGGCCAAAATCTTGACTGGCTCGCTTTTAATAGCAAAAGGGAGTGCTTCGTTAAAGTATAATGAGAACGAGAAAATTGATAAATGAAAAAGATTATTTTCAGAGTAAAATTCTTTCACAGTCTGTTCCCAACTATTTATTTCACCACTTTGTTTCCTGATTTTTCTTTTTATATATTCTTCATTTTAATTCTTTATTTTTTGTCACAGAGTTCTTATTTTCATTTAGTTGCATATGATATTGATTTCAGAAAAGGTTTTTTTTTCTTCCGTTAAAAAGGGTGAGTAGCTAAACTTCTTATGAAAATAAATGAAACAACATTGAATTAAGGATGAGGAATAACTGTGGTGAAAGAAAGAAGAATATATTATTTTACTTAGTTCATTGATCCGGAGAATGTTTGTTCAAGGAGGCGGAATTATTGGAAATGGAATCTATACTGGGATGATTTAAGGAGAAAAATAAAAGAAAGGCACATTCAGTGAATCTTTAAATTAAAATGAGATTTTATCGTTGCTATTATAAAAGCCGAGTGAGGAAAAAAAAGATGCAAATTTTGATACGCTATGTATTTAAATCGATTTAGTTTCTGATCGGCATATACTGCAAATGGAAATTTGAAGAAATTCTTTCTTTAATTTAGCTGGGTAAGCTTTAGTTAGATAAGGTATTTTAATTCAGAAAAGTTTTAATCTTTATATCACTTGTGTGAGAAATGATATAATCATTATAATTTATGAAATTACACAAACAATGAAATATATTAATTTAAAATTACATTTCTAACTATCTGTTGTTACATATCATAGACAGAAATTAAAAGACAATTATTTCTTAAATATATTTTTGGCATTACATAAACAATGAAATATAATAATTTAGCATTACATTTCTAACCATCTGTTGTTACATACGTTACTCAGCAGTTAAAGGACAATTATGCCTGAAATACAGACGAACCTCGTTATCCCGACACTCTAATGACCAGAAAAAGTGTCGTTATAAGCGGAATGTCGTGTTAACCGGAGTTGGAGAAAAATATGGTTATAAAAAGCTGTATTTTTAATTAATTTAAGACAATTTTACATTCATAACTGTTCTTGCAGTTTTAAGCAATAAAACATTATTATTAAAATCACTGTATTTAAAATAAAATACATTATTATTAAACAAAATAAACACAAAAACATAATTGAAAAGAATAAAAATCACATTTATGATGACTTCTTTTTTTTTATTGTTACATGAAATATTGATGAAATAAGATTTGCTTATCCCTTGATGTGTTTCCTAGAATTCTTTTTTCAATATTATACAAATAATTGTAATCATATTCGTTGTTTCAGAAATGAATGTTAGGTAATTTCTGATCGTTTCAATGCAATGCAATGCTTCGGTTTTAGACGGATAAAAAACGCCAGGAAGCGCTGTCTGACCAGAACAAAAAGACCACGAGTAGACTGATATGCCTATCTGAGCTTAACTGTGTCATTCATAGTGTGTGAGTTTACTTATTCAGATAAAGGATTGAAGTAATATTTCTCATTTAACTCAATGAGTATTTTAGACACATTTAAGAAAAGTTTGGCTAAGACATTTCTTATCACTTAATAGATGGATTGTGAAAAAGACAACTTTCCTAAACCGTCGGAATATGCGGGGTTGAAAATTATTCAACGACGTAAAATCCGGAGTTTTTTTTACACTAAAACCATATACAAAACCATATACCATAACTTAATAATTTACATAGTGCAATGTAAATATATATATATATATATATATATATATATATATATATATATATATATATATATATATATATTTACATTGCACTATGTAAATTATTAAGTTATGTTGTACAGTATTACGATGGCACATATACTAATGGTTTATACAGGGACGGACATCCAGAGGACTTATGGAAAAAAAAATATATATATTTCAAGAATAGATATATTTACCACCGCCCGGTGTCGTTTCACTTATTTTGTTATGTTCTACAAGTTATGTTCTACAGTATTACGATGGCACATATACTAATGGTTTATACAGGGACGGACATCCAGAGGACTTATGGAAAATATATATATATATCAAGAATAGATATATTTACCACCGCCCGGTGTCGTTTCACTTATTTTGTTGTTCATATGTTCAATTTGAGCAGTGATACAGGAAAAAAGTTTACCATCCAGCCTGGAATATAAACGCTCATTTTGACTGCCACCATTCATGGTAATTGCTGTCAGATGTGGCACAACCTTGTTTGCAGCAAAAAAAGAGGGGTTTAGCTGTCTGTAGAATGTAGAACTTGTGAGCTTTTGTTATGGGATAGATTTGTTTTAAAATGTAATCTATACCGGGATGATTTAAGAAAAAAAAAATAAAAGAAATGCACATTCAGTGAATCTTTAAATAAAAATGAAATTTTATGGTTTGCTATTATGAACGCCGAGAAAGGAAAAAAAGATGCAAATTTTGATACGCTAGGTATTTAAATCGATTTAGTTTCTGATCGGTATATACAGAAAATGGAAAGTGGAAGAAATTCTTTCTTTAATTTAGATACGTAAGCACTATTTTAATGCAGAAATGTTTCAACTTTTATATCCCTTCTGTGAGAAAAGATATAATCATTGTAATTTATGAAATCACACAAGCAATGAAATATAAGAAGTTAACATTACATGTCTAACTATTTCTTGTTACATATGTTAGACAGCAATTAAAGGACAATTATTTCTCAAATATCCTTTTGATGTACCACTATGTAAATTAATAAGGATGTTGTACAGTGTTACGAGGGCACATATTACTTTGTTAATTGATCCAAAGAACGTTTGTTCAAGGAAGCTGAATTATTGGAAATGGAAACTATACTGGGATGATTTAACACTAGAACGACCGCAAATTTTACTTAAGTGTTATAAAAATATTTTACACCAGAATATTTATTTGAAAATATTTAATTAATTTCTTCATGATACATATTTGACATATTTTAGAAAGAAATTTCTTGTTTGAATCGAAATATTTTTATTGGGTGGCGGCAAAAATGACCGCTATGATCGTTCTAGTGTTAAGGAGCAAAGTAAAAGCACATTCAGGGAATCTTTAAATTAAAATGATATTTTATCATTCGCTATTGTAAAAACAGAGTGTGGAAAAAAAGATGTAAATTTTGACACGCTAGGTATTTAAATCGATTTAGTTTCTGATCGGCATATTCTGAAAATGGAAATTTGAAGAAATGCTTTTTTTAATTTAGTTAGGTGAGACTTTGTTTTAGTGCAGAAAAGTTTCAACTTTTATATCACTACTGTGAGAAAAGATATAATAATTATAATTGAAGAAATCACTCAAAGAATGAAATATAATAATTTAACAATGCTTTTTTGACTATCTGTTGTTATATATGTTAGACAGCAATTAAAGGACAATTATTTCTTAAATATTTTTTGACATTGCGTTTATGTAAATTAATATGTATATATTGTACAAAATTATGAGGACACATATAGTAATGGTTTACACATGGAACGACATCAACTCGAGGGAACTTGAAAAAATTCAAAAATTTGAAAAGTATACACAGTAGAATGGCATGTTTTTCACAAACATGGATTTTTTTTAAAACATGGAAAAATACATTTCAGGAATAGATAGATTTACTGCCAACCAGTATTGTTTAAGTTTTTTGTTTTCATATATTCCATTTGAACACTGATACAACAGAAAAAAATCACAATGCAGCTTGGAATACAAATGAGGAGCAAATATTCAAACCGTGTTTTCTCACAAAAAAATAAAAAATGAGTTATTGTTATTTTTATGAATTCTGTGTTAAATTGCACAGAAATAAACGGTATTTTTTTACAAAAAAATTTTTTTCTCCGATTATAAATCAATTTTAAAACTCGACGTTTCAATCAAAGAGTGTTTCCCCCAAAGCCTGCATTCAATCAAACAGTGATTTCTCCAGTCTGCCAATCACAGTTGTCACTTAATGTGTACTTTCGAAACCTACCATACATATCACAATTGAAACGGATTATTTTAGAGAAAAATAAGAGAACTGTTAAGGTTAAAGGCTTCCAGAATTATAGATTTAAAGATCTAAGTGAAAAATATGGTGTAAATTTTAATAAGGGAGTTACTGTTGCCTTGTTTAAAGGGTTGTTTTAGAATCTCTTCCTCTTAGCCACGCCATATCAGTTGAAAAGAAAAAAAATGTTAAATTTTTTTGAAGGTAATGTATGGAGAAGAGTCGCAAAATCAACCTGATGATGTCTTCAAATGGTACAACCACATTATCCATGATTTATAAGCCTGCAATAAAGAAGAGGGGGTTGTGTGTGACTGTCTAAATGAAGATATTGGTTTTAAAATTTGAAGTGGATTTCTGGCAAACGAGTATCTATTTAGTAAATATTTAATGAATACTACCAGGTACCATAGTCTGTCATTTTATTTTATCAATAATCAACTGAAATTCGGTATTTATTCAAATAAAATAATGCTTTTGTATTATTTGTGAGTTAGAACTTATTTCATTCAAAAAGCATTTTATCCACTTGTCAAACAATCAATAATGTTTCCTCCTCTGAATTCGGTCAAAACGTGATTTCTCCAAATATTAAATGCATTTTATTAATTTGTTTTATATATAATATCTTAAGTCTGCTTGCAATTCATTCTAATAAACAGTAATAAAAATGCACAATAAAAATGAGAATTAAATATACACGTTATTTTCTTATTTATCAGTTTTTTGTGTTTTTTGAAAATTTGTATCTAAAGGAGAAAGCATGGTTTGAATGTTTGCTCCACAAATGCTCATTGTGACGGCTGTCATTCATGAGAATTGTCTTCAGATGTGAAACGACTGTGTTAACACTTTGTGGTCTAAGCACGAGTGTCACTCGGGATGCCGTTTTCGGTGAAGCGAACTAAGTCCGATAGCCTCTAGTGGTCAACTTTTAATTCTCTGAGCTATAAAAATACCTACCACATGCGCTCACTGTATTTTCATATATTATCAACTGAACTTTTATCTTGAAAAAAAAGTACGTGGCAGCACTAAACAGAAGTAACTACATGGAAATATCTAGAATCAGAGCTTAATTTGAACTTATTGTGAACCTCGAGCTGTTTCTCTTTGTGCTATGAAATGTACTACACAAAAGAAAATTTTACTAAATAATGTTTATATACAAATGAAACATATTTTCAGACATTTGTACAACATTTGGGTAAGTCTTTATTCAAGACTATATAAAATTTTATGTTAAAAAAGAATGTTTTCTTATGCGGATCTTTTAAAAAATATATAAAACATGCTTTAATCAATAATTTCTCATTAAATATTAATTTTTAGTCTATTTAAACAGTTCCATGATTATGAATAAGAACTGTTTGAAGTTTATAATAAAAAATATTATTAAAATACATATATTTGAAGTTTTTTTTAAAAAACCATGAAAAGTACCAAATATACTTAGTCCAGAGGGAGATATGCGGTTGAAATAGCTCAGACCTCAAAGTGTTTAGGGGGCTGGTCACTCAGCTTAGGAATTCTCCTCCGTAATGTTAAGTCTATGGACTTTTGATGCATTGGTTGATTTAAAATATCTTCTCAGGAAATTCATATTTTTAACATCTTTTTTTCTGTGTACTCTTCTTAAAGGATGTGTCTTTTTTTCTTAGTTTTCAAACTATTTCTAAAATCTATGCTGAATTTAATATTTTATGTGTTAAAAGCGGGCGAACTGTGAGTAAGATTTTAACACTTAATTTTATATGAAGTCTATACTTTAGAAATATTTTAAGAACTAATAAAAAAAAGAGACATCTTTTAGGAAGTGTACACAAAAGTTAGAAGTTGAAAATATTAATTTCCCGAGGAGATATTTTAAATATACGAATGCATCATATGCCTATAGACTTTACATTAGTGAGGGGAAATCGGAAGCTGAGTGACCAGCCCCCTTAACAGCATAAAAGAGGGGTTTAGCTGTCTCCAGAATGCAGAACATATCGCTCACCCGCAAAAAAGTGACACATCTCGCAAAAAATCATTTTTGCGTTTTATTTCACTAATAGGTCTACACTAGGTCTGTCTTGGTATACAAACAGTTGCATAGGTGTAGTTATACGGAAAATCACTTTATTACGCTATATATCCATTCGTGACTACAGAAAAAGGGTGGAATATGTGTGGAGTTAAAATTACCGAACCCTCCAAACCTCATCCTACGTTTTCATCCTTAAGGGTTTTATTTTTTTATGCATATCTTTATTCTTGCATGCAGAGATAAGATATTAATTTCATGTTTCAGTAAAATTATTTAAATTTTCTTTGCCTCTCCTGTGAAATTTACTTTTGTCGAGATGCGTCACTTTTCTTGCAGGAAAGCAATATTATGTAATCCCTTTTATTTAATTACTGTTACGAAAATTACACTTAAATTGTTTATAGTTTTACTTTAACCACAAATTCTTCAAAAGTTTAACTTATTCCTATCTTTTAAATATAGCTAACGTGTTTAATGCTAAATTTTGCATTCAAATAAGATGGAATACGGGTTCTGTAATTGTCCTTTCAATGTCACCTATTTTGTTTTCATATTTACCTAATCCTAATTCAAAATACGGTTTGTGCACGATTTGGGAGTTAAATATTTTCTTATCTATTTATTTAGCAACACATATACTTGAAAACCCATAACAAATATATCTATTTAATGAAACAATATAAATGGGATATTGATCCAGCTAATCGAGAAATTTACTATCGTAGTATTTAAAGGCAGTGTTATTTGTTGTTGATATTCATAGATCGGCTGATGTTATCTTCTATTCGAGAGACACTATTCTCATTAAACGACAATTACATATTAAACCATATTTTATGCTATGCCCTGTATACTGAAACGTCTGATGAACGCTTTTATCAATGACTTTCGACAGTTTGAGCATTAGTAAGCGCAGTTTTCCGGTGCTAAATGTAAGTGTTCTTGCAAGAAATGCTTGATTTGGCTATTGAGAAAAGTTCCTTGCTCTTCTGTGTATTTCTGTGAAAACCACATGGTTTTAGTGCTTAATTTTTTATTTCTTTAGAGACTTTTGGATTTCTCTTTATATTAACTACTCAATATTGTATGTGCAAAGTAAAACGTTAAAATGCATAAAAAAAAATCATAAAAATACACCTTGATAAATCAAATAATTTATTTAACTTTACGCTAAAAACACAAACTTTCAAAATTCTACAAACAATTACTTTTTGCGATTTTTATCATTAAATGTTTAAATTTTTATCTATCCGATAAAACTAATATCGTAAATCATCCCTTTGTGTGTTCTTAATACGATCCTTAAATAGAAGACTTTTAGAATAAGATAAAATGTTGAAAAGAATAAATTTTAATTTTTTAATTTTAGAAAACATTTTTTAACTTATATCAAACGATTAATTTATTAATAGCAAGTTCTCTCCAAATTTACACGAGTTTTATGTGGGTTTGCAATTATATAAATGCGTAGCAGCTATAGTCGTCGTCTGGTCTGGCCGTCTGTCTGTCCGCATATAACAGTGCAAAAATTACCAACCGGATGGTTTGAAATTCATCATATAATATCACTACAGAATTTTGTCGAAACATTTCAAATATTAGGAAAATCGAATCAGAACTTAAAAAACTTAAAAATCAGAATTTAATTAAAGTTTTCTTCATTCTATTAAATACTATTATACGTAATTATTTCAATGGTATCCCATGATAGGTAATATTTCTAGCTTACCATGGTGATTATGTCCTATTTAAGATGAAGTCCTATTATTTTTGTAAGACCGAATTTAATATATGTAATCCTAATAAATTTTGTATTCATGCATTTTTGTATAAGAGTGCAACAGCTATTGCACCAAGATCTGAATATTTATAAATCTATTTATTGTACTTACGCACCTCATTTACCACGTTTGACGTAAAATTTCAGACTTTTTTTTTGTTTATTATTCGTATAATTTGTCAAGTCCCACAAAGTTTAAATGTTGTAAAACATCTCACATAAATCCCAATATGATCTATATAGAGCAGTGAAACATTAAATTGCATAATCTAGGAGCAAAGCTCTGTCGAAATGAATAAATTTTAAAAAGTACGATTTAATCATAGAAAACATTCCTTAACAGATATGAAATGATTCATTTATTACCACACTTTAAAATATTCTTTCAAAGTTATCTCAATGCAAAATTTAATTGAAAATGAAGAAAGAAAGTTTATAAATCATTCAAATTATCGTCAATTTATTTTTTATCATTTTTCAAAAAGGAAATCTGAGTATTCTAGTTTTCTGAATGAAGAATTAAATTTTCAATCACAGCCGTCGCACAGGTTTTTCAGAAATACGAGATAAGAGATTAATTTAAAGAAAAGCACAGGCATATAATTTTCAATTTTAAATTAATGCATGTTTATTCATTCTATTTAATGATGTTGTGATGTTATTCTATCGGGCTTTTGAAAATAAAGATTATCCCTTGTTTAACGGGTAATTCAATACTTTATTTAACTCTTCTTTCACAATGAGAATAATTTATTATATAAGCTGGATTAATGAATTAAAATTAGTTTCAACAATGAATTTGAATTCAACAAATATTTGCAAGACGTTGCGATTAATTTTAATTATGAAAATTATTATTTGTTGCTTCTAGAATATGTAATGCATTAATGAATAATAAATTAAAAATCTTTTTTTTTTTGAGATAAGGTTTTGTAGCTGTTTAAATAAATTTGTAAAATAAACAGCAACTTACTTTCTATATATAAAACTGGATTAAAAGATCCATTATAATTTCCTTTATTTCAAAATAAACTAGAAAATTTTATTTTATTATTTATTTATTTATCCATACGTGCATGTAAAAAAAGGACACAGAGTATGAATATTTATATTGTTATTATAATTTTCGTAATCTTTTTTCATATGAGTTAAGAAATATTTGCACTATTGAGTACGTCGTTACTTATTTACTAAATGCAAGTGAAATGAAAAAAGTGAAATATATATTTACTAACGAATACAAAAAAAAAAAAAGAACCTATCCTTAACCATTATTTTTGTGAGAAATATACTTTGCAAACTTTTTTTAATTACCTAAAAAAATGTACTTAAACATCTTGTTGATGTAAATTAAATAATTATTTATAAATTGTATAAAAAAAGTTTTTTTTCTGCTGTTTAGGCTGAATTCTTTCATTGTATTAACACACACATGTATAGCTAAAGCTTAATCTCAACATACCTTATGAATTTATTATCAAAGATTCAATATTTTGGAAAAATAATTAAATATTAAAATATTTAAAATTTAAATGAATTGGTTTTTGTTGGTGTAGAAAAGAGCTACTTAAACTGATCTTTAAGAAGTTTTTATCTGTGCCTTAAAAAAATTCTCTTTTGCTAAGAGGAACGATATTAGGCATTTTACCCCGTACAATAGAAAAGCATAAATACATTTAATTACAAATATAAAAATTCTACTTCAACAATGGTGCGTTCTAAAGAATTCTGAACGAGGCTGGATTTGCTGCATATTTGCTGCATAAGGTAACAAATTTATCTGTTCAACTTTGACGCTTCATAGGACTTTGTAACCAGTTAGGTGCAAGCTTTGGTGTAAAACACTATAACTCTCGTTTGCAATCCCAGTTTTCTGAAGGTCGTAAGAATGAATTTTGTTGGGTTGCTTTGGAAACGTAGTTGAACATCTTCCATATCTCTTGCTTGGCCGGCCAGCGTCCTTTTAATAGAGCTTACTTCCTGTCACCATAAATGAATAGCGCCACTCACGCATTGAGGGTCCTGGTGGTCCACGACTCTATTTTTTTACAAACTCCTTCGAACTTGTGTATGCGATTTAGTCTCTATGAACTAGGTCATGCAATGCGCCTGTTCTTGCCTGTAACAAACAATCTTTTAGTACAAATAAAACTTTATGAGTCGCTGTTCAATGCACATGAGAACCGAACCTTGCTATCTTATTTCATTTAGTTTTTATTGAGGGTCAAAGTTGTATAGAAAATTTTCGAACACACTGTATTATTTTGTCTTTTATTGGATGGCGTTTTCACCTTTGAGATACACTGCTTCCATAGCTGATATCTTAAAATTTTCTTAAACAGCCTAAGCGTGCAGCTCTGTCGAGACGCAGCTTCGAATAACATACAATTTCTTGTTTTCTTGATTAAAATTCAACAAAATTCAACACTGTTCCAGTTCGTTTTACCTTGCGAGTGAAAACATAGTTTTTCTCTATGAAAATAAACTACCTTGTAATATCTATATTGTAGCTTTGAATTTCAATCCTAGTGGCAAAGAAATATTATTTATAGTGAAGCACAAAATTGTTCCAATAATTAATGTTCACATCCTCCCACATTTGCTATACCACTATTTTTAAAGAATAATCTGCATTGTAGATTTCTATTACTGTTGTTAAATATTTAGGCTACAAAGATTTTTGTTTGGAAATAGAACAAATACAGAAGCCTGCGAACATTTATCAGCATTATTGCCATTAATATACAAATAGTCTTTAAATATTAGCTTACAGTGAAAATATTTCCAAAAAAAGCCAATAATTAGAAATTAATACTTTACTTCGAAAATACAGATGTTAAAATAACGAAAAATGTATGGAAAATATTGGGGCAGTATAGTCAAGATGTAAACACCCGGATGCTGGGAGAAATACTTCTTGTCAATATTACCTGTATTAGTCAAGATACAGCTAATAAAACTAATATTGGCCCAATATTGTGTTACTACTAGGGAAGAAACTATTAGTTCGATAATAGTTTAATACAAGTCAATTTTCTTTAACCTATCTGTTGAATGTGTATACAGGTAGAACATCTCAAATACAGCCTAATAATCTTCAAATATATGTCTAATAATCTTCAAATTTTGCGTGAATTCTTAGAAAAGTCTCCCTATCAAATTCCTTCCAATTGTAAGAATTAACGAAACTATTGCGAACTAGCATTTTTGATGAAAGTTATTTTCATCAGTTCTGCTCTCTCAAAAGTTTAAAACTAGTATCTTAAAAATCGGATTCATCTCCTATGTAAGTCTGCTCCCTAGTCTCCCAATGTTCCAAGCAAATTTGCATAATTCTCAAGTATTTTCAATCTTCTCCCACTTCGGCTCACTTGCGCCGAAAGTTATAAATGAATAGGCAAGGCAATTCACCTCCTAATTAAAATTTATTAAAATAAAATCGCTCATCGATTCAGTATTTCTCCTATTCCAAAATCGCCGTATATAACATCTTTTCTATCTACCACACCAAAATAAATTAATGATAGAAAGATATTTTCCAACCGTACTACAATACTTGAAACTAACACGTACGGTTAACGTCTTACGGCAAAGTCTTAATTTTATATCTTGGTGTAATTTATTAGAGTATACACGGTGTTCCAAAATTCGACCGCCAAATTAAGAGGGTTGATCGAAGGCAGAAAGAGGATGAAAAATTAGTACCATGGAACATGGGATCGCAAACCACGTATTTAGGACATACAGGGGTTTCATCCTAACTGAACTTGGATCGACGTCAATAATTTTGAGAAAGATGAAAACATTAGAATGAAAATGCAAAGATATGTACCTTATTTTCTATGATATGACAGAACATCACGAGAAGTTCTGGAAAAACAGGGTGCTCAAGCAATCGATGATACCGTATGAACTGGTAATCACAGTCCAAAATGTGAAGCATCAAGTTCATACTGCTGGCGCGTAAAATGAAAATTTCTACCACTTTTTTTATGTTATCACATATATGTAAACGTCTCCAAGAGAAGGTAACTTAAGAACGATACAAAACTTGCTTAGATGAGATGTACTCATAAGCAAGAACAAAAATAATTCACTTTTATAGGTTTTCCTTTGAAATTGTTTTTCATATGCCTATAATGTGATATGAATACATATGGTTTTAAAATTAACTTTATGATTCTTTGGAATAAACAAGAATTTATTAATTATTTTTATTCCAACTATATAATGGGCTATATTTTAATTGTGTTTAATGATCTTCGTCTGTACATTTATTGTAATTATTTTCTAACATTGTCCTTTACACAATTTATTAAGTGCAAGAATTGCATTAGGGTGCGTATTTGCTTTGCACTGTTATTTTTTTTTCTTGCTGTCGCGCTTATTACATTAGAAAAGCTTAATTTTTGACTTATAGTGGTCTTTTTTTTACCATTTTTACCATTTTTTATACGTTAGACTTGGTGTGGTACTTCTTAGTATATATATAGCGTATTTCAAAATTCGACCGACAAATTAAGAGGAGTGTTAGAAGGCATGAAGATGATGAAAAATTACTATAGAACATGGAGTCGCAAACCACTCATTTAGTCACAAATACACGGTGTTTCACGCTAACTGAACTTGGGTCGACGTCAATAATTTTGAGAAAGATGAAAACATTAGAATGAAAATGCAAAGATTACATTAGAAATGCAAAGAAACCTTATTTTCTGTGATATAACATAACATCACGAAAAGTTCTGGAAAAACAGGGGTGCTAAAGCAATCGATGATACCATATGAATTAAAAAACGCAGTCCCAAAATGTGGAGCGTGAAGAATGCAAAGATTACATTAGAAATGCAAAGAAACCTTATTTTCTGTGATATGATATAACATCACGAAAAGTTCTGGAAAAACAGGGGTGATAAAGCAATCGATGATACCATATGAATTAAAAATCTCACATCCAAAATGTGGAGCGTCAAGTGCATACTGCTTACGCGCATAGTGCATACGCGCATAATGGAAACTTCTACTACTTTTTTCGTTATTATCACATTTAAAACAAAGATCAAAATGTTTATTAAAAGTTATAATATACTTCAGTTTTCTGAAAGTTATTGCCTTCAACAAAAATTGAATTATGGCAGAACATGCTGTATTTTTGATGAAATACGTGGTTTGCGACCGCATGTTCTATGGTATTTTTTTATCCTCTCGATGCCTTCTACACTCCGATGCAGTTTACTTTTTGAACACTCTGTATTTATAAGAGAGTAGCAGTAGCTATAGTGTTCATTCTCTGTGTGTGTCTTGTGAGTAAAAATAATAAATTTCAAGGAGTAAGACGCATTTTCAGAATGGATGTTTTTACACAAACTAGAACAGCCAACATTACAGAACTGGGCGATTCTCGCTTGGAATAAGTCGCTTAGGTGAGTTAGATTAGTAAAAAGTATCAATATCAACCATAATGGCTGGATCGAGAAGTTTGTTTTTGACCCAAAATCTGTAGAACTGTCAAATAAAAAAAATCATATAAAGATAATCTATAATTAAAGAACTTAATGTAAAAACATTGTTATGTTACATATTCTCAAAAACTTCTTTATTTCATGCATGAATGTATTATCAGGTACTCTATCATGTGGTAAAGCCTAAATGCTAAGATTCCATTTAGTTTAAAAGTTATGAAACATTATTGATTAAGTTTTAATAGTTTAATATTTAATAATTTTTATAAAATATTTTTTAACTATTTGAAAATTAAATAATAATGAATTTTTCTGCAACAATTCAGCAAAATCTGGAAGCATATTGAACATATGAAATCCCCTAGAAAAGGAATAATCAATAATAATTACAACAAAAAGCTTTACATTAGCTTTTCATTTAGCTTTTCATTTCAAAATACATTTGATTTTTCTCGAAACCCATCTTTATAACAGAACATTTTTCTTACACTAAGCTATTGACTAAAAAGAAAAGAAAAAAGAAAAATCTATTTGTTTGTTGCCTACTAAAAAGCATTAATAATGAAAACAGCAATAAAGAATAGATAATAAATGTATAAATAAATAAAGGAAAATATCTGATTTATTAATACAATATTAATTTTATATTTAAAATTTAAAATCAATAAAGTAAATAAGTTGGTTTGTTTTAATCTGATGTTTTCAGTTTTAATCGTCATCTTGATAATTGCTAGAATTTCAAACTTAATGGCTGTTTTCCAATTGCTCGCCGTTCAATAAATTTCGTAAGATAAATCTCCACAAAAGTTTTAATGGGAAAGCACTAAAGAGAAAAATAAATAATGATGAGCAGCAGAAATTAAACATGTATAAGGCACAAACATAACTAATTAGATTCAACAGTACAAAATTTCGAGCCATTTAAAGATATTGTTTTAAAATAAATGTTAAAATTAATCATATTGAAATATTTGTTACATATTGTTGTTCCGTTAATTTTGAAACATGCCATTAGTCATTATGTCATTTCTCGTTTTATCTTTTACTAATTAATTGACTGTCTGTTCCTTTAACAATAATTTATAATGGTTTACATACGCGGCGAAAGGTTATAAACTGAAGTAATTCAAGATCGATATATTTAACATAGTTTTATGCAATGCTGTTTTTAAGGATTTGAGAAACATTCTATTAGGATAATTTAAACGGCATTATAATTTATGTTATAGTCATATTAATATTACAGTTCTGATATTTGTTTGGATTTCCATATTTAGCATTTAGAAATCAGTACCAATTGCATATTTGAAATCAGTGTTGCAGCATCTGGCGGGATTTTTTATTTGGGCATTCCGAATTATCACCAGTAAGTTTTAATAGTTATTTTTGCTTTATAAGATAACAGTTATTTCATAAATAAACAAGCATCTATAAGTACCCTGTCTATAAATAAGTCTATAAAACCCTGAATCTATAAGTACATCGCTCGTGGAGCGGGTTTTTGTCATTTCCCCCTCAGCTATCGTTGTGTGCAGCTCTCCTAATCCGAGGTGAAGCCCAGGTATACAAAGCGCATTTTTCAAGGCCAAGGTCTGCGTATATCGGATGAAAACACGATAGCTCGGTCCTTCGTCGATTGCTTTATGCACCGCGTTGGGCTTAGCGCGGGAGACGCAGCCCAACGGCTAGATATTTCCTAGTTTAATTTTATTATTTTTTAAATTCTTAACTTGTCTTTTTTAAATTAGTAAATAATAAAATCTTTTTATTAATTTTTTTCATATCAGCTCAGGAAATTTGTTTTTTGTCCCCCCCCCCCCCCCGCAGTAATTTTACGTTTTCTCCCCAGTGCTGCCATGATTCAGTTCCTGCTAGTATTTCTATACTATTACTCTCGGGGATGTGGGGCAATATAGGCCCATGCTCCTCGACAAACTGTCAGAAGTCTCTCAGTCTCTCACAAATAAAACAAAATTACTATTCAAAATTTTCTAGTGTATTCAATATTTCTAAATAACAAATACTCCAGATGCGGCAACAGTGTTTGAAATTAGTAACAGACTATTGGCATAGCCAGTCGAAGTAACATTAGTATGACGACTCAAAAGATCAGAAATATCAAGGTTATAACAGTGGCCAAAATGTTTTTTTTTAATCTAATCCGTCAGTCTCAAGCTAGGATGATATAATAGGAGGAGCTGTTATGTATGGCGTGACTTGAGACTGTTCCTGCCTCCATGCGTCCGCCATATTTGACTCACAGCGTACGCGCAAAGTCTTGCATCGGAGACTGATTCGGAAACTGCTGATTGTCATCGGTCAAAGTCAAATATGTCGGATGTAGGAGAGGAGGAAAATACACGTTCCTGACCTTTAAAACTTTCCACAGGGGAAGATTGATATGTCAACTCCTTCATTTCAATCCTCCTAGGTCTCAAGTGACTTATATTTGTTTACTCGAATGCAGTTGTGGCAGCACATGGTTTTTAAATCATGTGAAAAGTAACAATATCAATTAGAAAAGGTCTTAATAATTAAAAGTCTTTCCATGTTTAACGTTTAGTCTTACACTCTTGTTACAGAAACTACAATTTAATAAATATAGAAAAAATAACAATAAATAAATATTTACAAATATGTAAGCTGTTAGCAACAAAAAATCATTAATACGTTAATGTGAAATTTCAAGTTAGCACTTCTCCAAATTTATAAATGTACAAAAGTGTGGATTATTGATATAATAAGATATATATATATATTAATTAATACCAGTAAAACGTATTTAATGATTGAAATATTTGCCAAAGAAAGTCATTCTTGTGATATTGTATTTCTGCAAAAAGTAAAAAAAAAAAAAAGAAAAAAAAGAAAAAGAAAAAAAGAAAAGAAAAAAAAGAAGAAGAAAAGTTTCTTTGCACACACACTTGACGATGAACGTATTAAAATGATCGAAACCAATTTGTATACGTCTGTGTAAATATCATTATTTCCAGGAACCTCTTACATAAGACCTTGATGTGATATATTTTTCAAATAATAAATACTGAATACAATTAGAATTGAGATTTTAAAATTAACATTATAAGATCAATTTGCTTCATGTACTTTTTGCCCCTCTTTTTAATTGCGACTGATATTCTTTTATGACAAAATGCTTCGCTATTTATTTGCGTTTTTAAGCAATTAAATATTGTTTATAATAAATTAAACACAATATCATCAGTAGAATGCACACTAAAATTTTTATTTTTATAAAATACACATGACAATAAGTATAGTATATACAGTTTATACGCAAACAATAAACAAGAAAAACATCTCTTATTTGAATATGAACTCGCATTTACTTCAGAGCTATGCTGTAGAACTCTAATGTAGCTTTACCCTGACACTTTTAGCTCTTTATTTCGGTCCATAGAGGTTTTTGAATACCCGGTTGCTGATGTCACGTTTACCATGGCAACCGGAAGAAACTAGTGCAGTTTTGGGGGATCTTTGCTTGTGTCTTCACTCATAAGATGGATTCCAGCAAAATCATTTGCTTTTATTGCGTCAATCGCTTTGTGATTGCTACATAATAAAAATTTGTTTCAAAAACTAATTAAATAAAGAAAAAAAAGAAACAGCATCAGAATATTTCAGATTAAAAAAAATAATATTAATAAAAAATAATATAAGAAAAGTATAGCACATTTAGTTGGCATACTATGCACTTTTACATACTGCATTTTTTTTTTGAGTACCGTAAATTAAATAATTTCTATATTTATTCTAAATTTCATTAAAAAACACACCAAAAAATGTTTAGATCGTACTTTAGTTGTCGATAACTATAGCGGAACACTGCCACATCCGATATGAATATTCTTACCTACTATTCTGTGTTTAAGCAATATTATGATCAATTTTGAAGTCAATTGCAAGTCGTCAAAAATGGAACACATCGACTTCACATGTACTTCAATACTACTAATAACTTCGCGTGCCGATAATGGCAGCAATAAATGTTATTTGGACACGGCACGTTCCATTTTAGTAATATTTTGGTCACAGTGCCTATTAGGGATTCTGGGATTAAGTTAAAGGATCTCAAGGGTACAGTAGACTTTCAAATTCGTAAAATATCCTTAAAAGTATCGATTAAAATAATAATAATAACAATTATAATCACATTTTCCGATTGAAAAAAAAACTATTGCGATAATTTTTTGGCGAGCATGCACATTTGTGTGCAGCCGCAGGCAACAGCTGTTTTAGCCACGCCAATTTGATACACCCTCTGCGCAGCTATCGATCTTTAGTTTTTCTTACCAGTAAAAATTATTAGTAAAATTTGGATTACTTAATCGCGGAAATAGCTATTAAATAATGTAATCTATTTAACAGCGATTAAAAAAAAATCTTTTAAGTTATGAAACTGAATACTACACTTAAAAAGGTGAGTTGCCTTTTCTAACTTTATGTAGAAATTATTATGTAATGTTTTGCACATAATCAGAATTTATCTCTTAAAAGAAGAACTATCAAGTACAGTCAAAAGTTTATTATGGGATTAAAAATAACGTTTGATACTCAATAATAATAGAAAATAATGTTATAGAAAGTTTTTAATTTCATAATTTTTTCCTTTTAAAACATACCTTATAAATTCAGGTTATTTAATTAAATTGCGGTTTATTATCTTTTATGAAATATATATAATTTTAGATTGCCAGAAACAAAATTTGCAATTCTTAAAAACACATGTTGGCGTTGATCAAAAACATGGTTTTGAGTAATATTGGGAGAATTTGATACATGTGAAAATTTTGGCATTTCAGGTACTCTGGTCCTTGCTGGGGGGGGGGGGGGTTACTTTGGTCCATCCCATAAAAAAAAGGTTTTATTCCTTGTATTGAACAAATAATACAAGATAATTCGGAGTTTTTGTGCTTGAAAGATGTTTCAGAACCTACTTTAGGGTATTTGTTTAGTTTGGGGGTAATTAAAATTTTTTTAGTAGCAACACTGGATGTGTTTGCAAAACAACTGTTTTCGTGTGTAGATTTTAACTCCCCAAACTTTCTATAGTGAGGCAATTGGGATAAGAGATACAAATAAGGTAAGTGTCAAAATATTACCTTTAACCCTCCGACTGTCTTGGAAGAGGGCAAAATTGTAATGTTGTTTTCTCTGCATTTTGTTTTAAATGCTAAAAAAAAATGATTCTTTGAACATTTTATGAAAAAACTTAATAACGAGTATGAATGCAATCCTTGGAAGTATTAATCATTGTTCAATGTATTAAAAATACATTAAATCAATAGAATTATATTACTTTAAATATTGCTTGTATTGCAGTGAAACCTGGAGCTTAGTGAAAGTATTAACACGGGCTTGTCAGTGAGGGGGTTAATAACCTGTAACCCATGTGTGATCATAGTTTTTCCTTTAACTTTTTATTTTGACAGAAAATGCTTACATTTTCATAAAGCTAACATGAAAACAGCTAACATGAAAGTTTTTTGGGGCTACTTTGTGGCACGCCTTTTTTTGGTCCGGAAGTAGCCACGCCCCAGTTGCTCAGAAGTGCATTTTATACAACCAAATCTCTTAAAAAAAGTATTAAGTAAAATTTTTTTCAAATTTTTCTTTAGCAAAATGTTACAGTAATTATTTTTGTTCCAGTTGCTGAGGATAACAGGAAGAAAACCGTTTCTCGTGCCTTTAATCTTAACATTTGGTTTATTGTGTTTAAATGTAAAAAAAAAAAAAAAAAAAACAAAAAAAAAAAAAAAAAACATTTATTTATTACGTTTGACGTCTTAATTAATTAGCAGATCCTATTGCAATCAATATTTCAATATTCCAACATACGAATTATACGAAAATAAGTGAATGGACCAAAGAAGCCCCCAGTAGGGACTACTTTGCTCCAAAACTTTAAAAATTATTAAAAAATAAAAAATAAATAAAAAATTGCCTCTGTAAAACCATGCAGTTTGCTTCATTGTTTCCTGTTAATTGATTACAATTCTGTTTCGACGTTGAAAAATCATATATAATATTTTTTAATAATGGAAATGTTAGTGGAACCAGGAAAAAGTGGCCCAAAGTAGCCCCAGTTGACGGTATTACAAAAAGATTTATTAGAGGACTTATAAACTGGATGTATTTATCATAAAAACGCAAAATTGTAAGAAAAGAGCCACATATAGTATTAAAAAAATTACTCATAGTTAAAATATTAAAAAAGGTTCAATAAAAAACATTGACACATTGAACAAATTGAACATTTGTAACTCATTTATTCATTAAACCCTGTTTTTCACAAATTGAAAATTTTCGTCGTTTTGATGATTTTAAAATATTCCATAGGTCATTTCATTTTTTTTTCTGTTTTTATTGAAAATATTCACAAATGCTTTCTATATATGCATAAACGTACAAAGTAATGTTATTTAAAGGTAACGAAAAATAAATAAATAAATAAATAAAAATTTCGGCTTTTTTACTTAAAATCTGTAAAATTGAAATTCAGATAATTTAAGATTTATTTATGAAATAAACAAACAAAATATAATTACTTTTATTTTTAGATATAAAGTTAGTATTGTGGAAGAATTTGAATCTTCATGTAATTGGAATGTGCCGTAGTGGAATGCTAATTATTCGGGATTTAAAAACTTTTACTCTCTCTGTCCCAAATTAGTTGCTACATTTGATTACTTTTGTACAGATTATTGATACTGATGATTTTATGATTTTGTTTGAACATTTTTCAGAGATTTCAGGGTGCTGTGCTAGCAATGAACAACATTTACTTATCAAGCATTCCCTTCGTCTCTCCTTAAATAAGTACCAAATTAGTTTAAAAAATCCATGGTTCGCACGCTTTTAAGCCACGCCCCATTTTGTAAGGATTCTTCCACCAGCAATCGCGTAAAACTACCTTCTAGCTAATGAATCATTAATTCTTTAGGAAGAAAATTATCTTTATGGTATGCTGGTGGTAGAGTCCTTACAAAATGGTGTTGATCTAATAAACTGCATCGGAAGTTATTTATGACTCCACACACTTGAAATGTAGCAACTAATTTGGGACAAAATTTTCGACCTAAATGTAGCAACTAATTTGGGATGGCGGGACTATTTTTTTTTCAAAAACCATTTAAGTTATTTTTAAAAAATTGCGAACTGCTATGTAACAACGCTGTAAACATTTGCTGTAATTTTTCCAAAAAAATCATTCATAAATAAAAAAGTGCCTTTAAAATATAGAAAGCAACAAGAAAATTTGTTTTAATACATTCAACATTTAAGAGCATGTTGAAATGCTATCAGAAGTAGTAGTGATAGCTGTGATCTAAAACAATCAACCTCAACATCATGAGACAAACATGCTGACAACAGATAAGAAGTGCCAGTGTGACGTGAGACTAAAATGGTCTTATTGTTAATATTATTGGAGTGAAGTCGTCATTATCGATTTTGTATCCGTTTGAAACTGATCACAGAATGGAAATTATCAACCTTACCAATCATTTCGATCCGACTGATTTTCCGCATTACGCGAAGGCAATAAATGTCGCAATTTGGACGTTTCATTTTTTCATTTTGCCTGACACAGCTATGATAGAAACGGAAGGAATCGGGGGAAAATTTCTTTTTAGACAGAGTTCCATCTTAGCAGGTATAATTGCATGACATTTTTCTCGTGGAGACCATAAAATATTTTCGTTTAAGGGAAGATTCCATTAAGTACTAGTTCCGTTTTTCACAGTTTTTCCATATAACGGCGACTATGCCATTAGTGAACAGGATTTAACCCTATTTGTATCGCCTTGTTGCATATCTGTAAGCAAAGTTGGCCAAATTTTTATCTCAATTATTCCCAGTGTAATTACAGGTTAATTGCATGTAATTGATTATAGTTACATACATTCAAACACAGGAATTTTGCAAATATTGGGATAGGGGTGGTTCCGGTTACAGTGCTGCAAGAATTTTTTACGGCATGTAATTTTAACTTAATTAATTACATACAATTAAACTGTAATTACATTGCAGATAATTGGAATTACAAATTTTCCCAACTCTATCTGCAACATACCCAAAAATGTTACTAATGTTACTTATATTGTGGGCTTTACAAGGCGATTTTATTTATTGTTTCTATCTTTCAACACAGCAATAAATATACACTATATTGTCATTAATGACCGGCAACATTCAATTTTAGACATTTTGTAGAATATTTAGAAATATACTTGACAGATTCCTCTGGAATTTCAGGATTGAAAAGAACAGGTATGACCTCATATTTAGCAATGTCGATTTGATAAGGGGGGGGGGAGCAATTAGGGGGCCAACAAAAAATCAAAGAAAAAAATAATACTTGGGATCACCCTGTAAAATAAAATGCCCGAAATGATCTGCTGCTGCCGAATATAAATAAACAGACATTGTGCAATATGTGTATTCTTTTGTGTAAGAATAGCACGTATATTAATAGAGATATAGCGATTTATTTTAAAAATTTAAAAAAATTATTGCATGTTTTTTTCTTATAACATGCAGGGTTTTCAACCAAATTTAACACCGGTTTCAGAAAAATTGACAAAATATAGTAGAAACAATATAGTGTAATTGGAAAATAAATATATTAAATATTTTAGGAAACATGAGCAGTTGTATGATATAATTTTTATCTGCGCATGCGTGAACGATAACAAGGATCATTTTACACAATTTCATAGTCAACTCTATGGAGCAACTTATTAAAAAAAATCTAGTCAAATATCGTAAAAATTCAGAAAGATATCGGCGTTAAAGTGAGCAAATTTTTAGTTGTTCTTTAAAAGCAGCTGAATGATAAGGGATTTTACACAAATTGTCATTTTTTATTAACTGACTTTCAGAAAAAAATTAGTATTTAGTGAGTATCAACGAGTAGATTTGGAAAAAAATGCTTCGATTTTGGTACTTCTTTTGATCATGGTGTAGGCTCGTTCTGTTGGTTATCCAAGAAGAACTAAAGCATCAATAAAAAATGAAAAAAAAATGAAAATTAAAAATGACAATTTTTGGAAAATGCCTTATCATTCAGCTGTTTTTAGAGAACAACTAAAAATTGGCTCACTCTATCGCCGATATCTTTCTGAATGTTTACGATACTTGACTAGATTTTTTTAATAAGTTGTTCCATAGAGTTGACTATTAAAATATGTAAAATGATCCTTGTTATCGTTCGCGCATGCGCCGATAAAAATTATTTCATACAACTTCTCATATTTCCTAAAATATTTAATATGTTTATATTCCAATTACACTATATTGTTTCTACTATATTTTGTCAATTTTTCTGAAACCGGTGTTAAATTTGGTTGAAAACCCTGCATGTTATAAGCAAAAAACATGCAATAATTTTTTTAATTTTTTAAAATAATAACTATATCTCTATTAATATACGTGCTATTCTTACACAAAAGAATACACATATTGCACAATGTGTGTTTATTTATATTCGATAGCAGTAGATCATTTCGGGCATTTTATTTTACAGTGTTATCCCAAGTATTATTTTTTTTCTTTGATTTTTTGTTGGCCCCTAATTGCCTCCCTTATCAAATTGGCACTGCTAAATATGAGGTCATACCTGTTCTTTTCAATCCTGAAATTTCAGAAGAATCTGTCAAGTATATTTCTAAATATTCGACAAAATGTCTAAAATTGAAAGCTGTCGGTTATTAATGGCAATATAATGTAAATTGTCTATAGATGGTACAACAGAGGGAGATACTGAGTTAATATATCAGACCAAATTTTTATTTATCATATGAACAGTTTCACAAATTCCTTACTGATTCAGAAACAGAAAGAAAGCCACGGGAAAAAGGGTTAATATTTAAGATCATGTGGAAATACTATCAAAATTACTAAGGATTGCTTTGGTCTGAAACATTTTCCACTTTCATCAAAAGACTATATTGCTTTGAACAGATAAGAATTGAAATCAGGCTAAAACGATTAAGGAATAATTCTGGTTTCAAGTTGGGATACGAAAGGAAATTTTTGTATCCCCATATATTGAATGTGAGGTGAACAATGGACAATTTTATGTTGAGTCAATAGTTTTACATATTTAAATAACAATATTTCTAAAAAATGCTTTTAACGCCGTATGAACGCAACAAACCGATTGCAATCCCAGAAATCTCAAGCGTCTTAGAAGTACAAGCATTTATTGAACATTAAATTTAGATTTACTCTTATATTATCTATAAATGAGCAGCTTTTGAACATTACTCTGCGCTAGCGAAGTATTTAATAGTAAAATATATTTTACACTGTGTTTCAAGTTTTACACGGGTTCATTCATGCGTTTTGTTATTTATCATAATGTAGAGGTTAATCAGTTCATCTTGTTAATATTTTTAAAATAAACATTGGAACTTATAAAGTAATTTTCATTCCTAATCTAACACGCTAAGTTACATTAAATAGTTTGCCGCTGCTGCTATGTCGAAAAAAAAATGTGTTGGTTAAGATGCACCACAATAATACACAGAAATCAGTAAAATCATTTTATATTGTGTCTGACTATTTTTTTTAATTATTGCAAAATTATTATTGTTTCAAAACTATCTTTTGTGGTCATCGCACTGGGAAGTCAATCGCTGAACATTTTCCCAAAACAACATCATATTCAACAAAAGTTGCTAGAGCTAGCTGAAGGAAATAATTTTGCTGCGTATTCTTGAAACCAACTTTTCCAAGATTATTCCCGAAAAGTTGGATATTCATTCAGCTAAACGTTGATTTTATTTTTTTACGTCCTTATAAAGTAAAACTCATAATTTAAAATGCTGCATGCGAAAATCAAGAATTCCGTGGATCATTAAATCTTGATCAAACTTGACTGAAAAAATGTGTGTCAGACTTGAGATGCTCGCAACTGAGCATATTCAAATTATAAATTTTGTCCATAGGTACAGTAGTATATTTTACTTAACATAATTTTACTAGTAATAACTACTTCAACAACGTATATTTACACACGTATATTAACACAGGGTAGTTTCATTTGATGTAATTTTTTTTTCAAGTTTACCCATATTCTGTTAAAAGATTCTTTTACCTAACCCTAGTAATTCTTCAACAATGTACGTATATTTCAGCAAGATAGTTTAAGGCGTCTTAGGGCTCTTAGCTTCAAAATTTTCAAAATTTTAATTCTTTTAGATGTTAAACTTCTAGCTTTTCTAAACATTTTGATATAATTGTTTCCTTGAAATTCCGATTAGAACAGAAGTTATGGCTTTTAGAATTATATCCGCTCAATAGCTGAAGCAACGTTTCCGAAACTTTGAAGTCATTCTTCTCCAAATGACGTTTTTAGGCATAAAGCGCAAGGTATCTCAAAAACTTCTGAATATTTTTTCATGAAATTTTCAAAACATTTATTTCATGTTAGTCTGTATAAACGGAACCTAAAATTTCCTTTTTATTTATAAAAAAATTTTTTTAGGTGAATATGTAGTTGAAAATTTCTAAATTGTGCATTAGCTAAATACAACTTTGCATTAAAAATATAAAACGCTTTAAATACAAATTTATTTAGGTTCAATGTAATTAGTGTAATTTGAAGCCTAAGTAAACACCAAAATTTGCAATCTAGTTGTAAAATATATTTTGTAATCCTGCGCGTAATCTGTTATGCCGATTTTCTGCTCTGCAAATATCTGACAGTTTGGAGGCCCATGTAAATGTTAATTCTCCATCTCGCAATTTTTTAAATATTTGAAATGAAAGAACATACTTATATATTTCATTCCCAATTAAAGTTGTGTCTTAAAATCAAATACTTTTTAAGATAGTAAACGTTGAAAATGGCCTTTTTTCATTTTCACCAATTTTAAGATACCTGCGACCCCTTAATTTGATATAAAGTAATTTTTTTCTGGAGGTTGCACATCTACCCTATATATATATATAATCCTAATGAAACGCATTTTGTGAAACGGAAGTATGTAACGGAAGTATGAAACGCAAGTATGAATCAACTGATTAAACAACTGATTATGTTTCACGGCGATTTCTCCTAAAATATGGAATACTTTGCGATGAAATTAACACCAAAAATCAATATTGATCCGCAGATTTCAAAACTGGTATTAGAATTTTTAAATTCGAATTAGTTTTCGAAATATTAATTTTTTTCTAATTTTATATACAATCTTCTAAACATGGCAACTCAAATTTTAATCATAACTGATATTTCTTTTCGTATTTCAGAAAGGGTTATTATTTTTAATTAATTTGTGACCAGTATGGCCTCACTTGAATCTATGCTAAGAACATTTTTTTTTTCATTATCATTTTATTTAATACAAAGCTTTCATTTCAAACTGAAAAATTTAAAATCAATGGCATTAACTTCTTTCTTTTTTTAAAAAAGAAACGAAAAGAAAAATATGTCATATACACACCGGATTACCAAAATAGAGCCAAAGGGCGTTGTTTTGCCTGACATGGTAACCCGGCTACTGTTATATATTTATTAATAAAGGTTTATTTACCTTTATTTTCTTTTTATTTAAAACAAAAAAAGTTATAAATTGCTTTGTTCTATAGTTATTAATTAATTATTTTTATTTATTATTAGTTCATTTTAAAAACAATAGAAAATAATTTAAATATACATATACATATGTAACTGGTATTCGAAAACGAGGTTTTCGCCAAATTGTCGTAAAAAAAAACCCCACGCCAAACCCGATTAAATATTGCAAGAAATCCTGACATTTAATTTCAAATTCAAAGCAATGTTTTAAATGTACTCTTAGTTATCCAGTCGACCAATTTCGCCAAATTATATAAATTGCCAAAACAGTCACCAAATTATACAAATTGACGTAATTTTTATTTTAAATAACGAAAGAACAAATAAAGGCACAGATGTCATATACGCCCCATATTGGCGCGGTTTTTTCTAACGCCAATGTCGTATACGCAAAGGTACTTAACCCTTAACCGGAATCGTGGGTCCATTTTGACCGGAAAACGACAAAAAAAACCCGTTTAATTTCGAAACGCGCACATCAACGCTTAAAAAACTAAAAAAAAAAAAAAAAAAAAAAAAAAAAAATGTATAATTTCAAGATATATATGAATAAAAGTTGATTTATATAGTACATGAAACTTTTTTCAATGCGCTTATAACCCATCTAAGTGGTAATTTCATATATATAAGAAAATAACTTGGATTTTAATTAAAGGGTCCTTTTGGACATAAGATTCCACTAATGTGGAACAATTCAGCGATTCCGGTTAAAGGTTAACTGACGCCAAAGTATAGTTATTTTGCTTGATATGGTAATCCGGATGTTGTTGGTTATGGTGGTGATGTTTTCGCTAAAATGGCGTCGGAAAAAAAAACGCGCCAATATGGGGAGTATATGACATCTGTGCCGAAATAAATTAGTATAGCATTGGGCACAGATGTCATATACGCCCCATATTGGCGCAATTTTTTTTCTGACGCCAATGTCATATATGCAACGGGTACTTAACTGGCGCCAAAGTGTCGTTATTTTGCTTCATAAGGTAACCCGGACGTTGTTGTTTATGCTGTTGATGTTTTCACCAAATTGCCTTCGGAAAAAAGTCTCGCCAATATGGGGCGTATATGACATCTGTGCCTAGCATTGATAAAAATAAAAATAAAACATCGAAATAAAAATCCCTTGGTGGCGTAAACACGTGTAACTTCCTTACAGTCAAGTGAATGTGACATTTACGATCAACCATTATCGGCATTTAATCTTATATTCTGGCGATAGATTTTTGGTCGATGGGATAACCAAGTAGTACCGTTTTAATTTGCCACTCGAAAAATAAAAGTATGCTAACTGGTGAGTTATAAAAAGCTATTGGCGAGATTTTCACCCGGCTAACATAAAAGTATCAAGAATTCTTTGTGATCATGGCATCTTTTATGTAGTTTTATTCGAAAAAATAACTTTGATTCTTTAATCAAAATGGAAACCTTTCTTAGGAAAAGCGAAGTGTTGTAATTGTTTATGGCAGTTACATGACTTGGGCTATTGTAATAAAAGTGAAATCATGGCGATAGAATAATATTTGGCGACTTACCGCCTGTGTCTGTCTAACATTAAAGTACCAAAATGACCGCCTGGAATATAAAAAGCGAAGGAATCCGCCCAGAATTGTTGATAATAGTCACATGACTTAGGATATTATTATAGAGATTATTTTCAATTCTAAAGACAGCGCAAAGAATAATATTTCCTAACGATTAAAAATTTATTTACACGTGACTATTAAAAACAGGAAAAAACCCCTTTAAAATTACTATTAAATGCGTACGTGTTACAAGCAAGAAAATATTGAAAATTATGTCTTGAAAATTGTATTTACACGTGAATATTAAAAGAGAAAGGAAACTTTAAAATAATAAATACATTAATTTGCGTTTAACTCTTTCAGGGGCAAGGTACTTCTATTCGTAAAATGTTGAAATCAGTAAATGGCACCAGAATTTACAAACAAATTTCGAAATATGAAAATGTTCACTTAATAATAAAAGGAAAATTTTCATTCCAATATTCTGGTGCATTTAAGAATTAAAATTAAGTGGTCCAAAAATGAACTACCGTCTTTGAAGGGGTTAAAGCGGTAAATTGTAGTAACTGTAGTAAATTATATTATGTCAATCGTTTTATAACGCTGTTAAAAAATACCAGGAGGCAAAGAGTCTGTTTGCTTAATTCATTTTATTTTAGCTTCCTTTCAAATGTTTAACTGGTCTTCTTTAATCAAACACGAAAACAACCGTTGGATGTCTTAATAGCAAATGATTCGGCCTTAAATTTTTGCAATCAAAGGGAATTGAATGGAAACCCGTTTACAGGGAGATCGCTATAGGTTTTTTCAATTATAATTCAATCTTCTCTAATCTTTTTAAAACCGATCAAATTAGCGTGCTTTTAGATTCTGTGGTGTCTGAATGGGGGTTGGCGAGCGTAGCTTGCAGGGGGCAGAGCCCCCTAGTATCCCTATAAAATGTAAGAATAAGCTAAATGCATTGTTGGTGTTCAACAGTAATCTGTAACTGGGTCATTTTCTGGAAAGTGCTGTTTAGAAAAAGAAGAAAAAAAATGAGCCCAAATGAAATTTTTCCAGAATATATTAACCGTACATAGTATAATTAAAAATCTTATGAGTTTATTTTAATATGTACTTTATCGCATTAGATTAGTCTCATTTTATTGTATAGTAAGTATATAAGTGGATTAAGATCTTTCCTCATATATTAAAATGGTGAGAAAATGGTTCTGGGGAAATTATGAAATACTTCTGAAAATCACTTTGTACAAAAACGATTAGCCTTAGGTTTATTTTCAGCTAAATAAATTTTGAAACGCTTTTTCAATAATATAATAACTAGAAAAAGAAATTTTAATTATTTTTATTGGTAATATAATAGTTGTGGGAATAACAAAATTAAAGAAGGGAATATTAAGGGAATTATAAATGGATGTTGAAGAATGTTGTTGAGCAGAAAATAAGAGAATTTCTTTATTTTACTCCTATACAGGTTATCTTAGACCTCTATAGCATATTTGCCAACTTTCAACTAAACTTCCGTAAAATGTGAGTTAAATTCTGCCAAGCTAAGCACGTTTCTAAGCAGAAAATTTATTGAATGTATAATTATAAATTTAATATATTTCTTACTGAAATCTATTTGAATTCATTCCTTTAAAAAAAATTCTGGTTCCCAATGTGTATAATATGGGTCAATTTAATTCACATTTTAGGGAAGTTTAATTGGAAGTTTTCGAGTGTGCAATATAATGCATGTGCTATTATTTACTGAATAACAAGGAGAGTTTTATAGCAATGCGAGGGAATCATGTTAATATTAGGAACAACAATAAAAAGTGTCATAATTTCCTTCATTTCATAAAATAAAAATATGATTAAGTTACTAAGTACGTTTAATTGTAAAAAAAAAACATTATTAACATACATGTAAAAAAGGCAGGGAAACCACTTTTTTTCAACTTTGGACACAGTAAGGAAAATATTATTGCAGTAAAAAACATATTTTTAATATTATATTGCAATTTCAGTAAGTGAATAATCACAATTTAAATGCATACAAAAATCAATACCAATAGTTTAAATTATTTTTTTTTCTTTTTTCTAATTTTAAAAGCACGTCCACAAGTTCACCGGGACACGAAATTGCCACTTTTCTTAGAATTACTCATTTATTCAAAAGCAAGTGTTGTTGATAAGAATTTAAAAAGTCCAAAAGCGGTTAAAGAAATAATAATTTAATAATAAAATTCTGCTATAAAATTCAAAGCATTCACAAAACTATCCCCAGCCTGAGGAAAAGCTTTGTTTTATTTATAATTTTCGACTTTTGAATCAATGCTATAAATAATTTATCTCATAAACATGAAAACAGCCAAATTTTCGGGAGTTTTGAAAGCTGTGCTATACTTTTTGAATGGATTTCATTAGAATAAGTGCAATTCGAACAACAAGCATAATAAAGCATACAGTGAGCGTTATTTTTTATGATCCATAGCAAAAAATGAAAGTAAAATAAATCACTTACAAGTTTTCTTGTGAGAACAATTACCATATTCAAAGAATACTGAATATTATTAAGAAAAAAAAGCTTATTATAAAACAGAGCAGTCAATGTTTTGTGTAAAAAAATATTGCGAATGCCTTAAAGTTAATACCCTTTAAGCTATTTTTCAGCTGAAAGTATGAATAAATTTCGAAGTCAATTTGATTTGCAGCGATGAAAAGATGCCTTAAAGGATGGTAAATTGCATTTTGAGACAAGTGTTTTTTAGATTAAAACGAATTGAAGAGAAAAAATAATTTACGGAAAGTCCAATCAGCTTGGTAAGTTTTTGAAGCAGACAATTGAATTACATTTCTGGTTTTTTTTATATTATTATTTCCTTATACATTGATTTCCGGTTCGAAAAAGGAACTTCGACGAATTGTAATTAATGTAGAGTGCGCACATAATTAACAAGGTATTCCACACTTTTGTTACTTTTGTAATTTCTTACGCAGATGAAATTCGAATTTATTTCATCTTTATTTAGGTTTTTATGTATTGCCGTTTCATATTAAAAACTATCTAATTATGGCGCGAATGAAACCCAATAAAGATGGAAAAATGTGTTAAATTATCTAATCTTCAACTACTAGATAGATAGGAAAGTATTCCCTTTTTTTATTTCCTTTTTTTTTTATTCCGGAAACTAAGCAGTATGTGCATCCGTATTCCAATAATTAGATGAAGACTTCTGTTTCAATGTTAAAACATCTCTAACAATTTAAATATTTTGAAAAAAAAACAAAACAAGTAATATAAAAATTTTGTTTTTTAAGTCAATTCCTACTTAGGTCATCAAAGTAAAATTTAATATAATCCCTTATGCTAATATTAGTTTTTGTTGCATTAAAATATCCCAATTTGTTGATTTTCTATAAGCAAGTAGGTTTACAATGGAAGTCAATGGGAATTTGGCGAAATAGTAGAGATATCGCTAAGTTGGCGTCACTTTTGGAGACTCATTTTGTCGCCAAATTTGGCGATATATAGCCAAGTTGGCGGTACAACAACTTCGCGGTATTTGTGGACAGAACAGGGTCCCCCTATGGTAACCCCCCATATAGATATGAAGATGCATCAAATGCTTCAATAACCAATGGCCGCCATTTTGTCTCCCATGTAAAACTAAAATTAATTGATAAAAATTTAATTAATGAATTAATATTTGAAAAAACTGTATTAACATCAATTGTCATCCAGTACAAGTTAAAAAAAATTCAACTTGATAGGATGAATAATAAGTATTTTATTAACGATAGAAAATTTGAACAAGATAAATAAATAAATAAATAAATAAATATAGGGAGAGTGTGAACTAGTAGTAGGAATTGAAAAATATATAATAATTGAGAACATAGAATGAAATAAGTGGTAGTAAACCCAGAGTTGCCAACAATTACGAATTTTCATTAACACATTTATAATAAAATCAGAAAAATTGTTCCCTTTTGTATAAAAAAAATTGATCGCTTTTTATGGCTGAAAAAACTACTAATAAATGAAATTCTGAACTAAATACATTAAATTCCTATGCGCTACAGCTATGAAGGGTTATAACCTACTTGTGTAACATCACTTTCTTGACCATAAGCTCTGAGCTTTGCGCGGGTTTGGTCGAACCAGAAAATTCTGTTTGTAGTAATCCTGCAACCTGATCATAACCCAAAATGAAAGAAAACTTATACAAAATATTTTGTGTTAAAGGAAAATAATCTTTGTTCTGTTATATAGTAAAATAAAAATATATCTTCTCATTCATGTTACAATACCGCGTGATTCCAATTATAGGTAGTATCCGTGTTTGAAACGCTGTAGAGACAGCAGATGGATGCATTCCAGATCATGATGAAGTGGTTGAAGCAGTTAAAAAATAGTTACGATAATGGCCGATAGAGGTCTCTGCACACTGTGCTGGGGAATAAACTTTGAATATGCGCTACATCATATTCATGCACATTCATATTCATGATCATAATGCTTTGAATATGCATACTATTCACTTGAAAGAGCATCATATTAGATAAAAAATGTTAAGAAACTTCTTGCAACACTATTCGATAAACATAATGATTCTATCCTTAAAGAAGCGTATGCTCCCTTAAAGAATGGCCTGAGAAATGAGCTTGTAAATCATGAAATTTTGAAAGTAGATAACTTTTGTAACGTAAGTAATAAGTTTTTTTTTTCATTCTTGTTGGTTTTATATTTTTAAATAACATTACAATTAACACTCATACATAATATTGTTGGTTTCGCGAAACGGAAAAACTTTTTTCTGTTTATTTAGTTTATAAGCTTAATTAGGAATTTATATCGAACAATTCACATTTAGTCAAAAAATAATGAAATGTATTTGAATATCGCCTTTTTCAGACTTTCTAAAATAGTTGAAAAGTGTTAATGAAGTCGGTTTATATGGTAAGTAGAATTTATAGTTCATTTATAGGTGCGCACTTAAGTATTTCACTGCATTATCGTCTATGGGGAGAAATCATTTGCTGCGTACTATAATAATATTACACTGTTTCAGAGAAATTGATTAACATTACTCAGATGCACTACAGCATGTTTGACTGACCGTAGATACGCACATAACTATTCCACTGCATTATCGTCTATGGGGAAAAAGCATTTGCTGTGTACTATAATAATATTACACTATTTCAGGGAAACTGATTAACATTACCCACATGCACTACAGCATGTTTGACTGACCGTAGGTGCGCACATAACTATTCCACTGTATTATCGTCTATAGGGAAAAAGCATTTGCTGTGTACTATAATAATATTACACTATTTCAGGGAAACTGATCAACATTACCCAGATGCACTACAGCATGTTTGACTGACCGTAGGTACGCACATAACTATTCCACTGTATTATCGTCTATGGGGAAAAAGCATTTGCTGTGTACTATAATAATATTACACTATTTCAGAGAAACTGATTAACATTACTCAGATGCACTACAGCATGCCTGACTGACCGTGCTCTAACTCCACTAAAAATACTCGGATTGTCATGAAATTCATATTGATGTGTACACCATTTATGGTTAGTTCATAGGGGGAGTGAAAATATACCGTTATATAACTGTCAGTAAGGAAAAATCGCTTTCAGTACATTTTTGTAAATTTACACTGTTTTAAACATAATGAAATTGGTATGCGTCACTAAAGTTGGCGAAAACATATTTTCTATAGAATATGGAATAAGTAGAAATTTTAATTCGTTTGCAGGGACACTCAAAAGTATGTGTTACGTTACGGTAAAAGGGGAAAAATCGTTTTCAGTGCATTTTAATGATGTTACACTATTTCAAGGATAATGGAATTGATATGGATCAGTAACGCTGGTGATAAGATGCTTTATATAGTACATAAAGTAAGTAGAAATGTTAGTTCATTTAAAGGTATGCACATAAGTATTACACTGCATTATCGTCTATAGGGAAAAATCATTTGCCGTGTACTATAATAATATTACACTATTTCAGAGAAACTGATTAACATTACTCAGATAAACTACAGCATGTTTTCTATAGATTATAGTTTTCATTGAATTTATCATTAATTTACAGAGACACTCAAAAGAATTGGGTTACAGGACTGACTGTGAGTCATAACTGCTGGAAATACGTTTTAAGCTGTGATACGCATTTATAAACGTAACGTATGTTTACTGTATTACGATGTGTGTATATTATATACAGGGTAGGACGAAATAATTCTTAGACATTACCGGCTATAGATAGAAATTGCTGAAAAAGTATTTTTACTGCGTTGTGTTTTTTTTAAATATTTATTTATATATCTCATTTAATTATTTCAATGACAATGAAATGCCTGAACAGTATTCCGATAGAGTTGGGTGGGGTTTCATAATCTATGTCGTCATACATGATTCTTCGTTCTTCTTTGAACCCTATCAGAAAAAAAGAATACCGATTTTGCTAATGAAAAATATAGGAAAATTGAAAATTAAGATTTTTTTTTTCTTTTACATAGCATGATTTTTGCTACTAAAAAGGAATTAAAAATTAACAATTGATAATCTATGTGATAAAGATTTCTTTCTTTCTTTCTTTCTTTCTTCATTTTATATGAAGTTACATTAAAATTTTAGAAATTTAATTTAGGTTCAAACAATCCATATGATTGTTTTAGGATTAATGTTTAATTTGTAATTCATGTTCTAATATATTAAGCAACGTTTAAACAATTATTTGGAAATTATGAGGAAATGTGTTTTACATTAATTTTCGTAACTATTATATAAAAAAGCATAAAAACAGTACCAACTGCGTGCATTAAAAAAATCCAGAAAAATAAAAAAAAAGTTATCTACATTTTATAATTCTTTAGTTAATAATTGAAATTATTAAATATTTATTTGAGCTAATAATTAGAACTTACTAAACATTTTTATTCATGAAAATATATTATAATTTATTACTGATTACATGACTTTGCGCTCAATTTTTACATATTTAATTTTGGATGAAACAAAACATTTAAGCAAAATCTTTTTGGAGAAGCACAAAACAACGGATGCAAATAGATGCAGCAGAAAATCCTCATAAATCACGCAGAGCGACAGACGCTCTATCATTTTTGTAACAGCCATTAGAAAAACTTGTGGTAAAGCCAACGTTTGTTTTCGTTGCAAACTGATAAAATTTGCTTCAATTCAGGCAACTCAGGATATGGACGGATCGTGATTATTTAAACAGCAAAAACTGTTTAGTTATTTAGAATTCATCATGTTTTTTCTATTTTTGCTATATAAAAGATAATTTTAATACGGATTCGAGCGTGTTATTAGAAAAATTCTATAGAAGTAACGCGTTGCTAAATTATTTAGGTATGTATGAAAAATTCAGATTTATTTAAAGTTTTGTGTTGCTAAAACGAGACATGTAATGTTAGTAAGAACAATACATATTTGTAAGTATATAATATATATATATGTGTGTGTGTGTGTGTGTGTAAAAAAATATGTGTGAGAATGGTACATTTATTTTTAAAGTATTTAAAACACTGAAAAGTTTATTAATCTTAATTACTGCCTTTCTTAAATAAAATCTGTCAATAGCAAAGATTCTTTCTTTAAAAAAAATTATGTTTAACATAAAATGACGGCGTTCCAGAAGTTAAAAAACACAAAGCGCTGTGGGTCACAGTGGTCGTACGTACCAGTGGACCATGCTTTGGAAGTGTATTTGTTTAGTTTTAAGTTCATATGTGTAATGTACGAGGGTACGTCAGTAAGTAGGTCACAAAAGCCAATAAAAAAAGGGAAACCAAGATATGTACTTAAAAGGCATGTTTATTTCTCAATATAATCGTCATTTACATTGATATATCTGTCCCATCTCTTTATGAGTTTTCTAATACCTGTTGCATAAAAGTCTATGGACTGCACTCTCAGCCATCAGTGTAGCTCACATTCAATGTTTTCATCATTCGGCTGTAGGCTAAACCATGTGAACACCCAGTTTCCGTTGCTAATGCTGTCTATTGTGGTTCGCCTGTCAGTTCTAACCATTTCCTCAACCTTCCGCACTGTTTCTTCCGTCGCAATCTCAACAGAACGACCACTTCGTTCTTCGTCAGCAACTTTTGAACGCCCCTGTTCATCTTGTACAACTGTTGTTTCATAAATTCGAAATTGACATCGAATTTTGCCAGTGCTGCCACCTATTGGCATATTTGGAAACAATTTACTACTAATTTCTGACATCTCATATCGATTTGTGACATAGCACTGATTTTCCCTCGTACTAATAAATGGCAACATAGTAATGAATATCTTCTGCCATAAATCACATAATCAAGCAGAGTTAATTCATTTTAGAGGAAATTTGTTACACCGAATTTTTTAGCACCAAAAGTAAACTTTGCCTCTTTTAAGACACTTATTTATTTTTATACAATGCAAAATTTGCACTTGTACTTCAAATAAAATATTTTAAAACATTTTCTTTTTCTATACTCAGATGCTGTACGTTTGACCATGACCAAAAAGGGCACAACGGATGATTATGTTATATGAATTTTATTATTGAAATTTCGAATATGAGACATTGAAGACAATTACGAAAAAGTTTCCCTTTTTTTATTTGAAATAAAAACTACAGTTAAGGAAAAGCTCTATTATATTTTATTATATCTTTGACAAAGTAAAATAGTTTAATTACATTTGTATTCTGTAAAATTTTGATATCTTTAACGATATGTTTAGCAATTCATGTTATTCCGAGAAATATTTATTTAGAACGTCATTTTCATTGTTTTCTTAATATTAATAATTATACTATTAAGTGATAAAGTGCACTTTTTAATATGCTGTCAATGAAGTCTTCGGGATGTTGCAAAGAAAACTGTTCTTAAAATATCATCTTTGAAAGTTAAATATATTTTCGCATATAATTCACAAAAACAGATTTTACGTGCTGTTCATGTTTAGTCAATTGATACAATCTGTGGTAAAGAATAAATTGAAAAATATGGATGCATTTTTTTGAGGAAGAGATGAACCATTAAATGTGTATTAAAGTTAAAATTTAACTCTCATTGTGCATCGTCTCTTGCATCCTATATGTGTTCCATTGTACCCAGGGTTCAGTGGAACAAAAATGTAATCTTTAAAATTGAATTTTTCCTTAAAAAGCTATAAATAATTTTCGTCTATTACACCATGGATAATTCAAATATAAATAAGTGAAAAGTGAATAAACTACAAAGCATTTGCTAAAATGGTGTATAAATATTTAATACAGATTAAAACATCAAAAACATTAAAATAACTATTCTACGATTTCAGCACACTTCCGTGGACTTCCTAAGGAATATAAATGAACTAAGCTGGTCAGCTATGTCAAAATTCCGCCCTACAGAAAATCGTACACATGAGGAAAATCCAGTAAATTCTTATTTCCCTGTCATTGGTTATTTTTTTCCACATGTGTAAGATTTTCTGCCGGGCGGAGTTTTAACATGGCTGGCCAGCTTGGTTCATTTAAATTCCTGAGGAAGGCCACGGAGATGTATTTTAATGTTTTCAATGTTTTAATCTGTATTAAATGTTTATACACCATTTTAGAAAATGATTTGTAGTTTATTCACATTTCACTCCTTTATATTTGAAACTATACAGGCATATGCTTTAAGAAAATTAATAATGGATTGCACAATGAACTAAGATAGTTGCAGAATTTTGTTCATGTTTGTTCATGTGTTCATGTTGCAGAATTTTGTTCATGCATTTTTAAAATTCAGAAGAAAAAAAAAACTTCAGTAATCGTTCACTTTGCCTCATCTTCCACTAAACGCATTCAGTTTTAAAGTGTATTATTTTGTGTTTAAAATGATAAGTTAAATTTTATACATTTGAGTTTTTTTATACTTCAGAAAGCTTTACTTAACCTCTTAACCTACGATTTACGTCTCAACAGCTCCACGGTTTGGCAAATCCATAGCTACCACTAAAATTTAATAGAAATTTTCGCCTTCTTTAAACATGGAATTTCGACGACTAAATTAAATTGTATTTACTGTGAAATTTTAGTGGTAAGAAGAATTTACATTTGGCTCGATCATCGTATGCGGGCTATGCCCGTCATTGTAGGTTAAGGGGTTAATTACCGGAATTACTAAATCATTTATGTTACTGGTGATTGGAGTTTACAACGTATTTTTTATTTTCATGTAATCACTCATAAATGCATTATGATTTATGTGTGCTTACATGACATTGTATTATATTTTTACATATATTATTTAAATTGAAACAAAACGTGTGTGTAAAATCGTGTTAGAGAATCATAGAAAACGGATACAAACAGATGCCACTGAAAACGCTAATAAATCATACAGAACGACTGATGCTCTATTATTTTTTGTAAAAAAATTAAAAATTGTCGTAAAGCTTCATTTGTTCTTATTACAAAGTAATAAAATCTGATGCAATTCCTGACACGCAGAGTACGGATTGATATATTAAAACAGGAAAAACTATTGAGTTACTTTAAATTCATTATGTTATTTGAATTTCAAAAATTTTTTTGTTATATTAAATTCCTCATATAATGTTCCATGATGATAGGTAAAAATATTTGTTTTAAAGCTTATTATGAAAGGCAACACATTATCATAATGTTTTTTTACACATAGAAAATTTAAATCAAGTTTTCTTTTGCCAGAAATATAATGAAATATTGAAAACATGATACCTGACTTGTTATAATGTGTTTAAAAGGAGGAAAATGAAAAACAATTCAAATTCCTTTAGTAAAACTTTGCGTTATGAAAAAAGTAAATAGCAAATACATTAATCATTTCTTAAAATAACATAAATTTGATTAACAATACATTTTATTTTAAGTAGCTTAAAATTTATAATTTAAAAACACATGTATATTAGACCTGTAGAATTAATTAATTGTGACTTAAGAGATCATTTGTCTATATTTATTACTTTTGTATTTCTAAAATGCCAATAATTAAACTGTTAATGCTGGGCTCAAACCCAATTGTGCCGTTTGCCTAATCTTTCGTAGTTTCCCGTGGTTTTCTTCGAACCTTGCGTAAATACTGGTTAGAATCCCTTAGAAAGACCTCCACCGAGACCATCCCCTCTGGCCTATATCCTTTGTGCAGATAATCGGCCGTCATAAACAACACCAACACCCAATAATTAAAATTGATTCACTATAACGTTAGTTTCGCGGATCATAGAAATACATAAGTTTGTTTGCTTTTAAGTATTATTTAGCAATTTGTATCATAAATAATCAATAAAATTATATATATATATATTTAAAATGATAAAATGTCCAAACGCAAAATGTGAAGAAGGAAGAACAGTACCAACGTTACTTTGAAAAAAAAAAAAAAAAAAAAGCTAAATTTTCCTGCACTGCTTAGTTTTGGACTTAAAATTTTAACGAGAAAGAATTTAATAGGTTACAGATTAAGATATACTTGACTTTTCTTTCCAAAAAATGCACCATCAATTATTTCTGATAACACGATGTTAAATTCGCTTTTTACATATTTAATTTAAGTTGAAGCAAAACATTTAAACGAAACCATTTTGAAAAGAACAAAATAATGTGGACAAATAGATGCAGCAGAAAGTTCTCATAAATCAAGCAGAACGGCAGATGCTCTATCATTTTTGTCACAACCATTAAAAAATTTGTCGTAAAGCTGCATTTGTTCTCCTTGCAAACTGATAAAAATTTGCTGGAATTCCGGTTTCTCAGAATGCAGCAGGATATTTTTAAAAGCAAAAAAAAAAAAATAATTATATTAAATTACTCATGTTATTTATCTTCCTAAATAAAAGATCATATTCCGATACATTCTGGCGGATTATATTGAAGAATAATAAAAATGGAAAGTAATGCATAATTAAATTATATAGATAAATATAGAAAATTCATGATTTAAAGTCTGCTTTTGCTAATAACACACATAGATTACATGCAAATAATGCAAGGAATATATGCATGGAGATAAGTATGTAGTATAAATATACAAGAAGTTCGGGTATTATGAAATGGTCGGGCAATATGGAATACACAAATATCTGGGGCAAACGATGGTCCATTTAAACTTAAATCTACCAAACGCCTTCCTAGTACTTCTACGATACACTTCGATGAGTTCAGTTTGTGTATCTGTCCTTAGAGTGACGTGGTGAAATCAAATCTAATTCTCAATAGTTGCAGTTTTTTGCAGGTTAAGCTTTATAAAATTGGTATTAGTTATAAGACCTCTTCGTCAGTGATGTTAACTAAGTTAAGTATTAAGTTGAACAGTTATATTCATTGCTGTGCTAGTCAGTTTACCTCTATACTAAATTTCTGACAGGCGAAGAGGGTTTTTTTCTTAAGATAGCGTCTGGAACTATTCTGGAACTATATCTGGAACTTAATCTGGAACTATTTGAAGACGAGTCTAGTGAAGGTAAACAATCATTTCACTTCGACGTATCATCTGTGATGGGCTTTTTAACAGGCTGAACACCAGAGGAAGAAGATGCAGTGTGACTTTTTGCAATGGAAAAATTCAGAGGATTAAAGTGGGGGTAGTGGAAAAAATACCTGTTCAATAATTTAAATTATACATAATACTCAAAACTCTTTCTATTGTGATTAATGTTGCTTTAAAAGTAAGAAACAAGTAATCACTGTATTTTCAGGAGTTAAAAAGTGCACGAAATGCACTCGTACTCATTAACTAAACTGAATTTAGAATAATTCGAAGTAAAACATTGAAGATCTATAAGAAAAGCAAATGAATTTTCCTCACACAAATACAAATTAAATATATAGAGTGGAATTCTTATGTTACTTATCCAATAGACTTTTCAAAAAAATGCAGCTACAGGTCAAAAAGGGTGTCTACCCATTGGAAAGTGAATACGCGCTGCATAAAGTTACTAATTTTAGCAGACTTTAGAGCGAAACGCGGAACTTAGCGGAAACTGTTGTAGACCACGGAAACTGTATTCCTGTCCAAAACTACTACAGATATGAAGAAAAAGTCAAATAGAAAGTTCTTGATTGTCGTCAATTTCGAAGCAAACGACCACTTCATGCGCACAAATAACTTAGATCTAAAGCAAACTGTGTGAATATCAGATTGTACGATTTCTCCGTCAAGAGAGAACTTCTTGGCAAAAATTAATCAGTAAGAGTTTAGACAATAAAGTTCTATTTATTCTGCTAGTTCATGTTGTTTGATTGTAATTTCGGATGCTTTTCTCTCACTTTTCTTTCTTGTAACAAAATTAACACTCTAGATTTGGCAGGATTCAGTTAAATTCCCAGTTTTTGCGTTATTTTACGCTATTCATTCACATAAAGTGTCATCGATATATGAGGGTGTATCAATAAGTTTTTGCCCTCGCATAGAAAACATTGAGTGAAATTTATGAAATGGCTACATTGTTAATCCTTTTCTGTATAGTCACCGCGCACAATAACACATTTCTACAGACGGTATTTCAAAGAGAGGGGAGAGATGCGCGATAGTAGACCCAAAAGGGATCATTTTTCTAAATTTTGCCGACCCCCCACATGTGACATATTGTTGGAAAGGCCTGTGACCACTTATTCATGCTATACACTTCCCGAGCACCTTCCTCCAAATTTGGCCCCTGGTGGCATGAATTATATCCGCAAAATTTAGAAAAGTGCCGGGTGGAAGAGCGGGTGGGAGGTGTATAGCATGAATAAGTAGTCACAGGGTCTTTCAACAATATGTCACATGTGGGGGTCGGTAAAAGTTAGAAAAATGCCCCCCTTTGGGTCTACCATCGCGCCTCCTCGAATACATCCTCCCCTTGTCTTTGAAATACCGGTTGCACAAATGTCTTTCTGTGCACACTGACTATATCGAAAAGGACTCATAAAATGTAGCAGTTTTATAAATTTCACTCAATTATTTATATGGGAGGGCAAAAACTTTTTGATACGCCCTCGTAGTATTTAAAACACAAGGCTGTTTTTTTTTTATTCATCTGTACTGAGGACCTCTAATCTCTACTGAACCAATTTTAATAACTATTTTTTTAATGAAAGTTGTTCATTTGTAGATGTGCTCGCACTATCTGTTTTTAAAAATATTCCCATTTTTATATTTTTATTTTATTTCTAAAAGTTTTTTAAAATTTATTCAAAATAGTGGCAAACGGATTGCTTTCCACTGTTGTAGAAAAAAGCGAAATAATCTATATATTTAAAACGCAAGGCTGTTTTTTTCTCATCTGCTCAGAGTTTTCTACTGAATCAATTTTATTAACTATTTTTTTTTACGAAAATTATTAGTTTGTACAAGGGCTCACACTAGCTATTTTTTTTTTAATATTCCCATTTTTATATTTTAATTTTATTTATAAATATTTTTATCGTATTTCTTCAATTTGTCGCCAATAGGATTACTTTCGACTGTTGCAGAAAAAACGAAATAATGGTTAAAGGTATATATAAATATTATACAGACATACAAAAAATAAATACAATAAACCCAACTGGAGTGAAAAATTCGCCAGAGCCAGGAATTGAACCCGGGACCACACTATACAAGACTGCTGTTCTAACCACTGAGCTACTCCGGCCGATACCTGAGTCTGCAACCTCTCACTAATAAACCATATTGGGTGAGTCACCAGCCATGCATGCGACAGCCTTGGATGACCGGACAACGATGAATAGATTTTACTATTACATCGATCTACGATAAATAATACAACAAACCCAACTGGAGTGAAACATCATTATCTATTATTTATCGTAGATCGATGTAATAGTAAAATCTAGTCATCGTTGTCCGGTCATCCAAGGCTGTCGCATAGATGGCTGGTGACTCACCCAACATGGTTTATTAGTGAGAAGTTGCAGACTCAGGTATCGGCCGGAGTAGCTCAGTGGTTAGAGCAGCAGTCTTGTATACTGTGCTCCCGGGTTCGATTCCTGGCTCTGGCTATTTTTTCACTCCAGTTGGGTTTATTGTATTTATTGTTTGTATGTCTGTATAATATTTATATATACCTTTAATTCTTGAATGCAGGCGTTATATATGTATGTATGTGTGTTTTAATATATACTAGTGTAAATGCCCGTCCTAGGACGGCGGGTAAAAACTGTGTTCTTCACTTAAAATTTGAAAAACTGATAAAAAATAATTGATAATATGGAAGCATTTAGATGAGCAAAGTTTGGTTAGTTTATGTTCTAATAAATACACAATTAGCATTTACAATATTTCTGGGTAAACCTGGTTTTCCGGCTAATATACTATAACAAAATTAAGATTTCTCAATAAAACAAAAATTTAATAAATATGCAATAAAAGTGCGTAATTAAAACAGTCTGCTGCAACTATTGAAATAATACTATTTTTTTAATAACACTTTGAAATTGTATTTTATCGTTTACACTTGCATTCCACAGATACTGAGTTTGAGACTCTAGGTGAAAGGCATACTTAATAATGTAATATTTAAAAGAAAACAGTTATTTTCTTTGGTAAAACTTCACATTTTACTATGAATATGTATAAAAGATATAAAATTATGGAATGTTTCTACTCTCTGGTACTTAGATTAAAACCTCAATTTAAGAAATGTGCACACCTCAAGTACACATGCAAAATTGTAGCTAATAAACTTGACAAGTTTGCATGTATATTTACTAATAACCAATTGCGAGTTTAAATATCATCTTTTACATGGCGTAGATTGGCAGGGCTTTAAATTCAATTTTTCCTAGGAGGGGAATCTCCCTCCCAACATTTGTAAATGGAGGGGAGTTTAGCAGTTTGGGAGGGAGGAAAAATGTTTAAAACCCATTGTTATTTTACATGTTATTTAAAGAATTACATTCATACAGACATGACAAAATACCACTGAGTCAATTTAAATCAACAATTCAGAATAATTATGCAAAATGTTCTTTTATTCAAAAAAGGAAGAAAGTCAAGCTACAGTCTACTTTTCAACTTTCAACCAAATGACATGCGTCGATAATAGTGGGGGTTGTTAAATAAATTTCAGAATTTTTATTTTTTTCGATTTTGGGCCCCAAATCCTCTTTTACAAGGTTACACTTGTGACAGATAGCACAAGCACAACATTTATAACTTGGAAATTACCGGAAATGTATGGTTATGCTCTCTTAAAAAAATTTCAGAAAATTTTGCAATATCTGACGTGTCTTCATTTTTAACTATTAGCATGAACATATTCGGAGATGTCATCATAAATATCTATTTCTGAATGAAACTGTTTTATTATATTTTTAAAGGAATTATAGTCAAAACTTAGCTTCCTGATATTTTCTTTGATTGAACAAGCTACTATGCATTCAAATTTTAAACAAAGTCCAAAATTTGAAATGGAAACCGTCAATTCATTTCTTCTATTACAAAAGGAATCTAGGTTAACTTTAAACTGTCAAGTCCTAATTTCTGTGAATTTAAGGGAGAGGCGCGAGGAGGAAATCCTCTCCCGGTACTAATTATTTTTGTTGCAGGTCAAGTAAACTTCGTTTTGGTTTGGGTCGATTTCACACTGAATGTAGATTAATGCAAGTTGGATTCAGGTTAAACCAAATTTTTCAAAAGTTAGTTGCGTATATTATTTCAGATTAAAAACTATAAATATAACAATAAACATAGATATTTATATTTGTGCTTTTTTTCTAAAGGCTTCTGCGTTTTTTCCACGACCCTTTGACGAAATTTGCGTTTTTTCACGATCCTTTGAAGAAATTTGCGGGGTTTTTTTCAGCAGCCCTTAGACGAAATTCGCGTTTTTCCTGCGAATTTTTGACGAAATTCGTGGTTTTACGCGATTGTTTAATGAAATTTGCGCTTTTCTTGTGATCTTTTGGCGGAAATTGGGTTTTTCTCGCTATCCTCTGACGAAATTTGCATTTTCCCGCGATCTTTTCACGAAACTTGCGTTTTTTTCGCTACCCTTTGACGAAATTTGCGTTTTTTCCGCGATTATTTGACAAAAATTCAGTTTTTCCACGATTTTTTGAAAAAAATTTGCCCTTTTTCGCTATCTTTTGGGGAAAAACGTGTTTTTTCTGCGATCTTTCGACGAAACGCGCGTTTTTTACCGCGATCATTTGCCGAAAGTTGCGTTATTTCCACGATAATTGACGAAATTTGCATTTTATTTGCGAACCTTTGACGAATTTAGCGTTTTTTACTTTCTTCTATCTTTACAAGAAGAAAGTATTGGATTCATGAAAATTTTCGAATTCCGGTTTTCGACGGATTTACACGTTTTAGGGGTCAGAGATTCCAAAAAACATGTTTTTACAAAATGTCTGTCTGTGACTCTGTGAGTGTGTCTGTCTGTCTGTCTGTGTGTATGTGACACAAATTTTGTGGGCGCTCTATCTCAAGAACTAATGCACGGAATTTAATAAAAATTGATATTCCGTTAGTCCCTAATACAAATTGATGCTGATTAGTTTTTGGTGTAAATCGCTCAACAGGTGGCGCTGCTATGCTGCATTTTTCACGATTTTCGCAATAGCTCTATCTCAAGAACTAATGCACGGATTTCGATCAAACTTCAGATTTAGTTAGTCCTTGATATGAATTGATGATGATTACGTTTTGGTGTAAATCGCCCCACAGGTGGCGCTGTTATGATGAATTTTGCAAGATTTACACGATTTCCCCAATAGCTCTATCTTAAGAACTAACGCACGGATTTTCATCAAACTTCAGATTCAGTTAGTCCTTGATATGACTTGCTACTGATTATGTGTTGGTGTAAATCGCCCAACAGGTGGCGCTTCTCTGCTGCCTTTTTCACTATTGCCTCAATAGCTCTATCAATAGAACTAATGGACGAATTTTCATCTAACTTTAGATTTAGTTGTATGTTGACACAAGTTGTTGTTAATTAGGTTTTGGTGTTAATCACTCAATAGGTGGCGCTGCTATGCAGGAATTTTCACGATTTTCGTTATTGCTCCATCTCAAAAACTAATGTACGGATTTTCTCCAAACTTCAGATTCAGTCAGACGTTGACATAAATTGTTGCTGATTAGGATTTGGTGTAAATCACCCAATAGGTGGCGCTGCTAGGCAGCATTTTTCTGAATTTAGACGATTTCAGCGATAGTCATATCTCAAGAACTAACGCACGGAATTTCGTATCGTTAGAATCCTCATGAGATGCATAGATTGCCATTTAATTTTGGCAGTGTGATAGCGGATTTTGAAGTATTAACATGTATGAGATAGAAGAAAGTTTTGGGATTGGTACATCCGACTAGTTTTTTTTCGCGTCTATTCGCGGCGAAATTGATTTTTTCGACGACCATTTGTCGAAATTCCTGATTTTTTCAATTATATTTTTTATGTCCGAATTTTCGGACTGATGACCGATTTTTGATAAATTTCGGAACCGAATGCCTTAAATTTTCGGAACATTTGGAACAGAATCCCCCCGAAAATAACGTGAAACTTGTTAATCGACCTCGGTAAAAAAATCGTGAAATTTCTTTATTAATTGCGATATAAAAACCGCCCAAAATGTGTCAATCGGTCGTGCGAAAAAATCACAAAATTTGCAAGGCATTCGCGGGAGTTGATCGTAAATTCAAAATTCAAAAATTTTCGGAAAAGGGTGAATATTTTTGGGCGGGAGCCTCCCGCCCACGATATTCTTTTGGGCGGGATTTCAAAGTTTGGGGCGCGAATCCCGCCATCCCGCCCTGAAATTCAAGCCCTGATTGGTATGAGAAGTGGGTATGTAAATTCTGCGATGATGACTATGACGTCAGGTTTAGATTTCGTGGCGAAAATTGTTTTGATGTTAATATCAAAGTGAAATAATTTTTGCATATTTTTCATACCTTGGGGTCTCAGGACTCTTAAAATTGGAAAAAATGAAAAATAAAGGACCATTTTCAACATTTAATATCTTAAAATGTATTTGATTTTAAGACACAATTTTAATTGAAATAAAATATATAAGTATGTTCTTTCATTTCATGTATTTAAAAATTTATAAGATGCAGGATTAGCATTTACAGGGGGCTCCAAACTGTTAGACATTTGACGAGCAAAACATCGGCATAGCAGCTTACGCGCACGATTACAAAATAAGTATTGCAACTAGAATGAAAATTTTGGTGCCTACTTATACTTCAGATTGTAATAAGTACCCTGAACCTAAATAAATTTGTATTTAAAGCTTTTTCATATTTTTAATACAAAGTTGTATTGAGCTAATGCAAAATTACGAAAATTTCAACAGTATAATCACCTAAAAAAAATATTGTTTTGAACAATAAAAAAGACATTTTAGGTTCCGTTTATACAGACTAACATGAAACATATGTTTTGAAAATTTCATGAAAAAATATTCATAAATTTTTGAGATATCGTGCGCGTTATGCCCAAAAACGTCATTTGGAGAAAAATGGCTTCAAAGTTTCCGAAACGACGCTTCAGCTATTGAGTGTGTATAAATGTAAAAGTCATAACTTAAGTTCTAATAGGAATTTCAAGGAATCCATTATATCAAAATGTTCAGAAAAAGAGGAGTTTAACATCTAAAAAAATTAAAAATTTTCAAGTTTTAAAGCTTTAAGAGTCCTGAGACCCCTTAATAATAAGTATAAGAAAGAGCCTCTGATGATAACTTCAGGAGGATTGATTATACTAATACTATCAGATGTAAATTTTCAACTGGGCGAAAAATGTCTGGACCAGGATTCGAACCAGGGATCTCTTGGCTGATTTCGCCAATCCTCTACCATCTGAGCTATCCCGGAAAAATCTGGTGGAGCATTTTCACCCAGCTAACCTTATTGGTTATAGCATCTGGTCTGAAATCTGGTTCAGCTCAACAGATTTAATCGCAGGTAATGGAACTCCATAAATTATTACGTATCTAGTATACTAATACTGTTTAATTTTTCAACAATTTGATCTGTTGAAATTTATGGAAAAGCATTTTGATAACTTTAGGTTAAAAATAATTTTTGATTTAAGTGTTAGACTAATCAATGTAAGATGGATTTTTATTGTAATTAGTTTTGTAGGTTTATTATAGATTGAATCTAACAGTACATTTTCAAATATTATCATTCGTCACAATTCGACGAGTTTCACCTCGTTTCCTATTAAATCGAGTACGATAATAAGCATTCTATAATCTGATCCAAATCGGATTAATTTGTACAAGTGCTCACAGTAGCTATTTTTTTAATTTTTCCAATTTTTATATTTGAATTTTATTTATAAATATTTTTATCGTATTTTTTTCTATTTGGTTCTAATCGGATTACTTTCATTTGTTGCAGAAAAAATGGAAATAATGGTGTTTATTTATCTTTATTGGTTATATCTTATTAATGTCAGTTTCTCATTACAATTAAAAATAATTTTTAAAATATTGAACGGAAAATTATTTCACCTTTAAAAATGCATATTTTCACTCATACAGCTACGCTGTATAATTCAATATTTTTGCATTCCACTGATACTGAGTTCGATACTCTAGGTGAAAGGCGTACTTAATAATGTAATATTTAAAAGAAAACAGTCATTTTCTGTGGTAAAACATCACATTTTACTATGAATATATATAAAAGATATAAAATTATGGAATGTTTAAACTTGCTGGTACTTAGAACCTCAAGTCAACATGTAAAGTACACACTTCAAGTACACAGGCAAAGTTGTAGCGGACAAACTTGACTTCATGTTTGCAAATATATTTACTAATAACCTATTGCGAGTTAAAATATCTTTTAAATGGTGTAGATTGGTATGCGAAGTGGGTACGCACATTTTGTGATGGTGAATATGACGTTAGTTTTAGATTTCGTGGGAAAATTATTCTAAATTTGTGTCAAAGTGAAATAATTTTTGCATATTTTTCATTCCTTAATATTAAGTATAAGGACCTCCATTGATAACTTCAGGATAATTTATTATACTAATACTGTTTAATTCTTCAATAATTTGATCTGTTAAAATTTATGGGAAAAGTATTTTGATTAATTTAGGTTAAAAATGATTTTTCCTTTAAGTGTTAGACTAATCAATGTAAGATGGATTTTTTATTGTAATTATTTTTGTCGGTTTATTATAATAGTATTATACTAACAGTACCTTTTCAAACATTTTGATCCGTCGAAATTAGACGGGTTTTACCTCATTTCATATTAAATCGACTACACTAATAAGCATTCTATAATCTGATCAAAATTAAGAGAGAAAACAAGTAAACAAAAGCACGTTCAAATTGTCAGATTTTGTAATGCTTTGGCTGCAATTACTGTCCGTCTAGCATTGAAATTTTCTAACGCAATGATCGTTGTTTTGAATTAAAAAAATCATAAAATTAGTCGATATAAATGTTTAATTTATGCAATTAATTTATCAATTAAATTTAATTAATATTTGTATTAGTTAAATTTTAAACATGATATATTTAGCAATAAATTATTCCAAATATCTTTTAAGCAAATATTTTTTAGTTGATTTTTATAAAATTACAAAGTAAGCGAAAAATGCAAAAATGGATAACTGTGTGGCGTAAATTGGCAACCGTTGTGTTTGTTTAAATTCTCTTGTAATTCAAAAATGTATTTAAGTCTTATATAGATAAAAAGAAACTTGAAAGTTGTAATAAATAACTATCCGAAATTCAACAAAAATTGTATTTCTTATTTCTTAAAGATGATTTTAATCACATGGTTGTATAACACGAAAATTATTTATAAGCAATATGAGATGGAAATGATCCAAAATTTTAAGAAAATGGATTCATCTCTATGTTATTGAATGAGGGGGACATCTAAAATCCCCCATCCATTATGCTTCACTGACTGTTCTGAATCATTTAACAATAAATTCATTAATGTAATTCTTAGTTAAACATTTTTAAAAGCATTTTTAAGAAATAAGATCAAGCTCGTAATGATTTTAAATTGCAAATAATTTCTTGTTTTTTTTTTCATCAAATATTTTATCCTTTTAAATATAACATTTAATTTTATACTGAAAGCATTCATATATGTCTGGTTTTCTGTTCATGTCAAATTTCCATTTTCTATTTATAATCTAGACTTTCTCGTAAGCGTTCTAACTGTGTAGATTTAAAGAATAAAATGAATTAATTTTGTAATGTATTTTATTAAATATTAAACCTCTATAAATGATAAATTAAAATTTTAGTGCTATATACACCTTGAGTTAAATACTTAAAATATACATAAAGCACAAATACTTGTACAAAGATTACTTTTAGGTGCATAAATATAATACAGTAGTACCCCGACTTACATCCCCTCGACTTACGTCACCACGCATTTACGTCGTCCGGATTGGAAAAAAAATCCTTAATTAAGATGCACTTTGAACTTTTTAAAAGACTTTTGGAAGAAATTTAACATCTCTGATGCAGTCACAGTCATAGGGGATTCGTATGGTGAAGTTCAGCAAAAAAAATAATGAGAGATGCTTGGTAAAGACTGTTCCCTTTCGCAGAAACTAAGAAAAATATTAGAAAATTGTGATTCTATATCTCTTTTAATTTCTGAAATGGTCAAAAATTGAAGAGAGTTGTTCAACACATAAATTCCTCTGATCCGAATTTAATGATCGACAAACTTATCGAATTAAAGAACATTAGTACTGTCGAAGAAATAGATGAATATTTTGAGTCTATGGGGAAGGGAGAAGATTATGACAGTTGCAAAATTAACCGAAAGACTAAACCTTATTGAAGCTGGAATGACAGTTCTTGAAAATATTGCTTCAGACAAGCAAATTGTAGCAAGAATAATAAATTGTAAGTTAACAACTTATTTATTTATTCCAAATTCTTGCATTGCAAACACATTTTTTTGCTAATGTTAAATATGTAACATAATCTCTAAATACAATAGAACATATTCAAATTAGATTTCACTGAATTTTTATTAATTATCATTTTTTGCTCCTCTTTAAATGTACCTCGACTTACGTCGCTAGTCTCGGAACGAATTGCTGATGTAAGTCGGGGTATTACTGTATAAAGATATTTAAAATATCTCAAAATACATCAGAAAAACCTAGAACGTTTTCAGCAATTACAAGGCCGTCTTCAGTAGGATTTAAATGTTGTTATTATTTTTTTTTTTGCGCTTATTCGAGAATTGTCCAGAAGAAAACATTTTATTTTAAATTTAAATGTTGTACGTCAGATGAGATGCCAGATAAATTATATCAATAGATCCGGAGTATACATTATACCTTTCCAAAAATATAGTAAATATTTTATTTATGTTGGCATGACGATGACAAAAATTTCGTGATAGAATTAAAGAACATGAAGCAGATCTCAGATTAAATAGACCCCATACTACATTATCAAGATTAGCTCAAACTCAACCTACAAAAGTAGATTTTAATAAATCAAAAATTATCTTTCGTACAAATAATTACCAGGAAGCCACCATAAGAGAATCAATTGAAATAATTGCTAATAAAGATACAGCTTGTAACGATGCACTGTCATATGATATCCATGGCGTATGGAGATATTTGCTGCATAATAGATGAAAGCTTTATAAGCAATGTGACATGGAAGTCATCCAAAATTGGATCCAACTCTAAATTATCGAATGAGAGGGACTTCTAAAAAAACCCATCCATTGTGCTTCACTAACTGTTCTGAATCATTTAACAATAAATTCATTAATGTAATTCTTAGTTAATCATCTTTTAAAGCATTTTTAAGAAATAAGATCAAGTTCGTAATGACTTTAAATTGCAAATAATTTCTTGTTTTTTTCATCAAATAATTTCTTCTTTTAAATATAACATTTCATTTTATACAGAAAGCATTCATACACGTCTGGTTTTCTGTTCATGTCAAATTTCAAATTTCTATTTGTAATCTAGACTTTCTCGTAAACTTTCTAACTGTATCTGTTTAAAATATAGAATGAATTAATTTGATAATATATTTTATTAAGCTAGCCGCCCCTGGCAACCAGTTTGTCTCTCTTAAAATTTATGTTTTGAAGAGCATGTTATCGCATTGTATCATGCTACTTTTATTCATAATTTAATTTACTAGTAGAGCCTCTTTTATCCGAAACTCTCGGTTAAGCGAAATCCGTTTTGAAAGCTTATATATATATATTCCTTGAGTGCGAGCGGTGCTTTCCGAAACATAATTAGATATAAATAATTTCGATTTCTCTTCTTAAAGTTCCTTTTAATTTAACAACACATCAAAGATTTTCTCAAATATTATTTAAAAAGCACATTATTATTAATTACCTTGGAAATACCTTTATAAATATCTTTACTTTCAAGAAAAGATTTGTAAAAAGTAGGACTATTGTTCCATTGAAATTAAAATACATTTTAGATGCGTTCGTAATTATATAAATACGTAGCACCTATAGCCATCGCATGGTCCGTCCATCTGTTTATAACAGTGAAAAAACTACACAAACCAATGATTTGAAATTTGATATATATAATCTTTGCAAAATTTTGTCGAGTCATTTAAAATCTTACGGAAATTGAATCAAAACTTAAAAAGATATTGATAAAAGTTTTCTTCATTCTATTAAATCCTCTCATACGTAATTAATTTAATGATATCCCATGATAAGTGATGATTCTACGTTTTCATGGTGATTACGCTCTATTTAAGATGGAGTCCTGTTATTTTAGTATTACTGAATTTAATATATATAAGCGTAATAAATTTTATATTCATGCATTTTTCCATAAGAGTGTAACAGCTATTGCATCAAGATCTGAATATTTTAAAAACTAGTTATAATACGAACGCACCTCATTTGCCACGTTTGACGTGCAATTTCCGACTTGTTGGATTGTAAATGTTGATGTTAATTACTGCTTGAAACCTAGTTATTCTTTTTTAACTCTAGATTTCTACGTATATTCTACAATTCATAAAATTATATCAGTTTATTATAAAATATAAAAAAATAGTAAATCTGCAATGGAAAGTAAAGAATATCTTTATTTGTATTCTCCTTTAGCATTTCTTAACAAATTACTAGTTCAGTTATAATGAGAATAAAACAATTATTTCTTGAAGTATATATTTAACGAACTAGCGAAAATTCCTTCTCCTTACTTTTACTTTAACAGTCATACACATACAATAGGAACAGGATGCTAAAAATCCCGCATTTTTCTGATAAATCTCTGACGAAACTTTCTAAAAAAAGTTTTTGTACAGATTTCCGCTAAACGTATGTGAAAATTATTCTAATTAAGCGTAATCAAAGAGAACTTGTGCTGTTAGTCTTTTATTCTCATATGATAATATTAGTAATTACAAACTAATTTGGGTTCCACAATTAATTAATTTTTCCTGGGCGAGAAAAAGATTTAGGTTCTGTCATTACTCATTTGAGTTGTGTAAATGTTTTCAATAAGAAAATAAGGAATGCGTACATATTTTATGTGCTTCGAAATAATAATGACAAACTGAACTGGAATTAGTCGAACATTTGATACAGTTATTTTACATTGTTCATTAAAACACAAGAAAGAACATTTATCCCATTAAATTAAGAATAATGTGCCCAGCGTGTTTTACGTTATTAAAGGAAATTTTTCAAAACAAATGAACATTTCAGTGATAAATCAGAGCGGATATGTTTGTGGACCATAGAAAAAAGTAAAAATTAACCTGCGAAAAAAAAAAGTCAAAATTTTTGGCGATGAACTATTGTTTGTGGCAACCCAAATTATGGCAACGATAGCTTGCTGTATTGTTTCGGGTGGGTTATAATTTTTTTCAATCTCGTTTTGTACTTGTTTTTTTTTTTTTTCACATCCTGTATATATACATTTTTCATGGTTAATAAGGGGTCTCGTTTTTTTACCAGGTAAAATATCAGTATTTTTTTTATAAAAAAATAAATCTACTTCAAACATACGAAATTTTGCATTATCTAAGGAGATGTTTTCTATAAGAAAATGCTGGTATCAAAGACGTTCTTGCTCAGGAAATTCCAGGATCCGTATGAACCCTGACGTTTACATTTGATACTTTAAAATCACAATTATTCCCTTTTTTTTAAATAATCTGGTACTTATAACTTACTTTAAAAAATTGTCTGCATAGTGTAATATTCCTCTGCTTTTGCTTATTAACTGAATTTTATGCTCTGATTTTATATATTTGGCTGCTAAATTTATTAAAATCAAAGCTTGTTTTTCTAATTTTATTATTTCTTTAATTTTACAATTATTATTTATGTTAATGTGCTGAAAATGCTATTGAAATTGATCGAAATTAAGAAACTACGAAGAATTTCCGTTAATGAAATTGATCTTAATTACGAAACTTGGAGTTTATATTGTTTTGATATATATTTCTTGCAAATATTAACTTTTTTAAAGTGCCAATAAAATTACTTTATTTTTCAAAGAGATCGCTATATTTGTTTATCTCGGTGTTTCAGGTTCGCGATCATTTTCAAACATGACATTTTGGCGCGTTTTTGGAAAACATCGCCAAGTTCTTTCTGCGGACCAAAAGCGCATATGTTCGGATAAATTTTTAATGTTTAGGTAAAACCTCGTCAAGTACGATGGATGAAAAAAGAAATAATCAAAAGTAAGTTAAATAAGTAATTTTCTTCAACTGTATTTGCTGAAATGTCTTAGAAAGTATCATACTCTTGTTTTTATGAAGAAAAGAGAACAAAATTCTCATTCCGCATATCTAATCGGCGACTTTGTGCACACCCTGTCAGTGACCTTTTCATCTACAACTATTTTTGTTGTTAAAATAAAAATTTCTGCATTCTGACAATGCTTGTAGTGCAAACCGTACATCTGTATAACTTTATAATAATTCTTCCAAAGCATGCAACTGATGTAACAAACATTTCTTTTTAACAAATGAAAGTAATAGAGACAAATTCTAATTCTATCCTAATCCTAATCCTGTTAGTATTATACATTTGAGAGGATGTTTGAATGTTTGGCTGAATTTTTTGTGCAAAGTGTTCACTTACAGCCTTCAGAAATTTTCATATTCATTGATTATAACACCAGAAAAGAATATGAGGGGCTCACAACCGTAGTAGGCAAAGTCCATTTTGAAAAAAAAAATGATATAGTTCATTTAGAGCGTGCATAAAATCTGTTTTATTCCCTCCCACAGTGAAACAAATCTATAAACAAATCCCATATTTGAGAAAGTGTGTGAAAACAGACTTGGTTCACTGTAGGAATAGATAAAATATATTTTATACACGTTATAAATGGACTATCTCATTTTTTTTTCATAATGAACTTGGTCTACTATGGTTGTGAACACCTCATCTAGGCTATTTGTGTTATTGATTTTAACATGTACAGTCGAACCTCGTTATCCCGACACTCTAATGACAAGAAAAAAGTGTCGTCATAAGCGGAGTGTCGCGGTAACCGTAGTTGGAGAAAAATATGTTTATAAAGAGCTGTAATTTTAATTAATGTAATGTAATGTAATAATTGTAATTTAATTAATGTAATGTAATGTAATAATTGTAATTTAATTAATGTAATGTAATTTTTTTAAATGTAATCTTAAATTGATAACAGTTCTTGAAGTTTTAAGCAATAAAACATTATTATTAAACAAAATAAACACAAAAACAAAATTGAAAAGAATAAAAATAAGATTTATGATGATTTTTTTTTTGTTGTTGTTACATGATATATAGATGAATAAAGGTTTGCTTAGACCTAGATGTGCTTCCTAGAATTCTTTTTTCAATATTATAAAATGAATTATAATCAATTTCCGTTTTTTCTGAAATGGATGCTAGATAATTTCTGATCGTTTCAATGCAATGTAATGCTTCGGTTTTAGTCGGATGAAAAACGCAGTGTAACCACAAGAAAAATCCGCCTGACCAGAACAAAAAAGACCACGAGTAGACTGATACGTCTCTCTGGAGCTTAAGTAGGTCATTCATGGTGTGTGAGTTTATTTATCCAGATAAATGATTGAAGTAAAAATTCTAGATACTTTTGTGAAAAGTTTGGCTAAGGCATTTCTTACCGTTTAATTTCCGTGCTTATAAGATGTATTATGAAAAATGGACAATTTTCCTAAACCGACAGGATATCCGGAGTTGAAAATTATTCAACGACGTAAAAGCCGGAGTTTATTTACATTAAAATCATATGTAGAAAATCGTGACTTTTAAAACCTGACTTGATAAGCGGAGTGTCGTGAAAACCGGGTATCGGGATAACGAGGTCCGACTGTATAACTTTAAAATTACAGCAAAACCATTATTTTGAAGTAGAATAATTGAACTTTTCCCCTATATATCATTTTTTTTTTCATTTTGGTTTCCAGACGTTTAAAAGCCAGGGTAATAAAATTTTCAGAATTGATAATTTTTAATTGCAAAATTTACACGTAGATGATGAAAACGAAGTAATAGTTTGCTAGAATTAATTTACTACGTTCTGAAAACATGTGAATACTACGTCATATTTGAACCGATATAATGAATTTTTAAAGTAATACATAGAGCAGAAATATCAATTACCTACAGAAGAATGTTTGCTGTTAATAAAGACGACATTGTGACCAGAAAAAGAAAATTAACAATAAATGGAATATTAACCCTAGAACGCTCCTCCTTCCGTACCTATGAATTAGTCCCTCGCGTCTAAAAAGACCCATGCATGTTTCGCGACTAAATTCTGCAATCTACAAGTAATAAATTTATTACTTTAATAACAGTTGACGAATACTAAAACAAAAAGTACATTATTACAGTACAAAGGTGAAATAAAAGTAAAAAGTACTTACAAAATCTTGTTTACAGGTACATCCAAAAAAATGAATCTTTCAAATATTTAAATGTAATTATCCCGTATAACAGTTATGGCAAAATGTATTCAAATGCTTTTTGCATGTAAAGCAGTGGCATGTTACACACTTAAATGTACATTTATTGTCCGTTTTTTCGCATAGTTGACACCTTCCTCGCTTCTTAGCAGTTTCCAATTCAGCTGAAGTACTAGCAATTTCTTTGCGGATTCGCTTCTCACTTTGAACCATCTGTTTTGCTCCTTGCCCTATTGGAAGATTTTCTCTGGTCTCCATATGTTTTTTTACAAGTTTTTCACCCAAGTTTTCCAAAAAAATTCTTCCTCTATATGGACAGTCTTTCTTCCATGATTTATTTATTTTGCAATAAAGTACAAAAGCGTTATATGCAGATATGTCTAAAATATTACAAAATATAACAAATGGCCAACGGTTTGTCTTCCTTTTTGTAGTGTAAGTAGCTACCATTTTGTCCAGCGTATCAACTGCTCCCTTACTTTTATTATAATCAATGATGATTTCTTGTTTTTTTTTAATACTTCGTTCAATTTTTTCATTCTTATGCAATGTGCTTTGAAGAACAACACATTTATTTTTTTTTGGAATGTAAGACACAAGATTTGTATCTTTAGTAAACGCGAATGTTGAACTGTATCTTTCTTTCCCTTTTGTTTCTAAAATTTCTACAGGAATAGATGATTTATTTTTTCTTATTGTACCAATCATTGTTATATTTCTTTTTAGCAACATTTGACCCAAATCATAAGATGTAAAGAAATTGTCACAAGTTATATTATGTCCTCGTAAATCATATGACAAGTCCAAAGCTACTCTCAATCCTTGGTTTCTTTCGGGTGCATTTCCTGTTTTCCTAAATATGGCTGGATATTCCATACATAGCAAGTGTCATTATCGCACAAAATCCAGAATTTTATACCATATTTAGCAGGTTTGCTAGGCATGTACTGCCTAAAAGGACACTTGCCTCTAAAAGCAATAATTTGTTCGTCCACCGTTACATATATTTCTGGATTGAAAGGATTGGGTAAAATGTCTACCCATTTATCCCATAATTCTCGAATTGCGGCAAATTTGTCATTTGATCTTTTTCGTTGTCGAGTTTCCCGGTCATCAAATCGTATTACTCTTGATATTATTTTAAATTTCTTTAGAGACATTGTAGCTCTAAACAAATGTCTTCCCTTGCGTTCATCCCATAGACTTGTTGTTGATTCTTTGCTTGATTTGTACACACCTGTAAGCACTAAAAGGCCTATGTATGCATTCAAGTCTACGATATTTAGATCAGTCAAATTTTCTCCATATACACGTTTTCCCTCTAAATTCGTATAATTTATGATCATGATTTTCAAATTATGGGGAAAAAGCAGTTCAAAAGCGCTATATTCGTCTTCTATTCGTGGTGTTGAAAATCGAGTTGGGCCAGGGGTTAGTTTTAAAATATTACTGCTTTCTAATTGACCAGCACTTGGATATGGCTTTGCTTGCCATATTATGTTTTCATCTCTGGACTTTATTATCTCAGGTACTTTAAGTATAGTATCTATTTCTTCATCTGATGAAGAATAATTATCAATAGATATATGATCCTCTTCTTCCGAAACAGCTTCCTCCACATCAGACAAATTTTCATCATCTGTATAGCCTTCCATGAAAACGAAATAAAACTTTCATATAACGAACAAAAATTACACTGACGTTCTTCTCAAATAAATATTCAAACTGATTCTAAAAGATAAAGTCTTTTCATACAAAGTTTCTGCACTTAGACATTCTATTCATAGAGCTTTCACAGTTTGTACCCCCGTGCAGTTAAATAACGAAATAAATAAAATATATGATATTGCAAGAAACAATGGATACAAAGAAAGTACCATAGAAAAATTAATTAAGAGCTTAAAGAATAACAAGAAAAGAAATTTCAATCCACAAAATTCCACGTTATCCACTGTACAATATTTTCCTGGTTTCTTCGAACGTCTAAAATATAAACTCAATAAATACAATATCTCCCTAGTCGCAAAACCTTCTATGAAATTAAGAAATATAGTATGCAAGAAAATAGATCCAATTGAGTCAAGCCAAATATCAGGAGTATACGAAATACCTTTCACCAAAGAAGATGGAACCAAGCAGTTTTATATAGGTATGACAACTAGAAAACTTAAAACTAGAATCAAAGAACATATAGCAGACATCAAATACAACAGAAGAACCACAGCTTTGGCCAGATTATCCAGCGAAGAGCCTTTACAGATCGATTTCAAAAATAGCAAGTTAATTTATACATCAAGATTTTATTTACCATCAATAATCCGAGAATCAATAGAGATATTTTTACGCAACAAGAATATTTGCAATGATTCAGTGTCCATAGAATTACCTAAAATTTGGAAAGAGATGCTATGTAATTTTAGTAACAATAGTAAGAATTAATCCACGCTCGCAAATAGCCAAGATAATATTATTTTTATTTTTTATTTTGCAATGCTTTTCATTATGCATGTTGTCTCGTGACATTGTTTACCATGTTATTGTTTTGTTAAATTATATGAAAATTAATCCACGCTCACAAATAGCTAATTTAATTTTAATTTAATTTTATGGTTGCAATATTTTTCATTATGCATCATGTCTCGTGACATTGTTTACTAGGTTTATTGTTTTAAAATATTTTGCGAAAGTATTTTCTATCATAAATGATTTTGAAAATGTCGCCGTTGGTGCGACGAAACGATCGTCAATCTTAATAAAGATTTTCTATCACTTTTTATAGCATTTTTAACTTTATCTGTTTATAAGTGATTATTATACATGTGTTTATAACATTTCTTCGATGCTGGAATGAATATGTATGAAGAGTTTGATAAGAAAATATTTTCGCGTTTCAAATATGAAAGACTACGCCTGGATCGTGAACTTTTGAATTTGGATTTTCTTAAATTATGCCGAAGTAGGAACGTAATTCCGTCATTTTTGAAGAACAGAAATAAATTTGCTAATTATAACTTTACTAATCTCAATAGACAATTTGAGAGTAAATGTTTAATATTAAGTATTAGAAAGAAGTATGCCTACATTAGTAAACTACAACAGAGAACTTTAGATTTATATTATGAATTTGCAGCCTCTACTCCACAATATATATTTGATATTCTCATGAACAGCCTGGAAAAATATAGATACGGTAAAATCCGCTTAAAAGAAATGGTACAAGCTTCCAAGATAGAAAATCTTTGCAACACACAAAAGTCCTATGTCAACCATATATGCCAACCAGTGGAATTTCTGAATTTATCTAGCAGACCATTAACGGAAGATGAAATAAAAGTACTTGAGCGGGGGCCAAAATACATTTTTCCAACTAAGCCTAATTTAAAATCTATCATTCCAGAAATTGAAAATATTGTACTGTCGACTCATAACGATCATAAAGAAGAAATTCGCAATGTTATGTACCACGAACTGAAGAAGTTAATTAAGCAACCCATAAGTATACCGAAAGATGAATTGAATATTTTGAAAAAGTTAAAACTTGATCCAGAAATCATTTTAATCCAAACGGATAAATCCAATAAATTAGCCATATTAAATACAGATGACTATAAAAACAAAATGGTACAATGCATTAACAATATGGATTGTCAAGAAATCAAGAAGAATCCACTTAACATAATCAACAAAAAAGCTAAAGAATTGGTTAATAAAGGAAGCTGGCCCGATAATATAAAAGTTCTAATGAGAATTAATAAGTTAGCAGTAATCCCAGCAATTGTCGGCAGACTCAAAGACCACAAAATAGATATGCCAATAAGACCAATAGTAACTAAATGCTCAAGCCCCACATATTTTATGGAAAAAGCTTTTGTAGTTTTATTGAAAAATATTTTGCCCAGCACTGATCATGTAATTAATTCAACGTATGAGTTCATTCAATATTTAAATCACATTAATTTACCTCAGGATTATTTAATAGCCAGTCTAGATGTAGTCTCTTTATACCCATCTATTGATACCCAAAAAGCCGTTACAAATATAAATAGCTGTATTGACCGCATGGAGAGTACTAATGAAAGTATGAAAACTACACTTAAGAGTGCTCTTAATCTTATAGTTAATAATAATTACTTCACTTTCGACGGCAAAATATACAAACAAAATAACGGAGCTCCAATGGGTTCTCCTATATCAGGATTACTAGCTGAATTCATATTACGACCTCTAGAAATAGATATATACAAATTGGATTACACTCCCCATACATGGATCAGATATGTAGACGATATTTTCATCATTTGGCAACATGCAGATACCTTGCTCAATAACTTTTTAAACCAGATTAATAGCCTTGATTCAAAAATTAAATTTACATTAGAAATAGAACAAAATGGTACGCTACCTTATTTAGATGTATTACTAATCAAGACGTACCAAGGAATAGAACGCACTGTTTACAGAAAGCCCATAGCCAGTCAATCCATTATCCCTCATAATGCTCAAGCACCTTTTTCATACAAAGTTTCTGCACTTAGACATTCTATTCATAGAGCTTTCACAGTTTGTACCCCCGTGCAGTTAAATAACGAAATAAATAAAATATATGATATTGCAAGAAACAATGGATACAAAGAAAGTACCATAGAAAAATTAATTAAGAGCTTAAAGAATAACAAGAAAAGAAATTTCAATCCACAAAATTCCACGTTATCCACTGTACAATATTTTCCTGGTTTCTTCGAACGTCTAAAATATAAACTCAATAAATACAATATCTCCCTAGTCGCAAAACCTTCTATGAAATTAAGAAATATAGTATGCAAGAAAATAGATCCAAATGAGTCAAGCCAAATATCAGGAGTATACGAAATACCTTTCACCAAAGAAGATGGAACCAAGCAGTTTTATATAGGTATGACAACTAGAAAACTTAAAACTAGAATCAAAGAACATATAGCAGACATCAAATACAACAGAAGAACCACAGCTTTGGCCAGATTATCCAGCGAAGAGCCTTTACAGATCGATTTCAAAAATAGCAAGTTAATTTATACATCAAGATTTTATTTACCATCAATAATCCGAGAATCAATAGAGATATTTTTACGCAACAAGAATATTTGCAATGATTCAGTGTCCATAGAATTACCTAAAATTTGGAAAGAGATGCTATGTAATTTTAGTAACAATAGTAAGAATTAATCCACGCTCGCAAATAGCCAAGATAATATTATTTTTATTTTTTATTTTGCAATGCTTTTCATTATGCATGTTGTCTCGTGACATTGTTTACCATGTTATTGTTTTGTTAAATTATATGAAAATTAATCCACGCTCACAAATAGCTAATTTAATTTTAATTTAATTTTATGGTTGCAATATTTTTCATTATGCATCATGTCTCGTGACATTGTTTACTAGGTTTATTGTTTTAAAATATTTTGCGAAAGTATTTTCTATCATAAATGATTTTGAAAATGTCGCCGTTGGTGCGACGAAACGATCGTCAATCTTAATAAAGATTTTCTATCACTTTTTATAGCATTTTTAACTTTATCTGTTTATAAGTGATTATTATACATGTGTTTATAACATTTCTTCGATGCTGGAATGAATATGTATGAAGAGTTTGATAAGAAAATATTTTCGCGTTTCAAATATGAAAGACTACGCCTGGATCGTGAACTTTTGAATTTGGATTTTCTTAAATTATGCCGAAGTAGGAACGTAATTCCGTCATTTTTGAAGAACAGAAATAAATTTGCTAATTATAACTTTACTAATCTCAATAGACAATTTGAGAGTAAATGTTTAATATTAAGTATTAGAAATAAGTATGCCTACATTAGTAAACTACAACAGAGAACTTTAGATTTATATTATGAATTTGCAGCCTCTACTCCACAATATATATTTGATATTCTCATGAACAGCCTGAAAAAAATATAGATACGGTAAAATCCGCTTAAAAGAAATGGTACAAGCTTCCAAGATAGAAAATCTTTGCAACACACAAAAGTCCTATGTCAACCATATATGCCAACCAGTGGAATTTCTGAATTTATCTAGCAGACCATTAACGGAAGATGAAATAAAAGTACTTGAGCGGGGGCCAAAATACATTTTTCCAACTAAGCCTAATTTAAAATCTATCATTCCAGAAATTGAAAATATTGTACTGTCGACTCATAACGATCATAAAGAAGAAATTCGCAATGTTATGTACCACGAACTGAAGAAGTTAATTAAGCAACCCATAAGTATACCGAAAGATGAATTGAATATTTTGAAAAAGTTAAAACTTGATCCAGAAATCATTTTAATCCAAACGGATAAATCCAATAAATTAGCCATATTAAATACAGATGACTATAAAAACAAAATGGTACAATGCATTAACAATATGGATTGTCAAGAAATCAAGAAGAATCCACTTAACATAATCAACAAAAAAGCTAAAGAATTGGTTAATAAAGGAAGCTGGCCCGATAATATAAAAGTTCTAATGAGAATTAATAAGTTAGCAGTAATCCCAGCAATTGTCGGCAGACTCAAAGACCACAAAATAGATATGCCAATAAGACCAATAGTAACTAAATGCTCAAGCCCCACATATTTTATGGAAAAAGCTTTTGTAGTTTTATTGAAAAATATTTTGCCCAGCACTGATCATGTAATTAATTCAACGTATGAGTTCATTCAATATTTAAATCACATTAATTTACCTCAGGATTATTTAATAGCCAGTCTAGATGTAGTCTCTTTATACCCATCTATTGATACCCAAAAAGCCGTTACAAATATAAATAGCTGTATTGACCGCATGGAGAGTACTAATGAAAGTATGAAAACTACACTTAAGAGTGCTCTTAATCTTATAGTTAATAATAATTACTTCACTTTCGACGGCAAAATATACAAACAAAATAACGGAGCTCCAATGGGTTCTCCTATATCAGGATTACTAGCTGAATTCATATTACGACCTCTAGAAATAGATATATACAAATTGGATTACACTCCCCATACATGGATCAGATATGTAGACGATATTTTCATCATTTGGCAACATGCAGATACCTTGCTCAATAACTTTTTAAACCAGATTAATAGCCTTGATTCAAAAATTAAATTTACATTAGAAATAGAACAAAATGGTACGCTACCTTATTTAGATGTATTACTAATCAAGACGTACCAAGGAATAGAACGCACTGTTTACAGAAAGCCCATAGCCAGTCAATCCATTATCCCTCATAATGCTCAAGCACCTTTTTCATACAAAGTTTCTGCACTTAGACATTCTATTCATAGAGCTTTCACAGTTTGTACCCCCGTGCAGTTAAATAACGAAATAAATAAAATATATGATATTGCAAGAAACAATGGATACAAAGAAAGTACCATAGAAAAATTAATTAAGAGCTTAAAGAATAACAAGAAAAGAAATTTCAATCCACAAAATTCCACGTTATCCACTGTACAATATTTTCCTGGTTTCTTCGAACGTCTAAAATATAAACTCAATAAATACAATATCTCCCTAGTCGCAAAACCTTCTATGAAATTAAGAAATATAGTATGCAAGAAAATAGATCCAATTGAGTCAAGCCAAATATCAGGAGTATACGAAATACCTTTCACCAAAGAAGATGGAACCAAGCAGTTTTATATAGGTATGACAACTAGAAAACTTAAAACTAGAATCAAAGAACATATAGCAGACATCAAATACAACAGAAGAACCACAGCTTTGGCCAGATTATCCAGCGAAGAGCCTTTACAGATCGATTTCAAAAATAGCAAGTTAATTTATACATCAAGATTTTATTTACCACCAATAATCCGAGAATCAATAGAGATATTTTTACGCAACAAGAATATTTGCAATGATTCAGTGTCCATAGAATTACCTAAAATTTGGAAAGAGATGCTATGTAATTTTAGTAACAATAGTAAGAATTAATCCACGCTCGCAAATAGCCAAGATAATATTATTTTTATTTTTTATTTTGCAATGCTTTTCATTATGCATGTTGTCTCGTGACATTGTTTACCATGTTATTGTTTTGTTAAATTACATGAAAATTAATCCACGCTCACAAATAGCTAATTTAATTTTAATTTAATTTTATGGTTGCAATATTTTTCATTATGCATCATGTCTCGTGACATTGTTTACTAGGTTTATTGTTTTAAAATATTTTGCGAAAGTATTTTCTATCATAAATGATTTTGAAAATGTCGCCGTTGGTGCGACGAAACGATCGTCAATCTTAATAAAGATTTTCTATCACTTTTTATAGCATTTTTAACTTTATCTGTTTATAAGTGATTATTATACATGTGTTTATAACATTTCTTCGATGCTGGAATGAATATGTATGAAGAGTTTGATAAGAAAATATTTTCGCGTTTCAAATATGAAAGACTACGCCTGGATCGTGAACTTTTGAATTTGGATTTTCTTAAATTATGCCGAAGTAGGAACGTAATTCCGTCATTTTTGAAGAACAGAAATAAATTTGCTAATTATAACTTTACTAATCTCAATAGACAATTTGAGAGTAAATGTTTAATATTAAGTATTAGAAAGAAGTATGCCTACATTAGTAAACTACAACAGAGAACTTTAGATTTATATTATGAATTTGCAGCCTCTACTCCACAATATATATTTGATATTCTCATGAACAGCCTGGAAAAATATAGATACGGTAAAATCCGCTTAAAAGAAATGGTACAAGCTTCCAAGATAGAAAATCTTTGCAACACACAAAAGTCCTATGTCAACCATATATGCCAACCAGTGGAATTTCTGAATTTATCTAGCAGACCATTAACGGAAGATGAAATAAAAGTACTTGAGCGGGGGCCAAAATACATTTTTCCAACTAAGCCTAATTTAAAATCTATCATTCCAGAAATTGAAAATATTGTACTGTCGACTCATAACGATCATAAAGAAGAAATTCGCAATGTTATGTACCACGAACTGAAGAAGTTAATTAAGCAACCCATAAGTATACCGAAAGATGAATTGAATATTTTGAAAAAGTTAAAACTTGATCCAGAAATCATTTTAATCCAAACGGATAAATCCAATAAATTAGCCATATTAAATACAGATGACTATAAAAACAAAATGGTACAATGCATTAACAATATGGATTGTCAAGAAATCAAGAAGAATCCACTTAACATAATCAACAAAAAAGCTAAAGAATTGGTTAATAAAGGAAGCTGGCCCGATAATATAAAAGTTCTAATGAGAATTAATAAGTTAGCAGTAATCCCAGCAATTGTCGGCAGACTCAAAGACCACAAAATAGATATGCCAATAAGACCAATAGTAACTAAATGCTCAAGCCCCACATATTTTATGGAAAAAGCTTTTGTAGTTTTATTGAAAAATATTTTGCCCAGCACTGATCATGTAATTAATTCAACGTATGAGTTCATTCAATATTTAAATCACATTAATTTACCTCAGGATTATTTAATAGCCAGTCTAGATGTAGTCTCTTTATACCCATCTATTGATACCCAAAAAGCCGTTACAAATATAAATAGCTGTATTGACCGCATGGAGAGTACTAATGAAAGTATGAAAACTACACTTAAGAGTGCTCTTAATCTTATAGTTAATAATAATTACTTCACTTTCGACGGCAAAATATACAAACAAAATAACGGAGCTCCAATGGGTTCTCCTATATCAGGATTACTAGCTGAATTCATATTACGACCTCTAGAAATAGATATATACAAATTGGATTACACTCCCCATACATGGATCAGATATGTAGACGATATTTTCATCATTTGGCAACATGCAGATACCTTGCTCAATAACTTTTTAAACCAGATTAATAGCCTTGATTCAAAAATTAAATTTACATTAGAAATAGAACAAAATGGTACGCTACCTTATTTAGATGTATTACTAATCAAGACGTACCAAGGAATAGAACGCACTGTTTACAGAAAGCCCATAGCCAGTCAATCCATTATCCCTCATAATGCTCAAGCACCTTTTTCATACAAAGTTTCTGCACTTAGACATTCTATTCATAGAGCTTTCACAGTTTGTACCCCCGTGCAGTTAAATAACGAAATAAATAAAATATATGATATTGCAAGAAACAATGGATACAAAGAAAGTACCATAGAAAAATTAATTAAGAGCTTAAAGAATAACAAGAAAAGAAATTTCAATCCACAAAATTCCACGTTATCCACTGTACAATATTTTCCTGGTTTCTTCGAACGTCTAAAATATAAACTCAATAAATACAATATCTCCCTAGTCGCAAAACCTTCTATGAAATTAAGAAATATAGTATGCAAGAAAATAGATCCAATTGAGTCAAGCCAAATATCAGGAGTATACGAAATACCTTTCACCAAAGAAGATGGAACCAAGCAGTTTTATATAGGTATGACAACTAGAAAACTTAAAACTAGAATCAAAGAACATATAGCAGACATCAAATACAACAGAAGAACCACAGCTTTGGCCAGATTATCCAGCGAAGAGCCTTTACAGATCGATTTCAAAAATAGCAAGTTAATTTATACATCAAGATTTTATTTACCATCAATAATCCGAGAATCAATAGAGATATTTTTACGCAACAAGAATATTTGCAATGATTCAGTGTCCATAGAATTACCTAAAATTTGGAAAGAGATGCTATGTAATTTTAGTAACAATAGTAAGAATTAATCCACGCTCGCAAATAGCCAAGATAATATTATTTTTATTTTTTATTTTGCAATGCTTTTCATTATGCATGTTGTCTCGTGACATTGTTTACCATGTTATTGTTTTGTTAAATTATATGAAAATTAATCCACGCTCACAAATAGCTAATTTAATTTTAATTTAATTTTATGGTTGCAATATTTTTCATTATGCATCATGTCTCGTGACATTGTTTACTAGGTTTATTGTTTTAAAATATTTTGCGAAAGTATTTTCTATCATAAATGATTTTGAAAATGTCGCCGTTGGTGCGACGAAACGATCGTCAATCTTAATAAAGATTTTCTATCACTTTTTATAGCATTTTTAACTTTATCTGTTTATAAGTGATTATTATACATGTGTTTATAACATTTCTTCGATGCTGGAATGAATATGTATGAAGAGTTTGATAAGAAAATATTTTCGCGTTTCAAATATGAAAGACTACGCCTGGATCGTGAACTTTTGAATTTGGATTTTCTTAAATTATGCCGAAGTAGGAACGTAATTCCGTCATTTTTGAAGAACAGAAATAAATTTGCTAATTATAACTTTACTAATCTCAATAGACAATTTGAGAGTAAATGTTTAATATTAAGTATTAGAAAGAAGTATGCCTACATTAGTAAACTACAACAGAGAACTTTAGATTTATATTATGAATTTGCAGCCTCTACTCCACAATATATATTTGATATTCTCATGAACAGCCTGGAAAAATATAGATACGGTAAAATCCGCTTAAAAGAAATGGTACAAGCTTCCAAGATAGAAAATCTTTGCAACACACAAAAGTCCTATGTCAACCATATATGCCAACCAGTGGAATTTCTGAATTTATCTAGCAGACCATTAACGGAAGATGAAATAAAAGTACTTGAGCGGGGGCCAAAATACATTTTTCCAACTAAGCCTAATTTAAAATCTATCATTCCAGAAATTGAAAATATTGTACTGTCGACTCATAACGATCATAAAGAAGAAATTCGCAATGTTATGTACCACGAACTGAAGAAGTTAATTAAGCAACCCATAAGTATACCGAAAGATGAATTGAATATTTTGAAAAAGTTAAAACTTGATCCAGAAATCATTTTAATCCAAACGGATAAATCCAATAAATTAGCCATATTAAATACAGATGACTATAAAAACAAAATGGTACAATGCATTAACAATATGGATTGTCAAGAAATCAAGAAGAATCCACTTAACATAATCAACAAAAAAGCTAAAGAATTGGTTAATAAAGGAAGCTGGCCCGATAATATAAAAGTTCTAATGAGAATTAATAAGTTAGCAGTAATCCCAGCAATTGTCGGCAGACTCAAAGACCACAAAATAGATATGCCAATAAGACCAATAGTAACTAAATGCTCAAGCCCCACATATTTTATGGAAAAAGCTTTTGTAGTTTTATTGAAAAATATTTTGCCCAGCACTGATCATGTAATTAATTCAACGTATGAGTTCATTCAATATTTAAATCACATTAATTTACCTCAGGATTATTTAATAGCCAGTCTAGATGTAGTCTCTTTATACCCATCTATTGATACCCAAAAAGCCGTTACAAATATAAATAGCTGTATTGACCGCATGGAGAGTACTAATGAAAGTATGAAAACTACACTTAAGAGTGCTCTTAATCTTATAGTTAATAATAATTACTTCACTTTCGACGGCAAAATATACAAACAAAATAACGGAGCTCCAATGGGTTCTCCTATATCAGGATTACTAGCTGAATTCATATTACGACCTCTAGAAATAGATATATACAAATTGGATTACACTCCCCATACATGGATCAGATATGTAGACGATATTTTCATCATCTGGCAACATGCAGATACCTTGCTCAATAACTTTTTAAACCAGATTAATAGCCTTGATTCAAAAATTAAATTTACATTAGAAATAGAACAAAATGGTACGCTACCTTATTTAGATGTATTACTAATCAAGACGTACCAAGGAATAGAACGCACTGTTTACAGAAAGCCCATAGCCAGTCAATCCATTATCCCTCATAATGCTCAAGCACCTTTTTCATACAAAGTTTCTGCACTTAGACATTCTATTCATAGAGCTTTCACAGTTTGTACCCCCGTGCAGTTAAATAACGAAATAAATAAAATATATGATATTGCAAGAAACAATGGATACAAAGAAAGTACCATAGAAAAATTAATTAAGAGCTTAAAGAATAACAAGAAAAGAAATTTCAATCCACAAAATTCCACGTTATCCACTGTACAATATTTTCCTGGTTTCTTCGAACGTCTAAAATATAAACTCAATAAATACAATATCTCCCTAGTCGCAAAACCTTCTATGAAATTAAGAAATATAGTATGCAAGAAAATAGATCCAATTGAGTCAAGCCAAATATCAGGAGTATACGAAATACCTTTCACCAAAGAAGATGGAACCAAGCAGTTTTATATAGGTATGACAACTAGAAAACTTAAAACTAGAATCAAAGAACATATAGCAGACATCAAATACAACAGAAGAACCACAGCTTTGGCCAGATTATCCAGCGAAGAGCCTTTACAGATCGATTTCAAAAATAGCAAGTTAATTTATACATCAAGATTTTATTTACCATCAATAATCCGAGAATCAATAGAGATATTTTTACGCAACAAGAATATTTGCAATGATTCAGTGTCCATAGAATTACCTAAAATTTGGAAAGAGATGCTATGCAATTTTAGTAACAATAGTAAGAATTAATCCACGCTCGCAAATAGCCAAGATAATATTATTTTTATTTTTTATTTTGCAATGCTTTTCATTATGCATGTTGTCTCGTGACATTGTTTACCATGTTATTGTTTTGTTAAATTATATGAAAATTAATCCACGCTCACAAATAGCTAATTTAATTTTAATTTAATTTTATGGTTGCAATATTTTTCATTATGCATCATGTCTCGTGACATTGTTTACTAGGTTTATTGTTTTAAAATATTTTGCGAAAGTATTTTCTATCATAAATGATTTTGAAAATGTCGCCGTTGGTGCGACGAAACGATCGTCAATCTTAATAAAGATTTTCTATCACTTTTTATAGCATTTTTAACTTTATCTGTTTATAAGTGATTATTATACATGTGTTTATAACATTTCTTCGATGCTGGAATGAATATGTATGAAGAGTTTGATAAGAAAATATTTTCGCGTTTCAAATATGAAAGACTACGCCTGGATCGTGAACTTTTGAATTTGGATTTTCTTAAATTATGCCGAAGTAGGAACGTAATTCCGTCATTTTTGAAGAACAGAAATAAATTTGCTAATTATAACTTTACTAATCTCAATAGACAATTTGAGAGTAAATGTTTAATATTAAGTATTAGAAAGAAGTATGCCTACATTAGTAAACTACAACAGAGAACTTTAGATTTATATTATGAATTTGCAGCCTCTACTCCACAATATATATTTGATATTCTCATGAACAGCCTGAAAAAAATATAGATACGGTAAAATCCGCTTAAAAGAAATGGTACAAGCTTCCAAGATAGAAAATCTTTGCAACACACAAAAGTCCTATGTCAACCATATATGCCAACCAGTGGAATTTCTGAATTTATCTAGCAGACCATTAACGGAAGATGAAATAAAAGTACTTGAGCGGGGGCCAAAATACATTTTTCCAACTAAGCCTAATTTAAAATCTATCATTCCAGAAATTGAAAATATTGTACTGTCGACTCATAACGATCATAAAGAAGAAATTCGCAATGTTATGTACCACGAACTGAAGAAGTTAATTAAGCAACCCATAAGTATACCGAAAGATGAATTGAATATTTTGAAAAAGTTAAAACTTGATCCAGAAATCATTTTAATCCAAACGGATAAATCCAATAAATTAGCCATATTAAATACAGATGACTATAAAAACAAAATGGTACAATGCATTAACAATATGGATTGTCAAGAAATCAAGAAGAATCCACTTAACATAATCAACAAAAAAGCTAAAGAATTGGTTAATAAAGGAAGCTGGCCCGATAATATAAAAGTTCTAATGAGAATTAATAAGTTAGCAGTAATCCAGCAATTGTCGGCAGACTCAAAGACCACAAAATAGATATGCCAATAAGACCAATAGTAACTAAATGCTCAAGCCCCACATATTTTATGGAAAAAGCTTTTGTAGTTTTATTGAAAAATATTTTGCCCAGCACTGATCATGTAATTAATTCAACGTATGAGTTCATTCAATATTTAAATCACATTAATTTACCTCAGGATTATTTAATAGCCAGTCTAGATGTAGTCTCTTTATACCCATCTATTGATACCCAAAAAGCCGTTACAAATATAAATAGCTGTATTGACCGCATGGAGAGTACTAATGAAAGTATGAAAACTACACTTAAGAGTGCTCTTAATCTTATAGTTAATAATAATTACTTCACTTTCGACGGCAAAATATACAAACAAAATAACGGAGCTCCAATGGGTTCTCCTATATCAGGATTACTAGCTGAATTCATATTACGACCTCTAGAAATAGATATATACAAATTGGATTACACTCCCCATACATGGATCAGATATGTAGACGATATTTTCATCATTTGGCAACATGCAGATACCTTGCTCAATAACTTTTTAAACCAGATTAATAGCCTTGATTCAAAAATTAAATTTACATTAGAAATAGAACAAAATGGTACGCTACCTTATTTAGATGTATTACTAATCAAGACGTACCAAGGAATAGAACGCACTGTTTACAGAAAGCCCATAGCCAGTCAATCCATTATCCCTCATAATGCTCAAGCACCTTTTTCATACAAAGTTTCTGCACTTAGACATTCTATTCATAGAGCTTTCACAGTTTGTACCCCCGTGCAGTTAAATAACGAAATAAATAAAATATATGATATTGCAAGAAACAATGGATACAAAGAAAGTACCATAGAAAAATTAATTAAGAGCTTAAAGAATAACAAGAAAAGAAATTTCAATCCACAAAATTCCACGTTATCCACTGTACAATATTTTCCTGGTTTCTTCGAACGTCTAAAATATAAACTCAATAAATACAATATCTCCCTAGTCGCAAAACCTTCTATGAAATTAAGAAATATAGTATGCAAGAAAATAGATCCAATTGAGTCAAGCCAAATATCAGGAGTATACGAAATACCTTTCACCAAAGAAGATGGAACCAAGCAGTTTTATATAGGTATGACAACTAGAAAACTTAAAACTAGAATCAAAGAACATATAGCAGACATCAAATACAACAGAAGAACCACAGCTTTGGCCAGATCATCCAGCGAAGAGCCTTTACAGATCGATTTCAAAAATAGCAAGTTAATTTATACATCAAGATTTTATTTACCATCAATAATCCGAGAATCAATAGAGATATTTTTACGCAACAAGAATATTTGCAATGATTCAGTGTCCATAGAATTACCTAAAATTTGGAAAGAGATGCTATGTAATTTTAGTAACAATAGTAAGAATTAATCCACGCTCGAAAATAGCCAAGATAATATTATTTTTATTTTTTATTTTGCAATGCTTTTCATTATGCATGTTGTCTCGTGACATTGTTTACCATGTTATTGTTTTGTTAAATTATATGAAAATTAATCCACGCTCACAAATAGCTAATTTAATTTTAATTTAATTTTATGGTTGCAATATTTTTCATTATGCATCATGTCTCGTGACATTGTTTACTAGGTTTATTGTTTTAAAATATTTTGCGAAAGTATTTTCTATCATAAATGATTTTGAAAATGTCGCCGTTGGTGCGACGAAACGATCGTCAATCTTAATAAAGATTTTCTATCACTTTTTATAGCATTTTTAACTTTATCTGTTTATAAGTGATTATTATACATGTGTTTATAACATTTCTTCGATGCTGGAATGAATATGTATGAAGAGTTTGATAAGAAAATATTTTCGCGTTTCAAATATGAAAGACTACGCCTGGATCGTGAACTTTTGAATTTGGATTTTCTGAAATTATGCCGAAGTAGGAACGTAATTCCGTCATTTTTGAAGAACAGAAATAAATTTGCTAATTATAACTTTACTAATCTCAATAGACAATTTGAGAGTAAATGTTTAATATTAAGTATTAGAAAGAAGTATGCCTACATTAGTAAACTACAACAGAGAACTTTAGATTTATATTATGAATTTGCAGCCTCTACTCCACAATATATATTTGATATTCTCATGAACAGCTTGGAAAAATATAGATACGGTAAAATCCGCTTAAAAGAAATGGTACAAGCTTCCAAGATAGAAAATCTTTGCAACACACAAAAGTCCTATGTCAACCATATATGCCAACCAGTGGAATTTCTGAATTTATCTAGCAGACCATTAACGGAAGATGAAATAAAAGTACTTGAGCGGGGGCCAAAATACATTTTTCCAACTAAGCCTAATTTAAAATCTATCATTCCAGAAATTGAAAATATTGTACTGTCGACTCATAACGATCATAAAGAAGAAATTCGCAATGTTATGTACCACGAACTGAAGAAGTTAATTAAGCAACCCATAAGTATACCGAAAGATGAATTGAATATTTTGAAAAAGTTAAAACTTGATCCAGAAATCATTTTAATCCAAACGGATAAATCCAATAAATTAGCCATATTAAATACAGATGACTATAAAAACAAAATGGTACAATGCATTAACAATATGGATTGTCAAGAAATCAAGAAGAATCCACTTAACATAATCAACAAAAAAGCTAAAGAATTGGTTAATAAAGGAAGCTGGCCCGATAATATAAAAGTTCTAATGAGAATTAATAAGTTAGCAGTAATCCCAGCAATTGTCGGCAGACTCAAAGACCACAAAATAGATATGCCAATAAGACCAATAGTAACTAAATGCTCAAGCCCCACATATTTTATGGAAAAAGCTTTTGTAGTTTTATTGAAAAATATTTTGCCCAGCACTGATCATGTAATTAATTCAACGTATGAGTTCATTCAATATTTAAATCACATTAATTTACCTCAGGATTATTTAATAGCCAGTCTAGATGTAGTCTCTTTATACCCATCTATTGATACCCAAAAAGCCGTTACAAATATAAATAGCTGTATTGACCGCATGGAGAGTACTAATGAAAGTATGAAAACTACACTTAAGAGTGCTCTTAATCTTATAGTTAATAATAATTACTTCACTTTCGACGGCAAAATATACAAACAAAATAACGGAGCTCCAATGGGTTCTCCTATATCAGGATTACTAGCTGAATTCATATTACGACCTCTAGAAATAGATATATACAAATTGGATTACACTCCCCATACATGGATCAGATATGTAGACGATATTTTCATCATTTGGCAACATGCAGATACCTTGCTCAATAACTTTTTAAACCAGATTAATAGCCTTGATTCAAAAATTAAATTTACATTAGAAATAGAACAAAATGGTACGCTACCTTATTTAGATGTATTACTAATCAAGACGTACCAAGGAATAGAACGCACTGTTTACAGAAAGCCCATAGCCAGTCAATCCATTATCCCTCATAATGCTCAAGCACCTTTTTCATACAAAGTTTCTGCACTTAGACATTCTATTCATAGAGCTTTCACAGTTTGTACCCCCGTGCAGTTAAATAACGAAATAAATAAAATATATGATATTGCAAGAAACAATGGATACAAAGAAAGTACCATAGAAAAATTAATTAAGAGCTTAAAGAATAACAAGAAAAGAAATTTCAATCCACAAAATTCCACGTTATCCACTGTACAATATTTTCCTGGTTTCTTCGAACGTCTAAAATATAAACTCAATAAATACAATATCTCCCTAGTCGCAAAACCTTCTATGAAATTAAGAAATATAGTATGCAAGAAAATAGATCCAATTGAGTCAAGCCAAATATCAGGAGTATACGAAATACCTTTCACCAAAGAAGATGGAACCAAGCAGTTTTATATAGGTATGACAACTAGAAAACTTAAAACTAGAATCAAAGAACATATAGCAGACATCAAATACAACAGAAGAACCACAGCTTTGGCCAGATTATCCAGCGAAGAGCCTTTACAGATCGATTTCAAAAATAGCAAGTTAATTTATACATCAAGATTTTATTTACCATCAATAATCCGAGAATCAATAGAGATATTTTTACGCAACAAGAATATTTGCAATGATTCAGTGTCCATAGAATTACCTAAAATTTGGAAAGAGATGCTATGTAATTTTAGTAACAATAGTAAGAATTAATCCACGCTCGCAAATAGCCAAGATAATATTATTTTTATTTTTTATTTTGCAATGCTTTTCATTATGCATGTTGTCTCGTGACATTGTTTACCATGTTATTGTTTTGTTAAATTATATGAAAATTAATCCACGCTCACAAATAGCTAATTTAATTTTAATTTAATTTTATGGTTGCAATATTTTTCATTATGCATCATGTCTCGTGACATTGTTTACTAGGTTTATTGTTTTAAAATATTTTGCGAAAGTATTTTCTATCATAAATGATTTTGAAAATGTCGCCGTTGGTGCGACGAAACGATCGTCAATCTTAATAAAGATTTTCTATCACTTTTTATAGCATTTTTAACTTTATCTGTTTATAAGTGATTATTATACATGTGTTTTATATCTGATTCTAAAAGTTGAACTTTTTACTTCTAGCTGAGAGAAAAACAGCAAACATAATGAATTTCGGCTATGATTTGTCCAGTTCCAGATGTCCCATAACTTCATTCCCTCCGCGATAATTCTACCCCTTTTTCCCCCTTACCTTTTTTGCAGCTGTACAGCAGAAATAAAACAATATCGGCGTTTTAAAAAAATTATGTGAATGTATTTGTATGTTTGGACAAAAAAGACCCGAGGGACAGATTAAGTTGTTTTTTTTGTTCTGTTAAAACTAAAAGTCGCATTAATTTAAAATTTTAGTAGGTCTTAGTTAAAAATAAATCAGGAAAATTCATTGTATTTCAGAAAATTCTTATGAGTAGTTTTTGAGTAACACAAGCTTAAACATGTGTATTGGTCTAAAAAGACCCGAGGATCTTTCTAGGGTTATGAAAAGTTTTTTTTCTGGCAAATTGACAATAGATTTGTTGAAACTTCGCTGACAGAACATAAATATTCTAGATTCGATTTTTGGTTATCTGTAAGTGACGTCTTAAGAGCATTTTTCGGTTATAAAACAGGTTTTTCCAATTCTCCTGCGATTTATTTTTCTTTAAATGTAGAATGTCGCGTTGACATATATATTTTATTATGAGAAAATACTGTCAGATTATACATTAGTATAATTAATCATCTTTCAAAAATTAGTCGACTCGGCTAGCTTTTATTTTTCTTTTTTCAGGGCACACCCAAAATAAAATCACATACGTACAATAAAAACACAAAACAAATAAGTTTGAATTAGATATTTGTTTTACATAAAAATCAAAGCACTACAATAAAACAGTGCTGTAAAGCAACATTCACTTTGAGTAAAAGTTCACATCTCGGAAGTCCAAAGAAAGGCTAAAAGAGCTCTTATCGTATATCAAGTTCAATAAACCAAGTACAGTTTTGTCCAGATTATATATATATAAAAGAAAATTTTCGATAAAGCTAAAATATGTGTTACAATATACTGTTCCACTGTGCTATTCCATAATCCGTGAATCCATTGAGATTTTAATTCAAAATAACAGTGTATGCAATGACGTCATTTCTTATAATGTTCACGTTATTTGGTTCAATATTCTAGGTATTTCAAGAAGATCAGCACCTGAAAATTCAGCTTAGTGTTTTTCCTCCTCTTTCTAAAGCAATAGACTGTCTTCGCTTGCACATGCGTTGAATTACTTTTTTTGTTTTTCTGCTTTCCCTTAGGGAAAGAGCATTATACTACATGCAATCTCAATTGAAATCTCAAGGTCAGTTTCCGGATCCTTATGTTAGGTCAGTAACTATGGTAACACCGCATTTGGCTTACTGACCAATCTTTTTTTATCATCCTACCTGAGATCAGCAAAAAGCTTTATCCTTTCTTAGATTATAGATGCGGGAAAAACGGGATCAGTCGCACCCGTTGTATTGTACCATGACAACGAAAACATGAAGTGGGGCGTAATGGATGTCCTTGTGAAGCCAATTGAAATTGCATAGAGTGTAATTAAAGGGGTGATGAGCGACATTGGCCGGAGGGGCTAATTTACATGAGGTTACAGGAGTATATTCCGTGTTTATTTGGGTTTTGGTAACAAATTGTTTTAAATGCTGAACTAAAATGTAATTTTTAAAACGCTTTCATGATAATAATGAATATGCATTAAGATAAATGCAAAGTGTAAATTTTTTTAATGTAGATATAGATTAGTGCTTCCAAAAAACTTCCAATGTGAAAGTTTCGACATATAGCGTATTTTTCTACTAGATTTCAAATAATCCAAAACCACAATCTACCGATCAACAATCGTTATATAAATGTTTCTTTTTCCATGATCATTCTCTTTTAACACATATGATACGGCGTTTTTTCGTACATTGAAAGCAATAAATAACTCCCTCGCTTAATAATTAAAAAATATATTTACATAAATAATAAAAAAAATTGAATAAAATTAAATAAATAAATCCTATTTTTTTTTCTTTTCGACAGTAAAACTTGCAATATCCTATTAGGTACTAAAGAAACTAATCAAAACTAACATTTTGCATGCCTATGCTTTGAGTTAAATTTGGAAACACCTAAAATTTATGAGCCATATACGATAAAATGAAATTAATAAGCATATTCAAGTAACATATTTCCTGTTAAATGAGTCAGTGCCATATGTAACTCGGTATTTTTCGTCTTTTTATAATGAGGCTTTTAAATACGTCGACTGCTTTCGACACTTAAGTGCTCACTTAAAAGTAATGTGTAGTTGAGTCTGTAACATCGTACATAAATTATTGTGAATTAGTTTTCATGATGTATGAAATGATGATGTTCATCTACTGGAACATTACTGTTACTTTATCGTTCCACGTTAGCTCTTTAAAAGTAATGAAGTAATGAATACAAATGTAGCCATTTTACATCTTTAAAATGTAAATCAAATTTTATACTTGTAACTATAAAACAAATTTCTTTAAAAATGTGTTTTCAAATGAATTCCATCATAGTAGTTTTATGCTGTTTGTGACGTATTTAAAAGGAATTGCAAACTATGAAACTATTGTATTATACTATAATGATTAATGCATGCATGTTCATAAATGCTTTCAACAATCTGGGTATACAGACTTTATTATTTTTCAGTCCGATGAGAACTTTTATTATATTATTGATTAAAAATGGTGTTTTTTAATTAATCATCTTCCTTGATTATACATTTTACCATTTATAATAAGCCATAAAAATTTCTTCATAACACCATAAAATAAGGCATGCGGTATGCCTTTCAATTGTACTTTGTCTTCTTCTTCAGACCCAAAGAAAACGTTCTATTATATTGAAGACAGGGGTAACACTCAAATGAAATGTAAGGGAAAAGGGGCAAGTTAGGAAAACAGCCAATAGGAAATCAGAAGGCTTCGACCAATCACGCAAGAGCATTATCAAATCATAAGAACACAGAGTAGAAGGAGAATTATTCAGCAAATTGTATAAAAACAAAGTCGGAAAACTAAAAAGAAATTGCGCGAAAATATGATGTGTATCATATATATATATATATATATATATAATAAGCAAAATAGGAAAAATAAACTAAGTAAGTAAATTAAAGAAATGAAAAACAAATTTGATGTTATTATAATAAAAAATAAAAATAAAATAAAAATGCAAAAACTAAATGCAAATAAAAAAGCGCTTAAAAATAAAAATAAATACAAAATTTCAATACCAAAATATTATTATACTAATCATTTATTTACAAAAAATCAACTGAACAAGTTTTACCAAGCTACAAAGAACAAGGAATTAGACTTTTCATTAACCTATAACTGATGTGACTAAAATTTGTCACACAACTGATGTGATTCGGTCTCTCAGACCCCTCGAATAAAATGGATTAAAAAAAACAACTCAAATGGTCGAATTTACTTAAATTTTGTCCTAACAATATCGTTGTACTTCTCTTAGGAGCATCTGAATTAAATTGCATGAAAAAAGTGTTTTATTCATATTATTTAACTTCAGTACAGAAAAGTAAAAAGCTGTAAAAGTGTTTACAGCTGGGAGTCGCGGGATCTGGAATACCGCGTGACATCAGTTAAAGGTTAACAATGACCTTGTAATTTAGATAAATAGCTAAATTTCCGAGGAAGTGCAAGTCTAAGGGCACACTGCAATTTAGATCATTTTAGCATTTTAAAATTTAAAACTACAGGCAGAATACCTAATTTGAAACATAAGGAGCTAAACATTTATAATGTTATCACTTTAGGGGGGGGGGGCAGGGGGAAATCTGGCACTTTATATCATAAAATATCTCTAGAGGGAGGCGGTTTGTCTTTTGATATCGTTATCATTTTCGATCCAACCAAAATTTTCTTTATTTGGAAACATTTATGGTACATCAATATATTCTCTTATTTATTTTTTAGTCTGTTATTTACTTTTATGAAAAAAGAAAGCTATTATTAAAACTATTAAATGATTGTAAAGTCATTTCATACCAAAATATTTAATATTCCAACACTCTCCATTCCTATTCTTTTGCCCTATGCCCGTATAATTCGTTTTTAGAGAAATCAGCTTCGAAATGATACTTGCCATGTTTGATAGCAAAAAATGGGGAAGAATGTTGTTCACCTGTTTTGTTTAGAAGAAATTTTGCGTAACAACTTACACGGGGGAAGTGCAAGAAGTCAGTGCTACTGTCAAATGCATTGTGAAACAAAGGAATGTTATTAAATACTTTTAAATTGTATTTCTTTAAAGTGTTACTTAATATAGCGTTTTTTAACAGATTATATTGATATTTTATTAACTTCTTATCTTCATTTAAATCAGAAAAGTATGCGAAAAATAAATGTATAACCATACCTGTACATTTTTGGAAACTATAGAAATAAAAAGAAAGAAATTGTAAAAATAAGAATAATTTTTAGACGTTGATAACGGTATCATTAGGGAAGGAGGAGTGTGTGTGTGTGTGGGGGGGGGGGGGGTCGAGGAATGACAACGTATGATATCGTAAGTGGATGAGGCGGTCCAGCATTGCCAAAAAGTTGATAACGTTACATAAATACCACCAATTAAAGGATAATAAAAAGTCAAAACAATCAAATTATTGATCAAATAACAATTATTCTACCTTTTATGTTTCTTTTTGTTTCAGATTAGTGAAACTTTTAAAACGTTTCAACTTTAATGTTATTTTTAAATCTGTCAATAACAGTTAGTTCCCACCCACTATGTCTCTTGTTCGTCAGATTCGGAAATAGGGAATGTATTAATGTTCCTTGCAATGGTTGTCATTTATCTTATACGGGTAACTTTGAATTCTAATGAATTCCGGTTCTTTTTTATTCGAGGTATAGAAAATTCACCTTACCAAATATGCAGTCGCTGGTTTTCTAGAAAACTACCAGTGCGAAATTCCAAATCTCCACATGCTGAGTTTTAAAGCAAGGTGATATCCGACTGTAAACGCGTTTCGGTGAGATTTGTTTTATATCCAAAATTATTTACTTAAGTCTCACGATATGCAGTGTGATTAGGTACCAGTGCGACAAAATCCTAGAAGGTGCAAAGGACAATGAGACGAATTGGAATCACATAGCATTGCAGGATCCAAAATGCCTTCTACACGAGCTACGCTCAGAAGAAGCATTGAAAAACAAGAGAAACAGACATATGTTAATGTAACAGGAATCATTTTAAAATTAAGTTTTACATTAGCAAGAAACTACCTGATATCAGAAGAGATTCGAAATTTTGAACAGCAGTAGTCACACAGGCTTCATAACGGCGCCGCATGGAATTCGTAACTCTCTGGAAAATTCCTGTCGTGTCTCGCATCTTCCCGGACACTACGTAGATGCGAGAGAAGAAGTATTCAACGTAATGAACAGGGGGTGGGGGTGGGAGCTCCTACATCAATGTCTTCATTTGGACCCAGCTGAAAAAGTCCAGGTAAGATTGGACCTGTGATCTAACAGGCCTATGGTGTAGATTATATTTTTACTCGTAGAAGCTTCTTAAATACTATTCGTGAACGTAAAATCTTCACTTACGTTGCAGAACGTCCGCAGTTGGGTTCGCGTCCTGAAAGAGAACATGCTAAAATGACACTGAAGAAACAGGCAAGAACGTCCATGTAAAAAGTGTTTAATTTCGGAGAAGCATATACTAAGTAACATGTCGTACCCCCAGCTTCGAGACAATACAACCTTACATCTTGAAAATTCGGTAAGAAGAGTTTTACAAAGCCAACAAACTTTTGCCAAATCGAGTCATGTCGGGCCAAGAAAAATTACGTCAAGAAGGAATACATTCTAAATTTTACCACAAAGCGTGCCAATCGTCAACTAGAATTGGCGCCTTCATCTTTAATCAACTTACGGGGAGTGACATGCATCTCTAAATTTAAGCAGCTGAAAATTGCAAATCACTACGAAGGCAAACTTTAATATTTTTTGCCTTTGTTGTTATGATAACCGCAGTATATTACGAAGACATACAGCTATAACGCGGAGTGAAACAGAAGGCAAGAGAGAAAATAATATTCCTTTACAATGTAAAGAAAAGACGCATGTTCAATGTTAAACCCCACTTCGGTTTAGCAAGGTCTTCAAGAACTTCATCTTACGTCCAATTAACAGAGTTGCCATCGTATCCAGAAACATCTGTTCTGCGATACTATAATATATGAAGGGCAAGAAGTCTGAAATGATAGACAGTTCACCAGAAAAACGGCATGTTAAAGATGGCCCTGCGGACAGACGCCTAAAAGTTTTACCAAAAAAGTTTAAAAGTAAACCCAAGAAGACAAAAACTACACCAAAGAAAAGAACTGTGGATATGTCCATTGTCCAGGTTGCTCAGAAATCTATAGAGAGCCAATTGTAGGGTAATGGATCGAGTACATATCTCTCAGAGATTAGTGGCACGAAGAGTGCACAGACTACGCAGGTCATGGGCACTACAAATGTGACGTTTGTAAGTGAAAAGCTTACTTTTTTACACTGCGCACTCTCGCAAAATTGACTGCGTGGTCTTGTCCTGAATAACTATACAATAGTGAACATTTATTAGGATAATCGTTTTGCAAATAGTACCGAAAGTGCTTCTTATAGTTTGATGAATGCAATTTTTTTTCTTAATAATCTAAGATTATAAATAAAGTATAACATCATACCTTAAATCGCTTCATTTATTGTTATTTAATGAAATAGCTAAAGCGCGCTCTTCTGCAACACCTTACTCTACTTTACAGTCTTGCACATATCTGTTTTTCTATACATAGACACCGCATTCATGGCTGTAGCTAACTCGGTTTAGCAGCTGTAAATGGTTAAACGGACATAAGTGATCATACTTTTCTTAATTTTCCCGAACAAACATGCGATTTCAAAAATTCTTATAAACGCTGGAGCTTTCTCTGCATCTAATCGAATCAACAATAATCGCAATAACTCTCAAAAAATTATTTCTTATTAAACGAGGGATTGCAGCTATAAAGAACTAGATTTATTAACTCTTTACTTACACTTTCATTCCAAATTTTCTTTTCCACACTATTCCCACAACACCGACGTAATTGCACTTTAGAATAAACTCGGATACTTTAATTCTAACCTTACCATATATCTTTGATGTTTTCGGGAAGCTATTAGCAGAAACGTTTTCAAAATGAACCTATTTATAGATCTCACTACACAAAGATAGATTTAGAATTTCTTCATTTATTTATGTTCATTTCGTTAACTTCCAATTATCGTCTTTGGACTGAATATTAAAGCGATTGACATTAATAAACAGTAACCAAAATGTTTAGAATTATTTAGTTATTTATAAAATTTTCTTTACGGCATAAATTATTTTCACCAAAACTAAGTTGGAGAATCTCAAACAAAATAGAATTGCTTTATTTTTCAAGCTATAATTAATATGTATATTAGCATTTTTACCTATCTAAAAATTTTTTGAGTAAGAAGAGCATTGCTTGAAATACAGTGTATCCCTAAAGACATGGTTCACTTTTAATGGTTACGGGAAAGAAACGAAACAAGATGGAAATGTGAAATATTCAGCAAATAAAAGAAAAACTCTACAAGCTTCATACCTTTTCAGTGCAGTTCGGTGTAGCGTCCTATTGAAACAGAGAATCACAGACGTTATTCACTCTGTTATACCAGACGTCCTTAACTGTGTGTGGGAAGAACTTGAATATCGTTTAGATGTATATAGGAAACAGTTGGACGCCACATCGAACTGCAATAAACAGCTATGGAACTTGGAGAGTTTTTCTTTTATTTGGAGAAGATTTCACATTTCCATCTTCTTTCGTTGATTTTCTGTGACCGGTTAAAAGTGCACCATGACTATACTGACACAGCGCATATCAGTATATTCACAACATTTTATTTTTGGCAAAGGTAAACGAGACATTCTCTTAAGGGGACCGGGTAAGCAAAATTCAACCGCGAATTTACTTTTTTATATTATTATATAGTTTAAACTTTTATCTTTTCAACGATGTATTACACATGTTTATATATGTAATGATTTCTCGCTACTACCGTTGTGGATCCCCTGTTTCGGTGTAGATCGTGCCGATGGGTGCCGGGGCGCGGACAACAAACACATCCGTGCCGACGTAGGATTGCTCCCTTTGAGTTTCTAGCATAGTGCTGTAGTCGCAGGCCGTGTGTGTTGATCCGGGAGCTAATAAAAGTCAATTTAAGTGAGTAGCTGTTTAAATGAAGACACAGTGTTTTCGGGGACCTGATTTATTGATCTTCTGTCCATCCTTTTCAGAGAGATCGGGCCCCTTTGACAGGAGAGCTGCTACTTTACTTCTTGATGGACATCGGGATCGGGAGGTAAGTATATCGCAAAGCGATACCTGGAGGGCGAAGTTGCGTGGACCTAAGGCATTACTTAGATGGTCAAAAAGCCCTCTCTTGCCGCCCGTGCAGCGGAATAAGTACGAGGTATTTTGCAGTATTCCTGCTAGGGGACGTTGAGGTCAAAAGAGGCGTATTTAACATTTAATTGGTCGTTAGCTGAATGATTGATTGCCCGGGTCTTGGGCGCTGGCTCAACTTCGGCCAACGTGCCGCCGCAAGACTTAAAAATTGCACTTACTCAGCAAAAGTATTCTTATGAAATGGGCCAAAACGATCTTTGAAAGTTATAAGATGCAATGCTGAAAAACTAATTTAACAGGGGTGAAGACATTCAATCAATTGAGACACAATTACTAAAGCATTTAAAAAGTTTTAATTTTAATTTCTAAATTTAAATTTCTGTTTTTTAAAACAGGGATTTAAAATTTTAAAAGGGGCAAAAAAGGGGATATTAAAAAGGGGCTTAGCTTTATCGTTTCATATATATAAATGTTGGATTTTTTCATTCTTTCTAAGAGCACTTCAAAACAGTCGGCTACTTTTTTAAAATTCAGATTTCTTGATTGACACCACTTTTCTGAAGTGGTAAAATTCCCATTGTTTTCGCCTTAATTAATATGTTATTAAATAAGGCGAATTTTACTATTTCAAAAGAGTGGTGCCAATCAAGAAATCAGCCTTTAAAAAAAGTAGTCCAATAGTAACACTGCTTCACAGCTTTAATTGGCTTTTTCTCAAAACTTCGATTTTTCAGGTTTGTGTTCCTTTTTTTCAATATCTATTAAACTTAAGAAATCAGATTTTTTTAAATACTTATATTATATTATAGTGCATACTTTAACACAGGGATTTAATGATTTGTTGAGAATTATTTATTTTAGGCAGTAAAATCTTACCAAAAATGCTAATTTAAAAATTTCTTTCAATAAATAATTCATAATTAATTTTCAGTTTCACTTAGAAATAAAATGGCCCGTTAAAATACGTAAAACATGTTATTCTAACTATTCTAAAAAATCTAGACCTCTATCTTTCACTATTTCTGAGAAAAGGGTATACAAAGTTGGTGTATTTTAACATGGCCGAGATAGAGCTTACCCGGCCCCCTTAAGAGCCTACACTAGCCACGCAGATAAACATGAACGCTAAATTTAAACCCATGGGAAAAATCTGTACAGATTGCTCGCTCCCATCTTAATATTGTGCGGCGATTTTTTTCATAGGGCACCTAAGGTCGATATCTATCTGTTGCGGGTTTGTACTTTTTCAATTTTTGCAACAGTTTTTCTATATGAAGATAATTTCACTTTTAGAACCGGTTCTAACAGATTCCAAAAGTGAAAGTATCTGTATAAAAAAAAAAAAAAAAAAAAAAAAAAAAAAACGAACTAAAATCGAAAAAGTTCAAAAGCACAACAATAGATATCAACGTCAGGTATCCTATGCAACAAAAATCCTTTAAAAATACTAAAATACGAGGGAGAAATTTGTATAGAACACTACTATAGAATTAACATTAGTTTGAGCGTTTGTTTCCGTGACTAGTGTAGAACCATAAGATTGGAGAAGGTTGGTTGTTATATCTCCAGAGTCACGGAATTTATAAAATTACGAAACAGTATTTACATGTGACTACAGTAAAACGAGACTTAATTTTCTATGGAAAATTTGTTAAATTTGGATAATTAATTTTTATAAGTCATTAATTTAATTAGATCAAATGCGATCTCTAATAAGCAATACAGAGGAAATGGCGTCTTGTAACTTTCATGCATTAATGAAATCGCTGATGACTTGCTATAGATATTTTTTTTCATTCGAAACCATATATTGTTATTTGAAATCATTTTTAATGTTAAAGTTCGAACATAATAGGAATAAACAGTTGCATTTATTAAAACTAACACATTAGATTCTTATACAATTAAAAATAACTCAACATAGATATACTTATAGAAGTTATTTGCATCATATATATGCTATCACTCGAACGCGAAATGAGCATTTTCTACTTTATTTTCCTTCTAGACACATTACTTCCTCTTCCTAACTTATACTGAGATAGATTGAGAGCATTATATAATACTATATTTAACTCCCGGAGAACTATGCCCTAAAATATTTTACACCGATAGCTTCCGTATCGCGATAGTCGTCTGGTGCCATCATAAAAAATTCTAATCCAAGTTATCTTCCATTTTGAAAAATTGAATTTCCTGGATTCTTTGCTTGATAACGTTAGAAGTAATCAATATTAAAAAAATCATTAGGAGCAATACATATACATCTCAAGCCCTAATAAGAAGACATATTTCGTGACATACGAAGACTCCTTTTCCTGCATTTTAATGGGCCAGTTCTGCATTATAAGCAGGGAATAAATTATGTATTAAAAAAAGTGATCTCAATTTTAGATCAATAATATGAACTATAACCGAGTATATATAAAGATCGTTATTTTGTATTTACATCAAATTCATTTCTTGTACATTACGAAGGATAGTATAAGAACTACATGCATCTATGCATACCTGCGAAACTTCAGGTGTTTTTCATGTCAAATAAACATATGTTTTACGATATATTTGTTTAATAAATTATTTCTTGTTTTTGAGTAGTAATTAGTTTATTTGTATTTTTGATTCATAATATGTAGAAAAATAAACCGTTTCTGGGTAAAAAACCGGAATTTTGCCAGCTATGCTGAAAGGAAATATTTATGCTGACTAGAAGAATATAGTAGGAGAGCTGTTGAACATTTTTGAGTAGGTATTTGAGGCACCCTGAAAATTTGTGCAACACTTCTTTTGTAATGCCTGAATACAAAATAGAATGTCTGGCTGAAGGATCGTGGCCCAAAACCTGTGCCAGACACGTGTCAAGTGCCATTTTTGACACTACCCAAAAAAGGTATTTGAGGCACGCTGAGATTGAAACAGAATAATATTTATACTTAGGAAAAAATATTTTGAAAATGACAGACAATTTAGTCGGCCCCAAAACGGTGCCAGACACGTGTCAAGTGCCATTTTTTGACTACCCAAAAAAGGTATTTGAGGCACGCTGAGATTGAAACAGAATAATATTTATACTTAGGAAAAAATATTTTGAAAATGACAGACACTTTAGTCGGCACAAAAACTGTGCCAGACACTGGTCAAGTGCCATTTTTTGTCTGGCACAGGTTTTGGGCCACGATCCTTCAACCAGACATTCGATTTTGTATTCAGGCATTACAAAAGAAATGTTGCACAAATTTTCAGGGCGCCTCAAATACCTTCCCTAAAATGTTTAACAGCTCTTGGACTAATATAAATTATATATCATTAAAATAATACAGTACGTTTATCCTTCTACTTGCAGCCCCACCAGTGGCCGAGAGGTCCTGCTCTCAAAGCTGGTAGACGGGAGGTGCTGGGTTCAAACCCAATCGCGCCCGTCGGCCTAATCGTTCGGAGTTTCCGTGGATTTCCATGCGTTAGGTTCCCTTAGAAAGACCCCCATGGAGGGCACTTCCCCCCCACTTAGGGCCTATATCCCTCGTGTTTATAATTGACCGTCATAAACACAACCAACCAACCAACCTTCCACTTGCAATAGAATCTTATACCATTAAAAATAATTCAGCATGTATACACTTCTAGACATTATTTGCATCCTATGTATGTTATTTGTCAAATGCTGAAAGAGCGTTTTCTGTTTAATTTTCATTCTAGACACATTACTCTTGAAGAACTATGTCCTAAAATATTTTACACCGATAGCTTCCGCATCCCGATAGTCATCTGGTGCCATCATAAAACATTTTAATCCAAGCTCTCTTCCATTCTGAAAAGTAGAATTTCCTGGATTCTTTGCTCGATAACGTTAGAAGTAATCAATAAAAAAAAAAAAAAAAAAAACACTAGGAACAATACATATGCATTTCAAGCACTAATAAGAAGACATATCTCGTGACATACGAAGTCTCCTTTTCCTGCAGTTTAATGGGCCGGTTCTGCAATATAAGTAGGGAATAAATTACGTGTTAAAATGATGATCTCAATTTTAGATCAATAATATGGACTATAACCAAGTATATTTAAAATCCGTTATTTTGTATTTACATCAAATTCATTTCTTGTACATTACACAGGATAGTATAAGTATTATATGTATCTATACATAGCTACGAAACTCAGATGGTTTTCATGTCAAATAAACATATGTTTTACGATATAGTTATTTAATAAAATTTTTCTTGTTTTTAAGTGGTACTTTGTTTATTTGTATTTGTGATTCATAATTTGTAGAAAAATAAAACGTTTCTGGGTAAAAAAACGGAAGTTTGTCAGTTATGCTGAAAGGAAGTATTTATGCTGACTAGAAGAATATAAATTTTATAACTATAAAAGTAATACAGTACGTTTATCCTTCCACTTGTAATAGAATCTTATACCATTGAGAATAATTGAGCGTGTATAACTTCTACAGGATGTCTACAGGATTATTGGGACAAACTTTAAGGGGAGGTAGGGATATCACAAGGATTCAGATTTGCATAGCAATCCATGACCGGAAACGTCATCGTACACCACTAGGTGGTGCAGTTCACGAGAGCACTGGAAAAAAAATATCTGGTTTATCGCAGTTATTCGAGCAGTAGCATTACCGTCTCAATACTACTAGTATTGAGACGGTAATGACAGTAGTCGCGTTGAGAAAAATATTCAACGTTTTAATGGCAGGGAGCTGGCAGATATTCACTACGTGTATGGATTGGCTGGTGGCAAGGCAATGCACCAACAGCTCAAGGGCTGTATCGAGAACGGTTCCCACAGAGAGATGTATCGGACTGTCGGATGTTTTCAAATGTGCATCACAATTTGCATGAATAACTTACACTACTACGTCCATAAAATGTTTCATGTTATTCTCAATGCGACCACTGCTCGACTGATTGCGAGAAAGCAGATACTTTTCCTCCAGTACTCTCGTGTACAGCACCACGTAGTGGCGTACAATGACGTTTCCGGCCATGGATTGCTATGCCGTTCTCAATCATTGTGATATCACTACCACCCCTTAAAGTTTGTCCCAATAATACTGGGACACCATGTATATATTATTTGCATCCTATATATGTTATTTGTCAAACACCTGACGAGCGTTTTCTGTTTAATTTTCATTCTAGACACATTAATTTCTCTTCATAACTTACAATTAGATGGATTGGGAGCATTATTTAATATTATTTTTAACTTCTGAAGAACTTTCTAAAATATTTCACATCGATAGCTTCCGCATCCTGGTATCATCTGGTGCCATCATAAAACATTCTAATCCAAGTTCTCTTCCATTCTGAAAAGTTGAATTTCCTGGATTCTTTGCTCGATAACGTTAGAAGTAATCAACATTTAAAAAAATATTAGGAGCAATATCTAAAGCACTAATAATCTCGTGACAGATGAAGACTCCTTTTCCAGGAATTTAATGGTTCTGCAATATCAATAAGGATAACTTATCTATTAAAAGAAAGACTTATCTGTGTTTAATCTCAATTGTACTCGAATAAAATGGATTTGTATTCAACCAAGTTATAAGAAGTTAGAGAAGTCTACTTAAATCAAGCATATTTAAAATCTTTTTTTTTTTTTTTTTTTTTTTTTTTGTATTTACATCGAATTCCTTTTTTATACATTGCACAGGATATTATAAGTATATTTAACAAAATATTTTTTACTACAGAATATTTTACGCAATTGCACTTTTCAATAAACTTGGATTCTTTAATTCTGATGTTTCCATTTGTCTTTGATTTTTTTATTTATATTTTATTTATTTGTTTATTTATTTTTTACTTATGTAATTTTTACGGTATATGTATTTTAAAAATTATTTCTTGTTTTTAAGTGGTCATTTATTTATTTGAAATTCTGATTCATAATATGTAGAAAAACAGAAAGTTCCCGAGTAAAAAAACCGGAAATTTGCCATGGATGCAAATGCAATTACATTTACAACGGAAGTATCCATACTCACTAGAAGAATATACATATTATGTTATTAAAAGTACTAAAGTATGTTTATCCTTTCCCTTTAATATACATTGCATTCACATTTTTAGATATTATCTGGTTCAATGAACGAACTTTTACTAATTTCTTTTCATTCTAGACACATTATTTTCTCTTCATAACTTATTTTGAGATGTCAAGATTATATAACACCTTTTTTAACATGTACAATGATCACTTATAAACAGATTAAGTAAAATAATGCTATAAAGTGATATAATATCATTTATTAAGATTGACGATCGTTTCGTCGCACCAACGGCGACATTATCAAAATCATACACGATAGAAAATATTTTCACATAATTTAAAAATAACCCATACCCATTATACCCATCTATTGATACCTAAAAAGCCGTTACAAATATAAATAATTGCATTGATCTCATGGAAAATATTAATGATAATATTAAAACTACACTAAAAAGTGCTCTTAATCTAATAGTTAATAATAATTACTTCACTTTCGACGGCAAAATATACAAACAAAATAACGGAGCTCCAATGGGTTCTCCTATATCAGGATTATTAGCTTAATTCATATTACGACCACTTGAAATAGATATATACAAATTGGATTATACTCCCCATGCATGGATAAGATACGTAGACGATATTTTCATCATATGGCAACATACAGATTCCTTGCTCAATAACTTTTTAAACCAGATTAATAGCCTTGATTCTAAAATTAAATTTACATTGGAAATAGAACAAAATGGTACGCTACCTTATTTAGATGTATTACTAATCAAGACGCACCAAGGAATAGAACGCACTGTTTACAGAAAACCCATAGCCAGTCAATCCATTATCCCTCATAATGCTCAAGCACCTTTTTCATACAAAGTTTCTGCATTAAGACATTCTATTCATAGAGCTTTCACAGTTTGTACCCCTGAACAGTTGGATAATGAAATAAATAAAATATATGACATTGCAAGAAACAATGGATACAAAGAAAGCACCATAGAAAAATTAATTAAGAACTTGAAGAATAAAAAGAAAAGAAATTTCAATCCACAAAATTCTATGTTATCCACTTTACAATATTTTCCTGGTTTCTTTGAACGTTTGAAACATAAACTCAATAAATTCAATATCACCCTAGTCGCAAATCCTTCTATGAAATTAAAAAATATAATATGCAAGAAAATAGATCCAATAGAGTCAAACCAGTTATCAGGAGTATACGAAATACCTTTTACCAAAGAAGATGGAAGAAAGCAGTTTTATATAGGTATGACAAGTAGAAAACTTAAAACCAGAATCAAAGAACATATAGCAGACATCAAATACAACAGAAGAACCACAGCTTTGGCCAGATTATGCAACGAAGAACCGTTACGGATCGATTTTAAAAATAGCAAGTTAATTTACACATCAAGATTTTATTTACCATCCATAATCCGCGAATCAATAGAGATATTTTTACGCAATAATAATATTTTCAATGATTCAGTGTCCCTAGATTTACCTAAAATTTAGAAAGAGATGCTATATAATTTTAGTACCAATAGTAAAAATTAATCCACGCTCGCAAATAGCCAAGATAATTTTATATTTTATGTTTTGCAATATTTTTCATTATGCATGTTGTCTCGTGACATTATTTACCATGTTATTGTTTTGTGAAATTATATGAGAACTAATCCAGGTTCACAAATAACTAATTTAATTTTAATTTATTTTATGTTTGCAATATTTCATTATGCATCATGTCTCGTGACATTATTTACTATGTTTATTATTTTTAAATTATGTGAAAATATTTTCTCTCGTGTATGATTTTGATAACGTCGCCGTTGGTGCGACGAAACGATCGTCAATCTTAATAAATAATATTTTATCACTTTATAGCATTATTTTACTTAACCTTTTTTAACTTCTACAGAACTAAGTCCTAAACTATTTTACATCGATAGTTTCCGCATTCCGATAGTCATCTGGTGTCATCATAAAACATTCTAATTCAAGTTCTCTTCCATTCTGAAAAATTGAAATTCCTGGATGCTTTGCTCGATAACGTTAGACGCAATCAACATTTAAAAAATTATTAGGAGCAATACATCTCAAGCACTAATAATGTCGTGACATATGAAGACTCTTTTTCTTGCAGTTTGATGGCACAGTTTTGCAATATAAATGGGAAATAAATTATGTATTAAAAGAATGTTTTTCCGTGTTTAGTCTCAATTCTAGAGCATTAAGATGGAGTATAATCAAATATAATTAAAATCACTTATTTTGTATTTACGGCAAATTAAATTCTTGTACATTACACAGGTTTAAGTATTATATGTATATATGCATAGATATGAAATTTTAGGTAATTTTCATGTGAAATAAACATATGTATTACGATATATTTATTTAATAAAATGTTTCTTTTTTTTAAGTGGTAACTAATTGATTAAGTACAACATTCTGATTCAGAATAACGACAAAACTTCAGTTATCACTCATGCCAAACATTCCCATGTTTTACGATAAATTTATTTAATAAAATGTTTCTTGGTTTTAAGTGGATAATTTACATATATGAATTTCGATTCAAAATATGTAGAAAAGCAGAACGTTTATTTGTAAAAAACCAGCAATTTGCAAGCTATGCAATTGTAATTCCATTTTCACCTGAAGTATCCATGCTCACTAAGACAATATACAGGGGAAAATAAGGGGAAAATAATAATAGGGGAAATGTCCCTAATATCACACCTCTCATGATTTCGTCAAGTAGAGGTTGCCGACTAGCCAAAACTGGCTTAAATCCCTTAATTCTCGCTCCCGTCAATATCCCGGGCTGATGTGTCGTTCGTAATTTCTCGTGCCCGTCATATTTCCAGGATGGAGATTTATCGCTGGAAAAAAATTCTGATACCAGAAAAATTTAACTGGCATTTCCGTGTGAAGTCTGAATATAAGCGTTTGGGTTTGGTTTTTGGCGCTAATTGTGATGTTGAACTTGGTATTGCATATTTCGAAATATATCAAACTCAAAAAATTATTAATAATGAAAATTTAATGTGTATTATATTATTTCAAATATTATTTGTAAAAAATTGTTTGATGATGATAAATAAAGATCTAAGATGTGAAAAATAAAGGTCTTATTCGCATTAATTTGTATGGTGTAAAACAAACATTAAAACACAGAATTCTCGCATGATGGCTTTTCCACAAATGTGAATTTATTCTATAACATCTTTTTTTTTCGCCTTAAAAAAAAGTAATTGCATATTTTAGATAGAAACTTTATAATTATTCAATTTCTGTAATAAAAAATAGGTAATTTTTTTATAATTTTTCCAAATATTAAGCGACCGTTAAGGGGTTAACTAATGTCTAGCGGCAAGATATCAACCAGATCAGCACTTTGGATAAATACGCAATTGTGTTTAGTCTCTATTTTTTTTTTTTTTTTTTTAGTTTTATGCAAACCAAAAGTTTTTGATAACATCACTTTACAGTGAAATATCATTTTCAAAGTGAGTGCTGTTCTAAATTATTGTAACGTAAATACAGCCACAAAATTACATTCCTAGTTTCACCGACAGAGTCTGCCGTATTGCAATTTTTCATTCTGCCTAATCGCGCCTTTACTGTAGTCCTAACATCGCACTATGCGATATTACGGAAACTATTTTATTTAAAGGTTTAAATGTCAACTTTTTTATTTATGAAGGAATTTCAAAGACTTTTCTAATGAATGTATTTTCCCTTTGAATAGAAACATATTCAAAGACCATTAATTTGCAGTGGTTGACTCTGCTGAGACTTCTTACCAATGTGAAAATCCAGAAGATTCTGTCTGTCCATCACTGACAAGTTGTCCAGATGAAACAATTCAAATTAGACAGGCAGAACCTGAGTCTCAGCTTGTATCTATGGTCCCGAACCACCTGTACAAAAGGGTGACAAATTTAATCCAGAAAAATTCCAGCTGTGATTCTTTCTTGCCATAACCAAATGGTAGTATTTTTTCCCCGATTGATGTAGGCCCGTTGCCACATCTGTATGGGAAAAAACATTCAAGTAAATAAAAGAAGACGTCTAATTTGCTCAGCAACGGTTCTGACAAGCATATCACATAAAGTGAAACTTAGGTGCAATATTACGAAAACTTTTTTCCAAACATCCTAAATGCACCTCTTGTGATTTTACACTATTTATTTATTTATTATTTTAGCTATTGAACTGGTTGTATGTGGTATGAAGAATCAATAATTCAGCTACAAAAATCACGTGAAAGTTATTAGTTAAACTAAAAAATACCAAAAATATATAGAATGTTAAAAGGAAGTGCGATATTACGGACATTACCCCTATTCTTAAAAGTAATACAGCATGTCTATCCTTCAACCATTGATAGACATTTCTTACATATTTTAAAATAATCCCTGATACAGTGAACAAACTTTTACTAATTTATTTCCATTCTTAGACACATTACTTTCTCTTCATAACTTATTTTGAGATGGATAAATTATATAACACCTTTTTTAACTTCAAAAAGGACTCTGTTCTAAACTATTTTACTTTGATAGCATCTAAATCCAGATAGTCATCTGGTGTCATCAGGATTTATTTCGTAATCGAAATTCTCTTCTAGTCTGAAAAATTGCATTTCTTGAATGCTCCGCTTAATAATTCTTGAAGTAATCAACATTAAAAAAAATATTAGACGCAATACATCTCAAGCATTAATAACCTCATGACATATGAAGACTCATTTTCGAGCAGTTTAATGATCCACTTCTGCAATATTATTAGCAAATAAATTATGTAATAAAGGACTCGTGATTCGTATTTGATCTCATTTCCAACGAAATAACACGGAACAAAACTAACTTCTTACATTATTAAAAGTAATACAGTATGTTTATCCTTCCTCCTGCAATAGACATTAATTGCATATTTTAAAATTTTCTCCGGTACAGTGAACGAACTTTTACTACTTTATTTTCATTCTAGACAACTTTCTCTTCATAACTTATTTTGAGATGGATAGATTACATAACACCTTTTTTAACTTCTAAAGAACTCTGTCCTAAACTATTTTACTTTTATAGCATCCAAATACAGATCCGAATACAAATCTTGCGAAATTTTGAAATGTTTCGTAATCTACATTTTCTTCTTACCTGAAAAATTGTATTTCTTGAATGCGCCACCCAATAACTCCGGAAGTAATCAACATTTAAAAAAATATTAGACGCAATCCATCTCAAGCAGTAATAACCTCGTGACATGTGAAGACTCCTTTTCGAGCAGTTTAATAGCCCACTTCTGCAATATTATTAGCGAATAAGTTATTTAATAAAGTAAGGTATGTTCTTCTTTAATTTTATTCCCAACGAAATAAGATGAAAAATTACTATTTACTTATATTATTAAAAGTATTACAGTATTTGTATCCTTCCAGTCGTAATAGACATTACTTCCGTATTTTTAAATTTTTCCTGGTAAGTGAACGAACTGTTGTGTTCTTTATTTTCATTAACTTTCTTTTAATAACTTATTTTGAGATGGATAGATTATATAACATTTTTTTTAAAACTTCTAATGGCCTATGTCCTAAATTATTTTTCTTTTACAGCATCTAAATCCAGATAGTCATCTGGTGCCATCAGGAAATATTTCGTAGTCTAAATTCTCTTCTAGTATGAAATTTTGCATTTCTTGAGTTCCGCTCAATAACTCATGAAGTAATCAACATTAAAAAAGATATATATTAGACGCAATACATTTCAAGGAGTAATAACCTTATGACATATGAAGACTCCTTTTCTAGCAGTTCAATAATCCACTTCTACAATATTATTAGCAAATAAATTATGTATTAAAGGACTTTTGATTCGTATTTGATCTAATTTACAACGAAATAAAACGAAAAAAAAAAACTAACCCCTTACATTATTAAAGGTAATACAGTCAGGGCTCCCAAATGGTCCGCCAACTGTATATCAATAAATTTTAACAGAAAATTTTATGGTAGGTTTGCGCTAGAATTAACTTTCAAAGGTGATTTTGGGGCGGTTTGTAAGAAAAATCTAAAAAGAAAATTTTTCTAAAAAAATATTTTTATTCAGTGGAAGACCATTTGGGAGCCCTGTACAGTATGTTTATCCTTTCCCCTGTAATAGACATTACTTCCGTATGTTTTCATTTTTCCTGGTAAGTGAACGAACATTTGCTACTTTATTTTCATTAACTTTCTTTTCATAACTTATTTTGCGATGGATAGATTATATAACATTTTTTTAACTGCTAAAGAACTATGTCCTAAACTATTTTACTTTTATAGCAGATAAATCCAGATAGTCATCTGGTGCCATCAGGAAGTATTTCATAATTTAATTTATATTCTAATCTGAAAAATTGCATTTCTTGATTGCTCTGCTCAAAACTCCTGAGGTAATCAACATAAAAAAAAATATTAGACGCAATACCTCTAAAGCAGTTATAACCTCGTGACATATGAAGACTCCTTTTCGAGCGGTATAATGGCCTACTTTTGCAATATTATTAGCGAATAAATTATTTAATAAAGTAAGATTTCTTCTTGTTTGATTTTATTTTCAACGAAATATCTCGGAAAATAACTATTTTCTTATATGTATTATTAAAAGTATTACAGTATTTGTATCCTTCCACTCGTAATACACATCACTTCCGTATTTGTAAATTTTTCCTGGTAACTATTGGTACTTTATTTTCATTAACTTTGTTTTCAGATTGATAGATTATATAACATTTTTTTTTTACTTCTAAAGAACTGTGTTCTAAACTATTTTACTTTTATAGAAGCTAAATCCAGATAGTCATCTGGTGCCATCAGGAAATATTTTGTAATCTAAATTCTCTTCTAATCTTAAAAATTGCATTTCTTGAATGCTCCGCTCAGAACTCCTGAAGTAATCAACATTTAAAAAACTATATTAGACGCAATATATCTCACGCAGTAATGACCTCGTGACATATGAAGACTCCTTTTTGAGCAGTTTAATGGCCCACTTCTGCGTTGTTATTAGCAAATAAATTAAGCATTAAAGGAACTCTTGATTCGTGTTTGATCTCGCTTCCAACGGAATAACACGGAAAAACTAACTTCTTATACATTAGAAAAAGTATTACAGTACGTTTATCCTTCCTCCTGTAATAGATATTAATTGCATATTTTAAAATTTTCTCCAGTACAGTGAACAAACTTTTACTAATTTATTTTCATTTATTTATTATTTCAGCTATTGAACTGGTTGTATGTGGTATGAAGAATCAATAATTCAGCTACAAAAATCACGTGAAAGTTATTAGTTAAACTAAAAAATACCAAAAATATATAGAATGTTAAAAAGAAGTGCGATATTACGGACATTACCCCTATTCTTAAAAGTAATACAGCATGTCTATCCTTCAACCATTGATAGACATTTCTTACATATTTTAAAATAATCCCTGATACAGTGAACAAACTTTTACTAATTTATTTCCATTCTTAGACACATTACTTTATCTTCATAACTTATTTTGAAATGCATAGATTATATAACACCTTTTTTAACTTCTAAAGAACTGTGTCCTAACCTATTTTACTTTTATAGCATCTAAATCCAGATTGTCATCTGGTGCCATCAGGAAATATTTCGTAGTCTAAATTCTCTTCTGGTCTGAAAAATTGCATTTCATGAATGCTCCGCCCAATAACTCCTGAAGTTATCAACATTAAAAAAATATTAGACGCAATACATCTAAAGCAGTAATAACCTCTTGACATATGAAGACTCCTTTCCGAGCAGTTTAATGGCCTACTTCTGCAATATTATTAGCGAATAAATTATTTAATAAAGTAAGTTTTCTTCTTGTTAGATTTTATTTCCAACGGAAGAACTCGGAAAATAACTATTTTCTTATGTTATTAAAAGTATCACAAATTTTTATACTTCCACTCGTAATAGGCATTACTTCTTTATTTTTAAATTTTTCCTGGTACATAAACGAACTTTTTCTACTTTATTTTCATGAACTTTCTTTTCACAACTTATTTTCAGATGGGTAGATTATTTAGCATTTTTTTAACTGCTAAAGAACTATATCCTAAACTATTTTACTTTTATAGTATCTAAATCCAGATAGTCATCTGGTCCACCAGGAAATATTTCGTATTCTAAATTCTCTTCAAGTCTGAAAAATTGCATTTCTTGAATGCTCCACTCAATAAATCTTCAAGCAATCAACATTAAAAAAAATATTTGACGCAATACATCTCGAGCAGTAATAACCTCGTGACATATGAAGACTCCTTTTCGAGCAGTTTAATGGCCCACTTCTGCAATATTTTTAGCGAATAAATTATGTATTAAAGGATGATTTCTTTCCGTTTCATCTCGTATATAACAAAATAACATGGAAATCAAATAAGTTTATTTAAAGACAGTTAATTTTGTATCGATATGACTGTAGTATCTTTTACACGACGCAGAATATTATAAGGATATTTTGTTAAAAATGTTGTGAGATGGTTTTCGGAAAATATTTTTTAGTTTAAGAGCCTACACAAATCACTCTCCTTTTAATGTTAAACCTGTATGAGGTTTTCTTTTAATTTGTGACTTACATTTCAATTTTTTCTTTTCTTTTTTGCATAAGATACCTGGGGTCAATATTTAATGTTGAAAGTTTGTGCTTTTTCGATTTTTGTTGCAGTGTTTTTATATTGTCTTTATGCAGTGTTTGCATTCTTTCCGAACTGGTTGAAACCTGTTCCGAAAGTTAAATCATCCTCATCCAAAACAAATCTGTAATCGAGATAGTAAAGTTAAAAAAAATGAGATTTTAAGCCTAGCTATCTTACGCAAAAATATTTTATTTTAATGTAAATGCTAAATTCGAAGAAAACACTTCTATAGGTTTAACATTATCGTATGTGTTTTATGGTGTGACTAGCGTAGTCTCTTAATCTCAATTTTAACTAAATAACATTTAAAATAGCTAAGTTTATTCTCTTTTTTTTTACGTTAATACAATATTATTTACAAATTATTTTCATATTATTTGCATATAAGTAAAAGTTATAAATACGTGTTACAGGTAAATTTAATTCAAAATATTGTAGATATGTTGAATCTTTAAAAAGGCAATAAATCACATAATACAGGGTGTATCCAGACAGTTGTCATTCGACAAGGTGATTTTTTAGAAGTAATATGAATCATTATACGTTTAATAAAAATATTGATATGTACTATCTAACTTACGGTGTGGCAGGATAAAGCAGTCGGAACAAAATATGCAAAATGCTAAACCAACCGTCACAAACCTCAGCATTAAATGTTTGCATCAGTTCATCAACAACTGTGCGAACCTGGATCGTTTACAATTGTCTGTCATGATAGAGAAGGCAACCGATTGACACGTACAGTTACTGTCTGTGAAACTATCGCTAGTCGAAGAAATTTAGAGTTAACTGAATTCATCGCGGTGGACCAATATCTTGCCCACCACGGTCACCGGATTTATCTCCAATTGATTTCTTTGTCTAGTATTCAATGAAAAACACGGTGCACTAGACCTCTGTTGACAATGATTTGGAGCTTGTAGCACTCATATTAGTTGATGGGTCCGAGAAATGCCAGGCGTTTTCCACAATGTCAGTCTGTCCACGCAACGCCGTTGTGAGGGTCACCAAATCATGGTAAACTGTAACTGCAAATAGACAGATACCACCAATTCAAAATAAACTCTTATCCACAAACAACACGATTGAACTATAATTGAACTGTTGCAAGAACAATAGACTTTTGAACTTTTGTGTGTGTATATAATTATATAATATTCATCATAATTATTCTCTGTTTTACCTATTTTTTATATTCTAGATTATTTTTAAAATTATGAATCTCTTTCTAATTTAGTATACATATACGTAGCTTTTATTGTATTTTTGCAGAACGCCCAGCTTTGCAGAGTAATTGAGCTTTTGCCGCTCCAACAAGTTTAAAAATCCTACTATCTATTATCTCATGATCTTATTAATTACAAATATCTAAATTTCTCTCTCAAACGCCCAGTAAAAATTGGGCTTTCCATCGTGTATATATTGTATTTATATTATATTTAATCTTAATATTCTCAATTGGATTTCCTGTAGGTCCCTTCGGGCCTTTTATTTATTTATTTTATTTATTTATTTTTTAATTATTTATTTGTGTGTGTGTGTGTGTGGTGACGGCGGTAGTAGATGAAAACCGCTGGGTGGGGCTTGTGAGTGCTTAAGCCATTTGGTAGGCCTCACCACCTAGCTGACCCTAGCTGACCCTGTATCCCAACTGCTGATTTGAGTTACTGGAATACCAAAGATTGGCTCAGTATTGCACCAGGTTTTGAACTGCGTGAGAAAACAAGATTTTCAACAGTAATTGTACTATAATAAAACACACATACTACAATATATATTAAAACACACATACACACATAAGTAACGCCTCAATTCAACATTTAAAGGTATATATAAATATTATACAGACATACATACAATAAATACAAAAAACCCAACTGGAGTGAAAAATTAGCCAAAGCCAGCAATCGAACCCGGGACCACAGTGTACAAGACTGCTGCTCAGTGGTTGGAGCTGTATAATATTTATATATACCTTTAGTAATTGTACTAATTTAATTGTTGCGTGAGAAGATTGCAGGATATAGTCACGCTAAGTAGAAATGTGTTCGTAGAACGTTTAGATCGGTTGCTAAATAATTTTAACGTTTAAAAAAATAAGTTAAAATCTTCAACGTGCGTGTATAAATTATTGAAAGTAGTTAGCGATAGAATCCGATTATAAAAAAATTAATTTTGTTATAATAAATTCAAACAAACAAATAAATTCAATTAAACAACCTCTTTTTTTTTGCAGGGTGGTCAAATCATTCATTTTCTTATCATTTGCATACAGATTTAAGATACGTGCTTAAAACAAATAAAAATTTATTTATAAACTTAACATTTTTATGTGCATGCATGCGAAAGTACAACTGAATACATGTTTAGGTCCTATAATCCACATTTCTAACGTACGTTAAAATTATAAACAACCATTAAATATAGAATAAAATTATTTGAATTTCTCTAAATATTATTAGGAAAAAACAGTAATAAACGATTTGTGTCAACACTCTCCCCGCTTCAAAATCTAACGGAAACGCCTACTGCACTCCTTTCTTTCTTAGAGTAGTCTGAAATTTTACAGAGCGAGACGAATTTATTTTCTTCAGTCTGTCATCATAGTTATCTAGGGAATCACCAACTTTTGAAAATTTATTAAACTCGTATATCTTCATCTGTTATTATGGAATGATATATGGACACTTCATCTTTTCTCACTAAAATTAAACACAAAAATGATACGGCAATTTTATTTTATATATCATTGAACAAAAATTTTATGAGGTATACTATTAAGCAATAAAAGTAAAGTTTTGTTTATTGGTTTGTCGTGTATTTTATTTTAAAAATTACTTCTCCATAATAAATTTAATGTAACGATACTCACTAGCGTTTTATGTACTTTATAATACTTTATAAAAGAACAACAAAAATATTATTTTTACAATATATTCTATTATTTATGAGCTTTAAAGAAGCTGTTTTGGTAATTTCTTGAAAAATGTATTTTTTCCATTTTTAGGTGCGTTTGTAATTATATAAAAGTATAGCACCTATGATCGTCGTCTGGTTTGTCCGTATGTCTGTTCGTGTGTCCGCATATAGCAGAGCAAAAACTACCCAATCGAATCGTTTGAAATTTAATATATATATAATCGTTGCGGAATTTTGTCGAGTCATTTGAAATTTTATGAAAATCGAATCAAAACTTAAAAATATATTAATAAAAGTTTTCTACATTCTATTAAATCCTATCGTACGTAATTAATTCACCGATACCGCATGTTAGGTAATGATTCTAGGTTGCTATGCTGACTATGTCCTATTTAGGATAGACTCATATTATTTAATTATTACTGAATTTAATATATATAATCGTAATAAATTTTGTACTCATGCATTTTTGCATAAGAGTGCAACAGTTATTGTACCAAGATCTGAATATTTATAAAATTAGTTATAGTACAAACGCACCTCATTTACCACGTTTGACGTACAATTTCCGACTTGTTTTGTTTATGCAGAATAACTATTTACAAAAATATAAAATTTGGAATATACAATATATGAAACAATAATGTAAAATGAAATCTGATTCTTCTGCAACATAGAGATCTAAATTTACTTCAACATCGTTTTTAATTATTTCTTATAGAGTTTGGTTATTATTTAAACGTCGCTGCTGCAAGATGCAGAAAAAATACTGTTTGCAACATTCAGTTTTTTTTTTTTTTACACAATAATTGATACGTGCATGTATAAGCGCAGGGAACAAACAATTGGACACTCTGTGCAGATATCTCTCTTATACAGTGCAACACCATCTCCGATTTGGAAAACCGACTAGATTTGTTAATCCTTTATGTCCCAAATTATGAATTCATAAAAATTTCATCTTCTAAAGCTTTTTTCGTGATTTTTTGAAATTACATTAGAATAATAGACAGTCATTTAATAAATTTTTGAAGGATTTTTCAAATTAAAATTAATTAATTGCGTTTGAATTTATAGGGATTTTGTGCAATATTTATAAATCCACTCAAATCTTTTATTTAAAATATTTTTGTTAGTATTTTGTAGAATTAGGAAATGTACAAATGTAATGTTCGTAAAACAGAAATATAGAGTTATTTCCGAACTGAAATTCCCTTCACCCAACGCCAAGAAAGCTGAAAAGATGCGAAGGCAAACGAAATCATCTTTTTAAAAATATTTTTGTTTTGTACAGCCAATAACTCTTTTAGACCAAGATAAAATAAAGTATCTATAACTTATTCTAAACCAAATTACTACTAATCGATGCATTAAATGAATTTTATAGAAGTTATTTTAATGGTACAGTAGAGCGTCGATTATACGGACGCCGATTAACCGGATTGTTGAATTAACCGGATCAATCAAGGACAATACGTTTTTTCCCCGCCTTCTCCAAAATTTTTGAAGCGAAATTTCTTTAGGCGCGGTAGGGTGAATTCGACTGGATTTCACAAAAGTTAACCGTAAAATGACTATTTTAATCCGGAGTTAACAAAATTGCCAAAGAAAGCAATGCATAAAATCAACTGTATCTAGAACCTAAGAAGTTTCATTTCTAACACGCGAGAGTCATACGATATTTTTTTCCGCATGAAATTCCCAATTCTCTAGCAAGAACACTATCAAGAATTTCTTTTCCCTATCACAATGATTTTTAATGCATGTATTGTGTAGTGTATCTACCGGGTGTCCCAAAAAGGACTGACTGATTTTAAAATTCAATAACTTGCAAACGGTGACAGATATTTAAAAAATTCTTGCAGGAGGTTTATGCATAAGGTCAAAAGTTTTATTACAGTGATTTTCGATTTTAGTTCGAATTACAAACAATAGATGGCGCTGTAAGCAATAGTCGCTAAATACAGGCTCGATTTCTAGTCCTTTCTCTTGTCCCATGCTGAAAAAGGAGATGGAAATGTATTATCCGGGCCACGAAGTACCAAAAATCGAGCCTGAATTCAGCGTCTATTGATCGCAGCGCCATCTATTGTTTGTAATTCGAACTAAAATTGAAAATCACTGTAAAAAAACTTTTGACCTTATGCATAACCCTCCTGCAAGAATTTTTTAAATATCTGTCACCGTTTGCAAGTTATTGAATTTTAAAATCAGTCAGTCCTTTTTGGGACACCCGGTATATATACATGCAATAATTTCTATGTTTACTTCTATGTACAACTTTATACCAATTAATAAAATTTTAAAAAGTTGAAAAATAAATATTTTCTGAACACGCTTTTTGTAATGTGCACTGCAACAATTGCCAGTCCTAAGCCTGAAAAAGTGTGAAGGCATTTAAAAAAATACCATAAACGTTTTTAAAATTGCCCAATTATCCAGATTTTTCTTAACTGAATCGACATTGGTCCTGACCGGTCCGGATAATCGGCTCTCTACTGTACTTTAAAGTCCTGTCGGGGCATGAAGGGTTGAGTAATGGAGTCTACAAGGTACTACACGTATAGTACATCCGGATTATTCGACCGATTTCCTTCATTTTTTTTTCAAGAAAAGTAATCGATTTTTCTAAATATTATACCACCGAAAAGTATAATTTTCATTATTTAATTATTTCTTCCAGATCGTAAAATGTAAAAAAAAAATGTGATAAAAAAGGCTATTTTGTACAAATGAATTCAATTTTGTCAAAAATCAACTTTTATTAGGTTGAGCAAAATGTTCTGGGAAATTTTTAATCTAAATAGTTACCAGACAGTAATCTAATAGTTAGCAGATTACTTCCACACCCGCCTACAATCCAGACGTGGCTCCATCCGATTATGGTCTCTTTCGATCAGTGCAACACTTTTCAAGGCCGTCGATTTGAATCTTTTAATGAAGTTGAAGAAGCATGTCAAGTTTCTATTCCAAGGAGCCACTTCACAAATTTCCCAGAACTTTTTCCTCAACCTAGTAAAATTAAATGTTTTTATAAGCTGGAGAAAATTTAATGGAAAGTCAGAATTTTGCAAACAATTTTTTTTCAGATACTTATAATTGGAGAAAAGCGGTCCCTCGGATTGCAAGTTCATTGCATTCGTAGCACAACGCGTATCACGTCACGTATCGCGTCACACCTGCTCGTAGCACAAAACGTATTATTTCTTTTCTTTCTTTCTTTTTTCTTTTTTTTTTTTCGCAAGCACAAATGCAAGCAAACAAGTGAAAAGTCGCTAAATAAAATGTAAAAATACCGGAAAGGATATCTATTTTACTGAAACGGAAAAAATCTCAATGAAGTAGATCCATTCATTATGCCACCAAATTGTAAGGATTCTAATGTTGGCTATTCCAAATAGTCCAGGTACTCCAAATTCCAAAGATGCTGATGTCGGCTATTCCAAATAATCCAGGCCACCAAATTGCAAGGATATTTGTGTTGGCTATTCCAAATAGTTCAGACCGCCAAATTAGAAGAATGCTGATGTCGGCTATTTTAAATAATACACCAGATTAGTTAAAATAATAAAACTTTGTAAAAAATCACCATAAAATTAAAACAAAACACAGTACTGTGTTTTGTTTTAATTTTATGGTGATTTTTTACAAAGTTTTATTATTTTAACTACTTCATATCGCCAGTTTTCGGTGCTGTTTCGCAATACACCAGATTGTCTATAGGAAAATTTTTCTCTCCTAAAGCAGTGCGAAATTTTGAAATGATTGTTAAAACTTGCATTTTCTACTCAGTAATCATATATGTTAAATTTGCCGATCTATTTTTCTTTCTAAAATTGATAACCCAGGAGAAAAAGTATGAAGCAAAAAATGGTCTTTAGAAACCAAAATATTGTACTACTTGTTTCTGCACATAATACTTTATTTATTAATTTAGTAAACACACCAAATAAAATATTGATTCATAGACCTTGAAAAACAAATTTTCAGTTCATCTTTGTGCAACGAATGATTGGCTTTTTTGTAATTAAAGAGTCCAAAAAATCTTGACTTCAGAATTAAAAACGTCTTATAGAATGTTTATATATGTTTTAGCTGCCAGAAACAACACAAACCACCATTCACCTGAGATTGTGATCGTTTAGAATTTAAAAATGTTACCTTGTTTTTACTACCCTATATATGTAAATTTAAGTAAAATAGTAACAACAGTTATTACACATAAATAATAGCATTTATGGTTCATTGCAGGGACATACAAAACATTCGGATGATAAACACTGTGTCCAAAGTACTATCTGTTAACGATAATTGCTGGAAGTGCAATTTCATTTATGGTATGCGAGCTTAAGTTCACCTAATTTTTTTCTTATTACGCTGTGTGCATAAATGCTATAGATTATATGCAGTTCTACACAAAAGTGTATGAGCGTGAAGGGCTTCGGTTTTTAATTGAGTTCTGCAGTTTCAAGTTTAATTATATTTAGTACTAGCAGAACTACCCGGCTTCACCCGTGTCAATTATAAGGGACCTCCTGGGTAAAATAAATTAAAATGAAATAATTCGGCAATCACAACAACTGAGATTTGTGCATTCCCGTCCACAAATCGTTAAAAAAACAATCAGAAAACATTAATTTATTGTCTCGCAACCGTTGTAAAATCCCTCAGCTTTAATATCAGAATATCGTTTTCTGGTGAGTATAACAGAAAAATATACGATTTCCCTGACAATATAAAAACAAATCCACCAAAGGGCGTAGAATTTAGTGAACTTCTGGTTTGTACGGCTTCTATCTATATTATAAAGTTAAAATATCCCAGTGAGTAATGCGGACATTGTACCGATGATGGCGACGATCGAACCCATAAATAGTGCCTTTACTGAAATTTTTCTTAATTTCTGAACATTACACAATTTCACTTTTTACTCTGTCGAGTAGAAAAAGTTCCTTCAAACGAAATTTATTGGAAAAAATGGATTTAAAAGTAATTTTCAAGCATAGATATTTTGTAATGCGCATGCAACCCAATAACGAATTTTATATCCGTTTACTCTTAATGCAATATTATAAAGAAAAGTCATGTCTATCAGTAACTCTAGCATGATATTGTTGGTGTCAATAACCTAACTCAACTATATATTTAGCTTTTACTGCAATTCGACCTCTAAACATCGCAAGTTTGATTGTTCCATCGTCTAATAGAATACAAAAAGTATTTTCAGTAATATTTGTTTGAAAAGATTATTTCAATTTACAGATTGTTTATCCATTTTAAATAAAATTTCAAGCACGGATATTTTTAAATGTGCGTGCAACCCAACTACGAAAGATATATCTGTTTGCTATTAATGCAATATTATGAAGAAATGACATGTCTATGAATAACGCTAGCATCATATTGTTTGTGGCAACAACGTAACCGAACTATAAATTTCCCTTTTACTGCAATTAATTGATCTCTGTGTTAAATGGCACGAACAATTTTTTTAATATATAAAATTCAATTAATTAAATTTTAACGAACCCTTTTTTATTAACCAGTATTTTTGGTTTGCAGAGCTACCATGGAGACAACTGCACGAAACGAAAGATAAACAACATCTGACGCTACATTTTCGCCAAGCGAAAGTAGATGCCAAATTTGGCGCCAACATACCGGCCACCTCTGAAATATTTATTTCAGCACATATCTTAGACATTGTCCTTAGTTTTAAACAATTAAAATTTAAGATTAAATCTTCCAATGCTAAATATACGTTTCAATTCAAATCAAGAATATAAAATGCAAATATAAAGTCAATTCAATTTATTAATATTAAGATACACAATTACTACAATTTTTTCAATATAAATGCACAATAAAATAGAAGAAATAAATATTTACATTATAATAAGGGGTTATTTATAGGTAATATACAAACGTTTGATATGCTGCGTTTGAAAACACCGGTTGGCGTTTTGAAGAGCACTACCCTAACTTTACCATCATGGCCATAAATAACATCTTGAATGCGACCTACTGACCAGGTACACATGGGTAAATTACTATCTTTCAATAAAACCATGAAACCAATTTCAACATTTTTTTTCTCAATTAACCATTTACCGCGTTGTTGTAGATTATTTAGATAATATCTACTCCATTTTTTCCAAATTAATTGATTAATTTTGGTAACTCGCTGCCATTGGTTTAAGCTTATTATCTGCAAGGTCAGTTAAGTTTGGTCGCATATGCTATTTAAAGGCCGACCAATTAAGAAATGCCCCTGTGTTAAAGTTTCATAATCGCTAGGATCCGAAGATAAAGGTATTAGAGTCCTACTGTTTAAAATACTTTCTAATTAACTATGGTTAAAAATTCCTTAAAGGTTAGTTTTAAATCTCCAACTGTCCTTTTTAAATGGTGCTTAAAGCATTTGACTCTTGCCTCCCACAAGGCACCAAAATTAGGAGATCTGGGAGGCAAGAATTTCCAAGAAATTGAGTTAGCTAATAAATAAGCAGTCAATTCACCAGATTGATTTTTTACAAGATTATGCAATTTTTTCAACTCTGAATTTGCGCCAACAAAATTAGAGGCATTATCAGAAAAAAATTGTCGAGCAAATTCCGCGCCTCGCTAAAAATCTTTTTAAGGTGACTATTAGGCTTCAGAACTTAAATCTGTTATTACTTCCAAGTGAACTGCACGAGTAGCAAAACAGACGAAAATTGCGACAAATTTTGTTAAAGACTCCTTTTTGTTGGTGTTTATATTTTATGACAAATGGGCCACATAGGTCAACACCTGAATTTGTAAATGGAGGATTGATATTTAACCTTTCTTTAGGTAACGTGGCCATTATTTGTTCTACAATTTTAGGCTTATTTTTGTAACAAACAATGCAACTATGGAGAATTTTTCTGGCTATATTCCTGCCATTTAAAGGCAAAAATTCCTGCCTCACAAAATGAAGCAGTGTTTGAGCACCTACGTGTAAGTTTTTTAGGTGAAAATACTGAAATATTAAAAGAGTAAGCCTGTGGTCATTTGGCATAATAATGGGATGTTTTTTATCATATGATAAGTTTTATTGGTGTAAACTACCACCTATTTTTAAAATTCCCTCACTATCAAGAAAAGCGTATCAATTACTTACACGACTGTCCTTTGGCTGCTCACCTTCCTTGAGTGCCTTCATTTCCCTGGCAAAATACATTACCTGAACCAATTTTATTAATTTGATTCTTGCATGAGCAAACTCTTCCTTGGTAATAGGGCCTACAATTTTTTCTTTATTTTTACAGTTATTTAAAAACCTGTAAACATAACTTAGAATACGAACTAATTTAACATAAGTATTACTTAAATTACAAAATTCGTTTTATAAATTCGTTATTCACAGTAAATAAACTAATGTTTGAAATAGACTTGAGTTCATTTGAGTATGCCTCATTATTTAGCAGATCAGTTTTTTTTTAATTTCTGGTGAGTCAATTAGATTATTAGGCATTAGTAGACCATGTCACCAAGAGTTCCAAGTCTAAAAGTTCCCGGGGATTTTTTCCACGTGATATAATGTCTGCAGGATAATTATTTGACGAAATATGTCTCCACTTAAATTGTTCAGTGAGAGACTTAATTTTTGAAACTCCATTTCCAATAAACGTTTTTAGTAGGTGAGCAGATGTATTTATCCATGCCAGGGCTATGGTTGAATCCGAGCAGAAAATTACTTCTTGAATGTATAATTTCAAAGAAGGAAGAACTTTGGACAAAAGTTGGGATAAAAGCAAACAAGAACATAACTCAAGTCTCAGAAATGAAATGGTCTTTAGAGGTGCAACTCTTGATTTACTTGCTCCAAGATTCGATGAAGAAGAATTGGATGAATTTGCACTATACACATAGATAGCATCACCGTTGGCGGTTATAGATGCGTCAGCGAATCCAAGAACAAAGATTGCTTCAGTGGAAGGTACTAAGATATATCTACTGATTTTTATATTCTCTATAGCCTTTAGTTGATTTACGAAGTTACGCCAATCAGTAGCAAGAGGTTCGGGAATGTTCTCGTCCCATCCAAATTTAGAAAGCCACAATTTTTTAAGGTAGCACTTAGCCTTGCAAATAATCGGGCCAATGAGTCCTAGAGGGTCATACAATTTTGCAATGACAGAAAGGACTTGTCTTTTGGTATTCGATTCTTATTTTTCCACCGAAACTCGAAATACGAATTGATCTTTATTGGATTGCCACAGCATACCCAAAGTTTTAACTGAAGTTTTAGCTTTAGAGCAAAAGGAAACATCTTCAGTTTCGTTATTGTTTAGAAGATCATCTAAATTCGAATTCCTTGTGCAAGGTCATTCCACAAGAACTGAATATTTCAATTTACTGATTTTTTAATTCAAAAGCTGATTCATAATCAGGGGATCCAGTGGCGATATCATCCATATAACTATCCGATAAAATAGCTTTTGCAGCTAATGGAAATCTATCCTTTTCATCTAAGGCTAATTGTTTTAAACATCTTATGGCTAAAAGGCTAAAAAGTAGTGCATTTGTACCGTATAGGTAACGGTATTCATTCTAAAAGCAATTGTTGAATTATTATCATAGTCTTTGGATGGAGTGAGGGAAATCAATTCTAAAAACGTTCTAAATTACGATTTTTATGCAATCTTATGAAATACCAAACCGATTTTTAAAATAAGGGTTGCAAATTGTTTGTGATAGCACTTGCTCAAACATAAGCTATACTTTATGTCGGTGCCACTACCACCAGAGGGTTGAAGGAGCAAAAAACGTTCTAAATTGCGATTTCTGTGATACCGAAGGGTCTAGAAATATGGCATGGTGGTTACCCATAAAATATAAATGCCCTCTAAGAACAGTTGAAAATAAATTGAAATGTAAATGGGGATAAACCGATTACAAAAGTATTGGCTGCGAATCAATTGTGATAGTATTTGATCCCACACAGGCTATACTTTATGACAGTACCACTACCTCCTGGGGGTTGGCAGAAACAGCAACCGTTCTAAAGAATCCATTAAAATCTTTCTCAATTACGTTTTCTATGGAATATTAGGAAATACCAAACCGTTTTCGAAATTAATTTTGGCAAATTAATGATGATAATCTTCTTTTCAACATAGGCATTTTATGTTAGTACCACTGCAACCACAGAGATGGTACACCGTTGCAAGGGCCGTACTTGTCCTGAAATTTTACGACCAGGAAATTCTTCGGTACCACTATTTTTATTATAGAAAACCTCTTCTTAAATAAGGCGTTATTTTTCGCGTTCAACCTAGATTTATTTTTCTTTAAACAAATACTGGTAATTTTCCTGAAATTTTTCATACAGAGTACGACCCCTGCGTTAGACATAAAGCTTGGAATTTAACATGGTGGTTAATTTTGAGATGTAAATGCGTACTAAGAACGGTTTCTAAAAATTTCGAAACTTCAAATGAATACTGAAATGAGCATAAAAACTTTAAAATTCTTTCTAAATTATCATTTATTTAGAATTAGTTTTAGTTCTTTTTATTAATTTAAGTTTGTTTTCTGCCTAATGCAGTTTAATAATGAAGTTAACTGTGTCTTAGTAATTTTTGAATTATTCCTAAAAGTATAATATCTTCCAATACAAAATAAGACATACAAATATCACTTAGCATATTGCAACTATTACGCGAGCAAAGCCGCGGGTTCTGCAATTTTCTAAATAAATCCCGCGAATTATAATTTTCTAACTGTACAAAACAGTGTCCAGTACAGGATTCGAATAAGGGAATTTTTGACGGAAGCTGTCAGTGCTCTGCCAACTAAATTATACTGGACAAATCTGGAGTGTTCCTACCTGATTCACTGCAAAGATCACTTAAATATTAATTAAAAAATCTAAAGAAAATTCAAAATCTGCTACCAATGACATTATTTCAGACATATAGGCACCTTTCTGTCAAATTGTGTAGCTCTGAGCGCACCGTTTATTTTTCCAGAAAACTGCAGACATACATACACACAATAAAAATCTGTTTTTTTTTTTAATTAAAGGCAATCAGACATCTAAGAAATTTCGATTTTCTATGACGAACTTTTTGTACAATTCTTGAATAATTTAGATTTTGAATCCTTAATTTGTGTTCTAAAAAAATATACCAAGTTCATTATGTTTCATTTAAAAACATAACCTACATTTCGTTAAAACGAAAATTTAATAATTTCATAATAAAAGTTTTCATTGTAAATTTTCCCGCTGCTTGAATTTCATAATATTATGAATTTCCTAAATCTTTAAGACGTGTGCGTATGTCAATAAATATATAAAGTATTTCTTATAAAAAATCCCTAATTCCTTACGTAAGAACAAGTGCCTTGAAGTCATTACTTTCATATAGATTTTATTCTTCTTTTTTAATTCACTTCCTTGAATTTCTGTTATTTCTTATACTTAGCTGACCACGTAATCCTCGACTTTTCTTCTTATCACTGGTAAGCAGAATCAGTAAATTAATTTTGAGTTTTTGCTTCGTAATTCTTTTTACAGATAGTTTAACTATAAAAATAATAATGAGTGAACATATTTCAGACAGCAAAAGAGTGGGATTAACTGTTTGGGCGCTGCTTCATTTATCATGTGAAATATGGAGATAAGAGAAGTGTTTTAAAAATTCATTTGATTTTTTTTTGTTTTGTTTTGTTTTCTTTAAAATTAAATCTTTTGAGATGATTTAATACCTTAAAATCTGACTTTGTGACAATATTTTTTTAGAATACAATTCATTCTCTGAACCATTGAAGCTGTTTTTTAATTACTAATATATTCAAAAATATAGTGTGTCAAGTATTTTATTATAATTTTGTATAGGAAAATATTGATGATGGAATATTTTGTAAAAATTGTTATATTTACAGATTCAAACAATTTTATTGTATGAGTGTATTTAAATAGAAAATTTTGGGAGCAATGTATTTTACTTTCAAGTTAAAAAAAATAAAATTTGAACATTCAGCAGTAGATTTGAAGATAAATATCGAATTTTGTTTGGAAAGTGACGGTATTCTAATAACAATTTTTTTTAATGTAATTAATATTACATGAAGATAGAAATGTTTTAAACTAAACTTATAAAGTATGAAATGCTTTCGACGGAAAAGCGAAACGTGCAATATATCCGATAGCGGGATATAAGCTGAGTGTAATAAAAATTTAAAAAAGCATAACCTACACACAATTGTTTTTTTTTTTTTTTTTTTTTTTTTTTTTTTTTTTTTTTTTTTTTTTTTTTTACAAAATATTAACTTTTTATAAAATTTTCCAAAATGCAGGGATGAGAGCGCTCCGACCCAAATGACTGATTACTACCACTAAATTTTTATAGTATTCTTTGCTTTATTAAATCTCAGAAATTTTGTCATTAAATAATGCGAGAAATACTATTAAAATTTAGTGGTGTAATTGGTCATTTGGGTCGGAGCGCTCTCATCCCTAAAAATTAAATTAAATAGCGATTTTTATACCTATCGCAATTCAAACATATATAAAGTTACATAGAAAGTGTTGTTTAAGTATAAACTTATTTTTTCGTAAGATTTGAAAATACGTCCAAATAATGACTGTCTGTAATAATTTTACGTACTACCACCTTCGCTTTTTTAGTTTAACAAAATTTCTCTGAATTTCCTTTATTATATGTTCTTAATGAAGGAAATTCTAAAACACTCTTTACGATCGAAAAAAGCATTCAGCGGTCACATTGTAAAAGTCGTCATAAAATTTCCCTAATATATCAAAAAAGTTCGCGGAAATTCACTTCACCCTCATTGTTGTTTCACTAAATCTTTCCATTATCTTCAGGAACCATTTTGGGAAAAGCCAATCACAATCAGCAGAAAAATGAATATTACCAAGATTTGTAGAAAAATTTCTGAAAACAAAACCCTCTTTTTCTAAACACAATGTTTGGCGAAGATGTTGCTGTAATTTGAGAAAGCTGAAAAAAGGGAAAAGTTTCCACTGTGAAATTTCGTTAACGTTTCAGCAATAATAGGAAAAGTTTCAGCAATTTTTAAAATGCTGGTAATATAAAAGACAGACCGGAGGCAGCTGCTTTGACAATCACCTGATTGAGTTGACGGCTGAAATTCTAGGTTTTGTTAAAAATCGATTATCATATTAAAATATATCTAGTCTCACAAGCCATATGTTGGTGGTAAATACCAGCAAATCCGGTTTTAATAGTCGGCTGGCAGGTTTAATATTGTATTTTCCTGTTCCCAGTCCACCATGTTTTCATACCTTTGGGTGCAGGAAAACACAATGGTAAATCTACCGATTAACCACTAAAACGTTTGCAAGTAGTTTCCTTCAAGATATGACTTGGCAGACCAGTTGCATTTTAATATGCTAATCGAGTTCCGTCTAATCCTAGAATTTCAGTCATCAACTCGATAAGGTAATGGTCTCTGCGGCCACCTCTCGGTCTGCGAGTTTCGAAAATTTTACAAAATGGGACTTGCGAGAAAACTTTATGAAAGACGTTACCTTCCGTAAGGATAAATTTCTCGTCTACGTGCAAACCAATCACTAAAAAAACTTATTAATGAGAACGTTACACCTGTGATACATCCCTAAATTTAATTTTTCAGCTCCTCGAAATTTTTCTATTTTACTCAGAACAAGCCTGAATGAGACCTCTTGGAACATATGGAAAACCAGATACTGTTGCTTCCTAAACGAAATTTTAAATGAAACAGTTTTACAAAAATTTCTGTTAGCTTCTGTGTTTTTTAAAAATTTCTTCTGTATCAGTGCAGTTGTTTCCACAATGAAATTTAAAATTGCCTATAAAAATGCTGTTTGCTTCTAAAATAGATTTGATTATGCAGCAAAAACTATAGATTTTTAACAGTGTATACATACCAATCAAATTACCAAAACCCATTTTTATCTTATAAGACATTGCAAAATTTTCAATTAAATCGCCTTTTTCGATTTCATGAAAGTCAATCTAAAAGTAGAGTGCCTTTATAAATAAAATTGTCTTGACGTACAACATGTCGTATACTTATATTTAAGCTTTTGTCCAAATTTTGGCAACACACGTTCCTAAACTTCGCAATAGTGATCTGGATAAATTTAATGATACACATAAGAGTGATGCAAATATCAAATATTTGCTTAGTGACAATTGTAGGGCTGCAATGATAAGTAAAGGATCAGGATTTTAATCGATATCATATCAAACAATCAAATTTTATTGCACTTATATTACAAATTTCATATTAATAAAAGCACTCTAATTGCCACCATAGTTCACTTTTGAAAAATAGTAGAATTGGAAGCGCGTTAAAACAGAGTATATATTCAAAATTTTATACGTCTTTGAACAAAAAAGAAACTATGCAGAAAAAGATGACAATTATTTATTCCTTAAAACCTTCCCTGGAGCTCTAGAAGTATAGTGTTAAAAATTACATTAATTTCCTTTTAGCGATTGTCTAAACAACTGCCGGCTTACGTACTAGTACATACAAAACGGCCAAAAACTTAAGAACCTGATTTTTTTTTTTTTTTTTTTTTTTTTTTTTTTGATATATGAAAGTTAAAATTCTCGTGCTAAATTCATCTAAAATTAGGTAATTAAAATTCATATAAAAAGCATAAATAAATGTACGAAAATTTCTTTCAGGAGCATACATATGATATAAATTATTTAAAATACATTAACAATATCTTAAAATACATTAGAAACCCTCTAAATTACAATGTTTTCTTCTATACAATTCTCGAATAAGCGCAAAGAAAAATAATAACATTTAAATCCCTCTGATGACGATCTTGTAATGACTGAAAACTCGTTCTTCTAATGTATTTTAAGACTGTTTTAATGTATTCTAAATAATTTTCTATTATATGTATGCACCCGAAAGTAATTTCTGCACATTTATTTGTGCTTTTTTTACTGTAAATTTTAAGGATTTTTTTGTTTTTCTTTCTTGAAGTCGCTTAATTCTTTCAATTCTTTTATATTATACAATTTATGTCACCTATTATAATCTAATTAAATTTCACAACTTTGTATTTTTATGCTTAATACTTCATTTCATAAAAGAAGAACTACTCCCTATAAATAACTAATCAAATATTTAAAATCCCTGATAAATTTAAACATTTTTCATTATGAATGCATCCGACCCGATATCCTTTCATAATAGATATTTAAATGTCAAGCCCTAAATCATTTATAAACCAAATAAATTCTAGGTCAGCGTTTCCATTTAAGGGAAAAAACTCAAACCCGAAATATTCTTTCCATCTGCACCATGTTTTAAAATGAGATGTAATTTTTTCTTGCAGACAAAGTGCAAGAATTTCAATCAAATCACCCTTTTTGTTTCCGAATAATCAATTAAAATATAGAGTATTTTTGTAAATAAGAGGGCTAGGTCATACGCAATTGTCGCATACTCTAATTGGGAGTTTTTGACTAAATTTTGGCAACTCATCTTCTTGAATGCGGCAATAGTCGTTCGGATAAGTTTAATTAGATGAGTGCGACAAACAAACAGAAATTTTCTCACAGTCAATGACAGGCCTGAAGTGATATAGAAAGGATCAGGTTTTTATATCCTAAATCTTCTCAAACAATCAAATTTATTTTTACTATGTTTCTATTCTTAGAAACACGTAGCAACATAGTATATATTAATTTTTTTGTGTTTTTGTAAGAAAAGAAAATCACTATTCGTGATAGCACAACAATTTATTGCTTGAAAACTTTCCCCGGTGTACTAGAATTATAGTGTAAAAAATTGCTTTGAAATACTTTTACTAAATGTCGAGACAACTGTGAACATACATACATACAAATCGATCGAAAATTGAAGAACAAATGGTTTTTATTTTGTTAAAATTGCTTAATTCTTTCAATTCCTTTATAATATGCTTATACGCTTTATATCACCTATAATCTGATTAAATTTCACAATTTTGTATTTTTATGCTTAATACTTCATTTCATAAAAGAAGAACTACTCCCTATAAATAACTAATCAAATATTTAAAATCCGTGATAAATTTAAACATTTTTCATTATGAATGCATCCGACCCGATATCCTTTCATAATAGATATTTAAATGTCAAGCTATAAATCATTTATAAACCAAATAAATTCTAGGTTAGCGTTTCCATTTAAAGAAAAAAAATTCAAACCTGAAATATCCTTTCCATCTCCACCATGTTTTTCAATGAGATGTATATTTTTCTTGCAGAAAAAGTGCGAGAATTTCAATCAAATCACCCTTTTTTGTTTCGAATAATCAATTTAAATCTAGAGTATTTTTGTAAATAAGAGTGCTAGGACATACGGAATTGTGGCATGCTCTAATTGGGAGTTTGTGACCAAATTTTGGCAACTCATCTTCTTGAATGCGGCAATAGTCGTCCAGATAAGTTTAATTAGATGAGTGCGACAAACAAACAGAAATTTTCTCAGAGACAATGACAGGTCTGAAATGATATGGGAAGGATCAGGTTTTTATGTCCTAAATCTTCTCATACAATCAAATTTATTTCTACTATGTTTCTATTCTTAGAAACACGTAGCAACATAGTATATATTAATTTTTTTGGGTTTTTGTAAAAAAAGAAAATCACTATTCGTGATATCACAACAATTTATTGCTTGAAAACTTTCCCTGGTGTACTAGAATTATAGAGTAAAAAATTGCTTTGAAATCCTTTTACTAAATGTCAAGACAACTGCGAACATACATACAAACAAATCCATCGAAAATTGAAGAACAAATGGTTTTTATTTTGTTGAAATCGCTTAATTATTTAAATTCTTTTATAACATGCTTATACGATTTATATCACCTATAATCTAATTAAATTTCACAGCTTTTGGATTTTTATGCATAATAATTCATTTTATAAACGAACAACTACTCCCTATAAATAACTAATCAAATATTTAAAATCCCTGATACATTTAAACATTTTTCTTTCTGAATGCATCCGACCCGATATTCTTTCATAATAGATATTTAAATGTCAAGCCATAAATCATTTATAAACCAAATAAATTCTAGGTCAGCGTTTCCATTTAAGGGAAAAAAATTCAAACCCGAAATATCCTTTCCATCTGCACCATATTTTAGAATGAGATGTATTTTCTTCTTGCAGAAAAAGTGCGAGAATTTCAATCAAATCACCCTTTTTTGTTTCCGAATGATCATTTTAAATATAGAGTATTTTTATAATTAAGAGGCTAGGACATACGCAATTGTCGCATGCTCTAATTGGGAGTTTTTGACCAAATTTTGTCAACTCATCTTCCTGAATAGGGTCCGGAATAGTCGTCCGGATAAGTTTAATTAGATGAGTGCGACAAACAAACAGAAATTTTCTCAGAGACAATGACAGGACTGAAATAATATGGAAAGGATCAGGTTTTTATGTCCTAATTCTTCTCAAACAATCAAATTTATTTCTACTATGTTTCTATTGTTCGAAACACGTAGCAACATAGTATATATTATATATATATTTTTTTTTTTTTCGTAAAAAAAGAAAATTACTATACGTGATATCACAACAATTTATTGCTGGAAAACTTTCCCTGGTGTACTAGAATTATAGAGTAAAAAATTGCTTTGAAATCCTTTTACTAAATGTCGAGACAACTACGAACATACATACATACAAATCGGTCGAAAATGGAAGAACAAATGTATTTTATTTTGTTGAAATCGCTTAATTCTTTCAATTCTTTTATAATATGCTTATACACTTTATGTCACCTATAATCTAATTAAATTTCACAGCTTTTGGATTTTTATGCATAATAATTCATTTCATAACAGAATAACTACTCCCTATAAATAACTAATAAAATATTTAAAATCCCTCATAAAGTTAAACATTTTTCATTATGAATACATCTGAACCGATATTCTTTCATAATAGATATCTAAATGTCAAGCCATAAATCATTTATAAACCAAATAAATTCTAGTTCAGCGTTTCCATCTAAGGAAAAAAAAATCAAACCCGAAATATTCTTTCCATCTGCACCATGTTTTTCAATGAGATGTAATTTATTTTTGCAGAAAAAAATGCAAGAATTTCAATTAAATCGTCCTTTTCTGTTTCAGAATTGTCAGTTTAAAATAAGGAGAAAAATTAGAAACAAAAACGAAGAAAAAACTCTGCACAAATGAAAATTTCTTCATCCGTAAAAAAAGGGGGAAAAAAGAAGTATTTTCAAATTGCTGCCGGAAAATGGCTTTAGTTCCTTAATACGTACAGCATCATTCGTCACTTTCAGTTTTTCATTATCATTTGCGGAAAAGGTCTCGCTTTTGGGTATTAAATAAGGCAGAAAATATTGCATTTCATTTCATAATAATTGTCTGTAAAGTTTAAAATTATCTCTTTTCTGGAGAAAATTTGATTAATAATTTTAAAGAAGTCGCAGTTCACGTTAATGAGTTTATTGGAATGGTAATGAATTTTGAATTTTCTTACAAATTAGATTCTTTTGTATTTATAAAGAATATTTCTTAATTTATTTATTGAACGCATACATCTGACTTGTGTGCTTGACATAGGTGCCCGCTTATAAGTCATCGTCAATATACAAGGACGAGGTAGGCACACGAAAATTTACAATACCAGAGAATTACAGATGGAAGAGTGTTCAACGGAGCCAGCGGGATTCATACCCGCTGTCCACTTACGCTCTCTTAAGCGACTGGCGATGTGGTGCCTTAACCACTCAACCACGGCGGGCCCTATAAAGAATATTGTACTGGAAGTTCTTGTGAAAAGTTTTGTTCAAAACTTAACAACGAAATAATAACATTTTTTAATACTGAAAAAAAATGTCTAGAAATTTCAATATCATTTTCATTATCTTTTGCGGAAAAGGTGTCGCTTTTGGGTATTATAAATAAGGCAGAAAATATTGCATCTCATTTCATAGTAATTGTCTGTAAAGTTTAAAATTATCTTTTTTCTAAATAAAATTGGATTATAATTAAAAAGAAGCTACAAAATTCAGATTAATGAGTTTATTGTTAAGACAATAAATTTTGGAATTGTCTTAGCAATTAGCTTCTTGTATATTTATAAAAAATATTGTGCTACAAGTTCTTGTGAAAAGTTTTGTATAAAACGTAAACGCAAAATAATAACTTTTTTTAATACTTGTAAATCGTTTTCATTATTATTTGAGGAAATGGTCTCGCTTATGGGTATTAAATAAGGCAGAAAATATTTCATTTCATTTCATAATAATTATCTGCAGTGTTTAAAATTATCTCTTTTCTAAAGAAAATTTGATTAATAATTTAAAAGAAATCGCAGTTCACATTAATGAGTTTATTAGAATAGCTATAAATTTTTATTTTTCTTACCAATTAGCTACTTATATGTTTATAAAGAATATTGTAATACAAGTTCTTGTGAAAAGTTGTGTGCAAAACTTAAACACGAAATAACAACTTTTTGTTGTACTTTAAATTCAAACAAAATGTTTGCAAATTTCTATAACAAAGACGTATTTAAATTTTGAATTATTTTGAGTTAGACTGGAGACATCTGAAAAAAAAAGGTATTACATCAATAGATTATGTGTGTAAAAGTCTTTTAATTTCAATAGTATTTATGTCAGCCTTTCTATAGTTAGTTTTTCCCTTTGCACTAAATAGTTTAAAACGATAAATTTAATGTAAAAATCACAGTTTAAAAATTTGCATTTTACTTTAATGAGTTTATTTGAATAGGTAATACATTTTGAATTATTATATATAAAGAATTATGCTGTGTATTTTTATTTAATTGCGCAAATCTTAAATAAGAATTTTTTTTTCTAATTTCTAATGCATTATAATATTAAACATTTTGTAAATAATAGTTATTATAACCAAAATTTTCCTCACAAAAAGATAATAATAAAATTGTTTGTTTTGAGTTAAATTAACACATGTGAAACGGAAACAAATACGGATTTGCATTTTGCATTCCAACCTTTGTTATTTTCAATAGAATTTTGCAGCATTTGTAGTGTATTTTTAATTTTGCACTATGTGGTTAAAAACTGATGACGAATTTATTAAAAAAAAAATACAGAATTTAAAATAAACTGAAGCTCACAATAACGAGTTGCTTGAAACGCAATATATTTCGAATTTTTAATTGATTATTTTTTCAAATTATTTTTAAAGAGTTGTGTTTATGGAAAATATCTTTATATCTATTATTAACGCTGCTGTATTTCCGCATAAATTGCTTTATTGTTTTCAATGCGATCGAAGAAATCTGATAAAAAAATTACGAATTTAAATTTCAAGCGTTTTAATTTCATTATAATTAGTCTTAACATTTACAGTGTCAGATTCGATTTTACACATAAAATTTCAAAATCAATTATGAATTTAATGCAAAAATAAGAAAACTTTTACACCATTATGCAGTTGAATTCGTAATTCATAAAAGGATTCACTTCTACTTTCACATTTATAACCATACATTTCCGTTCCAATAGTAAACTTGGATGTGCCAATCCTAAAACTTTCTTCTATCTCATGTTAATATTTCATTATAATTAGTTTTATTAGTATTTTTATTAGAATTAAGCATAACCTCATATACTTTTAGATGGTACAATATTGAAAATTGCAGAAAAATCGCTATTACGGCACCTCCTTCCGGCGGATTTTTTCCAAGCTCAGGGAGGACCTACTTGCCATGGCCAAAAACATATACAAAAAATTGGTTCAATTCTATGCATAACTTCATACACTTTTCGTTGGTACAATATTCAAAATGCACAAAAATCGCTATTACAGCGGCCCCTACCAGCGGACTTTTTTCAAATTAATGGAGAGCCTGCTTGCCATAGCCAAAATCTTTTTTAAAAAAATTGGTTCAATTCTATACATAACTTCATACAATTTTTGATGGTACAATGGCGACACACGGACATACGGACACACGGATACACGGACTGACAGACAGACATTTTGTATAAACATGTTTTTGTGATCTCTGACCCCTAAAACATGTAAATCCGTTGAAAACCGGAAGTCGAAAAAAATTTCGATTACAATACTTTCTTCTATTGAAGATAGAAGAAAGTAAAAAAGTATCTTCCGAAGCTGAGAAGTTGTGTTTATGGTGAATTTACTAAATAAGTGACCGTAAGAAGTTAGTTCATTATAATCGTCTTCTGTAAAAGTTAGCAATAATGATAAATATTAGGCAAGTGATCTCACAAAGTGGTTGAATTTAGTGTAGAATTGAATACAGGTGGTAGGTCTGGTTGATTTTGATAAGATTAAGCGATTGATAACAATAATCGCGATCAGAATAATGCGGCATGTACTGCAGTTCATTCTGTAATGCTAAAAACAATTGGTCTGCAAATTTAGATGAGTGGGGTGATAAAACCTTCATTTATGGTGAAGGAACATAAATTCTTCCTTCACTAATAGTTCTTGGAGATAGTAAATTTTCAATCTGTTAAAAAGTTTAGACTTAACCATGCAGCAGTTTTTTTTTAATCTTATATCTGCCAGAAACTTTATTTAATTTTGTTTTACTGAAGATAATTCATCTGAAACATAGTTCTGTTTCTCTTTTCTCTTGATTTCATATAAGTCAGTGACAATTGACTTTCAAATTCTAATGTAATAAATAATCAATTCAAGAAAATGAATCAAAAGTTATTTGTTTGCCTGAAATGTTTTAAGATAAAGACCTTGCATAAACATTTCAAGACTGTCAAAATATTTTAATTTTTTTCTTCAGGCAATAAATATGAACATATATTTTTAGAATGTAATAAATAAAATACGTAAAATAATCTTTTAAAAAACACTTTATATTTGAATATTTTTGTAATTTCTCTAATACCTTGGTAGAGCAAAGAGAAAATAATTTTTTTTTTTTTTTTTTGCAGTATCAAAGTTTATATTCATGACAATTATTCTTTTTTATCTATTTCTGATTATACGATAAATAATTTATTCACGATAATTGAATAAAATGCACATTTTCCAGTCTCTAAAAATATACAACATTTTCTTAAGGCAATATGTCTAAAATATATAATAATTATTAGAAACCTGAATTAATTTTGTTACATATAACATTATTTACCAGTTTTTATCATTATTTGTTATATTTATTTCCCCCTTTATTCCTGCTCGCACTAGAAAAGTTTTATATCAATGGCAATCATTCATTCTTGATCTACTAATGGTAATACGATAAAGAAATTATTTAAGATAATGGATCAGAATATACATTTGCATTAGTATATTCAGGGCTGGGTGCTTTTTTAATTTATTGAAAGAATTAAACTTTAGTTTTCCTGTTAATGGAGAGAATTAAGTGTAATGAGAGTTATGTAATATTTAGTTTTTGTTTATAATTTATTCAATTCAAAATGTATAGCTGTAAGATATTGAAAATGTCGATTCATGTATTTATTAAACTTTTGCTTCCTTGAAAATAAGGAATATCGTATTATCTTGTACTATTTAAAATGTTTAACTTTTATGCACAATGTTTATATAAAGTTATGTTTTACTCTATGTTTTTTAACATATTTTGGATACAACTGTGCAATAACAATATTAAGTAATATCTGAAAACACACAAATTTTAAGAACGTCGAAACATTTGAAATCTCGATATCTAAACCGTTTTAAAATTGCGAAGATTTTGTTCCTCTCGTTTTCTTGTTATTGATGAGCGGAACATACATAAAACGTGGTGGGACAATACCAGAAAGTAACAAAAAAAATAATAATGAATAATATATTCGTTGACGGTCAACTGGAAAGCATGATTTGTTTTTATTTATGTGTATATTATCTGCAACATTTACAGCTGCAATAATAACAACGACAAAGCAGGATATAAAGTAAGCGTCCTATCTTAAATTAGAGAGGTAACGTCATGATTAAAGGCGAGGTGATATCAATCAAGGTCACACGCCACGTAGCGGGCGGGGTTGAACTACAGGAATATACCTAACTTTTTTCTGCTTTATGAATAATCTATGGATAATCTATTAATTGTACATCTTTGAAATAACTGCGCTGGTGTAAATGCCGTGTTTTCATTTGTTCGTGCTATTTATGTTCTAATGGTATAGAATATTCTATTAATTTTTATTCATGGTTATTTAATTTATTTATTATAATCAAATATATAATAAAACCAGTTATTTTTAGAACTAATATTGTTTGTTAAAATTACAAAATTTTAGCCATCGAATAGCTGTAGTTTTCGAAATTGTAAGAAAATTCTGTTTCTGGTAGAATTCATCTCTGTACTTTTCCAAAGGGTAAAATAAGATAGTTGCGTGTTTTTATTTTAATTTATACCAAAAGGTAAAATATTATTTATTATATATTATCAAATGTTGCTGATTTAAATACTGTCGGATTTAATTATGTTTTTTTAATGTAATGAAAAATGACGCATTAAAAATAGTAAATAATTAATATGTAAATATATAATTTTGTAGTTTCATTTTTTAATCAATTCTTGATGTGCTAAAATTATAAAAAATTATGTACACGGTTGTATTCCCGATGATAATCCAACGTTTATAAATGTTTAGCATATGTATAGAATTTGAGTAACAATAAAATATTCAGTTTTAAGTCCTTTTTTTTGTGTTTATTGAGTGCAGACGATAAGTTTCTAATGTTTTATTGATCTATTGTACTCGTGTTATTTAACTTACAAATATTTAATTCATTTAATTTAAAACTCATTTCATTTTATATTCGGAATCACTCATGCATTGAATGTTGTACTATTAAATGAGCGAGTATTCTTCTTTATTTGTTTAAATCTTTTGCTAATGTAGACAACAGCTTCAAAAAATTTTCTAAAATCGCCAAATTAGATAAAAAAAAAAAAAAAAAAAAAAACACAAGTAAAGCCATTTAGAGAATCGCTGTTAAAAATTCAATCACGAATGTCAAATCGTTATTAACTTACAGGAGATTAATCTTGTTTACCAGATTTATTGTAAAATATTTTTATTACAGCTTGTTTTGATCTGTATGTGTATCTAACTAGTAGTCGCAATGTCATTTTAGTTTCAGGGCAAAAGGCAACAATGTTTTCGTAGCATTAGTATCGAAATCTGTGTTGGAATCTGTGTCTAGTGTCGGCGTTTTCTCCCGTAATTAAAATGATATTGTTACTATTAGGTAGCTTTCATTACAAAAAGCTACCTATTGCAGACGTTCGGAGGAAAGCGATTTCAAAAAAATTTGGTATATTTTCATCGATCATGACCCCAGACCCCGAAACCACCCTCCGTTCAAAAGTTGATATATCTATATCTATACTTCCTATTATAAAGAGGAAAAAATTGTTTATTTGTAGGAGGTAAGCTCTGGAACTACCGAACCGATTCCAAAAGTAATGGTATCAAAATGATGGTGTTAGTCCAACTTAGAACATAGGCTATATCTTATGTTGGTGCCACTACCCCAAAGGGGGTGCAGGAGTAAAAAACGTTCTAAAAATGCAATTTTAGCGTTACTGAAGGGCCTAGAAATATGAAATTTTAAATATTAGTTACTTATAAGAGATAAATGATGTCTAAGAACAGTTCTTAACCAATTCGAAATTTAAAAGGGGTGAAAATGCACAAAAAGCGTTCTAAAAAACGTTCTAAATGGTAGTTTCTACACAATCACAGGAAATACCAAACACATTTAAAAAATATTGGTGTCAAAATGATGGTGACAACGCTTGCTCCAAGATAGGCTATGTTTTATGTCGGTGTCACTACCCCAAGGGGGATGCAGGAGCAAAAAACGTTCTAAAAATGCGATTTTAGCGTTACTGAAGGGCCTAGAAATATGAAATTTTGAATATTAGTTACTTATAAGATATAAATGATGTCTAAGAACAATTCTTAAACAATTCGAAATTTAAAAGGGGTGAAAATGCACAAAAAGCGTTCTAAAAAACGTTCTAAATGGTAGTTCCTACACAATCTCAGGAAATACCAAACCGATTTAAAAAATATTGGTGTCAAAATGATGGTGACAACGCTTGCTCCAAGATAGGCTATGTTTTATGTCGGTGTCACTACCCCAAAGGGGGTGCAGGAGCAAAAAACTTTCTAAAAATGCGATTTATGTGTTACTGAAGGGCCTAGAAATATGAAATTTAAAATATTAGCTACTTATTAGATATAAAGGATTTCTAAGAACAGTACTTAAACAATTCGAAATTTGAAAGGGGTGAAAATGCGCGAAAATCGTTCTAAAAAACGTTCTAAATGGTGGTTTCTACAGAATCTCAGGAAATACTAAACCGATTTAAAAAATAATGGTGTCAGAATAAGGGTGTCAAAATGACGGTGACAACCATTGCTCTAACATAGACTATGTTTTATGTCGGTGCCACTACCCGAAAGGGGGTGCAGGAGCAAAAAACGTTCTAAAAATGCGATTTTGCATTACCGAAGGGCCTAGAAATATGAAATTTGAAATATTAGCTACTTATTAGATATAAAGGATTTCTAAGAACAGTTCTTAAACAATTCGAAATTTAAAAGGGTGAAAATGCGCGAAAAGCGTTCTAAAAAACGTTCTAATGGTGGTTTCTACACAATCTCAGGAAATACCAAACCGATCTAAAAAATAATGGCGTCAAAATGATGGTGACAACCCTTGCTCCAACATATGCGATGTTTTATGTCGGTGCCACTACCCCAGAGGGGGTCCAGGAGAAAAACGTTCTAAATAGCGGCTTTTGCGTTACGGAAGGGCCTAGAATCGTGAAATTTGGAATGGTAGTTAGTTATAAGATATCAATGATCTCTAAGGACTTTCCTAAAAAAATCGAAATTTAAAAGGAGGTCAAAATGGGCAAAAAGCGTTGTAAAAAGCTTTCTAAATTACGATTTCTATGCAATCTCAGGAAGTACTGAACCGATTTCAAATATAATGGTGTAAAAATGATGGTGACAGATCTTGCTCCAAGATAGGCTATATTTTATATCTGCTTCCACTACCTAAAAGGAGATGCAGGAGCAAAATGCGCGAAAAGCGTTCTAAAAACGTTCTAAATGGCGATTTGTCGGCAATATCTCAGGAAGAATGAATCTGATTTCAAACGTAATGGTAGGAAATTGATGCTGACAGCCTCTGCTCTAACATAGACGCTATTTTATGTCGGTATCAATATCACCAAGACGTTGCAGGAGCAAAAAAGCGTTCTAAATTTCTATTTTTGTGATCGGTAGGGGCTAGCAACTTAAAATTAGGCAAGGTACATATTTATTAGATATAAATGATCTTTAAGAACAGTTTCGAAAAAATTGGAAATTTAAAAAGGGGTGAAAATGCTCGAAAAGCGTCCTAAAAACGTTCTAAATTGCGATTTCTACTCAATCTAAGGAAATACCAAAGCTAATTCAAAAGTAATTGTTGCAAATCAATGGTGACAGTCCCTGCTATAACATGGGTTATATTTTATGTTGCTGTCACTACCATCTGAGGGTTCCAAAAGCAAAACATGTTCTAATTTGTGTTTTTTGCACAACTGAGGGGTCTAATGCTTTGAAGTATGGCATGATATTTATTTACAAGATGCAATGGCTTTCTAAGAACAGTCAAAAGAAAATTCCAAATTAAAAAAAATGAAGTGAGTGAAAAGCGTTATAAATTACAATTCTTAAGAATTACCAAACCGATAAAAAAAAAATGATGACAAAATTTGGTGATAGAACCTGCTCAAACATAAGCTATATTTTATGTCTGTTCCACTACCACCAGAGGGTTGCAGGAGCTAAAAACTTTCTAAATTGCGATTTCTGTGATACTGAAAAGGCTAGAAACTTTAAATATGACATGGTAGTTACTTATAAAATATAAATGCCCTCGAAGGAACGTCGAAAATAAATTCGAATTAAAAAGAGGTGAAGCGAAGGGGATGTGCGAAAAGCATTCTAAAAAAGTTCTAAATTACGATTCTATGCAATTTCAGGGAATATAAACCCATTATAAAAGTAATAGTTGCGAATCAATGGTAACAGTCTCTGATCCTACACAGGCTATATTTTATGCCGGTGATTCTACCACCTGGGGTTCACAGGAACAACAAACGTTCTAAAAAAGGGGTTTAAAAGCTTTTTAAATTACGTTTCTGTGGAATATTCGGAAATAACAAACCGATTTTAAAATTAATGTTGGCAAATTAATGGTGACAGTTCCTGTTTCATCATTGCCCTTTATGTTGAGAGAGGTGGTAGGACTTGGAGTTTGACATGATGGTTAATTTTAAGATGTAAGAAGATGGTTTCTAAAAAATTCAAAACTTCAAATGAATACTGAAATGAGTGTATTAATTGAGCATAAAAGTTTCAAAATATTTTCTAAATTATCATTTATTTAGTTTTATTTCATTTTATTAATTTAAGTCTCATTTCTGCCTAATGCAATGCAATAATGATGTTTAATCAAACTGTGTTTTAAATAGTAATTTTTGAATTATTCCTAAAAGTAATAAGTACCTTTTAATAGAAAAAACTTTTAATAAAATAAAATATTACCTTTTAATAAAATAAAAATTTAGTTAGTACCTTTTAATAAAAATTAGACATAAAAATATCACTTGGCATATTTCAAATATTACGCGAGCAAAGCCGCGGGGTTTGCTAGTCTATTATAAAAGGTAAAAATTGTTTATTTGTAGGAGGTAAGCTCTGGAACTACCGAACCGATTCCAAAAGCAATGGTCTCAAAATGATGGTATTGGTCCAACTTAGAACATAGGCTATATCTTATGTCCGTGCCACTGGCCAAAAGGGGGTGCAGGAGCAAAAAATGTTCTAAAAATGCGATTTTTGTGTTACTGAAGGGCCTGGAAACGTGAAATTTGGAATGGTGGTTACTTATAAGATACTAATGGTCTCTAAGGACATTTCTATAAAAGTTCGAAATTTAAAAAGGGTGAAAATGCGCGAAAAGCGTTCTAAAAAACGTTCTAAATGGCGATTTTTACGCAATCTCAAAAAGTACCAAACCAATTTCAAAAATAATGGTGTCAAAATGATGGTGACAACCCTTGCTCCAACATAGGCTACATTTTATGTCGGTGCCAGTACCCCTAAAGGGGGTGCAGGAGCAAAAAAACGTTCGAAATTGTAATTTTTGGTGTTACTGATGGGCCCAGATACATGGAATTTGGCATGGTAGTTACTTATTAGATATAAATGATCTCTAAGAACATTTCATAAAAAAATCGAAATTTAAAAGGGGTGAAAATGCGCAAAACAAAGTTCTAAAAACGATCTAAGTGGCGATTTTTACGCAATCTCAAGAAGTACCAAACGGACTTAAAAAATAATGGTGTTAAAATGATGGTGACAACACTTGCTCAAACATAGGCTACATTTTATGGCGGAGCCATTACCCCCAAAGGGGGTGCTGCAGCAAAAAAAGTTCGAAACTGCAATTTTCGTGTTACTGAAGGGCCTAGAAACATGAAATTTAGAATGGTAATTACTGATAAGATATAAGTGATCTCTAAGAACATTTGTTAAAGTATTCGAAATTTAAAAGAGGGGGAAAATGTGCGAAAAGAGTTCTAAAAAACGTTCTAAATGGCGATTTCTACACAATCTCGGGAAATATAAACCTTTTCCAGAAGCAATGGTTTCAAATTGATGGTGACGGTCCGTGCTTAAACATAGCCTATATTTTACGTTGATGTCACTATCACCAGGGGGTTACAGGAGCAAAAAATGTTTTAAATTGCGTTTTTTGTGTTAAAGAGGGGGTAACACTTTAAATTTGGAATGGTAATTACTTCAAAGATGCAAATACTTTCTAAGAATTGTCGAAAGAAAATTCCAAATTTAAAAGGATGAAGTGAGCGAAAGGCGTTCTATAAGAGTTCTAAATTACGATTATTATGCAATTGTATGAAATACGAAATCGATTTCAAACATAAGGATTGCAAATTAATGGCGATCGAACCTGCTCAAACATTTAAGCTATATTTTATGTCGGTGCTACAACCCCTAGAGAGTTGCAGGAGTAAAAAAATTTCTAAATTGCGGTTTCTGCGGTAGTGCAGAGGCTAGAAACTTTAAATATAGCACGGTAGTTACTTATAAAATATGAATGTTCTCTAAGAACAGTCGTATATAAATTCTAAATTATAAAGGGCTGAAGCGAAGGGAAGGAGCGAAAAGCATTCGAAAAGAGTCCTAAATTATGATTTCTATGGAATCTCAGGAAGTAATAAACCGATTACAGAAGTTATTGGTTGCGACTCAAGAGTGATAGTCCCTGATCCTATACGGGCTGTATTTTATGCGGGTGTCACTACCACCTGGTTGGCAGGAGCAACAAGAAAGCCTTTAAAAACATCTAAATTCCGTTTTCTATAGAATATTAGGAAATACCAGCCGATGTCAAGGTTAATGTTGGCAAATTAATGGTGACAGTCTCTGTTTCAACATTTTTAGAGACATTCTATTTCAAATCTGTTTCGGCATTTTATGTTGGTGCCACTAACACCAGAGCGGTGGTAGACTGTTAGACAAGAAACTTGGACTTTGACATGATGGTTAATTTTAAGATGTAAATGTGCTAAGATGGTTTCTAAAAAAAAAAAAAAAACTTCAAATGAATACTGAAATGAGCATAAAAGTCTCAAAACACTTTCTAAATTATCATTTATTTGGAATTAATTTTAGTTTTCCTTATTGATTAAAATCTTATTTCTGTCTGCTGCACTTTTATAATGAAGTTTAGTCAAACTGTGGCTTAATTTGTAATATTTGAATTATTCCAAAAAGTGTCGTTCTAATAAACAAGTAATATAAAAATTTTGTTTTTAAAGTCAATTCCTACTTAGGTCATCAAAGAAAATTTTAATGTAACCCCTTAAGCTAATATTAGTTTTTGTTGCATTAAAATATCTCAATTTGTTGATTTTCTATAAGCAAGTAAGTTTACAATGGAAGTCTATGGGAATTTGGCGAAATATTAGAGATATCGCCAAGTTGGCGACAAACTTGGCTGTATTTGGCGACATAACAGGGTCCCCCTATGGAAACCCTCCTTACAGATATGAAGATGCATTAAATGCTTCAATAACCAATGGCCGCCATTTTGTCTCCCATGTAAAAATAAAATTAATTAATTAAAATTTAATTGATGAATTAATATTTGAAAAAACTGTATTAACATCAATTGTCATCCAGTACAAGTTTAAAAAAATTTATTTCAACTTGATAGGATGAATAATAAGTATTTTATTAACGATTGAAAATTTGAACAAGATATATATATAAATAAATAAATATAGGGAGAGTGTGAACTAATACTAGGAATTGAAAAATAGTTATGCAAATATCACTTGGCATATTTCAACTATTACGCGAGCAAAGCCGCGGGGTTTGCTAGTATATATATATATATATATATATATATATATATATATATATATAAATTTTTATACTTACAGCTTTAATTCATAATATTACGGTTTTTGATGGAGGTAGGTTATGTTTAATTAACGGTTATATATATATATATATATATATCCATATATATATATATCCATATATATATATATATGATCTTTGTCATACTGTAACTCTCGTATTTATGAACCGATTTCGGTGTAATTTCGTTTATACATAGTGCATACCAATGCCTCGACCGAGTTCGGTGGCCAGCTTCATACGCCATTTTTTTTCAAAATGGCGGCCATTTAAAATTTTTTTTAATTTAAAATTTAAAATGATGTACCAAAAAATTGGAAAATGAAAAAGATTATTTTCGTATGTGTTTGAACTTAATACAAAGATTCCGGAACAGTTTTTGTTTCGTCTATATCTAAAATAATAACTGAGTTATAGCATTTTGAATTTCTATTGTAGGTGACATTTTGAAACGACCTGATTTTTGTCACGCGATAACAGGCGTATTTATGAACGGATTTGGATGTAACTTTGTGTGTACATAGTACATACCAATGTCTCGATGGAGTTCGTTGGCCAGCTTCATTCGCCATCTTGTTTCAAAAGGGCTGCCATTTAAAAAAACATTAAATTTTAAATTTAAAATAAATTATCAAAAAATTGAAAAATGAAATTTTTTTTAATGTGTTTGACCTTGATACAAAGATTCCGGAGCAGTTTTTGTTTCGTATATATCTTTAAAAATGGTTGAATTATAGCACTTTGAATTTCTAGCATGGCTGACATTTTGAAACAATCTTATATTTGCCACGTGATAAGACGCGTATTTATTAACCTGTTTTGATGTAAGAAGGCATGTGGATAGTATATCGTAATGTCTCGACCAAGTTCGCTAGCCAGCTGCATCAGCCACCTTGTTTCAAAATGGAGGCCATTAAATTAAATAAACAATTATATTTAAAGTGAGGTGCAAAATATTAGAAATTGAAAAAGGATCCTTTCTTAAATATTTGACCATGATATAAGGATTCCGGAGCATTTTTCGTTTTGTCTTTATCTTAAAAAATGACTCAGATATAGCAGTTTCAATTTCTAATGTGGGTGACATTTTGAAAAATCTGATTTTTTGCCTGCGAACGCACTTGTATATATCAACCAATTCCGATGTGTGAGAGCATGTGCACAGGAATTACTAAGGTCTCGACAAAGTTCACCCGTTAGCCTCATCCACCATGTTGTCTTAAAATGGCAGGTACTTTAAGATATCGTTGAATTTGGCAACCAAATATAAGTTAATTTAAATAAAATCAGCTTGGATAAAGCTGACTAATTTCGCGAAATTCACATTCATAATGATTTAGTATTAGTAAAAATTAGTATTGAATCTCCTATAATCGGTTTCCACTAAATTGAGCTTCTTGTGTTTGAATAATATAAGCTTGCTTTTTAAAAATAAGGAATATGAAAGCTACATATTCCTCCCGGCAATGGCCGGAAGGACTTTTTTTAAATGTGCATAATTTTATCAAAACTAACTGTAACAAAGATATTTTGCAATAAAGCTGGTAAAAAAGAATAATCTTCCATAAGGGGATAATAATTCAGAAATTATGCGCAAGTGATGCGCAGACAGTAGTATTTTGTCATATATGATGTCATACAAAAAACTCAGCGTACTTGCATTATCAACTCCGTCCGCAAGATGGCGCAACTGTGTCAATTTACGCGTGATTCCAGCATTAACATTGTTTGCTTAATATGTATGCAGTTTTGAACAAGGACGGAAAATCATACATTTTACATATATTATAAAAAACTTTCCAACACTGACAGAATAGTGTTAAAAAAATTCACTTTTTTACACAATGGAATAAAGTAACTGAACACACATAAAGAAGCAGAGATCCTATTTCTGTAACTGCTTTTCATATCTTTTACTAATGTATTCGAATTCCTTTTTGCAGCTCTGTATGTTATTTTCTTTATACGCATCTGCAGTATGCATACATTTAATGTTTGAATTTGAAAAATTTTAATGACTAAAGAAAATAAATAAAGTAAGATAGACTTGAATACTTTTTAAAAATTTAATTTTATAATATTTTTTAATAGTTAAAACGTTAAAAATGCATTTAGTATACTTTTCTCCAAACAACCGCAAGGTCTCTTCTGTATAAATGAACCATTGTGAAACAAACAACCAGGCAAATCAAGTACAGTTAAAGTAAAAGTTATTTTCCCAGAAACAGACTATATAGACCAGGATTCATTCAATGTCGACGATAGTACCTGAGTAAATCAGCCTTCTAGGAACAATCTACCATGATAATTGTTACATCCTGATTTAAAAATGGAAGCGTTCGGAAATAGCTGGATGTGATCCGTTTCAAGTGAATGCTGGATAATTTTTTAATTTACTTTGCCTTCATCGAAAGTGCAATTTCCATCGATCTACCCGTTTCAACAATTTAAACGCTATCGCAGTCTATTCAAGGGATCTCTGTATTCTAATAAAAGAAACTCTATTCTAACAAGTAAAAATTAAATTTAAAAAATCAAAAAACCCGACTGCGTAAAAAGCGAACTAATTAATTATTTTTCATAAATGTGAAACTATTTTTTTATATTACTTACCTATTTTTTTTATTTACTTGTATTGATGGCTTTTAAGTTGTGTTTAATTGTAAGTTCCTATCTATAAAAACTGTTTTGATGAGGCTTATAGATGTCTATGAAGGTTAGAATTGCAGTAAAGCTAGATATCCTACCTACGCAACTTCCAGGTTGTGTAATATTTAATCGGAGCTTCTGTCTGTAAAATAGTCAATGAATAGTATGAATAGAATAATATTTTGTTCTATTTAAAAATTTAAACCTGAACTGTCCTGTACAGAGCATAAAATTGTAAAATATTGGATAAATGTATACATGATTCTCATAGTAAAAAAAAAAAAAAAAAAAAAAAAAAAAGTTAGAAAAATTATTTAATAGAAAGTCTATGATGAATAAAACTATTATGAAAAGGTGATACCATATCCTTCTTTAATTTCGGTAAATTTATAATTATAAATTTCTGTTACATTCACATAAAAAATACACGAATTTACTGAAAAATTAGAACTATTACTGCAAAAAAAAAAAAAAAAAAAAAAAAAAAAAAAAAAAAAAAAAAAGAACATTTTAAGAACTAACATTATCTTAGCGTAAAAAATCAATTAAATTTAAAAGGATAAAATTTCTGTCTTATCTTACAGTTAAATGCATTTTACCCGGATAAAATATTCTTTAAATATAAGAAATAACGCCGAAAGAAATGTATATTTTTAATTAAAAGCTCATTATGCGTTCATTCAGACCGTATGTATTCAAGTGCTATTCACGAAACATCTTAAATGGTATTTTTTAAATTAAAAAAACTAATTAAAAGACATCAGATAACGAGAGATTTTTTCTTCTATATATTTAGGCATCGATTTTTCTAAAAGCTATAAACGATTTTTTTTAGTTTTTTTCCCCTCTAATAAGTTCCACTGTCGATTTTTGAGAGGATTTTTAAAATGAATTTGTATCTTTTAAAGTCCATTATTTCTGTCCTCCCTAAATAACCGGTTTTTTTTTTTCATTTCTTTTTTTTCTACTCTGTTATTTATTTCTTAAAAGCGATAAACACTTGCATTACCTAATTCATCCTGAATCATGGTGTGATGCATGTAGTTATTTATTTTTTTATGTATAATTCATTCATATTTCAGATTAATTATAGAATACGTTGCATGAATGTGCTATTTTTGGCATAATCAATGCATTTTTAAGAATTGACTTAAGTAATAAAACAAAAAACAAGTTGGAATATGCCCGTCAAACTTGGTAAATGATGTGCGTTCGTGCTATAACTAGTTTTATAAGTATTTTTTTTCAATGAATATTGTACTGAATATGTAATTTAGTGTACTTCATAAGTGCATATCAATTTATTCTGTTCTAAAGGCTGTAACATCATTAAAATGCGCTTGAAATATTTTTTTCCCTTTGGTCGTAATGTAACGGAAAACTTTTGACTGTCCCCGTAATTAAACTATACATCCAAAATTTGAAATAATTCGACAAAATTTTGCAACAGTTATATACTTAAAATTTTAGACCATTCGGTTGGGTAGTTTTTGCTCTGTTATATGCGGACGGACAGACAGACAGACGGACGAACCGAACGGCGATATAGGTGCTAAGTATTTATATAATTATGAACGCACCTAAAAAACGAGAAATTTTCAAAATTGGTTGTAATTCATGCGCATTTTCCATGCATCTGTTTAGTACACTTATTTAAAGTACGTGTTTTATAATTAGAAAAATAAAACTTGTTTTAAAATCACCATGACATGCAAAATAACACAAAACGCGCGTTTCTGGATATACTCGTACATTTTAACAGTCCGTCATAATTCCAAAATAAACGAGTGTCCGAAAGCGGACTAGGTCGCAAATGAATAGAAAGGACAGTGAGGCGATCTTAGATATAATATGACAGGTGGAACGAGCTAAAAGGAAACAACCAATCACAGAGTGGCACATGCAGAAATAGAAAGTGCTGCCAAATGAAAGAAAAGTTATCAGAAATAAAAAGAGTACCGGAAATAAAAAAAAATAGTAAAAATAAATTAAAATAAAACAAATAAATAAAAATAAATTTCTGTTATGTTCACAGAAAAAATACATACATTTACAGAAAAGTTAAAATTATTTTTGCAATAAATAAATAAATAATAAAATGAAATTTTAAGACCTAAAAGTATTTTAGCATTTAAAAGATTAATTAAATTAATAGGAATAAAAATTTCTGTCTTCTTTTACAGTTAAATGAATTTTATTCAGCTAAAATATTCTTTTAAATATAAGAAATGACGCCGAAAGAAATGTATATTTCTAATTAAAAGCTCGTTATGCATTGATTCAGACTGTATGTACTGAAGTGTTATTCACGAAACATCTTAAATGGCATTTTTAAAATAAAAAAAGTCTAATTAAAAGCTTTTTTCTATCTTTTCTTTTCGCTGTATTTAGGCATCGACTTTTCTAAAAGCTATAAACGGTTTTTTTTAGTTTTTTTTTAGTTTTTTTCCTGTAATAAGTTGCACCGTCGATTTTTGAGAGGATCTTTAAAATGAATCTGTATCTCTTTAGGGCCATTATTACTCTCATCCCTAAATAACTGATTTTTTTTTCTTTTCATTTTTCCTACTGTGTTATTTATTTCTTAAAAGCGATAAACACTTACCTTACCTTAATTAATCCTGAGTCATCGTGTGATGCATGTCGTTAAACTTTTTTTGTAATTTATGTATATTTCAGATTAATTAGAGAATGCGTTCCATGATTACATTGAATGCGCAATTTTTGGCATGATCTATGCATTAGCAGTTTTTAAAAGTTGACTAAATAAAAAAAAGAAAAGAAAACGAGATTTTTTTCAAAATGGTTGTAATTTATGAGAATTTCCCATGCATGGTATTAGTACACTTATTTAAAGTACGCGTTTTATAATTAGAAAAATAAAATTTGTTTTAAAATCACCGTAAAATAGAAAATAATACACAGTACGCATTTCGGGATATACATTTTAACAGCCCGTCATCGGACAAAGTAAACAATTGCCCAAAAGCGGATTAGGTCACAGACGAACAGAAAGGGCAGTGAGGCGATGTTAGAAATAATATGACACGTGACACTAGATGAAAGGAAATAACCAATCACAGAGGAGCACATGCAGAAATAGGAAGAGTTGCCAAAATTAAAAGAAAAAAATAACAGAAATAAAAAGAATAACGGAAATAAAAAAAAATAATAAAAAATAAAGTAAAATAAAACAAATAAATAAAAATAAATTTCTGTTATGTTCACAGAAAAAATACATAAATTTACTAAAAAGTTAAAATTATTCTTGGGAAAAAAATCAAGAACTAAAAGTATTTTAGCATTAAAAAAAAAATCAAATAAATTAATAAGAATAAAATTTCTGTCTGCTTTTACAGTCAAATAAATTTTATTCGGCGAAAATATTTTTTTAAATATAAGAAATAACGTCGAAAGAAATGTATATTTTTAATTAAAAGCTTGTTAAGCGTTGATTCAGACCGTATGTACTCAAGTGTTATTCACGAAACATCTTAAATGACATTTTTAAAATAAAAAAATCTAATTAAAAGCCATCAGATAAAGAGAGCTTTTTTGTATCTTTTCTTTTCGCTGTATTTAGGCATCGATTTTTCTAAAAGCTATAAACGGTTTTTTTAGTTTTTTTCCCCTCTAATAGGTTCTGCCGTCGATTTTTCAGAGGATCTTTAAAATGAATTTGTATCTTTTAACGCCCCTTATTACTCTCATCCCTAAATAACTATTTTGTTTTCATTTCTTTTTTCCTACCCCGTTATTTATTTCTTAAAAGCGATAAACACTTAGATTAGCCTAATTGATCCTAAATGACCGTGTGATGCATGTCATTAAACTTCTTTTATAATTCATGTATATTTCAGATTAATTAGAGAATATGTTGCATGAATTCGCTATTTTTGGCATAATCAATGCATTGACAATTTTTAAAAGCTGACTTAAAAGGGGAAAAAAAACGAGATTTTTTCAAAATGGTTGTAATTTATGGCAATTTTCCATGCATCTGATTAATACACTTATTTAAAGTGCGTGTTTTACAATTAGAAAAATAAAACTTGTTTTAAAATCACCATAAAATAAAAAAAAACACATTGCACGCCTTTCGGGATATACATTTTAACTGTCCATCATCAGCCAAAGTAAACAAGTGTCCAAAAGCGGACTAGGTCACAAATGAATAGAAAGGGCAGTGATACGATTTTAGAAATAATATCACAGGTAGCACTAGTTGAAAGGAAACAACCAATCACAGAGGAACACATTCAGAAATAGAAAGTTTTGCCAAAAGGAAAGAAAAAATTAACAGAAATAAAAAGAGTAACGGAAATAATAAAAAATAAATAAATAAAGTAAAGTAAAACAAATAAATAATAATAATTTTCTGTTATGTTCACAGAAAAAATACATAAATTTACTGAAAAATTTTAATTATACTTGCAAGGGAAAATAAAAACTTTAAAGAACTAAAAAGTATTTTAGCATTTAAAAAAATCAATGAAATTTAAAAGAATAAAATTTCTGTCTTCTATTACAGTCAAATGAATTTTATTCCGCTAAAATATATTTTTTTAAAATATAAGAAATAACGGTGAAAGAAATGTATATTTTTAATTAAAAGCTCGTTATGCGTTGATTCAGACCGTATGTACTCAAGTGTTATTTACGAAACATCTTAAATGGCTTCTCTTTTTTTTATCAAATTAAAAAACATCAGATAAAGAGAGCTTTTTTCTATCTTTTCTTTTCGCTGTATTTAGACATTGATTTTTCTAAAAGCTATAAAGGATATTTTTAGTTTGTTTTCCTCTAATAGGTTCCACCGTCGATTTTTGAGAGGATCTTGAAAATAAATTTGTTTCTTTTAACACCCATTATTACTCTCCTCCCTAAATAACTGTTTTTTTTTTCATTTCTTTTTCCTACTCTGTTATTTATTTCTTAAAAGCGATAAATACTTACCTTAGCCTAATTGATCCTGAATTATCGTGTGATGCATGTCGTTAAACTTTTTTATAATGCTTGTATGTTTCAGATTAATTAGAGGATGCGTGCATGAATGCGCTTTTTTTTCATAATCAATGCATTAAATGTTTTTAAAAACTGACTTAAGTAAAAATAAATATAAATGTAAAAAGTTTTTTTTTTTTTTTAAACATGCTTTCATTAAAATTCACAAAAATTTTTAATGCACTAAAATATAGAAAAGTCTTGTAAAAAACTTAAATGTGCGGAGTTTAAATTAAATTTTTTTGAGCTTGAGTATGGAAGATTAATGGATTTAAAAAGGAATTTAGGCAAATTAGCCAGCTATCACCAAGATGGTTTCATATATGGCAACTTATTTTTGCCCACAAATTTGACGACATTTTGCCAAGTTGGCCAAAGATTGGCGCTATTGTGGTAGCCCAGCCATTAGTATTTTTCAACAAATGTTCATTGCTAAAGTTAATACTGATCACTCCATAGGAAATCAAACTATAATTGAGTAATCATTAAGTAAACTTTGCCCTCGTTGCCCCCTTTTAGGGATTGAATTTTTAAAAAGCAATGTTCAATCTATGCATCACCCACTAGAATATATACATATATTTCAAATTTCAAACCTCTGTGCAAATGGGTGAAAAATGAATCACGAGATTTGACTACCACATATAAACATAATTGTAAGATAAAAGAAAGCATGTAAAAATAAATAAATAAATGGGATATTTTTTCAAAATGGCTGTAATTCATGAGAACTCTTTAGTACATTTATTTAAAGTACGTAGTTCATAATTAAGAGAATAAAACTTTGTTAAAATCACCATTAAATACAAAATAACACATAGGAAGAGTTTCGGACAGGAAATTTTAACAGCCCACCATCAGCCAAAATAAACAAATGTCGGAAAGCGGTCTAGGTCACAAATGAACAGAAAAGACAGAGAAAAGAACTTAAAAAGATTGTGACAGGTGACGCTAGCTGAAAAGAAAACATGAATCACAGAGGAGAACATGCAGAAAAGGAAAATTTTGCCAAAATGAAAGAAAAAATTAACAGAAAAGAAAAGTATAACTGAAATTTAAAAATAAATAAAATAAATTAAATTAAATTAAAAAAAAAAATAAAATAAAAAAAAAAAAAAAAAAAAAAAAAAAAAAAAAAAAAAGAGAAATCGCAGGAAAAACAAAAGAAATAAAAGGATAAAATAATATATATATTTTTTAATTTTTCGTTACATTTTGCTTTTCTGCTAATTTTGGCAACAATTTCCTTTTCTGCATCTGCTCTTCTGTGATTGGTGTTTTTCTTTGAGCTAGCGCCACTTTTCGAATTCTTTGTAAGTTCTCCTCTCTGCCCTCTCAGTTCGTGACCTTGTGCGCTTTCGGACACGTATTTACTTTGGCGGAACACGGGCTGTTAAAATTTCCCACCCGAAATGGGTCCTGTGTGTTATTTTGTATTTCACGGTGATTTTAATGAGTTTTTATTAACCATTTGGAAAAATTGCTATTGTTCTCGCCAGGATGGGAAATTAAAAGCATATTTGAAGGTTTTCATTAGTATAATCCGCATTTTATTCGTTTTATGATTGGTCTATACAGTAATCTGTATTTCCCTTTAATTTTAACAACGATGGATATCTTCTGTTGCCACTATGACAAAAAAGTAATAAAAACTACAAAAAAAAAATAATAATAACTCAGAAACAAATTGAGATACAGCTTTCAAACAAATTGCATTTAAAAGTACATTTTTTTCTCTATCCGACGGTGTAAAAAGCAATATTGTCAGATGTTTAGAAGTTTAAGAATGAAATTTCATTTAAAATCGGCCGTCAGATTTCTTGGAAATCTGACGATGGAAAAGCCTTTTCCCGAACAGCCAATGAAATGCTTGGATATTTACGTAAGTTTCAGGTGGATAATACTTAAGTTTTATGAAATCTGACGGGTCGCAGGCGATATTTTTGGTTTGCAATTTTTACGTGTAATAACACTACTAATGTTTTTTTTGGCTTGCAATTATTACGTGTAATAACACTATTAATGTTTTTTTTGGCTTGCAATTTTTACGTGTAATAACACTATTAATGTTTAATTCATGGCGTACGTAATGTATGATCAACTCCGTGCGATTTTTTATGTCTTAAATTTTAGTCTTCAAAAAAATCGTTTTCCAAATGGTCGTTGTAATTTGATAAATTGCTATTTTTTTTAATTGTTATTTATCGCCAATTTTTCGGTGCTGTTTTGTACGTATTTTAAAACTAAAATGTTATTATTATTTTTTTTATGATAGAAAATATATCATGTTTAGATATTAATAAAATTGTGACAAAATATATCAGATTATTTTCTGTGAATTTGTAAAAACATTATGGTTAAAATCTATCCCAAAGTCAGATTAAATTTATCAAGGATATTGTTATAAGGGATAAAAGTTACGATTTCGTTAATCCTTACGATCCAAAAATGTAAACAGAATTTTTAAGCAGCATAAGTATTTCCTTTAAAATCAGTCACACTATTAATAAAAGACGTATTCATTTCTTCTCTTTGACTCGAACATTGAAGGTACATCTAACTTTTTACTATATTCCTCTTTAAAGTGCATAATACTTCATTAAAATGAGATTATTATTGTAAAAATTTTATGATAATAACATGTTTTCCGTATTAATTTAAGAAATGAAAAATATATAAATCTATTGTAATAAATTAATATTTCTGAGCTCTTTTTCACATAATAAGAAACTATGTTCTAAATATATATTAGTTAATGATGACGGAAATGCATATTTTTTATTAATAATATGTTTGCGTTTATTTAAACCGTACATGTTTTGGTGTTATTAACGAAACACATTAAATGGCATTTTAAATTAAAAAATATAAACAAAATCGCTGGATAAAAAATATTTTTTTCCTTTATTAAAATGATCTTTAAAAGGAATTCGTTTCTCTTAACAAACCTCATTACCGTCATTATCAGGTAAAAGATTTTTTTCTTTTTATATATTTCTTATTAGAGATAAATACATGCATTAGCGCAATTGATCCCGATCATTGTTGGATGTGTTGCCTTAATTATTAATATTGTTTTTAATAATGCATGTATGTTTCTAAATACTCAAAAAAAGTATTGCGAGCACTCTATGTAATACATAATTAATGCATTAGAAATTCGCAAATTTCAATTGGTGTAACAAACATCGATATTTGATAAAATTCTTGTGATTTATGTGGATGTTTTTTATGCACATTTTTTTACACGGTGTTTGAAAAACATTTTATTCTCAAAAATTAAAAGAATATATAGTGGAAGAGATTTTATATTAATAATTTTGTAAGATGTTGACAAAATATGTAGTGCATTTCTTTATTACTTTGCCAGCAGGTTGGTTAGATTTTTTAAAACAAAGAATAGGAAATTTACAAAGAAGAATGTTTTATCGATAAAAAACAATCTATAAGTGTAACCATGTGTGTATTAAAAGCAACACTGTAAAAAAAAAATCTGTAGTTCTACAGATGTAAAGTTACATGCTTACTAAACTTTCTGTAACTTACCTGTAATTCTACAAAAAAAAAAAAAAAAAAAAAAAACTGCAAATCTACAAAACTAGATTTTGTAAAGCTACAGAAATCTGTAACTTTACAAATGAAACTGCTACAATTACAGTAATCTTACTAAAATTTTATCTGTAAACATGGCTGCAGTTACATGATAAGTTCTAGACATCCCAGTTTCCTAAAAAATTCTTAGTATTCTTACAGATTTTTTTATTTTCGGCCCAAAAGTGCGTCTGTTACATGAATTTTTGCTGTTGTCATTACATAAAAAGTTCTAGGAATCCCAGGTACCTAGAAAAACTTTAGTAACTTAACAGATTTTTTTTTTACAGTGAAAAGCAGAATTTTTAAGTAGCATACATTTTTCTCCAATAACGGTCACACACTGTAAAAAAAAATGGTAACTTTCCATGTAAAATCCAGGAACGTTTCGCCTTTTATCAGGTTTTCAGAATAATTTAGCTCTTTCCTGTGAAATTCTGGTTTTCTTATTTGAAACGTTCCTGAACAAAAGTTGGAAACAGCAAAACGCTGCGGCCGCCATTTATTATATTTTTTTTCCCTATAATCCGTTGCTCGCGCGCGAGTGTCGAAAACGAATTCCTTAAATGAATGTAAAAAAATCAATATGGAATGCAAATAAATCAATAGACGACATAATCCTTTACGTCTCTATTGTCAAGATAATTCAGATGAAAATACAATACCTCTGTGACATCACTAAGAGATTATCTCTCGTACTTGTCTGTGAAATCTTTAACGAGCAGACTGTGTAAAAAAAAATACACCTATTATTTGGATCTGCATTAACCAGGGGACAATCAAATATGATTCTCACCTATTTTGATTAATTTAAAGTATGTTTTAGAGTTCTTATCTCTAATTATTCTTGTGAAAGGATTTCTTCAAATGGGCCTTAGATTTTCAGAAATTAGATGCCGAGTTTTAGCATACGTTTCAAATACCCATTAGTTTGCAGCTCTCAACGTGTCTTTCGTGGTGTATACGCAGAAAGCTTGCACGCCACCCGTACGGCCCGGGTTCGATGCTACCTCTTGACTTTTTTTTTTCTTTTTTAATTAATTTTATATTTTAACACTTTATTACAATTTGATTTAAATTTGACATATATTTGACACTTTGAATTGCTGCAAATTTGAATTTTTTTTTTTTTTCGGAAAAAATATACAATTACGTTTAGGTTTTTTTTTTTTCATGAAAATTTATATGTATTTTATCTAGCTTGTAAACTAACATAATCACTGACGAAAATCCAAAATATTTTATGTCTAGATTTTTTTTCTAATTATTATTTACATTTATATATTTTTATATTTTAAGCAAAGTTCAGAAACAATATATCACATATATATTTACTTTATTGAATTTTAACTGAAAATTTATTTTTTCGTGTAAATTATAAATAATAATTTTGATGTCAATTTCAAAATATTTTTTCATTCTAACAAATAATGATAATAAAGCGAAAATTGTCAACTGGAAATGTAAAAATCGTCTGCGGATCCCGCATGCTGTGAAATGTCAGTAATGTCATAATGAAGGGAAAGAACATCGAGAGTGAATTATGTCAGCCAGGTATCGGTCCGGATAGCCTAACAGGTAAGGCATTGGCACGGCACGCCAAGTATCCAGGTTCGATCCCTGGTCTGGACATTTTTCGCTCTTGTGCTACTCCAGCCTTGAATATGTCAGTAATGTTTTGCTGTCAACAGAAATATTCCTGGTATTTCGCAGGAAACTTACTGGCATTTCTGTAGAAAGTTTTTAACATATACAGTAAAGTACCAGTCATTTTCAAGAAATGTTTCTTGGAAATAATGGGCAACTCAGCTGCCCATTTTTTCCCAGGAACGTTGCGGAATTTTTTTTTACAGTGCACTGTTAATAATATATATACATATATATATTGTCTTTTATTCGCTACCGAAGGGAAATGTAACATTTTACTTTGTTCAATTCAAAAGTGCATAATATTTATTCAGAATCCAACATATGATTGCAAAAATTTTCAGAAACTAACATATTCTTCATATTTATTTAAAATTTGTAATATACATTAGGGAAAAAAATAACATTTCTTAGTTCTTTGCCAAAGAAGCATTAATTTCTTCCGATTAAACTGTGATGTTAATATTAGACTAAGTGCTGTAGAAATGTATATTTTTAATTAAAAGCTTGTTCTGTGATGATTTAGATTTATTTAATTATTATTCATAAAGCATCTTTAATGGTATTAACAAACACTAATTAAAAGGCATGAGCCAAAAAAGGCATTTCTTTGATTTTTTAGCTGCATTTAGGCATTGATTTCTCTGAAAGCCATAAAGGATGTAAAAAAAAATATTTTTAATATATTTCTTACTTACGATTTTTGAGAAGATCTTTAAAATGATTTTTTTTTTCACTTAAAATAAATTATTACACTCATCCATAAGCAACTGATGTTCTTAATTTTTTTTTTTTTTTTATGTCTTTAAAGAGGTAAATTAACCTAATTGATCTCGAATGATGGTTTTAAGCATCTCATTAATTTTTTTTATATAATGTGTATAACTTTCAAACTGCTCAAAGCATGTAATACATAGATGCTCAATTTTTGACGTAATCAATTCATTAACAGTTTGTAAATGAGGTTTCCATTTTTTAAAATACAGAATTTATGTTAAACATTATTATAATTAATGTGCGCATATTAATGCATTTTTATTGCATACATCTTCGAAATAGGTATTATTTCTCTGCCAAAAAATTAAATATATTAACAATGGGATAAGTTTGTTAATCACAATTTCGTAAGTTATTCACACAATATTTAAAGTTATTATTTGATATTACTTTTGCAAAAGAGCAATGAGAAATTATTAAGAAAAGAAAAGAATAAACTTTTTTAAAAATTCTATACAAATGGTTTGTCTAAGATGATAAAAGAAAAGAATATTACCACTTGTCTGGAAAATACAAAATGTAAAAATTATCGCGCGGAATTATTATCAGAGTTTTCTATAAAAAAATAATATAATTTATGCATTAAATATGAACTATAACGCCGTGAAAAAATCAAATTTTAATTAAAACAAGGCTATGCTTTGATTTAGACTATCTGTACTTTAGTGTTATTTTCGAAACATCTTAAATATCTACCCTATATATATAAAATCCTAATGAAACGAATTTATGAAAAGGATATATGAAACGCATTTCTGAAACGGATATATGAATCGACTGATTAAACAACTGATTATGTTTCAAGCGATTTCTTCTAAAATATGGAATACTTTGCGATGAAATTAACACCAAAAATCAGCATTGATCCGCAGATCTCAAAACTGGTATTAGAATTTTTTAATTCGAATTAGTTTTCGAAATATTATTTTTTTTCTAATTTTATATACATTTTTCTAATGATGGCAACTCAAATTTTAATGAAACAGATATTTTTTTTTTATATTTCATTAAAGGTTGACATGGTAACCAGGCTATTATTGTTTATTTGATAATAAATGTTTATTTACTTTTATTTTTTTTTATAAATTATATAAATTATTTTGTTCTATAATTATTATTATTTTTTTTTTATATTTCCTTTAGAAAATAATAGAAACTAATTAAAAAATATGGTACTAATTAGTTATTCCGTCGACCAATTTCGCCAAATTATATAACTCGCCAAAACACTCGCCAAATTATACAAATTGACATGATTTTTATTTTAAATAATGAGAGAACAAATAAATTAGTATAACATTAATAAATATACAAATAAAAAGTCGAAACAAAAATCACTTGATGACGTAAACACGTGTAACTTGCTTAAAGTCAAGTGAATGTGACATTTACGATCAACCATTATTGGCATTTAATCTTATAGTTTGGCGATAGATTTTTGGTCGACGTGATAACTTAATACCAAAAATGCATATGTAACTGGTATTTGAAAACGAGGTTTTCTCCAAATTTTCGTTAAAAGAGAAAAAAAAATCACGGCAAACTCGCTGTGCGTATATGACATCTGGCCAAATATTACCACTCGAAAAAAAATGCTAACTGGCGAGTTGAAAAAAAGCTATTGGCGAGATTTACATCTGGCTAGCGTAACAGTACCAAGAATTCTTTGCAACCAAAGCAAATTTTATGTAGTTTTATTCGAAATTTTTTTTTAATTTTTTTATTGTTTAATCAAAATGGAAAACTTACGGTCCCATATTGGCGCGATTTTTTTCTAACGCCTATGTCATAAACGGAACGGGCACTTAACTGGCGCCAAAGTATCATTATTTTGCCTGACATGGTAAGTCGGATGTTGCTGTTTATGCTGTTGATGCGTTCCCCAAATTGGCGTCGTTAAAAAATCGCGCTAATATGGGATATATGACATCACAGTATATGAGACAGTATATGACATCTGTGCCAAACTTTCACATGAACGGCAAAGGGATCAGACCGTATCTGTTTATGGCAGTTGATGACCTGAACAGTTATAATATAGATGAAATGATGGCGATAGAATAATATTTGGCGACTTATCACCTGTGCCTGGCAAACATTAAAGTACCAAAATGGCACCTAGAGTATAAAAAGCGCAGTGGTCCGCCTGGAATTGTTGATGATAGTCACATGACTTAGGCTGTTGTTATGGAGATTGTTTTGAAATACCGGGAGACAAAGACTCTGTACACTTAATTTATGTTATTTTAGCGTCTTTTCAAATGTTTAACTGATCCTCTTTAATCAAAAACGAACATAACAATTGGATGTCTTAACAGCAACTGATTGGCCCTTAAATTTTTGCAATCAAAAAGAATTGAATGGAAACCCGTTTACAGGGAGATCTACACAGGTTTTTTCAGTATAATTCAATCGTCTCTAATATTTTTAAAACCCATCAGATTAGTGTGTTTTTAGATTCTGCCGTGTCTGAACGGGGGTTGGCAAGCGTAGCTTGTAGGGGGCAGAGCCCCCTAGTATTATAAATAAAAAAATCATTAAGAAATATTAAAATAATTATTTATAATAAAATGTAATTAGAAATACACATACTATATATATATTTAAATATTATAAAAATATTATCATAATTGATCTCGAATCATCAACTTCTGCATGTTTATGTGTATCTATATACACTGGTTACCAAAAATTAAGGAAAAATCACAAAAAGAGCGATAACTCGTTCAAAAATTAACCTATCCGTATGAAATTTGGATATGTTGTTAACTAAAAGATGCTGATTAAAATTACAAAATGCAAATTAGTGGCGCTGCAATCCGATTGCATCATATGTGCGGAGCATAAAAATGCATGCTAGAGAGTACGGCTGCTGGTGTCGCAGTCATTAAGAAACAAGAAAACTGAGATAGCCAATTAATTAGTATGACCTTGAGGTATCATTTGTCCGCATAACTGCGATATAGATCTATTAAAAGATTGGATATATTCCGAAGTCAATCAGAGGTGGCCAGATGGCTAAATATGAGTCCTCCTGTTGCTCATAGGCTTTGGTAACAATTTCAAGCCACTGGTTTGGCTTCCAGAAGGTTCAGCGAAGGAGGAGCAAGAGCTATGACAAGCACTGATGACCGCTATTTGCGGTTATGTGTACGAAGGAATAGAACAGCAACCCTATCTCATCTTAAATCCGTCTTTTTTGCACCTACTGAAAGGTTGGTATCAACGTCTACTGTGTGTAGAAAGGTTCATGAATGTGTTCTTTACGCGATGCGACCAGATATTTGTGTTCCGCTCACCCCCTGTCTCCGGAAGGACGTTTAAGGTGGGCACGTCAACATGTCTACTGGACGGCTGATCAATGGAGGCGTGTTCTCGTCACAAATTATTTCCAGTTTAGCCTCCAAAGCAATGGTAGGCATTCTTCAATTTGGAGAGAACAGGGAACACGCTATCATACATCCAAACATTCGTAAAAGAGATTGGTATGGAGGAGGCAGTGTCTGTGTTTGGGATGGTATCTCTTTGGACGGGCGTACAGACCTCCATGTCTTTCCACGTGGAACTGTGAATGCTCACGTCTATAGCGATCACATTCTTGATGATTATGTGCACACTTATGCCGGTGCAAAATGTAATGATTTCCTGTTACAGGACGATAACGCTAGACCGCACAGGGTTCACATCGTAGAAGATTATCGTCAGCACCAAACAATTATGCGCATGGAATGGCCAGCGCGATCATTGGACTTGAATCACATCGAGCATCATTGGGATGCTTTAGGGAGATGTGTCTCTGCTCTCAATCCCCTTCCCCAGACCCTTGCCACGATTACAATTGCTTTAAAAGAGCTATGGCTCGCACTTCCCAGTGAACTTATCGATCGTATAATTGACAGTATCACACTTCGTTGCATGTGCTGCATTGCTTCTAGAGGTTATCATACTCCATATTAAAGGTACATTTCCTATACCAAACTGAGGCATTTATTTTGTTTTGTTTTTTATAATTGTATTAATTAATGAAATTCCACCATCACCTGGTAATTTCTTTTAAAGTTATTTTATACCTTACTATGTGTTGTAAATTGTGTCTCAGTTTTATTAAAATCTACTTGTAACATTTTGAGTAATCGCTACTTTTGTTGTTTTTCCTTAATTTTTGAAAACCAGTGTATATATGTACATACTAGATATACTACATCTATATAATTCATATGTGTTTCAAAATACTCCAAGATTTTGTTTAAGCATGCTCTAATTTTGATATAATCAAAATTCAATAACAATTTAAAAGTTAATAATAAAAAAATAAGTTAATAATAAAACCAATAAAGAAATGACCGAATCTTCAACATAGTTATACTTTGTGCACATTTCTTAATATATTTTTCTTGCATACATATAAGGAATACTCATTATAACTTTGTTAAAAAAATGTATTTTCGTAATATTAAGAGTTTTATAATAACAGTTGCACAAATTATTGAACCAATATATAACGTTATTCTTTGCTATTATTTCTTGTAAAAGTTAAGGGAAAATTGCTTTAAGAAAAAAAAGTAGATATTTTAAAATTCATATAAAAATGTACAAAATTGTATGTATACATCACTTTTGTTCTATATGATGTTATATATAAGATGATTAAAAGACAGAATGTTAACGAAGCATATGCAAAATTTTTAGCTAACTATACTAAATTTTTTGTGATATCGTTTCACTAAAAAATAATATTTTGCTTAATAAAATATTATCTAAATATAAACAATAAACGACGTCATAATGTCTATATTTAATTTAAAAAATAATATGCGCTGATTCATTCAGGCCGTTTGTACTTAAATTTTATTTGCAAAACATTTTTAAATATATATATATATAAAAAGATAACTAGAAACCATCAGCTAAAATAAACTTTTTTATGTATTTTTATTTTGCTGTGTTAGCATCCATTTTCCTAAAAGCTGTAGAAGCCTTTTTCAAAATTTGTTTTATTGTTCATTTTTTAGAGGATCTTTAAAATGAATTTGTTTTTCCTAACACAATTATTTCACTCATCTCCAAGTAACTGATTTTTTTCTTTTTTCCTACTCAGTTACCTTTTACTGCAAAGCGATAGATACTTTAGCTCAATTCATCATTTGATTTATGTTGTCGAGGTTCCATTTTTTATGCATGCATGCGTCAAAATACTTAGCAAATGTATTACATGAATATTCTATTTTTGACATAATCTATCTATTAACATTTTCAAAAGATTAACTTTAAAAAAGTACCTAATTTATATGTTCAATGTGTTTATAATTTATGTACATAACTTTATCCATTTTTGGCATAATAATAAACGCCGTTAAAATATCTATATTTAATTAAAATATTAGTAAGCGCTGGCTCATTCAGACGCTGTTTGCCTTTGTTTTATTCACAAAACATTTTTTAATTAAAAAATTATTTAATTAGAAGACATCAACTAAAATAATTTTTTTCTGTTTTTTTAATTCGCTGTGTTTACGCATTCATTTTCCTGAAATCTATACAAGTTTTTTCAAATTTTGTTTATTGTCTATTTTTTAGAAGATTTTTAAAATAAATTTGTTTCTCTTATTACCATTATTTTACCCATCTCTAAGTTAGTGATATTTTCTTTTTTTCTTTATTTCTACTCAGTTACCTTTTCTTCAAAGCAATAAAACTTACATTAGCCTTGTGATATCTTCGCTACAATAAAAATCACTACAGCTAGTATAAGTATTGAATAAACACGCAATTCAATATCAAAACGGAACAAATTTACTATAAAAATAGACTTTACATATCTACACAGATTTCCACAAATATCTACACAGAAAATACCTATACAGATTACCGCAATTGAGTTTACAAGCCACAATCCAGGCTTATTCTTAAATCGCTATCACAACGTTCTTAAAACAATCTATTTCAGCTCACACAGAGCTCGCTAGCGAACGACATCTACCGTCGCTGTTCCAGGCAAGACTGACTCTCTTCATCTCTTTCCATTTCATCTACCTCTGCATACTCGTGATCCCTATATTGGGAGCTCGATCACACTCGTTTTCACGTTGACGTAGATGCATATTCTTCGAAGAGGACTCTACGATATTTTTCTCTCTCAAAAGAAAGGATTACATTTTCTGTGAAGAACGGCTGCTTCGCCGGACTTTATTACAGCTCCTTCACCTAAAGAATTTTCAAAGGGTGCATACACCTATGAAAATTTAGAGTTGGAATACGGGACTGAGCCCCTCGCCCTTAATTGCACTTAATTGCATTGTCTTTGAAGTCACAACATCTAAGCACTATTTGTAAATGCATATGAAAATCTAATACATTAATGGCTTTATACACTTTAAATTTCTATACAAAGTTCATGCTAACGCACACGTACTCAGTTTTGAAATACTGATTATCATCCGAAATTTTACTTTTAAATTCTAAATCCAAACACCGAAAATACATTTTTGATTAAATTTACTAAAACAGATTAGATATTCATCTGAATTCAACAAATGACACAGTGCGATCCTTGAACAAGTGATATAAAGGAAGTACTATAAAATACTGAATGATACAAAAATATATACAATTACAAAAAAATAAATAAATAAATAAATAAATAAATAAAATCACCACAATATACGTAAAAAAATGTCAATGAGTGAAACCAGAGACTGAATCCGAATTATTACTGAACGCCACTACTCAGTTCTTCTCAACCCATCGGCATTTCCATGGAGCATTTCCGATCTATACTTGACCTAAAAGTTTAATGCCTATAAATATAATGTCCACCTAGTTAATCTGGCATATTCCTACATCAATGACTATACGTAAACTGGTGTTTGTACCACAAGCAGCTGTCCATCCAGACTCAGCTTTTTAAGACCGTACACAATCGCCGCTAATTCACGTTCAATAGTGTTGTAGTTATGCTCTGCCCTAGAAAAAGTCTTACTTAAACATAAAATGAAATGCTCTTCCCCACCTCGAACCTGTGACAGAGCTATACCAGCTCCATATAAACTTGCGTCGGTCTGAGCAATAAACTCTTGGCTATAATCGGGGGCATACAAAGCAGGACTCTGGGTCACCTTTCCTTTTAATTCCTGAAAAGCCTTTTCACAATCCTCACTCCACTCTATCTTTTCTCTTTTTACCTCCCCTTTGAAGACATTAGTTGCAGGGACCGTGATTACTGCATAATCCTTTATATAACGAGAATAGTTGCCTGTCATTCCCAGAAACGACCTTACTTGTGTTTTAGTTGAGGGCATTGGGAAATACAGAATAGCTTTTGCTTTTACATCACTTGGGGAACTCTTTGCGAACCCATCTCATGACCTAAAAACCTAACACTATCCCGTTCAAACTTATACTTTGTAGGTTTCACTGTGAATCTGGCCTCTAACAACACCTTCCAAATCAGGAATATCTTTCATGCGACACTCCCATGTAAATACAAATAGCACAATATCATCAATATATGGCCAGACAAACAATTACAGACCACCCAGGACTGTGCGTTTACCAATACTCTTTCGGATTTCATTAACAGTAAACTTAGCACTGACATTCTCATCCCCCTACCATCTTTGTCTTTAACTAAAACATATTTCACAAAGCTATGTTCTCGCAAATATTTTAAGTTGAAACTTTCTCCTTTCCTTTCACCATCAAAGCGCTCTTTGAAATGATCACGATTAAATTTTTCCTTACTCGAAAACAATCTGCGTCCTTCACTTTCTATAACTGTCAAGCAATCCTCTATAATGCTTGCGCTCTTTAATTAGTTTCTTCCAACGCAAGCTAAAACATCACACATAAGTATCACCATACTCAAAATAAAAATTAGTATAACAACTTTTAACACCCATGAAAGAATACTTTTGAAATATAAGATATTTCATTTCATTTAATGAATTTATCCCTTCAGTCTGACCTTCTTTTAACTGACGAGGGCAACCCAAATCTACCCAATAAACTTATTCAACTGAAGTTGAAGGCAATGATTCTTCAATCTAGCATGACTGAATTTTAAAAAAATAACATTAACCTCTGTCATACTACCTCTGTTTAGATTTTCAGAATATACACACCAGACTTTCATTTTCATTTCGATATTGATGGAGTATTTACATTAATAAAATTTATATTTATATTAGCATGGTGTTCCGAAATTATAGGTGCCAACTTTAAAGGGGTTTTATGCTTATTCCGATTATTACCTACCATCTAACATGCATCAGAAGTTTGAACATAATTCTCAATATCGTGATAATAGTTTGGCCAAAAGGGATATTTAAGAACACTATCCTTTGACTTAGTCGAGCCTAAATGTCCTGAAACCTGTTCATGACGCAATGTTAACACGTCTCTTCGATAAATTTCCGGCACACATAACTGCTCTTTCTCATCACCTCTTCTTGACTGCGACACACGCACATGATTACCTTAACACAAAATTCGTTATCATTAGATCTTTTCTCTTTCTATCACAACTGCTTAAGTGAACGGAAAATTGTCTACTTTTCCTTAACCTATTTGTGCCTGGCGTCCTAATTTCGGGACGCTTTTTGTTAAAAAAATCTCCATTACAAATGGAATTATGATATCCTTTCAAAACTTTGTAAAATATATCCTTAGTATTTGTTTTCAATATTTATTGATAAATGGTAGCGCATTTTTAAGAATAAAAAGGTGAAATAAATGTTTGTTGTAGCGCAAAGTTGGATTTTCTTGAAATAAAATGGCGCGTAAGAAAAGGTAAGATATTTCATTTATTTTTTATCAATAATTTTATAAGTGGTATTATTTATAAGACGAAACATTATTTTAGAATACGTATTTTTTAACTTTTTCAGATTTCTATTTTTTTTTTGTTCAAATTTGAACCTTTATATATCGTCCCAATTTTGGGACGCTAGGCACGAATGGGTAGGGGTTTTCTCCGTTACTGCATATGCATTAAATGTATGTTTTATGCCATTTATTTTGTTAGAAAATGGTTACATACCATTGGGATTATTATTTGGCTATAAAATTATTATTCGGAATATTATTTGGCTATTCTTTGTTATTACTATAATGGGGGTAGGGGCTGGGCTAGGTTCATGAACAAGACACCCACCTTTCCCCACCCTTAGTTATTGGCTTAGTAAAAATTTATATTATACCGTTATGTTTTGTACTAATTTAGTATTCGAATTCCTGAGGTTACTAAAATATATACAGTAGAACCTCGATTATCCGACGTAATTGGGATCCAACCGACAGCGGATAATCGAAATTTCCGGAAAATCGAGAGTTTATCAATAATCATCTACTTTAATATGTAACATAGTCATGGAACTGCCATTAGAACTATTTAAACTGCTCAATAAATATCTAAATTTAAATTATAAATGAAAATAATTTTATTTGTTTAGAACAGGGACGTGTACGCATGGGGGGGGGGGGGGGTGCAAGAGTACAATTATACCGGGATCGGATCTTGCGGGAGCTCAAGCTAATTTCAATGCAATTCGAAGAAAAGGGAAACAAAATACTTACTCGGGGTTTGGAAAGGAACGCTTGCATGCACAAGGAATGTGAAAGTAAAAAAAAAAAAAAGCGCTTGAAAAAATTCAGGATACTGACATTGGTTTACGGAGAGTTCCAGTTAAACGAGGGTCGAATAATCGAAGTTCTATTGTACCATATATACTCGTGTGTAAAACAAAGAATTTTTGACAATTTTCTGCAAGTAAATTGGGGGGTAGACTTATACGCAAGCTAATTACAAAAGCCAAAAAAAAAAAAAAAAAACTTTGACTACTGCAAAAGTCTGAATTTTTATGTGTATAAATATTATAATAATATATAAAATATAAAAATAATAATAATTTACTATTAAAAAAATTTCAATGATTTGTTTGTTTTTTTTAGTTACTAATTTTTCGCATTAGTAAGTAAAATCTTTGGTTTGATTTTGTGCGAAATTGAAATAAAAAGTTAGGGGTCGACATACGCGAGTTTTTGATTTTTTGCAGAATTTGCATTCAAAAGTTAGTGGGTCGCGTATATGTGAGTATATACGGCATATATACTCTATTAGTAATTATTGATTATTATAAATTTTTACTATATAAATTTTTACTATGCCAATAGCTAATGGTGAGGAGAAAGGGGGTCTTGTTCTTGAGCCGAGCCCAGCCCCCCTCCCCCCTTATATTAATAATAAAGAACTTTTTATAATCAAATAATAACCCGAATGATATATAACTTTTTTGAAACAAATTAAATGGCGTAAAACATAGATATAATGTTTAGACAGTAATGGAGAAAACCCCTAACCTCTCGTGCCTAGTGTCCCAAAATTGGGACGCTTAGATTTTTATATGTTAAATAAATATTCTTTCAAAGATAATTTTTTTATTATTTTTTACGTTCATTTTACACCATTTACTATAATTAAGCACGATATTGAGTTGGAAAAAAAATTCAGGCACTAATGGGTTAAATTTCTCCGCAGATACCTTTACCAAACCGGACGCCAACTCCAAACTTTACGGTATAACTATCCCTTCCTCTTACTCTCTAAACACCACCTCATCCTGATCTCCATCCTCCGAACAAAATTCACTCTCAACTTGAACCGCGGATATCTCCCTTTCATGTTCTCGCTTCTGACTGCACATCATTAGAGCATTCACCGATACAGGATTACCTTTTGATTTCTCGATACGTTCAGTCGTTTTGTTTTCCAACAGTTAATAACCATGTTCTAACATAATAGGTATCACAGCTGCCTTAGTAACCATCCATTCCAAAATCTACGTTAATTGTAACTCTCGCCAATGGCAAATATTTACACTCATTATCCAGGTGTTGTTTTATCCACGTTACTTCACCAATAGAATCCTCATTATCAATCCAAGTACGATCATAAAGATCATTTCCAGCGACAGTACTCCGTAAATAATTTCGTTCTATCCCATTAATTTCTGCCTTTTTTTTAAATACGGCGTAAAACACTCTCCTAAACTCACATATATATCCAGGTGACTAACTATATCGCCAATACCTTTATGTTTTAAATCCGGACAATCTGGCCTGATGTGCTCTGCACGGTTGCACTGAAAACATAATTAGGCTTTTTTCTATCAAATTTATCGTTATTCCCAGCATTCCTACATACATAATCTCTTTTATCAGTCCCACCTGCCTTAACGGCCTGCTCACTTTTATTTTTAGCACTATCCTGCCCATTCCTGTCACTAAAAATGGCTTATTATTCCAGATTTTCTTATCCAATTCCCCAACGCTCCCTCTTACATATTCGTATTTATCACATTTTTCTGCTAAATACGACGCTTTCTTAATCTCATCCCATTAATCTAAGAATTCATCCTTAATTTCAAAAGGAACTCTACGTTCTACCTGCACTATGAGCATAAGTTCTTTCAGCGATTCAAAATCATTTACTTCAACGGTTTCTAACCAGTACTCTAAATACCCTCTCAACTCATAAACAACGTCAGACAAAAGTGCACCCGCCTTTTCTTGATGAGTCTCAATTTTTGTTCTCAGGGACTTCGCACCTAATCTAAATCTTTTCAGCAAAATGCTTTTGATATGCTGATAAATATTCCTTTTTTTTAGCGGTTCTTTTACAATAATCTCATCTACATCTACAGGTAACAAAAGTATAATTTGAGATACCTATTTTGATTCGCCTAAATTCTCTCTTTGGCGCCTGACTCTCAAAAATCATGAAAAAAACTAGGTAATATCAATCGAGTTAGGGTCAATTTTTGGGACTAAATCCTGTAAACTCACCTTTTTATCTTTATTTTTAGCCGTTAAAGAAACAATGGAAACTAAAGAGCTAGTATCTACGCTGTATTGTAATCTCACCTTCTAATTGTCTATCTCTTTTACTTTCTAACGTTTTCTGCCCTTCTCGCTTTAATCTGTCTAATCTTTCCCGTTCCGCTAATTTATCAAATTGTCCTATTCTGCTAACTTTTTCCTTACCTCTAAAATTCCTTTTAACGCATCTATTGCAGTTTGCTCATCATACTCATAAAAATAGTGTACAATAAAATGATAAAAAGACCCAGTACATTAATTTACTTTACTGAGTCCCCTTGTTGTAATGCCCTACTAAAATCCAAATAAGATTTCTCTCTACTAAGAACATCAATCGGGGTGCGGAAAAGTATTGATAATTTTTTCTTAATGTTTGTGTGTGTCTTTTAAATGTTGTAGAATTATATTTTTTGTGTACATTTGCTCTTTATAATCTAAATATTGCATTATAAGTAAGTATTTTTGGGTTATTGTTTGCATTTCGTTTTCTGTGCCGAAAAACTGTTCACTATTGAAAAAGCTGTTAACCATCAGAATAACTGCATATTAGCCAAAAACAGTAAAACTGCTAATTCAACTGGTGGCATAGTAGCCAGAAAAGCTCATCCAGCCAGCATGATGGTTTTTGGCTGCATCACAAGCAATGGGAAATCCCCTTTGGTCTTTGATGATGCTGGTGTCATGATTAATCAGATCAATTATCTCAACGATATTCTGAAGGAGGTCCTCCCATGGCTAAATTCTCATTTTGGAAACAATCATATGTGTTCCAACAAGATTAAGTACCAACCCATAAGTCTTGCCAAACGCAACGGTGGTGCCAAATAAATCTTCGTGATTTCATTTCATCTCAAGACTGGTCTCCGAATACTCCGGATTTTAATCCACTTGATTACGCAGTATGGGAGCAGTGTTGCAAGCAAGAGCCTGTGCTAATCCTCACAAAGATATCACTTCTTTAAAAGCTGCTCTGACGCGTAAATGGGACGGTCTCGATGCGGACTACTTGCGGGGCACCGTGGATGCCTTCCCGCACTTTCTCCGCGAGTGTATCAAGGCAAAAGAAGACCGAATCGAAAATGAATGATAGACTATCAATTGATACTTAGTTGTTAATCTTACGTAATAAAAAATATTGAAATAATTGTACCTATGGCGTTGTAGTAGAGATTGATTTTACTATCAATACTTTCTCCGCACCCTGTATATAAAAGCCGTTCTTTGTGTGTATGTCCTTTATACAAATCTTCAATTTTTGACCGATTTGCACGAAACTTCATGCACATACGTTTTAGAACGTGGAAAAGATCACTGTCTACTTAAAAAATTATCAGACCACTATTATCCCTTTTTTCTACCACTTCCATAATTTAACATTATAGAAATATCTCTTTTTAAATCTTTTTTTATTCAAACGGTTCTTTCCTGTTGCCACACCCTAAAAAATGACACAATAATGTGAAAAAATAAGGATAACGCGTGTATTTTGTTTCTATTTGCTAATAAAAATTCAGGTTTTTTTGCTATATTTTTGCGTGTTTGATATTGACGTCATTCTAAACAGAAAATTCACATTTCTTTGCATATAAAGTAAAAACTTTAACTATAAGAGCAGGAAAATAACGTAGCACCTCAATTTGAATGTTTTTTTTTTAATTAAAACATCTATTTTTATACAAACAGTCAAATTTCATGAAAACAATTTAAGAAAAAGAAGAAAAGGCTTGATATGACGTCACATTCTATCAAATCTTTTCAACACGTAATCAAACTCATTGTAAACATATGGCTCTTATATTTTGCTTACTACTTCGATTGTATACTACAGCCATATGTTATAGCTATACGTTATCGCTAAGTGTTGTATTGGTTTAGATTCAGTGCTAACATTTTCTGTGATTTATAGCAAAAAGAGAGCGGTTATTTAAATTTTCCAAAAAAATCTTGACAAATGTCTTGATTTAAAATTTATGGAAAATGACATCATTTCATCTAATCATTGTAGATTTAATTTCAATAAAATTTCAAATTTTCCAAATAAAATTTTAGTAACTACTACCTCATTTGGATTTATTTTTTTTGCATTTTCCCCCGTATTGTGAAGATACTGTATACTTCTGTTACGCGCGCCAAAGAAAACATGTATTTTAATTTTAAAAGTTAAAAAAATTGCCACAATGTGTCAAAAGAACATCCTTTTTATGAATTTAAATTTCGCGAGTTCCAAAATTAAAAATAAAAATGTGAGTTTTTTCATAAACTTCAAGTTAAGGCTGTTCATAAAGTTAAGGGTGTTCTCAAATCCAAAGGAGCTATTTTCTGACATATTTTTTAATTCATTTTTGTTCGGAAACGCATGAAATTGACAGGAGAAATATAATATTTAGAAACTGTGTAATCGAAAGATTTATTTCCATTTGTTTGTAAAGGTATAAGATCTTTCAGTTGGTGTTTTGAACTGAATTTTGGACGCAACAGTACAATAAAGGATAAAACCGGCCGCTACGCAACCACAATTGCTCATAACTCGATAAGTAATTTATTTATGAAAAAAGGAAAACTCATTTCAATTTCAAATCGCTTTAATAGTCAGGCCTACAAATTTTAAGCGTTTACGTTTAATGAGTCAGAAAAAGGGAACTGGAGTAGCACCTTAAGCATTTGCAGGTTAGTATTTTGTAATCAAGTTGCATGCCAGATAGACGCTTAAAACATAAGTCATTCTATATTGTTTTAAACAAACATGCATGCTATAATAATGTGTCAGGCACACTCATTAAAATAAGAATACCCTAGCGCACAGCCCCATTACCGATATAAACCCGTCAATATACTTAGAGATAAAAATAGTTCTGCATTTTTCATTCAGCTAATAAGACTAATCCTTCATAATTGGGTTCACATGATTATATAACTTTCCCCTGTAATTCTATGACTAAGCAACGGAAAACAATATGTTACGCACTAAAATCTTCCCTAAAAAACTAATAGTGCAAGTCGCATGGAAATCCTTTCTGGAGAATTCAAGTTATATGCAACCGGAATGAAATTCCCATTTGAATTTTATATACTAATCAGGTTATTTTCAGTATTTTGATTTGATACATGCTAAATTCGTGTTTTATTTTATTTTATTTTTGGCGTTTTAATTTCGTTTGCCAATTTAGTTATTGACTATTACGCGAACGCAAACAAACTCTGAATTATTTACAATGTTTTTGAACAATTGAGTTAATCTTTTGTATTTGGGTTGCAAGCATATTTAAAAAATATTCATGCTTATAAATTATTTTAAAACCCATAAAAAATTCTTAAATTGAGATAAAAATTACAAACAAATATCACTGAAAGTACTTTTGTTTTCTTTAATACGTTGGAACAATCGAATGTACAATGGTTAGACGTTAAACTGCAATAAAAGAGAAATTTGTTGTGTTAGGTTGTTGCCACCGAAAATATGATACCAGCGTTACTCATAGACATGTCTTTTCTTTATACTATTGCATTAAATGTAAACAGGTTCATCTTTCGTAATCGGTTTGCACTCAACTTTAAAAATATCCATGCTTAAAAATTACTTTAAAATCCATTAAAATGAGAAAACTGAGGTAGAATTTTCAAACAAATTTCATTTGAGAGAACTTTTTTTAATTTGACATTGTAAAAAATGAAATTGTGTGATGTTTAACAGTTAGAAAAATTGCAGTAAATGCACATTTTATGGGTTGCAATTTATGGGGCACAATTTATGGGCGCTGACATAGTGTTTTTACTTTATAATGTAGATAATACCATGCAAACGAGAATTTCACTAAGTGCTGCGCGATTTGGAGAAATTTCTTTTTTCGTATTGCCAGGAAAATCACATATTTTTCTCTTATACCCGCCAAAGAAAACGTGTGTTCTGTTATTAAAGCTCAGGGATTTTACTATGGTTGCAAGACAATAACGCCATGTTTTTTGGTTGTCTTTATAACGATTTGTGGATGGGAATGCACAAATTTCAGTCATTGTGATTGCCGTATTATTTCATTTTAATTTATTTTACCTGGAAGGCTTCTTATAATTGACACGGACGAAGCCGGGTAGTGCTGCTAGTTACAAATAAAATTTGAAAGAAATAACTTCAGTAAATTCAATTTTCTAATTCAATAACCTTTACACTGTAACTTATACAGTTAAGTTGCATTACCGCTCTACACTTGAAATGAAAATTAATTTACTCTTTATACAAATCACTAAAAATTATACATAAAATACTTAATACTACACTTCTACATCTAATATTTACTTGAGAACAAAATAGCAATTACCAGAAAGTATAAAAAAGTTTCAAATAGATAACCCTTATGCATGAACCTTGAAAAAACAAAAAAAATCTATTTTAATTTTCCCAGCAAAACAATATTATACTAAATTTAAACATATAACACAGGGACCACCCAAAATAGCAAGAGAAATGTAGTGACTTAACGTTTGATGCTTGAATTCCGATTCTTTTGGAGTCTTTATATCTTTCGATTCTTTTGGAGTCGCACCACTTTCCGACCTGCACAACTTTTATCAACATTGTTGTAGAAATGACTATGAGTGCGCGCAACAAATTACTCTAGTTCCTATATTCCACCGCTGCCACCAAATATATAATATACTTAGCTGTGATATCTTCACTTCAATAAAAATCACTACAGCTAGTATAAGCATTGAATAACCACCCAGTTTAATATCAAAACGGAACAAATTAAAAAAAAAAACTATTGATATATCTACACAGATTTCCACAAATATCTATACATAAATTATTTATACAGATTTCTGCACAGGCGTTTACAAGCCACAATCCAGTATTATTCTTAAAATCACCATAACAACGTTCCTAAATGAACTCAACATTGTTGTAGAAATGACTATGAGTGCGCGCAACAAATTACTCTAGTTCCTATATCCCACCGCTGCCACCAAATATATAATATACTTAGCTGTGATATCTTCACTTCAATAAAAATCACTACAGCTAGTATAAGCATTGAATAACCACCCAGTTTAATATCAAAACGGAACAAATTAAAAAAAAAAACTATTGACATATCTACACAGATTTCCACAAATATCTATACATAAATTATTTATACAGATTTCTGCACAGGAGTTTACAAGCTACAATCCAGTATTATTCTTAAAATCAACGTCACAACGTTCTTAAATGAACTCAACATTGTTGTAGAAAGGACTATGCGTGCGCGCAACAAATTACTCTAGTTCCTATATCCCACCGCTGCCACTAAATATATAATATACTTAGCTGTGATATCTTCACTTCAATAAAAATCACTACAGCTAGTATAAACATTGAATAACCACCCAGTTTAATATCAAAACGGAACAAATTTAAACAACAACAACAACAACAACAACTACAAAATCTATTGACATATGTACACAGATTTCCACAAATATCTAAACGTAAATTATTTATACAGATTTCTGCGCAGGAGTTTATAAGCCACAATCCAGTCTTACCACCATCACAATCACAACGTTCTTAAAACAATAACAATCTATTTCGGCTCACACAGAGCTCGCTAGCGAACGACAACTGCCGTGACTAGTCAAGAATGACTCTCTTCATATCTTTCCATTCCATCTGCCTCTGCATGCTCGTGATCTCTCTAGCGAGAGCTCAATTAAACTCGTTTTAACGTTGACGTACGATGCATATTCTTTGGCGAGCACTCTACTATATTGTTCTCTCTCAAGAGAAAGGATTACTTTATCTGTGAAGAACGACCGCTTCGCCCGAATTTATTACAGCCTAATTCAGCCTAAATTATCGTTTAATATATGTTGTTGAAGTTCTTTTATTCCGTGCATGCAAGCGTCAAAATGCTAAACGAATGCATTGCATGGATATTTTATTTTTGACATAATCTATCTATTAACATTTTCAAAAGATTGGTTTTAAAAAAGCACCAAATTTAAATGTTCAATATTCAATAACGATTAGTATTTCTGTTAATTTTACAACCGCCATAACCGTTTTCGTAGGCTCAAAATCTTTTAATCAAAATCTATTCTTCGACTTTACATTTTTCTTTAATTCAATAAGATCGTCGATGGTTAATTCCTGACCCAATGGAATTTATGAGTTCAAGAACATCTTCAGTTTCCATCTCTGAGTTGAGTGCTCTTCCATTTTTGGCAATGTGATCAGTTAAGAAAGATACAGAGTCAGAATTTTGATATGTTTTCTTAGTTTCTACGAAGAAAAAATGAAAACAGTTTTTTCCAGTCATCGCTCATAGTTTTTTTCTGAACTTCACCCCACGAATCCTCTGTGATTGTGACTGTATCTGAGATGTTAAGTTTCTTCCAGAACGCTTTCATTGTCAATTCTGTAACTTATCTTATTGCTGCATTCAAATTGGCAAACGAACCTCGCGTATAATTTGCTTTAAAACTCTTGATCACGCCCTGATCCATGGGTCGAAGTAGGCAGATGGTATTTACAAGCAAAAAGACAACTTTTACTCTGCCGTCAATCTTAAAAATTGTTAGTGAATGTTAATACAAGATATTTAATATTAATTTTTGCTGTAAATTATATTGTTTAAGTCTTTTTAATAAGATTTAAAATCTAAAATTCTATGTTCTTTTAGGCAGAAATTCAATAGTTTTTTTATTTCTTTTCATTCTATCTACAAGTTTTTTATCGAATAATAAAATTAATTTAACTTTTTCTCTCATGTTTGTCATTATCAATTCTTTCATGCTGCTGATAAAATATATAAATCAAAACATACTCATTTTAACATCTCCTTATTGCTGTGTCAAACATTTCAACGTAGTTCAATAAACAAAATAAGATAAAATTTGCTTTTCTCAAAATGTTTAGTCTTAGGAGCCTAGAAACATCTAGTTTCAGGTTTGACATTTACTTTTTTGTTTATTTGTCACTATCACGCGACTGTCGCAGGAAATTTTCCTTTCATAGAACAAAAAAAAAATCTTCAAAAAAGTTCAAAGTTTGTCCTAATTAAGGAAAATTTTTTGCAGGCCAGACGCCGTAAATGTGGGGTACTACTGTATTTCTTTTTCAAAAAGGTAAATATTTTTGCTATAGGAAGTGTTTTATTATACAGTTGCTTAAGATCTTAAGTAACCCAGAATGAGAGTTTTTTATGTGTTATTACTTTGGTAAAAGTGTAGGCAAAATCGTTTAAACAAAGCAAAAAAAAAAAAAAAAAAAAAAAATCTGTTTTGCTTCATATGATGGGATACAAGGTATATTACAAGTTAGTATTAAAAAAGAGTACTTCGCACATAGAAAATACAAATTATAGAACAAACTGTCGAAATTTATTGTGAGTTTTTTCGCTGGAAATGAATTTTATTTAAGTAGAGTGTGCTGTAAATATAAAAAATAAGGCCGTAATCAATGCCTACATTTAATTAATCGATCATTATGGGTTCATTCATCCTATATGTTCATTAGTGTTATTCACGAAACACCTTAAATTGCTTTTAAAAAAACAAAAAAAGAAATCGGGGAAAAAACTTTTTTTCTGTTATTTCAAAAAATACCACTAAACTGAGAGTCATTGCATAAAGCTGTTGTTAAGTTTTATTAATTTGGAAATCATTTTATTGAAAATTGCTTTAACAGAGCAATTTTCGCAATCGTTTTTGCTGTTGGATTTATAAACAGATTGAACAATAAAAGAAAGTTAAAAATGTATATCAAATATAATATATTTAAATTTTATCCTCCGAAATAACTATTCGTATCGCATGCGTGTTGATTTTTACATATTAAAACTATTCTTAAACACAGTGTATACGAATATATTAAAATTAATGCAGCTAAGTTTCTTTCTTTAAGTACATTTTCTATTTCTAACAGAGTTATCTTTTTATTACTCTCTGTTAAAGCACTAGTTTTCAATATTTGTGTAATGACTTTTAATAAAATGTGTCATCATTTTTATAGATTGTTGGCTAAATATCTTGTGGTATCTAATAAGAATACCCCAAATTCAATAAATTTAAAAAAGTACTTTAATCCTAAAAAGCATTTTTATTAAATTTTCTACGACAGTTTCTACCAGAGCTTTGAATTACAATATTCAAAGAAGCATCTTGTATAATAAAATTTTATAGAATATTATGAATGAATGCCTGTAGTATAAATTATTTCAATGGCACAACTTGATATAATGAACATATTTTGAAAGAATGCATTACAATAATAATCTAAAATTATATTAATGTTTTTCTATTTCTGTTTTACACTTGCCAAATCGAAAGTCGTTTGAAATTTTTGATTATTCTCTATCAACTTTGAGCTGTCGTCTGAACAAATGTTTCTTTTACAGCATTTTTTATTAATGCTTATATAGAAAATAGCAGCTAACAAAGTTTTGGACGGCGAAATTCAACAAATCATCTTATATGATAGTCAATATATTTATGAGATTATGAATGAATGACCATGACATTAACTATTTCAATTAATATAATTTAGTTTCTTTGGAAAGGTGTTTTCCACTTGTCATTTAAAATTATAGTTAATTCAGAAGCTTTTCAATTTCAATTTTAATTTCAATTTTAATTTTAACACTTGCCAAATTGACAGTTATTTGAAATTTGGGATTCTTTTGAAAATTTTCACACTTCTGTCAACTAAAGCAATATTTCTTTTATACCTGTATAATCATATTTAGTAAAATCTTTTGAATAGTTCACATAATATTACATGACAGCTAAACTATTTATGTGGTTATGAAAGAATGACTGTCACATTAACTGTTTCAACGAATATACATTAGTTTCTTTGAAAAGGTGTTTTCCATTTGTCATTTAAAATTATAGTTAATTCAGAAGCTTTTCAATTTTAGTTTAATACTTGCCAAATCGATAGTTATTTAAAATCTGGAATTCTTTTGAACATTTTCACACTTCTGTATGACTGTCAACAGAAACTATATTTCTTTTATACATGTATAATCATATTTAATAAAATCTTTAGAATAGTTAACGTAATCTTACATGACAGTTAAACGAATTATGACATTATGAAAGAATGACCGTGACATTAACTATTTCAATGAAAATACTTTAGTTTCTTTGCAAAGGTGTTTTCCATTTGTCATTTAAAATTATACACTTACATTCAAAATCAGATTTGGTCAACTATCTCTAAAATTACCGGGCAGGTTTTAATAAAATTAGGTATGTACGTAGATTGATATAATCCTTCTATATATATATATATAAAGTAATGATTTGGAAATGACCAATGAAAATCTGCTTAGACACCGCGAAACGTTTCTGATTGGTCAGAGCTTTCTGACGCTATAAGGGGGTTTACCAAGAGGGGGCGGCTCTGTCACCAAACGTCGACAATTTTGTCGCCAGCTTGGCGATATATCGCCAACTTTAGTGACCAAAGTTAGTCTCCAAAAGGGACGCCAACTTGCCGCTATTTCCAGTATTTCGCCAAATTTCCATCATAGACTCCCATTGAAATCCGATAGGGTTTACTTGCTTGTAGAAAATCAACAAATTGAGGTATTGCAATGCAATAAAAACTAATATTAGCTTATGAATAGAGCTTAATTGAACTATTTACATTATTTTTAACCACAAACAATAACTATTTACAATATTCGCAACACTATATATATATATAATTTTATATTTAATAATTCTTATTAAACTCTGTAAGCTCTAATGATTATGTGCTTGTAGTAAAGGAAATAAAATTGTCAGGATTTGAGGAGGAGCGCCTTTTTACCAAGTGGAATCTAAAAATTGGATACATAGAAAATAAGGGATCGCGAAGCGATCCAGAAAGGAAACATGAAACAATTACGTCTGGTGTTGGCTAGAAAATGGGATTGCTTCGCAATACCGAATGGAATCGTGAAACGATTGCGTGGGAGGTTTGTGAGCGTAGCGAGCGACGGGGCGGAGCCCCGCTAGTGCAACAGCAAAGTTGGTTTGATAGTGTAGAGCTTACACTATTAAACCAAAAAATGTGTTAATAGGGGGTATGGACCCCGTTTACAGTTTTACAGCTATCACAAGGTGAACTCATACTGGAAATCGGGCAGTTTATGGATCCCTGTGACAGTTAGTGTCACTCCTGCATCAACGCTGTTTTCAGGCCCTGTGTGGTTATGAAAGGTGGAAATCGAATTCCAATTTCCCTTCACAGAGCGTCCCAGAAGTGCTGTGTGTGGTTTAGGTCTGGAGATCTGGCTGACCAATCCATCAAGAGTTTTCAAACTACACTAAATTTCAGCGTACTATGTCGAATGTATATAAATCAATAGATCATGTGCAGATCTACACAAAAGAAATAAAGTTATTTTCCGGCAAACAACGGTAATTACTGAAATCTTGGTTTCAACTGTGATATGTGTTTTGTAAAATGTTTCTTGGGTATCTTATTTACATGATTAAAAGGTGTAGTTTTGTTAAAGAATTTTGAAAGTGTTGGAAAGTATTTCATATTTTATGCTTGACGCATGGTTTTCTTTCTTCTTTCTCATTTTATATGAAATAAAAATTGAACATGAAGTCGAATTATTACATTTGATTTTTGTATTTAGAAATGAGTCTTAAAACGTTTATTCCGTCTGATTGTTTACCATCCAGAACTTTTTTTATAAACATACGATATTAAACTCTTTGTACTGCGTAAAAGTATAAGAATTACGTATACACAAATTGAAATAATGCTTTGGTTCGCTAATGAATGCTTTGGTTCTCGAATCTCTAAAAAACGGAATTATTGCTACACATTTTAATATCGCTGTATACATGCATAGCTTAATTTCTAGAATCTTAAATCCTTTTACGCATAAATTTCAAAAAAATATTGCTGGCTTTTTAGTCATGTCCACAAATTTTGAACTGTCGTTTTATGCTTGTCAACTTTTTTTTCTATACTTTATGACTAAGTACAATAAACTGGAAAAATATCCGTATTACCAAAAATATAAACCAATTAAAATTTGCCAAACTAACTTATTTTTCTGAGAAAAATGCTTTTTCATTGAAAAGATAATCACAGGAGAAGTTAAAAAATTAAAAATGTAATCATTATTTTTTCCAAAACAATAAAGAAAAGAAGAAAACTATAACATGAACAAAATGGTATTTATTTATTATCCATACCAGAATACCGCTGTCACAATAATGTCGCTGATAATACTAATTGAGTAACTTCTTTTCTTTATAGTACATTGATAGTGCATAGTTAAAATAATATCCTTGCTTTATTCAAAATAGTTGTAGCAGTATTTATATTTAACTGTATAATATGATATGGTCTAGATACAGATATATACATGTCATTTATAGATATAGAATGTGTACAACATGGTACGTACTATACAGCGTGTCCACTTATAACCTGATCGACCTTTATTTTCGAAACTGTTGGTCCTGGATGCATGCAACTTCCAATTACAAAAATTGTTTAAATAAGGTAAAGAATTATTTTTAAAGCGATTTGGGTCAAGAAAAACATTTATTAAAAAATTACGAAATTTAAATTTTTATACGGTCCCCGGTCCTTTAAGTCATATTTACTAAAAATTTACAGTGACAAGTAAGACAAAAAAAGTCCCATTCAACTAACACTAAAATTGACCGAGTTATGAAACTTTGAAATGCATGACATATACCACTTTTTCGCATATCAAACCACATGATTTCAACCATGCTTTCAGCGGTCGTGTATAAAGTACTTAAACTTATTTCAAGGTATCTGCGCATTGAAAGAAATCGTGTAAATATTAGCATTAACTTTTATTAGTTAACTTTCAGATTAGTTAAAATAATTGTATTTTAACATATGTTTTATTTTGTAAGGATTTGAGGCTATGATTTCTTTTAACTAAAATTATGTTATTTTCATAATGTTTTATTTAACTTACAATGATCGTCTTTCCAATTTAAAATTTGTACTCGAACTTTAACTTACTTTCAAATGTCCGATCGAAGTTAAATTTTACATACTGAATTAAATCCGATGACAATGCAATACTATTATGATTTTTGATTCTTACCATTTTATACATTAGAGGATAACAAAAAATATTCGGATAAATTACCGTCAAGAAATTTAAGAAAGAGTTTTAGATTAGATAACATACACCTGTGATGGCTGTACTTTTTAACTTTTATAATTACATTTTATGGTTTTCTTTTTCTTTCTTTCTTTCTTTTTTTTTTTTTTTTTTGACGCTGAATCAAAAAATTACCTTCACTTTTAACCATCATGTCAAGATTTTTCGCAAATCGTAGATTTCAAGGTTAAAAAATAGCGAAAAATCTGATACTATAAAATATATGTAAGACTTTTTTTTTCGGTTTAATTTTATTTAATTCAATAATTTATTAGATTGTTTTGCTTATACTGGGTTTCTTACAGCTAAACAGCTCGGGGGTCCGATGAGGTTGCGAGGGGAGGGGGGATCAATTTTAACTTTTAGCTTTTTAACTTTGAAATTTGCGATTTGAGAAAATTCCTGATGTAATGGTTTAAATGAAGGTCATTTTCGGAATCGGTGCTAAAAATACAATAAGAATCAATTTTCAAAGGCTATAAAACATCGGCACAACTCAAAATTTGAAAGACAGTGTAATCTAACAGCATTTAAGAATATGTATCATTTTGTAAAGAATTGAGGCTGTTGTTTTTCATCTGTTTATTTAACAAAAAATCTGTTATTTTTATCCCCTTATAATGTTCATTACAAATTGTACATTTTGCAGTAATATGTCAGAATGATTAAAGATTTCAAATTTATATTGCAATACTAATTTTATTCTCAACTATTTGTTTAATATATCTGATGAAATTACATTTTCTACTAAATTTGTAAATGACCCCTAATATGCAGCAAAAAATATACTCCAACTTTAAACAGCTATTACTCGGTCAATTTTAATCGTAGAATAACGGGACTTTTTATTTATTTTTTTTACAAAAAGTATTTTACGTTTATTTACTTTTATGGAACATGATTATTATCGGTGCCAGGAATGCAGTTCACAAAAATTCTAAATCTAATATTAGAAATCTAAGTGGCTTCAAAATAAAGGAAGAACGTATTATGTAGCTGAAACAAATATTGCTTTGAACTACTATAATCTGAATTAATGTAATACTTAATTTTTTAATTCTTAAATTTTGTTTAAAAAATGTTTTGCATTTGTTAACTTTTATAGTACTTAATTATTATCGGTGCCAGGAAGATAATTTGCCAAAATTTGTTGTTAATCGCCAATGTGTTTATCTTTTACAATTGCCAATTGTGTCCAAAACAGTAATTTAAAATACATTTTTTAAATACATAGCATCGTTTGGGATGTTAAACGTGTTAAAGCAAATTGAAATGCTACAAAAATCGTAATTTAGCATATTATATTTATTAAATATAAGCTTCAGGTTGACGGTTATTAGCTATTAAATATATTTACGTGTTACTTAATTTTCCGACAAAATGTTATGCTCGCCGGATTAATAAGATAGTACTATATACAGTGTGTCCACGTATAACCTGACCGACGTTTATTTTCGCAACCGTTGGTCCTAGATGCATACTCCCAATTACAAAAAAAGGTCAAAATTAGGTGCAAGGTTAAGATTAAAAAAAAGTTTGAAGCGAAAAAACAATTTAGTGAAGAATTACAGAATCTAAATTTTTATACGGTCCCCCGGTCGGATAAGTTATATTTAGTAAAATTTCCCTGCTACACTGGCAAGTAAGGCAAAAATTAGGTAATTGTTTGATGGGTAGGTTTGAAGGTAATTTTTTGATTCAGCGTCAAAAAAAAAAAAAAAAAAACATAAAATGTAATTATAAAAGTTAAAAAGTACAGCCATCACAGGTTTATGTTATCTAATCTAAAACTTTTTCTTAAATTTCTTGACGGTAATTTATCCGCCTTAATTTTTTGCCTTACTTGCCAGTGTAACAGGGAAATTTTACTAAATGTAACTTATCCGACCGGGGGACAGTATAAAAATTTAGATTCTGTAATTCTTCACTAAATTGTTTTTTCGCTTCAAACTATTTTTTATCTTAACCCTGCACCTAATTTTCACCCTTTTTTGTAATTGGAAGTATGCATCTAGGACCAACGGTTGCGAAAATAAACGTAGTCAGGTTATACGTGGAAGCACTGTATATAGTACTATCTTATCACTCCGACGGGCATAACATTTTGTCGGAAAATTAAGTAACACATAAATATTTTTAATAGCTAATAACCGTCAACCTGAAGCTTATATTTAATAAATATAATATGTTATATTACGATTTTTGTAGCATTTCAATTTGCTTTAATACGTTTAACATCCCAAACGATGTTATGTATTTAAAAAATGTATTTTAAATTACTGTTTTGGACACAATTGGCAATTGTAAAAGATAAACACATTGACGATTAACAACAAATTTTGTCAAATTATCTTCCTAGCACCGATCATAATTAAGTACTATAAATTTTTAATTAATTTTCCAACTACATTTCAGCAGTGAAATTACGCTTGAAATTATTGAATATTAATGTTGTGAATTATCACATTGCTAACAAAGCGTAAACCAACTTAGTGAAAAATGTCCAATCCGGGAATCGAACCCGGGTCCTTGGAACACTGGAGATCTATTCCAGGGCTTGGACATTTTTCACTAAGTTGGTTTACGCTTTGTTAGCAGTGTGATAATTCACAACATTAATATTCAAGTAGTATAAAAGTTAACAAATGTAAAACATTTTTTAAACAAAATTTAAGAATTAAAAAATTAAGTATTACATTAATTCAGATTATAGTAGTTCCAATCAATATTTGTTTCAGCTACATAATACGTTCTTCCTTTATTTTGAAGCCACTTAGATTTCTAATATTAGATTTAGAATTTTTGTGAACTGCATTCCTGGCACCGATAATAATCATGTTCCATAAAAGTAAATAAACGTAAAATACTTTTTGTAAAAAAAAAAAAAAAAAAAAAAAAAAAAAAAAATTAAGGATTAAAGAAAAATTTAAATGTTAGATAAGTAGTTGAAAGCAATATTTGCTTCAGCTACATGCTACGTTCTTCCTTTCTTAAGAAGCCACTTAGATTCTTAATATAGATTTAAAATTTTGGCGAATTACATTCCTGGCACCGATAATATTAAAATTCCATAAAAATAATCAAACATAAGACAATTTTTTTACCGGGCTGCCAAGAAGAGTTTTGTGTTTCACGCGTACCTGCGTATGTGGATTTCTTTATACCCTCGAAACATCTCGACGGGTGGATGGATTTTATGAATGAGGTCTCTATCGATTTGTCTTAACAGTCCGATGGTTATAGGCTAAGTTTTGTTTTTATAAATTCAAAATGGCGGTAGAGACGAAAAATTTTTTTACGCACCCTATTGAGTAGCATATCATTGGATAGGTCTTTTAAAATGAAGACGATGTTTCATTCACTATTTTACAGTCAGAAGCTTCGATTAAATATTACACAACCTGGAAGTTGTGTAGGTAAGATCTCTAGCTTTACAGCAACTCTAACCTTCATAGTCATCTATAGGCCTCATCAAAACATGTTTATAGACAGAAAATAACAATTTAAAAGTCTTCAATATAAGTAAATAAAAAATAGGTAAGTAATATAAAAAATAGTTTCACATTAATGAGAAATAATTAATTAGTTCGCTTTTTACGCAGTCGGGTTTTTTGAATTTTTATTTAATTTTTACTTGTTTAAAATAAAATTTAACAATTGTTGAAAAATTAAATATTACATTATTTCAGATTAAAGTCGTTCAAAGCGATATTTGTTTCAGCTATATAATACGTTACTCCTTGATTTCTATTATGTATTTCGAATATTGGTGAATAGCCTTCCTGGCACCGATAATAATTAAGTTCCATTAAATTAAATAAACTAAAACCTTTTTGTAAACAAAATTTAAGAATTAAAGACAAATTAAATATTACATTAATAACATATTAGTACTTCAAAGCAATATTTTTTTCAGTTACATAATAAGTCGTTCTGTTATTTAAAAGACATAGATTCATAATATAGATTTAAAATTTTGGCGAATTACTTTCCTGGCACCGATATTATTAAAGTTCCATAAAATTAAGCAATCATAAAAAACTTTTTTAAAAACAAAATTTAAGAATTAAAGATAAACTAAATATTACATTAATTCAGATTATAGCAGTTCAAAGCAATATTTGTTTCAGCTACCTACATAATACGTTCTTCCTTTATTTCGGAGCCACTTAGATTTCTAATATAGATTTAGAATGCCTTACTGGTATAATAGAATCAAATGAAGCATTGAAAACTCTCGACGACGCGCAATATTTAATTGGCTTGTGCTTCCATTATAATTAGTAGGGACCTTCTTGTTAAGTTTGCCTTATAATCCTTTTCTACAGAATAAGTATTTTCGATTGCAAATGATCGTGGATCGTGAGGCAAGTAATTCAGCTAGCGCCAAAGGATATTGTTCTCTAATTAATTTATTTGATTGTCAGGTGTTTGTTCTCATTCATTTGTTAATTTATCTATTTTGAATATTTATTTCTTACCACCATTTTATTTATAAATATATTGAATAATTCTTTTTTTATACTAAGAAAAAAAGTGTCCGTAAATTTATTATAGATGCATGAGTATTCAGGTTGTCTCAAAAAGTTTGAAACGCACTTTAATTAGTCAGAGTTCATATGAAATACTACCTATTACATTTTCCCCTATGTTGGAATTTCGGAAAAAAATTTCCAGATCTACACCGATCATAATCCCTAGAACTTAAAACCACCCCTAGTAAAAAAGAAATCTTTATATATATATGGGGTATTCTCACAATCTCTTGACTTTTGGGGGGAAAAATCTGGCGAAATTAAACTTGCTAAAATAACATTTTAATCTGATAGACGAATGCCTTAATGATTTAAAATAAAGAAAAAATGGTCAGCAGCGAAAAATATTTTATTTAACTGAGGTTTAGGTTAAACTTGCGAGTTTAATTTTCCTTACCATTTTACCTCTATAACTTTTATTTTCTTCTAAATTTTTACTTATAATGAATTTGCATGGTACCCACAGGACATTCAAATAAGGAATAATACAAATGTAGTACTTTTAATACAGAATTTTTGTATAACATTGTCTTAAAGGGTGTTAAAGAAGGGACGGTAAGGTAAAAAAAGGGACGAAATGGTAAAAAAAGGGACGAAAGGGTAAAAAAAGAGACGGTAAGGATGGAACGGTAAGGAAAATTACCAACTATTTTTAGGAAAATCATGTTAAGACTAAGTGATAGCCACAATGTTCATTGATTTTTAGAAACAGTTGTTAACATTGGATTAAATTACATTTTTTTTTAATTTACCTCGAAAAGTGCTGGAATAAACCTTGGGGACGGTAAGACTACCAATAAAACCACGGTGCTTGAAATTGATATTTAAATGCTGATTTATATTCTGTAGTACATTTCCTGTCAAAGAATTTTAGATATTCTTTCTCTAGCATACTTCTGCATGAGCAAAAACTTGAAAAAATTTCTGTCGCTGCATCTGAAGTTATTTTCTGAATAATTTTAGAAGAGGGATGGTAAAAAATCTAAAACCCAGGGACAGAGTTCAAAAAATAATATCAACCCTAAAAATGCGTACCGGTTATTTTTTAGGTACATATTTATATAAAACAATAGTTCCAATTTCTGAAAAAAATTACATCGAATTATTTTTATTGAAACAATTTTATCCAGACAGCTCCAAACTTCAAAATCAGCATCAGGGACACGGGACGGTAGATGTGTTTTCCATGTGTTTGGAAAACCAACATCATCCAAAACTTATTTATCTCGTTAATACTGTTGTGCAATCATGCAATGGGATGTTCTCAAGTATATGAAATAAAAAAAAACACAAAAAAGTGTATTAAATAAAGAATTATTATTCAGGGACATGAAAGTTAAAAGATTGTGAGAATGCCCCATATATATGTAGCACGGTTATATGTGAAAGGTTAGTTTATTGATGACTTGAATAACTAGACGTTGGAATAACAACACTTGAACTTTAATGCAATTCTATAAAAATAATTTTACATTACTTCGTTGATAGCTTCTTCAAATACATCTCTCACTTAAAACCTATAATACAATTTCTTTCGAACAATCTGATTAGGCCTAACAATGCCTTCCTTGGCATTTCATACGCCTACGCTTCATGAACATTATAATTTAATAGACTGACTCTTTTAGGTAGCTTTCATTACAAAAAGCTACCTATTGCAGCCGTTCGGAGGAAAGCGATTTTAAAAAAAATTGGTATATTTTCATCGATCATGACCCCCAGACCCCGAAACCACCCTCCGTTCAAAATTGATATATATATATATATATATATATATATATATATCTGACCTATGTCACACTGTAACTTTCGTAATTATGAACCGATTTCGATGTAATTCGGTGTGTACATAGTACTTACCAATGTCTCGACTGAGTTCGTTGGCCAGCTTCATCCGCCCTTTTGTTTCAAAATGGCGGCCATTTAAAACTTTAAAAAAAATTTAAAATTTGAAATGTGGTAACAAAAAATTGAAAATGGAAAAATATTTTTTCTTATGTATTTGACCTTTATACAAAGATTTCGGTGCAGTTTTTGTTTCGTCTATATCTTAAAAAATGGCTGAGTTGCAGCATTTTGAATTTCTAGCGTGGCTGACATTTTGAGACGTCCTGAATTTTTTCACGCGATAAAAGGCGTATTTATTAACCGATTTCGATGTAACTTTGTTTATACATAGTACATACCACTGTCTCGACCGGGTTTGTTGGCCAGCTTCATCCGCCATCTTCTTTCAAAATGGCGGCCATTTGAATTTTTAAGAAAATTTAAATTTGAAATGCGGTACCAAAAAATGGAAAATTGAAAAAATATTTTTTTCTTATGTGTTTGACCTTGATAAAAAGATTCGGGAGCAGTTTTTGTTTCGTTTATATCTTAAGAAATGGCTGAGTTATAGCATTTTGAATTTCTAGCGTGCTGACATTTTGAAACGTCCTGATTTTTATCACGCGATAACAGGCGTATTTATGAATCGATTTGGATGTAACTTGGTCTGTACATAGTACATACCAATGTCTCGACCGAGTTCGTTGGCCAGCTTCATTCGCCATCTTGTTTCAAAAGGGTTGCCATTTAAAAAAGAAATTAAATTTAAAATTTAAAATGAGGTATTAAAAAATTGGAAGATGAAAAAGATTTTTTTTATGTGTTTGGCCTTGATACAAAGATTCCGGAGAAGTTTTTGTTTTGAAAATTTGTTCTTTTGTTTATATCTTAAAAAATGGTTGAATTATAAGCACTTTGAATTTCTAGCATGGCTAACATTTTGAAAAGATCTTGTATTTGTCACGCGATAACACACGTATTCGCCTATTTCGATGTAAGAAGGCATGTGGATAGTATACATCAATACCTTACCAAGTTCGCTGGCCAGATTCATCAGCCATCTTGTTTCAAAATGGCGGCCATTAAATTAAAATATATATATATATGTAAAGTGAGGTGCAAAAAAATTAGAAATTGAAAAAGGTTTCTTTCTTAAGTATTTGACCTTGATATAAGGATTCAGGAGCATTTTTTGTTTGTCTTTACCTTAAAAAATGGCTCAGATATAGCAGTTTCAATTTCTATTGTGGGTGACATTTTGAAAAATCTGATTTTTTGCATGCGACAGCACTCGTGTATATCAACAGATTCCGATGTGAGTGAGCATGTGCACAGCAATTACTAAGGTCTAGACCAAGTTCACTGGTTAGCCTCATCCACCATGTTGTCTTAAAATGGCAGGCACTTTAAGAAATCGCCGAATTTGGCAGCCAAATATAAGTTACTTTAAAGAAAAGCAGCTTGGATAAAGCTGACTAATTTCGAGAAATTCTCATTCATTATATTGATAAAAAATAGTATTTAATCTCCTATATTCAATTTCCACTAAATTGAGCTTCGTGTGTTTGAATGATATAAGTTGGCTTTTTTAAAATAAGGAATATGAAAGCTACCTCTTCCTCCCGGCACTGGCCGGAAGGACTTTTGAATTTCTAGCGTGGCTGACATTTTCAAACGTCCTGAACTTTGTCACGCGATAAAAGGCGTATTTATGAAACGATTTGGATGTAACTTTGTTTATACATAGTACATACCACTGTCTCGACCGAGTTCGTTGGCCAGCTTCATCCGCCATCTTGTTAAAAAATGGCGTCATTTAAATTTTTAAGAAAAATTTAAATTTGAAATGTGGTACCGAAAAATTGAAAATTGAAAAAATATTTCTTTTGTATGTGTTTGACCTTGATAAAAAGATTCGGGAGCAGTTTTTGTTTCGTCTATATCTTAAAAAATGGCTGAGTTATAGCATTTTGAATTTCTAGCGTGGCTGACATTTTGAAACGTCCTGATTTTTGTCACGTGATAACGGGCGTATTTATGAACCGACTTGGATGTACCTTGGTGTGTACATAGTACTTACAAATATCTCGACCGAGTTCGTTGTGCAGCTTCATCCGCCATCTTGTTTCAAAATGGCGGCCATTTGAAAAATTTAAAAAAAAATTTAAATTTAAAATGAGATTCTCAAAAATTTGAAAATGAAAAAGATTTTTTTCGTATGTGTTTGACCTTAATACAAAGATTCCGGAACAGTTTTTGTTTCGTCTATATCTAAAAAAATGGCTGAGTTATAGCATTTTGAATTTCTATTGTAACTGACTTTTTTAAACGACCTGATTTTTCTCACGCGATATCAGGCGTACTTATGAACCGATTTGGATATAACTTGGTCTGTACATAGTACATACCAATGTCTCGACCGAGTTCGTTGGACAGCTTCATTCGCCATCTTGTTTCAAAAGGGTTGCCATTTAAAAAAAATTAATATAAAATTTAAAATGAGGTATTAAAAAACTGGAAAATGAAAAAGATTTTTTTTTTTTATGTGTTTGGCCTTGATACAAAGATTCCGGAGAAGTTTTTGTTTCTGAAAATTTGTTCTTTTGTTTGTATCTTAAAAAATGGTTCAATTATAGCACTTTGAATTTCTAACATGGGTAACATTTTGAAACGATCTTGTATTTGTCACGCGATAACACACGTATTCGCCTATTTCGGTGTAAGTAGGCATGTGGATAGTATACGTGAATATCTCGACAAAGTTCGCTGGCCAGTTTCATCAGCCATCTTGTTTCAAAATGGCGGCCATTAAATTAAAAGGAAAAAATTATATTTAAAGTGAGGTGCAAAAAAAAAAAAAAAAAAAAAAAAAAATAGAAATAGTAAAAGGTTTCTTTCTTAAGTATTTGACCTTGATATAAGGATTCAGGAGCATTTTTTGTTTGTCTTTATCTTAAAAAAGTGGCTCAGATATAGCAATTTCAATATCTAATATGTGTGACATTTTGACAAATCTGTTTTTTTGCCTGCGAAAGCACTCGTATATATCAATCGATTCCGATGTGAGTAAGCATGTGTACAGCAATTATTATTAAGGTCTCGACCAAGTTCACTGGTTAGCCTCATCCACCATGTTGTCTTAAAATGGCAGGCACTTTAAGAAATCACCGAATTTGGCAGCCAAATGTAAGTTACTTTACAAAAAAGCCAGCTTGGATAAAGCTGACTAATTTCGCGAAATTCTCATTGATAATGATTTAGTATTGATAAAAATTAGTATTGAATCTCCTATATTCGGTTTCCACTAAATTGAGCTTCGTGTGTTTGAATAATATAAGTTGGCTTTTTTAAAATAAGGAATATGAAAGCTACCTCTTTCTCCCGGCACTGGCCGTAAGGACTTTTCAAATTTTGTATATCTCCAAGTCTTGATCTCGTGATGGTGAATTTTTATAATTTATGCTTTCAAATCATGGAAAATAAAAATACCAGAGCGTCAGTTAATTAGCTGATCTGCACGTCGTAAAGAAAATGAAGTATGTTTAAATTCAAATCCTATATATATATATATATATATATATATATATATATATATACCACTTTTTTATGTACACAATAATTTCTGTAATTCTGCATAAATATTTTCCAAACTGATACATAAAATCATTGGGGCATAAAATCTAGCTCAAATTCGTTAATGGGCAAAATTGGATCAAGGGGGTGAAAATAGGGAGTGTTTTTGTGAAAAAAGAAAAAACCCTATAATTTCATATAATTTTAATAATGTATAATATAACCCTATAACCCTATTCCATATAACCCTATAACTTTATATCGACTCAGTTTAAAGTTTTTATTACTTCTAAAAAAGAGCCAAAAATTATGTATGGCAGATTTTTGATAAAATTAAAAATGGGCTCAATGGGCGAAATAGAGATTTGGGGAGAAAAAACTCATAAAATCGTCAATTCTCAAGATATCAAAAGCAATCAAATTTATTATAAATTGTCTTAAGATTATCTACAACTTTTATAATGACAAGTTTTTGATAGGATCAATTCTTACCGCAAAACAAATATAAATCGAAAACAAATATAGGGATTGAAAAAGAAAAAAATCCATAACTTCGTCAATTCACAAGATATCCAATCCGTTTAAATTTATTATACATCTTATGAATATTATCTACAACTTTTATACTGACAAGTTTTTGATAGGACCAATTCTTACAGCAAAAACAAATTAAAAATACCTAGAGGTTGAAGAAAAAATATCGTATTACTCAAATCCAAACTGCTTATTTCCTAACTAATTTTTAAATTCATTTTTGCTTTAAACCGCAGCCAGTTGGTCGGCTCTCCTGTTCTGAAACTATATAATGTGCCGTATTGGTCGATTTTTTGATAGAGGCACAATATATTTCAAAAAATGATGTAAAAGTGGGCCTTTTGTACCAAATACCAAGAAGTTATTGTGTTGGAAACGAAAAATATGGTCCTACTGAGAAAATAATTGTTTATAAACCAAGTTCTGATTAATTGAACGAAAGATAAAAACATAGCTTATAAATCACTTAAAAATCACGTCATTAAGTTTCATGTTTTTCCTTATAAAAATGAATCTGAAAAAAGTCCTTCCGGCCAGTGCCGGAAGGAAGAGGTAGCTTTCATATTCCTTATTTTTAAAAAGCCAGCTTATATTATTCAAACACACGAAGCTCAAATTAGTGGAAACTGATTACAGAACATTCAATATTTAATTTTTGTCAATACTGAATATAAAAGGAGAATTTCGCGAAATTAGTCAGCATTATGTGAGTTGATTTTATTTAAAGTGATTTATATTTAGTCGCCAAATTCGATGATATCTGGGTTGAGGCCTTAGTTCCTGTGTTCCTGCTAACTTTCATCGGAATCGTCTTATATATGTTACGGCCAAAACCCGGAGTTTGGCCAGTTCGCGAATTGGCCGGCCAATTCGGGAACTGGCCGAGATTCCTGGCCAAAACCCCAAATATGTGAAATGAACATCGTATTTCGGTTTTTGGCCGGCCAATTCGCGAACTGGCCGGGAAGCCTTGGCCAATATACGAAGTGGGGTTTCAAGGATACCAGGTAGGTGGCAATGACGCGCACACTTGATAGGAAAGAACGTTCTATGCTGTGACGTTTATATTCTGATATGTTGGACAATTTCCCGCCTGTTTGATATATTTCGATAAATTGGGTTTATTGTGAGCATTATGTTCTAATCTGCTGAAGATTTCTGTCCTCAGTGACAAATATCGATGCATCGGATTCATTGTTCAATCGAATAAACAAATTATAAACGACAAATTTTACCTAAGCAATAAACTATAGAAAAATGTTGTAGAGCATATTAGTAATATATAACAGTTTCATTACATTTGAAGTAGTGTAACATAATTAAAATACCCTATAAACGATTTTTTCACATATATCATAATTCTTTATCTGAATTCTTTTGTGTGTCCTATAAACGAATAATGGCTACTTAATCAATACTCTATATATAATATATATATATATATATATATATATATATATATATATATTGCTCACTACATGAGTTAGGCATGTAAATTTTATTATATTTGAAATAGTGTAACATCAATTAAGTGCACTAGAAATGATCTTTCACCATTCACTGCAATGTAACGAAATACTTTTGAGTGTTTCTGTAGACAAACTATAATTGCTACTTATTTCATACCCTTTAGATAACAGTTTGTCGTCCATCTTAATGAAGCATACCTATTTTATTATAATTGAGATAATGTAACAACATTAAAATGCACTGAAAAAAACCATTGATGATATTGTAATGAAATACTTTTGTGTGTTCCTGCAAATTAACCAAAAATAGTACAACTTCACTAGTAAGTAAGTAAGTAAGTAAGCACCCACCCTGGGAACCCGCTTTTGGCTTATGGTTAGGTGTAACCCCCAAGCCCAGGGCAGGGAAAAGTTTTACTACCTGCGGAAACAAGCCCAGAACCCCAGTCTCCGGTAAAGAAGACTTCAGAATGACCCGCCTGACACGCCGAAGAGAGCACAAGAGGCATCACAATTGGCTACCCTATTGTTTCAGGGCGAGCCTAGAAATATATTACGATTATGATTTATATGTTTTGGAATTTACGTACTATTTGAAAAACTTTTAAGTATTTACATTCATCTTTTCATTTGATAAGAAATATTTTTTTCCCCTTTTTTTCACCCTTTTAAACAAAAATATTTATACATATTTACAATATTTCTAGTGGTATTTAAGTTCTTAGAAATAAAACAATCTCAAAAACACCCTTCCATACACCACGTGGACCCATGACATGTCCACCACAGGCAATCAGAAGAGGTAATTATTGAATGTATTTATATTGAATAAAAGAATAATGGCTATTGAGAATATCGTAGTTAGCATAAAGTTTTTTAAGTTGTGCCGGGTCATTAATTATTTTTAGGATGTCCTGAAGGATTGTCGTTTCTGTTCTGTGAAATTTAAACTTCATGAATTTGCAGTTGCCGAAAATGTAATGCATCGGGTCTCCTCGACCACCACATTTACAAAGGTCGTCATCTTTTTTGCCGATATTATAAAGGAAAGACGGGAAGCTGCCGCGGCCTGTTAAAAAGTAAATAGATACTTTATCTTTTGAAATTATTTGGTTCTGAACTTTTGGTACCAGCCCGTGCGTATATCTGCCACCCCCTGAGTTATCCCAGTTGTACTGCCACCTGTCCAGTAATTGGGTTCGAATACATTTTATAAGATAGGACCGAGGCAATTTAACTCCTCGATCCACTGGTAGGTCGCAGTACTGGGCGGCATCATTCGTCAGCTCATCCGCCAGTTCATTACCCGCTATGCCAATGTGGCCTTTTATCCAAGTAATGTAAAAAATTTTATTTTGATTTTGTTTAATTAAATTATGGATGTAATAAATTGAGGGGTTAGTTGGAAATAAATTGTCTAAGGCTTTAATAGTAGACTGACTGTCACTTAATATTTGGAATTTTGTATAAGGGGAGTTAATGGCCCAATTAATTGCCGAAATTATTGCGTGCAGCTCCGCCTGAAAGATTGAATTTTCTGCTCTCAGTTTGACTGTTTTTTCATAAATTTTAATGTTATGATTGTAGGCTACCATTGCATATGCTGTGCCAGAGTCCACCTTAGAACCATCTGTGTAAATCGAAATAAGATTAGTTTTTGTGATAATTTTGTCTGTAACTATTAAGTTATTTAAATGAATTTCCGGATTTATTTCATATTTTAGGATTTTATTTTCTATATCATCTTTACATATTGGTTTGGGTTCTTTAAGTAATAAGTTTTTATTGTGTAAAATATTGTATTTTAGATTTTTATATTCCAGTGTTATTAAGATTGGTGGTATTCCTAATAGGACCTGTAACGTATGTGTTGCAACATTTTTATATGTTTTGGTTATTGAAGTGAGACAAGTTCTTTGGATGGATTGGAGAGCGCGTTTATCTTTTATCCTGAGGTCTCCAAACCACACCTCCGAACCATAATCTATAATTTTTTCTAGTACTGCTATGTACCAGGTTCTAAGATAGCCTCTGTCCACCCCCCAAGTAGCCGAGAAGACCCGTTTAATGGATGAGGTTAGCTGTAAAATTTTGTTTTTCACTAGTAATACCAAAATGTATTTATAAACCTAAATATTATAACAGTTACAAGTCAATCCGACTCTTGACCCGAGTTAGAGCATGGGCATGCATACGGCCAGACAAATTGAATTCATAAACACTTTCAACTATGTTAGAAAATGATAAAACGTAAAAATCGGTTTCTAATTTCTCGAATTGGCCGATAGTGTATGGCCACTTCGCAAACTGGCCGATTGCATCTGGCCAGTTCGGGTTTTGGCCGGCCAATTCCCGAATTGGCCAGTCAGTTTAAAACGTTGTTGGCCAGTTCGCGAATTGGCCGGCCAGTTCGGGAATTGGCCAATTTCGGGTTTTGGCCGTGACATATATACGAGTACTGTCGCAGGCAAAAATCAGGTTTTTCAAAATGTCACGCTCATTAGAAATTCAAACTGCTATATCTCAATCATTTATTAAGAGAAAGAGAAAACAAAAAATGATCCGGAATCCTTGTATCAAGGTTAAACACTTAAGAAAGATACCTTTTTTATTTTCTAATTTTTTTTGTACCTCATTGTAAAATTAATTTTTATTTCTAATTTTTAATGGCCGCCATTTTGAAACAAGATGGTGGTTGAAGCTGGTCAACGAGCTTGGTCAAAACATTGCTGTATACTATGCACATGCCTTGTCACATCTAAATCAGTTAATAAATACGCGTGTTATCCCGTGACAAAAATCAGATCGTTTCAAGATGTCAGCCATGCTAGAAATTCAAAGCGCTATAAGTCAGCCATTTGTTAAGATGTAGACGAAACAAAAAATGCTCCGAAATCTTTGTATCAAGGTCAAACAAATAAGAAAAAAAAAATCTTTTAAAATTTCTATTTTTTTGTACCTCATTTTAAATTAAAAAAAAAAAAAAAATTGCCGCCATTTTGAAACAAGATGGCGGATAAAGTTGGCCAACGAACTCGATCGAGTCATTGGTATGTACTGTGTACACACTAAGTTACATACAAATCGGTTCATAAATACGCGTGTTATCGCGTGACAAAAAGCAGATCGCTTCAAGATGTCAGCCACACTTGAAATTCCAAGTGTTATAACTCAGCCATTTATTTAAGATATAGGCGAAACAAAAAATGCTCCGGAATTTTTGTATCTAGGTCAAACAAATAAGAAAAAAATCTTTTTCAATTTCTAATTTGTTTGTACATCATTTTAAATTATTATTATTTTTTTTAATTTAAATGGCTCTATTTTGAAACAAGATGGCGGATTAGCTGGCCAACGAACTTGGTAAAAACATTGCTGTATACTATGCACATGCCTTGTCACATCTAAATCAGTTAATAAATACGCGTGTTATCCTGTGACAAAAATCAGATCGTTTCAAGATGTCAGCCATGCTAGAAATTCCAAGCGCTATAAGTCAGCCATTTGTTAAGATGTAGACGAAAAAAAATGCTCCGAAATCTTTGTATCAAGGTCAAACAAATAATAAAAAAAAAATCTTTTAAAATTTCTAATTTTTTGTACCTCCTTTTAAATTAAAAAAAAAATTAAATTGCCGCTATTTTGAAACAAGATGGCGGATTAAGTTGGCCAACGAACTCGATCGAGTCATTGGTATGTACTCTGTACACACCAAGTTACATACAAATCGGTTCATAAATCGCGTGTTATCGCGTAACAAAAGTCAGATCGTTTCAAGATGTCAGCCATGCTAGAAATTCAAAGCACTATAACTCAGCCATTAGTTAAGATGTAGACGAGAAAAAAATGCTCCGAAAAATTTGTATTAAGGTTCAACAAATAAGAAAAGAATCTTTTTAAATTTCTAATTTTTTGTACCTCATTTTAAATTTTAAATAAAAAAAAATAAATGATCACTATTTTGAAACAAGATGGCGGATGAAGTTGGCCAACGCACTCGATCGAGATATTGGTATGCACTGTGTACACACCAAGTTACATACAAATCGTTTCATAAATACGTGTGTTATTGCGTGACCAAAATAATATCGTTTGAAGATATCAGCCATACTGAAATTCAAAGTGCTATAACTCACCCATTTTTTAAGATGTAGGCGAAATAAAAAATGCTCCGGAATCTTTGTATCAAAGTCAAACATATAAGGAAAAAATCTTTTTCAATTTCTAATTTTTTAATACCTCATTTTAAATTTAATATATTTTTAAATTTTTAAATGGCCGCCATTTTGAAACAAGATGGTGGATGAAGCTGGCCAACGAACTTGGTCGAGAAATCGGTATGCTCTATCTACACACCACGTTACATCCAAAACGGTTCATAAATAAGAGAGTTACAGTGTGACAAAGATCATATATATATATATATATATATATATATATTTCAACATTTGAACGGAGTGTGGTTTCGGGGTCTTGGGATCATGATCGGTGAAAATATACCAAAACTTTTCGGAATCGCTTTCCTCCGAACGGCTGCGATGCTACCTAATGAAAGCTACCAAAAAATGTCAGAAAATTTCGACTTGTCGAGCATGGAAAAATAAAAATATTTTTTGAATACTGCCTTAACATACTTCTAATAAAACCAGCTGGTATATAAAAATGATATTAAAAACTCGTCAAAAGCGGCCAGATAAAATTGTTAAAGTGGGTTTATCTCTAATTATGATTTAGTTTTTGCTGGTGAAATTAACACTGAACTTTGAAATCTACCTTCGCCTGTTGGCGGAGCCGGCAGAGGTTTTTTTTTTTTTTTTTTTTTTTTTTGTGGTTGTTGTGTTTGTTGGAGATACATAGGCAATGAAAATCAGGAAAATAATAAAAAAAAAATGGTATTAATTAAGATTATGATAATGAAATATACAGTATTTCAGTCAGTTAGACGTATATTATATTAATTGCTTTTGGAAATATGGAACGTTTATTTCAACACCATTTGAATATAGATGGTAATAATTCTATCAGTTTTCGTGATACCATTAAAAAAAAAAAGAAAGAAATGTAGTTTAACATTATCTTTATTATTGTTACAATTACGAAATGAAAAAAAATCAGGCTAGTATTGAATTGGGACACATCGTATATTTCTGACTGATTAAAGGGTTCTCGAAATGTTTTAATACACAGATATTGTTTGTTATATTGTGTTCTAACACTCTTAAACACTACGACTTACAGTCCTAGAAAAAAAAAATTATCACACCATACTAACTCTGCCATCATCTTTTTAAAATGTGACATGTACAAGACGATAAGTAATATCGTCTGATAATTAACACTGTACTTAAAATTTGACTAGGTATTGTCTACATATCGGAATTGTTGTAAACGTTAAAATGTTTAATACTAACACCTAGTTTTGGCATAATATTTTGTTTGTTCGGCAAATGCCACAATCGGATACCAGACGGGTATGCATTCCGTCAAATAGTTTAGGGATTGGGAGGGTACGAAGTTTGGAGTTGCTAATGTTAAATCCATTATTAATCATTGCAAAACAGATTGTAATATTGGTTGATATTTTTAGCATAACGCAAAATCAACTTCGCGGACTGTGCGGTAATTTTGGATTACCATATATGAAGCTTTTACAATTCGATTTCTGTTAAAATACTTATAGTTTCCAATTTATATATTTTTTCGAATATTATGTTAAAAAATATATCATAACATTATTTTTCAAAAAGAAAAAAATCAGTTGTATCAAAGGATTTTTTAAGCAGAAATCTATTTTTAGAAGCTTTAAATAAGCTAATCCAAAACTGCAGAACGTCATGTCAAGTAGTTCCTGAACTATGCTAAAAAAAACTATCTACGCTGAAATAGTTTTTTCAACGATAAAAAATAACTTTAACACAAGAGTGTCAAACTTTAAACTTCCATAATTCGTTAACTTTTTGACAGAATATGACATTGCGTTTGCTAAACAAATTTAACACTGACCAACGAAGACAAATATGCATTAGTGAAAAATTATGCAAAATTATGCATTAGTATTGAAAATTTGAAAACATACTCCAATTTATAGATGACGATGACTTCCTAAGCAAAAATTTAAGAATAACATTGATTAGTAGACGCTATTACTAATCTATTTTTACATGTTACATTTATGTACATATTTTTTCCAGTTCTGTAATTTTTGAAGACGGATAAAAAAAAAGATATTTTCATCAATAATGCAACGTTCAAATTATTTAAATACAGAATTCTCGCGACCTTACGACCACTGACTTTGAGACCCTTCGTGATTTAACGACAATTGGATCAGGTCTCGACCGTTTTTCCGATACTCACAATGTTTTTCCGCTCTCGTTTTAACGACTCGTAAATAATTCAAATCTTGATTTAGCGACTTTTCCGACAACATTGAAACTGAAGATTTAAATCATCTAATGCATGAATTACGAATGCGTTATTGTTTTGCCGAAAAATCTAACATTTGAGGATTTTGTTGCCGTTGCCGATAAGTTAGAAATTGAGGATGGATTTTCGGAAGATGATTTAATCCTGAACAGGACATTCTAAATAAGTCTTACGACGAGGAAACTGACGATGTTCCAAGAACACCTCCGAAACGAAGGATGACAACAAGACTCTTCGAAAAATTTTTGGAAGAAAAGAAAATTCTAACGATTACTTTCAGATGATCAATGGCCGCATTCTAGAAGTGTCCAGCCACCTTTGAAGCAAAAAATTATAACGTCATTAAAAAAAACTTAATAAACTAGTGTAGATCATATTGTAAAATGTTTAAATCAATCCTTATAAAAATATTCGATACTTTTTAGAATTTTTTATTGCAAAGATTAAAATAAATTCAACAAATATTTTATTTTATTTGTATAAATGAATAGTTTTTATAACAATAGACTGTTAGGTGTTATTGAACTGTATTAAAAAAATTACCAACTTTTGATTTAACACTATTTCTACCAAGAGGTATCAAAAGACACCTTTCAGATTTAAACTTAAAATTACTCTCTAAGTTTAATCATTTCCCTACAATTAATGTTTTGACTTTTCGTACAATAGATTTTAAATTAATTCAGCGATATCATTTTCCTCCATCTCATCCTAAATATAAAAATATGCATATGGTATACCTATTTCTACCATGAGGGGTCTTTTGACACCTTATCGTTTTCATAATTTCTAATTTCTATGCATTTTATAATTTCTAAATTATAATTTTACAGATAAATATCAACACCATTTTACAGCATCGTATTAATTATAATCAAATTTGAGAATCCTGATTTCATTTGTAACGGAAAATACAGGGGTTGCTCCATAACTTTGATATTCGCTCGTTTTCCGTCATGTTGCATTTTAGTGCAGATCATTGCAATGACTAGTTCTAAAAAGTGAATAACACGTTTTGTATAATACAAATAAATTTTGTTTTCATTCGAGTAAAATCTGTGGTATTGAATAGGAAAGAATTTTTTTATACTGCTTTTTTTTATGATGACTGTTGTTGTTACAAAGATTGAATTTTTATGCATGAGACTGAAATTTTCTAATAAAAATTAAAAACAATGAAGAACATAATATTTGTAATTCTTGTCTTTGTTGTCGTAAAGCATGTTTCATTACATTTATGTATATTTGCATTTTGTAAATTGTTGAATTAAGCTAGAATTTATAACCTGCAATAAATTTAAAATTAAATATTAATTATGTAATCTCTAATAAATACGAGTCACTGGAATAAATATATTGCTAAAATATTATCTATATTTAAGTGATAATTTTAAATCCCAACAGTTTTTTGCATTGAAACTCAAAGGTGTCAAAAGACACATTTTGGTAGAAATGGGTATAGACAAAATCGTGGTAGAAATAGTGTTAACGACCATTCTATTTAGCGTCCGATTTGACGAAGTCCCATGAAGGTCGTTAAATCACGAGTCTACTGTAATACTAATGCACTCTATAGTAAATCCACCTTGTTTTAATCAGCAGACATATATTACTGGTCAGTTTTAGAACAAAAACGTGCCAAAAAAAGCAAAATTAGTTAAACAATCGGAACAAATATGATTAAAATACTATGTTTCGGTGCATAAACTCTACCAACTAACAGTATGCAATGATACAGCGTGTTGCCAAATTCGACCGACAAATTTGGAATGGTGATAGTAGGCCTCAAGAAGATAAAAAATTACCACAGAACCTGGGTTCGCAATCCACGTATTCAATCAAAAATACAAGGTGTTCTATCATAAGCCGATTTAGGTTGACGGTAATAACTTTAAGAAACTGAAGTATATGATAATAAAACTTTTAATAGACATTCTCACCTTTATTTTAAATGTGATAATCTACAGATATATTACACTATCGTACTTGCCACAGAAATGGTCATTGTTTGTTAATTGTTTAATGGCAACGCCCGAATGCTTTAATGGAATGCATCTTATTGGTTATTGAACAGAATTTAATGCATTCCCATGTCTATATGAAGGTTTACCATAGGAGTACCCTGTTCTATTGTCAAATGCCATCAATTTGTCGCCAACTTGGCTATATATCGCCAAATTTGGCGACTCAAATTAGTCGCCCCAACTTGGCGATATCTCTAATATTTCACCAAATTCCCATAGACTTCCATTGTAAACCACTACGGTTTACTTGCTTACAGAAAATCAACAAATTGAGACATTTTAATGCAACAAAAATTAATATTAGCTTAAGGGATTACACTGATTATGTTTAAGGGAGTTCAAGTAAATTAAATTATAAATAAAATTAACATGATACAATGCTTAGCATGCTTTCCGAAACATAAATTTTAAGGAAGACCAAATTGTTAGCCAAGGGTGGCTAGTATAAAAAAAAAATCGTAGAAGTTCCCTTTATACGTGCCTGCAATATGCAATTCACGCTCCACATTTTAGACTGCAATTACCAGTTCATCGATTGCGAGTAGGAGAGACCGGGGCTAGTTGGCTACGGGGGTAAGTAGGCGCAGTCCTCATAAATCGCCTGTTTGTGGATAGATTGCGCAACCAGTCACAGAGTACCTTTCTTATTGCTTTTTTCAATCCTCGTTGTAGTTTTGCAGCGTTACCTACGTGCAGTGGAAATTTATTACGATATTTCTGTTTTTTGCACTCATAGGTAATTTTTTGTTGCTTCATTCTTTTTCTAATTTCTAATACTTATCTTAATAATTGCGATTTAACTTGCGCAGTTTTTCTTAGCGCATGATTAACGGTATCTACCCCATATGTGATTCACTTGGATTATTTATGCTTAGAGGATTACGTGTCCCTTTTGTGAAGAAATTTATTATGGGGCTAGTAGGCGCACTGAACACGGGGCAAGTTGGCTCATTGTTTGGTGTGTGCTGGTAGCTTGAAAGACAGCAAACAATGAGAAAAGTGGTTGCAATGCAAGGTTTTGAGCACATGAGGCTTGCTCAAACGGAGACACTCGATTTTTTATTTGTGACAACTGTAACTCTGATGATGATATAGAGTAGGATAAAAATTACTCAATGTTAATGTTTTATTCATTATTTTTATGTCTATATAATTTAGAATTTACAATGTACGGCTATAACGCCTTTGTTTAAACTTACTGGTAATAATGAAATTGATTTTGCTTAACTGCGTGTCTTATTTGAGCTTCATTTAAATTTTTATAAAGCGTGTGCCAACTTACCCCATAGGTATAGGAAACTTGCCGCGACGGGGTAGGTTGGCGCATAATTTTCTTTTTACTTTAGGCTTCCGCTAAATATAAACTACAAAAGCTACAAACTCAAAACTCCGGGTATTTATAGCCCAATACCTGTTCTTTAAAAGAGCAGTTAAAGTTTCATAAAAAACTTAAGCAAAAAATTAATAAAAATCAATAACTAAAAACTGCGCCTACTATCCCCGGTCTCCCCTACTCTGTTTTTCCAGAAATTTTCGTGATGCTATAACATTTCACTCGAAATAAGGTACACATTGTTGAATTTTCCTTGCAATGTTTTTATTTTTCTCACAATTATTACCGCAAACTCAAGTTCAGTTAAAATGAAATACCCTGTATTTGTGACAAAATAAGTGGTTTGCGATCCATGCTCTGTGCCAATTTTTCATCCTCTCAATGCCTACTGTCACTCCTCTGGTGATATATTTAAACTTATATTCACCTGTTATAAAATTCTTATTTTTATTATCTATATTATAGTAGAAAAAAAATCTGCTTATCAAGTAATTTCTTTTATTTTTTTTAAGCAATTTAAAAGAAACGGGGTATATACCGGGTATCCCAAAAATGACTGATGAATTTAAAAATTTAAACTTCCAAACGGTGACAGATATGAAAAAAAAATACTTGCAGGAGGGTTATGTGTAATGTCTGGAGTTTTTGGACAGTGATTCCTGGTTTTAGTTCGAATTTCAAACAATAGATGGCGCTGAAAGCGATAGATGCTGAGTCCAGACCCGATTTGTGGTTCTTCAGAATCCATTCGATACATTTTAATCTCCTTTTTTCGCATGGAAGAAGAGAAAGGCCGAAAAATCGAGCCTGGATTTAGCGGTTATTGCGTGCAGTGCCATCTGTCGAAGCTATTTGTAACTAAAACTGAGAATTGTAACAATAAAACTCCTGACATCTTACATAACAATCTTGCAAGAATTCTTTTAATATCTGTCACCGAAATTACTGAATATTAAAATCCATCAGTCAATTTTGGGACACCTGGTACTAGTGAGCGAGAAGAGGCACTCAAAGGAAACACTCGAAATGTTAAAGCGAAAAGAAAACATTGTAGCTAAGAATTACTTTTTGTTTATGCTATTTCGAAGAAACAATCGTAGAATTCTATGAAGTATTATATTTAATTACTTTATTATTTAATCTACTAAACCGACGAAATGTTTTTGAAAAAACTGGTTCTCTAATGTTAAACCGAAAGAAAAAAATCTGGGAGCAAATGGGATAATGATCCTGGGTTTGTTTACTCATTTATCGTAATTTTCATCATATAACCCGCGGATAAGGTGTTGGTGTTGTTTAATAAGCCCGATTATCTACGCTAGGGTCATAGGCTCGGGGGGGGGGGGTTCCCCTCCGTGGGGGTCTTTCTAAGGGATCCTAACGCGTATATATGCACAATTAAAAGAAAACCACACACGAGGATAAGACAAAGATGTTTCGACCCAACAATTTTAATTACTTTTAGAAGTAACCTAATTTAGGAAAGTTACAATTCATTAAATAAAATTTTTGGAGCAGAATGCGTTTATTTTATCCGCGGATTATACACAGAAAATTAAAGCAATTAATTTTTGAAAAAGAATTGTTTACATTTTTTGTGACTGTAATTTAATAATGAGAGGCATTTATTTTTTGGAGAACGTATTACGACACGATTGTTTTTATTACGTATATTATAGTAGAAAAGAATCTGTTTCTCAAGAAATTTCTTTTACTTTTATAATTAATTTAAATGAAACAGACTATATGTTAGTGAGCAAGAAAAAGCATACAAAGGAATCACTCTGAAATGTCAAAGCGAAAACAAAAAATTGCAGCTAAGAATTACTTTTTGTTTATGGTATTTAAAAGAAACAAACGTAGAATTCCATGAAGTATTATATTTAATTACCTTACTATTTAATCTGATCGTTCGGCTCGAACTTATATGAATGGACAACTACACAGAAAATAATGAATGCTAATTTCAAAACAAATGATTCATTATGCATCGAAAGAATGCTTAGTTTATTTGCATTTAAAGTTAAGGAAAATAAAAGTAAAAATAATCTTATTATGGATGATAAATGTTTTTTCTAAGGTTTGTTTCTTCTGTTAATTATTACATAAGAAAGACCGATTTCTTTAAATTTGGAATGCAAACTAAAGTATTGAAATGATGTTTATTTTTTGAAGAATGTGTTATGTAATTAATATGATTATGTGAGCGATAGATGTCGATATAATTAAGAAATATATTTTTTTCATATAAAAAAACTATGTATATACGTTATTTAACCACGTTTGCTACACTTTCAGTTTAATCACTGTTAAGAAGTTAATGTTTTTGCGAGTTTAAATGTTAAACGATGCTTTTTTCTGAATTTTTTGCTGTGTTATATATGAAAGTCATTAAATTTTCATTTGGGAATTGATTACTTTTGTACCGCAACATTTATTCCTCATAAGTTGGATGATTTGATTTATTGACAGACTGTTGCTAACGTGATATTTAAAGAGCCTTGAAACAAACAGGCAAAACCCCCCTCTGAATTACATTTATACAGGGCGATTAAAAAAAACCTTTATAAAATGACATGGCAAATCAAGCATGCAGCAAGGATAAAAAATCCCATAGGGACATAGTTTCGCAAATCATTCATTTAGGCGCAAATACAAGGTGTTTCATCCTAACTGAACCTGGGTTGATGGTAATAATTTCGAGAAAAATAAAAACATTGTAAGGAAAATGCAACGATATGTACAGTCGTGGAAAAAAAAAAGTAAACACCCCCTACTAACTCCTCACCAAATTATTGTAGAAGAAAGCTACTGGTACCGAACGATTGGAAATAAAGTCTATTTTTAAGTGATGTATGCAAAATTTGCTTAGGGGGCCATCTACATATTAAAACGAACCATAACTTTGTTTTTTTTCAATAGCAGTACGCAATTCTGACAGCATAAATGAACTCTACACCCTTCAATTAGTCTAAAAAACATATTTTTACGCAATTCGTACCATTAGTTTCCGAGAAATAAATTATTTTAAAACGAGCGTATTTTAAGGGCTGTATCCAAATTGAAGTTCGGTATTCCATTGTTGACAGAGAGAGCTCCCTTCTTGATCAAGGCACCTTAAGCAGTCAATTAAGCCTGTTAGATTACAGGATAGCTTAAGAAATTTCAAAATATTTAGTCACTTCTATCATAGACGGCCCCTTAAAACAACATTTTGCCGTTTTTTAAGCATAATTTGAAAACTACTTGGTAGAAAAATGTGAAATTTTGGATTTCCATAAAGCAGAATTTAATAAATCTGAATCCATCAAAAAAATAGTAGGTTGCAATTCATAATTTTTTGAATATTAATTTCATAATTCATAATTCATATCAGAAAATTATAAAAATTGCAAATTCAACGTATTTATGTATGGGTATATTAGTATTATTGCTACACAAAAAATTAGAACATTAGGATCATAATTTCAAAAGTTGTAAATAAAAATATGAAAATGTAATTTAACATTAGAAGCACTAAATTTTGAATGTTTATAATTCAAAAACTTACCATTCAAATGACTTGAAATTTGGTGTCTGGGCATAGTTTTAACCAAAGATTTGAAATATCTCATTAAAATTGGATATTGCTATTGAAAAAAAATGAAGTTTGGATTCGTTTTAATATGTAGATGACGCCTAAGCAAATTTCATATACGTCATTTAAAAGTAGACTTTATTTCCAATCGTTCGGGACCAGTAACTTTCGTCTACGATAATTTGTTGAGGAGGTAGTAGGGGGTGTTTACTTTTTTTTCCACGACTGTACCTTGTTTTGTGTATGATAACATCACGAAAAGATCTGGAAAAACATGTTGCTCAAGCAATCAATGATACCGTATGAATTGAAAATAACAGTACAAAATCTGAGGCGTCCAGTTCATACTGTTGGCGCTTGTGCAAACTTCTTTCATTTTTGTTTGGTGTTATCACATTTACAACGAAGGTTAGAATGACTGTTAAATGTTTTATTATAATATACTTCAGTTTTCGGAAAGTTACTACCGTCAAACCAAATTGAATTAGGATGAAACATCCCGTATTTATGACTCAATAAGTGGCCCTATATTCCAATGTGACTTTTCATCCTTGTTGTACGCCTGATTTGCCATGTCATTTTGTAAACGTTATTTTAATCACCTTTATTTTAAAAATTTTTATGGGAAGGCATTGTAGGTTAGTATGATGGAGGGATTCCCCATATGATTATCGACACTAATCTTTTTCTGCACAGTCCTTTATCACACTTTTTCGAATGAATTTTATTCACTTATATTTTTGTATATTTTCCTATCAAAAACAAATCAACACCGCCTTTAGTTCCAATTTCAGATAGCGGAACAGTAACCATAGGTGAAATAATGAATATCACACATTAGATGGTTTTTTTTTTTTTTTTTTTTTTTTTTTTTTTACACTCAGGATATTGCAATGTTTTAAGTATTTTCTTCATTCCTTGCATTTATTTATCCTAAATTGGCACCATAACGGTTTAAGACCCATAAAATACAGTCGGACCTCGTTTTCCTGCCGACCGGTTTTCACGTCTCTCCGCTTATCACGTCAGTTTTTCAAAGTCCCAATTTTTTGTGTATGATTTTAAAGTAAATAAACTACGGATTTTACGTCGTTGAATAATTTTCAACTCCGGATATACCGACGGTTTAGGAAAATTGTCCATTTCCATAAACCATCTTATAAGCACGGAAATTAAGCGGTAAGAAATGTCTTAGCCAAACTTTTCACAAAAGTGTCTAAAATAGCCATTAAGGAGAATTTTACTTCAATCCTTTATCTGAATAAATAAACCCACACAATATGATTAAGCTCCAAATAGATGTATCAGTCTACTTGCGGTCTTTTTGTTCTGGTCAGGCGGCGCTTTCTTGAGGTTACACGGTGTTCTTAATTCGACTAAAACCGAAGCATTGAATTGCATTGAAACGATCAGAAATTGTCTAACATCCATTTCTCAAACAAATATTGATTAAAATTCATTGTATAATATTGAAAAAAGAATTGTAGGTAGCACATCTAGGAATAAGTAATAAATCATCAAAAATCATCAATATTTCATGTAATAACAAAAAAAAATCAAGTCATCATAAGTCTGATTTTTATTCTATTCAATTTGGTTTTTGTGTTTATTTTGTTTAATAATAATGTTTTATTGCTTAAAACTGCAAGAGCAGTTATGATTTTAAAATTATCTTAAATTAATTAAAAATTTGCTTTTTATAAACATATTTTTCACCATCTCCGGTTACCGTGACACTCCGCTTATGACGACACATTTATTTGGTCATTAGATTGTCGGGATAACGAGTTTCGACTGTATTACACGGGAGCCTTTCTTCTCCACATTCTGCATACGTCCGTTTGTATAGGCGTATGTTGAGCCACAGCATATAGTTTGCACAGTAAGTAATTAAAAATCCGAACGGGGGTTATAACTTTCGTTCTAATTAAAGCACTAAAATACTACTGTTGTAATTCGTGTCAAAATCGTTACCATGGAAATTTATTCTTATTTTAATTCTTATTTTTGTCATAATGGGCCATCCACATATTAAAATTAAACAAAGTTTTTAAAAGTTTTGCAGCACCAAAATGTTATTACATATTTAAGAAATGTCTGCCAAACAATGTAGGATAAAAGTTCGGCAATTTTGAATGAAAGTTAGCGAATTATTAAAAAAATGTGAAATGATATAAGTTATAATAAAGATCCGGTTATGGTATGGGCGTTATTTAGATATAACTGGAAAAATAATTTATGTATTTGATTACTTTGATTATGATTATTTGTATAAAATTCCAAACATAATGAGCATTTTTTCTTGAAAAAAATATCAATAAGACTCAAAAAATATGTATAACCAATTCTCAGAAAGCTATAGGGAAATGTGGGGAACCTTTTCTCTCCCATAAATGAATGATAAGGATTTATTCATTATATTTTAATTAAAAGAAAGAAATTGTGGCTAATAATCTATATGATTCTACCCTGCCCCACCACTCACAAAGAGAAAAAAAACTAGCTACGGGCTTGCAGTTTTAAAATTTTTTATTGTTTAATACCATTTTGTTATGAATTAAAGACAATTGTTATAATAACTACTGTTAAGGAATGAAAAGAGTCAAAGTGAAATAAATAAAATTATGATTTAAACTTATAATGAAATACAATGAAAGCTTTTAAAACAAATCTACCATGCAATAAGATTGCAATCCTAGAATAGCAAGTGCGATCGCCATCTCAAACAATCTTTTTATGTATGCATTCTTTCAGTTGAACACTGCTGCATACCTGCAAGCTCCTCGATGTAGGCAATCGGTTGTAATACAAAAAAACGACGCTCTCCTGATAAATCCAGACATATTGCTGACAGACAATAAAATAGAACTTGTATGCATATTACACTAATAAAAATTGGAATAATACAGAATATAATTGACAATATTATGAATTTGAGAGTAAAAAATTGTTGTACTCCCAACTATGGGTAATGATTTGACTTTTCACCTGCAAGATGAAATCGTGTATATTTCGATTTAAACTTTTCAGTTTGGGGAAGAAAGCAAAAGTATCATATGAATCAACAAAACTGCCGATTCTTTGAAGAATTTAGGCACAAAAATAAATTTTTTGGATGTCATATGAAGGGTCTTTTCCTTTTTCAGGTTATCCTGTTCTTAATCACTAGTCCGCTGTTCAAGATAACACGTGCTGTTCTTTTTAAGAAGTGAAACATTTCATCCTCGATAAGATCAACATAGTTCAACACATAAAATTTACAAATTGGCGGTAAAATATTTTTCAAAAAATTCGGCTCACTTATATTATATGCTTGTGTGGCTATTCAGTTTGAATTTAGCAGATGTTTTAAAAGGTCTGGCTGTATTTAGGCATGTTCGTTTGTCAGTAAAATGTTTGCCAAAATTAATAAAATCGGTTTTAATGACCTTACATGTAAAAACTGTTAAAATCTAATCTACACTGTAAAAAAAAATCTGTAAAGTTACTAAAGTTTTTCTAGGAAACTGGGATTCCTAGAACTTTTTATATAACGGCAACAACAAATATTCATGTAACAGACACACTTTTGCGCCGAAAATCAAAAAATCTGTAAGGTTACTAAGAATTTTTTAGGAAACTGGGATGCCTAGAACTTTTCATGTAACTACAGCCAGGTTTACAGATAAAATTTTAGTAAGATTACTGCAATTTTAATAGATTCATTTGTAAAGTTACAGATTTATGTAGCTTTACAAAAACTAGTTTTGTAGATTTGCAGCTTTTTTTTGTACAGTTACAGATGACAGTTTAGTAAGCATGTAATTTTACATCTGTAGAGCTACAGTATTTTTTTTACAGTGTACGTAAGACGAAATCGTCAATTTCCTTTATAAAATTGTATGGAGTCATTTGCGTCTTGCACTGTAAAAATGTATGTAACGTAACTCCATAAATTTGATGCTGCCTCCAATTTTATGGAGTAGTTTAACTTACATAAAAGTGTAATTAAAACTGATATAACTGGTTTACTATCACACTGTAAAAAAAAAAAAATCTGTAAAGTTACTAAAGTTTTTTTAGGAAACTGGGATTCCTAGAACTTTTTATGTAACGGCAACAAGAAAAATCCCTGTTGCAGACAGACGCTGTTACAGGAATTTTTGTTGTTGCCGTTACATAAAAAGTTCTAGGAAAACCAGTTTCCTACAAAAACTTTAGTAATTTTACAGATTTTTTTTTTTTACAGTGCACATATTAGTGCAACACAACACATGTTATACCTGTTAAATAACTCAAAAAATAGAGACAGCAAGGCTGCCACCAATTTTATAGAGTAACGGTGCATAAAATGTTTCACAGTGTGTTCAATTTAATGTACACGCATCCTCCCGACTTACGAAATAATGCGTTCCGTAAAGTTTTACATAACTTGAATTTTACGTAGTCGAATTTGTAAGTTGCTTAGGTAAAATTTTGGGAGAAACTGCAATATTTATTATACATATATGTATATATATGTATACATATATTATTTACACAGTATTATTTTATAAATAAAGCCTTATGTGACAGTATTTACTCGTATATAAACTATAAAAGTATGAAAAATATAAAAATAAACTTAAAGAACACTTTTTAAATATCTTGTGGAATGCAAGATTTATAAATATAATATTCATGAATTGATTTACAACAATTTGGAATCTACATCAAATGACTATAAAAATAAGAAATATTTAAAGAGGACTAATTTAACCAATTCTCCATGAATTTCTGATGGCAAAAGAGCTAAATAGCACTCACAAAGTAAAACAATCCTTGGTAAGCACACACTGTATTTTTTTATGAATTAGAGGACTACTATGAATAACTAACAATAAAGATTAAGTTTTTTCCTTATATATTTGATTGTATGTACCAATAAAAATACACTATATACCCATATGTGACCGGCCAATTGCGATTTTTGACGTTTTCTTACATATCTAGAAAAATACATGAGGAATTATCCTGAAACTCCAGGTGTGTAAACGGAATAGTACAGGTCATATATTTCTGTGAAGATTTTTTCCCGAAACTCCATAGGGGACAGTCAACAAATTGAAAAAGAACGAAAATCTTTAGGACAACCCTGTAAAAACTACTGTAGCAAATGCGCTCAAACTGTAAATTATGATTAAGTGCCTTATTGTAATAAATCTTGTTCATTTTTATGAGAATAGCATGTATATTCAAAGAGATATCAAAGATAAGAGATCAAAGAGTTTTTATAAAAAGCAGTCAAAAATTTTGACAAGTTTTTTGCTTATAATTTGTAGAGTTCTTAATATAAAAAAAGTTTTTTCAGAAAATATGACAAATAATATTGTACACAATACCCTGCAATCAGAATGAAAAAATAATATTAATTGTATGAAAAATGCGCAGTTTTACTAAATAATGATTCCCTGTGCATGCCTGAATGCAAACAAATATAATTTGCATAATGTGTTAGCTAAATGTATAGAGCAACTTTTGTGAAAATCTCAAAAATATAGTTTGAAATGTCTGAAAATTATCATTTATTGAATAAGCTCAAAATCCGTTATTCCAAAAAGGGAGCAAAAAAAATGAGGGGCTGTATCAAAATACAGTAGTACGCGTAGTATTGTGGTATGCTATACTGGCACTAATCAATGGATGTATGGATACAACTCTTCATCTTTTTTCTTCAATTTGGAAACAATTGGATTTTGAGCTTATTCTATCAACAATAATTTTCAGAATTTTCAAGCTATGTTTTTGAGACTTATAAAAAATTTGCTGTATACATGAAGCTAACACATTATGCACATTATATTTTGTTTACATTAGGGTATGCGCAGTGAATAATTATTTACTAAAACTGCTCATTTTTCATTCATTCTTTATTATTTTTTCATTCTGATTGCAGGGTATTGTGTACAATGTTATTTGTCATATTTTCTGAAGAGAACTTTTACTTTATATTAAGAAATCTACAAATTATAAGAAAAAAACTTAGCAAAATTTGGACTCCTTTTATAAAAACTTTGATTTTTCTACGAAAATACATGCTATTCTCATAAAAATGAACACAATTTATTACAATAAGGCACTTAATCATAATCTACAGTTTGAACGCTTTTGCTACATTAGTTTTTTTCAGGGTTGTTCAAAAGCTATTCGTTCTTTTGCAATTTGTTGACGGTCCCCCATCCGGTTTTGGGAAAAAATCTTCACGGAAATATATGACCTGTGCAATTCTGTTTACACACCTTGAGTTTCATGATAATTCCTCGTGCATTTTTCTAGATATTTAATAAAAAGTCAAAAATCGTAAGTGGCCGGTCACCTTTGGCTATATAGTGTATAATTATCTTTTATATAAACAATATTGCGGTTGTGGCTTATATCTATATATTTTATTTATAAAATAAATATCAAAAATTTGCAACTGCGGCTGAATGTTCACAAATGTAATTTTCGAGATTTACTACGTAACGGCGAATTTACGCACGTCGCGCCATACGTAAGTCGGGCGATGCCTGTAGTTCCATTCACACTATTCGCAACGTCCATTCACTGTCACCAGGATTTCAGTGTTCATCGGAGCAGTACACTACTGGATATGGTGATATATCGCGGTACAAGTAGTGGATACCTACATCAAGTTGATGCAAAATTCAAACAAAAAAAATGTATTCTGAATACCAAATCTAGTCATATTAACTCCCAAATGCCCATGGCAGAATGTATTTCAGAAAATCGGAATTCATACCAGACAATATAAATAGTAAATTTCGGTTTATTTAATAATGAAATGTCTTTTATTAAATACCAAAAATTTTGTTTTAAATTTCTGGTTTAAATACAGAATATATAAATGAAAAAATCCACTAAATCGTTAAAACTGATGGTAAAATAAATGCTACCCGTGCATTTAGTCCAGGGGAAATGTACCAAAAATAGTGGGTTACCTTGCAAAAGGTCGGGTAGAAGATTTTTTTCTGACTTGTTTATAATGATGCCAACATGGAAAATTCGAGTTTTCCAATAAAATTTCTTAAGGCTTAATTTTCTGTAGCCAAAAAATAACAAAATTTTGGAACTTTTTTTTTTTTTTTTTTTTTTTTTACTCGAGACTTGTTGCCGTAGCATATTATTTGCCAATTACAATATTAAATAGGACAAAATTCTCTACAACTCTCATATTTAAAACTTTTTTATACACTCAATATCAAGCGCAGTACGCCATTTCAAATATAGGACAATTTTTCCTTTTTTATTATTTCCATTATTCCCATTTTTCATTTTTTAAATCCGGTTTTTAAGGAAAATCCGTGAAAAACGTAGTTCTGCCCCGATTATTCAAAATTTCTCACGGTTAATCGTGTATGTCAACTTCTATATATTGGTAGCAGTAAAATATGTGTTTCAGGCCCAAAACCAGCTTTTTTTGCACCAGTGGCAAACATGGATTTTGGTGCCAGCCGCCCTTCCCCTCTTAAAAAGAAAATGTACCACAAGAATTTTAATAAATCTCTAATAGCTGGATTTTGAAAATTTTAAGTGTGTAATCATTAAATACGTAATGCTGAACTACGTAATGAGCTTTTTCAAATATTGATTCATTAAAACCTTGAAAACCGAACCGAAAGGAACCGAAATTTATTCCGCTTTAAACAGGTTTCCTTCATAGCAAGTATAATTCTTCATATTCTTTCTCTTGAAAATCTATAATTTTTCCTTTAAAGACCGGATTCCGTGTATATAGATTTCATTTTGAAAGATTTTATGGTAGTTGTAGTATTGAGGCATTTAAAGTCACAGTTATATAAATTATGAGACTAAATTAGTAACGGAAACGTTCTTAGCAAATATCTCACTTGTATTTAATTACTTTTAAGTACATTTTTTTTTAATGGTATACCTCAGATCAATATTTAATGTTGTGCTTTTGAACTTTTTCGGGTTTGTTTGCATTTTTTTTCTATTCGGACACTTTCAGTTTTGGAAAACTGTTTGGAACCTCTTCTGAAATTTAAAGTACGTATTCTCATTTAAAAAATGCAACCAAATTTGAAAAATTAAAAAGTACAACGTTAGATATCGACCTCAGGTATCACAAGAAAATAAATTAAATATTAAAATTCAAGCAAGAATTTTGAAAAGAATGCTCCCATAGGTTTAACATTAGCGTGTAAATGTTTTCGCGTGAGACTACGCTGTTCACGCGAAGAAACTGGAACACTAATTTAAAACCTATGAGACCTTTCTTTTTACAATTTCTAGTTTGCAATTTAATAGTTTTAAATGCTTTTTTTTGGTGGGGGTGGGGGGGGAGGCCTTAGATCCATTTTAACAAGGTTAGTGTTTCCCTTTTTCTATTTTGGTTACAGTTTTTATTAATTTATTTAATTTTTAATTTTATAATTTTTACTTTTGTTAGTTTTCCGGCAGCGAGACATAATTTTTTCACCAAATTTCACACACACACACACACACACACACACACACACACATATATATATATATATATATATATATACGTATATAACCATTAAATAGACATTACTGACCACCATACGGTTTTTGATGGTGGTAGGTTATGTTTAATTATTGGTTATATATTAGCATTCAAATTACTATGATGCATTTGCGCAAGTAATTATGAATGTAAGCTTTTTACGATGTTTTTAAATATCTTTTCATTTTGAATGTCAATAATTCATTTTGAAGTATTTTTTCCTTTTGGTATCTTATATATATTCATATATATTCCCAGGTCGCTAAATGATTTAGCAATCTTTTAAATATTATACGCTTAGATAATTGCTGCAATAGCGCACTGTCTATGTGTATTATCAATATGATTTCTACTATGTAGTTATCTGATACCTTTTTTAGGATTCCATTAATTTTTTCATTCCTATCATTGCATAGCTTTATTTAATGTTATTTAATTTTCTAGTTATGATTTTATCTGTATTTTATCTTTATATACTTACAGCTTTAATTCATAATATTACGGTTTTTGATGGTGGTAGGTTATGTTTAATTATTGGTTATATATTAGCATTCAAATTACTATGATGCATTTGCGCAAGTAATTATGAATGTAAGCTTTTTACGATGTTTTTAAATATCTTTTCATTTTGAATGTCAATAATTCATTTTGAAGTATTTTTTCCTTTTGGTATCTTATATATATTCATATATATTCCCAGGTCGCTAAATGATTTAGCAATCTTTTAAATATTATACGCTTAGATAATTGCTGCAATAGCCGCACTGTCTATGTGTATTATCAATATGATTTCTACTATGTAGTTATCTGATACCTTTTTTAGGATTCCATTAATTTTTTCATTCTTATCATTGCATAGCTTTATTTAATGTTATTTAATTTTCTAGTTATGATTTTATCTGTATTTTATCTTTATATACTTACAGCTTTAATTCATAATATTACGGTTTTTGATGGTGGTAGGTTATGTTTAATTATTGGTTATATATATATATTTGTATTAATCGACAAATAAAATCTTCATTTGGTATAGTTTCGAAACAGTACATATTATAGAAGATTAGACTATTCCACGAAGTGTATTTTTCAACAACCAAAGTAAGTTTTTCTGTTTCAGCTTTAAAGCAATTAATAGATAATCTTAAAGTTTTGTATACGTTTGCATGCTAAAACGATATAATACCTTATTATATTTATTGATATAAGTCGAAAAAATTGACAATATTTACTAAAACTAATTTTTTAAATATCTTTATGAAAATAGTGATCTCAAATATCTTATTGACAGAGTTTTTAATTTTTTCAAGAGATAAATACACAACATTAGTTATAGTCCAGGTAATAGAGACCGTATAGGGACTCTACCTAGCAAAATTAATGGTAGTATTGGAAATCGGTTTTCTAGATGTTTTTTGGGTCGCTGAATCCGAATTTGTAGCTTTCCACCAAAATTTCCCCCGGCAACACCCCCAAATTTTGGTAAAAAGCCCCCCAAAAAAGGTTTTTATTAAAAAATTCCATTTTTTATTATTTTAGGGGAAAAGTAGCTAGAAATTCAGAAAGTAGACAAAATTTGCAACAAATTAGATATATGACATTATGACTTAGGATGAAGGGGAAGGAGGGATCTGCCTCGGAACATGCGCCGCAGTGCTGCGTGGACTAAGTTGCGCAATTCCACTTAACCACTCACACGTTTACATTAGCCTTCCCATCTTCCCTCCGAACTTTCTATATAAGGTTTACTTTAAGTTTTTTGGGTCGCTGAATCCGAATTTTTAACTTACCCCCCAAATCCCCCCCCCGAATACCCCCAAATAGTTGTTTTTAACTTAAATTTCTTATTGTTTTAGGAGAAAAACATTACGAAATTCAGAAACTAGACAAAATTTGCAACAACTAGGATATATGACATTATGACGTAGGATAAACGGGGAGAGAGAGGGGCTGCCTCGGAACATTCCCGGAGCGCTTTTCTCAAAAACCAAATTTTTTCAAAAAATCAATTTTTGGGGGGGTTGCCGGGTGAAATTTTGGTGGGAAGTTACAAATTCGGATTCAGCGACCCAAAAAACATAAAGTGAGTCGAAATTCAGAACTAGTATCAATTTTGCCAGATAAAATCCCCTATTGCCTGGACTTCATAATTTAGTGCACGTAGCGCCGGAGTGTATGTTCAGAGGCAGACCTCACCCTCCCCGTTCATCCTAATTCATAATGTCATATATCCTATTTATTGCAAATTTTGTCTAGTTTCTGAATTTCGTAATGCTTTTCCCCTAAAACAATAAGAAATTTAAGTTAAAAACAACCATTTGTGGAGGGTTTCGGGGGGGGGGATTTTGGGGGGAAAGTTAAAAATTCGGATTCAGCGAACCAAAAATCTTAAAGTAAACCTTATAGAGAAATCTCGGAGGGAAGATGGGATGGCGAATGTAAACGTGTGAGTGGTTAAGTGGAATTGCGCAATTTAGTTTACGCAGCACCGCGCGCATGTTCCGAGGCAGATCTCCCCTTCCCCTTCATCCTAAGTCATAATGTCATATATCTGATTTGTTGGAAATTTTGTCTACTTTCTGAATTTCTAGATACTTTTTATTGATTTCTTTAATGAAAACCTTTTTTGGGGGGCTTTTTACCAAAATTTGGGGAAGTTGCCGGGGGAAATTTTGGTGGGAATTTACAAATTCGGATTCAGCGACCCAAAATACATCTAGAAAGCCGATTTCCAGTACTACTATTAATTTTGCTAGGTAAAATTCCCTATTGCCTCGACTATTAATGAAATAGTTTGTTTCATTTTTATTCTAGCTATTTTATAAGGTATAAGTATTTCTTATATAAAAGATAATAAATTTGAAATCACAAATATATGAACAAATTGGCAAAGTTCTATATTTTTAGTTTACTCTTACAACCGTATTATTCTGGCATTTTTAACGGTACTCTCTTTATCAAGTAAAAGGTAATTTTAGCTTGGTACATATTATAGCTTAGTTTTAGCTGTTCAATTTCACTTTTTTATTTTAATTATATAAAAGATATTTATTTTTTGAGTCGCCCTTTTACATGAAACTACAATCCAATGTTTAATATCTTTAAAACAGTAAAATATTAAAAGATATGTTATCAGTAATTGGTAAATAAAATATACCATTTTAGTGGGGAATAAAATACTTTTCTCAAATTTTCATACCTGTCCCATTGATCCCTGGAAAATACGTATGCATTATAAAAATTATAAAAAATATTACATTATTAAAATTAAGCAAAAATTCTTTCTTAATTGAAATTATCGTGCCAATAAATTACTAAATATTGAAGTATTCTTTTAAACAATGCTCTGAAATTAACATTGTATATGCTTACAGTTGCTGTTTACCAATTTTTAGAAGTCGACATCGACATATACGATTAAACCCGTGGGGAATATTTGAATAATCGGGGCAAAACTACGTTCTTCGCGGTTTTTAGGAAAATTGAGAAAATTGTCCTATTTTTGAAATGGAGTACTGCGCTTGCTGTTGAGTGTATAGAAAAATTGTAAATATGAATGTGGTAGAGAATTTTGTCCTCTTTAATATTGTTTTTGACAAATAATATGGAAAAGTGTCTCGAGATATTTAAAAAAAATCAAAATAAGCCCCAAAATGTTTTTGTTTTTTGGACACAGAAAATTCAGCGTTAAGAAATTTTGTTGGAAAACTTGGTTTTTCCATGCTGGCTAGTGTATAAACAAATTTAAAAAAATCCTCTACCCGACCTTTTGCAAGATAAAATGTACATTTCCTCTGGACTAATTAGAGTGTTAAAGCAAAAGTTACAAACAGATTGCTTAAGCATTGGCAGAAACAAAACAAAAATGAATTGCTTTACTTTATTCCAAAATTCAATAAAGAATGTTAAGAAGACCACAAGGTCTAATTTGTAAAATTAAAATCTTCACTCTCCTGATTTGAAGGCCATATATCGGTATTTTATATCGATAGTTAGAGACTTTAATGCTAGATTGGTAACCGTACGAGGGCTGTGAACCTCTTTGCGATTTTCAAAGCGTACTCTTTTTTTTTTTTGTCAAATTTCAAAGTAACTATTACTGGTACAGTGTCCACCGCTCGTATTATTTATCTATCCATAACACGCGTATGCATAAACTCGTAGTATGTAGGGATATTAGAAGTGTTCATGAATTCTATTTACAGATTTCAAATACATTATAACAAATTATAATTATTACTTTACAAATCGCATATGGTATTATTTTCTGATAGATCGACTGAATTAAAATGTCAAAATATATTCAGTGCACAGCGAAATATTTAATTAAATCTATCAGCCTGTGTCTTTTGAACTAGGTCGAATATTAATAAACTCATCAAAACATTTAATTACTTTTAGTTTGTTGTTAACTACTTATGCTAATATTTTCAAACAACTGTCAGTATTGGCAGAGTACTACAAACTCATCTCATATCTGTAACAAATGTTTTGAAATCTCAAAAAGCCACATCATATTGATCTAGTACATCTCTTGTTAAAAATCAATTCAGTGAAAACTGTCGTTGAAAACTCCACTTCATAAACTTTCACTGCTTTAATTTTGTCGCAGTCTTTGACGTCATTTTCTAATATACTTTGCATTTCATAATGACATATCATTAAGGCAAGATCTTTTAGGCAGAGTTTCCACGTTGATAAGATTATGATACGATTCTCAGATATCACATTTATTTTCAGAACAAGAGAAGTAATTTAATTTCAAAATATATCGAATATCCTTATAGCGGGTTGAGTGATAAGAATTTTTCTATGGAAATATTCAAGTTATTTCTGATACTTATTATTTTTTTCTTAAATAAACAAGGTAATATTAAATAAAATCCTGAAATTCATTATGGGGGAAAATGTATTTCAAACTAGGTCAACGGAATACTTCAATCACGCGAAAGCACCCGCTCGTAGATGTTAATCGTATGGAAGAATTTTTTTTTTTTTTAATATCTGGTTTGCTTTTCAATATAATTTGAATTTTCAATACAATATGTTTTTAATGCTTTTTCGGCATTGTATAACTGAGATCTATATCTACACAGGCCGTTTTTTACTGTTTCTATTTTGTTTATAGATTTTCTTTTCTTATAATAATTTTACTTTCGGAACCGGTTTCGAAAATGAAAGTATTTTAATAAAAAAATCTGTAAACAAAATTAAAAAAGCAAAATATGCCGTTTGTAGAGATACCCCTCAGCTATCCAAGCAAAAATTAAAAAAATTGAAATGAAAACGAGATATTTTTTTTAAAATCTCCCAAAGGATTAACATTAGCCAGCTGCTGTTATCACTTCAGTGAAGTAGCCTTTTAAGTAGGAAAATGTTCGCCACATGGTACTCAGCAAGATGTCTTAAAAAATGCCTTACAAAATGGAATTTATTTAGAATTACGTAGGGTACACTGTAAAAAAATCCGAGGAGTTTTCCTGTAGGAATCGGAAAAATAGTTGCCCTTATCATACCGGAAAATTTTCCGACCCAGCTCGGAATAAAATCCGTAAAAAAAGGAAACATTCATTAAAACAGTATTTTTTGGATTTTACTCCGATTTTACGGATTTTATTCCGATTTTACGGATTTTATTCTGAGCTGGGTAAGAAAATTTTCCGGTACGATAAGGGCAACTATTTTTTCGATTCCTACAGGAAAGCTAGTCGGATTTTTTTTTTCTTTTTACAGTGTAGAGCACCAGTAATGCTCTGGCTACTGGCGTAGTTTCGGTTTTAGAATATACATCTTACGCCACGCGGGCTTTTGTCATAACAGGAAAGTAGGGGGGGCGTTACTTTTTTTTCCACGACTGTACACCGGGTGTCCTAAAAGAGACGGACTGATTTTAAAATTCAATTTTCAAATGGTGACAGTTATTAAAATTTTTTACAGGAGGGTTATGTAAGATTCTTGGAGTTTTTTTATTGCGATTTTTGATTTTACTTTAAAATAGCAGCAATAGATGGTGCTGCAAGCAACAGGCGCTGAATCGGACCCGATTTTTGGCATCTCTCTTTCGTCAGTTTTGATGCGAAAGAAGGAGATTAAATGTATGAGGTGATTTTCAGTCGTCAATTTAATTTGTTGTTAGGGTCCGACTCCACATATTTAACGTGGATCCCCGATTTAGTGCCTGTCACTTGCAGTGACATCTATCGCGGCTATTTTATTCTAAAATCAAGAATTGCAGTAAAAAACTCTGGATATCTTACATAATAGTCCTGAGAGAACTATTTTTAATTTTTGTCATCATTTCAATGGTACTGAATTATAAAATTAAAATCAGCCAATATATTTATCAATAGGTTATAATATTAAAATCAGCCAGTCCATTTCTGACACCCGGTACATCCGAACATACTGTGCTTTATTAAGCAAATACAAGTTAGTGAATGCCGTATAAGTTAAAATTATATTATTGTCTGCCTATTTCTTATCTTTACCATTCTTCTACCCCAAAAATCTATATTTCGCATTTTCTTCCTTCAAAAACTTTTTTATTCTAATTTAAAGTTTTTTTTTTTCAACAAATACTGTAATTCGATTTCTTTATTCCATCTGCGCACCATTAGTTTCGGTCTATATTATTCTAATTTTGCATAAAAATGTAAGATTTTCAATTAAATCGTTTCTTTTTTTCAGCTTATGCTGTAAAGAATAACAGAAAAGTTTTTACGCAAACAAACAAATAAACAAAAAATCTGCGGCAGCACAAATTAAAATTTCCAAAGTCATAAAATAAGGAAGAAAAAGAATAAATAGAATTATTTAGAATTTGCGGTTGGAAATGGCTTTAGTTACCAAATACGAATGGATTCATTTGTCACTTTCAGTTTTTCATTATAATTTTGAGAAAAGTCTTTTGTTATTAAATAAAGCATAAAATATCGCATTTCATTTATGAACGTGTCGGCGAAATTTATTCATTTATATTTCAGAAAATTGAATTAGTATTTTAGAAGAAGTGGATTCTCTCATTTATAAGTTTATTGGAATGGGAATAGACTTTTCCTTTGGTTATTTTATCTATTAATTTAATTATTTATTTTTTGTATTAACTTTATCTTTAAATTGTTTGAAGTGTAAAATGTTGTTTATACTACTACATGAAATAAATTTATTAAAAAAAAGAGTACTCCCGTGTTACAAAATTACCCTCACAAGGGTTAAATTTAACACCTATCGTGACATCGGTACAAGCATTTTTTAAACGAAATTTATTACGTTGGCACCACTTAAAAAATAAGAGAGAAAAAACACTTCACTTAGATTTGACAACATGGGCAAGAGAAATTTACTACAAACTGTATTTTTAATATACAGGGTGATTCATAAAAGATGGGCAGAACTTTAAGGGGTTATAGTACACTTAAAGACAAATAATATTAAATAGGAGACTAAGGGTCCCAGACGTATTCCCAAGGAGATAGGGGGCATTAAAGTTTAGGGTCCGAAATTTCAAATGATTATAAAACATGGAAAAATTGGTCGATTCGTTTGCGGTTTTTGCAAAAAATTTTCTTTAGGCCAGTATTTTCTTGAAATAAAATTTTAAAGTTCAATTTCAAAAAATGCCGATAGGGGGTGCTTTAGACTTTGGAGTAACAAACAACTAATTTTTAACGTTATTTTTTGTATTTCTTTAAATGATTTCGAAAGCTTAGACTTAAACTTAAATTTTGATCTAAAAATCTGAGTCCTAACGAGTAGTTAAGTAGCGTAAACTGAAATTTGAAATTTGAAACCCTTCTCCCCCCAGAACAAAAATCAGTTATTCCCGATCTTTGTGTCGTAGATTAGGCTCTAACTACTGCCGCGTTTTGCTAAAATTATTCTTTATGTCAGTATTTTCTTGAAAATAAATTTTAAAGAAAATTTTCAAAAAATTCCGATAGAGGGCGCTTTAGACTTTGGAGTAACGAACAACTATTTTATACCGTTATTTTTTGTGTCTCATTAAATGCTTTCTAAAGCTTAGACTTAAAATTTCAGCCCAAAATCTGAATCGTTAGACGTGGTTAAGTTTCTGGGGAGAGGGGTTTGAAATTTCTACTACTGAGCACAGTTCAGTTTACCATGTCCACACATTGTGTGCTGCGATACGAGGTAAAAAGACACAAATTAGGATTATGTTACCAAAGCATATTTATTAACATGTAATTACAATAAATGTTCAAAATTGTGACCACCAGAGGTTATGCACGCAGAACAACGGCGAAGAATGGAACGGCGAACATTCGCGAAAACATCAGGCTTTTCGAGCACTTCCCCTACAGCGGCGGAAAGTCTGGCGACCAGTTCCTCGGGGGATTCAATGGGTGTCTCATACATAAGAGCCTTCAATCGTCCCCAAAAAAAGAAATCGAGGGGTGAAAGATCTGGCGAGCGAGCAGGCCAAGCAACAGGACCACCTCGACCAATCCATCTGTTCGGAAATGTGATGTCCTGATAGTTGCGGACGTCTCGTACGTAATGGGCTGGCGCTCCATCGTGCTGGAACCACATGACCCGCCGGATGCGTGGAGGAACAACGTTTAACAGGTCTGGCAGCACATGTTGCAGAAATGTGATGTATGTTTTACCGTTGAGGCGTTCAGGAAGAAGGTGCGGTCCGATTAGGTGGTCTCCGAGGATTCCTGCCCAAACATTGATGGAATAGCGTCTCTGATGAGCATGTGGATACGTAGCATGTGGATTGACATCCGCCCATACCTGTGCATTGTGTGTGTTAAATGTACCTTCACGTGTGAAGGTACATTCATCGGTGAAAAGCACAGTTCGTCCAAAATGTGGATTTAGCGCGTTCTGCTGCAGAAACCAGCGGGCGAATTCAATACGATTTGGATAATCCCCTGGAGACAGTTTCTGGACTCGTTGCACATGAAACGGGAGCAAATGTTCATCCTTCAGTACCCTCCAAGTCATGGACTGTGAGGTATCCACCTGCCTAGCCACTGTTCGTGTACTTGTACTTGGCTGCGCCGCTACTACATCCAGAATGGCTTCTGCAACAACTACTGATTCGTCCTTTTTTGCACGACCTGCATTCGACCGGGAAGCGAGAAATGATCCCGTCTCACACAACTGTCTGTGCAAGCGCTCGAAAGTTTTGCGGTTAGGCAACCGCCTGTTGGGAAATCGCTCTCCGTACATTCGTTGTGCCTCTGCACCATTTCCATCTGCCGCTCCGTAAATTAAATGCATCTCAGCCTTTTCCTTATTCGTGAAGGGCACCATCTTCCGATTCATTACTACAGCGACTTACACTTGACTCACCGTTCAGTGGTTTTTATGCCTGAATCGTGTCGAAATTTTGCATACGTGTTCTTCTTCTTCCCCATTTGACATTTGCATACTTTCTGTTTCCTTCTTCACCCGGTGACTAGCGTCAGGAATGGAGCTTTAACGTTTGCATGAGCGACGTTTCCAACTGTGCCAGTGCCTTTATGAGTGAATTACGACTATGCAGTCCTTGACGAAAGTTGTATTTTTGCCTCGTATCACAGCACAGAATCGTTGGGCATGGTTAAGTAGTGCAAACTGAACTATGTTCAGAAGTTGAAATTTGAACCCCCTCCCCTCGCTACTGAACCACGCTCAGCGATTCAGATTTTGAGCTGAAAATTTAAGTTTAAGTCTAAGCTTTAGAAAGCATTTAATGAGACACAAAAAATAACGGTATAAAATAGTTGTTCGTTACTCCAAAGTCTAAAGCGCCCTCTATCGGAATTTTTTGAAAATTTTCTTTAAAATTTATTTTCAAGAAAATACTGACATAAAGAATAATTTTAGCAAAACGCGGCAGTAGTTAGAGCCTAATCTACGACACAAAGATCGGGAATAACTGATTTTTGTTCTGGTGGGAGAAGGGTTTCAAATTTCAAATTTCAGTTTACGCTACTTAACTACTCGTTAGGACTCAGATTTTTAGATCAAAATTTAAGTTTAAGTCTAAGCTTTCGAAATCATTTAAAGAAATACAAAAAATAACGTTAAAAAATAGTTGTTTGTTACTCCAAAGTCTAAAGCGCCCCCTATCGGCATTTTTTGAAATTGAACTTTAAAATTTTATTTCAAGAAAATACTGGCCTAAAGAAAATTTTTTGCAAAAACCGCAAACGAATCGACCAATTTTTCCATGTTTTATAATCATTTGAAATTTCGGACCCTAAACTTTAATGCCCCCTATCTCCTTGGGAATACGTCTGGGACCCTTAGTCTCCTATTTAATATTATTTGTCTTTAAGTGTACTATAACCCCTTAAAGTTCTGCCCATCTTTTATGAATCACCCTGTATAGTGATGCAAATAGAATATGAAAATGCACAAAAAGCTATCGTCCGATAAGGGTTAATTTATTCCTAAATGTTTTCCTTTTGCCCTGGCAAGTTTTTTAGACGTCTTTATTTTATCTATTAATAATTCTTTCTCTGAAGCGCATTTATCAAAATTTATTTTTTAATTATAATTTGGTAATAAATGTTTAGGGTTTATTTTCTTTAATTTTTACCTGTAGCAAGTTGTTGAAAAGGGAGTAGGAATGGTTGAATTCATTGTTCCAACCATACTTCATTCATGTTTACTATGTTTTCAGATTGACGTGTTAATTAATAAACCCATTATTAGTATCATAATTTGATTATGTTAGCAGAACTTTGCTATTTGATTTAATATTATGTTTAATTAAAAATATTTATTTTAAGAATAACAAAATTATAATTCTTCATTTATTAAACTTTGTTCAAATACTTAAATGCTACACTATGCAATTAAAGAACGTTCAACAAGTGTGGTCTTTTAATAATTATAAGTGTAATAAATATCGGTAAAACGTTATCACTTGGGTGCCTTTGAATACGTTAATTATTACAAATTAGGGATGTACCGAATAGTGATCTTGGCCAAATACCGCATATTCGTCCCACATGTAAACTGGATATCAAATATTCAACTAGCCGAATACCGAATATTTGACCGAATACTTTTAAATTTCAGACATTAAAGGTATTCAAAAATAAAATTTTAAAACAATTTTACACAATATTTAACATACATTCTTCAATAATGATAAACAAGATCTTTTTAAGAATAAATGTTGCCATAAAAAAATTATGCATTGAATTGTTGATTAAAAAGGGATTAGTTTTAAAGCTTTTTTAATTGATAAAATTTTTACTTTCATCGATTCCTCTTTGAATTAAAACAAATGAATATTTTCTTATATTCTGAACCACATATTTTTAAATCAAAGGGAAATTTTGAAGGAATTGGAAGAAAAATTTCAAACTCATTGTTTATTTGTCACGTAAAGACTGAAGAAAAAATAAACAAATAACACGATCTATTCAAATGGTGGCAACTGAGCTAGAATTAATAAGGCTCTTGTTCCTTTGTATTTAGCAAGAAAGTTTTTGAATGCAGAATTGTAATGTTGGGCGAACATTTTTTAGAGCTATAAAATATATGAAGTGTTCCTAAAACCAAACTTTCAGGGGTAATAATGTGGTCAAGACAAGGATTTTTAGAACAAGAAACAATGCAATCGACTTATTCTAACAATAATACAGCGTTTTTCACTCTAAACTGAAACAGAATTTTTTTTGCACAACTTTAACCCTTAAATGCATAGAGTATCGAATTTGCAACACTTTTTATTCAACTTTTAATAAATAAACCAAGTTCTTTGCAACCACTATATTTATATAGAAATATTAATCCTGTAAAAATCACATAAATATGCTACTAAATAAAGTTAAAAATTATTCTAAAAACTTTCTGGTGTCTAATCCTTAATATAAGTATAAAAAAAACACAATTCTAAATGAAAAATTCATGCATTTAAGGGTTAAAAGTAATAAAGGCATTTTAACGAGACGTGCATCATTATAATCTTGATTGTGTATAATGGTATGATATCGTTGAATGTGACTGAATTTTGTCTAGTGACACAGTATAAATATTGTTAACTGCTTTCTGAATAAAAAAAATGCCTATCTCAGTGTTATTTAACCCTTAAATGCCTGAGTTTTCAAAAATCATTTAAAAAATGTTTTTCGACTTTCTTTTTTTAAATAAATCATGGGAAAAATACTTAAAAAAATCATATTTTGTTTTAAGTATGGTTTTCGGCTAAAAAACGGTTTGTTACTAATCGGCAAAACTGGTGTTTATTTGAAAAAATAATTTTCCTCGATAAAATTCTATAATATTAAACACACAAGAATTTTGAGAACTACAATAAGAAATAAATTTTACTTGATCACTGCAGAATAAAATAGGGTATTTCGTAAGCTCCAAACAAAACAAAAAGAACATCTATCAACAATTGAAAAAATAAATCTATATTTATTCTTAAACAGCATATGTGTTGCCATATAAATGTTGAAAATCGATTTAATAATATTTTCAGAATGTATTTTATTGGCAGCATTAGGCATTATAGCTTCAATATTATTCTAATAGTATTTATAAGCCTAAATTGGGTATGTTGCCGAAAGGCAACACCCGGCATTAAAGGTGTTAAATATAAATGGAGGCAATTTCCAGCACTTCTCATATTCTATTTCACAGAAACCAAAGTAAAAACAAAAACATGTGAATGTACGATCCAAGAAGGATCAGGGGCTACAGTGCCCAACTCTGTTTACTTGACCCTGGGCACCAGAGGTGTTATGCAGCGTGTGTCCCGGTCAGGTGGTCAGGTGGACTAACCCTCGTGTTTAGTTCCCAAGCAAGCTTGGTACTCATTTTATCGACCCCGAAGGGATGAAAGGTTGAGTGAACCTTGCCCACCCGGGAGTCGAACTCACGACCTCGTAGAGTGCAGACAGGTGTGCTGACCACTACTCGACTGGGCTTAGAAACCAAAGTAGTTCAGTTAAAAATAATATCTTCATTGTTCATAATGAAGGGAACGAATGTTTTTTCCAACTGGATTAAAAGTCAGCCAGGTCAGCCAGGTATCGTCTGGATAGCCTAACAGGTAAGGCATTGGCACGGCACGCCAAGTATCCAGGTTCGATTCCTGCTCTGGACATTTTTCGCTCTGTTGGAATAAACGTAAACTGTGCTACTCCAGTCTTGAATATCTTCATTATTGTTGTAAATGACAAACAAAAATGTATGTTTGCCTTGGAATGAGATACATTATATTTTCGACTTAATAAGTGAATTGTAATCCTGGTTTCCTGGAGAAGATACAATAGGTCAAAACAGCAGTAATATGTAGAAAAGATGTGCCACACGTGATATGGAATGACCATTTAATAGGTTTGAAGATATTCACATTTTAAATTCTAGACCCAAGAAAGCTGCTCGTTTCAAGGCCATTCCATGAAAAACGGACAAAATGTCTTGCACGTGACACTTACATAAATACCTATATCTTTTAGCTTAAGGTGTTACATGAAAAATAATAAAACTCCCTAAATTTCCATATTAGTATAGTTGTTTTAATTTAAGGATACAGTAGGATACAATAGGTCAAAACAGCAGTAATATGTAGAAAATATGTGCCATAAGTGATATGGAATGACCATTTAATAGGTTTGAAGATATCCACATTTTAAATCCTAGACCACGAAAGCTGCTCGTTTCAAGGGCATTCCATGAAAAACGGACAAAATGTCCAGCGCTTGACACTTACATAAATACCTATAACTTTTAGTTTAAGGTGTTACATTAAAAATAAGCAACTCCTAAATTTGCATATTAGTATAGTTGTTTTAATTTAAGGATACTGTAGGATACAATAGGTGAAAACAGCAGTAATATGTAGAAAAGATGTGCCATACGTGATATGGAATGGCCATTTAATAGGTTTGAAGATATCCACATTTTAAATCCTAGACCTACGAAAGCTGCTCGTTTCAAGGCCATTGCATGAAAAACGGACAAAATGTCCTGCGCTTGACACTTACATAAATATCTATAACTTTTAGTTTAAGGTGTTACATTAAAAATAAGCAACTCCCTAAATTTGCATATTACTATAGTTGTTTTAATTTAAGGATACAGTAGGATACAATAGGTGAAAACAGCAGTAATATGTAGAAAAGATGTGCCATACGTGATATGGAATGGCCATTTAATAGGTTTGAAGATATCCACATTTTAAATCCTAGACCCACGAAAGCTGCTCGTTTCAAGGCCATTTCATGAAAAACGGACAAAATGTCCTGCGCTTGACACTTACATAAATGCCTGTATTTAGTAGCTTGTAAGTTGTTAGAATATAAACTATACATTAAAAATAACAAAAAACCCTAGAGCATATTAGCATACTTGTTTTAATTTGAGGGTATGATAACATTGTTAAAACACCAGTAATATGTAGAAAGCTGTTCCACACGTGGCTGGAATGGGCCAAATAAACAATGTAAAAGCATTCGCTTTAATTTAAATATGATTCTATATTTAATTATTCTGAATATCTTTATTAATTGACAGTCAAATGTAGAATTTATTAATTAAAGTAGAATTTTATAGTATTTGTTTAAAAATTTTAAAAATATCTTTTAAAAAGGTTTTTTTTAACGTTCGGTTTGACCGAATTGGTTAACAATTCGGTTAACTAAATATTCGGCGGTCCAAATACTTTAATATTTGGTAGACCAAACGGTTTGATATTTGGCGTAAACAAATATTCGGTAGTATAGCTGAACAGGCGGAATACCGAGCATATACTGAATATTTGGTGTGTCCCCATTATAAATAAACTATTAAGTTAAGCAAGCAGAATGTATTTATTAAATTTTAAAAAAGTAAGCAAAACAACGAAACATCGCCAAAAGTTTAAAGAAAAAAAAATTATGATGTGTATGAGATTATGTAATGTGAAATTTCTGTGTGATTTATGAAATTGTTATAGAAATTGTGTACTCTCCTAATTTCGTTCCTCATTACTCTATCAAAGATAGTATCAATGACAATTATGCTCTCTTGATCTCTCGCAAATGTGATAAGTACTTCCATTATAATAATGGATCGCAAATTACATTTTGACCAATACTTTTCTGAGTAAGTTCTTTTCTAATCTAAAACAGAGAATGTTATGAGATTATCTTTCTTTATATGCTCTTAATGAACGGAATTATTTGAAAATAAGAGATAGTATTAGATTACCGAATATTTTTTATCGTGATTTGGTGGAAAAGTTTTAAAACTTTAGACATTCGTGACAGCATATATTAAATAACCGTTTAATCCTGTTTGGATAAAGAAGGAAAGTTACAGGGAATTAGGCTTTATTGGAATTATTATTAGAATATTTACTTTTAAAAGAAATTACATCATATAATACATTTTTTTTATTTGTTGAAAATTATTTTAAAATTTAAAAGTAATTTTTTTGTTACGGATTACTTTAACCACTTAAAAGTTTTTTTTTTTAACAATAAATTAAAAACACCGCTTTCCTGTACTAAAATAGCTGATTTACATAATCGAAAAATGTCTACCATTAAATATGGCAAATATTATTGTTAAAAATTAGTGATATCCAAAAGCTTTTAATAACGAAGCATGCAAAGTCCACTTGCTCATACTGTACCTGCAAAACTGTTAAGTGTTTAAAAGAAAAAATTCAAGTTGGAAGTGGTTCATTAGAATAGGTAATCTATTTGTTAATATTTAATGCTTAGATCCCTAGAATAACTCTTATTAATCATATTTATTATTAAACATGCAGTATTTTATTAATTAAAAAGTATGTCTTGTGTACTAATTAAACAAAACCAAGCAAAATAATCAGACCTTGAAAACAATTTGTATTCGAGAATTACGTTATACCATATAATTCATAAAATGGTCTCAGATGCTTTTTACTTAACCAATTTCCTTTCTCGTTATTTTGGCCTTTATCAGGCGCTAGCTTTTTATACATGATTTTATTTTTATATTCTGTTAGCACCACTATATTTTAAAAATGAATGTTTTAGTATATTTCTCTTGCAAATGTTGTCAAAGGACGAATAAAATTGTTTCTTAAAAAACAAGTGGTGCCAACCAAATGAAATTCGTGTACGAAAGAGATGGTGGTTCCGATGTCTCATGGGAAGTAACAAAGGGTCGATAAGGGGTAGTAAAGACTGCATCAATTACATGCTCTTTTGATATCTGAAATGTGAAAGTAGTAATAATGAATGGCAAATTAGAATTTTAATAACACTAAGTTTGAGAAAAAAAGATAATCCCAGATTATCTGATTAATTTATTTTCTTTATTTATATGCTGACAATGAAAAGAGATAAGAGCTAGTATTAGATTATCGAATAATTATTACCATGATTGGGGTGAAAAAACTAAAAACTTTCAATTTTCGAGATAACAGAAAGGAAATAAATAACCAATCTGGTTTGGATAAAAAAGTATTGTTTTTATTAATTATATTTGTTATTATGCATGCGCTATTTCATGAATTAATAAGTATGTATTATACTTACTAATTAAACAAAGCAAGCAAAACAAAATCTTCTAAACAATTTTAATAATGTTTTTTTTTCTAGAATTAAATGGCCTAGAATTCTAGAATGAAATGAATTTCCATCTAACGCATCAAATGTCCGAAGATGTCATGTAGTTTTCTCTATACTTTGAACGTTGTTCTAGTAAAAATTGCATCAATTACAATTTCAGACTAATTTATTTTCTAATCTAAAAGCGAAAATGTTCTGTGATTATATTTCTTCATATGCTGTTAATGAACAGATTTCTATAAAAATAAGAGATAGAACTAGATTTCCAAATTATTTTTATCATGATTTTAGCCAAACCTTTTAATCAATTTTAACTATTTTTTTTTCTAGAATTATATAATTTTTCCGTGGAAAATAATCATACATATTTTTTACTTTCTTTATTTTTTTCATCGTTAATCTATCAAAGATTGCATCAGTTACAATTACGGTTTATCTATCTCTCAAAAATCTGATAAGTAATAATAATGGATCGAAAATTTTAATTTGACCAATAATTTTCGCCGCGATTCCTTTCATAATCTGAAAACAGGAATGTTATGAGATTTGTATGTGCCATTTTCATATGCTAGTAGTAAAGAGCATTTTAGAAAAACAAGAGATAGCATTACATTAGTGAATTACTGTTATCATGATATGTTGTAAAAGTTTATAAAAATTGGATGGTCTGTAGTCCATTGATAAAAAATAAATGTTTAATTCTATCTGTGCAATGATGAATGACGTTATTTTTCTGATAATTTATTGGACAAACTTGTGTACTTTAATGTGTTTATGAAATTTTATTAATCAGAAATTAGAAAAACAAAGTAATATGACGCGCAATGCAGATAAAGGCAAAATAAAGCATAATATGTCTTCCCGATGAAATGTTTTAAGCTGGAGTCAATACTGTGAATAATCTGGGTGAAACTTACATTGAAGCATTGTGGTGCCCAGATCTGCAACAAAGTGACTTAAATTTTGGCAGAAAATAGATTAAACTTTGAAAGTTTAGATACTTGAGTAGCTTTTATTAAATATAATATCTTAAATGCATCATTATCATTATTTTAATAGCCATGTATCTGTTATTCATTTAAGAGAAATAAGAAAAACAACCAAGCTTTAACAATTTTTAGAAGATAAAATTATTTTTGCGCGATATTGTTTTGCAATGCAAAATATTTACGTGGATAATTTTAATGGTATTATAAATTTTGTATTTTCCTTATTTAAGTATTGCGCGGCAGCGCAATACTTATTTATTTCCAGTGTCAATTCTCAATGTTAATTTAACATGGAAAATCCTATGGAGATCATAACTTTTTCATTTTTTCTTCCCACCTTTTTGTCCCTGGTGCCACTCATTTTTTATTCTTTAGTAATTTTAATGATATTATAAATTTAAAGTGTAAAAACGATTGCCTGACGTGAGGGTCAAAACGAATGGTAAAATGCCTTTGCATATGGGGTGAATTATAACCCAGAGAGAAACATGGCCAATTTATTTTTACATTATTCAAATATATTTCTTAATACACTGCTCAAAACAATTAAAGGATATTTGAAGTTTTATATAAAATAAAGATATAAACGAAATTTTTTTTTGCCGAAAATAGAAGAAGAGAATCACAAATGCAAATTTTTCTGGTTTTCAAACTGTGGAGTATGCAAATTTTGAGTTCGACGTCAAAAACGTCGCTTCAGCGGCAGCGAATGAAATTTGACTTTCAACTGGATAAAAGAGAATGAAGACAAGGATGATCGGCATTCAGTGATTGCTTTGTTTCGATGAGTACGATGTCTCAGCGAAGTCATTTGACAGATTCAGAAGCTTTGAGAATTGTTGGTAGGTTAGAAGGGGGCCAAACTCAAGCCGAAGTAGCGCAAGCCATTGGAGTGTCACAAAGTGTCATTTCCAGGATCTGGAACCGTTTTTTGGAGAGTGGATGTGCAGGCCGAAGACCAGGGCAAGGTCGTACACGGGCAACAACGCCCAATGAAGATCGGTATTTAGCGTTAACAGCTCGGAGACACCGAACCATGAAAGCTACTCTTCTCCAACAACACCTTCTCTCGGCTACAGGCACCACGATTTCACCTCAGACTGTCCGAAATCGGCTCCATGCTGTACGTCTTTATGCTCGCCGACCGATGGTATGTGTTAGATTAACATCAAGGCATCGTCGCGACCGCAGGGAGTGGGCAACCGAGCATGTCAACTGGAGGAGAAATGAAGGGAGCAATATTCTGTTTTCTGACGAGTCCCGTTTTTCTGTGCATCCGGATAATAGGCGTATTTTCATCTGGAGGGACCGTGGCAGTAGGAATAATCCTGCGTTCGTGCACGAAAGTGTCAGATTTGGCGGTGGAGGAGTGTTGGTGTATGGTGGCATCTCCATTGACGGGCGCACTGACCTCTACATCATTCGAGATGGAGCTCTGACTGGTCGCCGATATAGGGATGAGATCCTCAGACCTATTGTAGTCCCTTACGCTGCAGCAATCGAAGATAACTTTATTTTAATGGACGATAACTGCAGGCCACATCGTGCAAACCTGGTGGAGGATTTCCTTTTCGAGGAAGGAATCGTTCGAATAGAATGGCCAGCGTGTTCTCCAGACATGAATCCAATCGAGCACGTTTGGGACGCTCTAGGAAGACGAGTTTCTGGCCGCCAACAACCCCCACAAACTCTCCAAGAACTGGAAAGACCTCTTCTGGAAGAGTGGGGCAGAATACCCCAACTCGTCATTAATAGCCTCATTGAGTCCATGCCTCAAAGGTGTTCAACGTTGCTGCCGCCCGTGGAAACCATACCCCCTACTGAAAATGATTTTCTTTGAAGAAAACACCTTTTCTTATTCTTTTTTCTCATATGCACAAATTGTGTTTTTTCCCTTTAGTACACAAATGCGCAATAAAATGCATTTTTTTTCTGCCAAACATGTGTAATTTATTCTCATATAACCTACTATGTCTGTCGACCATGTATCAATCAGCTAAACAGTTTACCAGATACAAAATCCACCTAAAACTGCAATATCCTTTAATTGTTTTGAGCAGTGTAATTCCAATTTTTGCTTTTTTCATTGAAATTCAACGGACATTTTTCATAGAAAATGTAACATTTTTATTTCATTATTACAAAAATTTCAAAAGCCGTAATAATAATTTATTTCTTTTTAGTTGAAAGATTTTCACGTGAAATATTAAATTGAGCTAGATTTTTTTTTCAAAAATTAAAAAGGTGAATATGGCGTCATTGTGGAAATAAAAAGGATATTTTCAGAATAAGTTTTTGCTTTGGTCAGGTTTATATTTTAGTAAAAAGTTTCTGATGGATAGCTATTTTTACTCAAGGTAGCGAGATTAGTGGGGAATTACATATCTTAAATTTTAAAATGTATTTTTTTCCGAGATGAGAACAATTGTACCCCAAGTTAAACTTAGGTAATAATTTTCTTATATGTTTACATCACCCCTTGGGAGAGAGTAGGGTTTAAGAATTTAAGTAAAACTTTTTTTTATATTTTTCTACTGTATCACAACTATAATATTGTTAAATATTAGCAGTAAGGATTCAACACAATTTACATTTATATTCATAGCGTTCCTGAGTGGGAAATAGGGTATCTAAATTTAAATTAAGTTAATTTTTTAAGTTTTGATTATAGATTTTTCACGTTCAGATTGGAAGTTTTTGTCCAAACTACCGCAACCTGCATTACTACAATAGTGAAATATTTTGAATTACACATTGGTAAACTGCATCCCACATTGTGATGCAATACCGCATACTTCTACACCTGATGATGATACAGTCCATTAATTTGGAAATGCTTTCGTCTGAGTGCAGTAGTTATTAAGAAACTTGACATATTAAACAAAAACATAATTTGAAGAACAAATTAAAAAAACAAAATTTATTTCATACATTGTTTAAGCCCGAGAAGGGACAGATATTAAGATATTTCATTCAATTAGCTTTACATTTAATGTTAAATTTTTGTAACAAATTAGTTAAATCAATTGAAGATTAAAAAATAAAAATAAAATCCGTACAATATGATACTTAAAACACCCTAAAAAATAGATTCCGTTCAAATGAAATCGAAATAAATCTTAGACATTTTTTTTAAATTTTGTATTTTGGATGCATCTTATCATTTTATGCACAAATGTCATTAACATAATGCAAAATCTGCAATACAAATATTTTCAATTAAAAATGGAAGAAGTCTAAGATTTATTTCGATTTCATTTGAACGGAATCTAACTTTTTAAGGTGTTTTAAGTATCATATTTTATGAATTTTCTTTTCTTTTTTAATCTTCAATTGGCTTAACTAATTTGTTACAAAAATTTAACATTAAATGTAAAACTAATTGAATGAAATATCTTAATATCTGTCCTTTCTCGGGCTTAAACAATGTATGAAATAAATTTTGTTTTTTTAATTTGTTCTTCAAATTATGTTTTTGTTTAATTTGTTTCATCATTAGTCTATCAAAGATTGCATCCATGATAATTATGCACTTGATACTCGCAATTGTGATAAGTACTTCCATTACAATAATGAATTTCAAAGTAGACTTTGACCAATACTTTTCACACTGATTTCCATTCTAATCTTAAAGAGAGAATATGATGGAATTATCTTTCTTTATCTGTTGCTAATGGTGAGAATTCTATTAAAAACAGAAAGTAGCATTCGTGTAATCAAATAATATTTATTATAATACAATGGAAAGATTTAGAAACTTCAGATATTCGAAAGAATATGGACAGTCTAATCCTGTTCGGGGGAAGATGAAAAAGATTTGTTCTTGTTGTTAACACCTTTATTATAGTTATTATAGAAATTTTCAACACTTCGTAAAGTATATTTCGCTGATTAAAAATGAAAAATACTCCTTAAAATTTTATTAAGGTGAATCCTCTTGTTTGTACTTAAAAGGGAAATTATGCATATTTTGTTGTTTAAACTGTACTGTGTGTTACCGAAAAACTCTGCATACACTATTTATAACAGCTAATTTTTTTTTTAAATAATTTATAAATATAAATAAATATTCAGGTGTTTAAAAGAACTGTTTAGACTTTAATCAGGAGTAATAATCTCTAATATTAGATGAAGAATGATGACTAATCCATTGGTAACTTTGAATTTTTATGAAAAATCTGTTTTTAGTTCTTTCTTAAAGTATCGGAACACCTTTAAAACATAATTTTCAATCAAAATAACGATTTTTCATTTTTGCAATAATATTAAAATTGAATCACTTATCTATCGAAATCTGATTAAATTTTGTCTGTATCTAAAATAGAACCCGAGTTACAGCCGTTTAAATTTACATCTATTACGTTATTTACATTACGTTACATCTATCTTAAAAGTTATTTTTATCTCTTTCTCAAAGTTTTTCAGAATTTTACTATTCGCAAAACTTCCTAAAACAAACAAATCATGCATGAAATGCCAAGGAATTTTCTGTACTTCTTTTACAAATTTCGTTTGAGGGAATAGACTACACTCATGATAATATATTAAATAGTTTTATATTTACACTGCTATAAATGACAAACTTGACACAAATTTTGCGAATATTTCATTACATTAGTACTTAACCTTAGTGTTCTCGCTAGCTTTTAACCGACATTAGCGATTTGGCGAATAAGAAATAAAAAACAGTGGCCAAATGAAAATAAATGTTAGCAAAATAGATTCGACGTGAAACACTGAAATATCTATCTATAACCCCTTATTGTATCCATTTTTTGAATATGTTCTAAAATAACCTAATTTTTATAATTACTCAAAAAATAGAAATTCAACTATCCGCTACAGAAACTATTATAAATAAATCAGTGGCGTGGCGTCCGGTCATCGCTGGATGCGGCGATGACCAAGCAATATTTTAAAACTCTTAATAAGTTTTTAAAACTCTACGATCCAGTTTTAGCAGAACATTTGGAGTTCATGTATAAGAGAAGGTAGGATTTAAAGTTTCTTTTTTGAACATTCAACCATTGAATTTTAGAGTTAATAATTTTTCACCGCAAACTTAAATAATTGCGATGACCACCGAAAATTTTCACTCCACGCCACTGAAATAAATATATTCTAAATGCCTCCTAAATGTGTAAATGTTTCAGACATTCTTTTAGCAGTCTGAATACATGTTAAAACAGCTATCTTTGGTTTACTGTTGTGAAAACATACACTAAAAATTACTATGAAATTTCGACCAATAGAAAAAATTGACCGGCCAATGATACTTTACGTACAACTGATAAATAGTATGGTTAATTCCAACCCCACAGTCCAGCAAAACTTTGCAATATTTGGCACTTGTTGCGAGTAATTTTGTTTATGTTTTAACCATAGCGACGCCGGCGCATAGACAGTGATTAACTGACAAAAACGTATCGCATTACCTATATCGACTAAATCCTTTTTCTGTCTTTGACTGTTGCTAAACTGAATTGATATTGAATCTGTATCTCTATAAACAGAGCAATGTAACGGAACGGTGCGATTAAACATGTAAAGCTAACATCAATCTTTCAGAAACGTGGATAAATCTCGAGTGTATCGGCACACATACAAACAGAGCAGACATTGAGCACTCGTAATTTGGCGAGTCTGATTGTTAGTTTACTCGCCAAATGAAACATTTTGTCGCAGTTTGGCACAATGGCGAGCGGCAACGAGAACCCTGCTTTACCTGCATATCATCTGAGATAGAAATGCGACTCTAATATGTGCAGTCTAAGTCCTAGAGAAAGTTATTCTGTTTATTATGAAATTTACAAAATGTCAATACATTGTTTTGTTTTTAAATTATCACGTTTTGCGGAAATGTCAATTTTTGACATAATTTTACTATTTTTCTCTTTAAAACATTTTCTGGGTAATAGCTAATTTTTTTATATTTTTTCAAAGTTTTAAAGTATATGTCATTATAAAAAATGGATAACAAGAGAAAATTTCAGAAATATCAAAAAATCATTTCTGAAGGTGTGCGGATACCTTAAAAGAAGTCATTAAGTTGTAACACCAATTTTACGCCCTAAAATGTAAGGATTTTTTAGGATTTTATTTTAAGTAATGCAAAGAGTTTATAAAATCTCATCTACAATAGATAATTATGCTATACATACAGTCAAACTCGGTTAATGCGAGAAAGAAGGGAGTTATAAAAGTCATCATATTAGCGGTTACTCGTTATATCCGGAGAATAAAAATAAAACGCTTAAATAAGTAAACGATTCCTACTATTAAGTGTTCTAAGTATCCCAATGCTAAAATTAAATAAACATAAATAAGATGACACGAAATATTCAGTGTTACAATTGCGAATGTTATTATCTTTATTTGGAGCTTCTCTTTAGAGAAAATTATAGTACTTAAGTCAAAGCCTAATTAGTAATTTCAAAAGTTATGAACAATGTATATTAATGCAATTAATCACTTCACTATTTTCCACCAAAACTCGACTAACACTGTATCAACCACTATAGTTTTCAATCTATTGCTTTCATATATCCTTTTCATTTTAACAGCGCAATAAGAGACATTTAAAGCCTGGTTAATATAGTCCAGAGTCCGAATTTAAATAAAAACAAATAAAGTTTTTCATCTGATTTCCTTCCTTCACTTGGATAAGTTATAAATCTTACAAAGAGTCAGTACTTGAAATGTTCTTATCTTTAGTGTCTTTCTTCCAGCCTTTCAAGACCTCGGGACATTCCTCTGTATTTTTGGGACTGGGAGCTGTGGGTGTCTTTGTTGGTTGAAATACTGCCATGTAAAATTAACATTATTCCATTCTGACAGGCAATTCTAATGCAGAAACGTTATCGCTAAGAGAAAAGTTTTCGAGAAGAAAGAGATTTCTTTTCTCATTCTACCCTACTTTTTGCTGGAAATCACATTGAAATAAACAAAGGCTTTACTTATATTAGCCTGTTTATAAAGCTCGTAAAAACCTTGAAAATCTTAATGTAGTTTAAGTCATAAACCATCCTTATCGTGTAAATTGCTTGTTTTTAGCGTGTCGTCTTGCTCACCGTGCTTGTATTGAACAAGTTAGACTACTATACATTAAATTATAAACTGTACACTACTTTAGTTGACATATTAGAAAATGGTGGATTGACAGCTGATGGGCGGGAAACGAGAGTAAAGTGGTTGCCATATATCTCTTTGTACACTCAACGTGACGGAAAAAATAGCTTATTTGGCTGGTGAAATAGCCGTTTATAAAATAGTATACGCATTTTAAAGGAAATGCAGGGTTCGTACTGGTCCTTGAATTTTCTGACTAAGAAATTCTTCGGTAACAGTATTTTTTTTTTATAGAAAATCCCTCTTTAAATAAGGCGAAATTTCGCGCATTTAAACTAGATTTATTTTACTATTAAAAAATATTCATATTTTACTTTGAAAATAACGGTACCCGTACGAAATCTGAAATGGTATCAACCCAAAGTTAAATGTACATTTTCCATAAAAAATTTCATTTATTAAAGTTACACAAAGATGTGAGATATCAATATTTCTTAAATTCTAATGTGTCTTACTAGGAAAATATGTGACGGTATTTGAAATTTATTAAATATCAATTTTATTGATTAATAATTGATTGAGGTAGAGTGTCCACCAATTTTGAAAATGCTGTTCTGGGCGGGGGGAAAAGTGATTTTCCTGCACATTATGTTGTATTTTTTTCTGTCACGTGCATGATGCAGCCAATAGCAACGCGACGTTCCCCAGACATTCAGAAATTTTACAGCACTCTTAAAGACAACAGCTTATTAATTTTACAGCAATTGTGCTAGCAGCCGGAGTGCTAGCGCTTTTTCTTGTAAAATACAGCGTTTTTCCTGCACATTATGTTGTAATTTTTCAAGCAACGGTTCGGTGAAATCGAATTCAAGCAAAGATGCTGTGAAAGAGAATTCAAGTAACAAGTGATGTAAAAATAGAATTATTTCTGTCACGTGCATCACCCATCTAATAGCAACGCGAGTTTCGCCAGACTTGAAAAAAATGACAGTACTATTAAAGACAGAGCTTATAAATTTTACAGTAACTGTGTTAGCAGCCGGTTGCCAGCACCTTATGCTGAAAGATAAAGAACTTTTTTTTAAGTGCTTACTTCGCATTTTAGTTATTGTTTACTTGCTGTGGCGCGTTTTTCAAAATTTTACTTTCGTTTTTGTTTTCGATTTCTAACTATGATTCACCTTTGTGTAAAAAGTACTTTAAGTGACGAAAAAAAAATTGAAATTTTTAAATGGTCAATTGGGAAAGAATGATTGCTATATATTATAATTGATTGTAACATGAGTATTATTTGTATGCATATCACTACGTTCTGATATTTTGCTGAAAGCCATTATATTGAAAATAATAATATTATTAAAATTGCACATTTTCTGATACATAACTGGTATTTCATTCACACATTATGGAGGTGAATGTGTGAAGAAGTAAAAATTTATAATTTGACAGTCTTCATTCCCTAACTTCCCCGGACGTGAAACTTAAGCTCATTTGATACTTTCAGGCCTGTAAAACAAATCAAAGATTTACAGTACATATACATTTAACGTCTGAATTTAAAAACTATTAAAAAAACCAAATAAAATAAATTAAGACAGACTTGAGTACAGTTAAAAAATAAAATTTATAAAGAATATACTTAAAAACAATTAAAAATAAAATATGTAAACGTTTCCCCATGCGACACGCAAGGCATCATCAGTACAAAAATAACCATTGCATTTCAAACGACAGAACAAATCAAGAACAGTTAAAGTTAGTTATTTTAAAAACAAACAATATTCACTAGGGCAGAACGAGCATCATTCAAAGATATGCAATTATGCCGTTGAAATCGGGTTGCAACAACTACCATGGTAGATTGCTCCTCGAAGCTTGGTTCACTGAATTGCGATCGCAGACTTTGAATGATGCTCGTTCTGTCCTTAGTGAATACTGTTTGTTTTTAAAATAACTAACTTTAACTGTTCTTGATTTTTTCTGTCGTTTGAAATGCAATGGATATTTTTTGTACTAATGATGCCTTGCGTGTCGCTTGGCGAAACGTTTACATGTTGTATTTTTAATTGTTTTTAAGTATATTCTTTATAAATTTTATTTTTTAACTATGCTCAAGTCTGTCTTAATTTATTTTATTTGGTGTTTTAAATCAAAGATTATTTTCACCCCTTGAAATTTTTTTAGCAAAATCTCTCATTGTTATTATTCTTACTGTCAAAAGACTTGCGTATTTTATAACTTCTATATTTTAATGTTTGCATGAAGTTTCATAATTAAAAAAATAAATAAATAAGAGTGCAAAACATAAATATTTCGTCTTCCTTTTATTTACGTTATATTTTGAAAAATATGTTGAACTACTATATTAAAATAACGCATTGTTGTTCTGTATGATATGATGGAAAACTTTAGGGATTTTAGATATTTGATATATGTAACAGTTTAATATTGTTTGTGTAAAGTATTAAAAGTTCATTATACTTTATTTTTATTTTCATTGTTATCATGGTTATTATAAGTATTATTATTACTATTTTCAATTATTGATTATTGTTATTATTATTCATTCGTAATTTATAACTTAAATATTTTAATGTCTCTATTAAGTTTTATTAATAATAAGAAAAAAATATAAACACGGAATATACATATATGTATTAGAGATGAGTTCGGGCTCAATTTTGAGGCCCGAGCCCAGCGATTTTAAATCCGAGACCGCCCGAGACCGAAAGATTTTGTGTCATAAGAGTCTGAGCCCGATTCCGAAAAGAAAAAGTACAAAAAAATTTGCATAGTACTTAAAATTTGCTCTAATGTAATATCGAATTTTTTAACAGCTTCTTACAGGAAAATAGCGGTTCATCTATAGCACATAATTAATTTTAGAAAATTTACATTCAATCTTATGAAAAGAGAAGTTTAATATGAAATAAAAATATACTTCCCTAAAAAGAGTCTCATCATTTTCTCCCGCAAGAAGCAAAACTGATGGACACATGAAGTGCGTTTTATGAATAAATTAATGGGATTTTCAGAAATTACTATTTATCTGATGAAGATTCGAACAACCTTTTTCTATTTCTTGTAAAAGGTGTAGATCTTCTGTACTTCTCGTGTCTTTGAAAATCAGCTTAAATTAAAAGTTTGACGCCATTACCTAAAAGATATGTTTCTTTTACAGGTAAAGAGGAAACACTGCTCGATTGCTTGCTATCGGTAATGACAATACTGTGCAACTTCCATTATCCGAGCTAATTGGGACCGTTAGTACCTCGGATATTGGAAATCTCGGTTAATAAAAACTGTGTGTAAAACATAGCTGCCAACTTGTACGGGTTCTTCTTACCACTAAAATTTAATAGAAATTTTTGACTTATTTAAACGTTAAAATTGCTTCAATTTCGGTGATTCGCTTAGATACAATTTTCTATTAAATTTTAGTGGTATGAAAAATCCGTACAAGTTGGCAGCTATGGTAAAACTCGGCGTGCTTGCGAATTTAACATCTCTTAAAATAAAAAACAATAGAATGTTTTTTAAATAACAAAAATAAATATATCTAAAATTATGTTTCACAGCTTAACAAATTAATAAAAGAAATAACTACTAGTAGTAAATTTTAAAAAGCAAATTAAAAAAATTACGAAAGTTCACATGGCCACTGGAAACAAAGCATTGTTCGCTGTTGACTTTTCAGGGTCCAATGTTTCTTAGGAGTTCAGTGCTTTTTAGTGCGGAAGAGCCTGTATAGCACGGACAGTGAACTAAAATGTGTGGTCTTTTTCAAGGCTAATTCACACACACTCACACACACACACACAAAAAAATCCGACTTTGATATCGGCTCGGTTAATAGAAACCTCGTTTAATCGAAGCTCGGTTAATCGAGGTTCTACTGTATATGCCAATTTTATCTATTTATGAATGAAAGTGACTTCGTGAATGTGAAGAGCGGAGCCGCATCATGATCAGAGTTCAAGAAAAAAAATATATAGAATCACAAACGTTATTTTTATATAACTAGCGATTAGTACTCGCAAACAATAGGAGACTAAAAATTTGCAAACCTTAAGCTAATGCTGATGGGCTTAGAAGAAAATATTCATTTCCAATTAAAAAATATCCCATACGCGCCATATTCTGATTGGCGCCTTATCAACAGGTCGTCGCTCGCCGCGAATGCCAGACATAAATTTGCAAATATCGCACTCTGTCTTTTAAAATAGCGTTCTACTACTACTGCAAAAGGGGAAAAAATGTTCTGTTTCTCTTTCATTCTGATAAAAAAAATATTAAAATGACATGAAATGGATTAAGCATTTTTTTAAGGGGAAAAGTTATTTTTTGTTTTTATACGAGAATAAATAAGATTGTCAATTTCAGAAAGAATTAGCCCGTGCCAGAATGCTGGCATAAAAATTGAGCCCGAGCCCGTGTCGGTCCCGGCTCTAATATATAGGTTTATGTATAATCTGGCAATATCGCAATCTTGGCGAATCATTTTTAATTTGAACCTCACGATTCTGCCACAGTTCTATAATAAATTTCAGTAATTCACTTTTTTTCATTTCATTTAACTTTTCTTTATTATATACTTTATTTTTATTTCTTATTTTTCTAGATATTATTCAAAAGAGATTTCATAATTGAAATTACGATGTTTATTCCCCATGTTTGTATGTTGTATCTGTATTGTCTTATAACGGTGATATATATATATATATTTATATATACACGTATGTGTGTGTATGTGCATGTGTATGTGTATGGTCAACTGTTGCAAGATTTTAGTTTACTTAAATTCAGGAGGCGTACACTCCGTAGAATTTCCTAGAAATTTAGCACCACTCTTTTCGATTAGAAATTTCCCATTTATTTTATTGCATAATTATGAGTAACGAGTGAAACTATATTCTAATTATTTAATTTTACATAATTTAAAATGACGTACTTCATGTACAGGTTTCTTTATAAATTTATTTTATCTAGTACAATTTTCCAAATAAAAGGTTTAAAAATTTAACTATTTAAATTAATCAAATGCATTATATGTAAATTTAATTATTTTAAACAAATAAATGCAGTAAAATAAACACGCTTAAATATTTCATAAAGAACATTTAATTTTAAAAGTTACGATAGCATGTATGATTTGAAGTAATTTTAAAACTGTCTGATTCTAAAATTTTAATCTTTTGAAGTGTTTGTGCTGAAACCACTTACATTTGAAGCAGGGATTTATAATGAGGTTGTAGCTGTATTAGATTCCTATCAAACATCGAAGCCACTTCTAATTGCGTGATATTTAATTGGTTTATGTTCCCATTATAATTAGAGACGGTGTCTATTTATTGGATTATTAATACACTCCTTTATTATTTAACTTCTATGTTAAGAATTAATTTCACAAAAAAGTATTAAATTTAATATTTTAATTATTTAAGACAATAAATGCATTAAAGCAGAAATATTTAAATATTTCTTAAAAAACATTAAATGTAAACTTTTAGAAATGCATTTACTATTTGATATAATTTTAAAACTGCATGATTCAAAGATTTACATTTTTGAACTGTTTATTCTCGAATTAACTTAAATTTAAAGAAATGTAAAATCATCCCACCAAACTGTTTAAAAATTAAAGCTAGTCATAAATGCTGTGTAATTTTTAAAAATTAATATTTTTACCCAAGGTCAACATTTATTTTACGTATTTTAAAAATGGAAGAAATATGAGTGTTTATCAATTCAATTAGGATAGCCTGGGGGTAATTTTCAGACAGAGGAATCCGGGGTAATTAAGAGACAGTAGTAATACTCGCATACTAATAGGAATCTGGCCAAAACAGTTTTCATTTTAGTTAAATCAACTATTTTTCTATTTCAATTAGTATTTTCTTAGTAATTAGCAGCTTACCCTGTCTTGTAGAAAATTGGTTTCTTAAATGCTATAAAAAAATTCCTGTTTAACTTTTTGCTTAACTGATTTCAAATTTCAATTTCTGGAGTGTGGCAAATCTAGCACAGATGCTTCTCCGTTTTTAGATACTGGGGAATGTTATCTTTTTGGAAACAGCGAAATAACGTTATTTGGATGACCATCTGAGAAAAGATTGAATTTTAAGAAACACCGGGGTATCAGACAGCTTTCAGGGTAATTTACAGACATTAATATGTGTTACAAAATGTGTTTTGATTGATCCTACATGGTAAATTAAGTGTGTCTATCAGGTCAACTCAAAATAATATAAAAATAAATAATTAAAGCATAACTTTGTTTTCCACACACTATCACGTGGTATACAATGACATCTAAACATATTTTCTCACAATAGAATCATGAGATACAATTCAAAGTAAATACACCATCTCAATGGAAACGTAAATCAATGTACTGTCAAACAAGTCAAACTGCCCTCGATATTTTATTTAAAATACCAATTGAACAAAACATCCAAGGCAATTTGACTTATTTGACTGTACATTCAATTAGGTTTCCATTATAATTAGAGGCGGTGTACTTTCTGTGAATTGTAGCTCATGATTCTATTGTGAGAAAATAATGTTTAGAAGTCATTATATACAACCTGCTTTTCAGTAAGGGGGAAACAAAGTTAAGCTCTAATTGTTTATTTTTACATCATTTTGTGTTCACCTGATAGAAGGCGTATGAAATTCGGATGTATTCATCTTATGTGTTCGCAGATGGTTAAAAAAAAATGCTAATTAAAAAAGATTGATTTGAATTGATAATCACTGATATATTTTCTCTTTTTTTTAATACTTAAAAAAAGTTACTGACCTTGGGTATAATTATTTTTTAAAAATTGCATAGCATTTATACTTAGATTTATTTTTTAAACAGTTTGCTTGGAAAATTTTAAATTTTAATAGGTTTCTGATAAACAATTTAAACTTAATAGAGATGCATAATGAATCACCGGTATAAAAAACTCTAAAAAATCATTGAAGTCATTTCCACATGTATGAAAATTAATTGGATTATATTTCCGTTATAATCAGAGATGATGTTTTTATTATATTAGCGCTCATGATTCCTTCATGTAAAAGGACTGTTTTCATTCTAATTGTATATTGTAAACATGTGATGCAGTGACAACTAAAATTATTATCCAATTACTCAATCTTAAATCTTTGACAGGGTTAAATTCTTAAGTATTTAAGGATTACATAAACGAATGCAACAAATATATTTAGATTCCACTAGATGGCAGCACTAGACGATAGTTCCTTATTATAGCGGCTGCCAAATAGTTTTCTCCCATAATCCCTTGCGATACATTTTGGCAGAGAGTTCTACGGCTCGAGATGGAAAGGGTACAAAATGCCCGCTGTCTTGTTTTTTCCCCCGGAGTTTAAAAAGAGAGGCGGGAAATGAAAACTGTTTTGTGAATCAGTGTTTCCACATGCGGATTTCTTCTGAGTTCTTTACGATGTAAATATGTACAGTAATACTGTAAATAATAATGTATGTCTTGTAGTACAGAGATTCATTAAACATTACTTTCGACTAAAGTATAGAGTGGCGTTTCCTTTTGAAGTGATGAGTCGATTGATAAATATTGTGGCGCAAATTTTTTTTTTTTTTTTTATTGGAAAGCAGGTAGCTGTAAGAATAATTTAAAAAAGTGCATCATTGACTTTTGTTTTATTTTTTGATAGTTTTAAGAAATATTAAAATTTTTGTGTTTTAAATGACAATACCAGTTGTGTTTATGGAAAGTATTATGGGAATATCATAAGTGAGACATTTGGCTTATTATATCTAAATGAAATCTTTACGCTTGCAAAATTTTGATAGCAGATTTGTTTCTTCTTAATTATAAATTTTTATTTCGATGATTTAAATATTTTTTTTATATCTAAAACTACTTCGATTTAAAGGATAGATTAATGATGAGTTGTCGAAGTACATGTAATAGAATTTTGAGTTGTGTGACATTTGGTTGGTTTATGTTTCAATCATTATCATAAGCGATGTATTTTGATTCAATTATAGCTCACGATTGCTTGTGGGAAAAGGAAGTTTTGAAGCCAATTTATATGCTGTACTTTTTAATCTTTTAAATTATTCTCTAATTGCGAAATTTGGCATGATATTTTTTGGAATTCTGCACACAAAGAAATCAAATATCTTCTATTCAGAAAATTTTACCAAATAAAGTGTGGAAAATCAATTATTGTTTGGAAATTTCCGATGTTTATTTTAAAAAGCAATGGACAATAAATTGGATATATTCGGTTTATGATTTTCACATCAATATACTATGATGCAATTTTAAAATAAATTTGTAATGTAGAGTGTTTGCAGCAAACTGTTTCGTCATTCAATCATTTTTATAGATAACTATTACTTAATCGTAATTGTAAACAATCCTGACCTAATGTGAACACCTCACGATATGACCAATAAACTGTTATTTGCAAAAACGGTTGAATGACTATACAGTTTGCTGCAAATTTTAGACAGTGTAAATTACAAGTTTATTTTTAAATTGCATCATAGTTTATTGTACTGGGCAGTTTGCTGGAGATTTTTTAACAATGGACACATACAAACTTTAAAGTAACAAACTAAACTCTGTGATAGTACAATCGATAAAGATCTTGTCTAAAAGTGCTCAACTCTGTTTTCTTGAGATGCTAGACAGCATATGGAATAGGTGGTTAACTTAAACTGGGAAATTTAGTGATTTTTAAAGGAAGATTTTAAAGTAAAGTGAAATGTATTCTTTGGTCAAAATAATATTTTATTTATTATTTTATTATTTATTTATTAACAAAGAAATGCATATCATATAGTCGTAAATGATGCTATAGTTACTGTAAATGGAATATGTACAGAAGTAGATCTTTGTTCTTAAACCGTACACTGATTTAAGAACACAATATGAGAGCAATTAATTTTAAACTCTCATTATCATATGATTAGTAACCGAACGTAGTTATCCTGACAAGGATAAAACAGGTATTGAGTAAACATAGAACGTGTTTTTATATTTGTCTGGATAACTTTACTACTTAATAACTTGATGACGACAGCTGATAATTAATTGTTGTCGAAACTGCAATTTTGCTTCTACGTTAATCTTTATAAGGCGAAAAAAAGCTCCAAATCTGTGTCTCATAATCATGTTGTAAAATGCACTATGTCTCATCTTAATTATTTAAAAGTAATGATTCTATAAAAGAATATTTATCTTAAATAAATATACAAATATGATATTTAAACTATTATTAGAACTAACTAATTAAGAATTGTTGTGGACCCACATATAAATACATGTATATTTTGAATAATTAAAGCCATTACACCATTGTAATATATACACTAAATTGCAAAAGTTTAAACTACATTTTCAGAAGACCTTAAATGAAATCCATTTTCAAATATATTCTCTAAAATTGCGTATTTAATAGTGATATAAAAGCATTCTGATTTCCTATTAAATTAATGTTAGTACCAATTCAGTTTCTTTCCAAATTTATATTTCCAAAATATCACCATATTTTATAATTAAACTTATATCATTGCTTTACATCTTTGTTATGACAAGAATATTATTATTGAATCTGTATTTATATTATTTTGTACAATAGCTGACACTAATAAGAAAAAGTTTATGCATGCGAAACAAATACTTTATTAATCATCAAAAGAATGTTTAATTTACATTGCATTTCGAATAATGATGATTTTCTCTATTCATCATGATTTCCTTTAGCTGAATTTCAAAGCCAATTGTTATTTAATGAAAAAGGAATCCACGAATACTGTATTATATTTTGAGCTTCAAATAAATGTATTTGAAAAGAGAACTTTTCGGAATATATGCAACTGCTTTTCTAACGAACATTTGTAGTTATGTATTGCAGTTTTGTTTTCAATATATCTTTACAAATTTTGGCATATCTCTTGTTCCATTGGAAGCAAAAAGAAAAAAAAAACATATTGATATACATTTAAAATGGGAAATAAATCACACTTTTCATCGAAAACTGTCAAAATAGTTTACATTCATGTATTTGAAATATTTAATTAAGACTAGTAATTTTATAATTAAATTAAATAAACGGTCAAGTGCGAGCATTGCTCGCGCACAGAGGGTTCCGTAGAATAAATATATGAATTTGTAATTGTATTATATATATATATATATATACATATAAAAAAAAAAGTTGCTAAAAGAATACTAAGATTTTTTAAAAAACTATATAACGTAGGGTTGGGTATAACTGTATATATTAGAAAAGTGTAATCGGGTATAACATGAAAGTTCAAAGAGATATATAGAGCAATATCAAATATAGCGATTCGTATAACTCTTTTTTTAATATTATCCTAATCTGTTTATGATGAACTTCATTCGGTACTGACAATAACGGCAGTGCATAGTTAAACTTCATTTGGTATTTCATGAAACTAAATTCAGCTTAGTAATAACCTTTATTTCTACAGTGTATCTAAAACAAAACCTTTGTTCAAAGCTTAAATTTGGAATTGTGCTAAGCGCGCTTCGAATTGAGGTCTCAAAGTTGCAACGACGCCTTGGTCAGTGCCGCGTTTTTCCAGATAGGTGTTTAATTAACTTTTAAAGTCACTCGAGGCGTATTGAGAGATACAATCAATGCAAACTATCGAGAATCTCACAGTATTTATGCGATTAATTCTAATTAAATATTTCGAGGGCGATGCCCTTAAAAAACGGACACCTAATTTTAATTCCAAAACAGACAAATGGCACCAAGAATATTTAATTAAAATTTTCCTTTTATCATGAAAGTGAAAATAAGCAAGTTCGCATTTTCTAATAAATTTGTTTATAAATTCTGGTGTCAGTTCATTATTTCATAAGTTTATAAATAGAATTACTCCGTGCCGGAAAGGATTAAGTGGTCGCAGGACTCTTAAAACTTCAAAATATAAGAAATTTTGATTTTTTAGATGTTAAATTCCTATCATTTCTGAATATTTTGATATAATTGTTTCCTTGAAATTTCCATTAGAACAGAAGTTTTGGCTTTTAGAATTATACCCGCTCAATAGCTGAAGCGGCGTTTCCGAAACTTTAAAGTCATTATTTTCCAAATGGCATTTTTGGGTATAACGCGCAGGATACCTCAAAAACTTCTGAATATTTTTTCATGAAATTTTCAAAACATAAATTCCATGTTATTCTGTATAAACTGAACCTAAAATTTCCTTTTTATTGTTCAAAATAATATTTTTTTAGGTGATTATACTGTTGAAATTTTCAAAATTTTGTAATAACTAAATGCAGCATTGCATTAAAAATATAAAAATGCTTTAAATACAAATTTATTTAAATTCAGGGAAATTATTACAATCTGAATTATAAGTAAGCACCAAAATTTTCATTCCAGTTGCAATATTTATTTTGTAATCCAGCGCGTAATCTGTTATACCAATTTTTTGTTCGACAAATGTCTAACAGTTTCGAGCCCCCTATAAATACTAATTCTGTATCTTGAAATATTTTTTATATACATGAAACGAAAGAACATACTTATATCTTTCATTCCAATTAAAATTTTGTTTTAAAATCATATACATTTTAAGATATTAAATGTTGAAAATGGTCCTTTTTTCATTTTTTACACTTTTTAGAGTCCCGAGACCCCTTAAATTAGTATGTTTTTAACAATTTGATGTTTATTGCTTTTATACTGTTACTGGACATTACATTACACATATATATCATTAAAAGTCGTTAACTAGGCATAGAGTACGCCGCCCTGTCCTTGTGTATGTCCAAACTAACCGTACCTTTAAGGGTTAATATCTCAGCTAATTACCGATGATTTTTTTCAAAAATCATTATCAACAATGCTTTTATTCTTCTGCAACGATAGGTGTATTCAGCGATGCTGAACAATTTTTGTGAATGCCCGTAAATCAAAATTTGTGTATAACAGAAAAATGCTAATTACTCAAAAACTATGTGACCTAGAGTAATCGCTATAATTTTCCGGCAAGGTTTTTATTAACGTCTACTCCCTCTATTTTTTTCATAATTTTAGTTTTAGTAGATTCGGAATTCGATGGGGGGGGGGGACATATTTTTGCGCTACTTTTTCAACAATATCTTTGAAAATATAATACCTAAAATTAAAAGGAATGTATTTTTGAGTTCAGCGTTACAAAAGCTTTCACAGGATACCCCACATGATATACAAAGAAAGATTTTTTTTTTCAAGTAGCATAATTAGCCCCTCTACTTTTTTACCAAATATATTTATGAATGTTTATTAATCTGAAAATATGTGGGTCAATGGTCTTTATTACTTCCCCGAATTTGAACTTTCCACGTTCCATAGTTTACGATTAAAATGGCTGTGACAGACACGCAGACAGACAGACAGACAGACGGATAGACACAGGAGTGATCTTATAATGGTTCAGTTTTTACTTTTTAAGTACGGAACCCTAAAAAATGGCATTCCATACTTTAGACTAGATAAAGCATTTAAGAATTTTGCTTATTTTTTCTTTGATTATAAATAGCTAGATAATTTTTAGACAACTATCTACTCAACATTGTCGTCATTATAGTGAAGTAAACGACGCAAATTCAGATTTATATTGCCAAGAAAAATTACAGTATGTACAAGGTGATTAAAAAAAATCGTTTACCGAATGACATGGCAAATCAGGCATACAACAAGGATGAAAAATAACATAGGAACATAGGGTCGCAAACCACTTATTTTGTCACAAATACAGGGTGTTTCATCCTAAACCAATTTGGGTAATAAGTTTCAGACATCTGAAGTATATTATAATAAAACATTTAACAGACTTTCTCACCTTTGCTGTAAATGTGATAACATCAAACAAAAGCGGTAGAAGTTTGCATTATACGCGCCAGCAATATGCACTTGACGCCCCACATTTCAGACTGTGATTCTCAATTCATATGGTATCGATTCCTTGAACAACGTGTTTTTCCAGATCTTTTCGTAATGTTATCACATTTCACACAAAACAAGGTGCATATCGTTGCATTTTCATTACAATATTTTTATTTTTCTCTAAATTATTACCGTCAACCGGGGTTCAGTTCGGATGAAACACCCTATATTTGTGACTCAATAAGTGATTTGCGACCCTATGTTCCTATGTGATTTTTTACCCTATGTTCCTATGTGATATGCCTGATTTGCCATGTCATTTTGTAGACTTTTTTTGAATCACCCTGTTTAAGAAAATCAATACATGATTAATAATTTCTTATAGTAAGGAAAGGACGGGTAAAGTAGCCAGTGAAGTCAAAGTGGTCGTCGTCAGAGATGCTGGTAGTTTTGCCCGCGACTTTGAAGGGGAAGGTAACTTTTTTTCTGGTTCTGAACGCATTTAATTGTATTTTTCGCGTCTTTGATTTTACGCAAGCGGTACAATTTTTTCATTATAGCTAAATAATATGCTGTGTTATTGACATTTACCCTTATGTTGTTTGATTAGTATGAAATAACCTTGTAAATGATGCGTGTTCGAAAATGATGTAGCGCAATTCCATGTCACGTGTGCGACAGCTTTTCTACTTATTGCTGCTGTTTTTACAATGTTATTATACCCTCAAATTAAAACAACTATGCTAATATGAAAATCTAGGGTTTTTTGTTATTATTAATTTATAGTTTATATTTTTAAAACTTGTAAGTTAATTGACACAGGTATTTATGTAGAGGTGTGTCACGTAGAGGACATCTTTCTCCGTTTTTTATGGAATGACCCTGAGACAGGCATATTACTTAGATATATTACTTAAAATGTGGAGAGTAAACATACTCAATGGTTAAGAAAATAGAAATAAACAGCCAAGTAAAAAAAAAAAAAAAAAAATAGTGTCCATAACATGAAAGAGTGCGTGAAAAATTAAATAATGACATTTCAAATCATAGATCGTGCAATTGCAGAATATTTTTATATGTTTGTTTTGAAAAAGATTCGTGTAGAGTGTCGCCCAGTTGCGTGGTCGGTAGCGACAGCTGCTGCCACGGCGGGGGCCCGGGTTCGAATCCTCGGGTAAGACATGGATGTATTTGTGAATGTCGCTTTGTAGTTATATAAATATGTAATGGAACAAGAAATAAAAAATTGTTGTGACTTGGTTGTGTCTGTGTATAATAAGGATCATTCGAGGCGAAAAGCCATGGTTGCTATAGGCCCCAAAGCAATCTCCACTACGGTGGTGCACTAAAATTCGTGTAGAGTCGAAACACGAAAAAATCGAATAAAATTATTTTTAAAGTTTTAATCTTACACCTTTTAGCAATGAAAAGTAGTTTAAAATTAAGTATTAAAATATTGCGTCCTCACTGCACTGTAAAAAAAACACTGTAGATTTGCCAGAACAAACTCGATCACAGTGAATGTGCTGTATCTTTCTTTGGTTTCCTGACTATATAAACATGGAAAATACAGTAGTTGCGTAAAATTAACAGCACAATGTGCTGGCAATTTTACGCAACTATTGTATTTTCCATATTTATATAGTCAGGAAGCCAAAGAAAGATACAGCACATTCACTGTGATCGAGTTTGTGCGCGAGATGAACAGTACTTTGTACTGTAAAAATGTTGTTGTTTTTTTTGTTTTCTTTTACAGTGTGGATACACACCTGTGAACGTACTTTTTATAATTCTATCATATCAGGCAGTGAGTTAAAAATTCATTATAAAACTACCTCTTTACTTACAAAAACCAGGTTGAGTTATACAAAAAAAGTGTAAAAAAGATCTATTTTCTATAGATAAAAGCATCTTTTGTCTGAAATACACTGTAAAAAAAATCTGTAAAATTACTAAAATTTTTCTAGGAAACTGGAATGTCTAGAACGTTTTATGCAACGGCTACAACAAAAATTCATGTTACAGATACACTTTTGCCCCGTAAATCAGAAATTCTTTAAGCTTACCTAGACTTTTTTAGGAAACTGGGATACCCAGAACTTTTTATATAACTGCAACCCGGGTTACATATAAAATTTTAGTATGATTACTAATTACATTAATTTAATTTAATAATTTAATAACTAATTAAGATAGGTATTTGTGCAGTTTAAAAAACTAGTTTTGTAGTTTTACAACTTTTTCTGTACAGTATACAGATAAAATTTTAGTAAGCGTACAGATTTCTGTAACTTTGCACCTGTAGTATTACAGTTTTTTTTTTTTTTTTTTTTTTTTTTTTTTTTTTTTTTTACAGTATAAATAAAATAAAATAGTTATCCATAATCTAAATAAAAAATTAGAAAATAGTTTTGCAAATGTGCTTTTCCCCTTCTGAATTAATAATATTATAATTCTCTTGTAGTAAAAATTAACTTAACTCATTGTTAATTCTTTAAATTTCTTCATTTAAAATGAAAGTTTGAGACGGCAGTTCCTAATGTACTTTGCATTATATAATGATGTATCATTAAAGCAAGGATTTACAAACAGAGCCGTCGACATGATGAGATTATGATACTATTACCTTAACTTCTAAGTTAAGCTGTCTTGAGATGATACAATAATATATCATTTTAAAGTACACTGTAAAAAAAAATCTGTGAAGTTACTAAAGTTTTTCTAGGAAACTTGGATTCCTAGAACTTTTCATGTAACGGCAACAACAAAATTTCATGTAACAGACACACTTTTGCGCCAAAAATCAAAAAATCTGTAAGGTTACTAAGAATTTTTTTGGAAACTGGGATTCCGAGAACTTTTCATGTAACTGGAGCCAGGGTTACAAATAAAAGTTTAGTAAGTTTACTGAAATTTTAGCAGATTCATTTGTAAAGTTACAGATTTTTGTAGCTTTACAAAAACTAGTTTTGTAGATTTGCAGCTTTTTTCGTACAGTTACAGGTGAAAGTTTAGTAAGCATGTAACTTTACATCTGTAGAACTACAGATTTTTTTTTACAGTGTATGCATATTTGAAAAATCTAATTATTACTTGTACAAAATAAATTTTTACTACATGGCGTTATCTGTATGATAACTACGTGTAGATTGCTTATTTTTCTACAAGTAATCACAGCTGATGGTAAAAATACATCATATGCGCGATACATTAAATTTGAATATAATAAAAACAAGTTGGAGATTGCACGTCAAACGTGGCAAATGATCTGGTGCGTTCGTACTAAGTTTATAAATATTTTTTGCACCGCATATTGTACTGAATGTATATTTTAGTGCATTTCACAAGTACATATCAATTTCACTCTGTTCGAAAGGCTGTAACCATTGAAATGTACTTGAAATAGTTTTTTTCCTATTGACCGTGATGTAACGGAAAACTTTTGACTGTCCCTATAATTAAACTATACATCCGATTTTCATAAAATTTGAAATGACTCGACAAGATTTTGCAGCAATTATATATTTAAACTTTCAGACCATTCGCTTGGGTATTTTTTTCTTTGTTTTATGCGGACGGACGGACGGACAGACAGACAGACGGTCAGAACGACGACTATAGATGCTACGTATTTATATAATTACGAACGCACCGAAAATTAATGCTTTGTATTTGATGTGGTAAAAGATAAAGAGAAGTAACGAGAGCCTCGAACCAGAAAAAACTGTTAAGATCCGATCAGACTTCGTTCAGCCTTCGTTTGGCACGTTTGATGTGGTCAGTTTTCTGAAGCGTTGGTCAGCAAAGGAGAATCCTGACAAATTAATCACCTCCCCTTTCTTTTGTTGATGACCACAAAACCTTTGAGAAAGAATGACCAGAGAGAAAATTAGGTTTTTTTTTTTTTTCTGGCAATTAATGGGGTTTTGTAGCAGATTGTGGAATATTTGATATGCGCGCAGCTATAATGGTGAACGTACCTACCTCAGTTAAATATTTAAATATAAGAAAAAGTACTGGACATGGCTGATCATATTACACTGTAAAAAAGAATCTTTAAAGTTACTAAAGTTTTTCTACGAAACTGGGATTGCTAGAACATTTTATGTAACGGCAACAACAAAAATCCATGTAATAGACACACTTTTGCGCCAAAAATCAAAAAATCTGTAAGGTTACTAAAATTTTTTTAGGAAACTGGGCTGCCTCGAACTTTTCATGTAACTGCAACCAGGGTTACAGACAAAAGTTTAATAAGATTACTGTAATTTTAGCAGATTCATTTGTAAATTTACAGATTTCTGTAGCTTTACAAAAACTAGTTTTGTAGTTTTGCAGCTTTTTTTGTACAGTTCCAGATGAAAGTTTAGTGAGCATGTAACTTTACATCTGTAGAACTACCTTTTTTTTTTTTTTACAGTGTACCGTTATCGGTGATCCCACCACACCATCAGTTCATGAAGATGTTCTGTGACCGGCCGAACAATTCATAAACAATTGGAAATTGGAAATTTTCCGGTATCCGCCGCAATCACAAGACATTGAACCGCGCGATTAGAAATTTTTTTAACTCATTACAAAACATCTTAGTAAAGCAGTGATTTCAGATTGAAATTGAAGTGTATACATATATATATATTTAATCGGAAGTCTCAACAGATTAACTCTTTTTTGTATGAAATGGGTTTTCATCCTGATATCATAAACAATGATGGATATTGCCATCATTCGATCCGAATCAATATAGAGGTAAAATTAATAAAAATTAATCCTCTCTATGCGTATTTTTTCAATTCCTACAATTAGTTCACACCCTCCCTATATTTATTTATTTATTTATTTATGTATTTTGTTCAAATTTTCAATCGTTAATAAAATACTTATTATTCATCCTATCAAGTTGAAATAATTTTTTTTAAACTTGTACTGGATGACAATTCATGTTAATACAGTTTTTTCAAATATTAATTCATTAATTAAATTTTAATTAATTAATTTTAGTTTTACATGGGAGACAGGGATGACAGGGATGACCGCCCCGGGAACCCAGCTTTCGCTTTAGAGTATAAGTGCAATCCCGGGGGGAGACTCAAATCCACTGCATATGGTAAGATACATTAACAATGACAATATTTTTAAAACAGTTAATAACATACAGAAAAATAAATTCAGTTTGCTGTTTTTGACTCTGAAACTCACAAGGAGTGTCATCAGTACATACATTGACAGCAATTGCACTATGTTATATACATGCATAAACAATTACAAGACATGTTTTTTGAATATTAGAGCTGAAAAACTTTAAGTGAAATGCATATGCTGAAAAATATAATGAAAATACTAAATAAACAAACCATAGGAAATAAGACAAATATTTACATTATGTACAAAACAGGGGCTCCTGTCTGAAATGGGAGCTAAAAACAATGAGTTTGCTCAGCTAGCTCAGAAAGGGAGGGAATTGGTAAATATAAATTCGTTGTCTTCTAAAAATTTCATACAATCCGCTATATGTTGCAGGAGAACTTTACGGTCGAGCAGGTAAGTTAGCCAGTCAGGCAGTGTCATCTGTTGTGGCTTTTTAACGTGATAGTGGGACGTTAATGTGCAATGTAAAATATAGTGTAATGATGTTGATAAGGATCCACAAATGTAAAGAGGTGAGTCCCGTTTATTTATGGTATATAAGTGTTGTTGGAAGGGTCCATGATGTGTGAGAAAGATATACAGGTATCTGTTACTTATGAAAATGTTTTGTGAGACCTTAGGTATGAAGTCATGCGTGTATTGACCCACCTGCACTGTAGACCAACGTTGTTGCCATCGGTGTAGCATTTGTTTTTTGAGTTCTAATTTCAATGTTGATTGTGGGAATGGAAGAAATGTTAGTGGTAAAGTTAAATCATCGACTGCCGACCTCGCCAGCTGATCAGCCAGTTTGTTGCCCGTTATACCAGAATGTCCTTTAACCCAATTAAAGAAGAACGATTTTTCTGAGGACTGAAGGAGTAAGGTTATGTCTAGAACTAAGTGATTATTGTTATCAAGTTTTGAAAGGGCCATTAGACCTGATAAACTGTCTGATGAAATTAAGTATTGGGTGTCAGAGTCCTCTTCTGCCCAAAGAATCGCCTCCTTCATAGCAAAGAGCTCTGCCTGAAGACAGAGTTCCCCGGATCAAGCTTTGCGCGCCAGGAAAAAAAGTGTGAGCTTTGCCTATAAACACAAAAAGCTGCCGCAGTTCCTACTTCTGTTTTAGACCCGTCTGTAAAGATGTGTGTTGATCCGTTAAAGTCTTTTGTTGCACAAATACTAATACCGTTTGAAAGTGAAGAGATCTGATACTTTGAACATTTTGTTGAGTACATTGGGGCAAAATAAGAAATATTAGAAGCACCCAGGCGAGTGATCCGAGCGAACTCAGCCTCCGCTTCTAATTGTATGTCCAATGGAGGAAGACCCGTGAGGACCTGAAGTGCTGCGGTAGAAGTGTTCCTATAGGCTCTGGAGATCAGGAGAAGTGCCCTTCTCTGAGCCGCTAGAATATGGCGAACTCCATGAGACTTCCGCATTCGCGGAAACCAGACTGCACATGCGTACGCCAGTTGCCGCTGTAGGATGGATCAGTACCAGACTTTAAAGAAGTATGATGGAAGACGACCTGATACTGAGGAGAATTTGTATAAATTTTGCGTGATTTTTATTATTTCTTGACGTTTTGATGCCAGGTGGGGTAAGAATGAGAGGTGTTGATCAATTTTGATTCCAAGATAATTAATTATTTTTTCTGACTTTATATTTTTACCATGTAGTTTAAAGAGTGGGCCCCGTTGGAGAATTTTCGGTTTACCAAACGTTATAGAGTGCGACTTCTCGAAAGAAATTGTTATTTAGTGAATTTTCGCCCAGTTTTGAATAAAGTCTAGTACTCTGTTCCCTCGTTGTTCAAGTAACGCTCTTGTTGGGCCCCAGACTATAAGTAAAACATCATCCGCGTATGCGACTATCGCACAGAACTCAAACAGAAAGGTTCGCAGCAGAGTCTCGAGGAGAGACAACCATAAAAATGCCCCCAGACAGTTACATGGGAGACAAAATGGCGGTCATTGGTTATTGAAGCATCTTCATATCTATAAGGGAGGTTACCACAGGGGGGACCCTGTTTTGTCGCCAAATACCGCCAAGTATGTCGCCAACTTGGCTATATATCGCCAAATTTGGTGACCAAAATGAGTCGCCAAAAGTGACGCCAACTTGGTGATATCTCTAATATTTCGCGAAATTCCCATACTCTTCCATTATAAACCTACTTGCTTATAGAAAATCAACAAATTGAGATATTTTAATACAACAAAAACTAATATTAGCTTAAGGGATTATATTGAATTTTTCTTTGATGACCTAAGTAGGAATTGACTTAAAAAAAAAATTATATTACTTATTTTTAATCAAAATATGTTCAAAGATTGCGCAACATTACATTTAAATCAGGGTAAATCAGGACTGTCACTGGAGACTATTTTTATACTATGAAAATCAATTTTGCAGAACATATCTTTTGTAGATATTGTGAAAGTGTGTATGGAATTTTTTGTATTTAAAAAGTGGTCCGAGTTGAAGAAATCCCACTCACCATGGGATATCATTGAATTAATTACGTATGATAAGATTTAATGGAACAAAGATAACTTTTATTAATATCTTTTTATGTTTTGCTTCAATTCTCATAAAATTTGAAATGACTCAACAAAATTCTATGACGATTATATATATTAAATTCAAACCATTCGTTTGGGTAGTTTTTGCGGTTTCAAATGCGGACAGATGGGCAGACAGGTGGGCGGACAAGACGACGTTTATAAGTGATACGTATTTATACAGGGTGTCCACGTATAACCTGACCTACTTTTATTTTGCAACCGTTGGTTCTAGATTCATATTTCCAATTACAAAAGTGGTCAAAATTAGGTGCAGAGTTAAGATAAAAAAAGTTTGAATGGGGAAAAAACAATTTAGTGAAGAATTACACAATCTAAATTTTTATACGGTCCCCCGGTCCTATAAGTTATATTTAGTAACATTTTCCTGTTACACTGACAAGTAAAGCAAAAAAAAAGTCCCGTTATTCTACGATTAAAATTGACGGAGTAGTAGCTGTTTAAAGTTGGAGCATATTTTTTCCGCAAATTAGGGGTCATTCACAAATTTAGTAGGAATATAATTTCGTCAGATATATTAAAGAAATTGGTTGAGGGTAAAATTAGCATTGCAATATAAATTTGAAATCTTTAATCATTCTGACATATTACTGCAAAATATACAATTTGTATTCAACATATAAGTGGATAAAAATAACAGAATTTTTGTTAAATAAAAGGATGAAAGTCAACATCCTCAATTCTTTACAAAATGATACATAATTTAAAATGCTGTTAGATTACACTGTCCTTGAAATTTTGGGTTGTGCCGATGTTTTTTAGCTTTTGAAAATTGATCCTTATATATTTTTCAGCGCTGAATCCGAAAATTATTTCATTTTAAAGCATCACGTCAGGATTTTTCTCAAATTGAAAATTTCAGAGTTAAAAAGTCCTTCCGGCCAGTGCCGGGAGGAAGAGGTAGCTTTCACAATCCTTATTTAAAAAAAGCCAACTTATATCATGCAAACACACGAAGCTCAATTTAGTGGAAACCGAATATAGGAGATTCAATACTAATTTTTATCAATATAATGAATGAGAATTTCGCTCTTTAGTTCTTAATTCTCCTTACCTCTAACGCTCTTTAATTTCTTAGTCAGCTTTATCCAAGCTGCTTTTCTTTAAAGTAACTTATATTTGGCTGCCAAATTCGGCAATTTCTTAAAGTGCCTGTCATTTTAAGACAACATGGTGGATGAGGCTAAGCAGTGAACTTGGTCGAGACCTTAGTAATTGCTGTGCACATGCTCACTCACATCGGAATCGGTTAATATATAGGAGTGCTGTCGCATGCAAAAAATCAGATTTTTCAAAATGTCACCCACAATAGAAATTGAAACTTCTATATCTGAGCCATTTTTTAAGGTAAAGACAAACAAAAAATGCTCCTGAATCCTTATATCAAGATCAAATACTTAAGAAAGAAACCATTTTCAATTTCTAATTTTTTTGCACCTCACTTTAAATATATATATTTTTTTTTAATTTAATGGCCGCCATTTTGAAACAAGATGGCTGATGAATCTGGCCAGCGACCTTGGTCGAGGTGTTGATGTATACTATCCACATGACTTCTTACATCGAAATAGGCGAATACGTGTGTTATCGCGTGACAAATACAAGATCGTTTCAAAATGTTAGCCATGCTAGAAATTCAAAGTGCTATAAATCAACCATTTTTTAAGATATCAACAAAAGAACAAATTTTCAGAAACAAAAACTGCTCCGGAATCTTTGTATCAAGGCTAAACACATAAAAAAAATCTTTTTCATTTTCCAATTTTTTAATACCTCATTTTGAATTTTAAATTTAATTTTTTTTAAATGGCAACCCTTTTGAAACAAGATGGCTAATGAAGCTGGCCAACGAACTCGGTCGAGACATTGGTATGTACTATGTACAGACCAAGTTACATCCAAATAGGTTCGTAAATACGCCTGTTATCGCGTGACAAAAATCAGGTCGTTTTAAAATGTCAGCCACAAGAGAAATTCAAAATGCTATTATTCAGCCATTTTTTTTAGATATAGACGAAAGAAAAACTGTTCCGGAATCTTTGTATTAAGGTCAAACACATACAAAAAAAAATCTTTTTCATTTTCCAATTTTTTGGTATCTCATTTAAATTTTTTTAAATGGCCGCCATTTTGAAACAAGATGGCGGATGAAGCTGGCCAACGAACTCGGTCGAGATATTTGTATGTACTATGTACACACCAAGGTACATCCAAGTCGGTTCATAAATACGCCTGTTATTACGTGAGAAAAATCAGGACGTTTCAAAATGTCAGCCACGCTAGAAATTCAAAATGCTATAACTCAGCCATTTCTTAAGATATAGACGAAACAAAAACTGCTCCCGAATCTTTTTATCAAGGTCAAACACATAAGAAGAAAATATTTTTTCAATTTTCAATTTTTTGTACCACATTTCAAATTTAAATTTTTCTTAAAAATTTAAATGGCCGCCATTTTTAAACAAGATGGCGGGTGAAGCTGGCCAACGAACCTGGTCGAGACATTGATATGTACTATGTATAAACGAAGTTACATCCAAATCGGTTCATAAATACGCCTTTTACCGCGTGACAAAATTCAGGACGTTTCAAAATGTCAGCCACGCTAGAAATTCAAAATGCTATAACTCAGCCATTTTTTAAGATATAGACGAAACAAAAACTGCTCCGAAATCTTTGTATAAAGATCAAATACATAAGAAAAAAATATTTTTCCATTTTCAATTTTTTGGTACCACATTTCAAATTTTAAATTTTTAAAAAAATTTTAAATGGCCGCCATTTTGAAACAAAATGGCGGATGAAGCTGGCCAACGAACTCGGTCGAGAGATTGGTATGTACTATGTACACACCGAATTACATCCAAATCGGTTCATAATTACGGGAGTTACAGTGTGACATAGGTCAGATATATATATCAATTTTGAACGGAGGGTGGTTTCGGGGTGTGGGGGTCATGATCGATGAAAATATACCAAAATTTTTTGAAATCGCTTTCCTCCGAACGGCTGCAATAGGTAGCTTTTTTGTAAAGAAAGCTACCTAAAAGCTCAAAGTTAAAATTGATCTCCGTCCTCTCCCAACCTCATCTGACCTCTGAGCTTTTTAGCTATAAGAAACACAGTATGAACCAAAAAATGGAATAAATTATTTAATTATAGAAAATTAAACTGAATAAAAAAGTCTTAGATCATATTTATAGTATTAGATTTTTCGCTAATTTTTAACCTTGAAATTTACGATTTGCGAAAAATCCTGACATGATGGTTAAAAGTGAAGGTACTTTTTTTATTCAGCGTTAAAAAATACATAAAACTTAATCATAAAAGTTAAAAACACAACCATCGCAGGTTTATGCTACCTAATCTAAAACACTTTCTTAAACTTGTTGGCGGTAATCTATTCAAATTTTTTGTATTATCCTCTAATATAAGTATGTATAAGATATTAAGTGTCGAAAATCATAATAATATTGCATTGTCATCGGATTTAAGTCAGTATGTAAAATTAACTTTAATCGGACATTTTAAAGTGAGTTAAATTTCGAGTACAAATTTTGAAATGGAAATACGATCGTTGCAAGTTAAATAAAACGTTATGAAAATAACAATTTTTGTTAAAAGAAATCATAGCCTCAAATCCTTACAAAATGAAACATATGTTAAAATACAATTCTTTACAGAATCAAATCCTTACAAAATAAAACATATGTTAAAATACAATTATTTTAACTAATCTGAAACTTAACTAATAAAAGTTAACTCAATCGTAATAGTTGTACGATTTCTTTCAAAGCGCATATACTTTGAAATAAGTTTAAGTACTTTATATACAACCCCTGAAAGCGGGGTCGAAATAATCTGTTTTGACTTGCAAAAAAGTGGTATAAGTCATGCATTTCAAAGTTTCATAAGTCGCTCAATTTTAATGTTAGATGAATGGAACGTTTTTTGTCTTACTTGTTAGTGTCGCAGTAAATATTTACTAAATATCACTTATATGACCGGGGGACCGTATAAAAATTTAAATTGTGTAATTTTTTAATAAATGTTTTTCTTGACCCAAATCGCTTTAAAAATAATTCTTTACCTTATTTAAACCATTTTTGTAATTGGAAGTATGCATCTAGGACCAACGGTTGCGAAAATAATGTTCGGTCAGGTTATACGTAGACACACTGTATAACTAAGAATGTTAAAGAAAGAACCTATCTTACCATAAAAATCACAATGGTAAATCATATAAAAATACTTATTTAATTGCAGCAATAACTTTTTATTATTATTTTAACAAACATTCACTGCGTTTAAAAGAAAGTTATTCTCGTTTTTTTCATCTAACTTTGAAGGAAATTTCCTGAAATTGCATTTTAGCTGGTTTTGAAAATATGCGGCATACCCTCAAAATTTCAACTTTAGAAAAATTACTTTTAATTAATATAGTTTCTCTGATAAGGATATAAGACTATATTTAGCTTAGTCTTAAACAGTATTTTCTAAACATGTTTCCGACATAATATTAAAGCCCAATCACCAGATCTGAAAGAAGCGAATCAGTGTTCCTGCTAATTATCACATTGACTTCTCTAAACTTGTTTCCCGTGCACATTGTACCATGTCAAAATGTGTTTCTTTAAAAGTTTAGAAATTATCCTTTTATCTAAGAAAACGCATTAAAATTTCCTTCTTGTCATCGACTTAAAAATGAAGACTTATTAAACAAAAATTTTTGTCGGTGCTTATAAAGTTTTCAAATTAATGTCTTTATATGACATTGTCTGCTAGAAGTATGAAACTAATATTTTCTATCTTGTTGCAATCTGCAGTGATATGTGGATTTGGTGTTTTTTTTAAATTTTTATATAGATTTCTTGTACCAGTTTTTAAACAAAATAATGGCTCCAGTTATAACTAACAAATAACTTTATAAGGGATTGCAATATACGATATCTTAAACTTATATTTAAAAAAAATATGTGTTATTTGCTTGAAATGTGTTAGATTAAAGCATGGTTTATTTTCTGTCTCTCTCTCTAATATTATATAATTAAAAAATATGTTTCATGTCTTCTTGCTGCTATCGTTATTGCATTTTCTTGTATTGTGTAATACCTAAACAAAAAATGTACGTTTCTGAAAAATATATTATTAAGTAATAATTATCGATATCCATAGTGTTAAAGTATAACTCCGAAAGGTAACTACTAGGCAGATTTTTTATTTATTTATTTTTTTTCTTTTTTTTTTTTTTTACAAAAGTGAAGCCTTTTAAGTTATTGCGTAAAAGTATTTCATTTTTCAAAATCTCGGTTTCTTTAAAATATTAAAGTATAGCATTTTTATACTTTATATATAACACAGGTTTTGTGGTACTTTTCCAGTATATGGGCCTTGCCGAGATAGAGAATATGGCCTTGACGAAAGTAGGAAATTTGCAAACACATTTCCTATCAACCAATTTACTGTTTCATATACACAAGCAATTTTTTTAATACGACGAAAAGTCAGTAAGTAAGTCACAAACCGATATGAGAGGACGGAAATTAGTAGAAAATTGTTTCCAAACATACCAATATGTGGCAGCCTTATCCAACTGTAAGATGTCAATTTCAAATTTATGAGACAACAGTCGTACAAGATGAGCAGGGGCGTTTAAAGTTGTTGACGAAGAACGAAGTGATCGTCCCTGTTGTGATTGCGACATATGAAACATTGCGGAAGGTTCAGAAAATGGTTATAGCTGATATGCAAACAACAATATACAGCATTAGCAACCACAACAGGGTGTTCACATGGTATAGCCGAAAGCCGACTGATGCAGACGTTGGATGTGAGGTACACAGATGGCTGAGAGTGCAGTCCAAAAACATTTATGCAGCAGGTACAGAGAATTATGTGTTAGAAAACTCATAAAGAGATGGGACGAATGTATTAATGATAAATGACGATTATATAGAGAAATAAACATGCCTTTTAAGTATGTATCATTGTTTTCCTTTTTTATTGGCTTTTGTTTCCTACTTACTGACTTGCACTCGTACAAGTGTGCTAATGGAAATTGTTCGATTAAAAATTGCTTCAATAATCAAGCTTTTACATTAGGAAATGTATATATTTTTAGAACTATCTTATGGATGCATGGGAGTATTTCTGCTTAAAAGCCATTTATTTAATAGTTTTTTTATCGCCTTGAGACAAGTTAGAAATAAGTAGAAAAGCACTTAATTTTTTTTAAAAGAATACTGCAGTGGTTAAAAGCAAGTGAAAAAGTTAAACTTAAAATTACACTATGTGCAAAATACTTAAAAGATTACGAAACATGTTTAAAAATATTTTAAATTACTTTAATACTTATTCTTAGTACTTTCAGCTTTAATACTTAATACTTATTCTTAGTACGTCATTACAAACAGTATTTTCTTTAGTAATAATTTCTATTGATTCACGGATAATTAAATCATGATAATTCTTTAAGGGGCATATAAATTTTGCATCTCCGAAATTAACTTGTATATTCTGCTTCTGGTTAAGTGTTGACAGTTCTGTTGTTGGCCGGTTGTACTTCAAATCTTTCAAATGTTTATTAATACAATAATACCTAAGTACCAAGATATATTAAGTACCTAATATATATTGCTTTATTTCTTATAAACCGTTATTTTTATTTTGAATATCATAGAAGTTCGATTAATTTAAAGCTAAAAAGTTGCCGTATATGAATTTGTAAGTTTTAATTTCATAAGAATAAGTCTACCCCGAAACTGGGATGGAACTGACTGTATTAATATTAATTTACAGTTGGGCATAAAAATCCACTTATTGAATTGTAATTTTTTTTACTTCTGTTCATTAAATAAAATTAATATGGATTTACAATAACAAGATATTATTATATCGTCACATCTACATAGTTAAAATGTTTTATCTAAGATATTAAATGCAATTTTAACTTTTATTAGTTGATAATTAAATGTCACAAGAGTAACAGAAAATATATTAAAGTTTTAATTTTATAAAAACTACTCAAACTTTTTACCCAAAACTCTGATTTCGTGGTACACTGTAAAAAAAAATCTGTAGTTCTACAGATGTAAAAATACATGCTTACTAAACTTTCACCTGTAACTGTACGAAAAAAGCTGCAAATCTACAAAACTAGTTTTTGTAAAGCTACAAAAATCTGTAACTTTACAAATGAATCTGCTAAAATTTCAGTAATCTTACTAAACTTTTATTTGTAACCCTGGCTGCATTTACATGAAAAGTTCTCGGAATCCCAGTTTCCAAAAAAATTCTTAGTAACCTTACAGATTTTTTGATTTTCGGCGCAAAAGTGTGTCTGTTACCTGAAATTTTGTTGTTGACGTTACATGAAAAGTTCTAGGAATCCCAGTTTCCTAGAAAAACTTTAGTAACTTCACAGATTTTTTTTTACAGTGTATAAGACAGATTTTACATTAAATACTTTGTTTATGCTATGTATGGAATAGATTCTGGGGTGTTGTCACAATAATAACACATAACACTTTTGTCCATAGTTTGACATAAAACTGCCTTACAACCAAAACAAACAGAATGCTTAAAATTTAGTTGTTTTCTCCGTTATTAGATCAGTTCTTGAAATAGTTTTAGCCATAATTGAGGCTATTTTGTAAATTTTAAGGAAGATTAATGATCTTTATTAGTGTTTTTTTTATGGATGTATTTATTATTATTCATTTTTATTATTACTTATGATTATAAAATAATCATGATAAGTAATTAATGATAGATTAAATCAACTGAACTCGTGTCATTCTTGCGTGCTTTCTTTTAGTTTGAAGCACATGGTCTTTGATCAAATATTTTATAGGCTTTGTAAAGCTTCGTTTACTAAATTATGCTGTGTAACCAACAGAGATTCTTATAGAAACTCTTATTGAAAGGATTTTGATAGTATATTTTAAAGGAAAATTTTTAATATTGCTTCTTATACATGACACTGTTTTAAAGAGCAGAAAAATTTCTGCTCAGCGCCAAAAATTGTAGAGAAAAAATAAGAATGAAATTGATTATGTGAGAAAGAAAAAAAAATATTATGATAAAGTGAAGAAAAGTCTTAGAGCCAGCAAAAGCTTTAGCAAGAGAATGGAAATATTAAGAAAAGGAAAAGTAGAGAACTAGCTAACCTCAGATTCTGTAACGAAAAGAAAATCTAACTCCACAGCTTTGGAGAATTTTCTGTCTATGAAGATTTAAAAAGAGGTCATTCTTCAGCTATATCTACATGACTTAGGCATAATTTCACCAATCCTAGGTGACATTTACTAAGGAAATACGCCTTTTGTTTAAAGAAGCTTTCCTAAACTGAAAATTTGGAGATTACTTTGCAGCTTTAAAGCCTAGTTTCATAAAACAATAGAAAATTATTCATCAGAATATCTGAATTTGTCGCTGTCGCGGAAATATTCAAGAAATTCATAATACAGTGGCTGGTGTATTTCCTGCATTAAACATTCCTGTGAAGGATTTAAGGACTTTGTCTGCTGAGATACATCATAATTAGAATGCACGAATTAAGAATATCTAATTTGCCACGATAACATCGAAGAACTATTTGAAACGGAAGCCCATAAAACTAGCTCTCGCAGCGAAGCTGCGAGCCTTCGTTCGGCGATAGAGGCATCTCACGAGCCCAGAAATGACCGGAGCTGGCACGGGATGAGATACCTCGTGTGAAGCCGCCACCTGCCCGAAATCACCCAAGGATGCACACTGCCCAGAGCACGTCATGCACCCCGCGCCCAGGCGTTGGTGTCTGGTCGGACGACAGAGACTCCACCCAGCCCGAAGAGCCTGATGGTTCCCTCGCTTGGTCCTCTTGCGATTTACCCCAGCGACTCACAGGAACCGAGCACCAATGAAGGAGTCGGACCCGCAAGCCAATGCCGAGAATTCCCGCGATGGGGGTTGCTTTACGGAATCCTTTTAAGATCGACTGCTATAATGAGTAAAGACATTTTGGAAAGGAGACCGATAAAGAGATCTCTTCCACTAGCGGACCCCAGAGAGTACAGAAGTCCATTATACAGAACTTCTTATAAGTTATTGTAAATATCAAAACGTTGATAAAAGTTCTGCTACTTAAAAAACGTTTATCAACATTTTGTCAATACTGCTACATTCTCAAAACGTTGATAAATGTTTTGAAAAAGTAACAGTTGAAAAAAAAACCCATTTCTGATTGTTTACAAAATTTTCGACTAAATCCATTTCTGTGGCACACATTCCTTCAAATATGTACACAAGATTATTTTGTTAATGCCAGGCATACATTCATTCAAACTTGTACACAGGATTATTTTGTTAATGCCAGAAAAATAACCGGTTCTTAAAGAATTGTCATGTAAGTGGATTTCTCCGAAAACTATACATTTTTATGCTGAGACGAAATTTTGCTATGAAATACTGCATTATAGGTCAAATCCACAAGCGACTGTATTTTCAGTCATTATTTAGTATGATCCGAATAAAGTAAAATCGTATGCTATTATTTCAGACAATGTAACTCATAATTACTTTTCTGTAAATGGTCTCGCATTTAAAATTCCAACATAGCATCTTTAAGGGAATTGCATTTTCCTAAAGTGTATCTGTTTTGCTTTTTTATATGATGGTTGTGCTTTCCAATTTAAATAAAAATATAACTATGCAAATATGCCTGAAATGAATCAAGACTTCTTTCTCAATTAACTTAACTGGGCATATTTTTTTTTTCAAATACTCCTGGTACAGAAGCTGTGGATTTATTTTGTGCTGTTGCATAATGATATACGTTGAATGAAGTGCGTGCTAAAAAAGCAATTCTAAGGAATGCTGCTTATATTGTCAAAATTGTTCACGGAAAAACAAAAGTAAGCATACTCCATATATCAGATGTAGAAATATAACAATAATGTTTTATTACGTTGCGAGAAAATAACAACAGCGAAGGGCATTCAACAAATACAGTTTATTAAAGCCATGAAAAATGACACTACCTACTACAAACCATACACTAACATGATTCGCACAAACAATTTGTGTTTAATTAAATAAATAATGATACAGGAGAACTTGAAAGTGATATTATTCATAATGAAGACAAAGATTTATTCTGTTCAGTAGCAGAAACTGGGAGGTTACTATGTAGTTATATTAAGTGATTCGAAAATAAGATTATTTAAAGATTCGTGGTTTTACTATTGAATTAATAAATTAAAATTATCAAATAAATTGCTAAGAGCTATGAAAATCAAAAGAAATTCTCAAGTTTGAATCTGATGCCACAATATTTGGCAAAAAAGAAACAAATTGTGGCTGACAGATTGATAAACTCTCCTGGATTTTACAAACTCTAATTCTAGAAATTTTTACATTCTTTTATGTTATTTTAAAATTTAACCATCATTAAAAGATGTTTTCTATGGAAAAATAATCTTATTTTAATTATTTCGTTTAGTATTTAAACTGAATTTTGCTAAAATTCCATTATGGACAAAATGTTACAAGCGTAACACTTAGAATTTTGCAAAATAAAAGGTAACTAATTCATGTGTTATCAGATGAGTTCAATAATTAATACTTTTGAAAAAAAATAATTATTCTGCTATATTCTGTAAATTTTATTTCTATAGTCTCATATTATTCACGGAATTTCCTCGTCAAACACATTTTTTTTTTAAATTGCATTTTTTTGTAGTCACAAGAGTAACAAATTTTTCCTTTATTACCTAGACAAGTAAAATGCTTTTTGTTACATATTGTATATGGTTTATGAGAGCAGAGCACATACATTTTTAAGTGGTTGCATCAAGTTTATCCTAAATATATTTCGTAATAAAAGAATTGGAAATATTTGTGGAAATTTGCTCTGACGGTCACAAGAGTAACAATGGACGTTCCCAAAACGTCCATAAGTTTTTCCTTTATTAACCAGTTTAACTTCCGATTTCACTGCGCGATAAACTGTTTGTAAACGAATTTGTTTCACACATATAAACACTTCCATACTTCCGTCCTATAAATAGCTATTTTTTTATTCATTTCTGTACATGAATCTATATCTAATAGTGACAAACACCCACATTAGCTTAACCCTTAAATACGCGATTTTTTATTTTGTTTCGAAAAAATTATATATGATTCTCTCAAAGGTTTATTTCACAGGAAAAATAATGAAAAAAAAAATCAGAGATACATTTTTCATATACTATGTCAATCTTTTCTTCAGTTGCATATCTGCAATATAAGTAAAAACTACTGTCGTGTGGATGTTTTACGCTAAAATATTGCAAATTAGTAAATATTTTAAGAAGTATGTCTCCAAATACCTTATGTTATATAATTATTTATTTTATAAAACTTAACCTTTAACCCTTTAATTCTCATGATATAATACGTTTCCCGAAATTACGTAGTTCACAGAATCTGACATTACACCAGAAAGTTTCAATGGTTAATTTCGCTTTATTTAAATACGGAACGTCTGTTATTAATTAAAGCAAATATTGCTATTTTAATTTTCTAGGGTGAATTAGGTATACACGAATAAAAAAATCTATTAAATTCAAAACACTGTTGTTTACATACATGCAAAGCTGCGCACTTAAGAAATCTTAATTTGTCATATGTTTCATATCGTTAATATATTATTTCAAGTATATCTTACTCGAAAAACTAAGAATGAATGCACCATATTTTTTACGATAATATTAAATTATCATTTTCAAATTCCCAGCATAATTAGAGAGCAGTTAATGTGACTTGCTAAAACTTATAAGTCATTATCCTAATGATTCATAAGTTATGTGATAGGATAATGACTGATAATAAAATCTTAATTTTATTTATGAAATATTTCCTAATTACATACTAACTTCAATAACTAATGAAAAAAGGTCCTTCCCAGGTCCTTTGATATGTTAAAATTTTAAGTTATTTTCTTTTTTATTAGAGACTGTATTCAATATTTTTAAATAATAAGTCAAACTTTAATTTTTGTCAATGTATGTATAAAAAGGCTTTAGAAAATTTATAGTTTAAATACGGGGTATTTTAAAATTTTTACGACAGTCTCTTAGGTGAGATAAAACATGAATAGACAAAGACAAATCCTCACTCAAGGCATTGTGAAAACACAAATGATGACGCGACAGAGGTCACTTTTCCTTCCGGGAGCGATACCTGTTTACTATGCAATAGTTTCTTTTGTTTATGCATGATATTTATTAGAATAAATTTGTTAAGGTGGATGAAAATTATAAGACATTTTTTTTAAATTTCAATACCTTACTACTTTAAATGACAATCAATTCCACTCAAGAAAATGGAAAGCAAATTGTGAAATAGTCTCCCTAAAACTGCGTTCAATCTTCAAAGCGACTTTTAGTACATAAATAGAAGCAGCCATTTCACTTGCTTGTAAGTTTCTATGAAAAACATCAACATAATATATTAAAGACGTGAATTATCACTTTGCTAACTAAGCGTAAACCAACAGATTGAAAAATGTCCAAGCCGGGTATCGAACCCGGACCCCTCGAATAAGCTCCAGTGCTCTACCATTAAGCCACGAGGACGATGCCCAACTTGGAATCTCTCACTCACATAAGTCGTAAGACTGCTACCGCCGGTATTCGATGGACAAGTTCATGAGCAGACAATCCCGCGGCGCAACATGAGACGCAAATAAACCCAGCATCGGGTTAATTTGCAAATGAACCAAACACCGATGCTGGGTTCATTTGCGTCTCATGTTACACCGCGGTTTTTTTATAGGTTTAAAAAATTAAAATAGAAACAAAATTTAATTGTCCGCTGTTGCCAGCATCAAAATGACTTTGGTTTTATGCATGGAAACGTTTGTCCTTCATAATATATATATATACCGGGTGTCCCAAAAAGGACTGACTGATTTTAAAATTCAATAACTTGCAAACGGTGACAGATATTTAAAAAATTCTTGCAGGAGGGTTATGCATAAGGTCAAAAGTTTTTTTACAGTGATTTTCAATTTTAATTCGAATTACAAACAATAGATGGCGCTGCGATCAATAGACGCTGAATTCAGGCTCGAATTTTGGTACTTCGTGGCCCGGATAATACATTTCCATCTCCTTTTTCAGCATGGAACAAGAGAAAGGACTAGAAATAGAGCCTGTATTTAGCGACTATTGCTTACAGCGCCATCTATTGTTTGTAATTCGAACTAAAATCGAAAATCACTGTAATAAAACTTTTGACCTTATGCATAAACCTCCTGCAAGAATTTTTTAAATATCCGTCACCGTTTGCAGGTTATTGAATTTTAAAATCAGTCAGTCCTTTTTGGGACACCCGGTATATATATATATATATATATATATATATATATATATATTAAATGCATTTACTTGAGTAGTTCCGCACTTGTGTCCATGTTTTCACTTCTGGGGTCTAGAGATGAGGTTGGGCTCGTCTTTCGAAGTCCGGGCCCGCCCGAGACCGATACCAAAAATATACAAAAACAATTGAATGATATTTTTTAAAAATTCAAATTTCATTTATTTCATTTTTAAAAACTTCTTACGCAGAAATAACTGTTAAATGAATATTTAAATTCAATCTTATCAAAATCTGTATCAAGTAAATATATACTTCATACTTAACAGGATTCTTATATTTTTTCTCTTTTAGCAAGCAAATTTGATGGACATGTAAAATAAGTGTTTTTAATGAATAAATGAATGAAGTTTGCAGAAATTACTTTTGTGTGCCGAAGAATTGAGCAGCTTTTTAAATTTTCCGTAAAATGTGTACATCTTTAACTATAATCGATTCCTTTCGCATAACAATCTTCCGTGATTGACGTGAATCTGAAAATAAACGAAAATTAAAAAATTGATACCGTTATTTTAAAGGTCCGATGCTTCTATAGGAAAAGAGGAAACACCGATCGATTGCTTTCTATCGGAACAACATGGTAATTATATTCTACTTACGGAGAAAAGTGACTTCATAAATGAACAGCGTCCTGAGCATGTGTAGAGTTCAATATAAGATTGAATAATTTGCAAACCTCCAGCTAATTCTTGTCAACTGAAAACCGAAGAAAATATTCTCTTCGCGTTAGATATCTATATAAAAAAAAAATAAATTAATTAACGACTCGATAAAAATGTATCTTCTGTCAAAAATGAAAATCCAACTGAAAACAAATTCATTGTTTCTGCTTGTTTTGATTGGCGCCATATCAATAGATCGTCGTCGGAAATGATCGATCTAGACCTAAATCTGCAATCATCACAATTTTTGTTTTAAAACATCAATCAAATACTAAAATAGAAAAAGACGATTTCAGTTTCCCCTTCATTTTGATCAAAATAGCATTAAAATTACTTGAAAAGGAATAAGTAATTTTAAGTGGAAAAAAAAAAGTTCTCTCAATCACTACATATGAATAAATGAAATTTTCTGGTTTCAGAATGAATGAGTCCGAAGATTAGATTAAAAATAAAGCTCGAGCCCGTATCTGGCTCTGGCTGAGCCCGTCTCATCTTTAGTGTTTACAAAATCTCGCGAGAGCAATGTACGGTTAACCGAACAATATCCTAATAAATCCCTTGAAGCATGGAAGAGCCTTTACTATGTGATGCATTTAATTGGCGTGTTTTCCACTTAGTTATCCAAATTATCGAAATAAAATTACAAATACACGAAAGACTGAAAATTTTCAGTTCATAGACTATCTTACTCATTTTTTATTGATAAATGCTTGGTTTACAAAGCTGACATTGCTGATCTTATTTTAATTAATTTAGATAATTATAGATATATCTTAATTATATTTAAAGTTAAGCCTTTTCCAATATGGTATCTCATGAAATAATTAAGCGTTTAGTTAAATGTAGTTTACCTATTCACGCGAATGCATTTATTTAACTAATTAAAAATCATTTTGAGTTATATTCAGTTTAAACACAACAATGTTATTTTATGAAAAGGAATGAAAATTTATAACATTTGTAATCAATTATCCGGTAAGAGAAATATTTAAACCATGTTAAAAAATAATGCGATAAAAGAGCAAAAGCAACATTGTTAAGTTAAAATATTACACTGAACAAAATACAATCTGTTTTGGTAATTCAGTGTACTTATGGTCGTAAGGCTGTCTTCTGCAACTCTCATATACCATTCTGACGTTAGCGTGGAAGGCACTTAAATTTACGATAGGGATTTATAACGTACGACTGCCCTAATAAAGTTGATTGAAGTATCGGAAGCCCTTCAGGATGTGGCATATTTAATTGGCTTGTATTTCCATTATAATTAGACAGTGAATTGTTACCAGGCTATTGCTGTATGGATCTTCTGAACAAAAGGAACACTTTTATTATGACACATGAATGCAATTATTGAGACAAAGATTTCCTCTAAATCAATAGAAATACTACTGTCACGTGGGAATTCATGATTAAATAAATCACGACTAAATTATTAGACAATTTCGTTAGTTTATTTTAGAAGTTTCCATAAAATATATGGTTTTGCATTTATTTAGAGAGGGAAAATATTATCAGTCAAATCCAATTTAAGTTGTTTTACTTAAAACATTATTTAGTTTTCTGAGCTACCAGTAAAAGCCTTCTTTATCTAACAAAGTCTCTTCTGACATTCCCTTGGTTATATTTCGATTTCTAATCGTTTATATTATGAAAAAAGCATTAGACACTGAGAAAAAAGTATTTAATTTATTTAATAAATTAAAATTTGTTTAGAAAATATTTCAGTACAAAATCAATTAATAAATAAAAACATATTAGCAATATTTCTAACCAATAAACCTTTGTATTAGCAAAAGTAACATCTGCATTATTAAGTTCAAATATCACATTTAACAAAATACCAACCAGTTTTGGTAATTCAGTGTACGTATGGTCGTAAGGCTGTCTACTGCAACTCTCATATACCATTCTGGCGTTAGCGTGCAAGCCACTTAAATTTACGATAGGGATTTATAACGTACGGCTGCCCGAATAAAGTTGATTGAAGTATCGAAAGCCCTTCACAATGTGGCATATTTAACTGGCGTATTTCCATTAAAATTAGACAGTGAATTGTTATCAAGCTATTGCTGTAGGAATCTTCTGAACAAAAGGAACACTTTTATAATGACACATGAATGCAGTTATTGAGACAAAGATTTCCTCTAAATCAATAGAAATGCTACTGTCACGAGGAAATTCATTATTAAATAAATCACGACTAAATTAAATAAAAAAAACTGTTAATTTTTTTAAAATCACTTTTAAAATGTATTTCATATATTCTCAATCGATGCAATAATATTGAGCAATTGTGTCAATTCGTGATTTTAAAGAAACATCATTTACTCATTGCTTTAACAAAGGAAGTCAATTCGATAATACTATTATTCTTTTTTTAAAGTAACAAGCATAATTATATTAAAAATTAGCATTAGAATTAAATTACAACCGATTTTTTGCATATTAAGGATTTTTAAATTTGTAATGCGTATGCTTGCACTTTCAATTATTTTGCTTTCCTCTTTACCTTCTTTGTGCTTTTATTTTTATTTTATTTGAATATTCTTTTATTTTATCATAACTAGATGGCGCCACAACAGGTTTTGTCACGATTTTGGAATTTTTAACATTCAATAATGGATTCAATTTCTTTTTAAACCTCTTTAATGGATGAGAAATAATAGTTTAAAAATAAAAAATAATAAATTTAAGTTTGTTAACATTATAATTAATGTATGATATTAAAATTTTTAATTTAAATTATTAAGTTATAATTGCAAGTATATTTATAAAACAAAAAATGAGAAAAACAAATGTAGCGTGTTCGGGTACCGAACCCGGACCCGCAGATCAGCCAACAAACGCCGTACCAACTGAGCTGCGACCAACCTATCCTTTTTGTTATAAAGTAAGTATTTAAGTTGTGTACTACTATTAGATCCCCCGGTTTCTCACGAACTAGAGAGCGTTGGATAAAACCCGTTGAACCTGAGACTAAGGGGTCCCTACCCTACAACATATATAAAAATAATCAAAATCTGTGATTAACAAGGTTGGCCCTCTCCTTGCAAGATGTATGAAATAGAAGAAAGTTTTGGAATTGGCACATCCAACTAGTTTTTATTTTGTTATTTCTAATTGTCTATCTTGTGAAAAAGCATTAGACATTGAGCTACAAGTATTTAATTTATTTAACTAATTTGAAATCGTTATAGAAATACTTTCAGTACAAAATTAATATATTAAATAAAAACATATTAGCAACATTTCTAACCAACAATCGACGATACGTTTACGACACGTTTACGATAATTATTGAAAATAAATTTATATTTCTAATATGGCAATAATGGAAATAGATTATTTTTTCAGCATAAAAATGAATATATTGCAGCATAATAATATAACGTCAAAAATTTTAAAACTTATTAGCAACATTTCTAACCAAGAAATCTTTGTTTGTGATAATTATTGAAAAGAAAATTTTATTTCCAATATGGAAATATTGCAAATTGCATTTTGGAAGCTATATTTCATATTCTTTATATAATTAACAAAGACTGTTCTAACTGTTTTTAGGTTAGTTCGTATTTATATAAATACTTAGCACCTATAGTCGTCGTCTAGCCGTACGTCTGTCTGCATACAACAGCGCAAAAACTACCCAACCGAACGGTTTGAATTTTGATTTCAAATTTTATAAAAATCGAATCAAAACTTAAAAAGTTATTTAAAAAAGTACTATTTTTTAGGTACTATTTTTATATACATATGTGGATGTACAAATTGGCTTTATAAATGTTATATAATTGAAATATCAATTTTGAAATACACATAAATTTAAGGAACAGATGTCATAAGTTACCCCCCCCCCCCCGGCCGCCATCTTGGAATTTTCTTGGCGTGAAAACCCTTTTTCCGCCAAGTAGTAAATGTCACCAAGCACCGGTTCATACGCATGTTTGGCTTAACGAAAATAAAATGTAAATAATAATCAAAATTCGCTAAAATGGCAACCAGTAAACCTTGTATGTGCGCTTCGCGCACATACATCCGCACATACATCCGAAAAAAAAACATCACTGCATTCAGCACTTCTCGAGGTGTAGCATTCTCAAAATTCAGCAGTTCTCACTTTCTAGCAATCTCAAAATGTAAAAAACTTTTAAAGCAGCAAAATACACATAAAAAAGAAAATTCGCTAAAATGGTAGCCAGTAATCGTTGTATTTGCGCTTCGCGCACATTTTCCGAAAAAAAACATCACTGCATTCAGCACTTCTCGAGGTGTAGCGTTCTCAAAATTCAGCTGTTCTCGCTTTCTAGCAATCTCAAAATGTAAAAAACTCAAAGGCAGTAAAATATACATAAAATTATCAACATACCTTAATAGACATCTGCTTTGTTGAAAGATCCAGGTCGAAATATCATCGCCGACATTTTCCAAAATAGGCTTATCAATACGTATTTACAAACTATAAAGAAACCTTCTTTTCTTGTGAAAATTTCCTCATATTTCCTAATTATTTCAGCAACAGCGTTTAAACGGACTACAGAAAACATAGTCAATCAAATACATTCAATAAATTTCACATAAAAATAAAAAGGCAGAACTATGCAACACGATATCAAAATACATTCACAATATTCCAACATGGACTTCTCGGTTGCCAGAACGACACGTCACAACAACACGTCACAGGGATTCAACATATCGATATTGCCATATCCATAACCACCGTCCACACTCCAACACGCCAACAAAAAATCGCCAGACATTTCAAAACAACAACGGCGGAAGGAAGATACGGCATCTGTTCCAAATTTAATTTAGAGATGTACCATTGTTGAAACAAAGTGGATTGAAATATCATAGGTCATTTTTAATTGTTTTGTGTTCCCAATCTCTCATCTAATTTTCTAACATGCTTGAATTCAAATTTCAAATTTTAAAAAATCGAATCAAAAATGAAAAAGTTATTAATAAAAGTTTTCTTCATTCTATTAAATCCTATTATGCGTAATTAATTGAATCATATCACATGATAGGTAATGATTTTAGGTTGCAAATGGTAATAACGTCCTATTTAAGATGGATCCATATTATTCCCGTATTACTGAATTTAATATCGTAATCCTCTAAATAATTAGAATCGTAATAGATTTTACAAACAGCTCTTGCACCAAGATCTGAATATTGTACAACTATTTATAGTACGAACGCAGCTTATTTGCCACGTTTGTTTATTACGACTTGTTTATTTATAATTTAAATTCTGATTTTCGAATCGGCATTCGGGAAAAAGTGAATTAGACAATAAAGTTATATTTCATTTACATAAATCAAAGTTATTTATGAAAAACATTCAGTACAAAATTATTTCATTAAGTAAAATTATATTATTCTAACCATAAACCTTTATAATAATTTTGGAATAAGAACTTATATTTCCAATATGTCAATAATGTATATGAAATATTATAGCAGGCGATATTCAATAAGGAAGAAAAAAATAAACTTATAACGTGTTTGTCTCTGCTATGAGAAATTCGTTATCGTGGTAGGAATCTTCCATGTTGCACTTTTCTTAAGACAGCTATCTAAATCCCCTGCTAACAAAACGCAAAACTTTTTGACACATTTTCTGACTCAAGTTTAAATGAAAAATTATAAAACTGACCTAACTATTGATTTAGAATCGATATAAGTTTTTCATTTTTTGATTAATAAATTACTTATCGAGTTATAAGCGATTTGGTCACGTGGCAACTGGTCTTACTACTGTTGAACGGTGTCGCGTGCGGAAATGCTGTTCAAAACGCTCACTTTGATAATATTTTCTAAATTGAGAATAGCGTTAAATGTTTTAAAATATTACGGCTAATAATCTTTATGTACTTTCAAATGGTCTATCTGGATAAGCATAGCGAAATGGCCCCCACGGCCGACCTTTGAAATAATATATGTGGTAATAAGGACTAACATAATACATTATAGAGAGTTTTTAGTCCCTTCCTTGAAATAATCGGGAAAGTATGCGATGGCGCTAGTAATTTTCAAATACATTTTCCTCAAAAAGTATAAAAGTTAAAAAAAAAAAATTGAAATCAACGCCAATTACTGAAGATTGTATTAGTTCATACTATATATTTTTTTCATAATTTTACACATTTTTTAACGTAGAAAAATAAACAAAAATATAAAATAATAATAATAATATAGTAATAATACATTTACACTATCCAAACAATTACACAATAATACTCAATGTAGGTACTTTAACCATAAAAAAAATTCTTTAAAATCTAAGATGCACTATTTGAGTTATAACAAAAATTATGCTAACAACTTATGAAAATATTGCTAACTTTTCCTGTTTGTATTTGCATAAATACGCTGCTATCAACTAATTGATCAATTCGTGACATTTCTACTTGAGCAGGATGCGCAGTACATCAAAATATGAGCATGTATCAATACATACCTCTTCCCTATAGGCATGTTTCGTGTTTGTACACATTCTGTTATTTTACAGTCGCCGTGCATAATTCTAGCGTAATAATATCAGAAACTGACAAATCAAATGGTAATATTTTACTACTATGCCTACCACGATTTTCACATTAGAACAAACATATTCAGCTTCAACTGCACAACCGACAAGACCAAAACTCTTCGTTACTGGTGAATATCTCTTGGCTTCTTAAATACTAATTTAAGATTAACATAAATACTAAAAATTTGTACTTTTGGGAATTTTCAATAATTTTTTTTAACCATTTGGAAAAATGGTTATTGTCCTCGTCAGGGTAGGAAATCAAAATCATATTTGACGCTTTTTATTGGTTTAATCCGCATTTTATTCTTTTTCTGATTGGTCTATACAGTAATCTGTATTTCACTTTAATTTCAACAGAGGTGGATACTTCTGTTGCCACGATGACAAAAAAGTAATAAAAACTACAAAAAAAAAAAATAATAACTCAAAAACAAATTGAGATGCAGCTTTCAAACAAATTGCATTTAAAAGTACATTTTTTTCTCTATACGACGGTGTAAAAAGTAATATTGTGGGATGTTTATAAGTTTAAGAATGAAATTTCATTTAAAATTGGTCATCAGATTTCTACGAAGGAAAAGCCTTTCCCCGAACAGCCAATGAAATGCTTGGATAATCCGTAAGTTTCAGGTGGATAATACGTAAGTTTCAGGAAATCTGACGAGTCGCAGGCGATTTTTTTCGCTTGAAATTTTTACGTGTAATAACACTATTAATGTTTAATTCATGGCGTAGGTAATATATGATCAACTCCGTGAGATTTTTTCTGTCTTAAATTTTAGTCTTTGAAAAAATCATTTTCCAAATGGTCGTTGTAATTTGTTAAATTGCTTTTTAACCATTTGGGAAAATGGTTATTGTCCTCGTCAGGGTAGGAAATCAAAAGCATATCTGACGCTTTTTTTTGTGTGTGTTTTCAGAAAACTCTTTGTATTCAACAGGTGTTCAGACTGCAAAAATTAAAGATGAGTTTCGCACTTAGCGAAATCCTTTATTCATATGTTCATAAAGCATTTTGAGATGATTTCGTGTAGTAAATATAAGTAGGGTATATTCACACTCGTTACCACAACACAAAACTGTTATTTCTCAGTTCTAAGATCTTACAAATTCACATAGAAGAAACTGAGTTTGTAGTAATTACGCACTTAGGATTTACTCGCGGTTTAAGCTGCGAATTTAAAGTTTGACTGAAATGAGTGTTGTGAATGTTGTTCGCTTTATTTTTGTGAAACCTTTATCACAGCGCACTCAGTCATCTGTAATAATAAGTTTGAAAAATAATATATCATAATAATGATTGTACAATGTAAAAATTCTAAAAAAGAATCGTTCACAGAGTTCGTGGCAAATTAAAAATCATCAAATCTGGAAAAGAAGCAAGACTGTATATAACGTCCTCACTAGAAATACAATTTTGATTGGTGATATTTTTTGTGCAAAGTGTCGACTGCTTCTACACCAAACAGAGTTGTGCAACTTTGTAATCCCAATTATCTGCAATATAATTACAATTTAATTGTATGTAATTAAATGTAGTTATAATCACATGCCATAGAAAAATCTTGCTGCACTGTAGATGGAACCACACCCCATTCCAATATTTGACAAAATTTCTGTGTCTGAACGCATGTAACTATAATCGATTACATACAATTCAATTATAATTATACTGCAGATAATCGGAATTACAAATTTGCCCAACTCTGACACCCACGCTTCAACTCCAGAAGTTTTTTATCTGGTTGAAGGTGATGATAGTGAAGTGAATATTAGAATTCCAGAAACTGGTGAGTCCACTTCAACAATTTCTGTCATATTCTCTGTTACTATCATAGATGATAGTAACACAGATGAAATCGATATTCATTGTTCTGAAACCCACGCCTCATAGTCTAGTGATGATAATTTCATTGCAGATATTGGCTAAAGTGATGAATACATGCATATAAATATGCAGCGTGTTCTTTCAACTTATAAATATTGTTTTATATGTGTATCTATTTCAAACCGGATGCGAATACCTAACAAAACACGTACGATGTTTTTAGTCAAATAAACATTTACACTCCAGAAGGTAATCGTTGTCCACAAGCAGGTTATTGGAAAGTGTTTTTTTTTTTTTTTTTTAAAAAAGACGAGTTGTCTCATTTGCGAGTTGTTTCTCTTACACTAGCAAAATAAACTCAATTAAATAGTTTTGTTTTTTTAAACATTTTCGAAAATTATGGACCGGTCATTATTGGATGAAATGAACGTAAATAAGACGTCAGAAGACCACTTACGAATATTGACAAGTTTAAGTTAAAAACATTTGCTAGGTCTAACACATTTATTTACTTCTGTCAGAAATCCAGACACACGCACCGTTATTCAAGCGTTAATTGTATATTTATTTAAGTTACCGAGCTAGAAAAAATTTACACTTTTTGTAAAAAATGATGGATTGAATACACATTTTGTGTATAAAAAGTGAGTAATTCTGAATATTTAAAATTATATAGTACTTTTGTGCAAATTATTTGCACTTTTTATGTATACAAATAAGTACAAAGAAAAAAATGCAGTATGTCTTTAAAAAACGGAGAAAAAGAAAATTTAGTTCATTAAAATTCAAAATCCTTTGGGAGGGAAAAGATGTCACTGCCAGCGGAGTTCAACACTGGCTTGAACCATCCATTTGAGATTAGTTTTTAACACATACAGCAAAAGAAGCAAAACTAAAAGTTAATTTCCATAGCGGATTTAGAGTAATACTCCCCTTCCCAACATAAAATATCTAATTGATATTCTTATTAGTGTTAAATTATTTAACTTACTTGAAAATTATAAAATTACGGTATCTTTCAAAATCGGAGAAAAATAAAAATTTGTTTATTACATTTCAAAAGCTAGGCGGGGGTGGATGACGGAGATCCAGGTCACTTCCGCCTGAATTAAACACTGTCCCTTGAACCCTTTTGAGATAAATTTGTAGCAACTAAACTTTAAGAAAACCTAACAATTAGTTTCCATGGTGGATTTAAGAGGAAAAGCCCCTGCACCCCCTCCCCGAAATATAAAATTCATAGCTGTACTTTCTTTTAATTTTTAATTATTATCAGTTACTCGAAAAAATTGCTTTTTGAAAAGAATAGAGAAAAAAATAGTTTGTTAAATTTCAAAATCCGAGGGGAGGGGAATTGTCCCCTTTAGGCTATTGCAGCCAAATTCAACACTGCCTTCGTCTACCCGTTTTAGAGAAAATTTTAACATATAGATCTAAAAAAAACAGAACTGAAAATTAACTTCCATGAAGGAATTTTGGGGAAAAAGCCTCCCCCCTCCAAAGTAAAGTTCTTAGCTGTACTTTCTCTTGGTCTTTAATAAAATTAATTAAAAACAAATTACTGCTTTTTTCATAATGGGTCAAAAATTAGGCAATTAAATTTCAAAATTCAAGGAGCACTTTTTGATTTAAGAAATATATCCATAAAAATCGTATTGAAAATGTGTATAATTGACTTCTCTTCCCCTCCTATAAACAGTAAAGTTTAGAATCCTGATCCCCACTTGAAATTGATAAATTCTATCCAAAATACACTTCAAATTTGTTCCTTTCACTGCAACAAATAATTCAAATCATATTAAAACCATTCATTAAGCAAAAAAAAAAAAAAGATAATGAATTACATTAAATTAGCCCTATTTTAATTATTCGTTAACCAATAACCTTATCAAAACCTAATAATAAATTAATCTTATTAATTGAAACTTGGAGGAATTATAACAGCATCAATAAATTTACCATCTATCTTATAAAATTATCAACACAAAGCGGAATCAACTTCCATCACCCATTACCGGCATTTAAAATCATTTCCAGTCACTGCACCAGTGGCGATATAGGTACAGCACTCGATCCCTAAACCCCGGTTAGTAAGTTCGGTCCTCCCTCGGAGGAAAAAAACCCAACATAATTTAGGTGCTTCCAAAATCCTCCAAAGAGCCACCAGCGCATTTTTTGCACTTATTATGCATAATTCAGTTTGCACTTTTTATGCATAATCAGATGTGCCAAATATGTCCAAATTTTGTGCATTTTTGTACACTTTTTTCAAGCCTTTTTCTAACTGGTACAAATAGGGAACCATAGCAAAGTGATCGTAAATGTACTTGGATTAATTTATGAGCAACAATTGTCCTCATTTTTTAATGATATGTTGAAAAGTTTTGAAAATGATATATTGTCTTTTTATGGTTTAAACTATATTTCGCGAGCAGAACACATACATAGCACAAGGTTAACTGCAAGAAAGTTACACATCTTACACAATATCTATTGGTACTGATTTTTGTAGGAAGATATATCAGGAATCTGAAAAGTTCAACTAATGAATATCAGAGAAAAACATATTCAGGACAAAAGAAAATACATTAGTGTAAACATTTCACAATTTGTACGACAAAGGAGTTTATTGTTGACTTTGCTGGACCTTTTTATAGTACGCAGGATTATTCCACTACATGAAGCAAATGCTATAAGGTCCCGGCCTATCAACTCTGCTAAAAAAAATTGTAGAAAATTGTGGTTTACGTGATGCTGTAAATCACATTACTGAAAAAGGCTACACTATACTCATGCCTGCACTTAAAGGTAACAGATCTCATTCGGCAAATAAGAAACAAATATGCCCAGACAAGTAACAAAAATTCGATGGATAGTTGAAGCAGTACATAGGGCAATTGCTCAGAAATACCACTTGTTACATAATAGTCTTGATAACAGCTACCTACCGAAGATGAAATTGCTATGTAAAATAGTCGGTTTTTACAAAACAAATATGAAAAACTGTTGAGCTGTAATGGTCATTTAAGGGGACCTTGGACCTTTATTTGAACAGAAATCGTCTCAAAAATCAAAAATTATTTTGATACATTATTATTATTCTCCAGTTTATTCTGAGCCATTTGCGAAAAATCACATGCAGATGCGATTATTTTTCACAAAGTTACAAGCGTTTGGATTATGTATTCAAACAATTTCTCGGCCCTTCAATATACTATAAATCTGCTTTTCTCAAAACTGAATTTTCAACATTTTTAGATTTTTGAAATGCTCTGTGCGTTATAATTTTTTATGAAAATTCATGAAATTGATAAGAAAAATCCTAATATTGCTTACAAAGACACTAAGCATGCATTTTGAAATTCGACTTAATTAAAATAATTAAATGTGATTTTAAACGTATTAAAAGGCAAATTTTTGATTAAAATTTATATGAAATTAAAAAAAAAAAATTCTAAAAAAAATAACTATGGAAGATATTAAAAAATCGATGCTTAGATTTGTTTGTAATAGAGTTTTAAGTGATTAAAATGCAAAAGCAAGGACATATCTTAAAAATTATGACGCCCGGAGCATTTAAAAATTTTAATTTTTTCTAAATGCTAAAATTATAATAAGATTGGAAATTTCTTTAAAGGTGTTTTATATAATTGTGATGAAGTGTATATGCGCACCAAATTTTATATTTCTGTGATAGAAAAAAAATAAATATCCACCGTCCCATTAACCCTCTCGCAGCGTAATTGTTTTTCACAATATATCTTCAAAAATTGCATACTTAATTCCTTCGCGACGAGCGTCTTTTAAGAATTTTTATTCTTTTGCCACCGGTTTTTCAAAACAAAAATTTTCGTCTGATTTAATCGGCAAAATGCTCCGATTAGATAAGGCAAAATTTACAATAAAAAGTAACTGGTGGGAATGATCAAGGCGGGTTAATTAGACGGAGAAAGTGCATCCCCGATGGAATGTCGGGTTGCGCAAATTTTACTACTTTTATGTTGCCCGAAAAACTCTCGGGTTGCGAAGCGAGAGGGTTAAGCAGTACAATTCCAGAGTACATGAAAAGGAAGATGAATTAAGTGACACTGTTATCCCCTGACCTCAAAATGAGACAACTCCCACTGTGCCGTTTTTCCAGATAAAAATATCAGTGCTTAGGACTTAAAAATTGTCTTTATCTCAAGAATGCCGATTTTTAAGTTGTGTCACCTTTCTGTTAAAGAACCGATGTTTAGAAACCCCTTTTTTAACAATGGACTAAACAATACAAGTATCGGTTAATATTTTTCAGATTACAGTGTGTTTTTAATTAGTTATGATTAAAAGTTAACTTTTTGCTATAAAAGAGATACTTATAGAACATTTGAGAAAATTTAGATAGTTTTAGAAAAATTTTCAATTATCATCATCACTATTTTCATTTATTTCAACATTATTACAGGGTTCGTACGCTTCAAGGACGTTTTACCAGAATTTTCTAGAACCAGTAATATTTGCCTTATTTAATGAAAAAAAGTTTATCTTCAGATATAGTTACCAGTATTTTAAGAAATTCCTCGTACTAAAACACCTAAAATCCCCTGAATCCCCTAATGCGTACGAACCCTGTAATCCCGTAAGGCATGGTGACGTCACGGCGACGTCGTTGTGAAGTCACACTGTGATTTTGTGACCGTCGATATGACGTCACGTGACGTCGATGTGACGTCATAGTGACTAGAATGCGAGGTCGTTATGGCCGTTTTAGAGGCCGTTTGTGACGTCACATTGTGACCACTCTGTGAAGTCATGGTGTGACTAATTTGTGAAAAGTGTGTAATTTGTGACGATTTTGTCATTAACTTTGTGACGAATATGTGACTACAATGACAATGTTGTGACAGCGTTAAGATGCAATACATTTATTGAAAAATGAAATCGCTATTCGAGTTCAATCAATGCACCATGACAATGGAGGCAGGAGTGATTATGAGTAAAAGAAAATTCTGAAGTTCACAGAAAAATTTCAGAATGTTTTTTTTCACGATACTTTGTCGAAATTTGCGTTTTTTTCGGAATCCTTCGGCGAAATTCACCTTATTTGTACGATTTATTAACAAAATTTCATGTTTTTTCACTATCATTTGACGAAATTCGCTTTTTTTCGCTATGCTTTGACGAAATTCGCCTTTTTTCACAATGTTTAGACGAAATTCACGTTTTTCTTCAATCTCTTGACGAAATTGCGATTCTTAGATAAAATTCACGTTTTTTTCCACGACCATTTGAAGAAATTTAGATTTTTTTTCGCAATCGTTTGACAAAATTCGCCTTATTTGCGCGATTTATTTACAAAATTTCGCCTTTTAAGCGGTCCATTGATGAAATTCGCATTTTTTCTACAATCTTTTGATAAAGTTTGCTATTCTTAGATGAAATTCGCTTTTTTCCACGATCTTTTGACGAAATTTGCATTTATTCGCGATCCTTTGACGAAATTCACGTTTTTCTTCAATCTCTTGAAGAAATTGCGATTCTTAGATGAAATTCACGTTTTTTTCCACGGCCTTTTGAAGATATTTAGATTTTTTTCGCGATCGTTTGACAAAATTCGCCTTATTTACGCGATTTATTTACAAAATTTCGCCTTTATGCGGTCCATTGAGGAAATTCGCGTTTTTTCTACAATCTTTTGACAAAATTTGCTATTCTTAGATGAAATTCGCTGTTTTCCACGATCTTTTGAAGAAATTTTCATTTTTTCGCGATCCCTTGACGAAATTCACGTTTTTTTTCAATCTCTTGACGAAATTGCGATTCTTAGCTGAAATCCCCCTTTTTTTTTTCCACGACCTTTTGAAGAAATTTAGATTTTTTTGCGATCGTTTGACAAAATTCGCCTTATTTGCGCGATTTATTTTAAAAATTTCGCCTTTTATGCGGTCTATTGGTGAAATTCGCGTTTTTTCTACAAAATTTTGACAAAATTTCCTATTCTTAGATGAAATTCACTTTTTTTTCCATGATCTGTTGACGAAATTTGCATTTTTTCGCGATCCTTTTACGAAATTCACCTTTAACCAATCAAGTTATTCTTTCTTTTCTGTAAACATCATAGCAAGTATAAAAAACTTTTGAGAGTAAAAGAATAATAGGTAATATTTTCTCATTCTGCTTTTGCAATAATAATTTTACAGCAAATTGGAGCTAAAGAAGAAGGAAAGAATGATATCTGCTCAACAACTACGTTATTTACTCGCGTAATAGTCGCACTTTTTTGACAATTTTTCATTGAGAAAGTTTAGGTGCGACTATTATGCGGGGAAATCTACTACACAATATTGTACACTCTAATGCTAAAACATGACTGGTATAAAAAAAACACATTATAATAAAATTAGTAACTTATCAAATGTTTCCAAACTATGTGCTGTTTATTAAATACCATTTTTCTTTTTATGGTAATATTTTTATAGACGTAAAATTTACAAATAATCTTTGTGAAAATTTTGACAAAAAATTCTCATAATAAATTACTTCACTGAAGGTATCAGTACCACTATTGTAATGTGAATCGGTGTATGAAGAATCTTCGTCATTCCATAAAATCTTCGCTTCCGTCCAAATCGTCGGAGATTAATAGCAATATTCCTTTGTACAAATGCAAGATGAGCTGCAAACCATATTTGCTTGTTTTGTTATTTGTGCCACTAACTAAATTATATTTATTTGCTGTTTTTATTAATTCTGCAATTACTTACTGTTCCATCTAGGCCATTTTTTAAAGTTGCAGCACCCTGCTCTTTTTAAAATGGGCGAAATACATCCTTTTTTTTTTAAAGTGAAATTCTCCTTTAGTTGCAATCGGAGATTTCTTGTAAAAAACTTCCCCATACCACAGTATTTCTAAATCAGTGTGCCCAAGGCCTTGCAAAAATTATAGAAATTTATTTCTTTAGAAAAACAAGATATTGTTAAATCATGTCGTTATTTAATTGTATTTATAAATTTGTAATTCATAAAATCCTTAAAAATCAATGCCACTTTATTTATCATATTAAAAAATTATATACTTTTTTCTTATAGCATTACTAAACACATTACTAATATTACATTTACTCATGAAGCTCTGTCATCATGCTCTGTTTTTACTGAACTAGCACCTCTTTTTAATACATTTATTTAACAACAACAAAAAGCATTTTTATATGAAAAATATCAATTATTTATTCAAATAAAGTTTTGAAATTCAATAGCGATACTTTCATATTAGCAACATTCCAAGAGTTAATAGTCGAAGAAATCGCCAAAGATTTTACTACCTACAGCAGTTTTTTTAAAAATTCTAATAGTTTTAGTAGTTTAAGCGAGCTGTTCGATTACATGTTTATTAAATTTGTGGTTTATTTATGTAAAATTTTTGATGAAGTTTTTAATTTACTATAAAGGTTTTAGAATAATGTGTGGTGAAAATTTTATATGTACAATCTATTACAAATGCAGGTAATCATGTTTACTTTTAACTTTTACATCACACAGTAAAATAAAAAATAATGAAAATAATATAAAATAGTTAGCCATTTTTATGTGAATAAAGTATAAAAATTCAAACCATAAGCACAAAATAAAAACACACATTGGTCCATTATTACTATTATTATTTTATTTACAGGATTAGATAATTATAAATAATAAGCCCCCTTTAACCCACATTGTACCGCTAATATGTCCTGTTTATAGGACAACTAGTTACTTAAAAAATTAAAAACTTTTTTTTCAAAATTTTGCTAGGATCTACTTAATTACGCCATATTAATGATGTAATTGAAGTTTTAAAATTTTAAAAAAATATTTAATCGGTGTGATTCAATATAGGTTAATCAGTCTGTTTTCTAATAAAGTGTATAGTATAGATATTTTGAAGTTTATGCGTATAAAATCATTCAGGAAGTAAAATATTAAAAGTATCCAGAAAAAAAAAATAATGAAATATATTTTACATTTTAGCTTCTTTCATTCAAGTACATGGATGTGTTTTTAATAATTAAAATATTTCAATAAAACCATATTTAAATTCTCACTGGGTTGCATAATTTCTATATTTGTCAACAAATTGAGACACCGGTTTACTTTGAAAACTTTTCGTTCATAATGTTTAACTGAAAAGTTCTTACCAACTAAGGATATCTCTTTATAAATTTTTATAACTTTTCTCGCATCGAATAATACTCATTGACAATGATTTTTCCCTCTTAATACTACATATGCATGATATCCTTTAGATAGTACTTCTCCACTATGTAAAATAATTATTATTTCTTCTAAATAGAATAAACTATCTTCTTTTCTTCTGAACAGATAATTTTTAAATAAAAATATGCAACGCAAATTATTTCAGGCCATCAAAAAATTTTATTCTATAAAAAGGCCTTTTTATTTAGTACATTAAATACATTTAAATATTTGCTAATTATGTTAAACTTTGATTATGATACGTCATTTTAAAGTTTGAGAAACTATGTTATTTTAACCTATAATATTTTAAAAGAAAACAAATCTGATTAAAATAAATTTATATAATTGATTTTAATCATCTGATTAAAATTGTTGATATACAGCTATTTATTTCAATAAATTAAATAATAAATCTACTAAACTTTATTAGGTTAATGAAATGTTTATAAGAAAATACTAAAATCGTTATAATTTAAAGAAAAGCAAACTCTGGAATAAAATATTTGTTCATACCTTTTTTTTCCTTAACGCCGTTCTTTATTCCGATGTAATCCATGTTTTAGGCAGAACAAATCTTTGAAGTAGAAAATATGTCCTTAATAAATACAATAGCAATGATGGGAATCGTTTAAACCACACCAAAGCTAGTGTAAATATCTCGGGCGGATATTTTTGTCTAAAGTCTTATCTTGGGATGATTATTCCTATGAATTTTTGAGGTTAAATGTTTATATCTGACAGACTGCATGTTCTTAACGCTACCTATTGTCCAGCAAAAACTCCTTCTGCCTGTTCCAAAGATTAAAAGCAATATGTTGTTTTTAATAGTTTTTATCGTCTGCGGTTTTTCGAACACCTTTTTTTAATCAAGGCAAGAACAGATGGCTTTTCCGTTCTTATACATTTATATGACATAATATTTTTATAAGCATACTTTCAATTAAAATTTCTCGCTTCTAGAATTTTTTGATGCATTTAACTTTTTTTTTTTTTTATGTGTTTCAAAATAGTTCAAGTTTTAAGTTTTGTAAAGCTACTGTCGAATATGACAATAATTAAACTAATATTGGGAGTATAATAAATTAAAGAATGTTTACATTTTTAGAGTATTTAAAATTCATTTTAATATGCAATAATGCAAGTTCTTTTGAAAATAGAAAAGTAAAGTTTATATTATAGGTAGTAAATGCAACATAAAAAAGAAATAAAGTAACTGCAGAAATAATGTTTTTAGTGGGGGGTTGGGGGGATCAGACAATTGTCATTTTTTTTTTCTATTTTAATTTCCTGTATAGTAAAACAGCTTGTAAGATAACAGTATTTTTCAAAATAAATTTCCAGAAACGAAAAAAATAAAAATAAATATGAATAGTTAATTACGCCATGCGTTTTGCATATATTTTGTATATTTTATTTTATATTCGGAAAAAGTTAAATTTATTTAAAAAGTGTGACACAAGTAGCCAAATTTATTTTTTAAGAATTACTACTAAAATTAATCAAACACTAGCAGAAAAATTTATTACTGTAAATATGCAAGTGCTTTTTTTATTTATATAATAAAGCATTGCTTTATTGCAAAACTCCGCCCCTTCCCATGCCCACACACAAACAAATCTTTGCTTTCTCCACCTGTATATTAATTTCTGCCATTTCCGCTGATAAGAATAATTTATAGATAACAAATCAATTTCCCGGATTATAGAATACAGGAGAAAAACATTTTCTTATTATTGAAATCTCTACAGTTAATACATTTTTCTAGATTGACCACTAATAATCCCAAAAAAACATTTTTATAAGAAAAAAATGGATTATGTATTCAAATAAAGTTTCAAAATTCAATAGCGATACTTTCATATTAGCAACATTCCAAGAGTTAATAGTCGAAAAAAAGCGCCAAATATTTTACTATTTACAACAGTTTTTTTAATTCAAATAGTTTTAATAGTCTAAGCGAGTAGTTCGATTACATGTCTATTATATTTGTGTTTTATTTATGTACATTTTTTTATGAAGTTTTTAATTTTGTTGTGAAATATTAGCCGGGAACAAACACTGAATTATTTTTATTGTTTGAAGTGGAAAGTTTTAATCTTAACATATGTTTTATCACACTGTGAGTTTACAATATGGTAGGGTTTTTGTCACATAATGAGACGTACGTTACATGTAGTGTCATAACAGTGACGTCACAATATTTTTTTAATTGCCAGAAAAATATTTTTTACGGTAAATAACATGTTTTGAAGAATTTTTGTAATTTTTAAAAGTTTTCTAAGAAGTTCACATATCAGTCACAATGTGACGTCGCTAAGTGATTTTTGAGTCACATTTTGGTCACGCATTTGGTTAAGCATTTTGGTCACAGTTGTGACGTGACCACAGTGACTTACAGTGACGTCACAATGACGTCACTGTGACCATGCATGCTATGAGGGATATTATCAATCGAAAAGATTTTTGGTAATATTCTATCAGTGCGTATTATTCGTGAAAAATACCTTCCATGAGCTATTGGCAGTATATTACACTTGCCACATGGGAGCAACACCCAACATTCCTGTTATCATTAGAACAATGACAGATGTACTTTTGAATTCCGTCGTTCTTATAACTGTTAGGGATGTAGTCAACTTACAAGCCATACTTTTTTTCTTTATATGGCGTGATCTCACATCCATTTTATTAATATTCGGCGTCTGTTTAACGTAGAACACAAATAAATTATTTTTCTCATAAAGTATTTCTGTTGGGCACGAAATTGAAAATTAAAGCCGATATGCTGAACAAACTTTCAAATGATTTTCGCTTAACTTTGGGAAATCAAGAAGATCTCATGGAACTAGTGGCTTGAAAGCTGTTTTCCTTCGATTCCAATTGTGCTGATCCACCTTTTCTCCTACCTAAAGAACAAGGTAATTTCTTCAACGTATTTACATTATACTTTGTGAGTGACACTTTTGATTTGGTTATCCTACTTGAATAACCTAAATAAATCTATTAACCTAAACAAATCTAAGGAAAAATGTATATATATACATTATTTTATTAACACGTTCACTCCGGCGTGGTGGGTCACACTGGACTGTCTCAAAGCTGCCAAGTCTCCGGCTTTTTGGATACCAGTATTTTAATACAGAAAGCGTTGTTTTATTTAATTAGAGAACTTGGGCCATTTAAAGGAACAACATTTTCTCTAAAATAACAGTGGTGTGCTAAAAGCCGGAGACTTGACAACTCTGAAACAGTCGAGTGTGGCCCACCGCGCCGGCGTGAACGTGTTAATGAACAAAACAGGCTTAATTAAACATTTTTTAAAACAGCTGTATTTAAAGATTATTATGTTCATCTTAGGTCATTTTTTTTATTAAATAAGCGATGTATCTAATTATTTACTGACTATTACGTATTTCCTTATAACGTACTTATTGTACCTGTTATGCTGTAACAATAATTGGCGCATAATTATACGAATTCAAACAGGAAAAGATAAGAAGGAACATTCTAAAAAGTTGTTAACATTATTTTTTTTTATAACTCAAAAAGCACATCTTCGATTTTAAAGAATTTGTTTTTGCACACCTTGAGCATTATTGTGTAATTTTTCAGTTGATATAAATATAATATTAATAAATTAATAATGTTTTAAATATTTTGGTTTATTTTTCTATGTTAGAAATTGTGTAAAAATATGAAAAAAATATATAATATGAAGAAGTATATTCTTCAATGATTGGTATTTGTTTAATTTTTTTAACTTTTATACCTTTTCAGAAAAAGTATTTGAAAAATAGTGGCGCCAGCGCATACTTTTTCCGATTATCTTAAGAACAGTTCAAGGTCAAAGGCTAAAGCTCTCAATATTGTAGTCGCGTTATAACTACACATATTACTTCAAACACCGATCGCGGGGGTGTGGCATTTTGCTATGTTTATTCGTCTAGAACAGAGTTCCCAATCTCTTATTGGACATGCCGCAACAAACTCTCTATAAAATCCCCATGCCTCCCTTGACTCTGTATTATGTGTCTGTTATAATTTAAAAGTGGGACTCGATTCGCATGATGGAAACATAACATAAGCCCTAACAATAACTATCCATTTCACATTTTTTAGCTTATCAAATAGGTTAATCTTCTGTCACAAATGTGTTTTTAACATAATTCTACAAATGCAGTGAGGCTATACATAAAGGGTTTGTTATTATTTTCCAACTTTAGCTTTAATGTTGACCCATTACGGAGCAGTGTAATTCTGTTTGTAAAATGTTGAAATGATTCATAGCAGAATTTACAGAAGAATTTAATGGAAAATAAAATCTCTCGTATTTTCACGTACACATAGCTACCAACCTCAAACTAATCTTCCGTAATACTTGCGTTAATTTGACCCTGGTTTAAAGTGTTTCAAACCAGATTTTTTTTTTTTAAGAAATGAAAATAAACATGTTCCACGTAGAAACCTGGAACTAAATAAATAAGCATTCATGAAATGAATTTTCTGGTTCGAAATGTGGTTAACCTGGGTTAAATTAATCCAGATATTACGGAAGATTAGTGGAAGGTTGGCAGCTATGCGTACAATATAAAACGAGAAATTTAATTAAATATTCTTGGTGCCAGTAAACTTAAATTTAGCTGATCACTTTTATGACCACGCCCGCGAAAGGGTTAAAGACAAGTATTATGCGACCTACGTCTTTACCTTCACGAAATGCCTTGAAGAGACTTTTACATTTAACGTTGAAATTGATAACAATGACACATTTTATAATTCATTTTTGTAACTTGCTAAGAGTTAACGGATAAGGTTTGCACACTAAATTTTCTTTCTGTGGACGTAATACACAAGAAGAATTTCAATATTATTTTTATAAATTTTAAAGAAACTTTATTCCCAATCACATTTTCTGCTTTTCCTTTCCCAATATCGTTAGTTGTCTTTCAAATATTATCTGATTTTAAAATTTAAACTGAGTATGTCATGACGCAAGTTTATTTGTTGTGTAGGATGCTACCACCAAAGTCATAAATAGTACTATTTACTATTTAATCATTTCCTTTTCTAATGCTATTTAAGATTTATAAATTTTATAAACTTGCTAGTACCTTGTTTAGATAATTTAAATATTTTTAGGTTAAATATATTCAAGGCAGTCAGGTTTATGTATACTTTTAAGTAGTTTCATGTTTAAAAGTTTCTTCGTGTGACATATAACAGAGCGAATAAAAAAAAGAAAGTTCATTCAATATTTAATTAAGTATTACGAAGAAATTTAAAGTAAAAAAAAACAAACAGTAAAATTATAAAACAAAATTAATGGTTAAAAATAAATAAATACATAAAATAAATAAAGGTCAAAACATTTTAAAAAATTGCTCGTATAATTATTGTGGTATAAATTCTATTTTAAACTTTTGATAAGGAACTATTTTAAAATTCAACAAAACAAAAAGCTCATTTTTAAAATTTTGCTTATATTCCAATTATTTTTAGTCTACACCATTGCTTTTCGAAGAAAAAATAGATATTGATAGCGAATGGTTGAATAAAAATTTTGGAATTGCTCCCCTAAAAAGTCAAATTGCGCCCACGTTAGGAACCACTGTTCTAGACACTTTTGGGGCAATTTCCTGATTCAATTAGGCAAAAATTTCAGTTTTGAAAAACCGGTGATAAAAAATTAAAAATTTTGAAAAAGACGCCCGTCCCGAAGGGGTTAAACAGACTCGTGCTCTGCACACCGAGTTATTCTGCGGAATCGGATACACGTGCCGAAAGTTCGAGAAACCTGTGTGGTTATCTCGTTTGATATTTAAGACAGACAAGCACTCAACTTAGCTTATATTTGAACATGTTCGCATTTCAATTATCATTTAACGTTTGCTTAAATCAATCATACGTACAAATGGGCCATAAATAAATTCTTTACGTTCCTATTTTGAATAGATTGATTTTTTAAAAAAAGTAAATACTACTTTGAATGATTTAATCGATGTTTTTTAGAACTGTTTTGGGTAAAATTGGAGGATCAAATTGTATTTAGAAAGTTCAAAAAAATATTTCGAATCAGTTAAAAATTAAACCGAAAGCAAAAGACATAAAATCAGTAATTTTTCTTTTAGAAATCAAACAATAATATCCTTTAAATAATATTTTAAACTCTATATGCTAAAAGAATTCTTTCTTGTAAAATATATAGCACATCGGGGGTTTTCAGGTATGGAAAGTGGCGCTGCTGCTATCCCTTACATTGATTTCTTACTAAACTTGTTCTAAATGACCATTGTACCGTGTCAAAGAACGTTTCTTTAAAATTTCAAAATTGATCATTTTCTCTAAGAAAACTCGTTAAAATATTCTTTCTTATCAGCAGCTTTAAAATAAAGGTTTAATGAAGAACTTTTTGGTGTTTCTAAAGTTTTCAAATTAATGTCTTTATTATCTGTCGTTGAATAGAAGCAGTATAAAACTGAAATTAATTGTCTTGCATTTTGTTTTGAAACATAATTGATTAAAAAATAACTTGTTTCTTAAAAATTAAATTCGGACGGGCCAGACGACTACTATAGTAGGTGCCACGTATTTATATAATTAATAAAACACCTAAAAGAAGGACACAAAATCAATAATTTTCCTTTTAGAAATCTAACAAGAATATTCTTCAACTAATATTTTAAAATCTATGTGCTAAAAGTACTCGTTTTTGAAAAATATCGAACATCGTGAGTTTTCAGGTATGGAATTTGGCGTTGCTGCTAATCCTTACATTGATTTCAGCTGAACTTGTTATACGTGACCACTGTACCATGTTATAGAATGTTTCTTTAAAATTTCAGAAAGGATCATTTTCTGAAAGAAAACTCATTAAAATTTCTTTCTTATCAGCCGCTTTTATATAAAGACTTATTTATTGAAGAACTTGTTGGTGTTTCTAAGGTTTTTGAAATTAATGTCTTTATTATCTGTCGTTGTGTAGAAACGGGATAAAACTGACATATTCTGTCGTCTTCCATTTTGTTTTGAAATATGATTGATAGTAAAATAACTTTTTTCTAAAAAAATGAAATTCCTCTTCCATTTTCTAAACAAATAATAATGTTATATAATACCTATCGATTAACTTAAAATCGTGCTGTAGATAATTTCTTAATGATATATTTTAGAAATATGAGTTATTTTAAAAATATGAGATATTTTAATAAAGTTTTTTAGATAAATCGTTGCCAGTTTTCTCTTCTTTCTTTAACTAAAAAGTATTCACGTTGAGGCTGATAAACGAGTATAATGATGAACGAGTATAATTTGAAAATGTTCAATTTTCAATTGTTACATAACGAGTACATAAATCGATCATTCACGCAAATGTCGTTTAAAAAGAAAATGAATATTATGTCATATAGAATAATTTATTTTTTTTTAAGTTAACAATAATTCTGAATGATGTAATTGAAATTTTTAAAACTATTTTCATCTAATTTGGAGGATAAAACTGCATACAGAAAATTCAAAAACTATTTCGAATCATTTAAAAAGTAAATTGCAAAAAGAAAAAAAAAAGATATAAAATCAGTAATTTTTTTCTTAGAAAGCTAATAAGAATATCCCATCAGTAATATTTAAAACTCTATATGATAAAATTATTCTTTCTTGCAAAATACCGAACATCGTGAGTTTTTGGTTTTGGAAAGTGGCGCTGCTGCTAATCCTTACATTGATTTCAGCTAAAGTTGTTTTACGTGACCATCGTACCGTGTCAAAGAATGTTTCTTTAAAATTTCAAAATTGATCATTTTCTCAAAGAAAACTCATTCAAATTTCTTTCTTATCAGCAACTTTAAAATAATGACTTCTTTAATGAAGAACTTATTGGTGTTTCTAAATCTTTCAAACTAATATCTTTATTACCTTTCCTTGAGTAGAAGCGGGATAAAACTGACATAGTCTGCCGTCTTGCATTTTGTTTTGAAATATGATTGATAATATATTAACTTTTTTCTGAAAAAAAAATTCGAACGAACCAGGCGACTACTTTAGCTGTTACATATTTAAATAATTACGAAAGCATCTAAGAAAAGGACATAAAATCAATAATATTTCTTTTTTATATCTAACAAGGATATCCTTCAACTAATATTTAAAACTCTATGTGCTAAAAGTATTCTTTCTTGAAAAATACCGCACATCGTGAGTTTTCAGGATCGAAAAGTGGCGCTGCAGCTAATCCTTACCCTGATTTCTACTAAACTTGTTTTAAACTTGTTTTAAACTTGTGTTAAAAATTAATTTCTTGTTCCAGTTTCTAAGCAAATATTACTCTTATACCTCTCGGTTAACTTAAAAATGTTGCAATAGTTAACTTGTTAATGCTATATTTTAGAAATAGGAGATATTTTATTCAAATTTGTTATTTAAAATATAGTTTATGCTTTTTTTTTAATCTAAAAAAAAAAAATTCATGTTGAGGTTGATAGACAGGTATAATGACGAGTGATCGAGAATCATTTGAATATATTCACTTTTCAATTATCACATAAAGATTGCATCAATGAATCATTCACACAAATATGGTTTAAAATGAAAACGAACATTAATGTCACATTGAATAGATTTATTTTTTTAAAGATAACAGTAGTCTGAATGATTTAATCGAAGGTTTTTTAAACTGTTTTCATAAAATTTTGAAGATACAATTGCATTCAGAAAGTTAATATTTCGAATCATTTAAAAAGTAAACTGTTTTTTGGATTCGAGTGCACACTTAATACGACAATTTTTCGGTCAACCCTTATTTTTTTAAATTTAATTTTGTTGTAAGAGTTGGTCCTAACAAAAATTTGTCAATTTGAAAGCTGTAGATTATATTAAGAATGTGTATAATAAATGTAAAAGGATTGGATATCTTGTGAATTGACGAAGTTATGAATTTTTAACTTCTTCAAGCGCTCCATTTTTTTTCGTTTTTATTTTTTTTTCCGGTAAGAGTTGGTCCTATCAAAAACTTGTCACTATAAAAGTTGTAGATATTTCATCATCATTTTGTCCTCATCATATATCATCATTTATATTAGTTGTAGATAATATGAAAAAGATTTATAATAAGTTTAAGTTAATTTGATAACTTAAGAATTGACGACTTATGAATTTTTTTTCTCCCTAAAACACTATTTTTTTCGCCCCTTGAGAACATTTTTAATTTTATGAAAAATCTGTTATACATAAATTTTTGCCCCTTTTCTTAGAAGTAATATTAACTTTAAACTGATTTGATATGTTTTATAACTAAGAAGTTATGTGGGTTTTTCGGTTTTCACAAAATATCTCCCTATTTCAAACCCCTTGCTCCGATTTTGTCCATTGACGAACTTGACCAAGATTTTATCCCTCTTGATTTTGTATGAGTTTGGAAGAGATTTGTGCAGAATTATGGAAGTTATCGTGTCCATAAAAAAGTGATATATATATATATATATATATAAATGTGTGTGTGTGTGTATACATAATAATGTAACTTGTATTTAAATTTTAGCCTACTAAGGACAATATCATATTAATTTGTAATACAAATTATACTTTCTGAAATGGGAATAAAGTGCATGTTTTAATTATTAATTTTATTATTTATCCTACCTTCGCCTCTTAAATTATGTGTATTTAATTTTTAAGAATGTTGGTAGACACATTTAATATAACTAATTAATTTCAAAATTTAATTATTATTAATATTAATTCCCTAGCATCTTAATTTTAATCTTTTTTTTTAAATTTAATTATAAATTTATTTAAGTAATGTTGCACTGATGTCACAGGAATTTAAATGGTGATATATTATAGCTAGGTACATAGATTTATGTGAAACATTAATCTATGAATCATCAATTTCAACATTTTACAAATTATTTTTATTTAATATATCAATTACTTATTTTCTATTATACTTTTATAAATTTATTAACATATTTTTAATTTTTATTCAATTATCGTCTATCTGTCTCTAGACAGTATTTACTTTAAAAATTAATCCATGCATAGGTATAAATAGTTGTTATTATATAATGGTTTTTATTTACTCATAATTCAATAGATGGCAGCACCTCACTGATTCATTGGAATGCATGGTGGAGTTCAATTCTAAAGTACACATAGATGGCGCTGGTTATATATATTGTGCTTGGCTATGCTATACATTGTTGCTCCTTAGGCCATGGTCCAACATCATTAAAAAAACTTTTTTTGACAACATGTGCTGGTGATCTCCAATGCTCGTTTTTTTTTTTCGTGCTGACTAATGCTTAGACAAGAATGGCTTTTAATTTGGTAATTTTTAGTTGCTTTTTCGTCTATCTTTTTTAATCATGTTTTATTTTGAACTTATTTGTATTTTAATAGTATATTCTATTTAATGGTGTGTGTCCCAAATTCATATTCTTTAGCTATTTTATTGCTAATATGAAGATGAAACCACATGCTTTATTTATGGAACTCTGGGCATTTGGGACCTGACGATTCTGTAAAGATTCTACAAATTTCCATTTTTAATTTTCTGCTCTTTTTTACTATGATTTTGGAATGTCTGATGAGTGTGGTGGAGGAAACTGTATTGTTGTCATTTAGCTAATTTAATTTTATTCATAATTTCACAGTTTTTGTTGATGGTTTGTAATGTTTTATTCATGGTTATATATATATATATATATATATATATATATATATATAATTTTTAACTGGGGGTGGTTTGGGTTCTAGAGGTCATGATCGGCGTAGATTTGCAAAAATTTTCAAAAATTATAAAATAGGGGAGAATGTAATAGGTAGTATTTCTTACGAAATCTAATTCTTAGAATACTATTTCTTACGAAATAGTATTTCTTACCTAGAAAAGAACAAGTTGTATGATTGTATACAGATAAGTTTAGGGCAAGCTAACACTTCAATTCGCACTTAAATTTGAAAATGTTCACTTTTCAATTATCGCTTAACGAATGCATCAATAAATCATTCATACAAATGTGATATAAAAAAAAATATATTTTCTTATTTTGAATAGACTGTTTTTTCTAAAGTAACAATTACTCTGAATTATTTAATCAAAGCTTTTTTTTAAATTGTTTTGAGCTAAATTTGAGGATAAAATTGCATTCAGAAAGTTAAAGAATATATATTGAATATTTAAAAAAATAAACTACAAAAAAGAAAAAAAAACTCATAAATTCAGTATTTCTTCTCGTACAAAGCTAAAACGAAAATCCCATAAGTAATATTTTAAACTATATATGCTGAAAGAATTCTTTATTGCAAAATACCGCAATCGTGAATATTCATGTATGGAACGTGGCGTTGCTGCTAATCCTTGCATTGATTTCAGCTAAGCTTGTTTTGCGCTAACATTGTACCGTGTTAAAGAATGTTTCTTTAAAATTTCAAAAATGATAATTTTCTCTAAGAAAACTCATTAAAATTTCTTTCTTATCAGCAGCTTTAAAATAAAGACTTATTTAATGAAGAACTTGTTGGTGCTTCTCAAGTTTTCAAATTAATGTCTTTATTATCTGTCGTTGAGTAGAAGCGGGATAAAACTGAAATTAACTGTCTTACATTTTGTTTTGAAATATGATTGATAATAAAATAACCTTTTTCTTTAAAAGTAAATTAGGACGGGCCGGACGACTACTATAGTGGGTGCTACGTATTTATATAATTAAGAAAGCACCTAAAAAAAAAAGACACAAAATCAGTGTTTTTTCTTTTAGAAATCTAACAAGAATATTCTTCAACTAAAATTTTAAAATCTATGTCCTAAAGTATTCTTTTTTGAAAAATATAGAACATCGTGAGTTTTCTGGTATGGAAAGTGGCGTTGCTGCTAATCCTTACATTGATTTCAGCTAAACTTGTTTTACGTGACCACTGTACCGTGTCAAATTATGTTTCTTTAAAATTTCAAAAAGGATCATTTTCTCAAAGGAAACTCATTAAAATTTATTTCTTAACAGCCGCTTTTAAATAAAGACTTATTTATTAAAGAAATTGTTGGTGTTTTTAAAGTTTTCAAATTAATTCCTTTATTATCTGTCGCTGAGTAGAAGCGGGATAAAACTGCCATATTCTGTCGTCTTGCATTTTGTTTTGAAATATGATTGATAGTAAAATAAGTTTATTCTAAAAAAATAAAAATCCTCTCCCAGTTTCTAAACAAATATTAATGTTATATAATACCTATCAATTAACTTAAAATCGTGCTGTAGATAATTTCTTAATGATATATTTTAGAAATATGAGTTATTTTTAAAATAAGAGATATTTTAATAATTTTTTTAGATAAATCGTTGTCAATTTTCTCTTCTTTCTTTAACTAAAAAGTATTCACGTTGAAGTTGATAAACTAGTATAATGATGAACGTGTATAATTTGAAAATGTTCAATTTTCAATTGTCACATAATGATTGCATAAATCAATCATAAACGCAAATGTCGTTTTAAAAGAAAGCGAACATTATGTCATATAGAATAGATTTATTTTTCAAAATGGTGACAGTTACTCTGATTAATTTAATCTTAGTTTTTTAAAACTGTTTTCTTCAAACTTTGGTGATAAAATTGCATTCAGAAAGTTACAAAAAATTTCAAATCATTCAAAAAGTAAATGAACAAAAAAGACATAAAATCAGTAATTTCTCTCTTGGAAAGCTAACTGGAGTATCGTCAAACGAGGTTACTTTGGGTCAATTTTTCCTGGTTCCACTCACATTTCCATTATTAAAAAATATTATGTATGGTTTTTCAACTTCGAAATGTAGTTGTAAACAATTTGCATGAAACAATGAAGCAAACTGTATGGCTTTAAAAAGGAAATTTTTAATGTTTTTATTTTTTAACTATTTTTAAATTTTTGGAGCAAAGTACCCTCTGCTTGGGATTCTTTGATCCATTCACTTAATTTCGCATAAAATGATTACCTTTCATATGTAAATGAATACATTTTTATTGAAACCTCCTTGCAATAGCATTTCCTAATAAATTAACACTGCAAACTCGATAAACGAATGTTTTTTCTTAAACATTTAAACACAATAAACCAATTGTTAATATTAAAGAAACGAGAAACAGTTTTCGTCATTGTTATCTTCAGTAACTGGAACAAAAACAATTAATGTAATATTTTGCTACAGTAACATTTTAAAAACAATGTTACTTAAAACATGTTTTAAGATATTTGGTTGTATAAAAGACATTTCTAAGTAATTGGGGCTACTTTTGGACCAAAAAAGGCCTGACTCAAAATAGCCCTAAAATACTAGTTTTCATGCTAGCTTTATGAAAACGTAAACATTTTCTGTCAAAATAAAAGGTTAGAGGAAAAACTACGATTACACATGGGTTACAGCTTACTAAAGGTAATATTTTGACACTTACCTTATTTGTAGCTCTTAACCAGATTATTTCACTATAGAAAGTTTGGAGAATTAAAATTTACATACGGAAACAATTGTTTACAAACACATACAGTGTTGCAACTAAAAAAAAAAATAAATTAACCCCAAACTATTCAAATACCCTAAAGTAGTGCATAAAATATTTTTCTAGGGCAGAAACTCCAAATTACCTTTGTATTGTTTCTTCAATTCAAAGAATAAAAGCTTTTTTCTGTGATGGACCAAATTAACTCCGCAAGGACCAAAGTGACGGTATCCCATAAGTAATATTTTAAACTCTATATGCTAAAAGTATTATTTCTTTAAAAATATTAACATTGTGAATTTTCAGGTATGGAAAGTGGCGCTGTTGCTAATCTTACATTGATTTCTACTGAACTTGTTTTACGTGACCATTGTACCGTGTCAAAGAATATTTCTTTTAAATTTCAAATATGATCCTTTTCTCAAAGAAAACTCATTAAAATTTCTTTCTTATCAGCAGCTTTAAAATGAATACACATTTAATGAAGAACTTGCTGGTATTCCTAAAGTTTTCAAATTAATTTCTTTACTATGCGCCGTTGGGTAGAAGCGGGATAAAAATGACATTTCCTGTCTTCATTTTGTTTTGAATATGTATTGATAATAAAATAACTTTTTTTCCTTGAAAAATAAGTTTCTTTTTCCGGTTTCTAAGCAAATATTGCTCTTACATAATACCTATTCATTAACTTAAAAGCATTTTCTATAGATAATTTCTTAATTATATATATTAGAAATACGAGATATTTTATTAAATTTTGTTTGCTAAAAGTCTGCTTTCATTAAGTAAAACATACTCACGTTGAAGTTGATAGACGAAGATAATCATCATGATTATCAAGCTTTTAAGGACGTATTTTCTCCTTTCAAATCTCTAGAAGTGGAAATTCTTAACACTTTAGTTTCCGCCCCTTAATTCACATCTGTTCCCAAGTGCCACTAACGTTTTCTCATCCTGCAAAATTTTTACAAATAAAATAGCCCATAAATAATAGAAAAAAATTTAAATCTATTCTTCGTTAACAAAAAAATAATTTTAAGGTACTTACATAGAATGGTGAGAAAATTTGTTTTAAAATTCATTACATTTTTGTGTGCCGGCTCCGAAGTATGTTCGGAGCCGGCACACAAAAATGGATCTTTAACTCGGAACATCCTTCGGACCTGACCGCGAAAGTGTTAATGCTCTTCGTAAATATCTACATCGATAAATTTATATATCCTGCATTAAAACATGGACCTTAATACACACTTACTCAGGTAAGTTCCATGCATGGTTTTTATTTACATATATAATTGCGTTCGTTTACGAATATTTGCAAAATGTGCTCTTTTCTCGTCTCTCAATGCTCCTACTTTTGAGTATATCTCTTCCCGAATAGTAGCATTTACTTTAGTTAATGAAAGAAATTTCGTCATTAAAGAGGAGCGATTGTTACTCGAAAATAGTAGTTTTAAAAAATAGGAACCACGTGAAACCAGCACATGTTTTCCATCTCAGTGTTAGATATGTGTGTAAATAAATAAATACATAAGCAAATTATTTTTGTTTTCATATCCATTGTTATATTATTTAGTAGGCCTGATGGTGAACCGAAATAGACTTATCTTTTTCTCTTTTGATCACTACGAGATTTTAGCGCAAAATAAATAAAGCTATTCCAATGATTCATGCATATATGTTCAGAGGGCAGTTTTTTTAAATGTGTATTAATTATTGTATCGTTTGGCAAGTTTCATCTATATGCTTTGGAACTGTTATGTGTTCGTCATAGATTCCCCATGTACTGGAAAAAAGTAATTTTTCTTATAGAGCGTTAGCCAGATTAGAAGTATATCCTTGAACCCAATGTAAGTTGGCAGTTTTTTTATTCCTTCAGTTATTTATAACACAGAAGAAATATTTCTCTAGGGGCTAAGAAACTGCTCTGGAAGATGATGTAACGGACTCAACAATAATGTAAGGGGCTGTCTCAAGACTTCCCAATCGAGACCAGTGTCACAGCGTAACGCTGAGAGCCAATAGTGCGAAAGGGGGTAGATCTTGTGCTCCCTCCAAATGGTTTTATATTTGTTAACACCAAATTCTGGAAGGAGTAATCTCATTATCGTATTAGATCCAGTACTAATCTGAACATTATTCAATGTTTTAATGAGATTGATGCTGGTCTCTCTTTCACTATGATTTGAGTGTTTCACTCAAGATTTTTATTTTTGCAGAGTTACAAGATTTTAGTTTTGGGGAAGATGTTATCTCTAGACATAGGCAATTGGTTAATATCTGGCTTCATCGAATTCTTTTAAAGCAAGGTGATTTATATACACGTATTTTAAACACTTATTAAAAAACAAACGAATGTTTGCCCAAATTGATTCCTGCATACTATCGAGTTATAATAAGTGACATTTTTAATAATGATGTGTAAGCCCATCTGAAGAAGAATTCTACTTCTGGTTGAGAAAACGAAAGCTTCTGAGCTCTACTGTAATTCAGGTATATTCATACCAATTATTGTTTCGAGTATTTTTGTTATACAATGTGCAATTAATAGCGTTTATGTTCTGGGTATGGCACTCATGATTAAATGCCTAAGATATTTAATCGAATGGTAATTTTGTAAAATTCTCAAAAAAAAAAAAATATAACTCCATCTTTTTGATTTATCTCAATATTTGTGTATAATAAAATTAATTTGAATTAAATAATTATTGTGAGATTAAAGACTGATTTGTTAAAAACTAAACGACAAAAAAAAATTATAACAAGAATAATCAATGCTAAATCCGTGAATGTTAAAAGTATTGGGATCAATGAAATTCCAAATTAAAAACTCGAAATTTTTAATTATGTTAATGTTGAAATTCTTGTATGTATATATTCATTCACATATATCTAATGGCAATAAATGTAAAGTGCGTTTCTTTAGAAGTGTGGTTTTGAAATTGGCGACACTGTTTCTAGTCACAATTAATTTGATAGCTGACAGGTTGTTGCCGAATTCATCCGACAAATATAGAGGGATGATAGTAGGCATACAGAGGATGAACAATTACCATATATCATGGGGTTGCAAACTACGTATTTAATCAAAAATACAGGGTTTGTACCCTAACTCAGTTTCAATTGACAGTTAAAACTTTCATAAAAATTATTTATATTATAATAAATCTCTTAGTAGATATCATCGCCTTTGTTTTAAATATGATAATATAAAAGAAAAAGAGGCAGAAGTTCCTTTATTGCGCGCCATCGTGCACTTCACTCTGCACTTTTAGACTGCAATTACGAGTATCAATTGTTTGTGCACCCATTTTCCCCAGAACTTTTTGTGATGTTATAGCCTTTCACACAAAATAAGGTACAATCGTGGGAAAAAAAAGTAAACACCCCAACTAACTCCTCAACAAATTATCGTAGAAGAAAGTTACTGATACCGAACGATTGGAAATAAAGTCTACTTTTAAATGCTGTATATAAAAGTTTCTTAGGGAGCTATCTACATATTAAAACGAACTCAAACTTCATTTTTTTCAATAGAAATACCCAATTTTGATAGCATAAATGAACTCTACACTTTTCAATTAGTCCAAAAGCAAATTTTTATGTAATTCGTACCATAAGTTTCCGAGAAATTAATTATTTTAAAACGAGCATATTTTAAGGGCTGTATCCAAACTGAAATTCGGTACTTGATTATTAACCGAGAGAGCCCCCCTTCTTCATCAAGGCATCTTAAGCGCCACACAAGGAGTCAATGAAGCCTGCTAGGCTACAGGAGAGTAGAAGAAATTTCAAAATATCTAGTCACTTCTATCATAGACGGCCCCTTAAACCATCATTTTGCCGTTTTTTAAGCATAATTTGAAAACTACTTGGAAAAAAATGTGAAATTTTGGATTTCCATAAAGCAGGACTTAATAAATCTAATTCCATCAAAAAAATTGTAGGTTGCAATTCATAATTCATATCATAAAATTATAAAAATTGCAAATTCAGCGTATTTATGTTTGGATGTATCAGTGTTATTGCTACACAAAATATTAGCACATTAGGAGCATAATTTCAGGAGATATAAATAAAAATATGAAAATGTAATTTAACATTAGAAGCGCTAAATTTTGAATGGTTATAATTCAAAAACTTATCATTCAAATGACTTGATGAATAATTTGTTCAAATTTTTGAGTTTTGAATTGAGTTATAAATTGATAAAACAGGAAAAATTTGGTGATAAAATGTTAAATCGATATGATTATGATGCTGGACGGTTTTAAAATAATATATTTAAGCATTGTGCGTGTGTTTATAGTTTCTTTTAGCTTTTCGAAAAAAGTGGTTTTTTTATGCTTCGGTACACTTTTCTAAAAATCTATTATAGGTAAACAGCTGAAACTTTCATAACTTGTCTAGCTATCTCTAGTTGAGAATAATAAGAAGCGATTTTCAGTTTGGCTTAAAAGAAATAAAATTAAAAAGATTTTACTATAACATTTTGGAAAAGATTTTGAAAGATTTTAGTAAAATATTTTTAATTTTATTCCTTTTAATCCAGAATGAAAATCGCTTCCTATTATTCTCGAATAGAGTTAGTTACACAATTTTGGAACGTTTTAACTATTTACCTAAAATAGATTTTTGGAAAAGTGCACCGAAGCATCAAAGAACCACCTTTTTCAAAAAGGAAAAAAAAAACTATATACACACCCACAATGCTTAAATATATTATTTTAAAACCTTCCAGCATCATAATCATATTGATTTAAAACTGCATAATCCACTTTTTTTCTATTTTATCAATTTATAACTCAATTCAAAACTCGAAAATTTGAACCAATTTATGTTCCATGTGCCCTTAAAGAAGCATTTATAAAAACAAAGTTTCTTTGGCTGCCGTTTATTTTTTCGAGTAGTTTTGATAATGTATAAATTAGTTTTCGCAATCAAGAATATAGGTTTTTAGGATGTTATAAATTCTCAAATAAACATTTTCATCTTCAGCAAATATGTTTTACAGACGAACTTGATAAAATAACAGCATTCACAATAACATTAATATTAATATAACTTCAATACTCTTACCTGTTTAAATTCAATAATGCAGCTGAAAATGGTTAATTGAGATTTGATGGGATCTTAAAAACCGATATTCCTGTTTGAAAAAACTTATTAATACGCTATAAAAATTACTCGACAATGTTTTCGTAAATCAGTGTCATCAAAATATACTTTGTATTTTAAATGCTTCTTTAAATCTCGAAAATATATTGGTTTTTGAAGTTACTGCAGATAAAGAACGCTTTTCAGAATTATGGTAACTCGGAAGAGGTGTACTATATTTTCATCCGTGGTTATATGGTATTTTTGTATATTAATAAAAATTGGTCTGTTTTCGCAGTGTAGTGTATGTGTATTGTTTTACCTAATCTATCTTTTTCTGTCGACACATTGGAATTAAATATCTTATTGAAACTTAGCAATATGTTTGTGAAACAATTAAACAACTTCTATTTTTAAACAGGATTCATTAATAAATAAAAATTGTATATATATTAAAATTTCATTTTAAAAACAAAACAATACGAATTTTGGACTCTAGCTGGGAAATAATTTTTAACAATAAAAAAAATTTTTTTTTTCTTTAATACAAATACTCTGAATAGGTTTTCTAGCGAAGTTATGGATAATTTTTCGTTTGGACTATTGTAAATTTTGGGGAAACATATTATGTAAATGACATTACAATACATTATGAGCAAATTTGAAAGCACATATTGTATTGGCTGCTTTTTATTGTTGCATAACTAGAACTCCATGTATATAGTTTGATATCATATGTCTTTTCAGATGAACAAAGGAAGTTATTGAGAAACAAACATTATTCCACATGCAGATGTGTTATTGTTCTTCAAACCAAATTAATAGACTTATTATTTGTTTAATATGTTACTATTGAAAATTTCTGGAAAATATATTACATGAATGACATTAAAATACATCATGAGCAAATTTCAAGACACATTTTGTATAGCAGCTTTATATTGTTAGATAAATAGAATACTATTCATTTAATTTGAGCATATGTCTTTCTTAGCGCACAAAGGACGTTATGTAGAAACAGACAGTGTTCTATGAGATAAAGTTAATAAAATTAACAATAAATTATTTCCTTATCCCTTCGTTCTCAAGATGCAATTTATGAATATTTGTTTACTGCAGAAAATGAGAGTGAAAAATATGTATTAAATTCCGAGTTGCAAATTATTGTGTTTGAAAACAAAAGAATCTTCTTTAGTGGAAAGTATTTATTTTCGAAATATTAACATATTTGTTAAAAATATCAAACCAACGTATGATATAAAACATAGTTTGTTTAGAAATATTGAAATAAATATTGTCTCAGAAGAATTGGGTTTAATTTAGAAATATAACGTAAAAGAAAATGTGACTTAGTTATTTCAAATTAGTTATCATTTGTTCCTTTCATGTGGATATTAATGTATCTGTATTTTAAATTCACTAAAAATATTTATGATTCAGTAACATGCCAGCAATACAATAAAATTCATAATAATTATGTTTTAAGCCGTATATTGTTTGCTTGTTGTATGCTGTTGTATAAATAAAACTCTAGTTATTTAATTAGAGCTTGTACTCGTCTCAAGAGAACAAATGTTGTTACTAACAAAGAAATATTATTTCAATTAGAAATGTTTTATTAGTCCTGGCCAAATTTTGAATGAGTTAAAGTAAATAAATATAATAAATTTAAAAAAATCAAAAAACCAGACTGCGTAAAAAGCGAACTAATTAATTATTTCTCATCGATATGAAACTATTTTTTATATTACTTATCTTTTTTTTATTTATTTGTATTGATGGCTTTTTAGTTGTGTTTAATTATTAGTTCCTACCTGCAAACACGGTTTTGGTGAGGCCTATAGATGTCTATTATGAAGGTTAGAGTTACAGTAAAGGTAGAGATCCAAAATACACAACTTCCAGGTTGTGTAATATTTAAACGGAGTTTCTGACTGCAAAATGGTCAATGAAACATCGTCTTCATTTTGAAAGTCCTATTCAATGATATGCCACTCAATAGGGTACGTAAAAAAAAATTTTCGTCTCTACCGCCATTTTGAAGTTATAAAAACAAAACCTATCCTATAACTATTCGACGGTTAAGACGAATCGATAGAGACCTCATTCCTTAAAATCCATCCAGCCGTTGGGATGTTTAGAGGGTATAAAGAAATACACATACACACATACGCGTGAAATACATAACCCTTCTTTTCAGTCGGTTAAAAAAGAACACTGCAATACTTCATATTCCTGATTTATTTGGTTATAATTCTTGAAGAGTATCTCATTAAAAAAAAAGAGGCGTAATGGTCTTGTCCGCCACTTCACTTGAAGGATGAATCATGACACAGAATATAAATCTAAATTAATACGTTTATTAAGACAATAAATAGAGGAGCTGGTAATAGATGCGGGCGCATTTTCTTCTCTAGCCAAATTTAGATTCAACTTTCAATTCGATTCGTACCTTAATCCAATTTCAATGCACAACTATTAATAAAAACATACCTAACGGAAAATGGCTACTTCAGCCTCATTTACCGTAGGAAGGCACGTGCAAGTTTTAAATGGCTGCTCAATCTGAAAGTATTGAAATACAATGTCACTTTCAAAACTACGTAAAATGTCACAAATAGAAGGAATCCCGTGGATACCAACTTCACATTATTCAAAATACTTGAACTGAATCTCTTACCAAAATATTCTTCAGAAGTGACCCAATACCACGTCAGCTGGCTGGAGCTGGATCTCCAGAAGCGCCTAAAGCCGCTATCAGATTCACCGACTTTTCGAGCAACCAACTTTACAGCCGATTTTAACACCAACTTTTTCCAGTTGAAAGGGAGAAAAAGGTTACAATTGTCTTTTCTAAAGTTGGAGGAAAACCTGGGAAAACCAGTACTATTAGTACCAGCCGTCAATATTTATCGCATTTTCGTATCAATCGCTTATCTCTGATTCGCTGAAATGTTGAAAGGTGGGAGGTAAAGTTGCGGCTAGGACAGACTTTTTTGAGATGCGGATAAAAAGTTGGGGATATTGCTGTTTGCTATCACACTGGGTGTCGAGACAACATTTCGCGAAAAGTTGGAGGAAATCAAGAGTTGGCTCAAAAATTTCTCGAAAAGTTGGTGAATCTAGTAGCGGCTTAATTCTACCAAGTTGGCCGAGACTCGGATAATCCGATCTTCCAAAGTTTCATCATCATAATTTATAGTTCGCCTGCTGACCATCACGGTATAGCGTGTAGAAGTTAAAGTGAGGCAACCGGCTAATCTAGTAATGCTTTAAATGAGCTAGGATAATGTAATAAGCTAGGATAATAAACGTAAATGTTGAACGATACGGAACGATTAATATCGATCACAACGACATTTGCTAGCTGTTCAACGACCTAAACGCTTTCTCAATGTTTACATTTGAACTACCATATGTCGCTGCGATCGCTATTTATAGTTAAATAATAATAGCTGTTAGTTCAGCATTGTTCAATAACCAAATTTTTTGCACTTTTTGATTGGTAGATTACCACACTGTATTTTCTAGACACTACAACTACGATGTAATTATCACAAATCTCCACCATACAACTTCAAAACTCAGGTTAAGGGACGCTATTATCAGATTAAACATACTCGCACTAGGGAAAAATAAAGAAATGTAAATGATAGATGCCAGTTTCGCAAACACATGTTATCATCGCAGTAAACGCTCGCACTCAAACACTAGATACCGTTTATAGGTGAGTGTAGGTGATTTCCTGCCATCGAGAATTATAAAATACTCGTTAAATACAAGTTGACAAATGTTGTTGCATTTTAAAATACAAAAAAAGTTTATTTAATATAATATATTTATTTTCTAATTGTTCTTCCGAAATTTTTTTCAGAATATGAACACGCAACAACTTTGGTTAATAAAGCACGTATTAGAAATTGTCATGAGTTTTCTAAATAAAAAACAGCATATAATAATGTAAATATTATGAAATTTGACCTATATGTTTTAGGATATTTATCCATTGTACCAGAGACGTTTATATTTAAAGAGATGTATGTTAATCCATTCGTGCATGATTGCTTTTCTTATGAAATATCCCATTTCGAAAGATTTTGGAATTATACATTTTGAAATGCCATATTGTTTGAAATGTTTAATTTAAATATAATATAATAGGTAATAACCCTTTCAAAGCGTCGTTAATTTGTTTGAAAATATTAGAAAAAATATTAGTCTCATAATTATTGTGATTTATTTGTAAGATGTCTAAGACAGCATATAGTGTTATAAATGAGGTAAAATAAAATGAAATGAAAACGTGAGATATATATTTAAAAATATTTATGATTTCTACATTTAAGGGAACAGTGGGCATTAGAAACAAATCATTTAATTTTCAATCGAATCATTTGAAAACTGGAAAACTTGTTAACGGAAAGCTCAAATCGTTATAATCAAAAGTTGATGTTAGAATAATTTATATATTTTAAATTATTCAATTTTTAATTTTTTTAAATAACGAATAACTGTCATGTTTTAAAATGTCTCCGATGCGCATTTCTTTTAGATATAACATGACATTTTTTTTTTAAATCACATACTTTTCAGCTAATAGAATGAAAGTTAGCATAAATCGTAAAAGTTCACTGAACATATAAAAAGAAAATATTTTATAAAAATATTCTGCTTTTTCGAGTAAATTAACTGCGGATTCTGTATTATGTAGCAAAATTTATCATGAAAATATTGTTTAAGTCGAACTATTTATGCTAACATTTATTTATATCAGGAGATCTTTTGAGCTTTTTAGGGTAGGTATTTCAGGCACCATAAAAATATGTGTAACACTTCTTTTACAATGTCTGAATCCAAAATCGAATGTCTGGCTGAAGGACCGTGGCTTTAGCCCACCCGTGAATTTTTAAATTTCCAAAATTTTCGTTGCAAAAAAATATCCTTAAGGCATTTTGAAATTTTAATACCTTCAGATTTAGTATTTAATGAAATAAAAAATATAAAAGCCAGACACTTTAGTCGGCCCAAAAACTGCGCCAGACACGTGTCAAGTGCCATTATATGACTACCCAAAAAAGGTATTTGAGGCACGCTGAGATTGAGACAGAATAATATTTATGCTTAGAAAAAAATATTTTGAAAATGACAGACACTTTTGTTGGCACTTTCTACTTGCCAGACAACATAGAATGTTAAACACGAGTTCCAGTAAAGCTGGACTTGTGGTCCGATTAATTTTGCCAAGTTACCGCAATTAGAAAATGTAATATAGTTCTTATTTGTAAAATGTTTAATAATATTCCCAATTACATTTGTAATTTTTTCCACATCTATCAGGAATAGAAAATGTATTATAGTTTTTATTAAAGTTAAAAAAAAAAAAATGCTAACTAAGTTTGAAATTTTTCCAAGTGTAACAGCATTCTCGAACGCTTTGCGGGCAGGCTCCTCCCTGTGCCCCCCCCCCCCCCCTGATTACAAAACGTACTTGTATTTGGACATGATTAAGATTCTATGAATAGACGATATTGCGTGTACTTGTTATCTGGGAAAATATAATTCATCATATTTTAAGTCAAACCTTCGTTGTTTTAGATATTTTGTGTCATGAGCAATTACGAATAAAATACATTTAATCGTAATTTAAATTTTTTAGTATATATCCTCTTGTGTTTGAAAGTTTCTCAAAATAGTAAACCTGAATGTGCGATAATTATTACCTAACATTTTGAAATGTTTTTGCATTATATTTAGAAGATATGTAACATATAGTTCGGTAAAAACGTTTTATAACATAAACCAGAGAAAACTTATATTTTGTGATATAAAATGTTTTTCTAATACAGTAAGAGCAGAATGTTTTCGCCTCTTTTTTTATTCTTCATTTATTTATTTATTTTTTAATTTATTTTTTTGACACAATAAACTAAAAATAGGGACACCACCACTTTTACCATATAAAAATATTTGGCTTATGTAATCCAAATTTGTTATAAAATAAAGCTAATATTGCAGTTTAAAATTAGTGGTGCAGGAATGAAAGAAATAATCACTTCTTACATGTACGGTGTACAGGCTAAGGTACTGTTAAGGGGTTAAATGTTGATGATATACATTTAGAAATGATGTTATGAAATAAAATAAATTATGTAATTACAGTAGAACCTCGATTATCCGAAGTAACTGGGACCTACCCTCTTTCGGAAAATCGAAATTTTCGGATAATCGTGAATGCTTCAATTTTAAGATTAAGGAGCAATATATGCAATACTTCTTATTATGGTAACAAGTGCTTAATAAATATAAAGCAATAGCAAAATAGAAACAAGAATAAATTACTTACATTTTAAAATTAACTAACTTTTACTTATATCACAAGGGTTAGAAAAAAATGTTTTGTTTCTCGCAGCTTCGATTGTCTTTGCTTTGAAGCTCTATCATGGAGCTTTTTAATATTATTAGTTCACCAGTACCACGGTCTGTCTGCTGCTCGAGCCATGAGAAACCTTTTGCAAAACATTAAAAAGCTTCAGAATTGCTAATGTGTTCGTTTTCTTCGTTGCATTCCGAATCTTACGGTAGTTCAAGTTGAATTCAAAGGAACTCTAAGAAAGGGGATTGAAGATATTTATACGTACTCGCAATTCGGAAAGCACCGCTAGCACATAAGAAATATGATAGTAAAAAAAAAAAAAAAAAAAAAAAAAAAAAAAAGTTTTAAAAATGGATTTTGCACACAAGGAATGTGATAGTTAAAGCTTTAAAAATGGATTTCGGTTAACCGAGAGTTTCGGATAAAAGAGGTTATACTGTGTAATTTAACAATTTAAGTTTATTTTTATCAATTTAAGTTTAAAATTTCGTGTTCATAAGAACGTTACATAGAATCAAATTTTAAATAATGAACTGAATATCAAACTAAAGTACTAAATGAGATATAAATATGTCGGTTAATTTAACGCGGGAATGTTTTAAACGTAATTCTTTTTTTTTTTTTTTTTTTTTTTTTTTTTTTGTCTCATCAAACTGTAAAATACAGTTCTTCCATTGCAATTATAGTACATTAAAAACTCGTCTTATCTATGTTTTTGATGCAATTAAACTTATAACGAGTGCTTCACTTTTAAAAACTTTTAATAAAAAATGGCAACCTCATTTGATTTATTTTTTAAACTAGACAGCATATTTACCCCGTAAACTTATGCTAATACTCAATGCTTATCAAACATTTCGGATTTTTTTTAGTAGTTTTTTCTGTAATCACCAAATGCTAATGGGGTGTTATGAGCTCAGTTTCAAGAGAATTTTAAATTCCTATGCGTGACTTTGTAATTTAATACCCACTTTTTACGAGAAAATTTTGTTATAATTTATGAAACTAATGATTCGTTATGCATTAAAGGTATGTTCCAAGAGAAAAAATTGTAAAACAAATGAAGCATAGTTAACGAGAACCGCCTTTGATGTAAAATTTTAAAACTAATTACATGATCATAAAACATTGTATCATATTTCACACAAAATCTAAATTTATTTTTAAATGAAAGGAAATTATGTATATTATAATATGTAGTATAAGTAAAATAAATAATTAAAGAGATTATTTAATCAATAATGTGTTTAGAAGCATATTTTGAAAATGAAGTTATAGTGATAAATATATTTTCTAATTAATTGGGAATTTTGTCACCCTGTCTTAATTAATTAAAGAGTGTTTTATATTTTATTTAATGTAAATTACATAATTAAAAAAATATGATAAGTTTGAATAAAAATGTAAATATAAAATTTTAGTTTTTAAAACCGAGAGTTCATAAATAAAACCTAATAATCACAATTACTTTATAAGTAATTGGAAACCATTCCTTGTCAGTTGAGAGAATTAATGTTTTTAAGGGCATCCGAAGCTAAAAATTCTCAAAAAATGCAATTTTTTTTTATTGGCTTAAAAAATACTGAAGTTTTAGCGTTAAATACCGCAAACTGCATGCTTTTATCTTCATTAGATCCAGAGATATAACACCCTTTGCTTTGAGAAGCGATGAATCAGCTGGCCGCTTCAACTTTAAAAGAATATATCTAAAGTTCCTTCCAAGATATATGTATGATACTTTAAACAGATATTTTATGCTACATTTTCAGCAAATTGTCTTCAGGATTTTTCATTTTGAATGATAATTGTGCAAATATGCTAATTAATTCTCAGTCTTAAAAATAACTTCATATTTTTTACTTAATTTTTTTTTAAATAAAATTCCTAATCAATATTTTAACAAATCCTAAAGACAAATTAAAATGACATATTTTCTGTACACAAAAGTGTAAAACTTTTGTAAATCGAATAAGTACTTCCAGATTTATATCAAAAATTAAATATGTTTAAAATTTTACAATTTAATTTTTTTTTTAATATTTAAAATTTTCAGATTTTTTTTTTACATGCAATATTTTTATTACATTAAAAGATATTTCAGAAAAAAATACATAACAAAATCTCTAGAAATTAAAAAAAATAGAATTTTGAGCCCCGGACCCCCCTTAAAACTATAATCGATGTCTTAGGAATATTGCTAAAGGCTCTTCTTGATGGTTAAAGCAAACTTTGAGCTGTAACGAATTTTAAAATCTTTCGCTCACATATAATTTCTTGTGGCTACAAACAGTATTCGGGATTAGCGAAACTGTAGTAGTTGCTAATTTTCTAGTAGATTCTAGTGAAATAAACTATATTTAAAAAAAAAAATGTAAAGTAGCAAGTAACGCGATACATAAATTCGGTTGTTTGTGGCTAACATTGAAGGTATTTTTAACCGTTACTTCATGAAGGAAAAGAAAGTGCCATTCTGCAAATCAAGTTAATTATGAGGGTCATTCAACTGAAACCCGGTCAGTGGGTGTAACTTTGCATGAGACGTAAGGGAGCGCCACGTAATTGCGTGTATGGCGGCACCATCTATTGGTAGAGAGACCGACGCAACGTTGCGCAGCGACAGTGTGGTTGCATGCCGAAGACAAGGTAGTCACACAAGTTATCGTCCACTACTGAACATGCAGGTGAGTAAGCAGGAGCAATGAGGTGTGATTAGATTTTTAACAGCGGAGGGAGTTGGGGACCGTGAACTGTATCCCTGGATGAAAGGTGTGTACGGTGAGTACAGTCTGAGTCGTTCAACTGTTGTGGAATGGCGCAAAAGATTCCTTGACGTGCGCGAGTCACTGGAAGACGATGGTCGTCCTCGAAAGGCTCGTCGTGTCATCACACTGGAAATGAATGCGGAAGTGAATGATTTAGTCATGGCCAACTGCAAAATAACTGTGGACGAGATTAATCGATTACTGGGTATTAGCGTGACCATCACTCAGACCACATTGCATCAACACTTGAACTTTCGAAAAATTTGTGCTCACTGGGTTCCCCACCAAGTGAACGTAATACTCGAATGGCGCTGTCTTTGAGTCATCTGCAACGTTATCATGAGGAGGAATACGACTATTTTTGAGTTTGTGTACTGTGTATAACTACATTTGTGAGTGTTAATAAAATCGTTACTTTACAGTAGTGACCGGGTTTCATTTGAATGTCCTTTATATAATTCAGGAAAAAACGAGCAAAAAAGATTAACATTCGTCTAGTCGCCTGATCTTCGTTTGTGTAAAATACGCTCTGCGCAACAAATTGTAAAAGTCAGCTACTCAGTTGTAGTGTTTAGCAACACATCATATGACATCATGTTTTTTTTTTTCCATTGATACTTGTTGATAAATCCAAATGCCAAAATCTAAGTCAAAGAAATTACTTTTCTTGCTGCAAACTCAAGGTTCCTTACTCATTATTAGATCTTCATGTTTTGATGCCACGTTTCTTCATTTGTAGTTGCTTCACAGATATTCTATTTTATGACATTAACCCATTTATGTCTAGTGTCCCATTTTTGTGACGTTTCGAAGGTTAATAAATTTCTATAATTTTCTTCTTCTTTACAACTTGCAAATTGTATGAATTAATTGTCTATAAATCTCTTTATCTATTACCGAGAGATGACAGTATAAGATTGATATTTATTTCCTTAAATGAATGCCTTTTTTCGGTATTTATAGATTTTTCATTTTTCAAGACAGGGGAATTTAAAAAGTAAGTTTATTTGTATTTGTTGTATCAAGGATCAAAGATCCAAATAACTAAGTCATAATCATAACTTGTAGATTTCCTTAAAATAAGTATATCTTTAAATTGCAAAATTATATGTCCAAGCCTATTTTTTATGCATGTTTGTAACGTACAAAATAAAGGGCGAAAGGCACAAATGGGTACATATTTCTATTAACCATTTAGGGCACAGTTATTGATGTAAAGTCATTTTCTAGGTGATTTTGAAATAAATTGTTTTTTAGCCTCAAATACGATTATTCTTAATTTATTATTAATTATACTTCTAATATTATTAGTCTCTGCAAAGAAATAAATATATTTTTAATAGTTCATAAAAATACTAATTATAATCTATAATATACAAGTTGAAAGCTTAATTTACATAAATTTAGACAAAACCTATAGTTAAGTTATGCATTTTTCCACATATGGATATTCCCATGTTTAATACGTTTCCATTTGATCAAGTAAAAACAATAAAAAATAGCGAATATTTTTTTAGTATTTTTCCAGTTGATTTTGCAACATTTTAAAGTGATCAATTTTTTCCAACAAATTGATTAATTTTCCAATAAATTTGAGAAAACGAATATTCAGGCATAAATGGGTTTAGACATTGAAAACTATTATTGAACTGCCCTAATCGGCACGTACCCAGCAATATGTGCTTAAAGGAATATTTTAGACAAAAACACAAAACATTTTCTTTCATGTCATCTTTTTAAATGGTTTAATGCACGCAGTTTTATCGCATTTAGTTCATCGTATCCCGGCAAAGGGGTTATAACGAGGGGCAGTTGTATTACTTAATCCGTGTCCCTAATTTCAAATGTAGGTTGAATGATTTGGCAAATTCTGAAAATAGCGAAGTTGCGGCTACTTTTGAAAGTAGTTTGTAGTCGTTTCTTTATAAAGTAAATAGTTTTAGTTGTAGAAATTGCAAATATAAAATAGCTTTTTCAGACCACACGCTACAAATACGTACATATCTTGCATCATAAAGTCTCAATTCCGATTATCCTGCTAGGAGGGAAAAATCTTCTTTATAAATGTCTTATGTATTACTTAATCCATATTGTACCGCATATAACCTAAGAATTTTCAAAAATTCGCTATCGCTAACTAATGAAACAAGAAATAAAAATACAAAACTCAAAAACATTCCAAAAATTACTTTTTTATTTACAAACAGTCCTATATGAAAAATGATAGTATAAGTCACTAGTATAAATTGTGTATAGACATAGTGCTCTTGTGTATAAATACTCAGCCATACTTCAACTTTATATGGAAATAATACATGAAGCTTCTACCCATAAACATTAAGAAAATTCTCGCATTTTAAGCACACAAGAACACAACACAACAAAATATGTTGGTGCAAAAAAGGCGGCGAAATGAAAATTTCAGAGGAGAGGAGATATGATAAGATTATCTATTGTAACTACAAAATAGCGACTTCATTAGGAAGATAACGGGAAAAAATTCAAATAACTTTAATAAATTTGTTACTTTTTAAATTTAACTTATTTTTTAAATTTACAATATTTTTAATTTTAAATATAAAATCATTAAAAAAAAAAAAAAATACCCAATAAAAGGAAAACGATTTACAGAGTTTCAGAGTTTGCAGAGAGATCGCCACTGGTTTTTTAAATTATTATGCAATCTTTTTAAAGCCGATCAAATTAGCGTACTTTTTGAAACTGGAGTGTCTGAACGGGGGTTGGCGAGCGTAGCTCGTATGGGGCAGAGCCCCCTAGTATATTAAAAAATGCAACGATTTGGAAATGGACCGATGAAAATCTGCGTAGATACCGCGAAACGCATCTGATTGGCCAGACTGGGGATAACCAAGGATAAGGATTACCAAGGAGGGGGGGGGGCGCCAAACGTTGCCAAGTTTGCCGCCAATTTGATGATATATCGCCAAATTGGGCGAGCAAAATTAGTCGCCAAATGTAAAGCCAACTTAGCGCTATTTCCAGTAGTTCGCAAAATTTCCATGGATTCCCACTGAAATCCAATAGGGTTTACTTGCTTGCAGAAAATCAACAAATTTCGATATTTCAATGCAACAAAAACAAATATTAACTTATGAATAGAGCTTAATTGAATTATTTACATTATTTTTATGCACAAACACTAACTATTTAAAATATTCGTAACACTGTATATATAATTTTATATTTAATAATTCTTATAATTATGAAACTCTGTAAGCTCTAATAATTATGTACTTGGAGATAAAGAAATAAAGGAAATTAAAATAAAAGAAATAAAGGGAAAAAAATGTCAGGAGTTGGGGAGGAGCGCGCTTTTACTAAGTGGAATCTAAAAATTGAGTGCATAGAAAATAAGGGATCGCGATGCGATCCAGAATGGAAACGCGAGACAATTACGCCTGGGATTGGCTAGAAAATAAGGATTGTTTCGCTTTACCGAATGGAATCATGAAGCAACTAAGCGGGGAGTTGGGGAGCGTAGTGAGCAAGGGGGTGGGGCCCCCCTAGTAGTGTATATAAAAAAATGCAAGATGCAGAATTAGTATTTACAGGGGTCTCCAAACTGTCAGACATTTGCCGAGCAGAAAATCGGTATAACAGCTTACGTGCAGTATTACAAAACAAATTTTGCAACTACAATGAATTTTTTTATGTCTATTTATACTTCAGATTATAATAATTGCCCTGAAACTAAATCAATTTGTATTTAAAGCATTTTTATATTTTTAATACAAAATTATATTTAGCTAATACAAAATTTTGAAAAAATCAACAGTATAATCACCTAAAAAAGGAATTTTTTGAACAATGAAAGTGAAATTTTAGTTTCAGTTTATACAGACTAACATGAAACATGCGTTTCGAAAATTTCATGAAAAAGTATTCAGAAGATTTTGAGATACCTTGCATGTATACCCAAAAACGTCGTTTGGAGAAAAACGACTTCAAAGTTTCGGAAACGCCCCTTCAGCTATTGAGCGGATTACGACACTTTACTTCAAAACTTACTTCAAGCTTTTTTTCACAAAGCTTCACGAATTTTTAATGCAATCGCAGCTGAATAAAAATCCGAGCTTTTAATTTTTTAATTTATATTTTTTCTTTTAAAGCGTGTCAGGACTATTAATGCTCTAACTCCTATCTTTTCTGAACATTTTGATATAAATGTTTCCTTGAAAATTCCATTAGAACAGAAGTTATGGATTTTAGAATTATACCCACTCAATATTATAGTTCAATAAATTCATTATTCACTTCCTTATTGACTAAATAAAAGTTGAATAAATGCCATAAAATCAGCAAAAAAGTTCCTACTGTTTTCCTACTGTTCATAAAGACATCGGTGAAGATAAAACATGTCGACAGCTTACATATAAAAACTTTTTTGATGATTTTATGGCTTTTATTCAATTTTTCTTTAGTCAATAAGGAAGTGAATAATGAATTTATTAAACTATAATTTTGAGTGGGTATAATTCTAAAATCTATAACTCCTATTCTAATGGGATTTTCAAAGAAACATTTATATCAAAATGAAAAAATATAAATTAAAAAATTAAAACTGTTCGAAATGTGTGTGATAGATATATCGATATATGTTATTACTGTTCATAAAGACATCGGTGAAGCAATAACCTATCGACAGTTTATATATAAAAACTTTTTTGCTGATTTTATGGCTTTTATTCAACTTTCTTTAGCAATTAAGGTAATTAAGGAGGTAAATAATGAATTTATTAAACTATAATATTATATACGTTTCGTTCATTTTTAAGTGTCTTTTTAAAAGAGTTCGCTACGATTTTTAGAACATTTACGTAAAGCTTTACTTTATGAAAATCTTCTAGAAACAACCTTATATACAGAACGAAAAGAAACATCCCCCTAATTGTCAAAGTTTTTGCATTTAGAAACAATGTAACGTTTACCTACAATACGAAAATCACGACAAAAAACCATTAGATTATGCATTTTTTTTTTCACCTCTGTGGTGAAGTTCTTTTTAGCAAAAAGAAAAGATTATTTACAAAAGAATAAATTTCTTTGTCATTTACGAAAATGGATCCGTATATTTTGTGCGTTGCCTTTTGTTAATTTGAAATACAATTAAATCTAATTTCACATTTGAACAAACAAAAATTGGATCTAATCATTTCTAATAAATAAAAACATATAATTCAACCGATAAATATGTTTAATGAAACCTATGAATAAATTATAGTTATTATTATTATTATTATTATTTTAGATTTCTTAGGTCATCTATTTGAAAGTTAAACATTCATGGTTTAAAAAAAAAAAATCACTAGTTCTATTTGAATTTGCGAAGTAATGCCAAAAACTAATCTATAATTTTTTATGAATAGCTTACTGTGAAAGAATGGTAGACAAAAAACTACACATTTTTAACACAGTATAAGACGAGGCTTTTTAAATTAGCTTTTATTATTATCTTTTATTAAGTTTTTTATTGAGAGCTTTTTAAATTATAATTTTGTTATATGTTACTCGTTTCAAAAATTGTTGTTTAGAAAGAAATTGCTAACTAGTAATTTCAAAAATTATACGTATAGCAAAATATTGATAATGACAATATTATATTTTTTAATTAAAAGAATATGGACAAAAAACTTTTAGAATATAGAAAATATTAATTACAAAAGTATTGAATAGGATCTTATAAAAACTTTTATAATATTGAAAATATTAATTACAAAAGTATTGAATAGGATCTTATAAAAACTTTTATAATATTGAAAATATTAATTACAAAAGTATTGAATAGGATCTTATAAAGATTTTTACTTTTATTAGAAAACATAATACCATTCAAAACTTTATAGAATACCTTATGTCATACTTGAAAAAAATATTATTACTTTTTTTTCTTTTTTTTTGCATAAATTGGCTTTAATATAAAATATATAATAAAGAATGTAATTTTTGAAGCTTTTCTAAAATTTAAAGAAGTTTATAAAGCAGCGTGAATACAGTCATCTGCATTCAATTATGTTATGTTGCTGGACAGTTAAACTAATAAATAATATAATGATTTTTTTTTCTGTTTGAAAATTAATAGCATAATTTCATAAGATGTTTTTCCTACCAAAATATTTCATAAAAATTATAAAATAGAAAAATTACTTTCGAAAACAGATATTTCTAAACAATAAATATTAAATATTACATTTTAATATATATTTGACTAATTTTCTATTTGGACTTCATAAAAATACTTCTGTTTTTTTTTTTTTTTTCCAAAACATTAGTTTCATAAAAGCAGCAAATATATAATTAAAAATTGGACCATTGCACATTAATTTATTCTTAAAATAATGTATTCAAATAAAATACAACATTCTAAATGGTATACACAATATTGTGTGCACCATTCAGTATGTTGTATTTGATTTGAATACATTATTTTAATCACATATGTATTAATGCACGATATTTGGCTTCCACAAACTTAACCAAAACTTTGTTTTAGCTATCGGAGATTCGACACTGTAAAACAAATTCCGTTAAAATACGGAAATTGTACTGAGAATCGAGACGCTAGTAATATTTCCGTGTTTTTACGGATTTTTTTCCCGTAAATTTCGGTAAAAATCGGAATTTTGTCTAGAATTTACAGAAAAAAATTCCGTTAAAATTCGGAAATATTACTGGCGTCACGATTGCCAGTAGAATTTCCGTATTTTAACGGAATTTTTTTTACAGTGTTCGTTTAATTTATATTCTGTATATTCGAATATTTTGCATTTATATATATCTGCTCATGAGCACACATTTTATAAGCGCAAGATGTTTCAAAATTAGTAAACTTCTCTTTGATATACGATAATATCTTTCTAAAAAACTTAATGAGTGTCTTTAACGAAAAATTTGTTTCTAATTTCATTATTGTGCTTATATCTTAAAATTATAAACGTTACATACCACGTTAAATTAAACGAAAATATGCTAGTATAGAAATTGTTTAGAACTTCAGCTATATGTTGAAATTAAGTAATCATCTCACAGATATATGATAATAGCTTTATAAAACACCTTAAAAAGAGCCTTCATTTTAAAAAAAATGCTTCTAAATTCATTATTATGCGTATCCGTGACCTGAAACTATAAGGGTTATATACCATGTTCTATTAAATGAATATAGGTTCGTATAGTAAATATTTAGAACTTCTGTTATAAGTTAACATTAAGTAATCATCGAACATATAGATATCTTTAAAAAAATCGTGAAGAGCTAATTAAATATTTTTTTTTCTAAATTCATTATTGTGCGTATCCGTTTCCTGAAAGTATAAACGTTAACACCATGTTCTATTAAACGAAAATGGGTTCGTGTAGAAGTTATTTAGAACTTCAGTTATCAGTTGATATTAAGTAATTATATCTCAGATATATGATAATATCTTTTAAAAAACATCAAGATGAATCTTATTAAAAAAAATGTTTCTAAATTTATCATTTTGCGTATCCGTGTACTGAAACTATAAACACTACATACCGCTATTAACGGGACTGGATACCCTTTGAACATTTTTTTTTAATTCAAGCATTTTAAGGTACATTTTTGGTGTAATAATAAAACACTCAATAAAGGGAAATGATTCTATCTAGAAATTGTTCCATTTCCCCCGGCAAAATTTGGAAAATTAACTTTTTTTAAATGTTAGTAAGTTCTAAAATGTACCATCTCGTACAATTTTGAACATTTTGAGCTAATTTTTTTAAACTGATCTTAGAAGTGTGCTGTATAATTTTAAGTATCAGATTTACCTTAAGTTAATCAGTTTGAGAGAAAAAATAACATAAAATGCGCAAATACGTGTAAAATTACAATAAAAACTGAATTTATTTTACATTTTTATGTGTTTTTTTAATTACTTTATTGTAAATCCGGTATTTAATTTCATCAAATAGTAGGTATAAATAGTAGGTCAAATAGTATAATATATCAACAATAAAAAATAATCCAGTCAATTGGTAAATACAGATAAAAGTTTTATTACTTTGAACATGCTAATTCATCGAAAAACCACACTGTAAAAAAAATTCCGCAACGTTCCTGGGAAAAAATGGGCAGCTGAATTGCCCATTATTTCCAAGAAACATTTCTTGAAAATGACTGCTACTTTACTGTATATGTTAAAAACTTTCTACAGAAATGCCAGTAAGTTTCCTGCGAAATACCAGGAATATTTCTGTTGACAGCAAAACATTACTGACATATTCAAGGCTGGAGTAGCACAAGAGCGAAAAATGTCCAGACCAGGGATCGAACCTGGATACTTGGCGTGCCGTGCCAATGCCTTACCTGTTAGGCTATCCGGACCGATACCTGGCTGACATAATTCACTCTGGATGTTCGTTCCCTTCATTATGACATTACTGACATTTCACAACATGCGGGATCCGCAGACGATTTTTACATTTCCAGTTGACAATTTTCGCTTTATTATCATTATTTGTTAGAATGAAAAAATATTTTGAAATTGACATCAAAATTATTATTTATAATTTACACGAAAAAATAAATTTTCAGTTAAAATTCAATAAAGTAAATATATATGTGATATATTGTTTCTGAACTTTGCTTAAAATATAAAAATATATAAATGTAAATAATAATTAGAAAAAAAATCTAGACATAAAATATTTTGGATTTTCGTCAGTGATTATGTTAGTTTACAAGTTAGATAAAATACATATAAATTTTCATGAAAAAAAACCTAAACGTAATTGTATATTTTTTCCGGAAAAAAAAAAAAAAAAAAATTCAAATTTGCAGCAATTCAAAGTATCAAATATATGTCAAATTTAAATCAAATTGTAATAAAGTGTTAAAATATAAAATTAATTAAAAAAGAAGAAAAAAAGTCAAGAGGTAGCATCGAACCCGGGCCGTACGGGTGGCGTGCAAGCTTTCTGCGCCCAAACCACGAAAGACACGTTGAGAGCTGCAAACTAATGGGTACTTGAAACGTATGCTAAAACTCGGCATCTAATTTCTGAAAATCTAAGGCCCATTTGAAGAAATCCTTTCACAAGAATAATTAGAGATAAGAACTCTAAAACATACTTTAAATTAATCAAAATAGGTGAGAATCATATTTGATTGTCCCCTGGTTAATGCAGATCGAAATAATAGGTGTATTTTTTTTTACACAGTCTGCTCGTTAAAGATTTCCCAGACAAGTACGAGAGATAATTTCTTAGTGATGTCACAGAGGTATTGTATTTTCATCTGAATTATCTTGATAATAGAGACGTAAAGGATTATGTCGTCTATTGATTTATTTGCATTCCATATTGATTTTTTTACATTCATTTAAGGAATTCGTTTTCGACACTCGCGCGCGAGCAACGGATTATAGGGAAAAAAAATAATAAATGGCGGCCGCAGCGTTTTGCTGTTTCCAACTTTTGTTCAGGAACGTTTCAGATAAGAAAACCAGAATTTCACAGGAAAGAGCTAAATTATTCTGAAAACCTGATAAAAGGCGAAACGTTCCTGGATTTTACATGGAAAGTTACCATTTTTTTTTACAGTGCACATTTAAAGTGAAATGGGTGTGGCATTTGAAAGGACAGCGTTGTAATAAAATCGCTTTTAACTGTATTTATAATGCTCGGATCTTTAAGAAACTTCATGAGAATGTACTAGGGTTAATGAAGTTTAATTCAAGAAAAATAAATAGAAAATCATATTTTCGTCATTTTTCGCCGAATGAAAGGTACCACGTTCCCTTAAACTGTAAAAATGTTCCTACCGAAATTCTTTACATGCTTAATTCCAAGTTGATCCAACTATGTTACATAAGATTCAGAGAGCACGTTGGTTTAGATGTTGCTGTTATTTTACTGCAAGTTGCACACGCACACGCACGCACACACACACACATACAGTTTCGACATCTTCTTGAGGTAATCTATCGTCCCGAATATGATGTTGCATTTGCCATGAACTGTAACAAAGAGTAACTTCTATTCCACACCAAAAAGTGAATGATAGATAATTTATTAATTTTGTGTTTAGATTTTATTTAATTTTTTTTAATTAAAAGATGTTTCATAAATTTCGACATCGATTCGATTGCGTTTGTATCCACATCACGCACAAGCCACTTTCACAAACACCATATTAAGATGCAAATTTGAATAAAGAGTTTTTTTATTGCAATACTTTGCTTTGCTTGCCAGTTTCATGTGTTTTTTAATCCTTATTTTGTGTTTTATGAATATAATCCTTTGATTTATCTCTAAAATAATTTTTTACCAAAGTCCTAATGCCTCACTACATTATTTATCCTTTTTCAGTTCTATCTGCAAAATCTTCGAGGTATTTTCCGTTTAATAATGTCAAACAATATCAGAGAAAATCATATAAAAAATTATGCATTTTCATCTTTGAAAAGTCAATTCTTCTAATATAAGTACAAACTTTAACTAAGCATAATTCGTTTCTTTAATTTCATGGCTAAAACATGAACTTTATATTCACTGGATAAGATGTATACATATCTCTTCTATAATTGTTTTGAGAAAATGGGATGTTGAGAAAAGAAAATTCAATCAAATTATAGTTAAAGTTTATTACTTTTAAACAACAAAATTGTAATTTTTTTTTTATTTAATTTCTATGGATTAATGTTTTTTTTTTGTGTACCAGAATGTAAATGAATAAATAAATAAAACAATAAAATAATCTTTTCAAAAAAAAAATAATAACCGACTTAAAAAAAAGCACTAAAAAGAATTAAATAATTCTTTAAACTTCTCTAATGACGAAACGTTATCCATTAACTGCACATCGGACATCATGTATCGGCATCAAAACGTTAAATTTAATATATAGAATTTAATATCTACCAAACATGGATTTTCTAGAGAATATTTTTTACAAGAGATTAATTTACATATTTATGATTTAATTTACGAATATATGCATATAAAAAGTAATCAATTACTTTTCAAGTTGGTGCCAACCTATTTTAAGTATAGTAAAATTGCGAATATATTGTAGCTATTACCATGAATAAAGTGATGATGGAAAATATGATACAAAATTTAAAAAATGCTCTATTTCTTCAGAAAATTATTTGTTTAATTATTATTGATTGTGAATGTTTGGCACCAACTTCAAAAAGTAATTGATTACTTTTTATATGTATATATTCGTAAATTAAATCATAAATATGTAAATTAATCTCTTGTAAAGAATTGGTCTCTGACCATTTGTTAAGTTATGTAAGAACCCGTGCACAAACAGATCCTAAGACATGGTCTCTGGAAAATCCATGTTTGGTAGATATTAAATTCTATATATTAAATTTAACGTTTTTATGCCGATACATGATGTCCGATGTGCAGTTAATGGATAACGTTTCGTCATTAGAGAAGTTAAAAAAAAAATATTTAATTCTTTTTAGTTCTTTTTTTTAAGTTGGTTATTATTTTTTTTAAGATTATTTTATTTCCTACTTTTTAGTTATTCATACCGTAACACATAATTATCCGGATTTCAACATCTGCTGAATAATAAATTATTTGTCAAATAAATTATAATTTACAAATATTATTTATTAAACAAATAATTTTTAATAAATTCTTTAGAATTTCATTAGAAGTATTGATTTTATTAGCATTTAATACTTGTGATATTTTTTAAAACAAGTACATTGTATTCACAACAATATACATTCATTTATTTATTGATCACATACAGCTGACTTGTGTGCTTGACATAAGGAGCCCGCTTATAAGTCATCGTTAATATACAAGGACGAAATAGCACAAGGTCTTTCAGCTTTGAAGGGGGGGGGGGGGTTAAATAGCACAAGGAAATTCACAACACCAGAGAATTACATCTGGGAGCTCCACAAAGAGTGTACAACGGAGCAACGGACCGTTGTACAACGATACAACGGTCAAACTGCATCTTCCTCATATAGCGTACAACCTGGTAAAAAGCCCAATTACGATGATGCGTCGGAATATACGGATTGTTCATATTCACTAAACTGGCCATGAGACCGTAATCTAGCTGATATTCCATATTACCAGTTCATCTTAACCGTTAACCGGAGACGTGAAAATCCCGTGCACAAACAGAAATGTGCAGTCTGTGAGACTGCTAAATTTTAAAAACTGCTATAAAATATAAAACAGAAAATAACTCATAATAATTTACCAAATAGTGAACATTTAATCTTTAATAGTAATTCATTAACAGGACCATTCTTTTAATATAACAGCATAAAAATAATTTTTGAATGTCGGAGACGGAAAATATTTTTAAATTTCACATTATTGTTCAAAATATTACATTTGCGACATAATAATTAAATAAATGTAAATATTTTTATGTATTTTGGTACAATATGAATTAGAAAAAAACTAAGCGGTAAAATTAACAAAACATTTAGTAGTAATTATTGCAGCATAATCTGCTAATCTAAATATCTGCATTTTTAATGCATTTTCTGATAATGTTGAGTCGTTTTTGTATTCGGAATTTATATATTGATCATCTGAAATACTTTGAGCATCGATTATGCCACTTCCTACATCAACAAACCATCGCAAAATAGTTTCTTCAAAGTCTTTATCACCATTGCGTACACACTTTTATGGCCCCGCCTTCTCAATATCCCAGAAGAAAGAATTACGTAAACGGAAACACGCCGTCTAACAGACAGCAGTGAAAATAAAACATTTTTTCTTTCAATGAATATAAATGCGCAGGTACTTTAAATGGGTGTTGGAGGCAGTGGACCAATAGCGTAAGGATTAGATTGCGTAATAAGATTGAGGATACGTTCATTTTTGTGTAAAGGGTAAATATGTAGAACGCAACCATCTCACAGACGGTAAGTTTCCGGTTAAGGGTTAATAAAATAAGCACCACTCTAGACTAACTTGTGGACTAGTGTGTCAACAAGTTAGTCTAGAGGTAAACTAACAGCAATAAATATAAATATTTAACTCAATACTGAACTTGTTTAACATATCTGATGAAGAGGTTTTGTGATTAATACGAATTTTATAAAATTGTCAAAACTGCGACAATTGAGAATAAGATTTGATTTCACATCATCAATCGAACAACAGGTATCCACACACAACTCACAACAAGCATCATGGTTAGTACTAGAAGAATGTCTGGCAGTTTTACACTTGGCTGCTGCATCGTATGGGCCAGATATTGAAGTATTGGACAGTGCCCGAACACTCTATAATACATGACCTTCCTCTATATATGGAGCAAGAATAATATAAATTTCAGGAGGAAAAATTTCGATACAGGTATTAATAAATTCAATAATATAATAATCGAAATATAATTTCAATATTGATAAATTTTGATACAGTTTTTGTATTAGATGCTTCTTTACAAAATGCATATGGCCGCTTTTATTTATTGAAATGTGCTTAACTTATTTTAAACCATTTGAAACAAATGTTATAGAAGTACTATAATCTAATGAGTTTTAAAATATGCTGTAATGTCATAAAAGGGTTTCTACCGAAATTATATATTTTCTTTTATATTGCACCGAGTAATAGAAATAATTTATATTATTTTTTTTTTAATTTTTAACATATATAATTGACATAAAAATATTTTGAAAAGTATATAAAAGTCTATTCACATTATAAACGATTTTAAACAGAAATATATTACAGTTATGGAAATACATTTTCCTACATATTTTTATTACATTCTGCTCTTGTCCCTTTTTAGAAGACCTTTTCATAAATTTATTTCAATGAATATAAATTATTCTATATTTGAAAGCTGTTTTACAGTTTAATATTTTACCTATTTAAATATTTATAATTTTTTAAAGGTATAAATGTTAATTAATTCTTTCCATGTTTCATTACGTATCATCATATCTCTAAAAGTTTATTAACTAACGGTCTTCCGAGAAAGCTTTATTTAAAGATGGCTAAATGTGTTAAAAATAATAAAAAATTAAGCAAGTAATTTTTTAAATATATTTCCGACGATGCCATTGTTTCAGAAAATTTTAATTAAAGAGGCATGGCGTGTAAAATAAATTTTTCATTGTTATTTCAATTTGTGGTATATTCTTATATATTTAAAGATAAAATAATTATAATTAAGAGTTATCTTTTTATATTTTAATAAAATTTTGAAGGCAAACTGTTTATTTGAAACTCGCTTTTGAATAAATTCAAAATTTTAAATTTAATCCCTGATGACTGCGCCCTTTGACGTTAAATATATTAAAATAATAAATGTTTTCAATAAATTTATTCGGCGTGTCTTGGTTAATTAAAAATTTAATAGTCAGTGCTGCATGAATATCCAGTGCCTTTAACGAATTTTGTTTAAAGTTTATCTTATGATTTCTATAATTTAATAACAGAATATTATGTTAATATTTACAACATACTAATGCTGCCAACATGAAACATTTGGATATAAAAGACCATATGTTATTTTTGTAGAAAATATCACCATGTATTCATACATTGAATTTCATTAGCTGATAATAATTATTTTAATACAGTCACTTACATGTACTAATTTTATTTTTAGTTGTTATTTATATTTACCGTTATTAGCTGTTTACTTTCGAAAAATTCAGAAACTTGGAACAATTTAAAATAATCTTTAGAGGTATCTTTAGAGGTTACTTTTTAGTGTAATGCTTGTTTACCCCAGAGGCTAAGGGGTATAAGTGAAATAATTTAAAACAAAAACTAAGATAAGTGCACGGGCTATCTGGAATTAAGGCTATTTGTTTGAATGTAAAGAAACATCAGTGATTTTCTAATTACGTGCTGCATTCTAAAGTCAGCTACTTAAGCTCTTTAAACTACTTAACAGCTTAACCTCTTTAATCTCTACTTTAATTTTAAAAATATTGTAACCCACTTTTCTTTCGCAGTTATTTAACCCATTTTCGGCCAAAGGTGCGTAAACGCACCATTTCAATAAATACTTTTTTATTAACACTGTGACGAATATTTTTCACTTATTTTATTACTTTCTTCTATCTTGACAAGAAGAAAGTATTGGTTTCATGAAAATTTTCGAATTCCAGTTTTCGACGGATTTACACGTTTTATGGGTCAGAGATTCCAAAAAACATGTTTTTACAAAATGTCTGTCTGTGAGTCTGTCTGTCTGTCTGTCTGTCCGTCCGTCTGTCTGTCTGTATGTGACACAAATTTTGTGGGCGCTCTATCTCAAGAACTAATGCACGGAATTTAATAAAAATTCATATTCATGTAGTCCCTGATATAGATTGGTGCTGATTAGTGTTTGGTGTAAATCGCCCTGCAGGTGGCGCTGCTATGTAGCATTTTGCAGGATTTCCGCAAAAGCTCTATCTCAAGAACTAATGCACGGATTTTTATAAAACTTCAGATTCCGTTAATCCTTGATATGAATTAGTTCTGGTAACGTTTTGGTGCAAATCGCCCAACAGATGGCGCTGCTATGCTGCATTTTGCAGCATTTACACGATTTTCGTAATAACTCAATCTCAAGAAATAATGCACGGATTTCCATCAAACTTCAGATTCAGTTATTGCTTGACATGAGTTGACGTTTTGCCCCTTGTGGTATAAATCGCTCAACAGGTGGCGCTGCTATGCTGCATTTTTTGAGATTTCCGCAATAGCTCTATCTCAAGAACTAATGCTTGGGTTTTCAACAAACTTCAGATTCAGGTATACCTGGATAGGAATTAGTGCTATTTATGTTTTGGTGTAAATCGCTCAACAGGTGGCGCTGCTATGCAGCATTTTTCACGATTTCCACAATAGCTCAATGTCCAGAACTAATGCACGGATTTTCATCAAACTTCAGATTCAGTTAGTCCTTGACATGAATTGATGTTTTGTACCTTTTCGTGTAAATCGCTCAACAGGTAGCGCTGCTGTGCTGCATTTTTTGTGATTTCCACAATAGCTCTAGCTCCAGAACTAATGCACCGATTTTCATCAAACTTCAGATTCCGGTATACCTTAATATGAATTAGTGCTGTTTGTGTTTGGGTGAAAATCACTCAACAGGTGGCGCTGCTATGCTGCATTTTTCAGAATTTCCCCTACAGCTCTATCTCAATAAGTAATGGACGAATTTTCATCAAACTTCAAATTCAGGTATACTTTGATACGAATTGGTTCTAAATTGATGTAGTTCCTTTTACTATTTAAATGATTTAATTGACGTGATTTATATAGAAGAAAGTTTTGTGATGGCCACAACATACTAGTTTTTCTGATATTTTTAAGGGTTCTGCAGACATCTATAAATTATCAGTAATTCAACTAGAGTAAACACTTTCTGTTGAGAAATTTTCAAAATACGCTAGTCTTTTAAAATTGAAACGGTTATTGAAAAATTCGAGTTTTGGAAGATCTATAATTATTCCACTTGAAATTAATCATACGTTTTTATAATGGATTAATATTGCAAGTTCTGTATATAAAATAATAATAAAACAAATGTCTTTTTTTTATTTTGTTCTTAAAAAGTTAGATTAGTGTCTATTTGCGTTCATTATCCACTAGAAAATTAGTGAAAAAATCTATTGCTTTTTTCGTTGGACATAACGTCATAACGTCACTCCTGAGTTACAAAGCAAAAATTGCTCAAAAAATTATAATTTTAAATTATACACTTACTTTAAAAATCTTTAAAAAAATCGATTTTTTGTTTTTTAATTCATTTGACAGCTAATGTCAAAATATAATGTCACAACATCAAAATATTTATAAAATTGCGCTCTTTATATTAAAAAATTTAAATTAGCCATGGTCATGTTTCAATCAAAACATTTATGTTTAAATTGATTTTTCTCAAAATCGATATTGTTTTACTTGCGCTCACGATAGCTCCAAATATATTAAAGGTAATGATTCGAAACTTTTTTACTAGACCATTTTCTTCAAATTGAACTGAAATCTAAGAAATGTATCAAACATTATTGAATGTTTGGGTATTGACAAAAAATATCAAAATGTTCATATTTTTATTTTTAAAATAATAAAACTTTAGAATTTTTTTGTTTATTCATTAGTTTTTAGTCAATTTTATTTTTATAATATTCTTAAACTTATATTAAAAGTTTCAAAGTTCTATAGGGGGTATAGATTTTTTTAAAAAATGCGCTATATACTGTATCATTAAATTAAAAAAAGCATGCATTAAGGAATAACTATTATCAAGTAATTATACAGTGTTTAATGCAAATTATATGTTATATTGCGTGGGGGAAATATTATAGTATTAAAAAAAGGAGTGATTAGTGCAACAATGAGTGGAAATTAATTATAATAAATATTTGTCTCCGAAATCAAATTTTTCATCTGTTTAAAGAGTATATGTCCCCTTAAATTATACACTTACTTTAAAATATTTATACTGTAATTGCACGTTTAATAGTTTGCAGAAAAAATAATAAATTTCTTATAAAGCTTGAGAAAAAACGCCAGTCGAGCTTATTGCAAGCAATATCAACAAAAGATGTTATAACCAATAACATAACAAACTACCGTCATAACAAATAAGACAAAAACAGACTTCACGACCTTAAATGCATGTTATAACACATAATAGTTCACCAATAGAAAGTGACAAAGGGCAAAAAAATCGTGTAACTCCTGAGTTACATTATGCATTTAAGGGTTGAAGAATCTTCCTGAACCCTCAATAAGTATACGTCCCCACTTTAAGAAATCCTGCATCGAACCAAATGTCGATAACCCTAAACAAAATTAAAATAGCTCTCCTGCTTAACGTAATTTCACATAGAAATATATATATATATATATATATATATATATATATATATATATAGTTTTCATTAATCCTCTTCTTAAATATGAAAATAGAAGTGAAAATCTCTTTTGTACTCATTTTTCCTCCCACAAGAAAATAAAATAATGCCAGACGATATACATTGGCAATATTTTGGATTACTCACGCAGCCAAATTACAATTACTGGAAAAAGAACAGCTTTTGATTTCTTATCTAATTGATTATTTGGGGAATAAAATGGAACACGAAGCCTTACTGAAATTTTAAAATACGGGTGGAATTGTTTCAACTATACTACGTTAACATAGCTGTAAGTTAACAGGGATTTTCGGTAATTAGGTGGGCAGAATTAAAACAGCCATCGTTCATCTATTCAAAAACATACATTTAGGCTAATGTGAGAAGAACGTCTTTTTGCACGCTTTTTTCGCTTTTACACCGTCTCTACACCTTCGCTAGCGTGTGTAGGGATGATGTGTAGGGTAAAAAGCGTGCAAAAAGACGTTTGTCTCACATTAGCCTTAATGTTTTAATTATTCTTAAATGCAACGGATATTTCATTGATTAGTAGATTGATTATGCACTGATTATTCATTGATTGATTGGTAAGAGAGATTCGGATATAACTCTGTGGTGGGAAGATACATAAGATAGGAAAAATAGATGTAACACATATAAACGTTAATATTACATATAAATAATAATTTATAAATATTTTGATTGAATAAGCTAAATTTAAATGTATTAAAAACAGGATGGGTTCAGTTCTACCACACTTTTTGAATAGAAATATTTATCTTATTTTATCGCAGAAAAATATTATAAAGTATTCGATTAAACAAAGCGGCTAAAAATTCCATGATTTAATTATTAAATAGAAATTTTGTAATCCTGAATACTGTTGCTAGACTCATTGTAAATTCTAATGAGTTTACGTATTTCAATAATCCTGAATGTTTGTGGAGCTTCTATTGCGAGCAAAATATTTTTGACCTATCCTAATGTTTAGATAGTTCGTAATTATTTAAATACGCAGCACCTATAGTCCTAGTCTGGTCCATCCGTCTGTCAGCATATAACAACGCAAAAACTTCCAAACGAATTTTTTGAAATTTAATATATATAATTGTTGCAGAATTTTGTCGAGTCATTTTAAATTTTATGAAAATCGAATCAAAACCTTAAAAGGTATTAATAAGAGTTTTCTTCATTCTATTAAATCCTATCATGCTGAATAATTAATTCTATTATATCCCATGATATGTAATGATTCTAGGTTGCCATGTGGTTACGCCCTATTTAAGATAGAATCCTATTATTTCCGTATTACTGAGTATAATATATATAATCGTAATAAATTTTGTATTCATATGACCTGAAGTGCAACAGCTAATTGCACCAAGATCTGAATGTTTATAAAACTAGTTATAGTACGAACGCACCTCATTTGCCGCATTTGGCGCACACTTTCCGACTTGTTCTAATAAGTGGCTGGCAAAAAGTAAAAAGTATGCCTTATTTTCTATGCTGATTCGTAAAAAATTTTAATTTATTTGTATACGTGACACATGCCATGAGATTTTTTTTTTCTACATGTTTATAGTAGCATAATTTTTTACAACTCCAAACAATCAGCATAAACGTTTGTGATTAGTCGCGATCAGAAATGAATACCTGTTTTAATGATTTATGAATTTTGATAATATTCATACACTCAGAATTTTGTCAGGGAGATACAACGTAATTACTTATATTTGAAGAATTTAGCATTGCTTTCATTTTACAGTTACTATAGTACAGATTTTATATGCTTGAATCAATCTATTATATATATATAATCCAAACGGAAATTTCGTTCCGAACGCCGAGATTTCGAGTTCTACCGCATGGATTTTTACGGAACTTATACCGCTAGATAGGTATCGTTCCAGGGAAGGTTTTAAGCTATAACACATCATTCTACCTAGATTGGTTATAGAATTGGTACGGAAAACTCTATTATTTTGGACTTTGTTACTTCATATTTCCTTAAATATCTGGGCTCCTATTGGTCGTAGAGCTTAGATCTCGCGCCAAAAGTAGCTCCGAAGCACCCAAGCAAACTTTTCCCCGCGATTATTTTGCCGTCTTCCGATTTCCTCTAACTCTATTAGGGGCCCGCGTAGGGCCCCTTTAATATATTTTTCGTAGTAATTTCAGCAATTATCTTAAATTATTGGTTAAGACCGCCACCCTCCCGATTCATGTATCTACGGAAAGGTTGCATGAAGGAGTTTCGTTCAGATACGCTTTCGTTAAGAATAGAGTGCGCTCCCTGGTGGTGGAATGTGGAACTAACATAACGCGATATTGTTAAAATTAAGAAATCTAACAATGCGATCTGTTTTAAACTTTGAGATAGTTCATAACACATAATCTATTATCTATTCTATTATATATATATAAAATCTATTATCTATTCTATTATCTATTTATATATATAAAATCCAAACGGAAATTTCGTTCCGAACGCCTAGATTTCGAGTTCTACTGCATGGATTTTTACGGAACCTATACCGTTAGATAGGTATTGTTTCAGGGAAGGTTTTAAGCTATAGCACATTATTCTACCTATATTAGTCTTAGAATTATGACGGAAAATTCTGTTATTTTGGGCGATAAGGTTACCATTTTATTTCTTGGCGAAATTCATCGTTGATAAAAAAAAATTGAAACGGCTATTAAACCTCGAAAAATAAAAGAAAAACTGTTACTAATTTTATTTAAATGAAAAAAAAAGAAAAAAAGAAAAAAAGAAAAAGAAAATCCGTTTTAATGAGTGATAATATTAAAAAACGGAAACATTTAATCAAAACCTGAAAAAAATATTTGTAATGCTTAAAAATTAATTTAAAAAGAAATATTACACTTGATATGCAATATTTGGCTCTTTATCGCTTGCGTTAGATATGAAAACGAATCTGAAAATTTGATTAGATGAAATTTTAACGACATTTTCTCTCTGTTCTGTTCTTTTCTTTTTTTTTTTATATCCAACTGTCCCATCATGTGACTTATAGAAGAAACAAGCAGATGTAATTGTGAGTCACATGTGTAATTACTATTTGTTTCTTTACAATTTATTATTTTTCTTTTGTCGCCAAACAATGTGATTTTAAGCCAAAAATGCATAAGCGTGACATTAGCTTGAGGATGTTCTCACAAATGGTGTTTTTTTAGGTGAAAGAGATCATTTTTTGAGTACATTTTCATATTCAATTGTAACTTATATAGATATCAGTTAATATTTTAAAAATGGAATCGAATACTTAAATTTCAGTGTGAATTTCTGCCACACATACATATTGTAAAATAATTTCATACTTTTTAAAATGTTTTTCGCCGTAATTCCGAAAGCATGTGATGTTTATAAACTCGAACTCAGATCAACGAATATTACCCATTTTATTTAAGCAAATATTATCTATTTTCTCAAGTCATATCGCCAATTTCATTTATAGGAAAATTCACAGATTCGAAATCTAGGAAATAAAGATAATTTTTAAGGAAATTTATATTTTAATACGTTATTACTATGCAAAAATTCAACATTTTGAAAAAAAAAAAATTACAAATCTTTTGTAATTCGTCATTTCTTCTTCGTCTTTCTTCGTACTTTCTCCTCTGTTATGCAATATTTCAAATGATATTGGACTAATTTTTGATCATCGATTCACCGCAAAATCGCATATCTAATATAGTATATAAAATAAAGTCTGGATTAGGGGACTAATTAACGCACAGCGCAAACTACTGAACCTAAAATCTTGAAAATCGTGGTAAAAATACTTCTTATGACATAAACTTCTGCTAAGAAAGGATTTTCTAAAGTGTCACCCCTAATGGTTTTTGCACGGGGAGGGGAAAAAAATCGAATATCAAAATTATGCGTCATATGATAGCATATTTTAATGTAGTTTTGTATGCTGAATCGAATGCTACCAAATAAATGTTTATAAGTCCAACAGTTCATGACACATTTCATATTTTTCTAATTTGGCGGTGTCTTTGGCATCTAAATCTCAAAATATCTATCATTACATCCGTTACTCTAGCAACGAAAAAAAATTCAAATCAACCCTTTTGTATAAAAAATAAAAACGGCTCTATGAGTTTGAAATAAAAATGCAAGCATCTTAATTTTTTTAAAAAATAGTGATTTTATGTAAAATAAAAGGGGAAAAAGTACTGAGAATTTAGCGTTATAAAACAAAAATGGAAAATGTACTACTTAGATATTCCGTCGACCAAAAATCTATCGTCAAACTATAAGATTAAATGCCAATAATGGTTGATCGTAAATATCAAATTCACTTGAATTTAAACAAACTACACGTGTTTACGTCATCAAGTGATTTTAATTTCGACGTTTTATTTGTATTTTTATTAATTTTATACTAATTTATTTGTTATTTCGTTATTTAAAATAAAGATTATGTCAATTTATATAATTTGGCGAATGGTTTGGCGATTTATATAATTTGGCGAAATTGGTCGACGGGATAACAAGTAGTACCAATGAAAATATTTAAGTATGAAAGCAATGTTTGTAACGACTCAAAAATTATTTTCATATATATCAACTCGGTTTATGGCGTCAGATGCCGTCATCCGAAGAATCTACAAGAGTCTTTTTCCATTTTTTTTCGGTCATAGGTTCCTCATTGAAAGAAACTGGAATTGGAATAATATTGTGCGATTTATAAATTGCTCCTCGATAAGAAGAAAAAATGGGTACATTTATAACAACCGTGCGCACATCTCGCTGATAGCATTTTTAAAATTCCCAGTAGCAGTAGTTACATTTTGCGTATGTAAATTAAAAATATTTTTTTGCTTTTAATTATGGCATTATTTTTTGTTATTGTTTATCTTTTCAGTTTTTTAAATGAAATTAGTATAAGGCATGCATTTTAAATTAAATGTGTGAAAGGTTTGTGTTTTAAATGAAAATAATAAAATAAGAATATGCTATGAAAACAATCTTTATTGATTTATTACCTGCGCCCGGCTGACATAAAAGTATCACAAAAGCCACATATTCACTTTTCTTTGAGTAGTTGCTCATGAGAATTCAAGTTAACCTTCCGTAATCGGATACTTCACATATTGGTGTATTAGCTTTAATGTTGAAAGCATCGTTTTTGTTTGAAGCGAAAACTTTACTATGAATTCTATTACACAAAATCGCATCATCATCATCTACTATATATTTACAACGGAAATTTGTATTTCATTCCGATTGTTTATAATACTTTCGTAGGATATACCACAATTAGTTAGGTAATAATTTTGGAAAGGTTTTAGTGTATACATATTGTTCAAGGGTACTTAGTTATAGAGCAACAGTAAAAGTTCAAAAATTAAGTGAACCTGATTATGAAAGTTTAGCTTTTTTAAAAAAATCTACAGAACATATTTTGTTACAAGTGGCCCTGTTGCATGACTTTTAGGAATGGTGTTAGTATATACAATTTCATTATATGTTGATTAGTTACAGAGGTATTAATTCCTGTTGTCATAACGGTCTCATTACCCGACCATAAGTGCACTGTTTATAATCAACTGAAACAATTACTTCTTAATTGCTAAATTTTGTCCTTAATTGCTAAATTTTAAATAAAATAAATAAAAAAAGTTCTTAATTGCTAAATTTTAAGATAACATTATATCGCAATGGCGTTCGCATCGTTTTCAGTAATGTGCAAGGTCAAGCTGAAGATCCATATTGTTTAAAATACAAGTTCAAATTCACCATTTAGTTTAATCCAAGGTTCATTTGGAAATATTGACCAGCGCAGCGGGCATAGCCTGCTAGTTACCTTATAAAATTCTAAAGTGTAATATTAACATATTTAGTTATGCCTTTTAGGAAACTAAAAAATTGTGATTTATTGCTCATTAAAATGTTCATAGAAGATAAAAAACATAATTTGAGTATACATATATATTATTTTATTAATAATAATCTATACTGACGTGAAATATGGTACCAATTGGCCCACATGGTGTTTTAATCAAAGTCATCAGTTATGCTAAATATTTCTATGACTCTCCGTTCCAGATTATTTACAAGACTTATATTTAGATGACAGTAATTTATATTTGAAACTCATAAATGTTATTATTTGTTTAGATCAACAAGAAATACGAGTGTTTGTAATAACCTTTACATTAAAAAGGTAACACGCCATAAAAAGTATAATTTGTTTATAATGTGCTTTGCTTTAAAATAACTTATTTTTCTTAACAAAATTTGCTTTTTTTAACAGTATATTCTTTATATATATATATATACAAAAAAATATTGCGAATGTTTGCCATTGCTTGCATCTTGCAATCATATTATGCTTTTGAAAGTATAATTTGTTTATTCCTTGATAATTTTCTTTTCTCAACAATTTTCTTTTCTTGTATGTAGTACCTACAATAAAATAATACAATCATTTGAAATTGTTTATTTGGAATTTTTTTTTATTTGTATATCATTTCTTTTCTTAATAGTAATTTGTTTACAAATACAACAAATTAATACAAGCATTTGTTATTAATAGTCGCCATCATCCTCAACAAGAACAATCGCTTTCAATCCACTGCTAGATGTAGTTCTCTCTCAGATTTTTCTATTGTTTCCTGTCTAGTGCGATAGTCATAACAGCGGCCACTTTTCTAATTTTGTCACTTCGTCTTACTTGACGTCATTTTCATGGCTGTTTTACATTTCTGTGATACCACTTTAGGGTCTTCTAATCCATCTATTGTCTTCTCTCCTTGCAATGAGTCAAGCATATTTTCATTTTAGCCGATTAATTCGCTCGATGATGTCAAAGGCTTTCGTCTGAATTCTTATCCAGGTTATTCTCTTTCTGTATCTTTTAGTTATGCCTATTATACATCTCTCCATATTTCGCTGTGTTGTTTGTAATCTTTATGCCATTCGTTTTGCTAGCGTCCATTTTTTCGCTTTTTAAGTTTGTGCAGGCAAAGCACATTGGTTAAACACCTCTCCTTTCAACCAAAGAGGCATGTTACTCTTCAGAATAATATTTTTCTTCGCAAAAGCTAAATTAATTGCATGCCATTTTAAATAATGATTTCCTTAAAAATTTCTTATCCAGTCGAACCTCGTTATCCCAACATTCGGTTTTCACGTCACTCCGCTTATCAAGTCAATTTTACAATGTCTCGATTTTCTGTATATGATTTTAATGTAAATAAACTCCGGATTTTACGACGTTGAATAATTTTCTACTCCGGATATCCCGATGGTTTAGGAAAATTGCCTATTTTTTACAATGCGTCTTCTAAGCACGGAAATTAAGCACTAAGAATTGTCTTAGCAAAACATTTTACAAAAGTGTTTAAATTACCAATTGAGATAAATGAGAAATGTTACTGCAATCCTTTATCTGAATAAATCAAGCCACACACTACGAATGACCCACTTAAGCTCCAGATAGACGTATCAGTCTAATCGCAGACTTTTTGTTCTGGTCAGGCGGCGCTTTCTTGTGGTTACATGGCGTTTTCCATCAGACTAAAACCGAAGCATTGCGTTGTATTGAAAAGATCAGAAATTATCTAATATCCATTTCTGAAAAAAACGAATATTGATTACAATTCCTTGTATAATATTGAAAAAAGAAGTTTAGGAAGCACATCTAAGGGCAAGCAAACATTAATTCATCCACATTTCATGTAACTATAAAAAAAAAGTCATTATAAATCTGATTTTTATTCTTTTCAATTTTGTTTTGTTGTTTATTTTGTTTAATAATTTTTTACTGCTTAAAACTGCAAGGACAATATGAATTTAAATTGTATTAAATGAATTAAAAATATAGCTTTTCATAAACATATTTTTCTCCAACTCCGTTTACTGCGACACTCTGCTTATGACGACACTTTTTCTGGTCATTAGAGTGTAGGGATAACGAGGTTTGACTGTATTAACAGTAACTTGTTATGACATCAATGAAAGTATCTATTGAATCCTATGTCTCTCTAATTAGACTCATCATCGCGCAAATAATTTTGTTTCTGATGAAAGTGTTTTTCCCTGAGTAAATTTATCTTATAATTTTATAAAAGTTAATAATATGAAATCTGTTTATACATTAGGAACTATAAATTGAAGAAAATGTAAATAATTACTTGTACAAAACAGACATGCCGTAAAAATTGAGATATCTTTATACACACACATTTTTGTAACGATTTCGATAAAAGATTTTAACAAGTTGGAAATTGCACGTCAAACGTGGCAAATGAGGTGCATTCGTACTATAACTAGTTTTATAAATATTTTTTGCACCGCATATTGTACTGAATGTATATTTTAGTGCACTTCATAAGTGCATATCAATTTCATTTTGTTCGAAAGTCTAAGACATCATTAAGATGTACTTGAAATATTTTTTTTCCCATTTGCCGTAATGTAATGGGAAACTTTTGACTGTACTTGTAATTAAACTGTACAACCTATTTTCATAAAATTTGAAATGACTCGACAAAATTTTGCAAAAAATATATATTTAAAATTTCAGACCATTCGGCTGAGAATTTTTGGCTCTGTTATAAGCGGACGGACAGGCAGACGGACCGAACGACAACTGTAGGTACTACGTATTTATATAATTACGAACGCATCTAAAAATAACAGTATTTTCGGGAGAAAATATCTGGAAACAGCTTATTATTTGTAAATAAAATTATCGTCTGATACGTTCGAATTTATTCTTCCTTTCATAATGGCGCATGTAAACAATCGGACTTTCGTAATCAAACCTTGATATTTTAAGAACAGTTCTTTTATCTCGGAAATCACGATGTAATATGATGGAGTAAGAACTAAAGTCTGGTAAGAACTACCAGATTGACCATATTAAAAAATAAAATTATTTACATTCTTTTATATATTTCTTTTTCCAAAATCTTTACAAAAATTTTTCTGTAATTTGCTTTAGTTATGTTCATATTTACAAAAAACTAACTGAAACATTTGTGAGTACTTGTACATTAGAATCGCGGTATGCTTATAAATATTTTATTTCATAAAAAAATTCTGTAATAATAGTATGTTTATACATACAAAAAAAAAACAACAACAAACCAAACATTTATTATTATTGGTATACATTAAATATATGCCTTTAAAAAAGAATGATTTCAGTACAATTTTCTTCTCTTAACAATAATGTGTTTTGACAACAAAGAAAGTAGCTATTGACCCACATGACGCTCTAATCAGAGTCATCAGTCATGGAGAGAAAGTGTGTTTCCATTGGCTCCCTTTTTCTGTAAGAAATCCCATTTATTATCGGGAATCTTACGCTCACAGAATACTAACTCAAAAAATTGGCAGCAGCTGAACGCATTTGCAGACTATCCAAAAAGAAGCATCGGGAAATATCAGATAAACGCATATGAATATATTTTTCCTTAAATGTAGCCTATGGAAACCATATAAAATATTATTTTTAGTGGCTTTATTTATTTTCTTAAATTCTTATAAAAAAGATTTAATATGTCATCATTTAATTAATATGCAGATAAATTATTAGGAGCACAATCCATAGTTCAACAAATGTTTAAACAAGAACGAAAATTGATTCCTTAGAATAGAGTATTAAAAACTTTCCATTACTGACAGAAAGTATTAAGACATTTTGTTTACTGTTGGCGTGTTGTTTGTTTGTTGGGGTGTTTACTCTTTTTTTCCACGACTGTACATTAGAATCATCATATGCTTATGAATATTTAATTTCTTTAAAAACATTTTCTTTAACAATAGTATGTTTATACGAACAAAAACAAAAATAAACATTTATTATTAGTGGTATACATTAAATATATGCCTTTAAAAAAGAATAATTTCAGTATAATTTTCTGCTCTTAACAATAATGTGTTTTGACATCAAAGAAAATAGCTATTGACCCACATGACGCTCTAATCAGAATCATCAGTCATGGAGAGAAAGTGTGTTTCCATTGGCTCCATTTTTCTGTAAGAAATCCCATTTATTATCGGGAATCTTACGCTCACAGAATACTAACTCAAAAAATTGGCAGCAGCTGAACGCATTTGCACACTATTTAAAAAGAAGCATCGGGAAATATCAGATAAACGCATATGAATATATTTTTCCTTAAATGTAGCCTATGGAAACCATATAAAATATTATTTTTAGTGGCTTTATTTATTTTCTTAAATTCTTATAAAAAAGATTTAATATGTCATCATTTAATTAATATGCAGATAAATTATTAGGAGCACAAACCATAGTTCAACAAATGTTTAAACAAGAACGAAAATTGATTCCTTAGAATAGAGTATTAAAAACTTTCCATTACTGACAGAAAGTATTAAGACATTTTGTTTACTGTTGGCCTGTTGTTTGTTTGTTGGGGAGTTTACTCTTTTTTTCCACGACTGTACATTAGAATCATCATATGCTTATGAATATTTAATTTCTTTAAAAACATTTTCTTTAACAATAGTATGTTTATACGAACAAAAACAAAAACAAACATTTATTATTAGTGGTATACATTAAATATATGCCTTTAAAAAAGAATAATTTCAGTACAATTTTCTGCTCTTAACAATAATGTGTTTTGACATCAAAGAAAGTAGCTATTGACCCACATGACGCTCTAATCAGAGTCATCAGTCATGGAGAGAAAGTGTGTTTCCATTGGCTCCCTTTTTCCGTAAGAAATCCCATTTATTATCGGGAATCTTACGCTCACAGAATACTAACTCAAAAAATTGGCAGCAGCTGAACGCATTTGCACACTATCCAAAATGAAGCATCGGGAAATATCAGATAAACGCATATGAATATATTTTTCCTTAAATGTAGCCTATGGAAACCATATAAAATATTATTTTTAGTGGCTTTATTTATTTTCTTAAATTCTTATAAAAAAGATTTAATATGTCATCATTTAATTATTATGCAGATAAATTATTAGGAGCACAATCCATAGTTCAAGAAATGTTTAAACAAGAACGAAAATTGATTCCTTAGAATAGAGTATTAAAAACTTTCCATTACTGACAGAAAGTATTAAGACATTTTGTTTACTGTTGGCGTGTTGTTTGTTTGTTGGGGTGTTTACTCTTTTTTTCCACGACTGTACATTAGAATCATCATATGCTTATGAATATTTAATTTCTTTAAAAACATTTTCTTTAACAATAGTATGTTTATACGAACAAAAACAAAAACAAACATTTATTATTAGTGGTATACATTAAATATATGCCTTTAAAAAAGAATAATTTCAGTACAATTTTCTGCTCTTAACAATAATGTGTTTTGACATCAAAGAAAGTAGCTATTGACCCACATGACGCTCTAATCAGAGTCATCAGTCATGGAGAGAAAGTGTGTTTCCATTGGCTCCCTTTTTCTGTAAGAAATCCCATTTATTATCGGGAATCTTACGCTCACAGAATACTAACTCAAAAAATTGGCAGCAGCTGAACGCCTTTGCACACTATCCAAAATGAAGCATCGGGAAATATCAGATAAACGCATATGAATATATTTTTCCTTAAATGTAGCCTATGGAAACCATATAAAATATTATTTTTAGTGGCTTTATTTATTTTCTTAAATTCTTATAAAAAAGATTTAATATGTCATCATTTAATTATTATGCAGATAAATTATTAGGAGCACAATCCATAGTTCAAGAAATGTTTAAACAAGAACGAAAATTGATTCCTTAGAATAGAGTATTAAAAACTTTCCATTACTGGCAGCAAGTATTAAGACATTTTGTTTACTGTTGGCGTGTTGTTTGTTTGTTGGGGTGTTTACTCTTTTTTTCCACGACTGTACATTAGAATCATCATATGCTTATGAATATTTAATTTCTTAAAAAACATTTTCTTTAACAATAGTATGTTTATACAAACAAAAACAAAAACAAACATTTATTATTAGTGGTATATATTAAATATATGCCTTTAAAAAAGAATAATTTCAGTACAATTTTCTGCTCTTAACAATAATGTGTTTTGACATCAAAGAAAGTAGCTATTGACCCACATGACGCTCTAATCAGAGTCATCAGTCATGGAGAGAAAGTGTTTCCATTGGCTCCCTTTTTCTGTAAGAAATCCTATTTATTATCGGGAATCTTACGCTCACAGAATACTAACTCAAAATATTGGTAGCAGCTGAACGCATTTGCACACTATCCAAAAAGAAGCATCGAGAAATATCAGATAATGGGATATGAATATCTCAGTAATTTTTCCTTAAATGTAGCCTATGGAAACCGAATTAATACGCTGTATTATAGAGTAAAATATTATTTTTAGTGGTTTTATTTATTTTCTTAAATTGTTATAAAAATATTTTCTATGTTATCATTTAATTAATCTGTAGATAAATTATTAGGAGTACATTCCATAGTGAGAGCAATGTTTAAAGAAGAATGAAAATTGATGCCTCAGAATACAGTATTAACCCCTTATGTACTGAATTATGAATTCATGAAAATTTTATCTTCTAAAGCATTTTTCGTGAATTGGTTAAACTGCATTAGAAAATTTACATAATCATTTAATAAATTTTAGAAGTATTTTAGAAGGGTTAATTAAATTTTTATTTATGGGAATTTTGTGCAATATTTAAAATCCCACTGAAATCGTTTATTTTATATATTTTTCTTAGCATTTTGTAGAATTAAAAAATGTACAAATATAATGTTCTTACAATAGAAATATAGAACTATTTCCTCATTGAAAAATCCCCCATCCTTCCAACCACAATAAAGCTGAAAAGATGCAAAGGCAAAAGAAATCGTCCTTTTAAAAATATTTTGTTTTGTGTAACCAATAATGCTTTTGGAACAAGATAGATTAATGTATCTATAACTCATTCTAAACTGTATTACAACTAATCGATGTATTAATGAATTTTATAACAAGTTATTTTAATGGTACTTATAAGTATAGTCTGTAGATAAAGGGTTAAACACTTTTTATTATTAACAGAAAGTATTAAGAAATTTTTTTGAGAACAGAAATGAGATATTTAAATCATCAAAAAAAAAAAAAAAAAAAAAACTGAGCAAAAATCAAGCAACAATTGCTGTCCATGTAGAAAATTTTCAGCTTTTGCTGTACATATCCGTTAATGTGACAAATTCTTTCGTGCAGTCTCATATATGATCGATAGAACTTATACATACACACAAAATTAGATATGTTTAAAGTGAGATCACAGCGGTAAAGCAATTCCCTTCTAGTAATTATCATTCTCAATTAGTTCTTTAAGGGGGTAGGATACCTTTGAACACGTCGAAAAAGTAAAAAATATCACTATGTTCCAAGCTTCAAAACTTGTGTAATAAGCAAAAACAAAAATGAAACTTAATTTAAATATAAAGCTCATATTTAAATTTATATTTTAAAAAATATATATAATTGTAAATTCATAAATAAATATTGAAATGATAAATTAAAAAATATTTGATAATAAGAGAAAAATATCTTGCGCGCATGATAAAATCTGAAAATATGCATATAAAGAGAAAATTTTGGTTAAAATAAATACATAATGGAGTTACCTTTATACTAAAACCAGAATATTTGTAAATAAAAATGCTTTTGGAACAAGATAATTTAAGGTGTCTATAACTCATTCTAAACTGTATTACAACTAATCGATGCATTAATGAATTTTATAACAAGTTATTTTAATGGTACTTATAAGTACCGTCAGCAGATAAAGGGTTAAACACTTTCTATTACTAACAGAAAGTATCAAGAAACTTTTTTTGAAAACAGAAATGAGATATTTAAATCAACGAAAAAAAAAAAAAAAAAAAAAAAAAACTGAGAAAAAATCAAGCAACAATTGCTGTCCATGTAGCAAATTTTCAGCTTTTGCTGTACATATCCGTTAATGTGACAAATTCTTTCGTGCAGTAAAAATATTTGATAATAAGAGAAAAATATCTTGCGCGCATTATAAAATCTGAAAATAGGCATATAAAGAGAAAATTTTGGTTAAAATAAATACATAATAGAGATACCTTTATAGAGTTACCTTTATACTAAAACCAGAATATTTGTAAATAATATTGACTAAATTAAAAAATTAACAAAAAAAATTAAAAATTTCACTTTTTGAAAAATATTTTCAAAGTACAGAAACAGAAAAAAAATACAATTTTACATTTATCTGGTTTTAAGTTGTAGATAATACAGAAATGAACATGTGGTAAAAATTTCTTTTGATTGCCACGCATAGTTTTTTAGTAACAATGCGCGCAATATCAAAATTCAAAGTTTTGAATAAACGCGATGCAAATTTTAATTATCCTATGTAGTCTTAACATGTAGTCATAATAAAACAGCTATAAATAGTAAACTAATGGGAATTTTTTAATGGAGTTTTTTGCCTATTGTTCAGAAATGATTACGGAATCAAAATATGTATTAAACAAAATTCGAAAATTTTGGTGGTTTAAAGGTATCCTACCCTCTTAACAGAATTTTTTTGTGCGTCCTCTCTAAATGCATTATAACTGCTATCCACTCCATAATATTAACATGTTATAGTGCATTTATGTGATTTCATTATGTTTGGAGTAACATAACATCATTAAAATGCACTGAAAACGATTTTTACCCATAGACGTAATGTAATGAATTATTTTTGTGCATCTCAGTAAATAAAATATAAATGCTCTTTATTCTATTTTCTTCAGAAAACATGTTCTCCTCCCTCTCACTAATGCATAACAATCTCTTTATGTTTGTAATATCGTAACATCAATAAAATTTCTCACAAACGATTTTCCTTAATAGTCTATAATGTGACGGAATTCTTTTTTTTTACTCTGTAGACGAACTATAAATGCTATACACTGATCAATTCTGATCATTATATAGTAAACCTCAGTAATATATAAATTTTCATGGTAATCCGGATATATTCAGGAAGGTTGAGGAACGGTCTGGAGGCAGTTAGACGGACAGAAAAATCGAATTCATAAACACACTTTTACGATAATAGAAAATATTCAAAAGAGTTGAAAAATGAAATTAAACTGATATACGATAGGTTTTAAAGTTTTTAAAAGCATTGCCTGTGCCTAGGGTTATTACATTTTCCACAAATCTAACATATGGAAATTAATTTGATATGTTATTATGCGCAGTAATTTTATAATATTTCGGAGTTTTAGAAATATTAAAAATTCTTTTTAATAATGTAGAAACATAATAATATTAAAATTGTTGCTAAAAATGTAGTTCTAAGATCATTCAAAATTTAATTAATATTTAGATAAATGCGCATGATTATTTCAGTTCTTTTTTCAAAAAACTATGGAAAAATGATATCGATTGATGTTAAAAATTCTATAATACACACTGACATGGCAATTTACGTATTCAGTGAGATTTTTAAAATATGTTCTTAAAATTCAGCTAATTATATTTTCATGTAGCATTCTTCCCTTAATAAATAATCCCTTTAAATAAATGCATATGAATATTTGACTACTTTTACCTCAAATATAACCAATGGCAACCGATCGGATATGATAAAATACACAGTCACATTTTATTCTTCCGATGTTTTGAAAGAGTTTTGTTGAATATTTCGATGCAACATTCTCCATTCAATTATTTTGTGGATAAATGCACTTAAATATTTAAGTACTTTTGCCACAAACGTAGTCTATCGAAATCGGATTGATATGTTATAAAATAAAATGACATTTTTCTGTAGCAGTCTTTTTAAAATAGCTTATGAAATAATTGATGAATAAATATATTTCTTTGCAGCCAATTTTATAAAATGTAGATATGAGTTTATGAATTACTGTTTTCCAAAAATGTAACAACTAAAAAACAAACTTATATGTTATAATACAGAGTGACATTTAAATTTTTTAATATTTCTTAATAATGTGTACACATTTATTACTCCCTCCATGTTGAAATGATTGTCCGATTTTTAATTTTGCATCGGCGTGAGTAGATAGAAATGGAAAGAGTGTTTTTTAACAGATCACTTTATCTATATGTCTCCATGTTGAACGTTCTTTCTTTTTTATGTACGTTCGTAATTATATAAATATGTAGCGCCTATAGCCGTCATCTGGTCCGTCCATCTGTCCGCATATAACAGCGCAAAAACTAGCCAACTGTGGGATTTGAAATTTAATATATATATAATCATGGCAGAATTTTGTCGCGTGATTTCAAATTTTATGAAAATCGAAGGAAAGCTTAAAAAAGATATTAATAAAAGTTATCGTCATTCTATTAAATACTATCATAAGTAATTAAAAAGTTTACAATATACTTATAACTACTTAAAAGGTGACACAGACATATAAAAATATTATTTAATGCAATCCTGAGATCTCTCGAACACACACACGTTCATTTTCAAAGGAAAAAGATGACTGACTGAACATAAATACATTTTAAAACAAAAACAAAATAGTACGCATGCGCAGGCGGAGTTCAGTTCATTTCTCTGCAGAGGGGTGAAAAGATCAGTTCATATTATCAGGAAATATTTAGGATATTATACCAAATCGCGGGAATATTAAAAGAAAGGACATCGTTACAAACATTATCCCTTCTAAGTAAAATTTCAATTGATTCACTGATTATGGAAGAGTAATGGTTAGACGTTGAAATGATCATTTTAGCTTTTCCGAAGTTTATCTTAATATTTTCTTTTTGATGAAATCTGGATAAAGCTGTACGTTGGTTTGTTAAACTTGATATCAGAAAAGTGCTCTTTTAATGTTTCATTAAATTTTGTGTTAAGTTACTGTTAGGTTATTCTAAACTCAGTTATACTGGGTGGTCTATCTGTTGGTTCTTTTTTAATTATGAAAGAAAACGCATTTTTTATGAGCAAAAATAGAAATTCTTTATTGAACATGAAAGGCGGGTCTAAGCCATTTATGTATGAATACAATATCGCACATGTCGCCACAACGGCTCCACACACATGCCATCACCTGAACATCAAAATTTTCGATGACTTTTCTCAGAATAGACGGATCCATTGCCAAAATTTCAGTCCGGATGCTACGTTTCAGGTCTTGGATTGTGTGGGTGGCATTGGCGGCGTAGACTTTACTTTTCAGAAACCCTCAAAGAAAATAATCCCTTGGGGTTAAATTGCACGATCTTGGCTCCCAATTCACGCCAGAATTTCTTGAAATTACGCGATCTGGAAATTTCTCGTTCAATAAGTTGATAGTTTGTTTGTTTGTTCGTTTTATTGGACACATACATCAGACTTGTGTGCTTGACAACAAGGCCCGCTTATAAGTCATCGTCGATATACAGGGACGAGATAGCACAATGAAATTTACAGTACAGAGAATTTTTACATCCGGGAGCTCCACAAAGAGTGTGCAATGGAGCCAGCGGGAGTCGAACCCGACAAGCCTCCTACGCTCTAAAGCGATTAGCAGCGTAGTGTCTAAACAACTCGGCCACGGAGGCCCCAAATTGATGGTTTGGCGAGTAGCGCGTGTCATTGCACCGTTGTTGTGTTGTCAATGAGTCTATAATTACAAACGGCATACATTTGACAGTTCATAAATGCATGACACATAACAGCAGACAGAAATAACCTGTAAAATATTTACAGTTCAAAAAAGAATCAACAGATAGGCCACCCTATAGATAATGATTTCCTTTATCTTAATGATATACTTTACTTTATCTTGTTCCAAAAGAGTTATTGGTTGCACAAAACAAAAATATTTTAATAGGATGGTTTCTTTTGCCTTTGCATCTTTTCAGGTTTAATGACGCTCAATGATTGGGTAAGAAAAGTTTCTGTTCGGAAATATTTCTATATTTCTATTGTAGGAAAATTATATTTGCACATTTCTGAATTTTAAAAAATACTAAAAAAATATTTTAAATAAAAGATTTGAGTGGTGTTATAAATATATCACAAAATCCCTATAAATTCAAATTTAATTAATTAATTTAATTTTGCAAAATCCTTCTAAAATTTATTAAAGGATTATGCAGATCGTCTAATGTAGTTTAAAAAATTCACGAAAAATGGTTTAGAATATGAAATTTTCATGAATTCATAATTTGGGGCATAAAGTGTTAAAAGCATGGTTAAACATTTCACGAAAAAATGGTGCCTAAAAAGTTGACACCATAAGATGTGAAATTTGGTTAGAAAAGTTTTATGCTGCGATTGAACTTTAAACATGTGTAGAATGAATCATAAATCTCTAGAATGTTGAACAATAAAGTGGTCAAATATTGCAGAATAAATTTGTGTAGATCTAACCATAAACCTCTAGAATGTTTAACAATAAAGTGGTCAAATATTTACCAGTAAGTTGGTAAAGTATTAAACCATAAAATTACTATAGTTTCTTTTTGCAAACAATGACGAGTCACACCGTAACTTCTATTTAAAATGAAACCCTACTCATTCTGGATATCGAACACCGGACTCAAAATTTGAAAATTACATCTCTTCATTTAAAGCCGCTGTTCTAACCACTAAGCAAAACATTATCTTACTCTAAAGCACCATATCGGGAGAGTGTAGAACTTAGTGCTGAGACGCTAGTACATATTGCCGTATGATAGCCAAATGTTGAACCATTGAGGAAGTTTCACCATAATCTAGAGATTTGAAATTTAAAGTCAATCTCGTTTTAATCCTTCGGCTTTGTTGATTCAACAAATAATTCAATGTTGAAAAGACATTTTTACAGTGTATAGGAGCCATCGTGAAACTTTCAGAAATAGGCCAAACACTGTAAAACATTTATGTAACGTTACTCCATAAAATTGTTAATTTATATAATGGTGTACTTGACACTGATATAACTGGTGTAATATTGCACATTAGTGTAACGTAACATCGGTTATATCGGTTAAATTACTCAGTAAAATGGAGACAGCAAGACTGCCACAAATTTTATGGATTAACGTTACATATTTTTTTTAACAGTGGAGAAAATTACGCATTATCTGTCGGCAGAAACTCTCTCTAGGATGTAGAACCAGCCACATTGTGTTATGTCTGATATAACCAATGCATGATATTAAGAAATTAATTGCATGTAAGTTAAAATAACACGCACTAGATATACAAAATAAGAGCTAAATAAATTATTCACAATATTCTTACAGAAGTAAGACATTTACTAAACTATGTTTACCCCTGAAATTATTAATATATAAGGTATAAAAAAATTATAAATTGGACAATAATTAAGACTCAATTAATTCAAATACAGCAATCATTTTAATATGTAGTGAATATTTCCATTCGAAATTCTAATTAAATATATTTATAAATGCTTAGTACTTCTTTTTAGTGTAGCTATAGAAAAAGTGACATTTGAAATTGTCAGTGATTTTTTAAACATTTAATATTCTTATTTTTTAATAAAACATTTATCTATGCGCATTAGTCTTGTATTTTGTGATTTCTGCAAAAGAAAATTATGCTTTTTTTAAAATTTAATTTGGCATAATACAAAAAACTTCATTATTCGAAATAGATTAAACAAATTAAGGTATTTTATGGAATTTAGTCGGTAATAAGGATAATTATCATTTTAAAAATAGTTTTAAAATGCAAGAAGATTATATTCTAGCGGTGATGAACAGATGCTTCTACTATTAAGATCAAATGGCAAAGTGCTGATAATATTTTATTCAAAATACCACAAGAATTTCTGAATTGTGATGTTTGCTTTATTTGTGACAGACATTCCTTGATTAAATAAAATAAAAATTATTATTATGAAATTTTAGTAAGTATTATGAAAAAAAAACGCTAGATTTTTTACACTGATTGGCTCAGATGATCCAACTAAAGCCGATATATGTAAAATAACAAGTGCGAGTATTAGCCGCGCACAGAGGGTTCCGTATAATAAATATATGATTAGTAACTGGGCATTGCATTACACAAATTTATCGTTAAAAGTTGTTATCTAGGCTTTGAAAGGTGGTGGTGCATAGAGTACGCCGCCCGTGCATTTATGTATGTCCAAACCGTCTGTGTCTTTAAGGGTTAATATCTCGGCTAATTACTGATGATTTTTTTCGAAAATCATTATTTGTTTTATACTTCTGCGATGATAGGTACCTCTAGAGCTCCTCAATCCCTTGGCTGAACGCCCCCAAATTGAAATTTGTGGGTAAAGGAAAAATGCGATTTTCTCAAAAAACTATGCGACTTAGCGTAATCGCTGTAGTTTTTCTGCAAGGTTTAAATTAACTTCTACTACCCCTAATTATTTCATAATTTTAATTTCCGTAGATTCGGAAATAGGGGGGGGGAGGCATATTTTTGCATTACACTTTTGACGATATCTCTGAAAATATAATACCTAAAATTAAAATCGTCGCAGAAGTATAAAAGAAATAATGATTTTTGTTTTCGAAAATCATTATTTCTTTTATACTTCTGCGACGATAGGTACCCCTAGAGCTCCTCAATGCCTTTGCTGAACGACCACAAATTGAAATTTGTGTGTAACGGAAAAATGCGATTTTTTCAAAAAACTGTGCGACCTAGCGTATTCGCTATAGTTTTTCTGCAAGGTTTAAATTAACTTCTACTACCCCTAATTATTTCATAATTTTAATTTCCGTAGATTCGGAAATAGAAGGGGGTGGCATATTTTTGCGTTACACTTTTGGCGATATCTCTGAAAATATAATACCTAAAATTAAAATTGTCGCAGAAGTATAAAAGAAATAATGACTTTTATTAAAAAATCATTATTTCTTTTATACTTCTGCAACGATAGGAACCCCTAGAGCTCCTCAATGCCTTTGCTGAACGCCCCCAAATTGAAATTTGTGTGTAACGGAAAAATGCGATTTTTTCAAAAAAACTACGCGACCTAGCGTAATCGCTACACTTTTTCTGCAAGGTTTAAATTAACTTCTACTACCCCTAATTATTTGATAATTTTCATTTCAGTAGATTCAGAAATAGAGGGGGTGGCAAATTTTTGCATTACACTTTTGACGATATCACTGAAAATATAACACCTAAAATTAAAAGAAATATATTCTTGTTTTACGAAAGCTTTCACACGATACCCCACATGATACGCAAATAAAGGATTGTTTTTTTTTTCTTTTTTCAAGTCAATTAGCTGTTCTACATTTTTCCTAAATGTGTTGTGAATAGTTAATATTCTATAAATAAGTGGGTCAGTGACCTTTATTACTTCAGCGAATTTGAACTTTCCACGTTTCATAGTTTACGAGTAAAATGCCTGGGACAGACTGTCATAGGAGTGATCTTATGATGGTTCCGTTTTTAAGTTTTAAGTGAGGAACCCTAAAAACGACACATATTGAAAATTTGTAAATGTAATATTCAGAACTTTGAAAAGAAAGGTTAGAATTATCAGTATCAACATTCTCTAACCACACCTCATTCAGCATTTGCTACTAGGATTTTAGCAGAGAGAGCTTCCATTTGTGCACATGACTAACTTCGAATTTTCTTTCTTAGCATAAGTTTTTAACAATTCGCATGTGGTTATAATTACAGCATTACATTACTACTTTGTGATGAAACTTTGATCTCATTACTATTAATATTTTACACACCACCACATCAGACAGAAATATTTAAAATATTTCATTAGAAATATTTAACATTAGAAATATTTAATGTAATTGTTTTATACGATATATATTATACAAGGCATTCGAAAAATATTATACAAATTTTAAAAGATGTTAATGCACGGTAAAACAAACGTTTTTTGCATAAGAAAGCAGGTTATTAATCCATTTTTTTCTCTGAAAAAAAACGGGAAGTCTCATTCAAATGCGAACATTACTGTTTTTTTCTTAATTTTAACTAAAATAAAAATATTTGAAACGACAATTTTCGACGGAATTTCTCAACATTTATTGCCAGATTTATCTTGATTTGTGTAAAATGCATTTATTCCATGAAAAGTACGGAAGAATATAGCATATCTGAAAATATAATCATTAGAACTCTCAATTACATTATTCGGAAATATGGAACGTCTAGATCAGCATTATTTGTATCATGTTTCGTACAAATGAATTTTTTAACGAAAAGGTCAATCAATTTCAAATTTCGTTAAAATATTTTCACTTTTGGTAAAACATGGACAAAAATCGGAATCCACATTTGGATTTGCGTATCCTGTTTTCTTTTGAGTGATCAAAGAGTTTGTGACCTTAGCATAGATATTTTTTATAAAATTGCATCAGTTTGACCCAAGTCAAATAAATAAATTTAGGTCTTTTTTTTTTCTTTTCTTTCTTTTCTTTTTTTTTTCTTTTCTTTCTTTTTTTTTTTTTTTTTTTTTTTTTTTTTTTTTTTTTTTTTTTTTTTTTTTTAAATGACAGTAAATAAAAACCACAAGTAAATACGACACATTATACTAAGCAGTTTTTGTTATTAAAAACTTGTTTATTTGTTGTAAAAGAAATCTGTATTGATTTAAGGAAGATAACAGTAATTGGCAGACATGCCTTAGAAAACACGGTTAGCCTAAACGATTCATCAGGTTTCAAAAGATTGTTTATTTACAAATATACGACGTACAAAGACGAAGGGGATACATGAAATTATACATTCACTCACAAAGTTTGTGGTACATACCACAAATGTTCAATGTGTACGCCCTTATTCACCCAACACCCATCCCAGTTCCAGTTCCGTCCATATGCTGAATAGCATTGTTTCTGTCAATGTCCGTCACAGTAGCAGTGAAGCGTTCTTGCACGCGAGCCACGAAGCGGGGTTTTAAACTTGGTGAGTGCATTTATCTTGTCATGTATCAAATGTCTTTGTACGTTGTATACATGTAGTTAATCAATCTTTTCGAACCCGATGTATCATTTAGGCTAAACATGTACTTTATTAAACTTCCTTCTAGTAGTGTGCATTACAACTTCTTAAAGTTTATCGAAAATATATATGCATGGTGTATCTGAAATGCTTCAACAAACTTAGGGGGATGATATTACTCATCAAGATGAACAACAAACGCAATGGAACAAGGGGTGGCAAATGACGTCTAAAGGGTGAAAATCGCAAAACTAATAAAAATATCGAAATCTAGCATGCTGCATTTCTGCAGAACTGGCTAGAAGCACGAAGCTGGTTTTCCTTTCTCTTTGTCCATATCCAGTCAGAAAGAGATAACTAAAACTTGGAAGAAAGCCAAACAAATCTGTGAGCAGGAATCCACGTATGCAGGACTCCCGAAGTCTTTGAGCGTGTCCGCAGTCGTTCTTCCGTAGATGTACTCAGTGTAATAATGTACGCGGTCGTACTTTGAACAATTGTTGTAAAATATTTGTTTTTTCTGGACATCACGAGCTGTGTTGTACCTATTCTGTGTAATAAATAATTTTCTGGAGTGTTTCTTTCTCGTCTCAGTTTGTCCATTTCCAGACGCATTTTCTCGATTTTCATCCTTAAACGTATTTGCGACTCCATGTTACTTTGCATTTTTCTTTTCGTCTTTATGAGTACTATCATCCCTCTAAGTTTGTTGAAGCATTTCTGATACACCCTGTATATATTTAATCACCGTGTCTAACACACATATCTTTCTTCAGGATAAACAAAACATTTTCTGACAAGTTTTTTTAATTTTAATACATTTTTTTTCTAGCATTAGTAAAATATATAAGCATTTAAAACAGTTATAAAACAAACTGAAAATTTTAAGCAAATAAATTCTCAAAACATTTTGACTTTCATCCGTCTACCATAACAAAAGTGAAAAGTAATATTAATGATAATTCTTTTCAGCGAACTTATTTTCCTTCTGCTTTTTTCTTAGAATTATGAAGCTGAAATTTACAAAATAATTTGAAGAAATTTTTTAAACAATTAGCATATTATCGAAGATTTTTTTTTTTAATTCTTCGCATCAAAAATTTTAATCATTTATTTATTTCTGCTTAATAAATGCCAAAATCAATTACTTTCTATATATTTTCCTACACGAAACATTACTAGAACAATTATAAAATATATGTATCAGTAATTCATAGTCTAGAAAATAAAAAAATACGCATATTTTTGTATAAGAAATAAATAAATGTCAATGAAAAATTCTGAAAGGATATCTGTGCAATGGTACATTGAAAAAAAAATTGAAGAGTTGATAAAAATATATGTGAAGTTCATAACAAAATGTGTCTAAAGTGAAATTCCTAACTTTCTGTCAGAAAACAAAATCTAAACAAATATACTATGTTTTTTGCTTAATTTATGATTTATGTATTTAAATATTTTACAAATACTATAATCAATATACTTATCTATTTACATGTAATGTGTATTTATATTTTACATTTTCTTTTTTTTTAGGTAAGTGCTTATGATTTTTCAATATTTCTTTTCCATGTATCAAGGTAAGAACATTTTATAATAAAACTATTTAATTTTATCCCAATGACCGGGGTTGGGTTTGCAATTAGATAGTGAAAAGCTGGAATTTGTTTGAATTCCTCCATTTTAGGTCTGTAATGAACAACCTAAGCTTTATGCCTTGTACATACTTGGTGACTTTTAGTCGCTTCATGCAAATCTGGGATAAATGTTTTTGTAATTTAAACTAAAATATCTTAAATTCAACAAAACTTATTCAAAATTTGTTATACAAAAGTTGAAGAACTGCAAATCACTGGCGCAGCGTCAGTGGGTCGGGGGGGGGGGGATCATTTTGCTACCAGCAATATTATATAGAAAATTTTGTATTATTTAATCATTGAACGTTATACGATTAAACAAAGTAAAGTTTAGCATACAATAATACTGGTAATAAAATCATCCAGCCCCTCACTGACTAAATTCGCCGACACTGACACGCCACTAAATTCTAGATGAAATGTAAATTCTAGATGAATTCTAGATGTCTAAAAAAAAATACAAAAGTTCTTAGATGTTCAAAATAATGCAGAAAATATTTTATTATATAAAATTTTAGCTATAAATCTCATTTATCATCTTCAGTTCCGAAGCTAAAATAATAATACAAATGCTTATTCATTGGTTTTTTCAAACAAAATGACATCGTAAATGACAGAAAAAATATCTTTTCTGAAATTGATTCTTTAGGCGCTTAGTAATTTAGGTTAAAAAATATGGATCTAAAATTACAAACCCCCTAAAAGCATCAGTTTAATAACTATTAACCTAAATTATCGCAATCACAAATTTAAGAGCTTTAAACAAGTAAATAATCTACAAATCTTCAATTTTTTTTTTATTGAAAAAGATTTAAATTAAGTACTTATGAAAATTTCTCAATTTCTTGTTCATACTGTCTTTTGGGCATTTTTAGCCATTTAGCAAACTTAGAGGAAAATAACATTTATTTTATGTGGGAATCAGATTAGATGCTGCCATTTATTCGTTTCCTTTGAAAGCAAAAAAGAAAAAAAAAAGAAAAAGAAAAACATTCAGCTATTAAGAAGGGATCTGAAAGTGTAAAAAAATCGGACATTTTAGTTTTTATAAGGAAGAAAACAGAGGTCCGCGCATGGGAACCCAGGGAGCAAAGAGGATAAAGCAAACAACGTTGATAATTTTGCTTTAATGTTACTCATTAATACAAAACTAATTGAAGTTAATATTTTTCTTATTAATTCTTCTTCAATACTAGCATCAAAGCAATTAAGATATCAAGAGCTGAGATGATAAAGATGGTAAGTTACACAAACATTATTTTGAGAAAATGAACTGTGATCTTCCAAATATCTGTTTGCGCGTATTGCCAAATGCCTCATTTATCAATTAAAATCTCTGTGAGTATTATGCTTTTTCACATAATAATTTAACAGATGGTAGAAAACCATTGATTTTCTTCAGTTGTATGATTAACTCTTTTTTTAAATTTTGTCACAAACCATTTTTATCATCTGAGCTGTTCATATATTTAAACGACCAAAATTTGTAATCCTTTACCACAACTATAATCTCAAAGCAAAAATCTAATCTCATTTTCCTTTTTAAATGTTTCCATTAACTGAAGTATTTTTTATTATGAGCCGTTTAGTAAAATAATAATATAAAAAATTTAAAGAAATGTTTTTAGGAATTTGAATTAATACATAAAATCTTTTACTTTATTAAACGCTAGATATAAATTTCTTTTACCGAAATGATGATTAATTCACTTTCATACTACACTTCATTAACATAAAGTAATTTCTAGGGAAATATTTTCTCATGCACTGTGCACCAATGTAAGCATGAGAACAATTAAGATATCTTTAGATGTTTTTTCTTGCCAACGACTGACATGTGTTACATTCTATCCCAAAGTTAATCTCAAAATAAAAATCTAATCTCATTTTCTTTATTGTTTACTTTAATTGAAGAATTTTTTATTACCAGTTACTTAACAAAACAATATTATAAAAAAAAATTAAAGAAATGTTTTTAGGAGTTTGAATTAATACATAAAATCTTTATAAAATGTTTGCTATAATTTTCGTTTGCACAAGTGATGATTAATTCATTTTAATACTATACACTTCATAAATACAAAACAACTTCTGGTGAAACATTTTCTCATGCACCGTGCGTCAATGTAAACATCAAAACATTTAAGGTATGTTTATATTTTGTTTCTCAATGACTGAAATTTGTTATATTCTATCATAACACTAGTCTCAAAATAAAAATCTAACCTCATTTTCCTTATTAAATGTTTCCTTTAATTGAAGCATTTTTTATTGCCAGTTATTTAACAAAAGAAGAAAAATAATTGCAGAAATAGTTTCAGCAATTTCAATTAATACATAAAATCTTTTACTTTATAAAATGCTAGCAATACATTTCTTTTACGGAAGCGATGATTAATTCTCCTTCAAAAAACTCTTCATTTATACAAAATAATTTCTGGTGAAATATTTTCTTTTTCTGTGCATCAATGTAAACATCAAAACAATTAAGGTATGATACAATTAAGGTGATAATATTTTTTCTCAATGACTGAAATTTGCTATATTCCTTCACAACGTTAGTCTCAAAATAAAAATCTAATCTTATTTTTCTTTTTAAATGTCTCCTTTAATTGAAGTATTTTTATTACCAGTTACTTAACACAACAATATTAAAAAAAATATTTTTAGAAGTTTGAATTAATACATAAAATATTTTCCTTTATAAAGCGCTAGTTATATATATATATATTTTAGAGAAACGATGATTAATTTACTTTCATACTACACTTCACTTATACAAAAATGTTTCTAGGGAAATATTTTCTCATTCACGGTGCATCAATGTAAACATCTAAACAATTAAGGTATGTTCCTATCTTTTCCGAACGACAGAAATTTTGCTATATTCTATCGTAGCATTAGTCTCAAAATAAAAATCTAATCTCTCTTTCATTTATAAAAGTTTCCTTTAATTGTAGTGTTCTTCTCTTTTGCCCTAACTAATGACTGTAAGCTATTTCGTGCGTGAAAATCTTGCAAGTCTCAGTCATTTTCTATGGCAAATTTATGCAACGCAGTTGGAATCTAATAGCTCGCATCATAAATCAGAATAAGATTTCGGGTGCTTTCCTGTGACATCTGAAATAACTGTCTGTATGTCGGAACAGAGGGTTCCTGCAATTGCAGACTATTACTCAAAACGTATACAATTCGCTGTTCTTGTCCCAAATAATATGTTGCGAAGTACAGTGGTGTAACATTTCCATAATGAATATGCCTGTAAAATGCTAATTTTCCCGTATTTCCCGTTATTTCTGAATTCATTTAGCTATCAAAATTAATTACTTTTATTCCTCTCTACTTGCTTAAATTGCTACTGCAACAAAACTCTCATATTTCATGCAGCCAGATTTATTTGATTGCGATTGTAAAGGTTATATTAATTTTTTTAATTAGGGATACATGCACTGCATTAGCATCTTAATAACTGATATTGTTTGAACTCAAGTTTAACGAACGTTCAAATGTCCGGACATTAATTTCAGGTCACATAAATTACCGGAAGAATATGTTTATTGCAATATAATTTGATTAATTTTAGTTTAAATAATAAGAATGTTAAAAAGTATTATTTGTTTCTGAAGATAGATAATTAATCGTAAACGATTAAAAAAATGAAATGTAAACTATTTTGTTTAGAATAACTTTTAAAACGGAGAATACTAATAACAGTTTAAATACGTTCTACATAAATGTTAAAAAAAGAAATAAATTTTTCTTTAAATTTCTAAGTAATTAAGAATTATTGTTATGGCAAAGAGATAAAAAAAAAATAGCTGTATTTCTTAATTTAAACTTGAAATAGTGCCTTTCAAAATGTCAACTACTTATAACTAAACAATTACGTTTATTTACCTGATAACTTTATAATATTTTGATTAGAAATTTACATTTAATCAAATTTTCTTCACGTGATATCACTACCCATTTATTACTTTCTTCTATCTTCAATAGAAGAAAGTATTGTAATCGAAATTTTTTTCGACTTCCGGTTTTCGACGGATTTGCATGTTTTAGGGGTCGGAGATTCCAAAAAACATGTTTATAGAAAATGTCTGTCTGTCTGTGCGTCCGTCTGTCCGTCTGTCCGTCCGTCCGTCTGTCCGTCTGTCTGTCGCCATTGTACCATCAAAAAGTGTATGAAGTTATGTATAGAATTAAACCAAAATTTTATTATAAGTTTTTGGCTATGGCAAGCAGGTCTTCCCGGAATTTGGAAAAAATTCGCCGGTAGGGGGCGCTGATATAACAATTTTTGTGCGATTTTGAATATTGTACCATCCAAAAGTGTATGAAGTTATGCATAGAATTGAACCAAATTTTTAGTTTAAGTTTTTGGATATGACAAGCAGGTCCTCCCTGAATTTGGAAAAAAATCGCCGGTAGGGGGCGCTGTAAATGTGTTTTTTGTGCGATTTTGAATATTGTACCATCGAAAAGTGTATGAAGTTATTCATAGATTTGAACCAAATTTTTATTTTAAGTTTTAGGCTATGGCAAGGAGGTACTCCCTGAACTTGGAAAAAATTCGCCGGTAGGGGGCGCTGTAATAGCGATTTTTGTGCGATTTTGAATATTGTACCGTCCAAAAGTGTATGAAGTTACGCATAGAATTAAACCAAATTTTTATTTTAAGTTTTTGCTTATGATAAACAGGTCCTCCCTGAATTTGGAAAAAATTCGCCGGTAGGTGGCGGTGTAATAGCGATTTTTGTGCGATTTTAAATATTGTACCGTCCAAAACTGTATGAAGTTATGCATAGAATTAAACCAAATTTTTATTTTAAGTTTTTGGATATGGCAAGCAGGTCCTCCATGAATTTGCAAAAAAATCGCCGTTAGGGGGCGCTGTAACAGCGATTTTTGTGCGATTTTGAATATTGCACCATCGAAAAGTGTATGAAGTTATGCATAGAATTGAACCAAAAAAAAATTTTAAGTTCTTGGCTATGGCAAGGAGGTCCTCCCTTAATTTGTAAAATAATCGCTCGTAGAGGGCGCTGTAATAGCGATTTTTGTACAATTTTTGTGCCATTTTGAATATTGTACCGCCGAAAAGTGTATGAAGTTATGCATAGAATTGAACCAAATTTTATGTGTTTATTTTTGGTCATGTCACGAAGGTCCTCCCTGAATTTGGAAAAATTCTGCCGGAAGGGGGCACTATAATTGCGATGTCTGTACCATTTTCATTATTGTACCATCGAAAATGTATGAAGTTATCCATATAATTGAACCAAATTTTTTGTGCATGTTTCTGGCTATGGCAAACAAGTCCTCTCTGAACTTGAAAAAATTCCGAAAGAAGGGGGCGCTATAATTCCGATCTCTGTGCCATTTTCATCATTGTACCATCGAACAGCGTATAAAATTATGCATACAATTGAACCAAAATGTTTGTGCTTGTTTCTGGCTTTGGCCAACAGGTTCTCCTTGAATTTGGAAATATTGCGCGGTAAAGGGGCTCCGTGCTAGCGATTTTTGTATACTTTTCTTGATTTTTCGTAGTTCTATTGTGCATCGGCGGCTCATGCAGCGGCGGGAACTCGCTTCCTGCTATGCCGGCTATTCGCAAACAGCTGATAACGACAGATTAAGGAAAAATTAATAATTTTAAGAAATATCATGATATAGATTAACTCGTTTATAGTCCGTTTAATTGACTTGAGCAGAAATTTAAGATGAAAATCAAAGTTGGTATACTATTGAACTAATAATATTGAAGTATTAACATGTGTAACTAGGTTTTGAAATATTAAGATGTATAAGATAGAAGAAAGTTTTGGGATTGGCACATCCAACTAGTTTTTATATTATCCTAGTACAGTGTTGGTAAGTAAATTACTGCATTTGTAAAAATAAATTAATATTTAATTTTTTATTTGTACTATTTAATTAATGTAAAACTTCAGCGGAAATGTTTTCTCACCCACTATGCATAAATGTAATCATCAAAACAATTATGGTATGTTCATATTTTTTATCAACGACTGAAATTTGAAAAATTCTATCTCAACACTAATTTCAAAATAAAAATCTAATCTCTCTTTTATTTGTAAAAGTTTCCTTTAATTGGAGTGTTCTGCTCTTTTGCCCGAACTAATGACCGTAAGCGCTATTTCTTGCGTGAAAATCTTGCAACTTCCAGTCATTTTCTATGGCAAAGGGTCTAGCTGGATAAGCATAGCGAAATGGCCCCCACGGCCAAAGTTTGAAATAACGTATGTGCTAATAAGGCTCACAATGAGAATACAATATAGGGTGTTTTTAGCGTCTGACCTTCAACTGTCCCTGAAATAATCGGGGAAGTATGCGCCGGTGCTACTATTTTTCAAATACGTTTTTCTCAAAAAGTACTAAAGTTAAAAAAATGAAACGAATGCCAATTATTGAAGAATGTACTAGTTCATATTATATATATATTTTTTTCACATTTTTACGCGAATTTTAACATAGAAGAATAAACAAAAATATATATAAAAAAATATTAACGTAGTAATTTTATATTTACACCAACCAAAAAATTACAGAATAATGCTGAAAGTATGTATTTTTAAGAAAAAAAGTTTCGTTAAAATCGAAAATGCGCTTTTTGAGTTATAACAAAAATAATAAAGTGCTAGCAACTTACTAAACATTTCGTAACTTTCCCTCTTTGTATTTGCAGAAATACGCTGCTATCAATGCATTGGTCGATTCGTGACATTTCCACTCGGACAGGATGCGCAGTGTGCCAAAATGAGAGAGTATTTCCATACATAACATTTCCCTATAGGTTTGTTTCGTGTTTGTAAATATTCTGTTATTTTGGCGTACTGCACATCCTTGTCGCGTAATAATATCAAGAATTGACAAACAAAATAGTAACATTAGCCTACGATGATTTTCACATAGAAGAACGTTATGAGGCTGTACAGTGTACATATATAACATATCACTATAGGGAGGTGGGGGCAGGCATTTGACATCGGAAGATATCTGTAGGGGGAGGGAGGTTTGTCATTTCATATCGTTATCATTGTTGATCAAACCAAAATTTATTTTTTGGTATCTTTTTCTTTAAATCTATTATCTTAATTTTTTAAGTATGTTTTCTTCGTTTTATGAAAATACAAAGTTATTAATAAAATCATTGACTCATTATATAAAATTTCATTCCAAAATATGGAATAACCCAACGTTCGCCATTAATATTCTACTGTCATATCAGTATGTGATTCGTTGTTAGAGAAACCAGATTCGAAATGATACTTGTTATTTCTGCTACTAAAAGATGGGGAAGAATGTCCGCCTGTTATGTTTACAAGCAGTTCTGTTTAGCTCCATGCAAGGGCGAAGTGCAAGAAGACAATATTACTGTTTATTGCATTGCACAACAAAGAGCTATTATTAAAATCTTAAAAAAAAAAGTATTTCTTTAAAATATTATTTGATATAAAGTTATTTCTTATATAACAGTGATATTTTATGAATTTCTTCTCTTCATTTAAATCAGTAAAATACGCGAATAAAAAATGTACAACCATATCTGTATATAATTGCAAACGTATAAAAAAAAGGGGGAAAACAACTGTAAAAATAAAAAGATTTTTTAGACATTAATAACAATGTTATTAGGGTGAGGGAGATTCGAGGAATGATAACGTATGATATCGGAAGGTTGGGAGCGGGTCCGAAATTGCCAAAAAGTTTATAACCTTATATATTTATAGCCTTTATTCAGCTTCACCTGTACAATCCATAAGATCATTGACTTGATATTATTACGAGAGAAGGATGCGCAGTACGCCAAAATAACAGAGTGTTTACAAACACGTAACAAACCTAAACGGGAGTGGTATGTATGGAAACATCATCTTATTTTGTCGCACTGCGCACCCTGCCCGAATAGAAATGTCCCGAATCGATCGATGCATTGATAGTAGCGTATTTCTGAAAATGCAAACAGGGAAAGTTACGAATAGTTTAGTAAGTTGCTAGCATTATTTTCGTTATAACTCAAAAAGCGCATCTTCGATTTTAACGAATTTTTTTTTCTTAAAAATACATACTTTCAGCATTATTCTGTAATTTTTTTGGTTGGTGTGAATATAAAATTACTACATTAATAATTTTTTTTGATATTTTTGTTTATTTTTCTATGTTAAAATTTGTGTAAAAATGTGAAAAAAATATATAATGAGAAATAATATATTCTTCAATAATTGACGTTGGTTTCATTTTTTTAACTTTTGTACTTTTTGAGAAAAACATATTTGGAAAATAGTAGTGCCGGCGCATACTTCCCCGATTATCTCAAGTACAGTTCAAGGTCAGAGGCTAAAAACACCCTATATTGCATTATCATGGTGAGACTTATTACCACGCATCTTATTTCCAACATCGGCCGTGGGGGCCATTTCGCTATGCTTATCCTGCTGGACTCTTTATGCAACGCAGTTGGAATCTAATGGGGTCGCATCATAAATCAGAATAAGATTTTGAATGCTTTCCTACGACATCTGAAATAACTGTCTATATGTCGGAACAGAGGGTTCCTGCAATTGCTAACTATTAGTCAAAACATACATAATTCGCTGTTCTTGTTGCAAATAATATGTTGAGAAGTTTAGTGGTGTAACATTTCCATAATGAATATGCCTATAAAATGCTAATTTCCTGTATCTCTTGTTATTTCTGAATTCATTTAGCTAACAAAATTAATTACTTTTATTACTCTCAACTTGCTTAAATTATTCTGCAACAAAACTCTCATATTTCATGCAGCCAGATTTATTTGATTGCGATTGTAAAGGTTATATTCATTTTTAAAATTCGGAATACATGCACTGCATTAGCATCTTAATAATTGATATTGTTTGAACTCATGTTTTAAGAACGATTCAAATGCCTGGACATTAATTTCAAGTCACATAAGTTACCGGAAGAATATGTTTATTGCAATATATTTAATTAATTGTAGTTTAAATAATAGGAAATTTGTAACATATCGTTTGTTTCTGAACGTAGATATTTATGTCTATATGCTATTTCGTTTTAAAAATAACCTTTAAAACGTACAATAGTAAATAATATTGTAAATATAGATTTCCCCTAAAATGTAATTTATTTTTCTTTTGTTAAACTTTTAAATAATAATGTTAAAAATTACTTTTATGGGCACAGAGAATAACCGTAGCCATAACTATATGTCTTAATTCAATGTAGAAATCGTGTCTTTCAAATTTTCAAATACCTGTATCTAAACAATTACGTACCTGATAATACAGGGTTATTCTAAATGATGTACGGTATTTTAACGTACTACAGAACGAAGTAAATTATAAAAAAACACTTACCAGAACAAATTTAAAGGAAATAACAATTGAACTATTTTCCTTTACCTGCAGCTTGTGCTACCTTTGCGACCGTATTTTTCGCGTCCGCATAAACAACATTCTTTCTATTATTCTTTTCATCCTAGTGGACATCCTTCAGGGGAGCATGTTGGGCCCTATAATATTTAGCATCTTCTTTAACTACATCCCACGTTCTCTGCACACATATTTAGCTCTTTATGTGGTCGACACCGACATTTACTTCTCAGTTCACCACCCGTACAGACTTTACAGGTACCTGCAGACTCACTTCGACGAATTCATAAACTGGTGTACGTTATGTCGCGTCCTAATTAATGAAAATGAAACCTCAGCAGTATATATCTCTCGCAAACTAACATATCCTAACAGAATAATAATCAATAACAGTGCCTCCCATTGTCAGACGATGCAAAATATCTTGGGGTCATCCTCGACCGCCGACTAACTTGAAGTAAACACATTCCTACTATCAGGGGATATGTCGCTGGAGCTTTTAACTCACTTAAACCTCTTCTTAATAGGAAAACCCTTTCAGTTCCTAATAAACTTATACTCTATAACTCATGTATCCTCCCAACTATAACTTATGCTAAGTCAGGTCTGGGAATTCACCTGCAAGACTTCAATGGATAACTTAAGTCGTCTGTATAACAGACACCTGCGCACAATACGAAATGCTTCTCATTACTTGCGTAATTCCACTGTCTGCAAGGATCTCAATACCGTCACCGCATCAATGGCTTAGCTAAGAATTTCTACAGAAAAATGTATGATCTTCCCCATCAAATTGTTGCGAAGCTACCGTATTACGACGCTTTCGAGCCCCTTTACCGTAAACGTCCCAGGTTCTCCGTAATTATGGATGCCCAGTAATCTCTGGGTACACGACACTAAGATTGCTATTTGTCTATTTTATTTTTTCTATACTTAAAACCTTTTTATATCTTCTTATTAGAAAAAAATCATATCTTTTCTGTATTGAAATATGTAAGGAAAATTTGAATGACCCTGATTAGTGCCTTTTTTGTTAACGTGGCTTTTGCTGCCTCCTTTACACCTTTTCCTGCCCAAGCTTGGCGAGATTAACTCTGAATAGTGCTAATTTTTTTCTCTTTTTTATATAGTAGTTTTTTAACTACAGCTAGACCATTTATTATAAGTCATATCGTCTCTGTATTGAAATATATAAGGAAAAATTGTATGACCCTGGTTAGTGCCTTTTTTGTTAACCTGGCTTTTGCTGCCTCCTTTACACCTTTTCCTGCCCAAGCTTGGCGAGATTAACTCTGAATAGTGCTAACTTTTTTCTCTTTTTATATAGTAGTTTTTTAACTACAGCTAGACCATTTATTATAAGTCTTTAAGAACTTTATCCATTTTTAGTCATCTTAAGTCTTAACTTAATTTTTAACTTTAATACTTTTCTATACTCTAACTATATATTTTTTTCATTAAATTTCTTTTTTTTTTCTTTTAAGTAGTTCTAAACTACAGTTTAACTTATCCCAATGGCTCACAAAATATAAGATAATTCATTACCTAGATTGGGTGTCAAGCTGATATCAGCTAGGAAACCTCTCAATGCTGTTCACCTGTTTAGCGGCTTATGTTGAGTTCAGAAGGCGTGGTAGCGCTGCGATCGCAAGAACTAACAAGTTGGAAATTGCTCGTCAAACGTGGCAAATGAGGTGCGTTCGTACTATAACTAGTTTTATAATTATTTTTTGCACCCCATATTGTACTGAATGTATAATTTTTTCCACTTCATAAGGTGCATAGTCTGTAACATCATTAAAATGCACTTCCAATGATATTTTTCCCATTCCCCGTAATGTAACGGAACACTTTTGACTGTCCCTGTAATTAAACTATACATCCGATTTTCATAAAATTTGAAATGGCTCGACAAAATTTTGCAACAGTTATATATTTAAAGTTTCAGACCATTCGGAAGGCTGTAACATCATTAAAATGCACTTGCAATAATTTTTCCCATTGGCCGTAATGTAAAGAAAAACTTTTGACTGTCCCTGTAATTAAACTATACATCCGATTTTCATAAAATTTGAAATGGCTCGACAAATTTTTGCAACAATCATATGTTTAAAATTTCAGACCATTCGATTGGTTAGTTTTTGCTCTGTTACATGCGGACAGACAGACAGACAGACGGACGGACTGAACGACGACTATAGGTGCTACGTATTTATATAATTACGAACGCACCTAAAAACGGCGTTTCAGAAACAAAAATTGACTAAGTGATGCTTTATTGGCTCCCTCAAATCACCGGACATTACTCTGTGACTTTTTCTTGTGGGGCTTTGTGAAAGACAAAGTATATGTGCTATCACTGCCACGCAACTTTCAGGACCTACGAACACGCATAATTAATAATCTGAATTTAGTAACACCAGACATGCTGATACAATTTGGAGATGAAATGGACTATCATATAGACGTTGTCAACGTTACTCGAGAAAGTCATGTAGAACACTTACAATATCTAATTTTAATTAATTTTCCAATTAATTTTCAGCAGTGAAACTACGCTTGAAATTATCAACAATTTAATACGTGATTTATCACATTGTTATTAAAGCGTACAACCAACAGAGGGGAAAATGTCCAAGCCCGGAATCGAACCCAGAACCCTTGGAATAGCGCTCCAAGTGGTCTACCATTTAAGCTACAAATGCTCAGTTTATTTGTGTCTCATGTTTCGCCGCCTGATTGTGTGCTCATGAAGATTATTTCATCTTGCTCTGCAATTGCTGCCTTACCAACACATGTGAGTGAGAGATGGTAAGCTGGGTATCGTCCTCGTAGTCTAATTGGTAGAGCACTTGATCAGCTGTTCCAAGGGTTCCGGGTTCGATTCCCGGTGAATATTTTTCACTCTGTTGGTTCTACGCTAAGTTAGAAATGGGATTAATCACGTATTAAATATTCACTTATAATATAATAAAATAAAATTATTTGTGTTGTTCTTTCCTTTAAATTTGTTTTTTTGCAAGTGTTTGTTTACAAATGGCTTTATTCTAGTATTCTAAAATACCGTATATCGTTTTCAATAACCCTGTATTATAAATCTTTGTTTGCAAATTTACTTTGTACAAAGCATTCTTCATTTGATGTGGCGAACCATTCATTTTTATATTATCCTAATACTGAAATGGCAAGTAAATTACTTCATTCTTACAAAAGTATATTGATAGACAATTATTTATGCGTGTATTTCAATAATTGTCTTCGGCCATTTTTAATATAGCACCAAGATTTCTTTTTCATAAACCTTTTGGTAATATTGCAAAACGAAAAAATAATCAGTTTGATTTAAAAAAAATATGATCATTAGCGAAATTTTTAACATTCAATTGGTGTTCTAAACAACGAAATAAAAGAACAATGAAAGGAGCCATGTATGAACCACATGGTGTATGTGTTAAAAATTCCAATTAAGCTCCAATTCTTATGTATGAGTGACCAAAGAGGGCTCGGTTTTTCATTGTCATGGTGGAAGGTAATGCTTATTTTGCGGATTCTGATTGTTTTTTTTTAAATTTCTTTGTCCTCTTAGTGTAATTATTACTTCGGAATAAATCGATTCGTAATAGATTCATAATTCAAAATTTAATTTCTAAAAAAATGCTTATAAAATGCAAATTGGATTATATAAAAAATAGTAAATGTAAGCAAATTTGCATTTATTATACTATAATATAGTAAAATCGTAAATGTAAGCTTCATTTTTTCAAAAGCAAAGACTGAAAATTTACGGGGGGTCTGATAATCGTCATTTCTTTTTAAAAATATAATAAAAATTGTTTGGATCGTTAATTTAGATGAAAAATTTTAGTGCAAGGTAGAGAATCTTTCGCATTTCGTTGGAATTCTGCTTGAAAAAATAATTTATCTCCTTAAAATCCTGTTTCCCCTATTCTTCTTCGAACACACAAACTATTAAATCGAGAAAATCTTCTGTTTTTAAATTTTCTGCTCTGTTTGTTACTTTACTTTAACGACAAATAACCAATCATCTAATCTCCTCTCGGATATCAAACAAGTACAACTCTTTAATTAAAGAAAATTCTGACATATTTATTACTTTACAGTAACAATAAATAAATAACCTATCACCTAAATTAACCCTTCCTTCCAAAATTTTTGGCTCTCTCCCTTTGACCTCATTCCACCCTTCTTGCACCTCATAAAGTTAAAGGTATTTTTTTTTAATTTTTCCAATTTATTTGTACTTTTGTTGTAACAACAGTAAATAGATAATCATCTAAATCCATCCCTGAAAAATGACCTTTTCCTCCCTTCCGTTCCTCCCAATTTTACCTTCCACAGCTTACAATATTTGTAATCTTTTTTAAAAAATCTTTATTTATTTTCTATTTATAAATTGTTTGCAACAGTAATTAAATAATAATTTAATTTACCTCGCATCCACCCCCCACCCAAATAAAATGTTCCTGCTCCTTTTTGAGCCCCTTCTCCAACCAAACAAAATTTAAAATCTTTAAAAACTCTCTATTTTTCTAAAAATATTTTTATCCACTATTCTTACTTATTGTAGCAACAATAAATAATCACCTAAATCCCTCCTTAAATTCTTAATCCCCCACATCAGAAAAAGGAGCGCTTTATTTTTCCCTCCCAGCATATTTACAAATTCCCTTCTTTAAGGGAAAGTACGGAGTTAAAATCTCACTGGGGGGATTTTAGATGACTGATATTTCCTAGTAAGATTAAAATCTTATTAAAAAATTAAAAAATAGGCAGGTTTTTTAATGGGGCAGATCCCATTCAGCAGCCAGAAAATGACCGTATTTAAAGCAGTACCAAAAACTCTGTAATTTCTTAACCAATTAATGAATCGAAACATTTTTTCCCCTTTACTTTCACAAATTTTAATGGTTTGATAAAATATTCAAATACCCATACAGTTAGTAATAATAATTAATTAAATCATTCCAGCAAAAGTGGGTTTTGAAAAATATGAATATTGCGCGTCCGATTTTACAAATTCTACTGCAGATATATGTTTAATGTTTCATATTTTTTTCACTTAAAATATTATATTTTACACTGAATCTGAATTTAAAAGTAAATTAAAATTCTTTATTATAATAAATAGCTTTTTCAATCATATTCACTAAATTTCACCAAAAAATGTATACTTTTTTTTTCAATCCACAATTTTCTATGACAAAAATCAGACTAAATTGAGGTTCAGCTTAAACTAACACATATAACCTAAGAATATACATAATTTCAAGGTTCTGTGATAATTACTAGTTTTTAAATGAGAGTGTACGCAATACCAAAAAATCGATTTTTAGAAAAATGACAAAAAAGTTGGCTTATAACAAACATTACAGCAAATGCTTTTATGGAAGATTATTTTTAGCCATAACTTCTGTTCCAAATGGTAATTTTGTAAAATTATATTGGCAGTGGATTTAAAACTTTTCAAGGTATCCATTTTGAAATTTGTGAAAAATCATTTTTTTTAAACCTTCAGCATGACTGCCCCCTTAAAAGAATGTTAAATATTTTAAACTGTTTTCGGTGAAGGGGAGAGAAGACGGGATAGGGTAAAGTGGAACTTTTTTGAGAAGGGAGAGTAATTTAGATGATTGATTATTTATTTGTTACTGTAGAGTAGCAAATGCAGCGGATTTTATTATTTTTTTTTTTTTTTTTAGTTTTAAAGATTTTATATTTTGTACCCTTGTAGGGGAAGAGAGCGGGGATTTTAGCGGTAGATGTTAGATTATCTACTTATTGTTACTAGAATGAACCAAATAAAACAGTAGATTATTTCTGAATGAGTAGTTTCAACATTTTAATATATGATGGAAGGAGAGGAGAATGTATAAATTTTAGAGGTAGTGGGCTTGTAGATTAGATGAATGATTTTTTGCTTTTTCTTATTAGAGAGTAGCAAGTAATGCAAAATATTTTATTTTTCTTTTTAGTTTTAATGTTTTTAAATTTTGTACCCTTGTGTGGGGAGGGAGCGCAGATTTTTGGGTAGAGTGATAAATTAGATGGAAGATAATCTAATTAGTAATACTAGAATTAAACAAATAGGACAGAAGATTATTTTTGAAAGAAAAGTTTCAAGATTTTAATGTATGATGGAAGGGATAAGAACATATAAATTTAGGAGGATGCGGGATTGTAATTTAAATGAATGATTAATTACTTTTTGTTATTAGCGAGCAACAAGTAGGACAAAAGAATTTTCCAAAATGTATTTTTAAATTTACATTTTTTTGCTGGGGGGCAAACGAGAGGGAGTGCAGATATTTTTTGAGCAGAAGGATAGTTTCAATGGCTGATTATTTATTTATTGTTACTATAGAGCAAGAATTAGAGCATATTTAAAAAATAGGGCTTTAATAATCTGAATTATTGTATGCTGATGTGGTGGATGGTGATTGAAGGAGAAGTATAAATTTTGAAGGAACAGTGGGTTGTAATTTTGATGATTCATTATTGAAACAAATAACAAAATAAATTTGAAAGATTCTTAAGGGATAAAATTTCTACAGTAGGCGGGGGGGGGGGATTAGATATTTAATACAGCTGGGGGAATTTAATTGTATAATTTTGTTTTATTTGTTTTCGCAGATGTAAAAAAAAATCCACTTTTTCTCCTCTTTTTACACTATCTAATAATGTATAGAATTTTTATACTAACACATGTAATTACGTGTGATAGGTAGTTCAATGGTTTTTTTTTTTTTTTTTTTTTTTTTTTTTTTTTTTTTACTCTAGACAAATTATGAAGTTATTAAAAACTATTTGTAAATGTATGCGCCAAAGATAAACTACATATATTTTAGTATGGTATTTAAATATTTTTATTAAAATGCATGTACATTTCTTTACTCTGTGAAATGAAAAATGTTGTGTTGTAAACAAAAAATGTAAAAAGGAATAAGATTTAAATACATGTTTTTATTTTTAGAACTTACTTGTATGTGGATTGCTAAGGTATAAAAAATAAAGAGCCGTGAATTTTAAGTAGTATTTGAAAATGGTTTCATTAAATGTACATTCTAGTTAAAAATTGGAAATTAGTATTACCAGAAAAAACGTCACTAAACAACAAAACAAATTAGCAAGAGCTTTACCATACTGATTCTTATATCTATACCTTACTTTGAAAATGCTAATGTTCCTCCAAAATAATAAAAATAACATTCAAAAATCACTAGAAAAATATTTAGAATATACTCTGATGATAATATTAAAAAAAAAAAAATTGTTACCTAACTTTTCCTCACCATTTACTAAAATATACACTAAGCGACCCACGAACTGCATGCGGTCCCACAGATTGAAAGCATGATTAAAATCTGCAGGAATATATACAAAACATACATATATGTATATTTTTAAATGTATTTTTCAAAGACTCCACATTTTTAAAATCTGATACAATAAAAAATAAACATAAGGTTTCTGAATTATTCTCCAATTAATAACACCAGTACTACAGAATATTGAAACTCTGACATAAGTGTTTACGACTCGGTTTCTGGAAATTACATTATTATTTAATGATTAATGGACTTTATCCAACATTCAGGTAATATTAAATTGCCAACACTGGTTAAAATTAATATTTGGGTATAAATAATTAATATATAACGGTAGGTCATCGTAATATCTAGATATATTAATCTAAATATGTAAGTGTGGCCCTTAAGTACACTTGTGTACAGGAATTGTGGCATTTATAGGCGTTTTAGTGGGTATCATAGACTTACATTATTTTGTTCATAATTATTTTAGTTAATTTTGTTAATAATTCTGTGCTTTATTTAATTATTTCTTTACGGATTGCTCAGTTACACAAAATAAAATTACACTGGATATTTAAAGAATATTTTTAAAGCCAAGGTTTAATGGAAAATCAAAAAATCTATTAGTAAGAAATACAAGAAACAGTAATGTAAATCATTAAAAACTTTATAAATTTTATTCTTGCGTCTAGTGTTTACTGCAAAGATCTCTTTAAAATGCGATCCCTGAAAAGAATTAGAGTCAATTTCCTAAGATACCGAAAAATGTCAAAATTTTTAACACTTGCAATATATATAAATATGTGTGTGTTGCATTATTAGATCTAATTCTGCGATTTTCTTATATTATTCTAAATTACTACTCTATATTCACTAAACCATTATTCTTAAATAATCACTATCGTTAATTCTGTTAAATTCCCTTTAATTTAATGTCTCACTTGTATAATTCACTTAAATATTACGCTCTTAGTATTCTTAAATTAGATATACCATTTCTGATCTTTTTTCTTTTATAATATTCTTTTAGCAACCATTTTTTACCTTCCGAGAATTTTACTTCCCCGCGCGTATTCCGGCGTTTTCCTTTTTACCTTCAAATTCATCCATTCGCTCTGTCAGAACTCTTTCCATGGCGTGATATCCTTAATTATTAATTGGTTGAGAGCCCGACCTACGTCATATTTCTATTACTACGCTAGACGCACAAAAAGCCATTGCTCGCAGTGTTTCCTCAGATTTTGGTCGTATTTCCATTTGCCATACCGTCCCCTCGATGCCGTCCGATGTACTCTATTATCTATAATTTTCTTAACCCTAAATTACTACCATGAAGCAATGGCTAATATCTTGGCGGAGTGCCGCCGAAGATGTTAAAATAAAATTCTGATTCGACTTTACGTATTGTCTCAATTATTCTGGAGAAACTACACTGGATTAATGTATTCCATGGCCTTCACTCGTTGACTGCAACAACTTTCGAACAACCATGTTGATTACTACAGAAACGTTATTTTTTATATTATCCTAATGCACGACTTCCAGATTGATTATTCAATTACTATCTATCGAAGTTAACTCCATTTTCGAGTCATCATATAACGCCAATGTCGTAACCTTTAAAACGACATGAATTTCATTATGCCAGTCGACAGGATCGACATTATCAGTTCTGACAACTTACACTACTGTATTACTGCTATATGTGATCCACTACTAATATCATGACGGCCAGTTACTTCATTTCAACTAGTAAAACCTTCCAATGTTAGAAGGATCTAATATATATATATATATATATATAATGATCATTTATAACTTGAAAATGATTTAATTATTCGTAAAGTTATGCGACAAATCGTAAAATGTTTTATCAGGAAAAAAATGCCTCAGAACAAAGAGGTAAACCAACAATAATTTTATTCAGTTACTAAGCTGCTATTTCGAAGTTTAATGCACTAGACAGCCGAGCAGGATTAAACTGCACACATACATAAAAAAAAATGACACCGAAATATCTCAGCTTCTATGCAGTATTTTATTTTCTGGAAAATTTAGTTAAAAATGGAAATTACGATTTCAAAACAAACTATTACTGGAGAAAGATACAACAATAATTTTATAAAATGGATTCGTTTAAGCGCTGCTTACTTCAAAAAATCCTAACAAATGAATCCCTTTGTAGGAATTAAAATCACTTTGCAAAAGACCAAAATAAAGTTAATATGTTTTAAAATTACTGCCTAATTGTGTTGAGAAATTGCTAGATAACAGCACCTTGTTTTGTATTTTTAGACATAAATATTTAAAAATAATTTATTTATTCAGAGAATTTTTAGTTTTTACAAATAATTGTATATGAATAGTTAAAAGGAATTTCTCTGAAGGTTAGTGTTAGTAAAATAATTTTATAATATTTAACCCTTTCAGGGACAGAAAGATTCTGTTCGTAAAATGATGAAATAATTAACTGACACTAGAATTTACAAATGAATTTCTTAGAAAATAAAAACCGGCTTTCCTACGCTTTCATTTTAAAAAGCAAATTTTTATTAAATATTCTTGGTGCCTTTTGTCAGTGTTGGAATTAAAATTAGGCAGTCATGCCGAGTGAACACCGCCCTTGAAAGGATTATATGGAAAATCGGAAAATATATTATAAGAAACGATTGTTACAGAACAAACGGGTAAGCCCACAATAAATTTATAAAATGGTTTATTTTATGTTGTGCTTTCTGCAAAAATGTTAACAAATTAGTCCCTTGTAAGAATCAAAATCCCTTAAAAAGGACTAGTATTTTTAGAAATTATTCTTTTGAATTTAAATAGAAATAATCGTAAATTAATTAATCACTCGGGTGCTTTCAACTTTTTTATGCAGTTTTCTAAGGACTTTTGAGCTAAATAATAATATATAGTAAACGATTGCAAGTTCAATGAAATTTTACTAGATTAAAAGTTGAATGGGAAATTAGAATTTATATCCTCAAGGGATAAAAATATTGATCAAAAGTGTAAATCCAGTATAAAATTATTAAATGAATTCTTTTATGTACTTCTTTCTGCTAAATTGCTAACACTAGTCTCTTAGAAGTATTGGGATAACTTATTTACAGAACCGAAAAAAAACAATATATTTAGAATTACTGCCTAACTTCGTTTAGTGGTTTTTGAATAGCAATATTTACGTATAAATAAAAAATATTCACGTAATTTCAACCTTTGAATGTAGTGTTCAGGGTGTTTTAAACTGCACAAAACAAAATACGCTAAAATATCAGTCTTAAATCAATTTTATATTTTGTAAAGTTAAATGGAAAATTAGAATTTGCAATTTCATAAAAAAAAATTATTGAACAAAAGAGTAAACTCACACTAATGTTATAAAATAGATTCTTTAATGTATCACTTACTGGGAAACTGCTAACAAATTACTCCCTTGGAAGAATTAAAATCACTTTCCAGAAGCACCGATAAAAAAAATCAATATATTTAAAAATTACTGCCTAACTTTACATCACTTCGTTCATTTAATCTGCCACATGACGCATCTACACAGGAAAGAAGAATTTTAATAAGGAACAAAAGGTCTCCCCAAGTGTGTGTTATTAGACACTTAACATCAAATTGGGAACCGGCGTAATGTATCGAAAATAAATCAGACGACACTAATAAGTCCCTTGTTACCTTCAGCTCAATAAGGAATCTCCATCACAACGAAAATGTTCGAATTAGGGAGGGAGACGCTAATAATTACCGTTTTAAGCCCTTCTAATTATTCCACACCGATCACATCATTGATTTCAATTACTGCACATGAAATAAATACCCTCTTAAATCTTAAACCCTCCCCTTTAATGGTACTTTCGTTTTAAATCCCCCAAAGATATTTCAGGAAGACCCTCCCTTTCCTGAGGTAGATTTGTGGCTAAGGCACGGGCAATGCCTTACAGAACTCCTGGCAATCGTTAAAGTTGAGTAGTTTCCGTGGCTGAATTTTGAGATTCATGGTTTGAGAAACGAGGGGAAATAATAGGTTTATTTTGAAAGAAAGATAATAAATTAGGATAAAATTATTGAAGAATACAATCGATAAAGCAAAATCAGATAGAAGTCAGAAATCCTTATTATTATGTTTTTAATGATTTAGATGACCGTATACTTTTTCTGGAAAAAATAAATAATATTTGATAAGAAAAAAACAAAGTAGGGGACTAGAGGAGGTTTGATACATAGGGAAGGTTGATACATTGACAATTTTTCTCAACAAATAGCATTAACAGCCATTGTAACAGATGTAAATGCTTCTTTTATTAACAGAGGCCATCATTAGCTGGACTTAGAAGTGAAGAACTGACAACTTTTTTTTCTTTTAATTTTGAAGATTTTTGGAATGTTTAATGTAATTTTTTTTAAATACTGATTTTCTTTCATAACTATTATTACAGTGAAGATAATATCTTGGAATTATTTTTTTATTTGTAAAGCACATTATTAGGGTGAGTTTTACTAGAAAGCAGATTGGCATTTTGCAACTGCATATATACAAAGTGATTGAAAATCAAATAAGGCATGATACGGAGAAATGATACATTAGTGCTGGGGAGAAATGATACACTTGTATATTTGCTTTTAATAGGTTTTTTTTTTAACTTTTATTCTAATATCGGACTATAATATTCATACTATTGTTTTACAGCAAGAGATACTGGAATTTGTAAGGAAGAACAAAGAGACTATTGATAGACATTATGTAGGTTACATAGAAAAGCAGTGCTATGATAGATGGTTAGTTCGCTTTGCTCGTCATGTAGAAGGGGAAAAGTTTAAATGGCCAGAAAGGGACAATGTTTCTATAATTGACGAAGGGCAAATTGAAAAAAACATTAAATCTACCCGATTTCACTCATCAAAAGGATAGAATTATTAGTTTTTCATTTTACCATTTCAGGGGTGGTGGTATGTTTATGAAACCTTTTAATTTTAATTCCCAAACGCCACATTCGAACCAGCATTTTGGTAAAATATTTTCCATTTACTATGAAAGTGAAATATATCCCTTTTCATATTTCTAATTAAATTTGTTGGTAAATTCCGGTGCCATTCATTTATTCAACACTTTAGCATTGAAAATCCTTTGCCCCTAAAAGGGTTAAAGGAATCTTAAATGTGCTAAATTTATGTTGAATTGTTTGCAAATCAGCAATGTTCACTTCATTTTCCCTTGCAGCTAGATCTCTAGGGTTTTTTTTTTTCATTATTTATTTTCTCAAAAGTGTGTTAATAGGATTGTTTAAATAATTACAATAGTTTAAATATTTGTGTAAAAAACATTTCTGAAACAAAAATATGTCAATGTCATTTCGTTTTAAATTTAATTAAATATTTCAAGAGTTATCATAAAAAAATATATGACGTATAAATTTATTTGTCTGCATTTTTTTTTTCAATTTACATAACAATGTATCAAACCTCCCTTGGTAGCGTATCAATTCTCTCCAGTAATGGGAGATTTCATACGGTAGTAACAATTCAAAATAAATGGGATATATTTTTGAATGACTATTTTTTAAATTCACATTATATTTAATAAATGAATAAAAGGTCACTTTATAAGAAAACTCAAAATATTTGTTTAAAAATAGCTTTCTAAGGGTTGAAAAAATTAGTAAAATGAAGTATCATACCCCCCCCCCTACCTCCCCTACTTTTTTTTAAGTCCCTTCTAAATGAGTAAAAAATAACAGAAAAAACATTAATAGGAAGTGTTAAAATACATGTTAAAAATTCCAAACTGATTTAAAATTTTACCACGTAATTTAAACCATAAAATGAAGATTATAAATAATTAATCTAGAACAGAATAAGATATTTAACAGAAATTAACAAACTCAGAGAAACATTACAACATAACATTCTGAAACATTAAGGAAAATCAACAGAAGTAACAATATAAATTAGAAATTAATAAACAAACTAACCTTGGAGACAGGTTGCTTGTCTTACGATATGCAAATGCAGGGTTAAAACAGTTTTTGTGCATACAACATTCCCCAAATTTTCCTTTCGAGACACGAAAACGATATGAAAAAAAAACAAGATTTAATCCATTTTAAACAATATGAAACTGACTCAAAAAAATCGACCATTTCATTAGTGATCTGTTTCCTATCTACAATCCTTAATCTGTTTCCTCGAATAAACTTATCAATTCACTGCGATGCCTGTATGGTCTTTACAAAGTTAATCGTCATATTTCTAACCAAATTCATTGGATTTATCTTCAATAATACCCTCTTTCAATGTGTTTATATCTGAACTCTGTTTAAACGAAATAGACTGTTTATAAACACATTTCTGAGTATCGATATCTGAACATTAGCACGTAGCATTGCGATCGTTTTGAAGATTTTTCTTTTTTATTATATATTTTTGTAATTAACTTTTTATTTCCAATTTCTGGATTTACATGCAAGTAATTTACTTTTTAATTATTATTGAAAAATAGTTCAAACTCTAGATTTTTGGAGTAGTCGTTAAAGTCAAAATTGGCTTTAATTCCAGTACTGGAAATGTCGTCGATATATCTAAAGCTGATTATATCTTTATTTAAATCACTATTACTTTCATATATATCCATATTCAGGTTATATACATGTCGACCAATATCGAACTACGGCACCGCCCCCATTGGCATACAATGAATTTGCTTTTATACCTTATTGCCTTCATATAAATAATTCTCTAGAAGCACAAATTGAAATAAGTTTTGAAATCCATTAAAATCTATATATTCATCACCATATCTAGTGTAACTCCCAATATCTTCTCCTTTAAATCCTTAATATCTACATTGTTATTGAGGGGCTCACAAACTAGTAGACCAAGTCCATTTTGAAAAACATTGTGATAGTCCATTTAGAAGGTGCCTAAAATCTTCTTTATCCATCCCCACAGTAAAGCAAGTGTGTAAACAGATGACATACAGTGAAAAAGCATGTGAAAACAGACTTGGTTTACTATGAGAGTGTATAAAACAGATTTTATGTACCTTCTAAATGGACTATCTAATTTGTTTTTCAAAATTGACTTGGTCTACTATGGTTGTGAACCCCTCCTATAGATGTGCAAAATGTTATGCATATATACCTGTTATAATATTTTTATACCTGTTTAATATTCAGTTTAATCCATTGGAAAAAAAGTATTTCCAAAGTTCAGTTTATGAAATAATTAATTTTTGAAACAGTACATTTTTTGGAATATATTTGCAATATTCTTGAATTATGTAACTGCAACATCCTTTTCTTAAAATTTGTTATTTGTAAAAGTCTCAAAAAAGCAAGGTATTTCAATCTTAAATATGGAAAATACTTGTTTTATTTATTATAATCGATTTTTCATTTTATATTTAATAAATAACTGATTTTCCAAATATTTATAAGAATGTATATTGGAAACTATTGTGTTTGTGCATCTCCTGTACTGAAAAAATATATTAGCAGAATATTTTATATTTATCAAAGTTACTTTTAAATCAATGCATGCAATTCTGAAAGTTCCGATATCGTAGAGTTCTATGTTCTGCAATATCGCTTTTATACGCTTTTCTAATTCAATTTGAAAACAATAGCTCAAAATATATAAATATTAAGAAATGATATAAATATTTTTTTTTTTGCCGATTTTCCCTTTCGTGTTTAACCCACTAGCGCCCAGCGTCCTCATTTGATGACGTTGTAAAAAATGTTATTTCGTACATTAAATTTAAAAATATTCTTTTATTTACAAGTTGGTATGATAAATGACAGCACCATACAATATAATATATGCGATCTCATTGGAACTAAGTAAAAATGCAGTGGAAAGATACAGTATAATTTCCCGGTTTTTTGGTAATCACGTTGTGTATTTTTTATACTACTGTATGGAACTGGATTTATTAGGTAAATTCTTTCAATTTGGTATAAATGTAATCTAGATAGTCCATACTATGCCATTAGCATGTTTTATTTAAAATATTTATTGTTATTAATGTATTCGTAATAAACAGAAAAACTTGTCCGTCATCATTTGAGGACGCTGGGCGTTTGAGTATAGTTTTTATTCATATTCAGAATTTTTTCTTAAGAGTTTCTTACGTTTTTTTCACAGATAAACTATAAAAGAAATAAAAAAAATGAGTAGAAAAAAGGTTTTTAAAAGCTTAGAGGAGGCAACTGCTTATCTTTTTTTTCTGAAGAAATAGAAGCAGATATTATATTAATTTCACCAGATGCAGATGATCTAAGAGATGAAGAACAGTTCGATGATGATACTTTGGGTACTCCGGTTGTATTAGATGTTGCAGATACATTGGAAATTACATTACCAGATGGTAATGATAACTTTATTATTTCGGATAAAAACAAGGAAAAAAATCCCATAAACGTAAAAGAGAAATATCAGTTATGGACATATGAAACTCCGTCTTACACATTCGGAATTTTGTAAAATTCTTCAAAGATAAATCCGGTTACATTGACAGCGGAAACTAATAATATGGGTCGAGTTGAGCTGTTTAAAGAATGTTTTACTGAAAGTGTTTATGATATGATCGCAGAGGAAACTAATCGATATGTTCACGAAGTGAAAAATAAATTGATCTATAATGTGACTAAAAACGAAATAAAAACATTTATAGGATTTCTGATAATTTCGGGCTATTATACTTTAAAAAGTGAACGAGACTACTGGGCAGAAGAAGATGATTTTGGAATAACAATAGTAAAGGATGCTATGGCTAGGAATTTCTACTTAGAGCTCAAGAGATTATTACATTTCCAAGACAATAATTTACATTAGTATGACAAACATGATAAATAATTTAAAATACATCCCTTGTTAGAAATGCTTTCCAAGAATTTTCAGAAATTGGGCATTTTCCATGAAAATGTGTATGTTGACGAAATGATCGTTCGGTATTATGGTCGTCATGCACTGAAACAGTTTATAAAATCTAAACCTATTGGATTTAGCTATAAACTCTGAACTCTGTGTGGAAACGATGATTACTGTTTCAATTTTACACTGTATTGTGGAAAAGAATCAAATACTTTTGAATCTGACAAACTTCCTTTAGGCACAAGAGTGATGTTAGATTTATTATCTATTGTTAAAGATCCAAACAACCGTCGTGTTTATTTTGATAACTTCTTTACTAGTCGTACGTTGCTAAAAAAAACTGAAAGAAATGCAGTTCAGAGCTAGTGGAATAATACGAGAAAATCGTACTGAAAAATGCACAATAATGGATGATAAGAAATTGAGTAAAAATGAGAGAGTGTTTTACGATAGCAAATTTGACGAAACAGATTAAATTCTTGTTAAATGGAATAACAATAAGTGTGTTTCTTTGGCCACTAATTTTTATACCATATTGGCGCTATTTACAGTACAAAGATGGAGTGTAGAAAACAAAATAAACAAAAAATATTAACAAAACGAAAAAATGGTGAAAGTGAATCAGCGTCATACTATAACTTCCTATACTTCATTTATGGGAGAGGGGGGGGGGGGGTCGATCTTCATGATTGCCTTCCTGAGAAACATTCTAAGGCCATACGCTGAAAGAAATGGTATTTTTGCATTATTACTAGGCTGATATATATATGGCTGTTGTAAATGGCCATGACATTTATAAGAAATATCCATGGTTCGAAGTTGATGGCAATCAAAGATTTTAGAAGGTGTGTTGCTGTAACCTATTTAAACAAGTTTGAAATTGCTCGTCAAACGTGGCAAATGAGGTGCGTTCGTACTATAACTAGTTTTATAATTATTTTTTGCACCCCATATTGTACTGAATGTATATTTTTTTTGCGCTCCATAAGTGCATAGTCTGTAACATCATTAAAATGCACTTACAATAATTTTTTCCCCATTCCCCGTAATGTAACGGAAAACTTTTGACTGTCCCTGTAATTAAACTATAAATTCGATTTTCATAAAATTTGAAATGGCTCGACAAAATTTTGCAGCAATTATATATTTAAAATTTCAGACCATTCGGAAGGCTGTAAAATCATTAAAATACATTTGCAATAATTTTTTCCCATTGGCCATAATGTAACGGAAAACTTTTGGGTGTCCCTGTAATTAAACTATACATCCGATTTTCATAAAATTGGAAATGGCTCAACAAACTTTTGCAGCAATTATATATTAAAAATTTCAGACCATTCGGAAGGCTGTAAAATCATTAAAATGCATTTGCTATAATTTTTTCCCATTGGCCGTAATGTAACGGAAAACTTTTGGGTGTCCCTGTAATTAAACTATACATCCGATTTTCATAAAATTGGAAATGGCTCGACAAAATTTTGCAGCAATTATATATTAAAAATTTCAGACCATTCGGAAATCTGTAACATCATTAAAATTCACTTGCAATAATTTTTCCCATTGGCCGTAATGTAAAGAAAAACTTTTGACTATCCCTGTAATTAAACTATACATCCGATTTTCATAAAATTGGAAATGGCTCGACAAAATTTTGCAACAATTATATATTAAAAATTTCAGATCATTCGGTCGGGTAGTTTTTGCTCTGTTATATGCGGACGGACGGACAGACAGACGGACTGAACGACGAATATAGGTGCTACGCATTTATATAATTACGAACGCACCTAAAAAAGGAGACAATCCAAATGCAATTCCGGGAAAACTAGTACAAAGGCAGATAACATCCAGATCCAGTTTTCTTCCAGACATAAAATTCGGCAAAATATCGCATGTTATTGACAAAAGGGAGAAACAAATGCGTTGCCAATATGATAACTGTCTCCAAAGCCAAAAACATATTGTATGAAATGAAATACAATGTTGTGCATAAAATATTTTCTCTTTTTCACACTAAAAATCAATCTTAAAAATGTAAAAAAAAAAAAAAAAAAAAAAAGGTTTTCTTACATATCTAAAACTAAATTTTGATTTTTAATAATATTTAGCCAATTATTTTGCTTACTTATTAAAAGTAAATAATTTTATATATAAATTTTCCGTTTTTAAAAAATTTTAGATTTTTTACATATAAACGCCCAGTTTCATCAAATGAGGAAGGCTTAAAAAATATGGTTACAGTGAAATTTTTTCAAAATGCTTTTGAAATGCTCTAAATTTATGCATTGCTACCCATATGTATCAATTTCAAGTAAATTTTTCAAAATTTGTTAATTTGGGCGTTAATGGGTTAAGGTGACAGTGAGCCTTCAGATTGCGTAAAATATATCTTCAATGCACTTTTTTAATTTCGATTAAAAGTTATCAGCTTTTAATCAAAGAAATTAATGTTGACCTGGTTATTATTAGCCCAAAAAGAGGAAATTTTGGTGATAAAAATTTAATTATTTTTTGAAATAAAAACCTTTAGGGAATTACTACATTTAAATCTTCGAAAATTCGAAAAACAATTTATTCCATATTAAAGACTTGAACTATCACATTGCTAACTAAGCGTAAACCAACAGAATAAAAAATGTCCAAGTCGGGAATCGAACCCGGAAGTCCGAGTTCGATTCCCGGCTTGGTCATTTTTCACTCTGTTGGTTTAAGTTTAGTTAGCAATGTGATAGTTCACGTCTTTGATATTCAATAATTCCAAGCGTAATTTCACTGCTGCGAAGTAGTTGAAGAATAAATTAAAATTGTACAATTTATTCCATTTCAAAAACACAAACATGTTAAGTCTGGATACGTAACACGTTAACGCGGATGAAACTTCAAACATTGAATAAATAATAAAATACAATAAAAATTAGATGTTTCGGATTCAATTCTGAATTCTTCATCAGTATACAACATTACGGTCATAATCAGAGTAAAACAATATACTGGGTGTATATGAAAGAGCGGGCGAAACTTTACGGTGTGAGAGAACGCAGCTAAACGAGCAAAGGTCCCATAGCTTGGTCCTTATAGAGGTCCCATAGCTTGGCCACCAAGATCGCCGGATCTTTCGTGCTTGGACTTTTTCCTGAGGGGCAATACGAAAAGCTTAATCTACGAGTACCCCATTGAAACTGATATGGATCTAGTCGACAGGATTGACGTTGTTGCCGGCGATATTCGGGAAATGTCTGGTGTCTTCGCAACTGTGCGTCAGCCCCTATCCCGCAGGTATGACGCATGCGTTACAGCTGGCGGAAGATCTTTTGAGCAACTTCTTTGAGCATGCACATTAATTACATTCCTGTTAATAAAATGTATTCTGAAGTATCTCCTTTCATTTTTGTGTTAATTCTTTAACTTCGAGAGTAGAAAGCTACCTTTTAACTTCTCACCGCTTGCGTTCCGACTATATATTCTATGACGAAATTTGCTGGTATAGCTGCGTTCTATAACCCCGTAAAGTTTCGCCCTTCTTTTTCATATACACCCTGTATTCAAGTGGTGGCCCGGTTCCCATTTTGGAGATATGAACTTTTCTTCAGAAAATTCCCGGAATGTCTGAAAGTATTTTGTTTTTAGCATGCTGAGTTTTCAACCAAATTTAAAGTCGCTTTCATGGAACTTGAGAAGTGCAGTAGAAAAAATACACTACAATTAGAAAATAAATATGTTAAATCTTTTTTGAAATACGAGTATTTCTATAACGCATTTTTTAATTTTGCGAACGATAACAAAAATTATTTTGCGTAATTCAATACTCAGCTATAGAAGCAACCCATGTAACAGTCGAATACCGTGAACATTCAGAAACATTTCGGTGATACAGTAAATTGCATTTCAGTTGCTTTTCAAAAGTAGCTGGGTGATAAAGAAAAATTAAATTTAAATTAAATTTTCCAAAAATTATTATTTTTTATTAACGGACTTTCAACTAAGGAATTAGTAATATGTCCATTCTTAGCTTTAGAACAGATGTTTCGATATTGATCATTATAATTTTGTTAGATTGGCTTCTTCTGACGATTTCTCCTTAGGTAACTAAATCATCAATAAAAAATGAAATAAAAAAAATAATAATGCCATCTGTTTCTGTTTGTTTCATCTATGCTTAAAACATTTTTAAAAATATAAACATACAGTGGAGTCGCGGTTTACAAAACTCCAGGCTTCTGCACAACCGGAACTAAAAAAAAAAAAAACTAATAGTCCTCACTTTCATACACATACATATTAAATTAGTTTACATTATTTTACATTAAGACTGTTATTTTGTATGTAATTATATCTTCAATAATTTAATTCGTATAAATAATTATAAATAGAAAGGCATCTTCAATTTTACTGGGTAAAATCTTAACGACATTTTTGTGAAGTAGACAATGCTTACACCATTAAATGAAATTGACTGTGAAAAGGAGCTTACTTTTGCTCAAGTAAGGAGTTAGAGAATTCCATTCCAACGGAGTGAAAGATTTCGATGCCAAGAATCTAACCTCGGACGTTTGTTTTCGCGCACCAACAATCGACCATCTTAGTTGTCTCTGCAAACTCCGGGGCGCCAGATTCGCCCTTATAACCTGATTTTTGTCTTCCAGAGTTATTTAGTATGGCAGAGAGCTTGTCCATGAAGTCGCAGTTAGCAGGTCCTTCTACAGGTCTAGGCATCCCCCCCTCCCCCCCTCAGTTGAAATAATCAAATTCTTCCGTATTTTATCCTTTTTTTTTTTTTTTTACTGAGACAAAAAACATGGTTTCAATGGTTCCCTGGTTTACTTGGCGAAAGGAGTGGCTGATTAAGTACTTTCACTATTATAATTCTATTTTTATTGATATTCAGCATAAACGAGAAAATCCTCGCCTACATGTTTACCTAATATTAAATACGTTAATTATCCCATTACCAGTTAAGTGTAAAACCAACAGAGCGTAAAATGTCCAAGCCGGGTATCGAACCCGGACGCTTGGAAAAACGCTTCAATGCTCTACCATTTGAGCTACGATGACGATACCCAGCTTTACATCTCCCCCCTGTGTCGGTAAGGCTGCAACCTCAACAGAAAATAGAAAAGTCTTCATGAGCGCACAACACTGCGGCGAACCGTGAGGTTCAAATAAAGCCCCGCAATACAATTAATTAAAATTATACATACATGTTTACCTTCAGTGTATGTTTTATTAGAGATTATATTATAGATAATAATTTTTTTGTTAGTTTGTTGATTTTTGGGCTGAAAATTAGATTGAAAATTATGCTATATTTAATAAAGAAAATTGAAAATCCTTACATACATTTATGCATTATATTTAAATAAAATATTAAACTAAAATTCCAACTTCTTCTAATCTTAAGCTTCTAAAATAAAACGGAATTTCTTACAAGTTAAAAAAAATGCTTCAAGAGTGCGAAGCTCTGAATATAATTGACTTGCTTCATTTTCTTTCGAAACAGATAACCTCCTTAACTAACACCAAAAATTATGAAAATATCATTATGTTTTATTCATATTTAAAAGTTTTGCACATCAAACGGATGTTCATTCAAACAGACAAACGAAAGTGAATGACACTTATCAACTACTTAAACAGGAGGAAGTTACATGTAGAAATTAACTATATTGTTAGTGGAAAATATCGGAAGTAATTTGTGTATGTAAAGTATTTTAGTAATCTAAATATAGAAACGAAAGATATTAAGTTTTCAAAAATTTTGAAAAATAAAAATTCAAATGCACGTATATTTTATCAGTACTCAGCATATTTTCCATTACGTAATACTTTTATCGTTATGCGACATTTATTATTCATTAGATGTTTTTCGAAAAATAATGATTTTTATTTTATCCGAGTCTTTACAATAGATGTTTAAATATAGATAATTCTGTCTTAATTACAGGTATAAAGTTAAATATTTTGATAAATTTCATGATGTTATTTTATACTTCAATATATGTGACGTAGGTGTATGCGTTGGTTGTTTATCGCTAGTTCAAAAAGAAGGCATAGACAATTGTTACATAATACGAAGAATATGATGCTATAATTAGAACGTAACAATCTGTATTACTTAATTTTTTTTAACTTTGTACGTCGCACATTTTCAATTTTTACAATTTCAAATACACAAAAAAATGTACTTTCAAATGCAATTTCTGAGAAAATGGTATCACAATTTACTCACTTTTTATGAAAATAGGAACTTGCCTGTTTTACTTGATTTACCTTAATTATAGCAACATTTACTATTCACTAAATCTTTTTCGAAAAATAATGATTTCTATTTTATCCGAATCTTTACAATAGATGTTTAAATATAGATAATTCTGTCTTAATTACAAGTATAAAGTTAAATATTTTGATAAATTTCCTGATGTTATTTTATACTGCAATATACAGGGTGTCCGGTCTCAACGGTGTCCAATGGCTAATTCCTAAACGGTTAGGCATAGACGTATAGTTCCAATTACAAAAATGTTTTAAATCAGGTAAAGAAATATTTTAAAAGCGATTTGGGTCAATAAAAACACTTCTTAAAAATTACGAAATTTAAATTTTTATACGGTCCCCCGGTCCTATAAGTTATATTTAGTGAAATTTTCCTTTTACACTGACAAGTAATACAAAAAAAGTCGCGTTATTCTACGATTAAAATTGACCGAGTAATAGCTGTTTAATGTTGGAGCATATTTTTTGCTGCAAATTGGGGGTCATTCACAAATTTACTCGAAATATAATTTCGCCAGATATAAAAATGTTTGGCAGTAAAATTAACATTGCAATATAAATTTGAAATCTTTAATCATTCTGGCATATTAATGGAAAATATACAATATGTAATAAACATTTAAGAAGAAAGAAAAAACAGAATTTTTGTTAAATAAAATTATTCTAAATTAACAGCCTCGATTCTTTACAAAATGATACGTATTTAAAAATATTATTAGATTGCACAAGCCTGCAAAAATTGGGTTATGTCATGTTTTTTAGCTTTTGGTAATTGATTCTTGTATATTCCGTACCGCTGAATCCGAAATTGACCTTCATTTTTAACTATCATATCAGGATTTTTCGCAAATTGCAAATTTCAAAGTTAAGAAGTTCAGTGTTAAAATTGAATTTCCTCCACCATCTCATCGGACCACTCAGCTGTTTAGCTGTAAGAATCCCAGGATAAGCAAAAATATCGAATAAATTTTTTAATAAAATAAAATAAAATAAAGTAAAAAATGTATTACATATGTTTTATAGTATGATATTTTCGCTATATTTTAACTTACACATTTGCGATTTCAAAAAAAATTTTAACGTGATGGTTAAAATTTGAAGGTCATTTTCAGATTCAGTGCTAAAAATTGCGTAAAAATCAATTATCAAATGTTAAAAAACACAACCATCTCCTCTACTTTATAATATTCGATTTTTGTTATTCTTTAAATTTGAAAATTTATGATTTGCGAAATATCTTGACATGATGGTTAAAAATTAAGGTAATTTTCGGATTCAATGCTAAAAAATACATAAAAGTTAAAAAACCCAACAATCGCAGTCTTGTATTAACTAATCTAAAACTTTTTCTTAAACTCCTTGGCAGAAATCTATCCGAAATTTTTTGTGTTATCCTGTAAAATAAGTATAAATGGTAACAACCGAAAATCTTAATAATATTAGATTGTTATCAGATTTGCGCCAGTATGTAAAATGCAATCTCGATCGGATATTTAAAAGTGGGTTAAAGTTCGAGTACAAATTTTGAACTGGAAAACATACATACGATTGTTGAAATAACATAAAAACTTATAAAAAAACATAATTTTTGTTAAAAGAAATCATAAGAGAAAGAGTCTTAAATCCTGACAAAATAAAACATATGTTATTTTAGCCAATTTGAGACTTAATCATAATACTTGTAGGATTTTTTTTCAAAGCGCAGATACACATGAAATAAGATCTTCGAATACTTTAAACACTTGGTATATGATCCCTCAAAGCCAAGCCGAACTCATTTGTTTTCAGAGTAGAAAAGTGGCATAAGTCATGCATTTTTAAAGTTTCATAACTCGCTCAATTTTAGCGTTATATGAATGGGACTTTTTTTGTTTTTCTTGTCAGTGTAATAGGAAAAAATTACTAAATATAACTTATAGGACCGGGGGACCGTATAAAAATTTAAATTTCGTAATTTTTTAAGAAATGTTGTTATTGCACAAATCGCTTTTAAAATGTTTGTTTACCTGATTTAAAACATTTTTGTAATTGGAACTATATGTCTATGACTAACGGTTTAAGAATTAGCCATTGGACACCGTTGAGACCGGACACCCTGTATATGACGTAGGTGTATGCGTAGGTTGTTTATCACCATTTCAAAAGGAAGGCATAGACAATTGTTACATAATACTAAGAACATGATGCTATAATTAGAACGTAACAATATATATTATGCAATTTTTAAAAACTTTGAACGTCGGGCATTTTCAATTTTTACAATTTCGAATAGATAAAAAAATGTACTTTCAAATGCAATTTCTCTGAAAATTGTATCACAAATTATTCATTTCTTATGAAAATAGAAAATTGTCTGTTTTACTTGATTTATCTAAATTAGCAAAATTTATTATTCATTAAATCTTTTTCGAAAAATAATGATTTATATTTTATCTGAGTCTTTACAATAGATGTTTAAATATAGATAATTTTGTCTTGATTACATGTATAAAGGTAACTATTTTGATAAATTTCATGATGTTATTTTATACTACGATATACATGACGTAGGTGTATGTGTGGGTTGTTTATTGCTATTTCAAAAAGAATGCATAGATAATTGTTACACAATTACTAACTATATCATGCTATAATTAGAACGTAACAATCTCTATCGAGCATTTTTTTTTTTTTTTTTACTTTGAATGTCGCACATTTTCAATTTTTATAACTTCGGATAGAAGGAAAAAATGTAATTTGAAATGCAATTTGTTTTAGAACCGATCCCAATTTACTCATTTATTATGGTTTTAAAAATAATTTTGCAAATATGAAACTTTTTTAGTACATTTCTTTTCCGTAGAGAGACTACGGAAGATAAATTTGTTACTTAAATTAATGTAAATAGTTCAGCATTGTTTCTAGCTAATGATCTTTAACGAAATTAAAACGTCATAAATAAATAAATAAAGCACTGAAATCTAAATAAAACACAAATGTAAGACATTTAACCACATAAACTACTGAAACCAGTCAAATAAGAAAGGCGGATATAAATACAGATCTTTGAGTATTTTTGCAGCTGTTAACCCACTGGCCAATTACCGATAAAAGAAGGCATTATAAATGCAATGTAAGACAGTATATGTATAAATTTACAAGGAATATTGAGAAGTATTTTAATCCGCAAGTACGAGCATATGTTATTTTTTTACGTACTAACAGTAAAATGTAAAAAAAATAGGTCTTTTACATATAAAAATCTTTAAAATGATAAATACTATAGTTATATTTTCTATGACTGTTAATCTAGAAATAGAGCTAGTGCCATAGCGAAAGGACTGGGTATTGCGAACAGTGAGTTTTTCCGTGTATCAAGAAACCAACAGATGACCATTATGTCGTTTGTCAAGCAAAATGAGATCAAAGACAATCAACGAAATATTTCCTCGGCAGCTAAGTGACCAATCAGACGTCTGGTTTCTTGGTATATCGCTTTGAAGCGTCTTTAGAAAAATGGCCTATTTTTTTGTAACTTACCTAAATCTTACACATAATCTTCAGAGGGTAATGATATGTGTCGTTCTAAAAGATGCATATTGTTTACATCCGCACACATTAAAGATGGCGTTTATATTGATGCAGAGAGCATACCGTTTCGACAAATCAACAGTATAATCGCGTTCTTTTCTTAGATAATTTTCGCGTTCAGTTTTGCGTAACGACTGATTTTGGATGACCACTGCATTGAAGGGATGTCGGGACCAGGTTTTATCCAAATAACATTAAGGCAGAACTCTAAGGGACAAAGAGAAATTTTATTATCCTATTAGTATCCCCCAAAATAATCTTCGGGATACATTTTTTAACATATGTACTAGAAGTACCTACATAATAATAATAATTGTTTGGAAATAGTAGTAGGAATAAAAAAATTCTTTTATTTGTATCGAAGATCTGTACCAAACAGAAACACCGTTCTACTAAGTTCTAGCTGGGTGAACTAAAAATTGCTATTGACGGTAGATAATCTTTGCTCATGTTTTTCTATTCCAATGTGCTATTCGACAAAATTTTACTTTAATGGACGATAATGCTAGATAACACCAAGCTTATTACGTGGATTAGCTACTGAAAAGTGAGGGCATCACTCGTACGGTTAGACCCGCACGCTTTGTGAAACATCTTCCTGCTCATCTATATTCGCAGTCGACACGAAATAGCAAAAACAAAAACTGATCCTTAAATGGGCATGTCTACTTCAAGAACAGTTATATGCAGCTGAATTATCAGGAATCGATATTTAGAAGCTTTTGCAGTGCTGTTCCTCCTCTTTGCCAGACGATTTTTTGAATAATCGTCTGTCGGTAAAATAAGTTCTTTTCATTTTAATTACTTGCAGTATCCATATTGCTATATTTTAAAATACACTGCTTTTATACAACTTTTTGGTACGCAATAAGGTAATTAAAATAAGAATTTCATTCCAAACATGCGTAATAAGGTAATTAAAATATAAATTTCATGCCAAACATAAGTCATTACGAAATTCATACCAAACGAAATTCTTCATAAATTACAAGCCAAACATAAGTCATAAGGTCTTTTCCTGCGATAGATCGGAACAAAAAATTATTCATGTTTATGTTTTGCACGTTAATGTTTGCAAATTGTTAAGAAAGTGGGATATTTTGTATGCATCCGCTATATATTGCGCTAAAGAAAGTTATAGCTTTAGATAAATAATAGACAATCATAAAAACTATATATAAAATCACTTGAAATATCAAAATTAACTTAACATTTGATAAAAGTGATAAAAATACATTTACAAGGCAAATAAATACCTTTTCTGTATTCAAATCGACATGTTTCATTGCTCTGACGGCAACGTTCTCAAGATTTATATTGATACAAATATATTCGCAAAACAATTTTAAATAGAAAACTGATAAACACAAATCATCGTAATGAAAAACCTTCCGCAAAATTAAAAAACATAGTATGTCATAAAATAGACCCGATAGAACAAAATCAGTTATCAAGGTTACATGAAATACATTTCACCAAAGAAGATGAAACAGTGCAATTTTATATAGGAATGACAAACAGAAGGCTTAAAACTAGGATCAAAGTACATATAGCAGATATCAAATATAGCAAGAAGATTACAGCTGTGGCCAGACTATGTAACAAAGAAACTTTACAGATTAATTTTAAAAGTAGGTCATCCATTATCCATTAACGCAGTGAGAATATATGCAATAACTCAGCCTCAATGGTGCTTCCTAAAATTTGTAAAGAAATGCTCTTGAGAATAATGAAACAATCGTATAAAATAATCCACGTTCACAAATATCCATTTTTAGGTACGTTCGTAATTATATAAATATGTAGCACATATAGTCATCGTTCTGTCCGTCTGCGTGTCTGTCTGTCTGTCTGTCTGTCTGTCTGTCCGTCCGCATAAAACCGAGCAAAAACTACCCAATCAAATGGTCTGAAATTTTAAATGTAAAATTATTACAAAATTTTGTCGAGTCATTTCAAATTTTATGAAAATCGGATGTATATTTTAATTACAGGGACAGTTAAAAGTTTTCTGTTACATTACAGCCAGTGGGAAAAAATTAATTTCAGTGAATTTGAATGATGTTACAGCTTTTCGAACAGAATGAAATTGATATGCACTTATGAAGTGCATTGAAATATACATTCATTGCAATATGCGGCTCAAAAAATATTTATAAAACTAGTTATATTACGAACGCACCTCATTTTCCACGTTTAACGCGCGTCAAACTTGTTTCTTTTTCTGGCATATAATCTGCACCCGTAAAATAGGAAGAATTTTCCTGTTTCAAAAATGAGCCCTATTTCCAAGTTGTTAATATTACAGGTAATTTAATTATGTGTGATTTATGTGTGATTAGGACATAGCGTGATATTTGTTTACCATTTTTTCTATTTAAAACTTTTTAAAGAAAATATTTTTATCAGTATAAATCATGAGAATGTTGCGGTCAGAGCAATGAAACATGTCAACTTGAATAAATAAAGGTATTTACTTGCCTTGTAAATGCCTTTTTAATCACTTTTAACAAATGTTAAGGGGTCTCAGGACTCTTAAATGTGGAGAAAAAAAAATACTATTTTAAACATTTAATATCTTAAAATGTATATGATTTTAAAACAAAATATTTATTGGGATGAAAGTTATACGTGTGATCTTTCATTTCATGTATTAAAAAATAAGCAAGATGCAAAATTAGTATTTACAGGGGGCTCGAAACTGTCAGACATTTGACGAGCAGGAAATTGGTACAACACATTACGCGCAGGATTAGAAAATAAATTTTGCAACTAGAATAAAAATTTTGGTGTCTTCTTATACTTCAGATTATAATGATTACCTTGAACCTAAATAAATTTGTACTTAAAGCATTTTTATATTTTTAGTGCAAAGTTGTATTTAACTAATACAAAAGTTTGAAAATTTCAACAATATAATTACCTAAAAAACATTTTTTTAACAATAAAAAGGACATTTTTAGTTCAATTTATACAAACTAATATGAAACATATATTTTGAAAATAGAATGAAAAGATATTCAGAAGTTTTTGAGATATCCTGCATGTTATGTCCAAAAACGTCATTTGGTGAAAAATGACGTCAAAGTCTCGGAAACGCCCCTTCAGCTATTAAGCGGGTATAACTCTAAAAGCTATGACGTCTATTCTAATGGGAATTTCAAAGAAACAATTATATCAAAATGTTCAGAAAAGATAGCAGTTTAACATCTAAAAAAATAAATAAAATTTCGAAAAATTTGAAGCTTTAAGAGTCCTGAGTTAGTTTTAATAGACAATTTTTCTGTGTTACAAAAAAATCTGTAATACATTAAGAACGTAGACTAAAAATGTTTCAACTTAATTTTTACTCTTACCCTTTTTAAAGGATTATTTAAAATTCCTCGACTAAACACTTTTTATAACACTCCATTCTAAACTAAGCAATTATCGTCTTAAAATAAAATTAATCTTTTTTAAAATTCGCTTAAGCTTTACGTTTTTTTTTTTTTTCCCTTAATACATGGTGATCCGCTCTGCTGAAAAAAAATAATATTCTAAATGTTAAAATAACCCCCCATTTAATACATCAAAAAACATAATTTTCTAATAAAAAGCGCTTACATTAATCCTAATTACATATAACTTAATCTCATAATTTAAAAAAAATATCTTCATTTTCCACAGTATTCTCTAACTCCCGTTATTGTAAGCTCATTACCAACTAATTATGCATAGCTAAATCCCTTGTAATGCAACTTACATGCAGTTATTCCCATACATCAATATAGCACCCTGAAGTTCTGTAATTCCTCTAATTTAAGTTTAAATGTAATCATATTACTCAACTTCAAAGAACTGGTAAAAATTGTTGAAATCAAATAATTTCTCTATATTCTTATAGAAGAACATTTTAGTACAATTTAATGCATTTAAATTAAAACATTAGGTAAATAATAGACAATTATAAAAACTATATCCATGAAAATCACATGAAATATCAAAACTAACTTAATACTATTATTGTTCTTAATAATAACTATTTTCTAAAAGTGGTAAAAATATATTTACAAGGAAAATAAATACCATTATTTATTCAATTCGACATGTTTCATTTCTTTGATGGCAACAATCTCAAGATTTTTACTGATACAAGTATTTTCGCAAAATAAATTTAAATTGAAAAACTGTTAAAACAAAAAACACCTTAATGCAAAACTTTTTGCAAAATTAAAAAAAACTTAGTATGTCAGAAAATAGACCCAACAGGACAAAATCAATTATCAGGATTATGTGAAATACCTTTCACCAAAGAAGATGGAACAGTGCAATTTTATATAGGAAAGACAAACAGAAAGCTTAAAACTAGGATCAAAGAACATATAGCAAATATCAAATACAGCAAGGAAACTTCAGCTTCGTCCAGACTATTATAACAAAGAATCTTTACAGATGAATGTAAAAAGTAGTAGAATAGTTTATCCATCAAGATTTTATTTGCCATCCATTATGCATTTAAGCAGTGAGAATATATGCAACGATTCAGTCTCCTTGAAGCTTCCTAAAATTTGGAAAGAAATGCTCTTCAGAATGATGAGACAATCGTATACAATAATTCATGTTCACATATACATCCATTTTTAATATTACAGTTAATTTCATTGTGCATGTGATTGCTTACCAGTTTTTCTATTAAAAACTTTTTTGCGGAAATATTTTTATCAATATAAATCTTGAGAATGTTGTCGTCAGAGCAATGAAACATGTCGATTTGAATAAATAAAGGTATTTCTTTGCCTTGTAAATGTATTTTTATCACATTTAGCAAATGTTAAGGGTTCTCATCACTCTTAAAATTGGAAAAAATATATAAAAAGACCATTTTCAACATTTAATATCTTAAAATGTATATCATTTTAAAACACAATCTTTATTGGGATGAAAGTTATAAGTGTGTTCTTTCATTTCATGTTTTAAGAAAATAGCAAGATGCAAAATTAGTATTTACAGGGGACTCCAAACTCATCATTTTACTGTCAGACACTTGACGAGCAGAAAATTGGTATGACAGATTACGCGAAGGATTACAAAATAACTTTTGAAACTAGAATGAAATCTTTGGTTCCTACCTATATAACATAATGCAATAATTACCTTGAACCTAAATAAATTTGTATTTAAAGCATTTTTATATTTTTAATGCAAAGTTGTATTTAGCTAATACAAAAGTTTGAAACTTTCAACAATATAATTACCTAAAAAACACTTTTTTTGTGCAATAAAAAGGAAATTTTTTGTTTAATTTATACAAACTAACCGGAAACATATATTTTTAAAATATAATGAAAAGATATTCTGAAATTTTTGAGTTGTTCTGCACGTCTCGCCCAAAAACGTCGTTTGGAGAAAAATGACCTAAAATTTTCAGAAACACCTCTCCAGCTATTGAGCGGGTATAATTCTAAAAGCTATAACTTCTGTTCGAATGGGAATTTCAAAGAAACAATTATATCAAAATGTTCAGAAATGATAGCAGCTTAACATCTAAAAAAAATAATAATAAAATTTCGAAAAATTAAAGGCTCTAAGAGTCCTGAGTTAGTTTTAATAGACAATTTTTCTGTGTTACAAAGAAATCTCTAATACATTAAGAACGTAGACTAAAAATGTTTCAACCTATTTTTTCCTCTTTCCATCTTTAAAGGATTATATTAAATTCCTCGACTAAACCTTTTTTATAATACTTCATTCTAATCTAAGCAATTATCGTCTTAAAATAAAATTAATCTTTCTTTAAAATTCGTTTAAGCTTAAAGTTTTTTTTTTGCCCTTAATACATGGAGATCCGCTCTGCTGAAAAAATAATGTTCTAAATATTAAAATAACCCCTATTTAATACCTCAAAAAACATAATTTTCTAATAAAAAGCACTTATATAAATCTTAATTACATATAACTTAATCTCATAATTTGAAAAAAGTACCTTCATTTTCCACAATATTCTCTAATTCCCATTATTTTAATCTCATTACCAACTAATTATGCATAGTCAAATCCCTTTTAATGCAATTTACATGCAGCTGTTCCCATATATCAATGTAGACCCCTGAAGTTCTGTAATTCCTCTACTTTTAGTTTAAATGTCATCAAATTACTAAATTTCAAAGAACTTGTAAAAATTGTTGAAATCTAATAATTTCTCTATATTTTTATAGAAGAACATTTTTGTACAATTCAATGCTATATGTGATACAAAGAATATATTGTAGTGTAAAATCTTAAACATAATTTATAATTCTGTACTTTTAACGAGTTTAAAGTATCTTTTTTTACAAATTTTAAGTTACAGTATTATTATATTTCTTATGTGATTTATGTCCTCTGCTATGGACGTTTCAGCACAATTTTTCCAATATATTTATCGGTTAGTATTTTTATTTAGTCAGACAGAAATTTTCTTCTTAATGATTTGTAATAAGCAACATAGCTATATAATCTTATCGATATTATTGCAGCATTCTTAAACCTTATAATTAATATTTTATTTCTTACGCGATTTTTTATCTCTACTTGCATATTTTCAGCATAAAATTTCGAATGTATATCCATATATTGGTTACTATTTTTTTTTATCAGAAAGAAATATTTCTTTTTTAATTACTTAAGGGTTGTTGGGGGTAATAATGAACATGGGGAAATTCAAAACAAACGCCCTAATGCTTGTTGAGAGCAACTGATCCTAAAGCAGACTAGAAATCAAAGATTATATATCTGATGGCAGGATAAGAGCATTCCCAGCTTTTCTGCTTCAAGGCTGGGACCCGTGCTCGCGTTCATTACCTTCTCTATCAGTTCAAAGAGACAAATAGTTTTGTAGAGCCTATCAATATCATTCGGTTCTATCAGATAAATTCAAGGGAAGTCGTTGTTCTTAGTCAATAATTGTTAAGTTAAAATTACTCTAATGGAATATCACTATATTTTTACTCAAAATCTTTTTCAAGGAACTACAGAATCATACTCATAATTGCCCCACAATTTTTATGATACGGGGTAATTATGAACAGTTTTTTCCCCTGAGTTCTTTGTTCCATATTAGGTCGTTTTACAACTCATATGATGTCATATGATCATATACAACATATATCAACTCATATGATGTCATAACATATAGTACAGTGGAATCTTTATATTTCTTGAAGAACTTTAGTTCAGCATTGAAAGATTAATATGCCTAAGTGGCAGAAATTAAGTTGGTAATCATTATAATACCGGGGTAGAGGGGAGGGGCCTAGTTTGGTTAAATAGAATTTCATTGAGAAATATAGATTCAAAATACACCGGAGATTGCGTAGCTCGCCCGGTGTATGCTTCTGGATACAGAAAAGGAAATGAAAAATTGAATAATATATCTATGGTACTTTTACAAGCTTTTACATGAATCATGTTCTCTTTAAAGCTTTCATTTTTTGAAATTAGTAAAATTTCATCATAATTGATCCTATAATGCATCCATCATTCTATAAGATGAACGATTTTTCGAAAGTTTTAAGATAATTAATAGTAATCAGTAGATAGTAATCGTAATTATTAGACGAATTTATTAGGTATTAATTTATCAGGAAACATATTTTAATATTAAATAACTTAGTGAACAAAATTATTTTTTAAGATGTTTTCTTATCTAGTGTTACGACAACAATGATGGAATGTATATTTGAAACTTCTTTTCATCAATCATTTTTTTCTTAAATTTTTGCTTCTATCATATATGTTAAAATCATTTTGATAGAACAGATCATATTAACTTTATATTTTTAAAAGGATTTTAATAAATTGCAGATGATTAGAAAATTTTCAGAATGATGTTAGTCTGGTGTACCTCTTTGATATTGATTTTTTTTCACGTCGATGATACGACGTTTTGTTCACAGAATCCAGAATTTAAAAAAAAATCTAATTATCCTCCACAATTCAAAACTTATAAAATGAAAATAGTCAATTGCCCCGAAAAATAATGATATTTCGTCTTATAATCTATTTATATATAACTAATTAATATTTTGTTAAAATATGCTATTTTCATGATTATGTGAGTTTTTATTGCATTATAACTTTATAAATTCACATATTATTTCTAATATTATAAAATATATATCAGATCTTTACGCAAATTCTTTTGCACAGCTCTTTTATAATTCATAAGGTTCCTGTGAATGATAATGTGATTTGATATTTTTTACATTGTTAATTATGGAAAATGTACCGAAAATCCCAAAACGAATGCACTATATTTAAAAATAAATAATTAATTAACAATAAAAAAGCATAAAAAATGTTATGAGTCAAATATTTTTATCGTGGTTCATGGACAGTATTGCCAGATTGGGGAAATTTTTGTCCCCAGACGGTTGATTGTCACCGCTTTTTTGAAATATAAATATTCGACCTATTTAAAAATAGATCAAAAATTCTGAAAAATAAGCGAATTATACTATTTTTAAAAAGTGGTGACAGTCAAATAATCTGAATTAAAAAAGTCCCTAATCTTGCAACACAGCTCATGGATCTTGTATACTGTCATTTCATATGAACTGAAATTTTCGACAATAGCGGGTACTTCAATAGCAGCCTTTACTTTAATTATAGATATTGAAACGCCAAAGAAAGGCTTGATTTTTCACTTATTAAAATAAAAGGTTTATTTTACAGGTTGAGAGAGTCTAGCACCATCTAGAGGTGTTTTAAAATTTTCTTTCAAGAAAACTTATGTAATATAAAAATGTATAAAATATAATTCTGTAATAAAAATGCCATATGTTTCATATTCGTATTTATTATAGTAGATAAATTATTAAATTTTGAAACTCACGTGTATTTTTAAAACCCCTATATGTACATTATACAAATGTATAACAAATATTCGCTTTAACATTCACCATTAAAATATCTTGTTTAAAATTTGTAGTTCCTTAGATTCATACACTTCTGCCCATAGTTATTCTTTTATTGCCACAAGTAATTTAAACCAATGGTTACCGATAAAAAGAGCAAAACTTTGCACAAAATGTTGCAAAAAGGCCTACAATACTTTATTAAAATAAAACTTCATAAATATCAAGTTAGTCAAATAAACATATGCGGCCTCATGAAATAATTCAATGATTTCCCACTGGAGTCGTTCTTCTCTTTCGAATCTTACTAGGATAAAATCAAATTTACAATATAGTCTTTCTATTATTACTTTAAATTTTAAGAAGAAGAAGTTTCCTTACAAAGTATTCATAGATTTTTAAAAAATTGTAAAAGACACATCGACTATCGAGACATTGTTTGAGTACTTAAAGAATACGAGGAAATTTCTAGCTATTAAAACGCCATAAAAAGGCTTGGCTTTTCATTTATTAAAATAAAAGTGGTTTTTTTACAGGTTCTGAAAGTCCCTCACAATCCTGAGATCTTTTAAAATTTTTTAAAAAATTTATGTAACATAAAAATGTATAAAATGTCATTAAGTAATAAAATGATCACACGTTTCATCTTCGTAAGCGTTATAGTTGATAAAATATTGAATTTTAAAACTCAGGTGTATTTTTAAAACACCCTGTATGCACATTATACAAATTTATTCCAAATATTCGCTTTAAAGTTTACTTTAAAATAATACTTTTTGAAATTTGTAGTTCCTTAGCGGCATACTTCTACCAACTACACAGGCAGACATATCTGCCCACACTAATACTTTTATTGCCACAAGTAATTTAAGCCAATGGTTACCGATAAAAAATTCAAAACCTTGCACAAAAAGTTGAGAAAAGATCTACAATACTTTATTAAAATAAAACTGCATAAATATCAGGTAAAAATGACACATGCGGTCACATGAAATAATTCAATGATCTCCCACTGGAGTCGTTTTTCTACTCCGAATCGTACTAGGATAAAGTCAAATTCCTGATATTGTCTTACTTTCTGTATTATAAATTTTAGGAGGTAGACGTTTTCACATATTTTTACATTACAGAGTATTTATAGATTTAAACAAGAACGAAAAAACATGCTTCCAGCATATATTATGAATTTTCCAACACATTCAGAATATTATAACAAAACTTGATATTTTAGTAAGGTGAAAGGTGATCTCTAAATAAACAATTTAAACAATGCATTAGGCATTTTAAAGCACAGATTTCTGCTGTTATAGTCCAAGAGCCAGTAGCACAAAAAACCTATGTTATCAAGCACAAGAAAAAAATATTTATTTTATGTGAGAGAAGAAGTAGGGGATCTAGTTATCCACGTTTGCCGGAAGTGAAGTGGTGCATAAGACAAAAATTAATACCACCGGTTTTTGACTCGTAGGTTTATCATTGTGTTTTTCCTACAAACAAAGATGTGAAAACATGGTGGATAGTTGTAGGACAAAGATAATGATAAACCTACGAGTCAACGACCGGTGGCATTACGTTTCGGCTTATGCACCACTCTACTTCCGGCAGACATGAATCATTAGATTCCCCTGCTTCAACTCTTCCATAAAATAACTGTTTTTTTCTTGTGCTGACAACGTAGGTTTTTGTGTTGTCGACTCTTGGACTATTAGTATCAAAGTTAAGAAAATATCCGATTATTTATATATTTATTTATTTATTTATTTTTTTTTTTGGAGCCCTGTAAATGGTCTATAGATTTGTATGTATACTGCATATTAAGATAAATTTTAGTCCACTTAAACGAATAGCACAGTTAAAATTTTTCCCTCAGCAATTTCCGCGAATAAAATAAATGTATTTGAGTACGTTTGTGTAGCTCTGTATATCATCTATAGAATATATGCATACCAAGTAATACACTGACCTCCAAAAGTTAAGGTACAGGGACTGGATGCTTTCGATTGCACACATTTTGTCGAATATCTACAAAAACTATTGGCGAATTGTTCTTGAACTTCTGGAATGAAAAGAACATGTTTGATTTTATATTTATCGGTGAAGATTTAGTCGGGGGGGAAATTAGGGGCTAATAATAAATTTAATAATAAAATAATATTTGCGATCACCTATGTAACAGGAAAGGCTGGAAATGGTTTGTCACTGTGGTAAATGACTAATTGGGTCCTGTTCAATGTTTGTATGCATTTGTGTAAGCATAGCACTCATATTCGTGAAGATGTTAACGTTTTTGTGAAAAATTCAAAAGGTTTTTTGTTTATAGCATACAGAGTTTTCAACCAAATTTGACGCAACTTTCTAAAAACCTTACAATTAGTAGTAGAAACATTATACTGCAATTAAAACATGAATATATTGAATATTTGATGAGATATGGGCATTTTTATGAGATAATTTTTAACTGCGCGTGCGCGGAAGATTTCAAAACTTTTATTTCATAATTTGGTAGTAAGCTATTTAGGTCAACTTATATAAAAAGTCCAGTCAAATATCGCGAAAATTCACAAAGATAGGGTCGATATAGTGAGTTGCTTCCTAAAAATAGTTTTATTATAAGTGATTTTCCACAACTTTTCATTGAGCTCGCTATATCTTTTTAAGTTTTCACAATATTTGATTGAACTCTTTTTTGAAGTTGCCCCAAAATACTAACTACCAAATTATGAAATAAAAATTCTGAAATCTTCCGCGCATGCGCAGTTAAAAATTATCTCATAAAAATGCCCATATCTCATCGAATATTCAATATATTCATGTTTTAATTGCAGTATAATGTTTCTACTACTCTTTGTCAGGTTTTTGGAAAGTTGTGTTAAATTTGTTTGAAAACTCTGTATGCTTTAAACAAAAACCTTTTGAATTTTTCACAAAAACGTTAACATCTTCACGAATATGAGTGCTATGCTTACACAAATGCATACAAACGTTGAACAGGACCCAAATAGTCATTTACCACAGTGACAAACCATTTCGAACCTTTCCTGTTACATAGGGGATCGCAAATATTATTTTACTATTAAATTTATTATTAGCCCCCTAATTGTACCCCCGACTAAATCTTCACCGGGAAATATAAAATCAAACATGTTCTTTTCATCCCAGAAGTTCAAGAATAATTCGCCAATCATTTTTGTAGATATTCGACAAAACGTGTGCAACCGAAAGCATCCAGTCCCTGTACCTTAACTTTTGGAGGCCAGTGTGTTAGAAAAATAGTTCAACTTAAAAGCGTGTACCAAAACGGGAAACGTACTTTTAGGCGTTATTGTTTATGGTTCAAGAGTTCAAATATTATATAAGTGTAGTTATCAGCATTTGTGATTGTAATGCCTGTATTTAATTAAAGTTGAATTATTGTTCAATTTCTTCTGTAGCCAAATTCTTTTGTGTGCCCTGTAAATAAACTATAAATTATATCCTCATCATTTTCTACAGTATTTCTGTAGTACACCTAAGTCATATATATAAATCTCACTATGTTTAAAATTGTGTAATATCATTAAAATACACCGCAAGAGGTTTTTACCACAGATCGTAATTTAACGGAATTCTTTTGAGTGCCCTGTAAAAGAATTGTAAACGCTACTACGCGCTTCATTTTCAACACCGCATGTGCCATAGTGATACCCAAGAAATGAATTTTATGGCAATCGGACTATATTTAAACGAGTTACAACACAGACAGACAGACAGACTGGAAAGTGGTAAAAAAAATATAAAAGATGCATTGATTATCGAGACGTTATTTGAGTAGCTAAAGAAAATGAAAAGACTTTATTTTTTACTACGTATTTGAAATTAAAAGTAAATTGTATACAGGGAATTTCAGTTTAAAAGAAGCTTTACGTTTAGTTGCAAATTTTTATTACATCTTTAACCATTCAGTTCTCATACAACATCAGCTAGAGAAGTTTTTATTTTTTTTGATTATTTTTAGTTAGATTCTAAATCAAACAAACACGTGATTTTTTTATTTCCAGTTTTTGTTTTCATTTGGTAATAACGCACATGTGTTATTCACTGAATCAAGAAGTCATTGACATTCTTCATTCTCAAGACTTTTATAATTGCTCGATATTAACGATAAATTGTGAAGTAATGGCAGTATTAAATTTATGCAATCCACGGTAAGCGAAAATACTTTCCAAGACAAAGTGTTGTAAGTCAAAAAAGGAAGAAGTAAGTTTCGTAAGTTAAATAAAATGTCTGGCTATAACAGTAAGTGTTAATTAGATCATCTCCATAAACACCTCAAGAAGTCAATTGGTACAAAAAATTGACTATGGCACTTTCAAAAATTATGTAGCAAAGGAGTGGCGCACCATGATGAATGCATTAAATTATGAATGCGAAAGCGTAGTACGCGCAAATACAAATTATTTCAGACAAATATTCACATTTTTTTGAAAAATTCAATATATTTACTTTTTAATTCCAGTATGATACTTTTTTTTCCATATAGTCATGTTTTATCGAAGTAGTGTTACATTTGTTTGGAAGCTCTGCATATTGTAAGCAAAAATACGCGGGACTTTTTTGTATTTTTTTAACTGAAACATTTAAATCTTTATGAATATATGGGTTATTTTCACAAAAAATGCACACACACCTCGCACAAGGCTTATGTAATCGTTTGTTACAGCTATCGAACATTTTGAGTTTTTTTGTGATACACAGTAAAAGCAGATATTATTTGATATTACGCAGATATATGGGGCATTCTGACAAGTCACAATCTTTTGACTTTAATGCCCCTGAATGATAATTTTTATTTTAATGCAATTTTGTGTTTTTTTTATTTCATATACTTGGAAACATCCCATTGCATGACTGCACAACAATATTAACTAGATAAATAAGTTTTGGATGATGTTGGTGGTCCAAACCCCTGGAAAACTCCTATACCGTCCCGTGTCCCTGATGCTGATTTAAGTTTGGAGCTGTCTGGATAAAATTGTTTCAATAAAAATAATTCGATGTAATTTTTTTCTGAAACTGGAACTATTATTTTATATAAATAAGTAGCTAAAATTTAGCTTGCACACATTTTTAGGGTTGTTATTATTTTTTAAACTCTGTCCCTAGGTTTTAGATTTTTACCATCCCTCTTCTAAAATTATACAGAAAATCTCTTCAGATGCAGCCACAGAATTTTTTTCAAGTTTTTTCTCATGCAGACATGTATGCTAGAGAAAAAATGTCTAAAATTCTTTGGCAGGAAATTTACTGTAGAATTTAAATAAGCATTTAAATATCAATTCCAAGCATCGTGGCTTTATTAGTAGTCTCACCGTCCCCAAGGTTTATTCCTGCACCTTTCGAGGTAAATTAATTTTTTTTTAATTTAATCCAATGTAAATAACTGTTTCTAAAAATCAATGAAAATTTTGGCTACCACTTAGTCTTAACATGATCTGCCTAAAATAGTTTGTAATTTTCCTTGCTGTTCCATCCTTACCGTCCCTTTTTTCCTATACCTTTTTTTTGTCCCTTTTTTAACACCCCTTTAAGACAATGTTATACCAAAATTATGTACTCAAAATACTACATTGTCATTATTTCTTATTTGAATGTCTTGTGGGTACTATGCAAATTCATTATAAGTAAAGATTTAGAAGAAAATAAAAAGTTTTAGTGGTAAAATGGTAAGGAAAATTAAACTCGTAAATTTAACTTAAACCTTAGTTAAATAAAAACAATTTTCGCTGCTGACCATTTTTCCTTTATTTTGAATCATTAAGGCATTCGTCTATCAGATTAAAATGTTATTTTAACAAGTTTAATTTTGCCAGATTTTTTTTCCCCCAAATTCAAAAGATTGTGAGAATGCCCCATATACGCAGGTAGTAAACGCAGGTACTATTCAATTTGTTGATCATTTATTAATTCCCTCATGACTAAAGCTTCACTGAAAACTATGAGGTCAAACATGTTCTTTACGTCCTCGAAGATCAAGAAGTATTCGTCAAATATTTCTCTTGATTTTTGACGATGTCTTATATCGCCAGGATACGTTAGACCAGTTATTGTGCGCAATAAATAATTACCCTGAATTTTTATGTTACTTTGTTATCTAAATACAAATAAAAACAATGACATTGCATTGCATTCTGCACACATTTGTTTCTCTTATAATTATACTAATGGGCTAAATACGATTTTTCAGATGTTATTCTTCTTATGGTGAAATTTATCTAATGTTCCTTTATTGAAGAGGAGGTGACACGTAACTCATGAAAGGAATAATAATTAAAATATTCATTACGCTTATTTACTTATATGCATAGTCTCAAATTCTGAATTTCAAATCACAGACATAAATAGGTTAAGGATATACACTAGTCACGGGAAGAAACGAAACCGCTAATATTAAGTGTATAGGAACGTTGTTTTCAAATATATCGCTTGCATTTTTATACTTTTAAATGATTCTTTTTGTATAGGATAGCTGAGGGTTCTCTCTTAGCCCAGTTATAGATAGTCTCCAGCTATCCTATTCAAAAAATCATTCAAAAATATTAAAATGCAAGCTAGATATTTGAAAATAACTTTCCAATAGACTATAAATATAGCGTTCTCGTTTCTTCCCGTGACAAGTTTGTGCCCTTCAGGCTGTTCTCAAATCCGAAAGGGCAACTTTATGACTGAAGATTTAATTTATTTTTGTTCGGAAATGCATGAAATTATCAGGTGTTGTTTTTCAGGAACTATTTCATCAAGCTGTTTTTTCCGTTTATATATATATATATATATATTTGCAAACGCAATAGATCCTTCAGAAATAGTGTCAAACTGCACGTTTTGAACCGAATTGTGAAAAGAGAAAATCTACTCAAGAAAGAGTGAAAAACATGTTAGTCACGTGATCAAAATTGCTTATAACTCAATAGGTAATTTATTGATCCAAAAATGTTAAACACAGTTCGATTCCAAAGCGCTTCCATGGTCAGGCTTTCCAATTTTATACGTTCCGTTAAAAAATGAATTTGTAAATGTGTCAAAACGTTTTGCGCTTGTTGAGCAGAGCAGTTGAGAACAGCCTTAAAATGAAGTGAAGAACGCATAAAGCAATATATCAATGACAATCGTAAATTATATGTGCATTTAAAACTCACGTAGAATAGGTTTTTTATAACAATAACTGAATGATTTGTATTTTTCCCTATAATGATGAATAATAATCAATTACGATTTTTTTTTCAAAACAGAGGTTTTATTTATATCTGTCAAACAACTGATATGAACTATTTTATTAAATAAACTTTGAAAATTTTGGCCGATAAGCTTCCTAACTAATAACCATTAATTTTACTTTAGTATAAAACTAAAATCTGACGAAGATCGATATAACATAGAAAAAAACATCATGTCATATTTTGCTGCATTCTTTTGAGACAAAACTTGTCATTAATATCACATTAAGATACCATTAGCATATTTCCATTATTTTGCAGTATTCTCAGGCCATTTTCCTTAATCCCACGAATGCTTTACATTGACTAAACGGGAATGCAGAGGTTTTTGGTGCAGACCCATTAATCAATACAAACAGGTAACATTTATTTTACGGAAAATATTCTATTTCTCATACTGAAATTTACATACTCTTTGTTTTTTCACCTTTAAAAGCTAGTCTAGATAATTTGTTTGCTGTGCAGACAAAATCCTTTTATTCAGTGATAGTTTAATTTAAAATTTTTAGAGGTAACAATTATTTAACACTAATTATACCGAGAATTTTACTTAAGTTTTGTAAAAATATTTCATACCAGGATTTTTATTTAGAACTATTTCATTTTTTTGTTTAACTTATTGCTCCGTGATTTAGAGTTCATTGATTTTTCTGGTTCGAATTATTCATTTTCTTGGTTCGAATCGAAATATTTTTTTTGGTACCGGTCACATGACCGACTGTTGTTATAACACACTCTATGGCCATTAATGACCGGCAACTTTCAATTTTAGACATTTTGTTGAATACTTAGAAATATACTTGACAGATTCTTCTGGAATTTCAGGATTAAAAAGAACAGGTATGACCTCATATTTAGCAATGTCGATTTGATAAGGGGGCAATTAGCGGGTCAACAAAAAATCAAAGAAAAAAATAATACTTGGGATCACCCTGTAAAATAAAATGCGCGAAATAATCTATCGCTACCGAATATAAATAAACAGACATTTTTCAATATGTGTATTCTTTTGTGTAAGAATAGCACGTATATTAATAGAGATATAGCGATTTATTTAAAAAAATTAAAAAATTCTTGAATGTTTTTTGCTTATAACATGCAGGGTTTTCGACCAAATTTAACGCCGGTTTCAGAAAAATTGACAAAATATAGTAGAAATAATATAGTGCAATTGGAATATAAATATATTAAATATTTTAGGAAATATAAGCAGTTGTATGAATTTTTTTTTAATCTGCGCATGCGCGAACGATAACAAGGATTATTTTACAAAATTTAATACTCAACTCCATGGAGCAAATTATAACAAAAATTTAGTCAAATATCTTAAAAATTCAGAAAGATATCAGCGTTAGAGTGACCAAATTTTTAGTTGTTCTCTAAAAGCAGCTGAATGATAAAGGATTTTCCACAAATTGTCATTTTTAATTTTAATTATTTTTTTAATTTTCATTTTTTATTGGTGCTTTAGTTCTTCTTGGATAACCACCAGAACGAGCCTATACCATGATCGAAAGAAGTATCAAAATCGAAGCATTTTTTCCAAATCGTTGATAGCCATTAAATACTAAATTTTTTCTGAAAGTCAGTTAATAAAAAATGACAATTTGTGAAAAATTCCTTATCATTCAGCTGCTTTTAGAGAACAACTAAAAATTTGTTCACTCTAACGTCGATATCTTTCTGAATTTTTACGATATTTAACTAGATATTTTTTAATAAGTTGCTCCATAGAGTTGACTGTTAAATTATGTAAAATGATCCTTGTTATCGTTCGCGCATGCGCAGATAAATTTATTGCAGCAGAACAACTGCTGATATTTCCTAAAATTTTTTTAATTTATTTATATTCCAACAGCACTATATTATTTCTACTATATTTTGTCAATTTTTCTGAAGTTAAATTTTGTTGAAAACCCTACATGTTATAAGAAAAAACATGCCAGGATATTTTAATTTTTTAAATAAATAGCTATATCTCTATTAATATACGTGCTATTCTTACGCAAAAGAATACACATATTGCACAATGTCTGTTTATTTATATTCAGTAGCGATAGATCATTTCGTGCATTTTATTTTACAGGGTGATCCAAGTATTTGTTTTCTTTGATTTTTTTTTTGCCCCCCTAATTGCCCCCCTTAACAAATCGACATTGCTAAATATGAGGTCATCCCTCTTCTTTTTAATCCTGAAATTCCAGAAGAATCTGTCAAGTATATTTCTAAATATTCGACAAAATGTTTAAAATTGAAAGTTGCCGGTCATTAATGGCCGTATAGCGTATTTGCTGTTAATGAAAAATATAAAAGTCCTATGCTGAAAATTTAAATCATACAAGTTTTGTTTCAATCTTTAATTTCCGGATAGTTTGCTTTATTTTGTTAAAAAAAATCTTCTTTTCTGGCAATTTGTTTTTGCACTTTTAAAGGTATGGATATAGACGTTAACAACGAGTGTGACAATTATAAGATGAATGAGACAATTGCTTCGAATATGTAACTAGAAGGACCGCAAAATTTACATAAACTTCTTAATCTCAATGTATATTGATTTAAAAATATGCAATAAATAACTCGATGAATGACTATATTCGGAATAATCGTATTATATATGATTTGAATCTTGAACAAATTTCTTTAAATACCATGTTTAAGATATTAAGCTTCCAAACCTTGCATACACTTCCGTTTTGAATATTTTACGTGTTATCCATGCTATTTTGGAAGAAAGATATCTAAATTTAGTAATAATTTTAAGATCATAATAGGCATTGCGTGCTATTGTAGTTTTCGGAGATGTTATTTCTTTTTATTCAATATGCCCATGAATCACTTCTTATAGACGAAAATATACAATTATTTGTAGTTGGCTTTTTTTTCTTATTACACTGCTCAAAACAATTAAAGGATATTTGAAGTTTTATATAAAATAAAGATATAAACGAAATTTTTTTTTGCCGAAAATAGAAGAAGAGAATCACAAATGCAAATTTTTCTGGTTTTCAAACTGTGGAGTATGCAAATTTTGAGTTCGACGTCAAAAACGTCGCTTCAGCGGCAGCGAATGAAATTTGACTTTCAACTGGATAAAAGAGAATGAAGACAAGGGTGATCGGCATTCAGTGATTGCTTTGTTTCGATGAGTACGATGTCTCAGTGAAGTCATTTGACAGATTCAGAAGCTTTGAGAATTGTTGGTAGGTTAGAAGGGGGCCAAACTCAAGCCGAAGTAGCGCAAGCCATTGGAGTGTCACAAAGTGTCATTTCCAGGATCTGGAACCGTTTTTTGGAGAGTGGATGTGCAGGCCGAAGACCAGGGCAAGGTCGTAGACGGGCAACAACGCCCAATGAAGATCGGTATTTAGCGTTAACAGCTCGGAGACACCGAACCATGAACGCTACGCTTCTCCAACAACACCTTTGCTCGGCTACAGGCACCACGATTTCAACTCAGACTGTCCGAAACCGGCTCCACGCTGTAGGTCTGTATGCTCGCCGACCGATGGTATGTGTTAGATTAACATCAAGGCATCGTCGCGACCGCAGGGAGTGGGCAACCGAGCATGTCAACTGGAGGAGAAATGAATGGAGCAATATTCTGTTTTCTGACGAGTCCCGTTTTTCTGTGCATCCGGATAATAGGCGTATTTTCATCTGGAGGGACCGTGGCAGTAGGAATAATCCTGCGTTCGTGCACGAAAGTGTCAGATTTGGCGGTGGAGGAGTGTTGGTGTATGGTGGCATCTCCATTGACGGGCGCACTGACATCTACATCATTCGAGATGGAGCTCTGACTGGTCGCCGATATAGGCATGAGATCCTCAGACCTATTGTAGTCCCTTACGCTGCAGCAATCGGAGATAACTTCATTTTAATGGACGATAACTGCAGGCCACATCGTGCAAACCTGGTGGAGGATTTCCTTTTCGAGGAAGGAATCGTTCGAATGGAATGACCAGCGTGTTCTCCAGACATGAATCCAATCGAGCACGTTTGGGACGCTCTAGGAAGACGAGTTTCTGGCCGCCAACAACCCCCACAAACTCTCCAAGAACTGGAAAGAGCTCTTCTGAAAGAGTGGGGCAGAATACCCCAACTCGTCATTAATAGCCTCATTGAGTCCATGCCTCAAAGGTGTTCAACGTTGCTGGCCGCCCGTGGAAACCATACCCCCTACTGAAAATGATTTTCTTTGAAGAAAACACCTTTTCTTATTCTTTTTTTCTCATATGCACAAATTGTGTTTTTTTTTCCTTTAGTACACAAATGCGCAATAAAATGCATTTTTTTCTGCCAAACATGTGTAATTTATTCTCATATAACCTACTATGTCTGTCGACCATGTATCAATCAGCTAAACAGTTTACCAGATACAAAATCCACCTAAAACTGCAATATCTTTTAATTGTTTTGAGCAGTGTATATGCATTAGTTTACAATTAAATTATACTTATTTAGTTATGTAATTTTAAGTCGTATTTTAACCTATATAATCGAAATGTAAAGAACATTTCAGCGGCGTTTTACGATCAACTGCTAAACGAATATATTACAGACAATTAAAATTTCGCTATTTTGAACTTTGCACCAAATATCACACACTTATTTACTTTTCAGCTCTTCTCGTGTGCATACCATCTTTCAAGGCTAAGTTAATTGTGTATTTCGCCATTGCAATTTATATTATATATTATGTAACTGCATTAATGCATACATTGTATTATATACCTACACATTTCTATATAAGAAGAAAGCTAAATTTAATATTTAATTTAATTTTTAATTTTTCGGTGCAAAAAAATGAAAATAATATTCTAATGATATGTAAATTATTATAATTAATTGATTATTGCCTAAATATTGAGTAACATAAATATCTATCAAGAGGAAAGAAAACTGAAGTGTTATCGCATTTTCTATGGCTGTAGGAAAAATATTAATGTATAATTTTAAATATGAAATTGATATTATAGGGAAGACTGAGGAGGCTGAACCCATTTTTTGCAATATGATTTTTTATTTTTTAAATATTTAACCTAGAATAAAATTTCATGTATCCTTTAATTCGTTATACAATCAGTTATCAAAATAAACTTACGACAAAAGTCTCTCCAAATATGGGATGCTCGACAGACTTTATTTTATTTTTAAATATTTGTTAAGGGAAATAAAATCAGTTTTAAATAAAGCAGAATAACTTTATATTACAAGGTTTAATAATTAATAAAAAATATTTCAGAAAATGTGTTGTGTAAACAAACCTGCTTAAACGGAATTCAAGACACAGGGGGAAAATTCCATTTTAAACACCCACATTTCTTTATATTCGTCCTGGTGACACTAGTTGCCATATAGTTTGGCTTCACCTCGTTGTGTTTATCAAGGTGAAATTTGTCTGCATATCTTCCTAAAGTGTTCTTATGTTCGTTTATGTTCTTTTGCAGAGGAATAAATACCTAACATTTCTTAAAGTTGCTGCTTTCACTTTTTTTTTAGTCTTTTCCATTATTTCTATTTATCTACTACGTTTTTAATAAAATAAAAATCTCTATGATCCTTCCAATTTATATTTCATTAAATTTTTTCTTGGTTCTAGAGCAATTTCTTTCATCTTCATTTAATCAGTTTTAAATATTTTCCTCTTTCTATCACCTCATTTTAGTGTAACTTTACAGAATAAATTTAGATTATTTTAGTAATATAACCATTAACCCTTCATTATGTACAACGTGCAAAAAAAGATTTCCAAAAACACTTAATTAAAAAGCTTTGACAATCTGATCAAAACTCCTCACATTAACTGGGTAAGACCTCCCCACACAACCACTTTTTAAAGTATAATGCGCATGGTTATGTGTAGCCTAATTTACTGTTCAGTCTTTATGCATGGAATGAAAGCTCAATGTTTCTGTATTGCTTAAAATTTTTATGACATATTTTATTTTAGAAAATCATCTTATCCTAACTCTCTTCGCCTTGACTACGATGGGTTATAAATTAAGAATTCGACAATATTTAACTAGAATAAAAAACATGATAAATTGAATGAACCAATGACCGATCCGAAGTGCTTTGTTCCAGTAGACAGATGGAAATTATCTTTTATTCTGGGTTCCAATTTGCTTATATTTTCTTTACATTTGTACGAGTTATTACATGTTTTTTAATTGATTTTGTTAGAAAATCTAACAAAATTTTTCTAAAAAATATACTTTATATATTTTACTGATTTTTCCTCACTTGTTTCAATTACCTTCATGAAACAAACACTGTTGTTTGAGCATTTCAGTAGTGTTGGTTGCCACCTATTTGCAAAACTCTGAAATTCTTTCAACCCTTTCAGGGGCAATGTACTTGTATTCGTAAAATGTTCAAATAATTTATTGACACCAGTATTAACAAGATATTTTATTTGTAAACAAGTAAAAGCAAATTTTCGCGTACTTAATAAAGAAGATATTTTCATCATAAAATTCCGGTGCCAATGTGGCAATTTGGGATTAAAATTATGTGATGCCGTGACAGCATCACCGCCCTTCATGGGGTTAACTATGAAAACTGATATGAGTCAAGCCTCCCCTATACTGTGTATTCTGGTGCAGAGGGCTATCCGTCGCATAATGCACAGCTTTGTTTTGAGACTGTATTTTTTTATTTTGGGCTGTATTAGTCTATTACGCACACTCCCTATTTTGCAAAGACACATTTATGAGACATTTAACATGAAAATGTTAATAAACATCAATTAAAAAACATGTAATAACTCGAACAAACGTAAAGAAAATATAAACAAATTGGAAACCAGAATGAAAGATAATTTCCATCTGTCTACCTGAACAAAGAACTTGGGATCGTTCATTAATTCATTCAATTTATAATGTTTTTTATTCTTGTTAAATATTGTCGAATTCTCAATTTATAACTCATCGTAGTCAAGGCGAAGAGAGTTAAGATAAGATCAAGAGGATGTATTATTTATGAAAATTCTTCAAACAGTTAAAGGCACTACCTATACGGACTTTTAAAACATATTTTAAATGGATTTTAAACGAACACAGAATTACTTTGAGTTTTAAAGAAAAGTAAAACAATTAGTAACAAGGCAGGGTTATGAAAGGTGATTTCCGATGCATTTTAATGATGTTACAATGCTACAACCACAATTTATCTCATATGAATCATTATTATGGACTAAAACAGGTTTTGTCATATAGAATAAATAGCGTTTATAGTTCGTTTACAGAGACGCGTGAAATAATTCTGTTACAAATATCGACAATGATCAGTTTCATTGTATGAGAAAGTGTCATTTCTTAAAAATTTCCTGTCAGTGTTGGAAAATGTTTCATAATCTATGGCTGATACATGATTTTTCTTCCTGTTTAGTATTGTAATTAAACTATTAAACTATTTATTGCTTAATTCCTTCTACATTTTCTTCATATTTACTCATTGTAAACAATTGTTTAACGCATCATATGTTTATATCATATTCCTTCTAAATGCTATATTTTGTGTTTCCCATGTTATGACTCCAGTAATTTTTAATAATAAAGACATATTTTTGGCACAAAATCATAATTTTTCTTAATTGGAGGCCGTTGGTTAACCTTTTGTCTCGAGGGGGGAAAAGTTTGGGCTTAGCTGCGATGATAAAACTTATTTTGCAAAAAATATTACTGAAAATATTCATTCTGCGTATTTTATTGGTCTTTAAATCTTAGATAAAGTGTTTTACTGTATTGCTAATAAGATTTTTCTGCCGCATTGTTTTCAAACTATTGCAAGCATAGATTAAAAAAAAAAATAGTCTCTTAATTTGACAATACAATCTCATAATTTTTTTTCAAATATATTTTAAATTGTACTAATAAATACATATTTTTATTAATTATACTAATAAACATATGTTGTAGAATCACAATTTTTAATTTCTTCTATTTTTAATAGAAAAAGTATTGCAACTGAAATTCTTTTCGGTTTCCGGTTTTCGACGGATTTGCACGTTTTAGGAGTCAGAGATCCCCAAAAAGATGTTCACTGTAAAAAAAAAAAAAAAAAAAAAAAAATGGTAACGTTCCATGTAAAATCCAGGAACGTTTCGCCTTTTCTCAGGTTTTCAGAATAATTTAGCTCTTTCCTGCGAAATTCTGGTTTTCTTATCTGAAACGTTCCTGAACAAAAGTTGGAAACAGCAAAACGCTGCGGCCGTCATTTATTATTTTTTTGCTATAATCCGTTGCTAGCGCGCGAGTGTCGAAAACGAATTCCTTAAATGAATGTGAAAAAATCAATATGGAATCCAAATAAATCAATAGACGACATAATCCTTTACTATGTTATATATTAATGTCTCTATTGTCAAAACAATTCAGATGAAAATACAATACCTCTGTGACATTGCTAAGAGATTATCTCTCGTACTTCTCTGTGGAATGTTTAACGAGCAGACCGTGTAAAAAAAAAATACACCTATTGTATTTGGATCTCCATTAACCAGGGGACCATCAAACATGATTCTCACCGATTTTGATTAATTTAATGTATGTTTTAGCGTTTTTATCTCTAATTATTCTTTTGAAAGGATTTCTTCAAATGGGCCTTAGATTTTCAGAAATTAGATGCCGAGGTGTAGCATACGTTTCAAATACCCATTAGTTTGCAGCTCTCAAGGTGTCTTTCGTGGTGTGGACGCAGAAGGCTCGCACGCCACCCGTACGGCTCGAGTTCGATGCTACCGCTTGACTTTTTTTTCTTTTTTAATTAATTTTATATTTTAACACTTTATTACAACTTGATTTAAATTTGATATATATTTGACACTTTGAATTGCTGCAAATTTGAATTTATTTTTATTTTCGGAAAAAATATACAGTAACGTTTAGGTTTTTTTTTTCATGAAAATTTATATGTATTTTATCTAACTTGTAAACTAACATAATTACTGACGAAAATCCAAAATATTTTATGTCTAGATTTTTTTTCTAATTATTATTTACATTTATATATTTTTATATTTTAAGCAAAGTGCAGAAACAATATATCATATATATATTTACTTTATTGAATTTTAACTGAAAATTTATTTTTTCGTGTAAATTATAAATAATAATTTTGATGTCAATTTCAAAATATTTTTTCGTTCTAACAAATAATGATAATAAAGCGAAAATTGTCAACTGAAAATGTAAAAATCGTCTGCGAATCCCGCATGCTGTGAAATGTCAGTAATGTTTTGCTGTCAAGAGAAATATTCCTGGTATTTCGCAGGAAACTTACTGGCATTTCTGTAGAAAATTTTTAACATATACAGTAAAGTTCCAGTCATTTTCAAGAAATGTTTCTTGGAAATAATGGGCAACTCAGCTGCCCATTTTTTCTCAGGAACGTTGCGGAATTTTTTTTACAGTGTTTATAGGAAATGTCTGTTTGTCCGTATGTCGTCATTGTACCATCAAAAACTGTGTGAAGTTATGCATAGAACTGAACCAATTTTTTTTGTATTTTTCACTATGGCAAGCAGGTTCTCCCTTAATTTGGAAAAATTCCGCAGTAAGGTGGCGGTGTAATAGCAATTTTTATGTCATTTTCATTATTGTACCATCAAAAAGTGGATGGAGTTAGGCATAGAATTAAACCCTTTTTTAGTTTTCAGTTTTTGGTTCACATGCAAAAATATTCATTCTACATATACGTTCAATCTTTAAATTTTAGATAAAGTGTTTTATTGTGTTGCAAATAAGATTTTTCTGCCCCTTTGTTTTCAAACTTTTGTAAACATATATTCCAAAAAAGATTTTTTGGTCAGTTAATTTGACAACGCAATCTCATGAAAATGTTTCAACAATATTTAAAATGTTGCACTTCTATATTTTTTTGTAAGAAAAAATTGCTAATCTGGAATAATATGCTCATTTGACTCAAAAGAGAAAAGTATGCGAATATCAAAAATTTTACTATGTGTAATATTTAGTACAGCTAATCGATGTGATATCCTTATGTCGTGAGAAATTATCACAAGATACAACGGTGACCAAAATATGATTTAATCTCCATGTCTCTGAGGTGTAAGTTGAGTTCCCGTGGTGGTCATCATTATCTCTAAGATGATCGTGTTTACGCAAACTCCACGTTCAAGACACTGCGACCAAAAAATTCAATCATATAAAACTCTTCAGAACATATCAAATGCCATATTAATCTCACAATACATTGTACATGACACATATTTCACATGTCCATAATAATGACAATAATTATTGCATTTTGGTCGCAATGCATTTACATCTCGATAATATTTTTGCAAGGACAATTATATGCCAAAAATACAATATTGATAACTCCACTAAACAAGAACCATTAAAGAATGACATAATCATAAAACTAAATTATATTTAAAAATATGAGTATACAGTGGCTGTTACTTAATATGATTACTGATAATGGTTTCACTCGTTTATAGTTTACGAAAAGGCGATAAACGCTTTAAATTTAATGGCTGTTGCGATCATTTTATTTTTTTCTACAGTTATAATCGTTTTCCGCACGGAAAATATTTTAAAAGACATAAAAGGTATTACTTTAACAATCAATAAGCAAGTGTGAATATGAAACTAATTCCGGAGAAAACATTTTTACATATTTTTTTTTGTTGTTGTTGTTGTTGTTCAAAGCTTTTTTTTTTTTTTGTCGCCTTTCAGGATATGTGCGGAAAGTCAGAATTTAAAAATATTCCTCTTTATACATACCTATATACAGGATTTCCCAAAATTCTCTGACACATTTTAAAAATCCAAAGAATATCAAGTAATTGTCGTACAGAAGTTTGATTTCGACTAAAATGCTTCTCAAGATGAAAAGTTTTCTTCAAGCGAATAATAATAATAATAATAAATAGTTCGAAATAAATAGTTTCGGTTCAATCGGGCGTTTTATCTAATTTTCATATTAGTTTTGATTTGGTTTCGAAAGACCAACCTAAGCATTTAGCTTTTTCGCTGGGAGTCCTCATTTCTGTGTCACAGCGTCAAAACTAATCTAAAAATCTTAAGACCAAACATACAGACAAAATTCGCCATCTATGAACGAAGATTGAAACTAATTATTTTCATTTGCTTGAAGAAACCTTTCATCCTGAGAAGCATTTGACAGGGTTTGTACGGATAAGGGGATTTTTCCAAGAGAACCACCAGTATTTTTATGGTTCAGTACTTAAAAAGTAAAAACGGAGCCATTACAAGATCACTCCTGTGTCAGTCTGTCTGCCTGTCACCCCCATTTTACTCATAAACTATGGAACGTGGAAATTTCAATTTGGGGAAAGTAATAAAGACTATTGACCCACATATTTTCAGGTTATTAAACATTCATAAATATATTTAGTAAAAATGTAGAAGAGCTAATTAAGTTACATAAAAAAAAAAAACTCTTTTTTCTGTATATCATGCGGGGTATAGTGTGAAAGCTTTCGTAACGCTGAATAGGTATTATATTTTCAAAGATATCGTTGAAAATGTAGCACAAAAATATGCCCCCCCCCCCCTCCCATCTAATTCCGAATCTACTGACACTAAAATTATGAAAAAATTAGAGGTAGTAGACGTTAATTTAAACCATGCAAGAAAATTATAGCGATTACCCTAGGTCGCATTGCCTAACCCTTAAAGATACGGCCGGTTTGGACATAGATAATGAAAGGGGCAGCGTACTCTATGTCCATTGGCTTTTAAAGCCTAGTTAACAACTTTTAATTATATATATGTCTAATGCAATGCTCAGTAACAGTATAAAAGCAATAAACGTCAAATTGTTAAAAACAGACTAATTTAATTAGAATAAATCACATTATGCTATAGAATTCGCAATTAGTTTGCATTGAGTGGACCTCTCAATATGCCTCAAGTGGCCTTAAAAGTTAATTAAAAACCTATCTCGAAAAACGCGTCACGGACCAAGGTGGCGTTGCAACTTTGCGACTTCCTTTCGAAGCGCGTTTTCACAATGCCAAATTTAAACATTGAACAAAGGTTTTGTTTTAGCTACACCGTAGAATGAAATGTTATTACTAAGCAGAATTTAGTTTTCTGAAATGCCAATTGAAGTTTAAATATGCACTGCTTTTATTGTCAGTACCGAATTAAGTTCATCACAAACATATATTCGGATAATTTTTAAAAAATAACCTATACAGAATAGCTATATTTGATATTATTTAGGTTCTATTTCTTTTTGAACTTCCATGGGATATCCATTTATACATTTTAATGCATACAGTTATACCCAACACGACGTTGTATAGATTTTTTTACAAAGTCTTAGTATTCTTTCAGCAACGGTTTTTTTATAATAAAATTGTTAATTTATATTTGTTTATGTTCCGACAATTACTCTATTTTATATTGAATTTTAAAATGTGTCAGAGGCTTTTGGGACACCCTGTATATCCACCCAGAAACTAGTATCCTTCGATGTTTATTGGCTCCAGTTTGTATAGATTCATATATACATTTTTGATACCAGTCTCAAACATTAATCTGTGAAAACAAAAAAATTAAATAATATCCATTTATACATTTTAATGCATACAGTTATACCCATCCCGACGTTATATAGATTTTTTTTTACAAAGTCTTAGTATTCTTCCAGCAACGGTTTTTTTAAATAATAAAATTGTTAATTTATATATTTCTTCTAAGGAACCCTCTGTGCGCGAGTAATATTCGAACTTGACCGTTTATTTTTTTAGAAAAAGAATTTAAGTTATGCATAGATTCATATATACATTTTTGATACCAGTCTCAAACATTAATCTGTGAAAACAAAAATTTTAAATAATATCCATTTATACATTATTTATCCATTTATACATTTTAATGCATACAGTTATACCCATCCCGACGTTGTATAGATTTTTTTTTTTATTTTTACAAAGTCTTAGTATTCTTTCAGCAACGGTTTTTTTTTTTATAATAAAATTGTTAATTTATATATTTCTTCTACGGAACCCTCTGTACGCGAGTAATATTCGCACTTGACCGTTTATTTTTATAGAAAAAGAATTTAAGTTAAACTCGCGAAATTTCACATTCTTTCAAGCAGAGATTTTCTATGAAAAAATACTGTTTCCAAAGATTTTTCTGGTCTGCAACTTTCCTGGAGTCGTACGAGCCCTGATTTAGTCCAATTCGCACTCCTGGCCGACAATTACTCTATTTTATATTGAATTTTAAAATGTGTCAGAGGCTTTTTGGACACCCTGTATATCCACCCAGAAACTAGTATCCTTCGAAGTTTATTTGCTTCAGTTTGTATACATTCATATATACATTTTCGATACCAGTCTCAAACATTAATCTGTGATAACAAAACTTTTAAATAAATAAATAAATAAATAAATAAATAAATAAAAAAAACTGCGAAACAAATGTCTTGCAAAAGCTAAAATTTACTAATGACTAAAATTGACTAAAATTTACTTGGCTAAATTACACATACCATACATTAATCTTTGCGGAACCTGGATAATGCTAATGTCTAAACTTACAGGACTATTTAAAAAGGAGTGAATAAAATATCGCTTACATCCAATTCATTTGCAATAACTTATAGTCAAAAACACAGAATCTTAAATTCATAAATTCCCTCCATAAAATTAAAGGGGTCCGGGACACAAAAATCTTCAAATTTTGCAAAAATATTTTATTTCTTTAAAATTTCTCTGTTTTTTCCTGATTAAAATGACATTTAAATCATGTTTCTATCTGAATTGGAACAAAAAATATTATTTTTTTCGTTTTGGTTTGTTTTCAAAACCTAGCTTTCAAGCAATGGCTGTCATAGAAACGACTTCTTGTAAAAATGCGTTTTTCTTCATGATAGGTTTTTTCACCATTTTTCTTATTTAAATTCTTATAACTCGAGAACCGCTAAAGATAACGGGTTGAAACTTGGTACGTATCTTTTTCAATTGTTTTACTTTCATTTTGATTCAGCATATTTGAAAAAAAATATTTACTTTTGAAAATAAGGTTTTTTTTTAAAGTTGCGCCACTTTTTTAAAAGTTTTTTCGTTAAATATTTTTAATTCTTTTATAAATTAATATTTTTAAAAATACTGAATCTAAAATTAAAACTTATATATTTCTGTTTATTTAAATGAAAAGAAAATGAAATTCTATAAATAATATTTCTAGTTATAATGATTTTAAGTTACCCCACTTTTTTAATCAGTTTTAAATTAATTTATTTTTTAAATTATGAGAAGTTTTATCATGATGATCATTGTGATTTTGGTTACAAATGATAAGGTTAACCATCACAAAAAAGTCAGAATTTTAACTTAATAAATAAAAATTATTTTAAAATGTGCCCCGGACCCCCTTAATTACACATTGTGTTACGATATTTTATCTACACGCCAAAATCTCTCGTGTATTCGCCATAATTACTGAGCAAATTTTAGTTTAGATTTAAAAAAAAATGAAATTTGCGAAATTAAAATTTATATACAGAAACTATGTTTGTATGTTTATGGAAATATAGAATTATACGAAGCGATTTAAAATGATTTTAAAAGCAAACTCATTAATTAAAAAATATTATTATACCAATCGATATGAAAGTATGAATATAAAACAAATTTTTGGAGACGAAAACATAGCTAAATATTTATATTTTCTTGTCTATTCAAAGCAATTTGTTTTTGCCTTTTCCGATATGTTCGGAAACTCTGAATTTAAACTATTCATCTTACATATATATATTCACGTAGAAACTACTATCATTTGACCTTTATTGTATTCAGTTTCTATACATTCATACCTACATTTTCGATACCAGTTCCAAACATTAATCTGTGGAAACAAAAATTTTAAATAGAAGCGAAAAACTACGAAACAAGTTACTTGCAAAGACTAAAATTCAACATTTATCTACTGAAGGTACTTATAACATTAAAATAACTTGCTATACAATTTATTTAATACATCGTTTAGTTGTAATACAGTTTAGAATGAGTTATAGATACATTATTTTAACTTGTTCCAAAAGCATTATTGGTTACACAAAACAAAAATATTTTTGAGAGGATGTTTTCTTTGGCCTTTGCATCTTTTCAGCTTTCTATTCGTTGGGGGGTAATTCGAAAATATTTATATATTTCTATTGTAAGAACATTACATTTGCACATTTCCTAATTCTACAAAATACTAAGAAAAATATTTCAAATAAAAGATTTGACTGCGGTTATAAATATTGCGCATAATCCCTATAAATACAAATTTAATTAATCCTTCTAAATCTTTCAATCCTTCTAAAATTTATTAAATGTTTATGTAAATCTTCTAAACAATTCATGTTTAGTAGTAACATGTTAAGTACTAAAAGTAATAATTGTCATGTTAAGTAGTAAAAGTAGTTTAAACAATTCATGGAAAATGCTTTAGAAGATAAAATTTTCAGGAATTCATAATTCAGTACATAAAGAGTTTAAAACACATACTTTAACATCGATCTTTGTGGAACCTGGATAATGCTAATATCTATATGTACACGACTTTGTAAAAAGGAGCTTATAAAATATACTACATCTAATTCAAGCGCAAGTATTTATAGTCAAAAACATAGCATATTAACATAAAATTAATCACACATTGTGTAACGTTAATTTATCTACACCCAAAATATATCGTGTATTCGTCGTAATTGCGGAATAATTTCTATTTAGGAAAATAGAGAAATTTGTGAAATTAAAATTTATACAGAAACTTATTTTTTTTATATTTAAGTAACGATCGAATTATATGAAGCAATTAAAAAATATTTTAACAGCAAACTCATTAATCAAAAGATAAATATGTAGGTTGCTATCATTTTTATTAAAAAAATTTACAACGTTGTAAAATAAAACATATATGAAATCCTAGGATTTAAAATAAATTAAATTTGTCTAAATTAACATGGAAGAGAAAAATTAATATTTTAAACATATGACGTTATCTGTTTATTATCGAAAGACTGTTAATTAAACATGCTGTAGAAGTAACTGAAAATTAAAAGAAACTTGACAGGAAAAATGAATTAGAAGTTTGAATGAAAAAATACGTATATCAAAATTAATATAAGTTTACGAATTGAAAAATAAAATAGCATTTCACATTTTAGTGGAATATTAGTCACTTCAACGATATAATATTTTTAAAAGGTACTTTTCACAAGGTACGTGGGGATTTTTCATTTGTCTCAATCACCCAAAGAAAGAAAAGTAATAATAACCATGCTTCAGTGTACAAAATAAAGTTAAAAACCTTATAGATTCCGAATTTTAATTTTCAAACGAAGTGTGATTTTTTTTCTTTTCGCATTAAGTGTTTTCAGATTTGTCCTAACTTGTGCTTAATGTTGGACATATGGAAATTAAGGATGGCATCTAATCTTTTTTTAAATATGGTAAAATATCACAGAAGCAAAAATAAATAAATAAATAAATAAAATTGCAAAAAAAAAAAAAAAAACATTGAGATATCATAACTAAATTTGAGGTGTTTGTAAAATCATTAACAGGTATCAATTACGCCAAGCATTATGAAATTCGGGTACTACATGGTTATCCTGTCGACCAATTTCGCCAAACTATTCGCCAAATTATATGAATGGAAGAATGTTGCCATTCTAAAATTTTAAGATAGGTAAATTAATGAATTTAAATTTAAAAAAAATCACTAAAGAATAGGGTTACTTTAATAATGACATGGCGTAGCGATATACCAAATATAAAATTTGATTTATTTAAATGATTTTGGACAAAAGAATACAAACAGTTTACGTATTTAAATACAGAATTATTAAATTAAACCATAAACAAACAGATAGTTTTAGGATATTGTATTTGTGAATGAAATGTAAATATTTTAAATGTAATAATCGAATTTATTAAGGGACACAATACATATCAAAGATAATGGAAATTTTTAAGGAATCTAATGCTCTTTATTTAGTCAAAAAACGCAGAGGGGTATAATTATAAAATGTATGTAAACATTAAATATAGGCTTGAGCAAAATAAATAAATAGATAAAAATTTACAGTAAATTTAAATAACGAAAGAACAATTAAATTAGTAAAACATTTATAAAAGTACAAATAAAACATAGAATTAAGAAGAGTTGATGACGTAACAAACATGTGTAACATGTTTAATATCAAGTGAATGTGACATTTCTGATCATCCGTGATGGGCCTTTAATCTTAGTTTGGCGACAGTTTTTTGGTCGACGGGATAATCAAATACTACTGAAATGCGGCACATACTTTTTAAATCAAAGGTATTCGATTCATAAAAAAAATCGAAGAAAATGACTGATATGTCCATCAGAGTATAACACGAATCGTTGTACTAGAGTTTATTGATACTTAAAAAGAAAAAAAAAATATTAGTTGAAATAAACGAAAATATTTATTTTTACCAAATTACATATCATGTAAAGACTTTATGTATTTTACGATTACAGTGTATATTTTAGCTGCATATGTCTTCTTGGTGTCAATTTGGGCAAATGTGATATTCAAAATTGATAAATTATCGATGAATTCTTCATGATTAACCCTTACGGTCTTGAATTTTTTTTCAGTTTGGAGTAAAAATCCCTTTTACACTAATAAAATTAAAAGTAACTAACCAAATCACTGAAGTTAGGTTTTACTGAAATTTAACAAATATGTTAGTTTCTGAAACCTTACGAATGTAGTTATTTCGCCTTCTTTTCGTATGACAATAGTCCAAGGAAGAATTTTTGATGACGTTTGGAAAATGTCGTATTACAACAGGATTTAACAGACATAAAAACACATTAGTATTTTTTATTATTTATCACAAATTATTCATTCGGAAAACTAGTCCGTAATTTAAGTTTAAACCCTTTCGGCCCTGAATTTTTTCTTAAAGTTAAAAAAAATTAAAACTTTTGTCAACTTTTTTTTCACTATTTCAAAGCTAGATAGCGCTACTTGTCCACTAAAAAGTCAAAATACAGAATGCACGTATGTGATTATGAAATTTTTTACATATATTCGAAGCGTTATTTATAGTTTTAATTATTTTTAAAATAAGGAACACATTTGTGACCGCCAGGGCCGAAAGGGTTAAAGCCTTTAAAATAATTTCCTAGCTGAAGCGAGATTATGATGAACGAATTAGTCATCTGTTAGGAAATAAACTTTTAAGTATTTTGCCTGAAATGAAATAACAACGAGAAATATGCTGTATTACCCTTCAAGTGTCTTATGGTGTTACCTCTCCAAAACGCCTAACACTTTATGTAGACAATCTTGCTGTCAAAGTTGCGTATTTACGCTCTGTAGTTATGGAACAACTAAATAGATCAGGGACTATCAATACTTACACAATTACAGAACACATAATTGGCATAGCTGGTCTGTCTGAAAAAAAAAATAGTGTAAAATAATAAATGAGGCAGTGAATTTATACTACACTGCAATTTTCAATATCTGAGTTGTTGTCTGTACCTACATAGATACTTGAGGATTATAATTGCTTCAAATGTGATAATTAGAACAGTGTGGCTAAATTAGGGGCTTTTTTAATTCAGATTACTTGACTGTCACCACTTTTTAAAAATAGTATAATTCGCCTTATTTTTCAGAATTTTTAATCTATTTCCAAATTTGCCGAATATTTCTATTTCAAAAAAGCGGTCACAATCAACAATCTGGGGACAAAAAAGTCCCCAATCTGACAATACTGAGTTAGAAGTAACCACCGCACCGTTTAAATAACAAGTAGGAAATTGTACGTCAAACGCGGCAAATAAGGTGACTTTATACTACAACTAGTTTTATAAGCATTCAGAACTTGGTGCAATAGTTATTGCACTCTTATGCAAACATGCATAAATATAAAATTTATTACGATTATATACATTAAATTCAGTAATACTGAAATAATATGACTCCATCTTATATACGTTATTGTCATGGCAACATAGAATCATTACCTATCATGGGATATCATTGAATTAATTACGTATGATAGGATTTAATAGAATGAAGAAAACTTTCATTAATATATTTTTAAGTTTTGATTTAATTTTTATAAAATTTGAAAAGATTCGCCGAAAATCTGCCGTGGTAATATATATTAAATTTCAGACCACTCGGTTCGGTAGTTTTTGCGCTTTTATAAGGACAGACAGACAGGCGTACGGAAAAGACGTCGGCTATAGGTGCTATGTATTTATTTAATTACGAACGTACCTAAAACTGGGAATCATCCTTCCGTAAGTTGCGTCGAAACCATCCATCATTTAGTTCCGCACGAGCTAGAAACAGATGTGTCAAAGCACTTTTCTTTTTAATATAGTTTCTGAATTCAGACTAAATTATAAGGAAAAACGTTTCACATTTTATCATACATTATGGTGCATAATGTCTAGTTGGAAAAATAATGCACGAGCATTACTAGGTCATTAGCTGTAAGTAACTTATTTTTTAAAGTTTAAAATCAAATTTCATATATTAGTAAATTTTGGCAAAATTCCATTGTGTAACTCTTTATGCAACTTAAAATTACTCATGACGAACACCAGTATCACTGTTATTTTGATTGTAAAGTTTGAAAATTAAAACACAATCTGATAAACAAAATATAGCATAAAGCACTTACTAAATCTGGTTATGTGTCCACGAATTCGCATTATATTATGAGTAGGTATTTGCAGGGGCGTGCCGAAGGCTGTTTTAGTGGTGGTGGTGTGAGGTGAATTTTGTCGACTGCAAGATCGGGTGTGAGAAAGGCTTTGTGATAGCCCCCCCCAACCCCTCAGCTACATATTCTACATTCACCGTTGCAAAATAAAACAAAGATCATGTAATGGATGTACCATTTATATATTGTTATTTTCATACACATTTTTACTTAAAATTACAAATGAAATGCGGAAAAACATGTAGCATGCAAATTTACTCCACATTTTTTGACAAAAGGTTTTACGGAAGTACTTGTTCTTGTTTCGTTTTTGAATCACTGGGCAGATATAGGGTTAAAAATTAACAGCAAAAGTATTCACAATTGGAAAACTTTTTTAATTTTTTCATAAGTATTTAAATGCTGTAACACTTAACCCTTTCCGACACAGATAAATTCTGTTCGTAAAATGCAAATTTACTGACTGACACCAGAATTTACAAACGACTTTTTTAGAAAATAAGAACTCCTTAGTTTAAGCTTTCATTGTACAAGCAAAATTTTATTAAAATATTCTTGGTGCCGAATGCAAGTTTGGAATTAAAATTAGGTGTGTAAGGAGTGGGACCACTGTGCCGGAAAGGGTTAAAAGTAAACAAATTTAGACAACTGAATATCGGTACTTACTAACCTTATTCTTAGATGTCGTCTGTTCTTCAGTTCTAATTTACTAATAGGATTACTATTACAATTAGGATACTAATTTATTCACTCAATGACGATCACAAACACAGAATTGATCAAAGAAAGCCCCTAAACTCTGAAGCATCTATACTATACCAGCGTCTCGATATAGCTTCGCTCCTTATGGAGAAATCTGCCTGGTGTGCAATCGAAACAAGATTTGGCTACGTATTGCTAGTTTGGCGAATAATAAGAAACTTAGCATATCTAAAACAATTTACCAATTTTTTTTCGTATTTTAATAAATAATATCAATTCAGTCACTTAATTCTTCTATAGGAGTATAGTAAACAAATCTCAAAATTTATTATTAGCCCCTGATTGCTTCCCTTCTCCCAAAAATGCGGCTGTTCTAAAATTCAAAGCTACTTTCTGACACATTTTTTAATTCATTTTTGTTCGGAAATTCATGAAACTGGCAGGTGTTCTTATTCAAAAACTTTGTAATCGAAATACGTTTTCCATTATTATATATATATATATATATATACATATATACATATATTTATTTATTTATTTATTTTTGTTAAAGGCTTTCAGAAAATACTGCCAAAGTCGGTGTTTTGAACCGAATTCAAGAGGAAGCAGAGCTAAATAATAATCATGCAAAAGTATTCCTTTCTTGAAAGATTCAAGAAAGATTAAGTACTCTTTTATTGAAAATTTCAAGAGAACATGGTCTACCCCCCCCCCCCCCGTCCCTGCGACAAAAATAATATTTTTCTTTGAGTCTTCAAATAGTAATAGACACTAAAAATTTTGGACACAGTTAGAACCAACCTGAAGAGTGATGATGCTTAAATGCTCTGATTTTGGAATTTTCAACGAATGAGGTTTAAAGATGGTCGCCCCCACCCACTCACAAAAAGAGTAACACGTACTTTAAGCCTGATTACTATTCCAGATGTACCTGTCTACAAAATTCATGTGTCTATGACAATTTGAAGAATAAAACCGGCTTTTTTTATGGGGGAGGGGCTATACAGGAGCCTTTTCAAAAGATAATTTTACATCTGGATGATCTGTTTGAATATGAATATGCAGGCCTCTAATAGAAATGCAGAAATATCTACATATTGTACATTGAATCCGTTTTCCTTTCTGGAGGTCGATGTTTTCATTCGGATGAAATTTTCTTATATGGCGATAAAAATTTATTTTTTTTTTCTGTGAAATGTGTGTGTACACGATCACAGTGTGTGCATAAAATTTTCACTGAATTATCCGCCATCATACGACAAAAACAAACTTTTGCAAATCGCTCTTCTTCTGTGTCCGTGACTTCATCTTTTAGATGCAGCAACCTCAAATAACTAGCGCCAAATCCAGAGCCAAGAGGTCACCAAATTCTAAGAATCAGTCCATAGCAGAAGCGAGCAATTAAAGATGCTACATGGGAAAACTAACAATAGGGATTGCAGCAATCCCCCCTCCCCCTTCCTTTCACGAAAGTCTCAAATTCTCAGAAACGCGATTCTCTCTCTCTATCTATCACCTCCGCTCTCTGACAACCCCTCCCTCCCACAGAGAATCATACACAATCTTCTGTGAGAAGTTCTTTCTTTTCACCTTTAAAAACGGACAACAGAGAATTGAAATGATACTAACGACGGGAGAGGAGACTTTTTGCAGGTATGTTCTTAACTTTCCAACTATTCTAAATTTTACCAACTCTTCCAAATAAGTGTGTGTGTGTGTGTGGGGGGGCGTTACACCTCCAACACCCCCCGCTAGGCACGCCCCTGGGTATTTGCAAAAAGTAGAACAGGTCAAAAAGAACTTCATCTTTTATTACAATCACCCTGTTTCAGATAAATAATATCTTTACTGTTATAATCAAAAATATTGATTCATAAAGTAGAAATATTCCCCAAATTTCGTAATTATCGAACATGAGGAATACGAATCAAGCAGAACTTATTTTTTTAATATTGTTATACTGTTTCAGATAAATAATTCTGCTGTTAAAACCAACAATATTCTTTCATGAAGAAGGTAAAATAGTAACATTCCTTAAATTTTGTAATTATTGAAGATGAGGAATGCAAATCAGGAAGAATTTCTTCTTTTATTATTGCCATCCTTTTTCAGATAAATGATATTTTTTCTTTTATAATCTACGGTATTCTTTCGTAAAGAAGGTATTTCCTAAATTTGTTAATTATGGAAGATTAGGAATTTAGGCTTTGGACTATTAAACTCCGTAAGAAAAAAATTCCATAAAATATAAGATATCTACCTATCTTATCGTTTTCAAGAATTGGGTTATTCTGCTTTCCTTGAAGTTATGTTGACTTAAAAAAGATTTTTCTCATATTCTACAAAAATTAATTCCAGATAAAATAGTAACAACGAAATGATTTATGCAAGCTTGGGTTTTCCACAATATTTACCAATTAAAATTAATGACATGTAAGAGATTTTAGATTGAAACTCGTATATAAATGCAAGTATATAAGGAGCTTTAACATTGCAAGCAACATGTAGAGGCAAAATTAAGGGGGTCCTGGGCTAAAAATTCTAAAAGAAAATGCAATTTTTTTATTGGCTTAAAACATACTGAGATTTTAGCGTTAAATACCGTAAACCTTATGCTTTTATCTTCATTATATCCAGAGATATAACATCTTTTGCTTGAGAAGCGATGCATCAGCTGACCGCTGACGAAAACTTTGGCTCCATGTATCTCAGAATGAATTTTTTCACGATTTGTCAACTTTAAAAGAATATATCTAAAGTTCATTGCAAGATATATGTATGAAATTTTTAACAAAGATTTTATGCTGCATTGCCAATAAATTGTCTTCAGGATTTTTGATTTTGAGTGATAATTGTGAAAATATGTTAATTAATACAAAACTCACACGTAAAAAAAATTCCTTTTTGTTACTTAATTTTTTTTTATAAATTCCTAATCAATACTTTAAGAAATCCTGAACACAAATTAAATTGACACATTTTCTGTACACAAAAGTTTAAAAATTTTATAAATCGATTACGTACTTCCAGAGTTATATAAAAAATTAAATACGTTTAAAATTTTACAATTTAAATTTAAAAAATATTTAAAATTTTTCAGATTTTTTTTACATACAATATTGTTATTATAATTAAAGATATTTCAGAAGAAAATATCATAACAAAATCTCTATAAAGAAAAAAAAACAGAATTTTGAGCCCCGGACCCCTTAACTACAGAAATAAAAATATACAGTACTGATTTCTAAATATACGCATATTTAAAGCTGTATGAAAGATATGATAAAACATATTTACATTCGGAATACCTTACATCTATTGTTTTATATCTCTCTTGTTTTAAAAGAAAGGTGCTAGGGGCTGTGCATATATAACGTTATCAATTTTTCGGCAATGTTGAACCCCCTCCCCCCGTACGATATCATACGTTATCATCCCTTAACCCCCCCCCCCCTCCCGCAATGATATCGTTATCAGTGTCTAAAAAATTTTTCATTTTTGAATTTTTTTTTTCTATTGCTCGGAGTGATATACAAATATGGTTACATTTATTTTTCGATACTTCATTGATTCAAATGAAGAGAACTCAATAAAATATCACTTTATATATGAAATAACTTTTTATCAAATAACGCTTAAAAGAAATAGTTACTATTTAAAAGTATTTTATAATAGGTTTTTGTTACATAATGCATTCAACAGTAATAATGTTTTCTTGCACTTGACCCCGCACGGGAAAGGGGGGGGGGGAGACAGAGCTTCTTATCACCAAAACAGGTAGACAACATTCTTTCTCTTTTATTTACTAGTAAACACAGTTATCATTTGAAACATACTTCGCATATGGTTTCTCGAAAAGCGAATTATATATGCATACACATATGACAGAAGAAATAGGAAATTTGGAATTAAATAATTTTATAATCATTTAATGATTTTAATAACTTTGTACTTTCATAAAAAAATAGATAGCAGACTAAAAAAAGATAACATTCTATTTTGATGTAAAGGCCAAGTTATAAATAAAAAGAGAAAATTTTGGTTGGATCAAAAATGATAACGATATCAAAAGACGAACCCCCCCCCCTCCCCCTAAAGATATCTAACGATATCATTTGCCAGACTCCCCCTCCCCCCTAAAATGATAACGTTATATATGCACAGCCCCCTACCTCTGCATGTGCAAATGCTGGTGCAGTAATTGAATTTATTTTGACCTTTTAACTTTCTTGGCTTATCCTGAAAATCTATTGCATACAAAAACCTGACAACTGGTAGTTTTATTCATTAACCCTCACGCTGCGTAAGTAATTCTTCGCGATGAGCGTCTTTTACAGAATTTTTAACCTTTTATCACCGGTTCCTTAAAGCAGAAATTTTTTAATATCGTAATCGGGGAAAATATCCTGATTAAATCAGAAAAAGTTTTTGCTAAAAAATAACAGGTGGGAATAACCAAATAATACTAATTAGACGGAAAAATGCATGTCCGAGTATATCTCGGGTTGCGCAGCGAGGGGGTTTATGTAAGATAAACACGCTTAAGAAAACAGTTTTTAAACCAAAAGATTTATTTAAGCGCCATTTAATGTATAACCCTGTTAAGACAGTTCAGATATATAAGTTTTATTGTATCAAAAACTATGCATAGTAATTTAATCTTTTATGCAGGAGTATACTTGACTAGATTATGGAGTGCAATATGAAAATTTTTCTTTTTTCAATTAGACTAATTTTTTTACCTTTTTCCAATTGTTATTCAAAATTTCGTTGAATAGCGATTTAGCTACCATTTTGAAATAACAGTTTTTATTTACTGTTGACAGATATTTAAAAACCAAAATAAAACACAGAATATAAAACGTGAGTACTTAAAAGAAAGAAAACTTTAAAGTGATTAAAATATTACGAGCAAAAAGAATTTAAAGGATAAATTTTACTATTATTTAAAATGATATGATTAAAGCGTAATATTTAAGTCGTGTACTTATACCATCTAAAAGAAAGCTTTTCTTTTATATTTTATAGCTGTCCGGGAGGCAGAGACATATTTCATTTAACCATTTTATGCAAGTTGTTTTGCAATTATTCAATTGATCCATCATGAAAACAACCATCAGTTAGTGCTACTCTGGTATATGAGGCTTTGAATGATAGCAAATTCCCCAAAAAGCGGATATGAATAGCAACCCGGTTACGGCACACCACCAATGTTCGTTATAATATCTTCCAGTCTTACGTAAATGGTCAATATTCTTAAAACAGAACAAATTAGAGTGGTTTTAGAGCCTGTTGTGTCTGTACAAGGATTGGCTAGCAATTCAAGTTGTTAAAAAATATTTGATAGATTCAAAAATGATTCATTAATGTAATAAGTGCTAGAAAAACGCACATTTTTATAATGATAGAATACTGTTATGGAACTATGTTTTATATGTCATTGGATAAATTAATATATATATATATATATATATATATATATATATATAAATAAGTCAGACATTAAACATTATTTCTGTTGCATTACCTTAACATTTTTTTTCATTCTATTTCGGCTATCTTTTAGATGCAAAGCATGTTTTCTCCCAAATAAATTTGTCCAAATATAAAAGAATACATATTTTAAAATACCAGTAAAACTGCTACTGAAATGAAATTTTAAAACAAAATTTAAATGTTAAATTCTCTTAATATTCTACGAAATAAGTCATTATGTATACCATAAAAAATCATATATTATTCATTCATTGAAACAGCTGCAAACAGCAAATATTTTTCATTTAGTCTCGTCATAGGACGATGAAAATTACAAATCAAATAAATACTCAAACGCATACATGTTAATATTTACATAAATATCACCAGAGTGAGAAATATTTTGTAAAGTGCATTTTAAGTGGCATTTCATAATTAGCTAATAAGCTGCAACTTTTAAGCATTCAGACTCTTGAGGTTTAGACGCAAATAAAATATGACAGCTTCGAATTTCAACTAACGGTTTCCTGAAGTTTTACAAGCAGCATGCAAAGGTTTGAATTAATATACTAGTTTAAATTTATCTAACTATCGTAAATAATTCTGTAAAAATTGAATTTCGAAAGCAAGCATATACGAAATTTAACATGCTTTACTTATATTATTATTTAATGTTACTATGATTATTTAAAATATATTTGAGTAAAATAAACGTACTTAAGTTGTTAAATTTTAATCCATGCAACAAAATGTAATTATTGATAATATATGCCGATTTCATTAATTTATTTACAATTCCTTTAATACATGCTTCAAAATTGCATAAATAAAAAATTAGAAGAGTAAACATGTTTTACTGAAATTATATAATCTTACTATGATTATTTTAAAATATATTAGATTCAATTAAATTTGCTTAAGTTGTTCAACTTTAATTCATGCAACCAAATATAATTATTGATAATATATGCTGGTTTTATTAATTAATTTACAATTCCCATTTTAGATGCTTCAAAATTATACGTAGAAGTAAATAATTAGATGAGTAAACATGTTTGACTTTTTCAACGTTTATGACCTTTTAGGTAACTTTCATTACAAAAAGTAAAAAGCTACCCAACAAACACACAACTTTTGACCAACTGAAGGCGCGTTAGCCTTGGCTAAAAGTGTTCGATATCGGCCCGCTATCCACTGCGCATAACAGCTCAGTAAAAAAAGTATCACGCCGGACATAATAAGGCCACAAGACAATTGGCCATAAATACAAGAAGTTGCCCATGATCGTGCCACTAATTTTTCACCAAAAATTCTAGATAGCCTGAAACTGGCCACATTTATTCTTTTAATGGGCACTAAAAATAATGGGTAGCCAGAAACTCGCCCTAATGCAGCCATTTGTGTTTGCAAGAATTAAATTTAGCCCAAAGCTGCCCACAAAAAAACCTTTTGTGGTGTCTGAATAGTGACATTTACTCCATGGTTTTTATTAATATCCTGAGCGAGTTAAATTCTGAATATACTGTGAACGAGATTATGGAATAAGTATTGTAAATAAATGGCTATATTTAGGTGGTATGCGGATTGAGCATACAGTGAAATATGTTATATTTATTCGTGTAATTTATGTCCGTGTTGTCTTAGTAAAGTGATGTGCATCCGTGTTAAAACCTTGTCTTCATTTCTAAGTAGATTAATACCCACGCAAACAAGATAGGACAGCTGGCGACGATAAATAAAAAATAGATCTGTAAGAAGACGGCTAAAGGTAAAAGTTTCATTTTCATCTTTTAATTAAATTGAATTATGGAACAACAAATACAAGAATTGTTGAAACAGAATCGGGAATTGATTCTTGCTCTTCAAAATAAAGAGAGCGTTTCTCATAAAGTAACTGTTCAATTTGAAAAATTTAATGAAGAATATGAAAATTTCGATAGTTTTTTCGAAAGATTTCTCACATACTTAGATGTTCAAAAAGTCCCGGAAGACGTTAGGGCTAAAGTGTTTATTTCTTCTCTAAGTCCTAAATTGTATCAGTTACTAAAAAATTTGTTGTCTCCAGAAATTCCTTCTGCGCAGAGCTTAGATAAATTGAAAGATATTTTGAAAAAGCATTTGACCCCAAAGCTATTGATTATACCTTCCCGACATAAGTTTCTGAATCGTAAACAGCATGAAGGGGAGAGTATTAATAATTATATAGCGGAACTCCGAGCACTAGCAATTAATTGCGATTATGAAAGTAATATGTTAAATATCATGTTACGTGATGTTTTTGTTAGTGGATTACGCGATAAAATAATTTTAGATAGATTATTTGAAGAAGATAATATAGATCTGGATAAAACTTTGCAAATAGCTTTAGCTATGGAAAAGGCATTTAAGGGGGCAAATGATATTATGGGCCGTGAAATAAATGTAGTTCATGCAGTAAAGAAACAATGGTATAGAAAAACAAACTTTGCGGAAAAGCAGCGGAAATCTTTATTTTGCACGCGATGTACAGGCACGGATCATGTCAAAGAAAAATGTAGATTTATTTCGAGTAAGTGCAACTTTTGTTCAAAAATTGGGCACATAAAAAAAGCGTGTTTCGCAGCAAAAAAGGCGAATGCTAGACCAGTTAAACAAAAACAAGTAAATTTAAAGGAAAATAATGTCCATGTTCCGTTATTTGGTTTAAATACCACTGATTGTACATTACGCGAGGAAGAACCGAAACGACCTCCGATAATGATTACTCTGAAACTTGACGGAAAGATTTGTTCTATGGAATTAGATACTGGTGGAGCAGTCAGTGTTATGAGTATAAGTAATTTTAGAAAATTTTCAAAGAAACAGATTCAACCCACTGACATAGTTTTTAAAACTTATAACGGTGAATCATTAGTACCTATGGGGTATGTTACAGTTAGAGTTCAATATAAAAACCAGATTTCAGATTTGAACTTATACATTGTTAAGGAGAACTTGGATACCATTTTTGTCCGTGAATGGCTTCACAAAATTAGTCTAGACTGGAATGCTATTAAGGCATTAAGAGCTACGACTAAACTGAACTTAAAAGATCTGTTGGAACAATATAAAGATATTTTTGATGATAAACTTGGGGAAATAAATAATTATGAAGCTAAGCTCGAACTTAAACCGGATGTTAAACCCATATTTTGCAGAGTTAGAACAGTTCCATTTGCATTAAAGAGCAGAGTTGAAGATGAAATAGATAGATTAGAAAAAAAAGGTATTTTAGAAAGGGTTGAGAGCTCTGAATGGGCAACACCAGTAGTACCAGTCGTAAAATCGGATGGCAGTATACGATTATGTGCCGATTATTCCGTAACCTTAAATCCTAATTTAATCGTACCACAACACCCTTTGCCACGATTAGAGGAGATAATCGCAAGTTTGAATGGGGGAAAAAAATTCTCAAAATTAGATTTCAAACATGCATATTTGCAAATGAAGGTAGATATGGAAAGTCAGAAACTATTAACAATAAATACCCATAAAGGATTGTATATTTGCAAGAGACTAATGTTTGGGTTAAATGGAGCGCCTGCAATTTGGCAGCGGTACGTAGATGGCTTGTTCCAAGGTATGGAATGGGTTAAAATATTCATGGATGATGCTAGAATAACAGGAAATGACGAAATGTCACATCTTAAAGCTTTAGAGCTGTTTTTCAAAAAATGTAAAGAGCATGGTCTAAAACTTAATCTAAGTAAGAGTCAGTTCTTTCAAAATGAAATAAAATTTCTAGGTCATAAAATAGATGCAAATGGGATACATAAAACCGACGAGAAGGTTTCAGCAATCTTAAAAGCTCCTGTACCTAAGAATGTACAAGAAGTGAAGAGTTTCCTTGGATTAGTAACGTTTTATGGAAAATTCTGTAAAAATTTGGCAACTATAGCAAATCCTCTTAATAATTTGACAAGAAAAGATGTGAAATTTATATGGTCAAAGAGTTGTCAAGTTGCCTTTGAGCAAATAAAAAAGGAAATCTGTTCAGAAAAAGTTTTAGTTCACTATGATCCGAAACTTCCCTTAACGTTGGCAAGTGATGCATCTCCAGTAGGTGTTGGTTGTGTCTTGTCTCATCGATATCCAGATGGGTCTGAACGACCAATAGCTTTTGCATCCAAAACCTTAACGAGGACTGAACAGAAATATTCTCAAATCGACAAAGAGGCCTTAGCAATTGTATGGGCAGTAAAAAAGTTTTACCTGTATCTAAAAGGAAGAAGGTTTACGTTAATAACTGACCACAAACCTCTAGTAGCAATTTTTGGATCGAAACGAGGATTACCCGTATTAACAGCTACCAGATTACTACATTATGCATTAATTTTGCAATCCTTCCAATTTGACATACTTTTCCGAAAAACTAATGATCATGGAAATGCAGACTTTTTGTCAAGATTGCCTAAAACTTCGGAAGAACTGGAAGTGAAAGATGACATTACCATATTCCAGATGTCACAAATTGAAACGTTACCAGTTACTTCAAAGGAATTACGAGAAGAAACGTGGAGAGATGAAGAATTGGGTCCACTTTTACAAGCGTTACGGAAAGGTCAGAATTTGCAGGGAAGAGAAGCACAATATACCATTGAAGATGGATGTATCATGTACGGACAAAGAGTGTGTGTTCCGAAGAAATATCAAAAGCGTGTTCTGGAAGAACTGCATCAAGGACATTTAGGCATTGTTAAAATGAAATCAATCGCAAGATCATTCGTCTATTGGAAAGGGATTGACAACGATATAGAAGAAGCAGCTAGAAACTGCGCTGATTGTGCCAGACACAAGACTGATCCAACAAAGGCCAAAGTTCATTACTGGGAGTATCCCAGCATGCCATGGGAACGTATACATGTTGATTTTGCAGGTCCTTTATTTGAGCACATGTTTTTGGGGATAGTTGATGCTCACTCTAAGTGGTTAGAAGTATATCCGATGAAGATTACCACAGCGAAGAAAACAATTGAATGTCTACGAGACAGTTTTGCGAGATTTGGATTGCCATTAGTTCTTGTCAGTGACAACGGACCACAATTCTCGTCTGAGGAATTTCAGAGATTCATGCGAAGGAATGGTATCAAGCACAAAACTTCCGCACCATTTAAACCATCAAGTAATGGCCAAGCTGAACGCTATGTCCATATGGTAAAACAGTCGCTGCGAGCCATGCAGAGTTATGAAGGAAGTATACAACAAAAATTGAGTACATTTTTGCTTCAATACAGAAAAGCACCAAATGCAACAACAAATCACAGCCCAGCTATGTTATTTTTAAAAAGAGATATCCGAAGTAGGATTGATTTACTATTACCTCAACTACAATCGAGGATTCAAGAAAAAGTACGAAAAGTAGTATATGAATTTAGAGATAGAAATTTTGACATCGGTGATTCTGTAGCAGTACGAGATTATAAATCGGCAAATTCGAAATGGAAATTTGGAAGAATAATTAATAAAGATGGTGTCCTTCATTATACAATCGATGTTCAAGGTACACTCGTAAGACGCCATGTTGACCAAATCCGTCCAGTAGGTGAACAAGTGCAGAAGAATTATTCTACATCTAATGAATATCGAAGATCTCCATCGACAAAGTTTAAAGAGACTTCTTCGGAACCGGAACATCTGAATACTGAAAGTAATATTGTTCCGATCTCCAGTGACAAACCTGTAGCGTCACCTTCAACTGCTGATGTCCCGAGTAAGGATCTGGCTTCCCCAACCCATCAGTCCAATAGTTCATCACCAGTACCTGCTACGACAGATGCTCCACCGATTCAAGCAAGCCCGACTATGATACCCCGACGTTCTCAGAGAGTTCGCAGACCACCCAAGAAGCTTGACCTGTAAAGGGGGAGGAGATGTGGTGTCTGAATAGTGACATTTACTCCATGGTTTCTATTAATATTCTGAGCGAGCTAAATTCTGAATATACTGTGAACGAGATTATGGAATAAGTATTGTAAATAAATGGCTATGTTTAGGTGGTATGCGGATTGAGCATACAGTGAAATATGTTATATTTATTCGTGTAATTTATGTCCGTGTTGTCTTATTAAAGTGATGTGCATCCGTGTTAAAACCTTGTCTTCATTTCTAAGTAGATTAATACCCACGCAAACAAGATAGGACACCTTTTATGATTTCTTTTAAACGTAAACAAGCCAAAAGCCTGTTATAAAGATTATTTAAGCATAAATTGAAAATTTGTTGTATAAAAAATACTTGTTGAAAAGTGCTTAAACGATAAAGTGTTTTTACATGAAAAACTAATATATTAATAATCGTTTACGTACGCTTTGAAAAAAATTATAAATTTACTTTTCTTGAATTTTTTGAAAATGTTCCAAAATACAATACTTGAGATAGTGAATTTATTAATTTGTTTATTTGTTCTATTTTGAATTTAAAAGGTATAAATAATGCCTTTTTTAAACAGTTTCCTTTCATATACACTTTTAAAGTATGAATTGAAAAAAAAGTAATTAATTCACTATGCCAAGCATTGCATTCTGAAAAGGTTCAAGATAAGTAAATTTATACTTTTTTGGAAAACGTATCTAAATGATTAATAATATATTTATTTTTCTTGCAAAAACACTTTACCATTCAAACAATTTTTCAATAAGTATTTTTTATTCAACAAATTTTGAATTTACGCCTAAACAATTTACATATTCATAATATAATCCATTATGTGTTTTATATTAAAATATATTTATTTTGCTATGTGTTTTGTTTCTCTTATTGTTAAGTCTGTACCAGTATCTGATGTCCATTCATTAAAGTAGATTGAATCACAATTATTTTTGCATCATTTTCATTTTATGAGCACAAATTTTCACACAAGTATTATAAATAATAATAATAATAATACAGTTTGATTATTATATATGTCACGAATGGTAGTTATTTTTACAATACTTTTTCGTTCACATGTATATTTTTAGTTTGTTTATATCGATAATATTAGATTTTCCTCTCAAAATTTAATAAAATAATAATAACATTCTAATATTTTATCTCAAAATTATTTTGAGCAATTTCAGTTGAGTTATTTTCCTTACTCTATTTTTTTAGTTGTATTAAAATTATTTAGTTGTTTATTCAATGACATTTTCTCTGAGGAGAAATTATTCGCGGCACTCAGAAGGAAAAAAAAAATCTTTCTCTTGAAAGTCACATTTAAACAATTTATTTTAAATAAACTAAAAGATTAAAAATGTAATATTGATAATTCACAATGCTTACAACCGATTTATACAACCTCCAAAAAAAAAAAAAAAAAAAAAAAAAAAAAAAAAAAAAAAAGCAAGAAAAGAAAAAGAAAGAAAGAAAGAAAAATCCATTGAATGATACAACTGAATGAAATTTTGTATAATTTTGAAGAAAATTACATTTAACAAAGTTAATAAACATTACATAAATGTTATCCTACATTTGCGTAATTCAAAATACGCGTAAAAAATCAGAGAGAATACACAAAAGCTATTTTACGTCATATAAGCTAGAAACAAACAGCTAATAATGCTAGCATATATCTTTTAAATATTTAATTTATATAGCTCCAACATAAAAGCAAATGCAATAAAATGATGCAAAAATATTTCTGAGTTAAAGTATTTTATAGAATAGACAAAAAATTGGTAAGGCTTACAATATTTTACTTGTAAATATTTCTTCCTACCTGAGAGAATCAGAGATCTCGTACTAACTAGAAGAAGCAGATGAAATAATGATAATTTGACAATTGGAAGTGGGGGACAGATTTCGGTAAATACGACGTGACTCGACAGAAAATCTGGGAACCACGTTGCTTCCTGTGCCCTTGAATATCCCCGTACACACGGGAGCGTGATAAGAAAAAAATGTTAACAGATATAGTGAAATAAACATGTATTCAACGTTACTTGATTTAACGATATATTCTTATAGCCCGGATACATCTTTATGTATTTTAATGTTTTAATGTTTAATGTCTCTTTTTAACGAGACTTTTCCCTAATTTAACGATAACTCTCTGATAATTAATTCTAACCGGGTTAGTCTTTACTTTTTGATTTTGGTTTCAGAATTTATGTTTATAGAGTTACTTTCAATTTTCTAAATTTGAGAAGAACGTTCCAATAGGCAGTGGTGAATTCAGGGGGTGCACTGGGGGGGGAGATATCCCCCCGGAGCAACGAGATTAGCCCCACCCGGAAGATTTGCGATTTTGTGTTTTCAGTGATCAAAAAGAACAATTACCCCCGCGGAACTCTATAATGCCCCCCCCCCCCCAGAGCCACAGAAATCCCTTCCGGAGAAAAGTTTCTGAATTCAACACTGCTCATAGGTTTAACATGAGATTGCGCGATACTTAGTATTTCATATATATTTATTATATATATATATATATATACATTTTTGTATGAAACGAGAAATGCCCCCCCCCCACCTTTCGCCTTTCGTTTCTGCGCCCGGGTCACGTGCCCCCTCTTCACTCCCACTAGTTTCGGCCCTGTGACGCACTTATTTTCATTCTTAAATACATAAATTTGGAGGTATTATTATTCAGATGTACAGAGGCGGATCCAGCGCTTCATTTAAAAAGGGACTATGTATCAATTGTTGGGGTGAGGGATTAGCAATTTTTATATAGTCATGGAAGTGTATGTACAATACCAGATGTACGACATTTATAGAAAAATGGAAAAAGTTGTTCGATTTTTTATGCGCAAACAATAATTCAAAAACAATTTTTATTAATTTCTGTACAAAAATAACAAAATATATCTGAAATTAGTTGATGTAACAAAATGTATCAAAAGCATATTTAAGCGGGAGAAAATTAAAACACTTTTAAAACAAAATGAATAAAAATAAAAGGATTTTATAAATATGTATTGTTCTACAGAAACATTCTTCATTTAAAGGGAGAATCACGACACCCCACAACCTCTCCCTTGTATCAGCGATTGCTGATGGAAGGAAATCGAATGCATTTTCTTTATTTCAATAAAACATTTGTTATTTTTCTATAAAAGAAAAAATAATCTTTCCCAAAAAAATGCCAAATTAATTGTATTTTTTAGCCAATTTTAAAGATACAGTGGTCGTCAATTTTAGAAATATTTACGGCTAAAAATGATTTTGTGTATGTATGTGAAAGTTTTGCTTTGCTGAGTAAAAGGGGGAGGAGACAGGGACTGCTTTAGCCAGAATCTAAGGACATTTTTCTGTTTTAATATTTATTTTAAATAACTTTAGTCTATTTTAAATATTTAATTATTTTGTTTCAGTTATTTTTTATGAATAATGAGTGCAAAGAGGTGGTGAGGAAAATGCGTGGAATACTATACATTTTGGGGACAATTTTTATTTTTTATAAAAATATTTTCAAACTAAATAAAAATGTGTAATCTATTTAGCTTTAAATATAAATCTCACAACATATGTATATTTTTACTAAAACCCAGATTTAAAATAATTAAACTTACTTTGAAAGAAATGAAGAGAAAAATACGTTTCCTCTCTTTAAATAAATATGCCGGATAGGTAATATTAGCCTTCTACTTTCTCGACGATGAGGAATCTTTACATGTTTGCCGGAAACCGCCGCTTAAGAGTTGCCGGGCAAAGTAAATGCAACAGTTCTCTCACCACCGATCCCTTATCGGGCAGGCGACAGCTGCCGCAACTAGCGGCGGGTCATTTACTGCACAACATTGTTTGGTTACAAATGTCCTTAACTCCTTTTGGCCGCGACAAATGCGCCATTCGATCATGAATCGTGTGTTTGTTGGGTACCTATTGCAGCTATCCGGATGAAAGCACTTCCGGAAAAATTTGTTATATTTTTACCGATCATGGCCCCCACACAACAAAAACACCCTCCGTTGAAATGTGACTTATAGGGGAGAGTTGTACAAAACCGGGTAGGCGGGTAAAACCGGGTAGCGCTGGTTCCTCCTTAATTTGAACTTTTATCTGTCGGTCAACACCAGGAATTGCTTATCGAAAGTCATTACGTCATTTGTAGCTTAACGAAGCTCTTTTTGTGTGAAGGAATGCGTTTGAATTTCTCTTAAAAAATTATTTTGTTTGTTTCTAGGTTTAACGCATATATTAACTGTTTGCCAGAACATTAAATATTGGTAAGTACTATATTTAATTATTTGCTTTCTTTCAAGTATTTTAACATTTTTACTGATCTTTTACTATAGGACAGAGAGTAGTGACGTCATGTTTAAAAATATGTGTCACGTTGGGGTAAAACCGGGTACTTAAGAGTGGGTCAAAACCGGGTATACCCATTTTTGTCCTACACTCATGCAATGATTTTTTTAGGATAGTTAATACTTTAGCATGGAGTTTTAAATTGCAATTTAATGCTGTTAAATACTGTTAACCCTTTGATGTCCCAGCAAACACATACCTTTCGGCACACGATCGGACCGCAGCTGACACTGTCGGTTAGGTGTCGGCATAGGCACAGTGGTTTCGGTGAAGCGTCGGCAGCGAGTCGGCAGTTGAAACATAAGTATCTGCTTTTTCGACTGCCGGTTACCGTAATCGGTCCCCTTATGGTTATATATCGGCAAGCGATTTACGCCGGCAAGTGACGCAGGACCGATATGTGATTTCTGATAGTGGCCCGATCAGATTTGCCAACATCGGTCCGAATTCGGAATTTTTAGTCTTAGCCGATACTTTTTTTTCTTTTTCTTAGTTTGGTTTGAGTTTCAGTTTTGATAAGATATGTATATTTCATGTATTTAATATAAAATTCTAACTGTGATAAACAAAATAAATGTCAAAAATAACCTATACTTATTTATTTTAAAAACGTTGTTGTTGAATTCATTTTAAAAAGGACTTACAATTATTTGAATCATCAAAAGAGTTTTTTAAATCGCTCCTTAAAATTATTATTCATTATAAACTTAATCGTAGAAAAAAAAAATTCATAAATTAATTGAACTTATTTTCTAGCTATTATATTCATTTTAAAAGCAATAGCTATGTTTCTTATTTTATCTAAAAATCAAAGTTATTAAAAAAGTGCTTAAAATTATTTTACAAGCTATAAAAATATAAAAAAAACTACCCAACTTTTTAGCATTAAAATTTAAAAGAAAGATTCAGAAATCTCACACTTAAAAAAAAAAACAAAAAAAAAAAAACATTAATATTTCTATTTTATTTCATAATTAAGAAATGTTGATCATTATTGCTACATAATTACTAAAAATATATTCTACATTAAATTATCAAATTACAAAAAATTAATTCTTATCCTAATTAAAAGTAATTAATTACCAACTTATTTTTTTTATTAAAATTAGTTTTTCTATGTTACAAATATATATTTCTTGAATTAACACATTTAATTACATTATAATTCCTAAATTAAAATTATATTAAGAGAAAAACCTCTGAAATTCACTTATTTTATTTAATAAGCATTCTAAAATTATTAGAAATATTTAGAAATATCCCCCATTTAAAGTTCTCTTCCAAAAGAAAAAAGATATATAAATTAATATTTTTGTTATTTTTTAATTAAATCTATTGATAAGTAACAAATTAATATTGCAACATACTCATTAAATATATGTTCTACTTTAAATCATCAAAACGACATAAAAGGAATTCTTATTCTAATTAAAAGTTATTAATTACCAACTTTTTTATTTATTAAAATAAATTTTTCCATGTTAAGAAAATATATTTTGTAAATTAACGCAACGCATGTAATTATATTACAAATCCTAAAAAAGAAATTTGATTAACTGAACAAATCCTCTAAAACATTTTTTAATAGTTAATTATTCTTAAATATATATATATTCTTAATTATATCTATATCTTAATTATTCTTAAATTCGTTTGCTTTAACGAATTCGCTAAGGTATTTATTTCATTCACTTAAATATTAAATTAACTTTTAAATACACACGTGTAAGACAATTACAAATAAATAAATAAAAAATAAAATAAAAACACTTCAAAATTCAAATTTTCCCATCTACCACTTACTTTCAACGACAACCAATACTTATAGATATGTCTTCCTCTTATGACCTCATATAATCATCCCCTGCTCAAGTCTCAGTGGCTGAGTGGTGAAGGCGTCTACTTCCTGTCCCTGGGTAGCATGGATCAAACCACGCCTCTCCCAACGCTGAAACACGTTCCTTCCAAATATACATTCAACGATGGCTCATAGATGGCACCATCAAAACAGATCTTTTTTTTATGCTGGTGTCGGGCTGCGGCTGGCATTCATATGGATAGCTATCGGCGTGCTGTCGGCATAGTTTTCTACCGATACCGGACCGGCTGCGTGCCTCATGAATCGGGCCGCATTCGCGCGGCGTATCAAAAAAGATACGGAACCGGTAGCGGCAACCGGTATCGTACCAAGACCGCCGGTAGTGGCAAGCGGCTGTCACCCGATTGCTTACCGATAGCTCTGTGTTTTCTGGGGTGTTATTCATAGTACCTCTAAACTTATATTACAAACAAGATATGGGGAAGTGTTTACTTCCAATACTGGGCGATCTGTAACGAATTACTAAGTTAGAAAATCATTCAAAGCTGCAATTTTTAGAGCAGTATTTATAAATACTCCAATCAGACGGTTTGAGAAAACAGGGATTTTTCCTTACAACAACGATGTTTTTCCTGGATCTATTTGCTCCTTCGGAAATGACAGAGAAACCCATGAAAGTCAATGATAAAACACCTAAGTCTATGCAGCCATAGGTCAGCATAGCTGCAGCAATAACTATTTCTGAAATATCACAGGATAATGAAGCTCATCGTTCCACATTAAAAGTGTCGACATCACACATCCAGTAGTTGACAACATCCAGCCTCTTCTATCGAGATCTGATATTATGTTGCCAGCAATCTGCATTTCCAATTTCAAGTAAAATGTTATTACACCTCCCCAGGAAGGCTTTAATATTGAAAAAAAGTAGTGGAAACTGTTATTTTAACTACTTCACCCTATAAATTAGAGCTCGAAACAGATATTAAAGACAAAGAAGCCAAACAGTCTGCAAAACGAAAAAGGAAGATTCTTAAAAAGAAAATAAGGATCAACAGGAAAATAAACCAAAAAACGCTGATGAGGCATCCTCAGAAGATTAAGATGATAATGAAACCTGAATGTTTTGCAATGAGCTTTACTCCAATTCTAAATCCAAAGAAAGTTGGATTCAATGTGGGAAATGTCACGGATGGGCACACGAAGCATGTAGTATGAAGGAGAATATGATAATAAATTAGTTTGTGATTTTTTGCAGTTAAAATAACTCTAACACTTCCAGCGTAAAATAAGTAGGCCTATACAATGTAGATAATTTGCTACAGATTTATTTTTGACACATGGAAGAACACATGTGCAATTTCGTTTTATTAAATATAACAAAAATGTATTTTTTTTTTTACTATATTAAATAAGATTTTTTTAAAAAGAAAATGAGTTTCCCACAAGTTTTAAAGGTGCGCCCGGTTTTACCCAACCAGTGGTGTAAAACCGGATTTTTGCATATGTCTGAAAAAGCTATTTTTTTTATAATCAATTACATTTTTTTACTGAAAAGAGTATGTTTTAATATAGTCAAAGATTAATTTAAAATGAAAAACGGTGTTCAAGTTTGTTTTCCGATTTGATTGCATTTACGAACAACAATCATTTATGGTACCCGATTTTGTCCCACCTTCCCCTATATATCTGATTTTTGTCATGCGACAACTCTCGTATTTAGTAATCGATTTGGATGAAATTAATTGTATGCATAGTACATACCAATGTCTCCAACCTACCAATGTTCGTTGGCCAGCTTCATACGCAATCTTGTTTTAAAATGGCGGCCATTTAAAAATTTTAAATTTTAAAAATTTAAAAAGTGGTGCGAGAAAAAATGAAAAATATTATTTTCTTAAGAGTTTGAACATAATACAAGGATTCCGGAGAATATTTTGTTTCGTCTTTATCTTAAAAAATGGAATAGCAGTAAGATATATTAAAAAGATATAGCAGTTTGAATTTCTAGGGTAGCTGACATTTTGAAACTATCTGATTTTCGTCATGCTGTAACTCTTGTATTTATAAAGTAATTTGGATGAGATTGATTGTATGCATAGTACATATCAATGTCTCGCCCGAGTTCGTTGGCCAGCTTCATTAACCATCTTGTTTGAAAATGGCTGCCATTTAAACCGTGCACTGCCGCGCAATGCTTAAGTATTAATAATATCCGTTAGGATGCCAACTTGGCTATAACTTACCAATTTGGCGCAATTCTCATTCAAATTCAATATTGACGAATTTTCTGTTATCGGGTTTCGGCGCATTTTAGCTTCTTAAAATTTGAGTAAAATTAGCTTCTAGTGAAACTTACAAAATTTTAAAACCAAAATATATGAAAGCTACCTCTTCCTCCCAGCACATGCCGAAAGGACTTTCTTTATGTTACCTTACTATGAATATTAAAAAAAAAAAAAACCCTTTTAGAATCAAATAATCGGACTTAATATGTTCAGTTTAAATTCATGCAAACAAATATAATTATTGATAATATATTCTCTTTTATGCATTTGTTTGTAACTTTTAACACTTTCCAACATAGTTGAAAAGGGTTTATGAATTAGGTTTGACTGGCCGTCTGACTGTGCATCTATTCGTGCTCTAACTTGCGTAAATATACTCAGATTGCCATGTAATTGATAAGTTATTGATGCTCACAATGGCATGTCCGGTATTGAAAATGTAGTGTGTACGATTCATAGTTCATTTAGAGGGCCACTCAGAAGTGTTCCGTTACATTTTGGTCTATGGGGGGGAAATTATTTTTGGTGTTTTTTAATATAGTTACAATGTTATAAACATAATGAAATTCATATACTTTATTGCGGTGCACTAGAAGAGGGTTACTATAGCATATACTATGTGTAGCACTTACAGTACGTGTACAGGGGAATTCAAAATTATTCCGTTACATTAGGGTATGTAAAGAAAAGTCGTTTGCGAGGTATTTTAATGATGTTACTCTGTTACAAACATAATCAATTATGAAATACTGAAGTCCACTAATACATGCATTCTGTAGAATATAGGGTGCAAAGGATTCATCATGAATTTATAGGCTCACGCAAAAGAGTTCGATTATATAATGATCTAAAGAGAAAAATTGTTTGCTTTTTAATAATGTTGCACTGTTTCACATGTGATGAAATTGATATAGAGGAGAGTAGTACTATTTGAATCGCGCCGCGCGCCGCTTTAATTGCACCGTTGCAATTCAGCCGTTAATTACAGAAAGAAACGCCATCTACCGCTCAAATCCTATTCACCAGAATGACGTCATTTATTATTAGAAGAAGCACCCGCCTTCCACGTGCTGTTTTCAGACAATTTTTAAAAACCTAAAATTAGCAGTTTTGATCTGATTTTTTTTTCCTACTAAACGTAAGATAATGCTTTAAAAGAACTGTAAGTTGTTATACGTTTTCACAAACATATCTAAATTCATGTGTTTGCGCATATATTTCAGTCGGATTTGTTTGCATTCGTTTTTGTTCTTAGTATTGAGATTATCTATTTCAAAAAATGGCGCAGTTGCTTTATTGGACCAATTTGAGTTGCTTAAATTGGACCAGATATACTATCATAAATTTGAAACATAAGTAATGAATTTCGTGGGCTGTCCGCTTTAGGTACTATTTTTTAATTTTTTAAATATTCTATAATGGATTAATTACTACTGACCCACAAGAACGCTACAGCTACAACCCCTCCCCCCCCCCCAAAAAAGGCCAAAGAAACATTAGAAATGTTACCCCCTTGGTAAAATCAAGTTTTTTAGAAATATACGTGATTCAAATCGAAAGAAAATGATGGAAGGGAAGAACTGCAGAAATAATGTAAAAAAAAAACTTCCGTTGCAAAGAAAAAGTCTAATGAGTCAGATTTTAAAAGAAAAATCAAGGTATGGATGATTGGTTTTGCCTAATTTGTGAGTAAAATAAAATAGCAATATGATTCAGTGTTCAGATTGCCAAATATATTTGCATGTTGGGTGCGCTGGAATAAAAATGAACAAAAGAAACTCATGTGTAGGGCTTGCATAACTCAGTGGTGGAAAATTGGCGCAGAGGTGGAGCCTATTGATATAGCCACTATATTATAGTAGTATTTTGCCTCTTAACTAATGATCAAATTTCTGAGTTTTTATTAAACTGAATAATACCATAAAAATTTAGTGGTGTCAATAGGCTCCACCTCTGCGCCAATTTTCCACCACTGCATAACTTCTTACACGATATTCGTGTAACTGGCAATTAGTTTCATAATTTCTATTTTTAATTACTTATAACTTTGATTTATATTTTGAATGCATTTGTTTTAAAACAATTACTCTTACTTTCAGACATTTGACTTCATTATATTTCATTCCTGTTGTTTTGATTGATTGTGTGATTAATCATAAACTTTGTTTTTAATAAAATTAGTTGTAAACCCATTTATTAATACAGCCTAATATTGTTTGGTCCAATTTAGGAGATTGTGGGTCCAACGTAGGCGACCAGTTGCTAAATTTAGAGCACATTTGACAATTTTTGCAAATTAAAATAAAATGAAAGATTTTCAAAAAGAAATTGCTCGAAAGATTTATTTAGTTAGTAGATTAATAAATTGACCACGTGTACTGATATTTTGCAGCTATTTCACAAATGAAGTGAGTTACACCCGAAAATATGCGAATGGTCCAAATTCGGCTACTTTCCCCTACATTACTGAGGTTTACCACAAGATACTTGCAGTACAATATGATGTGCATTCCATTTATCGTTCATTTACAAGGACACATAAATTTCTGGAGACAATACTGTAATCGAAGTATTGTCTATTAAATGTGATTACTGAAAGTGCCTTATCAGTTATGATATGCGTTTTTAAGTTACACTAAATTCTTGAACACCGCTATGTGGTATACATAAATTCTATAGAACCGTGGCCACACAAAAGAATTCGTAAACATTACTGAGAATGAGTGGGAATTGCTTTAAAATGTTTTTTTCTCATTTTAGTTGTGCAAATTCAAGTGGATTTTAAAGCCTAACTACTTTTGGTATCATACTATGAGAGTTTAGCATTTAAATAAAATCATATACACGGCTATGCAAAGAACAGGATACATGGCCGCCTATAGATAGTAATCCCTGGAAGAGTGATTTCAGTAGTTTTAAGCATATTTTCTCCTGAAATAAATATCAGCATAATATGTGGCGTGTGTAAAAATCTGTTTGTAATATACATAGTTGTATAACAGAATTCAAGTACGTTTCCGTCTATTGCTAGAAATTGCTGAAAGGGAATTTTCAACGCGTTTTCTTAAACTAAATTTTAGCATATTATGTCGAACATGTATAAATCTATAGATCATATACAAAGCTGCACAAAACAATTGGAGTCTTTTACTCCTATGGGTGGTAATTATTGAAATCTGATTTTTAAATGTGTTATATGTTTTCTAAAATGTTTACTTAGGTATATTCATTAACTTTATTAAAAGGAAAAGTTTTGTTAAAGCATTCTGCAAGTGTTGGAAAGTGTTTTTCATAATCTATGCTTGACACATATTTTTTTCTTTCTGGTTAGCAGAGACTTATGAATTATAGAAATAAAAAATTTAGTTAATTAATATAATAATGGTTTGTTGATGTTTTACAAGCTATATATACAGGTCTTAATTAATGTACTAATTTAAATTTATCTCTATATTTTAAATAATTTTGTAAAAATTGAATTTCGGAAGCAAGCACATAGAAATAACATGTTTTACATATAAATAACAAACAGCTGTTGATAAATTTTAAATTATGCAACAAAATATAATTATTAATAATATATGCTTGTTTAATAATTTATTTACAAAACCTATAGTAGACTCTTCAAAATTATAATAACTAGTAATTGATGACTAGACATGCTTTATTTTTATTAATATGTTATCTTACTATAATTATCTAAAAATACAGGGTGCATAGGAAAGTCCCTTTAACCTGAAAGTACTTGCGAATGGAGAGAGCTACAGCTACGTAAGTGAGATAATGGTATAGTAAAGCGACTATGCCCGACATAATGCAATCGACAGCAGCGCCCCTGGTGGCGAAATTTGGAAGATAGCCATTGTAAATCGAAAACGAAAAGAGATAGAGCAAAATTTCCAGTTAGAAAGTTTTAGAGCATCAATTAATTAGTACCAAACGACATTTGGTTTACAGGGATACGATAAATTGTCGCCGGTATACCCGAAAATGTCCCAAAACGATGTACTCCATTTTGTGTATACGTTTGAAAGGAATAGCCAGAAGTATGAAGAAATAGACACAATGTTTTGTATAAATACGTACTTACGTCAATACATTTTGATAGCATCACACATAATAGCAATAAAGACAGTCTCACAGTGATAAAATGTTAATGTTCAGTATGTTCGAAAAGTTCGCCATTGCTCACGATACACGTTTGTATTCGTGAGAGTAATTCTACATGCACATTTCTCAGCATGGAAGGTGTCACACTATTGAAAGCATCTTCAACACGCCGACGTAGGTCCAGCAGACTTGTAGGTGGAGTTGCATAAACCTGATCTTTTATGTAATCTCACAGGAAGAAATCCAATGGAGTGAGGTACGGCGATAGTGGAGGCCATTCAACACTAACACCATACCCGATAATTTGTTGTCCAAAACAATCTTTGAGAAAACTTCGCACTGTAGCTGGCTGGTGTGCAGGGGCACCGTCATGTTGGAACCACAAGTCCCGTAATGCGGAATGGGGAATATCATCTACAAAGTCAGGTATGATATTCTGTAATAGTTGGAGGTACCTCTGTCCGTTTAATGTACCTTCGTAGAACACAGGTCCCAGTAAGCGATCCTTCCAAACACCACACCATACGTTAATGGACCAGCGTACTTGGTGTCTGGTTGATAGTCCCCACGAGGGATTTTCCAGAGCTCAGTAGTGGGAAAATTGTCGGTTTGGTACTCCAGTACGTTGAAACTGTGCCTCATCCGACCAAAGAATGTTGGACAAAAAATCTGAGTTACCTTCAACATTAATCAACGCCCAGTTGCACCAATCAAATCGACGCTCATTATCCCGTGGCAACAGTGCTTGCTGCAGAGTGATACGATAGGGATGTGCATGTTGATCACGCAGTATTTGCCATACTCGGCCCCATGTTAAGCCACAATCCATACTGATATCTCTTGTACTGCCGTGTGGATGGATTAGTGCATATGCCAAATTACTCTCTGGCGCAATACGCATACCTGCACTCACTGGTCTGCCAGAACGCGGACGACTCCTAGTGCTTCCTGTCTCCCTGAGACGTTGCACTACATTTGCGATGGTAACTGCACTTGGATGTGGCGCAGCTGGAAAACGAACGGCATACTCACGTGCAGCATACGTTGCATTTCATTGGCATTCGCCGTAAATAAGTACCATATCGCAATATTCGAAATCAGTGAAGTTCCCAATTCTCATACACTTCCAAAATTCTAACTTCAAACTACAAGAAAAGATTATTTTTAATACACTAAGAAATCCGGGTTGGGAAGGGTACAGTTATTTTCAAGGCAAAATATCAGTATTTTCTTATAAAAAATAAATCAAGTTCAAAAGCGTGAAATTTAACCTTATTTCAGGAGGGATTACCTTTAACAAAATACTGGTATTGAAGAATTTTCTGGTTTGACAATTCCAGGACCCGCACGAACCCTGGATATGTACCTTCTGTAGGATCTGATTCATTTAGGATCATTCAGAATTCCAGTCACTTTGTCACTCTCAAAAAAAGGTATTTTCAACTCGTCGATAGGCAACGATTAAGACTGTCACAACACAGAATATAAAAGTTTTAGAATAAAAGCACTTGCGAATTCGGATTAAAATTATCGTTTGCCATCAATAAGTTTATCCAATGAGATTAGGCTATTTGTATTAAACGAGTGCCAACACTTTTTAACACATTAAAGCCGGTTAGCAAGAAAACTTGCCATGTAAGGTGAACAAAACATTTAAATTTGAATACCAGTATTTTAGTTTGGAAATTTTCACATTATCTAATCTCAAATCTTGAGCGATTTAATGTAACAAAATTACAATGTGGAAAAAACTGGTGTCGAATAATTAAAAGAAGTATAAAAGATGCTCTTCTTTAATGGGTTAAACTAAAATTTAAAATGCATTGGAAATTAAAATATTACAGACGTTACAGTACCATACAATGCCACAATTTGCGATTACGCACTGCTAAATTCCGAAATGTGAATATGCAGAGTAGAATCGTCGCGTATAGATTTCGGACATTTTTGGGTATACTGGCGACAATTTATCTTATCCGTGTAAACCAAATGTCGTTTCGTACTAATTAATTGATGCTCTAAAACCTTCTAATTGAAAATTTTGCTCTATCTCTTTTCGTTTTCGATTTTCAATGGCTATCTTCCAAATTTCGCCACCAGGGGCGCTGCTTGTGAGATGAAATCTCACAGTGTTTAAATTATGTTACTGTTTTATTTCTTTTGGCCTTATACATCTATGTTCTTTAAACTTAAATCCATATTTATTTCTGACGTTCTTGCTGACGTTCGCAGCGCCTGGCATAGGATGCTTCTCCTTTGAACTTTGTACGATTGTGATGACGTCATCGGAGCAAGCCTCTCACGGCATATGCATTGAATGGGTGGCTATCTTTTGGAGGTGTGTCTATTCGCTGTGCGAGGAGCAAATAAAAATAAAGCTTTTTAAATGTTTTCTTTCGGATTTGTTTATTAAGACATTACCTAATATTTTAAATTCTCTAATAGATTTAAATCTTTTCTTTAAGTAACTTTTGAAGCCCCCGTATTCTTACTTTAAATTAAAAATTCCGTTAATTTAAAATCAGAATCTGTTTTGTTGGTGATCTGTGATGACTTAGTTCTTGTTTTTAAAGATCGCGGGCCGCGAACTTCGGCTCCGGTCTATCTGTCTGCCGATGGATGTGGAATCCGGTAAAGAGTTTTTCGAAAACGATGTCTACGATTTTAACATCTCCGGTTAAATTATTTCTTGATAATTTCTTGATTTATGCTGCACTTTAATTTTTAAAAGAAATATCTATCTTCAAGTGGAGTAGATGCTTTTACTGGCAAGAATTAATTTATGAACGGTGACCAACGGGAAGCTTTTTCTGCTCTTCTAAAAAGATGGAATAAACATGTAATTTATATTGTTATCAAGTCTCCTCTTCATTTAATTACAGACGACACGATCCAAGTAAGAAGTTTCATTTATTTCTATTTTTTTACAATTGCTGACCTCAAAGAACAGAGGGTTTTATTGCAAATATTACACAACGCATGTTAACTAAAAAGAACTTCAAATTTAAATTATACCTTTCATATCACGGCACATTATTAGTAATACCACACTGCTGTCAACTGCATTATGTCGGGCATACTCGCTTTACTACGCCGTTACCTCACTTACATAGCTGTAGCTCTCTCCGTTCGCAAGTATTTTCAGGTTAAAGGGACTTTCCTATGCACCCTGTATATGAAAGTCAAATAAACGTGCGTAAGCTGTTGTCGCAGTCATGACTGGCCAACAACGTGTTAGTTAGATAAAATCTCCCCTCCAAACCAGGGTTATCAGTTTGGGCACTCTTGTTACTGAGAAATTGCCAATTCATTTTGAACTAGATACAACTCACACAGAAATCGCAATGTTGCACACTCTTCAGGTGTTATTTTTTTTTCTGGTTTTCTCAAATCTGAGTCGCGTGGTCTTTCCGTCACGTGCTTTGAACTCGGAAAGCGATTTCTCACAAAGTAGAATGTATGTACTCTCATAAATTTGCATTGAACAATTGCACCATAAAATATACTTAAAAACTCTGTATTCAAATTAAATACAACTTGCCAAGTAGTACATGTAACATAAAAATGATATTACAATTACATTACAAATTTACGTTTCGAATCGCTTCCGCGATTCTCATTGGGATATATATAAAAGATAAAAGTGATATTGCAAACACATTAAAAATCTACGTTTCTAATCTCTTCCGCGATCGTCATCAAGATGTAAATTATCAGGCATAATTTGTAATAATTAATATAGTCTGTTCAATTTGTTTTCCACCGTCACCCTCCCGTTTTTTATTGTTGTGGTTATCTCCATTTGGTAACCATGAGAAATTTGTGACATTTGTATATTCTCCGTTCAGGAATTCTTCTGTGCTCTTAGACGTTTACGTCCATTTCGACATTTGACACTTGTGCAACATCGCGGAAGACATTCGAAACGTAAATTTTTAATGTGTTTGCAATATCACTTTTATGTTATTTTACCATTTTGCAAGTTATTTAATTTGAACACACAGTTTTTGAGTATGTACAATCTTTGGAACAGTTCTTATACAGAATGATTCCAAATAACACGGCCAAACTGTAAGGGAAAAGCAGGCGTACAAAAAAAAAAAAAAAAAAAAAAAAAAATTGAAAATCACATAGGAACTTTCGGTCTCAAACACCATCCGGGGCTACTAAAAGCTTTGTAATGAAAACACGAGCTGAGAAAATTCAGCGACTTCATGTGTATAATTTCAGCACAATGGAACTCCCGCGCATTTCAGCAGACAAGGCAGAACATATCTGCAGGCTAATTTTCCCAGGTGTTGGATTGGTCGAGTTGGACCAATCGCTTGCCACCGTTATCACCCTATTTGTCTCCAGTAGATTTTTGATTATAGGTTTTTTTTAAAGGACTCATTTACGAAACCTCTGTTTCATAGCAGGAAGAGTTAGTAAGAAAAATTATTGCGACAGCAGGATGAGTTTGAGATATACCTGATATGATTGAGAAGGTCCGCTTGTCCATGCAGCGTCAATATAATGCATGTCTCCAAGCGTCTAGCAAAAACTTTGAGCGTCTCATGTATCAGTGTTGGTCGTAAATGTGTAAAATGTGTGGAAATACAGTATAAATAAAATGATGTAGAAAGTTTTTTGTTTATCCTTCTTGTATTACATATCATTTGCAACCCCATCTAGCGTTTGCGACTCCATGTTCCTGCGTGATTTTTAATTCTTTTTGTATGCCTGCTTTGGCCTTTCATTTTGGCCCGTTATTTTGAATCCCCATGTATATTGAATGGACTAATCATTTTAAAACCGAAGTTTTTATCAAGTATATGGAAAATAGTTAATAAATGTATATGTTATCTATAAGTATCTCTATAAATTGTACTGTGCATCTTTGAGCATAAGCAAATATCAATACAGCTGAGAAGAATATAATAGTTTTCTCAAGAGTAATCTTTTCGTACATTTTGAGAGATATGCTTTAACAATATTCAAGGATAAAATAGAAAGCAATGTAATTTTTCTTTCAAATTATTTCTCTTTCATAAATGAGATGAAAGGTTATAAACAATAAAAGGCGCAGTTATATATTCTACTTGAAGTAAAAAAAAAATAATAATAAAGATTTTTTTTTTTTGTACATGGTGTACTCTGCACGTGTTACAGTCAGTGTATAAGTGAATCAAATGTCAAATTTCTTTTGTGTCAAATATCCCCTCCGATGTAATAATGTAACGGTAGCCGGCCGACAAGTTCATTCTGTAGGAGTGACAGCTGACAATGACCAGCGATACCCCACCGCTGTAGTGTCACGAACTTGATCAAAATGATTCGCAGGATGGAGCACAGTTGGAATGAAGTGTTGCGTTTTAGGATTACAAGTTGACGTGTTCTGTATCATATTTTATGATGGGAAGCACGTTTCGGTTTTTATTATCACAATATAAAAATTATTTAATAATAAATTTATTTTATCAAATATTTAACCACATAGCGATATTGTAAAATGTATTGGTAGATCTGTCTAAATCTTTGGTAGTAACATATATGTTACTACTTTATATATATATATATATATATATATAAAGTTTGCGTAAACTTGTAGAAAATGTCGTTCGCCTTTTTTTAGTAATTTGAATTTTTAATTGCTGTGAATGTAATAAGAGTGAGACGAGTGAGAAATGCAAAACAAAAAATAGATTAATAAGTGCAACAAAAGAAGATAAAAGTGAGAAATGTTAAGCTGGATTTCGACCAGGTAGCGCAATAGTAGAGGAATAACGTGTAATGTCAATGATCCTGGTTCGAAACTAGGCTCTGACACTTTTTCGCTCTGTTGGTTTTACGCCTCTTAGCCACGATGGATAAAAATTTAGCAGTTAAAATTTAAAATTACAATTTTGGTAACATTAGGTAAAATTCTTAAAAGTGAAATGAATAGTAAATTACTTTGGATAAAGTGAAATATCGTTTCCAGTAGCACTATTAATGCAAATGCAATATGAAATATCTTAATGCGTTAAATTTCTAGTTGAATATTTTTTTTTTAATATTAGAGGAATTGACTGGCATGTCCACTTTTACGTTTAAATTTGTTTAGACTCGATTTACATTGTAAAAAAGACAAATGTTTCATAATCTATGAAAATATAACCACCAAAGAAAATTTACAATAATCTACTGCGGTTACTCACGATTACGATTTCTTTTTATTAGCCCCCAGTACGGTATGCGATTTCTTTCTCCCAGCTTATTTTGTGCCGTCTCCAAAAAATAACGTTACCTTACAGAAGCCAGCCGTAAATCAAAGTAGTAAGATTTTTATACCGTCGTATTGGGAAAAAAAAGTACTTTCATATGTAATTTATTTGAAAACTGCATCTCCGTTTATTTTTGAAATATTAATTTCTTTGTAGTTTTTAGATCCGTTTGCTTAATATTGGCAACGGAAGTACTCTATTTCTGTAGAACGTAAAGGAAAAATAATTGTAAAATGTTAATTATATATTTTTGTTGCCATTTCTTTCATAACAATCGAAAGAAAATGTAATTAAAATACGTGTTATTTTGAAAAAATATAAACGAATGATTTCTGTTAAAACATGAAGCTATTATAAACTACATTTAATTTTAAGTATCTTTATTAATGTTACAAACAAAGCAAAGCCTATGAATCATTAGACATCCCTTTTTTTTTGTCAAGTTTCTTTAATGACGTCATTTTTTTGCTGCATTTGTGTATTATTTCGCGATAGTGACGTCCTATGCATGCTTTACTGTAGATGATTAAGGGAGGATCGTAAATGTGGAATTCTTAAGCGGATGCGAACGACGACATTTTACATAAAATAAAAGCGTGTGCTGTAAGTGTTAAAATTACAATATGTTTTGTACTATTTATATATATACATATTTTTTTTTTCATCGGGGTGGCACTAAATTCTGAAAAAGCAGAATTCCTGTTCTCTAGTAATGTATTATTTTTTTGGAAAAAATATAAATAACGCAGAAAAATTTCGGCAGTATTTCCAAAATGACCAATGTTTATGAAAATGTTTTTTTTTCTTCATTGTTTTTTTTTAATCTTTGAAACCTCAAAAATTAGCATATTTTTTAAATTTAAAGAAACATTTATAAAATCAATGTTCCTTTTGTAGCCACCGATTTTCGGAAAGTTTTCCGAGTGGTTTTTATAGTGTATTAAATTAATATATTTTTGAAAAGTAAAGAAACTTTTATAAAATCAAAGTCTCTTTTGAAGCCATTGATTTTCGAAAACTTTCCCGAGAGGTTTTTACAATTAAATAGTTTTCTCAACCTTGAATGTTAGTATTTCGGACGCTATCTATTCTCAAGTAAACATTTTACATTGTAAAAAAAGACAAATGTTTCATAATCTATGAAAATATAATATAACCACCAAAGAAAATATACAATAATTTACTGCGGTTACTCACGATTACGATTTTTTTTTAAATCTTTGAAACCTGAAAAATTAATATATTTTTGAAATTTAAAGAAACATTTATTAAATCAATGTTCCTTTTGTAGTCACCGATTTTCGGAAAGTTCTCCGAGTAGTTTTTATAGTATATTAAATTAATATATTTTTGAAATGTAAAGAAACATTTATAAAATCAAAGTTTCTTTTGAAGCCATTGATTTTCAAAAACTTTTCCGAGAGGACTTTTAATAGTGTATTAAATAGTTTTCTCAACCTTGAATGTTAGTATTTCGGACGCTATCAATTCTCAAGTAAACATTTTACATTGCAAAAAAAAGACAAATGTTTCATAATCTATGAAAATATAATATAACCACCAAAGAAAATATACAATAATCTACTACAGTTACTCACGATTACGATTTTTTTTTATTCTTTGAAACCTGAAAAATTAATATATTTTTGAAATGTAAAGAAACATTTATAAAATCAAAGTTTCTTTTGAAGCCATTGATTTTTGAAAACTTTTCCAAGAGGTTTCTATAGTGTATTAAATAGTTTTCTCAACCTTGTATCTCGAACGCTATCAATTCTCAAGTAAACATTTTACATTGCAAAAAAAGACAAATGTTTCATAATCTATGAAAATATAATATAACCACCAAAGGAAATATACAATAATCTACTGCGGTTACTCACGATTACGATTTTTTTTTTTTTTTTTTTTATCTTTGAAACCTGAAAAATTTATACATTTTTGAAATTTATAGAAACATTTATAAAATCAATGTTTCTTTTGTAGCTACCGATTTTCGGAAAGTTTTCCGAGTGGTTTTTATAGAGTATTAAATTAATATATTTTTGAAATGTAAAGAAACATTTATAAAATCAAAGTCTCTTTTGAAGCCATTCATTTTCGAAAATTTTTCCGAGAGGTTTTTATAGTGTATTAAATAGTTTTCTCAACCTTGAATATTAGTATTTCGGACGCTATCAATTCTCAAGTAAACATTTTACATTGTAAAAAAAGACAAATGTTTCATAATCTATGAAAATATAATATAACCACCAAAGAAAATATACAATATTCTACTACAGTTACTCACGATTACGACTTTTTTTTTATTCTTTGAAACCTGAAAAATTAATATATTTTTGAAATGTAAAGAAACATTTATAAAATCAAAGTTTCTTTTGAAGCCATTGATTTTTGAAAACTTTTCCAAGAGGTTTCTATAGTGCATTAAATAGTTTTCTCAACCTTGTATTTCGAACTCTATCAATTCTCAAGTAAACATTTTACATTGCAAAAAAAGACAAATGTTTCATAATCTATGAAAATATAATATAACCACCAAAGGAAATATACAATAATCTACTGCGGTTACTCATGATTACGATTTTGTTTTATCTTTGAAACCTGAAAAATTAATATATTTTTGAAATTTATAGAAACATTTATAAAATCAATGTTCCTTTTGTAGCTACCGATTTTCGGAAAGTTTTCTGAGTGGTTTTTATAGTGTATTAAATTAATATATTTTTGAAATGTAAAGAAAAATTTATAAAATCAAAGTCTCTTTTGAAGCCATTGATTTTCGAAAACTTTTCCGAGAGGTTTTTATAGTGTATTAAATAGTTTTCTCAACCTTGAATATCAAGCAGGACGGTCGTTCTGCCAAGCCAAGCTGAAAAAAAATGCTAACCTCGCCAAACAAACAAACGCCAAGAATAAAACGCAAGACACCGTAACTGCTTATTATACTGAAGACAGCTTCTCCATGTTAAATCGACCAAACATGCCAGCATAAAATTTCCCATATCAAAAGAACCAATCATCGCAGAAAAATAAAACCAAAACCAGAAGGACCTAATGGAAAAGATCTTCAATTTGAGACCAAATGCATCCTCATGAATTAATTATAAACAGAGATATAGATTTTAAAAATAACGTCGAGATACTGAAAATGACAAATTTATTTTCTACGCCACACCTTATGCTTCAATTGAGGTAGAGACTTAAATAATGGACATAAAAAAGTAAGGATTGTATTTTTGGACAGATATTTACTCAAGCTACGTGCTTTTATAAAATTCAGTTTTAAAAACACAAATTTTCTATTCTTAATTAGCGAAAAACTGTTAATTAATTCTAAAGTTTATAAATTATGCCAAACAGCGATAAACCCGCCAAACCAATTTAGAAGTCTTATACTATTCTTTTGTATTATCCTTTTGCATTGATTTCATCGAAGAAAACTATGGCTGAGATCCAGATAGATTTTTCGCTGTTAGCGAAATGAGTTTGACCAATCAGAAGCCAGAATGTTTGAGAGTTTTTGCTGTTTCTGGATCCCGGCCTATGTCATAAAAGTTTTGAGCCATTTTCTTAGTGCCATGGATGAAGTGCAATGTTTACAGAAATCTAGGCCGGGATCCAGATAGATTTTTCGCTGTTAGCGAAACGAGATTTACCAATCAATAGTCTGCATTGCTGCAAACAGCGAAAAGTTCGCAAAAATGCAAGCTTCTGATTGATGAATCTCGTTTCGCTAACAGCGAAAAATCTATCTAGATTGCGGCCAATTATGTTGAACACAATTTTGCATTTCCACATCCAGGAAGGGTATTGATGTCATAACAACAGTGCATATCCGAAACTATTTAAGGCATTGATTCTGAACTCCCTTGCTATACATTTCAATATTAAAGAAGTTGTTGTTTCAATAGTTTTAGTACTTTTCTCTATTGCTCACTCCAAAGCACAAATATCGAAATTTAACCAACAGCGCTCAGAAACTATAGCGCCTAGAATATATAGTGTTGAAATCGGCTAACCCTGTAATACTTAAAAAAGCGCTAAAATATTATATCCCTTAGATGTGCAATGATACTGCTACAATATGCAGATCGCAGCGACATCTGCAGGATATTTTCTACAGCTGCAAGAAATTGCCAGTCTGTACAATGTAATAATTGTAAAACGAAATCCCGCAGATGTCGCTGCGATCGACGCGTGAAATTTTAGCAGTATCGTCGCACATTTAAGGGATACAAATTTTTAGAACTGTTTGGATAGCATATTTCCACACTAGGTATTCTAGGCGCTGTATCAGAAACAACACCATAACAGAGAGCCTTTATACATAAGAGTGGTGAAATATGCACAGGAGGCATGCTCATTTCAAGTTTTTGTCGAAAGTACGGCAATCCGCTTTCTTGAATAGAGGATATTCAATCTGCGTTATGATCACATGGTCAAGGCAAGAACGTCTAGCTTAAAGAAGGGAAGGCTCCGTCTACGTAATGTAAATCCCCGCTAGCCAATGAAACAGTTCATGGGGGAAAGCAGTAGTACACTGTTAAAAATATCGTGAAAAATTACCTCTGTTTTTAAAGGCTATCTGTATTATGACCAATGAGAACGTTTCATAGGGGTTTATATAGCGTTTTCATTGGTCAGAAAAAGAAAATAGAGAACCTTTAAGAACAGAGGTAATTTTTCACGATATTTTTAACAGTGTAGTTTCCTGATTCCCTTCTTATCAGTTAGAAATTCTTTGGGTAAATGGAGGATATTCCAAATATGGGTTCGAGGCTGAAAAAAGCCACGTGATACCGGTAATTTACCCAAGGAACTTCTAACTGATAAGAAGGGAAGATGCTACTGCTTTGCCTGATGAACTGTTTCATTGGCTAGCGGAGATTTACATTACACGTCTACGGAGCCCCCCCCCCCCCTTCTTTACGCTAGATGTTTTTATCTTGATCACGTGATCAAAACGCAGATGGAATATCCTCCATTACCGGTACCACGTGACTTTTTCAGCCTCGAACCCATATTTGGAATATCCTCCATTAAGAGGTGATACGCGCATGGACGATCTCTATTAGACTAGGGAAATAATTCAACATGCATTAGCCTGACGATAATGGCATACTCACAAAGAACTTTAACGATTTGTTTTTATCACTTTTATCAATAAACATTTATTGGCCGTATGTCGCTACTTCGTTGTAGAGACACTTTTGTTCCTAATTAGATCCCGGCCTTAATGTATCAAAAAACGGAGTTTGCTTTCTGTACTATGCCTGAGCTCAGTTATAGCGGCTAGAAATATAGGCCGGGATCCAGGTGCATTTTTGCAAACAGTGAAAAGTTAGCAATAATTCTGGCTTCTGATTGGTCAATCTCGTTACGATAACAGAGAAAAATCTACCTAGATCACGGTCATAGTGTGGAAACAGGCTGTTCCAGTAATGCTTTAAAAAGTGCTAAAAATTGAATCCCATAAATATTGAAAAATACTGAAAGACAAATGTCGATAGGAGCAACATTTTCTAGATCTTCTCTGAGCGAAACGTTTTCTTTTGAAATAGTTACGTTGGAATTACCATATGTCGCTGTAATCGACATTCGTCGTTCAGCCTCGTTCAACATTTATGGGATACAATTTTTTAGCACCTTTTTAATAAGCCGATTTTTAAACTATATCTTCTAGAAACTATAGCTCCGTTATAGCGTCTAGATTATATGTTGTAGAAATCGACTATCGGAGCAATACTTAAAAAAGTGCGGAAGTATTGAATCCCTTAAATGTACAACGATGTCGAATTCCAAACAGTCATTTGCATCGACATCTGCAGGATATTTTTAAAGAAGAAAGAAACATGTGTAATGCACCGCTACAGCGTCTAGAATACGTAATGTGGAAATTTGCTATCCAAGAACCGCTAAGAAGTGTATCCCTTAAATGTGCACTGACGCTGAAATCCAGGGAGATGATCGCAGCGACATCTGCGATATATTTTCAAATTTCAAAGTAAACATGGTATTATTACAGCAGGTTTGACGCCAAGCACACAGGTCAGATGTATATCAATAAAACGTATAAAAAAAAAAAAAAAATGTTACAGCGTCTAGACCAAATTGTCTTGGAGTTTTGGGAAATATCCTGCAGATATCGCTGTGATCGACTGATTGGATTTCCACACTATATATTCTAGACGCTGTAGCACCGCTGTAGTCTGTCTTTTTCGTTTGCCTCGAAGTAGATATAGATGACGTCATTTGAAGCTGTTCCTAAAGTGTGGCCAGCTCATCACGTCACACGGAGTTGATTATCTGCACGCGGCAATGGACACAAAAAAAAATTGGCGCACCGCTTTGTACTAATCATCGTGTAAAGATGATCCAACTCCGTGTGACTTTTAAACGTCATGAAATGGCCTATTATGTCATTGGTCACGCTAACACACTCCCCCTTTGCGTCCGCCATATATAGCGGCATCTTGCACTAGAGACTGATAAATGGGCTGCTATCGGTCAAAATCAAGAGAGAAAACGGCAGAAGGGGGGGGGGAAGAACTCGTTTTTTTATGTAGTTTTTCACACGGGAAGATTGACATGTCTGCTCCTCTCCTTTCATATCTTCATGATGGTGAAATAAACCAACGCCCCCTAGATATTTGAGAAAGTCTTGACACGCGTCACGAAAACATCAGACAAAGCAGGCAAAGCAAAGGAATAAAATCATTCAATGGCTCGTGGATATGAACGAACCAATGAATGATTTTTCTTCTTTGTTTTGCCTGCTTTGTGTGATATTTTCCTGACGCGTGTCAAGGCTTTCTGGAATATTTAAAGGGCGTTGAAAAGGCCAGGATCAAGATAGATTTTACGCTATTAGCGAGATGAGATTGATCAATCAGAAACCTGGATTTTTGAAAACTTTTTTATGTTTGCAGTAAACACCGAAAAGCCTGCAAGGATGGAGGCTACTGATTGGTCAATCTAATTTAACTAACAGAGAAAAATTTATCTGGATCCCGGTCATTAACTTTGGTTGGTTGAGACGATTTTGAATAAAATCAAATCAGAAAGCCAATGTTTTTTAACTTTTCTGGTTAGTTTAATCGAAATCTTCCACGTCTATTACTGAAAACTGAGTTACTGTACTTTGGACAAAAACTTGAATATGAGTACACGACTTGTGCATATGTCACCACTCTTACATATAAATATACTCTGTTATGAGCATAATTATAAGCGCAGCTGGTTAAATTTGAGTATCTGGGTATTAGAGAAAGCAATTGTGGCCCACCGTGGCTGAGTGGATAAGACACCACGCCGCTAATCGCTTGAGAGCGTAGGTGGGGGCGGGTTCAAATCCCGCCGTGATCCCCTCGTGATCTGATATATATGTGCTCAATAAAACAAATAAACAAACAAGCAATAGTGAAAGGTACAGTTGCCATGGAAACAACGACTTCTTTAATTCGTATAGGAAATGAATGAATAGTTGTAAATGACTTAAGTTTAAAATGTAGGCAAATGCTCTGAAAATATCAATGGCTCCCATCTAGTATTTTACAAAAGTAATTTAATATATTCACATGATGTATAAGTTGATGCAACTCTTAGCTAATGAAAATTCTGCAACAAGACTTATGTAGGTAGATCTTTTCAATGATTAATTCAGAATTCTAAGAACAAAACGAAGTTCTTAAGCACTCTTCCTCCCCCCTCCCCCCCCCTCAAAAAAGAAATAAGATAGAAAGATATAAGTATTTGGATAATTTCAGTATTTCTGTGATCTTTTGTCATAGTTTAGAAAAGGTGTCTGGGTATTAAAAAAAACATAAAACAAATTTGACGAACGATAAGACTATAGATTTCAGGCAATTTTTAACTGGAAAAAATTTAATTCTAATGTTTATGCGGCTTTAATAATAGACTATTAAAGATAATCAATTTACGGGAATTTTTATACGAAATTATATTCTCACATTTATGCAAATAGGTAAGGATAAACAGACTTGAATAAAATTACATATTTATTCTTTTTTCTCTATAACACGATCTAAATGAAGATATACAGTTTATATCTTTAAATTTTTAGATTTTTTTTTAATCAAAAATGTTTCCTCATCATGTCTAGAATTGCTAGATTTACTTCTTTAGACAGATCTTCGATTCTTTAGATGCCTGCGGGGCTTCATTCTCGGATTATCCGTAGGTATTTGTAAAGGTAAATTTATTTTGCAAAACCGTCAGCAAAAAAAAGTTAGAACAAACAATTAACTGACAGACTAACTGTAAATATATATTTTATTTTGACTCTATTTGATTTTTACTAAATTTTCATCCTTCATAGAAAATTTTAAGGAGATATAAATTGAGAAAGACTGATACTTTGAAAGAAGAAATTGACTTTCCTTACTTTTAAATTACTAATTACTCTAAAAAATGAATGATAGGTAAACAAAATGTATACTATTGTGTTTGTTCCCTGCTGATAAAGGGTATACAAGGACTAATTTTAGCGAGTAGAATTATTTCAATTATATATAATCTGTTTAAAAAAAAGGACTGATATCTACTAAAAAACAACTTTTCAAAAGTAAAAAAAAAAAAAAAAGAAAAGAAAAAGGGGAAAGTTGTGGCTAAAAAATAGTGTGATATCAATTTTCCAAGCTTATATTATGGTACTTATTTAACAGTTTTTATTAAAAATTTACCATACGTAAGTCGAGTACCTAAGTATGCGTTGATAGAAAGCCTTTTCTCCTTTACTAAATACATCATAACGTGTTTCTGAAAATTAATTTTTTTTTAAATTATGCATGATGGGCTTGGCGGCCATCTTTCCATATTTTACACAAATTTCTAAGCAGACAAGCTCGTAATATGTTTGCATTATTAAGAATTTTGAACTTCTAGTTTTGGCTACAGACAGATAAATTAAGATTGTCTTTTATTTTGAAAAAAAAAAAACAAATTGATTTTTACTGCTTTAACTAATTAATTAACCCCCTCCGAAAAAAAAAATCATAAGATGAAACCTGAAGTCACTTCAACTTTTTTTTAAGACACAAATTTCTAGGCACTCATTTCCATAAATTAAAAGCATAAAATGTTTGCTTTAGCAACAATTTCGAATTTCCGATCTTAACAATTTACTTGTGTGCTTAGAAATTTGTGTAAAATATGGAAAGATGGCCGCCAAGCCCATCATGCATAATTTAAAAAAATTTAATTTTCAGAAGCACGTTATGATGTATTTAGTAAAGGAGATAAGGCTTTCTATCAACGCATACTTAGGTACTCGACTTACGTATGGAAAATTGATATCACACAATTTTTTAGCCACAACTTTCCCCTTTTTCTTTTTTTTTTTTTTTTTTTTTTTTTTTTTTTTTTTTTACTTTTGAAAAGTTGTTTTTTAGTAGATTAGTATTTCGGACGCTATCAATTCTCAAGTAAACATTTTAATGTTCAAAAAAGACGTTTCAACACTAGAACTACGGGAAATTTTGCTAAAGTTTTATGACACTATTCTACACCAGAATTTTTATTTAAAACTATATAACATATTAACGTCTGGTTTATACATTTACTTTATTTTAACAATTTTCTGGTTTGAATAAATGTTTTGCATGTTCTTGTCGGGACCATTCGACCCGTCTAGTAGGTGGAACGTTAATGACAAACAATATAAATCAACAGCATTAAAATTCACATTAAAATGAATATTATTTTGTTACCCTTACATGTATGAATTTAGTTACGCACATCAAAATTTTTAAATGATAATCGATAGCTTCCTGAAAACCGATATTCTGTTTGAGAAAACTGATTAATACCCTATGAAAATTTCTGTGAAAAATTACTGAAAATCAAAGGCAGGATAAAACTTTATGTTTATAAAAAGTTCTTTAAATCTAAAAATATATTTATTTCAGAGATTTATAAAGTTAAAGAACGCTTTCGTAATTATGGTAACACAGATGAGGTTATTCTACATTTAAGTACGTGGTTACGTTTTATTTTTCTAGTTTAAGAAACATTCTCTTTTTTTTTACATTTGTCTTTTTTATTTGCCTTTTTTGTACATCACGAAAGTTAAAATCATTGACCATAACATTAAATCAAAAATTGTCATACATTTCTGATTAATTTTCTTTGTTAAAAATTCAACGCGTTTTCACTTTTAATACTTAGATGAATTGAAACGATGGTATTTTTAATGTTCATTTTTTTCTGTATTTAAGTGTATATAATTTAGTTTTATTAATATGACAGTGTTTATGATTTTGATTACGGGTTAAATGAACAGTTAAATAACTATATTTGAAATTACAGAAAATTCCAGTTTCAAATGGTCTTTTAATTACTGTTACCCGTACAGTTTAAATAAAATCAGTTATTTGTTAATTTAATGAATATAACAAATTTTAATTTTATTTGCATTTTTTTACATTGTAGCACCGAATTAAAAATCATTAAGCTTAAAATAATATATATATAATATATATATATATATATATATATGTATGTATATGTATATGCATTATCGTATATTTCTGATTAATTATCTCTGTTAAAAATTCAAGGTGTTTTCACTTTTAAAACACAGATGATTTGGAATTATAATATTTTCAATAATTAAAATTTTTCTTTGTTTAAATTTAAGAAATCTAATATTTAGTTTTATTAATATGGCAGTGCTTATGATTTTAATTACAGGTTAAATGAAAAATTAAATGCTTATTTTTTAAATTGCAGAAAACTCCAATTACATGGGATTTTTTACTCATAGGTTTAAGTAACCTCGGTTATTTGTGAATTTAATGAATAGCACATTATTTAAATTTTATTTGTACTTTTCTACATTGTACCACAAAAGTCAAAATTATTATGCGTGAAATAAAAATATATAAATCATATATTTCTAATTAATTATCTTTGTTAACATTTCAAGGTGTTTTTACTTCTTAAACTTAGAGGGTTTGAAACTATTTTTTAATTTTTTGTTAATTATTTAAGTATGTAATATTTACATTTATTAATTGACAATGTTTACGGTGTTAATTACGGGTAAAATGAACAACAGTTAAGTAGTTATTTCTTAAATTACAGAAAACTGAAGTTAGATATAATTTTTTATCCACTGTTTAAGTAACCTCAAATATTCCTTAAGTTTATCAATATTACATATTTTAATTTCAATTGAAACCATCAAAGTATGAAAAATGTACGAAACTCCTCATATAATTTTTTTTTCTAAGGTCTGAGTAAACACAGTTAAATGTTTAAAATATCCCTAAGTTAAGTATGAATAAAATGCAATATAAAAATTTATAATATTTGCATTTGAAATAACTTTGTAATTAAATTTGAAATTCTAGTATAATTACGCTAAAATATTTTAATATAGTTTATATTAAATACACAATTTCAGTTACTGTATGCAATTTGCAAATATTTAAATATAAAATTTTTACGATAAATCTCAATCGTTATTTAACTTTATATTATATAAAGTATTTAATTTTATAAGTAAAAATGAGTCGTAACGTAATGAATATCTCATTTTAAAATTGTAAATATCGGAAATAGAAAAATATAAAATTTTTATGAATAAGTTCAAATGTGATTAAATATTTCAGATGAATCTCAAACGATAAAATTTAAATATCTATGTCTATATATTTAATATACAAGCCACATTTTATCATCTGCAATGAAATGAGAAATCTAAATTTACTTGCATGAATTTTCATTGCTAAAACCAACAGAGTGAAAAAATATTCAGGCCAGGGTTCGAACTTGGGTCTTTTGGTTCAGCTCATCAAAGCTCTGCCATCTGAGCCGCCTGGAACAACACGCTATCATAGTACTCTTCACTCTTAAAGTTGGTAAGGCTGCAACGGCAGCACAAGATTGAATAACTTTCAAAAACCACAATCCTGAAAAAAACATGTGTCCAAATTAATCCAGCATCGATAATTTATATTTACTAATTTTAAACGGTGACTTACGCACGAGAAATCTAAATTTAATTACGTTAATTTTTATTCATATTGCTAACAAGGCGTAAAACCAACAGAGTGAAAAAGCACCCAAGCCACTTGTTTGCCGTAGGATTGTGGTTCATGAAAGTTATTCCATTTTGTACTGCGGTTGCAGCCTGACCAATGTTAAGAGTGAAGTGTGCCAGGCTAGGTGTGTCGTTCCAGATGCCTCAGATGGAAGAGCGTTGTTGCGCTGAACCAAAATACCCATGTTCGAATCGAACACCGGCCTGGATACTTTTTCACTATGCTGGTTTTACGCATTGTTAGCAATGTGATTAAAAATTCACGTAATTAAAAATAGTCCTTATCGTCCAATTCTATGAAAATTTTATAAGTTGTAAATATAAGGTTTCGGAAACCTGTGTTTAATTTTCGTGCAAAAACATGGATATTAAGTTGCCAAAAATGAACAAAAACCACCCGAAAATTGATGTTCTTAGCGAAAATTTTTCAGATTTTTTTTTTAAATACTTCTATTCGCCTAAATGTTTAGAGATTTTTATGCATAACGTGAATCAAATTTGTAAAGATCTCGTAAAAGAATTGCCTTAAAATACCAATATTTATTTTCATTTAGCTTAGAAAAAAGTGTGTCTCCGGGTGACTTTAGTCGTGAATTCTGTGAGAGAGTTAATATTCGTATTTTTGAAAACGGGAAAACGCATGTACCATTAGCAGTACAGCAGACCTAAAAGGGTTAAAATTGTGCCTGATATAAGTTATGGAAAAAAGAATGTGGAGAAAATACACGTGTAAACGAATGTCTTTCAAAAAATTTTTGAAGACTTCAATTTTTTTAATTTTTTTTATGCGTTTTGTTTATGCGTTTTGCGGCGTTTGAAAGTTAAATTTGCGAAATTTAGGGTATATTTTTAGTTTGTCAAAGAGTTAGTATTTCAAACGGTTCAGGCAATGTGCGTTTTCTCGACCTTTTCTTTCTTTTCTGCTAGTAAATTTACGTAAGCATCTTAACTGCCCAGGCGCGTGAGTGCGCTCAAAAAAGAATGCTTTGTTAGATGAACCAATTTGTTAATGAATGGAATTTTTTATATCGACCAATGTGAAAGACTAAGAGAAACAACTCAGCCGCGGAGACTAAATATGTAGAGCATTGAAGTCTCTCCCCCCCCCCCAGGGCCCTTTTACTAAGGATTTAAAAAAAATACATTTTTCAGCCGGAGCTATATCCGTCTGTAAACGCAGCAGAGTGCGGGATAAAATCATGAGAAATCACAGCTACGGGTGCACCAGGACATGCCTTATAGTATCCTCATCCAAATTTTTTAACTTCTAGCTATCACCGATAGACACACAAACATCTTTCTTTTATTAGTATTAATTTGAATAGGTGTTTAAGACGTCAACCAACGTAATGAACTTAATATAAAATAACTTGATTTTTAATTCATAAATTCATTGACCCACATCTTATTCTGTTAAACAGGAAATTATTCTACACACATATATCCAAAAACTAAACTTTAATGTCCAAAAACTACTGAATAAGTGAACAACTACTGGACTGTTCCGAAGAAAAAACTCTGAACAAAATGAAAACAATTTAATTAACTTAAAAACCAAACCGGCATCCCTCAAAACCAAACCAGCAAACTTTAAACAATATGAAATACCTTAAAACGTAAAAAAAAACTTAAACCATTGTAGACATTTTGGTATAGCTTGGGAAATGCTCTGCTGAATTTAACTAGTTTTGCGTGCACAACACGCCCACATACCTGTCGAGACTAAATGGAAAAACAAACTAAACCATTGAAATGAAACGTGTCCATAAACGTGTTGCTGTATACTGTTGCTACTGTTCTTTGTCAGGTTTTCGGAAAGTTGTGTTAAATTTGGTTGAAAACTCTGTACAAAATATACTATAAACAAAAAACTTTTGAATTTTTCACACATACAATGACATCTTCACGAATATGAGTGCAACGGAAACAACAAAATCCATAAATCTATAAAACTCCATTAAACGTGTACATCACCACTAAACAGCTAAACTGACAGTTTACTCATCTCTTCGCTTCAACAAATCCTCTATATCATTGTGATAACTCTTTTACTTTGCGATGTTATGCAAAAATCCGTTTAAAAATTCCACAGGCTAACCATAGGACAGTGCCTGATTATATTATATGTAAAGCTCTCCAATCCTTTCCAATGTATTTGAACTCAACCTTTCTATGTTGTTTAACCCGTTTATAAAAATGTTTCTATAGATGGAAATGTGACTATTTGAAATCTATATGCAATAGCCTTCAAAACTTAAGGTACAGGCACTGGATGCTTTCGATTTTTAGACGGTTTGTGGAATATCTATCACAAATATTGTCGAATTGCTCTTGAACTTCTGGGTTGTAAAGAACTTGTTTGATTTCATATTTTTCAGTGAAGATTTAGAAGCACAATTAGTGGGCTAATATTTACCATCACCTGTGTAACAGAAAATGCTGGAAATGGTTTGTCACTGTGTTAAATGACTATTTGGGACCTGTTCAACGTTTGTGTGCATTGTGTAAGCATAGCACTCATATTCGTGAAGATATCATTTTGTCTGTGACAAATTCAAAAGTTTTTTGTTTATAGCTTACAGAGTTTTCAACCAAATTTAACAAAACTTTCCGAAAATCTCACAAAGAATAGTCGCAACAGTATAATGCAAGTGAAACATGAATATATTAAATATTTGATAAGATATGGGCACTTGTACGAAATAATTATTATCTGCGCATGAATGGAAGATTTTAAAATTTGGTAATCAGCTATTTTGGGCAGCTTCTATAAAAAGTCTAGTCAAATATTGTGAAAACTCAGAAAGATATATCGAGCTGATTGAAAAGTTGTGGAAAAACACTTATGATAAAGCTATTTTTAGAAAACAACCCACTATATCGCCCTAATTTTCGTGATATTTCAGTAGACTTTTTAGATAAGTCGCCCTAAATAGTTGACTACCAAATTATGATTTTTTTTAATCTTCCACGCATGCGCAGTTAAGAATTATTTCATGCAAGTGCCCATATCGTATCAAATATTCAATATATTCATGTTTTAATCGCCGTATACTGTTGCTACTGTTCTTTGTTAGGTTTTCGGAAAGTTGTGTTAAATTCAGTCGAAAACTCTGTATTCTATAAGCAAAAGACTTAAGAATTTTTCCCAGACACAATGACATCTTCACGAATATGAGTGCTATGCTTACAGAAATGCACAAAAACTTTTAACAGGACACAAATAGTCCTTTAACTCAGTGACAAACCATTTCCAGCATTTTCTGTTACATAGATGATCGCAAATATTATTTTACTATTACATTTATTATTAGCCCCCTATTTGTCCCCCCGACAAAATCTTAACCGGGAAATATGAAATCAAACATGTTCTTTACATGATTAAAAATCAATCTGTTTGTGTCTCATAGGCAAGAAAAATCATTTTCATGCAATTCTCGAACAAGTAGAAATCATAGCCTAAAGCATAAAAAGTTTACAAGAACTAGCAAAATTACAAGCGAACTATAGAACATTGCAAATAGTATGTGGTATGCAAAGTGACACAATTTATTATGTTATACCTGTTCACAGAAAATATTCTAATACATTTCTATAACTAATATTCCAAAATCGGATTCTCAGGTAAAGTTCTATTGAATGATGTCACGAATGAATGTTAGAGAAAATGATGTCATGTTTCTAGAAATATCACATTTTCATTTATAAAAATGGTACATTAATTCAGCTGTTTCTTAATGATTTTCAATATTTTTCATTTCGCTGGTAATGAGAATAAAATTCAATTTCAGAAACGAGAATTGCTTCGGCCTGTGAAAACGTTTGCCAGAAAATATGATCGTTTCAATTGGAACATTAATTTACAATTCTTTTGATTCCTCCTATACTGAGTTTAGGTCTAAAGTGCTTTCAATCGACGCGATTTAAACACCTTTCCCATAGTTTTGACAGGTGTTAAATAAAAAATTATTTAAAGTACACATTTATAATTACAGACAAAGACACAATTAATACAATAAACCTAACAGGAGTGAAAAATTAGTCGGGACCAGGAATGTTTTGAGGTAGGAATGCTAACTTCTCTGTTTTTTCACCAGGTGGCGCAGTAGGCGATTTCATGCAGTAGCGCATGGTTACTTTACTATACGCCACTTTAGACACCACTTTTATGAATATGCCAGCAGCCGTTCGACGTTAAGAGGGTGGCAAGGGATTTTAGTGAGTTTGCTGTATATTTCTATTCTGCAAAAGGTGGTTATATATATACGATGAAACCAATTTTATTTAAGCTTTTCATGTCCAATTTTTTTTAGTTATTTATTTTTGCTTTAGTGACTTCAGTGACCATACTGTATGTATAATTATTTTTATTAGATATAACACATATGGAAAATGAAATTATTTTTCTTTTAATCTCGATAAAAAGTTTATACTCATAGAAATCTAATCCCTGGATAGAAAAACATAATCCTCGTTTGACCATTAAGTGGTTATTCCATTTAGATAAATTCACGATGCTAAAATTGGAATGAATAGTTAATGCTTAAAATAGTTTTTAATACATGAAATAAATAATTACAAGTTAAATTAAATTTAGAGCTTATGTAATATATATTAAATTCATTCAAATGTTATCTAGTCTAACGAAATTATTTTATGTCTATACATAAATATAATAGAAGTTTGTATCTGTGATTTTCAGAAAAACGCCTACGTCTAAGTTGATTCGGCTATTTAAATGGAGTAAAGTCAAAAGTAGCATTAAAAATTGTCTATCTTTCTGCCTGTCTGTCTGTTATTTTGTCCGGTATAGGTTCGTATAGGTATTGTATAAATAGCGCTAAACATATTAGGAACTGATAGGAAATGTTTCTCGATATATTCTCGATATATCGCATTTTGATATGTACAGGGTCTGCCCAGCAGTAATGATTCCATAAAATTCGTTTATTTGAAGATAATTTTACAGACTCGTAATATATTTCAAAATAGCCTTCTCCTGCATTTATACACTATTTCCAAAGAATCTGCCAACCATTTATCCCCGTCTGGAAGTCTTCAACGGGAATGCTATTCAGAACGCGTGTAACGTTTTTTCTGTGAATTCTCCAGATTGTCAAAACGATGACCTTTTAAGCTGGATTTTAACCGAGATAATAGAAAAAAGTCCTACTGTGACATATCGAGGCTGTACGGTGGTTGAGGCAGCGTTGCCACGCTGTGTTTTTCCAGCAACTGAGTCACTTTGAAGGATGTGTTGGAACCAGCTTGGAACAAATTTTCGCATTTGGAGTTCTTCCGTGACGATTTGATGCACAATCGATTTGGTAACCCAACGTCACCGCAATCTATAGGACACTAATCCGACGATTACAATCCAAAAGCGCTTTAATTTTAGATGCATTGTCTGAAGTTCTGGAACATGAGGAACGCCCAGCGCGTTTGACTTCCTCTCTTCCGTCTTTGAAGGCTTTGAGCCACCTAAACACTTAAGCGTTGGACGAAGCATCCTTCCCACAGGCTTCTTGTAACATGGCAACGTCTCAGTAGCCGATTTGTTTAGTTTTATACAAAATTTTATGAGGCATCACTGTTCGGCATTCTGTTGCATTCTTTAAAACTAACGCCACTTTCAAACACGTATCTGCTTCATGAGCGATCCATGCGCTGCAAAGGCTCAAGATGAACTGACTTCTGCCAGACTCTGACAAACTTCAAACTCCGCCCTTAAACTTTCTGCTTGGCGCGAAAAATTCAGTCTCATTACTTCCTGGACAGACCCTGTAAAATAGCTTTTAAGAAAACAGGAATAAACCATGTGAATTAATCAATAAACCTATCGGTCAATACTTAAAAACTCGTAAATTAATTCATGAATTTTGGGGAATCGTATGGTAATGGCAAAATATAATTAAAATTTATAAATGATAAAAATGACAGCTTTAAATTATTACTTATACAAAAGACCATGATCTATAGTGAAAAACTTTTCATGATCGAATCTATTAGTGATTACGATATTGCGATTTTAAAATAATCGTTGACGAAAAATCCAGTTTCAAAGTTCCTTGAATATTAAAAATAATTACAAAAAAAAAAAAAAAAAGAACTATGCAAATTTGAAGACAGGATGGATTTTATTTCTTGTAACGACAGTCATAAAGAATTAAGTGGCAGAGAGGAATCCGATCGGTCAGCTATGTTGCCAGTGCGATGCACAGAGAGTGAATGAGATAAATTTGTCAGAAATTGTTGCCAGTGTGTGGAACGAAAATCTTAGTACCCTGGACCATTACAACCACAAAAATATATTAACTTAATGGGAACTTTGAATTAAAAACTAGCCAAAGAACTATTATTAGCGTCACAAAATTTTAACGTACTAATATGAATCACAAAGCAGAGTAATGGGAAAAATTACATTTAGAAACAGCTACGCAGACATTAATCAATGCCTGACGCCGACGTTAATATAAACAGGAAAAATTTTTGAGGCCGAAAAACAGTTGTATTGACTATCAAACTGAGAGTTAACAATAATAAGTATTTAAATAAATGCTGCAAAAGACATATAGTCAAAGAATATCTTTGTTTATTTATTTATTCATAAATGGCAAGGAAGGTATACACAAATAGTTACTGTTTGTAAATCAAGTCATATGAAATCAGTAATTGACCTATTAACATGCCGAAGTTCTTGAATAAAATTACTGCTTTGTGAAATCCGCTGTTAGATGCTATTTGCAGATTACCTATAGATGTTATGTAATAATAATTATTATTACTATCCAGTATCCAAATTGAAACGCTTTACTGAATGAAAATAGCATAGTAGTAAATATTTCCGAAATTTGTCATCTTTGAAACAACGAAACGTTGAAATCGCACACTGAGCAACGTATTAAGGTAATTTAGTGTACCAGTATAAGAGAGAGTTGGGATGTGCCCATGCCGTACACTCAGATTGGGAGATATGATGGAAAGGTGATCCACAACATTTTTTTTTTTCTAATATCATCTCAAGCAATCAAACTTTAGGCTTGGATTTTCCCATATAACGTTTGTTTTCCCATATTCTTTTATAAAGAAGTACCACGTAATTTCCAAAATGTAATTATCATAATTTTTAACTGCATTTTAAATATAATTACATACTTATAAAATTTAATAAAACTAATATAATAAATATTTTTTATCGAGAAGTTCCATAATGTTTTATATTTATTTTTGTTCATTAAAAACGAAAGACGTCATATGATGCAAATTCAACCCATCAGGTTGCTGTGCAGTTAGTTCATAATAAATCATTAGTGAAAAGAATCGCCAAGAAAAAAAAAATATTTGATGAATTTGTTTTACTCAAGACATTCCTCGACTTAATTTAAATATTTTTTACAGTTCAACAAACTTACATGAATTGAAATTTATGCACTAGAGCCACGTAATGCTCTAATATCTCATACGTGTTTACATATATATCTACATGCAAATTCACTTTTATCTTGGAACAAACCAACCAATTGAAAAAACAAATGTCTTTGGAAACTTAACCATTCTACTAACATATGCATCCCCTGAGATGCCTGTAAGAGGTACATTACGGCCACCCTCGAATGCCTTTTTCCCATTTTCTTTTCCATTTGTTTTACTTGCAGTGGTGGCAACTGTATTTTATTCTCTTTACATATTAGGATATCACTATTCTTTTTCTGTAGAACTTTTTTCTATACGCGTTCTTGAGGAAGAGAGTTCAGAAATGGAAATTAATGTAATTTATGTGGGAAAGACGTGAGAAAAAAAATTACTCTCTAAGGAATTTGCAGAAAAATTTTTAGTTTATGACGGAGATTATTTTTAAGAAGCTTTTTCAGTCCCCCCCCCCCTCTTTCCAATGTTTTTATTTGCGATGCTTTTTTTCCCTGCGGTCTTTTGTTTTTGTTTATCTTCAAAAGGAATAAATTTTTGAGATAATTTTAATCTTCTTTTAGAATTTGCTTTTGAAAAAATAATAAAATTATTGAAGTTAAACCCTATAAAAATTGGTAGATTCTGGCTTTTATTGAAGAGAATTAAAAAGTATTAACTTGTTTAAGGAACGCTTTAATTTTAAATATTCAGTTTTTTTTTTATTTCTATTTGCAATATAATTGAAAATGTAATTTGATTTAAATTTGCCGCCTATTTTTTAATTGTTAAAGAATTATTTAATATATTACGTTTAAAGACAATTTATGACTTACGCATACTTTATCTCTATTTAAATTAGTTAAATTATTTTTACAAAACTGAGTTTATTTTATCAAATTTGAATAGATTTTATGTATTAAAGTATAATACATACTGAGCAACGTTTTACCGTAATTTAGAGCGTCAGTATAAGAAAAAGTTGTCCTGCGCATATAGTGCACACTGAAATTGAACGGGATAATCCAAGCTGCCCAATTTGTTTATCCAATATCCTCTCAACCAATCAATTTTTTAATTTTTGGCTTTCTTGTATATCGCCACTCTTTTATAAAGACATTCATCTATAATTGATTTCAAAACATGTAATTTAGAAAATGTGATTTTCCTAAATTTTTTAAAACTAAATTTTAACTATTATTTCTAACTAATATTAAGAAAATTAATAAAATTAATATTATAAATACATTGTTTTATGTGGAAGAAAATTAGGATTTATTTTTTCCATTGAAAGATAAAGATGTTATGCTAATGCAAATGCAACACAGTGGGTTGGTACAAAGGTTGTTTATAATAAATCATTAATCAAAAGAATTGTAAAGGAAAAAACACAACATTTGATCAATTTGTTTTATTGAAGAAATTTCTCAACTTATTTTAAATATTTCTTTACGGTTCAACAAACTAACATGAAGTGAATAGAAATTTACGCACTAGAGCCACGTAAAGCTCTACTTTCGCATACGTGTTTACACATATATCTATATGCACATTCACCTTCATCTTGGAACAAACCAACCAATTGAAAAAACAAATGTCTTTGGAAACTCAACCATTCTACTAACATATGCATCCCCTGAGATGCCTATGAAAAGGAGTACATTACAGCAACCCTCCAATGCCTTTTTCCCATTTTCTTTTCCATTTATTTTACTTGCAGTGGTGGCAACTGTATTTTATTCTCTTTACATATTAGGATATCACTATTCTTTTTCTGTAGAACTTTTTCTATACGCGTTCTTGAGGAAGAGAGTTCAGAAATGGAAATTAATGTAATTTATGGGAAAAGCACGTGAGAAAAAAATGACTCTCTAAGGAATTTGCAGAAAAATTTTTAGTTTATGCTGGAGATTATTTTTAAGAAGCTTTTTCATTTTCCCTCCCTTCTTCCAATGTTTTTATTTGTGATGTTTTTTTTCCTGCGGTCTTTTGTTTTTGTTCGTCTTCAAACGGAATAAATTTTAGAGACAATTTTAATCTTCTTTTAGAATTTGTTTTTGAAAATAATAATAAAAATGATAGAAGTTAAACCCGATAAAAAATTTAAAGATTTTGGATTTTATTGAAGAGAAATAAAATGACTTAACTTGTTTAAGCAACGGTTTATCTTCAAATATTCGGTTATTTGTTTTTATACACAACACGATTTAAAATGTAATTTGACGTACGTTTTCCCCCTATTTTTTAATTATTAAATAATAATTTGATATATTACGTTTAAAGACAATTTATAACGAAAGCATTTTATCCCTATTTAAGTTAGTTAAATCATTTTTACGAAATTGTAGATTATTTTATAAATTTGAATAGATTTTATGAATTAAAATTTCTTTTTCGTCAAGTGTTTTAGCGTGTCTTATATTTAATAGGCAAGTATTTATCATTTTAAAAACACAATTAGCCCAAAAATGTTTGATGAGCTCTACATGATAAAATATTGGTAATGTTTAGTCAAAATAAAAGTAAGAGCAGAAACAAACACTCGTAATATTCCCAAAAAATGTTTTATGAGCTAACGATAAAATATAGGTAATATTCAATCAAATCAAGATAAACTACTATTTAATAAGCATTCAATGATTATTTTAATAATCCAAACGAATTTCATAACAGATTTTTTTATTTTTCCAAAAAATGTTCATTACAGTATGTTAATTAGCGTGGGACCTGATTATAAAAAAAATCACTGATGTGATTTACACATGTAGAAATTTGAAAATAATAAAAGTATTAATATATGTTTATAATTGTTTCTCTTGTTTTTAAGATTGTAACAGCGAGTCGATATGATAGATAGCACTAATACGGATGATGGTTACAGAAATTCATATTTATTCTTTTTAGTAGACTTATTTTTATGCACGTGCCTTTGAGTGATATCAGTAATAGAAATTAAAGTAATGTATGGATTATAATGTAATATATAAAGTCAATAGAAAAAAATGATTTTTATTTAATTTAGGGAATACTCACATTTTGGAGAAATATTGTATGTTGCAACTTATTTTTACGAAGATATTTCTCCTACCTTTCTTTTAATGTTTTTATCTGCAATCTTTTGTTCTGCGGTCTTTTGTTTATAAAGAACATTTTGTTAACAGAATAAGTTCACAGACAATTTTAATCTTTTTACAGAATATAGTTCTGAAATGAAAAGGAGAAAAGATCCCAAATTAAATCCAGTGAAATTTTATAGATTCTGGATTCTATTGAAGGAATTGAAAGGAACTTAACTTTTTAATAACACTTTAATTAAATAATTCATTTTTTTATTTGCAGTATGATTGAAAATGTAATTTAATGTACATTCGTCCTAGTTTTTTATTATTAAAAATGTAATGTATTATATTTGAGGAGATTTAATAACTTACGCATACTGCATTTATATTTAGAATAGGTAAAATAAAATATCTACAAAAAAAAACTCTGCATTTTCTCGATTTCGCATAAACGTACAATGCTTAAAAATATTTGTCCATAACACTGTAAAAAAAAGAGAAAAATATTTCTTGATCTGTCAATAAATTTCAGGAAAATATATTGTAATTAACCGCGTTATTGGGAGAATATATTTATAAAGCGTTTAATCCATACCTATCAACACATACGCGCACAACACATCACAAACAAATCACTATTTAGTAAACCTAGATGTCGAAAATTGTTCATATATATTCATAATCCTCAGAGAATAAAAGTTTCCTTAATATTAAAAAAGCATTTCTGAAACCAAAATTTTGTTTGGGCGCATAATTTTTGGAAATGTTTTTGAGGTATTTCTACAATGTTTTAATCAGTTTTGTCTATCCTGCCTCAACACGAAATATCGGTATTTCCCTACTATTGACTCTCAACTAAATTTTTTCATGTTTAACCAACATATCTAACAGACAAATATGCTAAATTATTATCCTTAAACGAACATTAACTTGTTACGTTTGCATGTATGCATTCTGTAAAGCTGCTAAAAATGTTAACTTGATAATTGAAGAGTTTGGGGGTCAATGTACATCAGTCACATTTTTATAAAAAATCAAGATATTTTATGAGAACATGTTCCATAAAGGTCTGCAGAAACTCAACAAGTATTACTAAAAAAACAGCGTAATATTGCGTAATTAAGCCTCAAAGTTGTTGTTGCTCAAATGAAATATTTTGTTTATTTTTTGCCAATAGCCGCACAAGCCACACAAAATCTACAATGGCGAACAAGCAGCAGACGTCGTCGTCGTATAAACGAAAAGTGTTTAAAGAGATTCAAATTATTGTGAAAGTGAAAATGACTTCGATTCAGACAATAGTATAAAGGACAGAGATTATTCTCCAACTGTTTGTACTTCAAATTCTTCATCAGAAGGAGATTTACTGATAAGCAATTAACATTGTGGCTTACAACCTTATTTCTCCATCTTTAGTGGAGCATGAGACCTTTATTTCTCAGTACAATAATTTTCATCGTTTAGTATGCTTTTTACTAGTTTCGGTGACTTAACTGATATTTCAATAGTGAAGTAACATTTCACTATTCGTTCATTATTAATATGTCATAATTCGCGGTTTTATTATAGAGAATTATTTAAATTCTTTATTGTGGATTATGTCCCTTTTGAGATAAAATTGTCGTTGAAAAATTATATTGATTCGCTTTGTTGCATGTGTCCTTTTTTATTACAAAATTGTACATTTTCAAGAGAGTTATTGTTAAAAAGAGGTAAAATAGAGTGTGTCTTCAGTCCAATAGACTGTCAAAAATTTTCAGCATTCTGTACAGTCAGTTGACCGTTTTTTTCTGAAAATGGTTACACAACCGTAATTTAACACTATTCTTGCAATATTATTGGCCATTTTATGGTCAGAATACAGTTAAATTACGATTACAAAACCGTTTCTTTAAACAACGGTCGAATGACTGGACAGAATGTTGCAAAATTTTAACAGTGTAGAGTTCTAAACATAATAATTTATATTAATGCATAACTGCATTGCATCAAACATGACATAAGGAACATAAATTTATGAAAAAATTGTAGGTTGCAATTCATATTTTTTTCGAATATTAATTTTATAATTCATACCATAAGATTTTTAAAATTACAAATTCAATGTATTTATATTTGTTTTTTTTTAGCATTATAATTAAACAAAAAAAAATTGTCAGATTAGGATTATAATTATAAGAGATATTAATAAAAATATGAAAATGTAATTTAATATTAGAAGCTCTAAATTTGAATGTTTATAATTCAAAAACTTATCGTCCAAATGACTTAAAATTCATTTCTATGCATAGTTTGAACCGAACATCTAAATGGGTGTTTCTATTGAAAAAAAAAAAGTTTGGTTTGGTTTTCATTTGTAGCTGACCCCCTAAGCAAGTTTTATATTCATCATTTAAAAGTAGACTGTATTTCCAATCATTTGGTGCCGGCATTTTTTTCTTATTATAATTAGTTAAAGAATTGGTAGGAGAGTAGGTGTTTATTTATTTTTCCACGACTGTACCTGTTCCCCCGAAAGTTTCAAATAATACATTCAATAAAATAGATATTTTGTGTTGGAACCGGGTTGAGACAACTGTTTAATACATTGTAAAAACTTTTTTCGAAAATTACGCGCAGGGAAAGAGGCTATTATTTAAGAATTGTTTCTTTAAATTTCAAAATTTTATTGTTTTATGATTTTTCAGGAGATAAAGGAACGCGTTTCTGAATCGTGGAACACTCATAAGAACTTTTATTGTATTTTCGCATACAACCATTCACTTTTTTTACATTACATGTGTTAGCATGACTTATATGTTGATAGGTATTAATTAGGTACTTTAACAGCATATTTTCCAAACATAATTTTTTATCAGCGAGATGATATTATAGATAAACTTCATTCTATAAAAATGGTTAGATTCTAGCTGTTATTTGGCATAATTAAAAAGACATAATTTGTTAAGGTAATGCTTCAATTTAAAAAGTTTATTGTTTTCTTAATATGTAAAAGGATTAAAAACGTAATTTGAATTAAATTTTCTGATTATGTTAATTTATTTTAAAATAATTGAATTCATAACATTTGGAGAGAATTGTTTTAGTTGATTGATTTCTACAAAAAATACAATTTTTTTTCGAGAACTTTGAATAATGTTATATTTTGAAAACTTTTTTTATTATATATTAGCGTTTCTGATGTATTGTAAGGCATTTATTAAGCGTTTTAAAAATAGATTTTTTTAAAGATAATATTTCTCGAGCTTTAAAGCTGATAAACAACCCTCGAAAGTTGCAAGTAGGTGTTTAAACTCTAAATATAACTGTAAAAAACTTTAAGCTTTATAAAAGTAAACTCTATAATAAATACAAAAAAAATTTATTCAGTTAAAGCCTTATCTGTCATATCTCTTTAAATAAAAAGGTGTTTCATGAAAATAAATTTTAATATTTTTGTCGCAAATTCTTAATTTCATTTTAGTATTAGATCTAAATCAATTATTCCAGTACATTATCTTTCAGTTTTCTGAATATTGTCTTCTGTTTCTACAGTTAAATGATTAACGGTCATCTCTTTTTAATTAAAAAACTGTTTCATGAAAATCAAGTTTTAACAGTCATTTTTCAAATTATTAATTTTATTTTAGGTTACATTTAAATAAAAACATTTTTAAGAAGTCTCTGTACATTATCTATTACTTTTCAAATGCTACTTATTTACGGTTTCGCTATTAATGAAAAAAAAACAAAAAAAAACAGATAATCAGCATCATGCCTACTAAGTCATATGCCTACTAAGTCAAACGTAACTACTGGCCCAAAATGGCGACTATAGATTGGGAAGAATTAAAAAGATAATATATTTAAACAACTGATTCATTTTAATTCATTTCCGATACTTACTTTTGCTTATAACGTAAACAAAAGTGTAATAAAATGTAAATAGATCATCCAATTTTTTAATATTAAAATATAATGTAACGTTTTATATTTGAAAAGATATGATAATAAAACTGCCAATCTTTCTCCCTTTTTTTTAACGATTTCTCCGTATTAATAAAGAGGGAAATTATTCAATAAAATATTTGCTGTATCTTTGAGGTATTTATTTTACTTCATATAATATGTCAAATTTCTAATTTCTAATTTATTATTTGACTTTTAAAAAAATCCAGAATTTTGACAGCTATGTATACTAGAGCTGTATTTTGATCACAAAAAATGTTTCCATAAATAATATTTTTTCACAGAATTAAAAAAAGAGTATTGTTTCATAAATTTTTAATAATTTTTTTAATAGCAGGTTTTCCAGCAAAACAATTTAACTGCTAGTTGATGTTAAAAAAACGGCACCAATAATGATGATGATTGATAAAATGAATTATAGAGGATTACACACGTTTTTGTATTGATTTTAGAAAAAAAATGTATAGAAACTATGACAAGAATTTCGTTTTCTAATATGTTCTGTCTGATTCTTTTGTTAATCTATAATATTGCATCTTGATTTTCAAGATAAAATTGCTTTTCATAAAATATCAAGGACGATTTGTTCGAATCGTTGACCACAATCTTGTAGAGTCCATCCAATATTTTGGGATCCAATATAAAGATCTTGTTTTAAAGTCCAAGTGCACGGTAATACGTAGGAGACATTTCGAGGAACTTCGGTGTAATGCATCAAAATTTATAGTCTAACTGCGGTTTCATTTCTCGGGCTTTTTATTTTATTTTATTTTTATTTATTTATTCAGTGTTCCCGCTGGTATTGTAAAGTAGTCATGCGCTACTGAATGAAACCTTCTATGGCGCCGCCTGGTGGAGAACTGCGCAGTCAGCATTCTTATTCCGAAAACGGAAAGAGATAAGAGAAAAAAGCGATTTAAAAGTTATAGAGAATCAAAGATTTAGTACGAAAAGACAACATGTGTACATTAATGCGAAGAATAGAACGGTTAAAATCGCATTTGTTTTTTAGTGATATCCTACACTGTGACGTGACAAAACGATCTTAGAAAGAAAAAAAGAACTAGTTATAACAATGTACATTTATTTGAGAAGTTCAAACTTCTCACCGTCAGCTGCAATGCACATTTGGATGCACATTTGTGCGAAATATAATCATTTCTCCTTTCGTTAAATTTTCGTGACGTCACAGTGTAGGAAATCAAGAAAAAACAAATGCGCCTTTAAACCGTTCTATTTTTCACGTTAATGTCCACAAGGTGTCATTTCGTACTAAATCGATGATGCTCTATAACTTTGTAAAACTCTTTTTTTTTTCTCTATATCTTTCCATTTTTGGGATGGGAATGCTAACTCCGCAGTTTTCCACCAGGTGACGCTATAAGCAATTTTATTAAGAAGTGCATGCCAACTTTACTATACCCAGATCCCACTTTTATGATTATATCTCTTTCCGTTTAGAAATTATTGCCATGACAACGGACTTTAGAGGACACACAGTAATATAACAGTATATTAAGAGGTACACACAGTGACCATCATGCGCCTTTTTATCATTATTATTATTAGATTTAAATCTGACTTTATAATTTTGTTTACAGTTCGTTTTAGACGTTTAAAAATTTTGCGATAGTTCTTCTGGGGTTGGATTTTTTTTTTCTAAAATATGAGATACATATAATAAACAGTAAATGTACCTTTATTGGGTATACATATTATACCTTTTTCCCTGCCAAACGTAACTTTTTCATATTTATTAATTATAATACTTTAAATATAAAAATATTAAAAATCACGCTTTTCACACATAAAAAAAAAAAAAAAAAAAAAAAAAAATCGAATGTGTGTCTTTTTTTTCTTTCAAATGCATAGTCTTCGATCCATTGTTTATTTCCCAGCAACATTTTGAAGTAAAGAATATGTTTAATAATCCAAAGAATAATTGAAACCTGTTCTGAATTAATGACATGTTGTTTTTATGTATTCAGTTAAATTTAATAGAAAAAGTGAAAATCCTTACAAAAATGTACGAATACCCTCTGTACATGTTAGGATACCACTATTCTTTTCCGATAAAATTGTTTTTTATATGCGTGCTTTCGGGAAAAAAAATTCAGAACCAGACGTTAATGTAATTTAAGGAGAAATATCACGAGAAAAAATGGAATTAAAGCAAACCTAAAGAAAACTTTTTAGATTATGCTGGAAATTATTTTAAAGAATTTCTTTTAGTTTTAGCATTTTTTTTTTTTTTTTTTTTTAGTTTTAACCTCTTTCTAATGTTTTAATTTGTTATCCATTCATCCTTTGGTATTTTTCTGTTATACGTATTCAAACGGAATAAACTTTTAAGACAGTTTTAATATTTTTTAAATTTAATTTCTAGAATAATAAACTGTAAGGAATTAAATCCAATAAAAATTCGCAGATTCCAGCTGTTATTGAAAATAATTAAAAATATTTAGATTACAACAACGGCTTAATTACATAAATTCTGAGCATTACGCATTTGGAACATCATTAAAATGTAATACGGGTTTTATCATGTAAATTGAGGAAACCCTCTCATTGACAAGCCCGTGTTAATACGTTCACTAAGCTCCAGGTTTCACTGCAATACAAGCAATATTTAAAGTAATATAATTCTATTGATTTAATGTATTTTTAATACATTGAACAAGGATTAATACATCCAAGGATTGCATTCATATTCGTTATTAAGGTTTTTTATAAAATGTTCAAAGAATCATTTTTATTTTAGCATTTAAAACAAAATTCAGAGAAAACAACATTACAATTTTGCCCTTTTCCAAGACAGTCGGAGGGTTAAAAATGAAAAAGGATGAATGTGCCAAAAAATCTAAAAATTTTCATTTGCGAAAAAATGTCTTAAATTCAAAGCCTAACAAACAGGAGAACCCTTAAACGTTCAACCGTATTAGAAACAGTTAAAAAAGAGTAGAAAAATGTCGCCGGTTGAATGTGCCACACGAAGTGAAATGAAGAACGTGGAATGTACCACAGGAAGTGAAGTGGAGCCCGCTGAAAGTGCCAGTGATAAGATGCGCGGCTACTGCTGGCCTTTGCGCAACTGGGTCATGTTGTTGTTGTTTACATCAATGAGATATTTTTAAGCAAGGCGAAAAATATTAAATATATAAGTAAAAGAAATGGTCACATATGGTAATATTAAGTATTTAAACATTAAAAGAGAAGAAGGTACCTACAATTTAAAGTGTTGAACTAAGAGCCCAATAAGTGTGAAGTGGAAAACGCTGTAAATATCGGAAGTATGAGTTGATGTTTTTCCTCTTTATTGTAAAAGTTCCTCTTTTAGACTTTCAGCTTCTTTCATTTTTAGTACTTAATTTACTTTCTAGTTTTCGAATATTTAAATAATTAGCAAAATATATATTATATAGAAAATATTATTAATGAAATAAAAATATTTTATTTCTTTACTTTTGATGGGAAATAATAACCAGTGCCCGACCGTAACGGGTTTTTTTCCCACCGAAAATGAACTGAAACCGAATTTCTCTTCTTTCACGTGTTTCTTCCAAAAACGAAACCCTTTCAAAGAAATTTTAAACTAATAAAATAAACTACCTAATTTAAACTAACACATACATACAAAATATCACTGCTTAATTATTCAAAATGACACATGACCTAACTACAGAGTCACTCTTTATTTATCTATTTGAGTAAGTGTACCTCTATTGGTTTTCAGAAAAAATAAAATATATTATTTAATTATTACTCTTTAAAGCTTTTAAACCAAAAGTTTCAGATATTCGTTTATTGTTAACTTTATTATTATTTGCATGGTAAAACGTCTGATCAATGATCTTCAAATTGGTATATATTAAGTTTTTAACTCGATAGAAAAGAAGTATTTAAAATAAATTGTTGTAAGATTGAAATAGCATATATATATATATATATATATATTAGAAAGAAAATAAAAAACTGCTGATGTTGTTTCATTTGTTAGCGACATTTCTACTAATTTTGGTATAGTTACCTTCATTTATGCGCGATTTAAGATATGTATTTCCAATAACACCAACGCATGTCTGAGAGTAATGCATCAAAATGGAATAATTTAATGTATATATGTATATATGTATAAGCTATATAAAATCCAAAAAATAGATTTTCTGAAAGATAAAATTATTCATAATGAATTTTCTTACTGATAACACTATATAGTAGTATTTAGGCAATATATCATTTACCTATTTTACAATATGTCACCTAAAGATCGTCGCTTAAAATTTCGTTTACCGTTTTTAGGACTAAGGGGTCATCCATATATGATGTCACACTTTTTTTCAATATTTTTGACCCCCCTCCCCCCCCCCTTTGACACAAAGTGTCACACTTCACCATACCCCCTCCCCCCATCTTGTCACATGTCACGCTATACTACATAAACATATACTTGCAGTTCAAAATCAAAGTACTATGCTATAGATCATATTTCAAATTTTATTTTGAAACTTTTAACTATGAGTTTTAACGACAATTGTGAGCATAATAATTAAAATGATTCGTGTACTTATTTTGTATGAAATAAGATTAAGATTTACAACAAAAAACATAATTAATATGCAATTGTAATAAAATATTAATTGAAAGAACAATTAAAAACAGTAGTATTTTGGAATTTAATATATTTGGCTTTGAATTTTAATATATTTGGCTTTATCTTTACTGTTTAAACCCAAAATACTTTAATTTCAAAATTACTTTAAAATTTAATCTGCTGATCTTTAATGCTTTCATTTTAACCAAAATGTGTGATGTCACACATCTTACCCCCTCCCACCCCCTTGTCACAAACTGTCACAATTTCATGAACCCCCCTCCCCCCCTCCAAGCGTGACATCATTTGTGGATGGCCCCTAACTGAATCGCAACAGCCTTAACTCGTGGTTTATGTTTTTTAATTAATATTTAACGATTTTCTATTATAAAATGTTTAAATTTTTTTAAATGAGTGCATTTACATAAAATGTTTTTAACCTCGCTGTTTTAATAACTTTCTTGTTCCAGTGCGTCTAGTAGCTGAGTATTTAACTATTTGCAGAGTTTATATGAATAATAGAACATCCGAATCTTTCAATTAATTTATTTTATCCAAGACAACGATGGATTCGCAACAATGGTCTTAATCGACAGTGGTAGATAAGCGTTTCTAGTTATATTTTATATCGCTCTTTACAGATATTTTAACTGTTTATTTATATGAAATTTTTTTGTATTATATTAGTTAAGAATCATGTAAAGTTGAGTATCTAGATATTATTTTATTGCCAGTTAAACTGTTGATTTTAAAATATTTATTGCATTTAAAATCCATTTTCATATTCATTTTCATTGAATGACAGCTCAGATGCTATGAAAACCAGCAAGATTTAAAAAAAAAAATGTTTTGTTTTAAGAGATATCAATGAATGCAGTATTTTGAAGTTCCTGATAATTGAAATAGATTTTCTTAAATATTTAAATTATTTCCGTATAAATAGAGAAATATATAAATAATGTTAGGTTAAATTAAATTGCCCGACTTATGGTATTTCTTTGAAAATGTAAAAAAAAAAAAAAAAAAATAGAACAAATTTATGTAAATTGGCAGTAGAATTGGTACTTGAAGTCAGTGCCGGCGACAAAGTTGTTAAATTATGATTTTTTTTTTTTAAATACTTTATTTATGGGAAACTCAGGGATTTTTAAATGTATCTTAGAAAACATTATAGACGAGAGAAAAGATACAGAACAACGTGAATAAGCAGAATGGAAACAATCATTTGAAAAAAAAAATATTAGTGGTAGAAAGAGCTCTAGAGTTGGAAAAACATAAATTAAGCAGTGAAAATCACAATAGCATCCGAACGGCAAGTAGACATCAATCAGGTTCAACCTTACTGCGTGTTTATTTTAAAAAGGTTTACTGGATTTAATCTAGAAAAGTAAAACATGAGTTTGTATAATATTGTTTGAAAGACAAATGAAGCTATTAAAAGTACGGATAATTGGGCTACTTATTTAATCGAAGAGCTGCAAAATTAAATAAGAAATTTAATTGCTCAAAAGCCGGAAGAAAAATTTCATGACTATCTGTATATCCGCGGCAGTTTGTTAAAACGGCGTAAAGTAATAGCTGTAAAATTTAGAATACTTTTCAGTAGTAGGAAGAACCAAAATAGGCGAAGAATTTCTATATCCAAATTAAAAGTTATTTTGAGGATTGTGTCGTGGAACTAAATATTGATACATTCGAAAAAGTTACAACTAACCGTAGCTGAACAGTTGAAAAAAAATATATGCTGCGAGATAAATAATATTACTTAGACGACTGGTAAAATTGAGAGGATCCTGAGAAGCTACACTGTTAAAAATCTGCAGCTTTAGCTGCATAGTCACCCCAGAGCTTTTATAGAACATAACAATGAGAAAGCTCCATAGTATAATCAAGTAATCGTTTTCTATAAAATTGGTGGAGTGACTATTCAGCAAACACTACAGATTTTTAACAGTGTAGCGGAAAAAAATATTTATATGAAAATTTCAGGACTCCAAATAAAGATAAACAGTAGAAATAAAACGGGTTAACTTTGTAAAACTACGTATCAATTAAACAGTAAAAGAGATAATTCTGGGTAAACTGATTACTTCCACAAAAATGCTATAAATAACGAGGATTAGCCTTCCCTAAATTCATACGACTGTGGCCGACAAGTTTTTATTAAGACCTAATACAGTACTTGTTCCCCAATTAACGAAGTAGCATATGCTGAATTTAGTGCTATAAACTCTTGTTATTGTCTGCCCATAAATCTCAAAAACCTTTGCTAAAAGTAAGAATAAAAGGCATGAATGGCATATACTGGTTCCACGCAGTATATAGTCGCAGAAACAGTCTATGGCCGTTTGAAAGAAACTGGACTTCACTCAAAAAATTATCCTGTCTAATTGATTACAAATAAATGTTGAGGATTATGAAACTAAATCGTATATAAATATTGAAGGTCGTCCCATTGGAGCTGTATTGTTCGCTTTACCGTCTACCAAAGTTAATCTAGCCTTACTTGAAATTGTGTTCTTAGGCAAAACTAAAATTGTTACACTTTGCGAACCAACAGTGGTACTTTATCAGAAATCCTAATTAGAGGTTTAATTTTAGGAAATATAATTTTCGACTTTTGAATGAAACCATGAAAACATCTGCTAGTATAATATAACAAATAAAACCGCTATAATAAGTATTTGATGTTTTACTAACTAAGGCAAAACTAAGGCAATTACCATCCTTGAACTAAAAAAATAAAATTAGTAACAAACTTGAAGTATTTTCTAATTTCTTCTAAACGAGGGAAGATATATATAAGTTTAAATCATCCCTTTTATCCGTCTCACTTCTTAAGAAAGAACTCCAGGAAAATATAAATCACACAGTGATAGATTCTGCAAAACATAACCATTTCCATAATGAATACGATCATACAATTTACTTCCTAAGGAATAAGACCATACAAGAAACGTTCTAGAAGAGACATTAATAGTGATGAAATTTATGGAGACAATGGGATATGGATTAACCTCGTTACGAATTTAGCCAGAGAATTAACTATTATCTATTTACAAACAATTACTTATTGGACCTCCGTCTAATACGTAAAATACATGTATATTTATAGACCACTGAATTATGGTGTGACGTTCGCGCACGCCCTCTATCCTCTAGAAGCGCCCTCTTTTGTATAAAGAGGAGAAACAGAGCAGAACCTGGGATGGCTTCGCCTAAGAAGGTGATCCAAAAATATTGAGAACGACTTTGGCTACTGCCAGTCGTAAAGAATCCAAAATGAATGTGCATAAGATTTAATGTTATGTGTTATATTGTTTGTGCTACTTTGTGTCCGCCGTGATGTCCTCCGTGTAAAAATAAATATTATGTTCAAGAAATTGGCCACTTTTTTGGATAAACACACACGAACGGTCATCCGGTCCTTTTACACTTGTAACAAATGGAAGTAAAATTCCAATGATTAACCAAAAGAAAAAAAAGAATTATCAAAATCGGAGCATACTTTCAGAAGTTATGAGTAGGCATAAAAATACATACAAAAGAACTGTTTAATCTTCTTTGTTGGAAATTGGTTAAAAATGACTTATAATTATTTAAACAATGAGCTATATTTGTAATCGATCGCTGTCAACATATTCCGATTGACTCTCTAATAAGATAACATGATGGTCATCGGTTAATTTTAGGATTATTTTTTATATCTTTAACAACGAAACGCATCATACCAAACACTCTCAAAATAAGCAATATTAGTGATGCTAGTACTGAAAGTGGATGTGGATAAAAAAAAATGCTTGTCATCAACTGATGTGAAGTAAGATAAGAAGAGTTGAATCATTCCATTAAAATCGAATTTATTTTTTAATTGAAAATAATATAAAAATTCATCCTTTAAAATTAATGAAATAAAAAAATACTTAAAATAAATAATGTGAACTTGTCTTTTTCATTATTTTAATCGCCTTTTAAGTAAAACTGTAGACTTTTTAAAGTTCACATTATATATTTTATCTTGAATCAAGGTGAATAATTGCGTTTCGTCTTATGATATTATTTTTAAAAAATTACTGCAAATAGATTTACAGCGACACTTACTTTTTTTCTAGAATAATACCCTGTTAATTTTAACCCTTTATCTACTGATGAAACTTATAAGTGCAATTAAAATAACTTGTTATATAAATTTAACAAATAAAAAAAAACCGACTTTGTAAAATGCGAACTAATTAATTATTTTTCATCAATGTGGAACTATTTTTTATATTACTTACCTAATTTTTTTTTATTTACTTGTATTGGTGACTTTTAAGTTGTGTTTAATTGTTAGTTCCTATCTATAAACAGTGTTTTGATGAGGCCTATATATGTCTATGAAGGTTAAAGCTGCAGTAAAGCCAGAGATCTTACCTACACAACTTCCAAGTTGTGTAATATTTAAAAGGTGCTTTTGACTGTAAAATAGTCAATGAAACATCGACTTCATTTCGAAAGACCTATCTAATGATATGCCACCCAATCGGTTGCGTAAAAAAATTTTCTCGTCTCTACCGACATTTTGCATTTTAAGGCCCCCATTTTGAATTTATAAAAACAAAAACCAGTTTATAACCTCGGAAGGTTAAGACGAATCGATAGAAGACTCATTCATTAAAATCCATCCAGCCGTTAGGATGTTTAGAGGGTATAAAGAAATCCACATACCCAGATACGCGTGAAACACCTAACCCTTTTTGGCAGTGGGGTAAAAATTCATTTAATAATTCGATTAGTTGTAAGACAGTTTAGAATGAGTTATGGATGCATTATTTTATCTTGTTCCAAAAGAATTATTGGTTACACAAAAAAATGTATATGAGGACCCCAGAAGCTAAGGGGTATAAGTAACAAAATTGAAAAAAATGAACTAAGTGCACAGACGACCTGGAAATATGCTTTTTTTCAGGTAAAGAAATACAAATGATTTTCTAATTATGTGTTGTATTTTAGAAATCAACCACTTTTGCAGAATAATGATCAATGTTGATTAATTATAAATTTAAAGAAAATTGCACTCTACTCTTTTCACATTTATGGAAATAAGAGTTCAAAAACCACTGTGAAACAAGCAGCAGTTTCCTATTTCAATTCAGTCAATTATTATTGATGTTCAACTTTAACGTCAATTATCTTTGAAGTCAATTTACTCCAAATCGAAATTTTGTCATTTGTACCCCTTGGCTTCTGATGCCCTCATATATATTTAAAAGGGTGATTTCTTTTACTTTTGCATCTTTTCAGCTTTCTTGGCGTGTGGGGGGCGGGGGGGATTTTTCAATTCGGATATATTTCTGTTGTAAGAACATTATATTCGTGCATTTCCTAATTCTACAAAATACTAAAAAAAAATTTAAATAAAAGATTTGAGTGAGGTTAAAAATATTGCACAAAATCTCTGTAAATTCAAATTTAATTAATCCTTATAAATACATCAATACTTCTAAAATTTATTAAATGATTATGAAAATCTTCTAATGTAGTTTAAACAATTCAGGAAGAATGCTTTAGAAGATAAAATTTTCCTGAATTGATAATTCAGTACATAAAGGGTTAATGGGTGCCATGCTTATGAGATAAATTAATGGTGTATTATATAGGTTGCTTGATTCACTTCTTAAAACCATCTACGCTCAACATTCCACGTTTAAATCTGGCTCTTAATCATAGATAGTATTATAATTTGTCTCATGTTACAAAATAATGCTGAACTAAAAATGTCCCAAAATCAAATATATCACAGGTAATCACATCTATCCAAGATAACTACTTTAAAGAATGCATAAAAGTACACAAAAGATGGGATAAGTGAGTTGCAATGTACAAGCAAATACTTATAAAATAATATTTTGTAAATCTTTATTTATAGTTTGAGTATAAACCCATTTTTATGAATATTTACTACAAGAATACACGATATACACTTTTCGTATAATCTTTTTACTATCCTACATTAAATATTAAACATAGTCTTTATAGATGAAAGGCTCATAAAAAAAAAATTCTTATGAGAACTGTAAAAGTTTATCTATCTTATTATTTTTTCCAATGTTTAGAAATTCACAATTGAAAATAATTATTAATAATAAACTTAAGTTAATGTACCCTTATTAGCCTTAAGCATATTTATTAATTTTAAAATAGTTAAATTAGTAATAATCTACTTGTCTTTAAAGCATTTGTAGCAAATCTATGATCTACTCCAGGACTCGCGAAGAGGTTGGAAATAATTTCTCTAGTTAAAGAAATTTTAGCTTTGTAAAAACAAAATACTTCAATAAATTAAAAGATATAGAAACACTAAGAAATATATCGTGTTCTAGAACATGAAAGTACATTTTATACAAAGAAAATTTTTTAACCATATACTCGGGAAATCGATCAAACGTAAGAAATACATGAAAAGAAATAGAAATGGAGTTTTTTGTATTCAAAAATTTCGATTTCATACCGGAAATTTTCAAAGAAGGATTTTTTTCTTTGTGTAATTATGGACTGTCTGTTTTAAATAAAGAAAAGAATAGTATAGGAATGTTCTGGTGTAAATGAGACATTTTGGAAAAAAAGCACCAAATCCCCCCACCCTGGTGTTTGTACTTCAACGCGTCGCTTCCGGTTGTATATTCCTATACAATAATTGTTTGTTATAGTGAGCTCTACCATCCCTCAAAGTTTGTCCCATGATTTTAGACTCACCTTGCATAATTAGTAATTTAAAGCTATAAATCTGAAAAGTTAATGAAAAAAATATGGTATTATTTTATATCATGTTGAATATATTCGCGCTATATTTCAACGAAACGAAAAGTGTACTTTATATATATATAACCACTATATAATTACAATTACTAAAATTAAATTAATAAATTTAGCTTCAATACATAACACTGACATTATACAAAATAAAGATAGAACCTTTAACTTGTAATACAAAATCAAGTACAATACTACTAATTCACTAGCACATTGTGGACGATCAATTCATATAAAACATATGAAAACCCACCAAATTTTGATACGATAATCTATTAAAGACAAAAGATACAAATAACCAGCGAAATATTGTTGAACCATTAAAAGACGTAACGTAAACAAATAATAGATCAATTGGATGGATGTAGCAGGAAGCTTATATAGCATTTCACTTCTTCAGGGGTACATGAAATACAAATATAAGGAAAAACTTAGTCGATTTCTGCAATAAAATTCAGCAATAAGCTAAAAATTGAATTCGATTATGTACCTGATCGACTATACACCAAAAAGTATAAATTTACCATGCCATATAAATTGAATTAGATAAATAATTAATCAATGCAAGATCTGTAATAATGAACAATATGAACAAAATTGGAACAATTAAATTTAAGACATACCCAGCAGGAGAATTTCTATGACCATATCATAATCTCAAACATGTATCCCATTTTAGAGCTGCAAAAATCCTGCCTAATTAAATGGTACAGTTAAAAGCGAATCCTTACGGTTTCAAATCATCACAGCTTGCAGATAATATTGATATTCTTATAAATATAATAATTATAATTAACATAAATAGTCTATAAAATAAAAATTATTTTGTGCTTTTTAAGGATTCTGGATTAAATTGTTACTAAAAAGTACAAAAAGAAGTAGCTGTTTAAAATAAACAGGTAATAAATAAGATAAATAATATAATATAATAAAGTATTGCAACATAATTATTTTAGAACTGATTAAATAATTATTTAATGCTGCCATCTACCGAAACTTCAAAAAATTAAAAAGTTAAAATGTCCATACGTGTTCACAATCGCTGCTAAAAGAAGTAGAAATAATTCGTTGTGGCTCCATCTATTGGATATTACCAAAAATAACTGTACAAAAATTGCATATTGCAAATATTTAAACCTCATTAATTAACTTTAAAACTGCACAACAATATCATTCTAAAACAGTTCATCAGAATATCGATAATAATCATTTAGCATCTTTAATGTAATGTTTATAATTATTTTTAATTATTTTATTTAAAAATAAGTAAATTACTAATAATTTCATATAAGTTACAATTATAATAATATCAAAGTATGTTTCTATTAATCACTTAATAAATTTTATGTTGTAAATTTTAAATTGTTTCTTTACAGATTATATATGTATATGTGTGTGTGTGTGTGTGTGTGTGTGTGTGTGTGTGTGTAAATGAATCATAAAACAAACCAATGGGATTGATTTTCTTTAATTTGAAATTAGAAATACAAGTCCGTGATGTGCAAATCGGCAATAAATGGCATTTTAAATATATATATATATATATATATATATATATATATCCTCTTTGTGACGGACATGTAACTGATTTCGCGATTAAAATTAAGCTTTTTATGTTAGAAAATGCAGTAAGTGATTTATATAAAGATTAAATAAAGAATTCACTTTTAGTAAAAGATAAAATGTATTTGTTTAATGAAAAAGGAAAAATAAATCCAACAAAGTTTGTTACTTTTATTACATTTTCAATTATAAATGCCATTACAAATTCCTTTCATATGATACTTTTGATCTTCTAACTTCTTTAAAATCTCCTTTTGTGCAATTTGTCACAAAAGTACTATATGTATCTGTAGAAAAGTAAAAATATATTAACATACTACAAAAAGACTCTATGAAAAAAAAAGAAAAACATCTAATTAATACTTTAGATGTTGCTTTCAAACGATTTAATAAAAGAAACGATACAAAGATATTTTTCTTTATGTTCATTTGAATAAGAAACGAAATCCCCGAGGACTGATTTACGAAAGGAATGCAAGGACCTTTACTAAGACCTTAAATCAGAATATAATTTTATTTCTTTATATTATCTTTGATGCAACTGTAATAGAATCATTTTTGTTTAAATCCATTAGCTGTAAATCTACGTTTGCTTATTTATTTTATTTTCAAGCGAAAGTCTTTTAACTGCGAAATTAATCAGAATACTAAAAAATATATTTAATAAAAAAATAATCGGAATATAGAAAGTTTAAAAATAATAAGAATCTTCAAAAAATGAAAATATACTTTCGCTTAATTCGTATTGTATATATTTAAAAAGTACTTAAAGTTCATTTATAAGAAATATATTTCTAATTAAAATTTATCGTTTAAAAAATAATTTTCAGTTAATTGCTAATACAACTATTCCACGTCGTATAATAAGGAAACATGCGCAATTTTGGCGGCTGTGTGTATCTCATATAAGTTATGACTTGCAATGTCAATTCTTAAAAAAATAATTAATTGTAACACTCGATGTTTTATAAATATGCCTATAGTATTTTTACATGAAGAAAGTTTATAAATATATAAGTTTGTATATTGTTTTTTAAAAAAATCATTTTTTTCTTTTAACGTTAAATATATTTTTAATTACATTTTATTTTATGGAAAAATGCATTTCATTAAAATTATATTTATTTAAGCAAATTTTTGTTCATTGTTAGAAAAAGTTTAAATCCCTTCCTAAATTCCCTTCCGATAGCTTCATTTGCTTCAGATTGACTGAATTGCTGAGTTACTTTATCTAAGTTTATAGTGTTTTTCTAAACATAAATTAGCCATATTATCATTTTTCATGCCCATGTTTAGATTTTAAATAAGTTTGTTTTAACATTATTTAGAATGTAATGTATTTTTTTCTTTAGAAGCTATATCAACCGACAGTTTTAAAAATAATCTTAAAAATAATTTTTTATTTAGATATGTCTTCGCTTAATTATAATCATAGATTATTTTTAAAACATAGAAGCTGAAATTGTATGAAAAGTTTGCCTTTAAATATGGATTTGATATTAAATTTGGTAATTTTAATGAATATGTTAAAGAATTTTAATAATTTGACTGTTTTAGAGCTAATTTCCTGTGTTCTTTTAAAAAAATCTTTTTATACCTGTAGTATGTAATTTTTTATCCAGTAAAGGTGATAAATTCAGCATGTTTTTCTCTATTACCAATTATCTCCAGACAATAACGTACTAGAAAAAATATTTTTCTGGACCTCCATATAATTTTTACCTTCTTATATCTTCAATAGAAGAAAGTATTGTAATCGAAATTATTTTCGACTTCCGGTTTTTGACGGATTTACACGTTTTAGGGGTCAGAGATCACAAAAAACATGTTTATACAAAATGTCTGTCTGTCCGTGTGTCCGTGTGTCGCCATTGTACCATCAAAAATTGTAGGAAGTTATGCATAGAATAAAACAAAAATTTTTTTTTTAAAGTTTTTGGCTGTGGCAAGCAGGTCCTCCCTGAATTTGGAAACAATCCGCAGGAAGGGGCGCTGTAATAGTGATTTTTGTGCATTTTGAATATTGTACCATCGAAAAGTGTATGAAGTTATGCATAGAATTGAACCAGATTTTTCGTGTATATTTTTGGCCATGGCAAGAAGCTCCTGCCTGAATTTGGAAAACAATCCGCCGGTAGGGGGCGCTGTAATAGCTATTTTTGTGCATTTTTAGGTGCGTTCGTAATTATATAAATACGTAGCACCTATAGTCGTCGTTCAGTCCGTCTGTCTGTCCGTCCGTCCGCATATAACAGAGCAAAAACTACCCGACCGAATGATCTGAAATTTTTAATATATAATTGCTGCAAAATTTTGTCGAGCCATTTCCAATTTTATGAAAATCGGATGTATAGTTTAATTACAGGGACAGTCAAAAGTTTTTCTTTACATTACGGCCAATGGGAAAAATTATTTGCAAGTGAATTTTAATGGTGTTACAGACTTCCGAATGGTCTGAAATTTTTAATATATAATTGCTGCAAAATTTTGTCGAGCCATTTCCAATTTTATGAAAATCGGATGTATAGTTTAATTACAGGGGCTCCCAAAAGTTTTCCGTTACATTACGGCCAATGGGAAAAAATTATAGCAAATGCATTTTAATGATTTTACAGCCTTCCGAATGGTCTGAAATTTTTAATGTATAATTGCTGCAAAATTTTGTTGAGCCATTTCCAATTTTATGAAAATCGGATGTATAGTTTAATTACAGGGACACCCAAAAGTTTTCCGTTACATTATGGCCAATGGGAAAAAATTATTGCAAATGCATTTTCATGATTTTACAGCCTTCCGAATGGTCTGAAATTTTAAATATATAATTGCTGCAAAATTTTGTCGAGCCATTTCAAATTTTATGAAAATCGAATGTATAGTTTAATTACAGGGACAGTCAAATTTTTCCGTTACATTACGGGGAATGGGGAAAAAATTATTGTAAGTGCATTTTAATGATGTTACAGACTATGCACTTATGAAGCGCAAACAAATATACATTCAGTACAATATGGGGTGCAAAAAATAATTATAAAACTAGTTATAGTACGAACGCACCTCATTTGCCACGTTTGACGAGCAATTTCCAACTTGTTAATATTGTACCATCGAAAAGTGTATGACGTTATGCATACAATTGAACCAAATTTTTTGTGTATGTTTGTGGCCATGGCAAACGGTCCTCTCTGAATTTGGAAAAATTCCACAGGTAGGAAGCGCTGTAATAGTGATTTTTGTTCATTTTGAATATTGTACCATCGAAAAGTGCATGAAGTTATGCATAGATTGAACCAATTTTTTTGTATATGTTTCTGGCCATGGCAAGAAGGTCCTCTCTGAATTTGGAAACATTCTGCAGGTAGAGGGCGCTGTAATAGCGATTTTTGTGCAATTTTTGTGCATTTTGAATACTGTACTATCGTAAAGTGTATGAAGTTATGCATAGAATTGAACCAACTTTTTGTGTATGTTTTTGGCCATGGCAAGAAGATCCTCCCTGAATTTGGAAAAATTCCGCCAGAATGCGGCGCTGTAATAGCGATGTTTGTGCAATTTTCAATATTGTTCCATCGAAAAGTGTATGAAGTTATGCATAATTCTAATAAAAATACTAATAAAACTAATTAAAATGAAATATTGACATAAGATAGAAGAAACTTTTGGGATTGGCACATCCAACTAGTTGATTATGAAACTGAAATTATTTTATTCATCTGATATCAAATTCAATCCCTATTCAAAATTTCAAAACTAAATTTTATCTAGAGGTAAAGATATTTTTATCTATATTTTTACCCGACTGCCAAGAAGTTACGTATTTCGCACGTATCTGGGTATACGGATTTCTTTATACCCTCGAAACATCCCAAAGGCTGGATGGATTTTAATGAATGAAGACTCTATCGATTTGTCTTAACTGTCCGATGCTTATAGGCTAGATCTTGTTTTTATCAATTCAAAATGGCGGCCGAAAATACAAAATGGTGGTAGGCACGAAAAAAAAAAATACGCACCATATTGAGTGACATATAGGTCCTTCAAAATGAAGACAATGTTTCATTGACTATTTTACAGTCAGATGCTCCGTTTAAATATTACACAACCTGGAAGTTGCGTAGTGGCCTAATAGAAACAGTGTATAGCTTTACTGCTACTCTAACTTTACTGCTACTATTAACAGTGTTTATAGATAGGAACTAACAATTAAACACAACTTAAAAGTCATCAATACAAGTAAATAAAAAAAAATAGGTAAGTAATATAAAAAATAATTTAAGACTGATGAGAAATAATTAATTAGTTCACTCTTTACGCAGTCGGGTTTTTTGATATTTTAAATTTAATTTTTACTTGTTATCTATATTATCTTCTCATTTGCTGCAAATAATTAAATGAATTTTTTATTAAAAGTCCAAATTTATATATTATTATTGATATTGATTTTAAAACTTTATTGGATGTTGCAACTTATTTTAATCCTTAAATGCCTGATCTTTCAAATATCGTTGTAATAATGTTTTTCGGCTTTCATTTTTTAAATAAATCATGGGAAAAATACTTAAACAAATCATATTTTGTTTTGAGTATGGTTTACGGCTAAAAAACAGTTTGTTACTAATCGGTAATACTGGTCTGTAATTGAGAAAATAATTTTCCTTGATAAAATTCTATAATATTAAATACACAAGAATTTTAGGAACTATAATAAGAAATAAATTTTGCTCACTGCAATACAAGATAGGGTATTACGCGAGCTTCCAAACAAAACAAAAATAACAAGTAGCAACAACTTAAAAAAATAAATCTATCTTTATTCTTAAACAACACAAGTGTCGCCATCTACATATTGAAAATCGATTTAATAATATTTTCAGAATGTATTTTATTGGCAACATTGGGCATTATAGCTTCAATATTATTGTAATAGTATTTTAAAGCCTAAATTGGGTATGTTGAGAAAAGCAACACCCGGCATTTAAGGGTTAATATTAAATTCCATGCAGTTAATAAGTATAAGTTTTAAAATTGATATGCTTCAAATAGTTTTATATTATATCATTAAACGGGTTCACATGCTGTAATATTGTTCCCATTTTTTATATAGGTAATTCAGTTTTCGGTTTATGCCATTGTACTATATCCGTATCGCCTTTGAATGGTTTTTTAAGATATACATTTGTTTGCCTGAACTACTTGTAGAATTTATGTAAAATATATATATATATATATATATATTTTTTAACGATCAAAGAAAGCTGTTCTATAAGCATTTAAAGAAAGACCATTTTTATATAATAAAATGAGACAAACGTATCTCAGGTAACGATCCAATACTTTAGACTAGAATCACAAGCAGTTTCAGAATTTCTTTGCTGGTAAATGAGCTGTGAATGTCGTCATATTATGTACCATTCACCAATTAATAAAAAAAATTAATTAATGTAAAAGAGAGAGACTTTTAGTAACGTTTATATACATGTGCTTGCATTTTTTTTTATTTTTAAATGTAATTTATTTTATTCCGTACATTTTGATTCACAATTCTAGGAAACGTGCAAGTATACACTATATGGCCGAAGGTGACTGGTCGCTTGCTATTTTAGACGTTTTGTTAGATATCTAGAAATATACATGAGGAATTAACTTGAAACTGCAGGTGTGTAAACAGTATAGTATAGGTCATATATTTCCGCGAAGATTTTTTCACGAAGCTTCATAGAGGACTATCAACAAATTGAAAAATATCGAATATCTTTTGGATAACCCTGTAAAAACTAGTGTCGCAAAAGCGTTCAAACTCGAGATTATTTTTAAGTGACTTTTTGTAATATCCTGTGTTTATTTTTATGAGGATAGCATGTATACGCGTAGAAAAAGTAAGGTTTTTATAAAAACAGTCCCAAATTTCGCCAAGTATTTTGCTTATAATTTGCAGAGTTCTTAATATAAAAAAAAGTTATTTTTAGAAAATATGACGAACAACATTGTACATAATAATCTGCAATCAGAATTGAAAAATAATAAAAACTGAATGAAAAATGATCAGGTTTGCTAAAAACTGTTTCACTGCGCATGCGCAAATGCAATCAAAATATAATGTGCATAATGTGTCAGCTAAATGTATAGAGCGACTTTTGAAAAAGTCACAAAAACATAGTTTGAAAAATCTGATAATAATTGTTTATAGAATAAGCTCAAAATCCTTTGTTCCCAAAATGAAGCAAAGAGATGAGGGGTTGTATCCATATACTCATTGATTAGTGCCTGTATAGCATACACAATATTGCACGTACTACTGTATTTGGATACAGCCCCTCATATTTTTGCTTCCTTTTAGGAATAACGGATTTTGAGCCTATTCTATAAACGATTATTATCAGACTTTTCAAACTATGTTTTTGAGACTTTCACAAAAGTTGCTCTATACATTTAGCTAACATATTATGCAAATTATATTTTAATTACTTTCGAGCATTCGCAGTGAATCCTTATTTAACCTGCTCATTTTCATACATTTTTTTTATTTTCTTTTTCATTCTGATTGCAGGGTATTGTGTACAATGTTGTTTGTCATATTTTCTGAAAAGAACTTTTTTTTCATATTGAGAACTCTGCAAGTTATAAGCAAAAAACTTGGTGAAATTTGGACTGTTTTTATAAAAACCTTAATTTCTCTACGAGTATACATGCTATTCTCATAAAAATGAAAACAGTATATTAAAATAAGCCACTTATTAATAATCTCGCGTTTGACCGCTTTTGCTACATTAGTTTTTACAGGGTTATGCAAAAGATATTCGTTCTTTTTCAATATGTTGAAGATCCCCTATGGAGTTTCGGGAAAAAATCTTCACAGAAATATTGACCTGTACTATACTGTTTACACACCTGGAATTTTAGGATAATTCCTCGTGTATTTTTCTAGATATTTAAGAAAACGTCAAAAATCGCAAAGGCCGGTCACCTTTGGCTATATAGTGTATTTTTATTAATACATACAATCAAATCTGTAAGAAAACACCTTAATCTTTATTGTTAGTTGTGCATAGTAGTCTTCTAATTCATACAAAATACAATTTACGCTTACCAAGGATTATTTTACTTTGTAAGTGCTATTCATTTCTTTGATATTCATCACCTTTGGCCATATAATGTATATAAAGAACTTCATAAATTATGTCGTAAAAATGGAATGAATAAAAACACGCCGAGCAACAGCAACAAAGAAACTTCCCCACTATTATATATCCATTTATATTTAAACAAACCTCTTTCGAACTCTTGCAACGAACCAATACTTCACACAACAGTCACAAGAAATTTCAGAATTTCTTTGAAAGGTAAAATCAGCTGTAAACACTGTTTAGACATATTTTCACATTTTGCTTTATAATTTTAAGAACACAGACCAGCATGTAAAAAGAACTTCATGAATTAACACATATGGCGCAAAAACAGAATCAAACAAAAAATGTCGAACATCATCATCAACAACAACAAAACTTATTAAATATTCCTTTTTAATTTCCCAAAGAGCTCAAAGAAATATCCTTATAACAAATATATTTCAGCCAGCGAATCAATATATTTGAGTTGGATCGAAGGCGGTTTCAGAATTCCTTTTGTTGGCAAAATAGGTTGTGAATATGTTACATTAATTAGCAATCATCCATTAATAAAAATAAAACAAGGTGAAACAGGTGAGTTTTTATAACGTTTCTACATGTACTATTTACTTTTTCATTTGCGAGATATAGTTTACTTTATTCTGTATATTTTGTTTCATGATTCTATCACCAATTTTCGTCATATTTGAAGCGATTTATGAATTAACACATATGGTGCAAAAACAGAATCAAACAAAAAATGTCGAACATCATCATCAACAACAACAAAACTTATTAAATATTCCTTTTTAATTTCCCAAAGAGCTTAAAGAAATATCCTTATAACAAACCTATTTCAGGCAGCGAATCAATATATTTCAGTTGAATCAAAAGCGGTTTCAAAATTCCTTTCGTTGGTAAAATAGGTTGTGAATATGTTACATTAATTAGCAATCATCCATTAATAAAAATAAAACAAGGTTAAATAGGTGAGTTTTTATAACGTTTCTACATGTACTATTTACTTTTTCATTTGCGAGATATAGTTTACTTTATTCTGTATATTTTGTTTCAAAATTCTATCACCCCTTTTCATCATACATGAAGCATTTCATGAATTAACACATATGACGTAAAAGTGGAATCAGGTTAAAAATGACTTACAACAACGACAAAAGTTCACCACTATAATATATTTGTTTTAACTTTCATTGTTTTTCTGATAATCGTTTCATTTCGCAAAGAATTCAGAGGGCAATTATTGTAACAAACATATCTCAGGCAACGCACCGATACTTTTGACTTGAATCACAGGTAATAATTTCAGAATTTCATTGATAGGTAAAAGCAGTTGTGATTAATCGTTAAAATAATTAACAGTCATCAATTAGTAAAAGTAAAATAAAGTAAAACACGTGGCTTTTGGTAACGTTTCTACGTGTACTTTTATTATATTCCATTACAAAATGTAATTTACTTCATTCTGTACATTTTGCTTCATAATCCTAGGAAAAGATAAAGCATGTATAAAGAACTTCAAGAATTAACACATATGGTGTAAAAACGGGATCGAATTGAAAGTGCCAAATAATAGCTAAAAAAGTTACCACAATTATATACTCATTTTTACTTTAAAAAATCTCGTAAAAAACATATGTCAGGCAACGAACCAAAATTTAGGCTAAAATCACAAGCAATTTCGGAATTTATTTGAAAGGTAAAACCAGTAGTGAATATCGTTGCATTATTTAGTGTCCACCCATATTTTGTACATTTTGTTTTATAATTTTAATAAAACAGACCCAGAATATATAAAGCACATCTTGAATTAACATATAAGGCGTAAATATGGGATCAAATAAAAAATGTCGAATACCAATAACAAGAAAGAAAAACAGAAAAATCACCACTATTATATATTCCTGTTTACTTTGTTTTTCCTGATAAGCATTTCGTTTTGAAAAGAGCTCAAAGAGAGATCCTTGTAACAAACATATCTTAGGCAACGAACCAGTATTGTTGACTTAAATAGTAGGCAATTTCAGAATTCCTGTTATTGGTAAAATCAGTTGTGAACATCGTTACATAAATTAGCATTCATCAATCAGTAAAAATAAAATAAAGTAAAACTTTTGGTAAAGTTTCTGTATGTACTTTTTACTTTTTCACTTGAGAAATGTAATTTATTTTATGCTGTACATTTTGCTTCATTATTCTATCATTTTATCACTTCATGAGTTACCACATTTGGCGTAAAAATAAAATCATGTAAAACATGAATAACAGCAACAACAAAACCCACATCTATTGCAGGGCGACACATAAATACTGTGACGTGATGAAAATGTCAATTTATTTTAATGTTTTTACCCATTTTTGAGATATACTATTGTTTTATTCGTGATCCTTGTGCTTTTTTGTTGTGTAATTGCTATTTCAGCTGATATTATTTCACAGTTTAAAAGGAAAATTTATAGTGCAAAGACGACCGGCCAGCCATCGTCCCCACCACAAGAGGGAATGCCAATTTCTACGATCCCCAAATTGCACCGGAAACAAGTCAGTCCATCATGAAACCGTCCGTCAAACGTTTTAAAGAGACCTGATTGATCAAAGGCCATCAACGAAGTTGAAGACCGCGAAAAACAAGGACCTCATCAGTGCCTTTAACACTAGAACCGACGGAAATTTTACTGAAGTGTTATAAAAATATCTTACACCGGAAATTTTAATTGAAACTACTTAACTTACTTATTTAACTTATTTATCCGTGGTATCTTTTAAACTTATTTTAGAAAGAAATTTCTGGTGATAATCGACACATTTTTATTTGGTAGCGGTCAAAATTACCACTACGACGGTTCTACTCTGTTAAAAATTTGCAGCATTCTGGCAGGTCATTTGACCGTTTTTTTCCGAAAACGGTTACACAACCTTGAATTTAACACTATTCTGACCATATTATTGGCCATTTTATGGTCAACATATAGTTAAATTATGGTTATGAAACCGTTTAAAAAAAAAAAAAAAAAACGGTCGAATGACTTGCCAGAACGCTGCAAAATTTTCAACAGTGTAGTGTTAATATGGCCAAAAAGAAGATCCAGCGGAATTCAGAATGAAACATCCTAAAACTGGCCAAAGAGCACAACGTTGACCGCAAATTCATGCGAAGCCATGTCAAAGAAGATCTTCAACTCATCTCGTACAAACTGGCGGAAGGACGCCATCTCACGGACCAAATGAAGGCGTCAAGGCTCGAAAAGGGCAAGAAGATGAAGTCCCTGTGCCGCTGCGATGTTCTGAATCGGATTTTTTTCACCGATGATAAGAGTTTTATGGCCCATCCTCTCCGGAACTCGCGGATGCAATGCGAATTGCTACTGAAAGGGGGGGATCCGCCCATCTTGAAGGTGGAAAAGGTTCTTTACCCGAAGTCTGTGATGGTGTGGATGGGGATTTCCGGATTGGAAAAGACAAAACTCTTCTTCGTCCCTAAAGGCGTTCAGATAAACGCAGTGACGATCAGGAGCTAACTTCGGAAGGTGCCGTAATACCCTGGGCCAAAAAGCAAGCGAAGAACATCGACTGGAGGTTTCAGGAAGACTGGCCGGCTATCTACGGAGCGAATAAGACGCTAGAGATGTGCGAGGCCTATCTCTCGTGATTTTGAACGAAGAGCGTTTGGCCCTCAAACTCCTCTGATTTGAACACTATGGACTTCGCTGTTTGGGGGATCCTGGAGCAAAAAGCCTGCGCAATCAAGAAGAAGTCTCTGGATTCCTTGAAAAGCGCTCTGGAAAAATCCTAGGCCAAAATCACTCTGGAAATAGTTCCGGCCATCTTGAAGAATTTACAGAAGCGTCTAGACGCCTGTATCGCCGCTGGTGAAAACCATTAACTTGATTGTTTCTTGTACAGAATTTTCTCCTCTTTTGAATGGTGAAGAAAACCAGTTGTTTTGTTCGTTCAGTGAAAAGTTTTAGTCCTTTATCTACGTCACAGTATTTATGTGTCACCAAGTATATATCCCTTTTTACTTTCATAGTTTTTCCTGATAATCGCTTCATTTCTAAGAAGGCTCAGAGAGAAACCCTTGTAACAAACATATCTCAAGCAATGAACCTATATTTTTGATTTGAATCGCCAGCAATTTCAGAATTCCTTTCATATGCAAAATCAATTGGAAATGTCGTTAAAATAATTAGCAGTTATCCATTAGTAAAAATAAAATAAAGTAAAACACTAGACTTTCGGTAATGTTTCATGCATTATGCTTTTATCTTTTTTAATTAGGAAATGTGATCTAACTTATTCTGTAAATTTTGCTTCATATTGGGTGAGTGCAAAAGTTCTACCCATTTTTTTTAGCGAAAACAGAAATGTGGAGACCTCAAAATGTTACGCACCTGTGAATTCACGCATGCACCATCATTATGTTTGACCTCTTGTAATCTACATGGCAGTAAGTTAATCACAGCCAATAACACTCCCCTGTTTTACTGTCAAAATACTGTTGTAACACCGTTTTTACAGTCTCCACATCATTGAAGATTCGGTGAGCAAAGGCGGTGTGCAATGATAAAAAAGGGGGATAAATCGAAGGTGCGAGGTCGCGGTTATACGTCAGCTGAGGTAAAAGATCCCAACTAATGCCCAGTAATTTTTTCCGAGTCCTTAAAGCAACATAAGAGCTGGATTTATCGTGTTGAAAGAAAACCCCTCTGCGATTGATGAATGCTGGACGCTTAGTCGTGCGTTTTGCTCACAATTTGTTCAATTGTTGGCAGTAGAGGTCTGCCTTGATCATTTGGTTTGGTGCGAGGTTATTGGTTGTCCCAGTTGGTTATTCCTCTGGCATTAAACCATAAACTGAGCAAAACATTTTTGGAATGGTGTCCTCGTATTTTAGGTCGATGGAGTACCCTCTGAAACATCGGCACATGGTCCTTTGACGCTTCATATTACGGTAGAGTACCCACTTCTCATCACCCGTTACGATTTGGTTCAAAAATTGCTCCCCACTGTTACAGGAAAGGAAAGAAACACAGGTGCTGATGGTCTCTTCTCGTTGCCTTACTGTAAGCTGGTGTGGTACCCACTGATCGAATTTGGTGATGAAGCCAAGCGCATGCATCTGTCTTTTGACTGTTGTTCTGTGTACCGAGAACGTTTCCCCTAATTCTCCGACTGTTGGATGTGGGGAATTTGCGATGACTGTATCCAGATCCTCCTCAGAAACTATCGATTGGCTTCCAAAAGGGCATGAAATTTACAGCTCCTGTCTCCATCCCAGAATTTCCTAAACAACGATAGCAGGTGCTATCATCCACTGCATCTTCCCTATACACAAGACAAATGCTGCGGCAAGCTCAGGCTGCTGTAACGGCTTTATCATACTCGTGCCGTAAACAAGGTCTGACGTGGTCTTGCTTGCTTGCTATATTGTTTCCCGTTCGCATGAATTCTTCTGACAAATGTTGTGCCTATACATACTCCACAGCTCCACGCGTTATTATCCACTTTCCTGCCCTCAAAACATAAGGTGTAACGAGTGTATTCCACTTGAGATTTACATATGCTCAAAACGGGTAGAATTTTTACACTCACCCAATAATTCTAGGAAAAGATCCAGAAAATTCAGAATTCCTTTCATAGGTAAAATCAGTTGTGAATGTCGTTAAAAGAATTAGCAGTCATCCATTAGTTAAAATAAAATAAAGTAAAACACTAGACTTTCGGTAAAGTTTTATAAATATGCTTTTATCTTTTTTAATTACGAAATGTAATCTAATTTATTCTGTAAATTTTGCTTCATAATTCTTGGAAACGATCCAGAAAATATGAATTATAACTTCATGAATTAACACATATGGCGTAAAAAATGGGATAAAATTAAAAAAAGTCTAAAAAACAAACAAAATACCCCCACGACTACTATATATTCCTTTTTACTTTCGTTGTTTTTCCTGTTAATCGTTTCATTTCGCAAAGAGCTCAGAGAGAAATCCTTGTAACAAACATATCTCAGGGAACAAATCAATACTTTAAGCGCATCCACTTGCATCACGTGAAAGTTCTCCTTCCTTTCGACTCATCAAATGAAAAGAAGAGGTATTACAGTGCACCCTTGGCGTCTTGCTCTTCCCCCTCCTGGAGAACGCCAGGAACATCAATCTTTTCACTATTCCAGACAGAGGGCCGCAGCTGGGTCGGGAAGGTCATAGAAAATTGGGGTTTTATTTATTTAGTTGTTCGACCCTCTACCGTGGTAGGCATAGCAAAAACGTGACCCACTGTGGATGAGAAATTGATGAATCGAAAAGTTTGAAGCTTTAGTTTGTGGCTAGAATTTTTTGATAGCACCGGTTATAAATTTCTTTTTAATTCGGCACCGAATGTCATAAAACACATTAAATATAACTTATAAATATAATTTTTTCCGTTGGAATTTTTGATATGAAACTTCGATTCGTAATCTGCTAATAAATGGACAAACATAAATCTTCCTTTTAACCCGTATTTTGTTATATATGTATATTAATGATAGGAAAAGAATTTTATAGTGTTCTTTGGAATAGTCTAAATTTAAGAAAATATTTATATAATTTTACTTTAATAAAAAATATAAATGGACTTAGTGCAAATTGAATGCATCATTCATTATTTTAATTATTTGCAAATATACACATGATACGCTACATTTTGTTTTTTTTAAATAGTTCTTTGGTTTTTATATCTATCCATTTATTCCTGGCTCTGAATTTGATTGAAGAAATTTATAAATTGGTCTATTTGTATCAGCATTTGGCTAAATATTTTTAAAACATAAATTATGCATTCATTTTTAATTTGAGAGAAAATATTATAAAACATGTTAATTATGCTTTACATTTTTTAGAATATACGATATGAATTTTTGATTTATAAATTACAGAATATATAAACCATATTGAACGTGTATATCTTACAATATATAGTGTAAATTAATTATAATATCACAAACTACAGCATGGTTATTTTAAGAATAAAAGCTAGTTATTAAAATTAAGTTATATTAAATTTAACAAATTGAAACCAAACTAATCTAATCATATTTGTCGATGCAATGCCCCTGTTGAATATACAATTTCAAAACATAATTTAATCTTACCTTTAATTATAATTTAAAAGTTCAAGTTATGTAATGTTTAAATTCTTGTTTGTGACTACTTTTGTTTATTTTAGAGCACTTGTTATATATAACTTTCTAATTAAGAAAAAAATGTCATAAAAACTTTAAATATAATTTATATATATGTATATATATATATTTAATGTAATATAAAATTTAAATTTTTATTTTATATATATCTCTTTATAATGAAAACAAAGTAGATTATTTATTTTTATAAAATAAGAGGAAAGAAAACGTTTTTTAAAATTTTTTCAGATTCTTTTCTAATTTTTTACTCTCTTAATTTAGCTTTTCTATTAATTGATTTATAAATAAATTTATTTTTATTTTCATATTAATGTTTCAATTAAACAAACTTCGTTCCGTAATAAAATAATAGCGTACGGCTAATGTCTTTGAAAACAAAACAGTTCCAATTGTACCAAAGATAATATAGAGAAATAAAATTATATTTCGATTTAATATTTTTTCAAAGATTCTTGCCTTCCTTTTGTATATCAGTCTTCAGAGATTACGATTGCTATTCAAATAAAGATAAAGAAGAATATGTAAGTAGCTTCACTTTCATTACGTCATTTGAAAATATCATCTAAAGTATTAATTACATATTTGTTCCTTTTTTCAGAGCTTTCAATATATTTTCACTTTTTCCAAAGATGCACACTTTTGTCACAAATTGTACAAAAGGATATTTGGAAGAATGCGAAAGATCAATAGTAGCCTTTGACAAGAATCTGTAATTGCATTTATAAATTCGAATAAAATAAAAGCACGAAAAGTCTTTACATATTTGTTCAATATTTTCCTAACTATATACCGTTTTATTTTTCGCAAAAGTACTGTAAGATTATCCTTTAATCCTTTGTAATAGTGTCAAAGTACAAAGTACCAAAGTATAATTATACTATTTTTAACGAAGGAGTGCTTTTGCGTGAGTGAAGTAGCCCCTTAATACAAAATTAGTAACATACAGTGAAACCTCTCTAAAGCGACCACGTTCCATTCCAATAAAAATTGGTCACTCCGAGAAGTGACGTCTTAATGGAGGTCATGCTTAAATCTAGGTTTTAATTGTTGAAAAAAGTTAACAATTAAAGTTACTCAAATTTGTTTATTACATTAGGAAAAAATATAAAAATTTAAGTATCAAAACAAAAGTAAATTACATAAGTTAATTACTCCAGAGTTTAAAAAATGAATACATTGACGTTTTCTTTGATTTTAAGTTTTTATCTTTTATAACTTAAATTAAGTAAATATATGCAATTTTTTTTTTGACTGGAACACATAATGACGATTTCATTAATTTATCTGTTTCTTTCAGAGTTTCTTGGCAGAATAGGGCAGGGGAGTTCTTATTGACTGTATATCTTAATTTTCCAACAGAGTTAAATTCATTGCCTAAAAAGGCACAAAGGTGTTTAAACATTTAATAGTTACCGGAGGAATAAAAAAAAATCTAAACTTAGTTTTGAAGTTTGATGAGTAATGCGCACTCCGGTATTAATTTTATAATAAAACCTTCTTCAAGCGACCAGGAAAAAATGGAATTTATTTCATTTTCTTGAAAGAAATTGGTCACTTATGGATCGTTGAGGGCTGTTTCGCTGTATATGTGTATATATGATGCCAGAAACGAATGCGACTTGAAAAATACTTATTCAGATGTAATGATCGACCGAAACCAAAACCGAATTTTGGTAATCTTCCTACTTTCGTCCGAAAACGATAATGTGAATTTTTTTAAGTAATTAATACCAATAAAAATATAAATATTTATTATTTATTTAAATGTTTTTATTACATACGCATAATTATTAATTATTTATACCTTTGGCCCAAGTTCGCTCTCTGTGCCTCTGACCAAAGCCTTTTATTTTCATATAAAATAAAATGTAATTAATTCATGAACGACAAAGAAGGATTTTCTAATTATACACTGTAAAAAAAAAAAAAAAAAAAAAAAAGTAAAAGAAGTGTAAAGTTACAGCAGATGTAAAGTTACATGCTTACTAAACTTTCATAAGTAACTGTACAAAAAAAGTTGCAAATTTACAAAACTAGTTTTTGTAAAGCTACAGAAATCTGTAACTTTACAAATGAATCTGCTGAAATTACAGTAATCTTACTAAAATTTTATCTGTAACTTTGGTTACAGTTACATGAAAAGTTCTAGGCATCCCAGTTTCCTAAAAAATTCTTATTAACCTTACAGATTTTTTGATTTTCGACGCAAAAGTGTATCTGTTACATGATTTTTCCTTGTTGCTGTTACATAAAAAGTTCTTGGAATCCCAGTTTCCTGGAGAAACTTAAGTAACTTTACAGATATTTTTTACAGTGTACGAATTTCATCTAATAAAAAAATACTTTGGGTATGCATACCTTGATTTATCTTTTATAATGATTTTTATAATTGATTATTTGTTATACTAGCTTTCTCAAAGAGTATTCAAAACAATTCTGCTGTTTCAAACTAAAAATTTTCTATTACTGTTAAATCTACTGCTTTTAAGGAGCACATGAAAAGTGTCTTCAAAGTTTAGCCCTATATGCTTTTACATTCTTTATAATTTGCACTCACGTCCTGAATAAGTCATGACTGATAGCAATTTGATAAGTTATACGCACTCCGGAATTATTTTTATAATAAAACTTCCTTCAAGCGTTTATTATAAGAATAACGAGAAATTGTACCACACTGTAAAAAAAAATCTGTGAAGTTACTGAAGTTTTTCTAGGAAACTGGGATTCCTAGAACTTTTCATGTAACGGGAACAACAAAATTTCATGTAACAGACACACTTTTGCGCCGAAAATCAAAAAATCTGTAAGGTTACTAAGAATTTTTTTGGAAACTGGGATTCCGAGAACTTTTCATGTAACTGCAGCCAGAGTTACAAATAAAAGTTTAGTAAGATTACTGAAATTTTAGCAGATTCATTTGTAAAGTTACAGATTTTTGTAGCTTTACAAAAACTAGTTTTGTAGATTTGCAGCTTTTTTCGTACAGTTACAGGTGAAAGTATAGTAAGCATGTAACTTTACATCTGTAGAACTACATTTTTTTTTTTACAGTGCAAGTACATTAATTTGTGTAAATTAATTATAATATTATAAACTACAGTATGGTTATTTTGAGAATAAAAGCTATTTATAAAAATTTAGTTAATTTAACAAATTGAAACCAGACTAATCTAATCATATTTGTTGTACTACTCAATGCACCTATTGTATATAAAATTTGAAAACTTAATTTAACATTATCTTTAAATATATTTTAAAAATTCAAGAACTACGAATCTCACGACACTTCACATACGAGAACTTCACATGCAAAGAACAGTGAAGTTTAAAGCAATAAATAACTAGAAAACAGGAATTCTGCTTTTTTAGAATTTAGTGTCGCACTCATTGAAATAAATATATATATATATATATGTATATAATACAGATAATACAACACATATTTTAGTTTTAAGACTTAAAAAGAGGCTTTTATTTCATATAAAATGACATCATTCGCATCCTCTGAAAAATTCTTCATTTTCGATCGAATCTGAAACAACATCTACTGCAAAGTATTCATATGACGTCTCTATCGCTGAATACTACACAAATAAAACAACAAAAAAAAAAATTGTAATTTAATAGATTACAACGACCATTTAGAATTTTTTTTTTCCGTGGCCGTAAAAACGCCGTGGCTAGTGGATTGGAGCCCTTCGAGACATGGCCTTTTACTATCAATCGATTGAATATTAGACTGTTTCCTTTTTCGCGTTCGTCTTTTATTCTGCAATCTATTTTCATGGGCTACATAATCAGTTGAAGACCTCGATTTTCATGAGCTGCTACATAATCAGTTGTAGACCTCGATTTTCATGGCCTACATAATGAGTTGAAGATCTCGATTTTTGCTTTGCAAGACGATTTTCATTTCGGCGTCGCTCTTTGGCTTTGCATTTTTCTATATCTGATAATTTGCGGCTACCCATTTTGTAACTTTTAGACTTTTTAACGAATTTATGCCTTTCGATTACCTATTAAAACAATTTTTAACGATTTTATGCCTTTCTATTACCTATTCAAATAAAAATTCTTCTAAAAGTAAAGAACATCGTTGAATTTCGTTAAAAAAAAATAAAATGCGAGCATCATTTGTTCCCATCCTCGACAGAAAACAACAACCATTTCCAAATGGTTAACAGATGTCTTTCAAGAAACTCGACAAAAAAATCGGCTATCTAATGATTCATATGCCATCATTTGTTTGTATTATAGATTAGAAGCTAAAGTACTGGGTGTTGCACAGAATTTTACGAATGCTTATTTTGAAAAAACAGTTTCAAAATTCAACATACAACGTAAACAAAAAAGTGTTGTACACATGAATTAAGTTAAAACGCAATATAAAACTGTATAAATTTATATAACAGAAGCTAAATAATACAGTTTTAAATGAAATTATTTCCATTCATCATTGGAGTAATAATGTTAAAATACCCAAATATTTCCATAATCGAGTTTTTACCATTCTTCAATACATTTTTTCACACTTATATGACGTACATATTCAACACGTCCTTTAAATTTTTAATATCACGTAATATTACATTTTTTATACGTCAAATAATTTTTCACATGGAAATCATAAAACTGAAAAATTGTGACGTAACATGCACTTTTGTTTTTAATTCGTCAAGTAATTCTTCACATGGAAATCATAAAACAGAAAAATTATGACGTAACATTCACTTTTGTTTTTAATTTGTTAAACTATTTATTGTATTTCCAATTTTCACATGGAAATCTTGCAGTAGAAAAGTTATGATGTAATAATCCCTTTTTTTTCAAACTCGTCAAACCATTTATTTCATTTTTTCACATGGAAATCTTGCAATAGAAAAGTAATACTTGTGGTAAGAATTTTATGGTGGATTTTTAATTGTTGGCAACACCTATAATGAAAAATGTTTAAATTTCATTGAAAATTGCTGTTAAATTTGTGGTTTCCTATCAATTAAAAATTAACTACAAGTTATTCCGATTCCGGATTACTTTAGTTGCTTTGGCTGTGTTTTAATACACATGTACGTAACATTTCATAATTCTTTCATCCAAACTGTGGATTTGTATAGCATTACAGACAGACAGACAAATTTTCAGTTTTATATATTAGATTAAATTAAATATAATTTATGCTCCATGTTTTATCAAAAATCCTTCATTTACATTTTTTCCAAATAGCGCGTATTTTAATTACATTTTTTTTTTTGCAGTAGTTATTATTGGAAAATGGCAACAAAAAGTATAACTTGAATTTTCCAACTATCTTTTCTTTACTTTCTACAGAAAGCGAGTACTTGAGTTGCCAAAATTAAACAAATGCCGCTAAAAACTGCAAAAAGAAAATTATATCTCAATGATAAATTGAGACGCATTTTTCAAACAAAATGCATTAAAAAGTACTTTTTCCCCCAATACGACGGTATAAAAATTGAAAATGTGCTATGCTTAGAAGTTTAAAAAATTGGAATAGAGATGTTTAACAGTACAATGATAAATCTGCTTTGTTTTATGGCTGACATTTACAAGGGAGCGTTATTTTTTGGAGACGACTTTTTATTTGCTGGTAGAAAGAAATAGCACATTGGGGCTAAAAAGTATCTCATTTCAGCTGATACAGTTGAAATCATTGAGTAATGTTCAAAATTTCCGAAAGAAGATATAAGATATTTGGAATGCAGATAGTTTCGACCGACTTTCGGTCCGGCAGAATTTTTTTACAACATTTTCGCCGAAAATTAATTTTCAGCGAAATGTAGTTTTGGGACAAAACTGAAACCGAATTTTCGGTCGATCTCTACTCAAATGATAGAATACAACATTTTAAGCGTGTGAATAATAAATAAATTAGAACTTAAAAATGATAAATTTTTTATTAAAATGAACTTTTTTCATATGTGCAATAAACAGAAAATTACATGCTTCTCATACCGGGTATTCTAAAAAGGAGTGACTGATTTTAAAATTCAATAACTTGCAAATGGTGACAGATATTTAAAAAATTTTTACAGGAGCTTTATGTAAGATGTCAGGAGTTTTTTCACTGTGATTCTCGAATTTAATTCGAATTAAAAACAATAGATGGCGCTGCGAGACTGTGCGCTAAATCCAGACCCGGTTTTTCGTTACTTCGAGAGCCATTCAATATATTTTTATCTTCTTTTTTGACATGGGAGAAAAGTAAGTCCAAAAAATCACGCTTGAATTTTGAGCCTATTGCTTGCATCGCCATCTATTGTTTGTAATTGGATCTAAATTCGAGAATCCTGGTAAAAAAAATTCCTGATATCGTAGATAGCCATCTTGTAAGACCATTTGTAACAATTTACGAGTTATTGAATTTTAAAATCAGGCAATCCCTTTCAGGGTACCCAGTATATAATGTTAACTCTCTAATACAAAATTGTAAAGTATACGAAGCTACCTTTGTAAAAAATCGATTTTTGGAAGTCTTCCTCCTACGTAATTTTGCAAAAGTTAGAAATTTTATTTTAGAAATAATGATGCGGAACGACTCAAATCACAAATAAAACTTGAAAAATTAACTCAGTATCACCATAAGTTGAGAATTCTATGAATAATTTTAAATAAAGTCTGTGTTGAGAGATAACAGCAATAAATAAAATTGTTTTTTTATGTCCTACTGTATAAGTAACATCGATTTTTGGGTATGTTGCAGATATACAGCGAGGTGATACAAAGGTATAAATATGCTTTATTTTGAATAAATTATTCATAGGAAATTTAAAATTTTGCTTAAATATTTTAGGTTTTGGCTTTTACACCATGACTTGTTAGCATCTTTTATTTAAATAATAATTAAAATGTTATTCAAATACATTAAACTTAATTCAATTAAAGTGATTGATCATCCATCTAGGCTGCCAATTTTATACAGACTCAGAGTTTTGTTTAATATAATGTCAGCTTGAGCAACATCAAGATGCTAACTTACAGAATTTTACTTTAAAAAAACTTTATTTTTCAAACGGAACAAAATGTTCTAATATAGTATATTGAGTCGTAAATGTCTTTTTAAAAGAAACAAAAAGTTTTATATATGTTTTAGCGCAGAAGCAGCATCTTAATCAGCATTATTTGAAAAAACGTTTTTTGGCAGTATTTTATTGTCCATCTTTTATTTTTGGCAATAGTCTAACATTTGAGTAAAAATAGAGGCTTTAGAATTTGAAAAACTATTTGTGCCTGAATTTTGGTTCTCTAAAATATTTTGGTAAAATCACTTTAAAATGTTACAAAATGAACTTGAAAAATAATAAAAAAAATTAAGCTTAAACTTTTTTTTTGTATTTATTTGATAAAATGTAAAAGAACAAAATATGGGTATTTCTGGTAGAATAATATGCATAATTATATGTTTTGTCTATATTTATAGTTTAAAAGTTTTTAAATTGTATATTATGTACTATAATTAGTATTTTTATGAACTACTAAGAAAATATATTTATTTTTTACAGACATTAATATGGTTATAAATATTATTAATAATAACATAAGAATAATCGTATTGCAGACTTAAAAACAATTTATTTCATAAATATCTTCAAAAGGAGTTTACATAATTATCTGTCTCCTAATTGACTAGCAAAAATATTTGCCCTTTCGTGCCTAGAGCTCTATATTTTGGACGTTACAAAAATGCATAAAGATAGCCTTGATCATATAATTTCGCAATTAAAAAAAAAAAAATTACGTATTTCAAAAAAGTCTACAAGGTAAAATATGACTTGTGTTTTTTGGATACTTGATAGAAAAAATACATATAAACTTACATTTTACATTTCGCCCTCCTGAAAAATTAAAAATTTATAAACACTGGAAAAAACCTTCTTTTAAGCAAATAAATATCCACCTTATGCTGTCATCTCTCGGTAATCGATAAAGACATTGATAAATAATTATTTCATACAATTTTCGCGTTATAAAGGAGAAGGGAATGATACAAATTTATTAAAAATTGAAACGTCCCCAAAACGGGTTAAATAGAAGTTCAGATCATGAAAATTGCATGTTTCACCGTGTTTAACTTCTTTGATACTTTCCAGAAAAAAAATCCTATGTATATCTTTTGGTTATGAGCAGTATCGAATGATCGATATAGTTTTTTGAAAAACTCAATTCTTATAACGAATCACAGGAACAATCACACTCCTCTAAAAGCATAGAAATTATATTCAAGAATGAAGTAGCACAGTTGAAGTTTATTCCAACAGAGCGAAAGATGCCCAGTCTAGGAATCGAATCTGATTGCCATGCCGTGCCAATATTTTACCTGTTAAGCTATCTGGAGGATACTTGACTGACATAATTCACTTGTATTTGTTGGACATGGATGGGAACTGCAGCACTAGCTTCATTCATCCGAGCTATAATTATTGCATTTACATGATGAAAGTGGATTTTTAACATGGAAACTCCTGTATATCATGCAATTAGACCATAATGAAGAGAACGAATATTTTTTCCAACTGGATTAAATCATATTTAAGGCTGGAATAGCACAGTTGAAGTTTATTCCAACAGAACGCAAAATATCCAGACTAGTAATCGGACCTGGATACTTGGCGTACCTGTATACAGGAGTTTCCATGTTAAAAACCCACTTTCATCGTGTAAATGTTACAGTTATAACTCGGATGAATGAGGCTAGCGGTATAGTTCGCAGCCTTGTCGAACAAATAATATTGAATTATGTCAGCTAAGTGTCGTCCGGATAGCTTAACAGGTAAAACATTGGCACGGCACGCCAAGTATCCAGGTTTGATTCCTGGTCTGGACAGTTTTCGCTCTGTTCGGATAAACTTTAACGGTGCTACTCCAACCTTAAATATGATTTAATCCAGATGAAAAAAATATTCGTTCTCTCCATTATAGCATAAAAATGGTTTCTGTTTAAAAGATAAGAATGGAAATCATCAAAGAATTTCACTATTAACAGTCTGAATTACGGAATGTTAGTACTTCCGAGATTAATTTTAGAGAAAAAATATTCACTAGAAATATTTATGACATAAAAATTCATATTTTTCTAAATTTATATGTTGCACTAGATTAATCTGGTTAACAGCCTTTGGTTATGAACTCATTCAAATGATTGTTATGAGCTTTTATCAGCATGTTGAATGCCATATCTATTTTGTCTGTCTTTCCGTTTGGGCCACGAAATAAGATCCCCGTTTCACAACTGAATAGTGTCAGTCAACGATGATCGACGCGGCCTAAACTGAAAGTTCAGTGTCAGTCACCGGTGACTTACGGGGCACTTGACGTGTTAAAATCTCAATTTCATAGTGATGCACTAGGTACAGAGATGGAGTACCTATGGCACGCGTTCCTTAAGTGGCACGGCATAGTTTCAGGTTCCCCATCAAAGGGTCTAGCCGGATAAGCATAGCAAAGTGGCCCCCGCGGCCGATGCTTGAAATAACATGTGTGGTAATAAGGCTCACCACGAGAATAAAATATAGAGTGTTTTCATCCACTGACCTTGAACTGTCCTTGAGATAATCGGGGAAGTATGCGTCGGCGCTACTGTTTTGCAAATGCGTTTTTCTCAAAAAGTACAAAAGTTAAAAAAATGAACCCAACGCCAATTATTGAAGAATACATTACTTCATATTATGTATTTTTTTCCCATTTTTACACAAATTTTAACAGGAAAAAATAAACAAAAATATTTTAAAAATATATTTAATGTATTAATTTTATATTTACACCAACCAAAAAATTACAGAATAATGCTCAATATATGTACTTTTAAGGAAAAAAAATCGTTAAAATCGAAAATGCGCTTTTTGAGTTATAACGAAAATGATGCTAGCAGCTTGCTAAAATATTCGTAGCTTCTCCTGTTTATATTTCAAGAAATACGCTGCTATCAATATATTGTTCGATTCGTGGCATTTCCACTCGGGCAGGACGCGCAGTGCGCAAAAATAAGAGAAATTTTCCATACATACCACTTCTCTGTAGGCTTGTTTTGCGTTTGTAAACATTCTGTTATTTTGGCGTACCACGCATCCTTCTCGCGTAATAATAGCAAGTCGGTGGTCTAGACGATTGTGCAGGTGAAGCTGAATACGAGCTGTAAATATGTAAGCATGCTTCGTACGGATACCGTTATTTTTCTAGGAGAACTACCAGTATATTTTTATAGAAAAACAAATCTAGGTTAAACGCGCAAAATTTCGCCTTTTTTAAGAAGAGATTTTCTATAAGATATTACTGTTGCCAAAAAATTTTCTGGTCTGCAAAATTCAAAGAGACGTACGAACCATGATAAGGTTATCAACTTTTTGGCAATGTCGGACACACCCCAAATTTTCGATATCATAGTTTATCATTCCTCGACCCCCTACCCCACCCCCTCTCGCTAATAATATTGTTATCAGTGTGTAAAAATTCTTTTCATTTTACGATATTTTCTTCTTCTTTTTATACGTGTGCAATGGTATACACATATGATTGTGCATTTTTTATTCGCATATTTCACTGATTTAAATGAAGAGAAGAAATTCATAAAATATCACTGTTATACATGAAATAACTTTATATCAAATAACATTTTAAAGAAATATTATTTAAAAGTTTTTAATAATAGCTCTTTGTTACATAATGCATTGAACAGTAATATTGTTTTTTGCACTTCCTAATTGCACGCGGCTAAGCAGAATTTCTTGTAAACAAACAAGTGGACAGCATTCTTCCTTATCATTTACTGGTAAAAATAACAAGTATAATTTCGAATCCGGTTTCTCTAACAATGAATTATATAAACATATGGCAGGAGAATATTAATGACGAACGTTGGGTTATTCCATATTTTGGAATGAAAGGATTTTATAATAATTCAATTGTTTTAATAATAAACTTGTATTTTCATAAAGATATGAAAACAGACTAAAAAAATTAAGATAACAGATGTAAAAAAAAAAGTTAACAAAAAAAAATTTGATTTGATTAAAAATGATAACGATATCAAATGACAAACCCCCTCCCCCTGCAGATATCTTCCTATCTCAAGTGTCAGTCCCCTCCCCCCCCACTCCCCCCTAAAGTGATACGTTATATTATATATATATATATATATATATATATATATATATATATATAACTGTACAGCCCCATGGCCTTCTTCTATTTGTAAATAATGGTAGCCAAATATTACCTTTTTCTTTGCAAGTTCTTGATATTATGATACAAGAAGGATGCGCACACGCAGTACGCCAAAATAATAGAATATTTACATATAGAGAAGCGGTATGTATGGAAGCATTTTCTTATTTTGGTGCACTGCGCATCCTGCCCGAGTGGAAACGTCACGAAAAGACGAATGCATTGCTAACAGCGTATTTCTTGAAATACAAACAGGGAAAGTTACGAATATTTTAGCAAGTTGCCAGCATTATTTTTATTATAACTCAAAAAGCGCATCTTCGATTTTAACGATTTTTTTTTTTTAAGTACATACATTGAGCATTATTCTGTAATTTTTTCGTTGGTGTAAATATAAAATTACTACATTAATAATATTTAAAAAAAATATTTTTGTTTATTTTTCCATGTTATATTTGTGTAAAAATGTGAAAATAATATATAATATGAACTAATATATTCTTCAATAATTGGCGTTTGTTTCAATTTTTTAACTTTAGTACTTTTTGAGAAAAACGTATTTGAAAAATAGTCGCGTCGGCGCATACTTCCCCGATTATCTCAAGGACAGTTCAAGTTCAGGGCCTAAAAACACTCTATATTTTATTCTCGTGGTGAGTCTTATTACCACACATGTTATTTCAAACATCGGCCGTGGGGGCCATTTTGCTATGGTTATCCGGCTAGACCCTTTAGTAGAATTTCACAAAACGCATTAATTAATCTAGATGTGATCTCTGTTTATCTGTAACTCGACTAGTTCGTTTGCTTGTCATTGTCATGCAGATTGAAGAAACTGGAATGTAACATAATGTATCCCAGTTTAACTCAATATTGACTCGCAAAATTTTAAGAATAATGAGATTATCGCAAAAGAAAGGTTAAAAGTAAAAAATGCCTATGGTAAAATGACAAGAACTGGGAATTAAATTCCAGATACTAAAAGCTGTAGATTCTTGTGTTTGCTATTTTGACAAATTTTTCTGCAGGATATTCTTTTCTAAATAAATAATATGAAAAATTAAAGTAAACAAAAAACTTCCAATTCAATTTGAATTCTTTGAAAAATATCCAACTTCCAAGACGATATAAATTACTTGGCATCTAAGATGACACAACAGAAATAATATTAAAGAAAATATTCTAAAGTATAACGCCAAATATTATCCTTGTATTTTTAATGCTAAAAACAAAATTTGAAGTAATTTTAATTTATTATTATTTGATCTATTAAAATAATTTATTGTTGGCACGTCATGTCCACGTAAAATATATTTTTGGAAAAAATTGACACATGGATGTAAAAAGGTTCGCCGTCCCTGCACTAGGACAATTACACTACTTTGAAAAGAACTTGAAATAACTTCTGTTATTAAAAAAAATGCCTTTCAACCCATCGTATGAAATAATTCCAAGTAAATATTAGTTTGATATACAGTATATCCTAATTATATTTCTATTAATTCGTTTAGCATTAATTGTAATGTGCTTTGTATTACTTAAGTTAAATACTTAAATCTTTTAAATAAAGATACTTTGTTTAGACATTTTATAATAGCATCAACATAAGATAATTTAAAAGTTTTATTACTTATGCTTGGTCTTAAACAATTTTTTGTATAAAACTCAGTAAAAAAAAAAAAAAAAAGTTATAGTAATTAAATTCGATAATGCTATATACATAGATGTTTAAAAGTTTCGTAATATTTATATGCTAAATATTAATTTTAAATTTTATTACTTGGAACTGCCTTCAAATACAGTACAAACAATATACTTCATTCTATCCAGTGAAATAATTCGAAATAAATATTAGTTTGATATATAGCATAAACAGAAGTCTAGAACTTTCAAATCTACAAAAAAGTTTTGGAAAATATTTTATTTTTTCTCTCTAATGTTCGTCAAATCGCTTTATGAACGCTAATGTTGTGTGAAATTGAAGGGTTGATGTTTTTCATCCAAATGTACTTGAGATGTACTACTTAGCTTGTGATTCATCAGCACTTTCCGGACCATTTACGTAATCCATATCATTATGAAAAGGACCATGTGTGAAAGATGCGGAAAGATACTGAATTCAGTCTTTATTGCAATGTGTGAGTAAAGGCTAATTTAGTTCTGAGTAAGCTTGCTCATTACTTCAGATTTTAATGAATGGGGGTATTTTTCGAAAGAACGTTTCATTTGTATATATTTTGAAAATAACATAACATTAACATTGCATTTAATTAATTATAATGTGTTTTGTATTACTTAAGTTAAATAGTTAAGTCTTTTAAATAAAGATACTTTGTTTAGACATTTTATTATAATATCAACGTAAGATAATTTAAAAGTTTTATTATTTATGCTTGGTTATGAATAATTTTTGTATAAAGCTTAGTAAAAAAAAAAATGGTAAAGTAATTAAATTTCGCAATATCGTATGCAAAATATTAATTTTAAATTTTATTACTTACAACTGGCTTCAAATACAATACAAACAGTATCTTTCATTCCATCCTGTGAAATAATTGCAAATAAATATTAGTTTGATATATAGCATAAACACAAGTCTAGAACTTCCAAATCTACAAAAAGATTTGGAAAATACTTTATTTTTTCTCTCTTATGTTTGTCAAATCACTTTATGAACGCTAATGTTGCGTGAAATTAAAGAGTTGATGTTTTTCATCCAAATGTACTTGAGATGTACTACTTAGCTTGTGATTCATCAACACTTTCCGGACCATTTACGTAATCCATGATATCATTATGAAAAGGACCATGTGTTAAAGATGCGGAAAGATACTGAATTCAGTCTTTATTGCAATGTATGAGTAAAGACTAATTTAGTTCTGAGTAAGCTTGCTCATTTCTTCAGGTTTTAAGGAGTGGGGGTATTTTTCGAAAGAACATTTCATTTGCATATATTTTGAAAATAACAGTACATTAAAATTACATTTCATTAAATCTAATGTGTTTTGGATTACTTAAGTTAAACGGTTAAGTCTTTTAAATAAACATACTTTGTTTAAACATTTTATAATAGAATTAACGAAAGATAATTTAATTTTTTTATTAATTATGCTTCGTTATAAATAATTTTGTATAAAAAGCTCAGTAAAAAACAACAACAACAACAAAAAAAACCTGTAAGGTAATTAAATTTGTTAAGTCTACATCAATAGATGTTTAAAGATTTCGTAATATCAAATGCTAAATATTAATTTTAAATTTTATTTGTTACAAATGGCTTCAAATATTTTTTTAATTTAAAGCTCAGTAAAATGTGAGTATAATATAATTAAATTCTTAAATGATTTTTTAAGGTGCTTATATAAACGCATGTGTAAATATTTAGGAATATCAGAAATTCTAAATGTTATTTTAAAATTTATAATATACAAATAGCTTTAATATTTTTTCAACTTGAAGCTTAGTTTCAAAATATTGTATGTTCATTATATAGGTAACACTTATTTTATGACATTTTTCTTTTTACTTTTTTTTCCATATAGTAAATTTGGTAGATTATGAATTCGAATTTATCCTTTTTTCTTAAATAAAAAAATCTATAATAATTTTTTTTCAACTTAAAGTTTAGTTTTATAATGTTGTGTAGTTATTAAGTAGGTAACATTTATTATTATTATTATTATTATTATTATTATTATTATTATTATTTTGTATGTAGTAAATTTGATAGATTATTAATTGGAATCATCAAATTTATACTTTATTCTCAAATTAAAATATCTATACAGAAGTGCTTTTATAGTTTGTTTTCTACATATAAAACGGTTCTAAAATGAAAGTATAGATGTATTTAATGTTAATCTCAATTATAACTAATCATATATCTTATATATCCGTTTGAGTATACAAAAATAAAATGACAATGACAATGATATTTATGTAAAAAAGGGAGACATGTAAACAATACATTGTTAATTTTATTTGTATTTATTTATTTTACTTCACTGGTTTATAACTTGTTACATTTCATTAAATTGGCAATTAAATATAGAAAGTTTTTAAGTAAAGTATGTGACTATAAAAATAAGCAACAAAATGCGACAACTGAAAATTAAACGTGGATATTTTGAATAAATTAAATGTTTTTGTTGGAGAACCTAAGTAAAAGTAAAATTCATTGATGTTTAAGATTGCAGTGTTTGATACAAATATTAATATGATTTCTTTAAAATTTGCTTTTATAAGTCATGTAAATAGATCGCTAATCTATAACTCTTTAAAATATTTATCTGATTTGAAATAAAAGTGTAAATATTTCTAAATAAGATTATTTGTGTTTTTCTCTAGAAACTTGAAAATAAATTATGTTGCACAATGTGAAAAAAAATATTTTTTATCATTGATCAAAAAGTATATTTTCAAATCATTAGAAAAGAACAACAACAACAAAAACTATATTGTTCTTGATTATGCATCCAAAACATTAGAAAGCTAAAGTTTCATTAGATCACATTTACACAGTATACACAGGTATTTAGTACATATTTTCTGCGCTATTCAACATATGCATCATTTTCGCCGTCTATCGTAAAATTTTAAAGACATAAGATTATTCACTTTTGACTGTGAAACGAATTCGAGAACAGCAGAAATACTACAAATGCTACTAGTTGTGAAAAATATATTACTTTCATTTTTATTTTTATTTTATTTTAAATATCAATATTTATAAATAATTAAAAAAAATTAAATTAAATTAAATTTTATGAGAAGTAAAAACGATATTTTGCTGCGTTCAACTTTTCTATTTTGTTTAGGATGCTATACTGAACCTTTGTATCTACAATTTGCGTTTCCGTTTTCTATGAAATGAGTTTTCCACGTATGAGACAGTGACTCATCATCACAATAACGTTCGTGTCCGAGAGGTTCTGCTCTCGAAGCTGGTAGAACGGAGGTGCTGGGTTCGAACCCAATCGTGCCTGTCGGCCTAATTATTCGGAGTTTTCGCAGTTTTCTTCGAACCATGGATTTCCATCCGTAAATACGGGTTAGGTTCCCTTAGAAAGACCCGCACGAAGGGCACTCCCACCCCCCCTGGGCCTATATCCCTCGAGTAGATAATTGGCAGCCAAAAATCAACTCAATAACGTTCGCGCTGCGCCTTCAGTAGCTTCGAGGTGAGAAGAACAATACCGCCCGTAGACAGATTCATTATTTTGCGAATCGCAGTACGTTTCCGTCTTAACTTTTTTTCTGAAATTTTGAAACTGATCCGGATAATCAACGGTTCAGATAGTCCGAGTTCGGATAATTGGAGTTATGCTGTATTCTGTGTATTTTATTTACTTATCTGCAGCGAGATATTTTGCTATCCCTCTTAATATGCCAACTTTTAGGTCCCGGGAATGAATAGAATAGAATATAGGATCCTCGGAATTAAAAATCTTCGGGGTTTTGTTGTAATACTTCGAATTGTACCACAAACACAATAAAGAAAAAAGAATACCCTATACAATGGTCTTGGTTAATGTAAAACAAGATTTCTGTTATGTAACACGGGAACTTCCGTTAAACAGAACATTACCTTTTTCATAAGATATAAAAATTTGGTTTCATTTTAAAAGGATTATCTTGTCGAAGCTTGATTAGTTAAAAATTACAGATGAAAATTGGTAGCATTTCTGACGAGGTTTTTTTTTTTTTTTTTTTTTTGTAAAATCTACAGGAGTTTTTTTAGAGTGTATATGAAGAAATCGAATTTGTTTTACTGTGATAAGTTTTCATAAAAACTGTATTTTCGTATGGTATATTACATATAACAATTTTACAGAAATGATAAAATAAGTCTACTGATTCATCAATATTATTTTTCAATTGTAAAACAAATAGAACAACATTTTAATTAAAAAAATATCGTTGGTTAATTATCTATAGCCGGTTTGTATTACATTTTTTGATTAACATTTTTAGTTGAAACCTGTTTATTTCCTTAATTTACATATTAAAATGTTTTCAATTATTTAAGGTAACAAATAAAAGCATTTTTTTTCATTTAAATAAGAAAGCTTCAGTTACTATATTTCTCACATTTCGCTAGTAACACCGAATGATGTTACGTCTAATTTTTTTTTTTAAGTGTATCTATAAATATGAGAATGTTTTAATTTAACATTTCATCTATAAAACCGTTTAAATATATTTAACTGCCAAAGAACTACAAAAAAAATAAGATGTATGGTAGTTAATAAAACTGACGTTACCATTAAATCTAACAAACACACTTTAGTACTTAGTCGTCTAATTTAATCTCGAATGTGCAGTACTACATTACTTTTGTAAAGATGAAAAAATAAAAAATGCCCATTCATTTTTTTCTTCATTTACCTGTTTAAAAAATACATTTGTTACCTTTAGGCCCATAAATGTTTGTCATTAAATGTAGAAAAAAGAAACTTCCAAGATATCTTTGAACGTAATTATCCTTAAATTTTCTTTCACTGAATTAATTGCTTGCGCCGAAAACTATTGTTTCTCTTGAAATATTTCTAGACTAAACCATCTCATTACTAGCAAATAATTCTTTTCTAATGGGGCATGTTAATTTTTACTTTTCTTTCCCACACGAAACCCGAGGTGTTGCAGGAGAAAGTATTTGATATCTCATTATGTTACTAAAGTAATTTATTTTGCTACTATTAATTAGACTAAATTCAAAGGCAGTATAAATTTTTATAATGACGCGGCTTCAAAGGGAAAAATATCATTTACGTCAGCCCAAGAAATAGTGGCTATGTGATACTGAATTTACATGCATTTTATTATCACTTAAATGTCTTGAAGACTGAGTACTTTAATTCTACGAATACTGTTAGAACTGATTAAGCTTGTTTACGACATTAAAATATTTAAAGTTTAATGTTTATATATGAAAATATTACTAACAATTCTCACAAAAATTTTATGGAAAAAGTGAGATTTCTACATTTTTTGATAAAAATTTTTCAGTGTGTGTATAAGTCAAAGACAAAACTGTTTTTACATTTAACTGTTAAATGGATATGTATATTATGTTGTAAATGTTTACTAAGTTATTTATTACCAAAATTTAAATGACTCTCAAAGACTACTAACTAAACTATTAATTAGACTATATTCAAAGGCAGTATAAATTTTTATAATGACGCGGCTTCTAAGAGAAAAATATCGTTTACATTAAGTCAAGAAATAGTGGCTATGTTATGCGATACTGAATTTACATGATTTTTATAATCACTTAAATGTCTTGAGGACTGGGTACTTCAATTAGATGAATACTGTTAGTATTGTTTAAGCTTGTTCCTGATAGTAAAATATTAGTCCAGACATTAGGTACTCAAAAGGACAAATAAAATAAAGTTTTGATGTAGTTTTGATAATTGGTGCCATTATGATTTTTGGGTCGCTGAACACGAATCTGAGGTTTGCCAACAAAATTTGTTCCGGGAGACAACATTTTTTTTTTCTTCAGAAAACGTGTTAAAAACGACTTTTCTTTGTCTTTTCAAAATAACTTCAAGTGTATGCATTTTACGTAAAAGTCGGCAATACTTAACTGAAAGAGAATAAAATTTCCTACATTTTATGTGCGAAAAGTTTTTTTCTACGGTCAGTGCTTTAGCTGTGACAGAGCCGCAAAAATGTGTGTGAAAAGCAAAAAATTCTGAAAAACCGGAATTACGGCGCTGTACGTCGATTAACCCTTTCAGGGGCAAGAAATTGCGTGCCTCTAATGTTGAACTCACACCGGAGTTTTCGGAAAATTTTGTTTCAAAATAAAGAAAAGCAATTTTTCAACTTTTTTCTAGCAAATTTATAAAATAAAAATTCTATTAACAGTTTCTGGTGCAAATTGATTAAAATTAAGTGAGATATAATATATCCAACCACCCCTCAAGGGTTAACATGCAAACTAACCATTTTATGCAAACAATGACTATTTTTGATATTTAAGATTACTTGACTGACTACATTTTTCAATGAAGTTGCTGATAATAAATACGACGACTCATTATGAATCATTATTTAATTATAAAAATTATGTACATTAGTAAGCACATTTACTTTAAAAGCAAAAAATCCTATTTCCGCTTTCTCTTACTTGAAGGTCTCTGCTTTTCACCGACATCTACAACATAGAAAATACACGTATGAAATTAGTGCATGATTTTATTACTACCAATATAATAAAAGTTTTCTTAATAGTAAATATTTAATTGTTTGTGGCATGAATATTTCCTCTTTGATTGGGTCCATAGGTTTATTGGGTGAGCAATCCATTTCCAGCCTTGTTTCAAGGACCAGATCGTCCTCCTCGTCTTGATACACCACTGGGATGTTGTTGCAATTCCCCTCGTACTTATTAAGACACATGTTGGAGCAAGAAAGCCCTGACTTCTTGCACCCACAAATTAGTTGGCAGTTCTTTCTGCACTTGCAGGGTACAAGCTTCAACGAAGCAGGCGGTAGCACAGTGGACAAATTCTGAAAGACAGTATTTGTTGTCTTCCATCCCCACTCTTTAGCATTTTGTTCAACCCCCAGCGATTGCTGGACCTGGTGGTATACTCTTAAAGATTGCCGTTGTGCTGCAGCTGTAGATGGTGGTAAAGCAGCAATATTCAAATTGTATCGAAAAAACTGTGCAGGCATATTACTACGTACCATACGGAAATTTTCCGCGTATGACATTTTTATTTTCCATTTTTTTTTAATTTCGATGTATAAGTTGTATAAGAGATTTTTGACGAATTTCGGAAAAGTTTGGGGGCGCAGAGGAACCAGAAGATAAAACTTGACTTCGAAACAACTGTGTAGACATATTACTACGTACTTTTCCGCGGTAGGAAATTTTTATTTTCCTAAATTATGTTTATTTCACTTTATAAATGGTACAAGTAATTTTGACGAACTTCGCAAAATTTGAGGGGCCCAGGGACACCGAAAGATAAAACTTTCTTTTAAAAAACTGTGCAGTTTTATTACTGAGGAACATACACAACTTTTGCACAGTATTATATTTTGATTTTCCGATTTTCGGTTTTTTCATGCCACCCTATAAATACATCTGCCTGTCTCTTTGATTGACTTCAATAAAAGCCGTATGCTGTAGAAAAAATAACATAAAAAGGCTGATTCTTTTTCATATTGTAATTATCATGTTTATTATTATCAATGATATTATTGTTATTTTTATTGTTATTATTATTAATATTAAATGTTTTTCGTTTTTCTCTGAGTTTTTGTATCACTTACATAAATCCTACCTCTTATATTATTTTAAAGTTTAGAAGCTAAAAACAAATACACCTAAAGGGTGTTTCTCGAATAAAACCTTTACCACTAAGGGGGGGGAAAAGATACTTCAGATACACATACAAAAGATACAGTATTTCATTTCATATATATATATATATATATATATATATCAGTTTATAAAGAAATTTAGAGATAAAATTAAAAAAAAATGTTTGTAACATATTTATTTAAGAAAACTCCTAATAATCCATTTTCGTATAATATCATTTTAGATATATCGATAAACAGATCGTTACACGTTATCGATTTACCGACTGTAACTCGCCCATTCTTTTCTTTTTAACGGAATTATTATGAGATAAAAACTATGAATAGCATGAAAAATAACTTCTGCATTGTTTTTGGTATTTTTTCAAAAAGGAGTATTTCTTTCATTACTTTCACAAAATAATACATATACACAAAAACATTTACGAATAGTTAACAATTTTGAAAAATAGAGATGTCTGTGCATTCCGAAAAATAACTTACATAATTTTCTTACAGATGTTATTATTTATTCAGCAATTTTTTAACACCTTAAATATATTAGTATAATATTTTTCTATTGCCTACTCTTTGGCTCACATTTTGATTAACAATCGTTAACAGCTTATTTTCATTTAAATTAGTGTAATACATCATAGAATAGTTTTTCGCGAAATGGATTAATAAACTGTATGATTAAGCTGAAACAGTCTATCTTACACTTATTTGGAGAAACATTACATGATATGTATAGATGATTATAAATAACACGCATTACATTATAATATACACGCAATGCGTAGATGATTATAAATAATAACAATTTAGCAGAAAACTAATATGATTAAGAATTATAGTACAGTTGTACATAAAGTTTAATGGTACATAATAAAGAAATATTCGGTAATTTTTATTAAATTTTTTAAAGAAAAACTAGAATATAAGTTCCTTATAATACAAATACTTTTTCTGTGCAAAAATTTGTTCAGTAGTCTGATTTAGATTATTGTTATTTTATTTCTTAATATATCGTATAAACCCGTTTGTCGAACGGACGAACAAACTTCGGGATAAAACTTTAACTGTTTACCTCTCACAAATGCGAAAGACATCTCTTGCTAAATGTCCCAATAAAATAAAAAGCAAATGATTTTTAATAATGTCTGTTATAAACGTAAATTATACCATTAAAATTTACCTTAGTACTTAGAACTTAATTTTTATGCTTTGCAATATCGACAATAATTGTTATTTTTTATTCTTCCATTTAAAATAACATCTAAAACATATGCATATAAATTTCATATAATAATTACTTTCAGGATAATTTTATAATAAATAATACATGTTATTCAAACAATTGTAATACAAAGGAAGTCAACTTTTGAGAGATGTAACGAATTTCTTTCTACAACACTTGTTGATTCAGTATGCATTAATTTACATCTACCTATTAATAATTCAAATTTGATTTTAAAAAATGCACTCCCAAAAACTTTAGGATGAAAAACATAGATGTGTATCAAAAATATAGTGTTAATTACGAACTATTAAAGGATGAGTCCAGTTTCATTATGTGATACCTTTGAGTATTTAAACCAAATGCAATTTTAAAGAAGTTTTATGTATTAAGACAATAATTATTTTACAATATATATACATTTAAAGTCTGAATTAAAAACCATTATAATACTAAATAAAATAAAATAAGACAGACATAAGCACAGATAAAAATAAAATGTATAAAAAATTACTAAAAAATACTAAAAACAATTTAAGGGATCGGTGGACGTTAAAAATTTATTCGTTTAATTTTCATCATAGAGATATGAAATTTTGTGAAAATATACATTTCACCATAAATATATAGAAAACACCTTAAAAGAAATTTCCAATCTTATTGTAATTTTAAAATTTCTTAAAAAATTACAATTTTAAACCGAAATTGTAAAAAGCTCCATGCGTGATAATTTTTTAGATATTTCCTCGATTTTGCATTTTAATCAGATAACACTCTATTATAAAAAAAATCTATCCCTAATCTAAACCCTTGAATAGTTAATTTTTAGGGATATTTTTCTGAATTCGACATCGATTTTCATCAAAATTTTGCTTTTTAACCTCTTCAGTCCCGAGAAAAATCTTCTGCATAGAAAAATTATTTTATCAGCAATTTATGGCGCTTTTAGGCTCAGAAAAGAGAAAACAAAATTAGGTTTTTCTTTTTTAAATTTTTAAATAGTTAAAATTTATGTCTCCATATGGGTACATCAGGTCACCATTGAATAAAATCGTCATTCTTTAAATAAATAATACCACTATGTTTTACTTTAAATTGATCTATTTATTGTTTAATAATTATATCAATTCAAACAACATATATGATCTAATACATAAACTTTTGTATTGTCTAAAAATAAAATACATAACTTGCCAATGAATATCATTTAGTATGGAACTTTATGAAACAGTCATTATTCTGAAGGCAAAGAAATACGTTACATTTGACCCTTTTTACTCTCGATTTTCCTTTGCAACCTTCCATACGACATCGAGATTGATTTACCCTAGTAACAACCTGTGGCCAATGTTCAACCCCGTCATAGCGAACCTCATTTTTTGGTATAGAAATGATTCTTCTTCTTTTTTTAGCTGTAGTTTCATTGGATGATTGCTCTGATTTTCGTGTTCTTCCGGCAGTAGGCTTTTCAGTTTCACATTTTATAAGGACCTCAGCAATGTAAAGGCGAAATTCCAGCAAACTCATATGATCTCTTTTCGAAATATTGGAGGATCTACAATCTCTCATGTACAAAACCCAACTATTTACTGTAACTAAGTCGAGAAATTGAGCAAAGACCCGAATTGGCCATTTGCGTGTTCGCATGGAAGTACGATAAAAAGCAATGAACCTGTCGTTCAGATCAATTCCACCCATATGCGCATTATACATTCTTATTATAGCTGGTCTGGATACAGGAACCTTGGCCTTTTCATCTTTACACCAGCGCTCGCACGTACCACTGGGCTCACTTCCACATGCGGTGGACATCTATGCACGCATTTCTTATCCTTCCATTTTAACACCACAATTTTATCATCTGATCTGGTAAACTCAATCCACTCACCACGTTTCATTGCACTGTCTTTCACAGCATGCATTTTGTTCGCAACATCACCTATTCTATTAGCCATGACTGTCCCAGTACACAGAATTCCTTTTGAAAGAAGATATTCAACTATTTTCACTCCAGTGAAATATCTGTCGGTGAATATAACTCTACTTTCATTTATGGGTATACTCTCAGTTAATTTTTTGACAACTGCTCCACCAAGCCCCAAGTCTTTCATATCTTGTACAGGAACGGTATTTTTTCCTGTGTACAAGAGAAAATCCAATACTACACCATCACTTGAGGCAAGCACAAATTTTTTTATACCCCAGGGGTTGGGCTTCGAAGGAAGATATTGACGGAAGTTACATCTCCCAACAAACGGGATCATGTGCTCATCAATTGAGCAAAATTTTGGCCTAGGAATTTTAAGACAGGCATTTCTGATCACATTTAGTAAAGGACGTACTCTCCAGGCGATCTTCGGTATCAGAAGAATGTATTACAAAATCAGCAAAGTGTAAATTTGATCGCAAAAGGAAGAATCTGTCTACTTGCATTGCATTTGTCACTAATGGTATGAGTGAAAACTTTTTTGACCAATACATGCTGGCTTGTGGAATACTAAACACTCCCATCACAAGATGTATGCCAACAAAACCTTTAATCTCCTTCTCATTTGTTTTTATAGATCTTCCTTTTTTCTGTACAGAGTACAAGTTAGTTTGTTCAGATGTCAATTTACAGAAATCATTTGTGAAATAGTGTGAAAAGTATGAAAAAGGAGATAAAGGCTGTAAAGGTGAAAGACCTACTAGATCTTCTGTCTCACAGTCTAGCTTACTAGGAAAACATTTTCTTTGCCATATTTTTCTGTGTTCTTTTAGCTGTTGTGAAGATGGAATTTCGTCATTATCTATGTCTTGAATTGGAAGTATTTCGTCATCCCCATCACTATCTTCAGACAATGACAATTGAATTTCCTCTTCTGAGTCATCACTTTCATCTACATCACTTTCTAATAGTAACTTCTGTATTTCCTCATCAGTCAACAATTTAGGTCCTGCAGAAATAAATAAACAATGAATATTTAAAATTCTAAATGCATATTTATATTTTTAACCAGCTACTATTATCATTGTTTATGTATTTTAAAAATTATTATGCATATATTTATTTCAAATATGTTAGAAATTTTTAAAGTCATTAAAAAGTGCAATAAATAAAGAATATTTAAAAATTTAAACACATATTTATATTTTTAAGTATTTTTAACTATTATCATTTTTTATGTATTTGTAAACGTATATTTTTATTTCAAACATGTTAGAAATTTTTAAAGTCACTAAAAATTGTGACATCTTTTAGCTGTAAATTCAATATATTACTTTATATTATTAAAAAAAAAAAAATGAAAAAAGCCCTTTCAAATTGTTTTGTAAGCCTAAAAGAAATTAATTATTCATTCCTAAAAAAATTTTGGTAATAACCGAGAGTATAAAATAGTTACACAGAAAATTAGTTTCTTTAGCTGGAAACGTATAGTAATGACCCATTGTACCCAAGTGGGTACAACATATTTACAGATGTTTTTAACATCCATGCACATATGAACAACATTCATAAACAATTCCAAATCATTTTTGAAACAGTATAATTTATAAAAAATGCAATAATTTTTTTAAAATTCACTCACAAATTTGTATTATTCACTTATTTTGACGTGAAGTCGTTGGTAAATTGCTTCTGTCATCCATCTTGGAAATGTTTCCTTTTCAAAGTCACATGGCTCCTCCTTCTTTAAACTTGTAGCGACATCTATTGGTGATATAGGACACTGTGATGTATCTGAATAGAGATAGCAGGAACCTATGCATTTATTTTAATTTTTTGGAGGTAATTTTGCCTTTTTATTTAGTGTACCCAAATGGGTGCCCCTGGAATGAAGAGGTTAATAAGTTAAAAATCAATTTTAACTATCTTAATGAAGTCAAATTTTAAAATGCATGCACAGTTTCTTTGTAAACAACTAGGGGGCTCTGCCCCCTACGATCTACGATCGATAACCCCCGTTCAGACTCCGCAGACTTTAAAAGCACGCTAATTTGTTCGGTTTTAAAAAGATTTCTGAAAATTGAATTATAATTTAAAAAACCGTGGCGATCTCCCTATAAGCGGGTTTCTATTCATTTCTCTTTGATTAGGGAATTTTAAGGCCAAATAAGCTGCTGTTCAAAGATACAATGGCTGTTTTCGTCTTTGATTAAATCTAATCAGTTAAACATTTCAAAATAAGCTAATATAAAATGAATTAAGTAAACAGAGTCTTTGTCTCCCGGTATTTTTTAACAAAGCGAAAAGAAAGTTCTTTTAAATAAGACATTTTAAAGGAATCGTTTTTAATCTGACGCAATTTTGACTAAACTATTATTTCTCTTTTTAATATTCACGTGAAAATACTTTTGTTAGAAATGAAATATTATTTGCGCTTTCCTAACAAAAATAGTTGAAAATATCCTCTCAAAATATCAAGTAAATATCTCGCGCAATTTATACTATTTTGCAATGTTATTTTTTGTTCATTTTATGTAATTACTGTAATGTGACGTAAATGTGACGTAATTTATCTTATTTAAGACTTCTAACGCATGTTAATGACTTTATTATTTTACAATATCCTTTCTCTTTTAAAATTCACGTGTAAATAATTTTTTATGACGTAATTTTTAATAAGTTCCTGCTTTTTATACGTAATTATTTATTTCTAATTTGAAATGATTTTTTCTGTTTATAATAGTCATGAGTAAATTATTTTTTAATTTTAAGCAAACATTATTGTTTGCGCTGTTTATACAGTTGGCAACAGTATAAATTAATACCATTTTCTAAAATATGTAAAAAATATCTCTCGAAATGCTGAAAATTTGAATTTAAAATAGAAATAAAACCTCAAAAAATGAGTCAAATTAAAAAAAGAAATACAGTCTGCACACCGAGAACTTCAAACGTATAAAATGATCTAAAAATGATTAAATTCCCATGCATAGTTTTTTCTGCTATAAAACTTTTTTAGTGTAACGATTTTGTCGAATTTTAGCATTAAGTATCACTTAAAATAATTCTTCGATTTAAAAACTGTCTACATCAGCGTGTTTAGCAAACATTTCTCTATAATACCACAGATTTTCATATTTTTATATGCAATATTTTTCTTAATATTAACGAAGAAAGACCTCCTGTCACAAAAAATTCAAAACCAGCGGCGGCGGTGACTGCGGTAGTTGCTTTTTTTTTTAAGAATAGAGAGATATCAGGATTCTTCCTCATCAATTTTATGAATTTCGATCAAACATTATGACGCATGGAACATTTCAAAAATAAAAACATGTTGAAGAATCAGTTTTCAGAGAAACAGATTTAAAATATACTAAAAGGCCGAAAAATTGTTTCTGTACAAATTTCAAACGCTTGTAACTTTGCGAAAAATAATCGAATTTTCATGTGTTTTTTACAAATGGATAAGAAGAAATTGGAAAATAACACTATGCACAAATATAATTTTCGATTTTCTGGTCGATTTCTACACAAATAAAGGTCCACGGTCCCCTTAAAACACAATTAGTAAGCGTTTCGCAGAGCTACACGCAAGGTATCATTAGTACAAAATATCCATTGCGTAATAAACAACGGAACAAATCAAGAACAGTTAAAGTTAGTTATTTTTTTTAAACAGACAATATTCACAAGGGATAGAACGAGCTTCATTCAAAGTCTGCGATCGCAATTGAGTGTACCAACCCTCGAGGATTAACCTAAAATGTTGTAACCCGATTTCAAAATACAGGCGTTCGAAATTAACGGGATGTTGGACGGATTGAAGAGATTGTTGGACAATTTTTTAATTCAAATTACCATTTCTTAAAGCCCCAGTATGTTCCTTTAGGCGAATTTCCAACGATCTACCAGTTTCACCAATGTAAACACTATTGCAGTCTTTAAAGGGAATAACAAACGACATCGGGTAATTTAGACTTACCATATTGAAATTTATGCTTACTGAAAATGAACTTACTTTCTTAATGAAGTAATATATTAAAAAGTAATATAAATAAAGTGAGTTGTAAATGTAATTTTAAATAGTAAGTAATTAATAAAAAATAATACATTAAAAGTGGCTTGTTATTGTTTGATTGTATATAATTGTGTGTAATATTTTCGTTAAGCGGGTCGAATCTCACTGAAATTTGGAGGTTTAAACAAGTTTACCGAATAATAACAATACATATTTAAGGGGTCAGGTAACCTTTGAACCAATAAAGTACATGGAAAAGTAACCTCTGTAAGAATTGCAGTCATTCTTTAACTAATTAACTTTTAATTATATAATTGAAAACACATGTTAGGAACGATTTATTTTATCAATCGGAGTTGTTAGAAAAGGTATACACATATATAGTTTTTTTTTCATTTATTTTTAAAGATAATACAATTGTTACGAAAGAATTATTCTTGCATGCATTACGCGCATGATTTTTCCTATTTCAATGGCTTAAACAAGCCAAGATTTTTTTATTGAGTACAGATATAAAGTGTTATTAAAATCACCTACAATGAAAAAAATAAAACTTGTAGATCTAGAGAAAAAAAAAATTTAGAGTAATTCGAAATATCGAGATTTTTTTAATGCAAAAGTAGCCGTGAATTCTAAACTTCTTACTTGAGAAACATAATAATAGGTCATTTTGTGCTTCAGTACGTTTAATACATCCACCAAAAATTTCGTGAAATTCTAGGCAACCGTTTTTCAGAAATCGTGCGCGCAATGATCAAAATCGCTGTTTTGAGAAAATTGGCTTTCAAGATTGAAAAACCCGTTGATCATATAGCAAAAGCTCAAAGTGTTTTAGACATAACTTCTCTTCTAATGCGAATTTTTGTATGGGGTTTGATTTTAAATGTTCCCAAAGAATCATATTTAATTATAAGCTATTTAAAAAAAATCGATTTTTGGACGCTTCAAAGGTAACCTGACCCCTTAAACATTATTTAATAGCTTTTGAGAGTTATGATGCTGATACTAGGTACAATATACACTAAATGATTCATCGGTATCAAAAGACTGTTCATTTACAAGTATACGACGTACAAATACGGGTAATATTTGAAAAGATACAAACACTCTCCAAGTTTCTGGTACATACTAATAATGTTCAATGTGTGCACCCGTAGTCACCTGGCACACATCCCAAAGGTAATACAGTTCCGTCCATAAGTTCAATAAAATGTTTCTGTCAATGTTCGTCACAGCAGCAGTGAGGCGTTCCTGCAAGCAAGTCACGAGGCGGGATTTTAATCCTTTATCTACTGACGGTACTTATAAGTGCCATTAAAATAACTTGTTATAAAATTCAATTAATACATCGAATACTAGTAATACAGTTTAGAATGAGTTATAGATGCATTACTTTATCTTGTTCCAAAAGCATTATTGGTTACACGAAACAAAAATATTTTTAAAAGTATGATTTCTTTTGCCTTTGCAACTTTCAGCTTTCCAGCTTTCTTGCCGTTGGGGGAGGGGGGATATTTCTATATTTCTATTGAAAGAACATTACATTTGTGCATTTCCCAATTCTACAAAATATTGTGAAAAGTATTTAAAACAAAAGATTTGAGTGGGGGTCATAATTATTGCACAAAATCCCTAAAGATTCAAATTTAATTAATCCTTCTAAATCGTTCAATCCTTCTAAAATTTATAAAATGATTATGTAAATCTTCTAATGTAGTTTCAAAAATTCACGAAAAATGCTTTAGAAGATGAAATTTTCATGAATTCATAATTCAGTATATAAAGTGTTAAACTTGATGAGTATATATATCTTGCCATGTATCACCGTCTTTATAAGTCGTATACCTCTCAATACACAGTGTTTTGAAACCCCGATGAATCATTTTGGCTAACTTTGTATAATAAGCTATTTATATGGGAAAACGGAAATGATACTGTATGTTAAAGATATAGTAAGAGTTTTTTTGTAAAAATTGGATGAAATATCTTAAGTCTTCCGTACTTCAAAAATTTAATTACATGTATTTTTCCGTAATTGAATATCCTGATATACATAAAAAAATTTAACAGATAAACCTTTTAGAAGTAATAAGATGGTACGTTACCATTATTGTAATAAAATCTATATAAAAAATTTTTAAACAAAACAACTGCGATTAAATACATCATTGTCACTGGATTAAAATTTACAGATATTCTGAAAATGAAATTTTAAACTTTTACGAAAGGTTCTGTGATTCTTTATTTCATGAATTTGCCAAACAATTTCTAAAATACTCTTGTAATGTTTTGCAATTAAATTTCATAATTGCTTTTTGAGCGTAACATTATCGCAAAATAAAGCTCATGTATGATTTATATGAGTTTGTAATCTCTAAGTTATGTTATTTTATCCGTAAAACTAAAATTCTCCATAAAAATTTATACTATGGTACAGCATCATTTAAAGTAATTATTTTTTTAAATAAAATTTTTGCACCAGAAGGTTATGTAGTTTTTACATTATCAGTTTTCAAATATTATACAGACATAATTCAATTACGGTTAGAAACACGAGGAAATGTTGGGCATCAGGTGTGATTTAACCAATTAAAAATTTAATCATTTTCGAAAGGCACTCTTTAAAAATTTTATGAAATTGGAGCCGGGGGGTAACAAAAGACTGAAAAAATATCAGGACTTTTTTAAATGATTAATTATTTTTTATACTTAATCATGAATTCAACTGCTGAAAGTTTAAAATTACATTAATAATACATTTTTAGTTTGAATTCATGTTATTTTTTAAGCAAGAGTAGTAATTTTACAGTCAAAAAGTAAGTTTTAACTAAAGTGCTAAATCTTCTTTCGTAATATAAACATAACATAGATATCAAAAAATGAAAAAAAAAATAGCTTTTGAATAAATTTTCGGAGAATTAATTCTAAATCTAATATTTTAAAACATAATTTTAAAGTATTGTGCAGTTTTAAGCTTATAAAAAGCTAAGATTTCGGTTAGGATGTTTTGTTTCTCTTCTTTTTAAAGCACACATAACTATCTCTATGTATACAGGATGAAATTTGTTTTCCAAAAGTAGGAAAAAGTAGTAATTTTAAAAGAGAGACATTTTTAGGTGCGTATGTAATTATATAAATGCGTACACATATAGTCGTCATTCAGTCCGTCCGTCTGCACGTCTGTCCGCATACAACAGAGCAAAAACTACCCAACCGCATGGTCTGAAATTTTAAATATATGATTGCTGCAAAATTTTGTCAAGTAATTTCAAATTTTATGAAAATCGGATGTATAGTTTAATTATAGGAATAGTCAAAAGTTTTCTGTTACATTACGGACAATGGGAATAAACTATTGCAAGTGCATTTTAATTATGTTACATCCTTAGGAATGATCTGAAATTTTAAATATATAATTGCTGCAAAGTTTTATTAAGTCATTTCAAATTTTATGAAAATCCGATGCATAGTTTAATTACAGGGACAGTCAAAGGTTTTCCGTTACATTAAAATTATTGCTAGTTACATTAAAATTATTGCAAGTACCTTTTAGTGATGTCACAGCCTTTCGAACAGAATGAAATTGATATGCTCTTATGAAGTGCACTAAAATATACTTTCAGTACAATATGCGGTGCAAAAATTATTTATAAAACTAGTTATAGTACGACCGCACCTCATTTGCCACGTTTGAATAGCAATTTCCAACTTGTTTAAAATTTGCATAAGATCCATGGGTCCTACAGCTTTTTTTAGAACAGATTTCACCAGGCTCTGATAATTGAAGACCTCAATGAAAGAAGATATTATGTTACAAAAATTACAATTCGAGAAAAGTGAAATGAAAGTAATTTGATATAATTTATTTATTTATTTAATTCCTTCTTATTAGCATATGCTTGAACGTTAATCGGTGAAACTAAACTCTCCTAGTAAGGCACATTAACACTTAACCCTTGAGTCGTCGCGTCATTTTATCCGACTGCCGAGAAGGGTTATGTGTTTCACACGTATCTAGGTATGTGGATTTCTTTATACCCTCGAAACATCCAAACGTCTGGATGGATTTCAATGAATGATGTCTCTCTCGATTCGTATTAAATGTCCGATGTTTATAGGCTTGGTGTAGTTTTTATAATTTCAAAATGGAGGTCGTAAAATACAAAATGGTGGTAGAAACGATTTTTTTTTTTTTTTTTTTTTTTTTTACGTACCCTAGTGGCATATCATTCGATAGATCTCTCAAAATGAAGACAATGTTTCATTGACTATTTTACAGTCAGAAGCTCCGTTTGAATATTAAACAACCTGGAAGTTGTGTAGGTAGCATCTCCAGGTTTACTGCAACTCTAACCTTCATAGGCATCTATAGGGCTCATCAAAACAGTATTTCTAGATAGGAACTAACAATTAAACACAACTTAAAAGTCATCAATATAAGTAAATAAAAAAATAGGTATGCAATATAAAAACTAGTTTCACATTCATGAGAAATAATTAATTAGTTCGCTTTGTGCGCGGTCTAGTTTTTTGATTTTCTAAATTTAACTTTTACTTCTTTCAGAATATTATTAGTCGCGTTCGGTCTTTTTGTCGTCGGCCCACCGCATACAGAAAATGTAAATTAAGAAACATTTTCACTTAATGTTCAAATATTGCATTTCAATGAAGTTGTAAGTTTTCAGTTTACTTAAATTATGCATTTCATTCATGAGATCTGGAATAATGGGAAAAGTGGAAATGAACTGATATTAGGGATCATTGCATAGTCTTTTCAACCAGTTTCAACTTTGCTTTTGAAAATGCAACCGTAGGAAAAACAGAGATGTCTTGTTACCTCACTATGGCGGTGGTAAAACATTTAAAATCAGCTACATGGAAGTTCTCCATTGTATACTCTCAAAAATAATTTACTTAAAAATGAGAACTTCCATGTACTCATATTTTTTTTTAAGTACAATTGTTTCAAAAAGAAGTACATTATTAAAAATAATCTACTTAAAAATGAACATTTCTATGTACTCATATTTTTTAAGTACAATTGCTTCAAAAAGAAGCATTATCTACTTAAAAATGAAAATTTCTTTGTACTCGATTTTTTTAAGTACAATTAATTCAGAAACTAGTACATGATATTTTGAAGTTGTGTATACTTATACTTGATTTATAAATGTATGCAGAAATGAATACATATATTTTGTATTTTAAAGTCTTAATATACATGTTTAAATCCTATGTGCTCAAAAATATGAGTTTTCTGATAAACCCTTTTCTTATACCGAATTGACAGTAGGGATTACCAAGCTTTTATTTAAATATATGTCTGTCTTTGTTATAATTTTTAATTTATAATACACACTTTTCAAATTTATTTACAATTTCATTAGAAATGTTAAAGAAAAAAATTTAGTTTAAAAATTGTTTTATTAAAAATTAGAATATTTAAGAAAGGGAAAATTCATCTCTGCTGTTAACGATCTTCCGTCTCTGATTCATAAAAGGTGTCATTTGGAATCAACTGGTAACTGCTCTTATAGCACAGTCAGTACAATACCAATCTCCCACCTAGAGGACTCGGGTTCAAATCACGGGTTGGCTCATACACAAAATTTCAAGTATTAAAATAGTAAATTCGTTGTTCTTTGCTCCAAAAATTGTAGTTTTTCGCAATTCAAAAATAACGTAGTTAAAAATGGTGTCGGTTCTCTGTAATTTCGCTTTTTTATTTTTTGTAGTGTATGTGTGTTTCTATACATACTTATTTTCGAGTCCCTGTATGTACTCAAAAATGAGTACATGCGGTTTCAAATTTAACAGTTAAGTACTCTGAGCTATCTTAAGATCAGGAAGTGCTGAATAATTAGTACAATTTACTTATTTTTAAGAATAGTGCTTTAACAGTGTATTTGTAAGAGGATATGAGTTAAGAGAAGATTATATGGGTGACGAAAAGATCGTCACGCGACTACTGCCGGGTTAATTATTAAACACCGGGTGAGCCCAAAGTTCGCTAAAACTTTAAAAACTCATAAAAACAGAAGAAATTGCGATAAAGAAATGCGGTTTGCAAGAAAGGGCTCATAAGATAGTCGGATTTTTATTAACAGACAAAAAAAATTAGTTAAAAAAATTAAATGTAGAGGGCGTTGACGACCCCAAACACAATGAACAAAACAACAATACGCTCCATTCATTTGTTCATCGAATAACAAATGTTCAACATGAACAGTCTGCGACACAACTGTTGTCCTGTTAATTGTGTTTCGGGTTGTCAGCGCCCTCTACATGTGATTTTTTAACTTTCTGCTAAAAAAAAATCCGACTACCTTGTAAGCCCTTTCTTCCAAACCGCACTCCTTTATCGTAATTTCTTCCTTTTTTATTTATGAGTTTTTAATGTTTTAACAAACTTTTGGCTCACCCGGTATTAGACATTATTTTCGACATTTATATTACTGTAGAACCTCTTTTATCCTAAACTCTTTTAACCGAACTCTCGGTTAACCGAAATTCATTTTTAAAGCTTTTTTTTCCACTATCACATTCCTTGTGTGCAAATCATTTAGAAAACTTTTTTTTTCTACTATCAAGTTCTTTGTGTGAAATCCATTTTGAAAGTTTTTTTTTTTTTTTTTTTTGTAACTATCATGTTCCTTCTGTGCAAGCGGTCCTTTCCGAACAACGAATACATATAAATATTTTCGATCCCCTTCCGTGGAGTTACTTTGAATTTAACTTGAGCTCCCGTAAGCTGCGGAGTGGAACAAAGAAAACGAAAAAATTAGAGATTCTGAAGTTTTTGAATGTTTTGCAAAAGTTTTGGCATGGCTGGAGAAGCAGAAAGATTGTGATACTGGTGAACTAATAATATTAAAAAACTCCGTGATAGAGTTTCAAAGCAAAGACGAACGAAACTGCGACAAACAAAGCATTTTTTCAAAGCCTTGTGATGTATGTAAAAGTTACTTAATTTCAAAATTAAAATTCAGGTAATTTATTCTTCTTTGTATTTTGCTACTGCTTTATTTTTATTGAACTTTTGTTACCATAATAAAAAATACTGCATATATATATCTTAAAATTGAAGCATTCTCGATTATCCGAAAATTTCGATTTTCCGAAAGAGGGTCGGTCCCAATTACTTCGGATAATCGAGGTTCTACTGTATTAAATATAAAAATAATTAATATTAACATATACATATCTTCAATACTAAGTAGAATTTTAGTACTGTAGTTTTATCATATGATGTAACATTTCATACGGCTATCATCCATTAAATAACACAATTTATGAGAAAATGTATCATAACATGTTCTTCCATAAGCTCTTCAGTTATGAAATTAATATTCCACTCTTCTATGAAAAAAAAACTCACCTAGTTATGATGCTTTAAATTTTCTGTAAAATTTTTGGCATTAAAAATAGGCAGAAGATTTGTTTGTGCCAGAAAATTCCGTATTTATCAACGTTTCATAGCAAGCGAGTTTCAGTTATAAAAGAGTGAATGGCATCGGTACTGCTTTACATGTAAGAGCACGGAGTGAATTTTTCAAAATATAGCTTGTGACATCTATTTTGTTATGATGCATCATTTTAGTTACTTCATATAATATTACAATTTTCTTTATTTTGTAATATCACTTTGATTCCCTGAAATTTAAATACTCTGTCTGTTTCTTTTTAAATACAACGTGTGTATAAAAATACATTTACATTAAATTATTAGTCATATATTAAATTAGCATCCTGTATTTATTTTTTGTTGATGTATTAAAAAAAGGCGGTTTAACGGCTGATGTAGGGGATCACTTCGGAAAAAAAGAGAAAACGTAAACTCATCGTAGACTTCGCCTAGAACTATGTAACAGAATAATTAGTTTTCTTATTCCAAAAGCTAATGAAATTCATAGCCTGGTGGAAAACTATGTATTAAAGCGAAAGGGAATGCATTCAAAGAAAAATAAAGTGTTACAAGAAAGGACGGCACAAAGTTTTCGTTTATTTCACATCTTAACCCTTAACCTGAAACGTGCCGTCTGTGAGATGGTTGAGCCTACATATGTACCCTTTACAAAAAAAAAATGAACGCGTCCCCAATCTTATCGCGCATAATGCTTACGCTGTTGGTCTTTTGCCTCTCCCACCCATTTGCAACACCTGCGAATTTTTAGTTATTGAAATAAAAATTATTTTATTTTCAACTCAGTCTGTTAGACGCTATGTTTCCGTTTATGTAATTTTTTGCTCTTGGATATTGAAATTGAATGGCCGTCAAAGCGGATACGCCAAGGTGATAAAGACATTGAAGAAACTGTTTTGCGATAATATACTGAAGTAGGAGGTGATCTAAGCGATGTTGAAATTATTTCAGGTGATGAATATATAAATTCTGAATACTAAAGTGACTCAACATTGTCAGAAAATGCATAAAAAATGAAGGTATTTAGGACATACTGCAATATTTACTACTAAATGTTTGTTTATGTACTGCTTTACATTTTTGTTCTTATTCATATTGTACCGAAATATATAAAAATATTAGCATTTATTTAATTATTGTGTCGAAAATGTAATATTTTGAACAATAATGTGTAATTTTATAATATTTTCTGTCTCCGACATTCAAAACTTATTTTTTTGCTGTTATATTAAAAAATTGGTCCTGTCAATACACTATTAAATATTAAGTGTTTAAATTCACTGTTTTGTAAATCATTAACAGCTGTTTTCTTTTTTATAGCAATTTTCAAAATTTAGCAGCCTTACAGACGTGTTTCTGTTTGTGCACGGAATTTTCACGTTTCCGATTAAGGGTTAAGGAAGCATATAAAATTATCAAAAAACCACCCATAAATGTTAATGGCTAAAAGTTTGGCTAAAATTTCAAGAAATGGCTAAAATTTGTTATGCTGTAGTGCCTGCTATGCTGAGCAAACATGTCAAAGGGTATAAATCTGAAATATAGCTTGTTTTGATGCTATGATCCTCGGAAAATCTTAACTGATAGACAGTCCATAGTACCCAACCATACTGTTTTATCACGTCAAATAAACATATTTTGTAACAGGAAAATGATTTAAAGAATAGTTATCAGTTTCTATCGGGTTTTTATTATTTAGTATTGTTTAGTAAAACTTCTGGTTTCAGTTTATTTTTTAAATATCATATTTGCATCAGAGTATCATAACTACTATCTTTCCGGCTATTTTTGTTTAATCAAATAATGCCAAAAATATTAATGAATGATAAAAACTAGTTTAAAACCACTGACAAGCAGGAAACATTTCGTTAAATATTTTTTTCTGGTTCAAATTATATTTATTTCTCATACACTGGTGTCCAAAATTAAGGAACAATCACAAAATGTTAATTTTCAAGTCCGCGAATACTCAAAAGGAAATAGTATAATTTGAATAATTACTATCTCTACAACACAGCTAGTCCATATAACATCTCATTCATGTCACACATCTTCACAAGTGTCACAGTCACTACGGTGAAGCAAAAAAATAGGAAATTCTATAATCTCATTATGAGTCTAAAATTATCAATATATATGTGACTCCACTGAGACGTCACTGTGACTGCTGCTTTGTGACGAGTCACCATGTGATTTAACAATGTAGTTACATTGTGACTCTCATGTGACTGTCATCTGCAGACTCAATTTCAAAGTCATCGTGAACGCTGCATTGTGATAAGTTACCAAATAATGTCATACTAAAGTCACATGATGGCTTTCAGGTGACAGAGAGACTACTGTGAACTCACCATTGTCCTCTTTTGTGAAAAACTTTTGTGTTTTCGACAGTTCCAAAACTACGCTTTTTACTTTTGATGCAGATTTCTAACTGATAAAGTATATTTAATACAAAGAAACTTCGAAAGAAAATTCGAAAAAAATATCCGATGAGAATTTTGTTATGTATTAAATTCCACTTTGGCTAAAGTGCAATACTGCAATAAAATATTAATTGAATATGGAAATCACATATCATATCCTGGCACTGAACTGTATCAAGATAGTTTGTAACTACATAAACTTTTGCTTCCGCCCATAAAATCTGCAATTTTTTTTAAAGCGTCGGCATGGCGTCGCTACAAAAAAAAAGTAACCCTTAATTTTTGACCAAATAGCAACCCACGAGTTTTACATTAAAAAGATCCAAGTTCTAATTTTAAATGCAACAAAGAGAAATTCAACGCACAGGATATGTTGAAGATTCATTTGTTCTGAGAATGTATTTCATACAGATAATTTACAATAAAATTATTTACGTAAATACTCAAATTTAAAACTAGATGCCTCTAACTTTACATAAATTTGATACGATTCCTACGAAAATAATATGAAGATCCTTCTTTACATAGATAAGCAAGCTTTTGAAATCCTCATGTTGAAACATTAGGTTTCGTAGTTAAGGCCTAACATAGATTTTGAAAAAATATCTATTATATATTTATAATGTATAATGCATGTACAGTCGTGGAAAAAAAAAAGTAAACACCCCCTACTAACTCCTCAACAAAGTATCGTAGAAGAAAGTTACTGGTACCGAACGATTGGAAATAAAGTCTACTTTTAAATTATGTATATCAAATTTGCTTTGGGGACCATCTACATATTCAAACGAACCATAACTTTGTTTCTTTCAATAGCAGTACACAATTCTGACAGCATAAATGAACTTTACACACTTCAACTAGTCTAAAAACAAATTTTTATGCAATTCGTACCGTAAGTTTCTGAGAAAATTATTTTAAAACGAGCGTATTTTAAGGGTTGTATCCAAATTGAAGTTCGGTACTCGATTGTTAACCGAGAGAGCTCCCTTTTTGATCAAGGCACCTTAAGCAGTCAATTAAGCCTGTTAGATTACAGGATAACATAAAAAATTTCAAAATATTTAGTCACTTCTATCATAGACGGCCCCTTAAACCATCATTTTGCAGTTTTTTAAGCATAATTTGAAAACTACTTGGAAGAAAATTGTGAAATTTTGGATTTCCATAAAGCAGGACTTAATAAAACTAAATCCATCAAAAACAATTATAGGTTGCAATTCGTATTTTTTTTTAATATTAATTTCATGATTCATAATTCATATCATAAAATTTTAAAAATTGCAAATTCGATATATTTATGTTTGAGTATATTAGTATTATTGCTACACAGAAAATTAGCACATTAGGAGCATAATTTCAGAAGATATAAATGAAAATATGAAAATGTAAATTTAACATTAGAAGCACTAAATTTTGAATGTTTATAATTGAAAAACTTATCATTCAAATGACTTGAAATTTGGTTTCTAGGCATAGTTTGAACCAAAGATTCGAAATATCTCGGTTAAAATTGGGTATTGTCATTGAAAAAAATGAAGTTTGAATTCGTTTTAATATGTAGATGGCCCCCTAAGCAAATTTTATATACGTCATTTAAAAGTAGACTTTATTTCCAATCGTTAGGTACAAGTAACTTCCGTCTACGATAAATTGTTGAGGAGTTAGAAGGGGGTGTTTACTTTTTTTTCCCACGACTGTACGTTAAATTTCTTTTTTCTTTTTTATGCATATTTATAATATATCACAAATTTATAATGTATTTTTTTATTGTTCATATATATATATTTATTTTGTACTTTGATATTCTTAGTATTGAAATTTTCTTTTTTAGTGAATGTCTAATTCATACGTTACAAATTAATACGTAAGTTAATGAAGCACGTTTAATTGAAATGCGTGTGTAAATATACAGTGCGTGTAAAAACTTTAAGGACAGCAAAAAATATAAATTTTTTTGATAAATTTCAAATCAGATGAAAAAATTTTTAGTATAATGGGTATAATAAAGTTCAAAAGCTCATAAAAAAAGTCAACAAAATTCATCTGTAAGTATTTTATTACGAGAATAAAGTAAATGTTTAAAAAAACTCTATTTCTGCCTGTGTAAAAATTTTAAGGACAGCAAAATAAAAACACTACGGTAACGAAAAAACGAACTCTTAATATATTATGCATCCACCATCGCGTTTAATGACTGTAAATATTCTATATTTGAAAGGCATTATTAATTTTTGGCACAATTCGAGACTGGTTTTTACCATTTATCTTCAATCGTAGATATGAGTTCTGAAGCTGATGAAAAATGTCTTCAATTTTTAGAAACTCGTCTTGCTAGATCTCCCCACAATTTCTCCACAGGGTTTAGATTGGGGACTTCTGGGTGGCCATTTCAAAACTTCAATATTTTTCTTTATTATCAGAGTTTTGTCTCACGACTTGTGTGGATAGCCGGGTTATCTTGCTGATAAATCCATTTTTCTCCTGCCAAAAGTGTTGCAATAGGTGAAATATGATCAGAAAAAGCTTTTAAATATGCCTTTGAATTAAATTTTCCTCAAAAAAAAAAATGCAAATTACCGCACGCCGTGGAACAAAAAGCAGCTCTATGTCATAATGGATCCGACAAATAATTGACGTTTTTTAAAAAAATTTCTTTTTTCTTTTCTCAGATCATGCCAATAATATTTCCAGGAATCTGAGTTCCATTTATTTTCATCGTAAAAAATAATCTGTAGCGATTTGTCGTCCTAAGTCATCACTTGTCTTGCAAACTGTAAATGCTGGGTTTTGTGGCTAGTCAATAAAGAGGATTTACACAATTTTTATGCATACTGGATATTCCGAAATTGATTAACTGCATTGCAGATTGTTTTTTTGCACATTCTAAACCCACTCGTATGTAAAATTTCTTTACTTGAGTATTTTTCAGTTTATGCTAACTTTAAAACTTTTCTTTCATCTCAGTATGACAAGACTTTTTGTCTGCCTACAGCACCCCTATAATATTCATTTTTTAACCTTAAGAAATTGTTGATGACGATGTTAGATCTTCCTATCTCTTTTGCAAAGGACCTAAAACTAATTCTTGATAAAGCAAAAGATTTACAGCATCTTTTTCACATTCAGTCAGTTTAAGTGCTTTTAGCATTGTTATAAAACTTACCAAACTCTTAATTGAAAACATCAGAAAAATCACTATACAGAAATGTTGTTTTTTTATGTGCAAATGAATAATAATTACACATACTATTTAAAAAAAAAAACAGTGGTGTCCCTATAGTTCTTACACAGACAAAAATAGTGTTATTTTGCATAATTATTATTTTTTCGCAATGAAAACCCCAAAGATACATTTTGTTTACTTTTATATTAGTATTTCCACTTTATGATCAACATTGAATTACCATTTTAACTATTAGTTCTTTAAATTTATCAAAATGTTTAAAATTTTTGACTGTCCTTAAAGTTTTTACACGCACAGTAAATTAATTAGTTACTGTTAAAGCAGAAGTCTTTCTAGTTGTTTTATGATGCCTTTAAAATAAACATACACTCTCAAAAATAATTTACTTAAAAATGAGAATTTCCATGTACTCGTATTTTTTTAAGTACAATTGTTTCAAAAAGAAGTACATTGTTAAAAATAATCTACTTAAAAATGAGCATTTATATGTACTCATATTTTTTTAAGTACAATTGCTTCAAAAAAGAGCATTAATCTACTTAAAAATGAAAATTTCTTTGTACTCGATTTTTTTAAGTACAATTAATTCAGAAACGAGTATATGATATTTTGAAGTTGTGTATACTTATACTTTATTTATAAATGTATGCAGAAATGAATACATATATTTTGTATTTTAAAGTCTTAATATTCAAGTTTAAATCCTATGTGCTCAAAAATATGAGTTTTCTGATAAACCCTTTTCTTATACCGAATTGACAGTAGCTATTTCCAAGGATTTATTTATAGATATGTCTATCTTTGTTATAATTTTTAATTTATAATACACACTTTTCAAATTTATTTACAATTTCATTAGAAATGTTAAAGCAGAAAATTTAGTTTAAAAATTGCTTTATTAGAAATTAGAATATTTAAGAAAGGGAAAATTCATCTCTGCTGTTAGCTATCTTCCGTCGCTGATTCATAAAAGGTGTCATTTGGTAGCAGCTGGTAACTGCTCTTATCGAACAGTCAGTACAATACTGATCTCCCACCTATCGGACTCGGGTTCAAATCACAGGACGGCTCATACACAAAATTTCAAGAATCAAAATAGTAAATTCGTTGTCCTTTATTCCAAAAATTGTAGTTCTTCGCAATTAAAAATGGTGGTTTGTCAGTTCTCTGTAATTTCGTTTTTTTTTTCTTATAGTGTATGTGTGTTTCTATACATACTTATTTTCGAGTCCCTGTATGTACTAAAAAAATGAGTACACGCGTATTTCAAATTTAAGAGTTACTTTCTCAGAGCTATTTTAAGATCGGGAAGTGCTCAGTAATTAGTACAGTTTACTTATTTTTAAGAATAGTGTTTTAACAGTGTAGTATCCGCCTTTCCGAAATTCTTCAATCGAAACAAACTCAGAAAATTTATCCAATAAAGTGTATCTTTATTCTACGTCATACCTATTTGACTTTGATCAAATTAAATGTAACTTCAAAATGCTACAAAATATTTAAAAAATTGGATATGAAAATGAGAATCAGTGGCACAAAGAGGAAAACCCCCCAGTGCTCCCGAGAAATGGACGGCGTTATTACTGTAAGCATTATAGAATTTTTTGGATATGATTATAATTTTATAGTAAACAATTTAAATTCCATTTGCAAAATTTCAATTTTTAAATACGATTTTTATATTGAATAAAAATTCAAAAAGTGCACTGATTAAAAATACAAATTTCTATGTTTATAAGTTTGTTTTGATTTAAAACTGTCTAATTTGGTATTTATAGTTGCTATAAGATTTTCAAGGGAATTTTGTTTGTAAAATAATATAACATGCACATGTAGTACCTCTTTCTATATGTTTGTGCGGGAAATAATATCTAGTTTGTTTCTATACTTCACAAAACATACATAAAATAACATCTACTTGTTATTATCTAAGTAGTATTTTGCATGAAAATCATAAATATCATATAATTTTTTATTGAAATTAATTTACCTTAAGAATAAAATGAAATGAAAATAATAAATATTTCGTTGAGAAAATGTTAAACACATCAATTAAATATAAATTATTTTAATTAAAAAATATCGTATGTAATAATTATTAATAACTTCTAAAATTTCCTCACTTTATATATATAAATGTACTGGGACCCCAAGACAGGTTATCACTGGGGCCTAAGCTGGCACTCTGCGACTTTGGTGAGAATTCTGCAGATCCGAAGTGCCCGTATACAACCGGTGGTTTTATCGAAGCATTTTTTTTTTTAATTATAGTCTATCTCGCCGGCTTATCTATCGTGTTTGGTACTTAAAGAAATCATTGATGTGAATAATATAATTTCAAAGGTTTAGCCCCCTGCTCGCTAACGCTCGCCAACCCGCATGAATTGTTACGCATTTCATATTGGAATCGCTACGCGATCTCAGCTTTCTTCGCTCGCTCGCCACTATTTATGTCAACTCTAGCCAGAATGAGTGCTATCACAAATCATTACAACGTATTAAATGTAGAAATATTTAAAAATGTAAATAAAAATGCTTTTATCAAAAGTTTGCCCTGTGACTTCTTGGTCATCATTCATAAAGCTAAGCGAACTGGAAATTGACGCCGTTTAAATTTAAATGGCATGTTAGTGTCAGATAGGGTCCTTCTCCTTTCATTTTGTCTATAGTATTGAAAATCACGGCTTAAATTAATTTAAAACTACAATAAGACGCTATAAAAATGCTACGTATCACATTATCGAACTGTAAACAAAACGTTTTTGCCTTTGTATAAATACAACCTTGGATTGAAAAGCTGATTCGCTGATTTCCTCACGTCACCGTAAAACGGACCAATAGCAATTGTCATTCATGCATTGCTCAAACGGTTTGCGTTAAAAGAGAGATTCTGTCTGGATTTTGATTTACTGAGTGTTTTGGGACATATGACGGTAATTTAACCATTGGCAATCGTCGCTTTGGCTCTCGCCAAATAGCAAGCTACAAATACAACCTTTTTTTAGCGCTACGTAAGAGATATATATATATATATATATATAGATTATTTTATATATGAACGGCGCAATATATATATATTCATTTCATATAAAATATTATGTCTTTTGATTTTATTTTCACAATCCGTTCTTTTTTATATTATTTTGATGAGAAGTCGTAACTATAGCCCATAATGATACATTAAATTTAACGGTCATTTATTCACTGTATAAATGCACTTTTATACAAATAATGAGAAATTTAAAGTTAAACTTCAATATTTATGTCGTTGACCTCTCTATGAAATTTATGGCATTCTGCCATTTTGTCCGTTTGTGAGACGATTTCTTAGATAATATTTTTTGTTATTGCATAACTACACATAGTTTACAGTGAAAATATTTTTGAATAAATTTTCTTTCCAACTAAAAAAAAAAATTATCAATGCACAAATGTTCATCAATGAAGGCCTACAATATGAAATTATTAATAAGTTTTAACTTTAATTATCCGTAAGAAAATGATTAAAATTTCATTTTATTTTGTTTTTACGTTTCAGAATTTTTTATAACTTCAAGACTTAAAGTAATCGAAGAATTATATTTCTTCAGAAAGACACGTTATATTCAATAATAAAGAACCCTATTCAATTTGAAATTCTGCTTGAAATCTCTCATTTCCAAAAAATGAAAAGATTCTTTTTATGTTTTTTTTTCTTTTATCTAATGCTAGTATAGCTTCATATCTTTACAAACATCACATTAAACATTCAAAAATGCAAGTACAATATAGTTTACTTATAAAATACAGTCATAAGTAATGCATTTCAAATAAGTTTGTATTATTTTAGAGTAACTATAAAGCTTTTAAAGTACGATTTAGCATGATGAAACATTTTGTAAATTTCTCTACATAGGACAAGTAATGTATTTTCTATTTGTTAAAAAAATATATATAAATATTTCTGTAGAGAGAAAATGTAAATTGCTATGATATATAACTCGTCTTTTTAACTATTTTCTAAAACTTTTTTTTTTTACCATTTATCATAGCAAACAACGAAAGGGAAATTTTCAGAAGTATTAGTCGGTATGTATTTTTAGATAAATGTAGTTAAAAATAAAACACTGTTTTTTATTGATTGCATAATTGTAGTCAATGAAATGTTGTTTGTACTACTAACCCCAACATAATTTATTTGAATGATTTCTTAAAAAATCAACATTTATTAATCTATTCGTTTATATAGTACTCTGTATATCCACATGTAATGGAAATCTGGTCAAAACGACAGGTTCCGAAATACCAAGCCAATTTGGACATCAATGGGAGATTGTATTGATCTTGTCAGTATCTCGGATGAGTTTTTAATTAAGTATGTAGAAGTTATAATTTTTTTAATGGCACCCACAAAGGCAAAAAAAAAAAATAATATTTGTCATCACGATAACGTTTTAAATATAGTGCAAAATTAAATCTAATTAGAACAGCGTACTGATCTTTCCAGTACCTTAGATAATTATTTTGCTCATAGGTAGATTTTGTAGTTTATTGCAGAATAAATTGGCGATGCCAGGGTTTGAAAAAGGGATAGCAAGCACAATTGTAAAGCACGTTAGCGTCGAGCAAAAGGAAAGTCAGTGTTCCTTAGATAGTAACTCCCTCTATACTGTTCCTGTGAAATGAGATTGCTACACACTCCATTAGCGGCGATAAAGTTTTGACAGCGACCGTCGGACATGCGTGATTGCTGCGGTCATATTGCCCTGCGCATGAGCGATGCGCGACGTGAGCGACATGTTTTGTGCTGTGAGATTTTCACAGGCTTTGCGTGCTGGGGATGATTTTGAGTGAAGCTCCCATATATTGTTATTGAGAGGAGATGATTGTTGTTGGTGTTGTTGAAAATTGCGTGTTCATCCGGGTAACCAATTAAGAGATGAATTGTCTCACTCGGGATTGAAACAGGGATATCATGAACAGTAGGTGAGAACATCAGCGTTCAGCAAAACGCCAAACCGCTTACTCTAAACTAGTAACTCGCTTTATACTGTTCAAGTGAGACGAGATCGCTAGACGAAACTATATAAAATTTGTCATGACGATAATAAGAGAAATGTAAATTAGTTCGCATCTGATTGGAGAAGTGCATCGATCTTGCATTTATCTTGCATGAGTTATTTAATGAAGTATGTGGCACTTATAGTTAGTTTACAGGGGTTCACAATTATAAGAAGATATTCAATATTTCTCATCACGATAACGTCCGAAATAACGAACCAATTTGAATCTAATTACGGCAGTTTATTTATTTTCCAAGTATCTTTGATCAGTTCTATAATCAGGTATGTATCTATTATAAATCATTTACAGGGAAACACAAATGCGCAACATGCAAAACTTTTCAACACAATAACGTACAATGTAGTGAATCAGTTGAACTCTAATTGGATTAATGTATTGACCTTGCAAGTACCCTATATGATATCGTTAATTACAAATATTGCTTTTATAGTTTATTTACAGTGGCACACAGAAGTTTTCGATAGGATTTATTGTACGTATTTCATTGTTTTTTCGGCTACGAATGATTTTTAAAGATCTTAATCAATTCTTAACTTTTTAAATAAAAATGTCTCATATTCATTAAATTATATGTGATAAGCCTAATTTATATTTTCCCTGTAAATTACCTCTCTCTCCAAAATAACAAATTTAAAAGGAGATTAATTTGTTTAATTGATAACTTGATTGTTGAAATTGTGAATTTGTTTCATTTGTATTAAATCCGAATCATGTACCTTAAAAATAAAGAAAGAAAAAAATCCACCTACACTTCTGTTGAAAGAGTTGAATTTCCTACTACATTATATTTATTTTCGTATCCTAAAAATATTCAATTATGAACGGCCTCCCTACTACTCATGTTTTATTTCAAGTAGTGAATACGTATTTAATAATTTAACACAAATTTTGGAAAAAAATCCTAAATGCAATTTTAAGAATTAGAATGCAGATCATACTGTTGCCATAATACTTCTTAGCAAGTGCGATATTGCGAACTTACTTAATAATGCTTTATTTTAACACACATAACATTGCATTAAGCATATATGTTATGTATAAAAAGTACCCAGATTGTTAATTAAACACAACATATTAATTTATTCATCAAAATGTATTTTGGCGCCTTCAAAATAATCCTAATCCAGTTCAATATAACTACGCCAGAGAAGGATCCAATTATCCATACATTTTTCGTCGATAGATTGGGTTATGGCCTTTAGCTCCTTCAACGAATTTTCTTACATATCCTACATTGACTCAAAATGTCTACCTAGAAGTGGCAATTTTATTTTTGGGGACATGAAAAAGTCACACGGACCCATAAAAGACAAGCACGGTACTTGGTCGATAACATTCTTGCGATTTTAGCCACAAACACTTTCATAACGATATCTTTGTGAATTAGCATAGTGTGAGCATTTTCGAAACCAGTCGTGAAGAGACGCATTTCATGCCCAAAATATATATCATATAATGAGATGAAAGAGATAAAAGTCATAAAAAGTCTAAAAAGATAACTTCATTTCCTGAATCAATTCTCTAAAATACGACGATTTTCGAGCACCAATTTAGAGCATTTTATTGATGTTTTTGTATTTCGTTGACGTTGAAGGTCGGCTAGAATGAGGATATCAACTACCAATTCTCGGTCCTCTTTGAATTTTTTATACCGTTCATATGCCAATATTTTTTATATGAGCGATTCACCTTAGGTCTTCTGAAGCATTTTCATGATTGACATGAAATTTTCATTGCATGATTTCAAGAATCATTTCATGATTTTCATGATTGAACACAAAGCAATGTAAAACGAATATTAATTTGAATATAGCATAAGCTATGGATGTTTACAGACCCACGATATATACAGTTGCATTGAACCAATTCTTCACGTTTACCTCATAGGGAGCAATTGAGCATTTATGCAACTATTTTGAAAAGACTATCACCTGAAACATTAAGATACACTTTGTATCTCCCGCTCTGATAAATTTCCTAAGTTTCTGCCTGCGTTCTGTGGGTTTTTTCTAAAGTTATTGTTAATGAATAAAAAAAGCAGGATGGAATTTGAACAATAAGTTTGAAAAGTACGGATTCTTTAACTAAATAATCCATGAAAACATTTCCTTAGACTGGAGTATGTCATCTCACCAAAAGAAAAAATCTTCGAGCTTGCGTGGGCAAGTTCAATAAAGCAGGGGATTATACGTGCAATCTGTGATTTCCGATGCCTGTAATATTGCCAGGCTATCTGAGTCTACACGAAACTGTTCAGAAGAGAATATTGTGTTCAAAAAGTCGTATCATGCGGGAAGTTCTGCCTGAGAAACTGAATTTCCAATGTAAACTATGTAATGATGTCACGAGAAGTGGTAAAATTCGCTGCCATCCTCATCTAAAGAGTGGTGAATCAAGATGTTCATGTTCCCGAATTTAATCGATTAAAAGTAAGGGTTTACATATGTCATTGTAAAAACTTGCAATAAAAAAAATCAAGTTAAGTCTGCTGCCATCCGTATCTAAATAATAGTGAATTAAGCTTTTCACGTTTCCGGAAGTAACCGATACCACGTAAGAGTTTACACATGTCACTGTAAAACCTGGCAATTTACAAAAAGAAAGTTAAGCCTTTGGAACATTTATTTAAAATAATTTTTCTTGTATTTATCTTTTTCCTTAACCATAGTTATGTTTGGATTCGATTGAGACACCTTATAATTTAATTAACGGAAGAATTACTACATTTGTTTCATATACAAAAACTGTTTGTTGTATTATGCTATCACACAAAGAGCGTACACAGAAACTGTGAGGTTCGATGCAGATATACAACAGCCCCCTTCAGATTACTTTTATAGATTCCCTGCATGTCCTATTTATATTTATACACGTACCTGTTAGTAAATACGCCCCTTTGGGTATATTTTTTGCAACAGATCCTGTACAAATATATTCTTCGCCTCTCCAAACTCTGTTCACAAGCATACCACTCCTGAACATAGAATTTTGTATCTCCCTGTATGTGTTTTTATCAAGAATGCGAAAACATATTTATTTAGTACCAAAAGTTAAAAACAAGAGAGCTTTGTGAATAGGTCAAGTTTAAAACAACTACCAGCTTCAGAAAAATGAAAGCAACAACAATAATAGATAAAAAATATAATTCACTAGTCTTTGTTTTATATAATTCATCCCTTTATCTGCGATTTTAAAAGGTTTTTTTTTAGGATTGTTATAATCCATGAATCTTTATATATTTGGAAAGTAGCTAATATACACATATTTATTTTTATTTATTTTGATGTAAGCAATACTTGCCGAGAAAAAATATGCAAATGTAAATCTTTATATAATCTTTAATAGAAAAAAAATAAATTGCATATTGCTATCTTTCTTTTAAAATATATTTGCAACATCAAACTAAAAAAGATTTATTTACTTATTTAATGTCAAATGTGAATAAAAATTTAAATGAATCTCTAAAGAATGTATCAACTGTTTATCAAAATAACTTGAAGCACTAAATGTAGATATATCTGATAACACCATACCACCGAAACAAAAAAGACAATAATAAATGCATTAAAAAGCAGAAATCACTGAACTTCTGTTACACATGAAACATTGTTCCTTTTATGTGTGGATTTGAAAATTCTTAACAATTTTTTCGCAGTCTTTGAGATTCTTCAATGACCAAGGACATTTTCTATCGTCTGCAAATCGTCCAGTCTTTGAGTCTCCGTTTCTGCAGACAATGTGTCGCGACTCTCGGGCGAGATCATTATTCTTTAGTAAGGGAGGGGGAAGAAGTATAAATTGTTTTTAGGATGCGAAGAATGTAAGAAAAGGAAAATAAGTTTGAGTTAGAGACTAAGTAAATTCTAGGAATTTTAAAGTTATTTCGGAAAAAGATCTGAATTAATATCCGTCTGTAAAGAATTGTTCTGTGTTGATTTGTCACTAATGAATATACTTCTGAAGTTCCATTTATCACCAAGTGGATATGAATTAACTATAATGAATGGAAGGGAAATTTGAAAGTATATAAGGAATTTTAAGATTTCTAATTAAGTGTAACCAGATTTCTTCTATGACTTTAATTTTGATATCGCAATATATTATTCGGAATAATTTTCGTTTTCAAAAGATTTAGTATTATTATATTATTATATTATATTATTATATTATTATTATATATTATATTATTATATTATTATATTATATTTTTATATAAACTATTAGGAGACGTCCATTGTTTATGTCACGTAAATTTCAAGTTTTTTTTTAGTCCTACCTTTTAACAGGTTGTCAGACTTGAGTGATGTCCCTTACGCCTCTCCATATAATGTTTTGTTGTCCCAGTTTTTTGCGTATATTAATGTAGAGATAATTTTATGCAACAATGTGTTGTGATCATACGATCTATTATTTACTGGAATAAATAATATGAATCCGGTAAGAAATTGTCTGCATATACTTGAAGCTATTGTAATTCAAAACAAATGAAAAGTATGCTTAATTCTATTTTTTACTTTTCAAAGAAATTTATTATGCTGCTTTAACGTTTTAGACGTGTCGACATAGCGTATTACCCAGCCTCCCTTGCTGTCACTGCCTGTCACACTTTGGAGACACCATCGATTTATCTTATTGCAGGCCCTATAATTAGTGAAAATATAGAAAAAAATATCTGATTTTATCATAATATGAATAGTTTACATAATATTTACGAATGAATTAAAATTTTTAAGAGATGTTATGAAAGAAAATTTGAATTTTCTAACTGAATGAAATTAACTATGCCTATTTATATAAATTGTATAGGGTAATATTTTATTTCACAAAATTTTTCTCCTCTATGGAACACAACTATTAATAATATTTCACAAATGTTTATTTTTGCAGAGTATATCCGGAATATTTTGTATTTGCCACTGATGAATATAATTATGTTGTTCCATTTATTGTCAAATGGACATGAACGAATGGTAAGGAATTAAATGTAGTTTAAAAGAATGTAAGGATATTAATATTATTTATGAAACTACATTAATATTTCTCTCTAACTATACTTTCCAAGGTTTAGTATTTTTCATAAATTTAAAATTTCTTTTTGCACTGCGGGGAAATTTAAATTTTAACAGCGTTTCCCAACTTTGTGTTTATCCACTTAAATCTCAAAAATTTTCTATTCTTTTGCATTTAACATTCGTACTTATGTTTAAGAAAGCTGTCCTGGTTTATATGAAGGCCTCACAGCTATAGTACACCAAGTCCATTTTGAAAAAAAAATATGATATAGGCCGTTTAGAAGGTGCATGAAATATGTTTTATTTACTCGCGCAGTGAACCAAGTCTGTAAACAGATGCCACATATGTGAGTTATATGAAAGCAGACTTGGTTTACTGTAGAGCAAGATAAAACGGATCTTATGCACTATCTAAATGAACTATCTCATTTTTTCTTTCAAAATGGAGTGAGTCTACTATGGTTGTGAAGCCCCTCATGTGTAGTTGTTTATGAACGTCGCGATTTTAAATGAGTTTTACCTTGTTGGAGAGATTGTTCACCAGATTCCAAATACTACTTGAATATATGGAATAAATATTTCACATTTTTTATATATTACTTTAAGCTTTAGTAAACATAAGCTGATATTTGACAGGATTATACAAGGTTCTCTTGAAATTATGAAACTTTGGAAATACACACCACTGAAAATCCTACAGATTATCTTTCAGTGGTACTTTCTGCGAGTTACTGATGTTGACACTTATGAAAACATTTTTAAGACTTTACTAAAAGACGATGCTACACTCTTAAAGTATTATGTAACGTACCCCATAAAATTGGTGGTAGCCTTGCTGTGACCATTTTATTAAGTAATTTAACCGATATAACTGGTGTTACATTGCACTAGGGGCATTCCACGTCAAATCAGGCAGTAAAATATCAATATGTAACCCACCATCACAGATTTTAATGAAACTGCGTGTGTTTGTTCTTACTATTAAGATATGATCACCAGTAATTTTTTTTTGCTCCTTGGTGAAATAGTTTCTGGGGAAAAAATTGTCAAAATTTTGAAAAACTGCCGTCAGTTGGCATTCTTGATAGCTCGGTTTTCAAATGTAGCATGTCATATATATAATCATATTTCAATATCTACTCTACAAATCATCTTCAAATAATTTATGCACAATATTTAGGGTACGCAGCTTATGAAAAAAATATATTGTTACGCTTATAACATTTTAAGTGTGTCTAAAAAAATATTTAAACTTTGAAGTCGTGAATTTTTTATGAAAAATAATGCATTAACAAAAAAAGCATTATCAACAAAAGGCGGTATTTTTATTAAATTTATTTTTTATGGGAGATATACTTAAAGGTGTCCTTTACCCGATTCTGAAATAAAAATAGTGGGATTTTGGGTGTTTTTTGGTAGTATTTCCTATTTAAAAATATTTTGAGGTGCATTTCGTATCAATTCAAGCAGAGTCATTCCATGTCAGTTCCCCTAAGCCATTTAATCACTGTCACAAATTTCAATGAAATTGGGTTTGTTTATAGCTTATTTTAAGACGTAATTACCTTTAATTTTCTTGATCCTAAGTAAAATATTTTTTAAGATAAAAAATATCAAAATTTTGAAAAATTGTTTTAAATTTTTTTAATGACAGTTCGATATTCAAAGACTATATTAAAAAAAAAATAATAATAAAAAAAAAAAGTCATTTCAATATAAAATCACTAAATAGGTTTCAAATAATGTATATGTGACAAATAATGTAGGCTGATTATTATTTCTTGTTTTTTATCATGTTTAAACACTAAGAGTGTCTTTTATCTTATGAATTTTTAAAATCAAGAATTTTGTCAAAAATAATGTGTTAATCAAAAATTTATTATTAACCGAAGGCAGGGTGTTATTGCTTTTTTTTTAATTGTACGTAAAAATATCTTTTAAATGGTTATAAAATAAAAATAGTGAACATATGAGAAAAAATTATCAAAATTTTGGAAAAATGCCACGAGTTGCCATTAATGATTGTTCAATTTTCAAAGGCCTCATTTTATTAATAAAATCATATTTCAATAACTAATAAAGAAATCTTTTTCGAATAATTTAAGCAAGGTAAATAAAGTATGTAGATTATGAAAAAATATTGCTGTAATGTTAAAAAATATTTAAATGTGTCTAAAAAATTGTATAATCTTTGAAATCAAAAATATTTTACAAAAAAATAATGAAATTATTAAAAAATCTTTATCAATCAGAGGCGGAGTTTCTATGATCAATTTTTTTAATTTTAAATTGTACATAATACTACATTATAACTGGATCTGAAATAAAAATAGTGGGATTTTGGTTGGTTTTAATAGTATTTAAATCATATTTAAAATTATCAATATTTTCAAATGTAAAACCTATCCAATGTATCATCCCTGGAAATATTTTTATTTATACATTTATTTTATTTTTCAAATTATCTTTTATGTTCGTTTCTTAAGGAAAAAAATAAACAATATTGTTTTTTAGTAAAACTTCTAGGGCGAAGAGCAATTATCCCTTTCCAAAAAAGAGAAAAATCACTAGCTCCTCACCGCCCAATAGAAATTTTCAAAATGACAGTCCTAATCTTTAAACTCATATTTGGCTGTTAATATTGAAAATTTAGCATTGAGCTGCTAATATTGAAAAAAAAACCAAATTTCACTCTGTTGAAGAAAATTTTGACGTATTGTGCTTTAAATATATGCAAAAAATGCATAATCCATTATATTTATATCTTTCAAATAACTATATCTAAAAAAATATTTAAAACTTAATGAGTTGCACTTTTGTAACTTTATTCAGTTTCTAATGATATGTACCGTAATTTCGGGTGTATAGCCCGCAGATCAAACAATTCAGTTTGGACACAGAAATTTTATTCAGTATTTGAAGACCAATACTGTGATCTAAAAAGTTACATTTTATTTTTAAAAATTTCTGGGTCGAAACACGATTGTATGATCCGCGGGCTATACACCGGAAATTACGGTAATTTGATTTATTTCATCACAATATTGCTGAAAGATGGATTTTCAACATATATATGTGTGTATATATATCCCTGTTCTCAAACAAATTATTTAAAAATTATTCATTTATGTTTAATAAAGCATATATATATTGTTTATACACTTACAGAAAATACATATAGCAAATTTTATGATATTATGTCAATAATGTCTAAAAGTAAAGAACTTATCTAATAGTATGTAACGAAAAATTTAACATCTGGTGTAATGACAACAAAATTTTATAATTGTTTTACTTAATTTAGATGAATGAAAAAAGATTACATGTTTATATTTTATTGAAGTACAGGTGAAAATGTCACAAAGACATACCTCAACAACCACTGAGTATGTCACATTCACACTACAGATGATTTTTTTTCTTTTGATCTTTCGGGTTTGATTTCAGATGGTAATGAATTAATTAGTTTTGTTAGAAGTGTCATTGCAGTCAGCATATTAGGCTCACTATTTTTTTTTATATAATTTGTTTTGATTGACTCGATGAACAACAATATTTAAAGGGACCATTTCATGACTTTTCAATTAAAAGCTGATTTATAAATTCATCATGTTGTTTAGTTATTATTATCGTCTTAAGATAATAAGTTGATATTAAAATTTTTAAATGCAGTTTATTTATTATTTGAACAGTTGAAAGTATTTTTCAATAAGGGTGCGGGCTGTTGATTTTAAGTCGGCTGTTGAACAATGTAGTGTTGGTAAAGGAACTGGTACTATTTAATTTAATTTTTATTGCTGTAAATAATATTTGTTATTTTATTATTGTATGTATTATATTTAAGCAAGAGTAGAAATACACGATATCGTAGTCATTTTAGTACATCTTAGCATGAAAAGCTTCAATATTTATCATTAAACATTCACATTTTATGAAAATTTTGTTAAAATTGCTCATATTTTCACTATTTTTATTTTATAACTATTGAAAAGATATTTTTACGTACAATTAAAAAAAGTAATAACAGCCTGCCTTCGGTTAATAATAAATTTTTGATTAACACATTATTTTTCACAAAATTCTTGATTTTAAGAATTCACAAGATTAAACACACTCTTAGCATTTAAACATGACAAACAACAATAAATAATAATCTGCCTACATTATTTGTCACATATACATTATTTGAAACTTATTTAGTGATTTTATATTGAAATGACTTTTTTTTTATGCAGTCTTTGAATATAGATCTGCCATTAAAAACATTTTTTAAAAAATTTCAAAATTTAGATATTTTTTTTATCTTAAAAAATATTTTACTTGTAATCAGCTTTAATTTCCTTGATCCTGTCTTAAAATGAGCTATAAACATACCCAGTTTCATTGAAATTTGTGACAGTGAATTAAATATCTTAGGCGAACTGACATGGAATGACTCTGCTTGATTTGATTTGAAATACGCCTCAAAATATTTTTAAATATGAAATACTACTAAAAACACCCAAAATCCCACTACTTTTATTTCAGAATCAGGTAAAGGACACCTTTAAGTATATCCCCCACAAAAAATAAATTTAATAAAAATACCGCCTTTTGTTAAAATGCTATTTTAGGTAATGCATTATTTTTCATAAAAAAATCACGACTTCAAAGATTAAACATTTTTTTAGACACACTTAAAATGTTATATAAGCGTAACAGTATTTTTTTTCATAAAATACGTACCCTATATATTATGCATAAATTATTTGAAGATGATTTGTGGAATAGATATTGAAATATGATCATATTTACGTCATGCTACATTTGAAAATCGAGCAGTCAAGAATGCCAACTGATGGCTGTTTTCAAAATTTTGACAATTTTTTTCTCAGAAACTATTTGACCAAGGAGTAAAAAAAAATACTGGGAATCATATCTTAATAAAAGGAACAAACACACGCAGTTTCATCAAAATCTGTGATAGTGGGTTACATGCCTGCCTGAACTGACATGGAATGACCCACTAGTGTGTAATATTACACCAGTTATATCTGTTTAAATTACACCGTTATATCAGTTAAATTACCCCATAAAAATGGAGACAGCATGTTGCTACAAAACGTTGCGTAACTTTTTAATAGTGTATGAATTCAAATGATCATATTAGTTCTAATTTAAGAGGACAGTTTTAGAGGACAGTAACGTTTCATCTTAAAAGCGCTTCTTACAGGTCCATCGTTTTGTGACAATCGCCGTGTAAAGATGACCCACTCAGTGTGACGTTTTAAAAGTTGTGAACTAGCCTTGTATATAGTCGTTCGCGATAGAACACAATCAGTAATTTAGCGCATTTTTGTTATTACTGTGTAAAATCAAGTTTTTTATTAGCACTGTAGGAGTTGTGAATAGCTTTAAAGAACTTTTTGTTACTTTTATCTCAAATCGCGTTGTAGCCTCAGTCTGGGTATATTCAGGGGACAGGTAGAACAAATTTTATTTCTGCAATTGTTTAGTACTTAGTTCATCCCACCTAGATGTCACACTTTCTTTGAACTTATTATTTTACAGTGAAATAAAAAATTAAACAATGAGATTATTTTATTTAAAAATCTGAATTATTAAGATTGTATTTATAACTGCGAGAACAGTTTTAATCCCTCTAGAATTAATTAAAACTACCCAATCCTGATTGACTCATATTCAGTAACATAAATTTATTAGCTTGCGTAAACGGTTTCGATTGTGCCATCAAGAACGGTTCACCAACTATTAATTTAACCATCAGTTTTGTAAAAGAGGTAATATTCTTATATATTGTAAGACAAATTTAAGCAATATTGAATAATATGAAATTAATGAATATTAATTTTATCGTCCATTGAACGCTACTAATACTTGTGGATTTATTCTGTCTGTGAGTTTGTTTCTGTACGGCTAAAACCGCATGTAAAATTAAAGAAAATATTATTTACTTGTTGTCAGCAGTACATTTGTTCTAATATGCAATGCAAGGTACGTAAATTCTTTAGAAATGAAAAGGAGAACGGAACGAATATTTCATTTTTGAAATTGATTAATATATTTTTTTTCAGATTGGAATTATTTTTGGGATTAATTGAAAAGTTTTAAATATCTCTCTGCAAAAAAAGGCAAAGCCTTTTACGCCCAAATTTTAATACAAATGTACGTACCCTGAAGGGATAAACATTTTGTCTTAACTCTATCCCTTGTAAGTGAATGATGGAATGTTTGGATAATACATCAGTGATATTGAAAATATATCACACTGGATAGAAAAAAATGTATATTATACATTCTGTGCAAAAAGTACAAGGAATTGTTAAAACACAATGAAATTAATTTATTCACAAAATTTATTTTTTAGCCTTTAGAGTAGACCCTACAGAATCGAATACTACTGTGCCACGTTTCACCGAATCTACCATAATTGTTTTAGTTAATTGATTGAGGCATCCCCTGCAAATTCCTCCGTGAGTCTTCTTCTATGGCCTCAATTGACTCAAAACGCCTTCTTCGAAGTAGTTATTTTAGCTTAGGGAACACTAAAAAGTCCCACGGGGGCATAGCAGGGGAGTGTGATGCTTGGTCGATGATATTCGTTGCGTTTTTTGGCCAAAAACTCTTTAATAACGATAACCTTCTGAGGTGGTGCATTATCGTGACTCAAAATCCACATGAAAATTCGGTAGTTTTTAAGATGTTCGGTACACTACCTTTCAACTGAAACACAAAATTTAAGCACAGTCTTTATTGAATTAATGTTTTCACTGTCAAAAATTGCAGAGTACTCAAAAGTAATGACTTGGGAAACAGCTGCAGTCAACATACTCAGTCACGAATGTCACTCAAAATCTTTATAACTAGGTACAGAGGTACCTGCTTATAGAAAAAAAAGTCTCGATATATTTTATGGGAGATTTTTAAATGATAAATTCCGGGTACTTTTTAAACACAATATGTCCCTTGTCATTAAAATACGTTGTTCTCCATGAAGGAGACTGAAATATAGCAAAACCCATGTGTTGTGCATGTTAGTTTTGTAGAATACAAAGAACGATTAGAGTGTTTTAGATCAAATCATCACAAACCCATCCAATCTTTATTTAGAACTAGCAGGCTTCACCCACTACGCAGGTCGGTTTTTCAAAATGAACCTTCAATCAAACAACGTATATCGTCGACTTTGACCTTGATACGGACCTTTACTTAGAATGTCCTTTCGAACTGCTAAAACGATATGAACATCATTGTGGTATTATAGCAAGTACAAATTAAGGCATTAAAGATCAACTCTTTTAGTTGATCATTTATATTATTTGATCATGATTTGGTAGAGAACGGTACAACGATTTGCAATATACTAAAACCTAAAAAAGAGTGTAATTAACAATGCAACTCTTACCAAAATCCTATCAGAAGTACTTTTTAAAAATATCATCTTTCATAATCAGGTTCCCATGATTATTAGAACGTTTTTGCATAATTCTATAACCAAGCAATGCTCAACAATATATAATTTACTAAAACAATTCCTAAAAAATTACCTACCTATCAATGCAAGTCTCCTCAAAATCTATTCATCAGAGTTTTTTAAAATGGCTCACATTTCTCAATCGCGTTATTTGATTATAGAAATTTTCCCTATAATCCTATAAATAATCACCCGTAAAACCATGCTTATAATATACTAAAACCATCCTTAAAATAATTATCTAGCTAACGATGTAAGTCTCATCAAAATCCTTTCAGTAGAAAATTTAAAAAAGGCTTATCCTTCATAATCGGATTCACTTGATTATAGACTTTTAGAACGATATGCAATATACTAAAACTTTTCTGAAAAATTATGTAACTAACCTTATAAGTCCCATTAGAATCCATTCAGCAGAATGCAAGTTATAAGCAGCCGGAACAAAATTTTCATTTGTATTTTACACATATAAAAGAGATAACTCATCTTACAATTATCGATACTTGGCTATATGTATGGGGGGATTAAAAGTAAATATCTCTGTTCAAAGCATTATAAAGGGAAAGCTCTAATATTAACAACGGGAAATTTCCATGCATATTTAAACACCTGAGGAACCAATTGGAATGAAATGTTTAAAAAGCGGCTAAAAGATTATGGTATGCAGGAAACAATCTTAAAAAACGCATATAATTCAATGAAAAGGCTTCATTTCTAATGCTGTACTGTTGCGTCGGAAAACCCCATTGCTACGGCGGCAGAACGTCTTGTCATATTGTGACTAGACTGTTCAACAATTTTAGTGACTAGCATTATCCTGGTGCTAGTCAGACTGCTAGGCTTACAAACATTTTGAAGTCCTGAACTGTTCTGCGTACGCCACGTTTTAAGAAGAACTGCACTCTTTTCTACGCGCAAAAAGTCTCCGCAGCTTTTTTGCCACATTTGTAAAACTTTATAAATATTAAATTATGTTTAGTAAAAGAGAAACGTCATAGGAATTGCCAAATGTCCTACAAATTTTGCAACAAGCATTTATTGAAACATGTGTTTAAATAATTGAATAATGGGACATCATTATTTTCCATTTGTATGCCGCGTGGTACATTCGCAAAATGGTTACTTAAATATGATATTGACCATTTATGTTCCTTCGCAGTAGCTTATATGAATTGAACTTTCTAATTAACCTTTATTACAACGATGAAAGTTTATGAAATTGTATTTTTGCTAGAGGGAACTGTTCTCAAATATTTTCTGTCAGACATTTATAAACAATTGAGTTTGCATTTTTTCTTTTTTCAATGACTTTAAATGCAAACCATACATATTTTCTCTCCTTATAATAGCCGGGTTTTTGTCTACAGTGCTTTTAATACATTAGTTCTAACTCCTTTGTAAACAGATTTCTTAAAAATTCATTTATCATATCAATACCAGTCCTGGTACTACAACACAATCTGTTTTCATTCTGTTCTTGACATGTCGCAAGGAAGGAAAATGTGGTTAAGCTTCTGGTGTATTGTTATAAACACTCCTTAGTGTTAGCCCAACTGCCTTAAACATTTGCATGAATTTCTGTCACATATTGTATTCGCTAACACCCACTGAATATCAAAAACATACAAATATATACTTTTACTACGAAATTTACGATAATGAAATGGGGTTTTCCATTGTGCGAAAATATACCACAGTACAGTCCTGGAAAAAAAAGTAAACACCCCCTACTAACTCCTCAATAAATTATCGTAGAAGAAAGTTACTGGTACCACACGATTGGTAATACAGTCTACTTTTATATGTATATAAAACTTGTTTAGTGGGCCATCTACATATTAAAACGAACCATAACTTTGTTTTCTTCAATTGCAGTACACAATTCTGACAGTATAAATGAACTCCACTCTTCTATTAGCCTAAAAATAAATTTTTATGCAATTCGAACGACAAGTTTCCGTGAAATTAATTATTTTAAAACAAGCGTATTTTAGGGGCTGTCTCCAAATTGATGTTCGGTACTCGATTGTTGACCAAGAGAGCCACATTTTGGATCAATGCATCTCAAGCAGTCATTGAAGACTGCTAGCTTACAGGATAGCATAAGAAAGTTCAAAATATCTAGTCGCTTCTATCATAGGCGGCCTCTTAAACCATCATTTTGCCGTTTTTTAAGCATAATTTGAAAACTACTTGGAAGAAAAATGTGAAATTTTGGATTTCCATAAAGCCGGACTTAATAAATCTTAATTCATAAAAAAATTGTAAGTTGCAATTCATAATTTTTTCTAATATTAATTTCATAATTCATAATTCTTATCATAAAATTATGAAAAATGCAAATTCAATGTATTTGTGTTTGGATATTTTAATATTACTGCTACACAAAAAATTAGCACATTAGGAGTATAATTTCAGGAGATATTAATATAAATATGAAAATGTCATTTAACATTAGAAGCCCTAAATTTTAAAAGTTTATAATTAAAAAACTTATCATTCAAATGACTTGCAATTTAATGTTTAGGGATAGTTTGAAACAAAGATTTCAAATATCGTATTAAAATTGGGTATTGCTATTGAAAAAAATGAAGTTTGGGTTCGTTTTAATATGTAGATGGCCCCCTAAGCAAATTCTATATACATCATTTAAAAGTAGACTTTATTTCCAATCGTTCGGTACCAGTAATTTTCTTAGGATAATTTGTTAAGGAGTTAATAGGGGGTGTTTACATTTTTTTTCCACGACTGTACGTCTTTCAGTCATAATATAAGAAACAACAATTGGAAAACATACAGGATTAGTGAAATGCTGTGGTCCCGGGTACGACTACTGACTCTGGCTAATTTTTCACTCCTGGGGATTATTGTATTTGATGTATTGGGTGTAGTAAGAAGTTGTAAAGCAAATTTTGTCTGTCGTTTACTGTGAAATAGCATACCAATCAGTAGACCGCGTTTGAGTCATGTGATAAGAAACAGTTCAGTGTTTTTAAATCGACGCAGAAGTTGGGAAAAAAGTGAATGTAAATTTGAAATTTCGAAGGTGAAAGAAGTCATACCATAAGTCATTTATTCGTCATTGCATTCGTTAAGAATTTCAAAAAGGGAAAAGTGCTACAAAAAGCATATCAATCAATCTGTTCTGTTCTTGGAGCTGAAATCGCATCGAAAAGCACTTGCGAATTTTGGTTTTGACGTTTTAATAATGGCGATTTTGATGTTAGCGATCAAGAACGTAGCGGTTCTCCACTGAAAAGGCTAGTCATCAGGATTTGCAAGCACTGTTTGATGAAGATGCATCTAAGATGCAAAAAGAACTTGCCGAACAAATAGGAGTATCTCAAAAAACAATTTGTAATCGTTTACATGCAATGGCAAACATTCAGAAGGCAGGAAGATCGGTGACACATGCATTGAGCCAAAGGAACAAGAATGAGCGTGTCTTGAAGTGCATGATTCTGCTAAACAAGCAACAGAAAAAAACTTTCTTGGGATAATCGTGACGGACGATGAAAAATGGATATGCTATTACAATCCGAAACGCAAAAATATTGGTTGAATACCGGTGGAGAAACAAAATCATCGCCGAAATGAAACATTCACTGCAAAAAATTCTTCACTGCATCTGGTGGGATATGAAGGGTGTGCTCAATTACGAACTGTTGGAACCTAGTGTAAGTGTAACTGCTAAACGCTATAAGCAACAATTGCTTCAATTGAACCTGGAAATCGATCGAAAACGTTCATTTACTGGCAAAAGTTTGCGCCCCGTAAATTGCTCCATAACAACAACAGGTCTCATGTTACAAAACCAGTCAAGGACACGTTAGTAACTCTTGGCTGGGAAGTTTTGGAACACCCGGCGTATAGTCTCGACACAGCCCTTCAGACTTTAATTTGTTTCGGTCGATTCAGAATGCCTTGTCTTCTGTAGACTTCCGGAACAGTGGACGAACTGCGAAACAGGGTTGACGACTTCATCACATCAAAAGACGAATCGTTCTACACTGCTGACATCCGTCAACTGCCCAATCGATGGCGGAAGGTGTTAGATAATGATGGATATTATTTGATGATTAAAGGTATTATTCTTAGCTCTTAATTGCATATTCATTTATCTGAAAAACGCTTTAAAACCTTTTTCTACACCCAATATGTATGCTGTTTAACATTTATATATACCGTTAACTGCTGAATGCAGACGTTTTATTACATGTTGTAGTATGTGTGTCTTAAAACATGCAGAAAGTTTTACAAAATTTAGAATTACCATCATTTTAAAACTTAGATAAAGTCTAGTTAATATCACAGCTAGAAAAAGTATTTGGTGCCAGAATTACATTTCGCCTCAATATCTGAAATTTATTCCTCCTACGGTGAAACGGAAAACCAGTTAATTTTGTCTGGATGCTGCACATAATTTAAATATTTCTCTTATAAAGTTAAAAAAAACCACTTTGTAAATGGCAAAACGCACCTATGCTTCATATGCTTTTCAATCGATGAATTAGAATGGACATTAGAATGAAAATTTTACGTACTTTGTTTTTACACTAACACATTTTTTTGCAATCATTCATTCATATTTCCAACTCTTATTAAGAAGAGTGGGTTCATCAGTAGCTGAATTGTTCTTCTTTGCAATAAAGTAAAAAAACCTGCCCAGGATTGATTTAAAAAAGTGTCATATTGTATTCAAAATGATTCAGACATTTCTCTTAAACAAAACCGCAAGCACGTCCATTTTAAATTTGTTCGGAAGCCATATTGTAGCCAAAGACTGAAATTAAATAAAAACTGGAATTATAGCACTTTTAAATTTCGTCTCTTGGCAATCCTTCCTTTTTGAAGTTATTTTTTACCTTCTCTAATGAGTACGCATTATTTTCATTTTCTTTTTCCAGATCCAACTGCTTTTTCAACACGATCTACAAATGCATTGTTTTCTATAGCCAGACTTTATCGTGTTACTCAACCAGTTCTTCTGAACCTTCTTCAATTATCTAGAAACGTAATGGTTTGTAGAAGGATATCGATTATTAAATATATACATATTATCTATTATGTCAGCACTTTCAACAGAAGGTTCCGTAGCAGTACTAAGCATCTTGAACACTAGAGACATTTTTTCATATTCCAGCAATTCTAGGCATATCGTTTTCGAAGGAGCCATAAATAAAGTAACTTTGTCCCATATTTTGTAAAACTTTTAATGACAGCTACTTTTTATCAATGGTAAGAATCACAGGAATGTATTTCTATATTTAGGGAAAGTGAAAAGTAATATCCTTTTATCTACGATTTAACGTTTTTATAACAATATTGTATCATTAATTCCACACAAAATTCAGTACCGAATTTTAAACATAATGGATTTTAGGTAGCTTTCATTGCAAAAAGCAACCTATTGCAGCCGTACGGAGGAAAGCGATTTCAAAAACTTTTGGTATATTATCACCGATCATGACCTTCAGACCCCGAAACCACCCTCCGTTCAAATGTTGATAATTAATGGTTATATATATATATATGTGTGTGTGTCACAATGTAACTGTGGTATTTATGAACTGATTTGGTACTTCGTGTGTAGATAGTACATACCAATGTCGCGACCAAGTTCGTTCGCCAGCTTCATCCGCCATTTTCTTTCAAAATGGCTGCCATTTAAAAAAAAAAATTAAAAATATAAAATTTGAAATGTGGTACCAAAAAATTGAAAATTGAAAAATATTTTTTTCTTATGTGTTTCACTTTGATACAGAGATTTCGGAGCAGTTTTTGTTTTGTATATATCTTTTAAACTGTCTGAGTTACAGCATTTTGAATTTCTAGCGTGGCTGACATTTTGAAACGACCCGATTTTCGTTACGCAATAACAGTCGTATTTATGAACCTATTTCGATGTAGCTTGGTGTATTCATAGTATATATCAATGTCTCGACCGAGTTCGTTGGCCAGCTTCATCCGCCGTCTTGTTTCAAAATGGCAGCAATAAAAAAAAAAAATTTTTTAATTAAAATTTAAAATCAGGTACCAAAAAAATTGAAAATGAAAAATATTTTTTCTTATAAGTTTGACCTTAATACAAAGATTCCGGAACAGTTTTTGTTTCGTCTATATCTAAAAAAATGTCTGAGTTATAGCATTTTGAATTTCTATTGTTTCTGACATTTTGAACGACCTGATTTTTGTCACACGATAACAGGCGTATTTATAAACCGATTTGGATGTAACTTGGTCTGTACACAGTGCATACCAATGTCTCAACCGAGTTCGGTGGCCAGCTTCATTCGCCATGTTGTATCGAAAGGGCTGCCATTAAAAACAAATAATAATTTAAAATGATGTATCAAAAAACTGGAAAATAAAAAAGATTTTTTTTATGTGTTTGACCTTGATACAAAGATTCCGGAGCAGTACTTGTTTTGTCTATATCTTAAAAAATGGTTGAGTTATAGCACTTTGAATTTATAGCATGGCTGACATTTTGAAACGATCTGATATTTGTCACTCGATAACAGGCGTATTTATTAACCTATTTGGATGTAAGAAGGCTTGTGGATAGCATATAGCAATGTCTCGACCAAGTTCTTTGGCCAGCTTCATCCGCAATATTGTTTCAAAGGGGCGGCCATTAAATTAAAAAAAATTATATTTAAAGTGAGATGCAAAAAAATTAGAAACTGGAAAAGATTTTTTTCTTAAGTATTTGACCTTGATATAATGATTCTGGAGCATTTTTTGTTTTGTCCTTATCTTAAAAAATGGCTCAGATATACCAGTTTGAATTTCTAATGTTGACCACATTTTGAAAAATCTGATTTTTTGCCTGCGACAGCACTCGTATATATCAACCGATTCGGATGTGAGTGAGCATGTGCACAGGAATTGCTAAGGTCTCGACCAAGTTCACTGGTTAGCCTCATCCATCATTGTGTCTTAAAATGGCAGGCACTTCAAGATATCGCCGAATTTGGCAACCAAATATAAGTTACTTTAAACAAAAGCAGCTTGGATAATGCTGACTAATTTCGCGAAATTCTCATTCATAATGATTTAGTATTGATAAAAATTAGTATTGCATCTTCTATAATCGGTTTCCACTAAATTGAGCTTCGTGTGTTTGAATAACATAAGCTGGCTTTTTAAAAATAAGGAATATGAAAGCTACCTCTCCCTCCCGGCACTGACCGGAAGGACTTTTTTATATGTAATTATATCTTTTCCGATAAATAAAAAAGTAATTTATTAGGAATGTAAGTTAAGATTTCTATTATAAACAGGCATCGCCCACTGCGCTTGTCGGTTTCTACAAACGAACCTTGAATCAAAATAAAAATATCCATAAATTTGACTATATGTTTTCAAGCAATATGGAACTAATAAATGTGTCAGATGAAGTTTTGGCAGTTAAGAACCAATTATTTTAGTTAATCATTTATAGTAGGATTTGGTAAATGGCTGTAGAATGATATTAAAAGCATCCCTAAAAAAATATCGAAGAGACGATCAAGTCTCAATAAAGTCAGCTAAATAGAACTTCTTAAAAAGTCTAATCTTTCATAATCGAATTTACCTTATTATAGAGATTTCCCCCATAATTCAATAACTAAGCCCCTTAGAACAATGCTTTATATACCAGGTGAGCTAAAAGTTCGTAAAAATTTTAAAAACTCATAAAAAAGGAAGAAATTGGAAGAAAAACACAACATGGTTGTGTCGTAGAATGTTCTGGAGGTCATGTTGCACATTTGTTATTGGAAGAATAAATGAATGAAGCGTATTATTGTTCTGTTTATTGTGTTTCGGGTCCTCAGCACCCTCTATATGATTTTTTAATTTTTTTTTCTGCTAACCCCCCCCCCCCCCCAAAAAAAAAAAACTACCTTGTGAGCCGTTTCTTGCAAATCGCTCTCCTTTGTCATAATTTCTTCCTTTTTTTATGAGTTTTTAAAATTTTAACAAAGTTTTGGTTCACCGGGTACTAAAACTATTCCTGAAAAAGTATGTAACTAACAATGTGAGTCTCATCAAAATCCTTAGAGTAGATAATTTTAAAAACGGCTATTATTTTGCCATCGAGTTCATCTGATTATGAAAATTCCTCCATAATTCTATAGCAAGGAACATAGAACAATGTGTTATATACTTACAACTATTCTTGAAAATGTATCTAACTAACAGTACAAATTCTCTCGAAATTCTTTTAGCACAACTGTTTTCAAAAGGCTAATATTTCATAATCGGATTCACCTTACTATAGAATTTCCCCCCATAATTCTATAACCAAGCAACTGAGAACAATATTTTATATACTAAAACTATCCCTGATAAAGTATCTAACTAACGATGTGGGTCTCATTAAAATCCTTAGAGTAGATAATTTTATAAAGGCTATTATTTCGTTATAGATTTCATCTAATTATAAAAATTCCTCCATAATTCTATAGCAAGGAACATAGAACAATATATTATATGGGCTGTACTTATATAACGTTATCAACTTTTTGGTAATTTTGATCCCACTTCCCCCCGTACGATATCATATGTTATCATTCCACGAACCCCCCACCACACCCCCTGTAATGATATCGTTATTAATGTCTATTTTTTTTTATTTCTTTTCTTTTGTTTTTAGTTATATGCAGCTATCACTAAACATTTATTATTCGCACACTATTGATTCAAATGAAGTGAAGTCAATAAAATATCACTATTGTATAAGAAAAATCTTTGTATCAAATAATACTAAGAAAAAGCTACTATTTAAAAGTTATTTTAGCTTTTAATTACATAATTCATTCAACAGTAAAAATGACTTCTTGAACTTGCCCCTGCACAGAATGGCGAAGGGGGGAGGACTCGGAACTTCTTATCAACAATACAGGTAGACAACATTATTTTTTTCTTCTCGTGGTAAACATAACAAGTATACTTTAAAACATACTTCGGACCTAGTTTGTCGAACAGCGGATTATATATACATACACATATGACAGAAGAATAGGAATGTCAAAGGTAGGGTATTCCACATTCTGGAATTAAATAATTTTATAATCATTTAATGATTTTAATATTAACAATGGATTTTCATAAAAATTGATAACAGACAAAAAAAAAAAAAGCTAATAGACTATAAAGAACAAGTTTTCAAATAAAAAGAGAAAACTTTGGTTCCATCAAATATGATAACGATATCAAAAGACTAACACCCCTCCTCCTAGAGATATCTTCCAATATCATGTGACAGACCCCCCCCCCCTAAAATTATAATGTTATATATGCACAGCCCCTATACTTACAACCACTTTTGAAAGTGTATCTAAATAACAGTGTGCATTCTCTCGAAATTCTTTCAGTTTGTCAAAATTGTTTTTTAAAGACGAATCTTTCATAATCGGATTCTTCTGCTTGCAAAACTTTCCCCCGTAATTCTAAATAACAATTCAAGTTCCATCAAAATCCATTCAGAACTCGATTTAGAAGCAGACGGAACGAAATACGATTTGTATTTTATATATATAACAGATGTGCTCTTTTTACGCGACTGAAAAGAAGGTTTATGTGTTTCACGCGTATCTGTGTACGTGGATTTCTTTATACTCTCGAAACATCCCAACGGCTGGATGGATTTTTATGAATGAGGTCTTTATCGATTCGTCTTAATCTTCCGATGGTTATAGGATATGTTTTGTTTTTATAAATTCAAAATGGCGGTAGAGACGAAAAAAAAACATTACGCACCCTATTGAGTGGCATATCATAGGATAGGTGTTTCAAAATGAAGACGATGTTTTATTGACCATTTTGTAGTCAGAAGCTCCGTTTAAATATTACACAACCTGGAAGTCGTGTACTTTGGATCGCTACCTTTACTGTAACTCTAACCTTCATAATAGGCATCCATAGGCCTCATCAAAAGAGTATTTGTAGATAGGAACTAATAATTAAACACAACTTAAAAGTCATCAATACAAGTAAATAAAAAAAAAAGGTAAATAATATAAAAAATAGTTTCATATTGATGAGAAATAATTAATTAGTTCGATTTTTACGCAGTCGGGTTTTTTGATTTTTTAAATTTAATATATTTAACTAACATTTTCATTGAAATTTGCATTTTCGTCAAAGGCAAGCATTATAATTTTTTATTAGTTAGAAGAAAAGAAAAAAAAATTACATACTTACAAAAAAATTACCTTTCATACAGTAAAATTTAATTATTAAATTTTATGAAATACGATTTGAAATTTTAAATATAATATAATTCTCTGTTATTGTAAATTCTATCAACAAGCGAATGCAATTTAGTGTGAATGTAAATTAAGATTTCTCTTCTAAAAAAACAAACATGTTTTTATGTTTTATTTTATCATAAAATTCAGCGTTTGCTCCTTTTATTGGCAAAATATTTCCAAAATTTATTGAATAAAGCTTCAATTTGGTAGTTTTTAATTAATTTCTTACAAAATAAATATTTACTCAGACGCTTATTAAACTCAAAATAATTTTATATTGGCCTTTGTTATTCTACCTAAAAGTAAATTCATTCTGTAAAATATTCAGTTTTAAGCCTTTCTTTATATCTTGAAAAGGAGTCCATTATTTGTCTTAGCAAACGAAAATAACTTACTTCAAGTAATTCGAGTGCGGGAGCAGGTGCTGGTCTACCGATTTAATAATATTAACTGAATTCAAAACAATACACGTTCTGTTTACTTAGGAAAAACTTCTTTCATGGCTAGAGGAAGAAGGAGTGACAAGTAAATTAAGTTGTAGAAAGGTTAGTAGCTTTGATCTATAAATGCATTTCTAAGGCCTCAAAACATTTGTTTTGTAAGAAAGAAAGCCAATTTTAATAGATAATTAAAATTTGTGAACCAAACAATATAAATTGAATTAACATTATATTAATTTAAACTTTTTTTATGTTATGGACTGTTTAGTTTCTTGCTAACACAACCATGTTTATAAGAAACAAAGTAAAGAAAAATGTAAAAATCTACACGGCACTTTTTTTTTATTATTTACCCATGTATTGGATTTTAAAGGAATTTAATATTGATGGCAACAAGTTGAGTTTACTTTATTTTAATTTTTTTTTTACGATGTATATGTACAGAGTTAACAAGAAATAACTTAATCAATTCAGAAAGCTCAAGAGAGCGTTCTACTCAGGAGTGAAATTTTTTTTAGTTACTTTTTAAGCGAGATTCCTATATAAAAAAAGCTGCATGATTGGAATTTTTTTGAGAGAAAGCTTCAATTTATACCAGTATTAAAACGCTTTAAATAGTTTTTATTAATTATAATATGCAAAAAAAATAGTAATTTTAATTAACTTTTTCCTATTTTGCTTATGTGTTTTCATTCATTTCCCATCTGCATTGATTGAAATAAATTGGCAAAATATAATAATGGCAAAAAAAATAATTTGTAAAAAGGAAATAGATCTAATCTATAAATGCATTTTCAAAACCTCAAAATATCTTGTTTTATAAGATACAAATTCATCTTTTATATATATAATTAAAACGTGCAAAGAAATAATAATTTTAATTAAATAACTTTTTTTCTATTCTGTTTATATGATTTGTTTGATTTCCCATCAGTATTAATTAAAGTAGTGGCATGAAAATAATTTGTGGAAAGAAAATAGGTCTAATCTATAAATGCAATTCTAAAGCCTCAAAATATTTTGCTTTATAAGAAACAGAAAGAATAATTTATATATGATTAAAACATGCAAAGAAATAATAAATTTTATTAAATAACTTTTTTCTATCTTACTTGATTTCCCATCTTTATTGTTTGAAGTAGTGGCAAGAAAATAATTTTTAGAAAAGAAATAGGTCTAAACTATAAATGCATTTCTAAAGCCTCAAAATATTTTGTTTTATAAGAAACAAAACCATATTTTATGTTTAGTGAAAATAAGCAAAAAAATAATAACTTTAATTAAATATTCTTTGATTTTTTGCTTTTAAGTTTTGCTTGATTTCCTATCTGCATAAATTGAAGTAGTGGCGAGAAAACAATTTGTAAAAGGAGATAGCTCTGATCCACAAATACATTTTTAAAGCCTCAAAATATTTTGTTTTATAAGAATCAAAACCATATTTTATGTATAATTAAAATATGCAAAGAAATAATAATTTTTATTAAATAACTTTTTTTCTATTTTGCTTGATTTCTCATCTGAATTAATCAAAATAGTGGCAAGTAAATAATTTATAGAAAGGAAACAGGTCTAATCTATAAATGCATTTGTCAATCCTCATAATATCTGGTTTTATAAGAAACACAGCCATATTTTATAAATAAATAAAATGTGCAAAGAAAAGAAATAATAATTTTAATTAAATAACTTTTTTTCTATTTTGCTTGATTTCCCATCTGTATTAATTGAAATAGTGGCAAGAAAATAATTTGTTGAAAGAAAATATGTCTAATCTATTAAAGCATTTCTAAAGCCTCAAAATATTTAGTTTTGTGAGAAACAAAACCTTATTTTATATATAATTATAATATGCAAAGAAATAATAATTTTAATTAAATACACTTTTTCTTTTTCGCGTTTGTGTTTTGCTTGATTTCCTGTTTGCATTAATTGAAGTAGTGGTGAGAAAATAATTTGTAGAAAGGCGATAGCTCTGATCTATAAATGCGTTTCTCAGTCCTTAAAATATTTTCTTTTATAAGAATCAAAATCATATTTTATGTATAATTGAAATATTTTGCATGAGACAAAATAAAGTCGCCATTAACAGAAATATTAACAGAACCTTTCTTTATTTTAGATTGTTTAGTTTTGTACTAACAAAAGAATTCTAAAAAATGAAATAAAAACAGATAATGCTAGACTTTACGTCTTTTTTTAGGGTTTCGTTCATCTGACAAAACACTATTCGTCTCACTCCTCTGTCTATTTGTCCGTCACAGAGCCCGTTCCCAGAAACTATATATGTTGGAGACTTGAAATTTTGCATACATATAGCTGAACACCTCACATCAAACGATAAATCAAAAAAAAAAAAAAAAAAAAATTGAAAAGTTTATATTTACCCCTCTGGGCTCTAACTTGTGTATTTTAAGCACTTTTTTCTAACTGAGCTTCTAATTAAGTTGGAGAATAGAAACTTTACATACTTATAGCTGAACACTTGCGATCATCACACGACAAATAATAAAAAATTAAAAAAGTCTTATATTTACCCCTCCGGTCTCTAACTTGTGTATTTAAGCAATTTTTCTAACTCTTCCCCTAATTAAGTTGGAGACAACAGGTTTTGCACACTTATAGCAAAACACTTGCGATCACACGAAAAATCCTCAAAATTTCAAAAAGTCTTATATTATTTATCCCTCCGGGCTCTAACTTGTGAATTTTAATCAATTTTTCTAACCTCCACCATTTTCACCCAGGGACACTTTTCTAACTTTTGCCGACATCCCTCACGTGATATATCATTGCACAGCTCTTTGAGCACCCTTTCATATTATGCACTTACATATTTTAGTTCCACTTTTTACCGCCAGCGGACACCTACCTAACTCGAGTACTATGGGCCCGATCCCCTCGACTAATACATCTACGGATAGGTTGTAAAACGGAGTTTCTTTCAGATAGAGGTTTGTTTAGAATAGAGTGCACCCTATGGTTGCGAAATGTGAAAGTAACAGATTTTGCAAAAGGAGAAGGTGTTTTGAAAGGAATATTAAACGAAACGCTCTGTGCGATCTGTGATCACACTTATCCACTTGTTCAAATTTACGCATCTATTTGGATTTTAAAAGAGCTTAATATTGCTGTAAAAAAAAATTAGTTCATCTATTTTCTTTCTTTATTTATTATTTGGGTATATTTGAGATAATACACAATCTAAATTTTTATAGGGCCCTATAGGGTAAAATTTTTAACAACGAGAATTTTCCTTATCCATTCCTGAATAAAACACAAAATATTACATTTTGATCTCTGCAGAACTCACCGAGAGTTATCCCGTGTTAATAATTCGTCATGTTTTATAGGATTAGACATAAATTGAAATGTGTAAAATTCCAAAAATAATTTAAAGCATCATTCACAAGAAACAAATCATTGATATACTAATTTATTGCTGGAAGGAGCATTTTACGCGATCACTATGTTGTATTTTATGCATACTGAGCAATCCGACATAGATGTTAAATTGAACGGCTAGCATGTCGCAATGCAGTAACAAAGACTGTTTTAAAATGTTAATGTTTTATGCCGTTTGTAATCCAAATGCTAAGCAAACTGCGTAAAAAAACACAACTCCGTTTCCCGAAACCTTGGCCTTGTTTTAAAAATTTTATTTATCGACTTGTTCAGCGAAAGCTAAGTACAGGATATGTGCATCGGCAGGTAGGTCCAGGAATGCCCATCTACAGGTTAATTGATACAAAAACTGACATTTTGCATATTTTGTGAGTGATTTTCATGAGAGCACGAAGTGTTGCTACAGAATTGAACGTTTCACAATTAACAATATGAAGAATATTGAGGCAGAACAATTGGCATCCATACAGTACTCTTGCAGTCCATGCACAGCTACAATTAGATTATTAAGGTATTTATGCAACTGGAGACTAAATCAAGAGGATTCTAAATTCCCCTTTTCGGGAAATGTGCTGTGGACGGAAGATTCTGTTTCAAGCAAGGCTGAACAATTAATTACCAAAATGATTTTTTGGAGTGACACAAATCCTTTTTTTATACATGAGGTTCGTTACCAGCGGCTATGATCCATAAATGCATGTTATGCCATTCTTCAAAACTCCTTGGTTTGTCCCATACAGCAATACATTGCCTGGTGACCAATTTCTGCACCACATTCTGAATAGAGTTGTTTCTGACTTTACGGATAAACTGCCCTTGACGCTGCCCTAACGCATATGGTTTCAGTTTGACATCACAACACATTACACAACTGCTGTAAGAAACTGTCTGAATCGAGAGTTTCCAAATAAGTTACTTGGTTCACAAGGACCGGTCAAATTTCCTCCTAGACCTTAACTTTTTTAGATATTTATTTATGGGGTCGTTTACGAAAGACTGTTTACTTGATGCCACCTGCAGATTTGAAAGAAAAACCCTTACCAAATATTTCATGACACCTGTCGTTGTATCACTTCAAACTAATTGAATTGAGTGCATAGAAATATTGTTACACAAATGGGTCTATGCACTGGCGTCGGTGATGAACATTTTGAGTAATTACTGTAAAAATCGCATTTTATTTTCTATTCTTTCAATATCTGCTCCATTATCTCAATCTATGTCCTGTTTTATTATGTTGTATTCACCATAATAGTATAATTAAATATTGCAAATGCCTTAAATTATTTTTAGTAGCGTAAAATTTGGTGGATGATTCCTACCTTGCTTTCCAAATGCATCAATATCACGTCCCTCAGGGTGCTAAGTGGTGTAAGTCAAGATTTTGGGATTTAAATATCTCTTTGAGTTTTACAGGTATAAGAATGGATTTTTTTTATTCAAAAGTGAATAAATAATAAAAAATAATAATTGGATATTCTACACTACGGGGGCCGTGTAAAAATTAGTTTGCGTATTATGTCAAATAGACCGCCCCGGGAGTTGCAAGTTCTGACATCAACTTTTACACCTTTTTTAATGAAACTTTGAAAGTCGGAATTATTTGTCTAGGGTCAATATTTAAATAAATAGGGTTTTGGCTCAATTTTTATGAATCAGCCTGTATATGTTTTATGGCATTCCAATTTATTCATAAACAAGATTCTTATAAAAAGCAGCATGTCCTGATATAATTTGCTGAAAACTTTCAATCTATAATACTAATAAAATTTATTAAATAATTTTGATCAATTAAAATATTTCTTTGAGACTATTATTTTTTTTAAAATTCTGTATTTGACGTATATTTTTTGCTTGATTTTTAATATATTAATTTTACTAGCAGAAAGTAAATTTATTTGATAAAAGAATCTCAAAGCTATAAAAGCATTGAAAAATACTCAAATTATTTGTTTTCGAAGAAAAAAGGGCAATTTTAATAGACAATTAAAATATTTTATATTAAACAAAATTTAACTGAACTAGCAGATTATAAACAGACATTTCTATATTTTACGATTCGTTTAATTTTTTGCAAACAAAGCAATTTTTTAATGTATCCGATAAAAAAATTCCAGATAAAACAAAAATTTAAAACCCATTTTTTTAATCCACCCGTCTATTGGTTTTTAAAAGAGTTTAATTTTAAGGTCAACAAGTTTTATTTACATTATAGTTTTTCTTTTAAGAAATAGTTTTCGAAGAAAAGTTTTCTCGGTTTATTAATAGGATAGATTCTTGTTTAAAAAGCAATAACATGAATGTTATTCAAAATACTGTTTTCGGAGAAAGTTTGAATGTATATTAGTAATGAGTGAAAATAAAAAAAATTACTTTAATTAAAATATTACATCATGATAATTTGTGAAATTTGTTTTATTTCTTTATTTTATGCATTTATTTAATATTATATATTAACTAACTTCAAAGACTATGTATATTGTGCGTTACATACTAATAAAAATAAACAAGCTATAATAATTAGCAGAAGATTTATCTAAATAAAATACAAGTAAATTAAAAATAAAACCACAAACTGCCAAGTTAATAGAAGCCAACCTGGAATTTCGTTATCCATTACGGTAAATTAAATTACACCATGGAAACTTTTAGAAAGAGGGGGAATTATTCCTATTAGCTCCATAATAGTTATACTAATATCAATACAATTAATAATAACGATCATTAAATATAATTTTACCTATAATCTAAGCGTTAATAAACATATATCTTTAGTTGTTCAAGTAATCTATTATTGTACTCCGGAGGTAGTAATTAATTACTTTTAAGGATTTCATATTTTGATGTTGATAAACATATTCAACCAAATCAAAAAAATATAAGTATGTTTGCAAATAGAGTGCCTATAAAAATATTTACGGATACTAAAAAAAAATACAGTAGCCTCCCGCTTAACCCGCCTACACGGGACCGAGGGTAAGCCGGTTAAGAGAAAAACCGGTTAAAGCGGAGAAGTAAAAAAAAAATAATAATAATAATATCTGCGTAATTTAATTAATGAAACCTGTAAGGATGCATTTAGTTTTTAAATTTGGGTAATTTTAAAAAAGAACACATTTTCTATATTTTATGAATGAATATTAGTTATAATTAACGGAATTGAAAGAAAAATATCACTGATAACAAATAATGAAAAATATTTAACACAAATTAAATTGTTGAAAATCGTGTCACACACCTTTATAAGAAGTTGAAATTATTCTACATTATGTATATTTAAGTTAATCAACCATAAAGAAATCAGCTGCCTTCTTCTGTTGAAGGCAAGATGACCGGCATTTTGCAGCATTGCCTCTCCATCTCTTTAACATCATAAGTTTAACCGAGTAAGCTGTTAGACGCTACTCGACATATAGTGTAGCGCCTATTGCTTTTACCCCCTCCGTATGAGGAATTTTAGTAGGGTCAACTTTAACTGGATCATCATCAAGATCGTCTTCGTATTGAACAACATCAGTTACTGCCCTAATTATATCCTCGTCAAATAAAGTATCATGCTTGAGATTTTTATCAAACTCAAACAAATCATCTACGGGAATATGTTCTCATCCCTCAAGCTTTTTAAGCGTTCGTACAAAACAGTTTGCAGGTAGATCAGACATTATAGAGTTCCGGGTGGGGCATTGCACTTTTGACCATTAAAAACACAAAATCTCAAATCTTCCGAGAGGACATCTCATTGTTCCTGGGGAGAAAGTCTTCCTTCCCCCGCGCCACACCTTGAATTCAACACTGGTGAAGGTCAACGCATATCCATTTAGAACAATGTTCTACTTTCTGAATTTTACTTCCTTTCTCTCGGGATTGCACTTCAAGTGGAAAGCGTAAGCTGAGTTACTGAGGTCGTCATTCTTGAATTTTGCCTGATGTTGGGGAAAAAGTCAGCCGGTTAAAGCGGAGTTCCGGTTAAGAGAGAGGCTACTGTAAATATATATATATTAAATTCAATGTTAAAAGTGTAGTTAAAAATTACCATTATTTGGGAGAACTTACTCTTTTACTTCGACTATGAGAGTGAATGTTGTCTTTTGTACAAACCGATATTTTATAAAACATAATAAAAAGGAATAATGATACTAATAAATTGAGGATAAGCACAATACTGCTGAAATAGTAGTGGTATTATATGAAATATCTGTTTGCAATATGAACTTCTTTAATATGAGTACATATAGCTCACCCGCAAGAAAAGTGACATATCTCGACAAAAATAAATTTTACAGGAGAGACAAAAGAAAATGTGCATGATTTTACTGCAACGTAAAATTATATTGCTTAGCTCTGCATGCAGGATTAAAAATGTGTATAAAAACATAAATCCCTTAAGAATAAAGACGTAGAGTGAGGTTAGGAGGGTTGGGTAATTTTACCTACCCACGCAATACCCCCCTCTTCGGTGGTCACAAATGGACATATAGCGTAATAAAGGGATTTTTCGTATAACTACTATTATGAAACTATTTGCGTAACAAGACGGTGTAATAGAAGTTATTAAATTATTAGTGGAATTATTACACTTTAACCGTCTGGCCCGGATTTTTCCGTTTCTAGAAATCATGTTAAAATGGTTGTAGACAAAAATATTTTATACAGAATTTTATTTCGAACCATATATAGAAAGAAGTGATATTAAAGATATTATAGCATCAAACTGCGGTTAATAAATATATACATCTTGGAATTTATAAGCATTCTTATAAATATACAGGAAAACCCTCGGACGGTGAAAGGGTTAAGTGGAGTTATTATAAATTATTAGTTTGATAAAACGCAAAATGAATTTTTGCGAGATGTGTCATTTTTCTTGTATATGAGCGATATGTACTGTTGCTTTCTAGGATTATCTCAAAACATTTGTATTGAAAAATATAATCTAATGAAAATCTATTTGAAAAATTATTTTCGTGTTCTCAATATTTTAATATTCTACAATTGATGCTTCTTTTTAATCTTTCATTTTGATTAAAAAAAGAAAATCGAGCTGCATCAGTTTCACGCAAAGGTGTGTAAAAAATATTTGTTCTAGTGTTTCAAATAATAATGAAAATGATGTATCACTAGTGTACATATAAGTGTACTTCATTTTGATGCAATTGAAACTTATATTTTCTTCAATTTAAATTTAAGATAGGAAATTTCGAAAAAAAATTAATTTGTTCTTGGAAAAAGGCTAAATTTGATAACTAAATAAATCATAATTCTAAATTTTAAGTATATTTTGAAAGTTCATTTGTTTTACACCATTATCAATAGTATTTTGGTTTCTTGGAAAAGTTTTATTGCAGTTTTGAGCGCAATGAATGCAAGTCAAAAAACAATTTTTATAAAAATTAAATAATAAAAAAGTAGTAAAATATCAATTGTAGAATACTGAAATTAATTATGCTTCATGAAACGTATATTAAGCTGTCGAGTTAAAATATTTATGCATTTATGTATTATAGGGAATCAAAAATAGTATTAAATGTGACTTTATACTAAGTTTCAGCTCCAATTCAGCCGTTAGACTTCCTAGACCCTTTAATCTTTACATTTGAAACATTGTGATGATGATTAAGTAGTGTAAATTTAGATATTCCACTTCGCTTGAATTCCCAATTTGAGGCAAATATTACAATTATTATTAATATTTTATTTGAAAGACTACTCAATTAGATGAACCACTTCGCTTAAATTCCCAATTTGAGGCAAGTATCACAATTATTTTATTTGAAAGACTACACAATTACATGTATAAAACATCTTTAGAATTCTCGGTACAACGGATTTCCCTGCACATCTGTGAAAGTATATTTATGACTGTCTTTATCTCAGCTCTCAAACATAAAGTGAGTACTTAAGTAAATAAAAATTTCTGTGTAACCCTTTCATAAACAAGTACAGTAGAACCTCGATTATCCGAATTAATTGGGACTGACCATCTTTCGGGAAATCGAAATTTTCGGTTAATGGAGAATGCTTCAATTTTAAGATTAAGGAGAAATATATGAGTTATTTCTTATTATGTTAACAAGTGCTTAATAAAGATAAAGCAATAGCAAAATAGAGACAAAAATAAATTACCTGAATTTTAATTTTGAAATTAAGTACCTTTTACATTTTTTCGCAAAGATTTGAAACAATGTTCTACTTGTCACAGTTTCGATTGCCTTTGCTTTGAAGTTCTATCACGAAGTTTTTAAATACTATTAGTTCACCAGTATCAGTGTTTCTGCTCCTGCACCCATGCCAAACCTTTTGCAAAACATTCAAAAGCTTCAGAATTGCTAATTTGTTCGTTTTCGTCGTTCGTTTTCTTCGTTCCACATTGCAGCTTACGGAAGCTCAAGTTAAATTTAAAGGGATTCTAAAAATGCGATTGAAAATATTTATATGTACTCGTATTTCGGAAAGGACCGCTGGCACACAAGGAAGGTGATAGTTGAAATTCAAAATGGATTTTGCACACAAAGAATGCGATAGAAAAGAAAAAAAAAGCTTTAAAAATTCATTTCGGTAAACAAAGATTTCCGACTAAAAGAGCTTCGGAAAAAGAGGTTCTTCTGTACTTGTGTTTCTGCAATGTTGAATTTATACCGAAATTTGTGAAAAATTTTCTTTTAAGGGGACAAGGGACCTTAAAATCCTTAAAAATATATTTTTTTATTTTTTGTAAATTTCACCTAATTATAATTCAAGGGTACATTATATGCATTATGGCATGCATTTATCACAAAAAAAATATATTTTTTTGAGAAAAAAATGAGATTTTACTCGAATTTTTTACTGAATTTTTTTCGAAAAAATTTCAAAATTTCAAAATTATTCAATTTTTTTTTACATTTAAATTCAAATATATAAAATTCGATTCTCTATTTTATTTATGTAGGTAAATCAAACTTTTATAAAAAATATTGGGGATTTTCATTGATATGGAACGTGCAGGGGGCATTTCGAAGATGTCTAAAACTCAATTTTTTTCATTTAAAAAAAAAAAAATTGTGATAAATGTATGCCATAATGCGTATAATGTACCCTTGAATATTATTAAAGATAAAATTTACAAAAAATGAAAAAAAAAATTAACAATTAAAAAAAAAATTCAAAATTTTTCAATTGTTTTTTCTTTTTTTTTTTTTTTACTTTTACATTCAAATATATAAAATTCGATGCTCTATTTTATTTATATATATAAACCAATCTTTTATAAAAAAATATTGGGGATTTTTATTGATATGGAATGCGCAGGGGGCATTTCGAAGATTTCTAAAACGACACGTAAAATTCCATTTTTTTCTCAAAAATATTTTTTTTTTTTGTGATAAATGCATGCCATAATGCATATGATGTACCCTTGAATAATATTTAAGGGGAAATTTACAAAAAATAAAAAAATATATATTAAGGTCTCTTGTCTCCTTAAAATAAGGAAAAGCAAATTTACAATCCTTTTTCTTTCCACCAAAGTTATAAAAATAAAATTTTCCGGTGCAAAACTTGATAAAACATTAGGTGTCATATAATATGTTCCACCGCCTCTCAACGGGTAAAGACTGTTTGAATAAAGAAAATATTTTCTTATATTGAGATTAATGAAGGTGCAGTATGTAATTATGGAAAGTTTTAAGAATTTGGAGTGAATATTTATAGAAGTGCTTCAGAATTAAAAGTTTTTAATGAATATTATGATAATTTTCCTGAACATTAAGTTACGAAAAACATTCTAAAACTAAACTTTGTGGCTAAACAATGCATGAAGGATCTGAGACGACAGTGCCCATCTCTGTTTTCTTGACCCTGGGCTCCGAGGTGCTATGACCATGCGTCCCAGCCAGGTGGTCAACCTAACGTGAGATCCTCGGTGTTTAGTTCCCAAGTTTGGTACTCATTTTATCGACCACAAATGGATAAAAGGCTGAGTGAACCTTGCCTAATCGGGAGTCGAACTCTCGACCTGTGCTGTGACAGTCAGATGTTCTGACCACTACACCACTGGGTTTCGAAAAAACATTCTATATCCAAAAATAATGGTTTTAATTGTATTAAACTTATCATCTTCAATTTAAAGGATTTTGTATGTTTCATCAAATATAAGATTACATATATGAGAAGTTTCGGAAATTTTACAGCTATCATTGCAAATTAATTCTAAAAAAATAAAAGGAAAATCATTAAAGTGCAAATTTGAATGGGAATATCTAAGGAAGTGTGCCTGTAAAAGTAACACTATTTTTGTCGCTAGAACATTTTCTGTGAATATCAAATATTGCATTATTTTTCTTTAAAAATTAAAAAAAAAAAAATGCGTTAAAATTATTTAACAAATACACTTGTTTATTTATTTACTAATGTATTTCAAGCAACCAGTATGTATTATACTCATTTTTGCTTAATTTTAAAAAATGAGTGTCTAACGTTGTGAATGGATAGTCCTTATAGATATATACCTTAATTTGAACACCCGTGAATGTGCAATTTAATGGTTTTAACACTTGACTACGTCACAAAAAATATTACATAGCTACTGCGAGCGACCTCGATTAATTGAAATATCTCGATAAATCTCGATTAATTTGGAAAAGTCTAGATTAATTGATTATCAGTTTCTGTACTAATATTTAAGTGTGGAAATTATTTATTAAAATTCATCTATTCGGAAGTCTCTAGCGGTAGTAATAGAGCTCAAAACGAAACACATTTTTACTACACTGGTGTGCAAAAATTAAGGAAAAGTCACAAAATGCTAATTTTCAAATACGCGAAAACTCAAAAGGAAATAATATAATTCGAGTAATTACTATCTCTACAACACAGCTAGTCCATATAACATCTCATTCATGTCACACATGGTCACAAGTGTCACAGTCACTACGGTGAAGCAAAAAAATAGGAAATTCCATACATCTCATTATGAGTCTCAAATGATCACTATATGTGACTCCACTGAGACGTCACTGCGACTGCTGCTTTGTGACGAGTAGTCCAGTCAAATTGTCAAAAATAGATGCAAAAATTCTGCTAGAAGATTTTATGTTTTTAAACTGTTTATGGGGATGCTAATAACAGGAATTAATTGTTTCCCAACAAAATATCTCTAGGCTAAACTTTGTGGAGCCAGAAAACCACGAAATTTTCGGACTTTTTTCATTTTTTTGCCTATAACTTGAAAATTATAAAATTTTTGTGTACCATACTTAATTACAAAAAGAAAGAGCATTAAATTCTCTACAAATTTCATTATAAAAGTTTTTTTCTAAATCCATTATTAAGCGCGCTACAGCTTCCTGAAAATGATACTTTTTTTCTAACTTTGTGAAAAAATCGCAAATACCAACATTTGACACCATTTTTATTTCTTTTATCCTGTTTAATGTAACTTTTTATATTACAGGTATTTGCATGATAGTAATAATGATTAATTACAATGGTAGAAGAATGGTCAGACAGAAAGTTATCAGATGGGGGGTATTGCGTAACATCATACATTTGTGACCTTATATCTTCCACAATTATGTCACAGGCTGTTTTCACAATACGGAGTCGTTCCTGCTGAGGATCTAAATTCCTGTTCGAATACCAGTGATCAGTGAGTATTTTGTGTCCAACATTTTTGAAACAGAGTACTGTTTTCTTTTTTTTTTTGTTTTCAGAAATTAGCACAGCATCCCCATATTTATGAATTATACGGGCCTTGACAGTCCGAGAATCAGGAAGTTCCAATGACTGTGGTATTTGATTCATCAACTCATCTAAAGAGAACTGGCATTCCTCAAATTTTGCTTCAATATAAGTAAATATAGCTTCCATAGCTTCGTCAACGGATGTTGCAGGTCGACGCCCTCTTTTCTCTCCACCTGTTACAGATTGATATAGTTTTATGCGACAAAAACTATGATACCATGCATCTGCAGCTACCAAGTCAGATTCGTGTTGAATACGTTCAATTACTTTCTGGGACCATTCATCCCCACGTTTTTCTGCAGCTTTCAGAAATGTAATTTTCGCTTCTAACTTCATTACTTTATGAATCAAATTTCTTTTTGCGTAGGGCTTTTTTGATTGTTTTTCATTGAAGTCATCGGGATTACCTTCTCCACATAAGAAGCAATTATCTCGAAACTTGAAAGAAGTGCTCGATCGGAGGTACAAATTAGTCTGTGTAGAATCTTCTTCACCCCGACGAACATATGCTGCTATCATTCTCTCATTCACATATTTTTTTCAGCAATCCTCATGTACTCTAACTTCCTTGCCACTTTTCAGAAAACGTTGATGAGTATTATTCTGACGTTGAACGCTACATTCAAAGAGCTTGGCAAGTCCTTTCTGGGTCACAATGCGTGTATCACGATTTGAAGCCGTTTGGCAAACAAAACACAATTTTGGATCGGGCTCGCTCATTTTTCACTACTGCACGAGAAGCAGACGCGCAATAAACTGAATAGTAAGATACCAGACCAGTGTAGAGAGGGAAGGGTGAGTCTAAAGAACACCTGCGTCGGAAAGTCACGTGACCGCTATCTTCCAACTGCATTCCCTATTATTATCCCCTGCCACCCCCCCCCCTTCCCTTCGTAACTGTCTTTCTGCTAGGGTTGCCGGATATCGTCCTTCTGCTAAGGTTGCCAAATTTATCTCAGAAAAAACGAAGATTTTGATTGACACTAGTTTGTTTTTATTTTATCGCACTATCGTTCTTTTTCGTACCATGCTAAACTATATTGAATGCGCCAGTAATGTTTTCGTTAACGAATTTCTTTAAAAAGTGGTTATTATTAATTAATCGATCTAATCATTATTCTCTAACTGCATTTGTATTGCATTATTCTGTTAACATTTTAAAACTAATTTTGCAGTCTTATCCAATTATGAATGAAAAAGTAATTGAATTGTAAGAATAAAGATAAATCAGACCATCCTGCAATTTAATAATTAGGAAAATTTTAGCAATGGACACCCTACAAAAATAAATATTTGTATTTAACCTTGTAATCATCGCGCCCGATACAATCACGGACAAATTGCCCGTGAATGTATCAGGCTCAACGTTTAATGGTTAAGCATAAAAGGTGATAATAAATCAAACAAAATATCTAAACTTATGATACAGTTAGACTAAATAAAAAATTTTATAATGTAGATATTTATCTATAATAAGGTAGAGTTCACTTGATCTATTTCAACAGCAAATGCGCACTTAATATTACACAACTCACCCAAGATTTTTGTATTACTGATCTAAAACAAGTCGTTTTTACATTTGATGCGCATATCCATAACTTATTTTTGGCAAAAGGTGAAATTTTAAAGTAAACTGAAAAAGAATATTTTTTAAACTATCAAAAGTGGGATGGGGTAGAAATATGGAAGAAAACGTTGTGCGGACACATTTAAACGTACACCTAATACCTAAAAAGCGCTATAGACCTAAATAATACTAAAAACGTATAACGTACGAGAAAAACGTACTATCTGGCAACCCTACCTTCTGCCTAACCTTCTTGAAAATTTGCCTTCTTACTTATTCATCAATAGGTGCATTTCATTTCCACAGTTAGTGATGAAAAGAAATTTTTTTTTAGGGATGGGAGGCGAAAAATAGGTCCCTTTCTATGAAGTTGAAAAAAATGTGCTATTTTCAAAAAGTTGTAGCGCGCTTAATAATGGGTTTAGAAAAACGTTTTTATTATGAAATTTGTAGAGAATTTAATTTTCTTTCTTTTTGTAATTAAGTATGGTACGCAAAAATTTTATAATGTTCGAGTTATAGGCAAAACACTGAAAAAAGTCCGAAAATTTCGTGGTTTTTTGGCTCCACAAAGTTTAGCCTCGAGATATTTTGTTGGGAAACAATTAATTCCTGTTATTAGCATCCCCATAAACACTTTAAAAACATAAAATCTTCTAGCAGAATTTTTGTATCTATCGGCCCAATTTTCTGACAATTTGACTGGACTAGAGTCACCAGGTGAATCTTTACAATGTAGTTAAATTGTGAACTCTCATGTGACTGTCATTTTTAGACTCAATTTTATAATCATGAACGTTGCATTGTGATAAGTTACCAAATAATGTCACATTAAAGTCACATTATGACTTTGAGGTGACAGAGAGACTACTGTGAAGTCACCATTGTGCTCTTTTGGGAAAAGTCTCCATGTGACTATAATATGATATTATTTGGTGACTTATCATAATGCAACGTTCATGATTATGAAATTGAGTCTAAAAATGACAGTCACATGAGAGTTCACAATTTAACTACATTGTAAAGATTCACCTGGTGACTCGTCACAAAGCAGCAGTCACACTGACGCCTCAGTGGAGTCACATATAGGGATCATCTGAGACTCATAATGAGATGCATGGAATTTCCTATTTTTTTTTGCTTCACCGTAGTGACTGTGGCACTTGTGGCCATGTGTAACATGAATGAGATGTTATATGGGCTAGCTGTGTTGTAGAGATAGTAATTACTCGAATTATATTATTTCCTTTTGAGTTTTCGTGTATTTGAAAATTAGCATTTTGTGACTTTTCCTTAATTTTTGATAACCAGTGTAGTATCTAATTGAAAACTGCTGTTCAACAGAGAAAATTATAAAAATTAGCAGTTAAAATGGTACTTCTTAGTTATCCCGTCGACCAAATTACTGTCGCTAAATTGTAAGAATAAATGCCAATAATGGTTGCCATTAATTAATTAATTGTAAGATTAAATGCCAATAATGGCCAATAAAACCATTAATTCGAGGTTTTATTTGTATTTTTATTAATGTTTTACTAATTTGTTTGTTCTACTAATGTTTTACTAATTTGTTTGTGTTGTATTTAAAATAAAAATTATGTCAATGTGTATAATTTGGTGAGTGGTTCGGCGATTTATATAATTTGGCGAAATAGGTCGACGGGATAACTAAGAAGTACCATTAAAAGTTAAGGATATATCACACTGAGTTAAAAATATTTATAGATGAAACGATATGTAACAAAATTTCAAAATAATAAAACTTAGTATATCAAAATAATAATAAAACCTAATATATTCAACTTTTGAAATTTTGTTTAATCAATTAGTTTAATAGAAAAAAGTGAAATTTTACTGGAAATACGAAAAAGAAATCACAACGACGTAACACGCAAATTCACTTACATTATATTTCAATTAAAATATTTATGTATAGAATATCCTTTAAGGTATGTGCCTAACTTCGGGGCACTTTTTAAATATATATATATGATTTTTTTATCAAACACATGTGTTTTTAGTTAAAACAGGGAATAAAACTATGAATTCATATAAATTTTTAATGGAATTTTAATCAACGTTTCAAATTTAGGCATTATTCAGTCATATTTTAGTAAAGAATTGAATATATGCCAAACGTTCTATAACGAAATCTATTTAATATATTTCACTTTTTTTTCAACAATATATTAGCAAACCACTTACCTGTGTTATGAAGCAAAAGATTTAAAATACCTCTTAAATTTACTAAAATATAGCAAATTTTGTATACAAAAGATGATTTTAAAAAAATGAGAATTTTTCAATAAAGATAGCTCTTAAATTTATATATACAAACTTAAAAGCTATGTTTTGTTTCAATACATACCAATCGATGAGAAGAACTTTGTCACAAAATTTTATTTCAATATCATAAAAACTTTTTTAAGCAATGATGTTTCCCGTAAATGCGTACAAGAAAAAACGCAAATTAAGATTTTGATATAGCACAAAAAATTATGCATAAAGTTTACAATTTATATATAAATTATACATTATATATTTGTGTACTAAAATGTATTGTTTACCTTTCTGTGACTCTTTAAACAGTAGCTTCCTGTTTTAGAAAGTTCATTTCGGATTTATATTTTGGGCTATAACTTAGCTTCTGATTATCGCTGAACCAAACGTAACGCATTTTTGGAATCCTGAATATTTGAACTTTAACTTAAAATAATAATAAAAAAACGAAAATTTTCGCAACAACAACGAATTGAGTGTTGGTAGATAGAGGAGACCGGGGCTAGTAGTGACATTTTCGACATTTTTGAAATTAGCGGTAAGATTTGGACTGAAACGAAACATTTAGTGTATCGCATCATTAGAGTAAAACTTGCGTAACATATTTATGGAACCACTATTAACATTATTAACGTTTTTCATAACACAAAATGAATTCTGCGTAACCTTGAAATTTGTCGCTTACGGGGCAAGTTGTGACATGCTTGGGGCACATTGTGACACATAAATGACACATACAAGTACATTGTAACATATACAAATTATGTAAGAAAGGGATTAAATGGGATATGTTAAATCAAGAATGAGAAATTTATTTCATTTATAACGTTCTTAACACAATAAAACATTTTCATATTTTAATAATATTGTAAATCAAATGAAAATAAAATAATAAAATTGTTAACACTTGTAAACTCTTAGTCCTTTATAAAGATACTTTTAGAGACACTTCAAAATAAAAAGAAAAAATTGTCTTAATGAGAAAAGAAATAAAAAGTAAGCCAACACTAATCTTTGGCCATATTCATCTTTGACTCGGTAGTCTACTACAACGTGTAGACCTATGTCCTATATTTTTAGTCACCTATTGTCATCGCTTGTTTCAGCGTCTGATTTGCAGTTAATACAAATATAATAAGGTTCATTTTTGGTACATTTGACATGCGCCCATTTTTTACGTGTCATGCATTGCATCCAGTCTTCTCTGGGTCTAGAAATTCTGTATTGCTTTAAGCAAACTAGACATAAACAATTTTCGTTATCTTCAGAGCTATCCAATACTTGCTTCTCCCTTTTTTCAATAACCTAGGTGTAATTTTTTATGCACTGCTTGGCCTTCCATGCATTTTTTTTTAACTTTTTCTTCTTCAATTTGTTTTCTGCTTTCTTTTGTTTTTTGTTTTGCTCAAATAACATTTGCCATTATTCTATAGCAGAACATCTAAAAACAGAAAAGCTATAATTATAAAAACCCAACAAGAATCGCAGTTACTAGAAATATATCAACATATAGAAAAAATAGAAGATATAAAAAGTATCACGGAAATGCAATACAGAAAACATAACACTAAAAGAATTATCATTATAGGTATTCCAAAAGACACACAGGGAGAATATCTTATAAATCAAATAAAGCAACATCCAAACATAAAGAAAAGTTCATACATCCAGATTCAAAAAGTAATACAAAAAACTTCGTCAAGATATTATCAACTGCTCCTCGAGGTAGACAAGACAACTTCAGACACACTTTTGAGCATGGAACTTATAAATGTGGGATTACGAAACTGCAGGATTCATCCTTACAGGCCAATCATCAGGTGTGCGAACTGTCAAATGTACGGACACTCCGAAAGTAACTGCAGGAGAAATTCAATATGCGCATTCTGTGCGATGGGTCATCGGACCACTAGTTGCACGAATATAAACAAACAGGATCTCAGAAACTGTGCAAATTGTATAAACTTACCAAATTATTATAAACACACAGCAAACTCAACACAATGCCCCACCTTTATGAATCAGATTAAATACAGGAATGACATTTCCAGTCCAGGCACTAGTGGCCTTGGTGGTGGTGGCTGGTTTTGATGGGACTAGTTATAACTACAAGGTGTATGAAATTATACATGAACTTATATGAACACTTAACTTTAAAAAGTTGTGGGTAATCTATAAACCCTCGTTTGTACATAACAATATTTAGAATAGTTATAATTAATCTTAAAACTTATTTGTTTTCAAAGGGTTCCGCAGGTAGTAAAACTTTTCCCTACCCTGGGCTTGGGGGTTACACCCAACCATAAGCTAAAAGCGGGTTCCCAGGGTGGTTGCTTACTTACTTACTTACTTACTTACAGGTGTACTTGTTAGAATGGCAGATTTCAAACATTTAAGAATTGATCGCTTGCCTTTCCTAGGTCCTGCTTTAGGGAGTGATCTTATTTCTGTAAGACTTACTACTGACACATTGCTATTACCAATTATCATAGAATCATCTAATTCAATGAGATTTCTTACTTCTGAAGACGGTCCTGCAATCTCATCATCATTGATTAAAGTTATTGCTGAAGTGCTTTTTTTTATTAACAGTTTCATATTTACTATTTTTTTTCATTGTCATTCTGGTCTTTAACGCTCTCATCTGTGATGGATAACGGTTGATCAGTTACTTAGAAACATAGGAAGTTAAAATTATGAGGGAAAGTTGTGCTGGGGTAAGTAGTGACAGTGTCACAACGTGACTCTTAGACCTCGTCACAACTAGCCCCGCGTTACGCCATTTTGAACTTTATTCATTAGTTTCCGAAATGTTGGCATGATTAACAATTGAAATACATAGAATAGTAGCTCAAAATTAAGTATTTAAATAATGTTAGCGAAGTTTACATGCCTCAGTATCGCTAGTGGGAAGGACGATTGCAATATAGGTCGCAAAATTTACTTTTACGGTAGAAAACAAGATAAATATTTTTATCTCGAAAACAACGCAACGCTATACTTCAAAACGTACGCAGCACACTGAGACAATCAACCTCTTCATTCACATGACGCGAAAGGTGCGGCAACCTATTGACTCAGTCAGGAAGCTCGATGGCACAACTTGCCCCTGGCACAACTAACCCCAATCTCCCCTACCTTAAATGTATATTTTCGGCTATACGTACGATGTTGTAAAATAAGACTGAACTTATATATTTATAAAACTTTGTCATTTTTAAATTGTGCATCTTGATAAGCAGTTTTCTTTTTTAAGCAGCACAATCAATGAGGATTTTATTTATTTTGTTATTTTAAACACATATTTGAGGTTCATTTATTAACAAAAGCTATTTTGTAGGCATATGAAGCATCCCAAACGTTTTGGACCTTTTTATGGGTTAATAATATTGCTGTTTGAGCTGTTTCAATGCAATATCTGTTACTCGAAAGCAACTTAAAGCCGAATTTCAGACATTTTTAAAATCCTTGTAGAAATGGGCTGGCCTACAAGCGAAAGTGAAACTAAGTCGACCTTTTAACATCTGCTTCATTAAATACTTGTATAATCAATGAATGAAAAAGACAAATCTAAATCGGATTGCACAATGGCTTGCGAATATTTTGGGTTTAGTAAAATATAAAGGCGTATGATATAAAATATTATTCGTTACTAATGAACTCTATTTTTTCAAGTGCTGAATTTTTTTTCTTCTATATTATCGCGTTTTCTTCAACCGTATTTTGTAATGTTGCAACTGTAAGTGTCAAATTTTATTATAGGATTCGTTGATAGAAAATATTGTAGCTAATACCTTTTTAATCCAGTCCCTTTAAAATCTACTGAATTGCTTACATTTAGGCTTTACACTTGTAAAAAAAAACTCATTAAAGCCTTTTGCAACTTACTGCTACGATCTTAATGCATGGAATTTATATATATTGCAATATAAAAAGGATCTGTGAAAGGATCAGGGGTATCGTCGCTATTCATTAGGCAGCTTTCGATAGATAAAGACATAAAGATCTATCTAGAATCTCTATAATTATGCTAATATGATCTCCAATGTATACCTCCTTCATTGCAATATATTTCATGTACGTTAGATAATTGCTCAATGCATGTTTTCGCAAAATGCTAAGTATCACGTATTTGCTTGTTACCATTCTTAGAAATTCAAACTTTTCGCGAAACCCAATAAAATACTTTATCATTTTAAAACCTAAATCTAGACTTTTCTGTGAAATAGTAGGATTAATTTATCTGCTGTCTGGTGCACACTTTGAATTGTCCATCTTAAAGGTATACACTCCAGTGGCTTTTGGTGGTGACATGCTTTTGATGCCTTGCGAACAGGTCACTTTTTTCAAATTTGCTCACAGTAGATGTAACACAATTCTTCATATTTCTACCATAAGAAAAAGAATGTAAGTTCTTTTTCGAATTTAGGTTGCATTTATTTGCGCTTAACTCGTAAATTCGGTTTTTGGTACTTGATATAACTATGCCTCGTTCTTGACTAATCATGTATGCCAAATCTGTCATTCGAATTTGTTTCCAACGTCTCGGAATTACGCAAGAACCCACTATCTCGTTACATCTGTTTGATTTGATAGGCTTTTTGTTTCCGAATTGGATTCCATTGAATTCCATCCGGCAAATTATTCCTCAAAACCACTGCAGTGAGCTGACAATATTTCTTATGTGACTAACACGGAATATTTTACATTTCAACTGTGAATCTGCTTGAACAGTATATTTTGATTACAATATTTTTTGAAGTGAAAACTTCTTTAGGCGCGTTGAGCTTTTTTTGAGATGGGGAAAAACCACTGATTTCGAGACACTGTAACGTAACGACATGCTAGCATTTTGACACATAGACACTAGCGCGCCAAGCGGTGAATGACAGGAACTTTTCCCTCTTCAGCTCAATCCTCAAAAGAAGAAAAAAGCTAAAACTCACTTTTTCTCCCGGCGGTTCCATTGCTAAATCAAATTATTATTTTGTTTTTTGTCAGTTAAAATGAATTATACCGTATTCGTGACCTACTTATTTCGTGTAACTAAAAACCGATAACGCTGTATTTTATCGTGTTGATGGTCTGGTCAATAACCAACAGTATTGGCGGGAATTTCGATTACGGAAGATAAAATACGGGGCACAGATGTCAGATACGCACATGGGTACCTAATTGACAGCAAAATGGCGTTACTTTATTTTACAAGGTAACCCGGCTACTGTTGCTTATTTATTAATAAATTGTTCATTTACTTTTATTTTATTTTTTAAAATTGTACAATTGTTTTGTTCTATAGTTATTAATGAAATTACCGTTTATTTATTGTTGTTTACTTTTTAAAACAATAGAAAATAATTTAAAAATATATATTGTAACTGGTATTGGAAAACGGGCTTTCGCCAAATTGACGTTAAAAAATCGCGCCAAACCTGGTTCGTATATCACATCTCTGCCAAATTCTCGGTTTTTTGATTTTTCGACTTTTTATCCAAATTTTCCGGATTTTTTAAATTTTCCCTTTCATTGTATCCCAAACACTACCTTCATACCAAATTTCAAGATTCTAGGGATACAGGACGTACCTCTGAGTTTTGATGATCGGTGAATCAGTGTCGAAAAGGCGAAAGTTAAGTTCATATATCTTCTGAAATAAAAAAGATAGAAACGTGAAATTTCAGCATTTAGTTCCATTTCCACATTACTTTAGATTTACGAAGTTTCAAGTTTCTGGGAATCACCAACACAAAGATATTGGGGGTCAAAAGTACCCTGAGTTGCTTCCAGAAAAAGATTCTGACAACTGTGCTTTCAAGACTTGGCAGGGGCACTGCCGTGTCCCCAGATGCTTTCATTAGTGCTGCTACACAATTCAAAGCATAAAACATTTCCTGACGATTAAAAAAACACACACATAATTGTTGAAGTTTTCACTTCTATTGGCACTCCCGGAGTGCCACTGTTTTTTTTTAAATTACAAATTGCAGTATTGTTCAGGATCACCCAATTAATAACGTGTTCGAAATTCTATAGATTTGTTTATTTTTGAACGTATTAGAACTTTTCTCCTATAGTTTTGCCATAATATATAAAAATTAGAGTAGTTTATGGAAATAATCATGTATTTATCACATTAAATAAATAGTATTTATCAAAAAAATTATAGTAATATATATATATATATGTTTTAAACAAAAAATAAATACTTTAGGAGATTTTTGAATTATAAAAATTGCAAAAAAATTATACAATTTTATAACTAATAGACTAATTTTTATCTCTGATTCCAAAATGAGAAAACGACTTAGAAATAACCGAATATTCTAAAAGTTGGAATAATTAAGGAATTGCTTTGCATTTACAAATATTCAGTTATTTCGTTACAAAACAAAATAGGAAATATATACACAGTATTAATATTTGGAAAATTTTCCAGAGAGAAACATTCGCCTTGAATACAATATTTCAAATGAAAATCAAATTTCAAATTATTTTTGCTTAAAAGGCGCAAAGACCAACTTAGTGAAAAATATTCCATGCCGGGAATCGAACCCGGGTCATCAGTATAGCGCACTGACGTTCTACCGCTAAACCACATGGAACGATACCCAGCCTGGAACTTCTCACTATTACAATTTGGCAAGGCTACAAACGCAGCACAAGGCTGGGTATCGTTCCATGTGGTTTAGCGGTAGAACGTCAGTGCGCTATACTGATGACCCGGGTTCGATTCCCGGCATGGAATATTTTTCACTAAGTTGGTCTTTGCGCCTTTTAAGCAAAAATAATTTGAAATTTGATTTTCATTTGAAATATACACAGTAGTAATTAATAAATGTGTATATGTTATTAGTGGTTTTAAAAATTAGACTTTCCAGTCACTTGATATATTTTTATATCAATAGCTTAATTTTATGTACAGAATAACTTTATTCTATAGAAATTTGCATCAAGTCCTACATAGAATAATATCATGTATAATAAACGGCAACATATTTTCTATACGAAAAAAATTATTATATTAAACAATTATTTTATTTTAACCTACCATATGTGTTAAAAGTATGGACTTAATTTGATTAAATTTTGTCAATGATTGATTGGCCTTCGCCCTCTAACTTCCATCACCATGTTAAGAGCAGATTCAGATGTTCCTTTTCTCACTTAGAAACTTCCATTTTGGATAAAAGTGTCATTCAAACATGTGAGAAATAAAATACTTTAAAAGATCTAAATGTTTCGCCCATTTCTCAAGAAAGTGCCTACTTTAATTTTTTTTTTGGTAATTTCAGATAAATATTAAAAATCTTTACTATATATATACCAACCTTTTTTTATCTTTGGCTAAAAATTATATTATATATATATATATAATGACTGAAGGATTTTAAAATTCAATAACTTGCAAATGGTGACATATTAAAACTCTTTTTGCTGGAGCGTTATGTATAATGTCAGGAGTTTTTTACTGTGATTCTTGAATTTAGTTTGAATTTCAAATAATAGATGGCGCTGAGATAAGTAGGCGCTCAGTCCAGACCCGATTTTTGGTTCTTCGGGATCCATTCAATACAATTTAATCTTCTTCTTTCGCATAGAAGAAGATAGATCCCGAAAAATCTAGCCTGTGTTTAGCTGTTATTGCTTGCAACGCCATCTATGGCTGCTATTTGTAACTAAAACTGAGAATCGCATTAAAAAAACTCCTGACATTTTACATAACACTCCTGCAAGAATTTTTTTAATATCTGTCACCGTTTGCAAGTTATTGAGTTTTAAAATCCGTCAGTCATTTTTGAGACACCCGGAATGAACAAAGTCGCTTTATTGTGTAAGAATCTGCTTTGCATAATACAAGAAGACATATAATTTAACACACTACGCGTTTGTCAAGAAATACAAAAGATGCCGATTCTAAGTTTGTATCAAAGGATTGGCAAACAATAATTTAGCCTTCATTAGCCCTTCATAGTACACCATTTATTTAAAAAAGCTCAAAAAGACAGGGTTCATTTTTAAAATAAAACAAAAAGCTCTACATTTAGTATTACGCAAGGAAGTGTTGCATGGAAAATACTGGAAATATAATCGAAAGCTTTTATAACAGTTGTAAATTTCCAAGCGGGGGAAAAAAGTCCGGGCCAGGATTCGAATCAGATATGTGAATTAGTCATCCCGATATGTCCGGTATGGCTCAGTTGTAGGGTTAGAAATTAGGAACTCTAAGTAAGACGTCAAATGACACCTACAGGTTTTTTCTAGGTGCCAAACTGCATTTCACGGTTGCAAATTTAAGTTATATCATAGTATGTTATTTTAAATCATTTCTTTTCGCAACCATTTTAACAGTAATATTGTTAGGATGAGCGAAGCGAATCCTCTACTAGGCTACACAAATTACATATTGCCGTACATTTTACAAAAAAAACTATTCAGTAATTTCACCTGAAATTAAACAGAAAAATAAATTATGATCTGTAGAATTGCACAATATTATTATTTTTTTTTTACAGAATAACCTTAAATAAAATTATTATTTTAATTAATTTATTTTACATGTTTTTCCAGATCGGACGCATTTTGTAAATAAAAAATGAAACACGTATATTTTCAGAAGAAAAAATAAATCATGGGGTTAGTAATTATAGATAGATTCATGATTAATTAAATAGTTTCACGATTTATTTTATGAAATTTTTAAAATAACTTTTTTATGAAAATTATAGCATATTTTTAAGGAATTAAAATTTGTGAAAATTCAATAATTTACATTCAATTATAAAAGTATTTTTCGATGTTAGGAAATCAAATACACAAATTATTCTTATTATGTGAAATCATTTACGCAGACGATACTTACGCATTTTAAAAGAATTACATTATGGTTTTTTTAAGTGGCAGCAAAAGAATTGTAAACAAATAAAATGAATTGTTAAATTCGTTATATCATGAATAAAAAATTCCGAGGAAATTTTTAGTTATTTGGTTGAATTTACATTTCTAAAATTAAAATGCGCCAAAACATAAAATAACGTTTTTGCTTAATAAAGATGCCAAAATAATATAAAAAAGTATTGGGAGGAGGGGTTGTACATATTAAACACTTTATGCCTGTGATAATAACTGAAACAAAATAAAAACTGGCATTCTAAAAAACTGTAAAACCTGATAAACTACACTATTTGGATTCTAGAAAAACGTTTAGGAATATATAAGAAATGAGAAATATTGCGCAATAAAAAAAATCGTGCATATATATATAAAAAAAAAAACAAAAAAAAAACACGAAAACAGAATTTTATCATCCAATGTTTATTGTAGACAATTTACCAGCAATTACATTTAAAAATTATTGCTCGGTCTTTTATCGAAAACAGTTGCTTTTGAAATGAGAGGAAATTACGCTAAGTACGAATGAAACTGTTTGTTAAACAAAATGTAAATGAAAGAAAAAAGAAAGCTAGGCGTCAAATTTGACGACTAGGCATAATTTTGTCGTCGTGAAATGAATAATTTAGTTGCACATTTGACAACTAACGACCACTAATTTCAACCCTTCCGTTGTTAGATCATTGGCGGCTTCAGGCAAGACATCCGTGGTTCAAATCCTTGCCAGGATTTTTTTCCCCACTTGGAAATTTACAACTGTTATGATTTATTTACCAATTGAATAATTGTGTTAAAAATCAATCAAATACAAAAGCTTTTAGTTTTAGAAGTATAAAAATGTCTTATTTTAAAATAATTTTACATTACTAACACTGATTATGTCTTATTAAGAATATTAAATGACGATGTTTACATGTGCATCTCTTCACTATTTAACAATTAGATATCATGTACTTTTCAAACTAAGAATATTTCCTTTCAAAAGACAAAACGTTGCTTAGCAATATACCTTATGTCCCACACGTTGAACATGCGTTCTGGTTTCAGCAAGTAAAAAAAATATCAATGTTTGTTTATGGAAGGGAAAAAATGTATCACGTGTAACAGTAATGATTCATTTTTATCATGTATCAATTTTTTGATCATATGTTGTAATTTATAAAATCGACTGTTAGCCAAGGAGATTGGAAAATATCCCAGAACGTTTCCCGTGTCCCATTTAACAGTTTTCATCCGGTCCTAGGAAAACATGAATGGCAAAGTTCCTTTAACTAATTTTACAAAAATAAAATCTTCAAAAAATACGAGTTAAATATGCTCATATATCTGTAATTTGTGATGTTTTTTATAATACTTAGCGAGATATTTATCCGTAAAATTGCGTTAGCACCACAAAATGTTACCGTAATAATGTGAACAGGGCCATGGTAATCTATCAATATCTGCTGTGCGTAGTTTAAGGAATCGCTTGATTGGAAATTCGTACATATTGGTAAATAATTACCTATTATTATTATCTATTCGTAATTTGCATGAAATCAGACGCAGGTGTTTATCAACATTTTTTATACCTGTCACATCTGAGAAAAGTATACACTCGATGAATCCTTGAATATGATTAATGGACAATCATCCTTTAACATTGGAAACAAACAATTTTTAAAATGCAAGTAGGGTGACTAAACCAGTAGTTGATCAAATAACGCCGGTGCTATGAGGTTTTTATTATATTACCTACCTTTTAAGTTTTAGAAGTAAACTAACATGATTGCTATAACTCTTAATGAATGTCCTATAATTGGCAAAAATGAAATCTGCTGAAATTTAATAGCAACAAAATTATAAGTAAACAGTTTCTTTCATTGCCATTTACCCAGTAGTTGATCAATCGAAGAAATCAGTCGAAAATTCAAAAATTAATCTTTAAAATATCATACTTAAGCTGTGATTAACAATAAATCATATAAAACTATTATTTAAAATAAGCAAGATGGGAGTGGATTATTTTAACTTATTGTAATCGTCTCCAACTAATCAAAAACTAAATTTTTACAATTTCTATTAAACAAAATTCATAAAATGGCTTCTCTTACAGCCGGCAGCTGTCAAAATTGTGACAACTGGTGCTCCAACACTCAAACAAATATATTTTGTTTAGTGCCACGTGTAAAATTTATTTCCGCCTGAAATAGTGCAATATTTCAAACATTTGATCAACTACTGGAGGGGTATCAACTACTGGCGCAGCCACCCTATATCCGTAATTGTTGAAACTAATGGTAAGACATGGAAATATATTTAAGACAATGACTAGATCAGAAACACATAAAGTTAATATAGATTTGTGTTTTTGTGGATTTGTCTATAATCAGTAAAAGTTAACGCAGAATATAAATGAAGTAAGGGGCTGACTTTTAACAGTTAATTACTTTTAATTTGTCACTTCTGGGTGAAATATGCACTATTAATTAAATTTGATGAATCTTTGAGAAAAAGTAATTGTTTTTTACCATTTAACTTTGAAAGCAGACGATTTAGAAATCATGTGTATTCGAAACATAGAATATAAAATTCAGCACTTTAGTAATTAATTGTTGTTTATTCAGAGTCTGCATGAAATAAAAGGCTGATATTTAACAATTATTTTCTTTAAACCTGTCTCTTTTGAGAGGAATATGAACTTTTACCTTAAACTTAATTTGACTGAAACTTCGAAAATGATTAATTGACATTTCCCGTTTAGCTTTCATCATCATGTACAGAGCAGACTCAGATGTTCGTTTTCTCACTTAGAAACTTCCATTTCGGATGAATGATGTAATCAATGATGTGAGTAACAATGACGTTTAAAAGAATTAACATACGCGTTATTTTCTCGATATAATGGCAAGTTTAAAATTTACAATAATTTTCGCTGCTTAAAAATAATTCATACAGAAGCATCTTCGTTATGATGGAGGTTGATGTTTTACATTTAATCCCTGTAAACCTGCCCTTTCTGAGAGAAATATTGACTATTAAAGAAATTTGCTGAATCTTTGACAGAGAGTAATTGACTTTGAGCCTTTAACATTTAAAGTACGTGATTTAGAATATCACATATATTTGAAACACAGAATATAAAATTTAACATTTTTGTAATTAATTGTTGTTTATTCATAGTTTGCATGAAATAAAAGGCTGATATTTAGCAATTATTTTCGTTAAAACAGTCTTTTTTGTGAGAAATATGGACTTTTAACTTAAACTTAATTTGATTTTGAAACTTCGAAAATGATTGATTGAGATCCCCCGTTTAATTTTCACCATCATGTACAGAGCAGACTGAGATGTTCGTTTTCTCATTTGGAAAGTACCATTTCGGATAAATGATGTATAAAATGATGTGAGAAGTAATGACGTTTAAAAGAATGAACTTACGTGTGTTTTTTTTTTCTCGTTATAATGTTAAGTTTAAAACTTATAATAAATTCCGCCGCTTAAAAATAATTCATACAGAATTATATTCTCTATGATGGAGGTTGATGTTTAACATTTACTTCCTTTAAGTTTGTCACTTCTGAGAGTAATATAGGCTATTAATGAAATTTGTTGAATTTTTGAGAATGATAGATTGATATTCACGCTTTGAAAGCAAGCGATTTAGAATATGCTCGTGTATTCGAAACACAGAATACAAAATTCGGCACTTTAGTAATTAATTGTTGTTTATGCATAGTTTGCATAAAATCAAAAGCTGATATTTAACATTTATTTTCTATGAATCTGTCTCTTTCGAGAGAAATACGGACTTTAAACTTAAACTTAATTTGATGTTAATTTTGAAAATGATTGATTGACATTCCCCTTTAACTTTCACCATTATGTAAAGAGCAGACTCAGATGTTCGTTTTCTCACTTAGAAATTACCATTTCGGATAAATGATGTAATAAATGATGTGAGAAATAATGAAGTTTAAAAGAATGAACTTACGCGTTATTTTCTTGTTACAATGTCAAGTTTAAAATTTACAATAATTTCCGAAGTTTAAAAATATTTCATACAGAAGTATCTTCTCTATGATGGAGGCTGATATTTAACGCTTTATTCCTTTAACATTTTAAGGGGCGGTGGGATATAATATATCCCACCTAATATTAATTAAATTTTACTTTTTTATTTCGGTGGGAAAATGTCAAAAAATTACTTTTTCTGTTTTTGAAGTATTTTTTTAAAAATTGCTGTGTGAAATCAATATTATTCAAACACAATTGCTTGCTCCTGAAAGGGTTAAACCTGTCACTTCTGGGAGAAATATGGATTATTAACGAAATTTGATGCATATTTGGGATTTTTTTGTATTTAGCCTTTAACTTTGGAAGCATGAGATTTACAATACGCAGATATGCTTTCGAAACACAGAATATAATATTCAACACGTTAGTAATTACTTACAGTTCATTCATAGTTTGCATGAAATAAAAGGCTAATATTTAACAGTTATTTTCTTTAAACGTGTCTCTTTTGAGAGAAATACAGATTTTTAGCTTAAATTTAATTTGATTGAAAATTTGAAAAGGATTGATTCACATTGCGTGTTAAACTTTCACATCATGTAAAGAGTTCGTTTGTGATCTCAGATGTTCGTTTTCTCGCTTTGAAACTACCATTTCGGATAAATGATGTGAGAAGTATGAGTTTTAAAAGAATGAAATTACGCGTTTGTTTCTCGCTATAGTGCGAAGTTAAAAATTTACAACAATTCCCGACGCTTAAAAATAATTCATACAGAAGTATCTTCTCTATGATGGAGGTTGATTTTTAACGCTTAACTCCTTTAACCCATTGAATTTTAATGAAGTCTCGCACCAGAAATTTTGGTGGGGAAAATTGCAAGAAATTACTTTTTCTGTTTTTGAAGTAATTTTTTCGAAAATTCCGGTGTGACTTCAACATTACTCAAACACAATTCTTTACCCCTGAAAGGGTTAAACGTCATTTCGGAGAGAAACATGGGATATTAACGTAATTTGATACATAACGATTTTTTGATATTTACCATTTAACTTTGGAAGCATGCGATTTACAATACCCAGAAACTACTCACTTAGAAACTACCATTTCGGATAAATGATCTATTCAATGATGTGAGAAGTAGCGACTTTAAAAAAGAATTAACTTGCGCGTTTATTTCTCGTTGTAGTGCCAAGTTTAAAATTTATAATAATCCCTAATAGTTAAAAATAATTCATATAGAAAAATTTATTATAATACATAGAACAAGTCGGAAAATTTACATCAAACGTGGCAAATAATTTGTACTATAATTAAATTTCTAAATATTCAGCTCTTGGTGCAATAGTTGTTGCACTCTTATGCAAAAATGAATGAATACAAAATTTATTACGACTATATATATTAAATTGAGTAATACGGAAATAATAGGACTCCATCTTAAATAGGGCGTAATCACCATGGCAACCTGGAATCATTACCTATAATGGGATATCATTGAATTAATTACGTATGATAGGATTTAAGAGAATGAAGAAAACTTTTATTAATATTTTTTTATAAGTTTTGATTCGATTTTCATAAAATTTGAAATGGCTCAACAAAATTCTGCAACGATTTTACATATTAAATTTCAAACCATTAGGTTTGGTAATTTTTGCGTTGTTATAGACAGATGGACAGACCAGACGACAACTATATGTGCTACGTATTTATATAATTACAAACGCACCTAAAAACTTTTTTCTGAATAAATTTATGACAATACCAAAATGTTAATATGATTTCGTGAACAGACTCAGTTTATTCTGTAAAATTCTAGTACAAGAAAATGCAGAATACAAAACTGATACACTTTAGTAATAAACCGATGAATATAAGCAGTATGCATGAAATTAGAGGTTGATATTTAAAAATTATTGTCTTTAAATCTGTCCTTCTTGGAAAAAAAAATACGGACTTTCAATTTAATTTCATGAAACTTTGAGAATGATTATTTGACAGATGTGGAGCAAACATGCAAACCATGCTTTCTCCTTCAGATAAAATTTTTCAAAAAACACAAAAAACTGATAAATTGGAAAATAACTTGTATTTAATTCTAATTTTTACTGTGTATTTTTATTACTGGTTATTAGAAAGAATTGCAAGCGTGCATAAGATATTAAACATAAAACGTATTAATAAAATGCATTTAATATTTGGAGAAATCACGTTTTGACCGAATTCAGAGGAGGAAACATGTTTTGATTGTTTGACAAGGGAATAAAACGCTTTTTGAATGAAATAAGTCCTAACTCACAAATAATACAAAAGCTTATTTAGCTTATTATTACTTGAGCAAATACAGAACTTCAGTTGATTATTGATAAAATAAAATGATAGATTATGGTACCTAGTAGTATTCATTAAATATTTAATAAATAAATACTCGTTTGCCAAAAATCCACTTCAAATTTTAAAACCAATGTCTTCATCTAGATAGTCACACACTTCCCCATCTTCTTCATTGCTTGCTTGTAAATCATAAATAATGTGTTTGTATCATTTGAAGATATCATCATGTTGATTTTGCCACTGTTCACCATACATTACCTTCAAAAGTTTGCCAACATCCTTTTTTTCTTTTAAACTGATATGGCGTGGCTAAGAGTGAGATTCTAAAACAACCCTTTGAACACGCGCAACAGTAACTCTCTTTTTAAGAAGATTTACATCATATTCTTCACTTAGATCTTGAAATCTATAATTCTGGAAGCATTTAATATTAAAAGTTATCTTATTTTTCTCTAAAACAATCCGTTTCAATTGTGATATGTATGATAGGTTTCGAAAGTACACATTAAGTGACAACTCTGATTGGAGAAATTACTGTTTGATTGAATGCAGGCTTTGGAGGAAACACTGTTTGATTGAAACGTCAAGTTTTAAAATTGGTTTATAATCCGAGAAAATTGTTTTTTGGTTAAAAATACTGTTTATTTCTGTGCAATTTAACACAGAGTTCATAAAACTAACAATAACTCATTTTTTATTTTTTTGTGAGAAAACACGGTTTGAATGTTTGCTCCTCAGATATCTTTAATATTACCAGCACGCAATTTACAAAATGCACATGTACCCATAACGGATGATTTTTTTAAATAAAGCGTGAAAAAATTTTCAGAAAAATATTTACTCAAATAATTCTAATGCCATCTAAAAATGTTTATATCAAATTTTGAACCGAGTGGCTCTATTCCGTAAAAAATTGCTTTGAATAGTAGAAGGAAAAGGCAGAATATAAAATTTAAAAACTTTAGTAATTAATCTTTGTTTTTGAATAGTTTGCATGGAATCGTGTTGATATTTTTTACTCCGAAGGACACAAGTTGCCTGACACGTGCCAAAAAACTTGTCTCGTTGCCCTCGCTGCCAGAAGGGGCCGCATGGACCTAACAATCTTATTAAAGTCCTATCATTAAGTGCTTTTCGAAAATTCCTAGATAGTTTTTCTACTGCCTGTACGGAATGCACTAGTAACCCTCCTGTCCTCTCAGGTAATTGCTTGATCTCGTCCGACTTTTAAAGTTTTATGAGTGAAAATTACAAAGATTTTGGACATTTTTGGGGGGATATGTGTGTTTGTCCATACACCCCGTCCAAACTTGTAGTCATGATCGTGTTTTCTTGCTGTTTTTTCTTCTTTGTTTCACATTTGCTGCTGAAATGACCTGTAAAACCTAAGATTGGACTAAGCGGAGCCACTGAGAAGTGAAGTGGTAATGAGAATGGCCAAACCTATCTTCGGATCTACACGTAACATGACTGCTGATACATACACACATGCTGATAACATACATGCCGTAAGCCGCCGTAATAATGCTGATAAATATTTTATTGCTATGGATCTCACCGATGACTCTAATCTGCCTATATTTCGAGTTTTGTTTGTAATTTTATCGCACCATTTGATTCTTTGTCATGAAAACTGAAGCAACGTGGTTGCACGTTTTAAATTTCCGTATTGTTAGTTTTAGTTTCTTGAAGATTAATAAGTATCTATAATTAAGGATTCTTTAGAAGGTCTTTGAATCAGATTTCAAATAATCTCTATTTGTATGTTCTAATATGAAGGTCACTGACTACTTTAAGCACATTGGAATTGAGTTAATTACGTGCTAGTGAAAATAGGTGCCCGAACTGGAAGTCTAGAGGAGCGCCTGACGGACAGTTAATATATTAATACATGGAAATTATTCCAGAGAGAAACATTCGCCTTGCATACAATATTCATAATATATATAATGTTTCTCTCTGGAATAATTTCCATGTATTAATATAATTTCTATCGATGCTGGATTTAAGTATGTTTCGTGTTTGTCCCAGGTCGGTGACTCACGATAAATATTCCATCTTGTGCTGCGTTTGTAGCCTTGCCAACATATAATAGTGAGAAATTTTCCGAGCTAGGTATCGTTCCAAGTGGTTTAGTCGGTAGAACGTCAGTGCGCTATACTGATGGCCCGGGTTCGAGTTCCGGCTTGGAATCTTTTTCACTATGTTGGCCTTTGCGCCTTTTAAGCAATTACTTTGAAATTTGGGACCGTTAATAATTTATTATTTCTAGTTGCTAAAAAGGAGTAAGATTAAAACTTTAAAAACAGTAAAATAGTTGTATTTACTCTTGACATGTTTCAACTCATACAGAGTCATTTTCAAAATAAATAAATAATGATATTTTGAAATTGCACGGTCTATGATGCAATGAACTGAAACGCCATCATTCAGATTTTCATGTAACGCACAGTACTTTTTTAAAAATTTTACTTTGATGTTTATTTCTTGTTTCTAAACCCTTGAGTACCTCTAGTCACAGTTTTGATAAGTTGAATGATTCTGTATCGTTTATATGCTATTTTTACGTTTTAGAATCTCTATCGTTTTTCTTATAATGGATGGATAATATTGTTTGGAGAGGAAAGTTATCTCACTTTGGTTGAAATTTATATGAATAATTACTTCTTGTTGTAATCTTGCCAAGGCTGTAGTTTTCTATTATATGTAATATCAGCTACATGCTCCTTTTTTCTGTATTTAAATTTCCCGCTAGTCATTCCAATATAGTAATTCTTTGATCCGTCTGCTCTGATTAATGGTATTTCGTATACTCCTGAATAATTCTCAATATTAATTGGATCAATTTTATTGCAAATAATATTGTTCAATTTCGAAGGTGGTTTGGCTACTAAGCAGATATTGAACCGCATAAGACTGTATTTTAATTTCTCAAAAAAGCTTGTACAATATTGAAAAGGATAAAGTTTGTATGTTGCCAGATTTATGTTCTGACCTATTATTATTGGTAATGTTCGCGATTAATTTATTAATATATTGAATTTTATTCATTTGCTTTGAAAATGTCAACAGTCAAATAAAACTATTTTACTCTTTTTAAAGTATTAATCTTACACCTTTTCAGTAATTATAAGTAATATATTATTACAAGACGTTAAATTGTTAAATATTTACATAATTATCGATGTAGGTTAATAATTGTTATCTGTAATAATGCATCTTCTGAAGGGAGTATGAACGCTAAATATTATTTGATCTATCTTTCATAATTAAAAATTAACGTTTGGCATTTAACTCTCACAGCAATGAATTGAGTAGAGCCAGATTACTTTAAAGAGTGAAATGATTTGATTGTTTCTCATTAAAATTCCAAGTTTAAATTTTATAGTAGTTTTTGAGGATTTTTATTAAAACCTCGCTCATATTGAAATATCTTCCTCATCTTTGACTTAGAATTAACAAATTACTTTTTACTATCAGTAAAAAATTAAATATTTGAATGTTTTACTAATTACTTGCATTCAAAATAGGCATAATCTATACAAATTTATCAGTACTTTTGCATCTTAGATTTTTCAATGAGTTTGCGCCATTCACTTAAATTTAGAAAAAAAATATTTACCTATTAAACTTATTGACTATTTTTAGGGTTTCTATTTTTAGGTTTGATCTCACGAAAACCTTATATTTTCGCTTTTCTGTCTGTCTGTCTGTCCGTCCCTCACAGCCTCGCACTCTAAAACTATTTAAGCGACAGACTTGATTTTTTTAACTGAAAGCTGAAAACTTAAGCTTATAATTAAGCTGAATACCCGCTGCTGTCCTTCTCAAAATCACACATAAATCTCCATAAAATTTTGAAAGATCCTTATATTATCTTAATTAAGCGAATGCGTTTTTTTTTTTTTTTTCTATTTCAAAACGTAATCTTAAATTCGCCGAGCACTAATGCCACCTATGTAAAGCAAATGTCTTCAACGCAGTAGATTGTTGTTTCGAATACCACAGGCGGAACTTCAAAATTTAATTTTTATTATTACATTTCATTTTCATATGGATTTAATTAAAAGAAAAATCCTTTTATCTGGTAATTTTTAAGGCCTATTTTATTTTTTTGCGCATCGGTAATTTTTTAAATGTCTTTTATTTCAAACTGAGAAAATCAGAAATTTCAAACTTAAACTTACACTATGTGCAAAATTATTAAAAGATGAGACAATATTTTAAAAAGATGTTAAATTACTTTAATATCTTAGTACTTTCAACTATAAAAACATAGTCTTCGTCAGAGAAATATAAGAAATACTACTGTTAATACTACTATCACTAAGATATTACAGTAATTTAACATCTTTTTAAATATTGTCTCATGTTTTAAGTAGTTTTGCACATAGTGTAAGTTTAAGTTTAACTTTTTATAGATGAATTAAGCATTTCTATTTATTTATTTAGAGAAATTTCAATTTACAAAAAACCGGAGAATTATTCACTTATGTATATATCAAAAAGCACATTTAGTAACAATTAATGTTTAACGTGTCAGATGATATAATGAAATCCATATTTAATTTTTAAAAAATCGTCATTTTTAATAATTAATTCGATACAGATTTATAAATATTGGATTCCTCTGGATTATTTTTTTCTTTGCTGCTGCCATTTACAGGCAATTTTTCGAAATAATACACTTCTTATGGACAATTCTTTTCAAGTTATCTATATACGTTGTTGAGGAATTAAAAGGTATTTTTTCTTTTGTGTTTCGAATTTATTATATGTTAACGTTCTTTTTGGCGCCATCTAGAGTGCTTTTAAAAAGTGAAATAATTAATATGGATTTTTACTGAATTATTTCAGCATCTTAAATATGTTATAAACAATTTTTGCTTTTAAAAATATTATTTTTTATTTATACTCCCATTAATTTTTTTAATTGATTGATTTAAAAATATTCGAATTTCTTAAAATTTTATTTAAATAATTTTAATTGAATATTTTTAATTTGATTAAAATATATTTTTAAAATTAATTTAAAAGTAAATGTAAGGGTGTGGTCTCATTTATGTAAAAAATTTATAATTATAAATTGACAATTTTGATTTATTGACTTAATGATAAAGTGTTTTAAAAGACATATTAAACGAAACACTGTGTGTGATCTGCGATCACACTTACCAGCTTGTTTTTATATTACATTTACAAAATGGCAATTTAATAGGTACTAATTTCTGATTGACGGTATGCCTTGGCCTATGAGAAGAAATATTTTAATAACACATTTACTATCTGAGAATGCACTGTAAAAAATGACAGGTGTTTCTGAATCTACAGTGCAAAAAAACCCGACCAGTTTTCCTGTAGGAATCGAAAAAATAGTTGCCCTTATTACCGGAAAATTTTGCGACCCAGTTCGGAATAAAATCCGTAAAAAAGGGAAATAGTCAATAAAACGGTATTTTACGGATTTTATTCCGCTCTTACGAATTTTATTCCGAGCTGGGTCGGAAATTTTTCCGGTACGATAAGGGCAACTATTTTTCCGATTCCTACAGGAAAACTGGTCGTATTTGTTTTTATAATGTACAAAAATGTACTTTAATCAAGAACGAAAATATACAATAACATCTCCCAAACCACTGAACATTTCGAAAAGCGTTCCTTTACCTTTAAAAAACTTAGAAAACTATTTATTTTCGAAAATTAAAGAACTTATAAAATAAATTTTTTATCAGCTGCCGTCATTTTCGAAAATGTTTCTGAGTAGCTTTTACAGTGCAGTAAATCAGTTTTCTCAAATCGGAATATCACTTTTTCTGGATGTTTTTCAATTCTCAGGTAAATATTTTGATATTCAGAAAACATGTTTCACAGATAAGCATAAATATTAACAGCATTAATATTAATATGGTGATTAGCATTAATTTGTTACAATTGCATGCACAAATTCAGTTATGCAGCTGAAAATGTTTACTTGAGAAATGATAGAATCTGGAAAATCGATTTTCCGGGTACAGAGAACTGATTAATGCATTGTAAAAGCTACTGGGCAAAAATTATATTCGAAAATTATATTCGAAATATATCGAAATTATGGGCAACTAATAAAAATTTATTTTTGTAAATTTACTTTTAAATTTCGAAAATAAATTGTTTTTCTGAGGTTTCTAAAGATAAAGGAACACTTTTCGAAATCTTGGGTGACTCGGAAAAGGTTATTGTATACTTGAGTTCGTGGTTATTCTACATTTTCATAATTTTTTAAAGTGTGAAAAGAAGAAATATTGTAAGCATCGGAAAATAAAAATACATATATAAAATTCACATGCTTGGATAATTAATAGTTGTCAAACGTAATTTACATTAAATCAAACTCTGGTGTTTAATGATTGATTTCAATAAACCTATCAATTTTGAGCGAAATATAGACTTCTAACTTCATTTGACGAATTTTCGACAATGATTGATTGACAATGGAGTTTTAACTTTCATCACCATGTAAAGGGCAGGTTCACATGTTCCTTTTCTCACTTAGAAACTTTCATTTCGGTTAAAAGATGCATTGAGTGATGTGTGAAGTAAAGAATTTTCAAAAGGATTGGCTTATTTCTCATTAAAATGTCAATTTTAAAATTTATAAAAATTTTCGCTGAATAGTTAAATAATTAACATGTAAAATTTTTTCATCATTGTCAGTTGAAAAATAAAATAACCCAGGATGTTCTTCGGATAGTAACTTTTATACTTTAACCCTTTATGGACTGAATTATGAATTCAGTACATGAAAGTCTTTCATGAAACATTTATCTTGTAAAGCATTTTACCTGAATTGTCTAAACTGCATTAGAAGATTAACAGAATCATTTAATGCATTTGAGAAGGATTGAAGGATTTAGAAGGATTAATTAAATTTGAATGTATAGGGATTTTGTACAATATTTATAACTCCACTCAAATCTTTTATTTTATATATTTTCCTTAGTATTTTCTAGAATTAGGAAATGTACAAATATAATATTCTTACAATAGAAATATAGAAAAATACCCCCTCCCCCACACACACAACGCCAAAGAAGTTGAAAAGATGCAAAGGCAAAAGAAATCATCCTTTTAAAAATATTTTTGTTTTGTGTAACAAATAATGCTTTTGGAACAAGATAATGTAATGTATCTTTAACTCATTCTAAACTGTATTACAACTAATCGAAATATTAAATGAATTTTATAACAAGTTATATTAATGGTACTTATAAGTACCGTCAGTAGATAAAGGGTTATAAAACACACGGGGACAATTTCATCGGGTAGTTTTTTAAGGTTCGTATGAATATTTAATTTGAATGACATTGTTACAAAATAGTAAGTTTTGCATTACTTAATCTCTGAATTTCTGAAACTAAAATGGCCGATTTACTATTCGACAATATCGAAATCAAAATGCGTTGATAGTACTAGACATGCGTTACATATAAGTATTAAAAAAAACTTCATAAAACACCATAAAAAACTTTTACATGCGCTAGGGCTTTCGAAAGATCTGAGTCATTCTTCGTCAGGCACAAAGAATACTCGGTATTATCTATAAGAAGACTATAATTTTCAAAATGCTAAAATTATCTTTAATGTCAATAGTATCTCTGAATTGGACTTTCTTGAAAATTTAGCTATTTATCTCAATCGTGAAGTTATTGTTAATGATAAATCTGATTCCACAATGCTCGCTTTAGCTTGGAAAAACCTTTTCAGTACTATCATATAATTTATTTATAGTATTAATTAATATTAGTCTGTTTTTATATTTTATTCATTTATTTATTTTTATTTCACGTGTTCACATATTTTAATATGTGTGTGTGTTTTCCTTTTATAATATAGTTTTTTTTTTTCAATTTGCTTCTTTTCACCCCTTTTACTCTGTGTTGTTCTGTTTTGATTATACTCTTTTGTGATTGGCTGTTGTCTTCTGCTTTCCTATTGGCTGTTTCTTGAGCTTGTTTTCCCTTCCCTTATCTCTCATTTCAGTCTTGCTGCTGCTTTCATAGTAGAAGGACGTCTTCTTTGCGCCTCACGAAGAAAGACTCAGATATTTCGAAAGGCCTAGCGCATGTAAAAGTTTTTTATGGTGTTTTAAGAAGTTCTTTTAATTCTTAATGGTTCACACCAGTTTCAACTTATTTGCTGTGTTACCTACTAGGTGAAAAATCCGGTTCATCATAAATAAAACACAAAATTAAACAGATAATTGAAATACAAATTTCTGGGGCATTTACATATTCTTTGGTATTTCTATAAAATATTAGAAGTAGAAGAAAATTGAAAAACAAACGCTTTGGAAAAAGTACATATATTCTTCATAAATTTTAATTAATAAATCTTTAAAAATGTCCTAAATTTTTGACATTTCCGTCAACAAAATATTTTTTTTTTTACTTGCACCTAACGTATAATACGTTTACACGTCTCAACTATTAGATTATTGATAAAATAAGAATTATGTATTGTGATATTATGTATTGTGCTGAACATAAAAAAAGAAAATCCGTATATGGACATAAATTTCTGAAGGGTATTCGCAAATGGGTCAGATGATTGTTAACTGAACTAAATTTTTTACTTACTATGTACTAAATATGCAAGTCTATATTATATACAGGGCTTCACAAAGGAATCTAAATAGTGTTCCGGTCATGGATGGTAATTACTGAAATTGTCTTTTGAAATATGTTATGCATTTTCCAAAATCGTTTACTTAGATTTCGCCTTACAACTTATCAAACGGTAAAGTTTTGTTGAAGTATTTTGAATGAGTTAGAAAATGTTTCAAAAACTATGGTTGACGCATGATTTTTCTTTCTTAGTTATATATTTAAAAAAAAAAAAAGATAGAAAAGAAAAATGCGAAATTAAATCTTTTGATTCATCGCAATAAATGTAACATGCCTGTGCGTGCTATCTGCTTTGAAACATTTCATAAAGAAATAAATTAGATTTACCACACGTTTTAATTTACTTTAGAAGGATTTCATTCAAAGTATCTGCGATATTGTCAATATCTCGTTATATTTATTTTTTATAATAATTTCTTCTGATTCTGCGTTTTTGCACAGTCTATAAATCTGTAAATCTGTAACTATTTATCCTGATACCTTAATATCTTTTCTTTGCAGCTTTTGACACATTTATCCTAAACTAACAGCATGAGGAAATTTTTTTTGTGAAATGTTATTCCATATACGAATGTGTTACTTTTATCGTCATGTAAAGAACGTACATAGATGTTGCATTTTTTATATGACTCCGTACCTGAAAACCGGGCAATTTTATTTCATTTATTTCTCAAAATTAATGTATCAATTAAAACATACAATTATATACTATGATAAATGTTTTGTCCTTTAAATATTGTAGTGTTTTGAGAATAAGGATGCATATTTTATACTCAGGATAAATTTTTATGGAAGAAAGTGTCTGTTAACATCATAATAAGTGTCTAATAATTGGGACTGAAGTAAAGGGGGCTGAGGTGATGTTTTTGTTTTAAAAGCTGCACAGCAATTTTGTTGAATCATTTTGCACACATGTAAATTATTAAATATGCCATGTGACATTTGTATGTTACATAAATAAAGTTGCGATAAGCTTTTTTTATAAATAAAAAGTTAAATATGGGGATATGAATGATGCTATCAAAAAATACTCATCTCTATTCAGAACAAAAACTAAATATTTCTATATATGAAACAAAGAGAAGAATAACTTACTTTCATCCGTGGTGGCTAGTTGAACTTTAGTTGCTGTTACTATTCAAATAATTCTACCAGCGCCACCTAATATCTGTTAAACCTAAATGTGTATTTAGAGGGTATGAGATGATGGTCAATTTCAGGAACAAATCTATTTACTATAATATTTTACTATACAATCTATAATAATAAAGGAGAATTATATTTTTCCATTATACAGGGTGTTACTTGTGCTGAAATTTCACAACAGGGAAATTCTTCAGTACCAGTATTTTCTTATGGAAAAATATCTTCTTAAATAAGGTGAAATTTCGCGCGTTAACCTAGATTTATTTTTCTATAAACAAGTAGTGATATTTGTCCAGAAAAAAATCCCTTAAGCGTACGATCCCTGTGTATATATATAGATATAAATATATAATAGCAAAAGCTAATAATATTTTTAGAAATATTTACAGCGTACATTTAACATTGGATATTTGTACCTGGGGAGAGGGACTGAAATGATGATTTACTTTGTTTAAAGCTTAAAATGAATTATTTATACATAATTATATATCCTTTTATCATTGGTAATTGTTATAACAAATATTACAATATATTGCATTTTTCAGTTTTTGGTTTTAGCAGTATTATTAGCAGTGGACGCAAATTGTCCAATTTTCAGATGTTCACCCTTATATATGTCAACAAATATTGAATTCAACAGTCTGCTTTATGAATCAATTTCGAATTAAAAACTAATCTTTCTTGTTTTTATGTTTCTACAGTATAAGTAGAATCGAATGAATAAAAGTATCAATAACATTATTTTCAATCACAACGCACAAACTAAATTGAAAAGAGTAGTTTTTTGTAAGAAGAAAAGGATAAAGAACAACGGGGATGAGGACGCATCTCCTTTTTTAAATAAATAAATATTATAAAAATAACTAATGATTAGAACTAAACATTTTTTGTCAGATACTTACACAAGTACATACTGTGGTCGTAGCATTATGTGAGAAAATATGTTAAAGTCAGTTCTTTTTGCATCAACACGTTTGCAATTTCAAAAATAATAGCGAGTAAAATAATAGCGATAACAAGAATAATTTTTATAAGAATTAAAGTCTAAATCCTATTCAGTATGTATTGAAATTTTAGTTTAAGGAAATAACTAAGATATATCAACTTCATCTAAAATATTTGGCGTCTCACTTGAAATGTTACTGTAAATTCTTTTCTTTTCTTTTATACTAAACACTCTCTAACTCGAATGGGTTTTACGAAAGAGTTTTCCCTGGGGAAAGTTTAACAGCTTTCTACAATTGTTTTAACTTTTAAGTGATAGCGATCACAATAAACTTTTTCTCCCTTGGAATGAAAGCAAAGTTTTAACTTTAAAGTTGTGGTTTTTAGAGATATTGAAAAACAATCGTCAGAAAAAAAGCATTTTTCAAATGCATTAGTTTTAAAAACTGCATGTTATCGAAAACTGTATATTAAAGACTAAAATATAGAAAAAGCCATCGAATATATTTTTTGCGTATGGTATTTTATATTTTAATTATTTTAGGTAGTATGTGAATAACTTTTTCATTCAACATTTCTATTAAGACGTTTAATAACAGTTCTAAAATGTTTGTGTTTATGTAAAACTATGCAACAGCACTGAAATATTTTTTTTTTATATTTATAAATTTTTGTGGAAGTCCACCTGTGAAAAAATTCGTGGACATAGTCCAGGTGTAAGACATTCCAATGTTTTACATCTCGGATTGTTACAATGTTACAACGCATCTCAAAAATTGGTGTGACTTTGTGATTTCCGACAATGGAAAGCCATTTTTTCACTGATGCTGTTCCATTCTTCCGTGTAGCAGAATCATTTAACGACCTGTATTTTATTCTTAGGCTCACAAACATAACTCATTCGATCATACCAAACATTTGTTAAATATTTTCAAAATTGATTTTCATGTATGTCTAAACTTTGCATCTATACAGGGTGTCCCAAAAGTCTCCGTACAGATTCAAAACTTTATTAAAAAAAAAAAAAAAAAAAAAAAAAAAAAAAAAAAAAAATAGGCCTACAGCAAAAATAATTACAACAGTACATACAGTAACTCAAAAAGTTTTTTTTACTACCTTAGTATACTTCTACATGAGATCTTTTCGCTGCACATGACGTTTCCATGTGATGAAGCAGTTTAACAAGTGCGGAACGAGTACGCGAAACTTTAATTGGAGCCCTGTAAAATCAATTCGAAAAGCATCGCAAGAGCTTATTATGCCAAAAATCGCAACACACAGGGTGCTTCATAAACGATTACAACTTCCAGCCTACAAAATTCAGATTGTGCAGGCGCTACAAACTGATGATTAGGCGAAATGCTTCGAATTTGCAGTTGAAATGATTCATCGCATGGAAACGTCGCGTGCAACTAACGGATCTCATGTAGAAGTATACTAAGGTAGTAGAAAAACACTTTTTGAGTTACTCTATGTACTGTTGTAATTATTTTTGCTGTAGGCCTATTAATTTTTTTGTAATCAATTTTTGAAGTTGTACGGAGAATTTTGGGACACACTGTATATTTAAAAGACCAGGCTGTTTTTTAGCCATCAACCCTGGACTTCCTACTGTACCGATTTTGATATTATTATTATTATTTTTTTTATGAAAGCTCTTCGTTTGTAGATGTGCCCATACTAGTTATTTTTTTAATTTATTTCCAATTTTATATTTTATGTTTAATTTTAAAAGTTTTTTATAATATATTTTTTCAATGGTGGCAATCAGGTTAAGCTTTCCTCTGAATAACATAAATTAATTTTTCTTTATCACAATCCACCAATAAGAAGCGTGATTTCATCAGTGAATGTGTCATCGTATTTAAAAGAAAAAAAATTAATGGTTTTCATAAAATTTAACCATAATAAAATGAATGCGTGTAATTATGTATTAATCGCAGAAGAATAAATTATTTATTGAGAAATAATATTAAGAAATTTAAGTAAATAATATAACAGAAAATAATCTATGATAAAAAGTTATATCTAAAACGAAGTATTTCCGATGAGGAAAACGGCGTCATTCAGAAAACAGATAAATTTGCTTCATTAATCTAATATATGTTGTTACAACTGTGTCAGTGATGGCATCATATTCACTGACCTTTCTTCTTGCATTTAAATAGACTGAACTTATGCTATTTTGTAATTTTGTTAAGATCCTTGGTATACACAGATGAAAATATTTCTGAAAATTACGTCATTTCCATTTAATTATAATCTGGGAGCACGGCAGTGCGTCCGCCAAGTTCGCACAAGCCGTAAGCTACCTTTTCCTGAACCATTTCGGTATACTTTTCACCCCCCCCCATAACATTGTTTTAGGGAGAGATATAGAAATTTTTCTTTTATACACATGTTCGTATGGTCAAACTGAACTAAGGTTCCACAATTTCATGTTTCTATATTGAGTAGTTTTCGAAATATTAAATTCCGAAAAAGCGCTTTTTTGTCACTGACTCACTTCGCATCATCAAATAACTAAGGTACTTCTAAAAGTCGTAGAATCATGAAATTTCACAAGTAAGTCGGTTTCGTAACACAATTAACCAGAAAAATCTGAAAACACAGAAGTTCCGCCTCTAAACCCTTCAAACAGGGGGTGTTCATTTGGCCGTAAACAGTTCCTTAACACATTCAATTGTGCCAATGTTGATCGCCAAAACTCGATTACAGAGTTTTGAAGGCGGTCAAGTGATTTCAAGCCGAATAACATTTTCTATATATGCTTTTCCAAAGATGTTTGTTAAATAGAAAAAAGGAATATACCTAAAAATTTTAATCAGTATAGGTTATGATATATTTACGATATTAAAACAATAAAACATTTAACAAAATATAACCGCAATTCGGTACATTTCCTATATAGTAGACTTGGCGAAATACAGAAAATAACCTTGACGAGAAAAGAAATTTGATAATAACGTATTTTGTGGCAACCTATTTACTGTGTCATATACACACGCAATTTTTTCCATTTGTATACAATTTATTTAATGTAAGGAACCCGTTTATTTATTTTTATATACCAACATAAATAATCTGTATATAAAAAAATAATATTTTACACATGTATAAATAAAATGTTTATATGTATATAAATACATATAAATAACATAAAAGTTCAACAGGTTTGTTTTCGCAGTTGTTTATATCATTTGGCAACATATCTCAGTTTCTGAAGTCCGAATTGCGCCAAGATTTTTAAAAAATGCCAAGGTCCCTATAGTGGAAAAATATCCTAATTCCATATGAAAGTTTAAAAATCTCATTTTAATTAAATGAAATGTGTAACTAATAAACTATCTTTAACGATGTGCGACAGATGCGGCGTCCGAAGTCCGCTGCTATTGTTATTATATTGTATTATTAGCCTACTTACTGTTAATTTATTGTTAATTTTAAATCTGTAAAAGAAAGATTATAGTTATAGATAAGATATGTTGGTCGCCAAAACCCGATTACAGAAAATTAGCCTGAGTTATAAAGGTGTTACATGATTTCAAGCTGAAGGAATTTTTATATGCTTTTACAAAAATATTAATAAGGCAAATCTTTCAGTTTACCTGTCCATCTTTCTATCTTTTACTTCCTTAAAACAAATTTTATTAAAGACCGGGAGGCGTCTGCACAGATCATCACCTCATGGAGTTGACGGCTGAAATTTTAGGATTAGTTAAATATCGATTAGCGTATTGAAATATAACTGGTCTGCCAAGTCATATATTTGTGGAAACCACCTACAAACCCGTTTTTACGGGTTAATTGGTGGATTTTCCATTGTGTTTTCCTGCACCCATTCCTCCATTTTTCCAAACTTTTGGATGCAGGAAAATACAATAGTAAACCTATCAGTTAACCACTAAAATTAGGTCTTCAGGTGGTTTCTACCAAGATATGACTTAACAGACCAGTTGCATTTAAATATGCTAATCTAGTTTTAACTAATCCTAAAATGTCAGCTGTAAACTTGATGAGGTGATGGTGTGTACAGGCGTCTATTATAAATGTCGGTATTCTAATCTCAATAGCACTCTGGTCAATCTGGCAATTATCCCTACTATTTATGAAACACTATTCCTTTAAGTGCGCTTTAGTGATGTTAATGAACTTATGCATATGCATCATACATATTATACATATGCATATAATACGTAATACATTTGCATCATACATATTATAGGTATGTGTATAATGCATAATACATATGCATCATTATGACGTCAGAATAAACAAAACATTTTTTGTCGCCAAATTTGAGAATTGACATGATATATTACCAAATTTGGCGAAACTTTGCTAAATGTCGCCAAGCTTGGCAAATATTTGACTAGTGGCTATAAAAATAGTGGCTATATTTCAATGAGTTAATTATTAATGCGAGCCATCTATTTTTATTTTTCCGCATATCATCTGAATAGTTAAATGATATAACGTACTAATATTTCCAAAGTGCTAATAGTTTCGTCACTGCCCAAAACCTCTGCTATTGTTATTATATTGTACTGTTATTATACTTACTGTGACTATGTTGTTAACCTTTACGCCGCTAAAACTTCTGTATTATATAAAGAAAATTTACGGAAACTATTAAAGCATTGAAACTGCCAGTTCTCCTTATGATTATTATAATTCTATAATATGTAACCTGTTAATCAATATGTACGTTAGAATGAATCTTCTACAATCCGGTTCCTCGCATTTTAGTTTTCGGGTTTCGAGTAAAATTAGCTAAAATCTTAAAACCATGGCACATTGACTAATTCTTCAACACGATCAGATGAGAAGAATGATAGATTTTCAAATGGATCATGGCAGTGAGCCGGTAGGCCTTCTATTCTTCCGTAATCGAGTCTATTGAAAAGGTTAACGTGAAACAAAAATATATTAGCATCAATATGGTTTAATGCAAATACAGATATTGTGAAAGGATTTCATAAGAACCATTTCACTTGTACCCAGTCGTATCAGTTAAAATACAACAATTGGCAGTGAGCCCAATTAGAAAAGATTACTTAATAGGATTAAAAATTTCCGCATTAGAGAACGAATCGTAACTGCTAAGGAAGCATGCATAAGTGAGTTAAGAGATATTTGTCACGAAAGACGAAACGCATAAAACACAAAATATATGATGTGCTTCCATGATCGTAAAGAGTTCTTGATTTCTCTATCAAAAGCTTCCGAATTGGCGAAAGAATGGGCAAGTAAATTAAATTATGAATCACAGTAACATGATGCAACGTTTAACATGGAAGTAATACGGTAAATACTGCTTGCTAGAGGCGGCTAGTACTTTAATATAAAAAGAAATAAAGTATAAATTTGTAAAGCTCAATAAAATAAATTTAGGTATTTTTATGTTAGCCGGGCGCAAGTGGCAAATCGCCAAATACTGTTCCCAACTCCATTGTTCATATTGCATTCATTTCATTTAAACATATATACTTTTCATTCATCTCATTTAAAATAGATGCATTTCCCTCATTTTATTTAATAGAATATTTAACATAGAAATAAATAAATAAGTAAATAAGAAATAATAACATAAACCAAATTATTTTATTTGAAAATCAAAGCATTGTTTCTAATTTACACATGTGAAAAATGAAAACTGCTATTGGCGAAAAAACAAAAGGCTAATGAGGAGATTTGCTCCCGGCTAACATAAAAGTACCGATATTTAAGTTTTTTTCATATTAATATAGTTTAGAATAACAAACTTAAAAAGACATACAAAAAGTATTGATATCCCAACAAAAAGTTTTCAGTAAAAAAAAAAAAAAGCGCCATGTTCTCCTTAATGTTTCGGCCAGAAAAAGCAGTGATATCTGATGTTCGCACAAGTTAAAAGCCAAACATCCCAAATCTTTCATTGAAAATGGCTTCCTGCGACTTGGCCGTTAATGCCTCCGTGAGAGTTTTCCAAATTTTAAAATATGTACAAATGAGCTACATGCCAACTACATTTTTTGATTATTTTAGGCATTTTGTGACACAGAATACAGAAATAAAATACACATTTGAAAAAAGCATTTAAACAACTTCAGTCTATTTAAATGCTTAGAAGTTAAAAATAACAAAATACTTGTATTCAGGAGATAATATCCCTAATTTCTAAAACATAATTAATATCAACTTTTAACAGTTTATAAATCGGATACCTCTTAATGTTTGCAAACAAACTATAATAAATGTTCAAACGAAAAAAATCTCTTTCGTCAATACACAAGATTTCAATATTATACAATAAAATATAATGTAACATATTGTGAGATATGATGTAAGTAAATTTTGTTTTATTTCTTGGGTTTTACGTTAATGACTTTAGCTTTTGACCGTACAAAATGGCAATTAAACCGCAAGTGGACTAAATGATCTGTAATCAAATCTAATGTTTGTTGAAACTCAATGGTAGTTATCAGAAATCTTTTACTTATAATGTCTTTATGTTAATTTGCCTCTTTGCATTCTAATATTACTTTTAATATTTAAATAATTCATAAATGCGTAATTTCCAATCATTATTTTTGAAATGCTGTAGAAGGCATTAACGGCCAAGTCGCAGGAAGCCATTTTCAATGAAAGATTTGAGATGTTTGGCTTTTAACTTGTGCGAACATCAGATATCACTGCTTTTTCTGGCCGAAACATTAAGGAGAACATGGCGCTTTTTTTTTTTTTTTTTTTTTTTTTTTTTTTTTTTTTTTTACTGAAAACTTTTTGTTGGGATCTATATATTTGAAAGACAAGGCCTTTTTCCTAGTCATCTAGCTTGAGCGTTCTACTAAACCAATTTTGATAGTTTTTTTTATGAAAATAATTTATTAGTAAATGTGGAAGCACTCAGTCTTTTTAAAAAGTAATTTCATTTTTATATTTTATTTTAGTTTTAAAGGTCTTTTATGAAATTTCTTCACATTGGTGGTAATCGAGTTAGTTGCATTATTGAAGAGAGAAGGGAGACATTGGGAATTACCATATAATTACGAATGCCGTTTTCGTATTACAATTAAAAATAACTTTTCAAAAACTTTCGAACAGAAAATGACGTTACTATATAAAATAACGCATTTTTACTTATAACGCTTTTACATTTCAATATTTTTCTTCATTCCACTGACACTGAGATTGAGACGCTCATCTCAGGCGTCTTCAGTGGGTGAAAATAACGTCATAGCGAAAATGAAGTGAGTATTTTCTTTGATAAAACTTAATACAGTAGAGCCTCGATTATCCGAAGTAATGGGAACCGACCCTCTTTCGAAAAATCGAAATTTTCGAATGATCGTGAATGCTTTAATTTTAAGATTAAAGAGAAATATATGCGCTATTTATTATTATGGTAACAAGTGCTTAATAAAAATAAAGCAATAACAAAATAGAAACAAGAATAAAATACATGAATTTTGATTTTAAAATTAAGTACATTTTACATATATCACAAGGGTTTGAAAAAATGTTTTTTTTGTCGCAGTTTCAATTGCCTTTGCTTTGAAACTCTATCACGAAGTTTTTTAATATTATTAGTTCACGAGTTCACACTTTTTCTGCTGCTCCAGCCATGCCAAACTTTTTGCAAAACATTCAAAAGCTTCAGAATTGCTAATTTGTTCGTTTTCTTCGTTCGTTTTGTTTCTTCCACTCCGCAGCTTATCGAAGCTCAAATTAAATTCAAGGAATTCTAAGAAAGGAATTGAAAATATTTATATGTACTCGCAGAGCTTTGAAAATGGATTTTGCACACAAGGAATGTGATACTAAAAAAAAGCTTTAAAAATGGATTTCGGTTAACCGAGAATTTCGGTTACAAGAGTTTTGGATAAAAGAGGTTTTACTGTATTTTACTGCGAGTGCGTGTAAAACTAAATTTCTGGATTTCGTCAGACTGAGATTAGAGCTTCAAGTAAAGAGCACGAATGTTTACATACAAAATTGTAAAAGTTTCGAAATATATTTATTAAATATTGATTCATTATTGTAATAATTTTTGTCATTTTTTATAAAATCAGTCAATCGAATCTTTTAAACATTTTCATTCGTCGAATTCGACAGGTTTCGACTCGTATTTATTTAATATCTGTAATATTTTATATAAATTTATATATCCTAGATACATCTTATGTATCTTATATATTTAGTTTAAAACAACACTCTCAAAAATAATTTACTTAAAAATGAGAACTTTCATGTACTCGTATTTTTTTTAAGTACAATTGTTTCAAAAAGAAGTACATTGTTAAAAAGTCCTTCCGGCCAGTGCCGGGAGGAAGAGGTAGCTTTCATAATCCTTATTTTAAAAAAGCCAACTTATATCATGCAAACACACGAAGCTCAATTTAGTGGAAACCGAATATAGGAGATTCAATACTAATTTTTATCAATATAATGAATAAGAATTTCGCGAAATTAGTCAGCTTTATCCAAGCTGCTTTTCTTTAAAGTAACTTATATTTGGCTGCCAAATTCGGCAATTTCTTAAAGTGCCTGTCATTTTAAGACAACATGGTGGATGAGGCTAAGCAGTGAACTTGGTCGAGACCTTAGTAATTGCTGTGCACATGCTCACTCACATCGGAATCGGTTAATATATAGGAGTGCTGTCGCATGCAAAAAATCAGATTTTTCAAAATGTCACCCACAATAGAAATTGAAACTGCTATATCTGAGCCATTTTTTAAGGTAAAGACAAACAAAAAATGCTCCTGAATCCTTATATCAAGATCAAATACTTAAGAAAGAAACCTTTTTCAATTTCTAATTTTTTTTGCACCTCACTTTAAATATATATATATTTTTTAATTTAATGGCCGCCATTTTGAAACAAGATGGCTGATGAATCTGGCCAGCGAACTTGGTCGAGGTGTTGATGTATACTATCCACATGCCTTCTTACATCGAAATAGGCGCATACGTGTGTTATCGCGCGACAAATACAAGATCGTTTCAAAATGTTAGCCATGCTAGAAATTCAAAGTGCTATAAATCAACCATTTTTTAAGATATCAACAAAAGAACAAATTTTCAGAAACAAAAACTGCTCCGGAATCTTTGTATCAAGGCCAAACACATAAAAAAAATCTTTTTCATTTTCCAATTTTTTAATACCTCATTTTGAATTTTAAATTTAATTTTTTTTAAATGGCAACCCTTTTGAAACAAGATGGCGAATGAAGCTGGCCAACGAAATCGGTCGAGACATTGGTATGTACTATGTACAGACCAAGTTACATCCAAATAGGTTCATAAATACGCCTGTTATCGCGTGACAAAAATCAGGTCGTTTTAAAATGTCAGCCACAAGAGAAATTCAAAATGCTATTACTCAGCCATTTTTTTTTAGATATAGACGAAAGAAAAACTGTTCCGGAATCTTTGTATTAAGGTCAAACACATACAGAAAAAATCTTTTTCATTTTCCAATTTTTTGGTATCTCATGTAAATTTTTTTATTTTTTAATTTTTTTAAATGGCCGCCATTTTGAAACAAGATGGCGGATGAAGCTGGGCAACGAACTCGGTCGAGATATTTGTATGTACTATGTACACACCAAGGTACATCCAAGTCGGTTCATAAATACGCCTGTTATTACGTGAGAAAAATCAGGACGTTTCAAAATGTCAGCCACGCTAGAAATTCAAAATGCTATAACTCAGCCATTTCTTAAGATATAGACGAAAGAAAAACTGCTCCCGAATCTTTTTATCAAGGTCAAACACATAAGAAGAAAATATTTTTTCAATTTTCAATTTTTGGTACCACATTTCAAATTTAAATTTTTCTTAAAAATTTAAATGGCCGCCATTTTTAAACAAGATGGCGGGTGAAGCTGGCCAACGAACCCGGTCGAGACATTGATATGTACTATGTATAAACGAAGTTACATCCAAATCGGTTCATAAATACGCCTTTTATTGCGTGACAAAATTCAGGACGTTTCAAAATGTCAGCCACGCTAGAAATTCAAAATGCTATAACTCAGCCATTTTTTAAGATATAGACGAAACAAAAACTGCTCCGAAATCTTTGTATAAAGGTCAAATTCATAAGAAAAAAATATTTTTCCATTTTCAATTTTTTGGTACCACATTTCAAATTTTAAATTTAAAAAAAAAATGTAAATGGCCGCCATTTTGAAACAAAATGGCGGATGAAACTGGCCAACGAACTCGGTCGAGAGATTGGTATGTACTATGTACACACCGAATTACATTCAAATCGGTTCATAAATACGCCTTTTATCGCGTGACAAAATTCAGGACGTTTCAAAATGTCAGCCACGCTAGAAATTCAAAATGCTATAACTCAGCCATTTTTTAAGATATAGACGAAACAAAAACTGCTCCGGAATCTTTGTATAAAGGTCAAATACATAAGAAAAAAATATTTTTCCATTTTTAATTTTTTGGTACCACATTTCAAGTTTTAAATTTTTTAAAAAATTTTAAATGGCCGCCATTTTTAAACAAAACGGCGGATGAAGCTGGCCAACGAACTCGGTCGAGACATTGGTATGTACTATGTACACACCGAATTACATCGAAATCGGTTCATAATTACGGTAGTTACAGTGTGACATAGGTCAGATATATATATATATATATATATATATATATATATATATATCAATTTTGAACGGAGGGTGGTTTCGGGGTCTGGGGGTCATGATCGATGAAAATATACCAAAATTTTTTGAAATCGCTTTCCTCCGAACGGCTGCAATAGGTAGCTTTTTTGTAAAGAAAGCTACCTAAAATAAACTACTTAAAAATGAGCATTTCTATGTACTCATATTTTTTAATTACAATTGCTTCAAAAAGGAGCTTTAATCTACTTAAAAATGAAAATTTCTTTGTACTCGATTTTTTTAAGTACAATTAACTCAGAAACGAGTACATGATATTTCGAAGTTGTGTATACTTATATTTGATTTATAAATGCATGCAGAAATGAATATATATATTTTGTATTTTAAAGTCTTAATATTCATGTTTAAATCCCATGTGCTCAAAAATATGAGTTTTCTGATAAACCCTTTTCTTATACAGAATTGACAGTAGGGATTTCCAAGCATTTATTTAAAGATATGTTTATCTTTGTTATAAATTTTAATTTATAATACACACTTTTCAAATTTATTTAGAATTTCATTATAAATGTTAAAGAAGAAAATTTACTTTAAAAATTGTTTTATTAGAAATTAGAATATTTAAGAAAGGAGAAATTCATCTCTGCTGTTAGCGAACTTCCGTCGCTGATTCATAAAAGGTATCATTTGGAAGCAGCTAAGTAACGCTCTTATAGCACAGTCAGTACAATACTCCTACCTAGAGAACTCGAGTTCAAATCACGGGGCGGCTCATGCACAAAATTTCAAGAATTAAGATAGTAAATTCGTTGTTCTTTACTCCAAAGATTGTAGTTCTTCGCAATTCAAAATTACTGTAATTAAAAATGGTGATTTGTCGGTTCTCTGTAGTTTCGCTTTTCTTTTTCTTATAGTGTATGTGTGTTCCTATACATACTTATTTTCGAGTCCCTGTATATACGAAAAAAAATGAGTAGATGCATTTTTCAAATTTAAGAGTTAAGTACTCGGAGCTATTTTAAGATCGGGAAGGGCTCAATAATAAGTACAATTTACTTATTTTTAAGTATAGTGTTTTAACAGTGAAAATGAAATATTTTTCCTTCTTTTTTGTAGAGTATGCAGTTATGAAATAAATTTCACTTCTCATCGATCATTTTACGATATTTCTACGCATAAATAAAACAAGAACGAAAAATTATACATCAGATATAGATTATGAAACACTTTCCAGCACTATATTCTAAGAATGTTATTAAGATTTTTTTTTCCCAATGAACTGAATGCTTCAAACTATATTAATATTTCCTTAAAGTGATAAAATACTTTTAACAAGGCCAAAAAAAATAAATAAATAAATAAACCTTTATTTATTCATATTAGACCTATGTTTCATTGCTCCTGCGGCAACATTCTCAATAATAAATATGATACAAATATTTTCGCAAAAATTATTTTAATTTAAATCAGGTAAACAAAAATCACGTGAACTCAAACATAATGAAATTAACTGCAATACTAAAAATAGATATTTGTGAATGTAAATTATTTAATACTATTATTTCATTTTTCTGTTGAGCATCTCTTTCCAAAGTTCCATTATTATATATATATATAAATACAGGATGTCCATAATTAAATTACCCTACTTTCAACTTGTCTAAATACGAAACTATTGATCAGAAAGTTGTGAAATTTTGTGTCGAACATAAAGAAGGAATAAGAATTCGTTTGAGCAAAAAAAAAAAAAAAAAAAAAAAAGTTCACAATTTCGCCAACAGAGAGCGTTTTTAATAAATTACATATTTAGCCACCGCCCACTGAATACTAGGCATGAGCTCTGAGAAAAAAATGCCCGCAGTTTTTGGCGGATTTTTTTTTCAGATTAGATGTAAATTTCCAACTGGGCGAAAAATGTTCGGACCAGGGATCTCCTGGGTGAAGCCGCCAGTGCTCTACCATCTGAGCTATCCCGGACGAATCTGGTGGAACTTTTTCACCCAACTAACCTTAGTGATTATAGTATCTGGTCTGAAACCTGGTTCAGCTCAACAGAATAAATCTCATGTAATGGAACTCCAGAAATAATCAAATCAAATTTACACCTAATGTGATTTATTTACCAATTAGAATAATTGTGTTGAAATTAATCTAGTGTTTTTTTTTTTTTTTTTTTTTTTTTTTTTCAACGTTTGTACGGCCCATCAGTGTTCAATTCGAACACTGATAATTTTTAAAAGTTTTTACGCTTTATTTTTATCAGGGGGCGGTCTGTATATTTGTCTTATTTAATCTGAGAAAAATAAAGCGTAAAACTTTTAAAAATGCGTAATTCACTAAAAAAGCCCCCTGGTGATGAAATTTTAAACTATTTTTTTTTCTCTCAAACAAATTCCAATTCTTTTATTATGTCCGTCACAAAATTTCACAATTTTCTGACCAATAGTTTCGTCTCTAGACAGCTTTAAAGTAGGGTCGTTTAATTATGCACACCCTATATAATATATATATATATATATATATACATATGTATGTATGTATGTATATATATGTATGTATGTATATATGAGATCATTTGTGGTTTTTCTTTTTTGAATTAATGTTTTTAAATTTTGAGAACATACGTTTCGTCTAAAGGATTTGTTGATGCTGACATTGATTTATTATTTCAAATGTTATTTCATTTGTTAAATTGTTTTATTTACAATTTGTTTTACAATATAATGAAAAAAAATGCATGATTCCCTACCATATATTTAATTATTTACTGGTTATTTAAATGATTTCGCCTTCCTAATGATTTTCAGTTCGCCAATTTTGAAAGTTTTAATTTTTTAATACTTCATATATTGGTGATTAGGATATTGGTCCATTTTAGTGGAAACAATTGATTAATAATTCGTTAAATTAAAAATAGTTGATCCTGCTTTATTATGTATAATGCCAGTATAATGTATTGATTCTCAATTTATTAATGTTTATTTTTTAATAAAAAAAGAAAAAGATGATGAATTGTAATATTATTTGATGGTTATATATAAATAAATAAATTTTAGAACTGAATACTACCAAAATAAGAGAAATAAATTAAATCCGTAAAGGATTTTACCCCTTAGGCCATAATGTAACGGAATTATTTGTATGTCTCTACAAATTCTACATGCTTCATTCTCAATAGCAAACTTTTAAAAGATCTTCAATATTATCCATCATACTCAGTAATCGTCATTTATCATTTCATTATAGATCTATGTTTTTAAGATTTTTTATGGTGATATGAAAATTACATGTCATTCTGAGTGTGTTTGCACGAGTTAAAGCACGGTAAGTTGGACAAATAGATAGACAAAGCTGAATTCATGAAGAATTTTCCACTATGTTGGAAAGACAGTTTTAATCGCTTCCCTTACCAATTTATTTTGAAAAAAAAAAACTGCAAAAAATCATTACATTTTTTTTAAATCACATCATTCATTTCATCATTTGAATTTCATATAACAAAACTTTGAAATCTGCGAATCAAATATTATGTGTAATTTATTATATTATAAAAGAATATTTTTTTCTTTGCAGCTTAAGGCCAGGTAAAAACGTGATAAAAAAAAATTCTAGTGACAAATTATGCCACGCCCAAGTTTTCTTGGGGTAATAATTAATTATAATATATATACGAACCCGAGATAACTCGGGATAATCAGGAAGGCCATTAAACTATGTTGAAGCCTAGAATATTAGAAAAATTCGATTTATTTTCTTTTGAGAACACGCAGAATATAAATCAGAATATTAAGTAATATTTGATTTTTTTTGTGATTATTTACGCACATAAAAAAGACATGTGAAGTAATTTTTTAAAAATATTTTTGCATTTCTTTATTTTAGAAATGTAACAAGAATTTTCAATTGAAGTTATAAAAAGGATAGATAAGTGCAAAATGCACTGTGGATAACGCATCTTTTCGTCTGAAAAGATAAAATGCAGGTTAAACACCTTTTATAGGAAGCGAAACCATTCAAAGATTGCGCCAGTTTCAGTAAAACATTTTTAGCAACAAAGAGTAGCAACAATCTCTTTCTAATATTTTTCAAATATGTATTGTCAGATACCATTGGTTTAAAAAAAAGTTTATAAAAACCAATCTATTGATATCATATTTCTTATATTTATGAATATAAATCTTAAAGGATATATGTAGTACGTTAGAAAATTCGGGGTGATAGCTACAAATACTTGTCTGATTATTCCAAGGAGAAATAAAAAGTACGAGCGTTAATTGTATAAATTTCACTATAAATATATGTTGTTTATTTTTTAATAAGGGGACATGTACGCATTAAAATTTAATCTATTTTGTTCAATAAAATCACCATAAATTATTACATATTTAATTTTCCATTGATAAAAAATGTATAAATACAAATCTGCATCATTTTAGATACGCAGTAATATCATATTTCTTATATTTATGGATATAAATCTAAAAGGCTATGTACAATACGTTCGAAGAATCCGATCTATAACTGCAAAATAATGTTCTAATTAATCCAAGCAGAAAGAAAAGTACAAGTTTATATAAATTTCTCTATAAATATACATAATTTAATTTTTAATAAGGGATCGTATACGGGTAAAAATTGTATTTATTTTATAAAAGTTCAATAAAAATACATAATTTTATTATCAATTTCGAGTGAGAAAATAGAAATATGCATCATTTTAAGATTTTTCAAGCTTACACCAGTTAAAGTACGGTAAGACAGACAGATTGATAAACAAGCTGAACGCATACAAATTTGCACAAATTTGCAGCACTTTCAATGATAAGTCAATGAGATATAAAGTATTGGGAACAGATGACATAAATTCCCGGGGCCACATTCTTGGAATTTCTCTTGGCGTGAAAACCCCTTTTCCGCCAATCTAGTAAATGTCGCCAAGCACCGGTTTACATGCATGCTTGGCTTAACGAAAATTAAATGTAAATAATAAAGAAATTTTGCTAAAGTGTCAATCAGTAATCGTTGAATGAGCGCACAAAATATGCATAAAAAACGAAACTCGCTAAAGTGGTAATCAGTAATCGTTGTATGAGCGCTCCGGCTCATTAACCGAAAAAAAAAAATCACTGGATTCAGCAGTTCTCGCTGTGTAGCAATCTCAAAATGTAAAAAACTCGTAAGGCAGCAAAGTATACATAAAATTATCAACATGCCTTAACAGACATCTGCTTTCTTGAAAGCTCCAGCACGAAATACCCGTCATAACATCACCGTCATTTTCCAAAATAGGCTTATGAATACGCATTGACGCACTGTAAACAAAACTTATTTTTTCGTCAAAATTTCCTCGTATTTCTTAATTACTTGAGCAAGAGCGTTTAAACGGACTACAGAAACCATAGTCAATCAAATACATCCAATAAATTTAACATAAAAATAAAAAGACAGAACGATACAACATGATATCAAAATACATCCACAAAATCCTAAGCGAAAATGAGCTTCTCAGGGGTTGCTCGAACACGACGCGCCAGAACGCACACATCACACGCGGTTCCACATATCGATAACGATCACCAACATAAAATCGCCAAGAAATCTCAAAACATTCAAGATGGCGGCAATCTGGGAATATACCGCATATAAGCCAAGTATTGAAAAAGGAATCTATCAAATTTAAACTACATTTAATTAGGCATAACTCGAAAGCTACTAATTTAAGTATTTAAGTAATTGTTTTATATAATGCTTTCAAATTTCGCAAAAATAATTGCTTCGCATTTTTCATATCAACACGTTTTGGTAATATTATTTATTAATTAATAAGGTGATTATTAAGAATCCATGGCGAAAGATGTATTTAGAATACCCGTTGTCAAAATGTCTTTCAATTCTAAACATGAGTTCTCAAGATATCGGTAGATATGTAAAATCTACAATGACATTTGACATTTGACGTCCACCAAAGTGGAGAATTCTTTGGGGCCTATAGCTACAATGGCTGTCGCCTCGAATGATCCTTATTATACACAGAAACAACAACAAGTCACAACAATTTTTTTTATTTTCCATTACACATATTATATAACTACAGATGGGACATTCACAATTACATCCATGTCTTACCCAGGGACTCGAACCCGGGCCCTCGGGGTGACAGCAGCCTCCGCTTACTGACCACGCCACCGGGTGACTAAATCTACAATTTTAAGAGACTTAAATTTAAAGTTCAAAATATCTTTTCTGATATTTCATGTCCGCCAAATATCGTCAATAAACAATATATTTTCGGATTTCCTGATATGTAAGATTGGCCGAGAGATTCTGCTCTCGAAGCTGGTAGACAGGAGGTGCTGGGTTCGGAACCAATCACGCCAGTCGGCCTAATCGTTCGGAGTTTTCCGGGGTTTTCTTCGAACCTTGGATTTTCTTGCGTAAATACGGGTTAGGTTCCCTCAGATAGGCCCCAACGGAGGGCACCCCCCCCCTTACGGCTTATATCCCTCGTGTTGATAATTGGCCGTCATAAACACAACCTGATAAGTAAGTTTACTCTCGTTAACAGATGATATTTACATCATTACATTAACCACTTCACCGTTTGCCCCGAGATAATTCGGGGGTAAAAGCACTGTTTCCCCATACCCGTCGCTAGTGAAGTGGTTAACACATTTAGATGAAGTGTCCAGTCAAATTAGTTTTTCAATATTGATACAGACATCGAACACTTTTTACTTATATTTCACGTGCATTTGAAGATAGAAAAATACAGATTTTTCTCAGGATAAATGAGACATAACAAACCAAATGAAATTTCATTTTATGAGATTTTTTAATATTTCGTAAAAGAAAAAAAATGTATACCTGTACGTTTAAATATCTGGACCCCAAAAGAACATTTGAACATAGGATGATTGTAGAAAATCATAAACAAAAAGTTTAATTACAAAAAAAAAAAAAAAAAAAAATATATTGTGACTTTTAAATTCGGAGTTATGACTACAGTTCGGAATTTTTAATGTACTAATCCTGCTGTATTATATATATTGTAAAAATTTAAATACTTAATAATTACACGATGTAGTTTAATGCCTTTCTTTAGCATATTTTGATTATGCTTTTTACTTCTTCGGCTCATTTTTATGAGATACGTCTTAGGGGTAAGAGAAATCAGAACTAAATGTATGCATTTCTCTTTTTCAGTAATGAGCTATTCTAATGGCCAGATTTGTCATGAATTGACGCAAGAAAAGAATTCCAAGCACTTCAAAATGTTTAATTTATTTATTTATAATATTTCTCCAAATATTTTTTCTGGACTCAATGCTGAATTTTTCTTGCATATTAAAATTTACCTTTATTTCAATAGCTTCATATATTACATTTTATGTTATTGAAGTGTTAAATTAAGATAATTGAAATAAATGCAGTAATTTTTCTTTAACATTAATTATTGTTAAAACTCGATTTCATATTTAATAAGTTCTCATAAAAATAATTATTTATACGCTTCTTCATGAAACTTTCACAGTAACTGAATTGTAGAAAATCATAAAAAAGAACAGAGCGAAAACGATTTTATTTCGCGATTGTTAGAATGAAAGAAGAATTCGGGTCGGCTTCCTTTGGAACTAGGCCTCATTCGAATTTTTTATGGTGTATATTCAGCTTGAATATTACATATTATGTCTTTAAAAATATTGTTTCATTTAGAAGTTTAAAAAAAATAATATTTTAGAGCTAGAGTCCAAGGAAGAAAAGTTGCCATGTCGATTTTAGATTAGCAAAATTGGAACTCTTCTATCCCGATGAGGATTTTACAGAAAGTTAAAAACATACATACACTTTTTCGAGCTGATTTTATGAAAAGAACTCAAATAAAGTTTCTGAAGTATGTGTAACTATTTTGAAAATGACAGTTGAAACAAAATTTAATATGTAGGGTAAGCGATGATCGAAGTTCCATTATATTCATCAGTGTACTTTATAGCAAGTCATTTGGTACTTCCATATTTTATATACGATTATTTGCAGCGGAATCAATAAAAGGGTTAAATTACGCTCTAAATTATTGAATATTTAATACGTGATTTCCCATATTGCTAACTAAGCGTAGAACCCGTTATGTACGTGTTCACCTATGCTGGGTTTATTTGTGTGTCATGTTTCGCAGCAGGATTGTGTGCTCATGAAGACTATTCCATCTTGTGCTGCAGTTGCAACCTTACCAACATACGTGAGTGAGAAATGTTAAGCTGGGTATAGTCCTCGTAGCTTAAATGGTAGAGCACTTGAGCACTATTCCAAGAGTTCCGGGTTCGTTTCCCAACTTAGATATTTCCCCCTCTGTTAATTCTACGCTTAGTTAGCAATGTCATAAATCACGTATTAAATCTAAACTAGTAAAAGAACAGATCGCTCTGTGTGTGTGTGAGTGACTGTCTGTCGACGATGGCTAACGAAATCTACGGCACGTACGAGGTTGAAATTTTTTGTGAAGACAGTCGAAGTTCTCTCCTAATATACCTGGTTCTCAGAATTTTAAAATTCTAATTATTATCTGAGTAATTAATTTACAAACACTTTCATCAAGAAGTCGTTTATTTGATCTCCGGTCGGCGTATGCGTACAAACTTTTTAACGCATCGGAAACTATCGAAGAAACATTTTCGACTATATTTCTGTTTTTGTTTTGTTTTTAACCCAAATCGAACAAATCGTTCAGTACGTTTAAAATTGAAAGACACATTCTGAAAAATCGTACTCTTATTTATCGATTGGTACAATAAATTATAAAAAATGTCGCAGTTAACACTTTGAAAGAAAATTTTCACAAAAAGTTTTTCCCTTATTGCAAACTCTCTCCAGGACGTAATTTTAAAGGTACTGACGAACCAAAGGCGTGGTTATAAAGCTGAAACTTTCTTCAAATCGATGGTGCAATTGGTTTTTATATATATGAGTTGTAACGTTTTTAAATATACCATCAAACGCAGGTCACTTCGCGTCTCATGGAGACGATATTTTTTCTACGCTAAAAGTATCTTAAGTCCGTAGTTTAACACAATCTTTTTAGAACAACTCAATAGATCAGATTTACATGCCCTACAAAAATTTCAAAACTTTCGGAAGGGTAAAAACATATTTTTACAAAATAAAATGTGTTAAAACGTCGACAAATTCGACTATTTCGGTTAACCATTTTCTCTCTTAAATATGCATACTTTTTTATGAAATTTAAAATAGGGCTTGGTTTTACTTACGATTCATTAAAATTTCAGAGAATTCGGACAACAATAGCCCTCTATGTTGTTATGCTAATGAAACAACTGACGCAGAAAAGAAAAAAAAAAACATTTACTCTTCGATAGGAAACAGAACCTTTACGCATTTCACCATGATGTCTTGCAATCGTCTACCGCTTTGGTTTTCTACACGAAAGGTCTCGGGTTCTAAACTCGGTACGACTAAATTTAATTTTTTAATATTTTCATTCTTCTTTTAGGGTTTAATTAAAATAAATTTTCTAATGTTTTTTTTTGTTTTTTACAATTTTAAGGGTTTTTAATTATCCTTTAAAAAAATACATTTTACATAGTCCAATCGATTTAAATAAAAAATATTTGGTATTTGTTTGCAATTTTAATGGTATTTTTTAATCTTCACCCGCCATTCTCAACCTGCGGACCGGTGGTATTTTATATGTGGTGCGGACCAAGACACGTAATCATTAATCCATATTTATAAAATTAATTAAGTCGTGCACAAAAAATACTAATTAAGACTTTCACTATTGTTTTATATATTTTGAAAGACGAAATTTGTCCTAACATTTTACATTTATTTAAAACTATGTTAAAACATCTTAAATGCCATTTTCTTATTCAAAAGTTCTTTTTATATGTACTCCCGTTTGTGCTACAGTGATGCATATATTTCTTAATCTTCAACACTGGACAAACTTTAATCCAGATTAATTAGATTTGCATTGTACATTTCTAGAATTCAAATAAAATGAAACTTTTCATTGGGCAAAAGATTTCTTTATTAGAGAAAATCTGATGATTTTGTTTTCTTTAGAAGTTTGATATTCTACATTGTTACATTATAATGTTGTATGCGTATTATACTGCTAATACGGATTTTTCGAGTTGAACGTTTATCGAGAAAAAAAAAATTGCCATCAAAATATTTTTACCCTACTATTTCCAAACAACAAACTTGTTCGGTCGTTTTTATGCTTTGCATTTTTGGCAATAACTTTGATCGTCTGCGTTTGTTTATGCGAGTTTATAGAATGTTTTGTTGTGAGAGAAGTAGCCATGAGCGGCTCTTGTGATATTATTTAAATAAAAAACAGTGCACTGCAGTTTTGTTATTTTGTGTATTTGTGAGTATTTAATATGAGTTAACATAATGGTCCGCCGAGCAACGAAGAAGCAGCCTGGGATTAAATTCAACGAGCTTCTAAAACCAATTTTAAGTTGAGTGAAACGCCGACATGAATGATAAGTGCTAAGAATTCCGTGCTACGAAATTCATCAAAAGCTTATTCGAAAAGTAAGTGAATGTGTTTTTTCTTATCTTTACTGTTTTATACATATATTAAACAATGTTTAAAGGTGCAAAAAAAGAAGATTTAAGGCTTATAGCCACTGAAATAAATCTAAATGTTAATGAAAAAATGACAATTGCTGATTTAAGCGTTATTATTGAAGACAGTGAAATGTATAAAAATAAACCAGATCTTGTGAAAGATATAGCAAACGATATAATTGAAAATCGTAAACATGAAGAGCAAAAGCAATATGATCTGGAAAAAATTAAACTTGAATTAGAACTAGCTAAAATTAAATCTGAAGCTAAATCTAATATTAGTGAAAGTGAAATAAAATTAGAATCATTAGATCAATTGATAAAAAGTATTCGAACTTTGACTGTAAAAATACCTATACGTCCTGAAGGATGGGGGTTTTACTTTTCTTCTTTAGAACGAGCTTTTAAGACTAAAAATGTTCCAGAACAATATAAAGCAGAAATTCTGTAAAATTTATTAGGGGATAAAGCATCTAACATATTAACTTACTTACATGATAGTGATATCGAGAATTATGCAAAAATAAAAGAATTAGTGTTAAAAGAATTTCAACCTACACCTTATTTTTGCTTAGAGCAATTTAGAAAAGCTGTTAAACAACTAAATGAGACGCATGTACAGTTTGCTTCACGTCTGATGACAAACTGGGAATATTATTTAAATTTAAGAAATGTCTCCAATTTCGAGAGTCTAAAACAACTTATAGTATCGGATAAATTATATCAAACATTAGATAGAGAAACAGCTTCCCACATTAGTGTGAGACAAGGAGATAAGTGGTTTTTACCAGAAGAGTTGGGACGAGAGATTGATTTATATTTCACATCACGCGGAAAATCTCTTACTGAGAATTTTAGTGTTAATCGTAAATATACTAACTCCAAAAGTGTATCTAAAGTATTCTTATCAGATGTTAAAACATTAAGTTGTATTTTTTGCCACGAAAATCACACTCTTTCAAAATGCCCGCATTATTTAAAATTGTCTGTCAATGAAAGGGTGAACGTTATAAAATGTAACAAGTTATGCTTTAATTGTTTAAATTCACATTCAGTTGCAAATTGTCCATCAAAGTACACGTGCTTTTGTAAAAAACGTCATCATAAAACTATACATTTTCCAAAAACAAATAACAACACATACGTGAAAGAATATGTTTCATCGGAACAAAATAAACAAGGAAAAGTGAATGTGGAAGAATGTTCAGATTCTAGGCCAACAAATCGTGGCACGTCAGTCTTGAACGCTAATGCAGAAGAGTTCGTTCAGAAAACCTTTATTAGTAACTATTCGAATAAAAAGAGCAAAGTTTTACTTTCAACTGTTATATGTTTTCTAATTGATGAATCGGGATGTAAACATAGAGTAAAGTGTTTATTAGATGTAGGCAGTGAGTCTAATTTTTTATCCCGCCATTTAATAGAGCTAATGCATTTAAAAAAAGAGAGAACAAACATCTTAGTGTCAGGTCTAAATGATGCTACCTTAGTAATAAATCATAAAGTTAATGCATCAATATGCAATAGAGATGAAAGTTTTGTGAAAAATTTAGATTTCTTGGTTGTTCCGAAAATAACTGCAGATTTAACGCCTTCACGTCCAATTGAAATCTCAATACAAGATTTACCTAATGTAAAATTAGCAGATGCTAGTTTCAATATCCCAGAACATGTAGACATGCTCTTAGGAGCAGGAATTTTTTATGAGCTTTTGAGACCGGGACAAATTCGTGTTAATAATTCTGATCTTATTTTGCAAGACACAGTTTTCGGTTTTGTTGTATCGGGAAGTTTTCCGTCAGAAAATGAAAACAAAGTTCATTGTGGGTTTATTAAGAAAGAAACCAACCTAGACAAGACACTTAGGAAATTCTGGGAGATAGAAAATATCGAGGTTGAAAAACCAAAAAGTAAAGAGACTTTAATTTGTGAGAAACATTTCGTAGAAAATTATACACGAGACAAAAGCGGTAAATATGTTGTTAAAATGCCCTTAAAAGAGGATACAGCTATTTTAGGAAACTCAAAACAAATCGCTACGAAAAAATTAAATTCTTTATGGAATCGTCTAGAAAAAGATCCCGAGTACTTAAGATTATATTCAGATTTCTTAAAAGAATATCAACAGTTAGGCCATATGGTTGAAGTTAACGAAAGCGAGGAAGAAAGTGAATCCTATTACATTCCCCATCTTGGAGTGTATAGAGGAATAGAAAAAAGTATATCAACGCCTTTGAGAGTTGTATTTAACGCGTCTTCCTTAACAACTAAGGGAAACTCACTTAATTCTATTCAATATAACGGAGGTGTAATACAAGATGATTTATTCTCAATTATGTTGAGATTTAGAAAATATATCGTCGCTTTCACTACGGACATTCAAAAAATGTATAGAGCAATCTTTATTCATCCAGATCAGAGGAAGCTGCAAAAAGTCTTATGGAAGGAAGGTCTTAACGAGCCAATTAAAAAATTTGAATTAACGACAGTTACTTATGGTACTGTTAGCGCACCTTTTTTGGCCATGAGAACACTACTTCAATTGTCTAAGGATGAAGGAAGCAAGTTTCCTTTAGCAGCACCCGTACTGAGAGAAGACATGTATATGGATGATATTCTATCTGGAGCTGATTCTTTATGTTCTGCATTGGAACTCCAAAATCAATTAATAGAAATTTTAAACAGTGCAGGAATGTTATTACATAAATGGTGCAGTAATGCTCCACAACTTTGTAAAACAAATGTCGAAATATACCCCTTTGGTGATTCAGAAGAATCTAAAGCGTTAGGTGTTTTGTGGAAATCGAAGAAAGATTGTTTAAGTTTTAATGTTAAAATTCATAATGATGTAAATGTCACTAAGAGACAAGTGTTATCAACTATATCAAGTATATTCGATCCCTTAGGTTTAGTATCTCCTGTTATAATTAAAGCAAAAATATTTATGCAGAAGTTATGGTTATTACAATTAAATTGGGATGATTTGCTAACCGAGAAAGAGGCTAAGGAATGGAGAGAGTTTTCTGATACCTTACAATTAATTAATAAATTTGAGATTAGTAGGTGTATTTTATTGAAAGATGCAATTATGATCGAGTTACATGGTTTCAGCGACGCGTCTGAAGCAGCCTATGGTGCGGTAATTTACTGCAAATCAGTGACAGAATCAGGTCAAGTGTCTGTAAAATTAGTGACAAGTAAATCTAGAGTTTCTCCCTTAAAGCAATTAACTGTTCCAAAACTTGAGCTTTGTGCAGCAGTTTTATTGACAAAGCTTATGAAACGAGTGATTTCTTCGCTCAAAATTAGTGTAAACAAAATCTTGTTGTGGTCCGATTCCATGATAGTATTATCCTGGATTAAAAAAGAACCATACGTTCTAAAAACTTTTGTTGCGAATAGGATTTCTACAATACAAGAACTAACTCAAGGGATTCAGTGGCGACATGTTCCATCTCAGCATAACCCTGCTGACCTTCTAACAAGAGGAGCTAATCCTGATAAACTATTATCAAATGAGTTATGGTGGAGTGGTCCATTGTTCCTAAAGGAAAAAGACTATCCCAATACAAATATTCCTGCAGCAGTTAATTCCAATGACTTTTCAAATGAACTGAAAAATATTAATATAAGTGACTTTAAAAGCATATCTGTTTTTACAGTTTCTATTAATTCTTTTGTGCATGATATAATTGATTTAAGTAATAACTATTGTAAAATAATTCGTATTTTAGGATTTATTTTCAGGTTCCTTAGTAATTGTAAAAAAGAAAAAAAGGAGGGTCCTCTGGACCTCGAAGAGCTCAACAAAGCAGAAAGTTTTTTGTTAAAAAGTGTTCAACGTGAGTTTTTTGACAAGGAAATAAAATCCTTGCAAAAATCCGGTAATATTAATCATGATAGTCAGTTAAAAAACTTACATCCATTTCTTGATAAAGAAGGTCTTCTAAGAGTAGGAGGTAGATTAGCGAACAGTAACTTAAATGCCAACCAAAAATTTCCAATTTTACTACATAATAAAAGTAAACTTACTCAAAGGATAGTAGAATACTTTCATAAACGGTATTTACATTTAGGTCCACAAGCTTTACTTTTTCAGTTAAGGCAGAAGTTTTGGCCTTTAAATGGTCGTGCAATATGTAGAAAAACAGTTCATAATTGTATTATTTGCTTTAAAGCGAAGCCCATCTCATGTCAACAGTTCATGGGAAATTTACCAAAAGAAAGAGTAACTGAGAACTATCCATTTAATTGTTCAGGTGTTGATTTCACTGGGTCTTTTCTCATAAAGTATAAGTACCAACGTAAAGGAATTTATCATAAAGTATATGTAGCCATATTTATTTGTTTTGTAACACGTGCAATCCATTTAGAGGTTGTTACTGAATTAACTTCGCAAGCTTTCATAGAAGCTTTAAAGAGGTTTTTTGCTAGGAGAGGAAAAATTGCTTGTCTTTTTTCTGATAATGCTCAAAATTTTGTAGGCAGTAATAATGAACTCAACCGGTTACATAATTTAGTTAGAATTCCTGATGATAATTTGTCTGGTTACTTGAGCAGTGAGGGTGTTAACTGGAAATTTATTCCACCAAGGGCTCCAAACTTTGGAGGCCTTTGGGAAGCAGGAGTCAAATCCTTCAAATATCATCTGAAGCGTGTGATGGGAAATTCAAAATTAACCTACGAGGGCTTTTTGACTGTAATAACACAAATTGAAGGAATCCTAAATTCACGTCCTCTTGTGCCTTTCTCATCTGATCCAGATGATTTGAACGCTTTGACTCCTGGCCACTTTCTTATTGGTAGGCCAATCAATTCTATTGTTGAACCTGAAATAACTAATGTTCCTGATTCTAAACTAAAAATATGGGAAAGAACAACAAAAATGATTCAGTGTTTTTGGAAAAAATGGTCCAAAGATTATTTGAGCTCCTTACAACAAAGAGTAAAGTGGATGTTTGAGAAAGAAAATGTTAAAATAAACGATTTAGTAATTATAAAGGAGGACAATGTTGCTATTTGCAATTGGCCTCTAGGTAGAATTGTAGAGTTATTTCCAGGTAATGATGGAATCATTAGAGTGGTAAACATAAAAACACAAAGAGGTGTTTTCAAGAGACCAATTTCAAAAATTTGTCTGTTACCTATGGAAAATGATTATCTTTTGTAATTTGTCAATTTATTGTTTACTAGTACATGCTGTATTATTTATTTAAAATTCAAAGTGTAATAATGTATTATAATTGTGGTTGAATGAAAATCATTCAACGGGGGCCGGTATGTTCGGTCGTTTTTATGCTTTGCATTTTTGGCAATAACTTTGATCGTCTGCGTTTGTTTATGCGAGTTTATAGAATGTTTTGTTGTGAGAGAAGTAGCCATGAGCGGCTCTTGTGATATTATTTAAATAAAAAACAGTGCACTGCAGTTTTGTTATTTTGTGTATTTGTGAGTATTTAATATGAGTTAACAAAACTTCGTGGCCTGTTTTTACAGCACATTTTACTGCTATTAAAAATTTTTTGGTAACTTTTTTTCTGCGACACACATTTAATTCACTGTCAGCATTATCTTTTTTCTATTGCTCTGTGTGGGCCGCCTAACGTCTCAATCATATGTTTGCGGCCCGCGAGGAAAAAAGGTTGAGTAGGGCTGACTTATATCAATAAAAACATATTTTTCATTTATAAAAACCCTTACCCGGGTTCTCTGGGCAAGCCGGAGAACGACGTTCCATAGTTCGATCTCAGTGTCAGTCTACCGGCCGTACGTGTCGCTGAGCGAAGACTAGCTAATGTGATAGGACACCATCCACCAATTGACTAAGAGGGAGCCTAAGGTTGAGATAGGGGCTTTGAAGAGGAAAGGCCTCGATGACTCACTAGTGACGACGGGGCTCGCAGAATCGCCATGCAGGATCTCCCGGAGCAACCGAAGGGTGAGGGTTTCGGACAGCGCCCGATGAGCTATTTGCGTCGGGTGGCTCATCCCGCCGAGATCCGCAGCTGGAGCAGTTGTGAGCCGACCCTAAGGTGGGTAGGGTTTGGTGGTGCCCTCGTCGACCACGAAGTGGTCGCAGAGGGAGGTCAGTATGGCTCTGGTTGCCCGATGTCGTGCCGTAAACCCTGGGAGAGGGTCGGCCGGCAGGTCCGCCATTGAACACTATCTCCGCAGGGAACCGCGCAGGAGAATCGCCGGTTAACGCGGAGGCGCTTCGAACCTTGGGGGAACTCTTGGTCCGAGCCAGATCCTGCGTGTCTTTGCGCTACCGGAGGTTGCCGCATCCAGTGCTGAGGATCTAGTGGTGTCTCAAACTAACTTTCGAACACAACTTACAGGTAGCGGTCGGTCATTGCACGGGGTCAAGAGCATTCGTGTTTGGGTTCCCTCGACGGCCGTGTGGTAAGGTAGTGGGAGCCGGGCTTCTGCCGGTCTCCCGGGGCTTCTCCACCCTCGGACGGAGTCGAGTTGCAGGATACCGGCGAAACTCCGGACCCTCCGACCCCCTAGTAAGGCGGGGTCTATCCCGTCTAGGTGGAGCCTTCCGTGCCTGCCTGGGGTTGCTAACGGCACCTAGTTTTGTCTCTCTGACTCCCGGCAATGAGCCGCGAGGGGTTCCGTCGGTTGAGTGGGGAGATTTGGCGAAAACCCATAGCGTGGCGATGTCTGTGTCGTCAGAGGAGGAATTACCTTTGAAAATTTGCATGAAGGTAGCCCAAGGTCTGCCATTGTCCAACCGAGGCTCACATTTTTAATATTTTGAAAATTTAGAAATTTTAATTAGAAATCATAAACAGCAGAAAATTATTAATAGAGTGTAAAAATGTATGATTTATGAAAATATATACATTGTCTCACTGTGTACTACTTGTGGTACACAGTGAGACAATTTTCGATACTCCGTTATGCTGCTTCTGTGCTTTTATAAATAACATTTTAAAAACCATTTATACATTAATGTGTAGCGCATTTGTGTAGCTTAAAGATGTACCAAAAAGTTTTTCAAAAGAATAAAAATCGTCGCAATTTGTTAGGTAATAATAATTTTCGTCTCACTATGAAGTACACTGCTCTATACACATTTACAGAAAAGAGATCTCAAAACGTCGCGGATAACTAAAGTTTTTCGAAAATAGCCCATCTAAATATTGTGAAAAGCAGGGTGGTACCGAGTTCCTTTGTAACATTGAGGTTATGGAACTAGTCGTAGTAAATGTTATCATCTTATGTTTTTGTTTTGTTTTGCTTTGTGTATATATATACATACATGCATATATATATATATATATATATACGTACATACATATATATATATATATATATATATATATATATAATAAAATAAATCTGATAGTACACAAATTAATGAAATTAAAACAAAATGTCAATCTTTCTACCTAACTATGCAAAATTTATACAAATTTATTTAATAACATGGACGAGGGTGCTTCAATAATTATTGTCCCGAGTGTGCAAGAAATATTTGTAATTCGATGGTTGATGTGCAATATGGGAGCCTAATGTCTCAGATGCCTATATGCTCAATTTCAGAACTGTAGCTACTATATTAACATATTTTTTGTTTTCGTTTTTGATGTGAGAGGTCGTACCTAGCTTGAAAGAGGGGTTGGGAGGGGGTGACAGTGAATGAGGCGTGGCTACTATCGTTTGGACTCGGGCTCATAGTGATGTATCGACATCTCATCCACTGTCACAAATCTATCACAGAACTGCTTCAGGTCTGGCCAAATAAGATCCAAACCAGCCTTTCCCATCAACTCCCGCCCCTTTCAAGCTAGGTGCCACCTCTCAGACCTAAAACGAAAAAAATATATGTTAATATAGCGGCTACGGTTCTGAAATTGAGCATACAGGCATCTAAGACACTAGGCTTTAATATTCCACAACAGCCATCACATGACAAATTATTTCTATACACTCGGGGCGATAATTATTGAACCACCCTCGTATTTTACATATACATTAAAAAATAATTTAAATATTTTATATTTCGCAGGCATGCAATTAATTTCTTGTGTGCATATTTTTAAAAATCAAATTATCAAATTATTTCGCTCGACATCATTTTATCTTCCCTTCTCAGAAAAGGACTTCAGAATTCCTTTACATTCTTTCGTAGAAAATAACGCATTGTCTTAATATATGCGAATTTCTTACTACCATATCATTTTACTCGTTCAAGTGAAAATTCTTCAGCTTCAAAAAGAAGATTTGAAGGACATTTTCGAGCATTTTGAAAAGCCAAAAATGTAAGACAAATGTCTTGAAATATAAGGTGCTGAATTGTATATCATTTCCAAGAAAGCGTTACTTTTTTTAGCAGTATTAAATTTTTCTTCTATATCTCGCCGAATATATTTAAAGAAAGAAACGCATTACGTTTTTCGCAAGCATGTGTTTATATACTGACATGAATAATGTTAAAAGTCTCAGTTAAATTATCAGGTATTTTTATTTTCTTATATTACACGCTGTCATGAAATTTCTTTCAAAGCTTATTACTTCATAAATTTTTAGAATTTCAGGTGCTTTTTATTGTAGATTTAATTTTATGAAGGTCTTTATTTCTTTTGGTAATCTTAATATTTTCGAGAAATAAAGCCAGGTTTTAAAATTTTCATACGTAAATACCGATGATACATTATTAAAAATAGAAAATGTAATTAATATTAATAAAGATGAATTAACAAAGTTAAGTTAGAAGAGTTAATTATTACTTTATTTATATTTTATTAATCGTGCATTTGATTTTTTTTACAAATTATTTAAACAAAATTAATAAAAATATAAAATGTATTTAATATGAAAAAGGATGAATTAACAAATTAGAAAATATATTAACTATTACTTTTAGTAAACTTTCATTAATAATCAGCATATAAGCTTTCCTTAATAATAACAAATGTTTTCTTGAATATTTCACATTTGTAATGTTTTTACATTTGATTTTTTCTCAAATTATTTAATGAAAATAAATAAAAATATAAAATGTGTTTAATATGATAAAAGATGAAAAATTAAATTAAAAAATATATTAATTATTACTTTTAGTAATTTTTCATTAATAATCATCATAATATTTATCAAGCTTTCCTAAAGAATAACAAATGTTTTTATTGAATATTTCACATTTAGATTGTTTTTACATTTGATTTTTTTCTCAAACTATTTAATGGAAAATAATAAAAATAGCAAATGTAATTAATATGAAAAAGGATGAATTATCAAATTAAAAAATATATTAATTATTATATTTATTAATCTTTTATTAATAGTCAACATTTAAGCTTTCCTAAATGGTAAAAAAATATGCTTTCTTTTAATGTGTCACATTTCAATAGTTTCTACACATTTGAATTTTTTTCAAATTATTTATTCAAAATTACTAAAATTAGAAAATGAAATTAATATAAAAAAGATTGAATTAAAAGATTTAGAAATATTAATTATCACTTTTATTAATAATCATCATATAAGCTTTCCTTTATAATAAATAGTATTTTCTTTTAATATTTCAAATTCATATTATTTTTACATTTGATTTTTTTTCTCAAATTATTCAAACAAAATTAATGGTTCATTTAAGAAAACCACATTCCACTGTTTAATCTTGCCACCCCCCCCCCTTTTTTTTTTTGCAGTACTCTTGAATGTTCTAGATCCTAAAATATGTTTAATTTTTCTGAACGTGGTACAATCTTCATAGTGCAAGTTTTATTAATAATATCCGACATACTTCTGGATCCCAGTATTAAGTAAAATAATTTAAATAATTAAAAAAATTGTAAAAGTTATTTGAACAAAAACTGTCTTTAACTCACGTGATAAACTTGAAGTATATTGAATATGAGTTTTTCTTGCTTTTGTCTTTAATGCATAATATAAAAATACTGAAAGATTAGAAGAAACACAATAATTATTCGATATTAAATTTTACATTTGAATAATTATAGAAATTTTATATACAGTGAAATCTCAGTGTGCGATTACCTCCCTGAACGACCATTTTTTCATGGAACGAAATTATTCCCATAGGCTCAATACTAATTTATCCTCTATTCAGAGACCAACCCAGTTGAACTCCCTCCATGAGCGACCCATTTCTTTGAAGAAAATGAAACAAATTCAGTTTTTTCCTGGCCGCTTGAAGAAGGTTTTATCAGAATAATAATTCCGGAGAGCGCATTATTTATCAAACTTCTAAACTAAGTTCAGAATTTTTATTTATTCCGGTAACTTTTAAGTGTTTAAACCCCTCTGTGTCTTTTTAGGCAATGAATTGAACTCTGATGACAAATTAAGGATGACGGTCAATAAACTTCCCTGCCCTATTCTGTCAAAGAAATAGATAAATTAATGTAATCGTCATAATTATTTCCTGTCCAAAAAATTGCATTTATTTACTGAGCTTCGAAAGGACTTAGCTTCGAAAGGACTTGTAAATAAAAGTTATAGAAGATAAAACCGGAAAAACAAAGCAAACGTCCATGTATTCATTTTTTAAACTCTCCAGGAACTAACTTACGTAATTAACTTTTGGTTTGATACTTAAATTTTCATATTTTTTCCTAATGTGAAAAATAAATTTTAGTAACATTAATTGTTACCTTTTTTCACCAATTAAAATCTAGATTTAAACATGACCTCCATTAAGAGACCACCTCTTGGAGCGACCAATTTTTATTGGAACGGAACGTGGTCGCTTTAGGGAGGTTTTACTGTATGCAAAATAGAGAAAAACTGTTGAAATTGTGATTCAATTTAAAATTCAATTTAGAATACAATATTCGTAACTCACATTTGTAGAAGTGTAAACAGAAAAGCACTTGTGCATACATTATTTTAAACGAATATGATTTCATTTTATAAAAAACTTTAATACTTTTCCCCCTCTTAACTGCTTACAAAACTAATAAGAAAAATGTGTTTCGTTTTTAAATGGTTTCATTTAAAATTTATTCTTACAATTTAGAATGAAGCACTCGTCCCTTTTATCATCCAGCGAAAGAGATAGAATACATTTTTCCCATAGCTTTCCCAACTATATAAGTTTCATAAGGAAATTCGATATGACAGTAATATATTATGTATAATATGATTCGAAAATTGTTGCGTAAGACTGAATATATCTCGTATAAAAATGTAATCATTTCAGGTACATTCTCCTTTAAGATATCAAAGTTATGGAATAAAAATACTTTAAAAATCAATAAATTGCTCTGCCAAAAAGCTTTTTTTTTTCGTTGAATATTATTTTTTAATATAAAACAAGAAATAAAAATAGTCCATCAATCATAGATTATGAAACGCATTCCAAGACTTCCAGAATACTTCAGAAAGACTGCACTGTTTTGTAAGTTAAATGAGATACCCAAGTAAACATTTTTGAAAACGCATAACACATTTGAAAACCAGGTTTTATAACACACCTTGCATAGCCGAAAAACTAATCGAATTCTTTTGTGTGCCCCTGTATATGATCTATAGCTGTATACATATTCTGCAAACTTTGCTAACATTTAGTTTTGTAACACTGTAAAAAAAAATTATGTCACGTTATTCCAAAAAATTAGTGCAACATACTGCCTCCAATTTGATGGAGTAATTTAACTTATATAATGGTATAATTTAAACTGATGTAACTGGTGTAATTTTACACATTAGTATAAGGTAACACCAGTTATATATTTTAAATTATTCAATAAAATGAATTTCATGGAGTACAGTTAGATAATTTAATTTACCGTGAAGTAAACATAGTCTAAAATTTATCTTCAGCAATTCCTACGAATAGATGGAAACGTACTTTAATTCTTTTGTAAATCCCTGTATATTATCTACAGATTTTTATAAAAGCTAAAATTTTATTTAGACAAACGCATGCTTATATTTACTAAATTCACAAATTCGGAAATTGCCATCCATAGACGGTCATGTACCCTGTTCTTTGCGTATCCCTGTAAATGGTTATATTTAAATTCCGCTAACATATTTTAGTATTCTAAGTATAGTTCAATTTGAAATGCATAAGTTAATTAAAAATCACCTTTAATGAATTCACGCTCATACTCAGTAATGATTACGAATTTTTTTGTGTGACCGTTGAATGTTTGCTGTTAAACTTTTCGTTTTTAGGTGCGTCCATAATTATATAAATACGTAGCCTATAGTCGTCGTTCGGTCCATCTGCCTGTCTGTCCGTTCGTCCGCATATAACAAAGAAAAAACTACCCAACCGAATGGCCTGAAATTTTAAATAGATAAGTGTTGCAAAATTTTATCGAGTCATTTCAAATTTAATGAAAATCGTATGTATAGTTTAATTACAGGAACAGACAAAAGTCTTTTGTTACATTACAGCCAATGTGAAAAAAAACTATTTCGAATGCATTTTAATGATGTTACAGCCTTTCGAACAGAATGAAATTGATATGCACTTATGAAGTGCACTAAAATATACATTCAGTACAATATGCGGTGCAAAAAATATTTATAAAACTAGTTATAGTACGAACGCTTATTTACCACGTTTGACTCTCAATTTCCAACTTGTTAATTTTTTCCAATATGCTATTGAACCTCGTTATCCCGAGACTCTAATGACCAGAAAATTGTCGTCATAAGCGGAGTGTCGCGGTAACCGGAGTTAGAGAAAAATATGTTTATAAAAAGCTGTAATTCATTTAAGACAATTTTAAATTCATAACTGTTTTTGCAGTTTTATGCAATAAAACATTGTTATTAAACAAAATAAACACAACACGAAATTTAAAAGAATAAATATCAGATTGATGATGACTTGTTTTTTTTTTTATTGTTACGTGAAATATTGAGGAATTAAGGTTTGCTTATCCTTAGATGTGCTTTGCGCATTCTTATCGATATTATACAATGAATTATAATCAATATTCGTTGTTTGAGAAATGGATATTAGATAATTTCTGATCTTTTCAATTGCAATGCAATGCTCCGGTTTTAGTCGGATGAAAAACACCGTGTAACCACAAGAAAGCGCAGCTTAACTAGAGCAAAAAGACCGCTAGTAGACTGATACGTCTATCTGGAGCTTAAATGAGTCATTCATAGAGTGTGTGTTTATTTATTCAGATAAAGGATTGAAGTAAAATTTCCCACATTTAGTTAAATAATGCTATAAAAAGTGATAAAATATCTTTATTAAGATTGACGATCGTTTCATCGCACAAACGGCAATATTCTCAAAATCATTCACGATAGAAAATATTTTCACAAAATTCAAAAACAATAACATAGAAAACAATGTCACGAGGCAAGATGCATATTGAAAAACATTGCAAACATAAAATAAAATAAAAATTAAATTGGCTATTTGCGAGCGTGGATTAATTTTCTCATAATTTAAAAACAACAACATGGTGAACATTGAACAATGTCACGAGACATCATGCATAATGAAAAACATTGCAAAACATAAAATAAAAATAAAATTAACTTGGCTATTTCCGGTCGTGGAATAATTTTTTACTATTGTTACTAAAATTACATAGCATCTCTTTCCAAATTTTAGGTAAATCAAGGGACACTGAATCATTGCATTGCAAGTATTCTCGTTGCGTAAAAATATATCTATTGATTCCTGGATTATGGATGGTAAATAAAATCTTGATGGATAAATTAACTTGCTATTTTAAAAATCGATTTGTAAAGGTTCTTCGCTGCATAATCTGTCCAAAGCCGTGGTTCTTCTGTTGTATTTCATGTCTGCTATATGTTCTTTGATTCTAGTTTTAAGTTTTCTGGTTGTCATACCTATATAAAACTGCTTTGTCCCATCTTCTTTGGTGAAAGGTATTTCGTATACTCCTGATAACTGGTTTGACTCAATTGGATTTATTTTCTTGCATACAATATTTTTTTAATTTCATGGAAGGTTTTGCGACTCAAGAGATATTGAATTTATTAAGTTTATATTTCAAACATTCGAAGAAACCAGGAAAATATTGCAAAGTGGATAACATGGAATTTTGTGGATTGAAATTTCTTTTCTTTTTATTCTTCAAGCTCTTAATTATTTTTTTTTTCTTCTATGGTGCTTTCTTTGTATCCATTTTTTCTTGCAATATCATATATTTTATTTATTTCGTTATTTAACTGCTGGGGGGTACAAACTCTGAAAGCTTTATCAATAGAATGTCTAAATGCAGAAACTTTATATGAAAAAGGTGTTTGAGCATTATGAGGTATAATGGATTGACTGGCTATGTGTTTTCTGTATACAGTGCGTTCTATTCCTTGGTGCGTCTTAATTAATAATACATCTAAATAAGATAGCGTGCCATCTATTTCCATTGCAAATTTAATTTTAGAATCAAGGCTTTTAATCTGGTTTAACGCGCACAATAATCCCATCACATTATGAGGCAAGGAGAAAAATCGTTTGAGATGCATTGTAATGATGATGTGGTACTTCAAACTGAGAGGAGTTGGAAGGACTTATACCTACCATGTTAAACTAATATACCTTTTCTCAGAAACTACCAGATATATTAACTTGGATGTTTTTATATACATAAGTAATTCCTTATGTAAAGTTATGCCAAATATATAAAAAATATCCTTTACTTAAAAAAAATCTGGAATAAAATATTTTTTCATAGCAAAAAACGTGCAAATTTCCATAGAAAAACATTTTTATAAAAATTTTGTATATATGTTAGTAACAAAACTTAACTTAAGATTCATCAATGATATGTGTAAACAAAACTTTCGTAGTTATTTAGTGCTTTAACGCAACACCTCCGTAGGTTTGCACTGTTTTGGAGCAATATAAACGCATTTTACACACAATGACTTTGTTCAATGTGGGCTGGATTAGAACGCAAATTCTATTAAACCGATTTGGCTATCTATATTATAAAAGACAAACATATCTGTGCGTAACGCATACGTCATTTTGCGAATGGCAACACTTTGAAATTTGAAATAAAATTTTGGTTTTGCATTTTCTCTACTGCAAATTTTTAAACTTCTATGTATCACACATTTTAACTTTTTACACCGTCGTATAAAGAAAAAAATTCTCTTTTAAATACTATTTGTTTGAAAGCTGTATCTTAATTTGTTTTTGAGATATTAATTTTTTTGTAGTTTTTAATACAAATTTTGTAATTGTGGCAACTTAAGTACTCCATTTATATTGAAAGTAAAGGGAAAATAGTCATGGTTTATTATTTTTATTCATTATATCCTTATTGATGGCATTTTCACATTACAAATAAAAGTAACTTTTTATAATTTTTGAACAAAAAATGATGTCAGACATTAAATAAAACACGCATTCTTCTTCATAAATCAGCTACATTTTAATATTTTTACATTACGCTGATAAATGAGTTTAAGGCGCTTGGCAAAATGATTCATTGAGTAAAAATGATATATTTAAAACAAAACGATCATTTTTTTTTTTGATAAAACTAAATATTTGACCAATATTATAAATGGCGAATACTATGACAACTAAAGTCAAATTTCTGAATGTTTTTTTCGCGGGTACTAAGATTAGAACTTAAGGTTTGTGCGAATGTTCACATGAAAAGTTGTATCGGACAAACGTGACTTTAACTTTGGAAATGCATTCATTAATAATCTATTCTTTTGCGCGTTAAAATACTTTTAAATTATGAATTTGAGTGGTGCGTATGTAAATTACGAGAATGTGAAAATAACGTACAGTTTAGATTTTATGGGGAAAAATTTTATGATGTGACAAAGCGAAATCCTTTTTACTGATTTTTCATCCAGTAAAAACAAACATAAGAGCTCCATCGATAACTTCATCATAATTACTCATCTTGATTACGTAATCTAATAGAGTTTAATTTTTCAATAATTTAAGCAGTTGAAGTTTGTAGAAATAATATTTTTGTAATTTTGGGTTTAAAATATTATTTGTTTTAAGAGTTAGACAACCAATGTAAGATGATTTTTTTTGTTGTAATTATTTTTGTAGGTTTATTATAATTTCGATCTGACAGTTCCTTTCAAACATTTTAGTACGTCGAATTTCGACGGGTTGCAACTCGTTTTTTTAATTGACGGAGATGTAGTTTATAAGAGCTTGGGCCACTTTGAGTTATTTTTATAAAAAATAAATATATTTAGAAGCGCGCCAAAGTGAGAAAAAAGGGATCAGAAGTAGATCCCCCCCTCCCCCCCAAAAAAAAACAACTCTGCCACTTTGTCGATTTTAAACTTTTTGAACTCAACTTTTTGAACTAAAGCTCAAGACCATATTATATACTTCCATAATTCTTAACGGAAATTGATTGCAAACGGCTCTGCCGATCTATCGGTTCCCGCAAGTACACGGCACGCAAGCTAGGACATCCACCCACGCAACTTGAGCCATATGTTCAATTTTTTATTTTAAAAAATTTAAATGTTCTTCAAATGATAGCAAATAACACATAAAACACTCCATGCTAAAATCTTCGTTCCTATTAACCCTCCGAGCATCTGAAGGCTTTCCTGCATTTTCCTAAAAATGCTTATAAAAATAACCTTAATTAAAATTTTCTTTCTCTGTTTGTTTCTAAAATACCCTTCATGCCCCTTTATCTAACATACATTTTAAAATGCAATTATGTCTAAAATATTTTTGTCTACAATAGATTTAAGTGTTTTTTTTTTTTTTTTGGGGGGGGGGGAGGAAAAATACGGGCAAACCGCTCAGAGGGTAAGAAGAAAATAGTGAAAACAATATTCAGTCTTATTCATCTCCCCTTAATAATCGATTGGTACAGATTACATTTTTATACCGTTATTTGCACTGGAATTACTAGGGTTTGTTTCACTTGTTCTGGGATTGTACACCGGAATTATGTTATGAAGTGTAAATTTAAAGCTGGAGACTTTTGTTTATTGCTTTTTTTTTTAAATGAATGTAATCGAAATCATTGAATCAAACTTTAATGCGATATAAACTAATTTAAATGTGTATAACGTTCTACTACTTAGTATTTAATAGGAGTTAAAGAGTAACTCTGTAACGTGGAATGCGTGAAAAAATTTGTCTGGATGGCAGTGCAAAAAAGCTAAATTACACTAGATTAATTTTAAGACAATTATTCTAATTGGTAAATAACTCATAATAGTTGTAATTTTACAACTGAAAGAAAAAAGTCGGCTGAATCCCAAAATAGCCGAGACACTTTGCATCGTTCAATTTGGCGAGGCGATAAATGGATTTTTGTTGTTACCAGCTCGTTTCGTAAATTCTTTCCACGCCTACAGCGGTCTGATCTTGATTTTGAATCGGTTTAATGGGATTGGTTGATTTTTTGAGTATTGGATGATTACGCCTACCTGAAAACTTTTATTCACAATTAGCTCAGCGGTGTTTTTACAACTCAACTCCGCATTTGTAAAAATAAAATGTCGGCAAGGCAAAAGTTTGTTATTGTTAATATTTTTTTTTCTTGCTGTTTTTAGTTGTAAAATTTGAAAGTTAAAGTACCTGTGTAATTTAGTTTGAAATTGTGAGTATTTGTTCTCTTTTTTTTTTTTTTTTTTTTTTTTTTTTTTTTTTTTTTCTGCTGAAATGTTAAATGAAGTTTGACTGGAAATTTACAAAATTATGGCAATTCAACATTTTCTATAGTTGGTTTTTAAGAAAGGAGATGTCTGTCAAGGTATGTTAATAGTTTTATGCACTTTTTGTTGTAGCGTTTTATATTATATATTTCTCTTACGAGTTTTGTACATTTTGAGATTGCTACAGAGCGAGAACTGCTGAATTTTGAGATTGCTACACAACGAGAACTGCTGAATCCAGTGATTTTTTTTCGGTTAGTGAACGCTTAAGCGTTCATACGACGATCAGTGATCGCCGCTTTAACGAATTTTGTACATTTTGGGATTGCTGCAGAGCGAGAACTGCTGAATTTTGAAATTGCTACACAGCGAGAAATGCTGAATCCAGTGATTTGTTTTCGGTTAATGAACGCGTAAGCTTTCATACAACGATTAGTGATTTCCGCTTTAACGAGTTTTGTACATTTTCAGATTGCTGCAGAACTAGGTTGCTGTATTCAGTGATATACATTACTTTTTTATGAACGCGAAACGTTCAAAGATCCGCACATTAGAAATTAATTGTTCAATGTTTACTCTGATATAGGCACGTACTTTAAAATATTAAATGACGCCATGATTTTGTCTGAAGGTTGTTGAGAAATGACAATTTTAATCATTAAATCGTTACTCTGATTTGAAAAGGTACTTTAAAAATTTCACATTTTTCAACAAGCTTTTGTTGAAATCGTTTATTTTATTTTGAATCTCATAAAATACAGCTTTCCTGTGTTTTCTAATACGCCGTTATTTATAAATGTTGTATTTCCCATGATTCAAGGATGATGACCTAGTAAAAAACAGCCTGGAAGCACTCAGGAAAGTGGACCAATCACGTTAGTTTTCAGGTTGCCGCATTTTACGTTGGCGTATGGGGGATGTTTGGCACTTGTCAGAAAAGTCGCCAAATGGGGGTGTCTCACCTGTTCTGGGATTATGCCAAAATATCCAGTCCAGGATTCAAATTAGGGAACTCTTCTCTGAGCTGCCAATGCTGTGACAACTGAGATATCCCGAATGAATCTGGAGGATTTAATTCACCCAGGTAACCTTATTGATCATAGTATCTGGTCAGATATAAGAACCCGCTCAACCGAATAAATCGGAGGTAATGGAACGGAACTCCCCTAAACGCTGGATATGCAATTACACAAGATTAATTTTAAATTCAATTATACTAATTTGTAAATAAATTATATGAGTTGTAATTTTACAACCAAGCAAAAAATGTCCAGGACGGGATGCGAACCAGGGAACTCATGTGATTTATTGATTTATGATATATTCAGCGTTTACTAGAGTTTCATTTTTTGCGATTTGTTCTGTTGAGCTGCATTCATACATCAGAGAAGATATTATGAACAATAAGGTTAGCTGGGTGAATTAGGTCTTCCACATTCGTCCGGGATAGCTCAGTTGGCAGATCATTGGCAGGTTCAGCCAAGATATCACTGGATCGAATCGCAGCTTAGACATTTTTCGGCCAGTTGGTAAACCGCAACTCATAAAAAAGGTAAAGTATATATGTTTATCTAAACATAAAATACAAAAATAATCTTTTAAAATAATTTAATTCACGTTCAGAAACTAAAAAAATCGAGTTTATTCAAATTGTGGGGGTGAAAATACGTTTTTGCAGCATTTACAAAAAGAATAAAAAAGCTAAAACATTTATCTCGATATTAAGATAAACTTAAAGGTATGAAAAGTGCAATAGAATATTACAAAATAAGAAAGACTAATAGTTTAAAGACTAATAAATCTGGTTATGGTCACAGTTACAGTACTTAAGAGAACAATAAAAACGGAGAATGGAACTATGTTCATTTTATGCTATTCAAAATTTCTTTCCTTTTTATCATAACTACATCTTTTATAAAATAAATCTTGGTAAATGCTTTAATATTACTTTTTCGTAGCGACTAAAGAATTCCTAACACTCTTTTCAAACTGAGTAACTAGTATGTTGTGGCCATCAAAAAACTTTCTTCGATATAAATCACGTCAATTTAATCATTTAAATAGCACAAGAAATTAAATCAATTTAGCATCAATTCATATTAAAGTATATCTGAATTCGAAGTTTGATGAAAATTCGAGCATTAGTTCTTGAGATACAGCTGTAGCGGAAATTTTGAAAAATGTAGCATAGCAGTACCACCTGTTGGACGATTTACACTAAAATGTATAAAACGTCAATTCATGTCAAGGACTAACTCAGGCTGAAGTTTTACTAAAATTTGTGCATTAGTTCTAGAGATTGAGCTATAGCGAAAATCGTGAAAAATACTGCGTAGCAGCTCCACCTTTCGGACGATTTACACCAAAACATAAACAGCACTAATTCATATCCAGGTATACCTGAATCTCAAGTTTGTTGAAAATCCAAGCATTAGTTCTTGATATAGAGCTATTGCGGAAATCGCATAAAATGCAGCATAACATCGCCACCTGTTGAGTTATTAACACCAAATTGTATAAAGCGTCAAATAAGTCAAGAACTAACAGAATCTGAAGTTTTATGAAAATCTGTTCATTAGCTTTGGAAAATGAGCTATTGTAGAAATCGCGAATAATGCTACATAACAGCGCCACCTGTTGAGCGATTTACTCCAAAATCTTATCAGCAGCAATTTATATCAGGGACTAACTGAATGTAAATTTTTATTAAATTTGTGCATTAGTTCTTGAGCTAGAGTGCCGAAAAAATTTGTGTCACATATATACAGACAGACAGACAAACAGACTCCCAGACAGACATTTTGTAAAAACATGTTCTTCGGAACCTCTGACCCCTAAAACATGTAAATCCGTCGAAAACCGAAAGCTGAAAATTTTCACGAATCCAATACTTTCTTCTTGTATAGATAGAAGAAAGTAAAAATATAAATGACCATTTCTGTTCAAAATTCCAATTTATAATAATGAAAACCTAAGAGAAAGATAAATTATATCATAAAGCTCTTTCCTCTAAATGTTCAGCTTTAAACCTGATTTGCAAAACATTTTTAATTCTGTGGCTTAAATTAAAAGTACTCATTGTCATTTAAAATGATCTGTAAATTTTTCTTAAATTTCAAGGAGAAGCAAGCTTAAATAATCATTACAGCAATTAAAGAATTCAGCCCTTAATTCGTTTTAATGAATTCTTTATTTTCGTGTAAGAATAGAAATGTGCTTCTTTTATTCGGTTTATTGTGTTGCTATACTCAATTTAATTTGAATAATAATTAAATTTAAGATCTTAAATTTTACTATAAAAATTTGATCAATTGAGTTTTCTGGTATCAGTCAACTGTGCATGATTAGTACCAAATTGTTTGAATAAATGCTTCACATGATTTGTTTTAAATATTATTGGCAATTCCATTTTGAATATTTCCTATAATATTTGCGTGAAAGACGTGATGGCTAATGGAAACTCTTTTAGCATATTTAAATAAACTATGTAAACAATTCATATATATTTTAGATATTTATGCATAAAAATCTATCTTCAATATTGAACTGGCTAATAAAAGATTCTTTCAGCATATTTAATATACTGGTTGTTCCACAAGTTCTGTGCAAAAGTAAAACGCGATAGAAAAAAAAAAAAAACTATGGTCGGAGAGTCATGCGGTTTGTTGATAAATATTCAGCATGGTACGGGATTTTGTATGACACCAACAAAAAAAATATTCAACGATAGCGGAATAATCTCGACAATAGCGGGAGCGACATAGCTACTGCAGATAATGCCACATGCAATAATTCCATGTTGCTCACACAACTCAATATTTGGATACAAAAATAATAGATAATACTGCATATATATATTTTTGTATCCAAATCTTGCGTTGTGTGATCAATATGGAATTATTTCATAGAATAATCTCCAGTAGCGCCCTCTATTGCCAGGAATTTGAACTAATTTTTTGATGCTATCATGCAAAATCCCGTTCCATGTTGAATATTTATCTGCAAACCGTATGTCTCTCTGACACATAGATATTTTTTTTTTATCGCGTTTAACTTTTGCACCGAATTTTTGAAACACCTGGTAAATTATACGAACACTAAGTATATATTTTTAACATTTATGCATAAAAATCTATTCCAATATTGAGTTGTCTAAAATAATTTCTTTTAGTATATTTGATATAAATTATAGAAACGCTTCATATATATTTTAATATTTATGCATAAAAATCTATTTTCAATATTAAGTTAGCTAATACAAATTCTTTCAGTATATTTAGCATAAATTACATAAACTCTAAATATATATATATTTTTAATTTATGCTTATCTCAAATACTGAGTTGGGTAAAATAAATTCTTTCAGTATATTTACTATAAGTTATATAAAAATTACATTTTATATTTTTAAACATTTATGCATAAAAATACAATATTCTTCAATATTCTAAAAAAGTTAATTAGTGCAAAGAGCCGAAGATCAAATAACTGATTTTTTTGAAAAATATAATACTATAGTATTGTAAAGCATCTGCATGTATATATTAAAAATGTGTTTGAATTAATAAAGTTATCATTTTTTATATGTAACAATGAAAAGGGATGTCTCTTCTAAATAATGAAATGAGGATTTTTAATAAATGACTTCTTTATATCGATACACAATACACAATAACGAATTTTCTAAACAGCATGAATAATTCCACATTTTTAAGTAAATAATCCCTGAATATACTAATTAATAAATCTTTTATGAAAATAAAAGAATACGAATAAGAAACATTAGACGGGTACCTCAGTGTTATATGGAATACAAAGAATAAATATGTGTAGTTTCGAATCAATTGAAAAAAAAAATGCTTCAGCCGTTTGTTTAATAGGAAAATTAAAAATATATATATATATTCCAAAAATAAACAAAATCTCTCCTGATAAAACAATCATTCTCCGAATATTATATTTAAATTCCTATTTAAAATCTTCCAAAGCATTCGAAATTCGTCATTATTTAAGAAAAAAAATCGAGCAATATGTTCATTTGAAAAAATACTTAACTTTGAATACTTTGGAATAAAAAATTCCAAAATTGTTAATTTTAAACTTCTAATTTTAACTAATTTTAACTTCTATTTCTGGTTCTAAAAACTCTTTTCTAATTTCTATTCCAGGAATCTGGATTTCTATTTTGAAAGAACTATGAAATTTCTATTTTTGTTCCAGCCCTTCTTTCTTCTTTTTTATCTTAAATAACAGATGGCGCGACTGATTTGTTTTTAAGGATTTAGATAGTTTCCGTCGAACTTTTCCCAGTTTGAATTTAATTTTTAAGATGTAGCATGAATATTGTTTCCTGCCGATATTTATTTTAGAAAACTTTACTCCTGATGATGGCTTTAACGATTAAACTGAAAAGTTGAGATTTATTTTATTCATGTGTTTATTTTATATCATCTTTTAATTTGTGAATAAAGTGAACGTTCGATAGCAACACCTATTTTGCTTAGTAATAGATAGTAAAACGTAAAGTCCTTAATTATAAAAAAAATTAGGTACCGGGAAATCCAACATACTTCATCTTTAAAATTCTTCCGAAAACATAAACGTCTGGAATAAAAATACTTACACTTTAATGCTAGGTACATATAACCGCAGATTTTAAATCATAAATATAATCTTTTGAAATAAATCTAGATGCATTAAAACAACTTTCTTGTTTAAAAACTGATGGCTGTTTACAAAATCCTTTACAAACTGGAAAATACATATGATAATATTTTGTAAATTTCACATATTATGAGGAAGTTCTAAACACTTGGCTTTAAAACTGATTTGCGAAATATTTGTAATACCGCGTCTTCTCAATTAAACAGAATCCATTATCATTTAAAATTATCCATGAATTTTTCTTAAATTTGACGGAAAAGCAGATTTAGAGACTGCTTACAGCATTTAAGAAATTCACTTATTAATTCAATTTAATGAATACTTTATTTGCTTGTGAGAATATAAGTTCGCTTCTTTTATTTGATTTATTAAACAGTTAGTTTCAATTTATTTTAAATAATAATTAAATTTAAGATTTTAAATTTTAGATTAAAATTTGGATCAAGTCCATTTTTTGTTAATTAGTCAATTGGGCATAATTAAAGCGAATAGTCTTGAATATGTTCTTCACGGGTAAACAAACGTTCTATTTGGCAGAAAATAAGGTAAATGTCATTTTGTAAACTTATTTTAGATTATTTTTGTACGAACAAATGCTAATGGCTATTAATAATTTATTATGAATATTAAATAAAATCGGGTTAAAAAATATCTATATATACTTCATAAATGTTCAATTACTAAGTTCAGCATTTTTAAGGGTATAATATTAATAAGGATTGCACATCGAAATAATGAAATTATATTTTTTTAAACATTGTTTCTTCACCGCCAGGTTTGAAACATTATATATTATAGAAATGATTTTTCGAGATTTTTTATTGAAATAAGGCTTAATTGCTTAATCTATATAAAGATTTATAAAAAAAAATATATATAGATTTATATAAATCTACATAAAAAAATAATCATTATTTGAAGTAAATTATGAAATTAGTAGAACTTTATTTACTGAGCCATTCCACTCTGGCAATCTACACTATATGGAAAAAGGTGACCGGTCACTTGCGATTTTAGACGTTTTGTTAAATATCTAGAAAAATACATGAGGAATTGACATGAAACTGCAGTTGTGTAAACAATATAGTATAAGTCATATATTTCCGCAAAGAATTTTTCCCGAAACCCCATAGGGGACCGTCAACAGATTGAAAAAGAACGAATAATCCTGTAAAAACTAATGTAGCAAATGCGTTCAAACTCGAGATTGTTCATAAGTGGCTTATTGTAATATACTACGTTCATTTTTATGAGGATAGCATGTATACTCGTACAGAAATTAATGTTTTTATTAAAACAGTCCCAAATTCTCCAAGTTTTTTGCTTATAATTTACAGTGTTCTTAATATAAAAAAAAAGTTCTTTTCAGAAAACATTACAAACAACATTGTACACAATACTCTGCAATCATAATTAAATAATAATAAAAATTGGATGAAAAATCAGCAGGTTTACTAAAAAATGTTTCACTGCGCATGCGTGAATGCAATCAAAATATAATGTGTATAATGTATTAGCTAAGTATATAGAGCAACTTTTGTGAAAGTCTCAAAATCATAGCTTGAAAATTCTGAAAATTATCTTCGATAGAATAAGCTCGAAATCCGTTGTTCGCAAAAAGAAGCAAAGATATAAGGGGTTGTATCAAATATCTGTTTATTAGTGCAAAGATCGTGTACACGATATTGCACGTATTTGGTACTACTGTATTTGGATACAACCCCTCATCTTTTTTCTTCCTTTTGGGAACAATGGATTTCGAGCTTATTCTATCTACGATAATTTTCAGAATTTTCAAGCTATGATTTTGAGACTTTCAAAAAAGTTGCTCTGTACACTTGGCTAATACATTATGAACATTATATTTGATAGCATTCGCGCATGCGCAGTGAAACATTTTTTAGTAAACCTGCTCATTTTCATCCAATTTTTATTATTTTTTAATTCTGATTGCAGAGTATTGTATACAATGTTATTTGACATATTTTCTGAAAAAAAGAACTGTTTTTTTTTATAATAAAAACTCTGCAAATTATAAGCAAAAACTTGGCGAAATTTGGGACTGTTTTTAATATAAAAATCTTAATTTCTCTACGAGTACACATGCTATACTCATAAAAATAAACACAGTATATTACAGTAAACCACTTATTAATAATCTCGAGTTTGAACGCCATTGCTGCATTAGTTTTTACAGGGTTATCCAAAAGATATTCGTTCTTTTTCAATTTGTTGACGGTCCCTATTGGGTTTCGTAAAAAAAAAAAAAAAAAAAAAAAAAAAATCTTCGCAGAATTATATGACCTATACTATACTGTTTACCTCATGCATTTTTCTAGATAGTTAACAAAACGTGACCGGTCACCTTTGGCCATATAGTGTACTCAGGATTCATGTTTATAATTCAAACGAAAAAATAAAAAAAAACATCCAGCATAGAAATACGTACATTTTAAAGATACTCAAACCCGCATTTTTAAAAACATAGCGATACGAAATGAATTTTCGTGAAGTATACAATTATGGCTTTATATATATTTTTAAACCGATGCAAATTATTAACATCCTTTTAAAAATGAATTTGCAAAGGATGATATTTCATGGAAATTCCCGTTTCTATTAATGTACTCTTAAGGGAAAGATAAATTGTGCCATAAATGTATCAACCCTTAAACGTTTGGCTTTAATCCTGATTTACAAAATATTTTAATTATGTCCTTTAAATGACACAGTATTCGGTGTAATTTAAATTGATCCGCAATTTTTTTTCTCTTTAATTTCAAGAAGAAGGAGAATTAAAGAATAATTACAAAAATTAAAAAAATCATTCCGTTATTCAGTTTAATTAATATTTTATTTTCTTGTTCAAATAGAGAATTGATGCTTTTATTTGATTTAACTCTTTATCTACTGACGATACTTATAAGTACCACTCATTTTAAACTTTCATGCCATAGTGAATATTACTAATATTTTAATGGTACTTTGCAAAAACAATCTTTTAACTCAACCTTATATGGATACATGGCAGCAGTTGTTCTAGGTTTGTTATTTTAGCGAGGAAGGAGCCTATCATTGAAACAGTCGATGTGTTTTGTGCCGACATTTTGTACAGATTGCCACGCACGCCTTTTTATTGCTGCAAACACAGTAAAGGATATAAGATAAATGTTGGATTTTTTTATGTGTTCATTGTGGTCTTAGAATACAATCTGACTAGCTATTTTAGGTGAACGGTCTATGTGTTTAACAATTGAATTACTCGGTAGTACTGTCAGTACACTGGGTGTTAGAGAAAAACTTCTTGTTTACTTTTCGCCTTGTAGTTATCCATCGTTTTCATCTGCTTTAAAAGGTAATGACTAAATTGTAGTGTAGTAATAATTTTCCTAGGTTTTTTTTTCTGTTTCATTATTATTTTTTATAGGAAAAGAAAAAAGTTGGGGCACCGGCTGTTTTTTGCTATGTTAGAAATTGCATATGTAAATTCATATATTGCATATGTGGAGATGCGAGAGAACATGTTGTTCTGGAATATAGACATCGCATAACTAAAGGACTGCTAATAAGATCGATACTTTCAGGGCAAAGCATTTTCAATGCCTAAGTGTTGTAATAAATGATTGGCACCGAAATTTGTCGAAAAATGTATTTCTAAATATGAAAAAGGCTATATTTCACATGCTTATTAAATCGAAAATATTTTACCACAATATTGGTGCCATTTGAAATACTTTGTGGGTTTTCTGATACGATATTTTAGTCATAGAGACGATACTTTAAGGTACCACTTTAATTAATTACCTCTAAGAAGTTAAATTTATCACGAGTGAGTATCTTTTTTTTATGTTTATCATTTAATTTTGATTGCAGTAACTGAAAAAAAATTACATGAAAAAAATTGCAGTGGATTATAATGCAGTAGATAAAGGGTTAATGGCAACTTTAGAAATATTACCTTAAATAGTAATATTACAATAAACGTCTCATGATCGGATAATTTGAAATTTCTTAAAAATCATTTGTCTTGTTCTCTGAATTTTTACATAATATACATAAATATACATAAATGTATAAAGATGAAATCTTTAAACAATGAAGATATAAATATTTTTATAAAATTGTGTATACAATTGATATTATTTCTAAAGAATTTCTAAATTTTACTTTATCTACATTAGTACATCCAGGTATAATTTTATCATCCCTTAGCATTTGCTATGGGGGCATGCAGTCCTCACATATTTTTGTATTTGTGTTAATCCTTTAACAATCAGAAAAAAATAATAAGCATATAAGTGATATACTTATTTACTTATTCAACTGAGGATTACAGTCGTGCAAATATATCATTGCTTTTATAATTATTATTTAAAAAAAAATACTTGTTATACATGTTATAATACCAGGTTGGTACTATAACCACAGCGGGGTACCAGGTTGGTACCAAATTTTTATGTAGCTTGTTAACATTTTTTTTTAAATGCCCAATTTCTTAATCTATATAAAAATGGAAAATAAGCATTATCCGAAGTAAATTATGAAATAAACGAATTAAATTTAAAAAAACAAAAAACAAAAACCCGACAGCGTAAAGAGCGAACTAATTAATTATTTCTCATCAGTGTGAAACTATTTTTTTATATTACTTACCTATTTTTTTTTATTTACTTGCATTGATGACTTTTAAGTTTTATTTAATTGTTAGTTCCTATGTATATACACTGTTTTGATGAGGTCTATAGATGTCTATGATGGTTAGAGTTGCAGTAAAGCTAGAGATCCTACCTACACAACTTCCAAGTTGTATATATTTTAACGGAGCTTCTGACTGTAAAATAGTCAATGAAACATTGTCTTCATTTTGAAAGAACTATCCAATGATGTGCCTCTCAATATGGTGCGTAAAAAAAAAAATCGTCTCTACCGCCATTTTCTATTTTACGGCCGTTATTTTGAATTTATAAAAACAAAACCTAGCCTATAACCATCGGGCCGTTAAGACGAGTCGATAGAGACCTCATTCATTAAAATCCACCTGCCCATTGGGATGTTTCGAGGGTATAAAGAAATCCACATACCCAGATACGCGTGAAACACATAACCCTTCTTTTAAGTCAGGTAAAAAGCAGGACTTTATACTAGGCCAATCCCCTGAGGCTATCTACTCAATATTTATGTTTAAAATTCAAATGAAAAAAAACAAAAACATGCAGCATCGAGAGATATACATTTTAAAGATACTTAAATTCCTATTTTAAAAACATAAACATAGCGATACGAAATGAATTTTCATGAAGTACGGTTATGGCTTTAATTATTTTTTTTTAACCTATGCAAATTCTTAACATCCTTTCGAAACTGAAAACTACAAACGATCACATTTCTTTAAAATTCCCATTTCTATTAACGTACTCTTAAGGGAAAGATAAAGTATGTCATAAATATACCAATCCTTAAACATTTGGCTTAAATCGGATTTGCGAAATATTTTAATTATGTCTTTTAAATAGTACAGTATATTCGCTGTCATTTAAATAGATTAGAAAAAAATTCTTTAATTTGAAGTACAAGCAGACGTAAAGAATCATTATAAAAATGAAAGAATTCATTCCATTATCTGTTTTAATTAATACTTTATTTTCTTGTACAAATAGAAAATTGCTGCTTTAATTTGATTTAATGTGCAGCTTTAGACGGGTTAATTTGAATAAAAATTAAATTTAAGATTTGAAATTTTACGGTAAAAATTGGATCAGACAAGTTTGCCGTTAATTAATCAATTGAGAATAATTATTGTTAAATGTCTTGTAAGAGTTCTTCACCAGGAAATAAACTTTTTAATAATGGCAAAAAAGTGCAATTTTATTGTGATAAAGTATTTTATTTTAATTCATTTAAGGCAACTGAGTGCGGACAATTGCATATTGATTCGAGATATTCATTAAAAAACTACAATTATTTTAAAGGAAACTTAGCTTCAGGAAATTACTAATAATTTTAAGCCATCAATATTTTTCTGTAAAAGTAATATCTTATTAAGTTTAAAAGTTTTTAATTTTTTCTTGGGTGGATTTCATTATCATCAGATTATCATAGGAACTGATAAAATATTTTCACTTGTGCCAGAATTTTATTTATCGTGAACGGAAGATCTATAAATGTCACACATTTATTCATCTTAACACGATTTGGTATAGGACACACACATTTTTGTTTCAACCTTCTTGTTTTTTAACCACTTAATTAAGTACTGGTTTGATTGGGCCCGAAATATTTTTTTAAATATTTTATCTCGATTTAAAAAGTACTCAGAACATATTTAAATTAAAACTCAGAGACTTATTTTACAATAGCTTAAAACTGGGGATGCATTTATTTTTTTACACAGATTCGAACAGCGAGTTAAAGTGGAGGGTATCGAATAGGGTGAATACATTTTCCCCTTCTTCTATCTTCAATAGAAGAAAGTATTGTACACGGAATTTTTCTTCGACTTTCAATTTGCGACGAATTTATACGTTTTATTGTTCAGAGATCCGCCAAAACATCGTTATACAAAATGTCTGTCAGCCCGACATTTATTGCCATTGTATCATCGTAACGTGTATGAAGTTATGCATAGAATTGAACCATATTTTTTGTGTATGTTTTGCCCATGGCCAGCAAGTCCGTTTAGAATTTGGAAATATTCCCCCTGAATGGGGCGCTGTAATAGCGATATTTTTGTGCCATTTTCATTATTGTACTATTAAAAAGTATAAGAAATTATCATAGAATTTAGCCAAATTTGTTTTGTATGTTTTGACTATAGCCAGCAGGTCTTTCTCGAATTTGGAAATATTCTGCCTGAAGGGGGCGCTGTAATTGCCATTTTTGTATAATTTTCTCGATTTTTCGTAGTTATTCTCTACATCGACAATTCATGAAGCGACGGGAACTTAAGCCGGTTATTCACAAACAACTGATGTACGTGCAACATAACAAAAACTATTGATTTTAATAAGTATCATGATAAAGATTAACTCGTTTTTATTCCAATTAATTGACTGAAGTAGAAATTTAAGATAAAAATGAAAGTTGGTATAGTATTGAACTAATAATTTTGAAGTAATAACATTTGTAACTTGTTTTTGAAATATTAAGATGTATGAGATAGACGAAAGTTTTGGGATTGACACATCCAACTAGTTAAAGCGTGTTTTTTATTGCGATAACAAATTATATTAACCACTTTACCGGCGACAGGTATGGGTAAGCAGTGCTTTTACCTGAGAATAGAGCATGCATCTGCTGTTTTCTTTACGTAGATGATGGTCAGAAAATGGATAATGGGCGTGATTTTTACTGATTTTGCGTATATTTTATATTTTGCTGAGCTCTGAGTTATTTTCTGGATTTGAAAGAAGATGAGACAGGAGACAACTCTCTTTTAGTATCAAGCAAAGAATGTGGAGATGGTCATTTGGGGTGCTGGAATAATTGCAAAGTGGAGTAATCGCATTGTGCTGGACTAATCGCAAAGAAGAAAAGTGGTTCAATGGTTTGTTCGCCAAATAACTGAACTTCGCCCTGGAAAAAGTATCTTAAAAGTGGAGGAACGATCATATGATACTCTTAAAATTGGTGTGCTTTAAAAGTGAAAAGTTTAGACAGTAATTTGAATTTTATGTCGAAATATGAACACAGCAAAGCGATTATGTAAACAAGCATGTGATCGGCCCTAAAATCTACCTTAATACGCATTAATGCGACTTTTATAGTTTGTACCTCTGAAACTGGTTTGGACTGCCAATAACCTTTTGTTCGAGATACAGGATTTTAAACTTAGGTAAAAATTTAATAACCGTCTCAAGTACCTTGGATCTTAAAAATGTATTTCTGAAAATACTACTAGTCCCTACCCCTTTGTTTCTTTTATTTCCATAACTCGAAGTTATTGATTGCAATAAAATGACTCGTACTTTGAAACGGACCAAAATGTGTGTACCTCATATTGCTGAGAGTTTTATGTAAGTATGAATATTGGGCAACTAAAAAATTTGTTAATATTATGCTCATCTTATGAGAATACTATCAGTAATATAATAACACAAATAAAAAAAAAAGACTTTGACACATCAAATCCTGTTCAGGTTCCAAAAAAATACATAAAATTTATGATTACAGCTATTATTAATAGTACTAATCTAAATGCATTTTAAGAGAGATTTTTATTATTCTCGAATTCTATTTTATTATTTTTAAATACACCAACGAGACTTTAATATAGACATGAGTGTACATCATATTGCTCAATGTATTATGTAAAGATGACTATAGCACAAGTTGAAAGAATTTATTTGTTAATATTATGCTTATGTCACGCTGTGATATAAAGTGAGGCGGTTGATAATTCTTAATTTTTTCAATATATGGCCCTGAAAAAAGAGGGGGTTTCACAGTCAAACTTCTTACGTCATTTTGTAGCTATGACAGTACAATTCAAAATGCCATTGATGTTTAAGTGTTCTCGAGTTAGCGAGTCCTATTTTTTTGTGTGGAAAACATGTGAAGTTTCCAGACAAATAAAGAGCATATGCGCGTGCGTAGTGTCACAGATTTTCATGTTCAATCAAAAGAAAAAAGTGAGTGAAAGTCGTCGTCTACTCGTGGAAACTTATGGTGAAAATGTCCTAACGCAAAATCAAGAGTTGTCCCAGGACAACCATCAACATCGACCGCAAAACAGAATCGCTTTGAAAAGAAGACATTGTTGTGCATTTTCTGGGATCGTACCGTGTACAAAGAGCTTCTAAAATCAGGATAAACAATTATTAACGTTCCATATTATCAACGAATCATCAATTTCAAGCATGCATTGATCGAAAAGCGACCAAAATGTGCTACAAAACACGAACAAGTTGTTTTGCTGCACGATAACCCCCATCCCACCTCACACACCGCGAAAACGGCTATAGACAGCATTTTAAAACTTGGATGGGCAATCTTTCATACCCGCCGTACTCACCAAACTTCGCTCCTTCCGATTACAACGTGTTTTCATACATACTTCACGCACTCTCCATGAAACACTTCACCAATTACGGAGATGTCAAAAATGGTTTGATCACCTCAAAATATGTACAGTTTTCTGGTATGGCATCCACAACATGTAAGAGAGATGAGGTAAATGTGTAGCCAGCTATGGGACATACTTAAAAAATAAAAACATTTTTTACCTTTCTTCCAAATTAGAAGCGTTTTTTAATGAAAAAATTAAAAATTATTAACAGCCACACCTAGTAATATGAGTTGTATAATAACACAAATTTTAAAATAAAACTACATTTCTCTATAAAATTCTTTTTCGCTACCAAAAAAAACAAAAAAAAACATAATATTTATGACTACAGTTATTTTTAATGAAACTAATCTAAATGAATTTTAAATGAGATTTATGTTATTCTCGAAATCTATGTTATTATTTGAAAATATACCAACGAAACTTTAAAATAAATTTTGGAATCGAAAATATCAGAAAAGGGAATTCATTTTTTCAATTCATATTCTTTGAGAAAAGTTTGTATAATCAGAAAATAGGCCAAACAAGAAAACAGAAAATGAAAAAAAAAGAACTTTCCACAAGAAATATAGATAAATAATTCTAATCTCTGAAAGTAAGAAAAATGACAGTAAAGTTTCCCCTAAACTCAAAGTTACTTCTTTGTCTAGACTCTGGACGAAGGCGCCTTACATTCCGTAGGTAAATGGAGCTAACTACATTAGTCTGACTATTAGACCGAAAAATCAAATACAATTTGTACATAAATATAATAGCAAGAAAAAAAAACTTTCTGACAACAAGGGTAATTTTAAATAAAATTTTATTTCACAAAACTAATTACTTTTCAAAGGTTTGATGCTATGTTATATAAGAATAATTTTCTTTTCACCTTTTTGCTGTAAACCTACATTTTAATTGTAGAACCCGATTTATAGTATTTAAAATTTTTTATTGGTTGTTAGTTATATTTTGTGTATTGTTTTTCTAAAAATTATTTTAATAAAACAAATTCTTTAAAAAAGTGAATTTCTTTTGTTAATTTAAATTCTTTGAGACAAATTTTGTAATCCAAAAATACATGATGAAAGAAAATAGAATGAAAAAGAATTCTTCAAGAAGCATAGATAAATAATTCTAATATCTGGAAGTAAAAAAAAAATGACAGAAAAGTTACCTCATAACGTTAACTATTTTGTCTAGACTTTTGACAAATGCACCTTACGTTGGATAGGTAAATAAGTACAGTAGACTGACTTTTGATCCACAAAATTAAATAAATTCTCATATAATTATATGGAAAGACAAAAAGTGTTTTCTAATGGTCAGAAATGTTTAAATAAAATTGTATTTGGCAATGTAATTTATTTTCGAAATTTTTAATGTCAAATGACATAAGGTGAGTTTGTATTTTTCTTTTTGGCAATTATTTCGTATTTTAAATAAATCATCTTAATTCTCGTATTTTAATTTCATTATCTTCTATCAATATTTTTAGCCCATTAATTTTCTAAAAAATTAATAGATGAAAAAAATGTTTTAATATATTTCTTATACATGTGTATAAGTATATACTCGTAATATATACTCCTATAATTATACTTTTTATACAAAAACATACTCTACAATAAAAGATGTGTAAAAATCATCTTTATACTGCAAATAATTTAGCATATATGGGTAAATGGCTTTATTACAATTATTTGCAAATTAGATTTAAAAATTTTGCATTGAAGGCAAATGAGCTTTTTTATTTTAAACAAGTTTTTTCCTAGAAGAAATAGTTAAGAAAATACGTGTTACGTATCTGCAAGCAAATATGAAATAAAACATTTAATACATATCATGTGCCATGTATTTAAAAGAAAATCCATACAAATAATCTCGAAACGTACCAGAAATTCACATTTTTACATAAATTTATAGAATAATTTCTCAACGTTTGCTTTATAATAATTTTCTTTGGCATTATGTGTTACACATATAGATTTTTTAAAAAAGAAACTGAACCTAAAAACAGTAAAAATTGCTTAATGTGCTCATTGATTAGAACGCACTAGCATGTTTTTCTTAATTAGTGCCAATTAAGCTCGAACTTAATGACTACGCGTAATAAGCATTACAAGCAGATGTTGCTCATTACACTTAAGTAATTTATTAGCTGAACCAATTGGGTTAAAATAATTTTTCAAACTTAATTGAATTACGTTAGAAAAAAGACATACAAAATTACTTAACGATTGTATTTAACAGCGTATTATAAGACAAGTTGGCAGTTTTTATTTAAAATTTGCTCTTAGTTTCGTTCGAGTTTCAAAGCGTTAAAAAAAATGCAATAATCTGCATAGACTTTCTTTTCAGCAAAATGTTTCTTTATTTTTCTAATCGAAAGCCAACAAAATTAATTTAGTTTTAACATTTTATGAAATTTTTATTGAATCTTGGCTATAGTCTTACAGTCTTTAGTAATTTTTGGTAGAAATTTTCACACATCTTGTATATTTTTTTTTTGTTGTTGTTGTTGAAGAGGACTCCAACACATATTATAAATTAATTAATTATTTTCTTTATCAGAATTTCTTTTATTTATGGGTATCTTTATAAAACTCTCTTTATAATCGTTCTAAATTTCTAATCTAAATTTAAGTATCATTAATTTCTCTAATTTTATTCCTAATTTCGTATTTCGGACTCAGCATTTTATTTAATCTTATGGGCCACCGTTCACAAATACGTGAAGTGTGCTAAAGACATTCGGTTGACCCTGAAAAAAAAGTGATCATGTAGACACATATAATACAAGTAAGAAAACAACATCATTGCATGCGCTTTACTTTGCCAATGAGTGAATGTGCGTATACTCTAACTCAGGAGAAAAAGAGAAAAAATAAAAGTATCTCACTTACTCAGATCGTTGGGCGAAGATAAAAGAGGTTCTGGGAACAGATGTCATACATTCCCGCGGCCGACATCTTGGATTTTTTTCTTGGCGTGAAAACCCCTTTTTCCGCCAAGTAGTAAACGTCCAGAAGCAGCTATTTATGCGCATGTTAGGCTTAACGAAAATAAATTTTAAAACATTGTCAACAAAAAATCGCCAGGAAATCTCAAAACATCCAAGATGGCGACCTCGGGAATACACAGCATCTAAGCCAGGTTCTGGAAAGTATGTTACATAAAAATGCTATTTTTCTACGATGTAATTTTATAACAAAAGACACAACTGGTTCAGGCTGCTCTGAAAATTATGTCAGAGTGCAAGTCCCAAAAGAGAAAAAAAAGGCAAAATGACAAAAAAAAAGGACTGAATCCATAGCCCAGAAGCTGGGGCAAAATTATGTATTTTCTGAAGGAGTCCCTGGCATGGCAGATACAAGAGAAATATTTAATTATGACGTAGACCTCAGTCAACGTAAGAGGATAAAGGGAAATGGGCTCAACCGATTTATCAGCATTTCTCTTATATCTGCCAGGGCCTCCTTCAGAAAATACATTATTACGCCCCTGCTTTTGGGCTATGGATTCAGCTCTTTTATTGTCATTTTGCTTTGTTCTCTCTTTTGGGACTTACGCTCTGACAGAATTTTCAGATCAATCCGAACCAGTTGTGCCTTTTATTATAAAATTACATTGTAGAAAAATAGCATTTTTTATGTAACATGCTAGGCAGAACCTCTTGTTTCTTCGTTTAACAATCTACTGATTGAAAGAGAGACTTTTTTTTCTTTTTTTTTTTTTACTGAGTCAGGACAGAGGGGCGCACATTCCCTGATTGGCTAAGAAAAGCGGATGCGATGATGTTGTTTCTTGCTTGTATTATATTGGTCTACATGACTACTTTTTTTTCAGGGTCAACCGAATGTCCTTCGTACATTTCATGTATAAGTGAACGGGTGACCCTTAAAATTCTGGGTTCGAAATACGTAAGTCTGAATAAAATTAGAGAAAATAAAGATACTTAAATTTAGATTAAATATTTATAACGATTATAAAGAGAGCTCTGGTAAGATACCCATAATTAAAAGAAATTCAGATGAAGAAAATATTTAACTAATTTATAATATGTGTTGGAGTCTTCTCCAACACTTTAGTTGTTTTCAAAGTTTTTATTGCTTAAAAGACGTAGAGCCATAAGAATAAAAAGTGCCCAAACCTGAAATCAAACCAGGGTCAATGACTATATGTGCCAATGCTTTGCCGCTAAGCTACCTGTACGATGCCAACCCTAGTCAAGGTTTCCAGTTTGGCCTCCAACTTTAATCAGAAATTTCGAGTTCGCACCCGAAATTCAGAATAGCATTTTTGCTTTATTTAACGAAAGACGTTTCATGATTACATAAAGTAAAGATTCTTCTTTCTTAACTTCCGGCAGGAATTTGAAATTTCGGGATAAAAATATAGGGCAAACTGGCAACCATGTGTGCAGTAACGCACTTCTCACTTTTACCTGTTAACAAGGTCTGCCATCGTGTGCTACAGTTGCACTTTTTACTTTGTTGACTCTACCACCTTTTAAGCAATTGGAAATTTTAAAAAAATGTATTTAGAGGCTTTAATTATCTTTATTCATTCGGTAATGTTTTCTGTATTATTGGTAAAATTTCTTTTAAATTTCAGTGCATGTTTCCTTAGCTATAAAGAAAATTTTCCTAATTGATGATATTCACAAATTCATCACATTCTTAATTTTATATCTAAGTTATGAATGATAAAGTAATATAAAATGCAAATTATTTTGTAAATTTCATGTAAATTTAATATAAAGTAAAACTTTTTGTTATATCTCTTTTAATACCGACAAAACAGTAAAATACAAAATAATGTAATAAAAAATAATTTTTTTTTTCAATTGATATTGCAAATATCATTTTAATGTTTAAAAAGCTACGCCAGTTGTTTTCATTATTACATTGTGTATTGTTATTATTTTTATAAAGTAAATATTAAAGCAAATTCTTTTAACATTAGATTTAGAATAAAATAATAATAATTAATTTTGTTAAAGATTACTTGTTATGTCATAATTAATTTTTAAATGAATTATAGAAAAAATATGTATATATTATTTAACATTTACACAAAGTAATATGACAATAAATTACATTTACATTATGAAGCATTTCTAAAAATAAAATACACCCAACATTGTTGATTTGCTTATTAGATTAAAAACTTGGAAAGTAAACATTTTGCTTGTATTTAACTATTGAATTATTCAAAATAATCAGTTTTAAAACTTAAAAGAAAATCCACCAGGAAATAAAATAAGATTCATGATAAATTTGGTTTCTTATAGAATACATTTAAAAAGAATACCAAATATTCTTTTTCCATAGCAAAGTTTCCCCCTCAAAATTTACTTTAAATATATGGATATATGAGGATTTAGGATTTGACTTCCCACTGTTACTTACCACTTGTAGCTGGATAAAAGAGTTAGACGGCAATTTGTTTTTAAATGAACGAAACCATGAATCAATATATTGCGGATACTAGTGTGCAATTTTTATAGTTCAATTTTATTAAAGTAAAATGTGTATGAAATAATTTGTAATTTTTTTTATTCCGAAATTTCTCTCCCAAATAAGGTAATAAAATCAGCGTATGCATGTTACAAAATATTATGGCATACACGAAACAATATGGTAAGTAAACTAATAAACAGCGTTTACTATTTATTTAAGCAATAAAAAAAAATTCCATTAAAATAACTGCCGTAAAGAAAAAATATTCTGGTTTTATAATATGAGTGAAAAAAAAAATTAATTAAGTTTGTGTTTTCAGATTTAAAAAGTTTTTTTTTTTTTTTTTTTTTTTTTTTTTTTTTTTTTTTTTTTGTACATTGAATTATCTCATAAAAATATCATTCCGAAAAATTAATTCACTATGTTTCACCGCTTTTTAAAGTTCACAAAACGTATACACTGTAAAAAAAAATACGACCAGTTTTCCTGTAGGAATCGGAAAGATAGTTGCCCTTATCGTACCGGAAAATTTTCCGACCCAGCTCGGAATAAAATCCATAAAAAAAGGAAATAGTCAGTAAAACGGTATTTTACGGATTTTATTCAGATCTGGGTCGGAAAATTTTCCGGTACGATAAGGGCAACTATTTTTCCGATTCCTACAGGAAAACTGGTCGTATTTTTTTTTACAGTGTATTTTTCACTTTGTGTAAACTTTTTTATAATTTTTTTTTATTATTAAAAAGTTCTGAACTGAAAAAAAAACAGAGCGGGCTCTATCGTTATTAGCACAAAATCCAAAGTAAAAGTTTATTCTACATCTATGTTCCCATTATCTTCATTTATTGTTTTCACTTTTCAATAATAAACATATTGAGTCAGATAATGAAAGAGTATGCTCAGAAAATCCCTTACAAAAGGGATAGAATTATTTCAAGTAATAAGTGCATCTTTTCTTTCTCGCTCTTCTTCCCTTTTTCTGTTTGATGGGGGCGGGGGTGTAAACAGATTTCTTGTTATTCCATTGTTTGTCTGATTCTTTTCATACGCTTAATTTTTTAGAATTTGTCTTGCTTCCCTGTTCGGTTATGATTTCCTTTTGAGAAAAATTATTATATACATTTCCATTTACAATAACTAAGAATTTTAGCCCAAAATTTAACGTATTTATTGCTGTACAGTGTAGTATTTTTAGTACAATAATTTGATATAAAAATTGTCTTAAAGGGGTGTAAAAGAAGGGACGGAAAAGGAAAAAAACGGACGTTAAGGAAAAAAAGGGACGGTAAGGAAAAAAAAAAGGTACGGTTAGGAAAATTGCCACCTACTTTTAGGCAAATCATATTAAGACTAAGTGATAGCCACAATGTTCATTGATTTTTAGCGACAGTTATTTACATTGGGTTATATTTATAAAAAAAATTATTTACCTCGAAAAGTGCAGTAATAATTCTTGGGGACAGTGAGGCAGACAATAAAGCCACAATGCTTTAAATTGATATTTAAATGCTGATTGAAATTCTCCAGTAAATTTCCTGTCAAAGAATATGCCATTCTTTTTCTTGCATACTTTTGTATCAGAAAAAAGTTGAAAAAAATTTCTGTGGCTGCATCTGAAGTGATTTTCTGTATAATTTTAGCAAGAGGGATGGTAAGGAATCTAAAATCCAGGACAAAGTTCAAAAGTAATTTTGTAAATATGTGTGCAGATTAATTTTTTGCTACATATTTATATAAAATATAAGTCCCAGTTTCGAAAAAAAATTACATCAATTACTTTTATTGAAACAATTTTAAACAGACAGCTACAAACTTAAAAATGAACATAATGTACACGAGACGGTAAGGAATTTCATGGTCTATTTGAACCCCCAATGTTGTTCATAACTTTTGTATCTGGTTAATATTGTTATACAGTCATGCAGTGGCATGATTTCCAGTAAAAGAAAAAAAAGTATGTGTACTAAAATAAAAAATATTATTCAGGGACTTAAAAGTTAAAATTATGTCAGAATGCCCCGTACACTATATGGCCAAAGGTAACCGGCCACTTGCGATTTTAGATATTTTGTTAAATATCTAGAAAACTACATGAGGAATTATCCTGAAAATCCAGGTGTGTAAACAGAATAGTAGAGGTCATACATTTCCGTGAGGATTTTTTTTTTCCGAAACCCCATAGCGGAACACCATCAAATTGAAAAAGAACGAATATCTTTTGGATAACTCTGTAAAAACTAATGTAGCAAAAGTGTTCAAACTGTAGATTATGATTAAGAGCCTTATTGTAATAAATTGTGTAATGAGGATAGCATGTATACTCGTAGAGAAATTAAAATATAAAAAGAGTCCCAAATTTTGTCAAATGTTTTGCTTAGAATTTGTAGAGTTCTTAATATATAAAAAATATTTTTTCAGAAAATATGAAAGACAACATTGTACACAATACCCTGCAATCAGAATTAAAAAATAATACAAAATTGGATGAAAAATAAGCACGTTTACTAAATAACGATTCACTGCGCATGCCCGAATGTAATTAAAATATAATTTGCATAATGTCTAAAATAAATTTATAGAGCAACTTTTGTGAAAGCCTATACATAACATAGTTTAGCCTTGAAAACATAGTTTAAAATATCTGAAAATTACCATTGATAGAATAAGCTCAAAATCCGTTATTCCCAAAAGGAAGCAAAAAGATGAGGGATTGAATCCAAATACAGTAGTGCGTGCAATATTATGTATGCTATATTGGTACTAAGTTATGTATATATGGATACAGCCCTTCATGCCAGAGTTATAATGTTCGTGAAGCACTTGGAATCTGCGAAAAGATACGCCGATCACTTGCTAGATGCTGTCAGTGGCACATTTGAGATCTTACTGTAATAGTTATGTCAATAAAACTCTCGTTCTCTTCCTTTTCATTTCCAATCGAACATTGCTATACCAAAATTGCTTCTTTATATGTACTTTACAGTTTGGCTCATGAATTCGGAGACACGCAGTATATATTTTAATTCATAAACTTATTAAATACAGATTTTCTTTGTGTATAAAACTGTATTCAATTGCGTACAATCTATGCATTTTTAGAATGATTATTATATGTTTCTAAACGTACAACTAAATGGGCATCCTTAATTTTTAAACACATTAAAATAGCAGAGAAAATTTTTAATAGACGTGTGTACTTATAAATATAAATATCATTCACTTATAACTCTGGTATTGCATAATAAACAAAGAGGTGAAAGAATAAATGACGAACTTTGATTAGATATGACCTTTATTCCAATTAGAAAATTGCACATTTCGTACTTTTTCTTCTCCTCGTTTTATTAAAAACACGCCCCACCCTGTGAACTGTTAAATACACTTCAATAAATCATCACACTTTTAAATACAATTCGATAAATCATTACAGTTTTAAGTACATTCGATAATTCATTACATTTTAAATGCAATCCAATAAATCATACCAATTTTAAATTCAATTAAATAATTCATTTCACTTTTAAATACGATACAATAAATCAATCACCAAACTTTTAAATACTATTCAATAAATCATTACAATTTTAAGTACAACCAACTTAATGATTCATTACACTTTTAAATATTTGGCATGCTGAAAATTACTTCTTGTATTTTTAAATGAATGAAGATGTGGTACTAAACGAATATTTCTAATAAAGGAATTTTTTTCTTCAGACAAAGAAAATCTTTTCGTACATCACGTTTTTCTCGTTTAACAGAAACAAAATACAATAGAAACTTGTTATACTGTGCAACTTTTGCTATCTAGAAAGAAATAAAACAAATAATTAACACAATCCATAAAATTTTAAGTAAATAAAATACTTCTATAGAAATTTGTACAGTAAAAAAATGGCAAACTGCATTTCTTCAGGCAAAAAATGATCAAATATCTGTTGATTAGTGCGAAGATAGCGTACACAATATTGCACGTACTACTATATTTGGATACAACCCCTCATCTTTTTGCTTCTTTTTGGGAACAACGGATTTCAAGCTTATTCTATCGACGATAATTTTCAGAATTTTCAAGCTATGATTTTGAGACTTTCACAAAAGTTGCTCTATATACTTAGCTAATACGTTATGCACATTATATTTGATTGCATTCGCGCATGCGCAGTGAAACAATTTTTAGTAAACCTGCTCATTTTTCACCCAATTTTTATTATATTTTAATTATGATTGCAGAGTATTGTGTACAATGTTTTTTGTCATATTTTTTTAATAACTTTTTTTTATATTAAGAACTCTACAAATTATAAGCAATAAACTTATCGAAATTTGGGACTGTTTTTATAAAAACCTTAATTTCTTTACGAGTATACATATACATGCTATCCTCATAAAAATGAACACAGTTTATTACAATAAGCCTCTTAATCATGTTCTAGTGTTTGAACGCTTTTGATACTTTAGTTTTTACAGGTTTACCCAAAAGATATTCGTTCTTTTTCAATTTGCTGACGATCCCCTATGGGGTTTCGGGAAAAAAAAATCTTCCCGGAAATATATGACCTATACTATGCTGTTTACACACCTGCAGTTTGACTTTAATTCCTCATATATTTTTCTAGATATTTAACAAAACGTCTAAAATCGCAAGTGATCGGTCACCTTTGGCCATATAGTGTAAGAAACATATTGAGCAAGATAATGAAAGAGTGCACTCATAAAACTCCGGAACAAAAGGATAGAATTATTTAATAGAATAGAAGAAACCCCTTGTTTTTAAGTTTCTTTTTTTTTTAATGCTACGTAATCTTTTTTTCCGATGCTACTGTTTGTAAGATTCGTTTTATACACTTGAAAAAAAAAAAAAAAAAAAAAAAAAAAAAAAAAAAAAACAGCCCTCGTATATTTCAATCATATATTCAATTCACTTTAATTGTTTTAACCTGATAATCATAATTTATAATTGATTTTACCAATAAAATTTTGATAAAGCTTTTTAGAAGACTGTCAATTCATTGCTGTATTTAGATATTTATCTCATATAATGCTATAATATATCCAATTATCATTCCACATAAACGAGGAAATTTAATCATTAATATGCGAGTAATTCAATTTCTAGTAGTATGTCTTCGAGCACATTATAATATTATGCATGCAATATTACAGATTAAGACTACACTGTTGATGTTGATATGTTCTGTAATAATGCGGTTCATTAAAACCATCACGTTATTCTATTTTAATCTAGAGATTTTCTTATCCGCAAAGAAACAAAAAGTGCAGTATGTTTTAAAAATTTAATATCACATTCATGAGTAACAAAAAGATTGTCTAATTTTAATCGTATTATTGTATAGCATAATACTTTACACATATGTCATAATAAATTAAGAAAACAATGTAAATAAAGTATAATCAGCTTTAAAAATAAGAAAATAGAAATTCAGCTGTTAGCATTTGTGAAACGACTTGCTTCTATTAAGTTTATAAAAAATATAGTACTCACTACCCCCCCCCCCCCACTGTCTTTTACGTACGAAAAATTGTATTTTAAAACTATTTTTACAACATTTTATCATTATTTTACATGAGTGACTTTAAGTTCAATTCCCGAAATGAATTGCCAGTTATTTAACTATAGTTCTTGGCTAAAATTAGCTCACACATTTTCTATAGGAATTTGCCCTGCACATTGAATGTAAAGATTTTTTGCATCGAAACGGAAAGCATGACAGAGAGCATTATCCTATTGAAATTGGCAGTGGATTGGCAGTGGACCACCCAGTTTAGGACAACCAGTAAGAGATGCCTATATAGCAATAATGAGACTTCGTTATTTAGATATACGCTACTGATCACATTTACTTCCCTATGAAATTACGACTCACATAAAACAGAATCGGCCCGCATTTATTTGCTGAAGAAATCTTTTGACTGTTAACCCTTTGTCAATAATGCATTTTGCTGTTTAAATTAGTAAGATCACATTAAATTAGAAATTAGAATTTATTTTCATTCTTTATTCCAAAGCTTTACAGTTTTGATGCATTTCATTATGTGTTTATTTTTTAAATAATCTTGTTTTTAAATGTTCGAATTAATCTTGTTTCGTTCAGAGTAGTTATGGGGTATTCTCACAGTGTTCTGACTTTTCTATATTTTTCTGTCCCTGAATAATAATTTTTTATTTAGTATGTTTTTTTTTTTTTTTTTTGAGGGGGTGGGATGGGGTATTTCCTATACCGGAAAACATCTCATTGTATTACTGCAAAACAATATTAATGAGATAAATAAGTTTTGGACGATTCTGGTTGTCCAAATATACCACGAAATTCCTATACCGTCCCGTATCCTTGATGCAGATTTTTAAGTTTGGAGCTGTCTGTATAAAATTGTTTCAATAAAAGTAATTCGATTTTATTTTTTTGCGAAACTCTGACTATTGTTTTATATAAATATATAGCAAAAAATTAACCTGGAAACATTTTTAGGGTTGATATTGCTTTTTGAACTCAGTCCGTGGGCTTTAGATTCCTTACCGTCCCTCTTGCTAAATCTCTACAGAAAATCACTTCAGATGCAACCACAGAATTTTTTCAATTTTTTTCTTGTGCAGAAGTATGCTAGCGAAAGAATTGGTGGAAATTTTTGGCAGGAAATTTACTGCAGAATTTAAATCAGCATTTAAATATCAATTCCAAGCATCGTGGTTTTATTGGTATTCTTATCGTCCCCCAAGGTTTATTCCTGCACTTTTCGAGGTAATTTTTTTTTATTATTATTTAATCCAATGTAAAAAACTGTTTCTAAAATTCAATTAACATTGTGGTTATCAGTTAGTCTTAGCATGATTTGCCTAAAAATAGGTGGTAATTTTCCTTACTGTCTCATCCTTACCATCCCCCCTTTTTTCCGTTACCGTCCCTTTTTCCTATACCGTCCCCTTTTTTTCCCTACCGTCTCTTCTTTAACACCCTTTTAAGACAATGTTAACCAAAATTTGTATTAAAAATACTGCATTGTTATTATTTCTTATTTGAAAATCCTGTGGGTACTATGCAAATTCATTACAAGTAAAAATTTAGATGAAAATAAAAAGTTATAGCGGTAAAATGGTAAGTAAAATTAAACTCGCAAGTTTAACATAAACTTCCGTTAAATAAAAAAATTTTCGCTGCTGACCATTTTTTTCTTTATTTTTAATCATTAAGGCATTTGTCTATAAGTTTTAAATGTTATTTTAGTAAGTTTAATTTCATCAGAATTTTATTCCTGAAAAATCAAAAGATGTGAGAATGCCCTTTATCTGTTTTGAACAATTTTTTGTTACATAATTTCCTTAAACGTTATTTTCAATCCCATGTGTTTTCACAGAATATAGTTATTAAATGAGTTTTCGCGGAAATAGTATTTTATTCAACTATGACACTGTTTATTTTTTCAATTGCTCAGGAACACTATTTACTACAAAAATATGAAAAAATTACTATGTAGAATAAGTATTAATCTTAAGGTATAATTATTGTTTCAAGCAAGCACTTCCAAAACATATCACTATTGAATCTCTTATCTTTTCTTCGTCCTTTTTATCTTTTGTATCTATTTGTCTATTTCCATTTCCTCATACACATGTCTGATACTGCCAACGACGATAAATAATGTATCTATATCTTAACAATATGGCGAGCGTTTTCAATTGTCGAAACAGAATAAATCAGTAAACGGAAATTCATTCATCTCACTTCAAGATCATCTTTTCGGTAAATAAATGCTAAGAATCGGTAAACTTTTGGACAGGATAAACAAATAATCTTTGAAAATTCAGAAGTTTAATTGCGATTATTAATAAAAATATTCTGCATTTATGTTGCTTTTAACATTATGATTAGTGTAGGTTGCAATTAATATATTTTCGAATATTAATTTCATATTTCACAATTCATATTATAAAGAAAATTTTAAATTACAAAATTTATGTATTATGTAATATGTACAATGTAATTTGGGTTTTTTAGTATTATAGTTAAACAAAAAAGTTATCACATTAGGATTATAATTTCAGGAGATATTAATAACAGTATGAAAATGTAATTTAACATAAGAAGCTATAAATTTTGAATGTTTATAATTCAAAAACCATCATACAAAGGACTTGAAATTTCCTTTCCAGACATAGTTTTAACCGAAGATTTAAAATATATTGTCAAAATTGAGTTTTGCCATTGAAAAAAACAAAGTTTGGTCTTATTTTGGTTTGTATATGGCCTCCTAAGCAAATTTTATTTACATCATTTAAAAGTAGACTTTATTTCCAATCGTTTGGCACGTGTAATTTTTTCTATTATAATTATTTGCAGAGTTAGTAGGGAGTGTTTACATTTTTTTTCCACGACTCTACAACAATTTTAATTTGATCTTCTGTTTGAATTTTGTTTAAATATGTATAGATAAAAACATTTTTTTTAATAGCATATTCCTCTTTTTATCATATGTTTATCTGGGATACATTCTTTGACATAGTAGTATAAATATTAATATAACTAAATAACAACTTTGACCATGCATTGAAATATTTGTAATAAAATGCCGTGCACTGAAAGAAAAAAACATAACGCCTTCATCTAGAACGAATAGGTCGCCATTTTCCAAATAAATAAACCAGAATATAGATTTCCGACTTATGCAATTAAGGGAAAAAAATAAACTGAATAGACGAAATTATCGAGATTTTCTAGTCTATAATTTTCTAGGTGATAAAACGATACATTATATTATGAATCTTTTGAATTATGGGAAATTATAACTGGATTTCTAGAACTAATTTCTAAACTAGAATTATATTTACTAAAACTCACTCTTTGTGTTGGCACTTATTTGCAGGGATTTTTAAATAAGTTTGACCACGATAATATAGAAAAACGCCCTTAAAGTTTAATAAGGATAACTAGAACGCTCTAGCAAAGGGATCTAGAATTTGTAAGGATGACATGGAATTATTTTTTCTACAGCGACAATTTATTTTCTAGACGACAGTACAAAAATTTTTGTCCAATGTAATTACGAAGATATACAGATTTTACACCGGAAATATTTGAAATTAAACATCAATATTGTATTGATAATCCTTTTAAATGAGAAATATGAGCACTGAAATGGCGAAATATTTCTGGTCAGTCTTTGTTTAATATTACGAATGTGGGTCAATATTTCATAAAAAATTGCCATGATGTCCAAGATATAATCAATACAAATAATATTGATCCAGTATTGTTCTACTACCGTGGTATATGAGTATAAGTAGAAGAGTTAAAACTATATCTTTTCTATTTGTTTTCTAAAACTTTTCTCATTGAACACAAAATACAAACAAACAAACATTAATATAAAGACATAATCTTTGTTTCGTGGCTAGGGCTGTTAAACAATGTCTGAATGAATCATATAGTATTTTTTTTGCTTCTCTATTTACTCTTCGCTTTCCATTTCCTTGTCTTTATGCCTGATAAAAACAAGAAGGAAAAGTGTCTGTTTTCTCCCAAACTGACAAGAGTTTTCAATTGTTGGTATAGGATAATTCAATAATCGAAAATCCACTTATCTTTCTTTAAGGTCTCCTTTCACGTAAAAAGCTATAAAGAATATCTAAACTCTTCAAAAATATGTCTAAAGAACTTTGAAAATTTGAGTAGTTTAATTTTATGTTATGAATGAAAATATTAATTAAATTACAATACTTATCTACAACAACTCTTTTATTCCTTTTGATTGTAACATGAATAAATGTTTATTCATAGTTTGTAAAATAAGTGTGTGTTATCTTTGTGTGTTATTGATATATTCCTAAAGAAAATGCTTATTGCGAATGTAACTATTTCTTTCGGGTATTTTATTATTCCTTTAAAAATTTTTCCTGGGAATATATAAAATGATTGTCTGTAATATTTGTATAATTGTGAAAAAGTAATTCGTTTGTGAAAAGATACCTCTTCTTGGTTAAAAACGCATTCACTTTTCAAAGGATGATTTGAACAAAATAAAAGAGCAATGCAAAATTGTTAATTCTATTTAATAAATTTCGTCCAATGAGAGAATCTGCTTCCATTATCATAAACTAAACCATCTGTCTAATCTAAACACAAAATTATTTTTTAACTATAATATAAAGTGAAAACCATGGGAAAGAATGGAATGTAAACCTTAACATTAAATTTTAATATTTTTTTATTATTAATTTTTAAATAACAAAGAATATTATCATTAAAATAACAAGTTTCCAGCTTTAGATTATATACATTTTTAGATGGCGTCATAAGTACTATCAAATAGTATTTTTCAAACGTAAACTTTAAAAAGATTTTGAAGATTATCCCTATATGAATATACGCATTTAAATTGGAAATGTAATTGCGGATATTTAAACCCCAATAGTAATTTATTTTAATTTGTTCTGAATAGATTTAAAATATTGTGAGTGGGAGGCCATTTTATATGTTTATGCCGGGGTTTTTTAGACGATTGCGAAATGTAAAATTTTTTATAAATGGTTTTGTTCTCAGGCTTATACATCTTTAAATGTTTCTTGATGATTCTCGTCAGTAGTTACCGTAGCATATGTTATGAGTGCATTTTGTTGGCCAGAGTTGTTCAGATAGATTATTTGCTAGAGATTCATCAATTTAAGTCAGAGATACTGAGTTCAAGTACTCGCATGGACACATTTTTCATCAGTTAGAAAAGTTTCAACTGTTAATATTCAATTACTCCTCTGTATGACAGGTTTAAAATAATAAAGTGTTTCCCATACATATTAATCTTTTATGGGGATTTATTTACGTGAGGATTATTCTGTTGATCTGTCTCATAGGACAGACGAGATGTTCAAATCAAAAGATTCGTAAAGTGAATTGTGTTAGACAAAATCGTCCAGGAAGCTGAACTGGTAGATCTTTAGCTATTTAAGATAGATGTAATAATATATTGTACTGGATGCTTACAATTTAATAGGGCGTAAAGAGTAACTGTATAGCGTGAATTATGTGAAATAATTGTCCGTGTCGAACTGAAAAAAGGTACAATAAATCTTTTGATCTAAACATACACTATACGGGCAGGACGATTTGCTACCGCGTGTACACGTTTCTGGGACGGATAGGTCACAGACGAATCAAAGACGAAACAAAATCACATAGCAATGTAAGCTCGGGCATGACAATCAGTGTTTCGAAACTTTTTTCTTTCCGAATACGTATCACAAGATCTAAATAGGAATTTTGGATTTCATTAATGAGAGAACAGTGCTGAACAGTGGAGCAGCGTTGATGGGTTTCCTAGTTGTCAGGCAACTTAACACCCAGACTGTAGATATAATGTCTTACAAATTAATGAGCCATTGGGAAAAAGAGAAGGTACAGTTGTTTATAACTACATTACAAATGAAAAAATATTAATGATAGGTACTAGCATAAGTAAAATAAATAAAGACAAAATTAATAAGTTGTATTTTCTGGTATGAATTCAGATTTAAAAAAAAAAAATAAGCAACAGTTAAAACACCGATTGCAGCTTCTTATCCTACATTACTATGTGAAGCTGTTTCGTCTTTAAATAACCCATCTCTCACAGAAGTTTGTAAACGCAGCAGTGAATTATCCTGGATATGGAAATACAAGATTATTTTTTATCATTGTATTTCAATTCTCATTTAGAAACTTAGAAAAAATATCGCGTTTATCGGAATTTTATGGAAGAAAATATGTTTATGCAGCATTTAAGAAAATAATTAACAAAGCTAAAATTTGATAATCTAATCTAACTAATAAACTAATTCTATCTAATAAACAGATCTTGATACAAGTATTTCTTATTCATATTGAAATAAAAAGCGTGAAAATATACGTTCGTCTGATATCAGCCTAAGGGAAAGTAAAAGATATGAAAAAACAAAGATTATAACAAAATCAGAAGGTTTAAAGCCAAATAAATCTAACTAAGGTCAACGTTAGATTACATAAGAGAACAATAAACATGTAGCCTAGAAATATGTTCATTTTATGCTATTCAAAATTCGTTTATTTTAGAGATAAATATAATCATTTGAAATAAATCTTGGTGAAGTACAATAAAGGTTTCAACCCTTTATGTACTGAATTATGAATTCATGAAAATGTTATCTTCTAAATCATTTTTCGTGAATTTTTGAAACTACATTAGAAGATTTACATTATCATTTAATAAATTTTACAAGGATTTTAGAAAGGTTAAAGGATTTAGAAGGATTAATTAAATTTGAATTTATAGAGATTTTGTAAAATATTTATAACCCCACACAAATCTTTTATTTTAAATATTTTTCTTAGTAGTTTATAGAATTAGGAAATGTACAATTATAATGTTCTTACAATATAAATATAGAAATATTTTCTAATTGAAAAATATCCCCCCTCTCCCAACACCAAGAAAGCTGAAAAGATGCAAAGGCAAAATAAATCACTCTTCTAAAAATATTTTTGTTTTGTGTAACCAATAATGCTTTTGGAACAAGATAAAGTAATGTATTACTTATTCTAAACAGTACTACTAATAATGTATGTATTAAGTGAATTTTATAACAAGTTATTTTAATGGTGCTTATAAGTACCGTCAGCAGATAAAGGGTTATTATTTTTTTTTTTTTTTTCATACGACCGAAAAAATTTCCAAGACACTTTTCAAACGGAAAAATATAAGCCACCATTTCTATTCAAAATTCCCATTTATGTTAATGTAAACATAAGATAAAGATAAATTACATCTTAAAACTATCTCCTGTTAATGTTTGGCTTTAAACGTGATTTGCGAAAAAATTTTAATTTTGTGGTTTAAATTAAATAGAGTTCATTGTAATTTAAAATGATTTGCAAATTTTTCTTAAATTTCAAGTTGAAGCAAGCTTAAAGAATCATTATAGCAATTAAAGAATACAGTCCTTAATTCGTTTTAATGAATTCTTTATTTTTATGTAAAATTAGAAAATGTGCTTCGCTTATTCGATTTATTGTGTTTCTATTCTCAATTTAATTTGTATAATAATTAACCCTTAGATGCCGGGTGTCACTTTTCGGCAACATACCCAATTTAGGCTTTTAAATACTATTAGAATAATATTGAAACTATAATGCCTAATGTTGTCAATAAAATACATTCTGAAAATATTATTAAATCGATTTTCAACATGTAGATTTCAACACTTGTGCTTTTTAAGAATAAAGATAGGTTTATTTTTTTTAATTGTTGCTATTGTTCTTTTTGTTTTGTTTGGAAGCATGCGAAATACCCTATTTTGTTCTGCAGTGAGCAAGTAAAATTTATTTCTTATTATCGTTCCTAAAATTCTTGTGTGTTTAATATTATAGAATTTTATCAAGGAAAATTATTTTTTCAATTAAAGACCAGTAATGTCGATTAGTAATAAACTGTTTTTTAGCTGTAAACCATACTGAAAACAAATAGGATTTTTAAAAGTATTTTTTCCTTGATTTATTTGAAAAATGAAAACCGAAAAACATTATTGCAATGAAATCAGGCATTTAAGGGTTAAATTTAAGATCATAAATTTTACTATAAAAATTTTATAAAGTACGTTATCTGGCGATCAGTCAATTGTGCATTATTGTTACAAATTTGCTTGAATAAATGCTTCAATGGATTTTTTTTATAGACAAAAGTAAGGTCTCCTTTTGAATATTTTTTATAATATTTGCACAAAAGATGTGATGGCTGATAGAAATTTTTCAATACATTTAATATGAATTATATAAATTATATAAACACTACATATATATATTTCATATTTACGCATAAAAATTCATCTTCGGTATTGTGTTGGATAATACAAATTCTTTCAGTATATTTAATATAAATTATATAAACACTACTTATACATTTTTAATATTTAAACATAAAAATCTATTTTCAATATTGAGTTGGGTAATAAAAATTCTTTCTGTATATTTAATATTATATAAACACTACATATACCGGGTGAACTAAAAGTTCGTTACAATTTTAAAAACTCATAAAAAAGGGAAGAAATTATGATAAAGGAGTGGTGCGATTTGCAAGAAAGGGCTCACAAGCTAGTCAATTTTTTTGTAGCAGCAAAAAAAAAAAAAGTTAAAAAATCCCATATAGAGGGCGCTGACGAGCCGGAACACAATGAACAGAATAACAATACGCTCCATTTATTTATTCTTCCAATAACAAATGTTCAACATAATCTCCAGAACATTCTACGACACAACTGTTGTTCTGTTCATTGTGTTTAGGGTCGTCAGCGCCCTCTCCATGTGATTTTTAACTCTTTTTTTTTTTTTTTTTTTTTTGCTAAAAAAAATCCGAACACCTTGTGAGCCCTTTCTTGCAAACCGCACTCCTTTATCATAATTTCTTCCTTTTTTATGTGTTTTTAAAGCTGTAACGAAGTTTTGGCTCACTCGGTATTTCTTTAATATTTGTGCATAAAAAATCTGTCTTCAATATCGCGTTGGCTAATACAGATTCTTTCAGTATATTTAATATAAATTATATGAACAATACATGTATATTCTTTAGTATTTAACGATAAAAATCTATTTGCAATATTGAGTTGGTTAATACAAATTCTTTCAGTATATTTAATCCATTTGTGCCTGAATTTTTGTTTTCTCACATTTTTGGTAAAATCACTTTAAAATGTTGCAAAATGAACTGGAAAAATACCAAAAAAAAAAAAATTAAGCTTAATTTTTTTTTGTATTTATTTGATAAAATGTAAAAGAACTAAATATGGGTATTTCTAGTAGACTAATATGCATAATTATATATTTTGCCTATATTTATATTTAAAATGTTTTTAAATTGTATATTATGTACTATAAGTAGTATTTTAATGAACTACAAAAATATATATATATTTATTTATTCCTTTGCAGAGACTAATAACTATTATAAATATTATTAACAATAAAATAAGAATAATCGTATTCCAGACTTAATAACAATTTATTTCATAAATATCTTCGAAAGGAGATTGCATAAGTAACTGTCTCCTAAATTTCTAACAAAAATATGTGCCCATTTGTGCCTAGAACTCTATATTTTGTACATTACAAAAATGCATAAAAAATAGGCTTGAACATTTAATTTCGCAATTTCAAAAAATACGTATTTCAAAAAAGTCAGCAAGCTAAGATTATAACTTGCGATTTTGGGTCCATGATAGAAAAAATACAAATAAACTTACTTTTTACATTTCGCCCTCTTGAAAAATTAAAAATCTATAAACACCGAAAAAAGCCTTAATTTAAGCAAATAAATATCCACCTTATGCTGCCATCTCTCGGTTATAGATAAAGACATTTATAAATACTGACTTCACGCAATTTTCATGTTATATAAAGAAGAAGAAAATTATACAAATGCATTAAAATTTGAAACGTCCCAAAAATGGGAGACTAGGCATAAATGGGTTAATATACCGGGTGTCCATAATTAAACGACCCTACTTTAAAGTTATCTACATACAAAACTATTCTTCATGAAGCTGTGAAATTTTGGGAAAAGCATAAGAAAGGCATGGTAATTTGTTTAAGCTGAAAAATATATAAATAAAAATAGTTTAATAAATTACATATTTAGCATTAAGATAGTTTAGAAATTTTATTTACAAGATGTTCATAGTTAATCGACCCTATTTTAAAGTTGTCTAGAGACGAAGCTATTGTTCAGTATGGGGATAAAAGTATGGGACTATGTTTGAGAGAAAAAAATTAGGAGGCCGTTTTTTAACGAATTACACATTTATCACACATTCACGATAGTTTAACAAACTTTGTTATAACCGAATATGTTCTGCATGACTTTCATCATTTTCAGATACCATCTGAAATCGTAAGATAGCATGTTTCAATTCAGTTGACCGCGGTATGTGCAGGGAAAAGCTAGGAAATTGTCGTGAAATGTTGTCTTTAGAATAAGGTTAAGTTAATAAATAAAATTTCTAAACTATCGTAATTCTAAATGTGTAATTTATTTTAAAAGCGCCCTCTGGTGGCGAAATTTTGAACTACTTTTATTTACATTTTCTTTAGCTTAAACAAATTCCCATGCCTTTATTATGTCTTTCACAAAATTTCACAGCTTTATGAACAATAGTTATGTCTGTAGACAAATTTCAAGTAGAGTCGTTTAATTATGGACACACTGTATATTTTTAATATTTATACATAAAATTCTATCTTAAATATTGAGTTGGCTAATACAAATCCTTTCAGCATATTTAACATAAATTACATAAACACTATATATACAGGGTGCCATATGTTATCTATCGCCGACCTTTAATTTCTCAACCGTTGGCTGTAGACATATAGTACCAATTGCAAAAACATTTCAAATGAGCTAAATATTCATGTTGTGGCATTATTTAAAGTAAAAAATCAATTTTACAAAAATTACGAAATCTAACTTTTCATACGGTCCCCCAGTACCTATAGTTATATTTAGTAAAAGTTTAACCATATCATAACAGATATAACACAAAAAGTTTGACATCTGTACTGCAAAAATTGACATAGTTATTAAATTTCAAAGTTTGAGGTTTTTGCACATGATTTTGTCTTTCATTGAGGGATCAGTTAAAAGATGAATTTAAGTAATTCGAGATCAAAGTCAGTGTGCAATGTTCATTTTTACGGCGAAACCACCTTTAGCCGGTATCGCCAAATCGGAGAATCACCAAAGAGGGTTATTTCATCTAAAAACTTGAGCTAACTTTTATGTGTCCAACAACATTCAAACGTCAAAGTAGGTAGAATCGACAACCAGAAAATAAAACATACTTACTAAGGATTAGATAAATGGCAGCGGAATTGCACTCTGATTTTGATCTCGAATTACTTTAATTCGTCTTTTAACTGATTCCTCAATGAAAGACAAAATCATGTGCAAAAATCTCAAACTTTGAAATTTAATAACTGTGTCAATTTTTGTAGTACAGATGTCAAACTTTTTGTGTTATATCTGTTATGATATGGTTAAACTTTTACTAAATATAATAGGGACTGGGGACCGTATAAAAAGTTAGATTTCTTAATTTTTATAAAATTGATTTTTTTCTTTAAATAATGCCACAACATGAATATTTACCTCATTTGAAACATTTTTGTAACTGGAACTATAGGTCTATGACCAACGGTTGAGAAATTAAAGGTCGGCGATAGATAACATATTACACCCTGTATACATATTTATATTTATGCATAAAAATCTATCTTCAATATAGAGTTGGCTAATACAAATTCTTCCAGTATATGTACTATGAATATTTTAAACACTACAAATATATTTTTGAACATTTATGCATAGAAAATACAATATTCTTCAATATTCTGAAAAATTTCATTAGTAGCAAAAACCGAAAATCAAATAATTGATTTTTTTTGAAAAATATAATATTATATTTTTATAGCATGATAACGTATTATACCGGGTGAGTGAAACGTCCGTATATACTTTAAAAAATCATAAAAACCGAAAAAATAACCGAAATGAAAAACTGTTTGCGGAATTAGCATCTATAGGTCACAAGATTTTTTTAAAGACAGAAATAAAAAATAACTCAAAAAAACAGCCGACAGATGGCGCTGGTTCGTGCGATTTTGGTGGAAATATGCAAATGAAACTGTTTTAAGAATTTGCGCTACTAATCCAGAACTAGTTCACCCGTTGTGAGCCGTGTACTTGATCAAGGATGCTGAGTATGAAGGATAAAGCTTTGTTAGTGAACTTATTTTACGTGGAAAATTTCTGGAGTAGGAGCGCAAGTTCTTATAACCGTTTCATTTGCATATTTCCACCAAAATCGCTCGAACCAGCGCCATCTGTTGGATGGTTTATAGTTATTTTTATTTCTGTCTTAAAAAAATCCCGTGATCTATAGATGCTAATCCTGCAAACAGTTTTTCATTTCGGTTATTTTTTCGGTTTTTATGAATTTTTAAAGTTTATACGGACTTTTTGCTCACCCGGTATATATATATATATATATATATATATATATATATATATATATATTTTTTTTTTTTTTTTAATTTGTTACAAATAATAATGTGATAATTTTTTTTAATATATAATAATGAAAATAGGTCTTTTGTTCTAAATAATAAAATGAGGATAGTTAATAGCTGACTTCTTTATATCTGTACATAGTACACAATTAATTAATTTTTAAACGGTGTGAATAATTTAACATTATTATCTAAGTAATCCCTGAATCTACTAATTAATGAATCTTTTATGGAAATAAAATAATCCAAATAACAAACATTTGACTTGTGATTTAGTGTTATCTAGAATATAAAGAATGAATATGTGTAGTTTCGAATGAATTGGAAACATTGTTTGAGTCATTTTTTTAATCGGAAAATTAAAAGCTTTTTATTCCAAAAATAAATAAAATCTCGTGAAATATAACAATTTTTTCCAAGTATTATATTTAAATTCCTATTTAAAATCTTCGACAGCACACGAAAATCGCCCCTATTTAAGTAAAAAAAAAAAAAAAAAAAAAAAAAAAAAAAAAATGGGCAACAGATTCATTTGAAAAAATACTTAATTTTGAATACTTTGGAGTGAAAAATTACCAAAATGATTAATTGAATCGGTCATTTCTAAAACAACATAAATCAAGTTTTTTACAAACATACTTTTTTTTTTTTTGTCGCAAATGCTTCCTTAAAGGTAGAGACCATGCTTGACCATGATCAAGGTAAAAACCACATCAGGTCAGTGTATTCCTTCCTCTTCAAACAAAACCTTCGAATTTTCGTTTATTGCTTAAAACAACATAAGTTCTTTTTTCAATTAATACTTTCTTTGTACTTCAAAAAGTAGCCGACTTTCTATATGTATAAGAAAAAAAAAAAAAACATGTTTGTCAACAGCATCGTCGGGGAAAAGTGTTCTTAAAAGAAAGAACATTTACTTCTTCGATATACAAGAGTTTTCACTGTAATTTTGTTAAAAAGTTCACTATCATAGCCGAGGAATTTATTGATTATCCATTAAAGATTAATATCTTTATGAAAAAAATTTTCACACACTGTGTCACATTTATCAGCCAAAGCCTATACATAGAAAGTATCAATAGTAAAAAAAAAATAATAGACGATTTCATACGAGTTCAGGATAGCATTCTGGAAGAGCATATGTCATTTTATCAAAACATATTTAGCTGGCCAACTGCAAATGTTGAGGATTTGATTGAGAGTGATGAAGATGATGATTACGCACCATAATGACATTAAAACATAAAAATGTTCCTGTATAAGTGTTATCTTCATTAATTTTGATTACAAATATGTATAATATGACTGTTTTGTTCAGTTTAAAAACCACCTAACCTTGTTTCTTGCTAAAAGAACATAAATCATGAACAGTTTTTCTGTTCTTCTTCTTTTTATTATTCATAAATTATAAAACGTATTCGATATTTACACACTTTGAAGTCCAAACTCTATAATCGGCCCCGAAAAATCCATAAAAATTCGCTTACTTGTATAAGGTTTCTTTAAAATTCTGATTAGTTCTGATTCTGCGACTCATGTGATTTTTGGAATAACCGATTCAATTTTAAAATGTGGAAAAGTGAACATCCATTGACAAAAATAAATAATTTAGTTACCGAGAAATCTATCATACTTCATATTTAAAATTCTTCCTAAGAAATAAACATCTGGAATAGAAACACGTTACATTGCAATGCTACGTATACCTCCAGATTTTAAATCATATATACAATAATTTGAAATAAATCTTCATGCATTAAAATAACTTTGTTTTTTAAAAACCGATACCAGTTTACAGCTACCTTTAGAAACTGGAAAATACAAATGATCATATTTCCTAAAATTTAACATTTTTTATTAATATATTATTAAGGGAATGATACATTACACCATAAAGCTATCTTCTATTAAACGCTTGGCTTTAAAACTATTTTGTAAAATATTTCCAATACTGCGGCTTTTGAATTAAACAGAATTCGTTACCATTTAAAATTATCCATGAAGTTTTCTTAAATTTGACGGAAAAATAGATTTAGGAACTCTTTACAGAATTTAAGGAATTCAGTCATTAATTCAATTTAACAAATACTTTATTTGCTTGTGAGAATAGAACTTCGCTTCTTTTATTTGATTTATTAATTATTTAATTTATTTTAAATGATAATTAAATTTACGATGTTAAATTTTAGATTAAAATTTAGATCAACTCCATTTTCTGTTAACTAGGCGATTGTGCATGAATAAAGCGAATGGTATTGAATATGTTCATCCCAGGGAAATAAACATTCTATTTAGCCGAAAATAAGGAAAATGTCATTTTGTTAATTTAATTTAAGTTATTTGTATGTGAACAAAAACTCATGGCTATTAAGAATTTATTGTGAATATTAAATTAAATACAGGTTAAAAAAATATTTATGCTTCATACATTTTCAATATTTTTCTATAGATTAATATTAATAGTTTCAATTAATGGCAAGATTTGAATATCAAGGAACTGAAACTTTTGGAAAGTAAGTACATAAGTGTTTATTTTATTATTTTTCAAGCAATCTTTAAAAAATTATAAACACAAAACACTATTTAAATTACTCAAATGTGTTTTTTATTCACAATAAAATACATTTAAAATCTAGTACTTTCAAGCACACTCATACTCATCATCAGGGTTTAAAACGATAAAAGCCAGAGGACCTTTATAATAGATGGGCTGATCCAAACTTCAAAGTAGAAAAGGGGTGAGGCTATGCTGCCGGACTTTTCCAAAGTTCTACAGAAGTGGGTGTTGGGAAGGGGGGGGGGGAGCTTGCTCAAGTTATTCTCAGTATACTATACTAAATTTTTGGAATGGCCTACAATAACGTATCGTTACAAGAATAATTAGAACGACGTAGAAGCGCGGCGTTTTTTCCATTTGATGTTTGTATCAATCTATCTGGTGTAAGGGACTCAACCTCTGGCTTTTAAAGTTTTTTAACCCTTACGGCGCGGCATAATTCTGTTTATAAACTGATGAAATAATGGACTGACACCGCAATTTATAAACGAATTTATTACAAAATACGAACTTGCTTATTTTCATGTACATTAAAATAGGAAAATTTTAGTTAAATATTCTTGGTGTCGGTTGTCAGTTTCGGAATTAAAATTATGTGTCCCTTTTTAAGGAACCGCGCTGGAAAGTGTTAGCTCTGATGAATATGCTGACAAACATGAATATTCTTGAAACTACTATGTTTAAAATTATCTTATTGTGAATAAAATACATGTTTTAGTAATTTAAATAGGAATTTGTGATTACAAATTTTTAAACTTTTTATTGTAAGGTAAATTTAAAGATTTTAAGAAATTGATATGTTATATAATGTTTTAACTTCATGCAGTAATCTTGTTTTAAATCTATGCATACATTATTGAAAAATGGTTGCGCATCCAAATATGGAAATAATAATTTTAATACATTGTTTCTTTTCCGAGAGTATTGAAACATTGTATATTGTACAAATGATTTTTCAAGATTTTTTATTGAAAATACGCCTAATTGCTTAATCTCTGTATAGATGGGAAATAATCATTATCCAAAGTAAATTAAGGAAAATTCAGGACTTTATTTATTGAGCCATTCAATAATCATATATATAAATCAGCTACTCAATAATCATATTTAGAATTCAAATGAAAAGATAAAAAATATCCAGCATAGAAATACGTGCATTTTAAATATACTTAAACCCCGATTTTAAAAAACATAAACGTAGCAATACGAAATGAATTTTCTTGAAATACGGTTATGGCTTTAATTTTTTTTAACCTATGAAAATTCTTAAAATCCTTTTAAAATTGAAAACTACAAATCTTTAATATTCCCATTTCTATTAATGTACTCTTAAGCGAAAGATACATTATGCCATAAATGTATCAATCTTTAAACGTTTGACTGTAAACATGATTTGCGAAAAATTTTAATTATGTCCTTTAAATAGCTAAGTATTCTTTGTCGTTTAAATTGATTTCATTTTTTTCATTAATTTCAAGTACACAACCAGGCTTAAAGAATCATTATAAAAATTAACGACTTAATTCCATTATTCGTTTCAATTAATATTTTATTTTCTTGTTCAGATAGAAAATTGCTGCATTTATTTGATTTAATCGCAGCTTTAGACGGTTGAATATGAATAAAAATTTGACTTAGAATTTGAAATTTTACTATAAAAATTGGATAAGACGTGTTTGCCGTTTATTAGTCCATTGTGAATGATTATTGTTAAATGTCTTGGAACGTTCATCAACAGAAAATAAACTTTTTAATAATGGCCAAAAAAAAAAAAAAATTTTGATAACGTATTTTATTTTACTTCATTTAGGACAACTGAGTGTGGACTAATACAAATTTATTTCAAATATTTAATATAGAACTAAAGTTATTTTAAGAGAAACTTAGTTTCAGGAAATTACTAAAAAATTTTAAACCATCAAAATTTTTCATTATATTCTATAATATTTTTTAAGTTTTAAATTTCTTATTTTTTTCTCGGGTGAATTTCATTATCGCCATATTTACATAGGAAGGGTGTCTAGGAATAGTTTTTTTAGTTGGAAAAATATTTTCACTTATGCCAGAATTTAATTTCTCGTCAACGGAAACCCTTTAATTGTCGCACAATCATTCCTCTTATCCTAATTTGTTATAGAACACACACAGTTTTGTGTCAACTTTCTTACTTTTTGGCCACACAGATAAACACTCGTTTTGAGTGGGTCCAAAACATTTGTAATCATTTATTTCGATTTAAAAAAATCATATTATATTTATATTAGAACTCGGAATTTTATTCTACGCAAGCTTAAAATTTGGGATGCATTTACTTTTTTAAACTGATTGGAAGAGAGATTTTAATTGGAAGCGTCAAATCGGATGACATTTTTAAAGCCTGGTTTTATTCCGATAACAAACTATTAAGGAGAATAGAACATGTCACCGTTGTTTTCTTTTGGTTATTTTCTAGATGATGGTCCGAAGACGGTTAAGTGTTTTATACTGATTTTGGGTGTATTTTATGTTTTGTTGAGAACCAAGTTAATTTCTGATTTTGAAAGAAGAAGAGAAAGGTGACGGCTTTCTTTTTGTAGCAAATCGCTCAAAAGTATGTCGAGGTAGTCATTTACATAACAAACTCTTAAGGAAAGTAGTCATAACAAACTACTACGAAGAATAGAACATGCAATCCAGTTTTCCTTTGGTGAATTTTCTAGATGACAGTTCAAAAATGTATAATAAGGCATGTTTTATACTGCTTTTGGTTGTATTTTATATTTTTCAGAGCCCCAAATGAATTTCTGCTTTTCAAAAAAATAAGAGACAGGTGACGGTACTCTTTTAGTAGCATAATAGCGCAAAGTATGTGGAGATGCTCATGTTGGTTAAAAATCAGTGGGACCAATCGCACTGGATTCCTTGGTTTTTTCGTCAGATAAGTGAACGAGACCCAGGAGTAAATATTTTAAAACTGAAGAAACGTTTATTAGGATATTCTCACAATTGGTGTGCATTAAATGTGAATAATTTAAACAACGTTTTGAATCTTATGTCGAAGAGGAACACAGTAAAGCGTTAAGTAAAATTGTATGTGATCGACTTTTAAATCTATCTTAATACGCATTAATGCTACTTTTATAGTTCGTACATCTAAAAACTGGATTGCCTTTAGTTCGAGACACATGCTTTTAAACTGAGGTAAAATTTTTGCAACGATCTCAAGTATCTTGGATCTTAAAAATGTATTTCTGAAAATACATCCCCCACATCCTTTTATTTCTTTAACTTCCATAACTCGACGTAACTGGTTGCAATAAATTTCCTCGTAAACTTTGAACTGGGCAAGAGTATGTACCTCGTATTGCTCAGCATATTATGTAAGAATCACTATTGCGTAACTGAAAAATTTGTTAATATTATGCTCATGTTATGAGAATATCAGTAATATAATAACACAAAGAAAAAAAACTACTTGAGTACATAAAATCCGTTTATGCTTCCAAAAGAACACACATTACTAATTACTACAATTATTTTTAATAATAGTAATAGAAATACATAGATTTTTGTTGTTGTCGAATTCTATTTTATTATTTAAAAATGCACTAACGAGACGTAAAAATGGACATGAGTGTACCTCCAATTGATAAGCATATTATGAAAAGATCACTATTACACATCTAATTTTTTTTAATATTATGCTCATGTAATGTTTTGATAATATCAATAGTAAAATAACATATATTTTTAAATAAACTACTTTACCATATAAAATAATTTTTCGGTCCCAAAAAAATACATAATATTTATGACTTCAGTTATTTTTAATAATACTAATCTAAATGCATTTTAAATTAGATTTTTGTTATTCTCGAAATCTCTGTTCTCATTTGAAAATACACCAATGAAACTTTAAAATACATTTTAGTATCGAAAGCCTCAGAAAAGGGAATTAATTTTTTCAATTCGAATTCTTTGAGAAAATGTTGTATTACATAATCAAATAATAGGCCATGCAAGAAAACAGAAAGAAAAAAGGAACTTTCCACTAGAAATATAGATAAATAATTCTAATATCTGAAAGTAAGAAAAACGACAGTAAAGTTTTTCCTGAACTCAAAGTTACTTCTTTGTCTAGACTCTCGACGAAGGCGCCTCCCATTCCGTAGGTAAATGGAGCTAACTACATTAGGCTGACTATTAGATCAAGAAATGAAATACAATTTGTATATAAAAATAATAGCAAGCAAAATTATTTCTGAAAACAAGGAACATTTTCTATAAAATTTCATTTAACAAAACTAATTACTTTTCAAAATTTTAATCCTAAGTTATATAAGAATAATTTTCTTTTCATTTTTTTTTTTTTTTTTTTTTTTTTGCTATAAATCTACATTTTAATTGTGGAATATTTGGTTATATTATTTGCATTGATTTTCTAAATATTATTTTATTGACAATAATATTAGTAAATGCATTAATTTCGTTAATTTAAATTTTTTGAGAATAATGTTGTAATCCGAAAATACGTGATGTCAAAAAACAGATTGAAAAACAAATTCTACAAGAAATATGGATAAATAATTCTAATTTCTGGAAGTAAAAAAAAAAATGACAGACAAGTTACCTCATAACTAATTATTTTGTCTAGACTTTTGATAAATTCGTCTTAAGTTGGATAGGTAAATGTGATATAATACAGTAGGCTGATTGTGGATTTAATTATTATATATGGGATTGCTTTTTTATTTAACTACATGGAAAGAAAAAAATCTACTTTCTAATACTTAGAAATGTTATAAATAAAATTGTACTTGGCAATGGAATTTAATTTCGAAACTTTCAATGTCAAATGAAATAAAGTAAGTTTTTATTAGGTTGTAACGAAAGTTTTCCGCCAAATCGCCATTACATAATGCTAATTATACTATACATAATTAACTGTAATATTATACATAACCACCATTCCACCAAACCTTCATGTCGTATGATACAACACTAGTACCTAAAGCTGTACACTTTATTCGGTGACATTCTCTAGCTGACTTTTTGCAACAGAACTGGAAGTAAATGATTAATCTAATCTGGTAGCGTGATAGTTCAATTTCAGACACCTTGTACTTAATGATAACGATATTTTTTACAAACCTCGCAACACAGTGTTATAAAGAAAATCTCTTTCTTTCAAATGCCAAAAGTCGTTTGACAAAATATGAGCAAATACGTAAACGCGAACTGTTTGCACAGACCGTATTTGCTGTGGTGGAAAACTTTCGCTACAACCTGAAATTCTGTTTTTTGACAATTATTTCGCATTTAAAATAATATATCTCAATTCTCGTATTTTAAATTCCTTATGTGCTGTTAATACTTTTAGCCCATTAATTTTCTAAAAAATTTATAGATGAAAAAAAATTTTTTAGTTTATTTCTTATATATGTGTAGTATCTGATATAATTATATTTTTATACAAAAACACACTCTACAATAAAAGATATGTAAAAAGCATCGTTTAAAACTAAAAATAATTTAGCAATACATGGGTAAAGGATTTTATTACAATTATTTGCAATTTAGATTTACAAATTTTGTATTGAAGGCAAATTGACTTTTTTAATTTAAAAAAGTTTGTGTCCTAGAAGAAATACTTAGTTAAGAAAATGTTACATATCTGCAAATAGATATGAAATTAAACATTTAATACCTATCATGTTCCATGTATTTACAAGAAGAACTTACAAATGAATTCGACACATAAGAGAAATTCATATTTTTACATAAATTATTTCTCAACATTTGTTTTATAATAAATTTCTTTGCCATTATATGTTAGACACATAGCTTTTTTCAAAGACACTGGGCCTAAAAACATTTAAAATTGCTTAATGTACTCATTGATTAGAACGCACTAGCATGTTTTTCTTAATTAGGGTCAATTAGGTTTGAACTTAATGACTAGGCATAATAAGCATTACAAGCAGATGTTGCTCATTACACTTAAGTAATTTATTAGCTGAACCAATAGAGTTGGAACAATTTTTAAAACTAGCATTAATAGAATTACGTTATAAAAAGACATAAAATTACTTAAAGGTTATATTAAACAGCGTACTATATGTCGGGTTGGCAGTATTTAGCTAAAATTTGCTATTAGTTTTGTTCGAGTTTCAAAGCGTCAAAAAGTATACAACAATCTGCATAGACTTGTTTTTCTGCTAAAGTTTTCCTTTATTACAAGTCGAAAGACTGCGACTTTAATTTAGTTTTAAAAGTATGTGAGATTTCTATGGAATCTTGTCTGTAGTCTGGATATACTTTCTTAAAGTGAATTTTGGATATTTTAAGAGAAATCGTGTCCATGAAACAATCTTCATTACATTTCCTTACTTCAAAATACTGTTTATATACGGGATAAATATTTTGTGTTTCTTTTCAAAATCGTAAAGTACAAATTACAGAAACATAATAAAGCTAAATAAATTGATTTTTGGAAATCTCTCGAATTAAACTAAATTGAATGCACTAAATAATCATAACTCTTATTAGTTTTAGGGGTTTTTTATCATTTTTTTAAATGATCACGCATAATCTGGCATTATAACATGTATAACATCTACTTTAAAAAAATATATTTTTTTAAAAACAATGTTATTTTTACACGGCTGTATTTGTCAGTGGAATAAATCAATAAGTATATCACTTGTACACTTTAATAATTTTTTTCTGGTTGTTGAATAATTAACATGAATGCAAAAATACATGGGATCTTCATTGCACCATAGCACACGTTAACGAAAGAAAAAAAATTCACATCAATATACTAATGTAGATAAAGTAAAACATATTATGTTCTAGAATTAATCTAAATCGGATACACAAAAAAATATTTATTTGTTTTATATTTGAAATATTTATATCTTCATGTTTTAAATATTTCATATCTAGTATACATTTATTTTCAATATTCTTCATTGAAATAGCCTGAGAACAATATAAATGATTCAGTTCATTGTAACGTTAGCACATAAGATAATTTGTATCCTTTTGTTATATGATCCATTTGTCTATTTTTCTATGCTTTAGTTACTTTTAAAAAGTCAATAAGGTATTTAGAGGCTTTAATTTTGTTTATTCATTCAGTAATATATTCTGTATTATTGTAAAATTGCTTTGAAATTTCAGTACATTTGTCCTTAGTTATAAAGAAAGTTTTACAAATTGGTGATATTCGTTACATTCCAAGCTTTATATCTAAGGTATGAATAACAGAGTATCATAAAATACGTATTATTTTACAAAATTCTTGTAAATTCAGTATAAAATAACACTTTAATATTATATGTCATGATATATATACCCACAAAACAGTATTACTATATAAAATAATGTATTAATAACAGAGGTTTCTTTTTTCAATTTATGTTTAAAATATCATTCTAATATTTAAAAAGCTGCGGTTGTCGTTTTCATAATTTTATTATTTTAGTTATTATTTTATAAAACATATAACGCAAATTCTTTTAACATTTTATTTTAAAATAAAATAATAAGAACTTTTGTTAAAGATTATTTGTAATGCCAGTATTAATTTAAAATGAAAATTTCAAATAAATATGTATATACTATGCAACATTTACTCAAATTAATATGGCTATAAATTACATTTGCGTTTTTAAGCATTTTAAAAAGTATAATACAGTCAACATCATTCATTTTCTTATTAAATCGAGAACTTCGGAAAGTAAACATTTTGCTCAGATTTAGCTATTGATTTGTTCAAAAAATTCTATTTAAAAATTCAAATAAAAATCCACCAGAAAATAAAATGTTAAGATTCATGATAAATTGAATTTCATATAGAAAACATTTTTACAGAAAATACCCAATATTTTTCTGTGCATCTCGAATTTTTCTCTTCAAACTTTACTTACAAATTTGAGATGCATGAATATATAGGATTTGATTTGCTTCTGTTACTGACAACTGGTAGTTCTATCAAATAGTTGGCGACAATTTATTTTTAAATTCACGAAACCATGGATCGATACTTAATTTATATTGTGTAATTTTTAGTACTAATTTTATTAGAGCAAAATGTGTATGAAATAATTTTCTCCCTTTTTTTATCCGAAATGTTTCTCCTGGATGAGGTAATAGAATCAGCGTATGCATGTTACAAAAGACTGGATCATGCATGAAAAAATATGGTAAAAACATAAAAAAAACAGCGTTCATTATTTATTTAGGCAGAAAATAACTTAAAAAAATTACTGCCGTAATGAAAATCATTCTGGTTTTATTAAAAGAGTACAAAAAATCATTTTGTGTTTTTTGATCAGAAAAGTCTATTTTTTGTACATTAAATTTTCTCATAAAAATATCATATCGAAAAATTAATTCACTATGTTTCATCACTTTTTAATGTTCACAAAATATATATTGAGCACTTTGCGTAACATTTTAGATAAAAGTTTTTTTCTTAAAAAATTCTGAAGTAAAAAAAAAGGCGTATCTAACATTATGAGCATAAAATTTAAAGTAAAAGTTCATTCTACATCTGTGTTCTTATTATCTTCATTTATTGTTCCCACTTTTCAATAATAAATATAATGAGCCAGATAAAAAAAGAGTATACTCTTAAACACCAGAAAAAAAGGGATAGAATTATTCAAAGAAATGAGTGCATCTTTTTTTCCTCCCTCCTTCCCCCTTTTTTTCTGTTTAAGAAGGCAAGGGGTGTAAACAAATATTTTGAAATTATATTGTTTGTCTGATTCTTTTTATAAGCCTAAATTTTTGGAATTTGTCATGCCTCTCTATTCGGTTATGATTTCTTTTTGAGAAAAATAATTATACACATATACATGTACAATGCATAAGATTTTAAGCTCAAAATTTATTCTATTACTGCTGGCAAATATAGAGATATTTTCATTTACAAAATTGTTAAATACAGATTTCTCTTTGTGCACCACTATAAGATATGCTTTTTTAGAAGGGTAAATATGTGTTTCTAGCCGTATAACTAAATTAATAGCTTTAATTTTTAAACACACTAAAATGCGAGTGATGGTTAATCGATGCGAGTTAATCGATGCGAGTTAATCGATGATTTGACCGATTGAATCTTAAATATAAATGTCACTCAGTTATAACTTTGGTATCTATACTAATAAAAAAACAAATCGCTCTGTCTGTCTGTCTGTGTGCGATGGCTAGCAAAATCTACGGCACGTACGAGGTTCAAAACTTTTTTGAAAAGAGTCCAAGGCCTCTTCTAATGCACCATATCCTCAGAATTTTGATATTCTAATTATTTTCTGAGTAATTAATTAATATTCGGACATCACTCTCATCAAAAGTACGCCTTTTTTCCCTCAGATTACTTTCTGTTGGTTGGTTCATAAAGCATCGCTCATCAAAAATACGTTTCTTTGTTTCCACTTCCTTTCGGTTGGTTGGTTGTATAATGCTTTCGCAGAAATAATTAAGTAAACCGGGATACAATTAAATAAACCCATTTGAGTGCTTAATGTTTCAAGAGTGACTGTTTTTTCAACTAAACATAAAATTTTAGCATGAAGGTGAAACACATGATTTGAAAACATTTTATAATAATGAGCGTTTAAGAGAAGGGATTAGTTTCAAATGACGTCACAACCTAGCAACCAGCTTGACAACCTGGCAGGCTTTTTGTTTGCCACACTGTTTTCTGGTGTTTTTTTTTTCTACTGTGATTGGTTGAGCGATAATGTCTGCTAAACAATAGGCGATTTTGGTTGGTTTACGGAAAATTGGAGTAACTTGTTTGATGCTCATTTATTTAGATAGCAAGAAACGTGTTTTTTAAACGTTAAATAAAAGATTTGAATACTCCTTACTGGCTCTTTTGCTACTAGAAATTAGAAATTGGCAACAATAAGTCCTTGCATTCTAATGCTTTCTGCTGCTGTAGCGGGTAGCAACAGTTTTAATGGAATTTAAATTCTCATTTTTGATACTGATAATGATTTTTTTTTTCAGAACTGTTTTTTTAAAGACATTTTTAAACGCATTTTATAACTGCTCTCTTTTAAGTTTTAAATACAGAAAAATGTTCCGAATTTATCGCCCGCCTACTATACAGTGCCGCAGGCAGTGGGAACTCATATCGGATGTTCGTACAGAACTTTTTGCACCCTAAACTTATGAGGGGGGGGGGGGAGAGGGGGGCGCTAATTTCACTAATTGGTTTATTTCTTTTATATGCTTATTTTAAACGGTAGCCACGTTACGTTTCATTGTAGTATTCTCCAGAATGGCGTGCGACTTGTAAAAATACAGCATAAATGTTACTTATTCGATAAAAAATTCAGAAGTCTTGATACCACTATTTTCGAAAAGTAATTTCAGCAAATATCTTACATTCTTGGTTAAGACCGCCACCCCCCCATCCATGTATCTACGGGTGGGTTGTGTGAAGAGGTTTCGTTCATATACGCTTTTGCTAAGAATAGAGTGCGCTACCTGGTGGTGAAATGTAGAACTAACAGACCGCGATTTCATTTAAAGTAGGGAATCTAATAAGGCGATATATTTGAAACTTCAAGATAGTTTATAACATATTAGAAAAAAGTTTATATAAGAATGGCGCGTGAAATTTCGGGAAGGTGGGGAGAGGAGGAAGGGCGATAGATTCCTTTTTTTTTTAACTTTTGCGCTTCTTACCATTTCCGGCGCGGTATTTTGACGGAGTCCTGAGATAAATGAGTCTTATTAAATATAAAAATGCAAAAAGTTGGTTACCACTATTTCCGAATAGTAATTTCAAAAATATCTTAAGTTCTTGCTTAAGACCTCCACCCCCTCGAGTTGCATATCTACTGATAGGTTGTGTAACGGAATTACGTTCAGATACAGTTTTGTTAAAAATACATTGCGCTCACTGGTGGTGGAAATTGGAACTAAGAGACCACGATTTCTTTTAAAGTAGGAAATCTGATAAAGCGATCTGCTTGAAACTTTAAGATAGTTTATAACACATTAGAAAAAGTTTATAAAAAATGCCGCGTGAAATTTCGGGCATGTGGGTGGGGTGAGGGGAGGGGCGAAATATTTATTTATTTTACCTTTGCGTTTCATACCGTTTCCGGTGCGGTTTTTTGACGGAGTCCTCAGATACATGCTACTTAGCACATATAAATGTGACAAAAGTTAAGTTACCACTATTTACGAATAGTAATTTCAACAAATAAATTCTTGCTGAAGACCGACACCACCTCGAGTAACATATCTACTGATAGGTTGTGTAAAAGAGCTTTTGTTTAGAATAGAGTGCGCTCCCTGGTGGTGGAATGTAGAACTAACAGACCGCGATTTCATTTAAAGTAGGAAATCTAACAAGGCGATCTATTTGAAACTTCAAGATAGTTTATAACACATTAGAAAAAAGTTTATATAAGAATGGCGCGTGAAATTTCGGAAGGTAGGGAGAGGAGGAGGGGCGATAGATTTCTTTTTTTTTAACTTTTTCGTTTCTTACCATTTCCGGCGCGGTATTTTGACGGAGTCCTGAGATAAATGAGTCTTATTAAATATTAAAATGGCAAAAGTTTTTTACCACTATTTCCGAATAGTAATTTCAAAAATATCTTAATTTCTTGCTTAAGACCTCCACCCCCTCGAGTAACATATCTACTGATAGGTTGTGTAACGAATTTACGTTCAGATACAGTTTTGTTAAAAATACAGTGCGCTCCCTGGTGGTGGGAAGTGGAACTAAGAGACCACGATTTTATTTAAAGTAGGAAATCTGACAAAGCGATCTGCTTGAAACTTTAAGATAGTTTATAACACATTAGAAAAAGTTTATAAAAAAAATGGCGCGTGAAATTTTGGGCATGTGGGTGGGGAGAGGGGAGGGGCGAAATATTTATTTATTTTACCTTTGCGTTTCATACCGTTTCCGGTGCGGTTTTTTGACGGAGTCCTCAGATACATGCTACTTAGCACATATAAATGTGACAAAAGTTAAGTTACCACTATTTCCGAATAGTAATTTCAACAAATAAATTCTTGCTGAAGACCGCCACCTTCTCGAGTAACATATCTACTGATAGGTTGTATAAAGGAGCTTTTGTTAAGAATAGAGTGCGCTCCCTGGTGGTGGAATGTAGAACTAACAGACCGCGATATCATTTAAAGTAGGAAATCTAACAAGGCGATCTATTTGAAACTTGAAGATAGTTTATAACACATTAGAAAAAAGTTTATATAAGAATGGCGCGTGAAATTTCGGGAAGGTAGGGAGAGGAGGAGGGGCGATAGATTTCTTTTTTTTTAACTTTTTCGTTTCTTACCAGTTCCGGCGCAGTATTTTGACGGAATGTGACAAAAGTTAAGTTACCACTATTTCCGAAAAGTAATTTCAACAATTATCTTAAATTCTTGTTGAAAACCACCACCTCCTCGAGTAACATATCTACTGATAGGTTGTGTAAAGGAGCTTTTGTTAAAAATAGAGTGCGCTCCCTGGTGGTGGAATGTGGAACTAACATAACGCGATTTTGTTAAAATTAGGAAATCTAGCAAGGCGATCTGTTTGAAACTTTAAGAACGTTTATAACACAAAAGGTAAAGTGTAAAAAAGAATGCTGCATGAAATTCCAGGGTGGGAGGGAGGGGCTCTAGATTTCTTTTTAAAAAATTAGCGTTTCTGACTTTTTATATGCCGTTTTTTGAGGGACTCATGAGATATATGCTACTTATTAAAAGTTACAGACATTATCTCTGATTCACCTACTTTTATTTTGGAGAGTAGATAAAAACCATGGTATAAAATTTTAATGGGAGTTCAAATTTAAACCAAACTTTTTAAAAATACAGCATTTTAAACTTTAGCTTCTCGGCCTATATTTGTAGACTAATTAGGTGTATGTAAATTTAAAAAAATTGTTTCAGAACTTTTTGTTCGAAATGGAAAAAAATCGACTTTTAAAAAGAAAAAGAAACGCCTTTTTTAATAGAGAATGAACACGAATTCGTTAAAATTTGGAAAACGAACTAAGCGATCGACTTGAAATTTTCACGTACGTTATAACAGCCCTTTTCGTAGAGTAATATTTGTATAGAACAGATTGCGCTCCCTGTCGGTTGAAGGTTGCACTACCCACTATTTTCGAATAGTAAATTAAGCAAATTTCATAATTTATTATTTTAGTCAACGTCCTTATTTTAACACAATGTTTATCGAAGCATCTAAATAGACCAGATTTACATCTCCTATAAAAATTTTTAAACGCTCGGAGGGGTAGAAATATTTTTTACAAAACAAAACGTCTGAAAATGGCCACGAAACCAGTAAAAACCTGAGTGTTTTGTCGCAGTTCGGCTCGTTTTCGGTACGCATAGACTCCCAAAATTAACTTACGCAAAAAAGACGTATCTTCAATTTAATATTTTTCTTGCGATTTTTTATATTTAAAAATATAAATTCAGACAAAAAGGAATTAAAGGTACAAAATCATAGAAATTTGAGGTTCATTCATCACGGGTCCGGGCAACGCCGGGTGGGTCTGCTAGTTGTATAATAAATAAAGTGGTGAAAAAATAAATCAAGAAATTTGAGTAGATATGTACATTTATACAGTTAGAAAATTGTACATTTTGTACGTTTACTTCTTGTTTTAATAAAAACACCCTACCCTGGAATAGAAAAAAAAGGAATTCACTGTGTTATTAACTTTGTCTATCCATAAAAATAGAGAACCACAGAATAAATACAATATACGAAATTTTAAATTATGAAAAATTCTTATCATTATTTTTGAAATTAGAAATAAGCATAGAAATAATTATATATTTTAAAAAAATCTCAAATAGGAGGTAAATTTTGTTTCTCATTATCTCCATTTATGTTTTTCGTGTTTTAACATCAATCATATTGAGAGAGATAATGAAAGAATATTCTAAAAAACTCTTGTACAAAAGGGATATAATTATTTAAAGCAGTTACTACATTTATCTCTCTCTCTATTTTTTTATTCGTCAAATAGCTGATTTAGATTAATTTATTTGCATTATTATTTTCCATACTTTAGTTAGATTCTGTTTTTTAGTCTGTTCGGTATCGATTTTTTTTTTTTTTTTTTTGTTAATTTTTGCCAGCGGAATAGCCATATACAAGATTATTCTAGAAAACTTCATTTTATTTATCATCCCAAATTTATACCAATAGCAATTAGCAAATCAAACTTTTAGTTATTTCTATAAAGTGTATTTTTGAAAAGAAAAAAATGAATTAATTCATACAACTAAACGTACAATTTGTATTATTCATTTATTATTCATCTCAAAAAACATACAATCTAATAAACCAGTACATTTTAAATGCAGTTTAATAAATCAAAAATTTCAATTCAATTCATAAAACCATTATACTTTTATTTATAATTTAATACCTCACTGCACTTTTAAATGCAATTCAGTAAAACATTAGACTTTTAAACACAGTCTGATAAATTATTATAGTTTTAAATGCAATTCAATAATTCAATACATTTTAAATATAATCCAATAAATAAGTACGGTTTTAAATACAAATAAATAATTAATTGCAATTTTAAATACAAAAAATAAATCATCACAATTTTAAGTAGAATTCAATGAATCATTGTAATTTATTTACAACAACAAACCTAAAATACTCATATATGAAACAGAATACTTCGCCTCATATTATATCTATTTATCTTTTTATCTTTTTTATCTTTTAACAACAATAATATTGAGTCAGATAATGAATCAATATTCTAAAAAAAACTCCCCTACAAAAGGGATATAATTATTTAAAGGAGTAACTATATTTGTCTCTATCTCTATTTTTTATTCTCCAAATAGCTGTTTTAGATTAATTCATTTGCATTATTATTTTCCATGTATTAAATTGATTCTGTACTTTTTTTCTGTTTTTACAGATTATTTGTTTGTTTTTGCCAGCGAAATAATCATACACCAGGATTATTCTAGCAAACTTCATGTTATTTATTATCCCAAATACATAACAATGACAATTCCTAAAATCAACCTTTTAATTGTTTCTATAAAATGTTTTTTTTTTTGTTTCTTTTATAGGAAATAATTGAATAAAAACGTACAACTAAACGAACAATCTTTATTATTTATTTGCTCAAAAGAAACAAAAAATATACAGTCTAATAAACCATTTCATAAATACAGTTAAGCAAACCTGTTTAATTTTCAATTTGTGTCATGAAATTATTATACTTTTATTTATAATTCAATAGCTCATTCCACTTTTAAAAACAATTCAATAAATCATTACACTTGTAAATACAAAATTGGATAACTCATTACAGTTTTAAATAAAATTCAATAATTCATTAATTTTAAATACAATCCAAAACCTTTCCAATTTCTAATACAATTTAATAAGTCATTGCACTTTTAAATACAATACAATAAATCACCACACTTTTAAATACAGTTCAATAAATCATTGCAATTTTAAATACAACCCACCCAATAAATCATTACACTTTTATGTATGTGGCATACTGAAATTTACTCTAGTTAAATGAAATGAATGAAAAAGTGGTAATAAGGGAACATTTTTAATTAAATGAAATCTTTTCTTCAGACAAAAAATTTCTTTTCGTACATTAGATTCTTCTCATTAATATATATATATATATATATATGTGGGTGTGTGTTTAATGCAAACTTGTTATACTGTGCACTTTTGCTTTCTAATACGAAATAAAACAAATAATTACCACAATCCATAAAATTTTAAGTAAGTAAAATATTTGAATGAAAAGTTTTATAATAAATGAAAGTGGTAAAATGTATATTCACAGCCAAAAAAAAGGCACACCCTACCTCCGTGTTTTTATTATCTCTATCCATCTTTAAATTTTTTTTATAAGAAACATATCGAGCAAGATAATGAAAGAGTGTGCTCAGAAAACTCGAACAAAAGAGATTATTTCATAGAATAAAAGAAACTCTTCCTTTTTAATTTTTTTTTATTGTTACGTAGCTTTTTTTTATGATTCCATTGTTTGTATAATTCTTTTTATAAGCTTAAGTTATTAAAAGCTGCTATTTTATGCAGTGATGTACTTAAAAAAAAGAGAGAGTATGCGATGTAGGAAGAAGATATACAGTAGAGAGTAAACGCTGTAGCTTTACTTGAGTAACAGAGGGTATGCAAAGCTTTTTTAAAAAGTCCAGATGGTATACATCATGTACCACCATATTTACCCATTACATTCCACATTTTATGTTTCAGAAGTACTTTTTGGTCAGAGGAAGAATCACATAGACGATTTGTTCTACAACACAAAAACTTTATTATGCCTAATTAGACGCTTTTTTTTTTTTTTTTTTTTTTTTTTTTTTTTTTTTTTTACAAATATATTGAAATAGAAATTGGTACGCAAATACACATCTGTATTTAATTTTTTCTGCAAAATGAAATTATATATAAATATTTTTATATAAAATAAATGCTTCAAAACATGCACCAAAAAAGGTTGCATCATAAGCGAGGCTAAAAAAAAACAATATTTATTATTAAAAAGATTAAACCGTACATCGAAACAGATTGCTGCTCTTTTATATATAGTGTTATTCTGAAAGCTATTGCGATTTAGTAAAATTTAAGAAGAATAATATTAAACGAAAAATTTTGTTTAAATCCTCTTTGTTTTCTCTTTCAGATTAAAAAACAAGTGGGTAAGTGTGATTGCAAAGCCCACAGAGTGTGACGAAACGACGTCACATGATTCCTTTAATATCTCTTTCGAACACTTTACACTTTAACTAATAAATCCAAATCGTTAATTTATAATTATTAAAACCTTAATTTTTTCAATAAGAACATAGGTGGCAGCACCATTAAATGTAATTTGAAAATTATTACAATTGGACGATATAATTAAATAAAATTATAAATGTTCAAGAACTGATTTTCAGATAATTGTAACAGCATACGTTTGTATAGCTGAAAAGCATGTTTAATTACATGATTTAATTTTAGCTTAATGATTTAGAATGATATAATTATAACAAAAAGAAAATCTTTAAAATGTTAAAACAATACTAAAGTTCTTTTATTTAAATCCATCATGAAGTAAAATGTAGTCAATTTAAAATTTCGCAATTAAAAGAAAAAAAAAGAATTTTTAAATTTAAAAATAATTGATAAAAATATTTTGCAACAATTTTTGGCCTTTAAATGGAGGGGAGGGGGGATTGCAACAACTCTGTAACATTTTATCTATTGGAAAAGGAAGTCAATTCCGGCGAAAAAATTTCAAACTCCGACGCTGAGGTTTGAACTGGGAAATATTTGATTAACAGGTAGAAGCGTTACCACGCGGTCATCTAGCTCACGAGCGAAATAGAGTGCAAATAAATTTCTGTTTTATAATCTAATTCGCAAAAATAGCCGGATGGCATTAAATTAACTCAAATAAAATAATATAAGACTTTTTCAAAATTTTATGATTTGACATGTGATCGAAAGTATTCAGCAATAAGTATACGAAATTTCAAGTCTCTGTGTTATACAGTTTCTGAGAACGAGCTCTGTGATGGACAGACAGAGGATTAAGACTAATAAAGGTTGTGAGATAAACGAAACTTTATTTTATTTTATTTTTTTTAATATAATTTACCCTACTTTTTAAAGATAAAAATTTTCAATAAAAGTAAGGCAGTATATTATTATTTTTTTAAATATCAAAACCAGCAAGAAAACACATAGAACACACAGTAGTTAAAGTTTAAAATAATACAAAATCTCTTACAAAAAGTTCAAGTGCACAAAAATGCGAACCATATTTTTAAAAGCAGTTTTTTTAATATAATCGACATATGTATTCCCATTATCTTCGTTTATAGTTCGCAATTTTTAATAATAAATTTTTGTGACCCAGATAGTGAATATGTATGCGCAAAAACGCCTAACCTAAAGTGGCAGAATTATTTCAAGGAATATGTGCATACATTATCTGTTTAGTTTTGTCTTTTCCAGTTATTTTTCCGATGTTATTGTTTGTATGATTCTACTTTTAGAACTAAGTTGTTAGATTCTACCGTATTTTTGTTAGACAAAGATTTGTTTTTATCTGTAAAAAAAAGAAAAATCATACTGCAGGTTTGTTTAACTTATTAAATATTATTTATTATACAAAATTTAACTAGTTATTCTTTTGCATATATTTCATTTTTTTTTTAATTGACAAGCCACCTAATCTTTGTATCATTTTTTTTTTTGTACAATACATTATTTATTTATTTTGGAAATATTACATGTTTTATTTAAAGTTATTCGAAGCGCATTTCCCCAAAAAATCGTTCTGCTCTCAAAGCTGGTGAATGGGAGGTGCTTGGTCTCGGACACAATCGCACCCTTCTTTCTAATCTTTCAATGTTTTCGTGGTTTTCTTCGAACCTTGGATATCCTTGCGTAAATACGGGTTAGTTTCCCTTAGAAAGACCCCCACGGAGGGCATTCCACTCGAGCCTATATCCATAGTATAGATCATGGAACTAATAATAATGAGGAACTGACATATCTTTAAAATAGTGAAGCTCCAACTGCAACCGCTTTCGCAGGGGTCCATTACTGCCAGTGGAAACTTCCACCAGTAAATTTACAAAGAAATTATCTCCTTATTTAAACGCCTTATTAATTACAAATTTCTGCCATAAATAATGACAGAAATAGATTTTAATTTGTCTTGGTTGAAGTTTACTTTGGCGGGAGTCCGGCTCTCCGTTTCCGCCACAACTAGTGACAACTTTGTGACAACTAGTGAAACAAACTGACTATTATATCAGGCAAAATTAGACCGGTAACAACAAATATAATTTTTTACTACATTTGTGAGAAAATATTTTTACGAATAAGATGCTTAAATAAGACTAAATTTTCTATTCAAATTTACTGGTGGGCAGTTTGCCCCGATTATAGCATAGATTTGAAGACCGGGTTCTAAATGCTAAAAAAAACTCCAACTATAAATTTACTGGACTTACTCTTTATTTAAAAGCATCTTTTTAAAGGTGGTTCAGTTAGAGAAAAATGGGAGAGAGAGACCCCCATAATACATGGGACGCCGAAGCGCCTTTTCTTTTTATACAACTTTACATCTCGAAAGCTGAAACAGAAGTGGAGTTTTTGCAAGAAGTCTAGAAATCTTGGCGTTGCACAGAATCGCCAATTTACAAACATTTTGGTGACTGCGCGAAAGTGAACAAAGGCTTTTGGCGATAAACATTACCGCAAAAATGTGGTGACACTACCGGACGAGTGAGGCCGAGATTGCAAGTAAGCGCTTCTAATTAGGATGAGAAAAGTAACAGACAAACCGAAATTGTTTATATTACAAATAGGCCTCTGCCCAACTAACTGTTACATGAAATTCTACAAAGCAGACCGCCGCCTGAGAAGAATGCTGAAAATCACAGGCATCTGGCTTTTAGCTCGACCACAAAACACGATAAATACATGCTTCCCATAAGATTCGTTCATTTTTACTTTTTATTGTTAATACATATTCAACGTTCACGTATTAGTAGAGATAAAAATTTCTTATCACTGCGGCGGGGAAAAAATCCAATGCAAGAAAATGAAGACCTTGATACTAGCAGCTGTGCCATTTAATTCTTATTTATTTCTTTGCACTGGGAGCGGTAACAGACAGATAAGGAAAAGGGAAAAAAAGAAATGAATCTTTGAGGCTGGAAATAAAGATGTTTTTAGAAAGAAGAAAGAAAACACTTTAATAAAAATGTGGATGGGTTTGAGAAATGAATTTAATCACATATTTCAGTATAGGAAAGAGGGGGGGGGGGATAATATGATCTAAAAGTAAGAAAGTTATGTTTTAAATTAATTTTGAATAAAAATGATAGCTATGGGACAGAAACGCTGTTCAACCGATGGTAATCGGAAACTGTATATCTGAATTTAAAAAAGCAGACGCCATTTTGTGACAACCTCCTCAGTTACTTCACTCGAAACTGATAGACAGTAAACTATATGTCTCCTCCTCTGTATTCATAACTCCATTGTGTAAATAATCGGCCATCATACATAACACCACACCACCGAAAAATTTCAATATAAATCTCTTAATTTATAATGTATTGCAATAGAGATGTTTTTTACAGTGTGCATTTATTGTAATCGGCATGTTTAAGTTTAGAGCCTTATTACCTTCAATTTTAGATTTTATTTATTCTTCAGTGGCAGTGTCTGATAACAGATATTTATATTCAGTTCAGTTTGCTTTAACCCTTTAATGGCGGGTGTTGCCGTTCGGCAACATACCCACTTTAAGCTTACAAATACTATTAGAATAATATTGAAGCTGTAATGCCTAATGTTGCCAATAAAATACATTCTGAAAATATTATTAAATCGATTTTCAACATTTAAATGGCAACACTTGTGCTGTTTAAGAATAAATATAGATTTATTTTTTCAATTGTTGATACATGTTCTTTTTGTTTTATTTGGAAGCTTACGAAATACCCTATTTTATTCTGCAGTGATCAAGTAAAATTTATATCTTATCGTAGTTCGCAAAATTCTTGTGTGTTTAATATTATAGAATTTTATCGAGGAAAATTATTTTTTCAAATAAACACCAGTTTTGCCGATTAGTAACAAGCCGTTTTTTAGCCGTAAACCATACTTAAAACAAAATATGATTTTTTAAAAATATTTTTCCCATGATTTATTTAAAAAAAAGAAAGCCGAAAAACATTTTTTAAAATGATTTTTGAAAACTCAGACATTTAAGGGTTAACCTGAAAATGATACTTTGTAACTAATTTGACCGATAAAACTTTGATAAACGTTTTTGAAGATCGTCATTTCTGTCTTTAGAGATTTATCTCATATAACGCTATAATATATCTAATTATTATTCAGTATAAACGAGGATATTCACTCATTAATATGTGAGTAATTCAATTGTCAGTAGTATGTCTTCGAGCACATTATAATATAGTGCATGTAATATTATAGGATAAGACTATACTGCTGATATGTTCTGTAATAATGCGTTTAATAATATCATCACAGAATTCTACTATAATTCAAAGATATTCTTACCTGAAACAAAAGCAACAAAATGTGGAGCATATTTAAAAAAATATATCACATTCATGTGTAAAAAAAGTGGTCTAATTATAATTGCATTATAGTATAGCATTATAGTTTACATTGTGTTATATGACATAATAAATTACAGAAAATATGTAAAGAAAAAAATAATTAGCTTTAAAAATAAGAAAATAGGAATTCATCTGTTAGCATTTGTGAAACGACGTGCTTGTAGTAATGTTATATAAAATCTAGCATTCTCCCCCCCCCCCTCCCTACTTCCTTTCCATTAAAAATTGTATTTGAAAACTATTTTTATAACAGTTTATCATTAGTTGACATCTGTGACTTTAAGTTCATTTGCGGAAGTGAATTGTCAATGAATCACATTTAGTTTTTGACTAAAAATATCGCACAGATTTCCTATGGAAATCTGACCTGCACTTTGAATGTAAAACTTTTTTTCCCAAAAAAGTTTTTTAACCCACAACGAACAGCATGCATTATCTTGTTGAAATTTCCAGTGGATTGCACCCAATTTAGGACAAACAGTAAGAGATGCTTACATAGCAATTTTGAGCCTTCGTTATTTAGATATAAGCTGCAGATCCCATTTACTTTCAAAAGAAATTACGCCTCACACTACAAAACAGAACTGGCGGGCATTCATTTTCTGAAGAAATATTTTGACTATTAATTTTTGTCAATAATGTGTTTTTCCGCCACATTCCTTCAGATTAAAATCAGATTAAATCTGAAATCTTATTATCATTATTTATACCAAGACATCACATTTTCGTTTCATTTTATTCTTTGTTAATTTTATTTTATGTTTCAGCAGTTAAGGTCTATAAATAATTTACCGAATTTAGCACTAAGGGTTAAATGAAAACTTCTTCTATACAATCATATGTGAAACTCAGGATCTTCACTGTTTCGATATTATAAGGTTTTGCTGAAAACGCTAATCTCAGATGTTAGAAGTATATTAACCGAATTACTTAACACATAATATATAAAAAAAACTTAATCTTGTTTATCTCGCAATAGTTATCTGTTTTGTAAGAATCTTTTGTTACATACTTTTCTTAAACGTTATTTTCCATTTATTTTTATAGAAATAATTATTAAATAAGTTTTTGTTGAAATAATATTTTATTCTAATCTAATTTTTTCTTTCAATTGCTCAGGAAACCCATTTTCTCCAAAAATATGAAAAGAGGTTTTATGTAGAATAAATATTATTCTTAAGGTACAATTATTGTTTCAGGCAGGCACTTCCGAACAATGTCGCTGTTATTTAGTCTCTTACCACATCTTTGGTTTTTTTTCTTTTGTATATATTTGTCTCTTTCCATTTCGTCATACACATGTCTTATAATGCCAACGACGAAAAATAATGTATCTATATCTTAACAACATGACAAGAGTTTTGAATTGTCGTAATAGAATAAATCAGTAAACGGAAATTCATTCATGTCACTTCAAGACCACTTTTTAGGTAAATAAATGTAACGGATCAGTAAAATTTTGGAGAGGATAAGCAAATAATCTTTGAAAATTCTTTACTTAGAGCATTTTCGTAATTATTTAAGTAAAGTTTTTAATTAAGTGGTGCCAACCGATTAAAATTTGCATAAGAGCCGCCGGTGCCGAAGGGGTTGAGTATGAGCAAGAAGATATGAAACTATACCTTTTCTATTTGATTTCTAGAACTTTTCTCACTGAACTCGAAACACAAACAAACAAACATTAATATAAAGACATATAATCAATACAAATAATATTGCTCCAGTATTGTTCTACTACCGTGGTATATAAGTATAAGTAGAAGAGTTAAAACTATATCTTTTCTATTTGTTTTCTAAAACTTTTCTCATTGAACACAAAATACAAACAAACAAACATTAATATAAAGACATAATCTTTGTTTCGTGGCTAGGGCTGTTAAACAATGTCTGAATGAATCATATAATGTTTTTTTTTGCTTCTCTATTTACTCTTCGCTTTCCATTTCCTTGTGTTTATGCCTGATAAAAACAAGAAGGAAAAGTGTCTGTTTTCTTCCAAACTGACAAGATTTTTCAATTGTCGATATAGGATAATTCAATAGTCGAAAATCCACTTATCTTACTTTAAGGTCTCCTTTCACGTAAAAAGATATAAAGAATACCTAAACTTTTCAAAATGAAGAGCTTTGAAAAATTGAATAGTTTAATTTTATGTTATGCATGCAAATATTAATTAGATTACATTATAATTTCCTTAATTATTAATACTATGATTGACATATTCTTCGATGGAAAAAAAGAATAATTTAGTAGAAAAAAGTTATCATTAAGTTTTCTTTATCAGTTTCTCATTTATATCCTGATAAGATTAAAATATTGCATCTTTTTACTTGCATCTTGATAAAAGTTTTCAAGCATCATCGGAATATGTGATTTAATAGTATTCCTTTACTTGCTTTAGGGCCACTTTTTGTGCGTACTCACGAATATAAAAAATAATAAAAAAAATTTAATGTACCAATAAAGATGTTTTAAAATACATTAGTTTAACTATACAGTTATGTTCCAAAATTCTCTTTCTATTGGTTTACTTATTTGGTGATACTTAGATGTATATCATTAGTCTGGATTTAAAATATATAAGAAAAAATATTTACATATCTTTTGAAGTATATTTGTTTCTAGAGGTACCTTTTTACATTTTATTCATGTTAATATTTAACAGCACAATTATTCCTGATTTAACTTTTCCTTAATAAACAAGCATATTAATTGTACTTATAAGATTCTATTTTCTCTCTTTTTTAATTTATTAAACATCAGCCTAAAATAAATTACAAAAAAGGGGGAATGTTGTATAAAAGAAACATAATTACAAAAATTTAATGTGCATTTGAGACAAATTATAACAAATTTTGCCACATTGAATCATGTATCTTATATTTGAAATTTGAATTTACTTTTTCCTTTACATTTCCTTATATATATATATATATATGTCTCATAACGACAAGCAGTAAAAATAATGTGTCTGTTTCCCCGAAAAGCGACAAGAGTTTTCAATTGTCGGAATAGGATAATTCAATAATAGAAAATCCACTTATCTTGCTTTAAGGCCTTCTCTTGTGCAAATGGATATAAAAACTGACTAAACTTTTGAAATGGATGACTAAAGAAGTTTGCAAAATTGAACAGCGTAATTGTAAATTACGAATGGAGATACTTTTTTATTTGTCTTATTCATCTGTCCATACTGTTTTTTCTTCATTTTGACGAGAATTTCCTGACATAACAAATAATTTTTCAAACTATTTTTGGAAGGTACTATTGGATTGAAAGAGAGTTGTGATTATATTCTATAGTTAAAATAATGTATTTTAGAAATCTTTATTGATAATTTAGTTTTTTTTATTATTCTTTTTAATCGTTATTACGCACAAGTCCTAAATCAAGTAAAGAAATTTTATTAAATCGATTTTTAAATAGCCTATTTTGATGATGATTGAAAACTTTTGTCAAGTTGTATGTAAATAGACGCACTGTTTTCCACTTATCTTTAATATATATGAGAAATGTAGGAGAGGTATGTTCTTCTAAATTTTGCCGCATTGAATCATGTATCTTATACTTGAAATTTGAATTTACCCTTTTCTTTACATTTCCTTCTATATACGTCTCATAACGACAAGATGTAAAAATAATGTGTATGTTCCCTTGTAGAACGACAAACGTTTTCAATTGACGGAAAAGGATAATTCAATAATATAAAATCCGCTTATCTTGCTTTAAGGTCTTCTCTTGTGCAAATGAATATAAAAACCGACTAAACTTTTAAAATGAATGAGTACAGAAGTTCGCAAAATTGAACAGCTTAATTGTAAGTTACGAATTGGGACACTCTTTTATTTGTTTCCCTGATCTGTTCTTATACCTTTTTCTTCATTTTGCACTGTAAATTAAAATGTCTGAAATTCAGACACTTAAGTGTCTGAAATGAAGTGTTCAATTTTCAGACATTTTAAAATGTCTGAATTTTTTCAGACACTTTTTGCGTCTGAATTTCAGACACTTCAAACGTCTGAATCGCATCCATTTTTTTGTAAGCATCATACGTAGCCATGTTTGACCACGTTGAATCCTGGAAAAATATTTGGCTGTGGTCCTGCCCTTCCCCCCTCCCCCCCCCCAATACAGCCTGAATTTTGGTGCTCTCAGTTTTGGTATACAATTTTCGTTACGCTGATAATTGAAATCTTTTACGACATTGTACTGATTATAATCAATATCTTGAACTTCAGGAGTAGAACAAGATTAAAAAACAAAAAATATTTATCTAAATATTAGATTTTTTTAATTTATTTTGTTTTTAACCTTATTTTACTTTAAAAGTTCAAAATATTGATTATAATCAGTACAATTTCGAAACAGATTTAAAATATAAGCTTTACAAATATTGCACATCAATTTTGGGGGCACTACAGTCGTAGGGGGACGGGGCACTTCCCAGTTTGCCCATCCTTTAATCAAGAAGTACTTTTGCAAAAAACGCAACCCTGCATTATAGTTGTCTAAATTGAGATGTCCGGTACTCGGGAGTATCCGTCGTGGAGGTTAATGGACATTCTCGAATAGCGAACACCTCTATTTAACGAATACTTTTTTAATCAGCAGACATAGATATTTGTATATTTTTACCTCATAAAAGTAGACATCTCCAATTATCGGACAAATTCCGCGGTCCCGAAGTGTTCGCTATTAAGGGTTTTTAAGGTACATAGATAAATATATATATATATATTTTATAATCTTGTCCTACTCTAAAAGTTCAAAATATTTATTATACTCGGTTGAATGTGGAAAAAGATTTAAAATATCAGATGTACGAAAATTGCAAAAATGCCCCCCCCCCCCCCCCACCAAAAAAAAAAAAAAAAAAAAATGAAAACTCATAATTTAAAAATTAGATTTTTTAAAAAATATATTGCCACATAGGCAATTTTACATATACATCACTTGATAATCACAACAGCCATTTAACTATGAATAATGAAAATAAATAAATAAATATTCTACTTTAATAACATTGGGGAAAAAATGACTTTGGTATTTTGTTAAATATATTTGCGTTTTTAAACTTGTCCTACTCTAAAAGTTCAAAACTTTCATTATAATCAGTGCAAGATTGAAGATATCAGCTTTACGAAAATTTCATGCAAAATCCCCCCCTCCCCCCAAAAAAAATTAAAATACTTATTTAAAAATTATGTTTTTAAAAAATTTATATTTCCACATGGGCAAGTTTTTATGTAGATCAGAGGGTAATCACAAAAGCTATTCAACTATCAATAAAAACAAATAAGTACATATTCTATATTAAAAAAAGTCCTTCCGGCCAGTGCCGGGAGGAAGAGGTAGCTTTCATAATCCTTATTTAAAAAAAGCCAACTTATATCATGCAAACACACGAAGCTCAATTTAGTGGAAACCGAATATAGGAGATTCAATACTAATTTTTATCAATATAATGAATGAGAATTTCGCGAAATTAGGCAGCTTTATCCAAGCTGCTTTTCTTTAAAGTAACTTATATTTGGCTGCCAAATTCGGCAATTTTTTAAAGTGCCTGTCATTTTAAGACAACATGGTGGAGGAGGCTAAGCAGTGAACTTGGTCGAGACCTTAGTAATTGCTGTGCACATGCTCACTCTCATCGGAATCGGTTAATATATAGGATTGCTGTCGCATGCAAAAAATCAGATTTTTCAAAATGTCACCCACAATAGAAATTGAAACTGCTATATCTGAGCCATTTTTTGAGGTAAAGACAAACAAAAAATGCTCCTGAATCCTTATATCAAGATCAAATACTTAAGAAAGAATCCTTTTTCAATTTCTAATTTTTTTGCACCTCACTTTAAATATATATATTTTTTTTAATTTAATGGCCGCCATTTTGAAACATGATGGCTGATGAATCTGGCCAGCGAACTTGGTCGAGGTGTTGATGTATACTATCCACATGCCTTCTTACATCGAAATAGGCGAATGCGTGTGTTATCGCGTGACAAATACAAGATCGTTTCAAAATGTTAGCCATGCTAGAAATTCAAAGTGCTATAAATCAACCATTTTTTAAGATATCAACAAAAGAACAAATTTTCAGAAACAAAAACTGCTCCGGAATCTTTGTATCAAGGCCAAACACATAAAAAAAATCTTTTTCATTTTCCAATTTTTTAATACCTCATTTTGAATTTTAAATTTAATTTTTTTTAATGGCAACCCTTTTGAAACAAGATGGCGAATGAAGCTGGCCAACGAACTCGGTCGAGACATTGGTATGTACTATGTACAGACCATGTTACATCCAAATAGGTTCATAAATACGCCTGTTATCGCGTGACAAAAATCAGGTTGTTTTAAAATGTCAGCCACAAGAGAAATTCAAAATGCTATTACTCAGCCATTTTTTTTAGGTATAGACGAAAGAAAAACTGTTCCGGAATCTTTGTATTAAGGTCAAACACATACAAAAAAAATCTTTTTCATTTTCCAATTTTTTGGTATCTCATTTAATTTTTTTTTATTTTTTTAAATGACCGCCATTTTGAAACAAGATGGCGATGAAGCTGGCCAACGAACTCGGTCGAGATACTTGTATGTACTATGTACACACCAAGGTACATCCAAGTCGGTTCATAAATACGCCTGTTATTACGTGAGAAAAATCAGGACGTTTCAAAATGTCAGCCACGCTAGAAATTCAAAATGCTATAACTCAGCCATTTCTTAAGATATAGACAAAACAAAAACTGCTCCCGAATCTTTTTATGAAGGTCAAACACATAAGAAGAAAATATTTTTTCAATTTTCAATTTTTGGTACCACATTTCAAATTTAAAGTTTTCTTAAAAATTTTTCTTAAAAATTTAAATGGCCGCCATTTTTAAACAAGATGGCGGGTGAAGCTGGCCAACGAACCCGGTCGAGACATTGGTATGTACTATGTATAAACGAAGTTACATCCAAATCGGTTCATAAATACGCCTTTTATCGCGTGACAAAATTCAGGACGTTTCAAAATGTCAGCCACGCTAGAAATTCAAAATGCTATAACTCAGCCATTTTTTAAGATATAGACGAAACAAAAACTGCTCCGAAATCTTTGTATAAAGGTCAAATACATAAGAAAAAAATATTTTTCCATTTTCAATTTTTTGGTACCACATTTCAAATTTTAAAATTTTAAAAAACTTTTAAATGGCCGCCATTTTGAAACAAAATGGCGGATGAAGCTGGCCAACGAACTCGGTCGAGAGATTGGTATGTACTATGTACACACCGAATTACATCCAAATCGGTTCATAAATACGCCTTTTATCGCGTAACAAAATTCAGGACGTTTCAAAATGTCAGCCACGCTACACTGTAAAAAAAAAATGGTAACTTTCCATGTAAAATCCAGGAACGTTTCGCCTTTTATCAGGTTTTCAGAATAATTTAGCTCTTTCCTGTGAAATTCTGGTTTTCTTATCTGAAACGTTCCTGAACAAAAGTTGGAAACAGCAAAACGCTGCGGCCGCCATTTATTATTTTTTTCCCTATAATCCGTTGCTCGCGCGCGAGTGTCGAAAACGAATTCCTTAAATGAATGTAAAAAAATCAATATGGAATGCAAATAAATCAATAGACGACATAATCCTTTACGTCTCTATTGTCAAGATAATTCAGATGAAAATACAATATCTCTGTGACATCACTAAGAGATTATCTCTCGTACTTGTCTGTGAAATCTTTAACGAGCAGACTGTGTAAAAAAACAATACACCTATTATTTGGATCTGCATTAACCAGGGGACAATCAAATATGATTCTCACCTATTTTGATTAATTTAAAGTATGTTTTAGAGTTCTTATCTCTAATTATTCTTGTGAAAGGATTTCTTCAAATGGGCCTTAGATTTTCAGAAATTAGATGCCGAGTTTTAGCATACGTTTCAAATACCCATTAGTTTGCAGCTCTCAACGTGTCTTTCGTGGTGTGGACGCAGAAAGCTTGCACGCCACCCGTACGGCCCGGGTTCGATGCTACCTCTTGACTTTTTTTTTTCTTTTTTAACTAATTTTATATTTTAACACTTTATTACAATTTGATTTAAATTTGACATATATTTGACACTTTAAATTGCTGCAAATTTGAATTTTTTTTTTTTTTTTTTTTTTTTTCGGAAAAAATATACAATTACGTTTAGGTTTTTTTTTCATGAAAATTTATATGTATTTTATCTAACTTGTAAACTAACATAATCACTGACGAAAATCCAAAATATTTTATGTCTAGATTTTTTTTCTAATTATTATTTACATTTATATATTTTTATATTTTAAGCAAAATTCAGAAACAATATATCACATATATATTTACGTTATTGAATTTTAACTGAAAATTTATTTTTTCGTGTAAATTATAAATAATAATTTTGATGTCAATTTCAAAATATTTTTTCATTCTAACAAATAATGATAATAAAGCGAAAATTGTCAACTGGAAATGTAAAAATCGTCTGCGGATCCCGCATGCCGTGAAATGTCAGTAATGTCATAATGAAGGGAACGAACATCCAGAGTGAATTATGTCAGCCAAGTATCGGTCCGGATAGCCTAACAGGTAAGGCATTGGCACGGCACGCCAAGTATCCAGGTTCGATCCCTAGTCTGGACATTTTTCGCTCTTGTGCTACTCCAGCCTTGAATATGTCAGTAATGTTTTGCTGTCAACAGAAATATTCCTGGTATTTCGCAGGAAACTTACTGGCATTTCTGTAGAAAGTTTTTAACATATACAGTAAAGTACCAGTCATTTTCAAGAAATGTTTCCTGGAAATAATGGGCAACTCAGCTGCCCATTTTTTCCCAGGAACGTTGCGGAATTTTTTTTACAGTGTAGAAATTCAAAATGCTATAACTCAGCCATTTTTTAAGATATAGACGAAACAAAAACTGCTCCGGAATCTTTGTATAAAGGTCAAATTCATAAGAAAAAAATATTTTTCGATTTTTAATTTTTTGGTACCACATTTCAAGTTTTAAATTTTTTTAAAAACTTTAAATGGCCGCCATTTTGAAACAAAACGGCGGATGAAGCTGGCCAACGAACTCGGTCGAGACATTGGTATGTACTATGTACTCACCGAATTACATCGAAATCGGTTCATAATTACGGGAGTTACAGTGTGACATAAGTCATATATATATATATATATATATATATATATATATATATATCAATTTTGAACGGAGGATGGTTTCGGGGTCTGGGGGTCATGATCGATGAAAATATACCAAAATTTTTTGAAATCACTTTCCTCCGACCGGCTGCAATAGGTAGCTTTTTTGTAAAGGAAGCTACCTAACATGAGGAAAAAGTAACTTATGGTTTTTAAACTTCTTTCGTCTTAAATATTTACAGTAACATCTGTCATTTTTGTATTTTTCGTATAAGTGCATATAAATAAAGTTACCACAATTTTAAATACGAAATCTAGTTATAGGTTTTTACTTTTTCCCATTATAAATTTCAAATTACTTTTTTATTAAAAATAATAAAAAAATCAGTATTAGATTTGATTGCAAATCAAATACATATGTATATTTTTACAGGCAGCTTCATATAATAGACGAGTCTCATTTACTTTATTTATCTTTTTTTAATCTGCGGTTTTATGCCAGGAAGTAAGAAAGCATTAGGTCATCTTTCAAAGTTTTTTTTTCTTTACTTCCTTGTGGCCGTCAAAGTGTGAGATAAGAATTATCCATTGAAACTAAGAACTGACATTGAATATATAATTCATAATAAAAAACAACGTCATAAGTTTAAAAATATATACTTCTAGAATTAGTGGGGTTTTTTGCGAACAGATTCAAAACTAATTAAATTTCATGCAGGATTTTGTTTAGTACAATAAATAAAATCATAAAATACACTAATTTTAGTACTATAAAGAAGCTTACTTCAGTTGCTGCAAGAGGTAAGAAAAATTCCTCGATTTGAAATTTCAAAAACTACCCCAGTGAAGGAGAAGGGCTTGCATCATTTTAATACAAAATTCCATAATATATCCGACTAGCCATATTTAAAGAATGAAATGTTTCATCCTCAAAATAGGACCCGCCACACAAAAGTTTTTTTTTTTTTTTTTTTTTTTGCTAGCTTCGACAGGACGAAGATGAATAACACAATATTATTGATATAAATTAATACGAATTAACACTAAGTCCATTGCACACGCTTTGTAGAATTTCCGGGTGTAATCTTCAAGCGTCGTCTACTTCTGTTCTGTGTCTATCCCGCCCTTATATGGACGACAGCTTCTAAGAGACATTTGATGTCAAGCACACACGTCAGATGTATGTATTCAATAAATAAATAATCCAAGTGAATACGAATTTAAATCACAGAACTTCACATTCCGCGAAAAACGAATTAAAATACACGCGTACATAAAAACAAACTTCGTTTGAATTACAACGTATACCAACTTTGAATGAAGACATCTAAAACGCATCCGAGACTGGCAGTGCCCCAGTGCCCCCTGGTGGTTATTGCGTCGGAAGAATCAAAACGTCTTAAATTAAGACACGTTTAAAGCAATGAAGTGTCTTAAAATAAGACGTTTGCGGATATTTTAGACATTATTCTCAGTTCGTTTACACCATGGTCATAGTAAGACCCTTATGTATCTTAAATTAAGACATCTATAGTGTCTTAATTTTCAGATTAAGACACTTAAGTGTCTAAAATTCTTTTTCAGTCACATATGTGTCTAAATTTAAGACGCTTCTATTTGCAGTGTGGCGAGAATTTAATGAAGAAATAATTTTTTTTAACTATTTTTGAAAGGTACTTGGATAAATACTTCCTTTGGTAAAAGTTTCATATTCTCTAATGTAGCCTAAAATAAATAAAAAATGATTCTACAATAAATCTGATAAAAAAAAAAAAAAAATTTCTAATATTAACTTAAGATAAATGTTAAAATCAAGAAAAAGTATTTACATAATTTTATCTTAGACATTTTAATTAATTTGACACACAAAGAGACAAAATTTGAAATATTTTTGAATTCATTGGAAAAATCTAAAATATGTTAATGTTTGCAAGATTGCTATAAATTATTCACTGATAAAAAAATATTTTATATTAGAGAATTAACAAGAGATTTTTATTATCAGAATAGGATAATTCAATAATTGAAAATACACTTATCTTGCTGACCTTTTCTTGTGCAAATGGATATAACAACTCACTAAACTATTGAACTGGATGATTAAAGAAGTTTGCAAAATTTAACAGCTTAATTGTAAGTTACGAATGAAGATACACTTTTATTTGTCTTTCTGATCTGTCCATACTTCTTTTTATTCCTTTTGACGAGAATTTCCTGACATAAAATATAATTTTTTAATTTATTATTGAAATGTATTTAGATAAATGCTTCATTCGGAAAAATTTTCATTTTCAGTAAAGTTTTCTAAAATGAATAAAAAATTATTTTATCACACAAATCTAAGAAAATCAATAAATTTTTGTAATACAGTGAAACCTCTCTGTAAGGGCCACCTGCCTTTCCATTGAAAATTGGCCCTTATGAGGGGTGGCCCTTGAATAGGGGTGACCAATTTTTTCATTTCTCTGTCTTTTTATCCCGCGATTTTTAAAATCTGCATATTCTTTCAGTAAATTCTCTTTGTTTTTAACATTATTGTTCATTTGATTCTTTTTCTTGCACTTGTTCCTTGATCATGACAATTATGAATTTTGATTTTGTCATTAAAATCCAAACGTACTCTTTAGCTTGATGTAGGTGCCATCATTTTAAATTTTACATAAGCCTGAGCATAAAATTTCCAGTGTAAAATTGTGCTTCAATATGCATTAACAGTTTTTGTAAATGTGGAATCAATTTTTCTAGATAATCTGCTATCCTTTGTATGCCCACAACAAAAGGTCAAGTTTCCCCTCCAACGCAATCCCTACTACATGAAAGGGCAAACAAAGTGTGAGGAACACCAGTTTGTCTCACTTGTGGAAACGTTTATGGTCCTTCATTGTGTTACTAAATCCTCCCCATCTCCCCCTGCTTTATTTGTCGAGAGTGCAGTTGTTTGCTCAACTCTTTTCTTTTTGGTTCAGGAATTCAATACTAGAATTTAAGACACAAGTGAATAAAAGGGCCTTTATGAGGGGTAAGTGCGGCCTCTAATAGGAGTAAATTCAACATTATGTCTATGGGGAAAATTTTCGTTCCTAAAAATATCGGCTCTTAATAGAGATAGCCCTTGAATAGGGGTGGCCTTTAAAAGAAGTTTCATTGTATTTATTTACGATTAATATTAAGTCTCTATTCACATCATTTTATGAATTCACAATATTTTATCAATTCACTTCATTTTGATGAGAATTACCTGAGTTAACAAATAATTTTTCAAACTATTTTTGAAAGGAATTTGGATAAAAGTTTCATTTGGAAAAAGTTTAATTTTTAATAATGTTTTCTAAAATGAATAAAAAAATATTGCACCATATAAATCAAAGAAAGTCTGTAAATTGTCGTAATATTTATTTACAATTAATATTAAAGATGTATTCACATCATTTTGTATTAATAAATGTAATATTAATTTGACGCAGAAACTGATAAAACCTGACATATTTTTTAATTTAAGGGAAAAATCTAAAATATGTTAATGTTTACAATATAAATTGCAGACTGAGAAAAACATATTACATTAGAGAATTTTGCTAAACAGTTACATGGCGGCACATATTGTAGTTTTCCGATGCATCATATAATTTAACATATATTTATATTTATAAAATATGCATTCTAAGCATATATAAATACACTGTATTAAATATTTGCATATTTAACAGTTTGATCATATAATCTTTATTCATTTCTAGTCCACATGTAATTTTGTCTTTGAATGACGAATTTTCATGAATTTAACACTTATCACTAAAAATATATCAACTTAATTTGTATTTCACATATGGTACCGTACAGCACAGGTGGCGTCAGTTAATTAATTTTAAAGGTCGTATTTTAATATACTTTTGAGCTTGGAATTTATAGAAAAAAATATGTTTTAGATATTTATGTGTAATATATTTAAGTATTATTTTTTCTCTTTTTGAAACCTTTTGATAGTTTTAATTTGTAAAAGTTGTTTATTACTTTCGTGAAAAGAATCTCATATAAGGCTCAAACAAGAACGCAACATTATACACCAGGCATGGATTATATAACTCTCTCAAACACTAACAGATTATTTTAAAAAACTTTCTTATTTCGTACAACGAAAGTGGACATATAAAAAAGGAATTCAAGTAAAATGTACCACGTATAATTTTCACCACCGACCATAATGTACCCGAATTATTTTGTGTGTCCCTGTAAACGTCTATATATGCAACACACTTCATTTTCAATAGAGAACAATCTATAGCGAATCTCATTAACTCTTTATCTACTGACGGTGCTTGTAAGTACCATTAATATAACTTGTTATAAAATTCATTTAATACATTTATTAGTAGTAATACAGTTTAGAAAGAGTTATAGATGCATTACTTTATCTTGTTCCAAAAGCGTTATTGGTTGCACAAAACAAAAATATTTTTAAAAGGATGATTTCTTTTGTCTTTCCATCTTTTCAGCATTCTTAGCGTTGGGGAGGGGTGGGGGGATTTTTCATTTCGGATATATTTCTGTATTTCTACTGTAAGAACATTATATTTGTATATTTTCTAATTTTACAAAATATTAAGAAAAATATTTAAAATAAAAGATTTGAGTGAGGTATAAATACTGCACAAAATCCCTATAAATTCAAGTTTAATTAATCCTTCTAAATCCTTCAGTCCTTCTAAAATCCTTCTAAAACTTATTAAATGATTATGTAAATCTTCTAACTGAGCTTCAAAAATTCACGAAAAATGCTTTAGAAGATAAAATTTTCATTAATTCATAATACAGTACACAAAGCGTTAACAAATGAAAACTACTTGTCAACCCGGGTATATTTACGTGAGCTAGAGCACGTATGGACAAACGGAAATCACAAACATTTTTCAACTTTGTTGGCAAGTATTAAAAACAAGTTTATGGATGAACTGTGGTGGTAGTGGGAAAATAATAGAAATGTTCTATGAATAAAATATGCGCGTAGAAAGTTGAGGAGTATATGTTTAGTAATTCCTAAATCAAAAATTTTGATACCCGAAATACAAGATTTGAATGTTTTTTTGCTAAACAAACCTTTTTGCAATGCAGTACAAATACACTTGTTAAGTATTCCCCTAAATACTTTTGGATTTTATAAACATATTTTTCCTAGTACAAGTTTAATAGAACGTTTGTGAAATCTCGGGACAAAAAACGAACATAATTGCTAATTTCTGTTTTTGTATTAAAATTTCTACCAAAAATTTTAAAATATGCCGCCATATATTCGGCAAACATTTGTTTTCATACTTTTTGAGGTTTATAATGTAAATAATTCATCATATTGTATTTCAAATACATTTTTCTCAAGACAAATATTTCGTAGCTCCATCTTTAAAAATGTTAAGGTGTTTCTTTTCAAAGTTACTTTATGAAACTTCATTTATTCAAGTATACAATAAATCAATAGTATTTTTGAAATTTACTTTTGAAGTTAATTCTCAAAGTTAGTTTTTGTTCAATTATAATATACTTCCCTAAACGACAATAGTGATGTGTTTCCGTTTTGTAATGCTTGTTAAACTTCTCAAATTAGTAATAACTATTAACTATAGTAATAACTATTAACATGAAATTTTTAATGAAAATTCTGATTCTTTCGAGTTACCTATTAGTAATTTAAAGTAGTTTTTTTCTGTCAGAATAAGTAAATAGTTTAACATTTTTTTTAAAGAAAGTTCTGTGAAATAATAAATGAAATAACAGATAAAAATATTTTGAATATAGGAATGTATGGAGCATTCAAAATTAATTTTAAAAACTAATTAATACCTCAACATTTATGATAAAATCAGTTTTCGTTGAAATATTCATTATAGTTATAATACATATCACACCTTTAACGATTGTCTTTAGAGAATAACATAAATAATGACAAATAATTTTTTTTAACACCAGCACCTCCGAAACTAACTTAGAAGAAAACTGAAGTTTTGTAAGTTTAATAACACATTGTTTGTTAAATCTCATTTAATTTGTGAAAAAAAAGTCTTCCTTATATATAATATTTTGAATAAATAAAATCAACCATATTTTATATATAAACATGGGCTTAAAATTTATCTTATATAATTATTCCAAATTTCGAGATTTCTATCAAGGAAAATAAATGTCATTTTACATTTTATGTCATGTTTATTATCATATGGGAAATAAAAACACATCGTAAAGATGTATGATGCATCTGGCATCCATTTTAGAAGGTAATAGATTATTATTACAAAATATATCTATATACGTTTGACATTTGTACTTTTAAATGTTGAATGCTGATTTTAAAAATATAATAATGTACTGTAATCAGAATGAGAAACTTTAAAATATTTACGTTGGTGACAATAATATAGGTTTCAGTAAAATAGTTTGATTATTATTGATTTTTCATTTACGCAGAATTATTGTACTGCATCACAAAATTCCTGTTATTTGCCCTTAAAACATTAACTAATGTACCCATTTCCGTAAGCATTTCCATTCGACAATTATTGCTACTAGCAGCGAAATATATTTACCGAAATTTATAACCATTTGTGCTTGTAAATGATTTTTAAAGTGTAATAATAACTTGTATTGTAATCAGAATGAGAAACTTTAACTATTTAATTTGGTGATAATAATATAGGTTTCAGTAAAATAGTTTGATTATTGATGAATTTTTCATTTATGCAGAACTATTATACTACATCACAAAATTCCTGCTATTTGCCCTTAAAACAATAACTAATGTGTTTAGTTCAGTAAGCTTTTTTATTCTGAAAATATTGCTATTCGCAGAAAAACATAACTTAACAAAATATATAACCATTCGTGATCGAAAATTATTTTTACAATGTAATAATAATTTATATTGTAATCAAAATAAGAAACTTGAAAAAATTTAATTTAGTGACAATAACATAGTATTTCAGTAAAAAAATTTGATCATTATTGAGTTAATTATACTGCATCACAAAATTCCTTTTATTTGCCCTTAAAACATTAAGTAATGTATCCATTTCTGTAAGCTTTTCTATTCGATAATTCTTGCTACTCGCAGCATTTTACTGATATACATTTACTGAAATTTATATCCACCGGAACCGTAGAAGCTAAATTTGTACAGTAAAAAGCCCTTCTCTATTGCTAGTTATTTATTTTATATTCTTACTTCACCATTGACCATACCCATCGAGTCAACCGACAAAAAGGTTTATAAATCAGAGCTGCGTTTTTTCCGTTGCTATCTTTCTTGATTACCAACAAGATACAGTTACCATTAAATAAACTTTTGTGTAGAATTTAATTATTATCGACGCCTAGACTTACTAACTTAAAACTTAGTAACAAGATGCAATTGCCATTATATAAACAATTACATAATCAATTAATTTATTAATAAACACCTTTTTATAGAGTTTATAGAGAAATTTGTATTAGTTTATAAATCTTGTAATTCGCTCATTTACATAAAATTTAAAGTCGATTTAAGAAACAATTTCAATTTTAAGATTTCTAATTTTTTTAAGTATAATTTTTAAAATATAATTTTAGTTGCTTTAAGGGGACAAACGGACCTTCAAACTATTTCTTTTTATTTATTTTTTAATTGCACTTTAAACACATTTCAATTGTAGACACTATATTAAATATGGCAAATATTTATCACACAAGAGAGAAAAAAAAAGATAAATAAGATATGAAAAAAAATGAGAAAAATAAGATATTCTCATGAATATTTTAAGCGTTATGAAGAAATTTTCAAAATGTCCCATGCGCATTCAATATCAAATAAAATCCCCAAAAAATTTTAATGTCAATTTTGGTTTTCATATACAAATAAAACTGTGCATCCAATTTTATATATTTGAAAATAAAGGTAAAAAAAGAATATTTTCTAAATTTTATGAAAATTTCAGCATTTTTGCATCATATTTCTGCATTTAACTACCTTTAAATTGTCCGATTAAATTTAGTTTAAAAAAAAACTATGCACAGTTTTATTTGTATACGTAATCCAACCTTGCATAAAACATATTGGGGACTTTAATTGATATGGTATGCGCATGGGGTATTTTGAAAAGTTCTTCCTAACGCTTAAAATATTCGGAAAAATTCGTTATTTTTCTCATTTTTTAAATTTCTCTTGTTATAAATATATGACGTAATTCATATAGTGTACTTGTGATTAGTATTTAATGTGTAATTAGAAAATGAGTTTGAAGGTCCCCTGCCCGTTAATATAATACGGGAGTTTCTAAATGAATATCGGGATTTTAACACTTGGTAGTATTTATTACATGAAACTTAAAATTATAATTTACACATAAAATGAAAGAGCAACTCAAGCAGTTTTACCTACTAGCTTACAGGTGTTCAATGTGACTACATTTCGTCACACGGCACACATCAAGTCGGTAGCTCAGTTCTTCCTAAACGTTTATTAGCAAAGAATTTCTGATCAGACGCTCACACGATCTGATGCCATGTGATTTCTACCTGTGGGGGTAAAGGATTACCTCCACTACAGCTGACCATTGCAGCTGTTGCAACAATGACCCCACAAACCCTAATCAACGTTTAGGAAGAACTGAGCTATCGACTTAATGTGTGGCGTGTGGCGAAAGGTGGTCTCATTGAACACTGGTAAGCTTGTAGGTAAAACTTTTTGAGTTGCTCTTTCATTTTATGTATTAATTATAATTTTAAGTTTTATGTAATAAATACTACCAAGCGTTAAAATCCCGATATTCATTTAGAAACGCCACGTATTTTAAATGACTCTGAGATTAAAAAATGATTTTTAATGCTAATGCTTATTAACTAAATAAACGGCGTTAATGATAAACGGTACTTAGAATTAAATCAGTTAATACACACTAATTAAAAAATTTAATAAATAATTGAAATTCCCTTATATTTCCTTCTTGCTAACAAGCATTGTTGAATTAATTTTCATGATTCAATGAAATGTGGATCAAATATTTTTTTTTAAATAAAGGTTTTTACCAACATTTTTTATACGATTTTGACTTCCTCTATAATTTAAATTAAAAAATATAAATAAGACCTACATGACATTATTTCGGCATAGGATTTAATCATCCTCTGCATCATCCTTTGCTTTCAAATATCGCTGGAAAATAAACAATGAACCGAAGTGAAACATTCTTATTCAATTCTTAAAAAAATGTGAAAAAACATGGTTTTAATATTTGTACTCGTAAAATAAGTCACATAATTTAGGAAAGAAACGTCACACTTCATATTTTACTGAGAAAAGGGTAAAAGCTGCAAAAAGAACAATCGTACTTTCACCGTTTATTATATCTAAACTCGCATCGCATGTATCAAAAGAAAATCCAACCCCCAAAGAACTATCGCAAAATCTTTAAACATCTCTTATGGAACTGAATATTAATATTGTCACTCATGGAGTTTATCCAAATGGAAAGCAGTAGAGTATAACTTCAAAAATCCGGCATTCAGAAATCCGGCAACTTCAAAAATCCGGCATCAAAACCCTGTTTTCCCATCCTTTTTCTTTTACACTTTTAAGTTATGGTAGAAGAAAAATACCAATTGTTTATAAATTAAAAACTTCAAGTTCTAAAGTAAAGATGTAAAACAATAATATTTGACATTTTTTTCATTTATCACAAGTGATTATTTTCTGGAGAAATTTTCTGGGAGCTGCACCGTTTCTAAGCAATGGCGTGGAGACTAGTACACAAGTTCTTTGGAGTGTCTTGTGACGCTGTGCTAAATAGAACCGCCGATAACGCTAGTTACAGCTCCGAAGAAGAGGATAAACAACAGACACTAGAAAGGGTGTTATTAGAAAAATGCATAAATTTGCTGGAGAATTAATATTTGTTTAGAGAACAAGGCTATATTTCCGAAGTAGAGATTCTTTATTTGTATAAAATACAAGAAAAAATTGTTAAAGAACGGCCAAAAACTTTGACGCAAACAAAATTGACATCAATGTTTCCGAAATTACACGAGAAGAAATAATTTCACTCTTTATTAGATATATATATATATATATATTTTTTTTTTTTTTTTTGTAACATAGAAATATCATTTAATGCAGGTTTTTTTATATTTAATTTTCTCTATTTCATAATAATTCTCACTTATTCTCACTTAATTTATATTTAATTCTCACTTAATAATGAATTAAATATTGACTAAAGGCACCATTAAGAGTGTAGTACTACTTTTGATATTCCTAGTTACTACTTTTGAAATCCCTTCAAAAATCCGTAATTTTCAAAAATCCGGCATAGTCTCGGTCCCGATCGTGCCAGATTTTTGAAGTTATATTACTGTATTCTACAGTTAAAGATTTGAAAGATACCATTCAGAACGCGTGGTTTAAAATCGAACCAAGAAACAATGCCGAACCTCATTTTGTCGATGGAAGACCGTATATTTAAAGTAATTCAGTAGAATGGTGCAATAATCAAGTATATATATATTTTTTTAATTCATGTTCTACTAAAGACTAAAGAACTACTGTGCTTAAACCTTTGACACAGCCATTTTAGTTCTTTTGATAAATCCTGTTGTTTAAGATAAATTTTAAAGCATAAATCTGTTAAATGTCTTTTTTTAAACTACAATTTGTAGGTTATGTGAAAACGAAAGCAACTTTCAGTCAATAATATAATTTTATTTAGAAATTTTATGTTGTGATTAAATTTTTGACACGCATTGTAGGTACTCAGGTACTAAGATTTGTATTAAAGTAAAGCTAAGTTATTAATTTTATAACCAAGACTATACATAAAACATCTGATTTATTATAAAACACACATGAAGTATTCATTCATTCAATAACGAATCTATTTCCCTTTTCATTATAAATGTTGTCGACAAAGGTATTTGAACTCGTTGTAAATCTCCTAGGACTTATTGCTGTTTTCATGAAATTTAAATAATTTTTTCTTACTGAGTTCTTTCAGTCGAAAAACGTTTATGTGTTTCTGTTTATTATTATTTTTTAAAAATTTTGAATAACGGTACTTTATAAATCGATGTTCCAGTGTATATATCCTGACATTATTAAACGATGCATTCAGCTATATAATTTCTAACATGGTGATGAAATTTAAAGTATATTTGTACGTTAAACAAATATATATTAATTTTTTTTTGGTGGTGGTGGTGGTGGTGGTGGTGGGGGGGGGGTTATAAAATCTCATTTACAGCTAATCAAAACAAAAGAACGGGATGTTCAATTCCCGTATGTAAATATGTAGTTACAATTGATGAGCCTTGGATATATTTATCTGATTACAGTAAAACAAGTTTTATTTACTATCAAAAAAAGAAGAGAAAGAGACCTAAAATGCTAGTTCAGGGAAAAAAAGGATAGTTTTGCAAGAGATTATATGAATTTTCCTGTATTCTCTCATAATGGAAAACTTAAAATAAGGAAAGAAAAAAAAAGTCTAAAATGACTCGGATTACTAAGAAAAATATGTTTCAACACTTGTTTTCAAAAAAGACATTCCACGACTTTGCCAAAAATACTTCATGTTTTAAGACCCATTACACTAAGGCCGTCAGCAATAACTCTAAATCTCCGGCTATCTATATTATAAAGGGCAAACATATCTGTGCATAACGCTCACGTCTTTTTTCGATTGATAACAGCAGACGATAAAATTTAACTTTTATTTACTTTTATTGCGATTTATTAAGTTTCTAAATATTGTCAAAAAGAGAAAAAAAATGTACTTTAAAATGCAATTTGTTTGGAAAGTTTGTCGCAATTTGCTTGAAAATTGTATTTCAATTTATTGAATTTCCATTTTTTTCTAAAATACCTTTCAAGCACGGCTTAAATAAATCTATTCTGCCACTTGCAGACAGACAATTACAAAAGGCAAATATGTTTGCACTTAAATTAATATAAATTAAAGAGTTCAGCATTTGTTTCCGGCTTATATTCCATGATGGAATTTAAACCTTTATAATCCATAAATATTAAAAATATAAATAAAGCACGAATGACAGGTAAAGGAACCATTATTAAAACATTGAAATTATCATCATAAAAAAGAATAGCCATCTTTAGCTATTTCGCACGACGCCAATATAAAAGTATCGTATTTAATAAATTTCAAAATTTTTGATAAATACATAATTGTTAACATATCGAAATTATTGTTGGTATTGTTAGCAAAAAATATGTATTAAATGTAAAAAATCAATTAGAGTTTTCAATTCAAAAAACAAAAAAAAAAAATGGTTTTCACATGTATTTTGTAACCCGGGGAGCCCAGGATAGAACTCCTTGTTTTTTGAAAAAAAAAGAGAAATGAAACCGAAATGTAGGCGGTCCTATTTAAATGCCTCTCACCCAAGTCCCAAGATGTGTCTCCTATGCATTAGTGTCTATTTGGACTTTTAAAACAAGGTCTTTATAAGCGGAACCGTAACACATTAGATGAACTCTGGAAAAGTATGGTGGAAGAGTGAAACAAAATCAAATCTTCTCTATAAAAACTCATTTATCTTGGAAATCACGATGCAGTATGGTAGTTCATCAAAATGGCTATCAGACTGAACACATTAAAAAATAAAATTATTGTCTTTGTTTGTGTATTTATTTTTCCAAATTTGTTTAAAAAAGTGTGTGAACATCCTTTCTGTTCCTGCTATGGTGAATGCTTCACGAGATATGTGAAGATATTAAATAAAAATAAAAGCTAATAATCACGCGTCGTTGGATAATTAAAACCAGTAAAAAGTTTTTGTTTAAAACTGAATGATAAAATAATTTTTGACACCCAAACAAATCATAAATGTACTTATTTCCAAATAAATAAATAAATAAGATATACTTTGCATTGAGATTTAAATGAAGCACAGTTTACACTCTATTTGCTTAATCCTCATACTAGTATATTTTTTAACAATGCTGATAAAAAATCTTTTATTCATAATTTTTCATAATTAATTAGATTACGTTCAAAGATGTATTTCAATGCTTAATTAAAAGCTACTAAAATTAAATGTCAAATTGTAAGTAATGAAAATAGAAGTAGTGTAAGAAGATCTTTGTTCTCAATACTAATATATCTATCTATCTATCTATCTATATCTATATATATATATATATATATATATATACATATAAAGTTGAAGAAATATCATTAGTTTACTACACGGTGTACAAAACTGTTGCAAAGTCAAAAACAAACTTATACAAACATTAAAATAAAGTTAAAATATCAACGTTTCGGCCATCCTTCTGTGACCTTCTTCAGCAACGTATATCTTCTGTCGTATATCTGTCGTATATCTTCTAAAATTAGAGCAAAACCGTCTTGAATTCAAAAGGTTCGTTATAGTCAGTCAAAAGTCACTTTATCCAATTACAATCCAGAAAACATGCAATGGCACCATCTATCAGACAAAAAGTAGACTACAATTTTGAATGATTTATAATATGGCGCCGTCTATGAGGTGAAAAAGGAATAAAAGGATATCAAATTAATAATTTTGGCCTGCAGTTTAACTTTATTTTAATGTTTGTATAAGTTTGTTTTTGACTTTGCAACAGTTTTGTACACCGTGTAGTAAACTAATGATATTTTTTTCAAGTTTATATGTAACTTTTTACGGTGTAATTGTCCAGTTCTTTTATTATATATATATACATATATATGAAAGAATAAAATTAACCCGTTTTTAAACTTAAATTTAAAATTAAAATTCAAAATTTTTAAATTCAAAATTCCAGCTATTATCTTCAGAAAGAGAACCATGTAACCAAAAAGATCAATACAGACTCTATCGTGCGTTTTCTTGCGTTGGGTAACTTATCCAACTTATTAAGTTTAATGGACAATCAAACCTATATCTACGAATTGACAGAGAGTAACGATAAACGGTCCCGACATTATAGCAGGATCGTTACATATATTTATTTATTTATTTATTTAAGGGGTTGTATTGTTTTTTCCATATCATGCCATTTGAAAATGTTCTGTTTTCAACTTGAAACTATTCTCTTGGTTGTTTAAGTACAGGAGAAAAAAAATCAGCTTTTAGCTTTTTTTTTCTCACAGAAAACACCGATTTGCTTATATCATTGAATTCTGTACTCTTGAAAACGTAATTCAATATATAAGTTTTTCATTTTTTTTCGGTATCCATATTCTTCTTTTTTTCTTCCATATTAATTCTTGTAATTAAGTATAAGGCACTTTATTTTATACATACAGTTCTATATTATAGGTTTGTGGTATCCATTTTTATTGTCACTTCCTTCAAAATATTGCGGTTTTTGATGATGGTCGGTATTGTTTAATTAATGGTTATATATATATATATATAAATCATTATAAACCAATACAAATGATCATTAGCAATAGTGAATATACAAATTAAAAATGCAGTTTTATCCTTTATTTAAAAATTTAAACTTATCAACATATAAAGCAAGAACAGCAATTGAAAATACAATAAACAGTGGAAAATTAGAAATATTTGTGGAACCAAGGAAGAATATTCAGGCCTAAATAACCTTAAGTTGTACAAATAATATGTACGGTTTCATCCTTGCATAAGCCATAACAAGCTACCGCACACAGTTAATCGAGAAAAAAAGATAATAATAACAATAGATAAATCCATCCCCCCTTTTTGTTTTCGTTTTTATTTTTATTTTTATTTTTTTTTCTTTGCGGTACGAATTGGTCATATCAAAAACTTGTGAATATAAAAGTTATAGATAATATTAAGGAGATTTATAATAAAAATAATTGGATTTGATATCTTGAGAATTGACGAAGTTATGAATTTTTTCTGCCAAAAACTCTATTTTTTGCGCCCATTTTGAGCCCATTTTTCATTTTATTAAAAATCTGTGATACATAATTTTTTTGCCCTATTTTTAGAAGTAATAAAAACTATAAACTGATTTGATATGTACAAAATTTAAGAAGTTATGGAGTTTTTTCATTTTTCACAAAACCCCTCCCTAATTCCATCCCCTTGGTCCGATTTTGCCCATTAACGAACTTGACCGAGATTTTATGCCCCTTGATTTTATGTATCAGTTTGGAAGAGATTTGTGCAGAATTGTGAAAATTATCGTGTCCAGAAGAAAGCGATATATATGGATAGAGAGATAGATAGATCTGTCTGTCTCTCTCTCTCTCTGTATATATATATATATATATATATATATATATAAAGGTTTTTACTGAGGGTTGTTTTGGGTTCTAGGGGTCATGGTCGGTGCAGATCTGCAAAATTTTTCAGAAATTCCAACGTAGGGGAGAATGTAATAGGTAGTATTTCATACGAAATCTACCTAAAAATCTATTTGAAGTCAATCCGTAACCTCACTCGAAACTGACTTTTCAGTCCCTTTAGGCGCGATGATCTTAATTCTTAAAATTTTATTTCTGTAAAATTTCAGTTACATTTCAAGTTATTGTGCCCGGTATCCCAAATTTATTTGTATTATCAATGGTTTCTATATAAATGCGCATGTTATAAATGACTTTTAAAGTTAAATAGTTTAATATACACTAAGCTTAATTTATTACTATTAAATCCTAAAAATAAATAAAATTTTGTAACTCATAACAAAATTTTTATTAAGATATTTCTTTACCTTCATTTGCACGATGCATTGAAATCCATCCTAAAAATTTTTTTGTTATTGTGTTCAAAACTTCAATAAGGACTTGGAAACATTAAAGAAAAGGAAAATCTAGCAAATACGCATCATTAAACAAATAAAATCAGTATTTTTTTTCTTTGTTTAAAGAAGAATGAAAAAAAAAATAATTTACGACTTCAAATAAATCATAAATGTATTTATTTCAGATGAAATGAATCGAAAAAAATAATTCATGTTTTGCATTGAATTTTAAATGAAGCTTCGTTCACGCTCTGATTGTTTCATCTTTATAAAGTATTATTAGTTTCTAATTTTTTTTTTCAAAATTGCTTTATTCATAAGCTTTAATGTTTAAAAAATATATATTAGATAATGTTAAAAAATTCTTTTCGAAACATTATTTGAAATAACTAAAATCAAGTACTATAAGTATGTAGATTGGGGTTATCTAAGAATGTACCCGATTTTGAATTCATCGCAATAGTGCTTTGTTTTCCCTACAAAATGTCTTAATACTTTAAATAAAATAAGTTATTAAATTTTCCCGTTACTCAAAAATTATATATCATCAGACAATATTTTATATAAAAAAAACCTTTACTATCTGTAATATATATAGGTCTGTTTTAGCAAAATATATTATAGCTTGTTATATATATAACTTTATTGACGTAACGTTAAAAAATATATATTCATGAGTTTAGATGTAATATACAATACATTACGATAACATTTTCATTCCTATCAGAAGATCCTCAGATAGACGCGAAAACATTATTGTAATGTACTATATATTATATGTAAACCCATAAATATAAATTTTTAAATGTTACGTCTATAAAGTTTTATGTACAACAAGCTATAATATATTCTTATAAAATATAAAATAATGTCTGATAATTGGCATGAAAACAGGAAAATTATAAAATTAGACATTACAAACTAAATTGTGGATAGCTACGTTTTTATAAGTTATTGAATATTTTAGTGTTTAACTATTGTAAAATGTAGCAGTACTTCTTTTGTTTATTTTCATTTGGGAGACCTATGTTTTTAAAGCTAATCTAAAAAAGTTTGAATTCAAAGATTATTAAATGCAAATATAAATCAAAATTTAGAAATGATTATTTCTGTAGCTAAAATAATACTTTTTTTTCATCTAATTTATTACATAATACAGGGCGTATGCAATCATATCCACTACTACAAAAAACAGAAAGTTAAAATGTATTCAATTTTTTTACATAGGGAAGACAGAGTATGTTAAAGGTTTAAAGCTAACATTTTAAGGATCCTACAAATTTGTAACAAAAGAAAAAATTATCAATAGTGGTTGTAGATAAGTCAATGAAGATATTCAATGATTCAATATTCAATAAAGATAATCTACCTGAATGACTGTATATTGCTCTGTCGACAACAAGAATTTCATGGTAACTACTTAAAAATAGAGAAAAATAATATTTTTTTTTTTACTCATCAAAACATTTGAATTACAAAACAGTTCGTTTGTATTTCTATATATAAAATACAGAATGCTACAATAAAAGTAGGCATCATTAGATGTATACAAATGTTATTTAATTGAATTTATCTATAAAATGTTCAAATTGTATAAAAATCTAGGAAGCATACAAATCACATACAAAGATAATTTACATTTAGCATCTAGATGTGTTAGAAACACTTCAAAATGTAAATTCCATTCAAACATGTTTCAAAATGCTGATCATACACAAAATTAATATACATTCACAAAAACAGAAATGATATTTATCACACAGAACAAGAGCTTATATTTGACCATCTAGTTAAAATACAAATATAATCCATGTACAATGATCTGGAAAACATACAAATTACATACAGATATAGTTTACATTCATCCATTTAGAGATCGTACAAATTGATAGCACCAATAAATCTCATCTGAAATTATGGGCAAATAACTTTCAAAATGATTCACAAAAATATAGGAGCACATTCACACATACAAGTATGCTACTCCAACTAATAACTATAAGCTTTAATTTTCACAATATCCCTCTGTAACAAATTTCTCCGAAACAAAACTGAATCAATTACATATGCAAAAGTTATTCATAGTCAATAAGCTATCTATGCTAATAAAAGAACAAATCGCTCTCTGTGTGTGTGTGTGTGTGTGTGTATGTCGGCGATGGCTAGCGAAAGCTACCGCACGTAGAAGTCTGACAATTCAGGAGGGATTAATCCAAGACAGGTCCTGATGCACCTGAGGCAAAGATTTTTAATTTTTTAAGGGCCGGGGACCGTGGGCCACTATAAGTTTTTATGCACTAAATTGTTAATAACATACATCTTTTCTATCCGATCTTCTTCGTTTTTGGGGTGAATTCTCCTTTCAGTTTTGCCCCATCTCTACATTTCAGTTAATACCTTGGCATACTTGCAAGGGGCCCAGTACAGGGCACCTTGAAGTTTTAGTGCAGTAAATTGTTAATAACATGTCTCTTTTCTATCCGATCCTCTTCGTTTTGGGGGTGAATTCTCCTTTCAGTTTCTACCCCATTTCTGCATTTCAGTTAAGACCCTGGAACACTTGCAAGGGGCCCGGTACAGGGCCCCTTGGAGTTTTAGTGCACTAAATTGTTAATAAATTGTTTACTTTTTATCCGTTTGTTTCCTATTTTATTTTAAATTATATTCTAATGATTAATTCATACCCTATGCCTAATCTTGACTAATCGAAGATCTAAAAAGCTAAGTACTAAAACGTTTTAACATGTTTTTATGTTAGAGTTTTGTTGTCAACTATCAGTTGGCCCCTTTTGCCCCCCCCCCACTTAATATAACTCCCTTAAAAATAGCCCGATTCACTAGCTTAACCTAGCTTTTTCTAACACCATCTTAGGTTCTCCAGCTATTACACGAACGACAAAAACAAATTTCAGACTTCAGCTACCGCCGGTTTTGAATATTAATCGCCTTCTTGAGCCTTTGGTGCAGCTTCTTTAAAAATGATCCGAACTGATTGTAACTTTCTTTGCCATAGTTCTGGCGTCCTCTGATTACTTTAAAAACTACTAAAAAGTGTCTTTATACCAAACTACATGCCACTTAAGTCCCTTCCCCCTTGGGGCATGGTACAAGGCCCCTTGAAGCTTTTGCACCATAAATCATTAATAAACTAGATAGTGCCCGTCAAGATTTGACGGTAAATAACTTGAACGTTTCATCAGAAAAATTCTTAAATTTGTAATTAATTGCTTTTAGATTAATCATTGAATGACGAATTTCTATATTGCATAAGTGATTCCTATTTCTTTAAGCGATAGATGGCGCTGTCAGTCTAACCTATTCAAAGAAGTAAAAGAATTTTAAATTTATAAAGTACATGCTTGCTTTTAATTAGTACATAAAAATGCCAGGTAGACAATTTATTTTTACTTACAATGGCCTCATTTTCTTTTTTCTTTTTCTTTTTTTTTCTTTTCTTTTTTTTTTAAATAACAATATTTATTTTTATTTATTTATTAAAACTACACGGCCATTAAAAGCTGCCATTAATTTTATTTTTATCTGGCTCATTTTCTAAAAGCCTAAGTTTGAAAATTGATGCAGCTAACGATTTATAATATATATATTTTATTACTTTAATTTTATTTTACATTTTTAAAATATTAAAACTGGATATCAAGGTAATTTCTTTTATATCTCTTATACGAATATTTTTCTTTCTTTCCGTTTTATGTTTTACGTAAATGAATGACAAACTTTACTTTCTGACACACATGCATATATATATTCTTGATAATGGTCAGAAAATATAACGAAAATTTTAGATCAGCTCAATTTGTTTAATTGATAATTACAGGCAAAATATTTTAGCTTAGATATTTTAAATATAAAATTATTATTTTTTCAAACTATTATTGAGTGTTAAAGTTTATTTAATTATAAAACGTTCAAATAATAATAATAGTAAAATAAAAATCCTATAACTTTTCTCCCTAATAAAATATGTCATTATTGAAATGAATTATCGACAAAAATATTGCACATTTTGCCATGCTTGGGTTCGAACCTGCATCCTCTACAATAATTCAGAGTTTTAAAGTGCTGCATTAACCCGCTACGCTAGCTGGCTCTCGTTTTATATCCTTCTAAATTGAAGAGGTTCGAAAAACAGTTGACGCATACGAATGTTTCAAATACATGTCTCGAATTTGAGTTCTGATCTTACAGAGATAGTATTGCGTTTTAATATTTATGATACCTTATTTTTTTAAAGTAGCTACAACTTAATATGCTAGTTTCCCAATCCTTGTGTCTAACTATTTGCAGTTCATAAGACTGATCACCAGCCATAACTTTTAACCTTAAATCACTGTGTTTATTTTCTGTATGTAATATGACCAAAACAATATGACACCGCCAAAATAAACTGTATCTAGCTTTTTATATAGACACAATAATTTTTTTTATTTTTAATAATTGCTGAAAAAGCCAAATATTAACTTTGTGAAAGAAAGAACAGCTTGTTTACAGTAAGATCGAACAGCAGGCGAACTTAACCTTTAAATGCCTGACTTTCCAAAAATCATCGTAATAATGTTTTTCGGATTTCATTTTTTAAATAAATCATGGGAAAAATGTTTTAGAAAATCATATTTTGATTTAAGTATGGTTTACGGCTAAAAAACAGTTTGTTACTAATCGGCACTATTGATCTTTAATTGAAAAAATAATATTCCTTGATAAAATTCTATAATATTAAACACACAAGAATTTTAGGAACTATAATAAGAAATAAATTTTACTTGCTCACTGCAGAACAAAATAGAGTATTTCGCAAGCTTCCAAACAAAACAAAAAGAATAAGTAGCAACAATTGAAAAAATAAATCTATCTTTATTCTTAAACAGCACACTTGTTGCCATATACATGCTGAAAATCGATTTAATAATATTTTCAGAATGTGTTTTATTGGCAACATCAGGCATTATTGCTTCAATAGTATTCTGATAGTATTTTAGAGCCTAAACTTGGGTATGTTGCCGAAAAGCGACACCCTGCATTTAAGGATTAAAACAATTTCGACCTGTGATGTGATAGTTCAACTGAGCGAGCATCTATGCGCGTGTGCAGTGCGTCATTCCAAAGCAGACTCGTACTTATATACTGCGCATGCGCAACTGTAAAATTTTAATTTAAAATTACAGCTAATTAATAAAATATTTGAACAAATGAATGGACAATAACAAATCTATGGCCAAATATCTTTCATTTAAAAAAAGATTGGTGTAATTTATACAGTAGTTTCTTCTCACGGACTGTCGAAAGAAAACGCTTAGCGTTTTAAATATATGGATTGCCTCTCTTAATCCGATCTTTATTTTTGGAACCATTTTTGCATTTAGTTATTCTCCAATTACTATATTCCACTTAAAATCCTTGGGCACATTAGGGTCTTGTATGGCCCGATCCGGGGGCGTTTGAACTTTTTGTGTGCCGTGCATTCTTTAGACCCTAATATTCTTACCTTCTCATTGCATAATTTTAAACTTGAGTCTTGGACTGTTCTTCGTAGACCAACACCCTCATATTTTTATTTGGGCTCTAGGGCCCCCTTTTAAGCATTTACCCCCTTTTTGCGCATTTCTTTAAAATACTATTCTAATGATTACTTCATACCCTATGATTAATTCTGAATAATTGAAGATCTAAAACGCCAAGTACTACAACATTTAAACATGTTTTCATGTTAGGGCCCTGCTCTCAACCATCAGTTGGAACCTTTTAGCCCCCCCTGTTATAGCTCGTTTAAAAATAGTCCGATTCACGAACTTTTTTTTCTAACAACTTCTTAGGTTCTCTATCTACTAGATGGACAAAAAAAAAAAAAAAAATGCAGACTTCAGCTACCAGCAATTTTGAATATTAATCATCTTCTTGGGGCCTTTGTTCCAGCTTCTTTAAAAACTATCCTATTATATTGCAATTTTCTTTAACTTAGTTTTAGCGTCTTCCAGCTACTTTAAAACCACTACAGGATTTTCGTATACCCAACTACATTCCAGTTAACACCACGACCCCTAGTGTCCGGTCTTTCTTTATACCTCGGTACCACCTTTTTCGAACATTAATCTCTCTTTCCAGCATCAACTTACGTCTACTCACTACAGCCGTAAATTAAAAACAGCGTTACTTTTAAGGTAACTTTAGATAAGAGATTTCATCCGTGTATTAAATATCGTGTTAATGCTAACAGTAATTCATGAAATTTACAAGGGGAGGGGGCATCTTCCACCGCTTGGGGGTGCGTTATTTCCTCGGGTTTAAGGGACCAATTTCGACGGGATTTGTTTCCTTCAACTTAGATTACAATTCAGCTACTTTCTGTATTATGAAATTTTATCTTAGACTTTAGTTACCAACATTTTCTTACAGTAATGGTGTATTCTTTTTGTTATTATTATTCTATGGGCTTGATACCTACGAGGTTTGGCTCACTCAACTTGTTTTTCGATTGTCTCCGGCACGTGCGGCTACTTCCCGTAAATGGTGCCATAGGTAGCGGGGATCTATATTACAGGTTCCTTCGGAAAGAAGTTTGACGGGAACACACTAGACGCTACGGAAGGAAATGGGTATTCCGAAATAAGGTTCATTTAAAAGAATTTCCAAAGATATAAAATCATGCAAATTTAAGTTTTTTTAAGGTTATTATTTACAAACCCCGGGCGGGCGTGCTAGTTAACAGTATGAAATATTTCACAAGAGTGTATTTGCAAGTTCATACAATTGAATAAAACATTTTGTAAACATAAGATTCTGAACATTCACAGTTTTATTCTTAAGAAAGCTAAAACCCAATCTTGTATTTTCAGCAAATATCTCCGACATGATAGAAAAAATTAACTTAGACATGTGAAGAGAGCGTGTTAAGAGAGGACAACTATGCCGCAATTACATGTAAATAAAATTTTCACGCAGTCCTTTAGTATAAATACAAATCACATGCAAATATAATTCCCATGCAACTAGCTAGGAAATATACAAATTACATGGTAGTATACATTAAAGGACGGTGAAAGTTAAGATATATATATATATTTTAATTTCCATCATAGAGATATCAAATTTTGTGCAAATATACATTTCATCATAAGTATAATGAAAATCTTAAAAGGAATTTCCAATCTCATTATAATTTTAACATTTTTTTTAGAAATTTAAAATTTTAAAACGAAAATTTAAAATGCTCCATGCGTTTCAAATTTTGGGATATCTCCTCGATTTTACATTTTAAACACATAAAACGCTATTAAAACAAATCTGTGTATCAATTTTGTAATCCCTTGATTAGTTAATTTTTTAGAGATTGTTTTATGAATTCCATATAGATTTTTATCAAAATTTTGACTTTAAATAAGTTAAAAATCAAATTTTATTATCTTAATGAAGTCGAATTTTAAAATGCCTACATGGTTTCTTTCTAAGCAATATCAAGATTATTCCTGATCGGTTTCATGAATTTTGATTCAAAATTAAGACGCATGAAATATTTCAAAAATCTAAAAATGCTGAAAAATCAGTTTTGAGAAAAACAGATTAAAAATATATTAATGTGCCAAAAAACTGTTTGAGTACAAAATTAAAAAGCTTCTAACTTTGCGAAAAATCATCGCAAGGGCATGCGAGTTTTCACAAATGAGTCAGTACTAATTGGAGAATAATAATACACAGAAAAAGAAATTTCGATTTTTGGTTCGATTTTTGGGTCGATTTTAACTCAAAAAAGTTCTACGGTCCCCTTAAATTCAAACATCTACAATGCAAAAAAATTCAAATGCTTCTTAATCTACAATAACATAGATGTCCACATAAAACATCCCTGATTTGAAAAGTTAATTGTACGGAAATTAAAGTCCTAGATATTTGCGGTTTCCTGTATCACGAACAGCAACACGAGAAGTTTATTTTGTTGCAATTTTTTTCCGAAAGAGATCATTTTTGTTGTATGAATTACTGATCAGTCATATAACTGCCATTCAAGCTGCGTAACAAGTAGGTTGAGATTGAATATTGATTGGGCATTCTGAGATTTACGAACGGAGCCCATATCGAAGACCATACATTGAAAAAAATATAATTTTTCCAGGCGGACAAACGTTTGCAGCAAAATAAACTCGTTGCCATGACATAGAAATAAATTATAGAACGAAAATTAACAGTTTCGGGGAAAAAATTGCAGCAATATAAATTTGTTTTAAAGCTGTTCATGATACCCGCAAATCTCAGGACTCACAGTTACCATACAATTAACATTTGAAATGAAGGACACCCTTTATATTATATTGGGAGAGGAAAATACAATTTAACTTTTCTGAGTTACTTGAGATTACGAACAACTTTTTTTTTAATCTTTAGAAACCTGGCAAACCAATAATTGTCATAGATTTAAAGAGGCATTTCAAAAAAATTTTTTTTAATAATAAAATTCAGAAATGTTTCAGAGTAGCTTTTACAGAGCTTTAATCAGTTTTTACAAAGCCTCGGTTTTTAGGACGCTATAGGTGAAAAAAGCATTCAAATTATATACAGATGATTACAATTTACATTGAATCATCTACAAAACATGCAAATGATGTAATTTCGATGCAAAAATCTATGAAAAAACTAATCGCAAACAGGTAGTTTTATTCAACCGTCTACAAAACATACAAAAAAAATGATTTGCTTAAATCACGACTAAGCAAAAAGCGCAAAATACAAAGGAGAAATTGAAAAATATTTCTTTAATTCGTAAAGTAGATGCTTTACAAAAAGAGTAAAGTACATTTGCATATACAAATACAATAATTTAACTAGTAATTGTAAAATTATAATTTTGAAGCTATTTCGTTCTGAGAATTATTTCTCAAAGAAAAATTAATAAAATGAAATGAAAAGTTTATTCACAGTCAATAAGCTATTAACAGTATGAAATATTTCAAAAGAGCATATTTGCAAATTCATTCGAAGTCGTTTCAAGTGCTTAAAGTATCTTTAAACATAAGATAGAACACTATTCACATTTTTAATTTTTAGACAGCTACAAACACATCTTTTCTCTGCGGTATACATCTCCCAGATGATAGGAAATGAGAACCAGGAACATGTCAAGAAAACTTGGTGAGAGATAAATGTCCTCAATATAAGTTTCCTCCAAAAATGTTCCGGATTCAAGCACTCATTTGCATTAAAATGGCATAGGAAATGGCGTAGTTGTACCAATCCATTTTTCATTATGCTTAATTTTATAAATTATAGATTCAAAATTGTTAAAAATGTGTTGAATAACTACCTATATTTACTAGAATATTGAATAAAGTGGTTATTATTCAAATTTTTAAAGGTGTCACATTGGCTAGCATTTTTTTCGAATACTTTTTCAGAAATCTTTATTAGTATTAAATACATTCCCGTGTTGTATTTGAGATCGATTCAGTTAAACTTGATTAACAAGACTAATATAAAATTAAAAACTTAAAATCTGGAGTATTGCGTCAAGTTAGTTTTACGTTAAAGATAATAAAATATATTAAATAAAATTATAAAGAAATTGCAGAATTAAGAGTTTATGTTTCGATGAAATAAATCTTTGAATATACACTAGGTGGCCAATGATGACTGGACAACTGCGATTTTAGACGTTTTATTAAATATTTTTAAAAATACATGCGGAATTATCCTGAAACCACAGGTGTGTAAGCAGAATAGTATAGGTCATATATTTTCGTGAATATGTCTTCCAGAAACCTATAGTGGACTGTCAACAAATAAAAACAAGTAAGAAAAATCATGCGTTTAGCATAGATTATGAAACACTTTCCAACACTTCCTGAATACTTTAACAAAACTTCGTTATTTAGAGAAATAAGGTATATAAGAGTACTAAGTAAACATTTTAGAAAACGCATGAAACATTTGAAAAACTGATTTCTGCAGTTACCGGATATAGCCAAATATGTATTCCAATTCTTTTGAACAGTCCTGTATTTGATTTGTAAGTTGATATATATACTGTACAATGGGAAAATTTAGTTTAGCAAGAAAACTCATAACAGGTTGAAATTTCTCTTTCAGCAATTTGTATTAATAGATCAAAACACACTTGTATACATTTGTATAGCCGTGTAGTTAACCTAGTACCTTTATTACACGCCACTATTTAGCTAAAGTTTAATTCAAAGTAAAACACTCTTAAAACTACTGAAATCACATTTCCAGAAATTATCATTTATAGACGGCCATGTATCCAATTCTTTGCGTGACCCTGTATATCCTCTTATCTTTGTTCTACAAATATTTCTTAGTAAACCAAATGTAGTTCCGCGTAAAAATGCATAACTCATTTAAAAATCACTTTTAAGCAATTTGCAATCATACCCAGTAACCATTACGAATTATTTTGTGTAACCCTGTATATGAATTGCAACATTTATACACACCATATTCTATGCGTAAATATAGTGAAACATAAAAGCACATAACATATATAAAAATCCATTTCCAACAATTATCGCTACTGTACAATACTTCGGACACTATATAGTACCTGAAATCTTTTGTCTGTCCCTGTAAATGCTATGCACTTCGTATTATACATGAAATAAGCTATAGTAAACCTCAGCGACGTATATCAATTTCATTATAAACGAAATAATTTAACATAATTAAAATACGCCGCAAACAATTCCCTCCTCCCCTATATCGTTCTGTAACGAAATTATTTTGTGTGTCCCTGTAAATGAATAATAACTATTCTTTGCATCGTATATTCTACAGAATGTATATTTTAGTGCACTTGATAAATCCATATGAATTTTATTATGTTTGAAAGCATGTAACATCATTAAAAACCATTTTAAACGATTTTTCCCCCATAGGCCGTAATGTAACGGAAAACTTTGACTGTCCCTGTAAATGAACTAAACATGCTACAAACTTTATTTGAAATAGAGATCGTGCTATGGTGGAGGTCACTAACATCCAAAAATTTCAGAATGATCCGACTATATTTACGAGAGTTAGATCGCGGACAGACGGCCAGACAAAGCGAAGTCATAAACACTTTTCAACTTTGTTGGAAAGTGTTAAAAAACGAATATCTTTTGATTAACCCTGTCAAAACTTATATAGCAAAAGTTTTCAAACTATAGAACATGATTAAGAGGCTTATTGTAATAAAATGTGTTAATTTTTATGAGGATAGCATATATACTTGTAGAGAAATTAAGGTTTTTATAAAAACAGCCCCAAATTTTTACAAGTTTTTTGCTTATAATTTGCATATTTCTTAATAGAAAAAAATGTTCTTTTCAGAAACTATGACAAACAACATTGTACACAATACACTGCAACCCCCCCCCCCAAAAAAAAAAAAAAAAAAATTGCATTAAAGATGAGCAGGTTTACTAAATAATGTTTCACTGCGCATGCTCGAATGCAATCTATAATGTGAATAATGCGTTTGCTATATGAATAGAGCAACTTTTGTGAAAGTCTCAAAAATATACATGGAAAATTCTGAAAGTGATTGTAAATAGAATAATCTTGAAATCCGTTGTTCCCAAAAGAGAAGCAAAAAGATAAGGGGATGTATACAAATATAATATACATTACACACTATTACCAGTACACAATATTGCACGTACTAATATATTTGGATACAGCCCCTTATCTTTTTGCTTCAATTTGGGAACAACAGATTTCGAGCACATTCTATCGAAGAAAATTTTCAGAATTTTCAAGCTATATTTTTGAGACTTTCACAAAAGTTGCTCTATACATTTAGCTAATACATTATGTACATCATATTTTGATTGCATTCGCGCATGCGCAGTGAAACATTATTTTGTAAACCTGTTCACTTTTCATCCAATTTTTATTGTTTTTTAATTCTGATTACAGGTATTGTGTACCATGTTGTTTTTCCTAATTTCTGAAAATAACACTTTTCTATATTAAAAACTCTACAAATTATAAGCAAACAACTTGGCGAAATTAGGAATTGTTTTTATAAAAACCTTAATTTCTTTACCAGAATACATATACATGCTATCCTCATAAAAATGATCACAGTTTATTAAAATAAGCCTCTTAATCATGTTCTACAGTTTGAACGATTTTGCTACGTTAGTTTTTACAGGGTTATCAAAAAGATATTCGTTTTTTTTTCAATTTGTTGGTGGTCCTCTATGGGGTTTCGGGAAAAACTCTTCAGGTAATTATATGACATATGCTATTCTGTTTACACACCTGGAATTTCAGGATAATTCCTCATGTATTTTTATAATTTACAAAAAAAAAGAAAAATAAATAAATAAATAAATAAATGCACTCACACATATAAATACAATACTTCAAATAATAATTATAAAATTATTACATTAAAAATCTTTCTCTCTAATAAATGTCTCCTAAAAAATGAATAAAATGTTAGGACAATCTTTTTCATATCAGATGTAAATTTCCGACTTGGCGAAAAATGTCCGGACCAGGATTCCTTTTCATTGTCAATAAGCGAATAAAAGTATAATATCAAAAGAGGGTATTTGAAAATTCCTTAACAAAAAGTGAGGAAAATACCTTGTAAACATAGGATTGAACCTTATTCACATTTTTAATTTTTTGAATGCTGCAAACCCATATTAACTTTTTAAGATATATTTTCCAGATGATAAGAACTGAATATCATGTGCATGCCAATACAATTTGATGAAAGGGTACAATTACATCTCAATAACATACTTAAAACTTAAAAACACAAATATAATATAGAAAGTTGACTTAGATGTAATATCTAGAAAACATGTGTCACATGTCTTATACATCACATAATATAATTTGCATTCAATCTTACAGCAAACCCAAATTGGATTCAGACCGATAAAATTTACATAAAATTACCTAAAAAAATTCAAGTGACATACAAACTCATTCGACTATCTAAAATGCATGCGAATAAAAAAAAAAGAAAACAGACAATTCAGTTACCCATAATATCGTACATCGATAAATGTACCCCATTTGTACATACAAGTTCAATATTTAAAATAACAATTATAAAATTATAACATTCGTAATAACTTTTAACGAATTTCTTCAAAATTAATAAAATCATATGAAAAGCTTACTCATAGTCAATAATCTATTAACAATATGAATTACTTTTAAAGACTGTTTTTCGCAAATTCGTGGAAAACTCATTCAAGTGAATGAAATATGGTGTAAAAGTAGGATTGAACACTATTCCCATTTTCAATTTTTCGACAGATACAAACAGATATCTACTATTCAACATACATCTCACAGGTGATAGGAAATAAGAACCAGGAAAATGTCAAGAAAACTTGGTGAGCGATAAATATCCTCAATATAAGTTTCTTCCGGAAATATTCTGGATTCAAGCACTCATTTGCATTGAAATGGAAAAGGAGATGGCGCAGTTGTAATAATCCATTATTCATTAAGCTTAATTTTTTTTAATTATGTAAACGAAATTGTTAAGAATGTGTTTGAATGACATTTACTAGAATCTTCTGCGGATATCTCTCAAATTTTTAAAGGTGTTACACTGGCTAGCATTATTAGGGATATCTTTTCAAAAAAAATTATGGTATTTTTCGGTTAGCCGGGCACCAGTGTTATGTATATATATATGCATATTGTATATATACACACATATATATAGGTATATATATCCCTTAACCGGAAACGTACCGTCTGTGAGACGGTTGCGTCTACATATCTGACCTTAATATTTTCCCTCTCCGACATTCAAAACTTATTTTTATGCTGTTATATTAAAGAATTGGCCCTGTTAATGCATTACTATTAAAGATTAAATGTTTAAGTTCATTATTTGGTAAATTATTAAGTGTTCTGTTTGTGCACGGGATTTTCACGTTTCCGGTTAAGGTATATATATGTATATATACATACATGTATGCATACATACACATGTATGTGTAACACTGGCACGCAGCTAACCGAAAAGTACCAAATTTATTTGTATTTTAGAGATTTCCGTGTTGTATTTCAGGACGACCGAGTTAAATTTGATTAACCAGATTAAAATTAAATTAAAAACGTACAATCAAGAATATTATGTCTATTCAGTTTTACGTTAAAGATAGTAAATTATTCTATTAACAAGATGAATCACTTCTAAAGACAATCTGCAAATTCGTTGAACATTCATTCATGCGAATAAAATATTTTGTAAACATAGGATTGAAAAATAATCCCATTTTTAATATTTGGTCAGCTACAAACAGATCCCTGCTATACAACGTACATTTTCTAGATGATAGGAAATGAGAAGCACGAACTTGTCTCGAAAACTTGGTAAGAAATAAATGGCCTAAATATAAATGTCTTCGAAAAAGTATTCTGTATTCTAGCACTCATTTGCATAAAAAAATGAAACAGCGTAGTTATAAGAATCTACGCTTCATCATGCTTAATTTTAAAAATCGTACATTTGCGAAAGTTAAGAGTGTGTTTCAATGACCAACAACATTTTCTAGAATTTTTAATAAAATAGAAATCTCATAATTTTATAAAGGCGTCATATTTGCTAGACATTTTAGGAATAATTTATTCAGAATAAAACGTGTTAACGTTTAGAATGTTCGTGTTGTAATATGGATACGTTATGCGAATAAGAAAGAAAACAAAAAAATTCGGTTATCCATAAAACAGCATACATGGATAAACCTACAACATTTATATTTACAATTTTTTAATGTCTATCTTACACGTTTCTCAAAAATGAGTAACAGAATATGAAAAGCTTATTCATAGTCAATAAGCTATTAACAATATGAATTGATTCTAAAGACAATCTGCAAATTCGTGGAAAATTCATTCAAGTGTATAAATTATCTTGTAAACATAGCATTCAAAACTATTCACATTTTTAATTTTTGGACAGCTACAAAGAGATCCCTGCTATTCAACATACATTTCCTAGATGATAGGAAATGAGAAGCACGAACATGTCACGAAAACTTGGTAAGAGATAAATGGCCTCAAGGCCTCAATATAAGTTCATTCGACAAACCAAGCACTCATTTGCATTAAAATGGGAAAGGAAATAGAATAGTTGTAACAATTCATGCTTCATCATGCTTATTTTATAAATAGTACATACATTAGAAAAAAATATGAGTGTGTTTCAATGGCCAACTACATTTTCTAGAATTTTGAACATATTAGAAATCTCACAATTTTCTAAAGGGTCACATTAGCTAGACATTTAAAAAATATTTTATTCAGAATAATGTTTTAATATTTAGAAGATTCATGTTGTAATCTAGATACGTTATGTGAATAAAACGGAAATAAGAAATTCGGTTACACATGAAACAGCGTTCATGGATAAACCTACAACATTCATACATACCATTTTCAATACTTAAAATAATAATTATGCAATTATAATTTTCGTAATATCTCTCTGACAAATTTCACTTAAAAGGAGTAAAAGTATATGCAAAACTTATTCATATTCAATAAACTATTAACAATCCGAATTACTTCTAAAGGCAATCTGCAAATTTGCTGAAAATTCATTCAAGTGAATAAAATATCTTGTAAGCAAAGGATTGAACACTAATTACATTTTTAATTTTTTTGACAGCTACAAAGAGTTCCCTACTATTCAACATGCATTTCTTAGATGATAGGAAATGCGAACCTCAAACATGTCACGAAAACTTGATAAGAGATAAATGGCCTCAATATAAGTTTCTTCGAAACATGTTCCGGGTTCAAGCACTCATTTGCATTAAAATGGGAACGGAAATAGCGTAGTTGTAACAATCCACGCTTCGTCATCTTTAATTTTATAAATCGTACATTCGCGAAAGTTAAGAGTGCGTTTCAATGGCCATCTACGTTTTCTTGAATTTTGAATAACGTAGAAATCTCATAATTTTTTTAAAAGTTGTCTCCGTAGCTGGACATGTTAGGAATATTTTATTCACGAAGATATGTTAATATTTAGAAAGTTCGTGCTTTAATCTATACATGTTATGTAAATAAAAAAGCAAGGAAAAAAGTGGGTTACCCATAAAACAGCGTACATGAATAAACCTACAACATTTATACGTAGAAAGTTAAATTTTTTGTTATATCTATCTAACAAATTTCTCTAAACTGATTAAAAGGAAACAAAAATCCTATTAATAGTCAATAAGCTATTAACAATATAAATTAATTCTAAAGACAATCTGCAAATCCGTTGAAAATTCTTTCAAGTGAATAAAATATCTTGTAAACATAGGATTCAAAACAGTTCATATATTTAATTTTCCGACAGCTACAAACAGATCCCTGCTATTCAATATACATTTCCTAGATGATAGGAAATGAGAACCACGAACATGTCACGAAAACTTGGTAAGAGAGAAATAGTCTCAATATAAGTTTCTTCGACAAATGTTCCGGATTCAAGCACTCATTTGCATTAAAATGGGAAATGAAATAGAGTAGTTGTAACAATCCACGCTTCATCATGCTTATTTTATAAATCGTACATACATTCGCGAAAGTTAAGAGCGTCTTTCAATGTCCACCTACTTTTTCTAAAATTTTGAATATATTAGAAACCTCATAATTTTTTAAACATATCACACGAGTTAGACATTTAAGGAATATTTAATTCAGAATTTTCGGTTACCCATAAAACAATGTATATGGATAAACGTAAAACATTTATACATAAAAAGTTCAATATTTAAAATAATAATTATGACATTGTAATTTTCGTAATAACTCTCTAACAGATTTCTCCAAAATGAATAAAAGGATATGAATAGCTTATTCATTGTGAATAAGCTATTAACAATATGAATAACGCCTACAGACTGTATTTTCAAATTCGTTGAAAATTCATCCAAGTGAATAAAATATCTTGTTAAAGTACGAATAAAATTTAATCACATTTTTAATTTTTGGGCAGCTACAAACAGATCCCTGCTGTTCGCATACATTTCAAAATGATAGAAAATGAGAACCACGAACTTGTCACGAAAACTTGATAAGAGATATATGGCCTCAATATAAGTTTCTTCGACAAAAGTTTCAGATTCAAGCACTCATTTGCATTAAAATAGGATAGAAAATAGAGTAGTTGTGTAATCCATGTGTAGAGTAATCCATGCTTCATTATGCTTAAATTTAGAAATCATACATTCTCAAATGTTAAGAGTGGATTTCAATGACCATATACTTTTTCTAGAATTTTTAATAAGGAGGATATGTCATAATTTTTTAAAGGTGTCATATTACATAAACATTTTAAGAATACTTTATTCATTTACTTTATTATTTTTTTTTGTGTTAACATTTAGATAGTTTCTGGGCTGTGTTCTGGATAAGTTAAATTTGATTAACATGGTTTAAAAGTTAAACTGGAATGCTATTTAATGTCATTTTTAGAGTTTCGTACATAAGAAGTAAAATCGAAATTATATGACCACTCCTGTGTCTGGACGTATGCTACAACCGTTTTTCTCGAAAACCATGAACGTGGAGAGTTCAAGCATCCCAGAGTGGTAAAAGCTATTGACCACTATATTTATAGCTTATTATCCTTTAGCAAATATTTTAGGAAACATTTATGGGTAGGGTGGCGATTAAGATTTTTATTTCGTATATTGTGTGGGATATTCTTCGGAAAATCTTGAAACACCAAACGCAGAAATGTACTTGTTTTCGTATTAGATGTTATATTTTCAAAGATATTGCTGAAAATGTACTGCAAAAATCTGTTTCGAATCTACTGTAATTGAAATTAGAAAGAAATAGAGGATATTATTAGGTTACTAGAGATATTTAAACAATTGAGACAAACTACAGCGATTATCTTAGGTCACATAGGTTTTCATAAAATCGCACTATTTCATTACACCAAACTTTACTTTTTCTTTTCTCAGAAGGGAATTTGAGGGTCTTTCGATGTTTTATCAAAGCGAAATTATCCGAAGAATTTTGATAACGATTTTCGAAAAACTTTGCCATTAATTAAACGAGATATTACTTATAAATATATCTAGAAAACAGTGGCACGGATCAAGGGGGAGTTCCAAATTTTGACGTTGCGAACTCATTTCGAAGCGCTCTAAGCACAATGCCAAGTTTAAACTTTCTATAAGGTCTGTTGTACGGAACCTTTGTGCGCGAGAAAAACTCGTACTTGATGGATTATTTATGTTAAAAAAGATTTAATTGTATGGAGACGAATTATCTATCATATAGCAAGGATAAAATTGAAAGAATTAAACTTTTTTGAACTGATCAAAGATGACGTAGAATATATTTAAATAATTATATGTAGCCTGAATTGTTATTTTCCTTGTATTTCCTTATATGTTTGGTAATACACTTTATATATCTTTCATTGTTAAAAATATCGTGCTAGGAGATATTTTTAACAAAACGTGGTTCATATGAATCATATTTCCGCATAGTATTCGCACATTGTAAAAAATGACAAATGTTTCTTAATCTACAAATATGTACTATAATCAAGAAAGAAAATATACAATAACATCTCCCAAGCCACCGAATATTCTGAAAAGCATTCCTTTACCTTTAAAAACTTCAAAAAACTATTTACTTTCGAAATTTAAAGAAGAATTTATAAAAATACATTTTTATTATCTGTCCGTTATTTTTGGAAACGTTTCTGAGTAGCTTTAACAGTGCAATAAGCAGTTTTATCAAACCGGAACATCATTTTTCAGATGCAACCAATTCTCGCGTAAATATTTTAATATTCAGAAAACTTGTTTAACATACAGACATACAATATTAACAGCATTAACATTAATATGAAAATTAACATTATTTTGTTACAATTGTATGCAAAAATTCAGTTATGCAGCTGAAAATATTTACTGGAGAATTGACAGAATCCGAAAAACCGATGTTCCGGGTACTGAGAATTGATTATTGCATTGTAAAAGCTACCAGGAAACGTTTCTAAAAATTACGGGTAGCTAATAAAAATTTAAGTTTGTAAATTCTTCTTTAAATTTGAAAATAAATATTTTATGAGGTTTCTAAATATAAAGGAACAGTTTTCGGAATCTGGGTGACTTGCAGCTTGTTATTATATATTTGCCTTCGTGATTATTGTATTTTCGTAGATTAAGAATTATCTGTCCTATTTTACAGTTTAGCAACCATAAGATGGTGGAAATATTAGGTTGTAACGAAAGTTTTCCACCAAATCCTCATTACATAATACTAATTATAATATATATAATCAACTGTAATTTTATATATAACTACCATTCCGCCAAACCTTCACAAAGTCATATGATGTAATACCTAAATCTATACACATTATTCGGTCGCAATTTGTAGCTGCCTTATAAAGCAAGTCCCTTTCTTTCAAATGTCAAAAAGTGTTTGATAAAATATGAGCAAACACGTCAACGCGAACTGTTTGCACAGACCGTATTAGCTTTGGTGGGAAACTTTCGTTACAGCCTGATATTTACTATGATTTAATAATTTACATCCCTGAAATCATATAATAGTAAACCATGCTATTTTGTTGTTGTTGTTGAATAATGAACTTACATAATTAAAATAATTTACTAGTAAAATTTTAAACTAAAAACTGATAAAATGTTGGCGAATAAATTATTAAAATAACAGCAACCTAATGTGGCTAAAGTTGTCCGTTATAAGCAAGATCTAATTATACATATACTTCTGTTTAAAGACAACTTGACACGCTTCGAACAGACTAAATAAAAATCAAATATCACCTGCTGAGTACGATTTAATTCTTAATAAACATTCTATTTTATATGTTCTCTTTGTTTTCAATATAATTTAAAAAAAATGTAAATATTCTTTGTAGTGTTGCTTAAATGTTCTGAGAAATGCAAAAAGCGTTATTGTTATTGTATTATAATTACAAACAAATACTTCTCTTTTTTAAAGTTTACCTCTAGTATATATACTTTACCATGTACAAAATATTTTATAAATTGATTATACGACTGCCTATTTTAGACAAAGCTGCCGGAAAAATTCATATAATTATAATAAAATGAAAAAATGGGATTATTCATTGTTTTATGTTTGATTCCTGACAAACATTTTGTCTTATAGCTATACAAGCAAGAAATGTAAATAAACACGGCAAAACATCTTTGTATGCGTATTAAAGTTTACAGACAATGTTTTAAACATATTAATTAATGTTTATGTGTTCAGTTTTTCTTGTTTTTAATAAGTCATTTGTCAGCACACTTATTACAAATTTAAAAAAACCGATTCCTTTAGTGTTGCTGCTTTACTAATCTAGTTCCATGCAGGGCCGAAACTACCCTTTTTTGCACCCGGGGCAAACATGGATTTTGGCACCCCCCCCCCCCCCAACCCCTCGTCCTCCGCAAAATATGTTTACAAAGAGAATTTTACTAATTTTCTAATAGCCGTCTTATTTTAAAATTTAAAATATGTAATACTGATCTACGTAATCTGCTTGTCAAATATTAAAATCTTGAAAACGGAATTAAAAAAAAAATCCGCTTTATACATTATCCTTATGCTTTATCATCCTTAGACTCTTTAGCGCTTTTGGCTTTTGCTTTGCCATACCTTAGACTGGACGATTTTAACAATACCGTGCTAAACATAGACTTGAGAAAAATCGACAAACAAAACCTTCATTTGGCGCCCCTTCGTCCTGTCGCCCCGGGCACATGCGCCCTCTGCCTCTCCTTCAGTTTCTGTCCTGGTTCCACGTATACTCTTTTACATAGAAGCAAAATGTATGGAATAATTCTTATTTTACAATTTAAGTTTATATTTTGTAGCACAAAACGTGAACAAGATAACACTGACTAAACAAACGAAAGTAAATAACTCTTACTGTGCGGCCCTCGACTCCTGACAAAAAATAAATAATAAATAAATAAAAGTTTGAAATATGATATTTATTTTTGAAAATATAATAACAAAAAATCATAAGAACTTTTTTGTATTCATGTTAAAGTTTTCTAAATAATGTTATATTCGTGTAATTTAATTACCTTTAATCATTCTTTTCTGCTCATTTTTGTTATCTTCAGCTATAATAAAGGTTACTAACAGTTACACATCTTTATCTCCAAAAGAAACAGGAAAACGTAATATTCCTACCTTATTCCCTATTAAATCCCAAACACACATATACCTGGGAGTCATAAAAGCAGCGGGCGAAAAGATAAACCAGAAGGGACAGAAAATAAATAGACCAGAGATAGCAGTTTACAAAAATGTTAAAGGGAAAAAAGTATTTAACAATGCGAAGCTTATAATATTATGATTTCAAAGCTGTAATATAGTTTTTCTTATAGATAAGAACATCCATTTTTAGACTGCAAAGAATAAGACTATTTAAAGGTGAAAATACGTTGTTGTTTTTTTTATAAATGCTTGATCATATTTTTATTATTAAGGATATAAACAGTTATATTAAATTTTATTTTCATTGCAACGTCATTGTAAGTTTTCTTTTCCAGAGTAAACTAAATCTAATCCTGTCAAAAAACAGAGAACGAAAATTATAAATAATCTAACGGAATGAATGCAAAATAAAAATTTAGTACTATAGAGAATTATAAGTAATAATTTGATTATTTTTAAAGAACACTTTTGTTTTTAGATAGGCGTTAACATCCATTGATAATGTCTTTAGATTCAAAAGGAGAAAACTATTTAAAAATGAAAATAATGTAATTTTTTTCTTGTTGCTTAATCTTATTTTGATTATTAAGCATATAAATAATCATATTAAATTCTATATACGTTACAATATAATTAAAACTCTTCTTTTCCATAGTGAACGAAACGTAATACTGGCAAAAAATAGACATCAAAAAGTGATAAATAATAAAATTAATTAACCCGAAATTAGAAATTAGAAAATCTCTATATAATAAAACACAGTGTAATGAATCCGAGGTGAACCCATCCCCGAGAAAAGCAATTATCACGGCCATGTTAGGAATAAATATTCGAGAGACCATAAATTTACCGATTGTTTAACGTATGGAAATATACACATAATCTGCTTTGTATCACATCTATTCTTCGTTATTTCCTCTAAAACATTCAAAAACTATCAAATTATAATATTTTAAATTCTATTAGAAAGAACGGATAACCAACTATTATGAACAATGGATAACAAGAGTGCAAGATATAAACAAACGAAGACTGTTGCCATTTAGTACTACAAATTCAATATCTAGAAACAAATGAACGACTCTTACAGTGTTTCATTTTAAAAAAAACTACAGGTTAACAACTTATTCTGTTATTAAAATATTTGTAAAAGCATATTTAAGCCTTTAAATATTTTGAAATGCGTTTTTTACCTTTTCATGTCAGCTCACGATTTTGTAAGAAATGGAGTTAATTTACCGGAGGTACAAGCTGTATTCGGTACATTTTTGACGGGGTTAAACGCATTAACTCTGTTTGATTCTTCTTTGTATTACAATAATTTAAAAAGTACATAGATATATATAAAAAAAATTAAGGTTACGAAATACTGTTCTTATACTTGAATAAAAATAGCTTTCGTCTTTTGCTTACAAGTTTTATTGGCAGATTAAAAACACACTGAGACTGTTTTATTTCTTTACAATTTATCCTAGTTATTAATCACACACACACACACACATACACACACACACACATATATATATATATATATTTGTTTTTATTTTGGGGGGTGGGAGGGTAAACAATAAAAATACAATTTAAAAGTGTTATGAAACAATTAGTATTATTTCAATAGTTGCAGCAGACTTTAATTACCCAGATTTATTGCATATTTGTTACATTTTTGTTTTATTAAGAAATCTTAATTTTTTTACGGTATATTAGCCGGAAAGACTGGTATACCCAGAAGTATTGTAAATGCTAATAGCATGCTTATTATAATATAAACTACCCAAACTTTGCTCATCTAAACGCTTCCATATTATCAATTATTTTTATCAATTTTTCAAATTTTAAGTGAAAAACACAATTTTTACCTACAATCCTAGGACGGGCATTTACTCTAGTATTATAGAAATTATAAACGATATATTAATTATTCGTCGTACACACTTTTGTTTTTAGATAGGTGATAAGGATTCACTAATATGCACTACATGGCGACAAAAGTCGCCAGACATCGATTTTAGATGTTTCCTTGAATATTTAGAGAAATGCTTTTATACGTACTTTTTAGAAAATCAGGAATATCAATAACTTGTTTGACCTAATATTTTTCAGCCATGCTTTGTCGATTAATACCATTAGGATTCCAAAAACAAATTCAATAAAAAAAAATATTTTCAGTCGCCCTGTAAATTTAAATGCTCTCGAAATAATCTATACTGTGGCAAATAACTATATGGATCTCGTTGAACATTTGTGATGCAAAAATAGCGCGTACTTGTATATTCAAGGTTTCTTGAAAAAAATTAAGTTTCTTTTAATAGCATGCAAGGTTTTCAGGCAAATTGAATGCTAGTTTCAGAAAACATGACAAAGTACAGTTGGAACGTCGTTGAAATATCATGCTACAATTAGAATATAAATATATTAAATATTTCATGAAATGTGAAAACTTGAAGGAAATCATTTTCTACTGCTCGTGATCGAAAGGTAACACATTTTTTTTTACATAATTTAGCAGTCGGTTTTATAGGTCAACTTATGTAAAAAGCCAGCCGAATAACGTGGAAGTTCAGAAAGATAGCAGTATACAGTGAATTGAATTTCAATTGCTTTCAAAAAGTAGCTAAATAATAAGGGAGTTTTCACAAATTCTCTTTTTTTATTTTTTTTATTTAATTTTCAATTAATTTTTTAGTTTTTTCTGAAAAACTATAAGAATAAACCCATTCCTGCAAAATCGATGCATCCTTCCTAAAGCTACTTGTTGATATTTGTTAAATTCTACATCTTCTGTCAAAAGAAAAATCAGTTCAAAAAATGACAATTTGTGGAAAATGCCTTCTCTCTCCGACACCTTTCGAATGCACCTGAAATTTAGCTCACAGTATCGTTGATATCTGCTTTAACTTTCACGATATTTGACTGGCCTTTAAATGCAATTTGCCCTTGGTTGACTACTAAATTATGCAAAACCTATTTTTGTTATCTTTAGCGCATGTGCAGTTAAGAATTATTTCATATATATGATCATAATTTGTTGACTATTTAATAAGTTTACATTTTAGGTATAGTATAATGTCCCAGCTGTACTTTGCTACCTAAAAGTGGGGTTAAATTGCATTGAAAGCCTTGCATGACATAAACAAATAACGTGTAGAAATATTTTTTTTAAAGAAGCTTTTATATCTCAATAAATATACGTGCTATTCTTACACAAATGAGCAATGTTGCACAAGATCCATATGCCCAGGAGCTGCAGGTATAGATCATCATTTCGAGCATTTATTTTTCAGGCAGATCGTAAATGTTATTTTTTTTATTGAATTTGTTGTTAATCCCCATTTCCTAGTGATAAAACCTTAAAAATATGAGGTTAAACATGTTCTTGTATTCTCAAGTTCCAGGAGTACTTCTCCATTATTTCTCTGCATATTCGACAAAACATAAACAATTGAAGTATTCGGTAACTTTTGATCATGTATTTTTATAATTTAACTAGGTTTTGGTTAGAATATTTATTACAGTAATTTTTGAAAAAGTAGACTTTAATGTGTATGAGAAACAAATAATGTACTTTCATGTGCTTTAGAAACATATATGTACTTAAATATTGTTTTAAAACAACATTTGTATAGTTTTCTGTTAGAAAATCACAAAATCACAATTTAGAGATAATTAAGATGACCAATGTTTAAATGTATTTTAAAGAAATTTTCTTAATTTTTACTCGTTTTATGTCTGAATTAAACATTTTTTAATTATCCAATGCACCTGCTCAACCCCTTGCCGTTTCATCCGAATTTAGTTCGGTCAACTGAAACGTGCAGTATCTGGAATGCCCAAATTTAACTTTTCTTTGTGTACGTGTCTAACATACAGTGCGTTAAGAAATTATAAGGCCACTAACGAATTGGTGCACTTCTGAAGAAAAAGAGACAATATGCAAATTTTTAGCATTTGTATTTAAAATTGATCGTAGAACGTTTTCTGTTATAAAAGCTACATTAAAATTTAAGTTAATATTTTAGTAAAATCTTCTAATTTTTAAAAAATGTAAATAAGGTGGCTGTTAAGAAATTATAAGACCATCTGAGGAAATTACCATATTATACGTCACATGAGAATCATTATAAAACGTATGCGTTTTTATACCGTGAAAGTAATCCTGAGAAGCAACGGTGCACGATTAGATAGTGATTTTTACTATATATTTTTAGATGCTGCGGGGTAAAGAATTGTTTGCGACCGAAGTAAGAAAAATGTGGTATAAGGGTGCTGGTAAACTAGATGTAGCTCGGTTAATGAAGCGTTCTAAAACTACCATTCGCAATAAAATAATTAGAAAAATGGATTCAAATAAAATTAAACGATCTGGAATGAAAACGATTTTGATAGCACAGGCTGATCGACAAATACTTCGATTATCATCTCAAAAAGGTCTTTCAACTAGGGAAATTTTGGACCGTTTCAGCAAAAGAACTTCACACGTAACAGTTTGAAAGAGTATGAAATCAAATAGTAATGCAAAATGTATGAAACTGCTGAAAAAACCGGGTTAATTAAACATCATAAAGAAAAAAGACTGAAATGGGCTTTGTCATGTCATGGGACAAGAAATGGAAACAAGTGCTATTTTCAGATGAAAAAAATATTATCTTGACGGTCCGGATGGTTATAAACACTATTGGCATGATTTGAGGAAAGAACTGAAAAAATGTTTCAGTCCACAAATGGGAGAAGGATCAGTAATAGTTTGGGGATTTTTAGTCATAATGGGTTATGCGATTTAACCCGAATTTTACGACGTATGAACTCTGCGCAATACCAGGCTATGTTATATAATCATTTGATACTGGTTGATCTCTTTTAGGTGGTGCTAACTGGATGTTTCAGCAGGACAATGCTTCTTGCCATGTGTCTAAATCCACCCAGCAATGGTTTAAAAAGAAAAAAATCACGTTTTGTCATGGCTATGTTGAAGTCCAGACTTGAATCCTATGGCAAATTTTTGGGGCGTATTAAGTCGCAAAGTGTATGCTGATAGGAAAAAGTTTTTATCTGCCAATGAACTAGAAGTAGCCATTGTAAAAAAAAAATGGCACAATATTTCTGAACCTGTACTTACTCAACTGCTCACTTCTATGAAAAACAGAGTGTTTGATGTTACAAGGAAAAATGGAGGACCAATATCATATTAATTTACATATTATTTTTGTCTTTAGACAAGTGGTCTTATAATTTGTTAAAAGCGTGTTTTTCAATGATTGATTATATTTTAGTTAACATAGTTATTTATTGCATTATTCAAAATTATTTCAAACTAATTTTAATAAATATGCATTTTAATATATCATGTGTTTATAATTAGAACGTTTATTTACTGCATAATTTTCAAAATCAAAGTTGTCTTATAATTTCTTAACGCAGTGTAATTTAATTTACTTTTTCTGAAATAAAAAGATGGTAATAGTTGACTAAAATGTGGCTATAATCCACTAAGGTTAGTTGGGGTAACTGGAACCACGAGGTAACTGGGCCATAGGCTATTTTATAAAAAACTGTTGGTGTTTTTTAGTTTTTAGATTTTGTGAACAATGCCCCTTAATCTCTACTTCCTAAAACAACGTGTATCAACTCAATCATAACTCTTACTTTGCTGTGATAGGTTATTAAAAATTTACGTTTCTTTTTTTAAAAACAATGCCTATATGGTTGAACTTCCTAGGCTGATTATTAAATACTGTAAGTACTTTTATTAAACAATCATTTTTTTTAAAGATTGGATATATAACTACATTAATATTATTAGGTATCTATACATATTTACTTCATGTTTCAAATATAAGCCTGGTGTCCCAGTTACCCCATAAATTTTTCAATAATGGGGTAACTGGGACACGTATACGGGTAACTGGGACATGTATCCGGGATAACTGGACCATGCTGGATCCAGTTACCCCAATAGTTATAAATAATTTTTTTGTGTTTCTCTTACTACGGGAAGTAAATTTTTCCATTGGTTTTTGCTCACAGTAAGGAAAATGATAAAATACCTTATTAAAATTATGTAATGAAATTAAAAAAAAGCATATTGAGTGGTATCAAACCAAATTTCTTGGCCTCTTGAGAGGCGGTGATGCCGTTATGGCATCACTTAATTTTAATTCCTAATTGCCACATTGGCACCTGAATTTTATAATGAAAATTTCACCTTTATTAAGTACTCGAAAATATACTTTTACTTGTTTTCAGATACATTCTCTTGTAAATATTGGTGTCATTAAATTATTTCAACATTTTGCCAATGCAAGTACCTTACCCCTGAAAGCGAGATAGCTAGACCTTGAAATTGTACTATACACAGGGGTCGCATTCTATAGGGAAACCTTTATCGTTCCTACCACTATTTTGAAAATAATATCTTCATCGCAATTTTCTGTAAGGGTTCTGGTAGGAACAATAAAATTTTCCCTATATAATGCGACCCCTGGATAAAGTACTTAAGTACTTACGTAACCGTTTGTTCGTAGATTTACCTTGCTATTTTTTTCCTTAAAATACCCATGTGACTTTTATAATTATTATCTATACTAAAGTACATAAGTACTTCCTTAAGTTTTATGTTTTTGGTATAAATAAATCTAATATTTTCACTTTTAGTGCTTTTTTTAGACACATTGACAGCAAAGGTTTCCCTTACAACGCTGTTTATTGACATATAATTTACATTATCTGCCTGGTTTAAATTTTTTTAAGTTTTTTACACTTTTTCAAACAGGACCTGATATCCGATATGAAAAAATATGAACTCGTGTGGAACATAGACCCCCCCTAGTCCAGTTACCCCATTTTGTGGGGCAACTGGACCCATAAGGAAACAAAGATGAAATATGCATATTTTTATATTTTTAAATATTAAAATGTAATTTTGAGCATTTCTGTCTGATAGAGGGAACCTAACTGAACACATTTACAGAAGTTCAGACTTTAATTCAAATGAACATTAGTTTTCTAAAGCTGAATTGGCAGACGCTCCAGAGTTACATTGTAAAATCATGTCCGAGTTGCCCCAACTAACCTTATTATGTCTGATATATGTGAAAATATTAAATAGAGCAGTTATTTCGTTAAAAGTTTTATTTACTTTTTCTGCAACAAAAATATGGTAATAGCTGACTAAAATATAGCTGTTATCCACTATTATGTCTGATATATGTGAAAATATTAAATAGAGCAGTTATTTCGTTAAAAGTTTTATTTTAAATAACCTATTTCTAATATTTTTATTACTACAAAGCGCACAATTAAAGTGGAAACCAAATTCCATTTGATACATTTTTCATAACTATATTCGACGATTAAGGGGTTAAAAGTTACTTTCCATGCTCATCAAATTTTTGTATTTAAACAAATTATCTGATCAATTTTTTTATTGACTTTTATATAGGTAAATGAAATCAAATTATGCGGAAAGTACTATAAGCGATAAATAAATATGATATTAAGTTACACTCATTGTGTTGTGCAAGATATTATTTATAGCATGATTTTTTTTGTAACACGCGTTTAAAGACTTAGTAAAAGGTGTTGATATCCATGTTAAAGTTTACTCAAATATGATTTCAAAGTATATTTTCGCCTACTGGTATTCATTCTTTCCGACTCATTTAATATTTCTTATCCAGGAGTAGAATGGGGATTAAAAGAGTTATACATCTTTATCACCAAATGTAACAGGAAAACAGCATACCTATGGGTGACTATTACGAAATGTGATATTAAGAAAACTACAATTTTGAAAATTTAAATCGTTTCAAAGCTTCTAATGTTTTAAAAAATGTTGGTTGAAAAGCCGAATACAGGAATTTATATGTAAATTTGTTAAAGTTTGAAGATCTTAAGTTCATTTTTATGTAATTATACTTATGTGTCATTTTCTTGCCATATGTATGCCAAGATAATGACAATTTTATTCTAAAACATTTTTCATATTGTTGTTTTTCTTAATTTTTAGATCTAACATTTTAATTTTGTTTGAAGTAACATGTTTCCTCTATAGTACCTCAAATTCAGTGTAATGTCGAGTTTTATTTGTAATTTATAGAAGTCAGGAAAATGACATAATAAATGTCTACTCAATTTTTAAAAAGCCTTTAAACACATTATCTTCAAAGAAATATCTAAAAGATCTTGCTGGTAGCAATGATTTTGCTACTTCTGACTTGAACTATGTCAAGAACAAAAAGAATTACTCTGCAGTGCCATCTTTATACCTCATAAACAACTAAAATGAGCAGGCCGGACAGTGACATTCATTTTCAGTGACAATCATATTTTAATAATGGAACAAAATTAACTTTCTAGTTGCAATATTTATTTTGTAATCGTGCGCATAAGCTGTTATACAAATTTTTTGGTCGTCAAATATCTGACAGTTTGGAGCCCCCTATAAATGCTAATACTGCATATTGCAATTTTTTAAATACATAAAATGAAAGAACATACTTCTATCTTTTATCTCAATCAAAATTGTGTTTTAATATCATATACATTTTAAAATATTAAATGTTGAAATGGTTTTCTTTTCTTTTTCCTTTTTTTTTTTCAATTTTAAGAGTTTCTAGACCATTTAAACTCTTTAGGATACATTTACAAGCTGTTGAACATCTTTAGTATACTTTACGTATTTCAGTAACATTAGTCATTGACGTACAGTCGTGGAAAAAAAAAAGTAAACACCCCCTACTAACTCCTCAGCAAATCATCGTAGAAGAAAGTTACTGGTACCGAACGATTGGAAATAAAATCTACTTTTAAATGATGTATATAAAATTTTCTTAGGGGGTCATTTACATATTAAAACGAATCCAAACTTCATTTTTTTCAATGGCAATGCCCAATTTTAACGAGATATTTCAAATCTTCCGTTCAAACTATGCCTAGACACTAAATTTCAAGTCATTTGAATGATAAGTTTTTGAATTATAAACATTCAAAATTTAGTGCTTCTAATGTTAAATTACATTTTCATATTTTTATTTATATCTCCCGAAATTATGCTCCTAATGTGCTAATTTATTTTTTTTGGAAATAGTACTAATATACCCAAACATAAATAAGCTGAATTTGCAATTTTTATAATTTTATGATATGAATTATGAATTATGAAATTAATATTCGAAAAAATTATGAATTGCAACCTACAATTTTTTTGATGGATTTAGATTTATTAAGTCCTGCTTTATGGAAATTCAAAAATTTCACATTTTTATTCCAAGTAGTTTTCAAATTATGCTTAAAAAACGGCAAAATGATGGGTTAAGGGGCCGTCTATGATGGAAGTGTGTAGACATTTTGAAATTTATTCTGTTGTACTGTAATCTAACACACTTCATTGACTCCTTGAGTGGCGCTTAATGTGCCTTGATCAAGGAAGGTGCTCTCTCGGTGAACAATCCAGTACGGAACTTCAATTTGGATACAGCCCTTATAATAAGCTCGTTTTAAAATAATTAATTTCTCGGAAACTTATGGTACGAATTGTATAAAAATTCGTTTTTAGGCTAATTGAAGGGTGTAGAGTTCATTTATGCTGTCAGAATTGGGTACTGCTATTGACGAAAACAAAGTTATGGTTCGTTTTAATATGTAGATGGCCCCTAAGCAAATTTTATATACATCATTTAAAAGTAGACTTTATTTCCAATCGTTCGGTACCAGTAACTTTCTTCTACGATAATTTGTTGAGGAGTTAGTAGGGGGTGTTTACTTTTTTTTTTCCACGACTGTACAACTTGGTCTCTTGACTTACATGCTGCTGACTTGAAGGCTGTTTTAACTTTGGATATCTATAGATATCCAAACTATAAGAAGTAATCCAATATAAGACAAAGTGATTTGCCGCATAACACATGTGCTTTGCCATTATTTGCTAAGTGACACCACTAGATTAGAAGCCTGTCTTCCAAAACTTTATTTTTATCTTCAGTTGCCGTTTGATTGTTGTGGGAGATACCTGTAAACATCTTTATATCCTGGATACTTTGCTGAATGTATTCTCAAGAAGGCTTACTTAAATTAACCCGTTACCGGTCGCATTAAATTACTGTTTAAAAATTCAAATTGCTTACTGGCACGACTTTTTTGAAAAAGAAATATTCCCCTTATTTAATCACAGGTAAAATGATACCATAATAAAGCCAATTACACTATTTTATAAACTGGTGAGAATCAAACAATCTGAATAAAAGACACATCCCGTGAATATCACGGGAACGAGAATTAAGGGGTTAAAGAAAAATTTTATATGTCATTATTTTCATAGCCTGTTGATTATTTTTAATTTCTACGCTTAAAGAATATGAGTTTCATGTTCTGCAATAAAGCTTCTCTATATATAGAGGTTTACAAATTAGTATTACTATCCTCAAAAAGAAAATTTTTTAAAGCAAACATCATGATTTTAATCTATTTTTTAATTACCTTTTTTATTTCATACTAGTCAATAATTAATATCAAATAAAATTTGTAGCTATTTTTATATAGCTAAAACCATTTCTTTCTGATTAAATTGTATTCTAGTGAAAGATTCTGGAAATTATTAATCAGAGAAAATGTACATTAAAAAACACATAATTTGTTATGATAAGCTTTTAATAACTATTTTTTTATAATTCGACATTGTTTCCTCATAATATAATCCCTAAAATCCGATAAAGTATCTTTGAATTCATGGAAAATATTGCTGAACATTTTTTAAAATGAATATTTTACTTACCTTTCTTCATTTATGCTTGTTCTTTTGCTTTTTATCGTCTGGTAGAATGGGGGTTACAAACAGTTACATACCTGTATGCCTGAAAAAAACTAGGAAATAGAAAAGTTCTACCTCATTCTCTATTATAAGCCTCGAGCACACATATACATGGAAGTCATAAAAGCAGCAGGTAGGAAGACAAACCTGAAAAAACAGTAAGTGCATAGAATAGACATAGGTTTTTACAAGTATGTGAAAAAGAAAATGTTATTAGACAAGTATTGTATTTTAAGATACCATTTTTAATAGTCTGTAACATAGTTGTTAATAACAATATATATACATCTTTAAAATGTTCTCGGGGTGTTATGAAGAAAAATATTTTAGGAGTGAAAAAATGTGTTCAATGTTTTTTAATATTTGCTTTTAGTACTGGTTTTAGTAATGTTGTTATAACCATTACTATTTGATTAAATTGTATATATTGTCTGCTTTAGTGCAAATATTGTGGAAATTATTAATAATGAGACTAAATAAAATTCCTTAAATAACACATAATTTGATATTTTAGACTCTTAATAACTAATTTTTATAATTCGACATTTTTTCTGGATAATACAATCCCTAAAATCCGATAAATTATCTTTGCATTTATAGGAAATATTGCTGAAGAATCTTTAAAACAAATATTTTTACTTACCTTTACTCATTTTTGCTTGCACCTTTGCTTTTTATCCTCTAGTAGAATGGAGGTTATACAGTTAGATGTCTGTATCTCCCAAAAAACTGGAAAACAGTATAGTTCTACCTCATTCTCTATTATAAGCCTCGGGCACACATATACCTGGGAGCCATAAAAGCAGAAGGCGGGGAGATAACCTGAAGAGACAGAAAGTGAATAGACTAGACATAGTGGTTTAGAAGTACATGAAAAAGGAAATATTATTGAGTAAACTGTATCTTAAGCTATCACTTTTCCCTCTTAATAACGATGGGTATATATTTTTAAAATGTTTTTCGAGTGATATGAAGAAATATATTTTAAGGGGAAAAAATGTTTCCAGCATTTTTAAAATATCTCTGTGTTTTTTTTTATTTTATAATATTTATAAATAATTTAAATTAAATGTAAGTATAGGATCGGCATTGTTGTATAATTAAGAGTATTCTTTTATTTGTTTATTTTTTAGGACTTTTTTAATTTTTTATGACTTGCATGATTTCTTTATGACATTTATAATCTGCTTTAGAACAAAAAAAAATGTCGAAATTTCTACTAATAGAGCAGGGGAAATGTACATTTTACCTTGCAAAAGGTCGGGTAAAACATTTTTTTCTGAATTGTTTATAATGATGCCAACATGGAAAAACCAAGTTATCAAACAAAATTTCTTGAGGCTAAATTTTCTGTGGCCAAAAAAGAACAGCCAGAAAACTAAAAAAAAAGTAAAATAAAAACTGTAATCAAAATAGAAAACCACAATAACGAAAATAGAAAACGTAAACACTAATACGGTTATAATTCAACTTCAGCAATTCTAAGCCAAAAAAAGCATTTAAACCTATTAAATTGCAAGCGAGAAACTGTAAAAAAAAACGCTCCCATAGATTTAACATTAGCGTTCCAATGTCTTCGCGTGACTAGTGTAGTCTCACGCATCTCTTTTGCAATCCATGTTTGCCACGGGCGCAAAAAAAGATAGTTTTGGCCCTGAAACATTTAATTTACTGATACCAATATATAGAAGTTGACATACACGATTAAATAGGGGGAGAACATTTGAATAATCGCGGCTGAACTAAGCTTTTCACGGTTTTTAAGAAAATTGAAAAAATTGTCCTATATTTGAAATGGCGTACTGCGCGTGCTATTCAGTGTATAGAAAAGTTGTAGAAATTTTTATCCTCTTTAATATTGTAATTGACAAATACTATGCTACGGCAACGAGTCTCGAGATATTTAAAAAAAAATCAGAAAAAGTATCAACATTTTGTTGTTTTTTGGCTACAGAAAATTTAGCCTTAAGAAATTTTGTTAGAAAACTTGTTTTTTCCATGTTGGCATCATTATAAACAATTCAGAATTTTTTTTTTTACCCGACCTTTTGCAAGGTAACCCCCTATTTTTGGTACATTTCCCCTGGACTATAAGAAGAAATAAATGAAGTTAAATAATTTTATTGTTTTCTATATACAGTAAAATAATTTTATTGTTTTTTATATGCAGTCATACTATAATTTTATCACCTGACAGTATTGTAAACAGCACGTTCAATATGTCATTTCTGATAACATAATTGTTCAAACGCGGTAACAAATCTTCATATCCATGTTAAAGTTTGTAGAAAAATGTTTTAAACGTGTTCTTCAACTTACTTCTTTTTGCTTCTACTTTTATGTTTTATACCATATGTTATTGCTCATTATAAGATTAAAAAACATAGTACATCTGGGTTTCCTATAAGCAATAGGTGGGTAAAATATACATGATGGAACAATATGTATACAGACCAAAGATACAAGTTTGCAGAAAACGAAAAGAAAATTATAGGAACAGAAATTATTATTGAGCCAACCAAAGCTTAAGAAACGCAGAAGCTTCATACTTATCATATTGTTGTAAATATGGAAATGGGCATGGATTAAAAATGCTTTTAGAAGGAATTATTTTTTAAAAATTTGTAAGAAAAAACATTTAATAGAAAAAGTGCGTATTTATTTTTAAAGGATTTTTAATGTTTTTGTTATGATATCATTTAAGTTAAATTATTTTTTCATCGCTGAAAAAACCTTTTCAAAACAAGTTGTTCAGTAAAATTGACCATATCACAGTTGTTAAAATACATTATCCCTTTTTTATAGTCTTTTTTACAACAAAAATAGGGTAGTTATTACAATGAGTAAATAAATGAAACCAAATAACAGCTATTGTGCGTGAAACAAATATATTTTAAATGTTAAACATTGTTTGATTTTACAATACGGTTTATAAAATGTGTTAAAAGATCTCTGTATTCATGTTAACGTTTGCTGGTGATTTTTTAAAATTTACACTATAATTTACCATTTTTCATTGTATCCTGCTTCTTTTATATTGTATCATCCTTAACTAGAATGGAGAATACTATCTGTTTGACGTATTTAAGGTCAAAAGCTACAAGAAAACTGAATAATCCTAACCTATTGAAGACATCCAACTTATATTTACCTGCTATGTAAGCAATACGTTAGGGGGGGGGGGAGCGGTAAAGTGGTTAATAGAGATCGCAAAATGATTTTTTAATATTTTTAAAGGGATAACAACAAAAAATATTTAAAGTCATGCCAATGTTTAATTGTTTTAAAATTAGTATTTTTATTTTTATTTCTTTTCATATAATTTAATATATATTGAAATCTTATTAATCAATTCTACTTTCAGGAGTGACTTTTATCGTGTGATTTATAACAAAAATGCACGAAAAATATTATAATGAATAAACGAAAGGAATTAAATAACACCATTGTGTTTACGTCATACCTGACAAGCATGATCTATAGTATGAGATTTTTTGCAAATTGTATAATCTTGAAACTTCAGAAAATATCTCTGAATTTTATATAAATTTTGTTGAAAAATATTATAAACGACATTTTACCTTACATTTATAAAATCTCGCTTGCTTCTAGAATAGCAGTTATAAACTTTTATACCTCTTTTCGCCAATAGTAACAGAAAAACTGAACACACCTTTCTCACATTATAAGCCTCAAGCACATAATATACCCGCACTCATAAAAGCATTGGGTAGGAGGATACACCTGTGGGGACAATAAGTGAATAGACTAGAGATAAAAGTTTACAAAAATGTGAAAAAGAAAATAATATTCTACAAACTAAAGCTACATATTTATAGTTGCAATACGGTTTTAAGCAGATAGGATTATGCTTTTAAAATGTTTTTAGTACGATAACAAGAAAACAATATTCAAAATTAAAATTATACTTTCATTTTTGCAAATGTTTAGATAACATTTTTATTATCATTCACGAGTACATACTATCATATTTAAACAAATATTATGAATCATCCGATAGTTTACGACTTTATTTTAAATTATGCTTTTTGCCAGAAAAGTGGAGCATTATTATAGAGGGTATTAGATGTAAATTTCGAAATGGGCGAAAAATGTCCGGACCAGGATTCGAACCCGGGACCTCCTTGCTGAAGCCACCAGTGCTCTGCCCAGAATCGTACAGGATAGCTCAGATGGCAGAGCACTGGCGGCTTCAGCCTGGAGGTCCCGGGTTCAAATCCTGGTCCGGACATTTTTCGCCCAGTTGGAAATTTACATCTAATATGATTTGTTTACCAATTAGAATAATTGTGTTAAAATTAATCTAGTATTATACAGGGTGTCCATAAAAAATTTCCCAGATATAAAATTAAATAGTATTAACTATAAGCGTCGTAGAGTGCTGGTTCAAAATCATAAATAAAGAGTAACTCAAACACTTTTAGATCAGCGCATGCGCGAGTACTGCTTTGTTATTTACTCACTTTCAGTGCCACAAACGAAAATGGCGAATCCTGAGCGTAAAGCGTTATTGCTGGGCTGAAGATTTAAGAACCTATTGAGCCATACGATTTCTTCCTTTGGGACTTTATAAAAGATCGTGTCTACGTTCCGCCGCTACCAAATGATTTGCCAGAGTTTAGAAACAGAATTGATTAGGCTATGGCTTCCATTACTCCGGATTTGTTAACCGAAGTGTGGGAGCCATTGGACTTTATGGATATGTGCCGTGTAACAAAAGGTGCACATATTGAACATTTGTAAGAAAAACTAGGTCAATTCACTTGCAATTTGATGTACAATTTTTTGTAAATAGTGTAAATTAAACTGTTATAATATACTAATGATGAATCCAGAGCGTAAAGCGTTATTGCTGGGCTGAAGATTTAAGAGCCGATAGATCCATGCGATTTTTTTTCCTTTGGGGCTTTATAAAAGATCGTATCTACGTTCCGCCGCTACCTAATGATTTGCCAGAGTTGAGACACAGAATTGAAGATGCTATTGCTTCCGGACTTGTTAACCAAAGTGTGAGTAGAATGGGACTTTAGGTTGCATGTGTACAATATAACTAAAGGTGCACATATTGAACAGTTGTAAGAAAAACTAGGTTAGTTTATTTTGAGTTTGATGCATGATTTGTTGTAAAAAGGTGCAAATTAAATTTTTGTAATATACCATTCAAACATCTATATAAGACTATATACAATTCCCTTTTTAAACGCCGGATTTGCTATTAGTGTTGTGTGCATATTTCTTTAATTAAGACTTTTCGAAAGTTTTGTTACTGTGATTTAATTTTTGGCATGCATATTTTTCACAGAGAAATCATTCTTATCAGTACTATTTTGAACTTATAAAATAATTGTTTATATAGGTTTATCGTAAAAGTTGTTTTTGGTAAATTATATAATAAGAATGTTTAACATAAAAGTACAGCCGAACCCGGTTAAGACGCGTTTCAAGGGAGTGGACACAAGTCGCGTATTAAGCTGGATCGCGTATTAAACGTGATTTGTACAATGTTGCAGGGAATGGACTTATTTATACATCTAATCGTCTGACTGAACTTTGGAGCTTTCATTTGTACGTTTACGGTCGAAATTTGTGTTATTTAGATTGAAATTTAATTGTATTTCACTTTAACTCATTGTTTCTTTTTATAGGACAGACTGGAATAATAACGGAAAGTAAATGTGGATTCCAACATGGTTTTATTGTTGATTTGTACGTTACCACCACAAATGAAACAACAGAAGTAATTTTCCTACTAGGCTAATTTTTTTAACAGAAAAAAAAAATAAATCTTTAAAGCACAACCCAGTTTTTAAATCATATTAAGTACTTGTATTAATGAGTAGCATTATAATCAGTCCTTCTTTTTAATATAAGGAAACACTATCTTTATTAATTTTTGTGTAAATAATATTGTTATGTTGGCATAACAAAAAGTAAAGAAATCAAAGAATTATCCAACCGCAGTTGTTTAATCCTTACGAGTTTCATTTTTTGTTGCCTATATGCATTATAAAACGTAGTAGTGATATAACGTACATTTAAAGCCTCACTAACAATAGGTATAATCATCTCTAATCATATAATTTTTATGACGTATCTGAGTAACCTGAATTCGTCGATATAGCTCTACTACAGTAAAAACATACCAGAAGCGAGACACAAAGAATGATAGGAAGCGGTATCAAAGAATTGCAGTTATACCAATTTGGCGAGTTTTTGTTTTATTCAAATATCTACCACTATTTCCCATTAGTAATTTTCGAGTTAATTAATCTGTTATTAAATAAAGTAAATAATACTAGTAGAAAACCGTTGTTTTTATCTGAATAGAAATAATCGGCAAAATTGGCATCACTTGAGAAGAGAGGAGAAATTCGCATCTTAATCAATGAATTCGCGTCTTATGCGTGATTTTTTTTCCTCAAAGGACCGAAAAATTATCGCATATTAAGCGGGATCGCGTAATAACCGTTCGCGTATTAAACGTGATATTTTTGCATTACTCTTAGGAGCGATGTTCAAGGGATCTGAAAATATCCGCGTATTAAGCGGGATCGCGTATTAACCGTGAGCGTCTTAACCGGGTTCCACTGTAAATTAAGTCCAATTGGAAAACGAAAGTTTCAACCAATGGTATTATGATAAAAAAAAAACCTAAATATTATTTTTTTGCTTTTCAATTTTCATATTTCTCTTATAACATTTTTCTATGTAATTGCATGACTATGTAATGGCAATGTCCTTTATAAAGCCTAAACTGCTTAAAGCAAAATTTCTAAAATGTTTTACTTACATCATGCCTTCTATTATGTAATTGCAAAAATTTTACAGCAGATTGTATATAAAAGACACCTTCAAAAGTGGAATTTAAAACATCCTTATTAAAAGCGGATTACATAATATTGTTTTTATTATACAGAATGGCCATAAAACGATGCTCCAGTTATAATTTTAATAGTTTCAACTATAGACGTCGTAGAGTGCTGATTCAAAATCACAAATAAAGAATAACTCAAACACTTTTAGATCAGCGCATGCGCAAGTACTGCATTGTTATTGACTCACTTGCATTACCACACACACAAACTGACGAATCCTGAACGTGAAGTGTTATTGCTGGGCTGAAGATTTAAGAGCCGATAGAGCCATACGATTTTTTCCTTTTGGGTTTTATAAAAGATTGTGTCTACGTTCCACCGCTACCCAATGATTTGCCAGAGTTGAGACACATAATTGAAGAGGCTATTGCATTACTCCGGACTTGCTAATCTAAGTGTGGGAGGAATTGGACTTTAAGTTGGATGTCTGCCGTATAACAAAAGGTGCACATATAGTACATTTGTAAGAAAAACTAGGTTAGTTCACTTTCAATTTGGTGTACGATTTTTTGTAAATAGTGTAAATTAAACTGTTATAATATACTAATGACAAATACCGAGCGTAAACGGTTATTGATGGGCTGAAGATTTAAGAGCCAATAGAGTCGTGTGATTTTTTTTCCTTTGGGGTATTATAAAAGATCGTGTCTATGTTCTGCCGCTACCCAATGATTTGCCAGAGTTGAGAAACAGAAGTGAAGAGGCTATTACTTCCATTACTCCGTACTTATTAACCGAAGAGTGGGAGGAATTGGACTTTAGGTTGGATGTCTGCCGTATAACAAAAGTAGCACATATTGAGCATTTGTAAGAAAAATTAGATTAGTTCACTTTCAATTTGAAATACGATTTGTTGTAAACAGTCTAAATTAAACTGTTATAATATACTACTGAAACTGGGGCATTTTTCTATAGGAGAATGAAATTAAATATTATCTATTGTGTTTTACTTGACAAACGCGGTTTATAATATGACATCTTTCTCCGAGAATATAATCATAAAATTTCAAAAAATGCCTTTATTTTCTTTATAAAGTTTGCTAAAAAGCATTTTAAACGAGCATTTGAACTTAACTTTTTTCATTCTTGTCTACTCTTTGTACGTTTTTTACCTGTACTAGAATAGAGGTTACAAAACATTATGAGCCTTTATCGTCAAAAGTAACAGGAAAACAGAATACCGCTACCTCGCTCCCTATTATAAGCTTTGAACACAAATATACCTTGGAGTCATAAAAGCAGCGGGTGTGAAGATAAACCTAGGGGGACAGTAAGTATATAGACCAGAGATAGTCGTTTACAAATATGTGAAAAGGAAAATAATATTGGCCATGCTGAAGCTTAAGATACCACTTTTTCACAGCCGTAATATTGTTATTTATACAGATAGGAATATGTTTTAAAAATGTTTTTAGCGTTAACCCCCTCACTGACAAGCCCGTGTTAATACGTTCACTAAGCTCCAGGTTTCACTGCAATACAAGCAATATTTAAAGTAATATAATTCTATTAATTTAATGTATTTTTAATACATTGAACAATGATTAATACTTACAAGGACTGCATTCATATTCGTTATAAATTTTTTTTTTTTATAAAATGTTCAAAGAATCATTTTTTTGTAGCATTTAAAACCAAATAAGGAGAAAACAACATTACAATTTTGCCCTTTTCCAAGACAGTCGGAGGGTTAATAAGGATGACTTTTAGCAATAACAATAGCATACAGAGAAAATAATTCCTAAATTATTTTTAAATGTTTTGTTAATGATTTTCTTATTTCCATGTATATACTTTCGCATTAAAATTTTTTTTATGAATCAATTCTTCCTCTGTTGTTTTATATTATTTCTACCAAACATAAGAGCGATATTGTATTAGGAATAAATATATGAAATAAAATTATATCTAATATGATTACTTAATTCCTGACAAACATAGTATATAACATTTGTTCGGACACCGTAATCATAAAAAAAAAGAATATTATTAACATCGAATTTTTTAAAGGGATTGTTTAAAAGCTTTTAAACGTACCATTTAACGTACAATTATTCAATATTTTTAAATTCTTCTATAGTTTTTATCATGTAGAATAGATGTTGCCAAATCATTATATATGTTTATCGCTAAATATAACAGGCAAACACAACACCCCTACGTTATTCCTTGTACATGGGAGTCATAAAAGGGGGGGGGGTAGGAAGATAAACCTGATGAGACAATAAGTGAATAGACCGAGACAGCTTACAAATATATGAAAGACAATAATATTGTGCATCGTATTATATTGCAATCTAAAGCTTAAGGGACTACTTTTTCACATTTGTAATACATTTGTTAATATGGATAGGAACATGTTTTGAAAATATTTCCAGCATTAATGAAAGACAAAAAAATGAAAGAGAAAAAATCTTACAAATATTTTTTAAATATGTGATACATTTTTAAAAAAATTTATGCTACATATATTTTTAGGTACCGTGAACTGGAGTAACTTACATTTCTCTGTTTCATGGCATGTTCCGCATCTCCATTATCTTATTTTATTTAAAAAAATAATATCCTGTTAATTTTTTGTTTGCTAAGAACGTATAAGACCATTATCATAAATTTATCGACATTGAATTTCTTTTTACCCAGAAGTGTTTTTGAAAATTTGAGTCAATGTTGCCTTGAATTGGAGTAAGAATGGCCCATGTGTTAAAACGAATGTTATAGAGCCTACAGCATGATTTTGTCCAATGTTACGTATTCAATAAGGCGGGCGAGAGAGAGGGAAAGAAGTGTTTACACGTAAAAAGACAGTAAATTAGCATATATTCTAATATAAATATTATTACAAAACTCTTAAATATTGCTTAACGTGGTTTGTCCATGTTTAGGACTGAATACCGGTTTCTCTTAGAAGTCAAGTTTAGGAGGACTAATTTTTGCCACAATATCATTCCATTCATACATCATTGAGTCCCGTCGCTGCGGTCAATGCCAACACTTTAACGTCTTTTCCGTGCAGTCAACAACACAACTCTCCTTTGACTTCAAAGTAATCCTTCCGGGGTAGAGATTGCCATTAAACAGCACAAATGCAAAATTTCCAACGTTACAGTTGTCTATGCCAATAGCTTTCTTGTTTGGTTCAGTTGGAACCCATACACTGGATGAAACGTCAACAAAATGTCTGTTTTAGTGAGTATACCAAGAATAAACAAAAGCATTACCTCAAAAACACCAATGTTTAAATCAACAAAATTACAGGAAGCTCCTCTTCAAATATAAAATTTTTTATACATTGACATGAAGCATATACTAAAATTTAAATGATAACTGGTTGGGAGAATGTTACCCCAACTTAGGAAAACACTTTTCTTTTTTACCTCAGGAAAGACATCGCATAATTCTACATTAGGCCTTGATATGAACTAATGAGATTATAATAACATGTATTTACCAAGGTTCAAATGAATTAATTTACACATTGGCAGGCAAAAGTTTTAAGAGCCAAATTCTCGCCGTCTTCACATGTATTTGTTTGACTAGTGCTGCAACGATGGAAACTTGACGAATTACTTTCAATGAGCTTCCAGCCACGAGCTAATGCTACCACCTATATTTTAAGACCAAAATTTTGTCAAAAACACAACCTATGTAGAAAATATACCAGATTAAAACTTTTTTTCTGTTTTGGGCCAATATTACCCTTCATGATTAAAAGTTACACCAGTTGACGGTACTGTTGTATTGTAAAAAACTTTTTTCTGTATCCTTCTTGCCTTCTACTTCTTCTCTGCTTTGTTTTCTTTTTCTTCTTTCAATTAAGTTTATCCTCTTTTTTTTTTTTTTTTTATCTTTCCTTAAGAAATATATATATATGGGAAAGTCCATTGTTACTTTTATGACCATCAGAGCAAATTTCCAACTATATTCCCAATTCTTTTATTACAAAATAGGATAAATTTGATGCAAATACTTAAAAATACATGTACTCTAACTTCATAAACCATATAAAATTTGTAACAAAAAGCACTTTATTACCTAGATAATAAATGAACATTTTGTTACTCTTGCGACCACAAGAAAATGCAATTTTTAAAAATTGTGTTTGACGCAGAAATTCTCTGAATTATATGAGACTATAGAAATAAAATTTACAGACTATAGCAGAGTAATTATATCTTTTTAAAAAGCATTAATCATTGAACTCATCTGATAACACATGAATTAGTTACATTTGATTTTGCAAAATGCTAAGTGTTACTCTTGTGACATTTTGTACCTAATGTAATTTTAGCAAAAATTCAGTTTAAATACCAAAGAAAATGATTAAAATAAGTTTTAAAAAATTATTTTCCATACAGAACAACTTTTAATGATGGTTTAATTTTAAAATAACATAAAAGAATGTAAAAAAATTCTAAAATTAATTATCAGTATAACCACATAGCAACATCTCAGTTTCTGCTACTTAATAAATCATTGTCTTCATTATCAATAATATCACTTGCAACTTCTCCCTTATCATGATTTACCTATAGTCCAGGCAATAGGGAATTTTACCTAGCAAAATTAATGGTAGTTCTGGAAATCGGCTTACTTTATGTTTTTTGGGTCGCTGAATCCGAATTTGTTCCCACCAAAATTTCCCCCCCCCCAAATTTTGGTAAAAATCCCCCAAGAATGGATTTTATTAAAAAAAATCATTTTTTTAATTGTTTTAGGGGAAAAGTATCAAGAAATTCAGAAAGTAGACAAAATTTGCAACAAATTAGATATATGACATTATGACTTAGCATGAAGGGGAAGGGGGGATCTGCCTCGGAACATGCGCGCGGTGCTGCGTGGTCTAAGTTGCGCAATTCCACTTAACCACTCACACGTTTCCATTCGCCATCCCATCTCCCCTCCGAACTTTCCTTATAAGGTTTACTTTAAGTTTTTTGGGTCGCTGAATTTGAATTTTTAACTTAACCCCAAAATTCCCCCCCCCACCCCCCCCGAAAACCCCACAAAATAGTTGTTATTAACTTAAATTTCGTATTTTTTTAGGGGAAAAGCATTACAAAATTCAGAAACTAGACAAAATTTGCAACAAATAATATATATGACATTATGACGTAGGATAAACGGGGAGAGAGGGGCTTGCCACGGAACATTCCCCGCGCGCTTTTCTCAAAAACCAAATTTTTTTCAAAAAATCGATTTTTTGGGGGGTTGCCAGGTGAAATTTTGGTGGGAAGTTACAGATTCGAATTCAGCGACCCAAAAAACATAAAGTAAGTCGAAATCCAGAACTAGTATTAATTTTTCCAGGTAAAATCCCCTATTGCCTGGACTTCATAACTTAGTGCACGAAGCGCCGCAGTGCATGTTCAGAGGCAGTCCTCCTCCTCCCCGTTCATCCTACGTCATAATGTCATCTATCCTATTTGTTGCAAATTTTGTCTAGTTTCTGAATTTCGTAATGCTTCCCCCTAAAACAATAAGAAATTTAAGTTAAAAACAACTATTTGGGGGGGGGGGATTTAAAAATTCGGATTCAGCGACCCAAAAAACTTAAAGTAAACCTTATAGAGAAAGTTCGGAGGGGAGATGGGAGGGCGAATGTAAACGTGTGAGTAGTTAAGTGGAATTGCGCAACTTAGTTCACGCAGCACCGCGCGCATGTTCCGAGGCAGATCCCCCCCCCCCCTTCTCCTTCATCCTAACTCATAATGTCATGTATCTAATTTGTTGCAAATTTTGTCTACTTTCTGAATTTCTAGATCCCTTTTCCCTAAAACAATAAAAAAATGATTTTTTAAATAAAAACCTTTTTTGGGGGGCATTTTACCAAAATTTGGGGGGGTTGCCGGGGGAAATTTTGGTGGGAAGTTAAATTTCGGATTCAGCGACTCAAAAAAGATGTAGTAAGCTTTTTTCCAGAACTACCATGAATTTTGCTAGGTAGAGCACCTATACGGTCTCTGTTGCCTGGACTACTAATGAAAGACAAATTCTTTGTATGAATCATGTTAGTGTATGTTTTGTAGTAGATAATGTCATTTTTCATGGTTTTAACATACTGTATTTGTTGAATGCCCAGCGCTTTTGGTATTTTCTCTCAAAGTAATGGAACGTTATTATTTTATTTAATTTGACAAAGTAAGCAGTATGTCTTAGAATTGCTTTTTTAGCACGCACTTATATCATTATTCCACATTTTCATTATTCCACATATATCATTATATAACAACACAAAATAAATCCACAGTATCTTTACAAGGATTATTTGAAAAAATAACATATGCCCAATTAAGTTAATTTAGAAAGGAGTCTGATTCATTGCAGGCATATTTACATAGTTATTATTTTGTTTTAATTGGAAAGCACAATCATCATATAGAAAAGTAAAACAGTTACATTTTAGTAAAATACAAATTCCCTTAAAGATGCTATGTTGAAATTTTACATACGAGAGCATTTACAAAAAATTGATTGTGAGTTACATTGTCTAAAATAATAGCATAAGATTTTATTTTATTGGGATCATTCTAAGAATAATTGCTAAAAATAGAGTCGCTTGTGGATTTGACCAGTAATGCAGTATTTCGCACGAAAATTTCGTCTTGGCATGAAAATGTACAGTTTTCAGAAAATCCACTGGGATAACTATTCTTTGAGAAAAGGTTATTTTTTTTTCGCATTATGAAAATAATACCATGTACAAGTTTGACTGTTACTGCTTCAAAACGTTTATCAACGCTTTGAAAAAGTAACAGTATTGACAAGATGTTGATAAAAGTTTTGTCAATAGCAAAACGTTTATCAACGTTTTGCTATTCACAATAACTTATAAGAAGTTCTGTATTATGGACTTCCGTTTCAAATAATTCTTCGATGCTATCTTCGCAAATTAGACATTCTGAATTCCTAAATTCTAATTATGATGTATCTCGGCAGACAAAGTCATTAAATCCTTCACAAGAATGTTTAATGTAGGAATTACGCCAGTTTCTACATTATGGATTGCTTGAATGTTTTCGTGACAACGACAAATGGAGATATTCTGATGAGTAATTTTCTATTCTTTTAAGAAACTAGGCTTTAAAGCTGCAAAGGTATCTCCAATTTTTCAATTTAGAAAAGCTTCTTTAAAAAAACGTATTATCTTAGTAAATGTCACCTAGAATTGATGAAATTATGTGAACTTTTTCATGCCAAACTAATGTAGATTTAGCTGAAGAATGACTTCTTCTGAAATCTTCATCGACATAAAATTCTCCAAAGCTGTGGAAGACCTTTTTTCCGTTGCAGTATCTGAGGTTCGCTAGTTCTCAACTTTTTCTTTTTGTTAATATTTCCATTCTCTTGCTGAAGGTTTTGCTGGCTCTAATACTTTTCTTTACTTGATCGTAATATATTTTGTTTTATTTCTTTCTCACATCAGTGTATTCAATTTCATTCTTATTTTTTCTCTACAATTTTTGGCGCTTAGCAGAATTTTTCCTGCTCTTTAAAACAATGTCGTGTATAAGAAGCAATATTAAAATCTTTCCTTTAAAATATACTATCAGAATCCTTTCCATAAAAGTTATTATAAGAACCTCTGTAGGTTATACAGCAGAATTTAGTAAATGAAGCTTTACAAAGCCTATAAAATATCTGATCGAAGACCATGTGCTTCAAACCAAAAGAAAGCACACAAAAATGACACGAGTTGAGTTGTTTTATTTTATCTTTAATTATTTGTCAAAATTATTTTATAATCCTAAGTAATAACAAAAATGAATAAAAATAAATCCATCCATTAAAAAAATACTAATAAAGATAATTTACATTAATTAAAATTTACAAAATAACCTTAATTATATCTAAAACTATTTCAAGAAGTGCTCTAATAACATAGAAAAAACAACAAAACTTTAAGCATTCTGTTTATTTTGGTTGTAACGCAGTTTTATGTCAAACTATGGACAAAAGTGTTATGCGTTACTCTAGTGACAATTCCCCAGAGCCTATTCCATGCATAGCATAAAGGGTAAACATTTTAAGTAGTTTCTATGAAATTAAAACTTTAATGTGTTTTCTGTTACTCATTTAATTATCAACTAATAAATAAAGCTAAAATTGCATTTAATACCTTAGATAAAACCATTTAACTATGTATATCTGACGGATGTAATAATAGCTTGTTATATTCAATGTATAATAATTTCATTTAAGGAACAGAAGTAAAAAAAAAAAAAATACCACTCAATAAGTGGATTTTTAAGCTCAACTTTAAATGAATTTTAATATACTAGTTTACAGCTCGGTCTCGGTGTAGACTTATTCTTAGGAAATTAAAACTTACATATTCCTATACAGCAACTCGTTAGCTTTAAATTCATGTATCACACTTATATTTCCGTTTAAAAAAAACTTCAGCAAAAATTTACTTCTGCCGTGGACTTTCCCATATAACGTTATAACGTTATATATGTACTGCTCCTATGTATTTTTTAAATAAATGTACCTTATTTTGGGTATTAAACCAAAGATCCAAAATTCAGATTTTTTTTTTCTCACTATATCAGAACTATATCAGTAAAAAAACTTTAATCGAATGCGAATTCGGCCTATTCGTTTGTAAATTTATAAAATCTTTCTAATTTTTATTTAAGCCAAAAGTAAAATAGATTTAATTGTCCTTTGTGAAGTCTATATTTAGATAATTCTACATGGGTCTTTATGCTTTATACCAAGACAATTTTCATTCTTCGTCAAGTACAACTAATATATCTAAATGTTTGTAAGTATTTGTTTTTAGCTCATAGGCTTTCAAAGCCCGAGAGTTAATGTACCAGCAGGTTCTGTATGTACGTACGTATGCATATTCTCTATGTTCAGTCGTGGGGGAAAAAAGTAAACACCCCCTATTAACTCCTCAACAAATTATCGTAGACGAAATTTACTGATAACGAACGATTGGAAATAAAGTCTACTTTTAAATGACGTATATAAAATTTGCTTAGGGGGCCATTTACAAACTAAAACAAGAACAAACTTTGTTTTTTTTTTCGATAAAAACAGACAATTTTCACAACATATTTTAAATCTTCAGTTCTAACTATGCATAGAAACAAAATTTGAAGTCATTTAGATAAAAAGTTTTTGAATTATAAACATTCAAAATTTAGTGCTTCTAATGTTAAATTACATTTTCATATTTTTATTTATAACTTCTGAAATTATGATCCTAACGTTCTAATTTTTTGTGTAGCAATAATACTAATATATCCAAACATAAATACGTTGAATTTCCAATTTTTATAATTTTCTGATATGAATTATGAATTATGAAATTAATATTAAAAAAATATATATATGAATTGCAACCTACAATTTTTTTGATGGATTCAGATTTATTAAGTTCTGCTTTATGGAAATCCAAAATTTCACATTTTTCTTCCAAGTAGTTTTCAAATTATGCTTAAAAAAGTCCTTCCGGCCAGTGCCGGGAGGAAGAGGTAGCTTTCATATTCCTTATTTTTAAAAAGCCAACTTATATTATTCAAACACACGAAGCTCAATTAAGTGGAAACCGAATGTAGGAGATTCAATACTAATTTTTATCAATACTAAATCATCATGAATGAGAATTTCGCGAAATTAGTCAGCTTTATCCAAGCTGCTTTTATTTCAAGTAACTTATATTTGACTGCCAAATTCGGCGACTTCTTAAAGTGCCTGCCATTTTAAGACAACATGGTGGATGAGGCTAACCAGTGAACTTGCTCGAGACCTTAGTAATTGCTGTGCACATGCTCACTCACATCGGAATCGGTTGATATATAAGAGTGCTGTTGCAGGCAAAAAATCAGATTTTTCAAAATGTCACCCACTTTAGAAATTGAAACTGCTATATCTGAGCCATTTTTTAAGATAAAGACAAACAAAAAATGCTCCTGAATCCTTATATCAAGGTTAAATACTTAAGAAAGAAACCTTTTTCAATTTCTAATTTTTTTGCACCTCACTTTAAATATATATATTTTTTAGTTCAATGGCCGCCATTTTGAAACAAGATGGCTAATGAAGCTGGCCAGCGAACTTGGTCGAGATATTGATGTATACTATCCACATGCCTTCTTCCATCGAAATAGGCGAATACGTGTGGTATCGCGAGACAAATACAAGATCGTTTCAAAGTGTTAGCCATGATAGAAATTCAAAGTGCTATAATTCAACCACTTTTTAAGATATAAACAAAAGAACAAATTTTCAGAAACAAAAACTGCTCCAGAATCTTTGTATCAAGGCCAAACACATAAAAAAAATCTTTTTCATTTTCCAATTTTTAATACCTCATTTTAAATTTTAAATTACATTTTTTTTAAAAAATGGCAACCCTTTTGAAACAAGATGGCGAATGAAGCTGGCCAACGAACTCGGTCGAGACATTGGTATGTACTATGTACAGACCAAGTTACATTCCAATCGGTTCATAAATACGCCCTTTATCGCGTGACAAAAATCAGGTCGTTTTAAAATGTCAGCCACAATAGAAATTCAAAATGTTATAACTCAGCCATTTTTTCAGATATAGACAAAACAAAACCTTTTCTGGAATCTTTGTATTAAGGTCAAACACATACAAAAAAACTCTTTTTCATTTTCCAATTTTTTGGTATCTCATTTTAAATTTTATTTTTTTTTATTTTTTTTAAATGGCCGCCATTTTGAAACAAGATGGCGGATGAAGCTTTCCAACGAACTCGGTTGAGTTATTTGTATGTACTATGTACACACCAAGGTACATCCAAATCAGTTCATAAATACGTCTGTTATCACGTGGCAAAAATCAGGGCGTTTCAAAATGTCAGCCACACTAGAAATTCAAAATGCTATAACTCAGCCATTTTTTAAGATATAGACGAAACAAAAACTGCTCCCGAATCTTTTTATCGAGGTCAAACACATAAGGAAAAAATATTTTTTCCATTTTCAATGTTTTGGTACCACATTTTAAATTTAAATTTTTCTTAAAATTTTAAATGGCCGCCATTTTTAAACAAAATGGCGGATGAAGCTGGCCAACTAACTCGGTCGAGACATTGGTCTGTACTATGTATAAACGAAGTTACATCCAAATCGGTTCAAAAATACGCCTTTTATCACGTGACAAAATTCAGGACGTTTCAAAATGTCAGCTTCGCTAGAAATTCAAAATGCTATAACTCAGCCATTTTTTAAGATATAGACGAAATAAAAACTGCTACGGAGTCTTTGTATAAAGGTGAAATACATAAGAAAAAAAATATTTTTCCATTTTCAATTTTTTGGTACCACATTTCAAATTTTAAATTTTTTTAAAATTTTAAGTGGCCGCCATTTCGAAACAAAATGGCGGATGAAGCTGGCCAACGAACTCGGTCGAGACATTGGTATGTACTATGTACACACCGAATTACATCCAAATCGGTTCATAAATACTAGAGTTACAGTGTGACATAGGTCATATATATATATATATAAGCTTTAATTCATAATAATTGACGGTGGCAGGTTATGTTTAATTAATGGTAATATATATATATATATATATATATATATATATATATATATATATATATATATCAATTTTGAACGGAGGGTGGTTTCGGGGTCTGAGGGTCATGATCGATGAAAATATACCAAAATTTTTTGAAATCGCTTTCCTCCAAACGGCTGCAATAGGTAGCTTTTTGTAAAGAAAGCTACCTAAAACGGCAAAATGATGGTTTAAGGGGCAGTCTATGATAGAAGTGACTAAATATTTTGAAATTTCTTATGCTATCCTGTAATCTAACAGGCTTAATTGACTGCTTAAGGTGCCTTGATCAAGAAGGGAGCTCTCTCGGTTAGCGGTTGAGTACCGAACTTCAATTTGGATACAGCCCTTAAAATACGCTCGTTTTAAAATAATTAATTTCTCGGAAACTTGTGGTACGAATCGCATAAAAATTTGTTTTTAGACTAATTGAAGGGTGTAGAGTTCATTTATGCTGTCAGAATTGTGTACTGCTATTGAAAAAACAAAGTTATGGTTCGTTTTAATATGTAGATGGCCCCTAAGCAAATTTTATATGCATCATTTAAAAGTAGACTTTATTTCAAATCGTTCGGTACCAGTAACTTTCTTTTACGATAATTTGTTGAGGAGTTAGTAGGGGGTGTTTAATTTTTTTTCCACGACTGTACATATGAATTTGTTATGTATGTTCGTATGTATGTACGTAACGCGGTAACATCTTTATAGAAATATCCGATTTCCTTCAAAAAAAATTCTGGGCTCATTCTGATGAGGCGCTTTCCTGATTAGTTTTAGGGATTCATTTGTTAAGAATAAGGGGACCGGGGGGGGGGGTAATCTTCCCCTTTATTTAAACAAATTTGTTTTTCATACAGAATTATCCGATTTTCCTTAAATTTGCTACACATGTGTATTCAGACAAGGCGCTTACCTGATTAGAGTTGGAGGTTTATTGTTTAAGTATAAAGGAGTAAAATGGGGGATATAATCCTCCTTAATTTAGCTAAATGGGTTTTTCATGCAGAATTATCCAATTTGCATCAAATTTGGTATAGAGGTTTATTCTGATAAGAATATTCCCTGATTAGATTTGGTGATTTATTGGTTAAAAATAAAGAGGGAAATGGGGGTATACATGTTGGTATTTCATATTAATATTTTTTTAGAACAAGCAAACAAAATCTAATCTAACAATTAATTAAAGAGAAAATATCAAAAAATAGGTATGACTTTTTAGTGTTAAGTGAAAAAGAACTACAACGAAAGTTAACTATAAACTAGTGAAACTTAAATAGTGGAAATTAATTACAAGTAGAAAAAATAGTTTCTCTTTCTGGAATATGATTTTCCTTTTAGATAAAAGGAAATTCTTCACTGGTTATTTAAAAACTTCATTTTGTTTTCATAAGAATTTTTATACGGAATACTTAAAATTTTATCTTTTTAGGTGTAAAAAAATTATAAGCACTTAATGCGCTATCTTAAAACAATATTTTAGCAGTTAACTGCTAGAAAACGTAAAGCTCTAAAAATTAAGCAATCATTATTAACTATTATTTAAAAGTAAATATTATTGACGTTTAGCTCTTTTAAAATATTTCTCCGTATAATATGTGACGAATTTAATTTTAAAATTTCATATTTTTTTAAATACTGAACTTATATATTGTTTAAACACACTTTCATGATTCCCTTGAAAATAATTCCCCTTGAAATAGCTCCAACGAAGTAATATTTTCTTAAAGATAAATCAGGCACCTGATTATTGTTTTTCTTTACAGCATTCTCCTGTCTCGCTTCCCTTTCTTAAATACCACCAGTATTTAAAATGCCCATTTGAATTACCGATTTACGAGGGACCACGATTTAAACATTAATACTTTCCAGCCTATCAATGATTAATTTTAAAATTTTCCTCGAAGGTTTTACTCAGAAATGCTTTCGTTTTCTTTATTTTTAAATAATCTCCCACAATCCTCTTTATGGGTATTAAAATAAAGGAAGAAAAATGTTTTCTATCGAATTTAAGTGCTATTAAAAAGAACAGTTAAGTCGTTTTCTATTGTTCTTTAAGGAGAAGTACGTTTTAATGTAAGGAATTCTCCTTTGGATCGTATTTTATTATAAAGATTAAAGATGCATTTCAGGTTAAACTTGTAAATTATGTTTAGACATTTACCATTATAATCATGATTCTTTTTTCCCGATTTTACGACTGTTGGTAAAAAACACAAAATAATTCTGTGTATATTTTGTATTTCTTGACTTAATGTGTATTTTGTAGAGGTATTTTTTAAACTAAAAATTGCTTTAAGAAAACATATTGTATTAGGTATTGTTAACTACTTGTAAATCAACAAATTCTTTTGTTATGATTTGAAGCGTGATATACTCTTTAAAACGTATTTTAGGTAAGACATATATGTTTATTGTTGTTTGTTTTTAAATAAGTTTTGTGAAGAACGTTAAAATGTAGTAATATATTTACACTCAAAGTAGTACAGTAGAACCTCTTTTATCCGAAACTCTTTTATCTGAAACTCTCGGTTAACCAAAACCCATTTTTGAAGCAAAAAAAAAAAAAAAAAAAAAAAAAAAAAAACTATCATATTTCTTGTGTGCAAGCAATCATTTCCGAACTACGAGTGCATATAAATACTTTTAATCCTCTTTCTTAGAGTTCCTTTGAAATTAACTTGAGCTTCCGTAAGCTGCGGAGTGGAACGGAGAAAACGAACAAATTAGTAATTCTGAAGCTTTTGAATGTTTTGCAAAAGGTTTGGCATGGATGGAACAGCAGGATCACTAGGGTACTGTTGAACTAATAATATTACAAAACTCCGTGATAGAGCTTCAAAGCAAAGCAATTGAAACTCTGGGAAATTAAACGTTTTTTCAAACACTTATGATATATGTAATAGGTAATTAATTTCAAAAGCAAAATTCAGGTAATTTATTCTTGTTTATATTTTGCTATTGCTTTATTTTTATTAAGCACTTGTTACCATAATAAGAAATAGCGCATATATTTGTCCTTAATCTTAAAACTGAAGCATTCTCGATTATCCGAAAATTTCGATTTTCCGAAAGAGGGCCGGTCCCAATTAGTTCGGATAATTGAGGTTCTACTGTGCTTAATAAAGTACAGGATGTCCGGGCTAAAAGTATCCGAAAGGGTTGGATTATGTTTACGGAACTACCCATTACATTTTTAAAAACTTATTTAAATAAAAATAGCATCTCACAAAGTTTTAATATCAATAGACTTCGATGTGTGCACATTTTGTAGCACGACAAACGTCTAAACGGTAATCCAGTTCTCCCCAAATGTTTCGTAGCATATCAGGAGTTATTAAACAAATTACTTCTATCATACGCTTTTTCCACTCAACTCCGGTTACAGTTTTTTGTTTTGTTCAATGTTTTAAAATTTCGGAGGGGTTTTCAATCCACGGAGGTGAAGTCTATTGTATTCTAATGTGTAGTTCCGTAATAATAAGCCATAACTTTTGGACACTTACAGTACGGACACCCTGTATAATAAACACCAAAGGTATCTATTTATGTATAAAGAAAGTGTAATAAAGACACATTTAATAAATTTGTTTCATGAACCCATATAATATAAATGAGGACGTGAGTTTCAAAACTCGCTTTATCTGGAAAATCAAATTTTGTGAAATAGCGAAAAACCTCTCGCGGCGTCCATTGGTTTTAATTGTAAATTAAGATTTCACAATGCCAGAAATACAAGATAAAACTATTTTTTTTTTGTAGATTGTAGTGTTTGTTTCAGTGCAGGCTAACCGGTAGAATAGACTGATGGAGAAAACACGAGTTTTTTTTTTTATATGGGATAAGGCGAGTTTTGAAACTCACGTCCTCAAATGTATTTTGCTTTTTTGATAAGGAAAACTGGGAATTCAATGAAAGAAATACACATTAAAATGTCCTTACGGTCTGTACCTGGAGAAAAATGTAGTTTTACTGTTACTTGTTTTTAAGCCTTAACCCTTAACCGGATACGTACCGTCTGTGAGATGGTTGCGTCTACATATCTAGCGTTAATATTTTCTCTCTCAGACATTCAAAACTTATTTTTATGCTGTTATATTAAAAAATTAGTTCTGTTAATGCATTACTATTAAAGATTAAATGTTTAAGTTAACTATTTGGTAAATTATTAAGTGTTCTGTTTGTGCACGGGATTTTCATGTTTCCGGTTAAGGGTTAAGCTAATTTTACACAAACACGTGAATCTAAAACTCTTGGAACACGACTACAGAATATTACGAATTTTTGTCAAAATTGAATTTATATGAGAATTTCCAATCTTTATTCAGCTATCACCAACTTGGCTTCAATTATGGCAATCTATTTTTGCTACCAAGCGACATACTGCCAAATATCTCCAAGCTTTACCAGAATTTCATACTGGCGGATATGGAATTATTAAAAGTGGTGCTTAATTACATACTAAAAGTAGTACTTAATTAAACATAATAAAAAATAAAGGTATCTATTTATGTATAATGCAGTGTGTAATATTTTTGTACATGAAAATTTAAAAGTCATATTTAACAAATATGTTTTATGAAACCATGTAATGTAAATGTATTTCACACTTTTCATAATGTAAACTGGGAAATTAATGAAAGAAATGCCTATAAGAAACCGAAACATGCCTTCCAAACTGTGCTTGGAGGAAAATGTAGTTTTAAGGTATTGTTATGTATACCTTGTTTTCAGGTTGTAAGCTAATTTTACACAAACACATGAATTCAAAAGGCTTGGAAAATCGATTATAGAAAATTCGCACTTTTCGTCAATATTGAATTTTGATGGCAATTTAAAAAATTAATTCAGCTGTCGCCTATTTGGCATTCATTTATAGTAAGCTATTTTTGTCTTTTGGATATGTTGCCAAATGTTGCCAAGCTTGGTCAGAATTTCATGCTAGAGGATGTGATTATGTAGTTTTAAGCGCCCGTGACGGAAAACAAAGGTTACAACAGTGAAAGGAAATTTGCAAGATGCCACGTACAAAAAAAAAAAACAGAAATTAACCCCCTTTATCGAGGAATTCCTTTTTTTAAATCTTTTAACTTGTTCTTAAATGTCAGCCACCCACGAATTTCAAAGTGCTGTATCTCAGTCATTTCTTAAGGTACAGACGAAACAAAAACTGCCCCTGAATCATTGTATCAAGGAATTTAACAAAAAAATATATATTTTAATTTTTCTCTACTTTTTTTTTAATTCGAAATCTGTAAGTGATCTGTAAAATTTCGATCTGTAAGATTTCTGTAAGATTTCGAATCAACAAGGCGGATGAAGTTGGCTGACGACTTCGGTCGAAATCTCAGTAAGGCGGATAAATATCTATAACATGACAATATTTATATATATACTAGAAAGGTAGCCCGTCAAAAATGACGGAAATTTAGATATAAAGATATATACAACTCATGTGCAAGAATATGAGTTTTCTCGCTTGTTCCGCAATGATAGATGAAAATAACACACTTTAAGAACGAAACACATTTATGAAAAACTGTGTACTGCACAGAGTAATCTGCACAGTTTGGTTCCAAGTGTTATGCAGATTTGAGGCTTTTTGCGGTCATGTCTATTCAATCTTTGTTTATATTTTTTTTAAATTCGTATATTGGACAATTTAGATTGTTGAGCCTTAAAAATAAATAAATAACACACTTGAAGTAAGGTTAAAAACTATTAAATTATCGTATACGATTTCATGAAATGGTATTATATGGTATTATATGTGTGTGCTTCACGATCTTGGTTACGACGTTGGCGAAATTGGCTGCAACTTGTCATAATCCTAATAGTGTGGGCCCCTATAACAAAAAAGTAACCAGTTTTTAGTAAAATTTTTGATATAAAGTAGCTTTCAAAAACTTGTGCAAAATTGCAGGCCGTTCTCGTGTTATGTCAGTCCTAGCAATAATATTTCTAACACTGAAGATTTTCCAAGTATATATGGAATTTAGAAAAGCTTCTCCAAAAGAAAGGTCCCGAAATGACATTGTAATTCCTCTAACTTCAAAGTTTAATCGTGCCCTGATGTAGAGTACTGAAATCTAATAAATACAGTTATTTTGAATATTACAACAGAATTAAACAGTTAAACTTATTTAACTTAAACCCGCTGTTACTTCCCGATGTTATTTTTTAGTATTAACAGGGCTTGAAATTCAGTTTTTCTTAGGAGGGGAGTCTCCCTACCAACATTTATAAATGGAGGGGAGTTGAGCTATTTGGGAGGGAGAAAAAAAATCTAAAATCCACTGTTATTTTACATGCTATTTAAAAACTTACATTAATTATTTTATCATGTCTGTATTAATACAGACATTTTTTGGTGCACCCTTTTGGATATTTTCCTTTTTCTGTCACAGGAAGAAAATATCGTGAGATGTGCCAATCGGGCGTAGGAAAAATTCGTGAATTTCATCGAATGGTCGACGGAAGAATATCGTGAAATTCGTCGATTGGCCGCGGTATAAAATCGCGAAATTCATCGATAAGGCGCGGCATAAAACTGAATTTCGTCAGTCTGTCACAAAAAGTAACCGTAAAATTCGCGGGTGTTTTTGAGTAAAAAAAACAAACAAACAAAAAACCCCTGAAATTCACAGCAAATTGTTACAGCAGGGGATGGGAAGGGAGTGGGAAATTCTCTCCAGGAGCTAATTATTTTTGCTGCAGGTCGAGTAAACACTTTTTTTTGGTTTGGTTTGATTTCAGGCTGAGTGTAGATTCCTGTAAATTGGATTCGGGTTAAACCCAATTTTTCAAAAGTTAGTTCGGTATATTATTGCAGATTAAAAACTATAACTATAATAATAAATATAGGTATTTGTGTGTGTGCTGTTTTCTAAAGAGACCGTAGCTGTGTTATCGCTACTTTTTGATGAAATTCCTATTTTTTTTCTGCAGCCCTTTGATGAAATTCGCGTTTTTTTCGCGATCATTTGACGAAATTTGCGTCTTTTTCGCTATTTGACGAACTTCGCATCTTTTTCGGGATCTTTTGATGAAATTCGCGTTTTGTCACAATCCTTTGACGAAACGCGCGCTGTTTTCGCGATCCTTTGTCAAAACCTGCATTTTCCCCGCAATGTTTGACGAAACACGCGCTTTTTCCGCGATCCTTTGACAAAATTCGCATTTTTCCGCGATCCTTTGATGAAATTCGCGTTTTTTTTCAGCGGTCTTTTGACTAAATTCGCGTTTATTCCGCGATCCTTTGTCAAAACTCGCGTTTTTTCCGCGTTCCTTTTGCTATTCTTTGATGTAATTTGCGTTTTTTCGCGATCCTTTGATGGATTTCGAGTTTCTTTTCGCAATCTGACGAAATTCATGTTTTTCCGCGATCCTTTGACAAAATTTGCGTTATTTTCGTAATCCTTTGCGACGAAATTGGCGATTTTTTCCTCGAACGATTGACGAAATTGAATTTTTCGACGATCATTTGTCGAAATTCTCGATATTTTTCTGTTGAACTGATGATCGATTTTTCATAATTTTCTGAACTTAATGCCTTAAATTTTCAGAAAATTCAGAACAGAATCACCTCTGAATTCGCCAATCGGTCGCGGACTTGAGAAAAAAGATAATGAAATTTGTCTATCGGTTGCTTGAAAAATTCGTGAATTTCAACGATCTTTCACGGTAAAAAAAAAAAAAAAAAAAAAAGAAAAAAAAAAGAAAAAACGCAAAATGTGTCAATTGGTCGCGCAAACATATCGGGAAATTCGCAAGGCGTTCGACGAAGTTGATCGTAATTTCAAAATGCAAAATTTTCAGGAAAATGGTAATATTTTTTGGACGGGAGGCTCTCGCCCACGATATTCTTTTGGGCGGGATTTCCAAATCTTGGGCGCGAATCCCGTCATCCCGCCCTGAAATTCAAGCCCTGAATTAAGAAAGAAAATTATTTAAAATTTTCAAATCATGCATTTATGATTTTTTTCCGTCTTTAATAACTAAATAATGAATAAATAGGCTTTTGTTCTGAGCTCATAAATATGACAATAAAATAATGTAACTAAGAGAGATTGCAAAATTAAATCTTTGTGATTACAAACCATAAACAAACGATACCGCCACCCCTATACCTACTATGATGTCATTAGATTATTGCCCATTGATTGTTGGAGAACTTACTTTGTGAATGATTACCTCAATGATTTCATATTTTTGACGTTTCACGATAAATGAATCACTTGTGTTTGTTTAGGTATATGGAATAATATATTAAGCTGTGAAACTAATTTCAATTCAAGTTATCCAAGGATATATGTATTTTTAATCGAAATTAAAAACAATGCTTTGATCTCGAAATAAAAAGTTTTAGTTTGTATAATTTGTTATTTCTGTTAATTATTTATTTAAGTACTTTTCCATTATAGCGCATTTTTAAAAAAAGCTTGGCGCGATTCGGGCATCAGAAAGTGAGATATGTTGCGAAAATATGTAAACAGCTATGAAAAAAAATCTAATGAACTTTTATCTTTGTTTATATATGCACTTATATGCATAAAAAAATCGTTTCTAAATATATATAATTTTTTTATATACAAATCACGGCACAAATTTCAGATATGAACCGGGATACCTAACTGGCGCGAAAATGGTGTTATTTTGCCTGCTATGGTAACCCGGCTATTGTTTTTAATTTATTAATAAAAATTTTATTTACTTTTTTTTCTGTTTTTTAATTATATAAACTGCTTTGTTCTATAGTTATTATTCAAACTTTTATTTATTTATAGTTATTTCCTTTTCAAAATGATAGCAAACAATTGAAAATATATAAGTAACTGGTATTCGAAAGCGAGATTTCTGCCAAATTGACGTCATAGAAAAATCATGCCAACCCCCATGCGTATATAACATCTGTGCAAAAATTACTTCTGTTTCTTTATAAAAATGGGTAAATAGCTTTTTTTATATTAAATTGTCAGCACAGATGTCATTATACGCCCATATTAGCGCGATTTTTTTTTTTTTTTTTTTTTTGATGCCGATGTCACATGCGCACCGGGTACTGAACTGGCGCCAAAGTGTCGTTATTTTGCTTGTAATAGTAACCCGAATGTTGATTATGCTGTTGATGTTTTCGCCAAATTGGCGTCGAAAAAAAAATCGTGTCAATATATATAATCGTGTCGTATATGACATCTGTGCCAAATTGTATGCATATGGAAAAAATTGTTTGTGAGTATGAAGCAGTAAATAGGTTGTCAGAAAATACATTGGCAAACTTCTTTCTTGCCAAGAAACTTTTATCCGAAGTATTGTACATAAGCAATGATTGCTGTAATGCATTTTTAATTATGATATGCGCTTTTATGTTTCACTACATTTATGCATATTATACTGTGTGTATAAATGCTACAGTTTATATGCAGGGCTACACAAAAGAATTCGTAAGGGTTACTGAGTATAAGAGTAAATTGCTTAAAGGTGGTTTTTAAAGGAGTTATGCATTTTTACGCTGAACTGCATTTAGTTTCTTAAGAAATGTTTGTGGAATATAGATAAAATGATATACAGGGTCACGCAAAGAATTAGATACATAACCGTCTATGGATGATAATTTCTGGAAATGTGATTTCAGTAGTTTTAAGAGTAGTTTAAATTAAATTTTAGCTAAATAGTTGCATGTAATAACGGTACTATTGGCTATGGACGGTAACTGCTGAATTCAATTTTTAAAATTTTTTATGCGTTTTCTAAAATGTTTACTTAGTTATCTTAGCACTTCTTAGTTATCCCTTCGACCAAATTACTGTCGCCAAATTGTAAGATTAATTGCCAAAAATAGTTGCCATTAATTAATTAATTAAATGCCAATAATGGCCAATAAAACAATTAATTCGACGTTTTATTTGTATTTTTATTAATGTTTTACTATTGATTTGGCAATTTATATAATTTGGCGAAATTGGTCGACGGGATATCTAAGAAGTAACGTTATCTTATTTACTTATTTCCCTAAATAACGAAGTTTTGTTAAAGCATTCAGGATGTGTTGGAAAGTGTTTCATATTCTATGCTTAACGCATGATTTTTCTTTCTTCTTTAGTCTTATTTTGAATTTATTTTATTCTTAATTATATTGCTTATACTGCTTTATAGAAACTTATAGAAACCTTATAGGAACTTTGGCACAGTCGTCATATACGTTATCATATATTGGTGCGATTTTTTTCCGACGCCAATTTGGCGAAAACATCAACAGCATAAACAACAACATCCGGATTACCCTATCATGCAAAATTACGACACTTTGGGGCCAGTTAAGTACCCGTTGTGTATATGACATTGGCGTCAGAAAAAAATCGCGCCAATATATGACATCTGTGCCGAAACTTTAATATCTAATGTTTAAACTCTTCGCTCCACTCCCCTTGCATATAGTACAAACTATAACACGGATAGCGCAAAATAATAGACAGTTTGGTACTTTTCCACTGTAGGGACTTTGGCATTTTTTAAAAAAAGCTTGGTGTAATCTGGGCATCAGAAAGTGAGATTTGGGTACTTTTCCGTTATGCGGACGCAATTGTCGCCAAGCGTAATAGTTGGCGCAAAATCGTGAATTGAAGCTTTTGAAAAATAAAAGAAAAACCATTGTCGATACTAAAGTGAGCATTTAAAAAATATAACATTTGAAAATTCCAGACTTTTACGAACTATTTCATCAAATCACAAATATATACTTAAAATAAGTGAACAAATAACTGCTATAAAATAAAGCAATAAAATAAAACTCATATTAAACTGCTGGCATAAAATTACAAATATCTTTTAGCATTTTGAAATAATTGGCGCATTAGCATACATTTTGGCATGGTGTTCGTATAACGGAAAAATATCTAGATTTGTTGTCAAATCATATAAACAGCTATGAAAACAAATTTGATGAGCGTTTTTGTATTTTATATGTATATTATTGAGGTTTTCATGCACAAATTGCATCTGTTTCTGTATAAAATTAGAGAAACGGCTTTTTTATGTTAAATGAATCGTATAAATATCGAAAAAAAATGCGTGTGTATATAAAATGAAACAGTGAATAGGTTCCCGGAAAATATGTTACCAAATTTCCTTTTTCGCCAAGGCACCTATACTGGAAAAGTACCTAAAGCACATTAAAATCGCGCAGTTAGGAGCTCACACAGTACACCGTTGTCTATTGGCGGTTATTTTATTAATAGCACCGGGAGGAAGATGTAAAGATGTACTTTAAATTCTCACTCATAGATTTCGAAAAAATATCTTAAAAGAGTGCAGTTTAAATTAAATTTCGGTGACCTCCATTATGAAAGATTAATGGTTTCAAATGGGAATTTCGCCAAATTAGTCAGCTATCGCCAAGTTGGCTAACATTTGGCGCTACTGTGGTAACCCTGCATTAATATTTTTCAACAATTACTCATTTCAATGAGGCGGTCCTACCGGAATAGTGAGGGACACACAGAGACTTGGATTTTATATAAATAGATTATCAAAATGTGGATAGATGGTGGTTATTGTGTCAAGTTTCAATCGGTGAATATATTTTGAAAATTTTCAAAATTGATTTTTCCCGGACCGCTGCAATAGGAACATTCTTGCTTTTGTAATAGGGGCTACCAAAAAAGCACTTCGTCGGACAAATTTAGTTCTTCCTCAATATTACATATTAAATTTACTAAATCATTAGTTATTTATCTTTATATTATAAACTTAATTCTAAAAGGACATTTTTAAATAGTCTTAAATTTAAGCAAACATTTAAAGAAAGCGTTTTATAAAGTTGCACATTTTGAAAACAGACGTAACGTAGCGACTTTGCGAGTAAAGATGATAATATCATTTTTTAATTAAAAAAATCACTTAAATATTCCTAGTATAGTCCTGCGAAGTTACTGAAAGGTATAATAATTAAAAATATGTAAAACAAGTTTATTACTATTTGTCCACTTATTAGGATTTCGTTCATCTAACGAAACCCTATTTATTTCACTCCTCTGTCTGTCTGTCCCAGAGCCCGCTCTCATAAAATATATATGTTTGAGACTTGGAATTTTAGATTCTGATAGCTGAACACCTCATATCAAACGACAAATCATAAAATTTTGAAAAAGTCTTATATTTACCCCTATGGGCTCAAACTTGTGTATTTTAAGCTTTTTGTTTCTAACTTAGCCCCTAAGTAATTTGAAGACTTGAAATTTTGGTTATAGCTGAACACCTCACATCAAACGACAAATCATAAGATTTTGAAAAAGTCTTATATTTATATTCCTCTGTGCTCTAACTTGTGTATTTTAAGCAAATTTTCTAACTCAGCACCTAATTAAGTTGGAGATGTGCAATTTTGCATACTTATATCTGAACACTTGCGATCACACGACAAATCATAAGAATTTCGAAAAGTCTTATAATTACCCTTCCGGTCTCTAACTTGTGTATTTTAAGTAATTTTTCTAACCTCCACCCTTTTCACCCGGGGGGAACTTTTCTAATTTTTGTCGACACCCCTTTGACAACTCTTTCATATTATGTACCTTAGCCTTATGTCATAGCACATATTTTACTTCCACTTTTTACCGCCAGGGGGCACCTAACTATCTCGGGTGCTATAGGCCCGATCCCCTTGACTAATATATATACGGATAGGTTGTAAAACGGAGTTTCGTTTGGATATAAGCTTGTTTAGAATAGAGTGCGCCCCTTGGTTGCGAAATGTGGAACTAACAGATTTTGCAAAAGGATAAAGCGTTTTGAAAGGAATATTAAACGAAACCATCTGTGCGATTTGTGATCACTTACCCACTTTTTTTTTAAAATGTATCAGAGTTGCAAACTTAAATTTTCTTTGCTTTGTTTCTGTTTTTGCAATAAAGGACAATCAAAATGTGTAAACTTCAACATAATACTCTTCAATTGGCTTGATAATTTTCTTTGGTCCATTTCATAAAATCATAATTTCATGATAGGATTTTCAGTAATAAAAATAGGGTGACCCCGTCAGTAGTTGATCAAATTTTTGGAATATTGCGCCATTTCAGGCGGAAATGAGTTTTATACGTGACACTAGACATAATATCTTTGTTTGAATTTCTGAGCTTCTGTTGTCAGCTGCCTGCTATAAGAGAAGCCATTTTATGAAACAATTTTATTAGAAATTGTAAATATTTAGTTTTTGATTAGTTGGAGAAAATTACGGTAAGTTAAAATAATCCACTTCCATCTTGATTATTTCAAATAATAATTTTATAAGAATTATTGTTAATCACTGCCCAAGCATGATACACTGTAAAAAAATACTGCCAGTAGGAATCGGAAAAATAGTTGCCCTTATCGTACCAGAATAATTTCCGACCCAGCTGGGAATAAAATCCGTAAAAATAAGGAAATAGTCAGTAAAACGGTATTTTATGGATTTTATTCCGATTTTCCCGATTTTATTCCGAGCTTGGTTGGAAATTATCCGGTACGATAAGGGCAACTATTTTTCCGATTCTTACCGGAAAACTGGCATTATTCTTTTACAGTGTCTTTTAAAGATTAATTTTTGATTTTTCGACTGATTTCTTCGGTTGATCAACTACTGGGAAAATGGCAATTAAAGAAACCATTTACTTATAATTTTGTTGATATTTAATTTCAGCAGATTTCATTTTTGCCCATTATAGGACATTCATTAAGGGTTGTAGCAATCATGTTTGTTGACTTCTAAAACTTAAAAAGGCGGAAATATAATAAAAACTGCGTAGCACCAAACTTATTTGATCAACTACTGGTTGGGTCACCCTAGTTACTTTTCTATTTGCTATCTACGGTGTTTTCCAAAATTATTTTTACAAATTTGATCAGATATATTTCAGAATTAGGGATAGGTAGAAATGTGCGGCTTGCGGCATAATGTTCACTTACATCTAAAATTTTGGTAGCCGTTTAACAGAGTTCAATGTGTGGGCCATCTGTAGTACGCAGGATATCTAAGCGATATGCCACTTCCTGCCATGTTCGGTGTAGGATGACCGTAATAACGTCCGAACCACGTGCACCACTGTTTAACGGACGGACATGGTGGTAGTGTGCTCTTGTACGTATCCAGACGTTCCCCTGCACCTGAGTGTCAGATATAGTTTCGATCAGCCGTTCCATACATTGTACCATCATTATGGGGGGGGGGGGGGTGCCGTTTTCGTCAATTAACTAATCTTCAAAAAAAGAAAAAACAAAATTTATATGTGGGTGAACCATATTCTGCAAGTCGCACCTTTCCTACCTATCCCCATTTCTGAAGTACACGTGATCAATGTTGTAAAGATAATTTTAGAATATTCTGTATATTATAAAGGATAAAACATGTCTGTGCGTAACGCTAACGCAATTTGAGAGTGAGACGATGAAATTAACTTTTACAGCATTTTTTTTTTTTTTTTTTTTTTTTTTAACTTCTAAACATCACACATTGTAAATTTTTACACTGTCGAATTAAGAAAAATATACCTTCGAATTAAATTTATTTGAAAACTATATCCCAATTTGTTTGAAAACTATATCCCAATTTACTCATTTTTATGCTATTTAAAATAATTTTCAAGCGTGATTTTTTTTTTAAATTATCTCTGTCGCGTGCAGACGATTACGAAATACAAATCTGTGCAAATGGAAATTTCTGTAAAAAACAAATGGAAATTTCGGTCCGAACGTTTATAACTCAAGTTTTGCAAAACTGATTTTTATGGTACTTACATTCTCAGTTAGTAATTTTGGGGGGGAAGGTTTTAGCCTATAACACATCTTTCTACGTTGTTTAGTTATAGAGCTATTGAAGAAAGTTCTATAATTAGGTTAACCAGATTCTGAAAATCTGCTTTAAGAAAATGTATTGAACGGAAGTGGATGGGAGTTGCCCTATTAGTACTTAGTTCCATGTATAACAGAAGATCTGTTTTCCTATTTCCCAACATAATTTCCATCAGTCAGCGCGGAAGGATACTATGATGTCAATTTTAGTTCTCATTCATGGCAAAAAATGTTGTTTATCACATTCCCTTACATTATTACAGAATCATTTATTAATTTGATACGTATAACTTAATTAGAGAAGCCTAAATTAAGATAATAGTAAATTAGAACACTAATATCTAACATTAATAACGCGAACTATTTTTTACCTTTCCTTGCATGCTTCATATGCCTTGGAAGCTTCTGACCGCTTACTAAAATCCTGTTATACATGGAACTCAAAGACTATTAGTTAGATAAATTCTGAAAACAATAATAACAAAATTGTATTTGAAATCTGCATTTTGAAATGCAAAACTCGCATTCTACGTAAGCTTAGCCGCAAGCAAAAACACGCTTTACATAAAAATGTTAAATAAATCATAATTTTTTTTCTGTATTTTTACACATGTCATAGCATTTTATATATTTTTCCTTTAACTAATTTAATTTTTCAAAAATTGGTTTCTTCCGTTAAAGAACTCTTTGTAAAAGATCATGCAACACCACATCTACTCCCTGCAAAAAAAAAAAATTGTAAAAGGAGTAAAATTGTGTCAGGAGATAGGTCTTAAATGCGTCTCATTTTTTTCTCCAAGATTTACCGCAATAAATGTATTCTCTCTTGAGTAAATAATTTTTCTTCATACAAATATTTAATAATAAGTCGAAAACGTATTACATAACATTGGAATCAAGAAAGCATGCCAAAAGCTGTTGAGTCCCTTTATATACTATTCCATTCGTTGTAAAGATTAATATTTAATAGAAATTATTAAAAGTTCCATGCATTATGTTAAAATATTATCAATTATGAAAATGTTTCAGGTATGCAATATTCAGCTTAATGCATTAAGCATAATCTAATCTATCATTTTGAATGTTTTCGTATCATCAAAATCTTTTAGTTTTATTCATAAATGTTAGAAAATGTATTAAATATGTAGGAATGTATTAAAGTTTCTGATATTCAAGTACAGAAAATGTAATACATTTTTAGAAATTCTAAATATATAACTATTTAAATCATGATATTTAATATTAAAAAAAGATTTCATTCAGAGTAAATATTTCTATTAAATAATGTTTAATAAAAGTTATTATAATTTCCATTAGTATTCTAAAATATTTTCAGTTGTTGCAGGTCTCAGGAGTATAGTTTTCAACATAACGCATTAAACATAATTAAATCTTATTTGTTTACTGTTTTGAATATTTTAATATCGTCAAACTATTTTATTTATATTTATAAGTTTTAGAAAATGCATAAAGTTTCAGGAATTTTTAAAAGCAAAAGTCGCCACAAATAGTGTCATTTAAATTGTACATAATATAGAGTTTTTTAATTTTAAATTGTATATCTTTCGCTTTTCAATTAAAGTAATTTAGTATTTTAATTTTTTAGGTACTTGATACTATTATAGGGAAATTTAAATGACTAATTTAAATGAGCTATCTTAAAAAAGAAATAAGTTATGGTTACGAGGTAAATTAAAATGTATTTGGTAATGCAAAAATAGTGAATCTAAAAAATAAATATTTCTGATGGTACAATGTTCAAACTCTGCATCAAACTGTCCAATCATTCAACCGTTTATATAAAAAAAAGTTTCTATAAAAAAAAGCTGTTATATAACCGTAAATTATCTCTATTCTGACCATTGAATACTAATAACAGTAATATTATAAAATTGTATATGAAAATCACTTGAAATATCAAACTAATTTAATGTTTGCTAAAAGAGATAAAAATACATTTAAAAGGCAAATAAATATCTTTATTTATTCAGATCGACATGTTTCGTTGCTCTATCGGCAACATTCTCAAGATCTATAATGATAAAAATATTTTCGCAAAAATTTTAAATTGAAAACTGATAACAGACAGACGGACCGAACGACGACTATAGGTGCTACGTATTTATAAAATTACGACCGCACCTAAAAAATGGTGATGGAGTTACTGGATAGTTTATTGCAGATTTTCAATAATGTACGAAAAAATGAGAATTCCTTTTAGAATTAAAATTCCTCTTTCTTGGTGTGTTTCCTCAGCGGATTTATGTAATACAGTATAACTTAAAAAATCCTGTATCATCAGGACCGGGAAAATGCCGGATTTTTTAAAATCCCGGATGTTTGAAGAAAAAATAGAAATTAGTAATTAGAAATATCAAAAGTAGTTCTATATTCATAATGGTGATTTTAGCCATAATTTAATTCATTATTAAATTATTATTAAGGTATCCGCACACCTTCGGAGGTGTTTTTTTGAAATTTTTGAATTTTTCTGTTATGCATTTTTTATAATGACATTTACTTTAAAACTTTGAAAAAAAATATAAAAATTTTAGCAACTACCCAGAAGTAATTTTTTTAAGGGAAAAATAGTCAAAATTATGCCAAAAATTGACATTTCCGCAAAACATGATAACTCAAAAATAAAACACTGTATTGACATTTTGTAAATTGGATAACAAACAGAATAACTTTCTCTAGGACTTAGACTACACACATTATAATGGCATCTCTGTCTCAGATGATATGGCAGTTAAAGTACTAATGTAATGAAATATTCGCAAATTTTGTGTCAAGTTTGTCATTTATACCAGTGTAACTATACAACTATTTAATATATTATCATGAGTGTAATCTACTCCCTCAAATGACATTTGTAAAAGAAGTACAAAAAATTTCGTGGCATTTCATGCATAATTTTTTGTTTTAGGATGTTTTGCGTATAGTAAAAATCTGAAAAACTTCATTTTGAGAAAAAGCTAAAAATAACTTTTATGATAGATATAACGTAATGTAAATAACGTAATAGATAAAATTTTAAACAGCTGTAACTCGAGTTCTATTTTAGATACAGACAAAATTTAAGCAGATTTAGATAGATAAAAGATTCAATTTTAATATTATTGCAAAAATGAAAAATCGATATTTTGATCGAAAATTGCGTTTTAAAGGTGTTCGGATACCTTAAGGAAGAAAACGAGAAAATTAAATTAAAAAAAAGCTTACTTTAATTGATATTTTCTAGATTACAAATATATATATATATAATAATAATAAAGAGTGAAATTAATTCTTATCGTGTAATTTCGGAAACATCGGTGTCATTTTGTTTGCTTCAATTTTTTGACCAATCTTTAGCAAATTTTTGTTGCATTCTATACAAATGAAAATAGTCTAATTCGGAAATACAGGCTTGTTTCTCTAAAGCGGATATTAATTCTCCAGTCAAATTTATGCATTTTTCTTTGACACATTTTCTTCTGCCGGTTGTTTATCCTCATCTTATGAGCTGTTACCAGCGTTATCGACGGTTCTATTTAGCACAGCGTGAGCGATCTCGATGTCCGTGAAATTATTCATTGTATGTGAATCTTCGGCAATGCTTAGGTAAACATCTATATCCTTTTTTAACCTCTCTCTCCCAAAGAACTTGTGTACTAGTCTCCGCGCCGTTGTCAAATAACGGAGCAGCTTCGAGAAAATTTATTTAGAAAATAATAACTTCTGACAAATGAAAAAAAAAAAATTCAAATATATATATATATATTTTGCCTTTTTACTTTCGACAATGAAGTTTTTAATTTATAAACAATTTCTATTCCTCTTCTCCCATAAGTTGAAAGTGTAAAAGAAAAAGAAAGGAAAAGATGATTTCGATGCCGGATTTTTGAAGTTGCCGGATTTCTGAATGCCGGATTTTTGAAGTCATACTGCAAACCAATTTAATGCTGCTATTAAACAAACAGAAAGGTCCTATATTTCAGATTAATTGTTTATTGTAACATTACGCTTTCGCTATTCTTTTTGTAGTGTACATTTTAAACAAAAATACAATCAGTGCTTAGAAGCTATGGCATAAATCACGGATCAACAAAATAATGATTTTAGATATACATCCAGTATCGAAAACACATAGGCATTTCCTCAATTTAAATATTACTATTGATTGCTGGATTATAATGTTGCTAGTTAATGCATGTTCTGATATAAAAATGTATTATTGAAAATATTAGTTTGAAAATTATATGTACTACTGTGAACTAACTATGCAACTGAATATTCAAATCTTTGTTCATATCAGTTTGAAAAAATTAAAAGAAACTACAAAATATATTTTTTTAATCTGGTTACTTGAACGGGTACTATAAAGATTAATAAGAACTCTTGAACACGATGAAGTCTGCCTAGCTACCGTAAAAAATATAGATCATCATTAATATTATTCACAAATATAACTATATTTTGAAAAATTCTTTTTTCTTTACATAGTCCATGTGTTCTTCGACTCTTTAACGGAGTTTTCGTTTAGTTTGCCCAATATAGGACAAGCCACAATGGCATTGAAAGTTGTAAACACCCCAATAATTTTGAGGAGGAATTTTATCATTAAGTTGTGAAAACGTTAATTTATTAACTGGTTTAAAAACCACATTAAAATCATAATGTCTTAAGATATCAGCTATTTTAAAGCTAATGCTTTTAAACCACAGTAACAGGAGAATCAGAATTATTAACATACTTATTAAGACTATAAGAAATTAATTACCTGTGTTAATAATCCTGATTCTTCTGTTACTGCAGTTTCGTTTTCTAAGCTTATCATTTTGCCATTTTATAATAGTATTAGCTTTAAAATAGCTAATATCTTAAGACATTATGATTTTAATAAGGTTTTTAAACCAGTTAATAAATTAACTTTTTCACAACTTAAGGATCAAATTCCTCCTCAAAATTATTGGGGTGTTTACAACATTCAATGCCATTGTGGTTTGTCCTATATTGGGCAAACTAAACGAAAGCTCCGTTACAGAGTCCAAGAACACATAAACTATGTAAAGAAAAAGAATTGCAAAAATCCTCTAATGCCTCTCATTGCTGGGTGGAGGGACATAGTTTTAATTTTGACTGAGCTACCATTATCAAGAAATGCATTACTCCTCTAGATTTAGACTTATTTGAAGCTGTTCATTTCTACAGACTTAAAAACTCCTTGTTTAATTATTTGTCTAGTGTACCTTACATCTCAACTTTCTGCGCTTTAAATTGCTTTAAATTATATCACAATTTTAAAATTCATACCCAAAACATAGAAAACTCAGAGAAGATTCATTCTCCCCCACACCTAAATGGAAAAATATCCGTATTTACTAAATAGAAACGATATTTCAACAAAGTATCATTACTGAAAATAACATCCATAAGTAATTCAAATAAACAAGCAAACGGCATTTTACTGTCAGAAAGCCGTTTGAGATCAGAATGCTATTTGAAATTCAATTGAGTAAAATGATTGAAAAAAATCATGAAAATGAAACCCATCAGTTTATTACAACAAATGTTAAGGTATGATATATGTAACAGTATACATTTACATACCAGACATGTAACAGTATACATTTTCTGGTCTATTAAGGCTGAGATAAGATATGGAATTAAGTAAGCAAATATAATATCTAAACAATTCTACAGTACTTGATCATACGACATTCCCTAAATGCTAAATTTATGAACTAATCTCCAAAATGTAATCGTAATTATCCTAATTGTAATTAAACACCTTAAAATCTCCCCTAGACAAATCTGTCACATAAACATCTAATAAAAACTTACTGAAAGAGTCCCTTTAAAAGCCAATGGCTAATACAGTATATAATTCATATATTTGTGATTTCAAATTTATTATATATATATATATATATATATACAAGGTGTTTCAGAAAGGTCTCCCCAAATTTGAAATGAAATAATTACGAAACAGTATGAGATCGAAATGTGAAACGAATGGTATGTTGGACAGGTTATGCACCGATTTACACAAATAGTTCTAAGATTGACTAATGCGTGGCAGCACTAGCACATGAAGCTTTAAATGGTACTCAGAAGTGCAGAAAGTTCATTCGTGAGTCTGTTTCATTGCTGACACAAGATGGGAGTTGTATTGAATTAGTTATTATACGGAAATTGAAGTGCATGATGTCGTATTCCTTGGGGCAACATTTTTATATTGTACTGGAATACCACCGATGGCATTGGAATGGATGGGCCTCCACATTCCCTTTATCTCAATCCATATGACTGATTCTTGTGGAAAAGACTGTTTACTCTAAAAATCCTCAGTCGTTGGAACAACTTGAACAATCATCAGTGAGGCATGGGCATCCGTTTGAATAGACGCAACGAGTGACTTCAAGATTTACCCGTCGGTTGCGTCATGTTATTGCTAAGAAAGGTGACGATATTGAAACCGTTATAATGTGATTTGACCTCTGTTCACGAAGCTCACATTCAGATAATATTTCAAAGAAACTGCTCTTTGACTGCAGTGCGCCCTGATGTTCAATCTTGGAACTATTTCTAAAAACCGGTGTATAACAAATTCCAGACTTGTCTGTCCAACATATCACTTGTTTCACCTTTCTGTCTCGGACTGTTTTGCAGTTACGTCATTTCAAAGTTGGGGAATCCTTCCTGAAACACCCTGTATATACATTATATATATATATATAATAGAAATTAACCTTAATTCTATATTTAGAATTTCACGACTCTCAAAATACTTAAAAATAATACGAGAAATCTTATTTGAGAATAAAATTTTTGGTAGGTGATTTGTTTCGTTCTGTTTATTTTAAAAAGTAAACGTATTAACGTTTTTTATTTATTTTTTTTTTATTGAATAAATAACAGTCTACAACAAATATGTTTGTTTATTTGTAATAAAATTTCATCAGATTTCTAGAAATATCTATATATTTAAAACGCAAGGATGATTCTTTTGAAAATCTGTGAGATAAAATTACTATATTAATTTAATGCTTTTTAAATAATAGGTTTTAGCCTACAGATGTATTAAATTTAGTTTTTGTGACTAAAATTAGCAATTAATTTTACAAATGAAAGATTTTTGAGCGCATCATGCGTAGTAGAATTTGAAAATTGGTTTTAGATCAAAGCTTATATCGCATGCGGTATACATCGGATTCGTTGTCAGTAAGTAAAAGGAACAAGTTTATTAATTTTTTATATAATTCTTTAACCTCTTGGGGTATACTTGGCGACTGGTATACGTGCCGCGTAAAGCGTTCACAATCCGTGATTATTCTTACCAGTAAATTTTTCCTTATTTAATCCGAGCATTTTTCCGATTCAATTTGGCAAAAATATCTGTTTTGAAAGAAACCGGTGATAAAGTATAAAAAAATCCGGAAAAAGCGCTCGTCCCGAAGGGGTTCAGTATATTACCGAAAACGTTATCCCAAAATAAGATGGCGCAATCGTATAGTAGTAGTACATATATAGTTATCATCAAGCTGTAAAATTTCATCGAATACCAACTATTCTATATAACTTTGCATTAAAAAATATATTTTAATTAAGTTGCGTAATTATAAATTCAAATATTTTATTATGGTATAATAAAGACATTTTCTACATTTAAAATAACAAATGAATGATTAAAAAAAAAATGTAAAAATGTTAATGTTTGTAACTTTAAGTAAAAATAATTTAATACGGATATACAAATATATTATTCAAATGTACTCTCCAGCATTGAAGTAAATAAAGTAAATAATATTATATATATATATATATATATATATATATATATATATTATATTTTATATACCCTTTTTAACTAGAAAAAATAATCAATATTTTCAAAATTTTAATCATGAACTAGCCATCATACATTTTAGATGGAAACTCATTCCTTATTATAACTATCAGAATACAGTTTTATATAATTCAATACTTAGGATATAGAATTATAGAAGAGAAATTCAATTTGTATTTTAGAATAAAATATTGCTACATATAAGTGAAATAATATGAAAAAAGAAAATATCTTTAATTTCATTCCATGATATTTTTATTGCATGTATTTCAAATAAATATACATTCGAAGAAATTGATTTCATTTTTGAAGTATAAAAAATGTATGTAATGCTTACAACAAATTTCAAAAGATTAAATTTCCTTATTTGAATGTGAACTGCAATGTATATTTATGTTGAAATATACTTAATACATTTCCATGTTATATATTTTATATAAACGAAAGTCTCATCATTGCGTTAAATTGCTTTTCTTCCAGGATAAAGTTTATGGAATATCCCAATATTACCAGTCGAAATAATTTATTTAACAATGTTATATTACAAACTATGTATAAAAACCACTTCAAAACATCAAAGTACTCAATAGTTGCTATATGTGATAAACATAAATTTAAAAAAAAAGACCAAATAAATAAATGTATTTTGGCCGTTTTTAAAATTTATGTTTATCACCTACAGCAATTATTGAGCACTTTTATTTTATATTAGTTTTCTTCCAACACCTATGTAATTTACATTAAATAATAAAGGTAATTAATTACACATTTTGCCAGTCTAAATAATTTGCTTAGGATTGGATATTGTTTGCTTTCATAACTTACATAATTTAAATAAATAAATAAATGTAATTAATATAATTATTGTCAAGATTTACCGGTCTAGACATTTTGTTTAACATTGTATTTTCATTTTATTTAACAGAAATATATAAATTTTAATTTTGATTCAGTATTTTTTCAAATATGCTAAATCAAATTTAATGTGAAACAATTGAAAAAGAAATGTTCCAAATTTGAACCCTGTATCTTTAACGGTTCTCGAGTTATAAGAATTTAAATATGAGAAATGGTGAAAAAACCTATCATGAAGAAAAACGCATTTTTACAAGTAGTCGTTTCCATGACAGCCATTGCTTGAAAGCTAGATTTTGAAAACAAACCAAAACGAAAAAATTAATATTTTTTGTTTTAATTCAGATAGAAACATGATTTAAATGTCATTTTAAGCAGGAAAAAACAGAAAATTTTTTTATGAAATAAAATGTTTTTCAAAAATTTGAAGATTTTTGTGTCCCGGGCCCCCTTAAATTAATAAATAAATGTGCAAATTTTACCAGTCCAAATAACTTTTTCAAGAGTGTATATTAGTTTTCTTCCACAATATTCGTAAGTAAATACAAAACCTTCAGAAGAACCATTTTCAAATGAATTCGAATAGTTTTGTGCGTTATGTTCACGTTTTGAACACCACGGTTTAAAAAACTTCATTTCAAATAAAACGAGTTTATGAGAAATTATTATCTATCGCTGTATTTAAGTCTTGGATTGTAATAAATGATTTTTATTGCATACATTTTCCGGTGCGCAATTTTCTTTTACTATGCGCGTTTTAGGCGTGATCATAACACGTTCACTGCCCCCATAGGTATTTAAAGGGATCACCAGGGTGTCAAATTTAAAAAGACTAATTAAAGTGTTTTTAACCTCTTCGGTACGAGCGTCTTTTACAGAATTCTTAATCTTATATCACCGGTTTTTCAAAACAGAAATTTTTGCCTAATTGAATCGGAAAAATGCTTGTATTAAATAATACAAAATTTACAATAAAAATTTACTGGTAATAATAATCACGGATTCTGAGCGATTTTAATTTAATATTATAGGGAAAGCTACCTGTGACCCACATTGATGCTCAATGAACATAATAAAAACCTTTTGAGACCCACCGGTGATACCCGCAGTGAATGTGTTAATGGTCTGTCAGTTCACATGTTTATATGCTTGCGACGAAATTAAACAATTAATGATACAGTAGGCTTAGAAATGTATATTGCAAAAAAGGTTTTTGCAAAGGTTTTTTTTTCGCAACTTAGTAGTCGTGTTCTTTCAAAATTATATAATTATGACTTAAGGCTATACAATATAAAGCTACATATAACTGTTACAGATAGCAGTTATAGGTACTAGTTATAGATACAGATTATTTATACCAGTAGGAAACAGATTCTATTATAAGATACTAGCTGACCTGCCGAGCGTTGCCCGGGCTCATGACCCTTAAATAAACCTGAAATGTGTATGATTTTATGTCTTAGGGCTCCATTTTATCAGAATTTATATTTTAAAATGAAAAAATATTAAATTGAAAATATATGCTATTCGGTAATTTTATTTTCTGCATAATTTGCTTTTTGGAGTCTATGCGCACCTTAAGCAAGCATAACCGCGACGAATCACTCAACTTTTTACTGATTTCGTCGAAATATTCACATATTTTATTTTGTAAAATCATATCTACCCGTCGGAACGTTTCGAAATTTTTTTGTAGGTGATGTAAATCCGATATATTGAGATTTTCTTAAAGGATTGTGTTGAAATGTGTATATTTAGTTAATTTTAGTGTAGAAAATGTCGTCTCCGTTAAGCACGAAGTGACCTGAGTTCGCCGGTATATTTGAAAGTGTTAAATCTCCTATTTTTTAAAACTGATTACACCATCGATTATAAAAAAAAATTCAGCTTTAAGAACATATCGGAAGCTCTAAAATTGTGCTCTGAAGCGGCAAACAAGCAACGAAACTTTCAATTTTTTACTGGTTTCGGCAAAATTTTCACACATTTTATTTTGTAAAAAATATTTCTAAACATGTGAACGTTTCAAAATTTTCATAGGTGGTGCAAATCTGATCTATTGAGATAGTCTAAAAAGACTGTGTTAAAATACGGATGTTTACTTACTTTTAGCGTAGAAAAAATATAGTCTACCTGAGGCGCGAAGTGACTTGAGTTCGCTGGTATATTTGAAACGGTTAGAATTCTTATTTTTAAAAACCGATTACACCATCGATTAGAAAAATGATTCTGTTTTAAGAAAATATTTTTGATTTGACGGTACCTAAAACATTGCACCCTGGGGGTAGGGGTGGGGGCGTTGCAATAAGGGAGAAAAAATCTTTTTCGGAAAAACAACCCTTTTAGAATTTTTTTTTCATGGGGTTAACTGCGATATGTTTTTGAATTGGTTATGTTGAAAAATAAATAAAGAAAGAAAAAGACGAGGTTGGACCGAATTGGGTAAATTCTGTTACATATTTACAAGAACTACAACAACTGAAATAAAACAGAGAAATAACACGTATTTATAGATTTTGAAATATTACAGACAGGTTAGCGGACGTGAAAGAGAGCTATAAAGTTAGCTTAAATAACCAATCACAGTTAAATATATACAATTGTATTAAAATGAAAACTGAAATTAATAACAGAATAATTTAATGCTCTGATTACAATATTCTAACAGAGTACGGACGGCAGGCACTTCAGACGTAAGAGTACGATCTTTCACAATATGTCCGTTTTTAACTTTACTAAGCATTTTGAACGATGTAAGTTAATAAATAATGAACAAATAATATAAAAATTTTGTTTTTAAAGTCAATTTCTACTTAGGTCATCAAAGAAAAATTTAATATAATCCCTTAAGCTAATATTAGTTTTTGTTGCATTAAAATATCTCAAGTTGTTGATTTTCTATAAGCAAGTAGGTTTGCAATGGAAGTCTATGGGAATTTGGCGAAATATTAAAGGTATCGCCAAGTTGGCGTCACGTTTGGCGACTTATTTTGGTCGCCAAATTTGGCGATACATCGCCAAGTTGGCTACAATCTTGGAGGTGTTTGGTGACAGAACAGGGTCCCCCCTATGGTAACCCCATCTTATAGATATGAAGATGCGATGCATTAAATGCTGTTCAATAACCAATGGCCGCCATTTTATCTCCCATGTAAAACTAAAATTAATTAACTAAAATTTAATTAATGAATTAAAATTGGAAAAAACTGTATTAACATCAGTTGTCATCCAGTACAAGTTTAAAAAAATTATTTCAACTTGATAGGATGAATAATATGTATTTTATTAACGATTGAAAATTTGAACAAGATAAATAAATAAATAAATAAATAAATAAATACAGGGAGAGTGTGAACTAATAGCAGGAATTGAAAAAATACTCCCAAAATTGTCTTTTTTCGTTTCTTTTTCCGCATTTCTAACCGATGCGTAAATTAGAGATCTGCACGTGCCGATTTTCATTCACTCCAATCGGCCTATTTTGTCTGTACAGAGCCAGGTCTGGTTTCATTTCTAGTCTTCACAAACCAAAATTTTCAGTACTAGTTTTGACCAGGCCCGTATGAAAATCATAGTCCCCGCGTGGAAGCGTCCGTTCAAAGGTCAGTTAAATTAGGCCCGGAACAAAAAATTTCGCAAAAAATGTATACGTTCTTAAATGGTCATTATTCTACACTTAAATATTAAAATTTATCCTTTTTAAAGAATAGTAGATTTCTACGCTTATTAAAATACAGTAAAACATGCGAAAAGGAGCCTGCCTATGACGGAACCCTGTTTTAAACTGGATAACGTGTTGATCCATGCAAAATTAATATACTAATACGTAAGAAAAGAATACACTTGGTAAGAAGGGAACATGTATATAATGCATTTTTTTTTCTTTGCAATACCGTCTTAGAAGATTTTACTGTATAGCATTTTTCAGATTTTTAACACTTCAATACATAGAATATGGATTAACAATATTAATGATAACTGACACATTTACATACAAGAAATAGGAATTCATTAAAAAAAATAAATATCGCAGGCTGCGGCTCTTCTATAAAAATGAAGATTACAAACATGAAAAAAAAAAGTTAAGATAAATATTTTTGATCAGAACTCCTCGTACGAGACAAATTTTAAACCAAATCGACGTAAAAATCACTATTTTGTAGAAATTCACTCGGGCCGAGATTTTTAACTTTTTTCCGGGCCGGGCCGGACTCGTATCGGGTTTCGTCGTATCGGGTTCCTATCGTAATTTTTGTATCGGACCGGGCCATTTTTTTTTTTTGATGAATTGAGCCGGCCCCGGGCCTGGAAATTTCGTCCCGTGCAGATTTCTACCGTAAATAAACCTTCAACTGATGAGCTACAGCCTTTTCCTTCTCGCAAGGACCAAGATGAGTTTTTAATGAGAGTGAGTTGCGATTGCTAATTAATAACTCAACAAATTATTAGAATTTTAAAATTCTGAGTCTCAGGTGCATCATGAGATACATTGGGCTGCCCTCACAAACACTTTGAGCCGTACGTGCCGTATTTTGCTAGTTATCCCGAACAAACAGACACACATGCACACAGAGCGAAACTTTCTATAACTTTTTATTATGACATTTAAAGGTTGCAATCTTGCTAGTAGAGGAGAATGTCCAAATACCGGCTACTAGGTGTTCTGAGAACTGAGCGCAGCACCCAGCGGTGATAGGTAGAGTTTGTAACTTTAATTGAGAGAAGAAAGTTCCGAAAAGTACTTCGCTGAAGTCTGTGTCATTTACAAATAGTAAATGCAAAAGTGTCGAATCTACGTAATCTGGTACATCAAAAGTTTTTGAGATGTCTGTTTCTCATTTTTTAAACTATACTGATCGTACATTGGCTTGAATTGTTGATTAAGTTATTTTCTAGACATATTTAGCTCTCAATTGCCACGCGCACATTATTGGTATTTTATTATATGAATGAGTAATACCGGTTTTAACTTAAACATAGCAGAGGTCCGAATACCGGCTACCTAGAGTGGTCTAAATACCGGCTAGCCGGTATTTGGACCTCCCTCGGTTGCTCTGCTTGAGGGAGAGGAAAATAAATTAATTTAAATAGTTCCATAATTAATAAGTTAATTTAAATGGTTCAGAAATAGTTCCAGTTCTATTTCGCAATATGAAAAAAGCAACCATGGCGAAATTCGTCAGGACTGACACTGGTTACCGGATCACTTTCCAAAACAACTCTGTTGGACACTACAAAATTGCCTGTAATAAATGTGAAGAGAAAGAAAAATGACGGATTAAACCAGGCGAAAGAGGCAGAAATTTGATTTTAAGCCTCTCGCTGCGCAACCCGAGATTTCCTTAGGGATGGATTTTTTACGTCTAATTAATCTTCCTTGATTATTCCTACCAATTATTTTTTATTGTAAATTTTGCCTTATTTAATCGGAGCATTTTCGCGGTTAAATTAGACAAAACTTTTTGTTTTGAAAAACCGGTGACAAAGAATAAAAATTCTTAAAAGACGCTCGTCACGAAGGGGTTAAATACGCAATTTTTGAAGCTATTTTGATCAAACAATTACGCAGCGAGAGAGTTTAAAAAGTGAAAAAGGAAGATATCCAACAGAGGAAGATGATAAATTTGTGTCTTCTACATGGGTGCTTTCTCTGTGGACAAGAATGAGGCAGGCGATTCTGGATTCAATGTTAAGAATGCGATATGTGGGCTGATAGGGACTATACCGACGCAGAGAGTAATATTATGTTTTTGATTTTTTCAGGTAAAATAATTCTCATTTCAATAAGCTTTTTTTTTTTTTTTTTTTTTTTTTTTACACGTTAAAAAATAAATAAATATAATGGGAAGAAGACTGTCAGATACAGTCGTAAAGAATTTTAGAAATTTGACAAAAATACTTATTTATTAAAAATATCGTATTTTTTCTGTATTGCTTAATAATTGTCATTAGCTCTATTTGTGTGATCTTTTGTAAAAAAACTAGGTAGCCGGTATTTAGACCCCATTTTAAAAACTCAAAATTTGAAGACTTTCGGAATTTTGCTTTTTATACACAGAAAACACCATTTAACACTAGAACGGCGCCAATGGATCATTTTGACCCTTGCTGAATGAATACATGTCGATTCGAACCAGAATTTTTTTAGAATATAAGAGTAATATATGCTGCACAAAAATAACTTAAATTAGTATGTTAAATAGTTTTAAGTAGAGATTCTGATGTGAAATATTTTTATAAAAGTTGAGGAAAATATCCCACCGTTCTAGTGTTAAACTGATTTTTTTTCTCTAAACAGGTGTAGAACATGTCTAGGCACCCTTCTGTCACTTTTTATTTTATTAATTTTGAAAATTGTATGATCTAGATTGAAAACAAATGTGGTAGCCGATATTTGGACCTTTTCCTCTATTTACAGATAATTTGGGTAGAAAATAAGTCATAGGTAAATAATGATGTGGCACATTTTAAATGTGAAATGTTCATATTGCTAAAGAGTCCGAACTAATTAAAGTTATTTAAATGACATATATGAGGATGTGAGTTTCAAAACTCGCCTTATCCAAAATTTCAAAAATCGAGTTTTCTCTATTAATCTGTTCTAATGGCGAACCTGCATCGAAAAAACACAACAATCTGAAAAAAAAAATCGTGTATTTCTGTCATTGTAAAATCTTGATTTACGATGAAAACCAATGGAAGCAGTCAGAAGTTTTCGCCATTCCCTAAAATTTTATTTCTGGATAAGGCGAGTTTTGAAACTCACGTCCTGATATATGTGATAATAAAAAATTTTCGTCTTTTTAACTTAGTTAGTTTATTCCAGATTTTTATAATATCTACCTTTTTTAACTTTCTTTGAATATCTTAATTATCCTTTATATTTTAATCCACATGCATTTACTTCAGCGCATTCTTTTATTCCTTATTTACAAATCCTTAATCTGTTAATAGCTGCACTTCTTTGTAAAAAACAACAAATTTATTTTATTCTTTCCTATTTTGAGACATTAAATTCTCATTTATTTCGATTGTTTATTAATATCACTGTACCTTTTATTGAAATATTATTCGATTTCCCGTGAGCTATTACGAGAGTTTTGGCGCCCCAGTTTGTTTCAGTTTAAAAGTTTCCGCAGTTAGTCCTGTATCTACGTCAAGCTTCCGTGCTTCCTTCCTGGATTTTCGTCTTATCACTTGCGCGTACTTTCCTATCGTTCCTCCCTATCTTACTCCGGGTTGGTTAGTGCCGTGTACCGTTCCGTGTTCTTTTTTATACTTATACGCTTGTATTGACTTGAGAGAGCAGATTTGTACTGATTTTGTCTTGTTTTCAAAACCTTTGTCACTTGGAGTGTTGTCTTTCGTCTAGTCTCAATGTCACATCTAATCAACTAACATCTTTAAGTAAATATTTAAAAACGTGGCACGACCCGAATATGGGTAACTGAAGTATTGGTGGAATTGTGATCCTCTACATGTCATCTAATAAACTCTTTGATGAATGCTACGGCCTCTTTTATTATTTACGGGAAAACACCCAAGGATTTACCCCTGGATTTCCACGCTGACCATGATTACGACTGCAAACGTTTTTTTTTTTTCTCTCGTGTTGGTGAGAATGTATTTTCATTGCTGATTTTCGACATGTATTACCCTACTATTTTAAAAAGTTTCACTTATCTCTCTCTATATATAAACTTGGAACGAAGTTATTTAAATTTGTGTGTACTGAAACATAAATTAAATTTCAATAGATGCAAAATAAATATGTTGGAGTATATAATCTATTGACAATTTCTCAAAGCATTCTTTTCAAAGCTTTCCAGACCAAAACTGAACTTAACAATTTTATCACGCCTTGTTTTTCACTAAAACATATAAACAACAATATATATTTGATGTAAGATATAAAAGTCCACATCAATCCACTATTCATTCGTCAAATACCCGGTAAATCAATGAATGCAATATAGTCCAGTCCAAATAAGATCTTATTTTCATTCGAAATATATTTTTCTTAAAACATTTTACAATTTTTCACAGTCAACATATTCCCCTCTATTGGAAAATATCCTTTAAAAAAAAGTAGAACAGGAATAAAAACTTAAAACCATTCCGTAGTAGATGAATTTATCTAAATAAATTTCATGGTTGTATAAAATACAGGAGATTGAATATGGAAATGTGGTGACATAAATAATACAAAGACATTTTTTGAAAAAAGACAGATGTTGATTACTTATTCATTTCTTTACCTTTTCAATCAAAATTTCATTTAACTCAAAGAAAAATCATTCATGTGGCATTCTGATAAAAAATGCAATTATAGAATCAAAATCACCCACGTTCTGATGTATTTGATTTTTGAATTATGGTATTTTCATTGGGCTTTGGGAGGGTGTAGGGTAAGTAAATGTCAGCGGAGTAAAGTTAAAAAATTGAAATTTCGATTCTTTATGTATGTAGAGGTAAATTATATACATTTTAATATAAGATATTTATTTATTTATTTATGTATAAGTGGAGCAAGATCACCAGATCGCTAGGATCCGGTTACATATCATTCGAAAATAATAATATATATATAATGGTACAGCTATAAGATTAAAATTGTTGTTTTAGTTAAAAGAATAATTGGCCTATTGAAATTAGTAAAACAATATTTTCTTCGTCTTAACAAATATCCGAGTTTATTTGCTGTTTGGACTCATTTGATTTTAGTAGGATTTCATTGGACATAGTGGAGAGATGAAAAATCAGATGATCAAAGAATGCAAATTTAATTTTTGATTACTTTTGGAAGAAAATATCAAAATATTTTCTGTATTACATAAGATGACTCAAAAGGCATTTCCATTATAAAATTTTTATATTTTCCTTAGTAGATGAATTTATCTAAATATATTTCATAGTTGTGTAAAATATACGAGATTGAATATGAAGATGTTGTGACATAAATAATAGAAAGTCATTTTTTGAAAAAAGACAGATGTTGATTACTTATTCATTTCTTTAACTTTACAGTCAAACTTTCATTTAACTCAAAGTAAAATCACTCATGCGGCATTCTGATAAAAAATACAATTATAGAATCAAAACTAACCTTGTTCCAATGTATTTGATTTTGAAAATTTTGGTATTTTCACTTGCATTTGAGAGGGGGTAGGGTAAGTAAATGTCAGCGGGGTAAAGTTAAAAAATTGAAATTTCGATTCATTATGTATTTAGAATGAAATTATATACATTTTAATATAAGATATTTATTTATTTATTTATGATTAAGTGGAGCAATATCACCAGATCTCTAGGATCCGGTTACGGTATCATTTGAAAATAATAATATACATTATGGTACAACTATAAGTTTAAAATCGTTATTTTAGTTAAAAGAATAATTGGCCTATTGAAATTAGCAAAGCAATATTTTCTTTGTCTTCACAAATATCCGAATGTATTTGCTGTTTGGACTCATTCGATTTTAGGAGGATTTCATTGGACACAGTGGAGGGAGGGAAAATCAGATGACCAAAGAATCAAAATTTAATTTTTGATTACTTTGAAAGAAAATATTGAAATATTTTCTTTGTAACATAATATGTCTTATAAGGCATTTTCATTATAAACATTTTTATTTTTTGTAGTAGATGAATTTATCTAAATAAGTTTCAAGGTTGCATGAAATACACTAGATTGAATATGGAGATGTTGTGACATAAATAATACAAAGACATTTTTTGAAAAAAGACAGATGTTGATTACTTATTCATTTTCTTACCTTTTCAATCAAACTTTCATTAAACTCGAAGAAAAATCACTCATGCTGCATTCTAATAAAAAAATAGAATTATAGAATCAAAATCACCCACGTTCCGATGTATTTGATTGTTGAATTATGGTATTTTCATTGGACTTTGGGAGGAGGTAGGGTAAGTAAATATTAGCAGGGTAAAATTTCAAAATTGAACTTTCCATTCCTTATGCATTTAGAATTAAATTATATGCATTTTAATATAAGATATCGTATAGGATATCTCTTTAAAATAATAATACAAATAGGGTATAGCTTTTAGTTTAAAATTGTTATTTTAGTTAAAAGAATAATTGGCCTAATGAAATTAGCAAAGAAATATTTCATTCGTGTTCATTCCTATCTGGATGTATTTCATGTTTGGACTCATTTTTTGATGCGGATTTCATAGGATAAAGTGGAGAAAGGTTAAATCAGATGGCCAAAAAATCAAAATTTAACTTATGGCTACTTTTGAAAGAAAATATAAAACTATTTTCTTTGTAATATAAGATGTTTCGTTGGGCATTTCTAAAATAAAAATTATGAACTTTTTCGTAGTAGAGAAATTTATCTAAATACGTTTCATGGTTGTCGAAGAGAAACTAGATAGACTATGCTCAATTTTGTGACATAAATATCATTAAACTCAAGGAAAAATCCTCATGCTGCATTTTAATAAAAATACAATTATATAATGAAAATCCCCTACGCATCGATGTAATTGATTTTTGAATTATGGTATTTTCATTGGATTTGGGGAGGGTGTGGGATATGTTAATGTCAGAAGGGCAAAGTTTCAAAACTGAACTTTCTATTCTTTATGCATGTAGAATTCAATTATATACACTTTAATTAAGCATATCGTATTGGATATATTTAAAAATAATTCTATAAGAAATGATATAGCTATTGGTTTAAAATTGTTGTTTTAGTTAAAATAATAATTAGTCTAATGAAATTAGCAAAGCAATCTTTCCTTCGTGTTCACTTTTATTTGGATGTATTTGAAGTTTGGACTCTGAGTATTTCATTGGGCATTGTGGAAGAAAGAAAAAATCAGATGACTAAAGAATCAAAATTTAACTTTTGGTTACATTTGACAAAATATTTTTTTTTTTTTTTTTGTAATATAACATATCTCATAAGGTATTTCTAAAATAAAAATTTAAAAATTTTCCGTAGTGGAGGGGCCCCAGCAGTGGCCGAGAGGTTCTGCTCTGGAGGCTGGTAGATGGGAAATTCTGGGTTCGAACCCAATAGTGCCCGTCGGCCTAATCGTTCGGAGTTTTCGTGGTTTTCTTTGAACCATGGATTTCCATGCGTAAATACGGGTTAGGTTCCCTTAGAAAGACCCACACTAAGGACACCACCCCCCCTGGGCCTGTATCCCTCGAGTAGATAACTGGCCGTCAAAAATCAACCCAACCCAACCCGTAGTGTAGGAATTTATCTAAATAAGTTTCATGGTTGCCTAAAAGAAACGAGATTGACTATGGCAATTTTGCGACATAATAACATAAAGACAGGAAAGAAAAGACAGATGTTAATTACTTATTCATTTTCTTACCTTTTAATAAAATTTCATTAAACTCAAGGAAAAATCCTCATCCTGCATTAAAAAAGTACAATTACATAATCAAAATCACCCACGTTCCGATGTATTTTATTTTGTAATTATGGTATTTTCATTATACTTTGAGAGGGGATAGAGTAAGTAAATGTCTGCAGGGCAAATTTCCAAAATTGATCTTTCCTTCTTTATGCAAGTAAAATTCAATTATATGCATTTTAATTAAACATATCGTATGGGATATCTTTTGAAAATAATAATATAAAAAATGGTATAGCTATTGGTTTAAAATTGTTGTTTTAGTTAAAAGAATAAATAGTCTAATGAAATTAGCAAAGCAATCTTCCCTTCGTGTTCACTTTTATTTGGATGTATTTGATGTTTGGACTCTGAATGTTTCATTGGACATATTGGAAGAAAGAAATAATCAAATGACAAATAATCAAAATTTAAAATTTGATTCCTTTTGAAAAAAAACAACAACATTAAAATATCTTCTTTGTAATATAAGATGTCCCATAAGGCATTTCTAAATTAAAAATGTTGTCTTTTCCGTAGCAGATGGGTTTATCTAAATAAGTTTCAAGTTTGCATAACAGGAACGAGATTAACTATTACAGTTTTGTGACATAATGCAAAGACTTTTTTTAATGACAGAATGTTGATCACTAATTCATTTTCTTAACTTTTCAATCAAACTTTGATTATATTCCATGGAAAAATCCCACATGCTGCATTTTAGTGACCATAGTTATAGAATGAACTCCTCCACGTTCCGATGCATTGAATTTTTGAATTATGATATTTCCATTGGACTTTAGAAGGTGGTAGATGTCAGCAGGACAAAGTTTCAGAATTTAATTTTCGATCCTTTATGCGTGCGGAAATTGAATTAGATACATTTTAATGTAAGATATCCTAAGGATATCTTTTGAAATAGTTATATTAAAAATGATAAAGCTGTTAATTTAAAATTGTTGTTTTAGTTCAAAGAATAATTGGCCTATAGAAATTAGGAAGGCAATTTTTTCTTCGAGTTCACATATTTCGATGTACCAAATATAAAATACTATGTATTTGATGTTTGGACTATGAGGATTTCATAGAACACACTGCAGGTAGAAAATATCACGAGAGCAAATAGTCAACATTTAACTTCTGATTTCTTTTGAAAGAAAACATTAAATTATTTTCTTTGTAATATGTCTCTTAAGAAATACCTAAAATACAAATTTTAAACTTTCTCGATGTAGATGAATTTAGCCAAATAAATTTCATGATTGCATAAAATACATCAGATTGACTATGGCGATTTTGCGTCAAAAATAATACAATGACATTTAAAAGACAAGCAGTTGTTAATTACTTATTCTTTTTCTTACAATTTCAAACAAAATTACAGTTAATTAGATGAACAATAATTCATGATGTACTTTAATAAAAAATACAAATAAAAAGTCAAAAACTAAAAGTTCCAATTTAAATGATTTTTAGACTATGGTGGTTTCATTGAACTTTTCGAAGTAAGGTAATGTCAGAATGGCAAAGATTCTAAATTACACTGTTAATTCATGTAATAAGTATGAATTAGGCTATTTAATTTTTTATATACAGTAGAACCTCTTTTATCCGAAACTCTTTTACCCGAAACTCTCGGTTAACCAAAATCCATTTTGAAAGCTCTTTTTTCTTTCTTTCTTTCTTTTAAACTATCATATTCCTTGTGTACAAACGGTCCTTTCCGAACTGCGAGTACATATAAATATTTTCGATCCCCTTTCTTAGAGTTCATTTGAAATTTACTTGAGCTCCCGTAAGCTGCGGAATGGACCGAAGAAAATGAACAAATTAGCAAATTTGAAGCTTTCGAATGTTTTGGAAAAGTTTTCGCATGGCTGGAGCAGAAGAAAGACTGTGATACTGGTGAACTAATAATATTAAAAAACTTCATGATAGACCTTCAAAACAAAAGAATTCGAAACAGCGACAAACAAAACATTTTTTACAACTCTTGTGACATATGTAAAAGGTACTTAATTTCAAAATTAAAATTCAGATAATTTATTTTTATTTATATTTTGCTATTGCTTTATTTTTATTAAACACGTGTTACCAAAATAAGAAATATTGCATATATAGCTCCTTAAACTTAAAATTGAAGCTTCTCGATTAACCGAAAATTTCGATTTTCCGTAAGAGGGTCGGTCCCAATTACATCGGATAATCGAGGTTCTACTGTAATATACTTGGAATTTCTAGATAATAACTTTATCTATGATGATACAGGTATTGGTTTAAGATTTTTTATTTAAATAAAAGTTAAATGACCTATACAAATTGGCCAAATTTTCCCTCGTATTCAAACATGTTCTGATATAATTGAATTTCAATTTATGATATTTTAGTTGAAGAAATTGAGAAAATAAATATCCAGAAATGTAAAAATTCAAAGTTGATCTTTTTTGCAAGAAAATAGTAAGGGACTTTCTTTGAAATGTAAATTGCTTCATAAAAAATTTATAAAATAAATATATAAAACCTTTCCTCAGTATATGAATATATCTAAATACCTTTCACAGTTTCAAAAAAGACATGAGATTGACTATGCTATTTTGAGCCATAAACAATACAAAGACTTTATAGAAAAACAAGAATGAAAAATCTTGCGTCACGCATCGATTATGAAATACTTTCCAACACATTCAGAATATTGTAACAAAAATTCACTGTTTAATAAGGTGAAAGATGATTCCTGTGAAAACATTTCGAAAAACATAATAACATATTTATAAACCCTATTTCAGATAGTACCAGCCGAAACATATTGATTTCGAATGCTAAATGCTATGCCCACCATATTCAACAGTAAGCAACCATATATCATGATTTGCACCTCAGTGATATGTATCAATTTTATTGTGTTTGCAATAGTGAAATAACATGCAAGTTCACCGCAAACGATTTTTCCCCTTTGACCGTAATATAACGGAATTCTTCTGACTGTCCTTATGAACGAATTAAAAATGCTATGCCCTTCCTTTAAAATACCGAAAATGGCATAGCCAACCTAAATAAAGTATATCAATTTCATGGAAATCCGATTATATTTACGTGATATAGAGCACGGAGAGGTAGACGGCATATAGACAAATAGAGATACAAACAAAAAGAATTCATAAAAACGTTTAAACTATATTCAAAAGAGATAGAAAGACAGCCGTTGATGTCTTATTTGCTTTTTTACCTTTCAAAGCAACATTTCTATAAACTGAAGGAAAAATAACTCATGCTGTATGTTAATAAAAGATACAATTTTATATTCAAAACCATCCACATTCTTGTGTATTTGGTTTTTAATCACGGTGCTTTAATTTGACTTGGTGCAGTAAATAAATCTCGCGAAAAGCAAAGATTCGGAATTAACAGAGTTTTGATTCTTTATGCGAGAAGGAATTAATTTACGTTCATTGTAATGTATGATGTTTCATAACATATCTTTTGAAAATGGCTATATGTATAATGGTACAACTATTTTTCAAAGCTTATTGTTTTAATCAAAAGAGTCGTGATCTATAGAAATTTGCAGTGCAATGTTTCATACATATTCACGTTAGTTTTGGTGTATTTTATAATGTTTACGTTTGACTCAGTCGATGAAGGAAATAGCATAATATAATCTGAACATTTAATTATTTGCTTAAAAACAAAAATAAAATCTCGCTTTTAAAAAAGGTGCCACAGATAAAGTATTTCTTTAAAATATTCCATATGTAAAAAAATATATTTATAATTATTGTTCTAAGCAAACTTTAACAAGCAAGATTTTTTTTAAAAGTTTGAATATAAGAAAGGTATTTTTGAATATGTGTAAACAGATCGGAAGATAGGTATTTCTGAAGTTTTGGCCCAAAATAATAAAGAAAGGCCCTTCTGAAATACACTATACAAAGGAGCTAAAGCAACGCGTTTAGAAACACTTAATATTTTTTTTTTTTATGTGCAAAAGGTTCCTTTACCACTGATAGACCAGAAATAATACTTCTTTCTGCACTGGTAATAAGATGACGTACTAATGGTACAAAGTTCAACAGATCAATCGTAACACTTTGCATGGAAAAGTTAACGATCCACTCAAAAAATAGCGGAATGAGTTGTTCAAATCCAATACCAATCAAAAGACTAAAAGAGTTTCGAGTGGAATGGAGGAATGTACTAATAAACATAGGAATGAATATGAATTGTGAGAACCACAAATATGCACAAAAACAATAAAACACGTAAAAACACTGAATAGCAATGGTGGCAATCTTAATTTATGGTTGGAAACAATTTTAAAAACAATTTATAAAGTGTTAAAATTTTGATTAAAATGAATAATAGCTTACAGAAATTTGCAAATGAATCTTTATCATCAATGATCAAATGTAGAAAAAATAATTAATTGTTATTAAGTAGGGGTATTAAGTTGCATTATTCGAAAGTTTAAGTAGATATTATTGTAAATTTTTAAAATTATAATTTCACTACACCGTTGGATAAAAACCTCACTCATAATATTTTAATACAGAATACAGTTTTAGAATGAAAGTCATCGTCATCCCGACGTTTTTCACTTGTGAAATTCGTTAGTTTCATAAGACTTTGTGAAACAGACTGTGATTTTAATTGTGTGTTTAATTGTGTTTGCAGGAATATTTTTGTAGGAAGAAATTAAGTGTTTTAACGGTATTCTAATGGGGCAATAAATTTCATGAAATAGAGCACAAAGTGCACATGATAATCCAAAATGAAATATTATATTCAAAAAAAGAAATTTAAAAAAATACAGAATGAATCAATTTATTTGCTAAGCAAAAATTCACTTTTCTGACTAATAGTGTGCAAAATTTGAAAACTTTCCTTTTATTTTTAATTTTAGATTATTATTGAATATTTTCTATTACTCTTTATTGATTTTACTGGTTGAAATAAAAGGTTGTTATATCCATCTATCATATATGTTGTACGCATAACAAGTCGTTGATTGTAAGCATATGTGCATAAAACACGTTATATTTAAATTTAACTTTCTTTTACACTCATCGAGAATAAGTACAAATGTGGAGAAAATCTAATATGCACTCTGCATTTAAAACAAACTTGATGTGAAAATTTGGGACAAAATAAATGAAACTAGACTATTGAGACTAGACACTGAAATTTTCAATGGTGGTAAGCATATTGATAACATGGTTCACAGCGAAGTGATCCGAAATAATATCTGTTTTTTAGAACGTCTTCCCTTTTGTACTGCACAGAATATTATAAATAATGGCAAATATTTTTGTTTAATTATGTTTTTACAGTAAAAAAAAAAAAAAAAAAAACCTCTGTAGTTTCTCCTTATAAGGACTGAGTTCGAAATTCAATAATTTATTAACCATAATAAATATAAAAAAGAAATGTATAATGTTTATAAGAAAAGTTATAATTGGTGTATTGTACACAGTAAATTAAAGAAAAAAAGGGGAAAGTTTCGCAAATAGATAGTGCTGAGGAAATTCCTACAACCTTAATTCTGAAACTAACAAGTAAGACTGTATTAAAAATATCCGGGCTTTTGCATGTTATTCCATTTAGTTATTGCAAAGCGGGAAATACGTTTTATGTTTTGAAACTGTAAACTTTATATAAAAAGTTTTCAGTTTGATACAGTGGAACGTCATCAATTGGAGGAAATGTGAGCTATTTTTAAATAACTGTATAGAGGGTATGTGAATATTGTCATATGCACCTGAATATTTCATATTTATATTTTTTACAGTTAATGACTTATTGTATTTTAAAGTTAAGGATTCTTTATTAAAATTGATTTAACTGTCTTATATTAATTCCGTCAATTATCTGTAATGAGAATTTTCTTTTTCTATTTGCTAAATTACATTTGAAAACATTTTAATTCTAATGGTACCATATTATGAACTTCCGCTTTTCTTTGCAGATACTTTTGTATGCAGAAACTTTTTTCTGCATAATGTATATAAAAGCATATCACAAACGTATTAGAACAACAATATTAGAGTAATAAATATACAAAATAATAAATAATAAATTTTTATAAAACAAATATCCTTTTTCATAAACAAGCACAAGTAAAAAATTAAAGACAGTATAATGGTCGCATAAAAGAAAATTAACCGCATTTTATGCCACATCATTAAGCTATTTTCCTTCTCTTTTCCCTCTGCTTTTAAGCATAAATAAGATATATTAATATAAATTAACGCAAAATCGTAAAAGTGCAAAATGACGAAAATAAAAGAAGTATAAGAATGGTAAATTATAAAAGTAACATTACTAATTTCAATGTTTTCACAAAAAATTATCAAAGCCCCTTTTTTTTTCATGTCATTTAGAAGGGAACAATACTGCAGGAAAAGCAGTCAAAAATAAAATATGTAACCCTGTGTTTTTAGATTGCTCGAGTAATTTTTAATGTTTATTCACATTAGAGGAAACGGTTTTGGAAAACGCGTGACCAACATCATATTTTTTAAATGCGACGAGCAACGCATAAAAGAATAAATTATGTTTAAAGAATTGCTGGAAGTTTCTCAATAACATAAAACCGTTGTATAAGAAATGTCTTTACCGCATATTTATTTACAGAGTGAAGAGTTAGGAAAATAAGCCTGAAAAGTGATGTCATAATTTTTAAGGGATCAAAGAAATTTACGAAGTATAAAGTTTCGCAAAAATTAAAGGATTTAAATAAGTCTTTTAAAGCGAAAAATTCCTTTTGTGAAAAACTTTTCTCTTACAAAGAATTTATTTTCTTTAGTGAGATATAATGGAATTTTCAGTGGCTATTTATGGAGGGGTTCAGTGAATGCCACAGTAATTAATTTAGATAATTATGGTATGCGAAAACACGAGTTCTTTTTTTCATAGGTCTTTCGCTTTAATACACTTATACGACATAATCGCATAGCTGTTTTCTATTGAAATTTGCTAAAATGCTTCCCTAAAAAACAATATTATATAATCTGCTTTTAGTAAGAGTATTTTAAATTCTACTTTTAAAGACGCCTCTTATATACACGCTGCTGGAAAATTTTGCAATTACATAAAAGTATGCATGATGCGAATAACTTAATTTAGAAATTTTGCTTTAAACAGTTTAACCTTTATAAACGTCATTGTCATGTTATTACATAGAAAAAATTATAAGAGAAATATGAAAAATTGAAAAAAAAAACTCATTTTCCGCATAATGTATTTTTAAACGTATCCCGAAGGTATTAGAATAACTTTATTAAAGTAATAAATGTGCAAAATAATAAATAATAAGTTTTCTAAAACAGATATTATCAATTTTTTTTCAAAATCAAGCAGAGGTAAAAAAATTAGTTGAGTACAAAATTCCATGTCACATCAACACTCCTTTTTTCCCTTGACCCCTCAGATTTTAATGAAACTTTGTTTATCAACTGCCCTTACATAGTTATGAAAGAAAACACTGAAATTATTTTTTAAATGTATTTCATTTTAATTTTATTAACAATTAATTAAAGCATTTTTCATTAAAATTTGCTATATCTAGAATTACTTAATTGCCATTTTCTCAAAAACTAAATGTGATACAAACTTAGTTTATATACCATGTTAAAGCACTTTGTATGACCTTTTATTTGATATGCAACATGTTAAAAATTTTTAAATTTAATTTTTAAAAAATTCTTAAATTTAAATTTTAAATTTCTCAAAAAGTGATATTTTTAAAATTTTCAAAAAATTCTCAAATTGACTTCATATCCCCCTTGTACGTTTTCCCAAGTTTTATGATAGGATCTCTATGGGATCAGAAGATACATGGAGTTAAAGTTCACAAGTAAAGTGAAATTTTTAACTTGTATTTCAATATCTTCATTTTCAACTGATGACAAGTAATGTATTGTTTCATCCGGTAGCAGAGTATATGCACGACCAGTTGGTGTAGTAGGGTTTACTTTGCAAATGACATCAGTTGATGAAATCCACTGAACATCAAGTACTGAAGGGTAAAAGAAAGGATGCACTGGTCGGGGTGGATGAAGAAAGGTAACCTTTATTTCATCTTCATCTGAATTTTTATCAAAAATATAACACAGCTACCATTCATCATTGTAGTTAGAAACATGGTAGCCAATTAATTTCTCAAAATCTATTTTTTCTCCAACAGGAATAATTGCATGGGTTTCTGATAATTGTGAAAATGAAAATAACTTTGTTTTCATTTTCGTCCCACATGTTAAAGGGATAAAAGCATGAAATTTTCTAGTATTTGGTACTGCCACAGCCTGGCTAAGTCTGTGTTCAAGGTGCTGCTCAGTTTTAATATACTCCTCCTGAGTAATATAAGAAAATTCCATTGTCTTAGATATGTGACATTTTAACCACTCATATAACTGAAATGGCGTAGTTATTTAGTCTTCGTAAGGCCTTTGTAGGCTTGCTCTTGCTGCTTCCCTTTTCACCGTACCTCCTACTCCATCACACGGTCCTTTGCCGTGTGCTGTAGTAGAAAAGTGCCATTCTAATTCAATTCCAAAATCAGTTTTGTGATAACAAAGATTTGTGAATTTTTTTTAATTCTTGTACTGGGCTGCACTGCCATCTGAGGAATAGTAAAGTTTATTCACGTAATTAAATTTAGATTTTAAAAAATGAATAAGTTTTTTCTGAAATGTGTATACAGATATGGTATTATGTTCAAGACATTCTGAGATTATGACAAAACTACAATGATTAATCTCATTTTCTTCTTTAAAATATACTACAAACGGATGTATAGTGGCTCGCGATTTGTTCCAGTGGTACGATTGTGCTTCGTGCTGTAAGATAAAGCTATAATTTTCTGAAAAGTCGCAAACTACAGCCATTTCAGAAGTTAATAAATTTTCCTTAGTGTAACTCATAAAAGCACTTTGTCGTTACTAATGAAATCATGACGAAGAAAAACCTGGAGTTTTTCATAGAATATGTTAATAAATTCTTGCGTAGGCTTCTGAACTGTTTCTAAGTTGCAGCGATCAACCGAAATCCATTGGCGAAAAGTTAGTGTTTCAATCAAATTTTCTTGAAATCCATCTTCTAAGATTTTTCTAATGCCTATAACACCAGGACAAGAGATACAATTTGAAAAATAGCAATCAATAGATGCTGGATTGCATACCATTTTCATTAAACAATCTTTATAGCTTTTAATCTGACCTTTTGTGATGGAATTTATCTTGCAGTTTTCTGTCATTAGCTTTAAGTTCTGGTGGGTAGTGCATATACAGACGGCATGTGTTCCACTTTGACCATCTAGGACACAGTTTTTGGGACGCAGCTCAGCAAATTTTGAAAGTCCAACTGTGATGTTTGGAAATTTTTCTTGGAAGAGCTTGTATGCTTCTTTCAAATTGCAGAGCAATAATCTTTTAGAAACATTAACTTTTTTACCGTATTTGTCCATCATTGAAACATAGTCTTTAATACCTTGCATTGGTCGACTCACTACATTATTCTCATAAAACTCTATAATTTTATTCCAAGTCTCTTTCGGCAAGTTTTTTCCTGGTTTTTGATTTGTTGTAGACAAAATACTCTGCTGCTGCAAGAGTTTTTTGGCTTGCCTAACCTGAAAACCCGGAGCTTTGAATTCTTTCATAATTTTTCTTATGCTCCAATTTTCTGGCAATAAAGTAAGTATCACAACTTTCTTTTCCCTGCTTTCACAGTTTTTGTACACATTCTTTAAATGATTCAAAATTTCATTTTTTGAATCACTGTTTTGATCTTCATCAGATGAAGTAGCATTTCTTAGAAATTTTCTTTTGACTGCTGATGTTATATTTTTCATTTTTTGACTAGAATACTTCCTATACTTCGCTTTTTTTTAATTAACTGGTGAGTCACCAGTGAACTAGTTCCACAAGTGACGAATTAAATACGTTCAAAGATTCATTTAAAGTTTCAGGATTACTGTCTTCAGATATATTACTTTTAGGTTTCAAATCACAGTAGCTGGTACTGGGAAGAACATTTGCAATGCTATCATTCTTTCTTTCCGACAAGTTCTTTCTGCAGTTAGCACATACTTTTGAGTTTTCAGACATTTCTGGAATTATTGCACACATCCATGACGTAACACTTCTTAGTCCTTTTCTTACATGGGAATGATGAGGTTTTTTGAAGGGATTAAAACAATTTAAGGTCCCAACTCCTCTTGAACCCATTGTGAATATTAAATACTATGCTAACAACAAATAAGCTTTGTAATTAACAAACTTCTACTGCATTAAAAAATGCAATTTGCAGATTGTTCAGACAAAATTGCTATTATGAATATTTAAGTACCAGAACAACAACAAAAATATGTGACAATGTATTCTTACAATACAAAGATGTAGATATGGCCAAGTAATGCCTACTAAGATCCACCCCTATACGCATTTTATCCAATCAATCTAAAGGATCCACTCACAAGCATTGTATACACTCACAAACACTCTTTTGAAGTACTTTCTAGAACATTTATTATGCTAATTCTAAAAGAAATAACTTGTTCTGCATTATTAAAACCAAATAAGGGATCAATATGTTAATTTATTTGATAATTTACAATTCCAAAAGTTTATTTAAAATATATATATGTATAATTGGATACTATATTCTATCTAACAAGTTATAGAAAATATTTTCTAAAAAACTAACATGGTATTGAAAAGTAATTTAAAATTATCACCGTACATATGTAAATTTAAATTTTCTATAACTTTTAATCCCATAAAGATCCCATTGTGAAACTTGGGGAAATGTAAGAACACAATATGGAGTAAATTTGAGAATTTTTTGAGAATTTTAAAATTTAAATTTAAATTTGAATTTTTAAAAAATTAAATTTTAAATTTTTTTATCATGTTGCATATGAAATTAAAGGTCATAAAAAGAGCTTTAAAATGATACATAAACAAAGTTTCTATCACATTTTTTTTTTAAGAAAATGGCAATTAAGTGATTCAAGATGTAGCAAATTTTAATGAAAAATGCTGTATTTAATTGTTAATAAAATTAAAACTAAATTTATTAAAATAATAATTTTAGTGTTTTCTTTCATAACAATGTAAAGACACTTGATAAACAAAGTTTCATCAAAATCCGAGGGGTCAAGGGAGATTTTGGTCTGAAACTGTGTTGATTTCACATGGAATGACTCAGTAGTAAAATTTTTAAATATAGAAAAATCCTTTATCTAATATATAAAAATGGAAATTTGTGTTTCTGTAATTCTATACAAATCCACAATTTTGAAGCTAGAATTGTGAAATGTTAAGTACATATGTATTAAAACACAGCCAAGGCAACTAAAGTAATCCGGAATCGGAATAATTTATAGTTAATTTTTAATTAATAAAAAAACCACAATTTTAACAGCAATTGCCAATTAAATTAAAACATTTCTTGTTATAGCTGTTGCCAACAATTAATAATCCACAATAAAATTCTTAGCACAACAATTACATTTTTATTACAAGATTTCCACGTGAAAAAATGAAATAAATCATTTGACGAATTTAAAAAAAAAAGGAATATTACATCATAATTTTTCTATTGCAAGATTTCCACGTGAAACTGAAAATAAAGTAAATAGTTTGACGAATTTAAAACAAAAGTGAAAATTACGTCATAATTTTTCTGTTTTATGATTTCCCCGTGAAAAATTATACTTATTTAATTAATTTGACGAATTAAAAAAATGGAATATTACGTCTTAATGGAAATATAAAGGACATGGTGAATATATAACGTCATATAAGAGTGAAAAATGTATTGCAGCATGATTAAAAACTCGATTATGGAAATAGTGGCGTATTTTAACATTATTGCTTAAATGATGAATGGAAATAAGTACATTTATAGCAGCATTATTTTGCGTCTGTTATATAAATTTATACATTTTTATATTATGTTTTAACCTGATTTATGTGTACAACACCTCGACTGTTTTTTTTTTTTTTGTTTTTTTTTATGTTGTATGTGAAATTTTGAAATTGGTTTTTCAAAACAAACATTCTCAAAATTCCAGGCAACGCCGGGTTACTGTACCTAGTAAAAAAATAAAATTTCCTGATCAAATTAACCGCATTTTATACCACATCTTTTAGCTAATTTTCTTCGGTTTTCCCTCTGCTTTTAAGCACAAATGAGATATGTTAATATAAATTCATACGGTCGTGAAAATTTTAAAGTGCACAATAACGAAAATAAAACAAGTATATCCCGCGGAATAGATAAATTACACATATATGCGAAATGATAAATTATAAATGTAAGACACTAATTGTGAAAACCTAAGAGTTCACAAAAAATTATCAAATCCACTTTTTATTATGTCACTTAGAAAGGAACAATACTGAAGGAAAAGTAGTCAAAAATAAAATGTGTACAATACGTGTTTGAGATTGCGCGAATAACTTTTAATGTTTATTCACATTAGAGGAAACGGTTTAGGAAAACACATGAGCAAAATAATATTTTTAGAATGAGCAGAAATGTAAGATTTTGCGAATCTAGCGGGTCAAAATTCAATTTGTGAAAATTATCGATATTAAAGTAATAAAATTGATCTTACTAGAGATAAAATGGTTATGTGTTATGAAAAAATACAGTGAAACCTCCCTGTGTGACCACCTCTACTAAGTGACGACCACCCCCAACGATCATTTTTTTATAGAACGAAATTTATTCCCATACGCTCAATACTAATTTTACCTCCATTCAGAGACCATCCTAGTTGGACTCCCTCCATGAGCGACCAATTTCTTTGAAGAAAATGAAACAAATTCCGATTTTTCCTGGTCGCTTGAAGAAGGTTTTATTACCAAAGTAATTCCGGAAACCACATTATTCATCAATCTTCTAAACAAAGTTTAGAATTTTTTTTATTCCGGTAACTTTTATGTGTTTAAAATCCTTTGCCCCGTTTTAGCCGTTGAATTTAACACTTATGACAAATTAATAATGACGGTCAATAAACTCCTCTCTCCTATTCTGTCAGGAAACTCTCAAAGAAATAGAAAAATTAATGAATTCGTTATTATTTGTTCCCGTCCAAAGAAAAATTGCTTTTATATACTGAGCTTTGAAAAAACTTGGAAATAAAAGTTATAAAAATTAAAACCGTAAAAATCAAATCAAACGTCAATGTATTCATATTTTAAAGTCTGCAGAGATTAACTTATGTAAAATTATGTTTTGGTACTTAAATTTTCATATTTTTTCTAAATGTGAACAATAAGTTTTAGTAACATTAATTATCATGATTTGTAACGCTTAAAGGCAGATATATTTATCTTGTATCCACATGTCATGTAAAATTATATCAAATCGCTCAAGAAGAGCTTATCAACATCTGTTTTGCTAGCAGCCACTGCAGCATCCTTAAAAAAATCTTCCTTTTTCTATTTCCTACATTAATATTATCTTGCCCTTGTTTTGGAGTTTTAAATAATAATCTTCTTTTAAGTCTAAATATTTCAATTATATTTTTTTTTCTTTCGGCGATACTTCATTTTTCTTCAGGTTTTCGGAAATGCTATTTCTTTACATCAAATCTATAACCAATATGTAAGAAGCATTATATAAATCTTAATTGTGCATGTTGTGCCGATAAGCCCCAAGAAAACCTTTCAGTATTATTCGTATATTAACGAATGATTTTTAAGTTATTCACCATTTACAATTTTCCGTTACAGACATTACATTTTTAAATTGCTTTATTTGAAGATAGAATGCTGCACATTGTGCTATCTACCACTGTGTCTTCAAATTTGTGCTCTTTGTCATACGTCTGAAAATTGAATTATACTGCAGTTAATGGTAGAGCTGTTAAAGATTTAATTTCTGACAATTTCAAATTCTTCTGTTATTGACTGATCAGTTTCCATGATGAACTTAAACTTTATGGATATAGAGCAGTGGTTCCCAACCTTTTATCGGCCACGCCCCACGAAAGCATCCATAAAGTCACTATGCCCCCCCCCCTCCGTAATTTGTAAATTATGTCTCTTAATATTTAAAAAGTGAACTCTATTCTCACGGTGGGAGTGTAATAGTGCCTTAACAGAAACTATTCATTTCACATTTTTTAACTTGCCAAACAGGTGAATCGTTTACCACAAATGTGTTTTTAATATAATTTTAAAAATGCAATGAGATTATACATCTTTGCCTATATGCCAAAACGAGATTTGTTGTACTTTTCCAACTTGTTGTTTCCAACTCAATGTTAAAGAAAAGTGTTATACAGTCTGCATTTTTATCTTTACAAAATATCTTAAAAATATACTTGTATTTAACGTTAAAACTGATAAATTCATACATTTTATTATGCATTCTTGTAACTTATTAAGAGTTAGTGGAAAATCTTTGGGCACAGACTTTTCTTTCTATGGATAACACAATACATAAGAAGTATTTCAAGATTATCATCTTTATCAAATTTAAGTAGCATTTAAGTAGCCATTATTCAGAATAACGCATTCTCTCTATTTTCCCTTTTCCAATATTGTTAATTGTCTTCGCGAATAGACGTAGAAAACTCATTCAATGAATAATGGAAAACGTTACAAAAATCACTACCAGAAAAATTATAGTGAGTTTTAATACTTTTATAGATATAAAAGTACTTAAGAAGATTATTCGCATAAACATTCCGGTGTAATGTCTATTTTAAATTTTCGATAGGGAACATTTTTAAAATTCAATTAAAAATCCGAATTCTTAAATTTTCCTCGTGTTCCATTTATTTTTAGCCTACAACATTACTTTCCCCCAAAAAGACAAAAGAAACTGAAAGCGAATAACTGAGTAAGAAACTTGGAATTGCCCCCCTGGAAGATCAAATTGACCCCCGGTGGGGCGTAAGCCCCTCGTTGGGGACCACTGATCTAGAGTAAGAAGTAGGTGACGGCTGTGGATATGCCCATTATAAAATTTTGATTTTCTTCATATTTCATCTTTTGATTTTCTTTTATATGACGAGTATTCGGCTTTTTGAACAATTTTTTAAAATGTCGTTGCTCTTTAAGGGATTTAAGATATATATTTTTAACACATACATAGCATCCTTTTTTTACAGATTGTCTCAGTTTTAAACACGTGGCGCGTGGTTATTCATTTGTATTCCGGGAATAACGAATCACCTTTTGTCTTTTGATTTCGGTCCATTTAAATAAAAAAAAATTCTTTGGTTGTCCAACCTTTTTCTGGTAGTAATTATTACTTCTGCCATGTAAATGTATTTATTGTTAATATTCGAATCTGACCATCTATTATTTTACTTCAAAAAACGTTCTTTAAGCGATGTCAGTTTCTCCATCTTTACTTACTGCCAATTATAAATGAATGGATCATCCGCTTAACGTGGTCTAACATAGCAGATGAGCAATGTTGAAGATTGTATTTGTGTAATAAATAGTCTATCAGGATATTTTTAGAATTAACAGGGAATTATTCATGCCTAGTAACATAATTTTTTAAAATCTCATATAATTCTCTTTTCGAAATTTACACTTCCGTACCAGATAAAAAATTACTTATATTCAAGAGTTGCAAATAGTGGCAGCTGAAATTGATTTATTCTATATCTATATGCATACATAATTACAAATATATATATATATATTACAGTGTACCGGTCTGTACAAAATTTTTCGCAGCTTTTTAAAATGCTATTAAATTTTCAAATATTTTTTATATTGACTTAAAAAGTTATTTTTTAAATATAGCACTTCTAAATAACTATTGTAACTGTAAAATACAAAGTATCTACATTGTTGTAAAGATTCTATACTATCATTAACCCTCTGTCTACCAGAAGGGTCCAATGGACCCGACATGTACATTCAAAATATTTATTCAAACCAGAAATTTCTTCAAAACAAACTAAATGTATAAATCAAACAATAATAAGTTAAATAAACAAATTAAATAGTTGTGTGTAAAAATTCTGGTGTAGAATGTTTTTATAAAACTTGAGTAAAATTTCCGGTAGTTCTAGGGTTAAAAAAATATTTACAAAATAAGTATGTTTTTAGCCAAAAAATATTAATGGCAATTGTAACTGCAGAATCGCCATTCTAAAAAGGTTAAAAGAAAATTTGGTTTTTCAGCCGTATTTTGATGGTGTTGTTGTGGAGTTAGGTTGCTATCACTTAAATTTTTTTTTCTCCAATGTGTTAGATGTTATTTGAAATTACTGCAAGTCGATTTTTGGACTTTTTTCCCGCTAGATTTGCAAAATCTTACACCGTGCGGCACTCGGATCCATGTTTCGCTTCATCTGACGACGCCGTACTTTCGCTTATTCAGACACTGTATGTTATGACCTGCCCCTGTCATATTTATTGAAGCTCCTCCCTGTTCTGAAAATCTTTAGTAAATTGATGTTCTATATAGGTTTCCCAAGTTTATGCATAGGTAAATATCTTTCAATGTACGAATTTAAAATAAAAAGTATTACAATCTAGAAAAGGGTGGTAGAAATGCATTCTCGGTAAGGCAGAAGCCACGCCCTTACTCAATTATGTTTTTGAATGAAAACGAGAATTCTCGTTTCCCGCCGTGAATGTGTTAAGTTTATAATAATGAATTGTTTTTACTACTGAATTTTCGAATATTCAAGAGTGACTTATCTGTAGTGACACCGCCTATGGAACAGTCGAGTGTGACCCACCTTCAGTGCACGCCTTTTATCGAACAGTCAGGTGTGACCCACCGGTAATGGACGCTGCATGATGTGCATGCGACAGTCAAGCGTGACCCATCGGTGATGCACGCCGCCTGATGGGAGAGTCCAGCGCAACCCACCGGTGATGCATGCCGGCGTGAATGTGTTAAAGAATAAATTACCTTTAAAGAATTTTTGGAAGTTTCTCAATAACTTAAATTCGCTGTATAAGAAATCTCTTTATTGAATAATTATTTACAAATTAATGAAATAAGCCAGAAAAGTAATGTCATAATTTTTAAGGGAACAAAGAAATTTACGGAGTATCAATTTTCACAAAAATTAAGGGATTTAAATAAATCTTTTAAAGCGGAAATTCCTCTTGTGAAAACTTTGCTCTTTCAAAGAATTTATTTTCTTTAGTGAGATATAATGAAATTTCCAGTGGGTATTTAGGGAACGGTTCAATAAATGCCACAGTAATTAATTTAGACTATTATGGTATGCGAAAACACGACTTCTTCTTTTTCACAGGTCTTTCACTTTTATATACTTATACGACATAATCGCATAAGGTATGTGCAGGTAATATGGCCACCTTAATGATAGAAATTTTTTACCGATAGTAGTAACTGATTTTTCAAAAAAATAAAAATTCTCTAAAAGAGTAGATTCTTTTTAGTACTGGCAAAAAAATATAAAATTTAAATTAATCAAGATTTAAACATACAGGAATTTTTCTAAAAAAAGACTAGTTGATGAAGGTAATATGCCCATATGCAGGTACTATGCTCGTAGGAGAAATATAATGAAAAGATTTATATTTAACTCATGAGAAACATCAATTATTACAAAAACAAATTTAAATTTTGAAACTTTACAAAAAATAATTAAAAGTAGGCAAAAAGAAGTTTTAGGGAGCAATTTTAAGCAAAATTATAAGTAATTATAAACATTTTAGGGTAATTAATTTTTTTTTTTTACTTCACGTGTGTGGCAAGTTAAAACTTCCATATATTTCTTGGTAAGCCTGACGCATTCCTCGTTCACATAATTACGACACACAACACATAATTTTATAGCCACAACTTTTTTCTTGATGCAAATACCGCTAAATCAACTGTTTTTATAACTTTTCTTTGTTAGGAATCCTTTTGCTCTATTCATTGTAGACTGGTGTTTTTATTTGTTTTATCGCTGTTGTGATGTTTGAGTGTCTTCAATATTATTTTGAGAAGCTTTGGTAAAGAGGTATTTTTTCAAAATTAAAGCACGATACTTCACTGCAGGTTTTATGACACGAGTTGTTTTACGCTTTTTCTGTGGTGGTGATAGTAATTCTTGAAATGATGAGTCATGAATAGAGGCACCATTTATGCCATTATCTTCAGAAAATGAAGAATCACAGCTAGAGTCTGAAGAAGAGCCAGGAATACTTGACGGAGGAAGCGTATGACGGCCGTGTTTATCAGAAGATGCCCCTGGGATAGAAATTTCTTTTCTTCTTTCGGCATTATTCTTTGTTGGAGGTGGATTTTCAGGAACAGAACAAGTAGCAAAAGTTTCCTTGGGGGTTAGATTTGGATTGAAAGGATAGATACCTGTCCCTTTGAAAGCCACCTTATCGGTGGCAGGTGTAATAGCTTTATCCCAAACTGGAGAAAATATTCTTCCAAACCGAGCCTTTGTAACGTTATCGTGGTCGGTTTGTTCCAAAAACAAAAGAACTTCTTACTCAAAATTTCTCAAACGGCCCAAATCAGGATTTATCTAAAGGCTGCAACTCATGGATTGTATTAGAAGGTTATAAAAGTAGAAGAATGCCATTTTTGTTTCAGCCTCATCTACAATTGGGTGATCAAGATGGGACTTGACCCCATCAAAGATGAGAAGACAGCATCCTTGTGGTTTAAATTTTGAAAGATGAGTGATCCATTTAACATAAGACTGTGCTCTCATGCTTCCTTTTGGTGTCATATCTCATGGAGAATATACAGGCAAATTATCTACCCACATTGGTTTAATTCTTTTACCTTTACACAAAGTCATTCAGCATAAACAGTTGGATTTTTATGCAAACAAAAACAACACCCTTTTTAGTTCATATTAAATATTCGTTCGTCATGATACTATTGTCAATTAGAACCTTTCGTAATTTACTAAAAAAAAAATATCAATAATAAATTTATTGAGCTTTGCTGCTCTGGAAGAATTCATTGGTTTTCTTTTCCTCCTTTTAAAAATTCGGATTTCTTGCTAAAAATACTTTCAACCAGTAACGGCCAGCCATGCCATTTCTAAATGAAAAATTTTGTATTATTTCATTTTCACTCCAACATTTAAAAAAGCAGAGATTAACGATTTTTGACGTAACAGGATAACCGACATCAGCAAGCCTAAAAATTCTTATGGGGAGATCTTTTCCTTAGTCTGGTGTGAGAACTGGTTTTCTACCCAATAGTGATTTATAAGTCTTATTAATAATATAACAACGAACAGTTCATCTAGAAATTCTACAACTATTTAAAGCAGCATTTTGCGATAATTTACACTCTTTTATTGCTCTCAAACACCCATTTAGGCTTTCCTGGCTCCAAAGGCCCCTTTTCTTTTCGGGATTCATAGTCTAAAACGTAAACGATGGAGAATTTTCGAGAACGAAGTTTGGCTAAACTATCTTCCAGTTTACGTAACCTAATTTATTTTAACATTTTTATATTTGATTTCTATTGTGTTTACTTGGTATATAATATATATTTTGAAGTTTATTGATTTCCTATTTAATGCCAGTTAAAATAATTTATATATTAAATAATTTTTTTAATATGAATGTAATATTGCCATACGTGTAGGTAATATGGCAATACGTGCATTTAATATACCCAATGGGCATATTTCCAACGATAATGAGTTTTACAAAAGTGTTCGTAATTCTGTCTGAACACTCACATATTGAAAAGAATTGATACAGTTAAAAAGACCATTAAACTAGCTAAAATATTATGTATGACAGTAAATACAAATACTTTGTTCAAATAAGAAAAATAAGAAACATAACAGAAAAAAAATTATAATATGAAAACGCAACTAACAACAAATCAACAATGTCTGCCTCCCTGTGCACGTGATCAAGGATTGTGGGCAACACGGTACTATGTTCATCGGACATTCAGTGACTAGACTCAAGAGCTAGCTTTTGAGTTTCACTGAAATTATTAACTTTGTTGCGGGTTGGCAATATTACCTGCATTGGCCATATTTGCATCACTTACCTTAGTTGTTTTCTATTAAATAATGCTTACCTAGAAAGCAATATTATATAATCTGTTTTTAATAAGAGTATTTTAAATTCTGCTTTTAAAGACTTCTTTTGTATACACGCTGCTGGAATATTTCGCAATTACGTAAAATCATGCGTGATACGAATAACTTAATTTAGAAATTTTGCTTTAAATAGTTCAAGCTTTAAAAGGATATTATCATGTTATTAAGTTGAAAAATGTTATAAGAGAAATATGAAAAAAAATCACATTTTCGGTATAATGTATTTAAAAACGTATCCCAAACATATTAGAACAACATTATTAAAATAATAAATGTGCAAAATAATAAATAATAAATTTTCTAAAACATATATTATATTTTTTTCAAAATCAAGTAGAGGTAAAAAAATTAGTAGTAATCTTTTTAAATATAGGAATCTTTTTAAGACAATAAAATGGTCGGATCAAAGAAATTTAACCGCATTTTATACCACATCTTTAAGCTAATTTTCTTCGGTTTTCCCTCTGCTTTTAATCATAAATGAGATAAATTATATTAATATAAATATAATAATATAAAGTATTTCAATTAAATTATAAATGGAATTTTCAGTGGCTATTTATGGGAAGGTTCAGTGAATACCACAGTAATTAATTTAGATAATTATTGTATGCGGAACCACGAGTTCTTCTTTTCGCAGGTCTTTCGCTTTAATATACTTATACAACATAATCGCATAGCTTTTTTCTATTGAAATTTGCTAAAACGCTTACCTAAAAAACAATATTAAGTAATCTGTTTTTAGTAAGAGTATTTTAAATTCTATTTTTAATAGCATCTTATGTATGCACGCTCCTGGAAAATTTTGAAACTACCTTAAATTATGCATGATGCGGATAACTTAACTTATAAATTTTGTTTTAAACAGTTTAAGATTTAAAAGGACATTGTCATGTTATTACATAGAAAGAATTTATAAGAGAAATAGGAAAAATTGGAAAGAAATAAAAAGCTCATTTTCCGCATAATGTATTTAAAAATTGTTTCCAGAACGTATTAGAACAACATTATTAAAGTAATAAATGTGCAAAATAATAAATAATAAATTTTCTAAATCAGATGTTATCAATTTTTTAAAATCAAGCAGAGGTAAAAAAAATTGAGTAGTGATCTTTTTAAATATAGAAATCGTTTAAAGACAATAAAATTTTCGAATCAAAGAAAATTACCCGCATATTATATCACACCTTTAAGTTAAGCTAATTTTCGTCTGTTTTTCCTCTGCTTTAAGCATAAATAAGATATATTAATATAAATTCACGCAGTCTTAAATGTGCACAATGGTAAAAATAAAACAAGTGTAAGAATGATAAATTATAAAAGTAACATCGCTAATTTCAAAACCTATGAGTTCACAAAAAATTATCAAAGCCCTTATCTTCATGTCATTCAGAAAAGAACAATACTGAAGGAAAAGTATTAAAAAATAAAATATGTACCCCCGTGTTTGAGATTGCAAGAGTAATTTTTAATGTTTATTCACATTAGAGGAAACGGTTTTGGAAAACACGTGACAAAGATTATATTTTTAAAATGCACCGAGAAACGCATTAAAGAATAAATTATGTTTTGAGAATTATGAGAAGTTTCATAATAACTTAAAGTCGCTGTATAAGAAATGTCTTTATATCATATTTATTTACAGTGTGAAGAGTTAGGAAAATAAGCCTGAAAAGTAATGACATAATTTTTAAGGAAACATAGAAATTTACGAATATAAAGTTTTTCAAAAATTAAGGGATTTAAATAAGTCTTTTAAAGCAAAAATTCCTTTTGTGAGAAACTTTTCTCTTACAAAGAATTTATTTTCTTTAGTGAGATAAAATGGAATTTTCAGTGGCTATTTATGGAACGGTTCAGTGAATGCCGCAGCAATTAATTTAGATAATTATGGCATGCGAAAACACGAGTTCTTCTTTTTCACAGGTCTTTCGCTTTAATATACTTATTCGACATAATCGCAGAGCTGTTTTCTATTGAAATTTGCTAAAATGCTTACCTAAAAGACAATATTATATAATCTGTTTTTAAGATGAATATTTTAAATTCTACTTTTAAAGACGTCTTTTATGTACACGCTGCTGGATAAATTTTCAATTATGTAAAAGTATGCATGATACGAATAACTTAGTTTAGACATTTTGCTTTAAAAAGTTTAAGTTTTATAAAGGACATTGTCATGTTATTACATAGAAAAATGTTATAAGAGAAATATGAAAAATTTAAAAGAAAAAAAAATCATTTTCTGCAAAAAGTATTTAAAAACGTATCCCGAACATATTAAAACAATATAATTAAAATAATAAAATAATAAATGTGGAAAATAATAAATAATAAACTAAAACATACGTTATGTTTTTTTTTTGTTTTTTTTTGTTTTTTTTTTGTTTTTTTTTTTTTTTGAAAATCAAGCAGAGGTAAAATAATTTTGTATTTATCTTTTTGAATGTAGAAACCGTTTAGAGAAAATAAAATGGTCTGATCAAAGGAAATTAACCGCATTTTATGCCATATCTTTAAGCTAATTTTCTTCGTTTTTTTTCTCTGCTTTTAAGCACAAATAGGATATACTAATTTTAATTTGTATGGTCGTAAAAATGGTAAGTGCACAATGACCAAAATAAAACAAGTATATGCTGCTGCATTCATAAAGTACACATATAAAATTCGGAATCACAAATTATAAAAGTAACGTCACTAATTTTGAAAACCTGTGAGATCACAAAAAATTATTAAAGCCCCTTTTCTTATGTCACTTAGAAAGAAAGAATACTGAAGTAAAAGAAGTCCAAAATAAAATATGTACCTCCGTGTTTGAGATTGCGCGACTAATTTTTAATGTTTATTCACATTGGAGGAAACGGTTTAGGATAACATATGAACAATATCATATTTTTAGAATACGCCGAGGAATTCATGAAAGAATAAATTGTGTTTAAAGAATTGTTGGAAGTTTCTCAATAATTTAAATAAGTCTTTTAAGGCAAAAATTTCTTTTATGAAAAACTTTTCGCTTACAAAGAATTTATTTTCTTTACTGAGATAAAATGGAATTTTCAGTGGTTATTTATGGAAAGATTCAGTGAATGCCGAAGTAATTAATTTAGGTAATTGTGTTATCCGAAAATACGAGTTCTTCTTTTTCATAAGACTTTCGCTTTAAAATACTTATACGACATAATCGCATAGTTGTTTTCTATTAAAATTTGCTAAAATGCTTACCCAAAAAACAATATTATATAACCTGTTTTTAAGAAGAATTTTTAATTTCTATTTTTAAATAAGTCTTTTATATACACACTGCTGGAAAAAATTTTGCAATTACGCAAACTATGCATGATGCGAATAAATTATTTTAGACATATCGCTTTAAGCAGTTTAATTTTTATAAAGGACATTGCCATGTTATTAAGGATGAAAGGATCATTATTAAGGATCATCAGAGAAATTTGAAAAATTGAAAAGAAAAAAAAAACACAAGTGTTTCTCATAATGTATTTAAAAACGTATCCCTAACGCAGAGGTTCCCAAACTGTGCCCCGCGGAGCCCCAGGGGCTCCGCGTGAACTTTCCAAGGGCTCCACCGCGCTTTAGAAAAATAATGAAAATTTGAACGAAACCAACATATTTAAAGCAAGGTTTTTTTTTTCTTTTTCAAAAATGGGAATAGATTCTTTTGTTACAAAAGTATTTATCTATTGGTGATAGCTACCTTCTATAATCTGAACTCTTTTAATTAATTAAATTTTATTTTCTTTAACTTTTCCAGTTGAAATATTAATTTACGCTGCATTTTTATGTTTTCCGATCACAAAATGCGATTAATGGTGAAACAAACGTATACTGTAGGAAAGGCAGAAACAGTATTCGGAAGAAAAATTTGGTATTTGAATCCCCCAACGCCTCCTCTCAGTGTGACTTGAGATGGTGTTATCCAATGATACCACGTTTCATGCTCAACTACGTCATCATTCCGGAAGAAATCTGTCCGATTTGAAAGATAAACCGCCTGATTATTTTCAATATATATAAAGGGCAAAGTAATGTATGCATGTTTCAAGAGAAAATATCACAACACTTGTTAAAACAAATATGAAATGTCCTGGACATAGGGGCAGACTTCACGGGTGCGAAATTGGCAATAAGATATACTTCTACAACTAATTAATTTTTTTCCTGTTGTCCTGTTTAATCACTGTGATTAATTAGGACAAATTTAATGTTCCATAAGTAGTGATAGAAATTTGCCTTGTTAGTCGCCCCCCCCCCCTTTATGTCGACGCTTGTGACTCCATAGCGCATTCCTGATATTTTAACGAGTCGCTTGAGTTTGGGAAGATCATATAATTGTAAAGACTCTTAATAAACCACGTAAAATTGATGTCATGAATTTGCTTTATGAAAAAGTTGTTAATTCAGCTGAATATTTCCTTGACAACTAGATCATAAAAAAAAAACTCTATAACAGGTGATGTAAAAGAACACTTAACAGCATCTTCAGATGTACAAAATTTGTACTACAAATGAATGAAGCTAGTGGTGTCACTGTGTTATCAGTTTTGTTAGTATTTTTCAGTTACATAGACTAATTTCGCGTTCAGACCAGGTAAGTCAAGAATCTAAACTGACTTTTTTGAAACGGGTAGCTGGGACTTAACTTGACTTTTCTATTTTTACGGTGTTTGAGAACATTAACTTGATTAAAATTAAGCACCTTACTAACGCCAGTCTGAAAGAGGTTTCACAAAGCTATCAGGATCGTACTTTTTGTAGATCACAACAAACCAACGCACTAATAGAGGAAATATCTTTTGATTAATACATAGGAAAACACATATGAACATGAATACACTGATGATGCGAAAGCAATGATGGGTCACAATGCCATTGCAAAAATTAAAGATGATAAAAAACCGTCCCAGATGGCATGAACTTTAGCAGCAAGTTTGATTTTTTCTGGTATTATCTTGCCGTAACAAATTTGATTTGAGAAATTCCCGGCAAGTCTCCTGCAAGGCATACCATCACCTATTTGCATGAGTAGTTTGTTGTGAAACTGATGGCAAGACTGTCTTTAATTCACGAAAGTGACGAAAGCAAAAAATCCCTCTGTTGAGAGAATAGACAAACAGCCGATACGCAGAAATTGCAGAAATTTTATTCGGTTGGCATCGCTTTTTTTAAACGCTATACTTTTCAAATACCAAAAAAGCCTCGAACCGAAAAGTACAAATATTTTACCCTAACTTGTTTATGGTGGTAAAAACGATGCATGCACCTTCACGGTGTGTATGCATCAATAGACCTGATCAGGTCTATGGACCCCTTCCAAGGGGTTGAACTTATAGTATAACAGTTGTAAACAGTTAATGTGGCATGGTAAGATTACTACTTTGCAGTAAGTTGGTAGTATATTTAATTACTTGTTTGCCGTTAATTTGCAACAAATTTGATACAGCATGAATTTAACTTGCATGACATGTTAGCTGCAAGTTCAAAGTGTGGTGACTTCGGCGTTTGTGTTATATTGCTGCAGTCTTGTTATAAACTTTCTGTCTTGTCATGATGCAACTTTGCAGGTTTTCAAAGTCAGACTTCAGCAAATTTTCTGAAAACTAGAAATGCTATGTGGGGTAGCACCATCTATTGCGGTCTTTATAGACATACGCTATCCCAGCAAAAATGTGTTCTGAACTTATGCAAAGGTTAAATGCTGCCATTAAAATAATAAACTATATAAAATCACGAACTCTTAAAAACAAACTTTTTAAGCTTATGTATGAAGTTATTGGATGCCAGCATCCGCCCCTACTACAACATACCGAAGTAAGATGGTATTATCTATAAAGAGCGTTTACACGACTGTTGCAATTGCAGAGGTAATCTCTATAATAATAGCCTAAGTCAGGTGACTGTCATCAATAGTTCCGGGTTGACCGCTTCACTTTTTATATGCCAAACAGCCAGGTTGGTAATTTAATGTTAGCCGGACGCAGGTGATAAATAGCCAAATATTGTTCCATCGCCATTTTTTCATCAGTATTTTAATAGTCCAACTCATGCGACTGTCTTAAACAACTTTTCGCGAGGTAAATTACAACAAAACTTTGATGTTGAAATTAAATGTCATAGTGTATGGTATTATTTATTCCTTTTTTTTTTTTTTTTTTTTTTTTTTTTTTTTTTTTTTTTTTAATAAGAGAAAATTGAGAATCATAAATTTTAAGTATTTCCGTTTAAATTAAAGTTAAGTATTTTAAATAAAATGAGTGAAAGTATTATATTTTAAATGAAATTAATGAAATAAGAAAAAATACGACGGGTACAATGTTTGGCGATTTATCACCTGCACTCGGCTAACATAAAAATACCGAGTTCATGATTTCTGTATCAGAATGTTCCGATTTGGCGAAGAATTGAGCAAGTAAATTAAATTATGAATAAAAGTAACACGATTCAATGCTTAGCATAGATTTAAAGGCGACCAAACTGGTCACCAAGGGCGGCTAGTATTAGAAGAACCATTAAACTAAACTGGCAAAAATTTTAACTAATGAAGATTGTGAATTCTGATTGCATATTTTTCCGATGTGTTTAGCAAAATGAAATAAATGTATGTATCATTGGAATGAAAATCTGTCACAATTTCCGATTCATTTACCAAACTTATCTTTTAATCGTTTGAGTGCGGAAATCGTTTGCGTGCCAAAATTGTGGGAAGCGCAATAGCGCTCCTCCTGTTTTATGCTAAAACTGACCTTATAGCGCTACTATTTGTTTGGTGTGCATTAAAGCTGGTTGCACTAGTAAAGTGCACGACTTCTGTGCATATCGTCGGCTTAGATGTTTTTTTTTTTTTTTTTTTTTTTTTTTTTTAATATATACCCAAACACATTCGCATTTTTGGCATATATCCACAAGATTTGTTCCGCACTCAAACGGTTAAGATGAAACGTGCATTGGTCAAATTCTGAGTCAAACGATGATATCGATTACGTCCCTCTTGTTAAAAAGAAATACAAACAACACCAGATAAAAAAAATAAGTATACAAATAAATATTCAGGGATATCCTACAGATTTGAAAAACTCTTTCAAACAACATTTTTAAACAGCTGAATAGAAAAGACTTTGGTGTTTAGCTTTATAAAAAAAAAATCCAGCTTAAACTGAATGAACACAGAGGTCCTCCTTGATTTGACGTCTCATAGCAAGTTACACTAAATATACAAACAACAACCGGTTATTTGGTGCTGTAGCAAATGAAAATATTTCGATTTGAACCAGAATTATTTCGTAAAATAAATATAAATCAAACAGAAATGAGCTAAATAACAGAGTTCAATAGTTTTAAATAAAAATTATTGCTCTGAAATATTTTTATAAAACTTTAGTAAAGTTCCTGGTATATGTAATAATGTTAAAGATCTTACATAAAACCAAATCAAAATACAGGGGCCTAAATTCAGACATTTGTTCAAAACAATTCAATGACATTAAGCGTTTATGCGTTATTGTTCGTCATTCTAATAATGTCAAATTTATTGTAAAGCAAATGTTACGATTTCTTGAGTTTTGGAGGTTTCTTAACTGTAGATTTGTAAACTTGTGGCAATTCCATTTGTATTGATTAAAATTGAAAATAAATTCAATATTACAGTGAATAGTTTAAAAATATAATTTTCTTTCTGGGACAATGCACAATTGTTTAGATTACTATTCATTCCCTCTTCCTGTGCTCAGTAGCAATGCACCTAGAAAACATTATCTTATAACATAGGGTACGATAGGCTTCAGGGGCTCCGCCATAGAAATTCATGTTAAAAAGGGCTCCGCCAGTCAAAAAGTTTGGGAACTTCTGCCCTAACGTATTAGAAAAACATTATTAAAGTAATAAATGCGCAAAATAATAAATAATAACGTTTCTAAAACAGACATTACCACTTTTTCAAAATCAAGCACAGGTAAAAATTTTAGTATAGTAATCTTTTAAAGACAATAAAATGGTAGGACAAATAAATTAAGCGCAGTTTATACCACTTTAAGCTGATTTTTTTCTCTTTTTCCTCTACTTTTAAGCACGCATTAAATATATTAATATAAATTCACGCTGTGTTAAAAGCGTACAATGATGAAAATAAAAATGTTCACGCTTGTAGCATAAGAATGATAAATTGTAAAAAGTAATGTCGCTAATTTCAAAACCTATGAGTTCACAAAAAATTATCAAAGCCCTTTTCTTCATGTCTTTTAGAAAGGAACAATACTAAAGGAAAAACAGTCAAAAATAAAATATGTTCCCCCGTGTCTGAGATTGCGCGAGTAATTTTTAATGTCTATTCACATTAGAGGAAACGGTTTAGGAAAACACGTGACCATGATCATATTTTTAGACTGCGCCGAGGAACGCATTAAAGAATAAATTATGCTTAAAGAATTGTTGGAAGTTTCTCAATAACTTAAAGTCGCTGCATAAGAAATGTCTTTATCGCATATTTATTTACAGAATGAAGAGTTAGAAAATAAGCCTGAAAAGTAATGTCATAATTTTTAAAGGAACAAAGAAATTTACGAAGTATAAAGTTTCACAAAAATTAAAGGATTTAAATAAGTCTTTTAAAGTGAAAATTCCTTTTGTGAAAAACTTTTCTCTTACAAAGAATTTATTTTCTTTAGTGAGATATAATGGAATTTTCAGTGACTATTTATGGAAAGTTTCAGTGTATGCCGCAGTAATTAATTTAGATAATTATGGTATGTGAAAACACTAGTTCTTCTTTTTTCATGGGTCCAAGCTTTAATAAACTAAAAGGACATTAACGCATAGCTATTTTCTATTGAAACTTGCTAAAATGCTTGCATAAGACACAAATATTATGTACTCTGTTTTTAATAAGAAAACTATAAATTATAATTTTATAGGCGTCTTTTATATACACGCTGCTGTAAAGTTCTTGCAATTATACAATAGAATTCATGATGTGAATTCTATTGTATTTTAGAAATTTTACTTTAAACAGTTTAAGCTTTATAGAGGGCATTGTCATTACATAGTCTTTGTCATTACATAGTAAAATTACATAGAGAAATATGAAAAATTGAAAAAAAAAATAATATTTTGATATTTTTTATCATAATACTATTGGTTGAAACTTTCGTTTTTTGATTGGACTTTAGTACTTTTTTGTTAAACATTCTTATTTTATAATTCACCTAAAACAACTTTTACGACAAACCTATAGAAACAATTCTTCTATAAATTAAAATTAGTACTGATAAGAATAATTTTTCTGTGACAATTATGCATGTCAAAAAATAAATCACTGTAACAAAACTTTCGAAAACTCTTAATTAAAGAAATACGCACACAACGCAAAAGCCAATTCGGTGTTTTAAAAAGAGATTGTATTTAGTCTTATGTAGATATTTGAACGGTATATTATAGCAGTTTAATTTAGGCTATATACAACAAATCATACATCAAATTGGAGGTAAATAGAACTAGTTTTTCTTAAAAAGTTGAATAGGTGCACTTTTAGTTATATGGTACACCTCCAACCTAAAGTCTAATTCTTCCCACACTTCGGTTAACAAGTCTGGGGTAACGGAAGCAATAGTCTCTTCGATTCTGTGTCACAACTCTGGCAAATCATTAAGTAGCAGTGAAATGTAAGCACAATCTTATTAAAGCCGCAATGGAAAAAATCGTATGGTTCTAACAGTTTTAAAATCTTCAGCACACAAATAACGCTTTACGCTCAGGAGTTGCCATTTTGCACTGCAAGCGAGGAAATAACAAAGCAGTACTCGCGCATGCGCTTACCTAAAACAGTTTGAGTTACTCTGTATTTGTGACCTTGTAACAACACTCTACAACGCTTACAAATGATACTATTAAAATTTATACCTGGGACATTCTTTTATGAACACTGTGTATAAGAGGCTGTCGATAAAACTGTTAGCCGCACCTTGGTTATTATGTTTAAAGATACTAAACAGACATATATATTATCAAAAATTATAATCCTTTGTCAAGAAAAAGGAAAGTGGGGATTGTGAAATCAGCTTAGTTAACATGTACCAGACATATAAATAAAATTTGTCTTAAACATTTCTGATACGACATTTATTAAAATTTAATTATATGAATTCATTCGGCATTTAGATTTCTTAATATTTTAAAAATCTTGCACATTTATTATAATTTTTCTTGTTTTTCCAATTTTATAATAAATAGAATTTTAAAGCGACTTTTTTAGGTTCTTTATAAGAAGATCATTGTCACCAAGCGTAACAGTTGGCGTAAAATGAAAATCATGTGAATTAAAACATTTGAAAAATAAAAGACAAAAAATTGTCGATAGTAAAGTGTGCATTTTAAAAATGTAACATTTGAAAATTACAGGCTTTTACGAACTATTTTATATAATATATAAATATTTTATAATACATAAATAGTATATACAATTTATATAATATATTTTATGTAATATATAAATTACAAATTACAAGGTTTTGCATGGTTAACAATAAAAATCCTTTTCACGATCAGGATTGAAATAATTGGCGCATTAGCATACATTTTGGCACGTTGTCCGTATGACGGAAAAGTACCCTTTTTTCATATAAAATGTGCATTTTGCTGTCAAATCATTTTTTAATGATTTAAGATTCCTCTTATATATATTTTTTAATGTTTGCTTTACAAATGATTTATTTCCGTCAGTACTTAATTAAATTTATCTATCGTTTCTTGAATATTAAAGTTAATCACCATAAGTATGCATAATAATGTTTTCCAAAACTTAACTCATTTTATGCGCATTCAATAGAAATAGTTTCATATAAATATTATAGTCTCTTTAAGGTTTATATTGTAAAACCAAATTCTTATATACATTGAGTAGACGCATAAAAGTAGACTGTGTGAATTTCAGCACTTATTTACAGACAGAACTCATTTTAATAAGCTGTAAAGATACAGATATCTGCATTTGTCTATTTAATTATTTTTTTATTTCCGTATATACCAGAACAGATTATATAAAAGTTCCTGTGTATAAATGCGTATTTAACGTAGATTGGTGTGCTTGTTTTACTGTGCAACTCTATTGTAAAATATACTGAAACAAGTGAGCTACTATTATACATCCCTCATTATAATGAGTCAACATAAATCAATGCTACACATTAATATCAATAATACCACACATCAGTGCCACTAATACTAATAACCCAGTGGTAGGGGAGGAAAGAATGGCCGAATTTGGAATTAATTAGGGAAAAGCTGGAAATTGTTTTAATCCATTTCGTTTAGCTCTAGAATGAATATGCTAAGTTTTCCCCCTCGTAGTAGATGAACGTAAAAAAATATGTACAGATTTATAGTAAAAAAAAAAAAAAAAAAAAAAAAAAAAACGCGTTTTTTTAGATACCGTAACAGTATCTCAAAACAGCTAACTCTTTCAAAAGCAATGTCAATACAAATGTTGTAGAGCTTAAAATTTGGAGTAAAATGAGTACCTACATTTAATATTTTTGTTGAACATTAAGGTCACAATTCTGCTTTAAAGTTTTAGATCCGTGGTCAGGGGTTGAACTCAGAATTATTTAGGAGAAAACTGGAAATTGTTTTAACCCCTTCAGTTTAGGTCTAAAATGAACGTACTACATTTACTTCCTCGTATTTGAGTGAATATTAGAAAATATGTACATATTTTTTTTTGAAAAAAACACGTTTTTTTTATTACTTTAACAATATCTCAAAACAGCTAACTCTATACAAAACATTGTCAGAGCAAATGTTGTAGAGCTTAAAATTCTGATTAAAATGAGTACCATAATTAATATTTTTGTTCAACGTTACGGCCGCAATTCTATTTCAAAATGTTTTAAATCAAGAGCTTGAAGCCAGGAGAGACCAAGTTGACTTAACAATATCTCAAAATTGCGGCCTTAATATTGAACAAAAATATTTAATGTAGGTACTCATTTTACTCAGGACGTTAGGCTCTACAACTTTGTATTGACAATGTTTTTGATAGAGTTAGCTATTTTGAGATATTGTTAAGTTAACTTGGTCTCCCCTGGCTTCAAGTTCTTGATTAGCGATTAAGGCAAAATTTTGTAATAGAATTGCGACCTTAATAGTTAAACAAAAATATTAATGATGGTACTCATTTTATTCAGAATTTTAAGCTCTACAGCATTTGTATTGACAATGTTTTTTATAGAGTTAGCTGTTTTGAGATATTCTTAAGGTAATTTTTTAAAAAAAACGTGTTTTTCAAAAATAAATATGTACATATTTTCTAACATTCACTCAAATACGAGGAAGAAAACCTAGTACGTTCATTTTAGACCTAAATTGAAGGGATTAAAATAATTTCCAGTTTTCTCCTAATTCAACCCTTTGACCACGGGTCTAAAACTGTAAAGTAGAATTGTGACCTTAATATTAAACAAAAACATTAAGTGTAGGTAGTCATTTTACTTAGAATTTTAAGCTCTACAACATTTGTATTGACAATGTTTTTGATAGAGTTAGCTGGTTTGCGATATTGTTATGTTATGTAAAAAAACGTGTTTTTTTAACTATAAATTTAAACATATTTCCTAACGCTCACCTAGTACGAGGGGTAAAACATAGCACATTCATTCTAGACCTAAACTGAAGGGATTAAAACAATTTCTAGCTTTCCCCTAATTAATTCCGAATTCAACCCCCTAACCACTGGGCTATAAGGTTATTATATTAGTTTATTATATAAAAAGGTTAAAATATTCTGATTATTGTGGTTCTGAACGCATGAATAGCTTATCAGCTCTTTAAAAAATGTAGTTCAAAAATTTTAAATACTGCTAAAACAATTCATTGAGTTTCCCAATTATTTAAAATTGCAAAATTATAAGCATTTTTTTTAATAAATCCCCTTATGTTTATAATTTTATAATACCTAGAAACTCAAAGTGGCTTTTTAATATTAAACGTACTTTTTTGGTCTCAAATCATTCTTTGTTAATGCTTTAAGATTCTTCTTGCATAACATCTTTTAATGTTTGCTTTACAAAGGATTTATTTCTGGCTGACGGGGCTAGCGGGTTTTTTTCACTGTGCAACTCTGTTGTAAAATATACTGTAACATGTGATCTACAATTATGCTAACCTCTACATAATGAGTAAACAAAAATCAATGCTAAACATCAATATCATGTGTCTAGCATTATCTTTATTGTCTAGCATAGTCTTTTTAAATATGTGTTATATAACACATATTTAAAAAGATTAAAATATTTCCACTATTTTTGCTCTGAACGTATGAATGTCTAATAAGTTCTTTAAAATAAATCTAGTTCGAACATTGAAAGTTACTGGTAACATAATTGATTAGATTTAGACGTAATTTAAACATGCAAAACTGTAAATCATTTATTAATAATTTCCCTCATGTTTGTAATTTTATAATACTTAAAAGCTCAAAGCGGTTTTTTAACATTAAATGTGGTTTTTTGGTGTCAAATCATTCTTTGTCAATGCTTTAAGATTCTTCTTCCATAACATCTTATTACGTTTGCTTCACAAAAGATTTATTTCCGTAAGCCTTTAATTATATTCTTCTCCCGTTTCTTGAAACTTAAATTTAATCACTATAAGTATTTATTAACGTGCCTATGCTAAGTCTTAAATAATTTCATAGGCGCACAAAAGAGTTATTTTCCTAAAAATATAACACGCTCTTCAATATTATAAAACAAGCTTCATATGGAAAAAAATGCGGTAGTAGGTGCGTTACCGTGTTAGTGAATTTAGGTGGAACTTTTGCCACAAAAATTTACAGCTAAATATCATTATCAATATAATTACAGATAAATTTCTGCATTTGCATATTTAATTTTATTACTTGCATACATACCAGAACAGTTTATATAAAAGGTCCTGTCTATAAATACGTATTAAACGTAGGCTGGCTTGCTAGTTTTACTGCGCAACTCTGTTGTAAAATATACTGTAATAAGTGCACTACCATTATACTGCCCTTTACATAAGGAGTCAAAATAAATCAATAACTACACCATCAATACCAATAATATCACATATTAGAAAAGGTAAAATATTTCCACTATTATTGTTCTGAACGCATGAATGGCTAATCACTTCTTTAAAATAAAATCTAGCTCAAACATTTAAAGATACTGGTAAAATAATCGATTAGATTTCTCAATAATATAAACTTGCAAAAATATAAGCAATTTATTAATAATTCTCCTTATATTTGTAATTTTATAATACACAGAACTCAAAGTAGCTTTTTAATATTAAATGTGCTTTTTTGGTGTCAAATCATTCTTTGTTAATGCTTAAAGATTCTTCTTGCGTAACATCTTTTTATGTTTGCTTTACAAAAGATTTATTTCCGTAAGCCTTTAATTATATTCCTCTCCCGTTTCTTGAACATTAAAGTTAATCACTATAAGTATTCATAAACATGCCTTTTCTAAGTCTTAACTCATTTAGCAGGCGTACAAAAGAATTATTTCCTTAAAAATATAACACGATTTTTAAAATTATTATCGTAAAACAAGCTTCGTATATGGAAAAGAATTCAGTAGCAGGTGCGTTACCGTGTTAATGAATTTAGGTGGAACTTTTGTCATGAAAATTTACAGCTAATTAATTTTATGAATTTTTCTGATTTTTAGCTGCGTTTCGCATGTCATGTTTTGTTGTTCACGTATAATGTAAGTAATCTTTAAGATATTATGTGAATATTCAGTTACACGAAACAGGAGAATAGAAAAAAAAGGGTAAATCAATAATTATTTTAACAACTGAAAAATAATGTATTAAATTGAATAGTGCATTTATTTTTATTAGTTTTAAAAATTCGTATAAAAAATCATACTCATAAAATTACAAAACTTATTAATTTTTATTAAGCTGGCTTTCTTGTTTGTATGAAATGAGATTAAAACATTCAAATGTGAAATACCTATTTGTGATTTTTATTAATAACAGTAATAATTGAAACTCACTAATTGCAAAAATAGAAACTAATATTAGTATAATGAATGAAATAAAAACATATATTTTAAGCATACTCTTTATGTGATTTAAAAAATATATATATATTTCATCAAATTTTCAATATTCAATGTTCTACGGTCAGCCCATAAACACATAAAGAAAAAAATAAAAATTAATAAATCTAAATAAAATATATTCTTTTTCAATATTCATTTTCATTTTACTAATAATTGTATATACATGTATTTTTTTTCCGTACATCGAAATTCTGAAAATTTCCTGGATCCGTGAATGGAATTTTAAATATTTTAATATTGATTCAAGAAAAATAAATCATTTAAGTTTAGTTTTTTTTTTTGTACAGCTACGTACAGCATACATACAGTCGTGGGAAAAAAAGGTAAACACCTCCTGCTAACTCGGCAACAAATTATCGTAGAAGAAAGTTACAGGTACCAAACGACTGAAAATAAAGTCTAACTTTAAATGATGTATATAAAATTGGCTTAGGGGCCATCTACATATCAAAACGAACCGAAACTTTGTTTTATTCAATAGCAATACCCAAGTTTGACAACATAAATAAATTCTACACCTTTCAATTAGCCTAAATCCAAAATTTCATGAAATTCGGACGATTAGTTTCCGAGAAATTAATTACAGTAGAACCTCGATTATCCGAAGTAATTGGGACCGACCCTCTTTCGGAAAATCGAAATATTCGGATAATCGAGAATGCTTCAAATTTAAGATTAAGGACAAATACTTGCGGTTTTTCTTATTATTGTAACAAGTGCTTAGTAAAAAATAAAGCTATAGCAGAATAAAAACAAGAATAAATTACCTGAATTTAAATTTTGAAATTAAATATAAATGCCTTTTACATATTTCACAAGGGTTTGAAATAAAGTTTTGATTGTCGCAGTTTCGATTGCCTTTGCTTTGCAGTTCTATCACGAATTTTTTTTTAAATACTATTAGTTCACCAGTATGCCAGTCTCTCTGCTGCTCTAGCCCTGCCAAACATTTTGAAAAATATTCAAAAGCTTCAGAATTGCTAATTTATTCGTTTTCTTCGCCTGCTAGAGCACATTCACACACTCCGGTTCTCCCTCCTCTTAATGTGTTCTAGTTCACTGCACATCTTATGGGAGCTCAAGTTAAATTCAAAGGAATTCTAAGAAAGGGGATCCAAACTCGTGGTTGGTTCGGGAAAAGACCGCTTGCACAGAAGAAATGTGATTCTAAAAAAAAAAAAAAAAAAAAAAAAAAAAAAAAAAAAAAAAAAAGAAGCTATAAAAATGGATTTCGGTTAACCGAGAGTTTCGGTTAAAAGAGTTTCGGATGAAAGAGGTTCTACTGTATTTTTAAATGAGCCTATTTTAAGAGCTGTATCCAAGTTGAAGTTTGGTATTCGATTGATGAAATGCTACGGAATGACTATGTAACTTCTACTGATATACTATTATTTCTTATAAATATGTCCATTTCACTCGCTTAATATCTTTACTATTGACAGCCCAAATATTTCAATAAAATGTATAAAATATATTTTTGCAAATTATGCTTTTCTGGACATCATAGACAGCCCGTTAAACCATCCTTTTGACATTTTTTAATGATAATTCGAAAACTACTTGAAAGAAAAATTTGAAATTGAGAATTCGCATAAAGCAGGGCATAATAAATATAAACGTATATAAAAAAATATAAGTTGCAATTGATATTTTTTTTCGAATATTAATTTCATAATTCATATTATGTATTTTTTTTATTGCAAATTCAATGTATTTATGTTTGGGTTTTTTAGTTTTATAACAATACACAAAAGTATCACATTAGGATAATAATTTCAGGAGATATTAATAAAAGTATCAGAATGTAATTTAACATTAGAAGTTCTAAATTTTGAATGTTTATAATTCAAAAACTTACGATTCAAATGACTAGAAATTTCATTTATAGGGATAGTTTGAGCTGAAGGTTTACAATATACTGTCAAAATTGGGAGTTGTCATTGAATAAAACAAAGTAAGATCTGGTTTTGATTTGAAGATGGCCACCTAAGCAAATTTTACATACAACATTTAAAAGTAGACTTTATTTCCAATCGGTTGGTACCAGTAGCTTTCTTCTATTATAATTAGCTGCAGATTTAGTAGGGGGTGTTTACTTTCTTTTTCCACGACTGTACCTACCTACTCTCTTACTAAGGTATTATAGGTTCAAATGATTGTTAAGCTTTGCATGTGATTGCATTGCACGGATTGTAACATTTGTGCGACAATAAGTCACGTATTTTGTCGTCTCTTTAATATTACGAAGTTTGCCTGAATCTCTGAGATTCTGCTTTTCCAGTTACGTATAAAAAATACGATGTTACAATTCTGATAAAATTTTACTTAAAAAGGTGCTACAAATACATAAAAGGTTTCTACAACATGAAAACCGTCAAAGATGTTAAAATCCCAAGCGCTTTCAACTGCATTATAACAGTCGTCTTCAGGGGAAAACCAGAGGAGTGAAAGTTCATGGAAAATTCTTTGCTTAAGTATCAGTGGACGAGTCTATTACAAAGGAAGGGAGGAGGGGGGGAGGTGGTAAAATGAAAATGATTATGTTTCAAAATCGCTAGAAATATCTAGTATACTATACCAGATCTTAGATATATTGTAGTATAAAGTATCGTTGCAAGTATTCTTTCTTTGAGTTAAAATTTCCAATGATTCTCTGATTATTGACGTGTAGTAATTTGAAGTACGGGCTATGACTCTTGCTTTACTGAAATCAATGTGAATATCTTGTTTTTGGTTTAATCTGGAAAGAGCAGTAGAGGGTTTGTTATACTTTATGTCTGTAATATGTTCTTTTCGTCTGTCTTTAAATTTTCTAGTGGTCATTCCTATGTATTTGAGTTCTTTCTGATTTACTTTGTCTGTGAAAGGTATTACATATATGCCAGAAGTTTCATCGTTAGGGATTGGGTCTATTTTCCGGTGTACAAGATCTTTTAACTTGGCAGATGGTTTTGCGATTAAGTATATATTATATTTATTTAATGCATAACTACTCCTTTCAAATAACTGAGGTATATAATTAAAACTATAAAACTTGAGATTATTTTTAATACTATTTCTGGTTAACTCTTTATGCTGAATATCAAAGATTAATTTATTGATACATTGGGGGGGGGGGGGGAACCATTTTCTATTGCAATCTTCTTAATGGTGAGTAACTCTACTTGTAGGTATTCTCTTGTACAAAATTCAATGGCTCTATTTATATAAAATTTATAAGCTGCAGTTTTGTATTTAAATGGAACATTGCTATTGTAGGATATTGTACTATTTGAATTGCATGGTTTTCTGTAAATTTTACTATCAATTTTATATGTTGTATTATTTCTTATTAATTCAACGTCTAAAAATTGTAAGGTTCCTTTTTCGTCGACTTCCAATGTGAACTGTATATTTGAATCTAGGTTATTAGCTGTATCTAAAAAGTCATTCAAAGCGGGGATACCATGGTTTCAAATCAAAAAGATGTCATCGATGAAATAAGAACAACTTTAAATTCAAGCATTAGCTTGATTACAAATAGCAATGTCTTTCAATTTAATAGAACATTTTACAAACAAACTGAGGGTGCCCCAATGGGCTCACCCATTTCAGGATTACTAGCGGAACTGAAACTTAGACCACTTGAGACATACAAAATTGATAGGAAAATTTACAGAAAACCATGCAATTCAAATAGTACAATATCCTACAATAGTAATGTCCCATTTAAATACAAAACTGCAGCTTATAAATGTTATATAAATAGAGCCATTGAATTTTGTACAAGAGAATACCTACAAGCAGAGTTACTCACCATTAAGAAGATTGCAATAAAAAATCCCCCCCCCCCAATGTATCAATAAATTAATCTTTGATATTCAGCATAGAGAGTTAACCAGAAATAGTATTAAAAATAATCTCAAGTTTTATAGTTTTAATTATATACCTCAGTTATTTGAAAGGATTAGTTATGCATTAAAGAAATATAATATATACGTAATCGCAAAACCATCTGCCAAGTTAAAAGATCTTGTACACCGGAAAATAGACCCAATCTCTAACGATGAAACTTCTGGCATATATGTAATACCTTTCACAGACAAAGTAAATCAGAAAGAACTCAAATACATAGGAATGACCACTAGAAAATTTAAAGACAGACGAAAAGAACATATTACAGACATAAAGTATAACAAACCCTCTACTGTTCTTTCCAGATTAAACCAAAAACAAGATATTCACATTGATTTCAGTAAAGCAAGAGTCATAGCCCGTACTTCAAATTACTACACGTCAATAATCAGAGAATCATTGGAAATTTTAACTCAAAGAAAGAATACTTGCAACGATACTTTATCCTACAACATATCTAAGATCTGGTATAGTATACTAGATATTTCTAGCAATTTTGAAACATAATCATTTTCATTTTACCACCTCCCCCCTCCTTCCTTCCTTTGAAATAGACTCGTCCACTGATACTTAAGCAAAGAATTTTCCATGAACTTTCACTCCTCTGGTTTTCCCCTGAAGACGACTGTTATAATGCAGTTGAAAGCGCTTGGGATTTTAACATCTTTGACAGTTTTCATGTTGTAGAAACCTTTTATGTATTTTTAGCACCTTTTTAAGTAAGATTTTATCAGAATTGTAACATCGTATTTTTTTATATGTTTTTCAAGGTGAATGTGACGTTCAACAATTATAGTTTGAACTATATTTTATAATATTTCCAGTTACGTTCAACAATAATATGATAATTGGGTATCTGTGCTTGTCTATCTTGTATACATACAATGATAGGATTTAATTTCAGCGGATTTTGTCGCATCTCTCCTATTGTAGAAATCAAGACTGCATTTGAGCATCTTCAAGCTGCGCCCATGCTGTGTTTTCCAGTGTGTTGTGTTTCGAAGTAGAATTATCAGTTGAGAGTTAAACAGCGTGATAAGATGTTACAGTCTGTTATTTTTGAAAAAAAATATTGGAATCCACTGGATTCACTTAATATTGTTATTGCATTATTTCAAAGTGAGATTTTGAAGTGACATTTGAAGGATTTCTAGTGACATTTAATATAGTGCCTTTACAGTGTTTTGTATTGAGCTGGAGTGATATTTTCCATGTTCCAGCATACGATCAGCGTGGCCATTTTATATTGGAGCTAATGTTAGAACATAGGGATTTTTTGAGGATATCATTTCCGTCTCATTATTTCAGTATTCAAGCTACCCCCTGCACTTCCATCTCACCTTTTTTTTTAAATAAACTATTTTTTTTAATATCGTGCAAAGGCTATTTTCATAGCCTAAGGACCCGCCATACAACTTTTCTATTTAGATATATGCATGCGTTTGATCTATATACCTTTTTACTCGAAATTTTCTTCCCTTTTGGCACAGTTTTATGAATGAAAAATGTCTTTAATTATGGGTAAATAAACAAATAGTACATTTTTAAGCCGAAGAGTTTATACCAAATATATACAGTAATGAATTTCAATAGAAATAAAAAGTCTTAAGGAGTATTGTACCTTTTACACGCGACGAAAATTAACGAAAATAATTCAAAGTTTAAATGAGTCTATCTTCAAAATCTTTTTATGCATAAACGTGAAATTTTGGATATTGATTAAAGAGATTGTGCTTTGTAATAAATTAGCATTAGAAATTTATTAGCCTTTTGCAGAATTTGGGTGTTGTTGAAATCGAGATAGCTCTTCTTTTTTATTTCATAAGCCATTGCGCGCAAAATATTTTGAGAAAGTACGTATGGATTGTCATGAAATTTAGGAAAGGTACTAAATAAATATGCGTGTTTAAAATGATCTACTCTTATTAAAAACGCCAAAATTATTTCATTAACTATATAAAAAAATATTTTTTGTAAAAAAACATCACAATTATACATTTTTAATGAATAAAAATAGCCATAACTAAAAATACTACCATTGTAAATACTTAAAAGTAGATCAGTTTAAACAAACTTATTTGTTTAGTATATTTCCCAAATTTCATGACAATCCATACATACTTTCTCAAGATATCAGGCGCGCAAATGACTAATGGAGTAAAAAAGGAGAGCTGTTTTGATTTCAACAATACACAAATTCTGTAAAAGGCTGATAAATTTCTAATGGTAGCATATTAAAAAGCACAATCTGTTTAATCAATAATCAAAATTATATGTTTATACACAAAAAGGTTTTGAAGATAGACTAATTCAAACATTGAATTTTTGCATTAATTTTTGTCGCGTTTAAAAGGTACAAGACCCCTTAAAATATGCAATTTTTTTTTTAATGAGCTTACATGATCTCTTCGCTTATTGTACAAGGATAATTGACGAGTAGCAAATAAGTAAAAATGCTTAGTTAACTCTAATTAAATATTTAATTTAGTATTTCATTAAAATTTGTTACTTTCTTTCTTATTTACAACTCAGATACAGTAAAATTTAAAGTTATTGAACAAAGTAAAATTTAACAGAATGTGAATAGAAATTTCAGAATAATAATCCATGCTACGCTGGTCATACACTGTAAAAAAAATAAGCATATTACAACAAAAGGTGCTGGCAACTCGTCTGCCAACACAGTTTCTATAAAATTTACAAGCTGCTGTCTCCAAGAGGGCTGTAAAATTTCTCATCTCTGGAGAATGCCGCGTTGCTATTGACTGCGTGGTACACGTGACAGAAAGAATTCGATTTTCACTTCAATTGTTGCTTGAATTCATTTTCACAGCGTCGGTGCTTGAATTCGGTTTTACAGCATCGGTGCTTGAGAAATAACAAGATAAATTTATATAAAAATCAGTGCATTTTACAACAAAAGGTGCTGGCACCTCGTCTGCCAACACAGTTTCTGTAAAATTTACAAGCTGCTGTCTCCAAGAGGGCTGTAAAATTTCCCATCTCTGATGAAAGTCGTGTTGCTAGGGGCTTTATGGTGCACGTGACAGAAAGAATTGGATTTTTACTTCAATTGTTGCTTGAATTCGTTTTCACAGCATCGGTGCTTGAATTCGATTTTGTAACATCGGTGCTTGAGAAATAACAAGAGAAATTTATATAAAAATCAGTGCATTTTACAACAAAAGGTGTTGGCATCCTGTCTACAAACACAGTTTCTGTAATATTTACGAGTTGCTGTATTTAAGATTGCTGTAAAATTTGACAATTCTGGGGAAAGTTGCGTTGGTATTCGCTGCGTGGTGTACGTGACAGAAGAAATTCGATTTTTACTTCACTTGTTGCTCGAATTAGATTCCACAGCATCGGTGCTTGAAAAAATACACAAAAAGTGCAGAAAAAATCACAACATTTTTTTAAAAGTTTAAAGACAGTTGTAACTTAGATTGTTCATCAAAAAAGATTTTCTCTCAATGCTTAAATCAATTTGATTAGAGATGTATGTGATGTGAGCATGTTTGGTTATACTGTTTAGGAAAATGTATATTAACTTTATTTTCAACCAAATAACAAGGTAATTTCATATTTAGACAACTAACAAGCAAAAGCAATTACTTATATTGTTATATACATCGCCGTTAATAGATAGAAAAGAGCGTATTATGCGTAATGCTTCGCTTAAAATGCATGCAAATTTCTGAGTAATAAACCATATGCCTATTGTAATAAATACAGGTGTATACTTTGGACTGATTATCACAAAATATGTTATGCTATAATCAATTGCGCGATTTTGTTTATAATATTATGCGCATTCGATTTGATAGATATTTGAAAAGTAAATAAAAAATGTTTAATTAACTGAAATTTCATTTTTTGTTAAATAACAATTAAAATAAACGGTCAAGTGCGAATATTACTCGCGCACAGCGGGTTTCGTACAACAAGTATATTAATTAATAACTGTAATATTACAAAAAAAAAAGATTGGTGCTAAAAGAATAATAAGGCTTTGTAAAAAACTATACAACGTAGTGTTGAGTATAGCTGTATATAATAGTAATAAAACATAAAAGTATCTCGCTATTTTTAAAAAAAAAAAGTAACTAATGCTGTCATCGCCGCCGCCGCCGCCGCCGCCGCCGGTTTTGAATTTTTTGTGACTGGAGGTCTTTCTTCGTTAACATTAAGCAAAATATTGCATACAAAAATATGAAAATTGGTGGTATTATAGAGAAATGATTGATAAACACGCTGATTCAGACAGTTTTTAAATCGAAGAATTTTTTTAAAGAGATATTTAATGCTAAAGTTGGACACTCGTTCCATTAAAAAAGTTTTATAGGAGCAAAAACCATACATGGGAATTTAATCATTTTTAGATCATTTTATGCGTTAGAATTTCTCGGTGTGCAGACTGCATTTATTTTTTTTTAATTTGACTCATATTTTGAGATTTTATTTCTATTTAAAATTCAAATTTTCAGCATTTCGTGAGATATTTTTTACATAGTTTAGAAAATGGTATTAATTTAAATTGTTGTCAACTGTATAAACAGCGCAAACAATAATGTTTGTTTCAAATTAAAAATTTATTTACACGTGACTATTATAAACAGAAAATATAAAAATCAGGAACTCATTGAAAATTACGTCATTAAAAACTATATTTACACGTGAATTTTAAAAGAGAAAGAATATGTAAAATAATAAATTCATTAACATGCGTTAGAAGTCTTAAATAGGAGAAATTATGTAACATTTACGCCATATTACACTTATTACGTAAAATGAAAAAAAAATAATGTTGGAAAACAGTTTAAATTTAAAAACTGAGCAAGACATTTGTTTAATAATTTAAGATGATCTTTTCAAATATTTTTATTAGGACATCGCAAATAATATTTCATTTTCAACAAAAGTAATTTCACTTGAATGTTAAAAAGAGATCGAAAAGTTTGGTGAAAATACGTCAAATAAAAAACGATACATTTAAAGTATCTTATTTAAAAAATCTTTCTTTTCGCTTTGCTAAAAAATATCGGGAGACAAAGACTCTGTTTACTTAATTCTTTTTATATTGGCTTATTTTGAAATGTTTAACTGATTTTATTTAATCAAAGAAGAAAACAATCATTGTACCTTTTAACAGCAGCTGATTTGGCCTTAAAATCCCCCAATCAAAGAGAAATAAATAGAAACCCGTTTATAAGGAGATTGCCACTGTTTTTTAGCTTATAATTCAATCTTCCGAAATCTATTTAAAGTCCATCGAATTAGGGTGCTTTTAAAGTCTGTGGTGTCGTTGGCGAGCGTAACTCGTAGGTGGCAGCGCCCCCTAGTAAAATAAATAGAAGTACCATGGACGTTCAGAGAGATATAAAGCCTAAATAGCATCAAATATTACTATTCAATATAACTTTTTTTTTAAATCTTATTCTAATAATTTTCTGATGAACTTAATTCGGTGTTGACAATAAAACTAAGTACATATTTAAATTTTACAAGCATTTTATGAACCCAAATTCAGCGTAGTAATAATCTTCTCTTTTTACAGTGTACCTAAAACAAAACCCTTGTTTAAAGTGTAAACTTGGTATTGTGCTATGCGCGCTTCAAAAGGGGGTCTCAAAGTTGCAACGTTTTGATTCGTGCCGCGTTTTTCCAGATAGGTTTTTAATCAACCTTTAAGGACACGGGTGGCGTATTGAGACAGCCACTCAAGGCAAACTAGTCGCGAATCCCATGGTAGTTACGTGATTAATTATCATTAAAGTAGTCTGTTTTTAACATCTTGACGCTTATTGCTTTTATATTACTGCTGGCCATTACATTACTCAACTGTATCATTAAAAGTTGTTATCTAGGGTTTAAAAAAAGATGGTGCATAGAGTACGTTGCCCGTGTCTTTTTGCATGTCCAAACCACCTTTGTCTATAAGGATTAATATCTCAGCTAATTATCGACATTTTTTTCGAAAATCATTAACAACAATCCTTTTATACGTCTGCAACTACAAATACCACCAGAACTCTTAAGCGTCTTTGCTGAACTGCCGCGAATCAAAAAATGCGATTTCCTCCAAACCTATGTGACCTAAGGTAATCGCTATAGAATTTCTTCAAGGTTTAAATTTACTTCTTCTATCCTTAATTTTTTTATAATTTTACTTTTAGAAGATTCGGGAATGTATGGAGGGGGGGGGGGGGTGTTGATACGCATTTTCGAAAATATCTCTGAAAATATAATACCTAAAATTAAAAGAAATATATTTTTCAGTTCGGCGTTACGAAAGTTTTCACACGGTACAGGAAAAGGTCCAAATACCGGCTACCACTTTTGTTTTCAATCTAGATCATACAATTTTCAAAATTAATAAAATAAAACGGGACAGCAGGGTACCTTGACATGTTTTACACCTGTATAGAGAAAAGAAAATCAGTTTAAAAGGAGTTTTCTGTTTATAACAAGCAAAATTCTGAAAGTCTACAAATTTTGAGTTTTTAAAATGGGGTCTAAATATCGGTTACCTAAGTTTTTTTTTCCAAAAGATTACACAGATAGAGCTAATGGAAATTATTATGCAATAAGAATATTATTTTAATAAATTGTATTGATTAATAACATTTATTATGCACAGAAAAAATACACAATTTTTAATAAATAAGTATTTTTGTCAAATTTCTAAAATTCTTTACGACTATCTCTCACAGTCTTCTTCGCATTACGTTTCTAACTTTATTTTTTAACGTGTAAAACAAAAAAAAAGCTTGCTGATTGAAATGAGAATTATTTTATGTGAAAAAATCAAAAACATAATATCACACCTTGCGTCGGTATAGTCCCTATCAGCCCAGATATCGCATTCTTAACATTGAGCCCAGAATCCCCTACCCCATTCTTGTCCACAGAGAAAGCACCCATGCAGAAGACACAAATTTATCATAACCTCTGTTGGATATTTTCCTTTTTCACTTTTTTAACCCTCTCGCTGAGTAATTGTTTTATCAAAATAGTTTCAAAAATTGCGTATTTAACCACTTCGTGACGAGCATCTTTTAAGAATTTTTATTATTTTGTCACCGGTTTTTCAAAACAAAAATTTTTGTTTAATTTAACCGGGAAAATGCTCCGATTAAATAAGGCAAAATTTACAATAAAAAATAACTGGTGGGAATAATCAAGGAGGGTTAATTAGACGGAAAAAATGCATCCCTGAAGAAATCTCGGGTTGCACAAATTTTACTACATTTACGTTATCCGAGGAAATCTCGGGTTGCGCAGCGAGAGGGTTAGAATCAAATTCCTGCCTCTTTCGCCTGGTTTAATCCGTCATTTTTTTCTTTCTCTTCATATTTATTACAGGTAATTTTGTAGTGTCCAACAGCGCTTTTTTGGAAAGTGATCCGGTAGCCAGTGTTTGTCCTGAAGAATTACGACCATGGTTGCTTTTTTCATATTGCGAAATGGGACTGGAACGATTTCTGAACCATTTAAATGAATTTATTAATTATGGAACTATTTAAATTAATTTATTTTCCTCCCCTTCAAGCAGAGAAACCGAGGGAGGTCCAAATACCGGCTAGCCGGTATTTAGACCACTCTACGTGGCCGGTATTCGGACAACTGCTATGTTTAAGTTAAAACCGGTATTACTCATTCATATAATAATATACTAATAATGTGTGCGTGGCAATTGAGAGCTAAGTATGTATAGAAAATAACTTAATCAACAATTCAAGCCGATATACGATCAGTATAGTTTAAAAAAATGAAAAACACATATCCGAAAAACTTTTGATGTACCAGATTACGTAGATTCAAGACTTTTGCATTTACTATTTGTAAATGACACAGACTTCAGCGACATACTTTTCGTAACTTTCTTCTCTCAATTAAAGTTACAAACTCTGCCTATCAACGATAGGCTGCGCTGCGCTCAGTTCTCAGAACACCTAGTAGCCGGTATTTGGACCCTATTCGGTATTTGGATCTTTTCCTCTATACAACGAAAATATTTTTTTCAGGTAACTCAAGTAACTTAGCTCTTCTCTTTTTTCCTACATTTATTTGTGAAGGGTTAATTATCTATAAATATTTGGGTCAATAAACTTTATTACTTCGGTTACCAATTTGAACTTCCCACGTTCCATAGTTTACGAATAAAATGGCTGTGACAGATGGACAGACAGACACAGGAATAATCTTATAATGGTGCTATTTTTACTTTTTAAGTACTAAAAACACGCACATTATGAATTACAAGTGTGATAAAAAGTAATTAAAAGTAGAATATATATGTACAGAACAAGCAGTATTTAGCTGAATCTGCATACGTATTTCGAAATCATTACCCATACTTCACTGTTAACACGTTGACTGCCACTTTATGAGTATACTCGTAGCTTTAATATTCGTGGCTTTAATTTATTACTTTCTCACGATTATTTTTTTAAAAATGCCTTTTTTACTGGCAGACATTTCGCTGTATTAGTAAAGCGAAATTTATTTTTCATAATTTGTGGTGGCAAACGACTTTCAAGAAGAAATTTGAAAATTCTTACTTTTTGCAGCAGCCAACGTGTTAATAAAGACAGACATAAATTAGATTGTTCGTCAGCAAATATTGTTTTTGAATGCTCAAATCAGTTTGATTACAGATGAGTGGGATGAACAAAGGTTTGCTTATCCAATTAGGAATAAGGGGTCTATGACAAATTTACAATTTTTATATATGTATATATGACAGGTATTTCATAACCATGGACGCAATTATCATGCTTTGTTGCAAAAATTTAAATAATTTTACGCGAAATATATTTCTTTTGAAGTAGCATGTGTGATTCAATTTTGATTATTATGCATAGTAATTATGCATAGTATTATGCATAGACTGGTATTAAATAATAAAATATGTTGTTGACTTCATTTTGAGACAAAAAAAAAAAAAAAAGGCTAATGCGATTTTTAGCAAAATAAAAAGCAAAACAAATTAACAAACAAATCAAAATATTCTTGCTTACATTGCCGTTAATAGGTAGAAAAGAGCCTATGTCTCTCGTAATAAAGTCATGCATATATTTTGGACCGATCTTTTCAAAATATATTATGTTATAGTCAATTGTGTTGTTTATAGTATTCTGCGCATTCGTCTTTATGGATATTCGATTGGCAGTAAATAACAAAAAATATTTAATTGAAATTTCATTTTTAGTTAAATAACGATTAAAAATCACAACACAATACAAGTTACAAATATCATACAATGAAGTTAACCCATTTGTGCCTAAATTTTGGTTTTCTTAAATGTTTTGGTAAAATCACTTTAAAATATTGCAAAATGAACTGGAAAAATACAAAAAAAATTACGCTTAATTTTTCTGGTATTTATTTAATAAAATATAAAAAAACTACATACGAGCATTTCTAGTAGAATAATACGCATAATTATATTTTTTGTCAATATTTATATTTAAAAAGTTTTTAAATTGTATATTATGTACGATAATTAGTATTTTTTATGAACTACAAAAAATATATTATTTCTTTAGAGAAACTAATAACGTTATAACTATTATTAACAATAAAATAAGAATAATCGTATTGCTGACTTAAAAACAATTTATTTCATAAATATCTTCAAAAGGAGATTAGATAAATAACTGCCTCCTAAATGTCCAACAAAAATATGTGCCCATTTGGGCCTATAACCCTATATTTTGACGTTACAAAAAGGCATAAAAAAGGCTTGAGCATTTAATTTCGCAATTTAAAAAAATACGTATTTCAAAAAAGTCTACAAGCTAAGATTATGACTTGCGATTTTGGATTCTTGATATAAAAAATACAAATAAACTTACTTTTTACATTTTGCCATCTTGAAAAATTAAAAATTTATAAACACCGAAAAAAAGCTTTCATTTAAGCAAATAAATATCCTCTTTATGCTGTCATCTCTCGGTTATAGAAAAAGAGATTTATAGACAATTACTTCATACAATTTTCATGTTATAAAGGAGAAAAAAATATACTTATTCATTAAAATTTGAAACGTCCCAAAAATGGGACGCTAGGCATAAATGGGTTAAAAACATACATATATAGAACAAAAATTATTTAGCAGAATCTGCATACGTATTTCTATATAATGAGCCATACTTCACTAGTAATAAAGACAGGCATAAATTAGATTGTTCGTCACAAAAGATTGTTTCTGAATGCTCAAATCAGTTTGATTAGAGATGTGTGTGATGAACGAAGGTCTGGTCATCCAATTACGAATAAAGGGGTCTGTGAGTCATGGGGATTCCGAAAAGGGATAAAGTGGGTAAATAACGAAGTGATGAAATCGGCATCCGGAATAATTGTACACAGGGCGTGATAGCCATGCATAATTTTGATTTCAGATTTATACAATAATAGGCATGTATGCCCAAATAGATTATTTGAAAGCCTTTAACAATATATAAATTGAGTATTTAATATTATGTGATATAAAAGTGTGCATAACATATAAATAAAAAGTAATAATGAAAGTAGTTACTTTTTATGAGAAAATTATAAATGCTTTTTATATAATAAAAATTAAGCTATCTCAATGATTTTTTTTTCTTTTTTTGCGTTATAAGCAACATTAAATTTTCTTTAATTTTTTTTCAAAAAACAAAATATATATCTATATATAGTCTATCGTTTTTATATGAAATACTTTTAAATAACGTTATTTATGCAAGTGCTATTTTTTAATTTTTTTCAGTTATTGCTGACAGAAAAATTCTGTTCGTAAAATGCTGAAATAATAGACTGAGACCAGAATTTACAAAAGAATTTTTCAAGTAATAAAAACCTGCTTTTCTACACTTTCATTGTAAAAGCAAACTATTATAAAAATATTCTTAGTGCCGTTTGTCAATTTTGGAATTAAAATTAGGTGGTAAAGCCGTGTGATCAGTGATGCGGACGTAAAAAAACCAGATGGTATACGCAATAGGCACAGGGTATACGGTAAAGTCATGAATGTCATGCCTAAGGTATACGCTACAGCTTTATTTGAGAAACAGAGGGTATAGGGAGCTTCTTAAAAAAATCCAGAAGGTATATGGCGTATACTTGCGTATACCCTCCACTACACCTCTGCGTGTGACCCCCCCCCCCCTTAAAAGGGTTAAAGAAAAAGTTATTAAAGATCCTGTTTTCCCATAATCAGAACTCGGGAAACATAAGAGCACTACTATGTACAGATAACAAACAGGGCTACATAGAATTGCACCAAAGAAATTTAAATATTAAGTCTTCATTTTTCTGACAAGTATTATTATCACTGAGCTGATACTTCACCTTTGAACAGCTATAAAGGAACAATAAAAAAGACCATACCTATAAATATGTTACAGAATATAATTTACGTTCAAATTTACAACTTGAATACACCGATTTGAATTCCTTACCTACTTTTTTAAATACATTTTTTCAACAAAGCTATTTTTTCAAAAATGTCAAAATTTTCAAAAATGAAAAATATTTTTAATATTTTTTTTAAGTTCCGAAATTACTGTAGTATGAAAAATTCTCATGTTTTAGCAATATACCATAATTTGAAAATACTTACGCTTTATGTAGTTTTTGGAGGAACTGGCGTAATAAATAATAAACCAGTTATGTTATCAATGAATTGAAATATGACTATAAATAGATTGCATTATGAACTGTAGAGAAATGGTTCGATATATTTTCTGAAAACCGATAAATCTTAATATTCAGCATGTTGAAAATTTAAAAGAAAACTTTTCGATTTGAAACTCATAATCAATGGTAACAGTTCTTTTATTTTATTACGTGGACAATTAGATTTAAATTCTTTTTTAAATTTGAGTTTCTGCCAAAATTTTAAATGCAGTTCTGCCAAATTGTATAAGTGATAGGGGAAAGTAGGGGAATTGGAGCTCACTTAAGGGAAAACATGAATATCTAGTCAAATTTAGAAAAAAAAAAATCAATATTTTATTAACGAACTATAACTCCAAAGCATAAGGAACAGTTTGCAATCAACTAATTTTCATAAAAGTTTTCAGATTTTTTTTTATCGTTTTATTTAAATGACCATCGATTGAGCGGTAATGTCCGACATGGTAGGATAATTGCACTCAGACTTTCAATACAACGTTTAAGTAAGATAAAAGTCACATATGTAGTTGTGTGGTCTGTTCACACCACTTTACACATATTGTGCACACATATTGTGTTAGACATAGAGTGGGTTACTTTTTTTATAGTTAGGTATTTTTATTTTCGCCACTTTTTTGAAATCGTAAAATTCTCCTTGTTTAATGACATATTAATTAAGGCGAAAACAGGGGAATTTTACCATTTCAAAAAAGTGGTGTCAATCAACAAATCTGAATTTAAAAAAAGTTGCAAACTGGCAAAACTTCTCTGGAATTCCACGCGAGCGAAATTACCAGCTATCGGCATGGTGGGTTTTAATGCATTATAATTGGCGTAAACACGCACTACAAAAATAAATAAAAGCATGAAAGTACAGCTAAATGTCTATATTTTGCAGACATAATGAGTAAATTAATATTTGAAAATAAGAGTAAACACTCACCTTCAAGTTAGATGTTGTAGAATTTTATAATAAAACAACTTCAAATGAATAATGTGAGAACACAAAAATACTTTCCTCCCGACGGGCACTAAATCCTTACTGGGAACTTAGGATGAAGTTCGCTAGGTACCGTTTCCAATCGCACGTTTTCAATTCTATTCTGTTTAGATATATTTGGTGAGCGGGATTACCCTTCTGGGCGTCATTACCCTACTTTCCCCTAATGATAATTAGTCTTTTTAATATAATATATAAATGAGCACTTCATTAAATTATTTTAACTTAACCCTTCAGTATCCATTGTATTCATTAATATCTATTCTGTATTTATTGGGTCTATGATTAATTGACATATTTTTAAATAATTAAATTGTTACAATTCTATCAGGTCTAAAATATAGAACAACATGATTTTTTAGTGTTGTGATGTTCTGTTTATTGGTTATCGTACGCGCAGGATTATCGTATGAACCAGTCAAACACTGAAGGAAAAAGTATCTTTTAAATTCCCTTCATATGAAGACTTTTAAAACGGATATACTAATGAAAAATCATGAAAGAAATCTCAACAGACATCTTTTACAATTCATAGTATACACGAAACTTAAAACATCTCGCAGTATCTCGAGTCAAAATGTCATGAAGACGTTTAGAAAGTTGTAAAAAGTATCCGGTTATAACAGAAAGTGTTGATCAGATACGAGGTTGGATCCAAAAAAGGTTACAAGCAGCATTTGAAAAGTAATTATTGTGGAGGGGATATTTTCCCTCAGATTGGAGACAGATGCTACTAGTTGTCTTTCAGCGGTTGTGTGGGTAGGTAGTGTAAGTTCGCAGACTCGTCAGAGCCGTTGAAATGTCAAAACGTTTAGGTAAGTGACCTCGCTTGTACCACTTTGACACAATCACGTGAAGCCATCCGACGCAAATGTCCTAGCATGTTGGGTGATGGTGTCATCTTCCTGCATGACAATACCAGGGCCCATATTGCTCACCAAAATCAAAAATTGCTTTAAAAGTTCAAGTGGGAAGCATGGAGTCACCCTTCATACAGCCCTGATTTGTCACCCAGTGACTGTTTCCTTTTTTCCGAAAGTGAAGGAACACTTATCTGGAACAAGCTTCTTTTCAGACAGTAATGTGGAAACAGCTCAATGAGCAGGGGCGTGATTTGTATCAAGCCAGTCTAAACAGGTTGGTCCTGCGTTCAGATAAATGAATTAACAGATTTGGCGATTACGTGAAAAAGGGATAGGCAAATATGCCTTATAATTCCCCCTATGTCTTTCGAACTCTTCTTAAAAAGAAATATATATATTTTTTTATTATCCATGTACCTTTAGATTTTAAACAATATACAACAAAAACATTTACCACTACATATCATTTAAGGCCCCGTCCCGTTAGGCGAAGACAATCGCCAGCTAAAGCTAAACCTATGGGAAGTTTCTTTTCCAATATTTCATTTGCATTTCGATATTTTAAAATATTTTTTTTGCATTGTATAGCTGTACTTGATCCCTGCATCTATTTCCTTTTTACTTTTTAGATTTTGGTTGTAATTTTTTTTTTTTCAAGATCCTACTTGGATTACCTATTTCGAAAATTGTTCCGAAAGCGAAAGTATGAGTTTGGTTCAATAATTATTGTCCTGAGAGTGTATAAAATATTTGTACTGCGATGGTTGATATGGAATATTGAAGCCTAATGTCTTAGATGTTTATATGCTCAATATCAGAACCGTAGCTTCTATATTAACTTTTTTTTTTCGTTTTAGGTGTGAAAAAGTCGCATCTAGCTTGAAAAGGAGGGGGGGGGGTGACTGTAAATTAAACGTGGCTACTGTCGTTTGGACTCGGAATCATAGTGATGTAGCCACGTCTTATCCATTATCACAAATCTATCACATAACTTCAGGTCTGGAGCCATAAGCTCCAAACCAGCCTTCCTCCACCCCTCCCTTTCAAGCTAGGTGCCACCTCTCACACCTAAAATGATAACAAATATGTTAATATAGTAGCTACCGTTCTAAAATTGACCATATAGACATCTAACACATTAGGCTTCAATATTACACATAAATCATCGTAGTACAAATATTTTATACACACTCGGGACAATAATTATTGAACTATCCTCGTACCTTTATTTAAAAAAAACTGTAACCAAAATCGAAAAAATAAAAAAAGGGCATATGTAATTATGGAGCTCAGCCATCGAATACAAAAAAAAAAAATATTTTAAAATATCGATATCAAATGAGATATTTTAAAATAACTTTCCCATACATTTAGCGTTAATTTGCGAGTGTCTTCGCCTGACGGTACAGGGGGGAACTCAAGGATGTTTTTTCTTCAGTTTAATAGTTTTATATCGTATCAATTTCTCACATATTTTCATTTCTTAATTTCATTTATTATTGTAATTTCATATATTCTATTTCGTGCATAAATCATTGCACAAATCCTTAAAGTTGCGCTGTAGTCACTTGCTTAAGTACAAAAACCCTTGATAAAATTAAAATCAACGTGAGTCACTATAATAAGGCCCATTCTCACTTCTATGGTAGTGCTAACAAGCGGTGTTTACTTACTTACCCCAATATTTCTCAGCAGTTTGCAGTTTTCCTCTTCTCTGTTGAAATACTCTGTTTAATCACACAATACATTACGCTCCCAAAATCCTAAATTACATAGGGGAGTGGGATAGAAGAAAATTGTCTTTAGACACATGACATTTTAAACATGGAAGTATGTAGTACTAAATTGTATGTTAAAAATATGTCTTCAGAAGCTAACGAAATATTCTTATGTAATAGTGATTTACTGCACTTTTAAAAGTCTGCAGCAAGCTATCTAGTCATTCGACCGTTTTAAAAGATAACGGTTACTTGACCCTATTATGAAAAACATGTGACCATATGATGATCAGAACAAAGTTAAATTACAATTATGTAACCGTTTTTTATGAAAATGGTGGAATGACCGAACAGTTTGCTATAAATTTCAAATATATACTCATTAATCCCCTTTGTATCTGCCTACATTTAGAGCGCTTCAAAAAAAATGTAGAATATTGAAAAAATACATATATTTTTTTATTCAATTGTAATACAGAATGATGAAAAAAATAAAATCCTAGCAATATCTTCATAAAATTTTTAAAAATTTCGTTTCTTTGCCTTTTATGCAAAAATTCATTCACTCAGTTCAACTGAATATATTTTAATTTCTTTTGTACCACATACTATTATTACACTTACCTGCGCACTGAACTGGGAGTTTTACAATACCTTCAAAATTAACAAAAATACTTCAAAATGTGTCAAAAAATATTTTTTATTTATTAAAAATTGCCATTTTTTATATTCGAGTAACTATAAAACAATTACGTTATCACACAGAGCTTAGATTCTAGTTCAGAACATAGTGAGTCATATGGAAAACATTCTGACAAAATTTCACTGAAGTATATTTAAAATATTTATGTAGGGGAGACCGGGGCTAGTAGGCGCAGTTTTTAGTTATTGATTTTTATTAATTTTTTGTTTGAGTTTTTATGAAACGTTAACTGTACTTTTAAAGAATAGTTATTGGGCTATAAATCCCGTAGTTTTGAGTTTCTAGCTTTTGTAGTTTATGTTAAGCGGAAACCTAAAGTAAAAGTAAAATTGTGCGCCAACCTACTCCGTCACGGGGCAAGTTGCCTATACTTATGGGGTAAGTTGGCACACGCCTTATAAAAATTTAATAGAAACTCAAATAAGACACGCAATTAAGAGAAATCAATTTCATTATTACCAGTAAGTTTAAACAAAGGCGTTATCGTCGTACAATGTAAATTCTAAATTATAAAGACATAAAAATAATGAATAAAACATTGAGTAACATCTATCCTACTCGATATCATCATCAGAGTTACAGTTGTCACAAATAAAGAATCGAGTTTTTCCGTTTGGGCAAGCCTCTTGTGCCCTAAATTTTGCATTGCAACCACTTTTCTCGGTGTTTGCTGTTTTTCAAGCTACCAGCACACACCAGACACCGAGCCAACTTGCCCCGTGTTCAATGTGCCTACTAGCCCCATAATAAATTTCTTCCCAAAAGAGACACGTAACCATCTAAGCATAAATAATCCAAGTAAATCACATATAGGGTAGGTACATTTAATCATACACTAAGAAAAACTGCACAAGTTAAATCGTAATTATTAATTAAGATAAGTATTAGAAATTAGAAAAATAATGAAGCATGCAAAAAACAGAAAAATCGTAATAAATGTCCACTGCACGGAGATAACGCTGCAAAACTACAATGAGGATAGTAGACAGCAAGAAGAAAGGTACTGTGTGATTGGTTGCGCAATCTATCCACAAACAGCCGATTTATAAGGACTACGCCTACTTACCCCTGTAGCCAACTAGCCTCGGTCTCCCTAACCGAAGTTTATCATACATGGAAATAACAAGAAAATTGATTTTCCAGAAATCACATTTAAAGATTGCATATTGTTACTATTTCTAATCTATAAAATTAATCTGGAAGTGTCAATTATAGTTTATTAGTATTTTTATTTAAAATTGAGAAAATCATGCATATAAAGACTGTTTACATTTTTCCTAGCATTCCTGCTCACTTCCGGTATTTGACTCATTACTTCCTGTTTATTAAATTGGCGTGTGAACTCCTCTTCAATTAATCATAGGAATAAAATGAAAAAAGATTTGAATCGTAAAATAATGCTGTTTTTGAAACAGAGCTCGAGTAACGTTTTCACTGTCTTCTGATTTATATGGTAGCGTAGGTGACAGGAAAACGCTTTTGTCTAACTTTTGGATATTTATTCTTGCTTAAATAAGAATATGTATATACAGTCGAACACCGATTTAACGAATCGCGATTTAACGAATTTCTCGATTTAGCGAATTTTTGTATGGTCCCGACGAAAAGGGAGCAAAAATACTTCGATTTAGCGAATTTATAATCCCGAGTTAACGAATAACTTTCGATGTCAAAAAATGAAAAATTGAAGACATTTTCTAATATTTATCAAAATTTTTCAATGTCCCTGATTGTTAATTTTCTAACTATGCATCTTGTGACACGGAAATATCTACAAACGAAAATGTACATTACGCCGAGGTTATTAATAACAGTAGTAGTGGATCGGATGAAAAAGATGAAATAGAAATGAATCATGCAATGTTCAAAAAAGCAGTTTGCAGTTTGGATACTTTGAAACGGTATTCGATGGCCCATGATGTTGGTGACACTGTTTTCACAGCTTCAGAAAAAATAAATATACAGAAGTTTGGAATACTAAATCGAAACACAACAAACAAACATCTATAAAAGTTATGTTATAATATTTGATTAAACTTAAATTCAGTACTTGTGATTTATAGTAGTGCATAAAAAAATAATCAATTTTTATACAGTGCATTTGTATTTTCTTAAAGCAACAAATGTTTAACATCATTATTAAGGTAAATGCGCATTGTTCTTCTTATTTATTGCCATTTTTTAATTTGTTTTGTTGTATAAAAATATTATTTTGATTATCCTGATTTAACGAATAATCTCGATTTAACGAACACAGTTGCTAGTCCCGAACGATTCGTTAAATCGGGATTCGACTGTAATAGATTTCGGGTTCGTTTTCAAAGTATAATAAGAAAAGTCTTTTGCCACTCAGTGTCTATTTATGTATAAAAGTTCTTTGACATATGAGACTGATGTCTCTAGAGAAATGTCCTTCTCGATTCACACAGTTCCACATACACTGATGTCTCTCGAAGGATACGCGCTAGCCTCGGCTATCTGCGAGTCTCTTCCACTAAGTTCAAAACAGTAAAAGAACTTTCAAAACTTTTCACCAAAATGGCCATTTTAATGTAGGCTGATACCTTAATATCTGCGTTGAAAGAAAACTTGGTGGTCAGATAAGTTTGTAATGAAGAAAAATGACTTAAGTTTGATCGTCGAAAGAAGCCTGTAATTTTAATAGACCCTCACTTATTTTTGCATTTATTTGCATAATTATATTTTATAGAAATAAAAAATATTGTTTAAATTGTAAAAAATAATATTAAAAGTTATAATCGATAAGAAAATAATAAATGTTTTAAACGATAATAAAAGTTTGAAATCCTAGTTCAATATTTCGTAGCGTCATTTCTTCTGAATACTGCTTATTTCATTCTCTATCAATAATAACTGAAAAAAAGAAAAAATAAATAAGTTATAACAAAAATTATGATGTTTTTTTTTGGGGGGGGGGGGGTCGTGAATTTTGTGTTGATATTGTATTAAATGTTTTAATTCTTGTTGACGTTGCTTGTTTCAGGTATAATCGAGAAACAATGTAACAAAAAGTGTAAAGAAGGAATTATAAAATATAGGAAATGGACTTTGAAACCGTCGCAAAACTAGTTTTACAAGAGAAATTTTGTGGTACAATATAAAAAATTTCTTCTTCTTATTATTATTTTTTTAATTTGAGAAATATTTTTTTATTTCTTAAAGAAAATGAATGAATAAATATTGAAAGAAGTAATGATGTGTGTGTGTGTAAAGGGGGGGGGGGGGAGGGAGAGACTACTGCGAGCTACAAGGTATGTCAAGAATATACCTTAATATTCAACAGCGAAAATAAAGAAATCGTATGTTAAAAAATATATTTTTTTTAATTTATATCTAAATAAAAAAAAAATTTGCATTTCACATCTGTGCAAATAAAAGAATAAAATATGTATATACAATATACATATATTCTAAGAATTATTTTCGTTACTGAAATCTAAGATTTTTTTATTTTGACAAGTTCTGCAACAATTATTCTAATTTTATGCATTAAATTATAGAACGTAACATTAAATTTTACATAAAAGAATGCAATTTACCATTTTATAAACCAATTTTTTAAGGCAAATGATTTAATTAAGAATAGAGTTGTTAGTTTGCTGTCATTTTTAACAAATTTTAATAACTCTAAAAAGAACTTCGAAATTGTACAACAATATCGTCAAAATTTAGCGAAAAAAACCACCTGGTGTAGGAAATTACTACTGAAAAGAAGCTGCAAAAGACAAAATTTATAACTTATCATCAAAAGACAAATTTTGGTGCTGCCATCTAGTAGTATTTTTATTATTCAAATGTCACAAGATGAACAAATGAAAGCCTATGAATGTTAAAAAAAAAATATATCAACAGCAAAACCAAACAAATCCTTATATATAAACAATTATAAACCTAATATAAACCACACTATATATCATTATATGCTATAAAATAAATTCAATAATAATTAATATAAATATATGATAAAAATAATATAAAAATCGTTAATAATAACTATTAAATATAAGATATTTATAAAATGAACAGGAAATAAAAAACATATGGAAGTATATAGAAGATAATCAGATACTTAAATTTCCATTACCTAAAAATATCAAATATAGTGCGTGGATTATTTTCATACAGCTATAAAAATCCAAAAAGTATGAATATGGGACATTCAAGCACATTAAACCGATAATAAATTTTGTAACACAAAGCGAAAATAGATCAATATTAAAAAGAATAGAGGAATAATAATAAAAATAATTACCCAATTTTAATACATACAGTATAACTTTAGTTATATTAAATATACTTTATGCATATTAATCACTATAAAATGGCATAATATTAGTAATTAGTATGATATTGTCCTGAGTAAATTAAAATTTAATAACAAATTATTGTAAATTAGATAAAATTTTATTAAGCTAAATATAATATTAATGAAAGTCACCAATTACATATAAAATATCAAATCAACATCCTTATAAAATACGTATTAAAAATATAGTGATAATACAAAAGCCCCATTTTTTTAAATAAATTAACCATTGCGTATTACCCAGACAACACCACCCTCCTCCGTACTCTAACATCTACCCACATATATATATATATATATATATATATATAGGTATAAATATATAGTAGCAAAAATTAATAATATTTATAGAAATGTTTACAGCATACATTTAATATTGGATATTTATACCACAAGGACAGGGACTGGAATGATGATTTACTTTGTTTAAAGCTTAAAATTAATTATTTATGCATCATTATATCTCTATTTATCATTGGTAATTGTTATAGCAAATGCTACAATATATTACATTTACAGATTTTGGTTTTAGTATAATTCATAATGAAATATTATTGGCAGTGGACGCCAATTGTCCAGTTTTCAGACATTGAACTTTAAACATTTGCATCCTACTAATACTCAGGCCCGCGCTGGTCAATCGAACAGGAGACGTGGATCGTGCACCCTCTGCCTAAGGCACTCTTAACGATTACACACGGTTTAGTCTGAAATTACCTTCATCATCATATCCTGTCCACCTCCATTTCAATACACCTAGATTTTGATCAATTGTATTTAAAAGTAATGATAAATACGTTATTCTGATAACAGCAATTAGTTTATTCCATTGGAAATTCCAAATCACGGCATCGACTGATATTTTAAGTATTTCCACTGAACCACATCTTTGCAATTCAATTATATATTTTTAGCAAAATTTCATTGCTTATTTTGCATTATTCATCACAATTCCATTGCATATTTTTCATTATTCATGACAACTTCATTGCATAAAATATAAGCCTGAAACTGGAGAGTTAAATTTATCCTTTAAACAACCCCCTTTCCATTTCCCCAGTGCTTTAAATTTTTGTGAAGAAAAAACAAAAAGAAACATTAACTTGATTTGTTCTATACAGTCTTTCTCTGTAATTAATGTTTTTTATGATTTTACAACGACAAAATTCTTTTGATGGATGTGACTTTCATAGCTAAATAAACCGAAATTATTTCAAAAATCTTTATCCTATAAACCATATAAGAATGAGATTTTAATGACAATTTCTATCCTTTTGCCAATGGAGGAAATCGACATTTTTAAAAAATATTATTAATTAAAAAATATAATAAAATAGATGTGCATCTCTAAATTATAAAATTGCTGCTTGATTCACAGCTGTTTCGTTTGGTGATATGTTGGATGCACGAAATATACAAAACGAATAATTACTAAATAAACGAAGGAATAAATAACCACCTTTTCAAACAAGCCTTAAAAATTAAAATAGCAGAAAACAAGACTAAATCTTGAAGCAAATGGCGACCGGTAGCAATCGTGTTGAAATAAAACATCCCCCCACCAGAGTGGTTTCTAACGTCTCGGCATCCCACGCATGGTGCATTGAAGTAGAAGTATTTTTTTTCCTATAAAAGGTGCATTATATGTATTATTTTAAAATCCATCAAGCGTTCAAAGTTCATTTCTATTAGACGTAGAAAGAGTGATAATACGTCTAGATCAGGTCATAGATGTCTAATGCATGTCTGAAATGTCTAATATGGTATATTCAGACATTAAATAGACATCATACTAGATACAATATGTTGTACGGTACCTTCTCAAAATTAAGATTTATAATGTAAGTATAAATAAGATTAATAAGTTATCACTACGCCTACTAATAACCATATCACAATAATATATATTCCAAATGGAAAAGTAAAAAATAATACATTAAAATATTTATTTACTTAAAAGACATTACTTTACTAAAACACACATTAAAAATATATTAATTTTAATATATTTTTAATGTGTTTCTAGTAAATTAACGTCGTTTAAGCAAATAAATATTTTAATGTATGTTTTTGATTTTTCCATTTGAAATATATATTATTGTTATATAAGTTTTTTATACAATGAATATGAGTCTTTCAAATTTACTAATAACGAAATACCTTTTTACTGAATAACTTAAAATACTCATTTGTAGATCAATATATTGCCTTAAATAACATTGATTGCATATTACTCGAGGCTAATCATAAAAGATTATTCAATGTTGTTGAAAATTTCTTCAGAAATAATGCTTGCATTTTGAACCCATAAAACTTCCTCTGCACTCTTTTATAATCAGAACTTGCCCCGCGTTCTAATCAGATTTATATTAAAGGAGTGTTTTCTTTCTTTATACCCTTATGAAGTGCTGTGGGGCATAGTAACTAACCCATCTTGTGCTATGTTCTACACATTCGTCTTTCCCTCCCCCAAGGTATGTCTGTTACGGTCAATTAAACAATGCTATCTCTGAGGTTCCAGAGACCTAAAATTCAACTCCCCCACTCTCCTTAATGTACCCTAATCACACAAGAGGTCTAGAGATGCATCATGTAAGGTGATACTTCACCATAAAGAGTAGGGGTGTAGCACATACACTTTATATTGCTCCTGAGTTTTCAAAAGGTAAAGTACTGATACGAGATAGTGTCCTTTACTTATGTAAGTGAGAGAATGCAAGGCAAACTCTTGTTGATATCCATAAAGTGAAAATGTTTCGCAGAAATATACTTTATCAAAAAGAAATGAAAACAACCTCAGGCTAAAATATACGTTGCGTATGAATAAAATGAAAATTACAAAACTTTTTGAAAATATATAAAAGATTGTTACTTATTCTATATTTATTGCTATAATAAAACTTTACATGGAGCTTCTTGTCTTTTTAGTATATCTAAAATTACTTAAGCATGGTAATTTTCGAAATGCAAGTCTTAATAAAAACATATTCATTGAGTGTAAAAAGATTTTTAACTTTTCCTACAATAAACTATGCAAAGTCACATTATCTGAAACGAGGCAGACTCTTGTTGATACAAATAAAATGAAAATGATCAGCAGAAATATATATACGTTATCAAAAGGAAATGAAAATAACCTCAGGGTAAAATGTGCGTTTTATATGGATAAGATGGAAATTGTAAAACTTTTTCAAAATATATAAAAGATTTTTAATTATTTAAGATGCATTGCTATAATAAAAGTTCACTTAGAGTTTTTCATCTTTTTAGTATATCTAAAATCATTTAAACTTAGTAATTTTCGAAATGCAAGTCTTAACGAAAACATACTCATTGAGAGTAATATGATTATTAACTTTTCCTATGATAAAATATACAAAGACACATTATCTAAAACGAGGCAGACTTTTTTTGATATCCATAAAATGAGAATTCTTCGCAGAAATATATATATTTTTTAAAGGGAATGAAAATAACTTCTTGCTAAAATATGCATTGTATATGGATAAGATGAAAATAGCAAAATATTCTCAAAATATATAAAAGATTGTTACTTATTTAATATTCATTGCTATAATAAAAGTTCACTTGCAGCTTCTTGTCTTTTTAGTATACCTAAAATTATTTAAGCATGGTAATTTTCGAATGGTAAATATTAACAAAAAGAGTGTGATAACATCTCTTTGAGTGTAATAAGAATTTTAGCTTTTCCTATGGTAAAATATACAAAGGCACATTATCTAAAACGAGGCAGACTTTTGTTGATATACATAAAATGAAAATGCTTCGCAGAGATATACTTTATCGGGAGGGAATGAAAATAACCTCGTGCTAAAATATGCATTGTATATGGATAAAATGGAAATTAATAAAACCTTTTCCAAATATATAAAATATTTTAAGACTCATTTCTATAAAAGTAAACCTGAATCTTCTTGTCTTTTTAGTATATTTAAAATTACTTAAACATGGTAATTCGCGAAATGAAAGTCGTTGTGACTTTCTTGAGTGAAAGTGAAAGGCTGCTTGTAACTCAGTTTTCGAATTCCTCTCGGTAATGTTAAGCTTATGTGTGTCTGATGCATTCATATATTTAAAATATCTCCTCGGGATATTAATATTTTTTATTTCTGTTTTCTGTATACTCTGTTTTTTTCTTAGTTGTCAAAATATTTCTAAAATCTAAGCTAAATTTAATATTTTATGTGTTAAAAACGGATGATCTGGGAGTAAAATTTTAACACTTAATATAAAATAAAGCATTGATTTTAGAAATATATTTGGTAACTAAGAAAAAAAAGAGACATTCTTTAAGAAGAGTACATAGAAAAAAGAAGTTAAAAACATTCATTTCTCGAGGAGATATTTTAAATATAAGAATGCATCAAATGTCCATAGACTTAACATTACCGAATTCGGAAACTGAACGACGAACGACCTTAATAAAAACGTAATCCAATAAGATATTTAAGATGTATTTAACTTTTTCTATGATAAAATATACAAAGACACTTTATCTAAAACGAGGCAGACTTTTGTTGTTATACATAAAAAGAAAACGTTTCGCAGAGATTTACAGAGTGTCTCAAAAGTCTCCGTACAACTTCAAAAATTGATTAAAAAAATAAATAAATAAAAATAAATAAATAAATAAATAAATAAATAACAGGCCTACAGCAAAAATAATTACAACAGTACATAGAGTAACTCAATTTTTTTTTCTTCTACCTTAGTATACTTCTACATGAGATCCTTTTGTTGTAGGCGACGTTTCCATGCGATGAAGCATTTCAACTGCAAATTCGAAGCGATTCGCATAATCATCAGTTTGAAACGCCTGCACAATCTGAATTTTGTAGGCTGAAAGTTGTAATCGTTTACAAAGCACTCTGTGCGTTGCGATTTTTGACATAGTAAGCTCTTGCGATGCTTTGCGAATTGATTTTGCAGAGCTCCTAGGAAAAGTTTCACGTACTCGTCCCGCCCTTGTTGAACTGCTGCATCGCATGGAAACGTCGCGTGCAAAGAAAACATCTCATGTAGAATTATACTAAGATAGTAGAAAAAGGACTTTTTGAGTTACTGTATGTACTGTTGTAATTATTTTGGCTGTAGGCCCTTTATTATTATTATTATTATTATTTGTAATAAATTTTTTAAATTGTGCGGAGACTTTTGGGACACCCTGTACTTTATCGAAAAGGAATAAATATAACCTCATGCTAAGGTATACATTGCATATGGATAAACAATTAAAAGTATTTTCAAGTTGTAATATACGTTCATATCTCCACATTATAGACATGATGAAAATTGCAAATTATTACAAATTTAAGAATGGTTACAAATTATTTAGGATTTGTTGCTTTAATAAAATCTTATATATATATAGCTTTTTGAATCTTTAAGGCATTGAAGAAAATAATAATGCAAGGTCTTTCTTTTATTATCAGATAATACTTTTAAAAGAAAATAACATCTCGAAAACTTTAAACCAATGCATACTTGTCTTAATAAATAAGTAAAAATGCTTTTCCTGCCGCGATAAATCCCTTATGTTTTCTATGATTAAATGAACAAAGGAATTATATATAAAGCGGATGAAAACAATCTCAAGGTAAAATGAAAACTGCAAAACTCTCAAAACATATTTATAATTGTGAATTTCATAAGATTTACTACTAGAATTAAACGTCACATGTAGCATTTATTACTTTAGTGCATATAAAACATATTTAAAAGTGTTATATTTTAATCTTGCATTCGAAATCGATTTCAGAAGAAAGATATTAAGTAAAGTTAAAGCAGTAAAATTTTTAGTTTAATAAATACATGAAAATATACTTTCTTTACGCATAATAAAGTAATTTTTTGTAGAATGAAGTGTACAAACGTAGATTATCTAAACATAATACAAAGAATCGCTGATTGAATATGCTGTGCTATGTATTCCTCATGAATAAATTAGAAATTGCCAAAATTTGCAAAAGTCAACATTATAAATTAAAATTATGTCCGTGTATAACGCTGAAATCATATTGACAGTGGCAACGACTTAAGTAATTATTATTATTATTTTTAATTGGAAATTGATTATCTTCTGCAAATCAATTTTTATTCTAATGAATAGGAAGATAAATTTACTTTTTATTGCAATCTGTTCAAAAACTGTACCTGAATTGATGCAATCATTATGGGTTTTTTTATTTATTTGAAGCATTATTATTTACAAACCTATCTCTAACCGTCCATCATAATTACGAAAGTTTAAGACGTTTACACTTAAACAAAATACGTAGTTTAGCTTTTATTTCTGGTTCAAATTTCTTAAGAAAATTTAAGCTTTATCACAAAATAAACAAATAAATAAAATAAATAAAGCACAATCGCAACAGATATGTAATCAAATCAACTACTTAAATCTATAAATCTATAATAAATATTAAGACTGAAATATTAGAATAGAAAATATTGCTCTAAACAGCGATGTCTTTGACCATTTCTTTAGCTTTCTTTACTGCCCGAAGCATGTTAATACAAAACTATCGTTCTTAATAAATTTCAAAACTTTATTCCAATATATACTCGATATTTTTCATATAAAAATGCTTTTTGTTATTGTTAGTGAGCAATTAAAAAAAATATATATATATTAAATGTAAAAATTCTATTACAATTTTTTGAAAATTAAAAACGTTTGTCCTTTATGTTCTGTACACATGGCAGTATGTTCTGTAATCTGATAACTCCAGCCTAGATCACAGATTAACAAACGATGAAGGACAGTTACAACAGAATATGTAATGACACCGTTAACTATTTAAAAATAGCAAATAAAGCATTTGTGCAACAATATTAAAAAGCAGAAAAAAGCAACGTTTAAAAATGCAGAAATAATACATGAAAAGCAGCTAACAGCTGTTTCGAATCTACTAGCGAGATTCTTCTTCAGTGCAATATAGGGAAAAAGGAACAGCGTGCTAGGAAAAGCAAGGCTGAGCAAAATGATAGACGCAGACGCGCTGGCTTCTTTACCCGGTGCAGGTAGCAAAGGCGCCAAAAACAACCAATGAGAGAGAAACAGTGGATGGGTGGACAAGTAACGACATCTACCGGAGAAGGAGAGAATATATATAAATATCACATAAAATTGAACTAAGAGGATTACCTATAGCCAAACCGTCAATCATACGGAAGAGATTACCTTTGAAAACAAAAGTATTTTGCGACAAGCAACCGCGAGTGAGAAGGATAAGCTCTTCGATTTGAAAATAAGAGAAATGGAATCCACAAAGCCTTTTCTTGAGGCAATCTAAAGCCCCCTCAACCGGAACGTTTGTAAATAATGATTTAACACCAAAAGAAACCATCATGTGACCCTGCGGCTTAAAATTTTGAAGAAATCATTAAAATTATCAGAGATCATTAAAATTATGACCGTTAACTACCGTCACTAGTGACAAGGTGGAAAACTAACAAGCTTCCAAAATTTATCTATGCACGAGAAATTTTGTTTAAGCTTTATGCTTCTAATGTCTAGATTATTTTCCATTCTCTCCGATTCTCTGTTAATTGATCGTTGGGGTGCTGTTTAAGTGTACTTTTATTATTATTATTATTATTATTGAAGCAACACTTCTTTTCAGCACTTTTTTAACGTATCAAGAAATGTTAAAATATGTCAACGGAATTTTGTCTGTACAGAAATCTGAATTCAAAAATTCCATTTTTCTCTTACATATAGCACAAAATGGTAAGTAATTCACTAATTTTTATCATCGAATAGTTTTTGCTAACTTTTGCAATATGAAAAACATAAAAAATATGCTTATTTATGTAGCACACAGTAAATTTTTATTGGTTTTGGATGACCATAAAAAGTTTTAATAGAAATAATCTAAATTAAATTAAACAAATTAAATTAAACAAATAATTAAAATTCATATAGTTGACATGTGAAAATTAAGATATTCTTAATACTTTTATCTTTAACTGTAATAACATTATAGCTATGTATGGAAAATTTAAGTACATAAAGTATTATGAAGGAAATTTGGTGAAAATTACCGAAGACACAATAAATACGGATACATAATTATACATAAAAAGGCTAGTTCAGAAAACTATAAATATCGCTTACTCCAAGATAATTCAGTATTTTTTCTTAAATACAACATTAAAATAACCATTTATTTCTTAACATATTATTCAAAAGTTTCTACATTAAAATCAAACTTTTTAATTTTATGAAAAGAAGTTTTTTTCTTTAAACAGTGCAGTGATAAACGTTTTAATGCATTAAACTTCCTAAATTAACAAACTATTGGCTAAAAGGGTTTTCCTTTCAACAGCGAATGTTTATTTCTGTAATTTATAATTTTTCATCTGTACTTTGCCAGTAACATTGAGGATAACAAATTTTATGGGATTGGTAGAGTATGTTGCTGCTGTATACATATGCAGCTAACATGTTCACGATAGCATTTAAGCTGCGATCATCTTAAAACATCATTCGGATCTATATCCGATATTGTAAATGGATAATTTAACACAATATTAAAATAATAACAACATTTGAAAACAGGTACTCCAGCGAGAACATACTGAGCACGCGAGCTTTATTGAAATCAACCATGCTATCTACACTGAAGATACAGTTACAGTGAAAAATATACAGTATTCATATAGTTAAATAAATGAAATGTTAAAATACAAATTAATTTACAAAAACTATTCTGAAGATTAAAAATACATTTTAAGATAGAGAAATTTATTTTAAATTATTATATTAGCAAAGAAATATTTTAAATATTTTATGTGCAATTATAAATATTATTTCAAAATTTACTACTTGCGATGCGACATGCGTAGCTTGTTTTCATTTTTATAGAGTCGCCGTCTGTCGGTGTATTATGACCTGCCAAGTACATTAATTCGTATATTTTTGTTATACAAACCTTTTTGTACGATATAACTCCGGTAATACCGAATTTAATTTATTAATAACAGAAAAGAGGATTTTTTTACCCGACTACCAAGAAGGATTATGTGTTTTACGCGTATCTGGGTATGAGGATTTCGTTATACCCTCGAAATATCACAACAGCTGGATGGATTTTAATGAATGAAGTCTCTATCAATTCGTCTTTACCGTTCGATGATAACCAGGCTAGGCTTTGTATTTATAAATTCAAAATGGCGGCCGTAAAATACAAAAGGGCGGTAAAGACAAAAAAAAAATTACGTACCATATTGAGTGGAATATCAATGGATAGGTCTTTCAAAATGATGATGATGTTCCATTGACTATTTTACAGTCAGCTGCTCCGTTTAAATATTACACAACCTGGAAGTTGCGTAGGTAGGATCTCTAGCTTTACTGCAACTCTAACCTTCATAGACATCTATGGGCCTAATCAAAACAGTGTTTATAGATTAGTAACTAACAATTAAGCACAAGTTAAAAGTCATCAATACAAGTAAATAAAAAAAAATATGTAATATAAAAAAATAGTTTCACATTGATGAGAAATAATTAATTAGTTCGCTTTTTACGCAGTCGGTTTTTTTTTTATTTATTTAATTTAGCTTTTCCCCTTACTTATATTGTTCACCCGATACTTACAGGAGAAATAATTACAAGCTTCTGTTGAAAACGCAAACAAGTAATATTTAACCCTCGATATACTAATATGGGGTCAATTCGAACCCGTTTGGACATTTTGAAGTTTTCTTTTTCATTTAGAATATGTATGATAAAATTATTTACTATGAATTATCGTATGAAGGTTTCTTTCATATTTTAGTCTACTTAGTAAGTTTTTCACAGTTAACATATTTTGTTTATTTGTAGAAATTAATAATAGGGTCACATATTCTCGTTTAGGCAATCATGAATCCGTTATCACGTTTCAAGAGAAAGAAAGATAATTTTTGGCATCTTGCCAAATCTACTTCACTAGATGGCGCTGTGGGTACAGCGTTACCATGCAAGCGAGTATAGGCGCCTCCCTCATTTCGTTAGTTCTTGTCCCTGTGTTCAGTTGTGTGTTAATTTCACTATTCAACGAAATGAATCATCACATCGTATGAACATTATAATTACCAATGGGGGCCTAAATTACTTATGGGGTCACCTATTTTTAAATCTTAGGCATTTACATAATATTTTGATTTTGGTACTGCGAGAAATAAAAAAAAAGGAAGCTTACAATAAAGTAATCGCTCAATAGCAGAAATATTCAACGCATAACAAATTTCTTCTTCTTGTAACTAGTTGTGCTGCTGTCGTCATCATATTACCTATGGTCTTTGATAGTGATCCATCTTGTAAATTAATCTATGGGACAGACCTCTAGTGCAGGGGTTATCAAACTATTTTACGCGTACCTCTACTGGTACGGGAAACTCTGTTTACTGGTTCGCAAAAATCCGATACTGGTACGGGAAATGTACAAAGTATAGCTCAATGCCTCCCCCCCCCCACCTTCCCTCCACTTTCTTGATTTTGTCAGTTCGTCGGCTCCGTCTTTGCAATTATGGCTTTGACAGCATTTTTCTCTGTGTTATTTTAATGTCATTTCGATTAGTATTTTTAGACAAGTTAAACTAATGCATCGGAAGTTGTTAAATTGACCTTTCATTTCACCTCAAAAAAGAAAGACGTTTTATTCTATTACTATATTGTATAGTGTATATTATTTATTTCAATAAGCTTCGAACTTGCATTAATAAGCAATTTATTTTCAGAAGGTATGTGAATTTCTTATGTAGGTTATTCACATATTAAATTTTCTTATGTGTATTTTACTATTGGTATAAACGTAGTATTCATATAAAAAAAAAAATGACGCCAATATATCATTAAGTATTGTAGCTTTTTTTTCTGCCAAAACCCTGTATTTTGATAACGTACATATATTATTAAATTGTAATGATGATACTACCTTTTATTTGAATGTTAATATAAAGCAGTCAATCTAAGGGCACATTTAATAATGTAATCATGTAATTACATACAGGGCAATTCCACAGAAAATCATCATTTTTTGGGGGGGGGGGATTGAAATTTATAATATGTTTAATTTAAGGGTATGATTGGAAAACTTGATATTTTTTTTAAATTCTATAATAAAATCCTAATAAAAAGGCATTGTAAATTACTGTTTACAAACTAAGTTAAGTACCATTACTGTCTTTGTAAAGTCATAATGTTACGTCAATTACACAATAAATGTTACGTCAGTTACACGTGTAAATGTCATTTTCTTCTTTTTTATTATTCAGAAGTTATTTAGCCCCACCAGTGGCTGAGACCTTCTGCTCTCGAAGCTGGTAGACGGGAGGTGCTGGGTTCGAACATAATCGCGCCCGTCGCCCTAACCGTTTCGGAGTTTTCGCGGTTTTCTTCGAGACCTTGGATTTTCCATGCGTAAATACGGGTTAGGTTCCCTTAGAGAGACCCCCACGGAGGGCTCTCCCCCTTGGCCCTATATCCCTCGAGTAGATAATCGGCCGTCAAAACTCAACTCAACTCAACTCAACTCAGAAGTTATTTAAACAAGTTACTGTTATAATTTGTCATTACTTAGTGTTACTGAGAACATTAAATCACTTTTTTTAACTGGATAGTTTTGATAATTTTTACACTTCAGTGAAGGCAGAAAAAATGTTTGTATATTTATGTTACGTCAGTTACAGAATTATGAATTGCAATTTTTGGGATTCAAAGAGTGATTGAAATAATGTGCAGGTATTTGGGCATTAAGACTTTAGTCAGAAATATTAAAAAAAAAAAAAAAAAAAAAAAAAAAAAATTCTAGCTTTATTAGTAAATTTTATGCATAGATTTGAAAACAAAATTCGATGATAAAATGTTACGTCGGTTACGATGGAATTGCCCTACAGTAAAATCCGCTGTAATGTGAAGCACAAAAGACTGGAAAAAATATTTCGTTTTAGACATATTCCGTTTACACAGGTTTTTCTGTATTAGCTTTGAAAAATCCAATGCAGTTAATTAAGATTTTTTTTTTTTTTGTTTGCCAAAATGCGATATTGGTAGTAATGGGATTTTAAATAAATAAGTATAATAAAAAAAGCAATTTAACAAATTACAACGACCATTTGGAAAATGATTTTTTTAAGACTATAATTTAAGACATAAAAAATCGCACGGAGTTGATCATACATTACGTACGCCATGAATTAAACGTTAATATTCCTGGACCCATCATGAACAAATTTTAAAAGAAATTTCAGTTTTAGAATTTTCGGTACTGTAAATTTTTAAACTTCTACGGAGCTGGTAATACATTACGTACGCTATAGATTAAACATTAATATTCCTGGACCAATTTTAAATGAAGTTTCATTTTTAAACTTCTAAACATCCCATAATATTACATTTTACACAGTCGTTTAGAGAACGAAATGTACTTTTAAATGCAATTTGTTTGAAAGCTGCATCTCAATTTGTTTCTTAGTTATTATTTTTTTTTGTAGTTTTTATTACTTTTTTGTCATAGTGGCAACAGAAGTATCCATTTCTGTTGAAAGTAAAGGGAAAATACAGATTACTGTATAGACCAATCAGAAAATGAATAAAATGCGGGATTCAACTAATAAAACGCTTCAGATATGTTTTTGATTTCCTACGCTGACCGAGGACAATAACCATTTTCCCAAATGGTTATAAATGGTTATCACAAAATCCGTTGTTTTGCTAAACCAACTTATTAACACTTTATAGATCAAAAGACTGGGTCGTTCATTATTTTCAAGTATTGTTTTATTTTAGGAAAGATATACAACATGGACATACCAGTATTTTTGTGATTTCCCTCTTTTCATGCTAATATATATGGTTGGGAAATTAGCATCCCATATTCCATTTAGTGAAACAAAAATATTTCGTAGACACTAAGATAAATGCTTTCCACGTTTTACTTATAGTTATATTGAATCTGAAAAACTCAAAATTATATTCTCTCTTATTTCTTTAGGAAGCTTTGTAGTAAATACTAACTACATACATAACAGATCAAAATGATGGCTTAAAAAACAATGGGCAAAATACTTCACACTTTCAAAGAGTTAAACAACGACAACTTTTTATTAGTGGTTACAGAACTAATGTGTAAATGACATTTTTATATGATTATTATTTGTTGACATAAATGACATCGCTACATTTATGAATAAATGAAACGACAACTGTTATCCAATAAGTAAAATAGATAAGGAAAGAAAAAATTCCCATAAAAGTAGGTTATTTTTATATCCAGTAAATTTTTCAAGTTTATATTCAGGTAATTACTTTTATTTTTATAGATCCAATTGAAAAAAAAATAATTATCAATCTGACGAAAAATTAAAACCATGTGCATAAATGAGAGTGATAAAATAATCTACATAAATTAGATGTTTCTGAAATCGTGTACAAAGCATAATAATTTATTGATGAAATGAAGTTTCAAAAAAGATTCAAGCATAATTTAAAGGATTTTATAAATTAAACTTCATAATTATTTATGTCTCGTAAGAAAATGCATAATTAAATTGGGAGGGGAAATTTTTAAAGAGAAATCCCTTTACTCAGTTCATTTTAATTCAGTTGAATTAAAATATACAAATGATGTTCTTATTTAGACTGCTAGATCATGAGGAAACAATTTTTCAATAATCATTGAATATTTTTCCATCTTATCACTATAATTAATCAAGATTAATTTAAATAATTCGAAAGATTATAAAAATAAATGCTATTTCAATTTAAACTATATTATTTTTAATACATTTTAATAAATGAAAACTTAATTTTATCTTAATACTTAATTCTTATAGAACAATGAAATAATTCACGACCATAATTAAATTACCCTCCCACTATTGTTAAAAACTATTCGAAATAAATGAATTACATGATTTTATTTTTACTCTCAAGTAGAAGCAAAGGGATAGAATTAATGGTTGGAGCTGAAATTTAATTAAAACATTTTCTTCATTCCTTAAATTATAGCATGAATTGTCTTGGTTCTTAAAAATAAACTGGAATTTGTAAGCTTTAAAGAGGAAAGATTTATTATTATTATTGTATCGGTACAACATGAAAATTGTGTACCACTCAAAAAACGACTAATTCAAAATCTGCCCTGGAATTTCACTTTTTATTTAGTTCACTTTTTATTACAACTTCTCTTCTGCCTGTTCCTTGTCCTCGTTCCCCTGATCTCCAACCAGTTTCATCGACAGTTTTATTTAGCACAGCGTCAACGATTTCACTGTCCGCGAATCAATTGTTTCCGATATCAAAGTTTTTAAATAGTTAGCAATTGCTATTTTTCTTTCTCCGTGGACTGGAAATGTAAAAAAAAAAAGGAGGCGGGGATGACTTCTATATCGAATTTTTTAAGTTATCGGTTTTCCAAATCAGCATTTTTGAAGTCACACTGTACATTAAAATATGTCAAGTAAACCCATGTTTCTGGCCTTGCATAACACATTTAAACAGTCTTCGAACAAAAATTAATCGAGCGGCAATAAACACAATTCTTAAATAATAAAAATTAAATTTAAAAAATAAAAAACCCGACTGCGTAAAAAACGAACTAATTAATTACTTCTCATCAATCTAAAACTATTTTTTATATTACTTACCTATTTTTTTTTAATTACTTGTATTGATGACTTTTAAGTTGTGTTTAATTGTTAGTTCCTACCTATAAACACTGCTTTGATGAGGCCTGTATATGTCTATGATGGTTAGATGGTTAGAGTAGCAGTAAAGCTAGAGATCCTACCTACACAAAATAGGTTGTACAATATTTAAACGGAGCTTCTGACTGTAAAATAGTCAAAGAAACATCGTCTTCATTTTGAAAGATCTATTCAATGATATGCCACTCAATAGGGTGAGTAAAAGAATTTTTTTCGTCTCTACCACCATTATGTATTTTACGACCACCATTTTGAATTTATCAAAACAAAACCTAACCTATAACCATCGGACGGTTAAGACGAATCGATAGAGACCTCTGTCATTAAAATCCATCGTTGGAATGCTTCGATGGTATAAAGAAATCCACATACCCAGATACACGTGAATCACATAACCCTTCTTGGCAGTCTGGTAGTTAAACTTTAAACGATGGAAACTTTAAAAAACAAGAACGAAAACCTCAAGCCGTTAGCACAGATTATGAAACACTTTCCAACACATTCAGAATACTGTAATGAAACTTCAAGGTGTATTAGGTAATGATGTATATGGTATATGGACAATTTGAAATCTCAAAACGAGTTTGAAAACCCAATTTCTGCTACTACCATCAAAAGTCTGAAACAGAAAAATGTGAAACCCTGTATATGATTTATAGGTATGTATCTATAGTAAATAGTATTCTAAAATTTACTATAGTTAAACGCATAGTACAGTTAAAAACTTATCAGCAACTTCTGTCAATAAACAGAAATGTACTTGAGAACGTTTGTCCTGCTCTGTAAATCTAGGGAAATTATATCTATATATTCTATTCTATATGTAGATCTATAGAATTTATATTCACCAAGTAATATTATAAAAATAGTTAAATTTAAAGATGCGTATCACAAATGAAAACGCGCACTTCAAGCAATTATTGTTCATATGCTACAATAGTTGAATTATTGTTCATGTTCTTCTATATTCAAATTGTTCTGTGTATCCCTATAAAGGAAAGATAAATTCTATGCAAAACATATTGTACAGTAAACTCCTTGTAGTACTTCTCAGTGATAAATATAACTCTCAATGTGTTTAAATTAGTGTAATATTATTAAAATAGACCGCAAACTTCCCCCCCCCCCATAGACTGTAATATAACGGAATTTTCTTGAGTGTCCTTGTGAACGAATCGTAAAAGCTATAAACTTCATTTTCAATGCCGAACATACCATACTAAAACCCATTAACATATATCAATTTCATGGCAGTATGACTATATTTAGAAGAGTTAGAGCACAGACAGACGGAAGACATTTGAACAGACAGACAGACACGCAAACAGAATTCGTAAAAAAATTTCAACTATGCTCGAAAGGATTAAAAAATTAACGTATTTGAGGGTGGCTGTATAAAATCAATGCTTATGCTGATTTTCGATCTATTTTAAACAGCAGAATCCATATTTCTACAAATTACGAATAACAAATATCACTTGAATTTGTCTTTTATAAAAACAGGTATGGTATGATATTTGTGCATCCCTAAAACTGATATAGATATATATTTACATGAATGTCTTCAACACTATTTTAAAAAATATATTCTGTTATAAAGTTATAATCTCCAAAAAATATACTAAAATTTCTCTATTGTATTTTGCATATTAGATATTTAATACACTAGTAACAACATAGCGAAAATAATTTATTAAAAACTTGAACTCATAATATCTGGCATATATGATAGAAAATTTATTACGATACATTTTATGTAGCATTAACGATGCGTTTTTCACTTCTTTGGAAAAAGTAATAAACAAAGTACGACTTCATAAAAAAAATAATGTCAGGATAAAATTTACAAGTATCAGCTTTCGCTTTTTTTATGCTTAGTTATTTCGAGCGTAAGGAATTACTAGCGCAAATAAAATCGTAACTGTTGAAAGATTATTTCAAAAATTTTATTTTATCATTTATTTTTCTTCGAAGGAAGATACTGCTTGAAAGAGTTCTCGAGCTGACGGAAAATGACCGTGAATAACATGTCAGGGAACTCTGATGCGTAAAAAATGACTAGAAAAAAAAGACACTTTGCTCTTGAAAAATGTTCATTTTAATGTATATCTTTTGAAAAATGATCAAAATGCAAACACGTAGCTTTTTTTTTATTATTACTAACAGAGATTTATTTTTAATATTGCAGTGGAATCTTGTTAATGTGCAGGTGATATTTTTTGATGTAGTCTTGCGTAAAACTTTAAAAACTAATGATAGCAGAAAGGTAGAAATAATAATAATAATAATAATAAAATGATATCGTTTTCTTTTTCTATTACTATTAGAAATAAAAATAGAAATAAATTTTAAAAAAACTAAGTTTAATTTTTATGAGAAATATAGCAAACATGCCTCTCCTTCATGAAAATATGCGTTAAACACTATTGGAATTGAAATCTCATGTGAAAAAATCTATATGGCATTTATACAGATTTATAGTTTTAATTAAAATATGAAAATAAAGTGTATACCACGACTTTTTCTTTTACAAAAATTGGCATGGTATAATATTTGTGACTCCCTAAAACTGACATTAAAAAATATATATTCATGCCTTCAACACTCTTTAAAATATATATTACTCTGTAAAATTATAATCGCAAAACATATTCTAAAATTTCTCTAACTAATCTGTTTTGCATATTAGATTTAATACACTAGTAACAACATAACGTAAAAATTTTTATAAATACTTGCAACCATAATATCTTGCAGATATGATGGAAAAATTATTACTGTACATTTTATGCAGCATTAACGGTGCGTTTTTCAATACTTTGGGAAAAATAATATACAAAGTACGACTTCATAAAAAAATAATGTCAGGATAAAATTTAAAAATATAAGCTTTCACTTTTTTTATGCTTAGTTATTTCGAGCGTAAGGAATTTCTAGCGCAAATAAATCGTAACTGTTGAAAGATTATTTCCAAAATTTTATTTTATCATTATTTTTTTTTCGAAGAAAGATACTGCTTGAAAGAGTTCTCGAGCTGACGGAAAATGACCGTGAATAGCATGTATGGGAGCTCTGATGCGTAAAAAATGACTAAAAAAAAAAGACACTTTTTTCTTGAAAAGTGTTCATTTTAATGCATATCTTTTGAAAAATGATCAAAATGCAAATACATAGCTTTTTTTTAATTACTAACAGAATCTTACTTTTTAAAATTGCAGCGGATTCTTGTTAAAATGTAGGTGGTATTTTTTTTTTTAACTAGACTGGCGTTAAAATTTAAGAACTAATGATAACGGAAACATAGAAATAATAATAATAATAATAATAAAATGATATTTTTTCTGTTTCTGTTACGATTAGAAATAAAAATAATATCTCGCAGATATGATGGAAAAATTATTACTGTACATTTTATGCAGCATTAACGGTGCGTATTTCACTTCTTTGGGAAAAGTAATATACAAAGTACGACTTCATAAAAAAATAATGTCAGGATAAAATTTTAAAATATCAGCTTTCACCTTTTTTTTTATGCTTGGTTATTTCGAGAGCAAGGAATTACTGGCGAAAATAAATTGTAACTGTTGAAAGATTATTTCCAAAATTTTATTTTATCATTTATTTTTTTCGAAGGAAGATACTGCTTGAAAGAGTTCTCGAGCTGACGGAAAATGACCGTGAATAACATGTCAGGGAGCGCTGATGCTTAAAAAATGACCAGGAAAAAAAGACACTTTACTCTTGAAAAATGTTCGTTTTAATGTATATCTTTTGAAAAACGATCAAAATTCAGATACGTAGCTTTTTTTTATTACTAACAGAATATTACTGTTCAATATTGCAGCGGATTCTTGTTAAAGTATTGGTGATATTTTGTGATGTAGACTTGCATTAAAATTTAAAAACTAATGATAACGGAAAGATAGAAATAATAATAATAATACAAAACCAAATTTCTGTGTCATTTATGATTAGAAATAAAAATAGAAACAATAGTAATAATAATAATAATAAAATGTTTTCTGTGTATGTGTGCACAATTACTTAAATAAATGAAGCTGAAATTTTATGATAAATATTTAAAGCATGCCACTCATTCTTGAGGGTAAAAAACTGTTAGAATTAAAATCTCATATTTAAAAATCTTTTACAAAAACAGGCATTATATAACATTTGTGCAACCATAAAACTGTTAGTAAAAAAAATATATACACATGTCTTCAGCACCCTTTTGAAAGAAATATTCTGTTCTAAAATTATAATCGCCAAAAAATGTTCTAAAATTTCTCTAACTCATGTATTTTGCATATTAGATTTAATACGCTAGTAACAACATAACGTAAATATTAAAAAAAAAAAAAAAACTTGAAACCATAATATCAGGCAGTTATGTTGGAAAATTTATTATGGTACATTTTATGTGCGTTTTTCACTTCTTTGGAAAAGTAATAAACAAAATACGACTTGATGAAAAAATAACGTCAGGATAAAATTTACAAATATCAGCTTTCACTTTTTTTTATGCTTAGTTATTTCGAGCGTAAGGAATTACCAGCACAAATAAAATCGTAACTGTTGAAAGATTATTTCGAAATTTTTATTTTATCGTTTATTTTTTTCGAAGGAAGATACTACTTTAAAGAGTTCTCGAACTGACGGAAAAGGACCGTGAATAACATGTCAGGGAGCTCTGATGCGTAAAAAATGACTAGAAAAAAAAGACACTTTGCTCTTGAAAAATGTTCGTTTTAATGCATATCTTTTGAAAAATGATCAAAATGCAAATGCGTAGCTGTTTTTTATATATTACTAACATAATTTTACTTTTTAATATTGCAATGGAATCTTGCTAATTTGCAGGTGATATTTTTTTATCTAGTCTTGCATTAAATTTTATAGACTAATGATAACGGGAAGGTAGTGATATTAATTATAATAATAATAAAATGATATTTTTTTCTGTTTCTGTTACGATTAGAAATAAAAATAGAAATAAAAGTAAAAATAAATAAAACTTAATTTTTATGATAAAGATAGGAAACATGCCACTCACTCTTGCAAGTGTGTGTTAAAAATTATTGGAATTTAAATCTCATATTTAAAACTCTATATAGCATTTATACAGATTTATAGATTAATTAAAACATGTAAATAAGGAATATACCTTAAATTTTTCTTTTACAAATACAGGTATGGTATAATATTTGTGATTTTCTTAACCTGATATTAAAAAAAACTACATGCATGTCTTGAAATCTCTTTAGAAAAATATAATGAAATAAAATTATAATCACCAAAATATATTCTAAAATTCTTCTAACTAATGTATTTCGCATACTGGATTTAATACGCTAGTAATAACATAACGTAAATAATTTAATAAAAACTTGAAACCGTAATATCTAGCAGATATGTTGTAACATTTATTACGGTACATTTTATGTAGCATTAACGGTACGTTTTCCACTTCTTTGGAAAAAATAATAAACAAAATACGACTTCATAAAAAAAATAATGTTAGGATAAAATTTACAAATATCAGCTTTCCCTTTTTTATGCTTAGTTATTTCGAGCGTAAGGAATTACCAGCGCTAATAAAATCGTAACTGTTGAAAGATTATTTCCAAAATTTTATTTTATCATTTATTTTTTTTTCTAAGGAAGATACTGCTTGAAAGAGTTCTCGAGCTGACGGAAAATGACCGTGAATAACATGTCAGGGAGCTCTGATGCGTAAAAAATTAGTAGAAAAAAGACACTTTGCTCTTGAAAAATTTTCGTTTTAACACATATCTTTAGAAAAATCATCAAAATGCAAATACAACAGAATCTTACTCTTTAATATTACAGAGGATTCTTATTAAAGTGCAGAGGAATCTTGTTAAAGTGCAGGTGATATTTTTTGATGTAGTCTTGCATTAAAAATTAAAACTAATGATAACAGAAAAATAAAAATAAAAATAATAAAACAAAACTAAATTTCTATGTCATTTATGATTAGAAATAAAAAATATAAATAATAGCAATAATATTTTTAAATGTTTTTTGTTTATGTGTGCAAAATTATTTAAATAAATGAAGCTGAAATTGTGTGATAAAGATTTCAAACAAGCCACTCATTCTTGAGTGTAAAAAACTATTATAATTAAAATCTCATATTTTAGATTATTTTACAAAAACACGCATTGTATAACATTTGTGCATCCCCAAAACTGATATTAAAAAATATATATATATTCATGTCATCAACACTCTTTTAAAAAAATATTGTGTTCTAAAATTATAATCTCCAAAAAATATTCTAAAATTTCTCTAACTAATATATTTTGCATATTAGATTTAATAAAGCTAGTAACAACATAACGTAAATAATTTAATAAAAATTTGAAACCATAATATCTGCCAGATATGTTGGAAAATTTATTACGCTGCATTTTATGTGCGTTTTTCACTTCTTTGGGAAAAGTAATAGATAAAATACGACTTCATAAAAAAAAAATAATGTCAGTTTAAAATTTACAAATAACAGCTTTCGCTTTTTTTTATGCTTAGTTATTTTGAGCGCAAGGAATTACCAGCGCAAATAAAATCGTAACTGTTGAAAGATAATTTCCAAAATTTTATTTTATCATTTTTTTTCGAAGGAAGATACTGCTTGAAAAAGTTCTCGAGCTGACGGAAAATGACCGTGAATAACATGTCTGGGAGCTCTGATGCGTAAAAAATGACTAGAAAAAAAAGACAATTTGCTCTTGAAAAATGTTCGTTTTAATGTATATCTTTTGAAAAATGATCAAAACGCAAATGCGTAGCTTTATATTTTTTTTTATTACTAACATAATCTTACTTTTTAATGTTGCAGTGGATTCTTGTTAATGCGCAGGTGATATATTTTGATATAGTCTTGGATTAAAATTTTAAAAATAATGATAACGGGAAGGTAGAAATAATAATAATAATAATAATAATAATGATATTTTTTCTGTTTATGTTGTGATTAGAAATAAAAATAGAAATATTTGTAATAATATTTAAAAAACATATTTTTTATGTGTGTGTATGTGTGTACTTGATTATTTATATGAATGATGTTTTATTTTTATGTTAGAGATAGCAAACATTCCACCCATTCTTGTAAAATGCGTGTTAAAAACTATGAGAATTGAAGTTTCACATTTAAAATCCTACTTAGCATTTATAGAGATTTATAGATTAATTAAAACTCTAAATAATAATACTATGATTTTTAATTTTTATTTTTACATACCTTATCGATCAGAAATTTAAATTGCAATTTGTGAGTCAGTGTGGCCTATACGTAAATAAAAACAATATGTAATAACATCAATTATAATTTATTATGTAGTAAAATTTAATAAATTGTGAATTAAATAACATAGGAAAACAAAACATATGGTTGCAACTTTTATTTAATTGGGTTAAAGTATTATTTTATAAAATCTTCAAATCTTAAAAAAAAAAAAAAAAAAAAAAAAAAAAAAAACAGATTTCTTGCCAAAATATTTGAAATACATGATAATATGGCGAAAAATATTATTAACTAAATAAAATATGTTATTCGTGCAAACGCATTATATAGATGTCACACTGTAGTACCTAATTATAACAATCCGAATTCCCGTATCACTATCACTTACCCTTGTTTACGAATTAAGCATGGCAGTTCAATTTTCTATTATTTGAATTAATGGACGTGTAATATTTCATCGTTATAATGGAATCTTAAATAGTTTATTTCTATTTTGTTAAATCGCTTAAAGAAAGATTTCTAAATTTCTCAATATGCCGAGTTGTGGATAATGTCAAAGAATGATTCATTGATATCATATATGATGAAGATATCTCCACATTGGGCTCAGATGTATAAAAATGCCGTATATTTACGTCTAAAGCCGAGAATTTTGGGGCATTATTATTATTATTATTTTTTTTTTTTGGCTCCAAAGTGGAAGGGTAGGATTCGAGTCTAAGAAATTTTCTAAAATTGACATTCTAAAAGGAAAAATATGGTAAATGTAAAAAACATAAAAAATACTTTCCAATTTCTAAAAATACTTTAATATTTATATACTAATTACTAATATATAATTAATATACGAATACATTTTTTTCCAATGAAAAAAGTAATCCTCATTCACTATTAAATCATTATCAGAATGTTCTAACAATTCCTTAAAAACCTTTTTCTTTCATTGGTACATCAACATGAATGTCGAGAGTGCCTAATTTCTCCTCCTCATCATCATCAACATCTTCTTTGAAAATGACATCATACGCACCTCCATTCATCACATTACTGATGCAACATTTTCTGAAGGATAGAATGATCATTTCTGGTGGTAAATCAAGCCAAAAATAGGAGATCTGTTTTCTATGAACGAGCAATTAACCCAACGAACCAAATGAAACAAGTCTTGCAACGCGCCAAGACAGACTAGAAGAGATCAATAATTTCGGAGAGCGCATTTTTTTCTGTTATTCAAAAAAGTGCTAAGTTTTAGTTCGTTATTTTTTTCATCACCTTTTTTAACATCGACTTATGTACGGGTTTCCGATTTTGTTATATTTTGCACTGAAAAGTCGGCTTATAAACGGATCGGCTTATACACGGAAATATACGGAAGTAGTAAATTTCGGAATAATAAAAAGCATACTCGCAAAGTGATTTGAATTACACTCATTGAATTGAAGAACAATGCGCAACAGTTCACTTCTCAGTTGTGAACTTCATGCACATGTTCTTCCTATAGTATATATTTAGTAATTAATTAATAATAATTAATAAATCTCTGAATAACGAGGTCGCTGATAGACATTTAAACATTTAATAAGTACTTCACAAGCAAACACAACACTTACAGAACATAGATCACATGACTACACAAAAGTAAACAGAAGAGAATTCTCTGGAAAGGAATTGTGGGAAGAAAGAAAGTTTTGATGCTGCTATCTAGATTTAATCAACTGAAATACAAACATGACACTTCCAAATCTGATGCATGCATTGGAAAAATTTTCCGTGAATGACGCATGATTTTTCACAACAAATCATTTTACAAATCTTTTATGACCAATACAAACGAAGTGGAGTAATAGAATGACGTGTTATAACGATCAACGATAGTGTGACCGAGCCAATAGTTGATCAAATATGGTTGATGTTACGGAGTTTTTATTATATTTCCTTCCTTTTAAGTTTTAGAAGTAAATTAACATAATTGCTACAACCCTTAATGAATGTCCTATAATGGACAAAAATGGAATCTGCTTAAATTAAATAGCAACAAAATTATAAGTAAGTAGTTTCTTTAATTGTCATTTTCTAAGTAGTTGAACAATTGAAGAAATCAGTCGAAAATTCAATAATTAATCTTTAAATTATCATACTTAAGCTGTGATTAACAGAGATTCATATAAAACTATTATTTGAAATAAACAAGATGGAAGTGGTTTTTTAACTAAACGCATAATTGTCTCCAACTACTCAAAAACTAGATTTTTACATTTTCTAATAAAAAAAAATCATAAAATGGCTTCTCTTACAGTAGGCAGCTGACAACAGGTGCTCCAACATTCAAACAAAAATATTATGTCTAGTGCCACGTGCAAAGCTCATTCCTGCCTGAAATGGCGTAATATTTAAAAAGATTTGATCATCTACTGGAGGGGTATCAATCAATGGCGCGGTCACCTATGCTGAAATTGTTTACGTAGAAATAAAGTATTCTAGCATTGTGGTAGATACTGCAACAAGCCCCGCATACCATAATTGAGGAAATTTCGAAATGCTCTTGGTATTTTTTTTAATTTATAGATGATAGTGTATACTGTCGTTTCTTAATTTCTGTTAAAAAGCAGATCCAATCTAAAAAATCCATAGAGTGATTTTAATTAAATTATTACTAAATTAGATTTTGAACTCAATCAATGTTTTTAAACGACCCACTCTTGAACATAAAGCACCACAAGCTACAGAACTAAGGCTACTATGGCTACTAAACTACTATAACGACTATGACTTTTTTCAGCTTCCCGTTTTAAGTATTTATATAAATGATCCAATAAATAGGTAAGTAAATTTCTCTTACCTTGAATAATCCATGATAGTATCGATGTCCCGATACTATAATGGATGTATCCATTTCTATTATATTCAGATTAGAATCTTATTAAAATTTTATTTGCGTAGACACATAACAAAACTTGCAAAATCCAATAGTAAGTTGCTCATATATCTTTTAATTGAAAAAAAAAGTTAAATTAAATACAAAATTGTTGCATTAGTGTTAATATATATTTTAATAATTCTAATCTCAGAGAAATATTCTGCAAACGTAAAGTTTTAAGAGCATATTAGAGACTGTCAAAATCAAACATAGAAAAATCAAGGTAAAAAAAAAGTTTATATTTAGTGTCATTAATTATGTGGAAATTCTGATAAAAAGTTATTTAATCATATTCAAGACTGGAGTAGCACAGTTAAAATTTATTCCAACAGAGCGAAAAATGCCCAGACCAGGAATCGAATCTGGGTACTTGGCTATTTAATCTGTTATTTAGTCTATCAACAGTTCATATAAAAACTCATAAATCTTTTGAAATGATCCTTTTAGTTTTACATAGCACCAGCATTAACCCTTTATCTAGTGACGGTTCTTATAAGTACCATTAAAATAACTTGTTATAAAATTCATTTAATACATCGATTATTGGTAATACAGTTTAGAATGAGTTATAGATACATTACTTTATCGTGTTCCAAAATCATTATTGGTTAAACAAAACAAAAGTATTTTTAAAAGGATAGCTTCTTTTGCCTTTGAATCGTTACAGCTTTCTTGGCGTTAGGGGAGTGTGGGAGGGGATTTTTCCATTCGGAAATATTTCGATATTTCTAGTGTAAGAACGTTATAGTTGTACATTTCCCAATTTTACAAAATACTAAGAAAATATTTAAAATAAAAGGTTTGAGTGGGGTTATAAATAGTGCACAAAATCCCTATAAATTCAAATTTAAAAAATCCTTCTAAATCCTTCCATCCTTCTAAAATCCTTCTAAAATTTATTAAATGATTATGTAAATCTTCTAATGTAGTTTAATCAATATCACGTAAAATGCTTTAGAAGATAAAATTTTCAGGAATTCATAATTCAGTACATAAAGGGTTAAATGCCCTTGAAATAAGTTTAATATTATTATTGTTTACTAGAAATACCTATTTCATTTCATATTGTAAACACAAAATTGGATGAGAAGGAATTTATTTTCTTCTTAATGAGATATTATTGCAGACTGCTGACACATATTTAACTTGTATTTACAGTAAACTTCCGATTATCCGTCAATCACGGGACCGAAGGTATGACGGATAATCGAAAGACATTACGAAAATTACATTTCTATTTGTCAGTTTATAAAAAAGAATATTTAAACTTTTTTTTTTTTTTTAATCTGTTATGTAGTCCGGAAATCGTTAATAAATAACATAATTGATTAAGGGGTCTCAGGACTCTTAAAGCTCTAAAAAGTTCGAAATTTTAATTTTTTTAGATGTTAAACTTCTATGTTTTCTGAACATTTTGATATACAGTCGAACCTCTATTTAACGAAGTTGCTAAATCCCGGAAAAAAGTTCGTTATATGGAAAATTCGCTAAATAGAGATTCACCTTTTATAATACTTTAAACTACATAAAACAGATTTTAAATTCATAAACACTAAATATTTTTACTAAAAGTAATTAATCATATCGATTTGTTTTATTTATTTTACCCACCAATATCCATCATCAATTCATTTTTTCTGTGTTTAAATCTTTGAAATCGGCAAGGAAAACAAAACATTGTCCGGGAATATACTGTATTTTCTGTTTAAAGTAAAATACTTTTACATTAAAATTAACGAATTTTAATGACATTATTGCATTTATTATTATTATAACGAATAATTTTAAACCATACATTAACATATGCGTCCTTAAATTTAAATTCTGAAAAACTCTGTTAATTTTGCCTGAGTTCTTTATTTAAAAAAGTGCTTTCGCTCATAATACGTCTTGCATCTTTGCAATGCGCCAAAACCCCCTTCATGCGTATTTTCTTCTAACTATAATCCGCGTCGGTTGTTTCAAATGATTTTAGCATTTTATCATACGAAGTTTTGTTAATTCCTGCATAATGATCATTTCCATTATCATCATAATATTCGTCTTCATTGCAATTCATTGCTGTATTGTTTTTATTTTTCACACTGTCGAAAATATCCAATTCGGATTGTGTTCCCGAGGTCTCAATTTCAGAATTAAGTGAAATACAATCATCAATCAGCACATCATGGTTGATTTCTTCTTTTTTTCTCACTTTGTATCCACATTTTTTTTTTTAAGTTACTCTAAGGGATTATCGTCTTCGTCCTCCGTACTTACCAAATTCTCACTGCTGACAAAGAAGGCGCCTGGTAAAACCTGTTCAAGAACATTGAACATCATAAAATGTGTTTAAAGAAAGAATAAGTTTGAAATGTCCAGAAACATTTTGAGAAATGGGGAGAAAAAAAAATTATCACAAGAAAAAGTTCGTTAAATAGAGAATGAACTTCGCTATTTGGGGGTTGTTTTACGAAGAAATTGTTCTTGGTTCCAAGGAAAAGTTCGCAAAATAGAGGTTCGTTAAATAGAGGTCCGACTGTATAATTGGTATCTTGAAATTCCCATTAGAACAGAAGTTATGGTATTTAGAATTATACTCGCTCAATAGCTGAAGCCGTGTTTCCAAAACTTTGAAGTCATTTTTCCCCAAATGACGTTTTTCGGCATATTGCGCACGATATCTCCAAAACTTCCGAATATTTTTTCATAAAATTCTCAAAACACATGTTTCTTGTTAGTTTGCATAAACTGAACCTAAAATTTCCTTTTTATTGTAAAAAGAAAGTATTTTTTAGGGGTTTATATTGTTGAAATTTTCTAAATTTTCCATTAGCTAAATACAACTTTGTATTAAAAATATAAAAATGCTTTAAATACAAATTTATTTAGGTTCAGTGTAATTATTATAATCCGAGGTATAAGTAGAAACTAAAATTTTCATTCTAGGTGCAAAATGTATTTTGTAAACGTGAGCATAAGCTGTTATGCCGATTTTCTGCTCGTGAAATGTGTGACAGTTTGGAGCCCCCTGTAAATGCTAATTTTACATCCTGTAATTTTTCAAATATATGAAATGAAAAAACATACCTGTATCTTTCATTCCCATTTAAAATTGTGTCTTAATATCAAATACATTTCAAGATATTAAATGTTGAAAATGGTCCTTTTTTTCATTTTTTCCAATTTTAAGAGTCCCGAGACCCTTAAAAAAATCAATTAAGGATGCAAATTTAGAATTTAACAGAACAAATATGTTTTCGTCCAAAGTAATCCATTATACATTTTTGCTTGCATTTTGCTTGCGCATTTCCTGCAGCAAGATTGCGAATTCTACATTATAAAAGTACTTGTGTTGCATGAGTTTCTTCTTGTACCTCAAACCAATTAATGCACTTAGAGAGCATTGTCTTCACATCTGCATGACTGAATCCTGGATTACCATTTCCCAATTCACCCGCCTCAAGTTTATCTCTATTCAAAATATTTTGAATAATTTCGCCATCCCTTAATTTTTGATAACCAATATTATTCTTGTCACAATCAAGCAGTTTGTGATTTCATCCGCAGATATATTTTTTACACATGGTACGTTTGACACCAATATCAATATCTCCAAATCATCACTTGGTGCTTCCGTATCTTGTGTGGCATCCACAATGTTACGCCAATGTTCCTTTCTGAAAGAAAAAAGAAGGGGGAAGGGAAGGATGGCGGTTAATCGAAGGTGGCGGTTGATAGAGTGACAGATAATTGGAAGTTTTCTGTAATTGTAGTTGATTGGTTCTTTCGATAATTGAAAAATTATGAAATCACTTATCATACAGCAATACAGAAAATGTGTTTGGTCTGAAAAGTTTAAGTTTATGCGCAATTTAAGAACGAATAAAATATAGACCAGAAATATGTGATTGAAGTTTGTCGTTTCAGAATTGCTTGTGTTTCCTTTGTAATTAGAAATACCTAGTAAAGGCATCAAAAGAGGCATATTTTTGTAAGGAATGCAAGTGAGACAAATAAAACTACAGTTTCTGACTGTGAGTTTGTGAGTTGACCATTAGATCAATTGAGAAATGTAACCAATAAGACTTTATCGAGGATGAATTTTAAACTTTTAATTGTGTATTTGTTGACAATATTATAAATTAAGTGAACCCTCTGACAGTCTTGTAAAAGGGCAAAAGTGTAATGTTGTTTGCTTGGCATATGCCTCTTTTGATGCCTTTACTAGGTATTTCTAATTACAAAGGGAAAACAAGCAATTCTGAAACGACAAACTTCAATCACATATTTCTAGTCTATATTTTATTCGTTCTTAAATTGCGCATAAACTTAAACTTTTCAGATCAAACACATTTTCTGTATTGCTGTATGATAAATATATTAAATTTTACCAAAAAGCTGAGATTTGTAAATAGGTTTGTTATGTAGACAACGGGCTTTTTTTTATTTAATTGCGATAAAATAAAAATAAAAATTGAATCGTTTTATTAAATTTATTTTTTAACAAAATTTTTCTAAGTGATAAAAGAAACTGTATGATAACAGGCAGTATTTTAGGAAATATTAAAATGTTTGTAGTTACAACACAATAATGAATTTTCCTTATGCATCAATAAATATTTCTTTAATGTAAAATCGTCAACAATATCTAACTTCAAAGTAACAAAAAGAAAATAGTTTAATTATTTCCATATTTAATGTAATATCTATGCATTTATTTATTTCGAATATTTACATTATGCTAATACACAAACTGAAAAGGGGTAAATAAAAACAGTAATAAAATATTCATCACTGTTTGGGGTGGTCGTAAAAAACTGGGTTTTTTTCTACAAGTGTTTAAAATAAGAAAAACTTGATACATAAGCACAATCTTAAAATCAAATTTTAGATTATTAAATTATTATAAAAAGCTTCATAAAAACTGATTAAAACCTACCTAAAATATCTTAATTTTGAATTTTTTTTTGAAGAGATGTATCACTATTAATAATAAAATATTTATCAATAAAATAAAGGTTTTTAAAACAAAACATATTTATTTTTGGTTTATTTCCTTACTTTAATACATATATAAAAATCTAAACATATATCGAAATAATGAAATTATTTCTGAAATTAAAGTGTGCAATTCTGAATGTCATTAACCAACTGAATCCTTATATCGACATACTGGATCTTGTTTTCAAAATACAGATATGCGAATTCCAGATTTTTTTCGAAATTAATTTTTTTTTCATATTTGAAGTTAATATTCGAAATAAATTGAAATGTATCTCACGAATTTTTTAAAGAGATATCAATTTCTAGAACATTAAAATATGCGAATTCAAAATTGCAGTTCATTCAACCAAGCAGTATTTCAGTTATGTTTGAAAATCTCGAAAAATCCAAATATGGTGTCAAAATGGTGTGTACATATTGGAAATTTCAAAGATTATTTCAATTTCAATACGAATATGACTATGCTGATTTTTGTTTAAGATGAATCGTTTGAAAGCAGCCGTAAATCTCAATCGAATGGCTATTTTTGTTTTTCTCTGGGACAATTTTACGATTAAAAAGTATAGAATGCTCGTTCTTTTTTTGACGATTTTACATATCTCAAAATTAACATTAATACAAAAATAGAAAAACAAAGTGCCACATTATATACTTTTATGTTTATGTTGACTATAGTTACTGTGTTTGATAAATTCATTTGCATTTAAGACGTAAATTACAAAAAAAAAAAAAAGTAGCCATTTCAGTTTTTTTATGGTCATTATCGGTGCTTTGAATTCATTAAAAATTATTTATTTGTATATTGGGAGCATTATTATATTTTCTGGCATATTTCATACATTAATTATAGTAATTTACACATAAAATGAATCTACCAGCAATAAAATTTGAAAAATAAAACAAACGACGCCTATAAAATACTGGTTTGAGCAACCAAATCATAGAAGCAATCTTTTAAAATTGTATATATATCAAAAAATAGAAAACCTAAATATAAAGTAGTTTATTAATTCATTACAATATTTTTTAACTTAACTTTTTAATTTAAAAATATTGAAAATTTATAGATTAACCAAAATTAGTATAAGTGTGAAATAAAGTGCAACTATTTTTGCTTACTAATATTCCCTTTCAAATCATTGTCGTGAATATAATAATCTGTAGTTGCTACATTTTTAACAACGTTTTTAAATGCAACTCGATTTTTTAAATTTATTATTTTTTTAATTTTATTAAATTTTGAACTTAAAAATATGAAAAACTTGTATGTTAAGCAAGATTGGTATATTTCTGAAAAGAAAATACATCTGTTTTTTAGGTGATAATTTTCCTTTGATTTTAAAAGGAAAATCATTAACCAAAAAAAACAGATGTATGAAAATAATAATCTATTATTGCTATCTTTTCAGCTACATTTTCCAATTAATTTTTTTAAAACTTATTTTTTGAATTTAAAAATATGAAAAAACAATAACTTTATCTATAACTTAAAAAAAAGATCTATTTTTGGTTAATAATTTTCCTTTTAAAATCACTGTATGACTGTAATAATCTATAATTGTTATCTTTTCAGCTACGTTTCTAAATACAATTACTCTGATTTATCACTCAAACAGAATTACTGACAATAGAATAGAAAAGCATATCAAACGGCGCCGACAGAATATAGGTCTAAGCAATAGAAAGATAGAACAGTCTCTTGGAGTTCTATCGCACTTTTAACCCTTTTCCAGTCCAAGGAATACCTTTGTAAATGCATAGCTCGCACTGTAGGAATCTGTATGCTTGCTTCCTGTGTCTCCAGGAATGAATGTAATGTTGTTTAATGAAAATGTAAAGTCAGGCGCAATACATTATGAGAATAGCTGAGACCAGAGAAATGCTACTGTACGGTCATGCATTCACATTCATAACATTACGTGAATGCATTATTTGGGTTAGTATAAAATATATTCATTGTATAGTCCATTGTAGGAGATGGTCTGTGTCATTATATGTAGTTATACAGAAGTAATTTCAATGGAGATGTTTATGAAGGACATTAAAGATGTGTATACATATAAGTTATATGACTGACAGGATTACATTCTCTCTCTATACATATTTACGGAAATATATGTTTGAGTAACTTCAACTTTATCAAGTAGATTTCAATTGAAAGAAAAATAAGTTAGCTAATTCGTAATTATGAACCTATGATGTATTCATTTCATTTAACATTATTAACATTTTATAATGTATTTAAATAAATGTTAATACAGCATACGCATAAGTTAAAAGCAATATTTTTATTTAGTATATAACTGAAATTTAGTCAGTATTTATATTTCGTTTTACATGTATATAGAGAAAAAATAAATAAATTAAGGAAAAGTATAAATGCGTAAAAGTTTGATGTACATGTAAATCTTCGGAAATGTTGCTGAAAGAAGTAAATTTTGATAACTTAACATGAGATTCCCAGTGTCTATTAAATATTGCATGTTATATATTTGAAAACGTTAAATAAGCAAATGGACATATTATTAGAATAAAATCAGATGAAAGAAATCTTAAAAAACAAATTTCGATTTTGTATTTTTTTAACATACATGAAGGTAATGAGATAAAAAGCTAGTTATACACTGAAAAAAAATAAATCCGACCAAGTATCCTGTAGGGGACGGAAAAATACTTGCCCTTCTCGGTATGGAAAATTTTCTGACTCAGCTCGGAATAAAATCCTAAAAATACCGTTTTAGTTACTATTTCCTTTTTTTTTTTTTTTTTTTTTTTTTTTACGGATTTTATTCCGAGCTGGGTCGGAAATTTTTCCGACCGAGAAGGGCAACTATTTTTCCGTCTCCTACAGGAAACTTGGTCGAATTTTCTTTACAGTGTATAGTGAAACGTACTAGAGATTAAAAATAAATTGGAAAATTTCGGATAGACCTTTGAAAGATGGCTTTCACGTGATTGTAAACAGACGCTTGAAATTATTTTGTATTTAAGTCACTGAAAGATGCATTTTTAGCAAGTTAGTCTATCAGATTTCATTGGAAAAAGGTTGATTGGAAACAAACAATATTTAGGAATATTGCTTATTAAAATCATTGATGAGCAATTCGACGAGACTGTATCATCAGACTGTCATTAATTGTTAGTGCTGAAGAAAAACACTCTAATTAAAAATAATGCATTTAATTTCATGTGGTGTGATTCAAATAAAATATCACGTATAGCTAAATAAATGGTAAAGCATCTTTATTGGATATCTTTGAATTGCCATGAAAAGACAGTTATGATCCCGCTCTCAGTTAACCAGGGTTAACACCAAACATGACCTTACCGATTTTTGACATAAAATGCATTTGCTCGGAACACCCGAATTAGAAAAGGCTTAAATTATGTAAATATATGCCTGTATCTAATCATTAATATAATTTATGATGGAGGTAGGGCTCCAAATTTACAAGTAATTAACATCACCAGGTGTTTTTTTTTTTTTTTTTTTTTTTGCTTAGAAAATGTACTGAATATCTAGCTCAATAGTTCAGATTATGTGACTTTCTCTCAGAGTACACTATGACGCAAAAGTTTAGACAATGACGCCATTCAGCTTTAAAATGTAGAATTATGACGTCAGAATTACAAAAACCTGTAAATATATTCAAAAACTGATTTAAAATGCTATGTACAAAAGACAGTCGTTTTATTTGCTATAATACTAATTTTTTTCATAAAAATTCAAATGTGCTTGTCGCAAAAGTTTAGACACTATTCTAAATTTCTTTGAATATTCGCTGGCATATGCAAATTTAGAATCGATGATGTCACAAATTTGGAGTACTTAAGTTCTGCAAACGATTGCGCTTCATAGTCGACATGCCGAGAGCTAAAGAAATTCAAGTGAATGAGGTTTCAAGGATTTGGCAGTTGAAAGGTGAAGGGAAGAGCGTTTCTGAAATTTCTGCTATTATTAATAGGTCAAAAAAATCTATTTATCGAGTTTTATCGAGTGGTTCCGAATATAAAGCAAAATGTCGGTCTGGGAGGCCACGTGTGACAAATGTACGAGAGGATCGCCTGATACAAAGACTAGCGAGTACTCAACAAATGAGCGTACGTGGAGTTCAAAGCTCATCGGGACTCTCTGTATCAAAGGATACGATTCGTAGACGAATTTTGGAAAAAGGAACAATCGTTTATAGCAAAATGCAGAAGAAACCAGCTCTGAAACCACATCATAAGTTACAAAGACTTATGTGGGCTCGAAAGCATATGTCATATGGAGAGAAATGGCAGTCAGTCATATTTAGCGATGAAAAAAAGTGGAATCTGGATGGTCCAGATGGTTGTTTATCGTATTGTCATGACTTGCGGAAGGAACCTCGACGTTTTTTTAGTCGCAGACAAGGAGGGGGCTCGGTGATGGTTTGGGCAGCCTTTTGCTATAATGGACAAGTATCTCTGACCTTCACCAGTGGTCGTCAAACTTCACAGCATTATACACAGACATTAGAAGAAAACCTACTGCCATTTGCTGAGCTTCTAGGGGGTCCTCAGTGGGAATTTCAGCAAGACAATGCTTCAATTCACACTGCAAAACATTCAAAATCTTGGTTTAATTCCCATAATATAAGAGTTCTCGACTGACCAGCATGTAGCCCAGATCTTAACCCTATAGAAAACCTTTGGAGCATCATGTGTCGCAAAGTTTATAGCAACGCTAGACAATACTCTTCTGAAAAGGAACTTAAGACATCTATTGAGAATGCATGGTACGATATCGATCCACAAACTATGCAAGATTTAGTTTCTTCCATGCAATCTCGTGTATATGACGTAATACACAAGCATGGATGCGGAACCAGGTTTTAAAAATTGTTTATTTCGATTTTATTTAATTTGTGTCTAAACTTTTGAGACAGCAGTTTATTTTTGTTACCATTTAATTTATTGCAATATGCACAATTCCACTTCTCTTTGTTATAAATATTGTTTATATGTACAGCACATTAATTTCAAGCAGTGATTTGAAAATTGAATAAATATTTTTCAAAGTATGTAAGAATTTCTTCATTGTCTAAACTTTTGCGTCATAGTGTATATTGCACTTATGAAGAAGTCATTTTCTCTTATGAAGAAGATACCTTTTAAATATTTAAATACATTCATTAAAATACGTATTATTTAAAAAAACTGTTCAACAAACATTTAAACACATTTTCGAAAACAATAATCCTAAATTATGTTATTTTCTTTTAGATTTTTCACTTTTTTAAACATAAAATATCTAAATCCATTTAAATCTGAAGAACTTCTTATAACTATTAAAACAGATGTTAAATATTATCTTCTATATTTCCTAGAAATAATTATAAGCGTTTCATTTATAAAACTTTTGACAGGAAGAGAGAAAAAAGTTTTCCAATGGACCTAATTAAGAGCTATATCTTCAGCAGAGGAAAACAGTACTCTTTTACATAAATATGCCTTTAGTAAAATTATTGCCTAATAATTCAAATAAATGATGAGAGTTTATCTCATTTATATTCCAGTATTGCCTCATTACTGTTTTATTGTATATCTTTGTGGGCGGTTCTATCCCATCAGAAAGGATGGCATATAGCCAAAATTCAATTGCATATGATTTCTCTCAGATGATAACTTGTATCAGCTAATGAATTGCAACTTGAATATTTAAGTGAGAATTGTTGTTCATGTCTTCAGAAATTGCGCAGTTATCAGAATAATCCATTCAGTAAAATGCGTCTTCTATTTTTCTTGTTTTTTTTCTTCTTATTCTTCTTTTTCCTTTCAGTTTGAAAAAAAAAAGAGTAATAATATTTACTATTACTATTATTTTTATTTATATTAATTTATATGGATTTGTATGGGTTATAAATCAATATAAATTATAATTTATATGGATTTAATTTATTAGATCCATATAAATAATATATCATATTATACAATAAAACTTCCATAATGGTCACTCCTAGTAACGACCACCTCTATTCAGCTGTCAGTTTTTCAATTCCAAAAAACTTCATATCAGTATGTTTTTACCTCCCAAATGCGGTCACCTCCGAATTGCGGACACATTTCGTGCTCGCGAGTTGTCCGTTATTTAGAGTTTTAACAGCATTTTATATAATTTGTATGGATAAGGGTTTTTTTGAAATGGATATGTATTTTTTTAAATAATTTATATATAAAACACGAATTTTGAATTTATTAAAATAGAATCAAGCAAAAAAATTTAGTTTTTACATTTAAAAAAATATATTCTTGATCATAATAATACTTAGATCCTCTTAAGTTTCTCAAATTGTTTTTAACTTCTGTATACACTAAAGATGTTACATAGCTAAATATTTGTGCTTTTAATATTTCTGAAATAAACTTCAATGTAGAAAATATTTTATTAAATTTTATATTTTTCGAAAATGTATACAATTTAATAGCAAGATGATGCATTTTTAATTTCTTTGATTATTTCATTTAGAAAACAATTGTGTTTTTATTTTAGTGTTCTTTCTAATTACTTAAAAAAACATTTTTCTGATTATTTTCAGACTTGAAACTCTGATAAAAACATTTGTTATACTGTTGAGAAAATTCCTTTTACTTAAATCAATAGAAAAGTTCTATTTTTGTTTATTTAAACACAAAATTCAAATACTCTTTGCAAAGAAGATCGAAAATTAATTTCAAAAGATGCATATTTTTGACCTAAAAATGAATTAACAGAAATCCTCTTCTAGAACTTTCAAATGTCTGAATCCCAAAATTGTATTTTAGTATATTAAATGCGTGGTATATTAATTCAAACTTTTTAATGTGCCAATTTTTCCCTGTAAAGTACAGACCAATTCCGAAATGGGGATAAAATTGGCCAATGCCTTATAAAAATCCCTTTAAAATCTTTAAAATGTTTCATGTACATATTATTAAACGAATATTAATATGTTATTCGTACTATTATAAATAAATACACGTCAATCAAAGAATGACTATTTAAATAATTATTTATTTAATTAAATAAATTTTGAGTAGATGATTCAAAGAGCATAATAAGTAACAATATTACGTGAGTTGATTGACTTACATAAGCAATAAAGTCCAACAATAGTCTCTTCAATTGTTTATAGAAAGTTCCAGTATTCCACATGGTACAGGAGAGAACCCTACACTAACTTTTATTTAGATATCTCCTGATCCTATTTGGTTTACACGAGAATAGTTGATCTGATTTTCCCCGATCCCCAATCTCAGTGTTTTTTTAAGCACATCTAGTGCTCCCAAGAGATTTATTCTTGGCGATCCGTCTGCAATCGCCCCCTTTGAGATACACACCTAGCTCTTGACCCTCAATTCCAAAAATTGCCTCCTATGCTCTCATCAGTTCCTCTCTTCAGATAAAACTAATTAGCAAAAAACCAGGATGGTCCTACCATCCTACCAACCTAAAAAAGGATATCTGCCTCAAAAGCCTTTTTTTATTGCTTGACAATGAGTGTCCATCTTCAACTTCCGGTGGGAACAAAAGTTAAAATTTTGCTTATCTCAAAAGACTTCAAGGTTTCTCTGTAATCTACAATGCAGGGGTCCCTTAAAACATAAAGATAGATGACCACAACTCAAATATCAACCCGCGAGAAAATACTTTCTCACCACCGAGTATATTTCTAATCTGGGTGACTTTAAAGGGGTTCTTTGGGAGGACTTTAAATGGATTCTTTAGATGGGTTGAGCCGAAGTTCTCATTAAAACGAAATAAATCTCTAAAGATGAATTCTTTACACCATAAAAAGTGTAGCTTGAAAACTAAACACATGTAGTCAAAGGTAACGTTAAATTTTGAAGAAAAATAGAATTATTTTATTCGGCAAATCCTTTAAATAGAATTTCTACCTCTCTTTCTAAGAAAAAAAAATTACTTTCCTTTTTCGCCGAAGGCTGAATTATTATCCCAAAGACTATTCTTCATGTCACTTTCCATTTAAAGTTTTCTAAGCAGTCATTCCTATTTAACAATATCGTCAAAGTAACCTAGTAAAAATTGCCTTATTAAGATTTAAAAAAATTATATAGAACTCAGAAATTTTATATCATTAAAATGATATGAAGTGGAGAAAACCATTCTTAGAGAAATATATATCTTATAAATGAACACCTATATTCAGTCTCCAATCAGAATAGCTAAAGTATAAAGTAAAAAAGAACCTAAGATAGCTTCAAAATTTCTTGGAAAAGCAAAGCCAAAATGAATTCTTGCTATCAGAGGAAATTCCTCAGGTAGAATTTTCGTCCCTGTCTGCCTTCACAGAAGATAGAATCATTGATCTAAAATCTCAAACCAGACATTTGATTTATTTTTCTATAAATGCATCAAAATGAAGAATTGTTAAATAAAATGCTTTAGGTGAAGTATCACGCATTGTTCAGGTTTTGTTTTCAATAGTTATTTTCATTGATTAAATCTGCGTGCATGTGTTACCTTCATTCTGAAAGTGTCATTAATATTTGTTTAAAAGAATACTAAGTATACAAATCTGCTTCTTTTATGAAAATATTTTCACAGTTGTCGATTAGTGGATATCCATATAACAAACAGAAATTTGAAACTTCGTTATTACCAAAGCTTTTGTCATATTTTTTTTTCTTTGCCTGCTACCACCATATACCCATAAAAGTATTCATATTTTCCCACATTGCAAAAGTCAGCTTCTATGTAATCAACTGTTCGGAAAAAGATTCAAAATATTTTCAATGAAGCTTTGAAATATTATTTAATTAAGGTTTTTACAAATATATGTTGATATCATTTTCCCTTGAGAAAACTACCGTATTTACCCGCGTATAAGTCGAGAAATTTTGGACAAAAAAGGAGACTAAATTTGGGAGAATCGACTTATATGAGAGTCCTTATTTTTTTTTTTTTTTTTTTTTTTCACAGAAGTCAAAAATGCCCTCGTTTACTGTCGATTTCCATACCAGGAGAGAAAAAAAGGAGACTGAGTGACTGGTTTGGTGCTGGCGATTAATCTACTACCCCCCTCCCTCTGAGAGATCAGTAGATAAAATTCCGAGAATGTGTCACCCCTATGTGCAATTGAATCGTTCGCGAGTGGCTAGAAACACGTGACTCTCTAAAAACACGTGAAAAGCGTTATATCTTGATTGTTCTTGATAGTACACTTATTCATTATTTCTTCGTTTATCTAACTGCACTTCTTCTCCTTGTTTCTACTGATATGGCTGATTTAGTTATTAGAAAGCAGAAAAGCAATTCATACGCAGCTGGATTTAAACTTAAAGTTATTTCTTTTGCGGAAGAGTCTAACAACTGTGCTGCTTCTCGTCAGTTTCGCGTTCACGAAAAATTGATTTGTGATTGGCGCAAGAATAAGGCAAAGCTAGAAAACATCCCGAAATCAAAAAAGAATTTGCGCATGGAAAATCGCCCTTTCCAGGACTCGAAAATGTATTGCATGATTGGGTTGTAGAGTTCCGGCGGAATGGTTTTCTTGTCACTAGAACTGCAGTACGTTTATGAGCAATGAAATTTGCAAAAGAAGAGAAGTATGGTATTCCAAACACGTTTCGTGCATCAGAACATTGATGCACTGGATTTATGAATCGTTATGATTTGACTTTACGCTAGCGCACTAAACTGGCACAAAAATTACCAGCTGACTTGGAAGCACAGATTATGAAATTTTAAAAATACGTCATCGATCAAAGAAAAATGAAATCTTTTGAACTTCGCCATATAGGAAATATGAACGAAACACCCACGTGTTTGGACCTACCAGAAAAAAAAACCGTGAACTGCAAGGTGGAAAAAGCATTTTGATAAAAACGACTGGGCACGAAAACAGCGGTTTCACGGTCGTTCTTTCCTGTTTGGCCGACGGTAATAAGCTTCATCCGTTGATTATTTTTAAAAGAAAAATGTTGCCGAAAAACGTTACACTTCCATCTGGTTTGCTGATTCAAACCCATGAAAAGGGGTGGATGGATGCTGACGGAACAGTCGGCTGGCTTAAAAATGTGTTGGGGTAAAAAACCGGGAACTGTTTTCAAAAAACCTTCCCTTTTAGTTTACAACTCGTTTCGTGGCCACTTTTCTGAAAATGTGAATAAAGCGACGAAAGAACTGAGAACGACTGTAGCTGTAATACCGAGAGGGTTGACATCCGTCCTTCAACCCCCTAGACGTTTGCCTCAAAGCAAATGTTAGAAAATATTGGGCAGAGTGGATTTCATCCGGTTGTCCAACATTTACAAAAAGTGGTAATGTTAGAAAGCTCAACATTGCATTGATTGCCCAGTGGGTTAAAGATGCGTGGAATCAAATTCCTTCCGAAATGATTATAAAATATTTCAAGAAATGCTGCATAAGCAACGAATTAGACGGCATAGAAGATGATGTCATTTTGAAAGTGATAACGACGAGGAAGAATGTAGCGATACAGAGATTGAAAACGTGTATCATGATGAGCCGATAACGACGGAGGATTTTTGTGAATTGTTTCGCGAGTCCGATACTGAATCGGACCTTGAGTCAGTTTAACTTTGCATATTACTTTAATATATTATTATCTTCATTATTGTATATTTTGTACTTTTTTTTCATATGATTTCGAATAAATGAAAACAAAATTAAAGTTTCTTTATTATTGTATATTTAGTACTTTCTTTCTTTTTCCAGGTAATTTTGAATAATGTGTTAAAAAAAAAAAAAAAAAAAAAATTCTTGATCGGAAAAGTAGGGGGTCGACTTATACGCGGGATTTAAAAAAATTCAAATTTCTTGATCCGGAAAGTAGGGGGTCGACTTATACGCGGGATCGACGTATACGCGGGTAAATACGGTAAATCTTTAAAAAATAGAGAGACAAAAATAGACATAAAAATTATAAAAAGTTTAAGTACTATCAAATTAAAAGTACCTAACGTAGCTTCTTGTTTTATACAAGAAGCAGACGCAATAAGAACTCTTAAAATTGTAAGAAATCTTTTAATTCAACTGTTGCTCTGTGCCAAGCTTCACTGAATATTCAATCATTGATCAGAATATTTTAACAAGACAATTTGACCTCGTTAAGTATAACACATTAAAAAAATTATATGTGAAAAAAGATTATCAGAATAACAAATCATTTACAACATCATTTACAACAAATAGTAGCCTGAAATTTTGAAAAACAAATTAAACGTTATCGGAAAAATCATTATGTAAAATTTTCGTATTTCCGCGTTTTCATCGAAAATTGAATCACTGATCAGCAATCTCAACCGACATGTGTGATTTCCTTTTCATAATGGAACATTAATGCAGCATGTTCGTGCAAAATCGTGTCCAAAAGTTCTCATTTTGACCATAACACCAAAAATGACCACTATCTAATACGAATCGTCCTTAAGTGTTTTAAATGCTCTCCAAAAACCCAGTTACTGATCAGAAATCACAATCTAATTATATGGCTTTTTTTACTTTCTTCTATCTTTACAAGAAGAAAGTATTGGATTCGTGAAAATTTTCGACTTCCACTTTTCGACGGATTTATACGTTTTAGAATGCCCAGAACACGATTTGATGTTTTTTTGAAAATGTCTGTCTGTGAGTCTGTCTGCCACTCTGTCACTCTGTCTGTCACTCTGTGAGTCTGTATGTGACAAAACATTTGTGGGCGCTCTATCTCAAGACCTAATCCACGGAATTTCACAAAACTTTATATTTAGTTAAACCTTGATATAAACTGGACCTGATTAGTTTTTGGTGAAAATCGCCCAACAGGTGGCGCTGCTATGCGGCATTTTTCACGATTCTTGCAATAGCTATGCCTCAAGAACTACTGCACGGATTTTCATAAAACTTCAGATTTAGTTAGTCCAGGACATAGTTTGGTGCTGATTACTTTTTTGTGAAAATCGCCCAATAGGTGGCGCTGCTATGATCTAACTCAACTCTCTATAGCTCTAACTCAAGAAAAAATGCACGAATTTTCATCAAACATCAGATTCACTTACTAACTGATATAAATTAGTGCTGTTTAATTTTGCTGTAAATCGCCCAACAGGTGGCGCTGCTGGGCTGCATTTTTCCCGTTTCTCGAAAGAGCTGCATCTCAAGAACTATTGCACGGATTTTCATCAAACTTCAGATTTAGTTAGTTCTTGACATGAATTGACGCATAAATTAGTGCTGTTTAATTTTTGGTGTAAATCGCTCAACAGGTGGCGCTGCTATGCTGTATTTTTGCGATTTCCGCAATAGCTTTATATCAAGAACTGATGCTTGGATTTTCAACAAACTTCAGATTCAGGTATACCTTGTTATCATTTAGTGCTGCTTATTTTTGGTGTAAATCACTCAACAGGTGGCGCTGCTATGCTACATTTTTCAGAATTTCCGCTATAGCTCTATCTCAAGAACTAATGCACGAATTTTCATCCAACTTCAAATTCAGATTACTTTGATATGAATTGGTGCTAAATCGTTGTTATTTCTTGTAGTATTTAAATGATTTAATTAACATGATTTATATAGAAGAAAGTTTTGTGATGGCTACAAGATACTAGTTTAATATTGAAAGACTGCACCTTTTTCCCTGCAAAATTTTTTTTGAAAGAGTTCACGTTTCACCAACACCGCTAAAGTAGGCACTGCCTAGTAAAAATAGCCTTAACCCATTTATGACTTTAGTGTCTCAAAATTGGGACGAGGATATTTTTAAATTTATATTTTAAACTTATATTTTTAGATGAATTTTGTTTTACATTTTTACGATTGTTTCACATAACTTACAAACCACGTATCCAGATTAGTACGATGTAATAATTATTGTATTATATATATTAAGTATTTAGGGAAATTATTCATGCAGGAAAGATTATTAATTGCCATTTTCCATAACGCGACAGCATTGCCAAAGAAATGTTAAAAAAATGGAAGCGTCTATACAAATTTCTTGTTTGGATTTCAATAGTTCAATTATTTAAGTTATTTTTGGATAGAACATTTGAGGTTAATATGTAACGATGATTTTTTGCAAATTTATGATATTACTTGCACTGTTGTTATATGGGCACTTTCAATTTTTAAACCAATTGCTGAATTATTTCCGAAATAAAGGATTTTCTCATAATGAAACTATAACACGCCTCCCCCCCCCCCCCCCACACACACAAAAAATACCTTTAGACATCTACTTAAGGTATTATGTAAAAATAATAATTTACAAATATGGAACCAACAAAAAGAAGTATTCCATCGGTTTCACATAACCTTGCGATAATGCCTTCGAGTAACTGAAGCAGGCTTTTAAAGAGATTATTTATATTTTATATCGAACTATGGAATATTAATTTAGTACGATTTTCTTGAATAGATTTTATTATTTTTTCCCCTTAGACAGAACTAACTCTTTGAAAGATAAGCACCAATATGCATTCTACCATCAGAGAAAAGTTTAAGTTTCTTCTAGTGAAAAGAATCTACGGTAACTTCAAATTTTGTAGGATATGTGAGTTGAAAAAAGAAGTCTTACAATTGGAGAATTCCCTAAGGTAGAATTTCCGTCTCACTCCGCCTTTACCGAATTCTGAATCATTGATCTGAAACCTCAAACCAGACATTTGACTTCCTTTTTCTATAACTACAACTCAAAGAAGAGGTGTGAAATAAAATGACTTTCTGTGACTATCATGAGCTGTTCATTTTTTAGATTTCCAACTGTTTAGAAGATATTGTTAAATAAATAAATACATTAGCATAATTACAGTGAAACTTTCACTTAACGAAGTCTCGTCGTTACACTTAAATATTTCGTTATGAAGAAAATTCGTTAAATAGAAATCAACTCAAATTCATTAAATTTGTATAATAAAATACACATGCATAAAACGAAAAATACACATAGAATGGAAATATTGAGAAAATGCAGGCAGTATTATATAATTCAGGCAATATAATTCAAGCAGTAATTTTTTTTCAATGGAATGTAGACACATGAGAAAACTTTTATTAGAATAATGTCTAAAAAATCACATAATAAAGAGAGGTAAACATAAACTGAAGCGTAGCGTAAATTTTCTCTTTTTCTCAGTATTACAAATCCTTAACTTTCAAAATGTCTTTAATATTTCTTTGTTACAGGTTTCTTATTAAAAAAAAATACACTTTTCATAAAACGTTTTCCCGCTTTTTTAAGTATCCGAGCAATTCATCTGTAACATTTTCGTGAAACTGGAATCCCCTTCTTCTTGTATCGAAGGCTTTTTAAATTTCTTCTTTTGAATGGAAATGATTAAATAAATAATTTCATTTTCATACAATCTGCTGAAATAAATTCATACATGCGTCCCAACAACAACCCCCCGTTTGATTGCTGTACACGCACAAAAGTGGAATAATCTTCGTTATATAGAATATATTTTTCGTAATATGTTGTTTAATTTACAGGTTAATTGTGTTCAAAGTCAAGGTTCAGCAGAAAATTTCGTTAAGTAGGGACATCGTTAAATGGAAGTTCGACTGTATATTGATTTTCCTTATGCTTTGAAGCTGGCTTTTAAAAAAATTGCGAATATTTTATACAGAAGTATGGAATATTAACATGTTACTTGAATAAATTCAGGCATAACCCAGTCGAAATTTAACTAAAAAAAATACGCTCTTAACCCTTTCAGGTGCAGTGGTACGTTTATGAAATCACTTAATTTTAATTCCAAAATGTCACAATTGCACCAGAATTTTGATGAAAAAAATCTTGGTTTATTACGATTGTGTAGCATTTTCTTATTTCAAAGATTTGTTCGTAAATTCTGATGTTATTCATTCATTTCAACATTTTGGTAATGGAACTAACTGCTTTGCCCCTGAAAGGGATAAATATATAAAATATAAATTGTCTATTTAAAACCTAGCACTTTCAAGTACATTCTTACTTGGCAAAGGGGTTTAAAATAGAAAATTCGATTATGAGAACCGAGTCCTTTCGAATCAAATACTTGTTGAAATGTTCCAAAATGAAGCGTATGGTAGATTGGCTGCTGGTTGAAGACTGTTCTATTTTTCTATTTTAATTCAAATTTATTAAATTATACAAATCTTGGGACATACAAGTTTTATGTTTTATATTTTATACATATAACAACATATTAAACACGTTTTAGTAATCTTTTGACTAAAGTTATTCTGAATTTATTTATGTAACATGTTCTAGCTAAGGTGAATAACGGATTAATAAATAATATTTTGATTTATATCAGAAATTAGTTTAGTGAAATATTAACTTTGTATGACTTTCTTGAATGGATATTGTTATTTTTTTTTTCATAGTGAGAACTAACTCTTTAAAGGATAAACACCAATATGCATTCTACCATTAGAGAAAAGTTTAAGTGACTTCTAGGGAAAATAATCTACAGTAACTTCAAATTTTGTATGATATGTGAGCACAAAAAGAATTCTAGCAATTGGAGAATTCCCTGAGGTAGAATTTCCCTCTGAGTTCGTCTTTATCGAATACTGAATCATCGATCTGAAACCTCAAACCAGACATTTAACTACTTTTTATATAACTACAATTTAAAGAAGAGGTGTGAAATAAAATGCCTTTCTGTGACTGCCATGCGCTGTTCGATTTTCGATTTTCAACTGTTTTTTCGATGTTTCGATTGTTTTGAACTCTTTTTTTTCGATTTTCAACTATTTAGATGACATTGTTACATGAAAAAAAATACCATAATTATATTTATTTTCCTTATTATGTTGAAGCAGGCTTTTAAAGAGATTGCGAATATTTTATACAGAATTATGAAATATTAACATGTTACATGAATAAATTTGAATTAATCGAGTCAAAATTTTATTAAAATGTGTTTAATACTCTTAAAATATATTAAATATGAAATACAGAAATTGTATATCTAAATCCTTGTGCTTTCAAGCAAAATCTTACTCGCCATCAGGGTTGAAAATATAAAATACAAAATCGGAGAAACGAGTACTTTTGAATCAAATATCCGTTTGGAACGTTCCAAAATGAAGCGTAGGGTAGATTGGCTGATGAAAGAAGAACTGTTGTTCTAACTTAGAAAATTGATGCAAATTTTGAGACACATAAGTCCTGTATTTTATATATAAAACAACGTATTATAAAACCTTTTAGTAAAACTTTTACTTAATTAATTCTAAATTTATTTATATAACATGTTCTAGCTAAGGTAAAAAACGGATTCACGAATTATATGTTGATTTATATGAGAAATTTGTTGAGGGAAATATTAACTTTATCAAGCAAGAGGCTCGTTCTGCCAAGCTAAGCTATAAAAAAGGCTAATCCCACCAGAGAAACAAACGCGAAGAACCAAAAGCCAGAACCGCGTAAGACAAATTCTCCATGTTAAATCCGCAAAACATGCCATCGTAAAATTTTCGACATCAAAAAAACCAATCATCACAGAAAAATAAAATGAAAACTAGAAGAGCCTAATGAAGAAATTCTTCAAAATGAGACCAAATTCATCTTCATAAATTAATTATAAACAGAGTTATAGACTTTTTAAAAATAAGTCGATATACTGAAATTGATCGATTTTTTTCTTCGTCACACTTTAATTCAATTAAGATAAAGACTTAAATAATGGACAGAAAATACTAAGGATTGCATTTTTTGTCAGATATTTACTCAATCTACGTGCTTTTATAAAATTCAGTTTTTAAAAAAAAATAAAATTTCAATCCTTAATTAGCAAAAAACTGTTAATTAATTCTAAAATTAACAAATTATGCCAAACTGCGATGAAACAGCCAAAGACCACATAACTATCTATATTATATTAGCACAAATCTGATACGGTAAGACCACCTTCGATTTAAATATACCAATCGGCTATTTTTCCTTATGGTTATTTTTTTAATAAAACTGGATAAAAGTTACGTATTTAGAATGATATTTAAAACAAAATTCATTTTTGAGAAAAGAGGTGCTTTCTAAAATGTATGTATTAAGATTTATTGGCATTTAAAGTTTCATTTCTGATGTAAACGAAACTTTTGAAAAGTAATTGAGTTGAATGGGATTTTTATATTAAAAAAAGTTGTTACTTCGTTCGCGAGCTGAGATACAAATCTGAAAATATATTTCACGTCAATTTCCTGTTAATGGATTAAGTTTTACAGTGAAATGCTTGTTTGTTTCTAGAGCGTAATCTCCGGAACTGCACTGTTTAAAATCTGCAGTTTTAGCTGCATAATCACTCCACAGCTTTTATAGAATATCTCTATTCTCATCAATGCGAATGATCCATAGTATAGTCAAGTAATCGTTTTCTATAAAAGTGGTGGATTAACTATGCAGCAAACGCTACAGATTTTTAACAGTGTAAGCTATATTTTATCTCGGTACTACTAAACCGAAGCGTATGCAAGCACAAAAAATTTTGCACCTCTGAGGAACGAAACCTGAAATTTCACATTTGCGTTATTGTCCAGGATGCGACTGTTTAAAACCATATGTTATTAGACACAAGAAAATTATGTATTTTGTATAAGGGTAGAAATAAGGGAATCTCATGACTTAAGTATGCCTGAAGTAAATTTGTGCCTAAGCCAAAAATTAATAGTAATTGATAGTATTTTTAGAAGTTTATCCTTATAATATGTAATATGAGAAAAATAAAAAATGGAAAATGTTGTTTTCATCTAGTACCATAATATTATGTCTGACTTGTTGCAAATGGGGCCAAACAAACAGTAGCTACAGTGTCTAGAATATCTAATGTGGAAATCAAAATCCCAGTAATACTTAAAAATGTGCTAAAATATCGTATCTCTTAAATGTCAAACGATGCTGAAATCCAAAGACTCGATCGCAGTATATTTTTTAAAACTCCAAGACGATTTGGTCTAGACGCAGTAATAATACGATGTTTACGTTGAAATTTGAAAATGTACTGCAGATGTCGCTGCGATCGGCTTTTTGAAATTCGGAATCGTTGCACATTTTAAGGATATACATTTTTAGCACTGTTTGGTTAGCAGATTTCCACACTATTTATTCTAGGCGCTGTACTGTAGCTTAGTGGTAAAATCTAAGGTGCATTTTGAGAAAGGTGACCATGACGCTATGATTGGAAAAGAGTAGGCATAAATGACATCACTTGAAACTGTTCCTATTCCTCTTCTGCGTCCGCCATATTCATCTGCGTCTTCCACAGGAGACTGTTCACTGGGCTGCTGTAGGTCAAAGTCAAGTATGGAGTACGCAGAAGAGTGGGGAAATAACGGCTAATTTTCGGCATCCAGGTGTTACACAAGGAAAGATTGATATGTCTACTCTTTTCCTTCCATAGTTCGATGGTGGTAACATAAACGTTGGTTGGTTAAGACAATTTTGGTTAATATTGGATCAGGAAGATAATAGACGGAATCCAAATAGAATTTTCGCTGTGAGCGAAACGAGATTGATCAATCAGAAGCTGCATCTTTCCAAACAGTGGAAAGTTCGCAAAAATACAGGCTTCTGATTAGTCAATCTCGCTTCTCAAACAATGAAAACCGTGGCTGAGTGGTTAAGACACCACATCGCTAATCGTTTGAGAGCGTAGGTGAGCTGCGGGTTCGACTCCCGCTGGTTTCTTTGCGCACTCTTTTTTTGAGCTCCCGATTGAAATTTTCTGGTGTTATAAATGTTCTTGTAAGTCGAGATACAGATAGATTTTTCTTTGTTAGAGAAATGAAATTGACCAATCAGAAGACTGCATTTTTGCGACCTTTTCGCTGTTTGCAAAATTCAGGCTTCTAATTGGTCAATATCGTTTCGCTAAACAGCAGAAAATCTATCTGATCTCGCCACTATCTCATCCTTGTATACTGTCGATAAATTATAAGCGGATACCTGATGCCAAAAACACAAGAGTCATTCCATTTCAATTCAACCAGACCTTGTAACCCAACAGACAGAGATTGGGTGAAACTTTGTGCACATACTAGACCTACCCTGATATGAATAAATAAAAAAATAAATAAATTATAATTAATAAAATAATAAATAATTTTTTTTAAGTATGAAAATTAAGAGATTAATTAAGTGTTATTATACTTAATATGAAAGTTGTACTGATGCAGGACTTCAACTACAAACAAATTCAGGACACACAGCAATAATTCATGATTTAGCAGATTTGTCTAACAAACCCAATACTGTTTCATTTACAATGGTAAACATTATTTTTGGATTACATAAAACATGGTTTTATCCATTTTCTATAACAATTTGAATGTAAATGATTTCATTTTAGTTCAGTTTCATGTAAAATGAACTTTTCATTACGTCGGTCATATTAAAATGCTTAATGTCAGGTTTCTTCGTAGAAAAAAAAAAAAAAAAGATATATTTTCCAGAGACATCAGATATCAATTTGGTGAATTTTAAGGATATTATATAAAGAAGTTGCCACAATTAAACATAATTGGAGGGATCCTCCGTTCGGTCTCAACAACGTGCTTTGATGGATACAAATTTGGCTAAATAATAAAAAAAAAAATATTGCAATTTCAGTTAAATGCAATTGTGTGATTTTATTCTTATTATTTTATATTTTGGAAAGATACGCAGATTTTAAAAAAACTGTCAATATTTTCATATTTTGTTCATTTGTTCAAAGGTGCCCCTAACTTGTTCAAAGGTACCCCTATATAAGGCAAGTTTGAACAGAAGACTTTCAGATTTTTAAAGCCTAACAACATATTTAATTTATCTGAAAAACTGTAATTTTTTATTTCATATGATGCAGAATTACATTCTTTCTCTCACGAACCATTTAAAATTCAATAAATATAATTCAAGTAAGAAATATGTGGATTAAAAAAAATTTCAAAGGTGCCCCCTCTCCCCTACATATAATAAATTACCTGAAATTGTGTTGTTCTCAAACTTATAGCATACGTTTGTCACATAAATGTACATCTATCATTGGATTCAGTGGTACATTTCAGTAAATACTTTCACAATGGTAGTATATGTAGTATATGTAAGTGTATATGTAAGGAATACGTACAATATTTAATGGGGTGGGGGATATTGCAATCATAGATTTTTTTCTCATATTACTTTGAAAAAAAACAAATCAAAAACTTTACTTTGCAAATAAAAAAAAGAAGCATTTATTAAATAAATTCAACAAGTCATAGGAACCACGGTAATTATTTAGGTACTACAGCTTAAATTAGGCACATTTTTTTTTTTTTTTTTTAATCTTGATTAGTGCAATTTTCCAAAACAGGGCAAAATTTTTACATAAGCTAGGAGAAAGACCTCATTTTTTTAAAAATTGAAATCATCATTAATTAAATCTAATACATTAAATAAAATTGCTTATAAACATTTTAAAAATTTAGATTGTTGTAATTTTTTTATGTAACAAATAAAGAATTTGTTATATAAATTTTTTAAACTAAAAAATCAGAGTAAGCATTATATTTAAAAGAATGAAATTCAAAAATAGAACTGTTCTACATATAAATATAGAAATAAATGACGTACTTTTGCAGTATCACTTAGACTTACTTTGCAATATTCTTTCGTTGTGCAATTTAAAATTTATATTTATTATGAATAAGCAACATTGAGAACCTTCTAATATATATTTCAATTTTTCTATCTTACTGCAAACATAGTAATATATCAAAATATCGGTATATCAAGAGGTCTTCGTAATTTAGTATCTAAAACACAATTGTCTTTGTATTTCAAAATCGGCGGCAATCCCCCCCCCCCCTTCTCCATCAGCAAGAAAATATTATTAAATATCTTAAGGGGAAATTCTCTTCATTTTGGTAAATATTTATGAAAATTTGCAGTTTTTATATTAGCCAGAGCACCCAACACGAAAGTCAAAGACTTTCTTTATATCAGAAAATATCTCTTTCACAAATGATATCACTTCCTTCTGTGTTAAACACACAACAGTGAAAGCATGTTTCATATCATACGATAACATGTGTATATTACTTGTTGATAATCTAATACTGAGAGATAGAGTGTACAGTCGTAGAAAAAAAAGTAAACACCCCCTACTAACTCCTCAACAAATTACCGTTGAAGAAAGTTACTGGTTCCAAACGATTAGAAATAGTCTTCTTTTAAATGATGTACATAAAATTTGCTTAGGGAGCCATCTACATATTAAAATGAATTCAAACTTCATTTGTTTCAATGGCATTACCCAATTTTAACAAGATGTTTCAAATCTTCTGTTCAAACTATGCCTAGATACCGAATTTCAAGTCATTTCAATGATAAGTTTTTGAATTATAAGCATTCAAAACTTAGTGCTTCTAATGTTAAATTACATTTTCATATTTTTATTAATATTTCCTGAAATTATACTCCTAATGTGCTAATTTTTTTGTAGCAATAATACTAATGTACTCAAAGATAAATACGTTGAATTTGCAATTTTTATAATTTTCTGATATGAATTATGAATTATGAAATTAATATTCGAAAAAATCATGAATTGCAACCTATAATTTTTTTGATGGATTTAGATTTATTAAGTCCTGCTTTATGGAAATCCCAAATTTCACATTTTTCTTACAAGTAGTTTTCAAATTATGCTTAAAAACGGCAAAATGATGTTTTAAAGACTCGTCTATGATAGAAGTGACTAGATATTTTGAAATTTCTTATGCTATGCTGTAATCTAGCAGTCTTCAACGACTGCTTGAATAGCGCGTAGGATGCCTTGATCAAGAAGGGAGCTCTCTGGGTCAACAATCGAGTACTGAACTTCAATTGGGATACAGCCCCTAAAATACGCTCGTTTTAAAATAATTAATTTTTCGGAAACTTATCGTACGAATTGCATAAAAATTTGTTTTTAGTCTAATTGAAGGGTGTAGAGTTCATTTATGCTGTCAGAATTGTGTACTGGTATTGAAAAATAAAACAAATTTATGGTTCGTTTTAATATGTAGATGGCCCCCTAAGCAAATTTTATATGCGTCATTTAAAAGTAGACTTTATTACCAATAATGTAGTACCAGTCACTTTCTTCTACGATAATTTTTTGCAGAGTTAGTAAGGGGTGTTTACTTTTTTTCCCATGACTGTACATAACAGTTGGATGAAGAGTGTAGCTTATTTGGTCCAATGGTAAATTTCAACCTCATCTTTAATAAAAAAAAAATAATTTTTTTGCTGAAATCCAACAAAATGACCAAAGTTTGCTTTAGTTTATTTCAGAAAATTAGATTTAGCTTTTGTTATAAAAAAGTGGAATAACATTTTCCAAATACTTTACAAAGATTGTCACAAATTCATTTACAGGAACAGTGCTGATAATACTGAATTGAATACCTAGAGTTACAATCCTCAAGTTTTTCTGAAATTTCTATTTAAAAAGATAATACAACTCATATAGCTACACACAATATCAATCGCTTTTGTGCATAGTACATTCTTAGCAATGCTAACTACATTTTTTCCAGCCTCATTCTTCACTATTCGTTACAATTATAAAACTTTTCAGTTAATTCAATTGTTTCTGGACTTGTGGCCGTGGCTTTACCATTTCTTATTTCTGGCATTGACAAGATTCTCTTTTCTCCCAGAAGTTGTCGTGACTGTCTTGCAGAAGTTATTTAAAATTTATTTATTGTTTTCTTTTGCAGCTCAAGGAAAATTAGATCACCCTTCTATTATGAGAAAAAGCAGGCTAATAATAATTTGATTAACATATTCGAAAACACCTGCCTTTACTAAAACATTTTATCCTGCCTTTGTCAGAATGTGTTTATACAAGGCAGGTGTAGAAATATGTTTCATCCTGTAGAAATGAACTTAGCTTTGTTAAATATAAGGTATTTAAACTATAAGAAAACATAATTAAAAAGATTAAAATTATCCAAGATAATAAAATAGAAAGTTTAAAAAAAAGTTAAATACAAATAAAATATTTCAATTCAAACACACACACACACACTGAAAAAACATATTGAAAATGTGATTGGAAAAACGTCATTTTTGTATTTTATTATTCTATACCAACAAAATATTTTTTTTTACAGTTATACAATCATTGCCATAAAAATTTGCGCACCAAGAAATCATTGTGGGGTCGTAACGAAACTTGGCATGAAGGTACATATAAGGCAGATATGCAAATGATTAGAAATGCAGCGTGATTGTGCATTGCGTAATGCCACTAGAGGTCGTTGAACTTCGTTCTCCTTGAAGTATGAAACTGGTAAGCAGAACTGGCTGAGTGTACCTTTTCTTTTACAAAGGAAACGCTGAGATATGCCGTTACGCAGCCATCGAAGGCAATATGAGCAGCTGTCAGAGTTCGAGAGGGGATGAATCATCGGGATGATGGAAGCTGGGTGGTCAGCTCGGCGAGTAACTCGTCAAGTAGGCCGTTCTGATTTTACTGTGAGGAGGTCTTAGGACCAGTGTACTGAAGAGACGGCATTTACATGGCGACCAGGCTCGGGACGTCCTCGACAGACCAGTCGTCGATAAGACCATTACATCATACGAAACTCACGCGTAGAGCCAACTGCCTCATTGACCGCTATCCAGACACATGCAGCACCTTCACTATGGACCCCTGTGTCTTCCCGAATCATCGCAAGGAGCCTGATTGAAGGACATCTGGTATCTCGGCGCCCATTACGTGTGCTGCCAATGACACCCACCCACCCGGCGCCTCCGTTTGGAGTGGTGTCGCGCACGACGGGATTGGACTGCAACGGAATGGAACCAGGTCGTCTTCAGGGACGAGTCTAGATTCAATTTGAGCAGTGGTGACAATCGTGTTCGTGTGTGGAGGCCCCGTGGTGAACGCCTCAATCATGCCTTCGCTTTACAGCGACACACCGCTCCCACAGCTGGTGTGATGGTATGGGGTGCCTTTGCTTAGGATACACGGTCACCCTTAATATTGATTAGTGGCACAAAGACAGCCCAGCGGCACGTGCAGGACATCCTTCATCCTGTGTTGCCACTCGTGGCAGGGCTCCCACGAGCCATTTTTTCAGCAAGACAATACTTGGCCCCACACGCAGCAAGGATGTCACAAGCCTGCCTCCGCCACATTACCACCTTTCCCCTGCCTGTTCGATCACCAGATTTGTCACCAATCGAGCACATTTGGGATCATTTGGGACGGCAAGTTGGACACCCTACGAGTTTGGTTTAACTGGAGGCGCGTTTTACAGCAACTGTGGAACGATATGTCTCCGGCCAACATACGGAACTTGTATGCCTCAATGCCCGCTCGTATCGCATCGTGCATTCGCGCTGCAGAGGGTTCAACAGAGTACTAAAATTTCCGTTGATTTGTATTTTTTTTCTGCAATAAATGATCCTTTTTCTTTGGTTTTCTACTCACTTACTTATATCACAGTAGTACTTACGCGTGTAAAATTTCGTTTCATTTGGACGTCTTTTTCTTGGTGCGCAAATTTTTATGGCAATAAGTATATTGTAAAAACAAAATTAAGAGGCTGTTTAAATTTTAAAAAATGCTTATAAGAAAAGAAAATATATGAATGAGTAAGTAAATGAAACATAAGGATTATGTACAAAATTTAATGGAGGGGGATAGACTGCAGTCATACAGTTTTTCCCCCTTTGACTCAGAAGAAAAAGAAAAAAAAGCAAAAACTTTACTTTGCAAAAGAAAGGAAGAAAGAAACATTGAATAACATATTCAACAAGCCATAGGAACCACTGTAGTTATTTAGGTACCACAGCTAAAATTAGGCGGTGATTTTTTTTTTCATTGATTGGGGCAGTTTCCCAAAACAGGGCAAAATTTGTGCATAAGTCATGAGAAAGACATCATTATTTTATAACTAGAGAGCCCAAAGTGTAAACTGTTATTTAAATCAAAAATTTCATTTGCTTTTTTGTGTAGAGGCTTTTTCGTAAAGTCACAAAAATTTGGAAAAATAACCATAAGTTTCAAATTTAGTTTAATTTTTTAGCCCTAAATATTTAAAATTAATTTTTTTTAATATTTTTTAAATTAAAATCTACATATTTTGATGTACTTACAGTGATATTTTTAAGATGCTTCGTATCCAGAGAGACAATTGTTTGAAAATGGAACTGCAGTAAAAAAATACAGACTCAGAAATGTGCGATTTGAGAAAAATCCAAAATTTTGATCCCCCATATATCACAAACTGTGAAGTCTAGAAAGGAAATTTTTCTGATGGATTCATATCAAGACAGAATTAATGTGTACACAAAGTTTCATCGAAATCCCTGTTGGTCGGGTTTCAAACCATAAAGAAATTGGTTCAATTGACATAAAATGACCCACATGTGAGATGTATGTGTTCAATAAATAAATAAATAGTTCAAATGAAAATTTTCAGGTCTATTTCTGAAAACTAGGATACCGTAATTTTGACAAAAACTAAATATAAGCGTGCTTCCTGTGCATACAACTTGTTTATCTACTAATGCCCTCTGTTATGGGCTTGAATCTAAGCGCAGCTAATTAAATTTCAATATATGGGTTGTAGAGAAAACAATAGTGAAAAGTACCTTTGCTATGGAAACAACGGTTTCTTCGGTGTCGAAATGTATCTCGAAACAGTACAAAATCAATCGCTTAGATAATTTCAAATAGATAAAAACGTATTGTTGCTATGGCAACCAATATCTTTCCTCGATGAGAACAAACAAGATTGTATTATATTGACGTTATTGCCGTTATATTTCTACAAGAATTCTATTTCATTCATGGCATGAAAGAGCGACACAAAACGTTCCAAATGACATAGGCCTGGATCCGGATACACTTTGCGCTGTTCGCGAAACAACATTGATCAATCAGAAGCCTGTATTATTACTCTTCTCTGTTTTTTGTAAGCAAATTTTCTGATTGGTCGATCTCGTTTCGATAACAGCGCAAAATCTACCTGGATCCCGGTCATCGTTTTCTCCGATGAAATCATTGTAAAAAGAAATGAACACACGCTTTATAAAATGTTTGCCAAAAGTCCAGCAACTACTGAACATTAGAAGCCCTCGATTTTCCGAAATAAAATTATTTAAACTTAATTTTAAAATAAAAATTATCTTTGTATTCGATGACGGGGGTAAACTTTTTAAATAATTACGATAAAAAAAAAAAAAAACTTCCACCACGTTTGATCCCGTCTGCTACAAGGCAGACAATTGTTTTCAATAAAATCGATGATTAGTGGTATAAGCGGTACTTCATAAATTGTTCCGGATAGTTTACTGTATTTTTCTAAAAGAAATTCTGGAAGAATAATGAAAAAATTGTCTAGGAAGGGTAAATATATTCACTTATTATAATACGAAAGAAAAACACCTTAAGTTTTACTTTCGATTGTAACAATCAAAAGTATAAAATTCAATATGGAATATTTCATGAAATTTATATATGTAATCTGATTATTACAAATATTTAATTCGTATTAAAAACTAATGAATAGTTGTACAGGTCTCAAGTTTAAAATGTAGGCAAATAGTCTCGAAATATTAATGGTACCCATCTAGTATTTTAGAAAAATATTTTATAGGTTCACACGATGTATAATTTGAAGCATCTCTTAGCTAATGAAAATTCCGAAAGTAGGCTTATATAGGTAAATATTTTGAATGACTAATTCAGAAATCTAAAAACTAAAAGAAGTTCTTAAGGCGTCCTTGCTACCTCCCACCCCACAAAAAAGAAATTCGATTGAAAGATAACCGATAAAGATTAAAAAAAAAAATACAATTCTTAGTATTTTGTTAACTTTATTATGTGTTTGTTTGTCGGAGTTCAGAGATGGAAACTGGGTACGTTAAAAAGAAAATTCTGACGAACGATAAGACTCCAGTTATCAGGCAATTTTAACCGGGAATTTTTTTTTATTCAATTGTAATATATGTATATGCAGATTTAATAACAGACTATTAAAGAGAATAAATTTGGTGGAATTTTTAAATGAAAATGATATTCTCAGATTTATGTAAATAGGTTCGAATATGAATTTCAGGAGGAAGTTTTGTGTACAATTTCGTTCAATTTTTATAAATATATTTTAAATAAATTTTTGTTCATTATGGATGGAATTGCTAGATTTACTGATCCTTAAACTGATCTTCGACTCTGTAGATTCTGTGCTTATTTTCCGATTAGCAGTGGGTATTTATAGATATAAAATAATTTTGAAAAATAAATTTATTGAGAAATAATAATAATAAAAAAGTTATTATAGAACAAACAACTAACTCAGAGACTAACTATACATCTATATTTATTTCGAAACTATAATTTTTTTTACTAAATTTTCATCCTTCACAATTTTTTAAGAACGTATAAATTGAGAAAGACTGACACTTTGAGAAAATAATTTGTCTTTCCTTGCTTTTAAATTATTGATAACTCTAAAAAATGAATTATATGTAAACTATATATATATATATATATAATAAAAAACCAAACCAAAAATTCGAATACGGAACTGATCCAACAATAAATAAACTAAACCAAATGACAACAACAATATATATATATATATTGTGTTTGCTTGCTGTTTACAAGAGCTATACTAGGACTTACTTTAATTCGAGTGAGTAGAATTACTTAAATTATATATAATCTGTTTAAAAAAAGAAATGGTATCCACTAAAAAGCAACTCTTCATAAGATAGAAAAAAGTAAAGCTAAAAAAAAGTTGCGGCAAAAAATGGTGTGATATCAAATTTCCAAGCTTAAATTATTGTATTTATTTAACATTTTCCATTAAAAAAATAACATATGTAAGTGGAGTGTCTACGTATACGTTGATAGAAAGCCTTTTCTCCTTTATTAATAATGAAGTACACATAGGAATACATCATAACGTGTTTTTGAAAATTACAATTTTTAAAAAAATATGCATGAAGGGATTGGGGGCCATTTTCCATATTTTACACAAATTTCTAAGCACGCAAGTTCTAAGCTGTTACTCAATCAAACATTTTATATTTTCCTTTATGGAAAATGTATGGTTAGATATTTGTTGTAGAATCTTAAGATGATGTATCTTCAGGATTAATATGATTTTTTTTTTTTTTTTTTGGGGGGGGGGGGGGGGTAATTAATTATTTAAAAGCAGTAAAAATTAGTTTGCTTTCTCACAATAACTTAACTTACCTGTCCGTAGTTAAAACAAGAAGTTCGAAATTATGAATATTGCAAACATATTACGTTTTCCCTATACGAATTTGTGTGGTTAGAAATTTGTGTAAAAAATGGTCGCCAAGCGCTTCATGCATATTTAAAAAAAAAAAAAAATGGAATTTTCAGAAACACATTATGATGTACTTAGTAAAGGAGAAAAGGCTTTATATGAACGTATACGTAAACACTCCACTCACAAACGTTAAATTCTTAATGGAAAATGTTAAATAAGCACAATAGTTGGAAATTTGGTATGATACCATTTTTTAGTCGCAACTTTATTTTTTATTTATTTTTTATTTTATTTCATTTTTTATTTATTTTTTACTTTTGAAAAGACAAAAGAATTTTAGCAATTAGAGAATTCCTTGAAGTAGAATTTCCGTCTAAGTCCGTCTTTACCGAATACTGAATCATTGAACTGAAACCTCGAACCAGATATTTGACTTATTTTTTTCTACAATTAAAACTCAAAGAAAAGTGTGAAATAAAACTACTTTCTGTGACTATCACGCGCTGTTTATTTTTTCGGGTTTCAACTGTGTAGAAGATAATGCTACGTAAATAAATGTGCAATTATTATCACGTTCTTAAAAGTAACTTTAAAGATTTGTTTACGTAAGCATTTAGCAAACTACACTTTGTGTTATTTTTATTAGAATATTTTAACAGCCTTTGAATATCGAATTATTATGTCATATATAACATTAAAATATCATGGAAAGTTATCAGAGAATAAGAATAGCGTATCATGTTTTTATATGCATTAGTTATGATTTTCTATTGTGTAGAAAGTATTTGAGAAGAAAAAGGGTGCATGGGTTATAAGGTTATTCGAACTACATTTTTCCTTTTATTTAAATATTGTAAAAGGTTTTGAATATTCGGTAGGTACATATTGCGAAAGTGATTTAAATACTTTTCTTTTCTTTTTTCTTTGTACAAAATTGCTGTAAGTAATAACAATTTTTTCAAGAATTGAAAAAAAATAACGACTAGTCAGGAATTTCCCAGACTTCTCACTCCAACATAACAGTTCCTATAACAATGAGATTTCTTAATGATTGAGGTATTGTTACGATACTAGGTTATTTAGGCGATTAAAAGCAATTAAAAGCTATGCTGCTCAAGGTTTGTTGGCTCAGGAATCTTAAAGCTTCAAAAATTTCGATTTTTTTTTTTTTTTTTTTTTTTTTTTTTTTTTTTTTTTTTTTTTTTTTAGATGTTAAACCCTTATCTTTTCTGAACATTTTAATATAATTGTTTCATTATAATTCTCATTAAAACATAAGTTATGGCTTTTACAATTATTCCCGCCCAATAGCTGTAACGACATTTATAGCGGCGTTCCCGGAACTTTTAAATATTTTTTCTCCAAATGACGTTTTTTGGCACAACGCACACGTTATAATAAAAACTTTTGTATATTTTTTCATGAAATTTTCAAAACATATGTTTCTTGTTAGTCTGTATAAACGGAACCTAATATTTCCTTTTTATTGTTCAAAAATAGTTGTTTAGATCCTTATACTGTTGAAATTTTCAAAATTTTGTATTAGCTAAATACAACTTTGTTTTAGAAATGTAAAAATGCTTTAAATTTAAATTTATTTAGGTTCAAGGGAATTGTGACAATCTGAAATACAAATATGCTCCAAAATTTATATTCTAGAGGAAAAATTTTATTTTATAATCCTGCGGGTAAACTGTTATACCAATTCTCAGCTCGTCAAATTTCTGACGGATTGGGGACTCTACTGCATCTTGCAATTTTTTAAATACATGACAAGAAAGAACATACATATATCTTTTACCCGAATTAAAATTATGTTTTTAAATCATATACATTTTAACCCTTGAAAGTTTGATTTTTCAAAAATCATTGTAATAATGTTTTTCGTCTTTCATTTTTTAAATAAATCACGGAAAAATACTTTAAAAAATCATATTTTGTTTTAACTATGGTTTACGGCTAAAAAACAGTTTGTTACTAATCGGCAATACTGGTCTTTAATTGAAAAAATAATTTTCCTTGATAAAATTCTATAATATTAAATTCACAAGAATTTTAGGAACTATAATAAGAAATAAGTTTTACTTGCTCACTGCAGAACAAAATAGGGTATTTCTCAAGCTTCCAAACAAAACAAAATGAACAAGTAGCAATAATTGAAAAAATAAATCTATCTTTATTCTTAAACAGCACAGGTGTTGCCATCTACATGTTGAAAATCGATTTAATAATATTTTCAGAATGTATTTTATTGTCAACATTAGGCATTATAGCTTCAATATTATTCTAATAGTATTTTAGAGCCTAAATTAGGTATGTTGCCGAAAAGCAACACCCGGCATTTAGGGGTTAATATATTAAATATTCAAAATGGTCTCTTTTTTTTCATTTTTTCCAATTTCAAAAGTCCTGAGACTCCTTAAGTCACTCTGTCGCTAAAAATTCTGTTTTCGATACCTTTCTTTTTATAAGTCATTTCGAAATAATTAATACTGTTTGACCGTACAATCTTTTAAAAATTATAGAAAATAATATATCTTTTCGTACACTCAAATCGGAGCATAACTGGCTTTTCCCCCTCCATTACTAAGAACAGTTTAAAGAAAGTTTTTAAAAGTGACTTGTAGTGAATAGTCCCAAAAGTAGTTTAAAATTTTGTGGAAACTGTGAAAGGGGGAAAACGTTATCTTGAAACTCAAGAAATCCCTAGAGAGGAATATCTATGTCTGAGTATCATTTCCTCTCCAAGAAATGTATCACTGATTCAGTGGACCAAACACCACAGACTGACTACTTCTCGTACACCGGTTTTTGGGAGAATAAAATAAGTAAGATATAAGAAAAAAAAATAATCCTTTTAATTCTAAAAATAATCTTATACTGTTTTCAGTTTTGGTTCTCAAGATTTTATTGATATAAGGGTGATTTGCAAAAAGTGCCGTGTTTTACTGTCCTTTCACATTTGCACAGAAAAATAGTTAACTATCACAATTTTTATTAATGCATTTTAACTATCATGTTTTTGATGATAATTTACAGATACATTATTATTTCTAAAAAATTTAAAAATAAGAAATATATATTTTTTGTAGTCAAAATGTAATTACCATAGGTTGTCCCAAGAAGCATTTATCGGGTAAAGATTTGACTAAGTTCTATTTAAAATAGATGGTGATAATTTTTTTAAATACATTTTTATTTATTAAGGTGCTGCTAATTAAAAAATATATTTATTTTCATAAATTAAACTTATCTATAATTCTTAATAGTAATTATTTTAAACCGTGTCCTAAGAAAGAGTCATCACCATGCTTCGGACAAAAAGTTCTTCTGGAATTTTTTAGAGGGAAGCACATGCTTTTTTATTAAGTCAAACGTAATCCTTAAAAATCTTATTGTTATCAGAGTTAAGGGAACAGTGTAAATAGTTTTATAGTTTCAATAAAACAAACAAAGAATTTTAATGTTTTGGTGAATATTTTTTGTATGTCATTACCGTAACCCACTTCTAATTGATAATTCAATAAACTTTTATTTCTTAATCTGCTTTTATTATATAAGAAATAGAAAATAAATGCATGGGCTAGAAGATATACAGGCTGCCATTTATGCCTGGGGAAAAATAAAAATATTTTGCTTAATTTTTCATTACCATAGATGTCATTACCGTGCTCACTTATGTCATTGCCGTGTTCATTAAAATTTAAAAATTAGTTTTAAAATGTTAAATTAGTAATTTTTGTCTGTGCTGATGCTTGTATATTAATGTTTATGAGGTAAGGTAATTATTTACAAAAAATTAAAACTTTCTGATTATTTCTAAAAAATTGATTTTGCTATTACAAAACATGGACAGATTTTGAAAATGACCCATAAATCGGATTATAAAAAATAAAATATACCCTCATTAATGCATGCTTTCATCGTTTCTACAAACTAAGACATTTGATAAACGATATAATAAATGTTTGTTACATTATTCCAATAAAAATAATTTACTGGTGATTTGTGGTCACAATTAATTCTTCAACCAGGAAAAGTTTACTTACTTCATCAACATAAGATAACATATCTTAAAAATATAAAGTTTTATTAGAAATATAGGTTTGAGGTTTATTTGCTATATAGAAGAATTTTAAATTACGTACTTTCTGAAAATTTGCCTCACACATTTAATCAGCCGCATATGTGCTCAGGGAAATCAGTTTTAGTTGAATTTATGTGTCTTTAATATTTATACGGCTCTCTTCAAAGTGATGTGTTTTGTTGTGTGAAATGTATTTCTGAATAATTAGTTATTCAGAGCTGAATGAATTTCAGAATATTTAGAATGATGTGATGTATAACATTAAAATTAAAAAAATATAACATAAAATTAAATGGGATAGAAAACGTCAAATGGAAAACGTGCTCTTTTCTTTGTTTGGAATATAGCATTACTTCCGAGCGTGGTCAGTGATCATTTTTTTAATTATTTAATGACTTTCTTGCATGTGTACCATATTTTACCAAAGACGATTTGATCCATATCTACATCATATGCCTGCAATATATGTAATAATAATTGCGATATATACATATGGGTGGGTAGGGCGGCGGCATTTGTCATATTTGCTTCAAATCCTGTATATATAGTTTTTCTGTAATATGCATAATGAAATATATTTTGAATTATAGTAAAATATAAATACAGAATTATGATATATATTGATGCTTAGTGGCCACAAATATTAGTTTCAAACAGACAAAAGTTATTTTGAACCAAGTGGGATTAAATGAAGTTTTCTAATAATATATTTAATTCTTAAACAACATGTCAATTTTATGAGGATTAACAGCCCTTTAGGAAAATTATAAATACATTACATAATTTTAGAGATATTCTATAATATACTTTTAAGAGGATTACAATGTCTTCAGAGAAATCACTTTCGACTTAATTTAGTTGACATTAATAATTTGATAAGTTTTGAAAAGTTGCATACCCTAATGAAATATAATTATTATGACTTCATAGATATCTATGTTTAATAAGCTGTTTTCAAAATATTTACAATTTTTAGATGTAATCATTAAAACTATAAGCATCTTAATAAAAATAAATGCGATGAAAACATTTTAACTGAAGACATTCCATTCTTTCTTTTATATTGGCAAAAAAGGTAAAATTCTTTTGAGATGTAGTTTCTACTGCATTTACACGTTTTGATATATCCTAAATATACGATCTGATTTGATATTTTCGCTTGGGCACCAGCAAACACGGTGGTAACAGATTTTGATGATTTTAAAGTTTGTTACAGGGATCATACCCCATATTATTCTGCTGAAAGGTTTTATTCTAATGGGCCCTAATTTTGTAGAATTTGGGGGTCAAAGTTCAACATACGTTTCAAATACTGATTAATTTGCCTTTTTAAACGTGGGTTGTGTATCGTCGAGGTAAAGTGCGAGTACGCTGTATCGTAGAGGGCAGGTTCGAACCCAACTTGTACCATTTTTACTTTTTATATTATATTTTTGACATGTTACAAGTTTTACACTGAATTAAAAAATCCGCAGCTTTGAAATTTTTGATATTTTCCTAACAAATTACATTCACATTTTCAAAATTGATATAAATATTAAATTTTTTCAGCAATTTTTAAGCTAACAGTTCTACTGACGAAAATTAAACTAATTTTTTTTTTAATTTCTTTTTGTTAATTATTTTTATTACATTTATTAGTATTTTCATTTTTATATTTTAAGTGCAGATCTATAATAATAATATATGTATATTTTTTTTACATTATGGGATATTAAATCTAAATTTATGTATTTTCCCCCATAATTTATATAAAATATTTTTCCTGTCGAATCTCTTAAACGTATTCACAATTAGATAATTTCAATAATATATTTACAAAAGAGTAATAAAATGTTAAAGTAGTAACACTTATATGCAAGTATGTACCAGTTGTACAAATTTTTAATGTCCTATAAATATATTTATCTGTAAAGTTCGAACTCAACATCATTTTTTATTTGCAAAGATAAAAAATGACAGATTAAATTTAAAAAAAAAATTTCGTTCGAACAATTATAAACATTGTTGACTTCATTCTTAAAAAATGAACTGGAAATGCCAGTTATAATTTGAAATATACAGTGAAATACGTTTAACACGAAATTGAGGGGGCCGAAATTTTTTTTCGTGTTAAAAGAATTTCGCGTTAAAAGATTCGTAAAAAAATTCGTAACTCACAAATATTTCCAATTTTATTTAAATTTCCTGTTAAACTACTAGCAGGTTTCATCCATTAGGATAAAAAGCAGGTTAAAAAAAAAACAAAAAAAAAACATATTGTTTTTTTTTGTGAAAAAAATCAGAAATCTTTTTTTTGAAGTATCTTTTCAAGATTCTGAGAACTAGCTTGTTTGAATCGAATAAGCAAAGCTGTCTCTACATCTTCGTGCTTAGCGGTTCTCATACTCTTTCTCTCTGACTTAAACAATAAACATACTGAGCTCAAATATTAACGTATAGGATCCATGCTTTTTATTATCGTTGATAAAGTAGAATTGGCAATGCCAAACTCTTTGCTGATTTCTGTTTTTGTCCTTTTTCATCACCTGCATTAAGCAGCTTTATCTCCATTTAAATCAAAATAGCAGTTTGTTTTCTGACCGATTTCTCAGCCATTGTGCTCATAAAATATAAGCTAATTTAAAAAAAAAAAACACGAAATTTACTGATTTTCACCCAAAATTCAGCTGTTTTAACAAAAAATTCACCAATTTCAACTGAAACTATCTAGATCAAAAGCGAATGTTTTTCGTGTTAAACGATTTTTGTTTCGTGTTAAAAAAAAAAAAAAAAAAAAAAAAAAAAAAGTATTAAATTGCATAGTATACTGTCCGGACCGCTATATCATTTCGTGTTAACCGATTTTTTATTTTAAGCGTTTTCGTGTTAAACGTGTTTCACTGTATATAAAAAATATTTTTAATAAAACCGTCTGTTGGGTTTTCGCGGTAATATCAGAATCTGTAAAGTTTCCTTTTATTAGTCTCGTTCAGCTATTTAATGGCATTAAGAAATTAAAGTATTTAAAGAATATATATCACTAGGTAACCCGCCCGGATTTGCCCGGGCAGAAACTGTGCCGGGACTCCTGTCATTGAAAAATATAACACTGGAAATTAACAAACACTGAATAATATTTACTTGGCACAGATGTCATATACACACCACGCCAATATAACAATATATCCACAGTTATTCTCCGGAACGTTTAAATCAGTAATTTGGATTTCAGAAACAACCCGTTCGCCCTTGCGACGGTTATTAAGAATATTATTATGTAATTTGCTAGGAAAATATCAAAAATTTCAAAGCTGCGGATTTTTAATTCAATATAAAACTTGTAACATGTCAAAAATATAATATTAAATTAAAAAAAAGTAAAAATGGTACCCAGTCCACATCTAGAAATGCAAATTAATCAGTATTTGAAACGTATGTTGAACTTTGACCTCCGGATTCTCGAAAACTAAGGTCCATTTGAATAAAACCTTTCAACAGAATAATTAGGGGTATGATCCTTATATCATACTTTAAACTCATCAAAATCTGTGAGCACCAAACAAGGGCGCCAATTGGTGCCCTTGTTAGTTAAATAAATGTAGTAAGTACTGTAACTTAACAATAATGCGTAGGCATCATTCATGAAACGTGAGATTACGTTTAAGAAATGTTGGTCTTTCGCTGTCAGCTTCACTTTTTGCGTAATAGGCATTTCTCAGCACTTCTAAGATAAAATCATTTCCAAATTGATGTAACGATATTGATGTAAAATATTTTTTAGGTGATACTGTTGAAATTTTCAAAATTTTGCATTAGAATAATACAAGTTTGTATTGGAGATATAAAAATGATTTAAATATAAATTTATTTCGGTTCATGGTAATTATTGCAATCTTAAGTATAAGTAGGTTCCCAAATTTTCATTCTAGTTGCAAAATTTATTTTGTAATCCTGCACGTAAGCTGTTATACCAATTTTCTGCTTGTCAAATGTCTGGCAGTTTGGAGCCCCCTATAAATGCTAATTCTAAGTCTTGCAATTCTTTAAATACATGAAATGGAAAAAACATACTTATATCTTTCATCCCAATAAAATGTTTGTTTTAAAATCATATTCATTTTATCATATTAACTAGCAAACTCCGCGGCTTTGCTCGCGTAATAGTTGAAATATGCCAAGTGATATTTGCATGACTATTTATTATTAGAAGAACACATTTTGAAATAATTCAAAAATTACAAATTAAGTCACAGTTTGACTAAACTTCATTATAAAAGTGCAATAGAGAGAAATGAGATTTTAATTGATAAGAAGAACTAAAACTAATTTCAATTAAATGATAATTTAGAAAGTATTTTGAAACTTTTATGCTCATTTCATACGCTCATTTCAGTATTCATTTGAAGATTTGAATTTTTTAGAAACCATCTTAACACATTTACATCTTAAAATTAACCATCATGTCAAATTCCAAGCTCCTTGTTTAACTGTATACCACCTCTTTGGTGTTAGTGGCACCAACATAAAATGCCGAAACAGAGTTGAAGTAAGATGTCTTGAAAAATGATGAAACAGAGACTGCCACCATTAATTTGCCAACATTAACCTTGAAATCGGTTGTTATTTCGTAATATTTTATAGAAAACGGAATTTAGATGTTTTTAAAGGTTTTCTTGTTATTCCTGCCAACCAGGTTGTAATGACACCGGCATAAAATATAGCCGGAATAGGGGAACATCACTCATTGAACATTCATAACTCAGGGAACATCACTCTTGATTGCAACACGTAAGTTCTGTAATCGGTTTATTATTTCCTGAGATTCCATAGAAATCGAAATTTAGGACTCTTTTAGAACGCTTTTCGCACCTTCCCGTCGCTTCACCCTTTTTAATTTCGAATTTATTTTAGACTGTTCTTATAGGACATTTATATTTTTTAAGTAACTACCGTGCTATATTTAAAGTTCCTAACCTCTTCAGTACCGCAGTAATCGCAATTTAAAAAGTTTTTTGATCCTGCAACCCTCTACATAAAATATAGCTTATGTTTGAGCAGCTACTATCACTATCAATTTGCAACCATTATGTTTAAAATCGGTTTCGTATTTCATACGATTGCATAAAAATCGTAATTTAGAACGCTTATAGAAAGCTTTTCGCTCACTTCATCCTTTTGAATTTGGAATTTTCTTTCGACAATTCTTAGAAAGCATTTGCATCTTTGAAGTAATTACCATTCCAAATTTAAAATGTTAGGCCTCCCTCAGTAATACAAAAAACGCTATTTAGAACATTTTTTGTTCTTGTAATCCCCAGGTGGTAGTGACAACAACGTAAAATATAGGCTATATTGGAGCAGGGACTGTCACCATCAATTTGAAACCATTACTTCTGAAATCGGTTTATGTTTCCTGAGATTGCGCAGAAATCGCTATTTAGAACGTTTTTAGAATGCTTTTCGTTTATTTTCACCCCTTTTAAATTTCAAATTTTTAAGGAACTCTTCTCAGAGAGCATTTACATCTCTTAAGTAATTACCATGCCAAATTTCAAGTTGCTAGTCCCTTCAGTATCACAAAAATCACAATTTAGAATGTTTTTTAAAATGCAACCGCAAGGTGGTAGTGACGCCGACATGAAATAGACCCTATATTGGAGCAAGGGCTGTCATCATCAATTTCCAACGGCTGTCATCATCAATTTTTTTTTAATCGGTTGGGTACTTTCTGAAATTGCGTAGAAATCGCTATTTAGAGCGTTTTTTAAAAAGGTTTTTCGTCAAACGCTAACCCCTTTTAATTTTCGAATTATTTAGGAAATGTTCTTAGTGATCATTTATATCTTATAAGTAACTATCATGTCTAGTTTCAAGTTGCTAGCCCCTGCAGTATTACAAAAAGCGCAATTTAGATCGTTTTTTGCTCCTTCACCCCCTTTGGTATAGTGGCACCGAGATGAAATGCAGCCTATGTTGGAGCGAGGGCTATCACCATCGTTTTCATGCCATTATTTTTTTAATCGGTTTGGTACTTCCTGAGATTGCGTAGAAATCGCAATTTAGAAAGTTTTTAGAAAGGTTTTCGCTCATTTTCACCCCTTTTAAATTTCGATTTTTCAGGAAATGTTCTTAGAGATCATTTGTATCTTACAAATAACTGCCCTACATAATTTCAGGATTCTAGGCCCTTCAGTAATCATTCAGTCATCATTTTGTACCATTACTTTTGGAATCGGTTCAGTAGTTCCAGAGCTTACCTCCTACAAATAAACAATTTTTACCTCTTTATAATATTAGTATAGATTGTTGAAAAAGGTCTTTTGTTTTCAATTTTTCCAATTTTAAAAGTCCTGAGACTCCTTAACCAATTTAAATAAAGGAGAAGATTTTCAAATCGACGAGTATGTATTTTTTTATATATGCTCACTGATTACTCTGAAACTACGCGACTGATTTATGTTATTATTATTATTATTAGAGGATACTCTAGAATTAGTCCCATTAAAATTTCATCAAAATAGATTCAGTACTTTTTTTTAATAAATTCAACAAAATCCAAAAATAATTATAACATAGCGCTATCTGATTGGCGAGAAAGCAGCTACCTGGCGAATTTCCATTCTCTTTGTACGGTTTTGTTTCTAGGACTGTTGTAAGGCAAATAGCAATGTTTAAATCGTTAAAAACCTTTCAGTAAAAAATAAAAAATAAAAATTGCAAAGGATTTAAATTCACTCAAGATTTCAGCAATACACTCGCTTCATTTGAAGAACTATACTTTACGGTGCATGGATTTGTACGCAAATACAGATGAGGCTAAAAGTCGCTGCCAAATTTTTGAATTTAAAATAAAATCAAGTAATTAAAGATTTTTTTGTTTAAAAAGTTTATAATTATACATTTGACGCTAAAAATCAACAGTAAACAGAGTGTCCCAAAAATTTTGAAACATGCTTTAATTTTTTACATAATGGAAATTAATATGCAATGCAACGAGCAAAAATGTTTTTAAAAAGTAAGAACTAGCATTGTAGTTATACGAGGGTGGTTCAATAATTATTTTCTCGAGTGTGTATAAAATATTTGTACTGCGATGGTTGATGTGTAATATTGAAGCCTAATGTCTTAGATGCCTATATGCTCAATTTCTATATATTACTTTTTCCTTTTATTTTAATTCAGTTAATTTTTAAGACAGGGATATAGATTTTGCTTGTAAAAATGTTGTTGAAAAAAAAGGTAATTTTTTTTTTATAATTAACCAATTTTGTATTGGAGAATCATATAAAAATTAAAAAGTATAACTTATTAAAAATATTTTTTATTTTGATTAAAATATTTTTTTAATTACCTAAATAGCAAAGTATGTTGTGTTCTTAACTTTTGTAACAGACTGTAATGCTATACTTAAATTTTGCTTAGGGAATGATCTACGCCTATTATTTGTACAAAATTTGAACTTTTTCAAATTCGGTTAAAGTTGGTATAAAAAAAAAAAAAAAAAAAAAAAAATCGACATCATATCTAGATTTTGCTGAACATTTTATATTCTCATACTAAATCGGTTTGATAGCTTAGGGATTATGAAGGTTTAAAATTTGAAACTCCTATTGTTCAATTAATTTTTAATCATAGCAAAATATTTTACAATGCGAGTACTTTTTTAAACATAAAAACTTCTTGGCGGAATTCGCTGTAATTTTGACTTTCCAACTTTGAAGATTCAATATATTAATTTCTTAAACTATAACGGTCGCAATTCATATTTTATTCGATAATTAATTTCGTAAAAAAAATGTGTTTCAGTATCCCAATTACTTTACGAAGCAACCATGAATTGTAACCTATAAAAGTTTTATCAGAAATCGATTTCAGGCAACTTAAAATATTCGAATCCAAAATTAAAGCTCATTTTGGCAAATATTTTTTGAGTTATAACTTCTGTAATCTGTCTTGCAACTAATAAAGACTAATTTATCTGTAATAGTTTAGGAGTTCAAATCTTTAAACGTGCATAAATCCCAAACTACTTGACCGACTAACTTCATGATTTCTCTAAAAAGAACAAAGATAACATTTACTGAGGAATAAAAACATATCGTCAAAATTATGTGCTACTTTAGAATGTTTTCAAGTTTGGTAAAATTTTCTATATGTAGACGAGCCCTAAAGAAAAATTAAGTATATAACATTATGTAATGGACATTATTACAATCCGATTTGTACCAGTCATAGTTTTCTAGAATGGTGTGTGGTAGAGTTTATAGGCGTTGGGTGTTTTATAGCTGCATTCGTAATTATATAAATATGTAGCACTTATGGTCATCGTCTGGTTCATCCATCTACCCGCATATAACAGCACAGAAACTACGCAACCGGATGGGTGGAATTTAATATATATAATCGTTGCAGAATTTTGTCGAGTCATTTCAAATTTTATGAAAACCAAATCAAAACTCAAGATATTAATAAACGTTCTTTTTTTCATTTTATTAAATCCTATCATACGCAAGTAATTCAATGATATCCCGTGATAGGGTATGTTTCTAGGTTGCACTGGTAAGTTATGCTATTAAATTCTATTTTACATAATTAATTCAGTGATATCCCACGATAGGTAATAATTCTAGTTTGCAATGGTGATTACATCATATTTAAGATGGAGTCATATTATTTCCGTATTACTGAATATAACCGTAATAATTCCCAAGATTCATGAGAATTATTGCCAAGCTCTCAAATAATGAGCATGAATAATTTTGATAGTTAATTACGATGCTCTCAAATAATGCATGAATACAAAATTTATTACGATATATATAATCGTAATAAATTTTTTATTCGTGCATTTTGGAGAAGAGTGCAACAGCTATTGGGCCAAGATCTAAATTTTTATAAAACTTGTTTTAGTACAAAAGCACCTTATTTGGCACGTTTGAGGTACAATTTTCAACTTGTTTTATGTACTGAACATTGTTTTTAATATTTTAGAAAAAAATATATATACCCTTTAGTACAGTGAAAAACAAAACTGTGTATTTTTTTTTCAAAACTGAGAACACCCAAAAGGAAGTTTTAAAAAGTGACTTGTAGTGAATAGTCCCAGTGGTAGTTTCAAATTATGTGGAAAGTGAAAGGAGAAAAATGTTATCTTGCAACTGAAGAAATCCCTGGAGAGGAATATCTATGTCTGAGTAATATTCCCTCTTCAAGAAAAAGAATCATTGATCAGTGGTCCAAACGCAGCAGTCTAACTTCTTGTCGTATAACTGTTTCGAGTGGAATTAAATGTGTAAAATATAAAGAAAGATTGTTCCGATTTTATTTCTAACTGAAATTATTCTATTTGGACTTCTTATCTTTCTAAATCTATAAAGCAGATTGAAAAAAGTTCTTATTATCTTTAGTCTTATTAGCATAGCATTTTTATTATATATATACCAATATTATCAGAAATTATGTGCAGAGCGCGCATGGTAATTTCATTATAGAGCTACTATTTCCGAAAATTATTCTTCACTTTCTTTAATGACATAATCTCTGTGTTAAAGGTATTCATAGGAGAAACCAGCCGTACACTTGAAACAAGACTTAACCCTTTAGTGCTCAGATTTGCATATATGCAAACAAGAGTGTTTTGAATTTAATAGGTTTTTTTTTTATTATTCGTTTATACCTAATTCACACCAGAAAATTAAAATAGCAATATTTGCTTTAAATAATAACAGACTTTCCACATTTAAATAAAGCGAAATTAACCATTGAAACTTTCTTGTATAAAGTCAGATTTTCTGGACTGCGTAATTTCTAGAACGTATTCTATCACGGGACTTAAAGGGTTAAAGGTTAAGCTTTATAAAATTAATAATTATATTAAATAAGGTATTTGGAGACACACTTAATAAAATATTAACTAATTTGCAATATTTTAGCGTAAAACGGCCACACGAAAGTAGTTTTTACTTGTATTGCAGATGTGCAACAGAAGACAAAATTGACGTATTATATGAAAAATGCATCTCTGATTTTTTTTCATTATTTTTCCTGTGTAATAAACCATTCAGAGAATCATATATGATTTTTTCGAAACAAAATAAAAACAATTGCGTATTTAAGGGTTATGGAGCATAAACATGCTTTTAGGAATAAAAATTTAAATTCTAAGATTGTTGACCACGCCATGAAAACTGATCATTTTCCGAGTTTTGAGAATGCTTTTATAATTAGATCCAACTGCAGCATTTATGCAAGTCGTATTTTTTTGGAAGCTTGGTAGATTAGAACTGCTGATTTAACAATTAACGAGAGTCTGTGTCTCTACCAATAGAATATTCAGTTTTCTCTTAACTATAATTTTCACTTTGTCAACTTGATGTAATGTTTTTCAGTTTGTTGAACTTTAACACCTTAGTATAACTTTCACGTTAGGAATTCGCTGATGAAGGATTCAGAATGAATCCAAAACGTGCTTTTAAATTGTTTTTAGTACTTTTATCTTTTTAATTTAGTCTAATGTAATGTCTGTTTAAAAAAAAAAAAATTATAATTATGAATGTATTCAGACGTAGTCCTTTTGTTTATATCAAAGAATCTCTGAGATTAAACGAAGTGCAAAACGATAGTGTGTTAAAAAAAATGAATGATCACAAAAAAAAATTGTGTTACGTATTCTTTCTGCAGAAATTTCTAATTGAAGTTTCACATTATGAAAAAATTAATATTTATTTACATTAAAAGTTACCGTAGCAAATGTAATAAATTATAATTTGTATTAGAGGAAAAGGTCCAAATACCAGCTACCACTTTTTTTCCATCTAGATCATACAATTTTCAAAATTAATAAAATAAAAAGTGACAGCAGGGTATCTTGACATGTTCTACACCTGTTTAGAGAAAAAAAAAATCAGTTTAAAAGGCGTTTTCTGTTTATAAAAAGCAAAATTTCGAAAGTCTTCAAATTTTAAGTTTTTAAAATGGGGTCCAAATACCAGTTACCTAAGTTTTTTTTTTCCAAAAGGTCACACAAATAGAGCTAATGACAATAATTAAGCAATAAGAATATTATTTTAATAAAATGTATTAATAACATTTCTTATGCACAGAAAAAATTCGCAATTTTTAATAAATAAGTATTTTTGTCAAGTTTCTAAAATACTTTACGACCATTTTTCACAGTCTTCTCTCCATTTTGTTTCTAATTTTGTTTTTTAACGTGTAAAACAAAGAAAAAGCTTGCTGATTGAAATGAGAATTATTTTATCTGAAAAAATCAAAAACATAATATCACTCTCTGCGTCGGTATAGTCCCTATCAGCCCACATATCGCATTCTTAACATTGAACCCAGAATCCCCTCTCCCATTCTAGTCCACAGGGAAAGCACCCATGCAGAAGACACAAAATTATCATTTTCCTCTGTTGGATTATTTTCCTTTTTCACTTTTTTAACCCTCTCGCTGCGTAATTGTTTTATCAAAATAGCTTCAAAAATTGCGTATTTAATCCCTTCGCGAGGAGCATCTTTTAAGAATTTTTATTCTTTTGTCACCGGTCTTTCAAAACAAAAATTTTTGTCTAATTTAACCGGGAAAATTCTCCGTTTAAATAAGTCAAAATTTACAATAAAAAAATAACTGGAGGGAATAATCAAGGAGGGTTAATTAGACTTAAAAAAATGTATCCCCGAGGATATCTCGGGGTGCGCAAATTTTGCTACTTTTACGTTGCCCGAGGAAATCTCGGGTTGCACAGCGAGAGTGTTAAAATCAAATTTCCGCTCTTTCGCCTGGTTTACTCCGTCATTTTTTTCTTTCTCTTCACATTTATTACAGGCAATTTTGTAATGTCCAACAGCGTTTTTTTGAAAAGTGAACCGGTAACCAGTGTTGGTCCTGAAGAATTACGGCCATGGTTGATTTTTTCATATTGCGAAATGGGGCTAGAACTATTTCTGAACCATTTAAATTAATTTATTAATTATGGAACTATTTAAATTAATTTATTTTCCTCCACTTCAAGCAGAGCAACCGAGAGAGGTCCAAATACCGGCTAGCCGGTATTTAGACCACTCTATGTAGCCGATATTCGGACCACTGCTAAGTTTAAGTTTAAACCGGTATTACTCATTCATATAATACAATACCAATAATGTGCGCGTGGCAATTGAGAGCTAAATATGTCTAGAAAATAACTTAATCAACAATTTAAGCCAATATACGAACAGTATATTTTTAAAAAATGAGAAACACATAGCTGAAAAACTTTTGATGTACCATATTACGTAGATTCGACACTTTTGCATTTACTATTTGCAAATGACACAGATTTCAGCGACGTACTTTTCGTAACCTTCTTCTCTCAATTAAAGTTACAAACTCTGCCTATCAACGCTAGGCTGCGCTGCACTCAGGTCTCAGAACACCTAGTAGCCAGTATTTACACATTACGCGTTAGACCGCTGGCAGTAGAGCTGAAAGGTACGCTTTTCTTACTCTCTGTCCACCTCTCTCCCCCCCCCCCTCTTTTTACACAATGTCTTAGTTTAAACTTTTATTTTAAGCACTGATGAGGAAACCTTAGAGGTTTTGAAACAGCTGTATGCTTTTAAACACATTTTATTTGTGCCTTTATACGTTGTTTCTTCTTTTTCTTAATATATTGGCACAAAGTACAATCCTTCCCCACTTTTTATGTACTTTTCAATGCATCCCAAAGAAAGAAATTTATGCTGCTTAAAACAGGAGAGCGTGTTGGACAAAAGCGCGGGTCTTGTGAACAACAAGTACCTAGCGGCCAACGCAGCCGTTACCGATCATGGTTTGCTATGCAAATCTGAATCCTTGTGATGTCCCCTACCTCCCTTAAAGTTTGTCCCTATAATTCTGGGACTCCCTGTATGTATTTTTTAATTAATTTCAATTTCAGATCTTCAGCCTTTCCCGGTAAAAGCGATTTTGACAGACAAACGGAAAACAAGGCGAAACTATAAAGGCTCTGTTGTTTTCCTTTTTCTGAAAAGGGACTCTAAAAAAACTCTTTTTCTTATTATGTGCTATAAGGCCTTTCTTCGTGCCAAATGCCAAAGTTCTAGACCATTTGGAAGTACACTATAAGATTTGAGAGTAAAACCTATGTAACATAACATCTTTTTCAATGTTATATCCATATGTTTGGGGATATTTTAGGTAGTCATTTTGAAAGGATAGTTAGAATCAGTAAAATGCTTACAAATGACTACTAATAGATAAAAAGTAAATTAAGGAGATTGATAACAACATTTAATGGATTAACTTTTAATCGTAAGAGGGGAAACAAACTAGGTAAACAGATAAAATTTATTCTGCCTACAAACACACACACACAAAAAAAATAATTATTAAAAAATTACTACATGATATTTTTGTAATTTTTCTGTCACTAAACTCATTAATAACATGTTTTCTGAAAAGTTATACTTTAATATTTTGGATAATTCAGATAAATATTTTAGTCAGCTCAGAATAAAGTATTTAATACTTATCCTAAGCAGATAAATTCAACTTATTTGGTAATTAGTTACATCACGAAGTATACTTAAAATATATGCTTCTAAAAGATAAATTATAAAGGAAACCGGTACCAGAAAGAAGATATGGTATGTGCCATCATGAATCTGGTTAGGATCATCTAGGGACAATTAATTTCCGATGTATAGATAGGAAGTGATGGGAAACAGGTGTTCCTTTTACATATTATGTCAAATAGATGTTATCTAAACAAGATGGTCACACATTATTAAAAGATTAGTTTCAGCTAGTCGCATATATCCCAGATTTAGTTTTCGAAGAGTCATATTTTACAAACACTGATTCATTTTTGATATTTTGCAAGATGATTTGTAAAATTGTAAACATTACATATTCGTCCAAGTATTGATATATTACATAAAGAAAATTTTATGTAAATTACTATGTCTTAGGGAGATATTTTTGATCGCTTTTCTTATTTAAAAATCGTCAAAACAAATTTTAATATGAATTAAAAGGTGTTAAAGTTATGTTTATTTTTAAAATAGTATTTTTTAATAACAATGAGATTTTATACAAAATGCATAAATTATTTTATTTTACGGCATAACATGTGATTATAAGGCTATTTGTTCTCCTGTTTATAACTTCAAGAGATTAATCAACGTCACAGTATTGTTTCTTCTTGGTGCACTTTCCAAAATAGTTGTAAATTTCGTATAAATTCGGTTTGACTGTTTGTCCGTACTCTGTCTGTCTGTAGGTCCGTTATTGATGTTTACTGCAGAATGTTCCGTATTGGAAAGTAAGTGTGTAGTAACTACAGCTTGTTTCCACGCATACACAAAATAATTCCTTTACATTATGGTCTAATAGGAAAAATCGTTTACGGTGCCTTTTAATGATGTTACTCAATTTCAAGCATAATAAAATTGATATGCATCACTGTGGTGGGAGAAAAAATGCTTCCTTGGGAGGATACAATATGTAGCATTTACAGTTAATTTACAGGGGAGCACAAAATAATTCCATTGTTATTTTAATAATGATATTATACTTAAAACTTGATGAAATGATAAAGGATGACTTCGGTGCACTACAAAATGTTTTCTATAGATTATAGAGGTCGGAGAATTTATATTTATTTACTGCGACTTAAAAAAATAATTCGTTTTTGGACGGCCTATGATTGATTTCTACTGAATCAATATCTGAAAATTTGACAATTTGAGACACTGCAAATAGTATTTCATTAATTATAGTAAAACCAAAAACTGAAAAATGTAATATATTGTAACATTTGTTATAACAATTAACAATGATAAATGGACATATAATGATGTATAAATAATTAATTTTAACCTTTAAACAAACGAAATCCTCATTTCAGTCCCTGTCCCCTGGTACAAATATCCAGTGTTAAACGTATGTTGTAAAAATTTCTATAAATATTAATAAATTTTGATATTTATTTGTACCTATATATATACATTGTGGGAAAATATAATTCTTCTTTATTAGTATTGATTGTATTGTAAAATATTGTAATAAATATATTTGTCCCTGAGGTTGACCATCATCTCAGTCACTCTAAACACACATTTAGGTTAACAGATATTAGGTGGCGCTGGCAGAATTTTTTCCATTGCTACATCAACTAAAATTCAACTAGCCACCATGGATAAAGGTAACTTGTTCTTCTCTTTGTTTCATATTTGGAAATACTTAGATATGTTTTGAACACGGATGAGTATTTTTTTTTATGTCATCATTCATGTCTCTCTATTTAACTTTTTATTTATAAAAAAAATATTATTTAAACATTATTTATGTAATATAGAAATGTCGCATGGCATATTTAATAATACACATGTGTGTAAAATGATTGAACAAAACGGCTGTGCAGCTGATAAGAAGAAAACATCACCTGAGTTCCCATCATCTCAGTCCCAATTATTAGACACTGATTATGATGGTAACAGTTTCTTTCTTCCATAAAAGTTTGTCCTACGCATAAAATATACATCCTCGATATCAAAACACTACAGCATATTAATAACAAAACATGTATCATAGTATTTCATTGTATGTGGTTGTTGTACATTAATTTAAGAAAATTAATATATATATTTTTAATGAAATTATCCTGTTTTCAGATATTGATCCTTCTGATGGTTTTGGAATAGTATAGAATCTATGATGGTTGCATAATCGTTAGTTCTTGTTTTCTAATTATCCTTATTTTTTGTTTTAGTAATTTATTACAAAAATTAAAACGCGCCATCATAAAGAAATATTTATATAGTTCTACATAATTTGCTTCGTTTTAATAAAACAAACCATATTCAATTCATATTATTATATTTTTCCTATCTTTCTAAAGAAGCAATTCTCTCTGTAGTATCTGATACATCAGACATTGGTGCATGGTAATGACCTTTATAGATAATATTATGGCGATATTTTAAAAACTAGCAAGTATATCTTATGAACAAAGGTTTTTATGAAGTTTTATAACTACAGATTATTTCAATAATGCAAAGTGTTGGTAACGCTTTGCACTTTATGTATGTATTAATGTTTAATTTTTTTTCTCTCATTGTAATGAATTGAATTTTGAGACATCTTAAACACATGTTATCTTTTTTTATCTATTCATCAACAATGCAGTATATTTTTTTAAAGTTATAAACATTTTCTAAAAACCGGAGTGTTTTTATTTAAATTTCTAAAACCGAACACCATTTAAAATTTTTTATTTAAAAAACTGCCCATTAAATACAACAATGTGATAAGATCAAAATCATCAAGTTTGAGTTTATTTTCTATAGATGGAAAATATTTTAAAACTTTTAAAATCGTAATAAATTATGTATCTCCGAGTTCATATTTCACTAGATATAGTCACTGCTTGTCGTTCGAACGGATTCAGTGATATGTTGCTTTCTTGGTAGATCTTTACATACAAGTAAAAAAAAAAAAAAAAACTGTAGGTATAACTAATATTATTTACTCTACCAATATTTGCCAAGAAGGCTACTTAAAAAATAAATTGTCACCGAATAAAAATATTGTTTCAAACGCAAATTTTAGAGTTGCTACAGATAATGAAAAGAGTGAAAAAAAAAAGTGTTTTAATTTAGCATAAAAATTGGAATAAAATTTTAAGTTCTTGATTAACTGCATCAAAAAGAAGTTATATAAAAAAGCGTATTATTCTTTATAATACAATGAATCATGCTACAATAAATGTTGATGCAAGTAATGTCTTAATCATTTTGTAGGGCTTAAAAAAATAAAAAATGCTTATTCAGATTTTTTTTCTATTTTGATTATTAATTATTAAATATATGTAATTTAGATTGAATTAAAATTAAAAATCCCTTATGGAAGAACATAGAAAGGATTTCGATATAAGTACGTTATTCTCTATCTTCAAAATATGATATATATATATATATATATATATATATATATATATACAGTGACGGAAAAAAAATCCCAACACCAAGAAAGCCTTGTGTTAGATAAACGAAATTTGGTAGACGTGTTTATACATCTGAAAGACGACATCGATTCAAATTTCGCACTTCGCTCATAAGTGTGGTGCTTGTAACGTCACTCAGAATTTGCAAATGAGGTTTGATTTAAATGCGTGCTGTAAAGTTCGTGGCCGTTATATATCTTCTAAATGAGACGTATTGAGTTTATGTTAGCCAAGAATGCCTTTAAGAAGACGAAGAAGCCATTATCAACAGCTCCCCGAGTTGGAACGAGGTCGCATTACAGAGCTACGAGAAGGTGGATTTTCTTTCCGCGATATTGCAGAAAGTCTTGGCCGGAATGTATCCACTGTGCATGATTTTTGGGAGCAGTGGTCAAGGAATTGTACTGTTTCAAGAAGACTGGGTTCCGGGCTGCTACGTGGCACTACTGAGAGGGAGGACCGCCGTATTTGGCGTACGGCTGTGGCGCATCGTACTGCGTCTGCGGCAGAAATTCAAGCTGCAGTGGGTACGAAAGTGACAAAACAAACTGTTATAATCGGCTACTTCAAGGACAGCTCCGAGCCAGGCGCCCTGTAGCGTGCGTTCCGCTGACTCCAAGCCACAGCCGTTTGCAACGTCATTCGTTTCAAGTCAGAATTCATTGGAGGACGGAGTGGAAATCTGTTGTGTTTCTTTTTCATCAGAAAACGTAATCTGGTTAACGTTTTTATTTTCTTTTACGTTTTGATTTTATTTCTTACCGAACGGTTTAGCCACTGCCAAAACAACATAAAAATGTATTAAAATCGCTTCAGTAAGAAAATTTAAAATTCTAGTACTAAATTCACTCTGAGTAAATAATTAAAATACTTAAATAAAGCTGAAATGAAATGTACTAAATTGCTTACACACTGAAAAAAAAAAAAAAAAGCATTTTAACAAATTACAACGATTATTTGGAAAATGTTTTTTTTAAAGACTAAAATTTAAGACATAAAAAATCGCACGGAGTTGATCATACATTACGTACGCCATGAATTAAACATTAATAGTGTTAAGACACGTAAAAATTGCAAGCGCAAAAATCGCCTGCGAATTGTACGTATTATCAAAGCATTTCATTGGCGGTTCTGGAAAAGGCTTTTCCATCATCAGATTTCCAAGAAATCTGATGATACATTTTAAATGAAATTTCATTCTTAAACTTCTAAACATCCGACAATATTACTTTTTACACCGTTGGATAGAGAAAAAGATGTACTTTTAAATGCAATTTGTTTGAAAGCTGTATCTCAATTTGTTTCTGAGTTATTAATTTTTTTTTGTAGTTTTTATTACTTTTTTGTCATAGTGGCAACAGAAGGTATCCATCGTTGTTGAAAGTAAAGGGAAATACATATTACTGTATAGACCAATCAGAAATCGAATAAAATGCGGATTAAACCAATAAAAACCTTCAGATATGCTTTTGATTTCCTACCCTGACAGAGAACAATAACCATTTTTTCCAAATGGTTAAAAAAAAAAAAAAAAAAAAAAAAAAAAAAAAAAAAACTAAATTGCTTACACACTGTAAAAAAAAGAAGTTAAAATATAGAAATTTTACTGGTAATTGAGACGCCAGCTCTATTTCCGTATTTTAACGGAATTTTTTTCCTTAAATTATATTCTGGAATTTACGGAAAAAAAATCCGTTAAAATACGGAAATAGTACAGGCGTCTTGATTGCCAGTACAATTTCCGTATTTCAACGGAACTTTTTATACAGTGCAGGTGCATACATTTCATATGAAAATGGTCTCTTCCCGACGCTTCTCGAGAGTAGGTGCAAAGAGACGTGACAAAATTTAGTTTTCTACCGATGAAGGCCGAGTGCATCGGCTGAAACGTTTCAGATTTTAATGTATTTTAAATACATTTTAATGTATGTTTACTATTTTTATATGATATGTACGCAACTATAAGCGATCTGATGCATTTTATTCGCGCTTTTTCTGAGTATGTTAATCGCTTCAGTAGTTTCTGAGAAAAAAAGGTACATCAATATTAGCTGATTCACGTGTGATTTACCAAAAAATGCTGCAGTTAACTATTATAAATTGATGCAATTATTTCTACAAGAAAATAAGGGATCTTGTACCTTTTAAACGCGATGAAAATTAACGAGAAAAATCAAAGTTTAAATCAGTTTATCTTCAAAACCTTTTTATGTATAAACATGAAATTTTGGATATTGATTAAACAGATTGTGCTTTGTAATATGCTATAATTAGAAATTTATCAGCCTTTTATAGAATTTGTGCATTTTTGAAATCAAAATAGCTGTTGTTTTTTTACTCCATTAGTCATTGCGTGCATTATATCTTGAAAAAGTATGTATGGATTGTCATGAAATTTCGTAAAGGTACTAAACAAATATGTGTGTTTAAAATGATCTACTTTTAAGTACACTGTATGGCTAAAGGTGACCGATCACTTGCGATTTTTGACGTTTTATTAAATATCTAGAAAAATACATGAGGAATCAACCTGAAACTGCAGGTGTGTAAACAGTATAGTATAGGTCATATAAAGGCAGGTGTAACATCAAATATCTGTTGATTAGTGCCAAGATGGCGTACACAATATTGCATGTACGGATGTGCATATTTGGATACAACCCCTCATCTTTTTGCTTCTTTTTGGGAACAACGGATTTTGAGCTTATTCTGTCGACGATAATTTTCAGAATTTTGAAGCTAAAATTTTGAGACTATCACAAAAGTTGCTCGATATAATTCGCTAATACATTATGCATATTGATTGCATTCGCGCATACGCAGTGAAACATTTTTTAGTAAACCTGCTCATTTCTCATCCAATTTTCATTATTTTTTAATTCTGATTACAGAGTACAATGGTAATATTTTTAGTTATGACTATTTTTATTCATTAAAAATGTAAAATTCTGATTTTTTTAATATATATTTTTTAATATAGTTAATGAAATGATTTTGACCTCTGAGTAGATCATTTTAACACGTTCATGCCGGCGCGGTGGGTCACGCTTGACTGTCTCAGATCTGCAAAATCTCCGGCTTTTTGGATACCAGTATTTTAATACAGAAAATTTTGTTTTATTTAATTAGAACAATTGGGCGATTTAAAGGAACAACATTTTCTTTCATATAATAGTGGTGTGAAAAAAAGCCGGAGAGACTGAAAAACTCTGAGACAGTCGAGTGTGACCCACCGCGCCAGCGTGAACGTGTTAAACACACATATTTGTTTAGTATATTTATCAAATTTGTTGACAATCTATAGATACTTTCTCAATATATCATGCGCATAATAACTTATGGAGTAAAATAAACAGCTATTTTGAATTCAACAATGGACTAATTCTGTAAAAGTCTAATAAATTTCCAATGGTAGTATATTGCAAAGCACAATCTTTTTAATCTATAATCAAAATTTTATGTCTATACACAAAAAATCTTTGAAGATCTACTATCTCAAATTTTGAATTTATTCGTTAATTTTCGTTGAATTTTAAAGTTACAAGACCCCCTAATTGAGAAAAACAGTATGTATCCAGAAAAATAGAAGTATCTATAACATTATATTCGAAATAGGACATCTTTACTACTTCCATAAATTTTATTCCGTTGAAATAGCCTATTTGATGCATTATACAAATACTGCGTTTTAAAACTCAAAAATAGCCAAGATACTTTTGTTACATAAAAAATAGATCTTCAGTGCTGCCTGATATATTCTCGGTAAAATATACCTAACGCATAATATGCAGGAGCAAAAGAACTCGAAATATATATTAAATATATATATTCTCGGAGGATTTCTTTAATATCTCGAGTTTTTCCCTTGGAATATATTTTTTACATCTTCTACCGTAATATAGAATTTCCTGAGGAATTCGAGTTGACCAATGGGATAAGAAATATCCTATGGCTAAACGTATGTCATAGGGTCAATGGCGAAAGTTATGCGGAGATGGCAAGAAGCTATCAATTTTCGTTTTAGGATAATAAAAAAGGTAGGGAAGGTAGGGGAGGTATGATACACTTTTTTTTTACTAATTTTTTACAACCCTTAGAAACCTATTTTTTAACAAATTTTTCGTGTTTTCTTATAAAGTGACCTTTTATTCATTTATTGAAAATATTTTGAATTTAAAAAATAATCATTCAAAAAATATATTCCAATTATAGTGAATGGTTACTACTGTATCAAATCTCCCCATTGCTGGGGAGGATTGATACACTAGCGAGGGAGGTTTGATACATTGTTATGTAAATTGAAAAAAAAAATGCAGACAATTGAATTTATGTGTCATACAATTTTTTATGATAAATCTTGAAATATTTAAGTAAAATTTAAAAAGAAATGATTTTGACATATTTTTTGTTTCAGAAATGTTTTTTACAAAAATATTTAAACAATTGCTATTATTTAAACAAGTCTATTAACACACTTTTTAGAAAATAAATAATGAAAAGAAAATCCTAGAGATCTGGCTGCAAGAAAAAATGAAGTGAACATTGATGATATGCAAACAATTTAACATAAATTTCGCACATTTAAGATTTCTTTAACTCTTTCAGGTCAAAGCATTTTCAGTGCTAAAGTGTTGAATAAATGAATGGCACCGGAATTTACCAACAAGTTTAATTGGTAATAAAAAAGGGCTATATTTCACTTTCATATTAAATTGAAAATATTTTACAAAATGCTGGTGCCAATGTGGCGTTTGGGAATTAAAATTAAGTGGTTTCATAAACATACCACCACTCCTGAAATGGTTAAAAAAAAAAAAAAAAACTAATAACTCTATCATATTGGTAAGTAAAATCGGGTGGATTTAATGTTTTTTTTTTTTTTTTTTTTTTTTTTTTTTTTTTTTCTCTCTCTTCGTCAATTATAGAAACATCTTCCTTTTCAGGACATTTAAACTTTTTTCCTTCTACATGACGAGCAAAACAAACTAATTATCTATCATCGCACTGCTTTTCTATGTAATCTACATAATATCTATGAATAGTCTCTTTGTTCTTCCTTACCAATTTCAGTAGCTCTTGCTGTAAAACAATAATGAATATTAAAGTCCTATATTAGTTTACAGCTTAAAAAAAACTATTAAATTTCAAATATACAAGTGTATCATTTCTTCCCAGCACTAATGTATCATTTCTCCCTATCATGCCTTATTGGATTTTCAATCACTTTGTATAAATGCAGTTGCAAAATGCAAATCTGATTTCTGGTAAAACTTACCCTAAAAAAGTGCATTACAAATAAAAAAAATTACAAGATATTATCTTCACAATAATAAGAATTATAAAAGAAAATCAATATTTAAAAAAATTTTAAATGACATTCCTAAAGTCTTCAAAAATAAAAGAAAAAAACCCTTCTCAGTTCTTCACTGCTAAGTCCAGCTAATGATGACCTCAGCTAATAAAAAACGACTTTACATCTGTTACAATGGCTGTTAATGCCATTTGTTGAGAAAAATTGTCAATGTATCAACCCTCCCCTACCTCCCCTATTGTCTAAAAACGAGTGAAAAAAAAGCAAACATAATAAATATTTCTGCTAAATAAAAAGCAATCTTATTAAATTGGGCCAAAATTGAAGTAAAAGAAGCGTATATTTATTTAATGAGAAGAAATCCCTACAAATATGATAGTGAAAAAAATACGAGATATCACATAGATCTATTAACATTTGAAAAAAATCATAAAACAATATATAAAGAAGGCGGTATTAAAGTTTGTTTTGTATACCATAAGATTTAACAAGGTATCGGATTAGCAAAAAAAATTGTAATTTACACTATGTACAATATGTCCCCTTACATTTAAAAAATTATAAATTACCGCATCCATATGTACTTCGAACTTTAATATTTATCAACGAATGGAATTTTTAGTGGCAAAAGAAACAACTTTTATAAAGTGATTCATAAATAAGGTCGTATTTGAAATATACATAAAGAATTAACAATTTGTCGTACAAGATTGTGGTTTGATTATAAGTCATAAGACCTGTAAAATGGTCGCAATATTTTTGGCAAAAGAATAGCGTATTTCTGAGTAAAGTCAGTATATTAGATGTAAATTTCCAACTGGGCGAAAAGCGTCCGGACCAGGATTCGAACCCGGGACCTCCGGCTGAAGCCGCCAGTGCTCTGCCATCTGAGCTATCCCGGACGATTCTGGTCGAACTTTTTCACCCAGCTAACCTTGATGATTACAGCATCTGGTCTGAAACCTGGTTCAGCTCAACAGAATAAATCTCACGTAATGGAACTCCAGAAATCGCTGGATACGAAATTACACTAGATTAATATTAACACAATTATTCTAATTGGTAAACAAATCATATTAGATGTAAATTTCCAACTGGGCGAAAAGTGTCCGGACCAGGATTCGAACCCGGGACCTCCTGGCTGAAGCCGCCAGTGCTCTGCCATCTGAGCTATCCCGGACGATTCTGGTCGAACTTTTTCACCCAGCTAACCTTGATGATTACAGCATCTGGTCTGAAACCTGGTTCAGCTCAACAGAATAAATCTCATCTAATGGAACTCCAGAAATCGCTGGATACGAAATTACACTAGATTAATATTAACACAATTATTCTAATTGGTAAACAAATCACGATTGTGGTCGAAAGTTCGACCAGAATCATCCGGGATAGCTCAGATGGCAGAGCACTGGCGGCTTCAGACAGGAGGTATCGGGTTCGAATCCTGGTCCGGACACTTTTCGCCCAGTTGGAAATTTACATCTAATATGATTTGTTTACCAATTACAATAATTGTGTTAATATTAATCTAGTGTAATTTCGTATCCAGCGATTTCTGGAGTTCCATTACCTGAGATTTATTCTGTTGAGCTGAACCAGGTTTCAGACCAGATGCTCTAATCATCAAGGTTAGCTGGGTGAAAAAGTTCGACCAGAATCGTCCGGGATAGCTCAGATGGAAGAGCACTGGCGGCTTCAGCCAGGAGATCCCGGGTTCGAATTCTGGTCCGGACACTTTTCGCCCAGTTGGAAATTTACATCTAATATGATTTGTTTACCAATTAGAATAATTGTGTTAATATTAATTTAGTGTAAAGTCAGTATGACCTTTTAATCTCAAAAATTCATAAATATTTGACAAATTGTCGTATAAAAATGCGATTTGAACCTCAAGACTTATCACAGAATTGGATTTTTCGTGGCAAAAGAAAAATCAATTGTTTAAAGAAACTTGTTTATTGATGAGGTCATATTTTAAATATTCATAAAAAACAATAACAGATTATCTTCCGAAGTACGTTTTGCATCACAAGATATGTAAAATGTTCTGAATAGTTTTAGCAAAAGAAAAAAAATATTTCTGAGTACAATATGTCCATTCACATTTCAAAAACTCATAAATATTTAACAAATTCTCATATAAGAGTGCTGTTTGAGCCAGAATTCACAGAATTGGATTTGTTGTAGCAAAAGAAAAAATCAATTGTTTAAAGTGACCCATTGATAAGGTCATATTTCAAATATTCATAAAAAATAACAGATTATCTTCCAAAGTACGTTTTACACCACAAGACATGCAAAATGCCTTGAATATTTTTGGTAAAAGAAAAAAAAATTTCTGAGTATAATAAGTACATGACCATTCTCATTTAAATAACTCATAAATATTTCACAAATTATCGTATCGGAATGCGTGGAACCTAATAGGAGAATCATATTTGTTGCGACTAAAAAAAAAAATTGTAAGATAGAAAAATATGGTCAGAATACAATTTTTCATTAAAAAAATAACAATTGTCGCACCGGAATGATGTTTCGACCATAAGATTTGTAAATAATTGGAATACTTTTCTGGGAAATAAATATTCCCGGGTGCGATATATGTATTCACATTTCAAAAATTTATAAACTTTAACAAATTGCCGTATTGAAAGATGATTTGAATTTAAATATCAATTAAACGAATTTGTCGTGGCAGAAGAAATGAAAGTAATTTAAAAAAACTCGAAAGTAATGACAGATTTCAAATAGACATAATATATTGTTGTATCGGGTTGCAGTTTGCTGCATCAGACATATAAAATAGTCGGAACATTATTTTTAAAAAATGGAATAATAATTCTGAGTACAATTGTCCATACATTGATGTCCATTCACAATTCAAAAATTCGTGTATACGAGGGCTGTTCAATAAAGAATCATTATAATTTTATTATTGGCATAATGTATAGCGCTCAAATTTACTTTTATGTTCCATTATTAGCTTAATCTGTAATGATGCGTGGTATTTTGTTTCATTTATTTCCAGCACTACGTCAGTGTCAGCTATGAAAGTTCAGATATTTTCATTATCGCCTACTAGAGCGATGGAAGTAACATACAATGAACAAGTATGCTCTTGCCTCCTGGAAATTTTCCTTTCGCCATGAGAAATCGCCAATCGACGATTATGCTATATGAGACTTATTGAGAGTCTTTTTCCCTCTGTAGTGCAATTAAAAGATGGTTGAAGGTGTTTAAGAAAGAGAGAGACAATCATCTTCAACGGAAGATGGACACGTAGTTCCTGTAACTGAGCCACTAAGTCAACATAATACCGTTGCTATTATTGTCAGAGAAGAGCGTGAGATATGAGGACTGTTAAAAATATTGGAGTTATAATGGCGTGACACCCACACGTTGGTAACAGAAAAATGAACATGAGACGTGTTTGTGCGCCCTGAATTCCGAAACACCTTATACCCGAACAACAGGGCGTTCGCGTAGAGGTTGTTCGAAATTGAAAGTGATGATACATGAACATGAGATGAAACCCCTAATGTAATAATACGCTTCGGCTGACAGTTTTTTCAGGTGAAAGCAAAACTTTCATCAGACAAGAGCATACTTTCTCATTGCGTATTGCCTTCATCGTTCCGGTAGGCGATACTGAAAGTATCTGGACTTGAATGGCTGCCAATGACGTACTACTGGAAATAAATGAGCAAAATATTTACCACATATTCATTACACATTAACCTAACATTGGAACATAAAAGCAAATTTGTGTGCAATAAAGTATGCTAATAAAACAATTATGTTAATTCTTTATTGTACTTAACAAGTTGTCCTCTAGGAATGCGATTTGAACCATTACACGTATCACCAAATCCGATTTGTTGTGGGAAAAAAATAATCTTAAAGATACCCAAAAGTATTGTTTTAAAAAAAGAAATTTTAAATATTCATAAAAAATATATAGATTGGGTATCGGAAAGCGGATTGCGCCATCAGACTTGTAAAATAGTCAGATTACCTTTTCAGTCCATGGGAAATGTACCAAAAAAAAAGGCGTTGCCTTGCAAAAGGTCGGGTACAAGATTTTTTTTTTTTTTTTGCCAACTTGTATATACTGAAACTAGCAGTTTTCCAACACAATTTCCTACAAGGGAATTTTCTGTGGCCAGAAAACAACAAAATTTTGGGACTTTTATGGTTATTTTTAAATAACTCTAGACCCACTGCTGTAGCGTATTATTTGTTAATTACAATCTTAAAGAAGACAACATTTTCTACAAAGCGCAGTATGGTATTTCAAAAATATGACATTTTTTTTTTTCAATTTCCCTAAAAACCGTGAAAATCGTAGTTTTGTCCCGATTATTCAAATGTTTACCACAGGTATAATCATACAATCATACATGTTATCTTCTACGTAAAGGTAGCACTAAATTATTCATTATTTTCACACCTTCATCATTTTCATCACAACAGACATATTTTATATCCAATAAATCTATGTAATTTAAGAAGTAAGCAAGAGTGTGGGCGAATAAGACAATTTTTCGAAAATATTAGCTCCTACAAAGACCTTGAGAATGCCGCTGTCTGAGCAATAAAATATATGTTGATCCGAATAACATTATTTTAATACCTTATAAGTGTGTTATTTTATCACTGTTTGCAATTTAATCGTTCATTTCAAAAACCACATAAGTCGTGTTTTTTCTAAACATAAGTTAGGAACAGTTTTTCTGTTATTCTTCATTTTATTATTAAAAATTATTCAATATTTACAAACTTCGAAATCCAAACTCTATAATCAGCACAAACAAATCTACATAAATTCGTTTACTTGTACTGTAATTCGTAAATTCCTATTGCGCTAAAATACGCTATTTGGAGCGCAATAAGCAAATATAAATCTAATGAGATAAAAAAAAATTTCTTGAAATTGGGGGGGGGGGGGAGTATTACCCGTTAGAATTTTAAAATATTATTTATGTTTTTCTTGAGTAGGAAATTATTCATTCCTCTCTCGATATTTTGTATTAGTTTTGCTTTATTTGAAAGTGTATTGCTTATTATATAAAATTCCAAACATATTTTCAACGAACATCATCCTCATTACATGCTAATGATGTTCATAAAATTAATTTTAGACATAAAATAAAGTTAGATTGTCTTTCGTAAATTGGCAGTTAAACGATACTTTAAAATAATTAAGTGAATCAGTAAAGCACATAAAAAAACTAAGAGTATTGTAAAATAAGCTTATGAGCATTTATATGTTTCCCAAAAGTAGCTGCATGATTTTAAATATCCCGTATTTTTTTAACATTGCAACATAGTTGAAAAGTGTTTATGACTTCTATTCGATTGTCCATCTATCTGTGCTTTAACGCTGGTAATTATACTTTAATTTATACTCGATTACGATTATATATATGTATATGTGTGTGTGTTATGGAGGTTTCACTATAGCATGTTCTCTATTGCAAATGTATGCGCATGGAACTTAATTCCTTTTACAGGGATAGTCCAAAAATGTCGGTATACATTATGCCCTATGGATTAAAATCTGTTTGAAGTAAATTTTAATGTTTTTATATTATTTTTAATTTTATGAAATTGAAATATGCAATGTTTACGAAAAATGCAAAATTTTTTAAATAGACAATAGTGTTTGTAGCCATTGTAGTTCATTTACAGAAGACGAATAAAAAATTCGACTGCATAACCAACAGAGACAGTGATTGTTCGAAATGCGTTTTATTGTATTTATACGCGTAATTGAGGTGCATGTTAACATCCTCCACAGGGAAAATTGGACATGTAACATTTAATATTTTTCTAGAGGATCTCTGAACAAAATTCAGATACGTAATTGTCTTTTAGCAGTAATTTCATGGAGTGCCATTCAGTTGTATAAGGCGTTTTAAACTTAATTAAATACTATTATGTTAGTAACTAATGTGCTAAATGTTAACAGAGAAAAGTCTGTACAATATAAACAGGAATTCCCAGAAGAATTCGAATTAATTAGCTTATATGTGCTGAAAATGCTTAAAATGTCTTTTAAAATGAGATATTCGTTTTTCAACTGAACTACATTTTGTTATACTGGACGAGGTAGGGGTAATTAGGATCACTTTTTGACAATTTGAACTTTGACAATTAATTGTCAGACAATGAAGGGGACTACATACAAATGTTATGTATAATTTTACTCAGAAGGTAGTTGACTTTGGAAATGCGTAAAGGATTATTTTCAATGTACAATGTTAACTATTACAAGTATCTTTAAAGAAAAAATTCGTCTTTGATTCCAATTACTCCATTTCATGGGGTAATTGGGATCAGAGGCACAGTATTGGAAAGAAGTTCGCTAAAAGAAAACATTTTAAGGGATTTTTTATTCATATATTTTACATTCTGCATACAAAACAAATTCAAACGCAAAATTTTCTATTAGAAATTAATAGCCTTTCTGTATTACTAAAGAATTAATTTTTAAAGTAAAAAAAGAAATCCGTTTTTTTCAAAATTTCATGCATGCAAAGGGGAAAAAGGATCAGACAAAGCTTATATGTTGTGAAGGGGGGAAATTTCATTTACATTGAGAGTGGTGAGGCCTAATTAGGCCTAAAACATGCAGCCAAGAATAAAATTTGGAGTAAATGTAAAATAAAATTATTTTAAAATAAATGTTTTGCTCACACAAAATTACAGGAAAGTAAACCAAACTAGGTTTTTTTTTCGCAGGATCTGAAAACTGAAAGATTAAAAATGCGTTCTAAACCACAATTTGATTTAAATAGAAAATAAATTTTGGGATCCCAATTTACCCTTAACCCAAAGACTCTATGATCCCATTTACCCCGAAAAGGCTATTTCTGGTGTAGTTAGAATCATGCATATTATTAACATTATGCTTCGTCTGTTGCAGACGTAACCATTTCCTCTTAAAAACAACCTTTTTCTAAATATAGATCCATAGCTATATTTCAATATTTCTACAATTTTTAACACAGGACCTTTTTAAGTAAAATATTTTCACTTTGAAGGACAACGTTTTCCTTTGTGTTTTGAAGAAAACAGTGATTACTTCTACAAGAACATACATCTCACCTCAAAAAAATTGCACATGTAGAATATTAGTCAGACTTCATAAATAGTATGGTCAATTTGTTTTATCTGTTACAGATTGGCTCTGAAGTGCCCCTGATCCTAATTACCACTACATCTCGTATGTGATGTGCGAAAAAAAAAAACCTCACAGAGATTATTGCACATAGGACCTTTCTCATTTATGCATGGTAATTGCTTGTTAATACATTTTTAATTGTTTAATGTATTTTCCAGATGCTTTAAATTTTAGTTTCAATCAGGGCTGCGGAGTCTGTGGGAAAATGGACGACTCCGACTCTTTCGCTCAAAATGAGCCGGACTAAGACTCCGACAACGCAGCCCTTCTTGTAAAATGGACGACTCCTACTCCGGGAATTTTAACAGATCCGACTCCGACTCTTTCACTCAAAAATAGGCCTGACTCCGATTCCAACCCCGCAACCCTAGTTTCAATATATGATACGTATGAGAATCTATTGATTACACACGGGATACATGGCCGGTGATTGCTTAAATCGGATTTTTAACTATCATGTGTGTTTTCCAATTTTTGTATCGTGATTTATGGCATTCTAAGAACTGTCGTTACAATATCCTGAAGCAGTTTTAAAGTCTTTAATCAATGCCTAATGCATAATGTTTCGTTCTTGTTTTTATCCAAAAATATGCTACGCTAAATAGATTTTTTTTTTTTTACCCTCCCTTTTTAATACTTTCCAACAAAGTTGAAAAGTGTTTAAGCTTTCGGTTTGTCTGTCCATCTGGTCGTCTAGACGTCTGGCCACCCTCTAACTCCCATAAATATACTCGTATTCTCATGCAATTGATAAACTTTATTTAGGGTCACCAAAGCATGTTTGGTATCTTATATGAAGTATGTAGGATTAAGGGTTCATTTACAGGAGCACTCAAAAAATTCCATTACATTATGGCCTATGGGGAAAATCATTTGCAGAGTATTTTAATGAGATTGCGCTATTCCAAATGTATTGAAACTGACAAAAATCACTGAGTTTCACTATAAGATGATTACGATACAATAGGGCATTCATAGCATATATCGTTCATTTATATGGTCACATAAAAGAAATCGGTTACAGTACTCTCTTTGAGTAATAATTGCTGGAAATGAATTTTCAAATTCGGTATGCACAAAAAAAAATATTAAAATTTAAATAATTTTTTGCATGTTACTGGTTGTACATGAATTCTACACCTCATATACATGGCTGCCCAAAAGAATTTACGTACCATACTCCTTATTAGAGGAAATTGCTGTAGGGGAATTTTCAACTGAGGTATGTGTATTTCTTAACTGTAATAAATTTTGGCATGCATGTAGTTAATAGATACAAATCTATATATCATATACAGGGCTACTCAAAGAATTCAGATAATTTTCCGATATTAGAGGGGAACAGCTGAAATTGGGTTTTCATATGTGTCATGCGTTTCAATGTGGTTGAATTAGACATAATATTTTAACTTATTTAACGGTGTAGTTTTGTTATATTATTCTGAATGTGTTGGAAAATGTTTCATAATCTACGCTTGAAGCACGATTTTTTTTCTTGTTTTATATTTAATTTTGAAAATCAATTAAGTATCTGAGAAAATTTTTATTTAAAATGTAAGTATACAAACTTTCCATTCACAAAAATGCTTAATGTAGAAAAAACTAATTTACAAGAAAAACACTGATAATTGTTATGTTGTAATTCTTCAAATGGACGGTGAACGAAACAAAAAAACTACCGGTAAAGTAAGGGGGAAAGATTCAATTTAATTAGTAGGTGGCAGTCGTTTCGCAACTAAATAGATTGTACTCCATAGTACAGAAGCAAATTGGCGTTGCTATGGAAGAGAGATAATCGACGCAAGAAGAATTGAAAAGAATTGGATAAAAGTAAATTACAGTTCCTTTATCAGGAACGTCTTTTTCCAATACAATTTACACGAATCCATTCTACGAATGTGTTTTGTGTGAAATAGGAAATTTATCCTTTGAGACTACTATTGTATGAAATTTAATTCTGAATGTATGACAACGGAAAAAAATCTGAAACATTTGTTATTTACTCTTCTGTATTACATAAAATTAATTTCAATATTATGTCCAAAAGTGTAAACACAAAAATAATTTCATTTTATTGTATATGAAAACTATAAATTTCAACTAATTTATTTGGGTTTTGTTTAATAACACTGGCATGTGAATTAAAAGCGAAACAATTATCTTAAGTGCAAATTTAGCACAAAGCAGTACAAATTTCTTTTGAAAATAATATGGTTGCAAAAATGCTACCATGAGCTTACATCACTAATGTCCATGGTAGCAGATTTGCTACCTTGATTTTAATTACTCATTTTACCATTAAAAGACAAATTTACAATGAACTTTTTTGTGCAGAGAATAGAAGTAACCCCCTTTAAACCTACCTGTATATCATATGTATTTAGTTTTATTAAAAAAAAAAACAAAAAAAAAACAAAAAAAAAAAAAACAAACAACAACAAAAAAAAAACATTTGAAAAATCGAGCAACAACTTACCACTGCAAATGCATTTTTGAAATTTCTGTTATACATGTTGTTTAAAACTAATTTTTTTTCTTTAGTGCTACATCTGCACAAATTCATAGCTAATATTACCTAAAAAATATACATTATTTGTGAAATTTAGTGCTAAAAATTAAAGCTGAACTTATGGTAGCAGAATTGCTACCATGGACATTAGAGGGTTAATGATCAATGTCTAAATCATAATGTTTCATTATTGTTTCTATCAGAATCTATACTACGATAAATAGAATAATTTTTTACTCTCCCTTTTTTTTATATTTAATTTTGAAAATCAATTACATTATAAAATAACTTGAAACTGGTATGGATCAATAAGAACTAAAATATCCCCTTAAAACATTTTAAAGCTCATTTAAAAGTTTTTTATTGTATTTTAGGACGATATTTTAGTTCTCAATTACATTATGTTAAGTATCTCATAAATGTTTTATTTAAAATATAAGTAAACAAACTTTCCATTCACAACGGAGCTTAATACAGAAAAAACTCATTTGCAAGTAAAACACTGATAATTGTTATGTTGTAATTCTTCAAATGGACGGTGAACGAGACAAAAAAAAAATACCGGTAAAATAAGGGGGGGAGATTCAATTTAATTAGTAGGTGGCAGTCGTTTCGCAACTAAATAGATTGTACTCCATAGTACAGAAGCAAATTGGCGTTGCTATGGCAGAGAGATAATCGACGCAAGAAGAATTGAAAAGAATTGGATAAAAGTAAATTACAGTTCCTTTATCAGGAACGTCTTTTTCCAATACAATTTACACGAATCCATTCTAAGAATGTGTTTTGTGTGAAATAGGAAATTTATCCTTTGAGACTACTATTGTATGAAATTTAATTCTGAATGGATGACAACAGAAAAAAATCTGAAACATTTGTTATTTACTCTTCTGTATTACATAAAATTAATTTCAATATTATGTCCAAAAGTGTAAACACAAAAATAATTTCATTTTATTGTATATGAAAACTATAAATTTCAACTAATTTATTTCGGTTTTGTTTAATAACATGAGCATGTGAATTAAAAGCAAAACAAGTATCTTAAGTGCAAATTTAACACAAAGCAGTACAAATTTCCTTTGAAAATAATATGGTTTCAAAAATGCTACCATGAGCTTATGATCACTAATGCGCATGGTAGCAGATCTGCTACCTTGATTTTAATTACTCATTTTACCATTAAAAGACAAATTTACATTGAACTTTTTTGTGCAGAGAATAGAAGTAACTCTTTTTAGACCTGAATATCATATGTATTTAGTTTTATTTAAAAAAAAAAAAATTGAAAAATTGGGCAAAAACTTACCCAACTTATTGTAAATGCATTTTTGAAATTTCTGTTATACATGTTGTTTAAAATTAATTTTTTTTTCTTTAGTGCTACATCTGCACAAATTCATAGCTAATATTACCTAAAAAATATACATTATTTGTGAAATTTAGTGCTAAAAATTAAAGCTGAACTTATGAGCAGAATTGCTACCATGGATATTAGAGCGTTAATAATCAATGTCTAAGTCATAATGTTTCATTATTGTTTCTATCAGAATCTATACTACGATAAATAGAATAATTTTTTACTCACCCCTTTTTTTATATTTATTTTTGAAAATCAATTACATTATAAAATAACTTGAAACTGGTATGGATCAATAAGAACTAATATATCCCCTTAAAACATTTTAAAGCTCATTTAAAAGTCTTTGATTGTATTTTAAGACGATATTTTAGTTCTCAATTACATTATGTTAAGTATCTCATAATTTTTTATTTAAAATATAAGTAAACAAACTTTCCCTTCACAACGGAGCTTAATACAGAAAAAACTCATTTACAAGTAAAACACTGATAATTGTTATGTTGTAATTCTTCAAATGGACGGTGAACGAAACAAAAAAGGTACCGGTAAAGTGAGGGGGAAAGATTAAATTTAATTAGTAGGTGGCAGTCGTTTCGCAACTAAATAGATTGGACTTCATAGTACAGAAGCAAATTGACGTTGCTATGCAGAGAGATAATCGACGCAAGAAGAATGGAAAAGAATTGGGTAAAAGTAAATTACATTTCCTTTATCAGCAACATCTTTTTTCAGATAGAATTTACACGAATCCATTCCAAGAATGTGTTTTGTGTGAAATACGAAATTTATCCTGTGAGAATACTATTGTATGAAATTTAATTCCGAATGAAAGAAAAAAAAATCAGAAACATTTATTATTTATTCTTCTGTATTACATAAAATTTCCACAAAAGAATAATAATTTAATGGGTCTCAGAACACTTAAAGCTTCAAAAATTTCGAAATTTTAATATTTTTAGATGTTAAACTCCTATTTTTTCTGAACATTTTGATATAATTGTTTTCTTGAAATTTCCATTAGAACAGAATTTAGGGCTTTTAGAATTATACCCTCTCAATAGCTGAAGCGAGTCATTTATCTCCAGATGACGTTTTTGGGCATAACGCGCAGGATATCTCAATAACTTCTGGATATTTTCATCTTGAAATTTTCAAAACATATGCTTCATGAATATTTAATATGTAACTTGGAGTGTAATTTCAGCGCTGAAAATTAATTGAAAAATTAATTTAAAAAAAAAGTTATATACATATGTTTCATGTTAGTCTGTATAAAATGAACTAAAATTTCCATTTTTTTTGTTTAAAAAAATATTTTTTTAGGTGATTATACTGTTGAAAATTTCAAAATTTTGTATTAGCTAAATACAACTTTTTATTAAAAATATAAAAATGCTTTAAATGCAAATTTATTTAGGTTCAGCGTAATTATCAGAATCTAAAGTAGGCAGACAAATTTTAATTCTAGTTGCAATATTTATTTTGTAATCCTGAGCGTAAGCTGTTATACAAATTTTCCGCTCGTTAAATATCTGGTAGTTTGGAGACCCAAATAAGAACTAATTCTGGATCTTGCAAATTTCTTAAATACATGAAATGAAAGAACATACTTATATCTTTCATCGCAATAAAAATTGTGTTTTAAAATCATACACATTTTAAGATATAAAATGTTAAATATGGCATTTTTTCCAATTTTAAGAGTCTCGAGACCCCTTAAAATGTATACCTTACAATTAAACATTATTTTATTAAGAACCTTAACTTTTATCTACTAACGCTACTTATAAGTACCACTCACTTTAAACTTTTATACCGTAGTGAATATTACTAATATTATAATGGTACTTTGCGAAAAGCGCTCTTTAACTCTACTTTATCCGAATATGTGGCAGCAGTAGTTTCTAGGTTTGTTGTTTTAGAGAAGAATGAGGCTATCTTTGAAGCAGTCGATGTGTTTTGTGCCGACTTTTTGTACAGATTGCCACGCTCGTCTTTTCATTGCTGCAAATACAGTAAAGGATATAAGAAAAGTGTTGAATTTTTTTATGCGTTCATTATGGTACTAGAATACAATTTGACAAGCTATTTTAGGCGAACGGTGCATGTATTTGATTTAACAGTTCAATTACTCGGTGGTATTTATAAGTACCGTCAGTACACTGGGTATTGGAGGAAAACTTCTTGTTTACTTTTCGTCTGTGTAGTTAGTTATCCATCGTTTTCATCAGCTTTAAAATGTAATTACTGAAATGTAGTGTTGTAAGGATTTCTCTGGTATTTCTTTTCCGTTTTACTCTTATTTTTTATAGGAAATCGAAAAAGTTCTGGCACCGGCTCGTTTTTGCTATGCTAGAAATGGCATATGTAAATTCATATATTGCATATGTGGAAATGCGAGAGAACGTGTTGTCCCTGGAATATTTACGTCGCATAACTAAATGACTGCTAAAAAGATCGAAACCTTAAAAAAAAAAAAAAAAAAAAAAGTTTTATTTTAACCCTTTCAGGAGCAAAGCATTTTCAATTCCAAAGTGTTGTAATAAATGATTGGCACCGGAATTTTTCAAACGATTTATTTGTAAATAAGAAAAAGGCCTATATTTCACATACTTATAAAATCGAAAATATTTTCTGGTGCTAGTTGAAATACCTTGTGGGTTTCAAATGAAAACCAAATTTCAAAGTAATTGCTTAAGAGGCGCAAAGGCCAACATAGTGAAAAAGATTCCATGCCATTACTCGAACCCGGGACATTAGTATAGTGCACTGACGTCCTACCGACTAAACCACATGGAACGATACCCAGGGCCGTTGCCTGGGGCGATCACGATAAATATCCTAAGAATGTATTTTAAGCGAAAGAGGAATTTTTTTTTTCCTGCAGACTATTACGAAATGTAGTTTAAAAGTTCTTAGTAAAGACTATGATATGTTTAAAAAATCATTTGTTTAAAGTATCTCAGGACTCTTAAAGCTTCAAAATTTTCGAAATTTAACTGTTTTTTAGATGTTAAACTCCTATCTTTCATGAACATTTTGATATAATTGTTTCCTTAAATTTGCCATTAGAACAGAAGTTATGGCTTTGATAATTTTACCTGCTCAATAGCTGAAGTGGCGTTTTCGAAACTCTGAAGTCATTTTCCTCCAAAGACGTTTTTGGACATAGCGCACGCGATTTCTCAAAAACCTCTGAATATTTTTTCATGAAATTTTCAAAATATATGTTTCATTTTACTCTCTGTGAACTGAACTTAAAATTTCCTTTTTATTGTTAAAAAAGTTATCTTTAAGTGATTATGATTGAAATTTTCTAAATTTTACATTAGCTAAATACAACTTTGTATTAAAAATATAAAAAAAATCTCTTTAAATACAAATTTATGTAGATTCAGGGTAATTTTTAAAATTTGAAGTGTAAATAGGCACCAAAATTTTCATTCTAGATGCAAAATTTATTTTGTAATCCTGTGCGTAAAATTTTATTGAAATTTTCTGCTCGTCAAATGTTTACAGTCCCCTATAAATGCTGATTCTGCATCTTGGGATTATTTAAATACATGAAATGAAAGAATATACTTTTTTCTTTTATCACAATAAAAATGTTTTAAAATCATATATAATTTAAAATATTAAATGTTAAAAAAATCTTTTTTTTTTTCATTTCCCCTGTTTTAAGAATCCCGAGACTCCTTAAATATATATGTATATGAAATATATATTTTTTGAGCATTTAATAAATAGCAGAGAAATATATATATATATATATATATATATTCAGTATGTAACTTGTGAAAAAAAGTATTTTCTGTGAAGTGTTTTTTTTAGGTGTCCTCTGGAAATAAAGATTAAAATGTGCTTTAAAGTAATTTATCATAAAATGTGTTCTTTTTTACAAATGTGCGCTATATATTTCCTGAACTACTTAATATATTTACATGAGATGGTAATGAGTATTAAGTATAGAACATGAAAAAAAGTTAAAAATTAAAAAAAATATATTAATTTTAGGTATTCTGCCGAATTTATAAAATTTGCCAGTAAACATATTTCATGCATATGTTCTTTTTCTATTTTTTCTGCATGTGTATGATATTTTCCAAATCATTTTTCAATAAAAAATGATTTTTTAAAAATTAATATAATAGTTTTTTTTACTCGTCGTACTTGATGGACTTTCAGTTAGTTAAATCATAATTTTCTTCTTCTTTTATTTTATATCGGAACCAGTTCCGATACTGAAAGCGCCACCCCCACCCCCACCCCCCAAAATAAATAAATAAATAAATAAATAAATAATAAAATCGATCAAGAACAAAACATCATGCATTAATCAAACACTATGAAACACTTCAGAACACATTCATAATACTGTAACAAATCTTCAGCGTATAATAATGCGAAAGATTATGTCCAAGTTAATAACTCGAAAAACGCATAACACACTTAAAAACACAATTTTAGCAATTATCATCTATAGTCAGAAAAGAATTTGAATTATTTTGTACAGACTTTTATACACTTTAAAACATTTAAGTAACGTTAATCCATAAAATTGGTGGAAACATGGTGCCTTCAATTTTATAGAGTAATTTAATTTATATAATGGTGTAATTTAAACTGATATGACTGCAGTAATATTACTGCACATTAGTTCAACGTAACCCCAGTTATATCTGTTAAATTACTCAATAAAATGGAGGCAGCATTACAGTCACCAATTTTAAGGGGTAACTTTACATAAATGTTTTACAGTGTATGATCCATATATTAATATGGACTCTACATATCATACATAAAGTTAGGAGACGCCTAACACAGTTTTAAATTATCCTTCAGAAATTTATGTCAATGAGCGAAAACGTACTAGAGATTTTTTGTGAAAGCCTGCGTATCATCATCCTTGTACAGAATTTTTATATACATGAAGTAAAAAAAAAACCAAAAAAAAAACAGTTCATTTAAAAACGCGTACCAGAACATAAAACACACTTCCAGCGATTATTCTTCACCGAGAGTAATGTAACCTAATTCTTTTATGTGTCCCTGTAAATGAAAGGTCTACACTCCATATTATACCGTAAGCATTTTGTAATGATGCTTGACTGAGGTATATACATTTCAATATGTTTGAAATAGTGCAAGGTCACTCAAATAAACCGGAAACCGCTTTTCCCATAGACCGTAATCAAACAGAATTACTTTGAATGCCCTTGTAAATGAACCATAAATGCTACACTACACACTTTATTTAAAATGCCACACATGCCATAGTTAACTTCAATAAGAAGTACACTGTAAAAAAAAAAAAAAAAAATGTAATTCTACAGATCCAAAGTTACTTGCTTACTAAAATTTTATGTGTACATTGTAGAAAAAAAGATGTAAATCTACAAAACTTGTTTTTGTAACGCTACAGAAAACTTTACCTTTACAAATGAATCTGGTAAAATTACAGTAATCTTACTAAACTTTTATGTGTAACCCTTGTTGCAGTTGCAGAAAAAGTTCTATACATCCCAGTTTCCTAAAAAATTCTTACTAACCTTATATATTTTTTTATTTATGGTGAAAATGTGTATCTGTTACATGAATTTTTGTTGTCGCTGTTACATAAAAAGTTCTAGGAAACCCAGTTTCCTAGAAAAATTTTATTAACAGTACAGATTTTCTGTTACAGTGTATGAATTGCATGGCAATCCCAGTTTATCTATCCGAGCTAAGGCATGGATAGACAGATAGAAAGGCACCCGGCAGACAGACATACAGACAAACTGAATTCATAAACAATTTTCACCTATGTTGGAAAGTGTTAAAAAGTACAAAAAAAATCGGTAGAACATTGTGCATAGATATACTAAGGAAAAAGAAAAAAAAATAATTATGTAAAATATTGAACTACAAACGTGAAATTAAAAAAAAAAAAAAAAAAAAAAAAAAAAAACGTTTAAAATGGATTTGACCTTAGCTTGCGGGTGTCTTTGGGTTACTAGCATACGTTCATAAAGATGCATTTCCTCAGGAAGGAAATGTTTTAGATCACTTTGCATATAAGGTTAGTTGGGGCAACTGGACTAACGAGGTAACTGGGCCATGGACTATTTTATAAAAAACTGTTGCTGTTTTTTAGGTTTTAGCCTTTCTGAACAATGCACCTTAACCCCTTAACGCTCGCATTAAATTAAGGTTTAAAAATTCAAATTGCTTATTACCACCACTTTTTTGAAAAGAAATATTCACCTTATTTAATGACATGTAAAATAATAAAGCTAATTACACTATTTTATAAATCTGGTGGGAACCAAACAAATCAGAATAAATCTAAAAAAAAGGCCCAGCCCGTGGATATGACGGGAGCGAGAATTAAGGGGCTAATCTCTACTTCCTAAAACAACGTGTGTCAACTCAATCATAACTCTCACTTTGTGTGATAGGTTGTCAAAAATTTACGTTTCTTTTTTTTAAAAACAACGTCAATATGGTTGAACTTCCTGGGCTTTTTATTAAAATACTGTAAGTACTTTTATTAAACAATCTTTTTTTTTTTTTTTTTTTTTTTAAGATTAGGCGTGTAACTACATTAATATTATTAGGAATCTATACATATTTACTTCATGTTTCAAAAGTAAGACCGGTGTCCCAGTTACCCCATAATTTTTTCAAGAATGGGGTAACTGGGACATGTATCTGGGGTAAATGGACCATGATCCAGTTACCCCAATAGTTATAAATAATTTTTTTGAGTTTCTCTTACTACGGGAAATGAATTTCTCCATTGTTTTTTGCTCACGATAAAGAAAATTATAAAATACCTTATTAAAATACGTAATAAAATTAAAAAAAAGCATATTGGGTGGTATCAATCTAAATTTCTTGGCCTCTTGAGAGGCGGTGATGCGCATAATTTTAATCCCCAATTGCCACATTATCACCGGAATTTATAATGAAAATTCACTTTTATTAAGTACGCGAAAATATACTTTTACTTGTTTACAAATAGATTTGCTTGTAAATACTGGTGTCACTAAATTATTTCAACATTTTACGAATGGAAGCACCTTGCCCTTGAAAGCGAGATAGCCATACCTTGAAATTGTACGACACACAGGGGTCGCATTCTATAGGGAAACTTTTTTTGTTCCTACCACTATTTTGAAAATAATATCTTCATCACACCTTTCTTTATAATATGTTAAATAAAATTATCATGAAGATAACTCGTTAAGGGTTCTGGTAGGAACAATAAAATTTTTCCTATATAATGCGACCTCTGGATACAGATAAAGTACTTAAGCACTTACGTAGCCGTTTGTTCATAAATTTACCCTGCTATTGTTTTTTTAAAATACCCATGTGACTTTTGTACTTATTACCTATACTAAAGTACATAAGTACTTACTTAATTTTTATGTTTTTGGTATAAATAAATCTAATATTTTCACTTTTAATGCTTTTTTTAGACACATTGACAGCAAAGGTTTCCCTTAGAACGCTCTTTAGTTGATATATAATTTGCATGATCTGCCTGGTTTAATTTTTTTAAGTTGCTTATACTTTTTCTAACAGGACCGGGTATCCCATATAAAAAAAAGATAACGTGTGTGGAACATAGACCCTCCTGGTCCACTTACCCCATTTTTATGGGACAACTGGACCCATGAGAAAAAGAAAGATGAAATATGCATATATGCATATTTTTATATTTTTAAATATTATAATGTAATTTTGAGCATTTCTGTCTGATAGAGGGAGCCTAAATGATCACATTTACAGAAGTTCAGACTTTAATTCAAATGAACATTAGCTTTTTGAAGCTGAATTGTCAGAAGCTCCAGAGTCTCATTGTAAAATCATAGCTCAGTTGCCCCAACTAACATTAAATTATTAATGTAAAACACAGTGGTGCGTAAACAAAATTTGCCGGCTACGAATATGGTTTCAGAATATTTTATTTTACATATATTAGATATTTCCAAGATATTTTGTCAATAATTTGAAATATTTTGTTAACTTCCTTTTCAATCCAGGGTGACCAATAAATGTGTTCAAATTTCTAAAATACATAAAAAATAACAAATTGTATTTTTGGAGTGCGGTTTGTATTATAAAACTCGTCATGGTGGTGGATATGTTTGCTGCAAAAAAAATTCTTTATGGATGGTAAATAAAGCATCGATGAATAAATTCTACTGTTTTTAATACCAATCTGCATTTACAATTAATCAATACTTTATCATTAAGATTTTATTTACCATCCATTACCCAGGGATCAATAGAGATCATTTTGCGCATTGAGAATTATCGCCATGATTCAGTATCCATTGTGTTACCTAAAATTTGGAAAGAGGTGCTCTGGAGAATAAGAAACAATAGTAGAAAATAATTCACGTTCGCAAATATCCATTTTTATTTATTTTATTTTATGTTTAAACTTGTTTTTCATTATACAAATGGTCTACTGATTTTATTTACTAATTTCTTGTTTTTAACAATTTTTTTTTAAAACTGTTTATATAAAAAAGATCTTCAGTCAACGTCTGATCAATTAAACATATATTGATCTCAAAGAAGATATTTATGTGCCTTTTAAATGTATTTTTTATCTCATTTAGAAATTAATAACTTAGTGTAGTATATTACGTGTACTATTTGTTTATATATAAAAAAAGCTAATAACATACACTAAAATTAAAAAAAAAAATTGTAAAAAAATGTGCAATGTTTTTATTATTTTGATACTTTACTTTTTTTTCTATAAAAAAGAATCGATAAATTATCCATCCGAATATATTGTTCTACAATACACACATATTTATTTCATCTATAAAATACTCAGGAATATACCAGGAATATTCATAGTATTGATTTTCATGATAGAAAGTATTCTACATCATGTCTTCATTCATCAAAGTAAGTGAATTTTGAAAAAAAAAGTACAAAGAATGCTCCTAAGATACCACAAAACAATAGAAGACAAAAAGTTAACACCACTACAATAAAAAAAAATTCCAAAGAGAGCAAGGACACTACAGATAGAGCAATTACTGGCGGAAAGAGAAATATATATGGCAGTCAACATTCTCCATTTAGAAGATTGCAGACAGCGGGATTTAAAAGAAATTGAGAGTATTTCGAGCTATGTTTTTCCTTCGTTTGAGTTTTAAGGCATGCACTTTGTCAGCATTAGGTTTTGTGCGATTGGCAGAAGCTGCCAAAAAATACCATTTTTTTCTTCGTTCTTTCAGTGTTTTTTTAGTTCAGTAAAAGTATACAAATTTCGAATTCGTTTAAATACATTACGTTATTAAGAGAGTTTCATTGTTGTTAGAAAAAAAAGTGTAACGGTCGCTATTTAATGTGATGTGTATTTGTCGTTAACGACCCATAATAAATTCTGGTTAGATCGCAAACAATAATATGTAGTAGTTTTTATAAAAAGGAATATCGAAGTTCAAAAAATAACATTTTGTGAAAATTGAATTTAAAGTTTACGTACCTAATGGAACAATTCCATATGTGACGGAATGACATTTTAAGTTGTAGAATTACAGCTAAAGCAGTTACCCTGAAGCTATTTTCACACAAAAATTAATTTTTCTGTTTGTACATTACTGTTATTGATTAAAAGATTAAAAAATATATCTGAAACAATTTTTTTACATATTTTATTCTTTCATTTTTGAGTAATTTCTTATTGTGTGACGGAATGACATTTTTGCAACCATGACTCTAACCTGTTACTGAAAACTGGAAACATTTGTGAATTAGGAAACAATTCAGTTTTTAAACTCATACGTATCTTAAATATGATGCATAAGCAGTACAGAATTATAATTTAGAGCAACCTATCTCTTCTAGGGTTGAAGTTATTAAGTGTCATTCGACGTGACGGAATGACTGAAAGTTTTTTAAACGTTTATTTAAAAAAAAATATTAAACTAATAAATTTCAGAATGAACGTAAGAAATTATATTACATAACTATTTTTCCCCTTTTGATAGCTTTTCCAGAAACATATCCATCAAGATTACCTACTAGTTGAAATAAAAAAATGCACAAAAACATGTGACAGAATGACACAACACAAGACTTTATTTTGCATGGATTATCATCAAGAAGATGACTTTAAGTCTATTTTAAGCCGTCAAATATTATACTACATGCTTTCATTTATTTTTTTAAATGCAAAATAAACAACAATTACCTTCTTTTACCAAGTGTTCTTCAAGAATACTATTTGTACACAACTGCTAGCATTTTACTTTCCAGCCAAGTTGTTTATTTGGACTATTGCCAGTTGCAAATAAAATAAAAGCTTTGAGTGTAAGTCATTAATTTGAAGACTTGGAATATATTTCAATATATATTTTAACTTAATTTATAAAAATTGTAAAAAAATATTTTTGATCAAAGTTGACACTTGTATGGAATTACCCAATGTATAAATATGATGTAAGAAAACTGGATTACTTAAAAATTTTAAACATCTTTTTGTCATAGTAAAAAAATGAAAGATATCGATTAAAAGAGAGAAAATAAAGAATTCAAACTATAAAAAGATGACCTTTTTCACGAATTTGACTTCCAACTGCCGTTAAGAATGCCTTATTTTTTCTATTATATATTAGATAATTAACTTAATTAATTAATTAACTATTTATATTATTATATATTAACATAAACAAAATTAAACAAAAAAATTTGTAAAAAAAGAAGTGCAAAGTTTTCATTGTTCTGATACTTTACTTTTTTCTGTTCGTTAAAATATGCATAAGAATATGCACAGAGTCGATTCAGAAATTAATGATCTATCACACTCTTATGTCTATTGTATATATAAAATACTCACTAATATACCAGGAATATTCATGGTATTTCATTTTATGATAGTAAGAACTAAACATTATGCCTTCATTCATCAAAGTAAGGGAATTTTCAGAAAAAAAAACAAACAAAGGTTTCTCTTAAAATACCGCAAAACAATACAAAATTTAAGACTAATTTTGGTTTGAAAAATAAATGTTTATTATAACTTTTATACAGTTTAAGTTGAAGGGTAATTAAATATGCATAAAAACACAGACACACTTTCGGAAGTGCACCATTATTTCTTTTGAAAATACCTTACTTGTTTAATTAGTTTATCAGTAATAAAAAGCTATTAACATAATCTAAAATAAAGAATTAAATTTGTAAACCAGAAGTACAATGTTTTCTTTATTCTGATGTTTTACATTTTATTCTGAAAGAAAGAATAGACAAGATATGCTTCAGAAATTATTATTCTATCATACTGATATGTCTATTGCATCTATAAAATACTCAGTCATATACCAGGAATATTCATGGTATTTCTCTTGATGATAGTAAGAACTCTACATCATGCCTTCATTCATCAAAGTAAATGAATTTTCAGAAAAAAATAACAAAGAATTCTCTCACAATACCACAAAACAATAGAAGACAAAATCTTCAGTCCACTACAATAAAAAAAATACCGGAAAGGACAAGGACACTACAGCTAGAGCAATTACTGAAGGAAAGAGAAACGTGTGTGCGGCAGTCAACACTCTCCATTTAGAAGATTGCAGACAGCGGGATTGTAAAGAAATTGAGAATAGTACCAGCGATGATTTCCTTCTTTTGAGTTTTAAGATTTTCACTTTGTCAGCATTAGGTTTTGTACGATTGGCAGAAGCAGCCAAAAATACCACTTTTTATTTCCTTCAGTGTTTTAATGGTTCAGTGTAAATATACAAATTTCGAACTCTTTTGAATGCATTTCGTTATTAAGAGAGTTTTATTGTTGTTAGAAAAAGAAGTGTAACAGTCTTTGTTTGTGATATGTATTTGTTGTTAACTAACTATAACAAATTCTGGCCATTTTACAACCAATAGTATGTAGTAATTTCTATAAAAATTTTCATCGAAGTTCAAAAAGCAACATTTTGAGAAAATTGAGTTTAAAGTTTATGTATGTATGTATATGTATAATGTAAACAAACAGAATTACTTAATTTTTTTCGCCCCTTTTTGTACTAGAAAGAAAAAAATGATAGCAATTAAAAAAGAGAAAATAAAGGATTCAAAATATAAAAAATGACTTTTTTTACGAATTTGACTTCGAACTGCCCTTACTTGTTCTACTTGTTTATCTGGGAAAAAAAGCTACTAACATAAGCTAAATTAAAGAAATACATTTTTAAAAAAGAAGTACGATGTTTTCATTATTCTGATGCTTTATTTTTTTTTACTGGATTTAAAAGAAATTGAGAGTAGTAAGAGCTGTGTTTTTCCTTCTTTGGTGTTTTAAGGATTCCATAAAAAAAAAAAAACAGATAAATTTTTTGAAGTGCGCCGTTATTTCTTTTGATAATACCTTTCTTGTTCTATTCGTTTATCTGTAAAAAAAGCATTAACATAAACTAAAAAAAAAAATAAATAAATAAATAAATTTGTTAAAAAAAATGTTCAATATTTTCATTATTCTAATGATTTACATTTTTTATGTAAGAAAGAATCGATGAGATATGCATCAGGAAAGATTTTTCTATCATTTACATATACTTATTGCATTTATAAAATACTCTGTAATATACTACGAACATTCATAGTACTGAATTTCATGGTAGTTATAACTCTGAATGACGTCTTCCTTCATCAAAGAAAGGGAATTTTCAGGAAAAGAATAACAAGGAATTCCCTTAAAATATCGCAGAGCAATACAAGACAAAAACTTAAGGCCACTACAATAAAAAAAAAAAAAATTGCCGAAGAGAGCAACGGCACTACAGCTAGAACAATTACTGGAGGAAATAGAAATATATATGGCAGTCAACACTCTCCATTTAGAAGATTGCAGATAGCGGTATTTAAAAGAAATTGAGAGTTGTACGAGCTATGTTTTCTTTCTTATGACTTTGGGGTTTACACTTTGTCAGCATTAGTTTTTGCACGATTGGTAAAAGCTGCCAAACGTTACCCTTTTTTTCTTCTTTCTTTCAGTTTTTTTGTTGTTGTTTGTTTCAGTAAAAATATGCAAATTTCAAACTCTTTTAAATGCCTTTAGAAACTAAGAGAGTTTTATTGTTGCTAGAAAAAGAAAGAAAAAGAAGTGTAACAGTCTCTATTTTTTGTTATGTGTATTTCTCGTTAACGACCCATAATAAATTCTGGCCAGATTGTGAACTATAATAAGCAGTAATTTCTATAAAAAGGTACATCGATGTTCAAAAAGCAACATTTTGAGAAAATTGAATTTAAAGTTTACATACGTAATGTATATGTATGATGTCAGCAAACTTAATTACTTAAATTTTTAAACTTCTTTTTGTCATAGAAGAAAGATACCAATTAAAAGAAAGAAAATAAAGAATTCAAAATATTAAAAAATTACTTTTTCACGAATTTGACTTCCAGGGGCCTTTAAAACTATTTTACTTTTTCTATTAGTTTATGTGTGAAAAAAGCTATTATTATAAACTCAATTAAAGAAATACATTTGCAAATATATATATATATATATATATATATGTGCAATGATTTAATTATTCTGATGCTTTACTTTTGTTGTTGTTCGATAAATTAGGCATCAAAATATGCAAAGAATCTATAAAATATGCATCAGAAAATATTGTTCTATTCCACTCATATATCTATCGCATCTATAATATACTCAGTGATATACCAGGAATATTTATGGTATTTCCTTTTATGATAGTACGAATTCTACATCATGACTTCATTTATTAAAGTGAGTGAATTTTCAGAAAACATGACAACGAATTCTATTAAAATACCTCAAAACAATAAACGAAAAAAAACTGAAGGCCCAATACAATAAAAAAAATTGTCGAACAGAGCAAGGACACTACAGCTAGAGCAATTACTGGAGGAAGGATAAATATCTATGGCAGTCAACACTCTCCAATTAGAAAATTGCAGACATCGGGATTTAAATGAAATTGAGAGTAGTACGAGCTACGTTTTTCCTTCTTTTGAGTTTTAGAGCTTGCAATTTGTCAGCATTAGGTTTTGTACGACTGGCAGAAGCTGCCAAAAATTAACACTTTTTCTTTCCTTCAGTGTTTTATTGGATCTTTAAAAATATACAAAGTTTGAACTTTTAAATATGATTTTCGTTATTAAAAAGATGTATTTTATTAGAAAAAGAAGTGTAACAGATCGCTATTTTTTGTGATATGCATTTGTCGTTATCAACCCATTAGAATTTTGTTGGTAAAGTCTGGACATGCTGCATGATTGTCATGAAATGTAATGTAAAATGTTTTGAATTATTTTTCACTTATTGATCTAATATAATTTATGTATAAGAATGACATAAACAAAATTCATTAACATTCATTCATATTAATTTCTTTTACTCTCGTAAAATAAAAAATCTCACCAGTGTAAAACTAAAGCAACTTTATTTATTGTCAGAATGTTGCATACTAATTATAATTTAACCTATATTTATAGGTTGTTTAAAAAAGAAATAGCTAATAAAAGGAATTTACTTGATACAAAATGTGTAACATAGAAACACATTCCGCAATTCACTGGATAATGTAATGTCCAATGCTTATCTATAGCTTGTTACAGAGCTTTAACGTTGCAAGAAGACTCCCCGTGTTGCGTCACACATCAGAACGTTAGTTTATTGCTCAACACATATAGTCACTGTATTTGCGACTTCAACGATCTAATTTCAAAAAATCTTTACTATATAGGTGGGATAGGTATATAATCATAGGTGGAGTTACACTCTCTTTGTTTAATGTACGACCATACACAGGAAATACATGCATTAGGTCTGGAGATGTGGAAGTACGTAGGCAATGAAGATGATCTTACTATTCATCTCTTTTAACCCATCTTTCTGGAATAGTTATATTACATTGTTAAAAAAATATCATTAATTTGCTGTTTTATTACGTTCTCTTATTTTACGTTGTGATTTGCTATTAAAAAAAAATTATAAATGTATACATGTCTGTGCGTATTCTTTCCAGTGCTCACCAAATGTTCAGGGGTGCACAACTAAACTCACAATTTAATATCTCACAGACCAATAATGTTTATATATATGAATATATATATATAACATAAATATGTTTCTACATTGATGGCGGGAAAGCTTCAACTTTCTTTTATATGAAATGGATCTAGTAATATAACAAATATATAAATGCTTATTTAATTATCAGAAAGTTGTAATTTAATCACTGCAAAACTAAATATATAAGTGTTCTTTAATTGTAACAAAATTATCAAAGTTAGTTTAATTATTACAAAATAAAAAAATATTTCAAAATTTTATTTATGTATCACAAATTTTTGTGTGCAATTCAGGGATGTTTGGATTTAACGACGTAAAATAGGGTTAATGTGTATATAATTTTCCAATTTTATATTAAAATTGCAACATGTTTGTAATACCAAAACTATAATATTGTAATGCCCCACAATATCCCGATTTAGCCTCAATGAGTTATCGTGATGTAAAAATTCTGCTATCGCCTGGTCGCACAACGCACAACGAAAGACCGTCCTAACTCTTTTCACAAGTCAAGTTATCATACCACCTCTTGCATCCAAAAATGAATTCAGCTCACTTCAGGTAACTACTGACTGATGTATGGATTGTCGTGAAATTTGGTAAATATACTAAACAAATATGTGTCTTTAAAATGATCTACTTTTAAGTATTTACAATGGTAATATTTTTAGTTATGACTATTTTTATTCATTAAAAATACAAAATTTTTATTTTTTTTTACGAAAATATTTTTTATATAGTTAATGAAATAGTTTTAGCCTAAGAATAGATCATTTTAAACACACATATATGATTAGTATCTTTACCGAATTTCATGCGAATCCATACATACTTTCTCAAGATATGCGCGCAATGACTTATGGGGTAAAAAAAGGAGCTATTTTGGTTTCAACAATACACAAATTCTGTAAAGGGTTAATAAATTTCTAATGGTAGCATAATACAAAGCACAATCTGTTTAATCGATATCCAAAATTTCATGTTTATACATAAAAAGGCTTTGAAGATAGACTAATTCAAACTTAAAAAATTTTCGTTAATTTTCGACGCGTTTAAAAGGTACAAGACCCCTTAAGAGCTTACCCTACACATTTTTTTACAGATTAATACATAACTTGTGTTTGTCTTACCCACATATGTAATTATAAAATTTCCTTGAAGTTCTTTAATTGATTTTGTTAACTTAGTATATCCCTCCTGAGATGCACCACTCTGTATGGTAAATAGTATCTGTAAATTAATTTTTGTATAAATATATCTATGTTATTAATACTTGGAAAATTTTCCGGAGAAAAACTTTAGCTTTGCATAAAATATTTCGAATGAAAATCAAATTTTAAATTGCTTAATAGACGAAAACGCCTAGTGAAAAAGACCTAGTGAAAATTGTTCCATGTTGTTTAGTCGCTAGAATGTCAGGGCACTATACTGATGGACCGGGTTCGAGTCCCTGCATGAAATCTTTTTCACTAGGTTGGCCTTTGCGCTTTTAAAGCAATTAATTTGAAATTTGATTTTTATTTGATAAATTGTATGTAATGTTTCTCTCTGGAAAATTTTTTAAGTATTAATATAATTTCAATCGATGCTGGATTTAATTAGGTTTCGTGTTTGCGCCAAGTTTGTGGCTCACGGAAAATATTCGATCTTGTACTGCGTTTGTAGCCTTTCCAACCTGTAATAGTAAGAAGATCAAGGACGAGAATTGTTCCATGTCGTTTAGTCAGTCGAATGTCAGTGCGCTATACTGATGGCCCGGGTTCGAGTCCCGGCATGAAATCTTTTTCACTAGGTTGGCCTTTGCGCCTTTTAAGCACTTAATTTGAAATTTGATTTTCATTTGAAATATCTATGTTAGTTTTAAACCTGTTAGTTGTTTAACTGCAGCACTATTTTTTACATTTCGTGTTATTTGGTACTTTGTTTCATATTCCATCTTCTTCCTCAATTTCTTGTCTTCTACAATTTCTAAATTACCGGTAATAGCATGCCCATAATCCCGATGTATATAATAAATAAATTCTCCATTACCGCTATTGCATATACGCAAAAAAAGTCTTTAAATATTAGGCGAATACGTTGTAATTGAATGTAGTTCACTCTAAAGGCTTATCACATTTAAAAGACTTAACTATTTTTAATTTATCCACTGGTAGTAGATCACTGTTTTATTTAATATTTTACTAAAATTTACTCCCTTATAACAATTTGCTATATAATCCATTATAAAATAGATCTTATGAACTGTACTTATTTGACCGCTTCTTAAGTTATGATACTTCTGAAAATCCTGTTTCTTGATTCTGCGCCGCAACAAATTCAAACCCAAATCTACATTAACATTTCCTATATTAGATTGCAAATTTCTTAATGTCTATGTAATTATTTTTTTTACGTTAAATATTCTTTCTTTTAATAACATTTTCTCTTCGATAACTATCACAATTCATTAATTGCGATATATGTCATATGATATCATAAAATCAAGTGAATTGATTAAAAATGAAAGCAGAATAGAAACAAATAATATGAAATGGAAGAATCAATAAAACGTATTTAAATATTTATAGGATATAATATATATATATACGAGTATTTGGAAATATATGTCAGAAAATGTTTTTTTTAACATTATTACCAATAATTTCCACTCAAAACTAATCATTTGGAATTTTAAAAACATCAGAATTTATTAGAAAATTATTTTTTTTTATTTTATTTGGGGAACATTAAAAGTGTGAATTATATTAAAATTTTATCTATAAGCCACCAAACTTTTCTGGGGGACTAACAATTGACGACTACTGTCTATTTCAAATATTATTTGCGCATTTTATATTCTAAACAGTAGAAACTCTAAACTTCACGTTTTCTAAAACAAAATATGCGTTTGCGTTTATTCTTTCAAGATTTTTTATTTTCAGTTTATCTATTTGAACTTCATATTTATCGGCTTTGTACTTGCATGTTTCACTCTTATTTTCAAACTTTGGTTGTTATTGTTTGAATCCAGCAAAAATGTCAGTGTGTTGTTTTAACTGCAATTTAGTATCAAATAACATTATGTAAAAACTCTCATTAAATGTTAACATTTCAAAAATATTTATCACAGATACTTGCGTTTAGAATATCCCTTTTCAATGTGAAATTTGCCTTTTTGTGCTATTTCAACTTCAATAGCTTTTACGTATACCATCAAAATATTTTATTCAATAGAATTCATAGAAGAAATACTATTAGAATCCAAACAAATCTCAGAATTTTCTGCACTGAATTTTAACTCGATTCTACATTTTCAAACTTAAAGTTTTTCATCAATTTACGAAAAAATATGCATATATATTCTCTCATTTTTATATTTTACAATAATGCCTCTTTTTGTAACTCTGCAGTAAACGCTGTAGCTGTAACCTATTACTCCATAATTCTATGTAAAATACTTTCATTAAATTTCCATATTTCGGAAATGTTTATACCTTAGTCATGTAAATCGAAAAAAATTAATGCTATTCTTCAATAAGGAATAATGTATTCTTATGCTTTTTCAAATTGTACAATGTATATATGTATACCATCAATACATTCTATACAAAAGAAACCATCCTACCACAGTCAGTATTAAAAAGAAAAATAATCAATCGTAAGAATTTTCTGAACCAAATTTTATTGCTCTTTCTCTATTTCTCCGCTGAATATTTACTGTCTCATGTCTTTTAGGGAAAAGAAAAGAATGCACTAAGGTTTTCCTTTGAAATTTGAAATTATTTGTTTTCGTTGAAGAAAGACAGTTCTGGCGATTTCCGTCGATTGGAATTTTTCACAGAAAGTATTATAAGAAAGTACGAGTATAAGTGTGCATTAAGAAAAATGTGTTATTTTCAGATTTAGCTGTCCCAGTAATACAATTTTGTATGTTTAGAGTCTTTCTGACTTTGTATTTTGTAAACCTTTTCTTATTTTGAGTGCGATCAGTAGATATATATATTATTCATATATATATTTCGTAATATGCCGTTTAGAGAAAAATGTATTTTAAGGTATCCGCAAACATTCGGAAGTGATTTTTTGAAATTTTCTCTTGATCCATTTTATATAATGACATTTAAGGTAACTCTAAAATAGATGGCCATAGTTTTTAAAGATTAAAATAAAAATTCTTAGAATGCAAACACAGGAAATATTTATGCATATTTAAAATTCTTATACATATACTCATAATATTTTATACAAAAAATAATTAAATATTGAAAACAAAAAGTGTTAAACAACATTGAAATTAAAATGGCACGGTGGCCATCTCTCCTTAAAGCCGAGGAGAGAGAGCCAATTCAATAAAAGAAAGAAAAGGTGAAGTTAAATAGCAAAATAATAACACATTTCATATAGTTAATCATAAAAAACATATAGCAATTTGTAAAGATGCATTTATATGATGGAAAATGAGTGAATAAAACTCGATTAAACAAAATTTGAAGTAATAATTTCAATACTTCACTTTTCGTAAAATCTTACCACATGCTTGGCAAAGGTCTTGATAATTTGTACACGTTTCATGGAGCCACTTCAGGTACCTTATGCATTGTATACAGACATCTTTTTTGAATGTGATAATATATTGTTTTGTACAACCAACACAGTGATCCTATCCCAACTCTATTTACTCGGAATCTGTAGAATCTGATAATTTAAATATATTTCGTTTTCTTCGCTACTGCAAATGTAATGTTTTTGTTTTCTCGCGGTAATTTTAGAATTGTTACGTTTATTTACTTTATTTATCAATTTTATCAGTTTCTGTTATGAAAATTTCCGGCTTTTTTCAGTATTTTAAGGTCTTATTATATTATTATTATTATTATTATTATTAAAATATTTATATTAGTTAAAATTTAAATAATTATATTAATTAATATATTTATAAACATAAACGTTATATGTTTATTTTAAATTTAATTATTTTTAGTTAAAATTATCATTCCTCATAATTTTGAAATGTTGATTAAAGGTGGCCATCTCTCCTGAAATTGAAGGACTGATGATCGCCCAATTTAAAACATCAGTAGTCATTGTACGTCTTTGTTTTAGGCTTATAGGTAAAGATTAGATTATAGACGTGCCTTAAAATCCCATATAGTAATATATATATATATATAACGTACGTACTGCAAAACATTCAGATACCTAAGCCAAAAAAAATATTCAACCACTAAATTAAATAACATTAAAATTACACTTACTTTTTATAATTGAAAAACACAACTGCACGTCGCAATAAATAATCTCGCTGAACCATTTCATACAAACAAAGTTTCTGTTGCAATCTATGATCAAGTTTTGGAAATATTTAGACTGGCCATCTCTCCTCTATGGCCATCTATCCTAGAGTTATCCTACTTTAGAACTTTGAAAAAAATATAAAAATTTTAGCAATTACCCAGAAATAATTTTTTTAAGCGAAAAATAGTCAAAATTATGTCAACGATCGACATTTCCGCAAAACGTGATAACTCAAAAATAAAATAATGTATTCACATTTTGTAAATTGCATAATAAACAAAATGACTTTCTCTAGGACTTAGACTACACACATAATAATCTCATCTCTATCTCATATGATATGGCAGTTAAAGTACTAATGTAATGAAAAATTCGCAAAATTTGTCTCAAGTTTGTCATTTATACCAGTGTAAATATAAAACTATTTAACCCTTTACACTCGAAGATTTTTTTTTCGTATTACCAGCAACTCGAAGCGATTTTAGTTATATCTTATTATTATTTTTTAATTCTTTATAAATACAAATGTTATGATAAAATATATATATATAAAATTATTACATTTTGTAATCGTCGAAAGTGTTATACCTCTCGATGCTATTGCCAGTATGTAATCTTGGCTTTTCTAGACAGGTATCACAAAATTATTTGCATTGCCTCCGTAGCGGAGCCCTCAGGTTTGAAGACGAATTTTAAATGGCTCCGCCCCGTAGCCCTCGAGGGCAAAGGGTTAATATTTTATCATGAGTGTAGTCTATTTCCTCAAAAGAAATTTGTAAAATAAGTACAGAAAATTTCGTGGCAATTCATGGACAATTTTTTGTATAGCAAAAATCTGAAAAACTTCATTTTGAGAAAAAAGCTAAAAATAACTTTTAAACGCAATTCAAAAGCTCTAAATAGCTGTAACTTTAAACGGATGTAACTCGGGTTCTATTTAGATACAGACAAAATTTAAGCTGATTCAATTTTAATATTATTGCAAAAATTAAAAATCAATATTTTGATCGAAAATTACCTTTTAAAGGTGTTCGGATACTTTAATACGTAATAGCTGTTTTATAAATACAATTTTGAAATATTCACTATATTTCCTTTTAAAATAAAAAATAAAAGAAGAAGTATTTTGAATATTAAAATTTTTAATATTCAAACTCCTTTTTTTTTTTTTTTTTTTTTTTTTTGTTAAAATATAAATCTAGAGTATTTTGCCTACTGGAGTTTGTCAGAGAACGTATTATAAAAAACATATGTGTGGGGCAATTCCACAGAAAATCATCATTTTTTTTGGGGGGGGGGGAGTCACATTTATAATATGTTTAATTTAAGGGTGTGATTGGAAAACTTGATATTTATATATTCTATAGAAAAACCGTTATAAAAAAGCATTGTAAATTACTGTTTAAAACTAAGTTAAGTACCATTATTGCCTTTGTAAAGTCATAATATTACGTCAGTTACACAATAAAAGTTACGTCGGTTACACGTGTAAATGCCATTTTTTTCTTTTTTATTATTCAGAAATTAATTAAATATGTTACTGTTATAATTTGGCATTACTTAGTGTTATTGTAAATATTAAATCACTTTTTTTAACTGGATAGTTTTGATAACTTTTACACTTTAATGAAGGCAGAAGAAATGTTTGTATATTTTATGTTACGTCAGTTACAAAATTTTGAAATGCATATTTTGGGACTCAAAGAGAGATTTAAATAATCTGCAGGTATTTGGGTATTAAGACCTTAGTAAGAAATATTTTAAATTGTAAAAATTTGTACTAGCTTTATTAGTAAATCTTTTACATAGATTCGAATACAAAATTCTGTGATAAAATGTTACGTAAGTTACGATGGAATTGCCCTGTGTACCAGGATAAATGTTCTATTTTCGAATTTAAGTGTTTCAGTAATGCCCTTTTAGATGAATTCTAACACTGCGTTTTATAGAAACTTTCTTTTTTATAGTTCCATACTTAAAATGTAAATTAGAACCATTAATAGATCACTGGTGTGTCTGTCCGTTCGTCCGTTTTCTCGAAAAACATAGAACGGGGAAAGTTCGACTTTCCCAGAGTTATAAAAGACCCACATATTTATAGATTATTAGCCATTCTCAAATATTTTTGGGAAGAATTTTGGGAGATTAATTAAGTTGCTTGAAAAAAAAAAGTTAATATCCCGTGGGTTATCGTTCGAAAAATCTCGTAACATCGAAGTCGAAAAAATATTTTTTTTTCTAATTTTAGGTATTATATTTCCTGAGATGTTGTAGAAAATGAACTGCAAAACTATAGCTAAACAGCAAGAGAAATGACACATCTCGCAAAAAATTCATTTTGCGTATTATTTCACTAAAAGGTTCGTCATAGGTTCCTATTGCTACAGGAGAAGTTTCATAACTGTAGTTAAACGGAAAATTGGTTTATTACTCTATATGTGTCTATTCGTGACAACAGACAGGGGTTGGATTGTGAGGGGAGGTAAAATATTCAACCATCCAAACCTCATGTGCGTCAACATTCATAAGTATTTTACGCTTTTATACACGTTTTTACTCCTGCATGGAGGGCTAAGTGCTAAAATTTCATGTTACAGTAAAATCATGCAATTTTTCTTTTGCGTCTGTGAAATTTACTTTTGTCGAAGTATGTCACTTTTCTTGCGGTTGAGCGATATGTTCTGTAAATTCCTTATTTCAGGATCTACTGAAAATAAAATTCCGAAAAAATTAGTGGTAGTGGAGTTTATTTAAATCTAGCAGGGAAACTATAGCGATTATCCGAGGACGCATAGTTTTTGAGAAAACCACATTTTTCCATTACATAGAAATATGACTTGCGAGTGCTCAGCGAAGGAGGTGGGAGGCACTCGATGTACCTATCGACGCGTAATTATGTAAGAATTGCTGATAATGATTTTAGAAAAGAATTATCTGTAATTAGACGAGATATTAATTAAAAACCCATCCCTAAAATAGAGGCACGGACCAAGAACCTCCTTTCGAAGCGAGCTTGGGTACATCACGAAGTTATAACGTCTTAAGGAACCCATTGTACGCGAGTAAAACATGAATTTGATCGATTATTTAAATGATATTCTTGCTTCAATAAGGTCCTGAATTCTTCCTTATAGAGGGAAGCGTATTTAAGTGATTTAAACTTTGTTATAGACCCATTTTGTAACATTCATGATAATTCATTCATTGCAACAAAAATCCGTTAGAGATTGGAAATTTGGAATTTTTAAACTACTTGGTTTTGTTATGAAAAAATAAGTAGGTGAATTCAGTGGATTAAACTTTCAAACAAATTATTTCGAAAACATACAAATAAAAATCGAGAAAAATATAATGGAGACCTCTATACCAAAGGTCAACTTTCGATTAAGGTATATACACTTAGATGATAATAACTTTTAAACTGCTAAGTTAAATGTCGCACATGATTTTCTTGTTTTTACGTTTCATTGTATTTAACTAAACTTACATAATGCGAAATACAATCATTTTTCAAAAACAATTCAATTGGCTTCAGGTGCAAGAAAAACCAGTGTATCATGAGCAGTAAGATGTTATACTTAGAGCCATTCCTTAAAATTTTGAATTATATAATATTACTGCAAAATAAACAATAAAAATACATTACTTTAAAAAAAATAAATAATCACCATCAGATAACACATATGTCATAAGTTCACTAGCTTAAAATATGTTTAAAATTGCCTTTTTTATAACACCGAAATCTAACTCACAAATTAACATATCACCGATACACCATCTAAGAAATAATTAAATTAAAAAGTTCAAAATGCTTAAATAAATTATTCTACATTATCACTATTTAGCAACTTTATTACAAAAGAAATAATATAAAGCATTATTGCAATTTCAATAGTTAGTTTTTTTTTAAGCTGCAGGTTTTTACCCGACTGCCAAAAAGGGTTATGTGTTTCACGTGTATCTGGGTAAGTGGATTTCTTTATACCCACGAAACATCCCAACAGCTGGATGATTTTAATGAATGAGGTCTCTATCTATTCGTCTTAACCGTCCGATGGTTTTAGGCTAGGTTTTGTTTTTATAAATTCAAAATGGCGGTAGAGACGAAAACATTTTTTGCGCACCCTATTGAGTGACATATCATTGGATAGGTCTTTCAAAATGAAGACGATGTTTCATTGACTATTTTACAGTCTGATGCTCCGTTTAAATATTACACAACCTGCAACTTGTGTAGGTAGGACCTCTAGTTTTAATACAACTCTATCCATCATAGACATCTATAGGCCTCATCAAAACAGTGTTTATGGATAGGAACCAACAGTTAAACACAACTTAAAAGTCATCAATACAAGTAAATAAATAAAAAATAGGTAATTAATATAAAAAAATAGTTTCATATTGAAATAGTTAATAGGGAATATAATAGTTAATAGCGAAATAATTAATTATTTCGCTTTTTACGCAGTCGGGTTTTTTGATATTTTAAATTTAATTTTGACTTGTTACATTCTGAGACCCTAACAATCCTTATGTTTAAGAAGTTTGGAGAGAATTGTTAAGTGATTTTTTAAGATTAAAGATCAGACCTATTACATACTTACAATTAGCTATATATTCGCATACTAAAATATGAATGTTCAGACTCATAGCAAAAATTCCATTGTTAATTCTGTTTTAGAAACTAAACGCATAAATAAAATTTAATATATGAAAATATCATTATCATTAATCACTTCAAAATATGATAAAAAAAGAGAAAAAAAAGTACTGTATTTAATCTGGGGCCGTAGACCTAGGTAAAACATTGGCTGATTTCACATAGAATGGGCTACATTAAACATTCTCCGTGGGTAGGTGATATATTTGATATCGTATTTAGGACTTAAGAAAACATAACTAGGGGACGTAGTTAAAAAAAAAAAAATCCTTTCCCTGTATAGAGATATAAAAGAATTCAGATTTAAAATTTTTTGTTCTTGTCAAATAGCTCTTCCTTTTAACCAGAGAGTCTTTTTTCAGAACGTTATTAGTCGCACTCGGTCTTTTACCGCCCCCCCCCCCACACACACACACATACGGAAAATGTAAAATGGGAAATTTTTTTCACTTAATATTCGAATATTACGTGTCAATGAAGTTATACATTTGCAGTTTACTTTAATTATTCATTTTTTTCGTGAAATTTTGGATAATGGGAAAATGTAACAAGTTGGAAATTGCACGTGAAGCGTCGGAAATGAGATGCGATCGTACTATAACTAATTTTATAAATATTGTTTGCACCGCATATTGTATGATATGCACTTCATAAGTGCATATCACTTTTATTCTGTTCGAAAGGCTGAAACATCATTAAAATGCACTTGAAATATTTTTTCCCATTAGCCGTAATGTAACGGAAAAATTTGACTGTTTCTGCAATTAAATTATACATCCGATTTTCATAAAATTTTAAATGACTCAATAAAATTTTACAACAATTAGACCATTCGGTCGGGTAGTTTTTTTTTCTCTGTTATATGCGGACTGGTTGACAGACAGGCGGACTCAACGACGACTATAAGTGCTACGTATTTATATAAGTACGAACGCACCTAAAAATGAACTGACATTAGTGATCGTTGCGCAGATTTTTCCACCAATTTCAATTTTTCTAGTAAAAATGTACCTAAAGTAAAACCAGAGATTTCTTGTTACTTGGTGACTGAGAAACATTTAAGTCAGCTACATGCCAGATCTCCATTGTATTTTTACGTAGATATGAGTTCGAGGGAGGTAATTTTATCGGCGGCAAAAAGACCGACACGTGAATACTGTCGGGTTAAATTTTCAGAACTTGTTTCTTCTCGAATTAAAAATGTCTACTATAACAAAAATGAGGTTTGGTCACATACCACGCTGAATCAAATAATTTACATTGTTAGTTTTAACTTAATAGGTCGGCTAATTTACGATATTTTTTTTTTCGAAAATCATTATGAACAATTTTTTTTTAATACTTCAGCGACGATAGGTACCTCTAGCGCTCCTCAACTCCTTTCTGAACGACCGCAAATAGAAACACGTGCGTAATGGAAAAATACGATTTTCCCAAAAGCTATGTGATCTAGGGTAATGTCTATAGTTTTCCTGCAAGGTTTAAATTAATTTCTACTACTCCTAATTCTTTCATAATTTTTGTTTCAGTAGTTTCGGAATTGGAGGTTGGGGCGGGGGGGGGGGGGATCTTTTTGCATTACGTTTTCGACGATTTCTCTGAAAATATAATAACTAAAATTAAAATAAATTTATTTTTGAGTTCTGCGTTACAAAAGCCTTCACATGTCACTCCACACAATATACAAAGAAAATTTTTTTAAGTAATTTAATTATCCACTCTTTAGTTTTCTTAAATATATTTTTGAATAGTTAATAATCTATAAATATGTATGTCAATAGCCTTTATTACTTCAACCAAATCGAACTTTCCACATTCAATAGTTTACGTGTAAACCGGCTGTGACAGACGGACGGACAGACACAGGAGTTATCTTATAATGGTTCAGTTTTTACTTTTTAAGTTCGGAACCCTAAAATACAGATTTTGTTTCAAACGTATTTTTGTAGTAATGAATTAATATATTTCATCGTTGAAATACGATAAGTTGATGCAGTTTCAGAAAATTAGTACTCCGTAGTAAGGTCATTGCTTGTATTGTCTTATTTGAATGAGCTTAGCAATGAAAAGATACAATGAAAATTTCGCATTAAATAAAACCAGTATAACAACAGTCGTATGCACAAAGCAGCACAGTATAACACGACATAATATTCACTTGGTGTGTGACGAGTTGTGCTGAAACGAGTTGACAACAGCAGAACTACGGTCCCAACTTTTTGTTTTGTTGCATTTTATGGCGAGCACTTAGCGATGAACAGTGCTGTAATCATCAATTTTATCAATCAATCAATCATAATTTTTTTGAATTACTCGCTGCCTCGATAAAAATACCATTTGAAATAACTACTAAATATCCCTATAAAACGGTTAAATTGTAAATTGATGATTGTTATTTCCAGGATTTTTTTTAATTACAAATGGATTAAAAACGGCTGAAAACTTTTGTCGTAACTAGGATTCGTATGCATCGCGAATTAAAGTATATTATTAAATAACATTATTTATAAAACTATATGAAAATCACTTGAATACATCAAACTAAATTAATATATACTTAAAGTGATAAAATACTTTTAATATGGCAAAAAATTATATTTATTTATTCATATTAGACATATGTTTCATTACTCCGACGGCAAAATTCTCAATAATAAATATGATACAAATATTTTAACAAAAATTATTTTAATTTAAATCAAGTAAACAAAAATCACGTGATCTCAAGCATAATGAAATTAATTGAAATATTGAAATAGATATTTGTGAACGTGAATTATTTAATACTATTACTTCATTTTTCTGTAGAGCATCCCTTTCCAAATTTTAGGAAGTTCAATGGAGGCTGAATCATTGCATATATTTACGGATAATGGGTGGCAAGTAAAATCTAGATGGATAAAGTATTCTACTATTTTTAAAATTAATCTGTAAATGCTCTTTATTATACAGTTCAGCTAAAGCTGTAGTTTTCTTGTGATATTTTATGTTTGGTATGTGTTCTTCGATCCTAGTTTTAAGCTTTTTCTTTGTCATTCCTATATAAAATTGCAGCGTCCCATCTTCTTTGGTGAAAGGTATTTTCATAACCTCTTCAGTTCCGGAGCTAAAATAATAATACAAATGCTTATTCATTGGTTTTTTCAAAACAAAATGATATCGTAAATGACAGAAAAAATATCTTTACTGAAATTGATTCTTTAGCTGCTTAGTAATTTAGGTTCAAAAATATGGATCTAAAACTACAAACCCCTTTAAAACATCAATTTAATAACCCTTAACATAAATTAACGCAGTCACAAGTTTAAGAGCTTTAAACAAGCAAAAAATCTACAAATCCTCAAAAATTTTTATAGAGAAAGATTTTAGTTAAATACTTATGAAAATTTCTCAGTTTCTTGGTCATACTGTCTTTTGGGCTTTTTTAGGCATTTTGCAAACTCAGATGGGAATCAGCAGAGATGCAGCCATTTATTCATTTGCTTTGAACGAAAAAAAACATTCAGCTATTAAGAAGTGATGTGAAAATGTAAAAAAAAAAAAATGGACATTTTAGTTTTTATAAGGAAAAGAACAGAGGTCACCTTAAGGGAACCCAGGGACCGAAGAGAATATACTCCTGATAACTGATTTGGTTCTATTGGGTCGATTTTCATGCATAATATGTTTTTTAATTTTACGGAAGGTTTTGCAGCTATGGAGATATTGTATTTATTGAACATTATTATTCGTGAATCAATAGAAATTTTCTTACGCAGTGAGAATATATGCAATGATTCAGCCTCCATGGAAGTTCCTAAAATTTGGAAAGTGATGCCCTATAGACAAATGAAACAACAGTATTAACCCTTAAATGCCTGATTTTTCAAAACACATTGTAATAATGTTTTTCGGCTTTCATTTTTTTAAATAAATCATGGGAAAAATACTTTTAAAAAATCATATTTTGTTTTAAGTATGTTTTACGGCTAAAAAACAGTTTGTTACTAATCGGCAATACTGATCTCTAATTTAAAAAAATAATTTTCTTTGATATAATTCTATAATATTAAACACACAAGAATTTTAGGAACTATAATAAGAAATAAATTTTCTTGCTCACTGCAGAACAAAATAGGGTATTTCGCAAGCTTCCAAACAAAACAAAAAGAACAAGTAGTAGCAATTGAAAAAATAAATCTATCTTTATTCTTAAACAGCACAAGTGTTGCCATCTACATGTTGAAAATCAATTTAATAATATCTTCAGAATGTATTTTATTGGCAACATTAAGCATTGTAGCTTCAAAATTATTCTAATAGTATTTTAGAGCCTAAATTGGGTATGTTGGCGAAAAGCAACACCCGGCATTTAAGGGTTAAATAATTCACATTCACAAATATCCCTTATTAATATTGCAGTTTATTTCATTAGGCTTGAGTTCGCGTGATTTTTGTTTACCAGTTTTAAATCAAAATAATTATTGCGAAAGTATTTGTACCACATTTATTATTGAGAATGTTGCCGTCGGACCAATGAAACACATATCTAGAATAAATAAAGGTAATTTTTTCTTTTATTAAAAGTATTTTGTCACTTTAAGTGAATATTAATTTAGTTAAACATTATTTATTCAAATCAAAAGTATTAATCACGAATGATTGCTTAGAATTCCACGATTTAAGCGTCAGAATTTGATTCAAACTTTTAATTTCGAGTGAATTTTTCATACGTTTAATCATCATTGGCAGCAGACGACATTTTTTTATAAAGCATTTATGCACAATTAAGTCTTTTAATAACTAAAATATTGTGGACAAGCGATTTAGTCATCTAATTCACAATGATTGGCATATATCATTGTAAATTGGCATGATTGAAAAACCTTTCTTGATTGAAAAAAAAGTATTTGTGCAATATATGAAGCTTTGATATTTCAGCGATGTTACTAGAAATAATGTTTATTCAAAATCAATTTTTAAACTTTTGTTTGCCATTTAAATTATGTGCCTCATATGTGGTACAGGTTAACGAAATGATTTTTCTCCTATTATATTACAATATTTGTCCTATTTCAATGAATTGTTTGTGGTAAAATTTCTCCCGCTGTCAAAAGAATATTTTATACCTGCAATATTTTTACTTTCAGGCAAAAACATAATTTTCAAGCATGATACAATGCTATGAGATTAATACTGTAATTAAGAAGAATTCAATTTTGCATTTATTTTATTTTATATAACTAACCAGTGCGTGTGGCAGAACATTACATATTACTTGTTATTTATTTATTTTTTTACATTCTTTCCCACACACCGCATAGCAAAATATGGCTAGTCGCATATCATAGAAAAACTTTTAGTTGGCGCATAGTGTTAATATATATATATATATATATATATATATATATATATATATATAACCATTAATTAAACATAACCTACCACCTTCAAAAACCGTAATATTATGAATTAAAGCTGTAAGTATAAAAAAAAGTGCCATATATATATATATATTACGAAACAATTTAATGTGTTAAGTCGAACAATCACGTCTTGTTTTTTATTTCATATTACTGGATTCGTACCACATTTTAATCAGCCGTTGGTGCTGTTGTATAGCAATCCTACCACTTAGCATAAGCATTTCTAGTGGAGGTGTCAACTCTGTGAAAATTTAGCAGCTGTAGAGCGATGTTAATATTTGTAGAGTCCAATTAAACACTTATATATTCATGATGAAGACAAGGCAGGTTAGGCCGCGTGAGTGGTGAAAAAGGCGTATGAAGAAATCGAGGATTTTCCCAATTAAAAACATGGAAACGTAGTCATAGGAAAACTATTTATTCCATCAGAACATACCAACACTAAACAATTCCCACAGGATGAGAAATCAGAGCATTCCACTCGAGCATAAACTAGTTACTCATGCAAAATAGATGCTAATTCACGAAATGATTATTCTACATGGCTTAGGACACCGGGTAACAGGTTATGTAAACAATCAAACAGCAAAAAATCTAGTTCTGATCTCATGCTCGAACTATTTATTCGAATGCGCGGAGGAATTCCGATTGAAATGGAAACTTCAGGCTAACCCAACCAAAATCACGAGCTAGCTTCGAAGTGAAACTGGGATCCGACACTCAGCCAATGGAGAACGATCAAGAAACGTCACAGGAAAGAATCCCGACGCCGCTAATGGAAGAATTTCGATGTGAAAAGGTTGTAGCCTAGCGGGCGGGAAAATGAGATGAAATAGAATAAAAATGTAAAAATGGCTTTGATAAACATTCGAAAAATAAATAACTGCGTTCAGAACTATAAATAACTGCGTTAAATTCTATAATGTTTTAGTATTAATAATTATAGTTCAATAATTGATTTTTTTAATCCAGTTAACATTTATTCATAGTTTACATATAACTTTAAAATTTATTTAATATTCTAATCTAATTCAATTCAATATAAGAAATCTTTAACTCAAATCAACTCATTTACGCCCGCATAAAAAACTAATTCAAGAAAAACTTCAGCAGTAATGTTCTCTTGGCCTTCGAGAACACACTGTTATGTAGAAAAGAATTGATTGATTAATTAATTAATTTCGTTACTTTTTACTTAATTTTATGACTATTCTAAATTTAATATTAAGTCAGGGCTGTAACATTAGTTTGCTGTGAATTCTCATGGGATAATTTTAATTGATCTGGTGAAAAGTAGGGACGCAATTTAGATACATGGACAACATCCGTATTTCTATTTTGACTATGCCTATCAATTCGAACATTTACAGGAGATAATTTGTTAAGAATTTGATAGAGACCAGTAAAAACTTGTGAGAGCTTTCTAGTATTGGGGTAATTGAACTCTTCATAAATTACAAGATTTCCTACCTCAAACTTTGGCTCTACATAATTTCGGTCATAATATTTGTTACTTTTCAAATAGAATTCATTAGTACGCGCTTTAGTAATTTTAAGGGCTTCATTCACAGGAGGGTAGTAATCTTGTTTTAGGGGGGAATCATAAGGTAATTGACCAAAAAGTAAATAAGCAGGAGGGAATTTGGTTATGGAATGGTGCGTATTATTGTATTCATTAACTACTTCTGTCGAAAGTTTTGTCCAAGGGATTTTAGAGGTAGTAGAATTAACTTTATACTTTAATCTAGTAACTATTGACTGATTCACTCTTTCGCATTTCCCATTCGTTTGTGGGTGATGTGCTGATGTTAAACGTTGCTTAATATTGTGATTTCGAAGAAATTTTTTAAATCTAGATGAAGTGAAAGCTGCATTCCTATCACTCAACACTGTTTGGGTATCCTGTACATTGAAAATTTTGTTGGAACAGAATAATTGTTTAGGATATTGAATATTGAAACTTGTTTTAAGCAATTAGTATAGGTCCCAGTAGTAACACTTTTTGATGGAAAAGCCCAGACAGACATATCTAGTCGATTACACAAGGTAACTCCTTGTTATTTACATATCCATTAACAAATAAATGTCATATATTATGACTAGGTTGTTGTTGTTGACTAGGAGGAGGAACATAAGATTGCATAGCTTCAACATTACAAATACAAGTCCTCTCCCAGTGGAAAGCATCCTGTATACCACTATTAATTATATACGCAAAAAAAATTGCCTCCATTTCCTTTCATTTAAAAAAATTTTTCGAAGGCTCCTTTAAAATCCCATTTCGCTCTTCAGCAATCAAATTACTTTTTTCAAGTTTTTATTTTATAGTCCAGGCAATAAGGAATTTTACCTAGCAAAATTAATGGCAGTTCCGGAAATCGGCTTACTTTATGTTTTTTGGGTCGCTGAATCCGAATTTGTAACTTCCCACCAAAATTTCCCACGGCACCCTCCCCCCCCCAAAAAAAAAGATTTTTATTAAAAAAATCAATTTTTTTATTGTTTTAGGGGAAAAGTATCTAGAAATTCAGAAAGTAGGCAAAATTTGCAACAAATTGGATATATGATATGATGACTTAGGATGAAGGGGTAGGGGGGATCTGCCTCGTAACAAGCGCGCGGTGCTGCGTGGACTAAGTTGCGCAATTCCACTTAACCACTCACACGTTTACATTCGCCCTTCCATCTACCCTCCGAACTTTCCTTATAAGGTTTACTTTAAGTTTTTTGGGTCACTGAATCCGAATTTTTAACTTACCCCCAAAATTTTCCCCCCGAAGCCCCACAAAATAGTTGTTATTAACTTAAATTTCTTATTGTTTTAGGGGAAAAGCATTACAAAATTCAGAAACTAGACAAAATTTGGAACAAATAGGATATATGACATTATGACGTAGGATAAACGGGGAGAGAGGGGGCTGCCTCGGAACACCCCCGCGCGCTTTTCTCAAAAAATCAATTTTTTGGGAGCTTGCCGTGTGAAATTTTGGTGGGAAGTTATAAATTCGGATTCAGCGACCCAAAAAACATAAAGTGAGTCGAAATCCAGAACTAGTATTAATTTTTCCAGGTAAAATGCCCTATTGCCTGTACTTCATAACTTAGTGCACGTAACGCCGCAGTGCATGTTCAGACTTCACCCCCCCCCCCCGTTCATCCTACGTCATAATGTCATGTATCCTATTTGCTGAAAATTTTGTCTATTTTCTGAATTTCGTAATGCTTTTCTCCTAAAACAATAAGAAATTTAAGTTTAAAACAACTATTTACGGGGGGGATTTTTTTGGGGGGGAGTTAAAAATTCGGATTCAGCGACCCAAAAAACTTAACGTAAACCTTATAGAGAAAGTTCGGAGGGGAGATGGGAGGGTGAATGTAAACGTGTGAGTGGTTAAGTGGAATTGCGCAACTTAGTTCACGCAGCATCGCGTGCAGGCTCCGAGGCAGATCCCACCCCCTTCTCCTTCATCCTAAGTCATAATGTCATATATCTAATTTGTTGCAAATTTTGTCTACTTTCTGAATTTCTAGATACTTTTTCCCTAAAACAATAAAAAATGGAATTTTTAATAAAAAACTTTTTGTGGGGCATTTTACCAAAATTTTGGGAGTTGCCGGGGGAAATTTTGGTGGGAAGTTAAAAATTCGGATTCAGCGACCCAAAAAACATATAGTAAGCCTTTTTCCAGAGCTACCGTGAATTTTGCTCGGAAGAGCCCCTATACGGTCTTTATTGCCTGGACTATTAAACGATATAATGTATTCAGTAGCTATTCACACATTCCCTCTTCAATCCGATGTATAATCTTACGTCAGGTTTGGTAACCTTATTTTAACCAAACGGTTCGGGTAATGTCCATTTAGCAGCATTTTAAAAATTATTATTGCGAGTCTAATTTAGATTTGCTAATTTAAGGAATGTTTTTTAATCCAATGATTCTGAATTCATACCAGGAATTCTAAAGATAATTTTTTGCTTCCTGTAATGACAGAAATTCCGGGCTCAAATAGCGAAAATTACTATTCGATTTGGTTGATTGTAATTGATCTGGGTTCGGATTTGGTTTTGAATTTGGCGGGTTAGGTTTAGTATTACCAAGATTTTTATTAAAATGTCTAGAAAAGTTTTTCTTATATAAAGACATATATTTCAATATGAATGGGTATATACCGGTTGTTCCAAAAATGGCTGATGGATTTAAAAATTCAATAACTTACAAACAGGGACAGATATTAAAGAAATTCTTGCAGGAGGATTATGTATCATGTCAGGAGATTTTTAATGTGATTCTTGATTTTAGTTCGAATTTCAAACAATAGATGGCGCTGAGAGCAGTAGGTGCTCATTCTAGATGTGATTTTTGGTACTTCGGTATCCATTCAATATATTTTAATCTCCTTTTTTTCGCATGGAAGAAAAGAGAGGCTGAAAAATCGAAACAATGGATTTAGTGGATGTTATTTGCAGCGTCATCTATCGCTGCTATTTGTAACTAAAACTCAGAATCGCGGCATAAAAACTCCTGACATCTTACATAACACTCTTGCAAGAATTTTTTTAACCTCTGTCATCGTTTGCAAGTTATTGAATTTTAAAATCCATCAGTCATTTTTGGAACACCCGGTATATATAATTTCTATCACAGATAAAATTGTAGGATGAATGTATCCCATAATTGTATTAAAATAGATTTTTTTCCCTTTCAAGTTTCTCATTCGTTTCGTGTCGGCGAAAATTATTTTCTCGATGGGGGGGGGGATCGACCAAAATTATTGGTCAACAAAAATTTTTATCGTTGGATTGGATACCGGGTGATTTTTGGTTCGAATCTTCTATAACGCAACTCGTGCAGGTAATTCCGTCTCATCTGATGGAAATTTATAAATCTCATCATTATTTTTATGCAGAGTACAATGATATTAAGAATCTCTTTTTATAATGTAATTCTGTAGATGTTATATTTCTTATATTTGAAAATGACATATTATTAAATTATGCTTTTCATAATGTGTTTTTGTAATGTGACTGATTTGATTTTTTTTTCTTACAGCGAGTGGTTTTCACTTTTGTCAACTTTAGCAAAGTACTTTTATTGTTCCATGAAGGATTCACCCCCGTTGTGAAGTCAACAAGCCGACCACAATGGTAAGAGCATGCAATTATTTTTTCTCAATATTCGATCTTAAATAATTTCCAAATTTTGATTAAAAAAATACAAATATCTACAATCTGTAAACAGATATTATAAAGGATTAGTTGGGGGTAAATGCAAATAAGAGGCGGTTGTAATTGACCAAATATACAGCTCACCACACCACTGAAAAAACTAATAGCTTAGTCATTTCTTATCTTTCCAACAATAATATAAGATTTTCTCAGTTCCTACATTTTTTTTTTTTTTTTTGTTCTACATTTGTCATCGATGTTATCAAAACAATTTGTTAAGGCTAAAAATTTGTCAAACAAAGTTTATACTCTCCGTTATTTCTTGCCCCTTTTGGATAGACACCATTCTGATATTTATTTCATTGTTGTCAGTGGCATTTTTTTTTTGACGAACTGCTTAGTGGTATATGCTCGTTCATATGTTTCAATTCACATAAAGCATTAAAAAAAATCAGCAAGTATGTTGTAAACTGCCAAAATTTGGTAATTAAAATGTCATATTCAAACAGTGACACTGAAATAAAAAGGTAGTTCATTACACTTTGATGCATATCAGTAACTGATTTTACTTTCACCGCACCTTAAAATATTGCTCTTTATATTTCTCCCTTAGTCTCAGGGATAAATATAAAAATGTGGATAATAGTAAGTATGCAGTCTATTGTTTTATAATCCTTCTAGACAATGTTGTTTCTGGATATTTTTGTTCTCGAGAAGTGAAACAACAGCTAGGTGAAAAAAAAAATTCATATATATATATATATATATATATATATATCTGAAAATATATATCTGAATAATAGGAAAAATAACTCAATATTGAAAAGGTTGGAAGTTTGTTTGAAATTACACCAACTCTCCTTATACGTGTTTTATTCCATATGGAAAATGTTAAACTAAAGTGCATTTTTACATTTTTGAGATAATTACCTTACGGTGTATACATCATTTCCGTTCGAATCCTTTTCTAAGAACAATCTCAAATGTAGAATTTAAATTTCAGATTCTTTTTTATTTAAAGTGCAGAAATTTAATTTTTACGCTGATACATAATTTGTATTATATATATATGTATTTATAATTTCAGATGTTATCTAGTTTCATACTGTAAAAGAAAAAAAATAATTTTAGCTGTTGACCATTGGTCATTGAAGTCAGAATTTGCATTGAAATTATTTAATTTTAAAAAATGATAGGTGATTTTTTAATTAATTGGCTGTATCTTGGCTAAAATTGACAATTTTTAAAATAATTAGCTGTATCTTGGCCAGTATCAACAATTTTTAAAATAATTGATTGTATCTTGGCCAGTATCAACAATTTTTAAAATAATTGATTGTATCTTGATCAGTATTGACACTTTTTGAAATAATTGGCTGTATCTTGGCCAGTACTGACAATGTTTGAAAACATTGTTTGTATCTTGGGCAGTATTAACAATTTTGGAATAATTTCGACTTAAACATTAAGTCGATTAATTACAAATTCTTGCGCAATTGGTTATAGCATATACCATATATTGACCGAAAAGTCTAATTTACTTTTAATGCATCGCTAATGTTAATAGCATAATGCCTAAGTCGGTGAGTTCATGACTGTTTGAACTTGATACACAATTATTTAGTGAACATATGCTTTTAAATGTTTGAAATTACTTTAAATTTATTCTTCATTTTGATTTAAAGCCGCTGAGCAAGATGTATTTTTCATATCGTGTAATAAAACTGCAAATTAGAGCATATTTATGATTTTTTTTTTTTTGTTAGCTTGTTCTTTTATTGCACTTCAACCTGCTATGGTGTTAGCTCAAACTGTCTTAACGTGTTATCTTTATTTGTGATTTACATAGCTGAAAGAGTACATATATGTTAAGGAGTAGATAGGCGGCGTATAGAACATCCAAGAACTGTTTGGGCAATTGAAAATTGTTGTTGATACCATTTGTAAATTAACTACGTAAACTAAAATAAAAGACACATTTTTCGATGACATAATTCAGTATTTTCAACACTTTCCAAACTATCGGAATACTGTTAAGAAATTTCATTTTTGTACATTCAATAAAATAAGACATACAAATAAACATTTTTTTAAAAAGCAACACAGTAAAATTTGTTTTCCAGAAATTGCTGTACATAGCCGGTAATGTGTTCAATTCTTTACTGCAGCCATGTATATGATCTACACACTTCTTAATACACTCAAAATTGGTTAACTTTTGAAATGCATAATCACAGCTGAAAACGCAAATCCAGCAGTTATGAGTCATAGTCAATCCTGTAATCGAATTATTTTGAGTATATTTGTAAATAAATGATAAATTCTAAGTACTCAATAATCTTCAGAAAACATTTTGTAGTACATCACAGTAATGTACATCGATTTCATTATCTTTTAAACAATGTAACATCATTAAAATACACTGTAAACATTTTCCGCCATAGACCATAATGTAAAGGAATTCTTTAGAGCGTCCCTGTAAAAGAATTATAATTTGCATTTACTCTATACCTATAGAAACAATGCTGCCATCCGCCTCAGTGATGCGTATCAATTTCAGTATGTTTAATACAAAGTAACATTATTAACATGTTTTAAACACGATTCTTCCTCATTGACCATAATGTAGAGGAACACTTTAGAGGTTTCCTGTAAATGAACTATAATCGCTACGTATTACATACTCCATTTAAAACATATTGTCGTTATGTTACATATTATCCATGGCTTATTTTAAGACCCTCACAGAAATGTTTATTTTTTTTAAGTATTTATTATTCAAAATTTAGATAAAAAAATGTGCTTTTAAAAATATGTGACAAATATATTGTGTAATAAAGCTTGTATAATGGAATTACAACACACAAAGAAAAAAATTAATTTAAGATAGCAATGAGACATTTTAAAATTTCAAAATTTTATTTAATGAAAGAAGCTGGATTCTATAAATTATTCGCTATGGGCGATTTTACAATTAACTCTTGATAAAAACTAGTGTACAAATTCCAGCTAAAAGATCTTAATATAAAAAAGGTTCTTCATAGTTTAGCCTGATGTATCTTATATAATGCAATGTTATATAATGTTTAATAAACATTTAGGAATGCAATATGCATATTTTTAACTTATACACTTAACTATTACCGTGGAAAGATCAGTCTAGGATTTTGTTTTAATGTCGCATATTATAACTTAGAAAAATTAAGAAGTAAATATGTTGTATATATTTTCTTAATGAATGTTTGAAACATTTCTTACAAACAAATCAGTGAATTTGAAATTTCAACAGGGCATAATTAAAGATTCCACATTCTTTCTAAATAGTAGGAGCAGGAATTTTCAAACTGTTTTTTAAATAGTTAAAAAAAAAATTGCGCAGTTTTATAATTAACATATTCCGGATTACGAAACCAAAAGTTTAAAAGAATTTGGGAATTTTGGCTTGACGTATCTTATATAATTTTAATTACATCACGTTAAACAAGAGTTTAAGAATATAGTATACATACTTTTACAACCATATTGTTTCATAATATGATGAATAGTTTTGCTCGAATAGTGCTAAATTAAAAATATCATTATTTATGTTATAAAATGTAATTAATAAATGCGTCGTAAATATCATTAACTAAAATTAGAAGGACGCGGAATATTTTTTTTTTCCTGATATATTTATTTTGAATACTGAAAATTAAAATGAAATATGCATTTTTCCATAGTTTTTAATTGAGTTTATTATTTAAGAAAATAAAACGTATTTAATTAATAACTAACACGTTGTTCTATTTCACTATTAAATAAATGAAATGATACTTCTTTAAAATGCACATTACATTTGCGGTATTGAAAAAAAAAATTATTGAAATATTTTTGAATGAATACGCTTTGTGTTATATAATCCAATATTACATAAATATAAGAAAATAATAATATTGACTGATAAAACGTTTGTGTGCTAAAACTCTTTCAAATTCTGAAAACCCAAATAGTATATAGAAGTTACCATTAAAATCTAACTGAAAAGCGATCAGGATAAAAAAAAATATCTCCTTTCAAGGTTTTTTTTCTATGCGTTGTCATCTTGATCTATCATCTCTTTTGATTTGTTACTCTGTGAATATTTACTTTAAACCATTTAGTGCTCATCTTTGCATATATGCAAACAACAGTGTTTTGAATTTAATAGATTTTTTATTTGTATATACCCAATTCACACCAGAAAATTAAAATAGCAATATGTGCTTTAATTAATAACAGACATTCAGTATTTATGCAAAGCGAAATTAACCATTGAAACTTTCTGGTGTAAAGTCAGATTCTCTGAGCTACGTAATTTCTGGAACGTATTCTATCATGGGAATTAAAGGGTTAAATATTAAGTTTTATAAAATAAATAATTATATAAAAGAAGGTATTTGGAGAAATACTTACTAAAGTATTTTCTAATTTGCGATATTTTAACATAAAATAGACACACGACTAGGGCTGGACGATATCAGAAATTTAATATCGCAATATATCAACGAGTTAATATTGATATTTGTGATATATCGCGATAACTACCTTAAATTGTGCAAGAATAGAAATTTTGCTAATTTCGAAACATAAATGGTATAATAGCAGCAATTTAAGTAAAAACAGATGTAGCGAACAACTACTCAATGTCTTATACCTATATGTTCACACAGCAACATTAAAATAAGTATATATATTTATAAAAAAAAATATATTTTAGAAATGAAACCAATGTTTGATATCTGTTTACACGTATACCATTTGTAGCAAAGTATTTTCCTTCAAAAACAGTATGTTTCCTATTCTTCCTACTCTATGCATTATTTATCAGCTACATTTTAAGTACTGAAGTACTTTGCGAATAACTGACAAAATTATAAAATACAAACTAAAATAAAACATTCTTAAATTTAGGACGTTGACGATTTTATTTTAATTAACACAGAAAAAGAGGAAACTCTAGAAAAAAACTAAAATTAATTTAATGCCACATGTGGTGCTAATATACTTGTTATTAAATAGGTTTCAGTGGATGATAGGTGCAACAGAAATGTTGCTATTCAATCTTTCTCTAAAGAATCAATTCATTCTTGGCTGTTCTTAAATACAAAAGGGCAACATTATGACATAAGTTTTAATTTATTTTTGTACGGAAATGCGTGAAACTAGCAGGTGTTGTTGTTCAGAAACTATGTAATCAAACTGGTTTTCTTTTCAGTTTTTTCCTTTTTTTTTTTTTTTTTTTTTTTTTTTTTTTTTTTTGCAAACGCAATAGATCTTTCAGAAAATAGTGTCAAAGGGCACGTTTTGAACGGAATTTTCGCGCGAAAGAAGAATAACCACTCAAGAAAGGGTGAAAAACGTCTTTTTCACGTGATCAAAATAGCTTAACTCGATAGGTAATTTATTTATCAAAAAATGGAAAACACAGTTCGTTTCTAAATCGCTTCCAAAATCCAGGCCTTCCATTTTTGTGTCTTTACGTTTAAAAATGAATTTGTAAATGTTTCACAACGTTTTACGTTTGTTGAGCAGAGCAGTTCCCTGTATTTATATCTTTCTACCTATTTACTACAAGAAAACAACATTGAAACCTTTTTAAAAATATATAAATACTTAAATCACACTTGAGAATAGTTTTATACTAATTTAATTTTTTTTTTTTGATAAATATTCATAGCTGAAAAATATCAATACAGAATATATTAAATTCACTCCAGAAAACTTCGCTCTAACAAAAATACGACAAAGAAGAAGTTAATATGAATAAACGTTACTGACTGGGAAGCTCTTTTTAAAAACAACCAATCACCACTGTGAAAGACTGCTTTGACCTTGGGCTTTTCACTAACTTTCATTGCAACTTTGCTATAAGCAAAAGGGGAAAATTTAGCGGACTCTCATTGGTTGCTTGCAAACCGCGAATTCTACCTTTTTAGGTATAGACTCGATGATCAGCCGTTATCTTCGTATCAAACGCAGCAATGAATAACCAATGCTCATGCGTTATTATTCATAATGTATCAATTATCTGTAGTTATTGGAATAGGTGTAGAGACTAATCACAGTTGAGATGAGAAAGGATGATGAGTGTTATTCAGTATTACGCAGATAGTCGTACGAACTTTAGATTTATTGAGAAGGGATAGGTGTATTGCAATGATTGGGATAGTTTCTATTGCAGATAATCAACGGAATGGAAGATTATCGATGTAGATATTTTGTTTTGGATAAGAAAGGAGGTTGAAGACAATGGAATAGAATTTTTTTTTTTCAGGTTTTCTGGCGGTGAGCACAAAATATTATTATTTTATTGAGTTCTGAGTTATTTGGCGATATTTTTTTCGGTGCTCGTGTTCTTAATTGCAGTGTTTGTTAACACTGTTATATTATTGGGATAGATCAACAGAGTCAAAGTTTAGATATTATTATTGCGATAGTTAAGAAATATCAATATCTGCCGATATATTGATAAATAATCCAGCCCTACACACGACAGTAGTTTTTACTTGTATTGCAAATGTGCAACAGAAGAAAAGATTGACGTATTATATGAAAAATGTATTTCTGATTTTTTTGATTATTTTTCCTTTGTAATAAACCTTTCATGCGCCCAAATTATATCTTCACAACTCACAGTTAGATGACTGGCCAAGTACTATTTAAACTCTTGCTCATATAATCTTTTAGTACAATTTCGGTCTGTTTTTTCAGTACATTTCAGTTTACAAATGCTGTTAGTAATAATAGAAGACCAATAGTGTGGTGCTCAACGTGACTGCCTACCACGCTACAAATCCTCTGTTAGATTCCGGGCTCCATATTGAGCAAGGTTCGCTCAATCTCTCATCCTTTCTGGGTCGATAAAATGAGTACCAAGATTGCTTGGGAACTAAACACAGAGGGTCCAGAGTTAGGCGGACCACCTGGCCGGAACTAATGCTGCATAGTATCGGAGGTCATATGGTCAAGAAAACAGGGCTAGGAACTGTAGGCCAGGATACTTAATGGATTCTAATACCCCAGATTTTGTTTGTTTTTAGTTAGTAATAATAATAATAACAATAATATAATAATAATAATAATAATAATAATAATAATAATAATAATAATACAGAATTTTCGCTAAATTTTGTAAAATAATAATTTAATGCTTAAGGTCGCAGAAGTGCAATATAATAATTTCGGAACATTGCCACTGAGAAAGACAACGTGAAATTTTATGTTTAGTGCTGTGCACTTACTCTTATTAAACATTGAAAAGATATTTTAGAATATACAAAAGCTTTACAAAATAATGATCTTTATACATCATAAAACCCGAGTGTTTTTGTTTTATTACACTGATGTTTAATTATTGCGCGTATATCAGCGTATTTTAGTAAGAGCGGTTTGGCACAATAAAATGTTTTTGCGCCAATTGTTTATTCTTATATACATTCATGTTCAAACCCATTCTTGCACTATCCCTCATGTTCGATAATAATGTGAACGAATAATATATATACAATAAGACGGTTATTTTAAAGTCAGAAAGTAGTACTGTAATATTATATTGAAAAGTTCTCAAGGAGTGGCGAATTTTGGCGATATTTACAGCCTGTAAAATCAATACAACAAAAAAGAAAAGCAAATATACGATTTTTTAATTCTATGAAATTCAGAATGGTACCACATCCAAAATGAGCCATTTTCACCCAGAAAAAATAAAAATTAAAATATGTGCAACATCTTAAAAGCTAAGCGAGGATATAAGAACTCCGGGATCACAGAATATAGGGAAAATGTTACTATAATATCTGAATAAACTTTGAATAATCCTGTAATGTTTTAGAGCAAAAATTATCGGGTACTTCCGTTTGACGAAGAAACTTGAAATTTGTCACCAAGGAAGGCCTTATACAGGTCGCTGACCCATTTATGCGTTATTTATAAAATTATTGTTAAGAAATTCTAAATTCTTTCCAGAATGTTTAACCCGTAACCGGAGACATGAATTTTCCTACGAGTTCAGAGATATAATGTTATTTTCCTTTTTTTGTCTTAAACAGCATTTTTTAGAAATGCAGAATTTTTTTTTAGAAATGCAATATATTCTGGAAATCATGTAATGATAAAAGAACTACTTGTCGGTACTGAGGAATACTTTTATTCAAGGACAAAAAAAAAAAAAAAAAAAACACATATTAATCAGAGCCAAAGAACAACGCGGAATCATTCTGACTCCCGTCTCCAGTTACGGGTTAAATAGTTATTTTTTGTTATCATAACAAGTATTTCGTTAAAAAAATAAAATAAAATTAGTAATAAAATTTTTCTGATTTGAACTGGAAATATCAGAATAAAAAATCAGCTAGATTTGGCAACACTGTTTACTGACTGTATAGTACTAGGACTTCCCTCAGAGGCATTAGTCTGAGCGATATTACTGAGAACATAGATTTAATAATAACATGTGGAAGCAAACAAAATGAGATGTTATCTTTAATTGTCCATATACTGCGAAAAATTGAAATGATGAAAATAAACGAATTGTAGAATTACAAAATCTTATATATAAATTCGTATACACTGTTTAAAAAAATTGGAAATCAAACCATTCAAGACAGCCATGCAAGGATATAAAATTGAAAGTACGCAATATATTAAAAGTAAAATAGAAAATGAAACACTAATTTACTTATATCGGAATTTTAACTGTATAAAATGATGTCAAGAGCATAATCAGACGCTCCGCACCAATTTGAGTAACTTTAAATGACAAATATATGATGTTTAAAAAGAATGGACTATACTTTATATGGTGTGTGCTCCCCCGGAATAGTTAATATTGTACAATATCTGTTTTCCACGGATGCAATGAGGTTGTCGATAACATTTAAGGAATTCTCTTCTCAAAATCTAATATAGTATCAAAGTACCGAATACATCAAAAGTGGCATGCAATGCTTCGTTAGAGTGTGTTTTAGATATGCTCGATCGGATTTAAATGATGAGTGTATGCTGGCCACTACATACGCTGTATTGTTTTGTTTTCAAACATATTCAGCACAAGTTGAGCTGTATTTAGCATGTATTAAATAAAAGAAATCGGCAATGATTACAACATAAAGTATGACACAAGATCTGAATATATCGTCTGCATAACTTTTGAGCTGTCAAAGTGTCATTTTAAGTAATTTACAAATCCATACATATTTATTCAGCAAATCATGCAAGCTAACATACGCCAATATGAACCCGATTACAAAATTTCACCAGAATAAGTTAATATATAAAAAATCTACTAATGATAATTGAGAATATGACCTTATGATAAAATGTCTAGAAAAATGAATCGGATAAAAAATTCATATCACATTTAAAACGGCACTTCCCTCTGTTAGAGGCCTTGGCGAGAGAGAGAAAAGCCTAGAGAAGGAACACTTTAACAAGTACTTTCGGGCAACCTACTCACTGTTTCATACAGGTCTTTATTCAATATTTACACAATTTATTTAATGCTAGGTGGGTATCTATCAGTTTTGTTGCATTTAAATCGCATGTTTTGCGGAGGAAATGCAGCATTATGAAATATTTAAAGTTGCTGCACCTAATAATTCCAAATGAATGGTAATTGAGATAGCTTTCCGCTAATTTCATCTTTTTAAATTTTAAATTTTTTAGAAACCATTCATAGAGACAATTGTATATTTTAAAACTAACCCGAAGCAAAATTTCAAGATTTTGGGCTCAGCAGTAACAGAGAAATAGGAAATTTTTGAAAGTTTTTTGTTTCTGCACTGTTTTATATAGCGACATTTTTAGGAATTGTTCTATTGCGAGAATTTACGTCATGATAAATACAGCCATGTCAATTTTCATGTTTATATTCCTAACAGTTCCATGTTCTTCGCTACTTAGATCATCTTTAGATCTTTTTCCGCTTTGTTTAGTCTTTCTATTTTTTAGAATTCGTTCTACAGCGAGCATTTACATCTTATTATTTACTACCATGCCAAAGTTCTAGTTTCTAACCCCAACAGTATCCCAAAAATTTCAGTATTCCAAATAAATCATAGTTTAGAACCTTTCTAGAAATTTTTACGTTTATCCGTCAAATTGAACCTTTTAGAGAGCGTTCATTACGAGTATTCACATCTTAAAAGTAACTACCGCACCAAATTTAAAGTTTCTAACCCAATCAATATCGCAGAAATCACAATTTTAGAACTTTTTTGCTCCTGCAGCGATGTAGGTTCTTGCACTGACATAAAATAGTCTTTTTTTCGGAGCAGAGATGGCCAACAACATTTTTTTAAGTTGGCTATGTAGTTTCAGAGATAACACCTCACAAACGTACAAGCATTAATAATATTATATACTTTATAATATTATAACGCTTTATAATATTAGCATTAGATGTACAGATACAAAAGCCATTTATCTGTTACAAACTAAAGTGCCGGCGTTGCCCAGAATTTGAAGGATGTTTGTTCTGAAAAATCAATTTCAAAATTTAACATACAACACAAAACAAACATTAAAAAAAGCAGTCGAAATGTTGTTGAATGAATCATATGAAAACGCTATATAAAAATGTATAAATGTATATAACAGACGCAAAAGAATACAGCTATAAATGAACTTATTTCAATTTATAATTCGAGCAATAATGTTAAAATACGCCAATATTTCCCTAATCGGGATTTTATCATGCTTCAATACATTTTTCACACTCATATGACGCTATACTATATCCACCATGCCCTTTATATTTCCAATATGACGTAATATTTTCCTCTTTTATGTGGAAACCTTGAAATAGAAAAGTTATGAAGTTATATTCACTTTCATTTAAATTCGTCAAACCATTTATTTCATTTTCATATTTCACGTGAATATCTTGCAATAGAAAAGTTATGACGTAATATTCACCTTTTTTTTTTTTAAATTCGGCAAGCTATTTATTTCATTTTCATTTTTTCACGTGGAAATCTTGCAGTAGAAAATTAATTGTTGTAGTAATAATTTTATTGTGTTTTTTAATTGTTGGCAACTGCTATAACGAAAAATGTTTAAATTTGATAAGAAATTGCTGTTAAATTGGTGTTTTTTTATTAATTAAAAATTAACTATAAGTTATTTCGATTCCGGATTACTTTAGTTGTCTCGGCCATGTTTTAATACACATGTACGTATCTCTTCACAATTTTGACTTCCAAATTGTGGATTTTTTATAGAATTACAAACAGACAGATAAGTTTTCATTTTTATATATCTCTCTATTCTATAAAAAGTAACTAACGGTGCCACCGCCGCCGCCGCCGCCGCCGCCGGTTTTGAATTTTTTGTGACCGGAGGTTTTTCTTCGTTAATATTAAGAAAACTATTGCATACAAATATATGAAAATCGGTGGTATTATAGCGAAATGTTTGATCAACACACTAATGCATACAATTTTCAAATCGAAGAATTATTTTAAGAGATATTTAATGCTAAAGTTGGACAAAATCGTTCCATTAAAAAAAAATTATAAGAGCAAAAGCTATACATGGGAATTTAATCATTTTTAGACCATATTATTCAATAGAAGATCCCGGTCTGCAGATTTCATTAATTTTTTTAATTTGACTCATTTTTTGAGGTTTTATTTCTATTTTAAATTCAAATATTCAGCATTTTGACAGATATTTTTTACATATTTTAGAAAATGGTATTAATTTAAACTGTTGCCAACTGTATAAACAGCGCAAACAATAATGTTTGCTTCAAATAAAAAAAAATTATTTACACGTTACTATTATAAACAGAAAAAAACCTTCAAATTGGAATTAAATAATTAGGTATAAAAAGCAGGCACTTATTGAAAATTACGCCATAAAAACTATATTTACATGTGAATTTTAAAAGAGAAAGGATATTGTAAAATAAATTCATTAACATGCGTTAGAAATCTGAAATAGAACAAATTACGTCACATTACACTTATTATGCAAAATGAACAAAAAATAGTATGGCAAAACAGTTTAAATTTAAAAATTGCGCGAGACAAAATATTAGAGGTTAAATATTAGATTTTTTCAAAATTTTATTATTTGTCGTTTGATGTGAGGTGTTCAGCTATAAGTATGCAAATTTTTGTTTCCAACATAATTAGGGGCTGAGTTAAAAAAATTGCTTTAAATACACAAGTTAGAGCTCAGAGGGTTAAATATTAGACTTTTTCAAAATTTTATTATTTGTCGTTTGATGTGAGGTGTTCAGCTATAAGTATGCAAAATGGCAAAATGTCATGTCTCCAACTTAATTAGGGGCTGAGTTAGAAAAATTGCTTAAAATACACAAGTTAGAGCCCAGAGGGTTAAATATTAGACCTTTTTCAAAATTTTATTATTTGTCGTTTGATGTGAGGTGTTCAGCTATAAGTATGCAAAATTTCATGTCTCCAACTTAATTAGGGGTTGAGTTAGAAAAATTGCTTAAAATACAGAAGTTAGAGACTGGAGGGTTAAATATAACTTTTTCAAAATTTTATGATTTATCGTGTTATTGCAAGTGTTCAGCTATAAGTATGCAAACTTTCAAGTCTCCAACTTAGTTAGGGGATGAGTTAGAAAAATTGCTTAAAATACATAAGTTAGAGCCCAGAGGGTTAAATATCAGACATTTTTCAAAATTTTATTATTTGTCGTTTGATGTGAGGATTTCAGCTATAAGTATGCGAAATTTCATGTCTCCAACTTAATTAGGGGCTGAGTTAGAAAAATTCTTTAAAATACATAAGTTAGAGCCCAGAGGGTTAAATATTAGACTTTTTCAAAATTTTATTATTTGTCGTTTGATGTGAGGTGTTCAGCTATAAGTATGCAAAATGGCAAAATGTCATGTCTCCAACTTAATTAGGGGCTGAGTTAGAAAAATTGCTTAAAATACAGAAGTTAGAGACCGGAGCGTTAAATATGACTTTTTCAAAATTTTATGATTTATCGTATTATGGCAAGTGTTCAGCTATAAGTATGCAAACTTTCATGTCTCCAACTTAATTAGGGGCTGAGTTAGAAAAATTGCTTTAAATACACAAGTTAGAGCCCAAAGGGTTAAATATTAAGCCTTTTTCAAAATTTTATTATTTGTCGTTTGATGTGAGATGTTCAGCTATAAGAATGCAAAATTTCATGTCTCCAACTTAATTAAATTAGGGGCTGAGTTAGAAAAATTGCTTATAATACACAAGTTAGAGCCCAGAGGGTTAAATATTAGACTTTTTCAAAATTTTATTATTTGCCGTTTGATGTGTGGTGTTCAGCTATAAGTATGCAAATTTTCAAGTCTCCGACATATATAGTTTCTGAGAACGGGCTCTGTGACAGACGGACAAACAGACAGACAAAGGAGTGAGACAGGTAGGGTTTCGTTAGATGAACGAAACTCTAAAAACATGCTGCGGATGACTGTAACAACATCCTAAAATTACATTACCATCAGCGATCTACCAATCCCGAATTTAGTTTATATTCGTTTCATATATTCTTATTCTTTTGTGCGGCCCTGTAAAATAATTATCAATATTATATACAGTAGAACCTCTGAATAGCGGACACCCCGAGAATGCAGAATTTGTTCTCTATTTAGAGGTGACCGCTACTGAGAGTAAAACATGTACAGTTATTTAAGAGTAGGTAATCGAAAAAATGTCTGCTAAATAGAGGTATCCGCTAATCGGGTGTGTCCGCTATGGAGGTTTTACCAGTAAAACTTCTGAATAGCGAACACCTCGGGAGGGCAGAATTTGCCCTCTATTTGGAGGTGTCCACTACTGAGAGTAAAAAATGTACAATTATTTAAGGGTTGGTAATCGAAAAAACGCCCGCTAAATAGAGGTATCCGCTAATCGGGTGTGTCCGCTATGGAGGTTTTACCTGTAAAACTTCTGAATAGCGAACACCTCGGGAGGGCAGAATTTGCCCTCTATTTGCAGGTGTCCACTACTGAGAGTAAAAAATGTACAGTTATTTAAGGGTTGGTAATCGAAAAAACGCCCGCTAAATAGAGGTGTCCACTAATCGGGTGTGTCCGTTATGGAGGTTTTACTGCATAATAATATCATCCTTTACAAGAAAATTGCATGCTGTATGATAGACAGACAGACATCCAGAGAAAGATAACCTCCCGTATCAATAAACACTCATGTCTTTTGTTTTAATCATCCACAATTGTATGTCATACAACATGCCAGATTTTATACAACAGGCTAAAAACGGTCACCGTGGTACGGAATACTGTATTATTATTTGTTTGCCCACCAAAACTGGTTGCCACGGGTTGTTGCAAGGTTTGTGATCACGTGGTTGAAACTGATCTATTCAATATTACTGCGTGCGTATTTTTTCTTATTTGCTCCATGTGTTCAAACCAGTTGTCTACGAAAACATCAACCGGTGAAAGTGACGCACACCAAATTTCTGCGACGTATGCAGATAAACTGTGCTTTTTTAAGAGTTTTTTCTATATAATTTTTAAACGGTTTGGAACTTATTTTTCATAGTAGGTGCATTCAGTAGGCGACCCTCATAGGTACCTTCTGGTGCAATCAGAAACGAAATCCGACAAATATTTTTTGAGTTATGCTTGACGAAAGGTTTTTATTAGGCTTTTTTTTTAGTAGGACATGGCGTTAATATCCATCGTAGTAGTAAAGTGTCCGGACAGTAATATTTCGCTGAGTATTAGCCTTCGCTTCGCTCAGACAATTATTTTATAATTCCGTGTCGATTAAATTCGTGCAAACTCATGAATTTCCAAAGAGAGAGTAAAAGGGTTCCTTTTTTACCAAGTACGGAACTGTAAAATCACACAATCTCATAGAACAAACGTCTTTGTTGAAACTCGTTAAAATTAAAGTTACGCTATCAAGCATTTTTAAATTACTGTAACGACAGCAGTACTTGTTTATGAATGGCAAATGTAACTAATACGATTATATGTGATCCTGTATTGTTACAAAGCTTCCCGATTATTCGATTTGTCCGATTTATTTAAAATATATGCTTAAGAGTAAAAAAAGTGTATTCCAGTATTGTAACGCTATTTCACTTAATAGTAAAATGATGATGTAATTGATATTTAAAAATCTTTTTTTTTTTCTGAAAACATACTTCTTTTTATTCATGCTACTTTAAAAGACTTGAATTTCATTTATTTGTATCATACATTAAATTAATTAAATTATACATGTTAGTTTTAAACATTTCTTCTTATTTCTAAATATCAAATGCTTGCAGTCACAAATAGAAATGGCGATTTCTATTAAAAAATTATTTTTCATTACAACCGTTTTATGACCACCGGATTAATTTCTACTGTGTAATACATTAATGATATTATATGTAAGGTCAGTCTGCCTAAATGAGACACGATTCCCCGTAGTTTTGTCGCATTTAGGGTATATTTGGGATTTTATTATATAAATGTATATTTTATTGAGCAACAAATTACTGAATATTGTACCTTTAGTTCAAAACTAACTTGTTTTGTAGAAATTTAATAGTTATCTGTAGTATGAAATCACAATATAGGATTGTCGCATTTAGATCATTTTTGTCGCATTTACGGCAGCTAAAACCTAAATGAGACGTTCATAGTCCTAAATGTGATAATGCATTTTATACATGACAATTCATCTGAAAAAGTTCATTTAACGATCAACTGCTGTGACAGAAAATTGCCACATTACAACTGTGAGCGGTCTGCTCCATTCGCTTAAACGACCATTCGCTTAAAAGATGAATAAAGGCGCGATTAACTCATAAAATACTGTTTTTGCACTAAACTGTTTATACAGTACTATTTTTAATACAATTTCGCTTTTTCAAACATTTGAAACAATAGTATTAGGCACCAAATGAAGCAAAATTTCGCTGTATCGATAGTTAAACAGGAAATTACAAGTTAAACTGTGAAATTTTTTTAAAAAGTAGCTCTAACAGCAGTTAAGGGTTAATTCTAATTAGTTTTTAATTAATTAACTCTTAGCTGCTGTGACAGGAATTGTTGCATAACTACTGTGAGCGGTCTCCGAGACCGCTTGATTAAAAGATGAATGAAAGTCTCTAGTAACTCACAGGGTACTGTTTCTGTACTAAAATGTAAGTATACAGGACTACTATAATTAAACTTTTCATATTCAGAATCTCTAGCAATAGTTCTAGGAGGTATTGAGAGGGGGGGGGGGGGGGGTATTAGTTGTGTGTGTATTAAGGGGAGGGGGTGAGCAAATTTCATATTAAAATTAAATAATGAATGAGTACTTTCCATTAAATGTCACATTGATTTAGAGAGAATTTCAGAACAAATACGTATAGATGTGAAGGGGTGAGGAGGGTGATACGATATTATTCTTGAAATGTTTATCATGGGGCAGCACCGTGCTGTTTGTCAATTTTACACTGCTAATAAGCAAAAGTTATTTGAATGCTGCGTATAATGCCTAATATAAATAACTCTCAAATAAATAAACGCGTTCCTAATATATATATAAAAAAACTCTTATCTCTCTTTGCCACAGAGCCATGGTCATAACCACAATTAAATAATTGTCGCAGAAAACATCGTTTAAAATTCACGGAATTCGCGCGTCAGTATTAACCCATAATTTATACACCAGTGCGATTTGTATTTCCGTAACTTCAACTCCGCATAATTTTGCTTACAATCTGGTGTTAATGAGATATAACTACATGATCCATATACGGAATTTAATAAGTAATCCAAATGAAATATTTGGTTTTATCAAAATTCTTATTTTGTGAATGAAAAATACGAATTAATTAAAGACGCCGACATTTCGGCCGGTGCGAATTATCAGTGTGGAACTTACGGGTTAAAAGAGCATTTAAAAGATAATTATAATATTGTTAACTAGACTATTTATTACATATAACTTATGTCACATGATAAATATATCAGCCTTAGAAATAGATAAAATCGTACAATATTTCTAGTAATTTCAATTAAGCCAAACAGAAACTCTGTGCCTGATATTCTTTTGCAATCCTCCCCCCCCCCCCCTTCTTCCTTTTTCTTGCACTTTCACAAAAAAAAATTAACATTTTCTGTACTTAAAAATACGCATATGGAAAAAAATATTCATTTAGATAAACGTGGTTTTATTTATTTTTTATCTTTTTCTAATTTAAGTAGAAAATGTCGATTATAACGAATAAAAAGTGAAAACAGAATTAAAATATCAGATTTTATAAAAGTGTTAAAAAAAAATTATGGACTCCTAAACCAGAGAATAACACAGTTGCATCACGTTTTAATCAGAGACATCATTTAAGTTACCGAATGGTATAATGTTGGTAAAATTAACTTACTTAACCGCATTAAAATAAACATAAATTGTTTTCAATCTACAAAAGATTTTTCCACAATTTCCATTATGTAAAATTATTGCAAATTCCTTAATCATGTGTCTATATTATGTTACTGGAATAGACACCGCTTTTCTTACACCTTCTTTTATTAAAAATTTTAAAGAAGCGTATTTTTCTTTTTTGATCCTCTTAAACACATATTTAAACACCTGGTTAAAGAAAAACATTAATGGAGGATAAACACAGATTAATTAAACATAAAATTTGATTTAAATATCATTTTAATGCAATATATAAAAGAATACCATATCAACTTACCTCGTTAATCTTCTAAATGTTTCGCCGCATTTACATCAATATGTATGTCGCTATTAGGCACAGGCTGAAAACGAGCTCTCCAAAATGCGTTATCCACATCAAATTCTAAACCAGAAACTGGTCGCCTTTTTTTAGTTTAACTGGTCAGGTAATTGAAACGGACAACTTAGTTCTTGATATTTATAAGCTTATTTGATCTTCAAAGTTGAAAAATAAAAACCGTGAGCCACTTTCGGCAATTTTTGTCGCATTTACGAAACATAGGGGCGATGTAAAGCGAACGATGTGTATTTAATTGGAAATTTCTTTTAAAGAAACCGTTTTACATGCAAAAAAATGTTTCGGGTTTTATTTCTGAAGTTCGTATGCCTCATTATATAACATTTATTTACGATTCTTGCATTAAGATTTTATGTAAAAGAACATTTCGCATTTAGGGGTTATCAATTTAGGCAGACTAACCTTATTAGATTTTGCAATAAATGTTAAACATTTTCCATTAGTTTTGAGTATAAAAACTCATATTGTCGTGTATACATAATAATTTCCCTTCATTGAAACTTTTTCTCTCTAAATGTTTATTTACATTCCATTAGTTTTTGACATACGGTGTATTAATTAAAAGATCTGTGTTACTCTTCATGGTTAATTACAAATGTTATCGATTGCTTCTAAATATAGAACGACTACATTTATATACGATATATATATACGTATATATAGGATACTTTCCATTACTTATTTTTTTTTTATTGTAAAACATTTGTATTTGCTTTCCAATTAATTTGCGATCTTCATTTAACTAATTAGCTTATATGCTTCAAATTTCATGGTTAACAATAAACGTCTTTTCATTATTTCTAAATATAAAATATTTAAATTAGCATATAAAAAATTCCTTTAAATAAATTTTCCTTCCAAATTGAAACACTTTATTTACATTGAAATGGGATACATTCCATGATCAATTAAAAACGTTTCACGTTCTGCTAATTTTAAGACGTCTACATTCGTTATACGACAAATTAGATCAATTAACTGTGTAAACAAAAGTTAACTTGTTTAAACTTTCATTTAAATCTCTTCGAATTTCAACTAATTTACATATTTCTAAACATTAAGAACGCACACATACGAGTATATATATGATAAATTGCATTATTTAGAAAAATCCACTGCAAATTAAAATATCATATTTCCATCGCTTTAATTTCTATCATGCAGTAGATATAATTACTTATATGCAATAATTTTCATAGTTAATATCGCATGTTTCTCGTTACTTTATAGATGGAAAACGCCTACAGTTGTCTGTATATATGATAAATTTCATTAATTAATGGAATACACAAAAGTCAACTTGTTTAATCTTTCAGTAAAATCTCTACGAGGTTTAATTAACTTACGCACCCTCGTCAACTTTAGGGAACCTGAATAAACTGTCAAGTAGATATGATTATTAGATAGCTCAGTACTAAGCGAAGCGATTGGTCAGGCCAGTGGTCAATCTCTGTAACGTTTGGACATTTCTATTGACATACCATGACAACATTGGCTGAGCACATTCTATGTAATCTTGCTCGTCCAGTAAATGAAACTGGAATATACCTTATTATTTATTTAATACCAAAACGTAAGAGGAAAGTTACGATCGATGCCTAAAATAATTTCACTGCGTCAGTTTAATTCTATTAGCATATCAAATATTTGCAGCAGCTGTAGCATCTATTTGAAAATTTATTCAGCTCATTGAAATAACTGAGAAGATTGGCCAAGTAATAATCAGTCTAATTCGCAACTTATTTGTGAAAATGTTCTATACAAACTAATTCATGAAGGGGAAAATATTTTCTATAAAGAATTGGATAACGTGGAAGTGAAATCTAGATTTAATAGTAAGCTGTGTATTATTTGTTTTAACCCTTTGTGTTTTAGAATATGAATTTATAAAAATGTCACATTCTAAGGAATTTTTCTGAATTTTCGAAAGTACGTTGACATATTTCTACAAACATTAAATAGATTTGAGAAAGAATATTAAATTAAATTAGATAATAAATAATAAATAATAAATAATAAAAATTATGCCTATACAAATCAATAAACTAAATTGGTATTTTGTATCGGTTTTGTGGAACGATTATTTCTCTACTCTAATAATTTCTTTAAAATATTTCTTTTAGTATGTTATAGGATTATAAAATATGCAAATACAATGCCCTTTAATATAAGTATATATTTTTTAAAAGAAACTTTCAACTCCATTATTTGATATAGCAAGAAAACCGATTTGGTTTAAAAAAAAAACAAATATTTGTAATGAAAATACATTTACTTTGTACAAAGAATAATGGGTTTGGAAACAACAAAAAAAAAAAAACCTGTAAGTCAGATGCATTCGGACCATATCTTTTCAGTCAGAACCAAATTTTCACACCTCTACGTGAGATAGATTTCACTAGCCATTGCTCGTGCACACACACAAACACAGAGACAAACATCTTTCCTGGGGTATAGCAGAAGGTTGGTGGTAACAGCTGTGGTCACTCGAATACCAAGGGCGCAAAATTAGATAGGGCAAGATGAAGAGTTTCAAGAATATTTGCACATTTTCTTTTATTATTAAACACATATTAAGAAATGGATCACAACTGCTAAAGACAGCATATTTCTACGATATTTTTAAACTCTTGTACTATGCTGAATTTGTTATTTTGTACGTAAAGATATAATTTTGCAAGCACTTTTTAACTTCCTGATATGCAAAAATCACGTTCACAGGTGAATTTCCGATGACGATACAACATTTTAATATTTTTTTAACTTAACTAAAAATTAATACTTTAATTTAAAGGCATTTTATCCGTTAATCTGCCACAGGTGATAGATAAATCGTAAAATATTCGCTGAAACTCGTATAATTGTATACGTGTTGAAAAAGTAAGTTATAATTATGTGTCACCAAACTCTCACCAAGATATTCCAAATGACTGTGAAACTGCAACAATGAAGCATTTTAATCCTAAATTTTATAACATTCAACAAATTAAGGCTCGGTGAGATTGTGTCGTAGAATAACGGAATTTTTATTATTACTCTCGTAAAAGTATTGGAGAAATTGTTTTTAAATATAAATTTTAGCATAAAGGGGTAGTATAAAATCAAGAACAACCTATTTTAAATATAATTAAGAACAACTTTGAAAGCTTTTATTGAAGTTTCACCTGTATCCCTAATTATAACTGTTTATGAATTAGTTATTGGTATACGATAAGAAGGGACACCTACATACATAAATGTAAACATTCAATATTATAAATACAAAATTTCCAATATTATAATAGGAGGGAATCTTATATTTTTAATTGTATCTTAAAAAGACTCTTAAAATCGATTTTGACTAAATTTTCTAGGAGAAGTCTTTTGGGCTAGATCACATATTCGAGAAAATTCGATTAGTGTGTCATTTTGGGATATCTACCAGTCAATGCTTTTCAATGGGAATAAAGGTTGAAACAGTTATAAAATTTTTGAACAGTTGGCAGTACACAAAGTTGGAACCTTTCGCCAAATTTGGCGATATATGGCGAAATATTGGCAGCATTGGCGTGATTTAGAGAGAAAATCGATTTTCAAGATTACCAATAGCAAATAACAGGCTTAGTGTCAAATGAAACAATGTCGCTCAATTTGGCGAAATTTGACGATATTTGGAGAAATCATTGGCTTTCAGAATCTAAAGGGATTTTCTAGAAATTTCCAATAGGATTCGAGATATATGATTCAAACAATCAGAGACCATAGTACGTTCTCGAAAGCATAATTCAGTCAATCAGGTACATAAAACATTCTAAACACATGCTTGGCCCCAAATGAAAGAATGTGTCAAATTACGCAATATTTGACGTCACATGGCGAAATTAAAGTTTTTAGAAACTGAATGAATTTTTTAGACTGTTAAAAAATTAAATTCTTCATAGCAATAATACAGCGAGAATTTAATTTTATATCGAATTGAACAAACTAATTTTAACTGAGTGTAGTTCGGTAACCCCCGCAAGCTATAATTAATTTCAATTCCATTATCTTTATATCTGCGATTATAATATAATTCTATGGATTGTTATTCCTGTGTCATTATGATTTGTTTTTATTGTTATGAATTGTAATTTTAACTGGTGTACATACGTCTATATATATATATATATGTGTGTGTGTGTGTGTGTGTGTAATTAAAATGAAATCACAAATATAAAAATAAATGAGAAAGCCATAAGACGAACAGGGGAAATTAGAAATGCGAAAATATGAAACTATGAATAGCGTATGGATTCTTCAGAGGAGCTTTATAAGCATAATGCACAGTAAAGATTTGTTATTTCGTTGAATGTTGATATTAGAAAGTAAAACACGTCTGGATTTCAAGTGAATTTGGTAACAATAATGGTACATAATCAACAACATGAGAACAAATTGAACAATAAATTATAATAATACAAGAGAAATGCACAAATTCAGCTCATAATTCCTGTATTAAGTGGATTATAATGAAATTATAAGAAATTAATCTGCTGAACTAAGATATAATGAATTTTCAAGCTAAAGTATATATATTCGCGCATGCCATGCCCTTTTTGATTAAAAAACGCACCAAATACCAAACATATTCACGTAGAAAATTTTATAAAACGTAAAGTATACCATAATAAAAAATTAAAATTTTTTAAGTAAAATAGAAATAAAAATAACTACATATATTAGATCTCTGGAATGTTGCTCACGTATTTTGGGCATTTTTGCGTTTGTATCCTAGATGAATATTTCATGTGCGAGGATGGAATGCGTTTTTCTTTATGACTAGACTCTTTTGCCAGGTCTGCTTAATGTCCAAAGAGCGTTCTTGTAGATTAAGCTAACGTTTCTGTGTGTATAATTTTGTATTTTCAAATATTTTCACTTTTATTTGAATTGAATTATGCTTGTGTGAACGCTGAAATTTGTATTCTCTCCTAATACGAAAATACTTTATTTTCAATTTACCTTGCATTAAGGTTTTGCGATGCAGAAACATTTGACTTCAAACATTTTAAAATGAGAATAAATTTCATAAAATTATAAAAGAAAAGTTATACTCTGAAAAAAATATGTATAAATAGTTTTTAAACTATTGTATTAAATTTAAAATATTATAAAATATGGGCAGTGTGCTTAAAAACTTATAAAATTAAAGTGAAATTTCATTTTAGAAAATATAAATGTTTATATTTCCATTTTTAGGTGCGTTCGTAATTATATAAATATGTACCACCTATAGTCGTCATCTGGTCCATCCGTCCGTCTGTCTGTCTGTTTGACTGTCCGTTATAATAGCACAAAAACTACCGAAGCGAATTGTTTGATATTTAAAATATAAAATTGGAGGAAAAAAAATTGTCCCAATTTCGTCCCCTTCAAAACATCCAATACGCCGAGGCTTAACTTATAACTAAATCAAAATTTATTTCTAAATGAGTAAGTAATTTAATTTACATTAAATTAAGGAACAAAGAAATGTACTAATTGCAGAAGCCTGCGATGTTAGTGTTGTCTAACTTTTAATAATTGATTTTTATGTATTTTTAGCACTAAATCCGAAAATGAACTTCATTTTTAACCATCAGGTCAGAATGTTTTGCAAATCGTAAATTTCAATGGTAAAAAGTCAAAAAATAGAGTACATCTGATATTGAAAGATACAGGAAATCGTTGTGGCTCTTAAATTTTGATAACTGATTTTTATATAACTAGGGGGCTCTGCCCCCTACGAGCTACGCTCGTCAACCCCGTTCAGACACCGCAGACTCTAACAGCACGCTAATTTGATCGCCTTTAAAAAGATTTCGGAAGATTGAATTATAATTTGATTCTGACAATTATAATCTGACGTAATTTTCACCAAACTTTTCTTTCTCTTTTTAATATTCACGTCAAAATACTTTTGTTAGAAATGAAATATTATGATCATCTTAAAATGTCAAGTAAATGTCTCGCGCAATTTTTAAATTAAAACTGTTTTGCAATATTATTTTTTGTTCATTTTACGTAATAAGTGTAATATGACGTAAATTCTCCTATTTAGGACTTCTAACGCATGTTACTGAATTTATTATTTTACAATATACTTTCTCATTTAAAATTCACGTGTAACTATAGTTTTTATGACGTAATTTTCAATGAGTTCCTGCTTTTTATATTTTTTGTTTATAATAGTCACGTGTAAAATAAATTTTTAATTTGAAGCAAACATTACTGTTTGCGCTGTTTATACAGCTGGCAACTGTTTAAATTAATACAATTTTCTAAAATTTGTAAAAAATATCTCTCGAAATGCTGAAAATTTGAATTTAAAATAGAAATAAAACCTCGAAAAATTATTCAAATTAAAAAACTAACTGAAATCTGCACACCAGGAAATTCTGACGCATAAAATGATCTAAAAATGATTAAATTCCTATGTACAGTTTTTGCTCCTATAAAACTTTTTTAATGGAACGATTTTGTCCAACTTTGGTATTAAATATCTCTTAAATTAATTCTTCGATTTGAAAACTGTCTGCATCAGCGTGTTTATCAAACATTTTTCTATAATACTACCGATTTTCATATTTTTGTATGCAACAGTTTTTTTAATAGTAACGAAGAAAGACCTCCGGTCACAAAAAATTCAAAACCCGCGGCGGCGGCGTCGGCGGCGGCGGTGACAGCGGTAGTTACTTTTTTTTAGAATAGAGAGATATTTAGCCTGAATTCGAAAATAACATTCATTTTTAAGCATCAAGTCAAGATTTTTTTGCAAATCGTAAATTTCAAAGTTAAAAAAATAGCAAAATTCTTATACTATAAAATAGATGTGATGGTTGTGTTCTATTAAATTTTGATAATTGATCTTTCATGTACTTTTTAATACTAAATCTGAAAAAAACCTTCATTTTTAACCACCACGTCAGAATTTTTCGGAAATCGTAAATTTCAAAGTTAAAAAGTAAAACTTTTGCAAAAAATCCTGACGTGACGGTAAAAAATGAAAGCCATTTTCGTATTCAGAGCTACAAAATACGTAAGAATCAATTATCAAAAGCTAAGCGATATGTCACAACCCAAATTTTACAGGTTTGTGTTACCAGTGGAACTATAACATAATGAAACATTAGCCATCCAAACATGAGCAAAAAATTGAAAAAAAAAATGCCATGAAACAGCATTCCTATAATTATTTCGCATATGTATAACTAAAATGAAATTACAAATGTAAAAATAAATGTGAAAGACAAAAGACGAACAGAGGAAATTAGAAATGCGAAAATAGGAAACCAGGAATAGCGTATGGATTCTTCTGAGGAGCTTTATTAGCATAATTCATAGTAAAGATTTGTTATTTCGTTGAATGTTGACGGCATTAGATATAGAAATGACAATATTAAACTCCTTATAACCTATGGAAAACTACATTATTTCGAAAACTACATTATACTACATTATTTCGTCCCCGGGACGAAAATAAGAACTGCAAGGGGGACAAAATTGGGACCACGCTACTTCCGAATATGCGGAGCTTCAGGAGACGTAAAATGAACTGAGCGTCCTAAAACTCATTGTATGCTACCGTTAGCATCTTACCTACGTAAGACACAAACAAAGAAAAAGAAATAAATACTTACAGGACAGTAAACAATGTTCTACAAACGACGTAATAAGAACTCTGGTCTTCTTAAAATAGAAAATGCAGCGTCATTAATATATGTATGCGTCTTGGCGAACGAAATGTTCACTGCTGACCCCTTTTACCTTCCATTCCCTGTACCTTGAGTGATAAGTGGCGCCACTTTCGCAGAACCGGAGAAGTAAAGGGGGACGAAATTAGGGCACTTTACCATACATATTTAGACACATAGTTCTCTATAGTTTTACCATCCTAATTATACATTTGAGGCAGTTAGCTTAGCGACACAGGTAATGGTTAATCAGTTTTTAGGTGAGTAAGTAATTATATAAGTAAGTAGCACCTATAGTCGTCGACTGGTCCCTCCGTATATAACAACGTAGAAACAACCCAACTGAATGGTTTGGAATGTAATATGTATAATTGTTGCAGAATTTTGTCGAGTCATTTAAAATTTTATGAAAATCGAATCAAAACTTAAAAATATATTATTAAAAGTTTTTTATTCTATTAAATCCTATCATACGAAATTAATTCAATGATATCCCAGGATAGGTAATGATTCTAGGCTGCCATGGTGGTGACGTCCTATTTAAGATGGAGTCATATTATTACTAATTTAATTTATTTTATTATTTTTTTTTTTACCGTATTTACTAATTTAATAGATATATAATCGTAATAAATTTTGTATTCATGCATTGTTGCATAAGAGTGTAACAGCTATTGCACTAAGATCTGAATATTTATAAAACTAGTTATAGTACGAATGTACCTCATTTACCACGTTTGACGTACAATTTCCAAATTTTATATATTTTGGATGAATAATTCAACGTTGCGCTTAAAACGTATTAACATTTAAATAGTGGACATATATTTTTTAATGCAATAACAAGAATGTATGCTATAGATTCCGAAAACTTTAAAGCATTTCATTTTTAGGTGCATTCGTAATTATATAAATACGTAGCACCTATAGTCGTCGTTCAGTCCGTCTGTCCGTCCGCACATAACAGAGCAAAAACTACCCAACCGAATGGTTTGAAATTTTAAATATATGATTGTTGCAAAATTTTGTCGAGACATTTCAAATCTTATGAAAATCGGATGTATGATTTAATTACAGGGACAGTAAAAAGTTTTCCGTTACATTACGGCCAATGGGAAAAAATTATTGAAAGTGCATTTTAATGATGTTACAGACTATGCACTTATAAAGTGCCAAAAAATACACATTCAGTACAATATGTGGTGCAAAAAATAATTATAAAACTAGTTATAGTACGAATGCACCTCATTTACCCCCTTTGACGAGCAATTTCCAACCTGTTAAATATTTGAATGATTATTTATAAAATTTCACTAAGTTCGAAAATGAAATCCTTATAACATAAGTTATTGTAATGATTTCTCTTCTAAATGATGTTAAAATAATAACTAACTTTTCAAATATCAGAATGAAAATCCCTCCCACCCAACTTTATGATTTTTGTAAGGGCTACGAAAAGCATGGTTCGAGTTCCGATTTTCTATAAAACGGCCGCAGTAGTTTGAAATCTTTTATAAGTCATAGTTTTCAATTTCGGCTTTCAGAGTAAAATTTGTCAGTAGAGTTTAAAAAAAAAAAATTATTGAAATATATACGAAGATTTAAAAAGTATTTTTTTAATGATTTATATCCACTTAAAAGCCAGCTTTTAAAGAGAATTGATTTCTCTAAAAACAGAAATGAAATAGTTGATAGAGATGGAGAAAAAAATAATTTTGTCAAAGTTTTGAGAAAGTTTCATTTTGTCAAATGGTATCTGCCAAATGCATTTCACATACATTATAACATATTTTTTATACATATATACACTAAACGATATCTAATACATATAAAACATAAACCTTTGTTGCATGCGGCAGTTAGGAACAATTTAGTTGAACTTTACTTTTTTTAAACTAAAAGACAGTCTAATTATGGAGATAAAAAGGAAATCAAATATATTATGAATTCCAAACTTCAATTTGTGCTATATTAAGGAAACTATTGGAAAATTGATTGAAACTCTTATCTGCTATAGGTTTAATTAAGCAGGCATAGCCAATCCAAGTGAGTCAAATGGTTCCATTAGATGTAATTATTTGATTGCGCTCAGCTGATGGAAATGATCGCACAGTTTACCGGTGGTATCAGCGAACATTAAACTGATCAAATGTAATACACTTTATTCGTTAGTTGAACTACTTATTTTAGCAGTTAATTTGAGGTTTATTTTAAACTACCTGTTATCGTACATGTAACATTTAAAGAAAAATGAATGCACTGATTGAGCAAAATTTTCATTCTTCATAAAAAAATATATATAGAATTAAATAAAAAACGCTATCACATTTTGTAGTAGAAAAGATATCTTAATTTTCATATTTATTTTTTATATATATAAGACCACTTAACCTTTTATGTACTGAATTATGAATTCATAAAAATTGTATCTTGTAAAGCATTTTTCGGAAATTGTTTAAACTACATTAAAAGATTTACATAATCATTTAATAAATTTTTGAAGGATTTTAGAAGGATTGAATGATTTAGAAAGATTAATTAAATTTGAATTTATAGGGATTTTGTGCAATATTTATAACCCCACTCAAATCTTTTATTTTAAATATTTTTCTTAGTATTTTGTAGAATTAGGAAATGTACAAATATAATGATCTTACAATAGAAATATTGGAATATTTTCGAATTGAAAAATCCCCTCCCCCCACAACGCCAAGAAGGCTGAAAAGATGCAAAGGCAAAATAAATCATCTTTTTAAATATGTATATATATATATATTTTTTTTTTGTAACCAATAATGCATTTGGAACAAGATAAAGTACTGTATATATGACTCATTCTAAACTATATTACAGCTAATCAATGTATTCAATGAATTTTATAACAAGTTATTTTAATTGTACTTATAAGTACCGTCAGTAGATAAAGGGTTAAGGAAACTCGGTACCCTTTAAAGAACTTTGAAGATTTTTTTTTCTAGTGAAGAGCATTTACTTATACTATACACATATTATTATATGTTAATTCTTAGAAAAACTGATTTTGATAAGAAACAAAATCTTTTTGTGAATAAAAATTGAGAATTTAATTTTTTTTTAAAAGAATTGAAGAACTTAAAAGTTTGCTTTTTTTAAACACTAAAACTTCTAAAAGTGTTTTTCAAATCACTCTATTATTTTTTCGTAACCTCACTATAGTAGACTTAATGAAGTTAGGGATCGATTTTACAATTCATAAATTTGTTTGTGAGGGAAAAAAAATCTATATACAGTAGGCAAAAACGCACCAAGAAACATGATTTCTTCAACGTTTGTGAGGATTTATAATTTTTTAAATCCCTTAAATTTGTTATTGAGTGAATTGACGTTATTTGTAATTAAATTGATATTTTAAGGGGCTGATAATTTTAGGTCCATATTTGTTAGTCTAAATTACCAGTCCATTAAAATATCAATTTAAGAAAAAGAGCTTCTGTCATCTATGGTGTTATTTTGCTTGTGCAAAACAATACATTTGTACACACACGCGCATATACATGCCTGAATTTAGGTTATAGGTAATTAAATTGATATTTTAAGGGGCTAGTAATTTTATATCCATATTTGTAAGTCTAAATTACCAATCCCTTAAAATTTCAATTTCACAAAATGGGATCTTTCTGTCATGGACGGTGTTATTTTGTTCGTGCCAAAGCAATGAATGTGTACACACACGCATATATATATGCCTGAATTTAGGTTATTGGTAATTAAATTGATATTTTAAGTGACTAGTAATTTTATATCCACATTTGTGAGCCTAAATTATTAGTGCCCTGAAATATGAATTTCAGAAAAAGGGCTCTTTCTGTGATCTATGATGTTATTTTGTTTGTGCCAAATCAATGAATGTGTAGACACACACATGCATATATAAATATGCCGGAATTTACGTTATTGGTAATTAAGTTGATATTTTAAGGGACTAGTAATTTTAGATCCTTATTTGGGAGTCTAAATTACAAGTGTCTTAAAATATCAATTTCAGAAAAAGGGATCTTTCTGCCATCTATCGTGTTATTTGTTTGTGCCAAAACAACGAATGTGTACACTGTTAAAAAAAAAAAAAAAAAAAAAAAAAAAAAAAACGGATTAAAATACGGAAATTCTACTGGCAATCTAGATGCCAGTACTATTTCCGTATTTTAATGGAACTTTTTCCTGGTAAATTACAGAAAGATTTCCGTTAAATAAAAAAAAAAAAACGGAATTTTTTTTGTAATTTACCGGGAAAAAGTTCCTTTAAAATACGGAAATACTACTGATGTCTAGATTGCCAGTAGTATTTCCGTATTTTAGTGCGTGTTTTGTACAGTGTACGCACACACACATATATATATGTCACATTTTAACGAAATGACAGTATTCACTGAAATTAACTTTATTAAGTTTTATTTAAATAATCAAAAAGGTGGCAATCAATTTCCATAGCTGTTTACAGGTTAGACTTCAGATACCAAGTGGCGTAGAGGTATATCTCTGAAATTGCTCATCTCCTAGGGTTACCAGTTAAAAAGGGCCATGTTTTTCTATTAATTTAACGATAAAATGGATTAGTTGGCTACCCTGCCAAACCCGTGATTATCAGTCATTGGGCCCGTATCCAAATTGAGGGACGATTCATTACAAAAACTAATCAATAGGTCCAATCTTTATAATTTTCTTACAATTTCCCCCCTTTCCAGACAAGTCCCCGGGGATGGGCCGGCTTCCATACACGAGGGTCGCCTGGAAAGTATAAAGCATTCTTTATTAAAGGGATGTTAAAATTTTGGAAGTGAATTACTTTTAATCGAGCTGCCTGGAGATGAGTTATTTCTTTCGTATAGTTGACATGTGATATCACAACAGTAATAAAAATATTAAAAATAGTAAAAATAATACAAATAATAAGAATAATAACCACTAAAATTTTCAATACCATAAACAATTGAACATGATAAAAACAGTTATATTAATAAATGCAAGACACTGGTAATATTATATGCCAAATAAAATAATCAAAATAGGAAATATATTCTAGAATTGCTAAGTCCAACATTACATATAAAATGCAAACTTGAATGAAAATGTCTTGACTTCATTCAGTAGAGTGTAGACTCTCAAAATACAATTATACTATACTCATAAAGATGTAAATTCAACTATTAAATATCATCCAATAACAGTTCATATGATATCTGATACTTTACATAGATGGTGTTAACTTAAATTGATCGTTGGGCAAAAAGTACCTTAGTTTGGAGGCATGTATTACTTCATAGTCCTTCTTTGTCAACCAGTTTGGTTTATTTATTTTAAAACTTACATTAGACAACTTTTCAATAATTTGATATGGACCAGAAAAAGGCGGGCTTAACTTCCTGGTGTTCGGAAAATGAAATTCTTCTGCAATTACGAGATCACCAGGTTTGAAAGGTGCTTCCACAAATTTTAGGTCATATCTGACTTTGTTTTTTAAATGGTGCTCACCAGTTCTTTGGAAAGCCTCTTTCCTGGCTTCCTCAACCGTAGGGTAATAGTTTTCATTGCCTAATACTGATGGATAAGGAAATTGGCCAAACATTAAGTATGCCGGGGGGTATTTGGTTACTGAATGCGGTGTATTATTGTACTCGTTAATCACCTCCTCCAGAATTTTGGGCCATGGAATGTTTGAAGGTGTAGCATTGATTTTAAGTCTTAGTCGAGTGCAAATGGACTGATTTACGCGTTCATTTTTCCCATTACACTGGGGCCTGTGAGATGAAGTAAGTAATTTTTTTACATTATGTTTATGTACCCATTTACGCAGTTTAGACGCAGGGTTGCCCCTGCTGTAAAAGCAGGGTTTCTGTCCGTTAAAATTTTCTTGGGAAGTTGAATGCTAAAAATCTGTTTTAGAATATTAATATAAACTTCTGTTGTAACATTTTTAGAGGTAAAACCCCAAACATAACGAGTAGCGTGATCAATAGCTAAGTGCATGTATTTTTTTGTTGAATTGTAATAATTGAAGCCCCCTACTGTGTCTAATGATATTATATCAAAGGGTTGTTCTGCAGGAGGTAAGGCTTCAAGAAGGCCAAATTTAGGTTGGTGGGATTTCTTGTTTAGTTGGCAGACTTCACAATGTTTGACAAATTGCGTAATATCTTGTGTCATGCTGCTCCAGTAGTACTGTGGTGAAATTAAATTTAGCATTTTTTGAATTCCTGGATGGCCAAATTGATTATGGGTTGTTATTAATAATTTTTCTCTTAAGGAGAAAGGTACGACAATTTTTTGAAAACCCTTTTTGTGAATTACCAAAATGTCATTAAATTTTTGAAATTTAGGTCCTGTTACATTATCTAACTCTTGGTGTTCTTTAATTTCATCTAAGGTTAATAAATGAATGTGGGGATTTACGTTTGATAAAATGGGATTTCTTGAGAGCATGTCGGCTTCAAAATTTGTAGACCCTTTATTGTATTTTATGGTATAATCGTACATGCTTAATTTTAGTGACCATCTGAATAATCTACCGGTTAAATGTTTTATCTTTTTAAGCCATACTAAAGCAGCATGATCGGTATGTATTGTGAAAGGTTTTCCATGAAGATAATAATGGAATTTGTCAAGAGCATCGATTATGGCTAGACACTCCAATTCTGTGATAGCGTAATTTCGCTCGTAGGGCCTTAGTTGCCTTGAGTGGAATGCAATGGGATGTAAATCTCCATTTTCATCCATTTGTTTCAATACAGCACCTAAAGCTTCCTTCGAGGCATCAGTAAAAACATGGCATGGGAGATTAGGATTAAATAATCTCAAAATAGGTCTAGAAATTAATGCATTTTTAAGTAGTTCAAATGATTGCTGACAGATTTCTGACCATTCCCACGGAGTGTCTTTCTTTAATAATTTATTTAGATGGGCTCTAATTTTAGCATACTTGTCAATGAATTTATGGTATACGTTTATGGATCCGAGGAATCTTTGTAATTCTTTAACATTTTTTGGAGGAATTAAATTTTTAATGGTTTCGGTATTAGCATTGTCTGGTTTTATTTGGCCATTACTAATTTCATAGCCAAGGAAGTCAATTTGAGATTTGGCAAAATTACATTTGGAAAGTTTTAGTTTTAGATTTTCTTGACGGCAAATATTGAATATAGTTTTAAGGTGAACCAAATGCTCGGCATAGGAGTCCGAATAAACTATAAAGTCATCGAAATAATTGGTAACAAAGTTGACCTTATGTTTATAATAGGATCCTTCTGAGAGCTCTTGCGAATTGAGCCGGAGCATTTTTGTATCCGAATGGGAGGACCAACCACTCGTAAAGTCCCTGATTGGTTACAAAGGCAAGTTTTTCTGTGTCTGAAGGATGGAGGGGGACGTGCCAGTAGCCAGAGGCTAAATCTAGCGTGGAAAAATATTTGGCATTGACAAGTCTGTCTAAAAGCCAGTCTATTCGTGGCAAAGGCTCTGAATATGTCTTCGTAATGGCATTGATTTTCCTGTAATCAATACAGAGACGCGTTTTGCCTTCTCCTTTTTTATGTGCCATTGTCACGGGAGAGGAATAGGGGCTACAGGATTCCTTAATGAGTTTAGCATCCAGCAACTCCTGTACTTGTTTTTGAATTTCTGCATTATCTTTAGGTGATGTACGGTAAGGCCTAAGCGAGATAGGAAGTTCCGAGGTGAGAGTTACTCGCTGGGGTTCCCATCTGACTCTACCTACGTCGTACCGATTGCGTGCAAAAATATCTTTGAAGTCGCTCAGAAGCCCTTCCAATTGTAGGTTCTCTTCAGTAGTATAGTGATTAAAAGTTATATCATCATAATCCGAGAGAGTTTCAGTATCAAGGCAACAATGTCCCTCTTGAGACAAACTTGCTTGATTTGATTTGGAAGGAAAACTAAGCGGCTTCTGGCAATTCATATCACCTGTTAACGTTAAGGTGTGGTTGAATGAACTTTCATGAGAAATTTGACCGGAAACGTTTTGGTCATTCATAATGATGACTCCATCTTGAGTCAGAGTATTTGAGGAAAATCCATCGAGATATGGAATTTTTGTAATTCTGGGGTTCCCAGTATCGCATATGGCAAGTAAGACCTTACTAGATATAAGGAGCTATTTTGCCTGATATTCCCTATTTGGAGGGGTACTTGAACTTTTTCGGAAATCTGGACCTGTCCCTGGGTTTGGTTAACATTAAGAGGATGGCAACTTTGAGTAGACGTCATATCCAAAGCTGTAGCTAGATTTTCTGGAATGAGGGACAGAGTACTTCCGCTATCCAATAAAAAGGGTATTTGAACCTCATTATGACAAGTTTTTGGGTTTCTACGGTTTTCGTAATTTTTGCATTTGAGGTACCCGGGCACAATAAACCGTCATAAAGAATTCATGTGTATTCCTTGATCAGGGGAATACCCATGGGCGTTTTGGGGTTGGGTCTCATTACTGTGGGTTCCTAAGTTGGATGAAATTGTTGTTCCTGCATTTCCCTGAACATCATATTTATGTAGTAAAGTATGATGCTTTCGGTGGCAATTTTTACAACTCCTCTTGGATGCACATTTACTTGCAAAATGGCCACTACGCAAACAATTTACACACAACTTATTTAATTGGATGGTTCTCCATCTGCTATCTACAGGCATAGTTATTAATTTTCTGCAAGTGTGGGTGGCATGCGAATCAAAGCAAACACCGCATTTACTATTTTCTAAATTTTTGTGGCCTTTCGATCTATCGGAAGAATCTCTGACATAAGTTATATTTCTTACATCTGTTTTAGTTGGGTTCTCTAAAGTTAACAAGCTTTTAGCTTGAATCTCTAAAAATTTCAGAAATTCCGTGAGATTAGGCATATTATTATGGGTCAGGGATAGTTCCCATCGCTCTTTGAGATTATCGCTTAATTTTTGAACTATGGTATAAATTATCATGTTATCCACTAAAGCATTTTGAGTAAGTTTTAAAGAATCTAGAATTCGAAGTGATTCATTGCAGGTATCTATTATATCGAAAATAGCTTTAGAGGAAGTGGAACAATTTTTCATATTTTTTAAATTGTATAACTTGCCTATTTGTGCTATGGCCAAATCCCTAATCTTATCGTAGCGAGCGCAAAGGGTGTCCCATGTATTTTTATAATTGACCTCCAAAAGAGGAAATCCGGAAATCAATTTATGGGCAGGACCCTTTACACTAGCTAAGAGATATTGCAATTTAGAAACGGCTCCCAAATCTGGATTTCGATCTATAGTTGTGGTAAAAATCTCCTTAAAAGAGAGCCACTGATCAGCTTCTCCGTAAAAGGGTTTTAATTCAATTTTGGGAAGATTGACTGTTTTTTCAAAAACATTACTTGTATTTTTATTGTTCTTCTCTGAACCACCCTCGTTAATGCTTAAACTCTTATTTAATTTATTACGTGATGTATTTATTGCGATAGTTAATGCATCCAATTTAAGGGCAATTTCATTGTATTCCTCAATTATAGCTTCCGTTTCTGTTGTATCGCTCTCAAGAACGGCGTTTTCCTGATTTTTACTTAATTCTGTACTAATATCTTGCACCTGACCATGATACAAATCTAACTCTTCTAGAGTTATCGTCTGATCATCAATTTTGGGATTTATGATATTTTTTATACGGGTAATTTTTGCTTTGAGAACAGTTTTTTGTTTCTTAATATTTTCCATTTTGAATTAATTTTAAGATAACTTTTTAATAATCTAAATATTATAACACTCTTAATATCCGTCAAAATGTTTAAACATTCTCAACATAATATAAGCATGTGCATAAAATTGATAAAAAGAATAAAATAGTTAAAAATAATTAAAGAAATAAATATAGAAAACATGAATCATTTTTTTTTTTCATTTCAAAAGATTGCAATGCTTTAAAACCATGGTTTTCATAAATACCAAAAATGAAAACATCACTGGAGATATACTACTTATTAAATCACTTACCTTAAATTATGTAATCAGAATAAAAATAAAAAATAATATGGATAATAATATTATATAAAAATAAATAACACTAGGGTACCCCATGAGCTCATACAGACACACACAAAATAAAAGGAAAAAACATTCCGCAAAAACGGAGAAGGAAAAAATATATATATCTCTGTATTAAAGAACTGTAGTGCGCACTTATCATGAAATAAAAAGCAATGACAGCAACGATGCTATCTTTCACTGCATGAAATTTACTTTAAGAGATGCTCTGAAGAAAATCACTATAAAATCATCAACACAACTGAAGAAGATGAATTCCACTTAGAGATTGCAGTTTTCATGTTGTGAAACTTTCACTGCACCGTTGAACCAAAATGCGGATATCACTGCTGAAATATTTGACTTTTAAAACGCAGAATATGTTGAAAATGATCTACATTTTGATCGACTTTAATTAAGATGATATTCTTCAAAATATAGTAGAAGAAATGGGAAGACACTTTCTATAATAGAATTGAAGAGTTAAAAGCATATCACTGCTGACAGATTCTTTGATGAGGCGAACTTCTTGTATTTACACTATTTGAAGGGGCAGAGTGAACACTTTCCCAGCACCCAATTGGGGCCTCTTTGAATGTTCAATCGGAGCTTATCCGTATCGTGTAGCACCAAGAATTCTTTTTTTTTCTTTTCTTTACTTCTCATGTTTTCCCGCTGAGCAGGTAGTATAATCCTGCCGACTCATAATACTGTCACATTTTAACGAAATGACAGTATTCACTGAAATTAACTTTATTAAGTTTTATTTAAATAATTAAAAAGGTGGCAATCAATTTCCATAGCTGTTTACAGGTTAGACTTCAGATACCAAGTGGCGTAGAGGTATATCTATGAAATTGCTCATCTCCCAGGGTTACCAGTTAAAAAGGGCCATGTGTTTCTATTAATTTAACGATAAAATGGATTAGTTGGCTACCCTGCCAAACCCGTGATTATCAGTCATTGGGCCCGTATCCAAATTGAGGGACGATTCATTACAAAAACTAATCAATAGGTCCAATCTTTATAATTTTCTTACATATATATGCCGGAATTTAGGTTATTGAAAATTAAATTGTTATTTTAAAGGGCTAGTAATTTTAGATACATATTTGGGAGTATAAATTACAAGTCCTCTAAAAAGTCAATTTCAGAAAAAGGGCACTTTCTGTTATCTATGGAGTTATTATATTTGTGCAAAAGCAATGAGTTCGCACATACACACGCATATATAGTATATATAAATTTATTATTCTCTTGGAAATACCAAAAAAAAAAAAAAATTGCAGTGATGCTGACATTAAATAATGTTTATCCTTTTGTAGCTGTTTAGGCAGTGTTAGAGTTCTGGATAATGAAAAAAAGCTTGCCGATTTCTGTACATGAATTGTGAAAACCAGAAACTATGTTTACAAAGAAGACCGCTTAATAACCCCTGCTATTCTAATGATTAAAAACACTTACGATACTCATCAGCGTACAACATAATGTATAAAAATTACGTTAAATGCATATTAAAAATATATCCAACGTTTCAAACTTTTCCTAATAAGCCATCATCAGGGTATTTTCTTGACCTCTACGGAGCTAAGTTACGATGATGGCTTATTGGAAAGAGTTTGAAACGTTGGATGTATTTTTAATGTGTATTTAATATAGTTTTTATATATGTTGTACACTAATGAGTAGCGTAAGTGTTTTTAATCATTAAATATGATGGCGTGAGTCCGAGTTTTTATGGCTGCTATTCTATTTTGTTATACACATAATAATGTATGATTGATACCTTATAAATAAACGTTGTGCGGTATTCTACAGTAATTTAATTTTTAAGGTCTAATATTTATAAATTGACACAAATTTAAAGGTGGTATTATTTGAAATCTTTTCGGTGAATTAATTATTAAAAATATTTTGACTGAGTTTTATTTACTTCTGAGACTTGCATATCGACTTTACAGAGCATTTTAACTTTTTTTAAATATAATTTTAGCGTTAATCTTTTTAGATTAAGTAAAATAATGCTATAAAAATCTTTTATTTCTGAAGTTTAATATTTAATGATACCCAGGATCAACAGTTTATTTTCCATATTATAACAGTAACTTTCATTTATTATAGAAATAGCTAATTTCATAACTTTTGCACAATATTTTAATATATAAAATGATGACGATATTATACAACTTCAATATTCGATGAGAACAGAGAATAAAATATTTGTAACGTGAAAAATATATTATGAAACTTTACTATTTCATAAAATTAACGATTAAATTTCACTTATAACAATGCAGGTCTACTATTATATCTTGTAAAATGAACTAATTTCGAAACAAACTTTTAGCATAGGCTTTGTTATCAAATATTTGTGAGGTAAAGACGATGTTATTAAACTTTAATATTCTATCCCAACGCTGATTATTATAATTTTTCATAAGATAAAGAAAACATTATTAAAATTTAAAATTTATATTAACAACAACTAAATTTTCTTTTTAACATTGCATGATTACCCAATTAAGAGTAAAATTAGCTAATAAATTTCACTTTAATAGAATCTGCTTTATAAAATATTTTAAAATGTGCAAAATATATTATTAAATTCCAATATTCCTTGATAACAAGATACTGAAATATTTTTAATGCAAAGAAAATATTACTAATCGTTGATGTTTCAAGTTAACAATTATCAAAATATATGTACAGTAAAAAAGGGACTATTAAATTTCAATATTTCATGAGAAATCGTTTTATTATTATTATTAAAAATGTATTAATATATATTATTAACTTCATTTCTTACACAATTAGTACATTTTCAGGGTCATAAGTTAAATACAACCTTCTTTTTAAATCAAATATTTATGACTTTATGAGGATATTATTAAATTTAACAAACTTACTCATTCAAAATAATGAGTACAGTGCGTTAAGAACTTATAAGACCACTAACGAATTGGTGAACTTCTGAAGAAGAATACACAATATGCAAATTTTTAGCGTGTGTATTTAAAATTGACCGTAGACTATTTTATGTTATAATTTCTACATTAAAATTTAAGTTATATTTTATTAAAATCTTCTAATTTTTTTAAAACGTAAATAAGGTGACTGTTAAGAAATTATATGGCCACCTGATGAAATTAGCATATTGTACGTCACATGAGAATTTTAAAACGTACGCGTTTGTATACCGTGAAAAGATTCCGGAGAAGCAAAGGTGCAGGTTTAGATAGTGTTATTTACGATATATTTGAAGATGCCGCGGGGAAAAGCGTTGTCAGCAATCGAAGTAAGGAAGATTTGGTTTTATAAGGGGCTGGTAAATCTGAACGAGAAATAGCTTGGTAAATGAAGCGTTCTAAAACTGTCATTCACAATGAAATAATTAGAAAAAAATATTCAAATAAAATTAAATGACCTGACCTAGCAGAAAAAGGAATTTGACAGCACGGGATGATCGACAAATATTTCGATTATCAACTCAAAAAGGTCTTTCAACTCGGAAAATTTCGAACCGTTTCAGCAAAAGAACTTCACGCGTAACAGTTTGGAAGAGTTTGAAATCAAATAGTAATGCAAACTGTATGAAACTGTTGAAATAACTAAGGCTAATGAAAAATCATAAAAAATAAAGAGTGAAATGGGCTAAAAATATCATGTCATGGGACAAGAAATGGAAACAATTGATAGTTTCAGATGAAAATAAATTTAATCTTTACGGTCCGGATGGCCATAAACATTATTGGTAAGCTTTGAGGAAGGAACCGAAACAATGCTTCAGTCGACAAATGGGAGGAGGATCAGTAATGGTTTGGGGAGCATGATGGATTATGCAACTTAACCCGCATTTCGGGACGTATGAACTAATCCGCAATATCAGGCTATGTTATATGATCATTTGATACCTTTTTCACTTTTTCTAGGCGGGACTAACTGGATGTTTCAGCAGGACAACGCTTTTTGCTATGTGTCTAAATCCACCCAGCAATGGTTTAAAAAAGAAACAAAAAACATGTTTTTTCATGGCCAGGTCGAAGTCCAAACTTGAACCCTATGGAAAATCTGTGGGGAATATTAAGTCCCAAAGTTTATGCTAATAATAAACAGCTTTTATCTGCCAATGAACTAGAAGTAGTCATTGTAAAAGAATGGCACAATATTTCTGAATCTGTACTTAATCCCCTGGTCACTTTTATGAAAAACAGAGAGTTTAAGGTTATAAGGAAAAATGGAGGACCAATATCGTATTAATTTACATATTATTTTTGTTTTTAGACAAGAGGTCTTGTAATTTGTTAACAGTGTATTTTTCAATCATTGCTTATATTTTTGTTAACATACTTATTTATAGCATTATTCAAAATTATTGCAAACTAATTTTAATAAAGGTGTTATATTTTGATACCTCATGTGTTTAAACTATAATTAGAACCTTTATTTACTTCATAATTTTCAAAATCAAAGTGGTCTTATAATTTCTTAACGAGCTGTATTGTAAGGTTACTTTAATCTTCCATCAGATGGACCTCTCGACTACCGGCCTCGGACACAGTGCGCCTGATAGTCGCGAGTTTTAGAATAGTCATTAGCTTCTTTTAGATTGATGCAAAGGTTCTGTTATAATTTAATGCCTAATTTTAATACCTTAAAAATCCCTGCCGGCCCGGCCTACAAGCGGAGGTAGATTTCGAAGTTAAGTATACTAATTTCACCAACAAAAACTAAATCATGATTAGATATAAATCCACATTAACAGTTTTATCTGGACGCTTTTGACGAGTTTTATTTCATTTTTATATAATAGCTGGTTTTATTAGAATCATGTTTAGGCGGTATTAAAAAAATACTTTTCCATGCTCATCAACTCGAAATTTTCTGGCACATTTTCAGATTCACTTTTAATAGATAAAATAGGAAACTTTCTGACGTGATTTTTGAAAATACTTATAAGCGACAAGTGTTTTTATTTTTCTTTCAATTAATTAAAACTTGATTAATAAACATTTATTTTCTCAGTAGTGCAATATTTTTCGTATCTAACACAATCGCTTCGGCAATTTCTGTTCAAAATGCCCACTTTGACATCACTTTTTGAAATATATTCTTCCTCTATCAAAAAATCGATCATTACGGTACATTATATAGTTTCTGAAGAAGAGAACCTCTTCTGGATTGTTTGGATGCGTTTGAGAGCAAAAATGAATTTAAAAATGAGTCAGAAAATAAGCAGTTTGGATTTGAATACACCCTTAATAAGATTATTGTTTTCTTCAACCGCTATGTATTTTTAATTTATTTCTGCTGTAAGAATTATTCTTATCAAAAACTTGTCTATATAAATGTTGAAGACAATATTAAGCAGATGTATGATAAATTCATGGGGATTTTATAACTTGTTTATTGACGGAGTTATGGAAATTTTTCTTCTTCAACCCACCTTTTTTGTCTTCGTTTTTAATGTTTTTGGTGGTACAATGGTCCTATCAAAAACTTGTGAATATAAAAGTTGTAGATAATATTAAGGAGATGTATAATAAAATTAATTGGATTTTATATGTTGAGAATTGACGAAGTTAGGAATTTTTTTTCTCCCAAAAACCCTATTTTTTGCGCCCCTTGAGCCCATTTTTAATTTTATCAAAAATCTGTGATACATAAATTTTTGGCCCTATTTTTAGAAGTAATAAAAACTCTAAACTGATTTGATATGTACAAAAATTAAGAAGTTAACGGTTTTTTTTCGGTTTTTACAAAACCCGTCCCTATTTCCATCCCCTTTGTCCGATTTTGTCCATTAAAGAACTTGACCGACATTTTATGCCCCTTGATTTTATGTATCACTTTGGAAGAGATTTGTGCAGAATTGTGGAATATATATATATATACATGTATAAAGTTTTTTACTGAGGGTGGTTTTGGGTTCTAGGGGTCATGATCGGTGTAGATCTGCAAAACTTTTTCAGCAATTCCAACATAGGAACGATCCCAATTGATAGTATTTCATACGAAATCTACCTAATACCTCATAATTTTACCACAAATAACAGAAAATTTATCAAAAATAATTATAATGTATTAAAATTAGATATTGAAATACGACAGAACTTTTCCATCAACCTTATAATTAACTGAAATCTAACGCCCTTAAAGTGATTAGTGACGTTCATAGGAAGTGAATATTGAAACGATAATTAAAAATATCTCATTTATTAACCTCAAAGCAAGTTCAACTCTAACCAATTTCCAAGTCACCCTTCACTAAACCATGGAAGCTCGCCTCAACCAATGCTTAAATTCTTTTTAAATTAGTTCATTTTTAACAAGGACTTTTATAGAATCTTCTTTACCAACTATTTCTCATAGTCCTATCAAAAGAAAGACTCAACTTTTTACAAATATTTTATGCTTTTAAATGTAATATATACTGTAGAAAGTAAAAACATCTGAACAAATTTATTACGCATTACAGGGAAGCTGAAATGAAATTTGGATTCTCAGTAATCTAATTGACTGCAGTTGGAATTCTTTCTACTGCATTTGATAGGCACTTTGGGACTTTTTCTGGATTCCGTTTTTTTAGAACTACGCACATATATAACACTGGAATTAGTTTAACTAAATTTATTGTTTTTGAAATATTTGCAGAAGATCGAAAAATAAAACATTGAACGTAATGTCAGAAGAAAATTTTTCGAAAGCATGATTTCTTTTTTTTTTCTTTGTGGATAAGATTTTAGTTCTTCCAATTCCTGTCACATTTTTACGCCTTTAAGAGAAAATTATCAATATAGTTCTATTCTTAAGATCCTTTAAGATCATTTTAAAATAACCGTAATTTATCTGAAAATCGATGTTTTTAAAAAAAAACATAATATACCCTCTGTAGTAAAACAATATTTTACCAATACTATTTGTATTGAGTACGTTTTGGCCATTACTGGCAAAATTACTATACACAATTGCCCCAATATTGACTTTACATTTTGAATATATTGGTACAATATTGCCAAGAAAAATTTCGCCATTTCATTGCTAATCGAAAGATGGCGCTCACATGTCATACTGAAACGTTTTAGGCAAATCAGGCAAGCCTCACTTGCCTAATACCTGGTGGTGGGGGTAACGTTGAACTTCTTTTACTTTAAAATAAGTGCATTATGGCTTGTTTTTTGTGATTTGTTTCGTTGTCTGTTTGTGTTTACCGGGATTTGCATAAAACGTCTCAGTATGATGTGTGATTGTCCTCTTTCGGTCACTTTTGAGATCATTCTTTTTGTACATGGAAAAAATCCAATGTCCTACTGATCATATTCGCGCTAAGTTTTACACAAATTTATGAAACAACCTGTACTTTCTGAATAAAAGCATCTTCAGATTCCATGGGTCTAAAATCAAAAATGACTTTGTGCATGTCTCAGAATGCCGTATCTTTCATTTTAGTACTACCCTTATTTAGCTTATCCTACTTGTACTAGTCAAAAGAGCTACATATACTATATTCTTAGATGTAACTTATTAAATGGCCATTTAGATGTCGTTTTCCACAAAATTCAGAAAAAAGTTTGCGTTTTGATTCTTTTAATGTACCGAGATCATTTTAATTGCTTAATAGATTCCAACTCGTTGATTGGTTTAATCTGTTTTCGTCTCCTATGCATGCTAGAATAATATCGAAACATTTCTTTAGAGTTAGAACTCATTCCACTCAGGGGTAATCGTTTCTGGAGATTCTAGTCTGTGATACCAAGGACAATTCAATGTTGTAATAAGCTATATTCCTTATCTCCAAATCTATATGAAGAGGGGACTGTTTATAACTCTGACATTAACGTTAACGTAAACGTTCATTTTTTTTTTTTGTTATTTTGAAAACAATAAAAGTACTTAAAAATTTCGAATAGCTCATTGTTGGCAAACAGTAGTGTTTAATTTTCTTTAGAACATCCTCATTGCTTCCTTTGCTTTTTCCTTCTTCAAATCTAAAAGTGTTAAACACGCTACGAACAACACCAATTACATTCACGAAAATTACGATCTTCATATGATCAGATGTCCATTTTTTATAAAAAGCTAACATGAAGTTATTAAACTTTTGTTTCAATTTTCACCGATTGTTAGACAGATAGGTGTATAGAAACTTAACTCACTGAAGATCACGAAGTCCATATTTTTATCCAAACACAATATTTACTATTTTGTATCTGAATTAAAACAGCGTGTTAAAGAGAAAACAACTGGCTGTATAAAATACTTTGATACTTGTCACCCTGATACACTTATCTTTAAATTATAATATTTCATCAAAGTAATTTTACAACTAAAAATAGATCTAATTATTGGATTTGGTAAGACAAACATATTTTAGATCATTAATAATTGCATTTAATAGCCTTTTAAACCTATTAGCATATTAAACGTAACGAGGGAAGTTTTCAAAATTATTCACAAATATTCTCTCAATTATTCACAATCTGCTACGTAATCACAAATACAATCAGTCACGATAATAAACTCCTATCTTTCCTGAACATTTTGTTATAATTGTTTCCTTGAAATTCCCATTAGAACAGAAGTTATGCTTTTTAGAATTATACCCACTCAATAGCTGAAGCGGCATTTTCGAAAGTTTAAAGTCATTTTTCTCCTAATGACGTTATTGGACTTAACGGACAGGACGTCTCAAAACCTTCTGACTATTTTTTCATGAATTTTTCAAAATATATGTTTCCTATTAGTCTGTGCAAACGGAACCCAAAATTTCCTTTTTATTGCTCAAAAAAGTACTTTTTGTAGAAATATTTAAGATAATATTTAAGATACTGTTGAAAATTTCAAAATTTTGTATTAGCTCAATACAACTTTGTATTAAAAATATAAAAATGCTTTAAATAGAAATTTATTTAGGTTCATGTTAATTATTATAGTCTGAAGTATAAGTAGGGACCATATTTTTCATTCTAGTTTTAAAATGTATTTTGTGATCCTGCGCGTAATCTGTTATACCAGTTTCCAGCTCGTCAAATGTCTGACAGTTTGGTGCCTCCTATAAATGGTAATTCTGCATCTTGAAATTTTTTAAATGCATGAAATGAAAGAACATCTTTCAACTTAATAAAAAATGTGTTTTAAAATTATATAAATTTTATGATATTAAATGTCGAAAATGGTCTTTTTTTTCATTCTTTCCAATATTTTCACTGTCGTAGCGAATTCAAAGACAATAGGGTTATACTAGGAAAAAATATCTGATAGCCATTCTTAATATCTTAACAGAATATGTAATAATTAATATCTATATATTACTTTATAAATAATTGATTCCATCTACAACACCATTATTTACAACAACATGAAAAATAAATTAATCATTCGGATCAAAATTCTCTAGAGTAAACGATATTAAAAATTAATTATATAAAAAAAGCATCTTTTAATTAATTACTTTAGGATATAATAATAATGTTATTTTTTTAATGATTAATATTTGAAAACAACAAGTTGATTAAATTGGGTGACGGGAGGATGATTCAAATATCCGACAAATTTAACAATATTATTTATCCCGAAAAGTTTCGTTCTGAAAAAAGTTCCAAATTAAGTATCCAACGTTTTATAAAAATAGATCTTTTTTCGCGTATTTTAAAATCTGAATCTCTGAATCATTTTAACACGCTGAATGCACACACAACTAAGTTCATTTTAAGCAGCCAATGAAAGTGGCAGACTGAAATACTTCCAATCCTCTAGTCTGTCATATTATCAAGATATGCGGATTTCCACCAATTCTCGATATGTCATGTGATCAAGGTAGACAGAAAAGCAGAGATAGACTGAAATTGGTGGAATTCCAGTATCTGCCTCTTTCGTTTTCTATGTAATTATATTTAGAATTATCAAAGAAACAATATACATGGTGTCCCTGAACTCATGGGCCAAACTGTAAGAGAGGGTAAAGTACACATAAAGAGTATAGGAATGTGGGGTCAGAAATAGAAAGTGTTGGCGAATAACAAGAAATGCGAGGGAAATAAAAACAAGCATTTTATTCACATAACAATTACAGTAAGTGCTCAAATGTGCCACTACGAACATCGATACAGTCATTGTAGCGACTAGCAAGTGATTTGTGTACCTTTTCTATGATCCCAGGTTTTTCATCTACGAGACACGAATTGACTCTGATGAGGACCCCATTGCAAGACTTTCAGTCGCTGCCGCAAGTGTTCAGGAAGAACCAGACATCATCAAAAGTGCAAGACAGTCATTTTCTCGACTCTGCCAGGCCCGCATTGATGTTGGTGGCGGCACATTTAAGCACTTAAAGGGTCTCAAGACTCTTAAAATTGGAAAAAAAAGATTAAAAAAATTCAACATTTAATATCTTAAAATGTATATGATTTTAAAACGCAATTTTAATTGGGATAAAAGAAATACGTATCCTATTTAATTTCATGTATTTAAAAAATTGCAAGGTGCAGATTTAGCATTTACAGGGGGCTCCAAACAGTCAGACACTTGACCAGCGGAAAATCGGCATAACAACTTACGCGAGAGATTACAAAATAAATATTGCGACTAGAATGAAAATTTTAGTACAAACTTATACTTAAGATTATAGTCATTAGCCTGAACATAAGTAAATTTGTATTTAAAGCATTTTTATATTTTTAATACAAATTTGTATTTAGCTAATGCAAAATTTAGAAAATTTCAACAGTATAATCACCTAAAAAATATTTTTTTGAACAATACAAATGAAATTTTAGGTTCTGTTTATACAGACAAACATGGAACATATGTTTTGAAAATTTCATGAAAAAATATTTGGAAGTTTTTGAGATATCGGGAACATTATGCCCAAAGACGTCATTTGGAGAAAATGACTTCAAAGTTTAACATCTAAAAAAAATAAAATTTTTGAAAATTTGAAAGCTTTAAGAGTCCTGAGAACCCTTAATGTAATTGTTATGTGAATAAAACTCTTGTCTTAATTTCCTCCTCATTGCTTGTTTTTTGCCCACACTTTCCCTTTTCGACCCCACATTGCTATACCGAAATTGCTTCTTTATGTGTACTTTACCTTACCTTACTGTTTGGCCCTTGGGTTCGGGGACGACTGTATTTCCTCCCCATTGCTTTTTTTAGCCCACACTTTTCCTTTTCGACCACACATTGCTATACCGACATTGCTTCTTTATGTGTACTGTGCCTTCCATTACGATTTGGCCCTTGAGTTCGAAGACAACTGTATTTCCTCCCCATTGCTTGTTTTTAGCCCATGCTTTTCGTTTTCGACCCCACATTGCTGTGCCGAAATTGCTTCTTTATGTGTACTTTACCTTACCTCAGAGTTTGGCTCTTGAATTCGGAGACAACCTGTATATTCAACTGAGTTCCTGCATGTCAATATTAATTCTGAGATTCCTTTTGTTGTCACCATTATTAATTCATCTTTTTTTCTTTTATAACTTTTTGGCTTATAACAATTCAAATGAAAATGTATAGGATCGACATACCATCTTAACATTGACCCAACCACGTAAGGAAATATATTTTGATCTTTAGTACTCCATCTTCATTTAAGTAATTACACACTAGTAAATAAAAACTTTTGTGGAAAACTAAATCACAAAAAATCAGCGTTAAAACACACAATAAATAAATTAAGCAATGTGAATATAACCAGACGGATACGTTTCGTGAGTACTGGGAATCACATCATAAGTGTATAGAATCAATGTATAAAATAAGTATCCTCCCAACTAAATGCTAGGCAAAAACCCAAATGTCAGTAAACACAGCACTGAAATACCATCAAGTTCCAGCAACCAATGAAATCAAAGCAAAAGTGAAGCATCGTGACACAACAAATCCACCCAGAAAATTGAGATGTAAGGTGCAGTAGACAAATCAATAAGCAAGGAGTTTTTAAATTTATGAATATAAACAGCTTCAAAAAAGTCTAAATCTAGAGGAGTAATTCATTTATTGATAATAGTGGCTGAATCAAAATTGAAATGCAATGAGAAGCAATGACAAGCAATAGAGGATTTTTGCAAATCCTTTTTCTTAACATAGTTTGTATTAGTTTATATATTTATATATAATTTTGGTGATATAAATTTGGTTTATATAACGTTGGTGATTTAATTACATACTAGCTGTGTTTATTATTACATATATTACATCCTATTCGACAGTTTACCATATAATTGCAATAATTTCATTTTTTATTTCTGGAGAAGTATAAGTCACGTTTTTGAAGTGTATAAAATCAATCAATCAGATCATCATTTGGTCAACTTTGATTTTATTTTTTTATATTTAATGATAATTCTAACGATTTTTGAACAAGGTATTTTCACTTTTTCCTTCTATATTTATAACCATTACATATATATATATATATATATATATATATATATATATTTCGCAGTCGTGTATGCTTATTCGTGCTTTTGATTAAATTTATGTTAACTTTCTAAATTAATGTAACAAGATTTAAACTTTTAAAAATCCTAATTTGAACTAAAAAATTGTAAATAATATAGAAAATTACTTATGAGTGTCAATTAGATATTATTATGACTAACATTTTATGAAAATTAACATTTCGAAAATATTTAGTTTCAGAATAATATCAGAAAAATGACAAATCATGACTAAAATAAAAAACATATACAGGGTGATTCATAAAAGATGGGCAGAACTTTAAGGGGTTATAGTACACTTAAAGACAAATAATATTAAATAGGAGACTAAGGGTCCCAGACATATTCCCAAGGAGATAGGGGGCATTAAAGTTTAGGGTCCGAAATTTCAAATGATTATAAAACATGGAAAAATTGGTCGATTCGTTTGCGGTTTTTGCAAAAAATTTTCTTTATGCCAGTATTTTCTTGAAATAAAATTTTAAAGTTCAATTTCAAAAAATGCCGATAGGGGGCGCTTTAGACTTTGGAGTAACAAACAACTATTTTTTAACGTTATTTTTTGTATTTCTTTAAATGATTTCGAAAGCTTAGACTTAAACTTAAATTTTGATCTAAAAATCTGAGTCCTAACGAGTAGTTAAGTAGCGTAAACTGAAATTTGAAATTTGAAACCCTTCTCCCCCCAGAACAAAAATCAGTTATTCCCGATCTTTGTGTCGTAGATTAGGCTCTAACTACTGCCGCGTTTTGCTAAAATTATTCTTTATGTCAGTATTTTCTTGAAAATAAATTTTAAAGAAAATTTTCAAAAAATTCCGATAGAGGGCGCTTTAGACTTTGGAGTAACGAGCAACTATTTTATACCGTTATTTTTTGTGTCTCATTAAATGCTTTCTAAAGCTTAAACTTAAATGTTCAGCCCAAAATCTGAATCGTTAGACGTGGTTAAGTTTCTGGGGGGAGGGGTTTGAAATTTCTACTCCTGAGCACAGTTCAGTTTACCATGTCCACACATTGTGTGCTGTGATACGAGGTAAAAAGACACAAATTAGGATTATGTTACCAAAGCATATTTATTAACATGTAATTACAATAAATGTTCAAAATTGTGACCACCAGAGGTTATGCACGCAGAACAACGGCGAAGAATGGAACGGCGAACATTCGCGAAAACATCAGGCTTTTCGAGCACTTCCCCTACAGCGGCGGAAAGTCTGGCGACCAGTTCCTCGGGGGATTCAATGGGTGTCTCATACATAAGAGCCTTCAATCGTCCCCAAAAAAAGAAATCGAGGGGTGAAAGATCTGGCGAGCGAGCAGGCCAAGCAACAGGACCACCTCGACCAATCCATCTGTTCGGAAATGTGATGTCCAGATAGTTGCGGACGTCTCGTACGTAATGGGCTGGCGCTCCATCGTGCTGGAACCACATGACCCGCCGGATGCGTGGAGGAACAACGTTTAACAGGTCTGGCAGCACATGTTGCAGAAATGTGAGGTATGTTTTACCGTTGAGGCGTTCAGGAAGAAGGTACGGTCCGATTAGGTGGTCTCCGAGGATTCCTGCCCAAACATTGATGGAAAAGCGTCTCTGATGAGCATGTGGATACGTAGCATGTGGATTGACATCCGCCCATACATGTGCATTGTGTGTGTTAAATGTACCTTCACGTGTGAAGGTACATTCATCGGTGAAAAGCACAGTTCGTCCAAAATGTGGATTTAGCGCGTTCTGCTGCAGAAAGCAGCGGGCGAATTCAATACGATTTGGATAATCCCCTGGAGACAGTTTCTGGACTCGTTGCACATGAAACGGGAGCAAATGTTCATCCTTCAGTACCCTCCAAGTCATGGACTGTGAGGTATCCACCTGCCTAGCCACTGTTCGTGTACTTGTACTTGGCTGCGCCGCTACTACATCCAGAATGGCTTCTGCAACAACTACTGATTCGTCCTTTTTTGCACGACCTGCATTCGACCGGGAAGCGAGAAATGATCCCGTCTCACACAACTGTCTGTGCAAGCGCTCGAAAGTTTTGCGGTTAGGCAACCGCCTGTTGGGAAATCGCTCTCCGTACATTCGTTGTGCCTCTGCACCATTTCCATCTGCCGCTCCGTAAATTAAATGCATCTCAGCCTTTTCCTTATTCGTGAAGGGCACCATCTTCCGATTCATTACTACAGCGACTTACACTTGACTCACCGTTCAGTGGTTTTTATGCCTGAATCGTGTCGAAATTTTGCATACGTGTTCTTCTTCTTCCCCATTTGACATTTGCATACTTTCTGTTTCCTTCTTCACCCGGTGACTAGCGTCAGGAATGGAGCTTTAACGTTTGCATGAGCGAAGTTTCCAACTGTGCCAGTGCCTTTATGAGTGAATTCCGACTATGCAGTCCTTGACGAAAGTTGTATTTTTGCCTCGTATCACAGCACAGAATCGTTGGGCATGGTTAAGTAGTGCAAACTGAACTATGTTCAGAAGTTGAAATTTGAACCCCCTCCCCTCGCTACTGAACCACGCTCAGCGATTCAGATTTTGAGCTGAAAATTTAAGTTTAAGTCTAAGCTTTAGAAAGCATTTAATGAGACACAAAAACTAACGGTATAAAATAGTTGTTCGTTACTCCAAAGTCTAAAGCGCCCTCTATCGGAATTTTTTGAAAATTTTCTTTAAAATTTATTTTCAAGAAAATACTGACATAAAGAATAATTTTAGCAAAACGCGGCAGTAGTTAGAGCCTAATCTACGACACAAAGATCGGGAATAACTGATTTTTGTTCTGGGGGGAGAAGGGTTTCAAATTTCAAATTTCAGTTTATGCTACTTAACTACTCGTTAGGACTCAGATTTTTAGATCAAAATTTAAGTTTAAGTCTAAGCTTTCGAAATCATTTAAAGAAATACAAAAAATAACGTTAAAAAATAGTTGTTTGTTACTCCAAAGTCTAAAGCGCCCACTATCGGTATTTTTTGAAATTGAACTTTAAAATTTTATTTCAAGAAAATACTGGCATAAAGAAAATTTTTTGCAAAAACCGTAAACGAATCGACCAATTTTTCCATGTTTTATAATCATTTGAAATTTGGGACCCTAAACTTTAATGCCCCCTATCTCCTTGGGAATACGTCTGGGACCCTTAGTCTCCTATTTAATATTATTTGTCTTTAAGTGTACTATAACCCCTTAAAGTTCTGCCCATCTTTTATGAATCACCCTGTATAGGGTAAATGCAATTACGGTACGTATAAAAAGGCCAAAAAATTGTATTGCAAACAAACCGCGTAGTTTCCTTCTTCGAATTATCATTCTCAAGGTCTGCAGATGTACAGGGTATCTACAAATTAGTTGGGTTAATTAGTTAGTAGTAAGTTATGGACATCCGAAATATTAAATAAAATTAACTAGTTGAAAGTCAGACTAGTAGTAATATTGGCGAAGTTTATTCATAGATGGCGTTAGGCGTCATAACTAACGCTATCGCTTAACGAGCGGAGGTGTTATTCAATGGCCACCACGATCGCAAGATATTTCACCGCTTGATTTAGGTGCATGGAGTTTTGTAAAGAATCAAGTGTACAAGCCGCCTCTTCCTGCATCCATTCCTGAACTAAAGTCAAGTATCTGCACTGCAATTAATTTGATCGACGGAGTCATGCTGACAAATCTGTGGCAAGAAATAATTTACCTATGAGACATCTGCAGAGTCACGAATGGAAGTCACATCGAACATTTGTGATAATGGTAAACTTGAACTATTTTTCTATCTTACAACAATATGTATTTTAATTTTTTTTTTCATGTCAATTCCAATTTAATGGAATTGACATGATAATTTGCCAAACTAATTTGTAGACACCCTGTATTTTCGCATACAATTTGAGCTATTATTTTAATAGAATATTTAGTTTCTAAATGATATTTCATTCAGAACATTTGGAACAAGCTGATTTTGTATACAACGAAAAAAATTTTCTAGTTTAAAATTATGGATGCTCTTTTAAAAATTAAATACAGTCAAGTAAACAGTCTAAATTGACATGAATAAATAGCATGCGTGACTTTAGTATTTTATTAAATGCACAAAGGGCCTTTTATTAACTATTATTTGAGTAAGAAAACTAATGGAGCCATTTAAAGTAACTCTGTGTTTTTTTTTTTCCTGTAAATTTTAAATGGGTTATAAAAGTTTTATCCTACTCTATTTTATGTGGTTTAAAAAACCCTTATTTATTTTAAGAGTTAAAAGTGTAACAAATCCTTCTACAAAATTTATAACATATATTTAATTTTGGTAAAATATTTTACAGAATAAAAGCTTTCCTCGATATAAATTAAAATATTTTTGCCCTAAAATATATGTTTCCTCAAAAATTTATGTCTGTTTAAATTTAAATGTTCTTATGACTTCTATTCAAGCATTATTTCACACAAAAGATTATTATCAAATAAAGGATATTATAGAATAAAAAAATAAATGTAGTAAGATAATTGATTTATTTTATTTTGTTTATACTAAAACGCAATTCATTACTTGTTAATGATTACTATCTGTGTTAGAATTATGAAATTTAACAATAATAATTATTAATTCCAGACACATAAGAAGTGATGTATTTTTAGTTGTAGTAAGCATATTCTTCTTGTTCCAGGTCCTTGTACAGTTCTTGGTCTTTATGCATTATTACACTATCAATATATTAAGAAATAAAAGATATTTAATATTTTAGTGAACTAGAGAATTATGTGTGTTTTTATTATTATTTTAAGCTATGCTAAATTGTTAAATGTAATATTATCAGTGTTAGCTTTGGCATTTAAAAAACTGTGAAAATCATTTTAAATTAAGACATATTAATACCCTATTTATTACTCCTGTACATTTAAAAATCAAAACAGAAAAGAGCTTTATTTTAAACAATCTTCTTCTTTTTTTTTTTTTACAAAGAACAGCATTAAGTTTGAGTGAGAATCCCAGTATTTTTGTCTGAGTAAATAAATTACAGCCATCGATCACTACATAAAAATTGCTTGTTTGTAATCTCTATCAACTCAGAAAAGTTGTCCCATATTTTTGAAACACTCTTTGTATTTTAAAATACAGTTAGAAAAATATATATGAATTATCTAACCCCCTTCGACACGAGCATCCTGTACATAATTTTTAATATTTTAACACCAGTATTTCCAAACAAAAATATTTGCCTATTTAACCGCAAAATTTTCTTTTATTCGATAAGCTTAAAATTACTACTAAAAATTACTACTAGAAGAAATCAAGGATTCTGAAAACCATACACCTTATACCTATAAGCGGAGCTTCTCGCAGGTTAATAAATAGTTTATATATGGAGTAGATATATATATATATTAGGTATTTCATTTTTTGAAGTGTCTTGGGTTTTTTTAAATGTCACTGGGTCATTTTTAACGTAAGAAAGAGATTTATTTTGCCAAATGATATAAACATCTAAAAGTAATCTGATTGCTTGGTGTGGTTGTTTATGTATGGCTGCTAATTGTGCTCATTAGGTAAATTACTTCCATTTGTATAAATATTTAAAAAATGGCTTTTGCGTGTATATATATCAATATACGAAATTCTGTAAACATTAAACAATTTATTTGTGGATATAAAAGAGTAAACATATATTGCAAGAAAGTACATGTACTATTTTTTTTTTATCTTTATTCTTTTATAAATGGAATAAATTTTTTCCTCGATATGCCACATTCATAATTATCATGAATCATAAATTTTAGTACCGTGAAATATATTTAATTTTTTTATTATTCCATTGTTTAAATATTAGAGAAAAACTTGTTTAAATTGACACGAAAAGTCCCAGAAATCAATTATTCTATGCTTTATGTTCCAAACAATATCTGTAAGATAAACTTAATGATGTAAGATCATAAGAACACTAATTACATTTTATCACAAAGACAGTAATTAAGATGAATGCTATTTGTGGAAGATAATCCTCTTTACTTAACTAAAGACAAAAATTAAAAAGTTCTAACACTAATTACTTTTTTTCAGTAATTTGTCATCGTGATATAAACGTAAGATTGATAGATAAAAGAGAAATGAAATTTCTGTTTATTAAAGAGTGTTTTATGATTTATGTTACTTATAAAGTGATTATGTTTCCTTTTTGTTCTTGAATCACTGGGCTTAAATGTTCGGATAATCTTGTTTCAGTTCTGGTAAAGATCTGATAGAAAATGTAACGAAATTCCAATGTACAAAAGAGGGATTTAAGGAAAGTTATTATTTAAAAAATGCATATCTTATATTCTTAGTTATATTATTCAGTTGTTAGTTATTCATACTTATATTCTTGTATAAATGAAATGCGGAAATTGTTTATTATAGTATTTTACAAAGTATGCTGCAATCATAACTGCAGTGCAACAATTATTTGTTGGAAAAGTATGATTTTTTGAGACACCAAAATAGTATTTCAAAGAGAATTTACAGAATCGTTTTCACTGTTTTGTTCGGATTTTTACAACATTTGTACATTGTGCATTTTACTGCCGTTATCAAAAGAAGTTATTTTATATTTTTTGAGTGGTAAAAGAAATAATTTTAAAAATACAATGATACCTCAGCATTATTCATTTGAAAAACTGTTCAATAAACAAATCAAATTTTGCTGGGAAAATATGATTTTTTGAGACACCAAAATAGTATTTTAAAGAGGATTTACAGAATCGTTTTCACTGTTTTGTTCGCATTTCAACAACATTTTTACATCATGCATTTTACTGTCGTTATCAAAAGAAGTTATTCTATATTTTTTGAGTGGTAAATTCTTTTTAAAAAAATACAGTGATACCTCAGCTACTAAACATTATTCATTTGAAAAACTGTTCAATAAACAAATCAAATTTTGCCGGGAAAATATGATTTTTTGAGACACCAAAATAGTATTTCAAAGAGGATTTACAGAATCGTTTTCGCTGTTTTGTTCGCATTTTTACAACATGTGTACATCATGCATTTTACTGTCTTTATCAAAAGAAGTTATTTTATATTTTTTGAGTGGTAAAAATTTAAAAAAAAAATACAATGATACCTCAGCTACTAAACATTATTCATTTGAAAAACTGTTCAATAAACAAATCAAATTTTGCCAGAAAAATTAACTAGCATTCTCGTCAATATTGTCAGAGCTATGTTAAGAAATGTCATTAAAAAATAACAAAACAGACTATTACGAATAGTCGAAACTTTTTAGTTAATGGCACGTTCAGTACGCATAATTAAAAATTGTGTATGTCTGGTAAGCTTTCAATTTTATTTGATGCAAGGTAATGGACATCATAATTTACATAATCTATATTTAGTACAGGCAGATTAAATAATTATACTCCTAAATTTCTTTACCCGGCTGAAAGCAACGTGCAATGATCCCAATGGACTTTCGATAGTAACTGTGTAGACGCAGTAGGTCGAATAGCCAACCGTTACGACTTGTGCATCCTAAAATTGTAAGCAACAGACAAAGGTATTTTTATTCTTGAGTAAAATACCTCGTTATAAGTCCATGATGTTGTAACAGACAAAAAAAGAAGAAATAATTCTGTTATTAAGGATCCGCAAAAACATCAAATTTAAACACAATCGCCAGGGATAGAATAGAACAGTTCCTTAATAAGGAATTTCGGGTTACGATTACAAGATATCCGTTAACAAAACCATCTTCTGTCCAAAGATTACACTTTAAGATAAATCATCTATTGTAAGTTTCAGTTATTTTTTTAAAACAAGATGCTTTTGCGCCCTGAACTATCTTTCCAAGATTGTTCTTATACTCGATCACTATTATTTCTGCGAAAAGTTGAACTCTGCTGAAATTTAGTCGTTATATTTGAGAATCATAACTGTTTTCAGTTTAATCGAACATTCATTTCAAGTATTCATTTATTCTTCTCCGAACATTTTATATCCACGTGCTAAATTTTTAACAAAAAAATATATTTTTAGTGATCATGTCCTATTATTAAACAAAATCAAAATGACTTAATATTTTTTTTATGAATAAAGAAATATGGGAAACATTTGGTGTTAAACTTTAGAAAGCAATAAAAAAATATATTTGTGTTGCTGCATCTTCGAAACAAAATAATTGGCATCAGCAGAGAACTTATTATTATTTTTAATAGAATGAAAGCTATATTTCAGTCGTAAGAGGTTTCTAGTTGAGTTTTTATGGTATTCATTTCCGAAAAAAAAGGAATTAGCAGAACAAAATGGGAAAATGGAAAGAGACTGCTTCTTTAATTTATCCTTTGTGTATTCAATTGAATTCCAAGTTAAGTTAATTTTATATGTTTTGTATATAGAGCCTATCATTATTTTTGATTCCTTATGTTGAATTGCAGTTTGTTCAAACTGTATGACAACGATAATGATTCAAACCAATCAAATTCATACATTTTGTTCAATTTCACTTTATTTTGATTTAGAACCTGAATCAGTGTCGTGTCGAAAATAATCCTCTTCGTGCCATCAATGGCACTGATGCCATTGTTTCACCGACCTTGGTCTATTTATTGCGAGAGACATAATCCGTATTTTAGATGATTCATTAACAGCTCAAGGTTTTTTCGTCCCTGGGACATGTCATCCAATAATGTACGAAAAGAAACTTAAAACTCGTCGCCATGTCTCATTGTAATGTATAGTAGAATCATTTGAAAAATGTTTAGTGCTATAAGTTAAAGATGAAATCTTTAACTGCTCTCACTGGATCAAAAGTGGTTTGTCTTGAACTGGCGAAAATTACCGAACATTACCAATAAACAGCTCAAGGACTGGCTCTTGGATGATATTTTAAGACATTTTGAAGTCCTTTTAAACATTTTACGTTAATCATTGAAAACCCTTAACTAATTGAAAAATAGAGACTTTACATAGAGAGCTGGAATGATCTGGCGTATGAGCCACACAATGAGGAAAATGAGAAAAGAATAATTGGCAGTTTTGATGATAAATATTCCGTCAATAGATGTAACGCCAAGAGAAGCTAAGACCATAACAGTTCCAAGGTTCAATCTTTTGTAATCCACATTATGATGACAATAATTCTATAATTTTTAACCGACGAAGGACAGATAAACTTACCTTCGAAAGTATCCTAAACTCTGGGACACCAGACGCATTGGTTCCGTTTACTAAATTTGTAGAGTTAATATCTTTCGGAATAAGGCGGAAAAGGCAATGAAAGCTTAGGATGTTTTGTTTAAACTTCCATTACCATTGTATTCAAATTGTTGGACACGAACTCTGTACATAGAGATACCAGGATGAACTTGGCGGATGAGTATTTTTTAGATGTAGGACAATTTTTTTTAACAGTTGGGGAATATCACCAAGATACAATTTCTCAGAACAAAACGTGAAAAAATTGTGTAGATTAGTACACTTTTTGCAAATAAATACGAAGAGCATCGACCTTAATGTCGATGAAAGCTCATACGCAATTTTAACATTTGATTAATGCTGCCGATGCCACCTTGTTATTGAAGTCAGTCCCTTTTCTTTATTGCATAAAACTGTAATCTGAAGCTGCTACAATATAAGTATTAGGATCTGCTATAACATCAGATTCATAGTTATTGACCGCTCATGGGCTGTTAAAGTGATTTCATAATAATGCTCATATTGCATCAAATATTTAGCATATATATACAGTAAACTCTGTCCAAGGCGGAATCGATCCGGACCGAGAAGATTTTCCGTAGTAGACAATATTCCGCCTTAGACAAATGTTATCTATGTCTACGGATTCACAGGGACTTGAAAATCTTTCCGAGTTAGACAGATTTCTGTCTTTCACAGAATCCTCCTTACAGAGCGTTTACTGTATTCTAATTTCAGCAACTTGTTTCTAGTGCATTTTCTGAAAGCGGGGTGAAATTTAGGTGAAAATACTAAAACTGTAATGATATATACCAAAAATAAAAATTTCAGATTTTTAGTTTTTTTAAGAATTTTTAATTGCTATGAATTAACGTCCTATTTATACAGAAATGAATACAAGTTATGAGCAGAACCCACATAGTTCTGCATCTACAGATCATTTCGAGAATTTTATTTGGTATAGTAATCAGAAATAATTTTTGTTTTATTTAATTTTCTGTTGCTCTACTAACTGCTCACGTGACTGAACATTCGCTGAAAAATATAAGGTGTAACGTGTTCCTTGCATTCCTGAAGTTTCAGATGATTTCACCAAGTATGTCACTAGATATTCGACAAAACATCCAAAAGTTAATGTATCCTTCTGCTTTTGACCACATTGTGTATCTCAATGCTACGAAAATGATGATGGTTTGTCAATGAAATCTAGAACACGAAACCCTAGAAATCAACCTGAATTTCTGGAATCGATGTCGATGATATTTTCTAAATTAGAACACTTTCTATTCAAAATATTGTGTATGTTTATGGTTTATTTCCACGTTTTCTACATTATCCTACCTACTTTACATGGGTTTTTAAAGCAACTTCCCTAATATCTTAATCAATTGATGTGGCATCACTGTGACGTTACAAATATTCAAAAGTGCTAAAGTCACAGCGGTGTCTAAAATGTAATAGATTTAAATTATCACATTTTGTATATCAAGTAATCATCTTTTTTGTGACCCCCATCGTAATATTAAAATTTTGAGACATTTGTGCCTCATCAGAAAATGGGACATATTAATTTTACACTGGTGCCAGATGACGATAATACGGACGGTAGAAATTGTAAATTTGTCACGGTGCTTTCAGGATTATACACGATCTTGGGTATGATTGTCACATCAGTTGATTTTAACAATACTTATTTTTTCTAACGTGAAAACTGCAGCAGCTCAAAACCCCGTATGTACAAGTGTTTTGATAACATGTCTCAATAAAATGAACGAGTAAAAACGACAATTTTCGATCTAAAGCAGCTAATAGGGAAGACCGGGGCAAGATGACTATGTTAACAATTTTTGTTATTTATTAATTTATTTTTAAGTATAGTAAAATTAATTTTACATGAACTGTTAGAATATTACTTTGTAGTATTAAATATATTACCATTTATTTTTTTTTTAAAGGAAAGAATAATTTTATTCTTTCATAACATTAACAAATCATCATCTTGCCCTAGTACTGGGGCAAGATGAGAACACTGAAGAAGCTTGAACATATTTCATCTTTTGAATATGTTACATGGTTTAACAAATGATAACTGTGTTTTTACATCTTACAAAGTATCAAACTGAGCATAATGCATTATACGTAATGTTGAAGTATCTAGTTGTGCAGCTAACAATAGTCCCAAATAAAAGTGTCATTTTAATAATTAACATTCTTCATGCCACCACTCTTGGCATTTACAGTACTGGATCCATTCTTCTATTGGTGGGTCACAATATTCCTCGTCACAGGCAGGACATCTGAAAACATCATCCTTTGAAGTTGATGCAACTGGGCTTTTTGGCCTGGATTTAATAGACTTAGACCTACAGGAACTTAGTTTGTGTTTTTTTACTCCCTTTTTATCTTCACCAGCTTCTTTTCTCTGTTTTTTTAAACGTTACTGTTCTTCTTTCTGCTTTTCCCTTTGTTCTAACATTTCTTTGACGGGTGTGCTTGTAAAAATGCCTGAGCTCAGTGTTTTGCTTTTTCTTTTTTTCTCACAATGTGTTGCTTTAGGGAATGATTTGAAATCAAAAACACTAACAGGCTTCTTTGGTGCATCGGAATCAGCATTTGCCATAAGTTCTGGTTCTTCTGGATGATTTATACGTTGGTTTTCTACTACCAGGGTTTGAGGATGACGAGCTCGTCATCTTGCCCCGAACAACCTGTTTTAAAATATTCGTTTCATTGCCATGAAGGAAGGCGATTAATTGACATTTATTCATGGTAATAGGTAGTATTTAAACTAAGTTACTCATAAATATTAAAGAGCAACGATATATCTTATCTGTAGCACAGCTTATTTACACATGCATAAAAGTTATAACGTGGCAGCGGTAAACAATCAAAGTTTCACAACTAACACAAAAATGGCGATTTCAGCGTCTCTATACTATTATTTAACGAACGGCCGATAGTAGAGCCAGGAGTGTCCGGTTGATGATACTACCTAGTGGAAAACGGAAAAATTAAAACATTCGTCATCTTGCCCCGGTCTCCCCTACGTGTTGGGAAATAAATTTGGTAATTGCAAACGCATGTAACGTTCAGGCTCAGTGCTCCCTATTTACAAAAAATAATTGACCCATTTATCAAAAACAGACTCCAGAAGCTCACCAATCGGTTTTGAATTAAGATGAATGACCAGAAGCACAAGGCTGATGAAAATCCAGAGATCTTATATCAATGATTACGACAATAAACAAAATAATCTATGAATTGACAAAATTACTTTCTGAAGTTAAAGCTTCCAGTTTATATCGAAGTTTCTTACATTTTTCTTGTATGAAAATTAAACAGCGGAATTATTCACACTAGGAATTGTACTATAGTGCATGCAATAATTAATCGAAATGGCATTACTAATATATTGTTGTATTTACTGAATTATATAAATTAGTCTGTTCAAATCCTTATAAATTTTAGAATAAGTTTCTGTTTTGTAAAATACATAAAAATATTTTTTTTTTTTTTAATCAAAACTGGTTATAGCAGTGCTTTTTAATTCTGAGCAATGAAATCTTACAGTTAATTTAATATCGAAACAAAATGTATTAAATAACATCTTTTTATATTGCCAAGAATTTTATTCGTTGTTAATTTTATATGTAAAAAAATTGGTTTCAGTGATTTGATTTCATGTACTTCTATGAACAATGTAAAAGTATTAATTTTTTAAAGAGTTATATACAGTGCATAATTCCTGAAATAAACAAAGAAAATGTTTTCTCAGACAAAAATATTCTTACTCAAATTTAGCCTTAAGTTTCTTAAAGTAACAGTATTACATATTTATTCTTTTAAAAATGTAAGGTATTATCTTCACCATAAAATTTGAAAACAAATAAACAAGATATTAAATTATATTATGCATTCAGTTTACTAAAGTAATTTCCCAATAGTTTAAAACTCAAAACTCATAAAATGAAATTTTATGCCCATATATAAATAAGAATACAAAAAGGCAGCGCTATCATCAAGTAAACGTTATACAAAACTTAAAACACCGCACTACGTGACCGCCATTATATTAAAACATAAAAAATAAATGTTTATTTTTATTTCTTGAAAAAAGTAGAACTCCATAATGTGGGTACCGTCTACCAAACACTACATCTCCTTCCCTGATATGAAATACGCGAGTCACGTCCAAACCAGCTTTTAAGACCACGCTTTATGTTTTTTTATTCATGCTTTAGAAAACGTTTGTGGGTGAGAGAGAATCCTCTTGCATTACGGATACATACCTTTTTTTCCGTAATCATATAGGGATCCGAATAGAGCGTTTTGTGATCGCATTCCCAAACAGCAGAGGAAACTGTGAATGTCAGACGTAAGTCCTGTTTTTGAAGTCTTACTTCATGCAATATTCATATTGCATGCTAGGGGAATTTCCTGATGTAGTATTTGATTTGCACTGGAAAGAAAATTACATGAATTATATACAAGTATATGTGTATTCTATTTGTGAGGAAATGCAAAACCACGGGAAGTCGGATAAAAATAACAATGTACGAGAACAATATGTTTATATAAAAGGTTCTTCTAAAAATGCATTTTGGTTCGAGACGAAAAAATTGTTGAGATGTGACGAGACTGAAGAAATTGGCTTTCCTGTAACTTAAAATATTCATTGTTTAAAAGAAAGAATGTAGATACATGTGAAATAATCGACTTCTTTCAAATGTCTAAAAAAAGTTTATAGTTGCTTTAATTATATTGCTTTTTAATGTATTTCAATACATTTTAAATTTAACTTTTAACTATTAATCTCCCTATTACATACTTAGTCTCTTAAGGAGATAGTGGACCTTCAGTTGACAATAAATCGACTAAATAATCGTTTTTTTTTCCTTTTTATATTATTAATAAACTTCAATCTGAACATTATCATTTGCATAAAACCGAACGCAATTGCAACGATTCATAGCGAAGTTACAGGAATTTCAAATTTGTGCGCTGTAATTGAGTTACATTAAAAATAAAGCTTTAAAGCCCGTTTTCACAAACTGAGAATTTTCGTCGAGTTAGCATATTCAAAATGTTCCGTACGTCTTATTTTATATCCAATTTTAATAATATTAAGTATTATTGTTTGAAATATGATATATATTGAAACTTAGTGTTCAGATGAACGCATTACTGTAAATAACATGACAATTTGGTAGTTATATAAATTTTTTACCTGAAATTTCAAGAAAAAGTGTAAATATTGGAAGTATCATATTAACGTTAAAATAAAAATCACAAGTTTACGAAACGGTATATAAAATGTTGTAAAGTCTAAAAACTACACAAACATTAAAATAAAGTTAAGATATTCAACATTTCGAACATCGTTTGTGATGTCCACCAGGAAACCTTTGTCGTAATGCTTCTAAACAACAGAGCAAAAACTGTTTTGCAATGCAGATCATTAACTGCAGTTTTTGGTCTGTTTTTTTAGAAGCATTACGACAAAGTTTTCCTGATGAAGGTTGCCGATGATGATCGAAACGTTGAATATCTTAACTTTATTTTAATGTTTTGTACAGTTTTTAGAATTTACAACATTTTATACACCTTTTAATAAACTTGTGATTTTTATTTTAACGTTTATATGTAACTTTTCATAGTGTAAGTGTCCAGCTCTTTTATTGGAAATATTTTATTATTTTTTTTCAATATATCAGTACAATTTAAAACGCACACCAACTTTTCTTGCTATATTATATAGCTACAATTTAGCAAAACACCATGATCATAAAGCTAAATTTGCACGGAGCATTTTCAATTAGAGTGTTTAACTAACATATTTTATCTACACACATTTATAATAAAATTGATTAATTTAGATACTAAATGTATGGATTATTATGTATGAAAACTTCCCGTACAATTGAGTGAAAAATTTAAAAAAAATGCTTTTGAACGTCCACTGTTCTATTAAACAAATAAAAAATTAATTAAAGGAACTCATCACTCACTTTAAAACACCCGCTCGCTAAAGTTAAATCTATGGGCAGGTTGTTTTCGAATTTCTCGTTTAAATTTTTATATTTGTAAACGATGTTTTTGCACACGATAGCTTAGGTCCATCTCTAATATGGCTATTTTTTACTTTTTCGATTTTGGCTGCCGATTTTTTTAATAAAGGGACTTTCACTATCGGAACAGGTTTCGAAAGTGACAGTGCCTTTATAAAAAAAAATCTGCAACCGAAATCAAAAAAGTAAAAAATGGCCTTATTAAAGATCGAGCTCAGCTATCTTAAGCAAAATAATCGTTTAAACATATTTAAATTTAAACGAGTAATTCGAAAACAACCTGCCATAGGTTTAGCATTAGCAAACGGTTGTTTTCAAGTGAATGAAGAGTCCTCTAAATGCAAGGCATTAATTAATGTATAAATTAAAGAGGATACTACATTACTTTATTAAGACTTGAATACCTCGTGCTGCATGGGAGAGAAATTCGCTAAAGCAGTATTATATTTGCACTGCAAAGCAAATCCATGAAATATGTACTAGTATACAAGCATTATGTTTCTGAAGATATTCAAAACCTAGTGCAGTCGGGAAAATAAAAATGTACGAAAGCAATATATTTATCTAACAATCCTAAGATGCATTTTGGTTCGAGTCAAAAGTTATTGAGATGTGAGGAGACTAAAGAAATCGACTTCCTGTAACTTAAAATATTCATTGTTTCAAAAGAAAAGTTATAGATACATTCCACATAATCGAATTTTTTGGAGAAAAAAAAATATTATATTTTTACACGTGTTTTTCAATGCATTAAATACGTTTTAAATTTAACATTTAACTCTTAATATTCTTAATAATACGTTTGAATATATAAGAAATTACTTAATACGAAGCATTATTATAAGACAAACATGTCCGTATGATTTTGAGGTAAGCACCTGAAGATTACATTTTAATTTTGCAATTTTCGTTACTGATTTTGTTTTAGCTTCAAAACCTGGCAAATTTTAAATTTTTACACCTACATATAGGACAAAAGGGTACTTTCAAATACAACTCGTTTGATAAAGGTATCGCAATTTACTCATTTATTGTTGTTTTTAAAATAATTTTCAAGCATGATTTTTTTAAATCTTATCTCCAACGCGTTCTGGCTTCATAACGAAAGATTAATAAACCATTTGTACATAACACAACATAAATAGTTCATTAATGCATGGAAATTATTCCAGAGAGAAACATTCGCCTTGCATACAATAATTCAAATGAAAATCAAATTTCAAAATAATTGCTTAAAAGGCGCAAAGGACAACATAGTGAAAAAGATTCCATGCCGGGACTCGAACACGTTCCAGGCTGGGTATCGTTCCATGTGGTTTAGTCGGTAGAACGTCAGTGCGTTTTGCGGATGGCCCGGGATCGAATCCCGGCATGGAATCTTTTTCACTATGTTGGCCTTTGCGCTTCTTAAGCAATTACTTTGAAATTTGATTTTCATTTGAAATATTGTATGCAAGGGGAATGTTTCTCTATGGAATAATTTCCATGCAATAATATAGTTTCTATAGATGATGGATTTAATTAAGTTTCGTGCTCGCCCCAGGTCGGTGGCTTACGATAATTATTCCATCTTGTGTTGCGTTTGTAGCCTTGCCAACATATAATAGTGAGAAATTTTCCAGGCTGGGTATCGTTCCATGTGGTTTAGTCGGTAGAAAAGCCAGTGCGCCATACTGTGGCCCGGGTTCGAGTGCCGGCATGGAATCTTTTTCGCTATGTTGGCCCTTTGCACCTCTTAAGCAATTTCTTTGAAATTTGATTTTCATTGGAAGTACAAATTGTGCAGTTGTCTTCGATAAATTTCCCATAACGAAATTAAAACATGATAAATATTCTCTAATTAAATAAAATAAAAGCCCATCAAGGTCGAGTATTACTCGCTCACAGGGGTTTCCGTGCAATAAATATATGAAATAGTAACTTGCATTACACAAATACATCATTAAAAGTTGTTTTTCGAGGCATTAATAGACCATGGCGTATAGAGTATGCCGTCCGTGTCTTTATGTATGTCCAAACCGTTCGTGGCCATAAGGGTTAATATCTCAACAAATTATCGACATTTTTTTTCGGAAATAATTACCAACAATCCTTTTATACTTCTGCGATGATAAATACCTCCAGCGCTCCTCAATGTATTTGTTAATTGCCCGCAAATCGAAATTTGTGTACAACGGAAAATGCGATTTTTTCAAAAGCTATGTGACCTAGTGTAATCGCTATACTTTTCCTGCAAGGTAAATTAACTTCTACACATCCCTATTTTTTCATAATTTTAGTTTCAGAAATAGAGGGAGCGGGGGGCATATTTTTGCATTACTTTTTCGACGATATTTCTGAAAATATAATACCTAAAATTACAAGAAATGTATTTTGAGTTCGTACCATTACGATATACAAAGAAAAGATTTTTTTTTTCAAGTAACATAATTAGCCCTGTACATTTTCCCTATCTATATTTGTGAATTGTTATTAATCTATAAATATGTGGGACAATAGCTTTTATTACTTCAGCAAATTTGAACTTTTCATGTTCCATAGTTTATGAGTAAAATGTCTATGGCAGACGGACAGACAGACACAGGATTGATCTTATACACATCCTTCAGACACATGAGTGAGCTTATATGCTTCCGTTTTTACTTTTTAATTCCGGAACCCTAAAAAGAATTAAATTAAATTAACAAAAATTTAATACATATGTAATCAAACTATTTAAATTTTTATACCGCCAAACAGAGAAAAAACGTACTTTCAAATACAATTCGTTCGGAAACTGTGTTTCAGTTTATTGAAGGTTTTTAAAATAATTTTATAAATGTAATATTTTTAAATCTATCTCTATCAAAAGCAGCCCGATTAAGAAAAGTTATTCCATTTTCCCTTAAAATAATATAAATAGTTCAGTATATGATTAATATAAACAGTCAGCAATTATTCCAGAACAAAATAAAAATTTAAGCAATTAATAAATAATAATAATAATATAATATAAATAAAACCCAATTTTCAAATATACGTAATCGGACTTAATTCTTAAACCATTGAAAGTATAAGAATAAATAAAGGTTGCAGTAAGTAGCAAAATCGTTGGGAATTTCTTAGGTTATTAGCTCCTGGCGCGTGGCTAATACGAAAGTGTCCCTTTTAATAAATTTGAAAACAATATATTTGAATAGATTAATTGATCACTTTTATGTATAAATGTTTTTGGTATTGGTAATAGGAATTTAAAAAAATAAAAAATAAAATAAAAAAAAATCTAAAAGATGTATTAGAATTTTCTTTTAAAAATGATTTAATCTTATGTTCTGTAACCCGAGAAGACCGGGTTTGATCGCCTTTAATAATAAAGTGTCAGTATGCACAGCACATACTGCATGATAGATTTTTCTTGAAAAGCATTGTACGTATTTTCACTGGAAAAACATTTTACGAATTATATAGAAGTGTATGTGGATTCTATTTGTAAGGAGATAACAAAACCATAGGAAGTTAAAAATAAATAAAATAAATCTAAAAGATGTATTAGAATTTAAAAAAAAATAAATAAATAAAAAGATTTTATCTTATGTTCTGTAACCCGAGAAGACCGGATTCGATCTCCTTTAATAATAAAGCATAAGTATGCACAGCACATTCTGCATGATAGATTTTCTTCGAAAAGCATTGTACGTATTTTCACTGGAAAAACATTTTATGAATCATATAGAAGTGTATGCGGATTCTATTTGTAAGGAGATAACAAAACCATAGGAAGTTAAAAATAAACAAAATAAAATAAATCTAAAAGATGTATTAGAATTTAAAAAAAAAAGATTTTATCTTATGTTCTGTAACCCGAGAAGACCGGGTTCGACTTCCTTTATTAATAAAGTATAAGTATGCACAGCACATTCTGCATGACAGATTTTCTTTGAAAAGCATTGTACGTATTTTCACTGGAAAAACATTTTACGAATTATATAGAAGTGTATGTGGATTCTGTTTGTAAGGAGATAACAAAACCATAGGAAGTTGAAAATAACAATGAAAGGAAGAAAAATAACAATGTGCGAGAATATTATATTCACATAAAAAATTTCTCTAAAAATGTATTTTGATTCAAGTTGGAAAATTTGTCAAGATGTGACGAGAAAAACAAAATTTATTTTATTTTCGAATGTTCAATGTTTAAAAAGACACTAGATACATACCGCAAATTTATAGTTTTTTCAAATGCTTAACTAAAAGTTTCTAGTATATATTTACAAGTGTTTTGAAATGTATTTCAAATATTTTATTATTTAACGCCTAATAATGTTTTTAAATAATCACAAAAGTCTGCGATGGTTGTGTATTTTAATTTTTTATAAATTATTTTTATGTACCTTTTAGTGCTGAATCCGAAAATGACCTTTATCACATAAGGAATTTTTCGCAAATCGTAAATTTTGAAGGTAAACAGTCAAAAAATAGGGAAAACCTGATACTAAAAAATAGAGGAGATGGTTGTGTTTTTTAACTTCTGATAATTGGTTATTTTTCAGCAGTGAATCCGAAAATGATTTTCCTTCCCAACTATTATGTCAGGATTTTTTGTGAACCATAAATTTCAAATTTAATTGATATTAAAAATCAAATGCTATAAAAGGGAGCAGATGGTTGTGTTTTTCAACTTTTGATAATTGATTTTTATGTAATTTTTCGCACTGAATCTGAAAATGAACTTCATTTTTAACTATCACGTCAGAAATTTCCAGAAATTTTCGCAAATCGTTAGTTTTGTAGTTAAAAATAGAGAAAATCTGATAGTATAAAATAGATGAAATTTTTTTTTAATCAAGTTAATTTTATCTAATTCAATAATTTATTATATTTTTGACTTATACTCGGGATTCTTACTGATATACAGCTCAAAAGATAGATGAGGTGGGAGGAGGGGATTCAATTTTAACTTTCAAATTTCCGAAAAATCCTGATGTGATTGTTAATAAAATGAAGGTCATTTTCGGATTCAGTGGTAAAAAATACATGAAAATCAATCTTCAAAGTTAAAAAATACAACAATCGCATCTATTTAATAGTATCAGATTTTCGCCATTTTCTTACTTTTCAACTATGAAATTTACGATTTCCAAAACTCTTTACATGATGGCAAAAAATAAAGGTCATGCTCGGATTCAGCGCTACAAAACACATAAGAATCAATTCAAAAGCTAAAATAACATGACACAACCCAAATTTTGCAGTCTAGGGCAATATTTAGTCTTTTACACATACAAGGAGTTATGCAAAGCAAGACAAAATTAAATAAATTAAAGAGGGTGCAGTAAAATATAAAGTCTTATTTTATTAAGACATCTGATTTATTAAGGTTTCGTACTACATAAGAAATTTACTGATGTAGCAGTTGATTTTCACTGAGAAAACAAGTTGGAAATTGCTTGTCACACTATGGCAAATGAGGTGAGTTCATACTATAACTAGTTTTATAAATATCTTTTGCACCGCATATTGTACTGAATGTATATTTTAGTGCACTTCAATGAGTGCATAACCATTCCACTCTGCTCGGAAGGCTGTAACATCATTAAAATGCACTTAAAATAATTTTTTCCCATTGGCCTTCATGTAACGGAAAAATTTTGACTGTCCCTGTAATTAAACTTTTCATCCGATTTTCATAAAATTTAAAATGACTCGACAAAATTTTGCAACAATTATATTTTCAAAATTTCAGACCATTCGGAAGGCTGTAACATCATTAAAATGCGCTTGCAATAATTTATTCCAATTGACCGTAATGTAACGGAAAACTTTTGACTGTCCCTGTAATTAAACCTTACATCCGATTTTCATAAAAGTTGAAATGACTCGACAAAATTTGCAAAGATTACATATTTAAAATTTCAGACCATTCGGTTGGGTAGTTTTTGCTCTGTTATATACGGACAGACGGACTGAACGACGACTATAGGTGCTGCGTATTTATATAATTACGAAAACACCTAAAAATAACACAAATTATATACACTTATGCACGGCGTCCACTCTCATCGGTGTCCAATGGCTAATTCCTAAGCCGTTGGGCATAGACACATAGATCAAATTATAACGGAAAACTTTGAAATGAAACTTTGAAAGAATGATCAAATTATAACGGAAACATTTTAAATGAGGTAAACAAGTATTTTAAAAGCTATTTGGGTCAATACTAACCTTTCTTATAAAATTACGAAATTTAAATTTTTATACGGTCCTTCGGCCCGATAAGTAACATTTCTTAAAAATATCCTATTACACTAAAAAGTATAACAAAAAAGGTCCCATTCTTCAACGATTAAAACTGACCGAGTAATAGTTGTTTAAAGTTAAAAGAATATTTTTCGCTACGAAATAGCTGCCATTCACAAATTTACTAGCGAGATTCTTCTTCAGTGCAAGATAGAGCAAGACACAGCGCGCTAGAAAAAGCAAAGCTGGGCCGCTCAGCTTTCCTTTTTTTAGCACGTTGTGTCTTGCTCAATCTTGCACTGAAGAAGAATCTCGTCAGTAGATTCGAAACAGCTGTTTGCTGCTTTTTATCTATTATTTATTCATTTTTGAACGTTGGTTTTTTGCTTTTTAATCTTAAAATTTGTTCGAAGTGAATCTCTTCGGCTGATATACAGAAATGTACACGTCAAAAAAAATCTTCTAACACTTTAAGCACTTTGTCTGCGATCCCTCGAAGCATGGCCCATTTCATCTCTGTTCAGATGCTGATAAGTTGTATAAGGAAAGCAATTCAAAGTTTCATAACTCGGTCAATTTTAATGAGATTTTTTCTTTTGTCTTACTTGTTACTGTAATAAGAAATTTTTACTAAATGTCACTTATGCGAACGGCGGCGGACTGTATAAAATTTAAATTTCGCAGCTTTTTAGAAAAAATTTTTATTGATCAAAACGACTTTTAATTTCTAATCTCATTTAAATCATTTTTGTAATTGTAACTATATGTCTAAGAGTAACGGTTTAGAAATTTAGTCCAAAGCCATTGGAAACCATTGAGAGTGGACACTGTATAAAATACGGAGTGTTTCTAAATGAATGTCGGGGTTCTAACGCTTGGTAGTATTTATTACATAAAACTTAGAATTATAATTAATGCATAAAATAAAAGAGCAACTCAAGCAGTTTTACCTACAAGCTTACAAGTGTTCAATGTGAACATCTTTCGTCACACGCACACATCAAGTCGATAGCTCAGTTCTTCCCAAAAGTTGATTAGTGTTCATGGGGTCATTCTTGCAACAGCTGCAATGGTCAGCTGGTAGTGGAGGCACATACATACGATCCTTTATGAACCCCCAGAGGCAGAAATCACATGGCGTCAGATCGAGTGAGCGTCTGAACAAAACTTCTTTGCTAATCAACGTTTGAGAAGAACTCAGCTATCGACTTTATGTGTGCCATGTGACGAAAGGTACTCACGTTGAACACTTGTAAGCCTGTAGGTAAGACTGTTTGAGTTGCTCTTTCATTTTATGTATTAATTATAATTTTAAGTTTTATGTAATAAATACTACCAATTGTTAAAACTCCGATATTCATTTCGAAACATCCCGTATTCTATTTGCGAGAAAAGGCAATTAATTCCAATCTGACATTAAACGTGTAAAAATAAATAAAATTTGATATCCTTCAATTAAAAATTCAGAAAATTAGCGGATTGTATAAAATTATTAAACATTACCGCGATTGAAAATTATGAATAAACTCGATACGCACTGAAATCCGCATTGTAAATGACTGCCAAACAAACCACTTTGTCACAATCTGTGGTGGCCAACTTATTTATCAAATATTTGAAAAAAAAAACAGCTGGTGTCCATTAAAACATGTTGTATTTTAAATTTACGATTAACCACCGTATCAGTTATACAAAATTAACTGACTAAGAATTAAAATTTACATAAACGTAAATAAAAAATAACTATCAAGGTGCTTTTAAAATTTAAATCATATCAGCTATGAAGCGCCTTAATAATAAATAACAGTAATATTTGTCTATGAAAATCTCACATGCAAAATAATTATTTATAAGAAATTATATTGAGAAAGATGAGTGACAAGATATAAGCACGTAAGAAAGTAAATATTTCTTTTTTAATCAAAGTTCTGAATATTTAATTTGCAGAAGCATTTATTTATATATTTATATAGCATTAGTCTTTAGAGTTTAAAAGTTTTCAATTATGAATACAGCGTTATCTTTATAGATATGTTACCGGCCAAACCCGATTTTAGGCCAAACTAGATTGGCCTAGGCCAAACTAGTTTATCCTAACGCGCATAGGATAAACTAGTTTTTCCTAAACCATAACTAGTTTATCCTAACGTCCATAGGATAAACTAGTTTAGCCTGCTATTCATTGGTCTGAACTAGTTTATCCTAGTCCGATCTAGTTTATCCTAGGCCAATTCAATTTGGCGTGCATTTATTATCCCAAAGACCGCCTCAGCGCCAATATTCTAGTTTATCCCGGTCAAATTCAATTGGACGTGCTTTAATTGATGCCAACCAGTGTTGAGCACGCGCACAAAAAAAAAAGAAAGAAAGAAAGAAAACGAACTCATTCAAACTCTAATTCAGTTTCTCAAAAATGAGTCAAGTTCACACTCAAATTCAAAAATTTTCAAACGAATCCGCTCAACTGGAACACATCTATGGAAGTGACCGAAGTTCACTAAAAACTCCTTTTTTTTATTTTCCATTTTTTAAATATAATAGAAGTTTAGCTTTCAAATTTACAAAATTTTGTGAACTAGTCTTTTAGTTATTCGATGTAAGGGTCTTTACGGGTCCGCCCAATTTTCCTTCCCGATACTCGGTTCGGGCTTGGTTTGGGGATTACTTTTTTCGAGAGGTTCGGACCGATATGGACTGGGACTCAATTTTTTTCCGGCTTAATTCGGGTTTAACTATTTTGAAAAAATATAAATGAATGATTTCTCATAAAACATGGAGCTATTATAAACTATATTTAATTTTAAGTATCTATATTAATGTTACAAACAAATGAAGGCATATGAATCATTAGATAGCCGATTTTTTTTTGTCGAGTTTCTTGAATGACGACATCTATTTTTTTTATTATTATTTATGTATTATTCAGCGATAGTGACGTCCTATGAATACTTTACTGTAGATGCTGTTTAAGACCGGATCGTAAATGAGGAATTATTCAGCGGATGCAAATGACGTCATTTTATATAAATTAAAAGCGTATGTTTTAAGTCTTAAAACTAAAATAAGTTTTGTACTATCTATATTTATATGCATTTTTTTCATCGGAGGCGACACTAAATTCTGAAAAAGGAGAATTCCTGTTTTTAGTTATTTTTTTTTTTTATTTTTTTAAGATGAGTAGAGGCATTTTTAGGTAATAAAATTAAAGTACGGTAAAACCTGGGAAAAAATAACCTGCCTATGATGGAATCCCGTGTTTAACAAAAATAAATGTGTTGATCTATGTAAAATGAGGATACTAGTACTTTTAAAAAGAATATAAGGCATTTATAACAGAGATGAACTTTCTAATAAGGGAACCTGCCTATGACCGATTTTTCTTCTTTTCTATGCAATTCCGTCTTAGAAGATTTTATTGTATAGAATTTTTTTATTTTTTAAATCTCCAAGCCATAGATTGAGGATTAACGATAGTAATGATTCTATTGTAAACTATATTGATTTTTTAATGAATCTCTGTATGCAAATATCTGAATAATTACTAATACCATTATTTTTTTACATGGCTTGGAAACTTGAAAATCTGAAAAACATTATGTAGAAAAACCTTCTAAGGCGGAATCACATAGAAGAGAAAAACATCGTTATAGTTAAGTTCCTTTTTTAGCAGGTCCGTCGTCTCTAGCAAATGTATTATGTTTTTTCAAACGGTTTATTATATCCAATTTGAGCCGATTAAAAAAAAAAAAATCCGTTTAAAACACGATTTCGTCACACACAGATTCTTTAACAAGTTTTGCAGTTCTGTATCTCCATCCATAAAAATGGATATGTACTATTCTTTAAAGAGAATTTTAATTGTGGAATAATGGTAGCTTAAAAATATATGTGTTTTAGGTCAAACTGGGACCAGGACTTCGCCGGATTTTTGAAAATTCCAGATATTTGAAGGAATATCAAATGTACTTCTGATATTCTTAATGGTGCATTTATTCATAATTAATTCAAAGCCAAGTCATATTTATGGGAGAAAAGAAAATCATTTTTTTTTATATTTATTTTTTTCTCATATAAATATCCTTTGGCTTTGAATTATTTATGAATAAATGCACCATTAAGAATATCAGAATTACATTTGATATTCTTTCAGAAATCTGGAATTTTCAAAAAGTTATACTGTACATAAACAATTCTCTAAATTCTTCCTCTCCTATATTTTAAGATAACTTCTCATCCACTTCTTCGATCCTCCAGCACACAATATGTCAAATGGAACATATTTTGTAACTACCGGTCGTGGTGAAATGGGGAATATAGGGGACGGTATCCCACTCCCCATCGAATAAAATATATTATACAGGGGTGACGGCAATGCTACTTTACACAAGATTGGCGCCGTTGTGGTAGTTGGGATCAATAAAAGTACGTCAAATTGCATTGGCCTAGGATAAACTAGAAGGTTGGCGCCGAAGCTATCTTTGGGATCAATAAAATCACGCCAAATTGAATTGTCCTAGGATAAACTAGTTCGGATCAATGAATAGCAGGCGTTAGGCCAAACTAGTTTGTCCTAGGAAAAACTAGTTTATCCTATGGGCGTTAGGATAAACTAGTTTGGCCTAGGAGAAACTAGTTTATCCTATGTGCGTTAGGATAAACTACTTTGGCCTAGAAAAAACTAGTTTATCCTATGCGCGTTAGGATAAACTAGTTTGGCCTAGGTCAATCTAGTTTGGCCTAAAATCGGGTTTGGCCGGTAACATATATATTATTTAGTAACTGTACCAACTGATAATACAAAATTTGTTTACACATAGAGCTAAATTCATTTTCAGATAAGCTCAGATCAAAAGATAAAAAATAGTACTTCCAGAAAATCAAATCCTCAGATTTTATCCAAATATAAAAATTGATTGATGCAGAAATTGACACTCCTATTATAATTAAAAACGTTTTAAATTAGTCAGTTTATAAATAACTTTAAAATCAATAGCAGTTAAATGCTACATTATCTTTTAAAACGAATAAATGCATCCAAATAAATCTCTCTCAATTAATAGAACATTTTCACATTATTATAGCAGCTTGAAATCTGTATTAATATATAATTTAAAGCAGCATTCATTAGAAGTTCCAAAAACAATTATTAAATTTTGCTTGCTAAATTCAATTAACTGCAATTTTTTCATCCTAATATTGTCTTTTATTTTAAAAAAGAAGGAAAAAATCATACGTCAAGCATAGATTATGAAATCCTTTCCAACACATTCCGAATAATACACTGGTGTCCAAAATTAAGGACCAGTCACAAAATTCTAATTTTCAAGTTCGCGAATATTCAAAAGGAAATAATATAATTCGAATAATTACTGTCTCTACAGCACAGCTAGTCCATCTAATATCTTATTCATGTCATACATGGTCACAAGTGTCACAGTCACTACAGTGAAGCAAAAAATAGGAAATTCCATACATCTCATTATGAGTCTCAAATGATCACTATATACGATTCCACTGAGACGTCACTGTGACTGATGCTTTGTGACGAGTCACCATGTGACTTTACAATGTAGTTACATTGTGACTCTCATGTGACGGTCATCTTTAGACTCAATTTCAAAGTCATCGTGAACGTTGCATTGTGATAAGATACCAAATAATGTCACATTAAAGTCACATGATGACTTTCAAGTGACAGAGAGACTACTGTGAAGTCACCATTGTGCTCTTTTGTGAAAAGTCACAATGTGACTAAACTGTGATATTATTTGGTGACTTATCATAATGCAACGTTCATGATGACTTTAAAATTGAGACTAAAAATGACAGTCACATGAGAGTCAGAATGTAACTGCATTGTAAAGTCATCTGGTGACTCGTCACAAAGCAGCAGTCACATTGACGTCTCAGTGGAGTCACATATAGTGATCATTTGAGAGTCATAATGAGACGTGTGAAATTTCCTATTTTTTATTTCACCGTAGTGACTGTGACACTTGTGACCATGTGTGACATGAATGAGATGCTATATGGACTAGCTGTGCTGTAGGGATAATAATTATTTGAATTATATTATTTCCTTTTGAGTATTCACTTACTTAAAAATTAGTGTTTTGTGACTGGTCCGTAATTTTGGACACCAGTGTATAACAAAACTGCACTGTAGTTAAAAAATAAGTTAAAATATTTTGTCTAATTTAACCATATAGAAACGCATAATACATTTGAAAAACCAATTTCAGCTGCTTCCATCTACAATTGGAAAATTATCCGAATTCTTTGAGCAACGCTGTATATCATGCATAGATTTGTATCTATGAAATACATGCATGTGCAAATTTATTTCAGTTAAGAAATACATGTACCTCAGTTAAAAATTCCCCTTCAGCAATTTCCTCTAATAAGGAGAATGGTACGTGAATTCTTTTATGCATCCCTGTATATGACGTATATAATTTATATAAAACGGGTAACATGCAAAAAATTACTTAAATTTAAAAACGCATATCGAATTTTCAAACACACTTCCAACAATTATTACTGAAAGTACGGTAACGGATTTATTTTGCCCGTCCCTGTAAATGAACGGAAAATGCTATGAATGCCTTATTCTATCGTAATCATATTGTAGTGAAATTCAGGGATTTATATGAATTTCAATACATTTGGAATAGCGTAATCTACTCTGAAAAGGATTAAAATACTGTGCAAATGATAAAAATACACTGCATATACCAAAATGTATTGAAACTCTTTTGAGTGCCCCTGTAAATGAACTAGTAATCCCACATTCTTTATATATAATACCGAACATGCCTTGGTAGTCCTAAATAACGATTATTAATTGCTTGAAAATCTGAATATATTTACGGGAGTTATAGCGTGGACAGACGGACAGATAAACCGAATACATAAACACTTTTCAAGTTTGTTGGAAAATGTTAAAAACTGAATAGAAATTTATTGTTTTTTTTTATTATTATTCATTTAAATTTTATTTTTATTATACAATCTGGTTTCAGCATCCTAAATGTGATTAGATCCACGTATGAATAAATTTCAGAATTAATTCTAGTACAGTTTCAAAATAACCATACGCGAAAGTTGAAATTTGTCAGTTAGAGAAAATTTAAATCAAAATTTAAATTTATTATTTATGATTTAAATTTATAATATAAACAATATTTTTTTTTTTTATTTAGCCATTTTAGAGCGTTAAGAAAATATAAAGTTTACATTTTGAAGTTATGGAAATAACTTGAGTATTCTTCTATATCAGGAAAATGGAATGTCATACAGGGCCTTGCGATGTGGGGGGCGAAGGGGGAAGTCGCCCCAGGCTCGAAAATTAAGGGGGCGCCAAATTTATACTACAAAACCCTTTTTTTCTTCTGTTTTGTAAAAAATGTATATTTACATATTGGGAATTTTTTTCCCAATGGAAGTATGTACATTTTTCGTTTCAAAGTTATTGTATTGATCTTTACCCCACACCCAAATACAAATTTATGAATAAGGACTTCTTTCTTTTCAAAACTTGTTTTGGGTCTTTGTCTTAATCTCCTTTGTTAACGTTCTCTTTTCTGGGTCTTGTGACAAAAACATAAACTACTCTCAAAATAGCTTGGGTTTTCTTTCTTCGAATATAAAAGGGTTCCAAACTGTTATACTGTACTGTTAGCTACATTTTTTCTACACCCATTTTCCAGCTCCTCTTTGCCAAAATATAAGTACAATTTTCTCTTATGTTATTTAGTTTTTTTTTAAATTTCTGAATTAAAATTAAACCTGAAGTTTCAAAATAAACGCGAAATATGTATTCAGTCAAATTTGTTTCTTTTTCTGCTGTTTTCAATTTCGTGACGCCTGTCACAAAGAAAAATTTGGAAAGTGTGTGTGGGGAGGAGGGGCGCCAAATTGCAACTTTGCCCCGGGCGCAGTTTTCTCTTTGCACGCTGCTGGTGCCATTTATTGGATAACGTTTTAACTGTTTTTAAATGTTACTTTTTACAAATTTAAGATTACTATAAAGGTTGTGAATCAAGTTTTAAGTTTGTTAATGTTTAGGAATTATTGAATTTAAAATGCGGGACAGCATGCATTGGAAAATATTTTGAATTTCAAGAAAGAAATTAAATTCAGAATTTTGGAATAAAGAATACTGTGAAACAGTATAAAATAGTGTTTTTCGTAGTGTGAATTGAGATTGAATTGAATACTATATTATGCCTGGGAAGTGTAGGACGGTGCATCAATTAGATAAAACTAATTTCATAATTGATCATCTTGAATTCAATGGGTGTATAGATACATTAAAGATGCAAAAATGTTGTAAAACAACAAAAATTTTATTATTTCGCAAAAACAGGATTAATAAAACTTAGTCTTCAAAACAATTTCAGTATAAACATAAGATTTGGGTGTATTAGACACTTGAGATACATTAGCATAAATCCAGAAGACGTCTCCACAGAAGGTTTCTTAGTGGATGAGGTGGCTTATAAAATATACCTGTTACAGACAGAATTTTCAATAAACTCAAGCAAACCAACTGAGAGTTGTTTAGCCACAACTGCAGGAATATAATAAATTAGTTGCTGCATTTGTACCTGTACACCTTGAAACGAAATTTGGGGGCTTAAATACAACTAAAAGTAAGGTTAACGCATACAGTTAAAGATTATTATGCAACTTTTGTAAACTAATGAAGCAGCAATTTCTGTTAACTAAAGATATTAAATGACTTTTCCTGCCACAATATTCATCCAACCATGAAACCAATCAATCATATCTACAGTGTAAGCTTTTCAGCAAAAGTGTTAATGAATGCACACATCCATTACAAGTAAAATAAAGTTTGCATTCTCTTTTTAAGAACGTAATTAATATTCAGAAACAATAAATTAAAATCCCTAAGCATATATTTAAGTTAATTTTCAAAACATTAACAATTTAAACAGGAAATTGAAACTTTACTTGTTTCATAAAGAAAACGTTAAGTGTTATGGTTGAGCAGAGAAACAGAGAAAATAATTGGTAAAAATATAGAAATGTTTTTTCTAGGTAAACTTAACTTAGTTTTATATATTTATTTAACCTCTTAAGGATCGCTTAATATTTGGAAAAACCATCCAAAAAGTACCTTTTTTTTTTTTTTTTTTTTTTTTTTTTTTTTTTTTTTTTTTTTTTACAGAAATTGAATAATGATAAGGTTTCTAAATAAAATATGCAATATTAGTTTTTTTTTTTAAGATGAAAAGAAAAAGATGTTATAGAACAAATTCACATCACATTTGTAGAAAAGCCATCATGCGAGAATTCTGTGTTTTAATGTTTGTTTTACACCATAAAAATTAATGCGAATAAGACCTTTCTTTTTCACATCTTAGACCTTTATTTATCATCATCACAGAAATTTTTACAAATAATACTTGAAATAATACATATACGTTACATTTTGATTATTAATAATTTTTTTTGAGTATGATATATTTCGGGACATGCAATGCAAAAGTCCAACATAACAATCGGCGCCAAAAACAAAAACCCAAACGGTAATATTCAAAGACTTCACATGGAAATGCCAGTTAAATTTTTCTGGTTTCAGAAGTTCATTCCAGCAATTAAATCTCCAGCCCGGAAATATGACAGGCACGTGAAATAACGAACGACACCTCAGCCCGAGATATTGACGGAGCGAGAATTAAGGGGTTAAACTTTAATCAACAGGAGGCCTACACAGACACAGAAGCACGTAGAAGAAATTTTGTTTTCCCCACCACTTGTTTTTGAAACAATTATTTACTTATTATGTTTCTATTGCATATATTAAAGACATTTATCTCGAAGATTATTGCTTGGGTATTCTGGTAGAGACAATGAGACTTCTTCTTATTGCGAATCTTATTAATCGGCTTTCCTGGCATAAAGTGTAAGAATGTGATTAGATATAAATGCATTGCGATACTGTTTTACACATTATTTTTTAAAGATTTTAGTAACATTACCGCCTAATTTTAAATATGCGTAAATAAATCATTTTTGTTAATGGGTCATTTTGTAATTCTCAGACAAACCGAACAAATCTTTAAAAACCACGAAAATCAGGAACATTTAATCACATTCATACATAATTTATCTCTGTCTATATTTCAAAAACATAGGTCATAACTCAACCGTTTTTTATAAAATGCTTTCCATGTTTTCCCCATAAATTTATTGCTATACTTTTGACAATAATAACTGTAATATGTTCTATAAAAGTACATCTTAAAATATATAAATATCTTTTTTTTTTTTTTAACTACTAAAGTTTTGTTTAAAACTACTAAGTTTACTAAAAGTATTTCAAAATTTGCATATGGACAATAGAAACTACTTTTTTTAAACAAAAATATGAAAATTTATAAAATATATTCAATTTATTCCATAAAAAATTCGTTTGAATCTTTGAAGAAAATTTTGTTGTTTGAAGAAAATTTTGTTAGATATGATTTCAAGAGCAATAAAAGTGATTTATGATAACTTAAAAACAAACATTTATAGTGATAGGAATAATGATTTTCTTCTTTATGAGGTTTGATACTATTATTATTATTATTATTATTATTATTATTATTATTTGTGGAACTTATATTTCTTGTCTTTCAAAGTTTTGAACTTTTACGATAATGTCACAGTTAATAACAAATGCATATTCAAACTTTTTAGTGATAAAAATTTTCAAATTAATCTAAACAGCACACTAATAATTTACAAGTAATTTTTAAGAAAAAAATGAAATCCACTTCAAGGATTTGTTTCTTGCCATATTGTACTGATACTTTGTTATTACAAGCCAGATGACTTATGTTAGGTAAAGAAGTTTGGCAAAGCAAAGTATTTTTACGGCGATCTTTATTGTTGTCCACAATTAAATTAAACATTATAGTATCCCATATTGCTCATATTTGCGCTCAGTAGACGTTCTTCTGTTAAAATATTTGACGTGTAATTGTAAAGTATCTATATGACGATTATTTTAAAAACAAAAAAGAGTATTGTGTACTTTAAATGTTCTTCGACATCGGTTAAAAATATAATGATATAAACAAGTTTTTCAGGTGAAAATTTTGAAAAAGATTTTAATACAATTAATGTATGTGTTCAGTGCATCAGATTTGACTAGGAATCAAATTTATGATTTAGTTGTTTTGTTTGTTAACAGATGGCTATGGATTCTGTGCTGTGCTGTCAAATCATAATTATGACGTCATTAGTTAGTTGGTTTTTGGTATCTGAGATTGCTGCTAGGAGCCTAGTGCTCCTATTGCATTATTGGTTTTTTTCTGTTTAATTTTATCTGCGCCCAGTATAGGCAGGGGATATATATTTTAGAATGTAATTTAAAGCTTTCCTGGGATGAAAGTACATTAATTAGAATGTTAGTTTTAACTAGTGAGGTTTTATTCTGAAACCAGAACCTTTGCAATTGTATATTTCATTGTGTGTGAAGAGTGTTTGTAAATGTCAAGATCTGTTTTTTTTGTGACTGTTCTAATAAATAAGAAAAAAATCAAGAAGGATTCATTTCTTTAAAAATTCTCTACAATATGCTTCATATTCCATTCGCTTTAGAACATCCCAGTATTTAAATTTTGTATACAATTGTATTTATGAATTAGATTAAAAAAAATTAAATATTCACAATAACATTATTTAATATTGTCAATTGGCTGTTACATAAAAAATAAATTATTCATTCAATTTACGTTTATTGTTTTTATTTCATGAAAATGTTCAAATAAGCAATTGAAATTAGTAATATAATATGCATAATTATTGTGTGCGTCATAGCTTATAACATCAGCCAAACGTGGATAATATCAATTCTCACGACTGCTTATATCCAGCATAATGTATTTACCATTTACGTTGCAGTGATTAATCTTGAAAAAACCAAACAATCTTTTTTCATCGAATTGTTTTAATTTTCTTTTCTGCGAAACAGAAAATTGTGCACTTATTCTTAATAGATATATTTGCAGAACTTCGTCTATTTACATTTAAAAATATCATGTTTTTTATAATTTTTTGGTAGTGTTCTTCTCGTGCAAAGCATTCTGCGCTTGAAATGTTAAACGTTATTAATATTTCAATACAATTAGTCAATTTTAAAAATTAAATATTGAGATAAGTTAGTAATACTATGCAGAAACTGTTTTGTTTCTAATTAAATTTTAAAAGTGTAGTAAAGTTTAACCTTTTATAATGAATTTGACTTATATCTAAGCACTGCAACGGTATAAGAATAGAGTTAGAATTTCTTTTTTATTTCCTCCGTTTCTATCAATCACAGGCTTTGTATATTCGCAATTTATGAAGGTTCCACCTTCCTATCTAAATCCTTTAATCATATATAAGTAGAGATCGACCGAAAATTCGCATTCGTTTTTGGAAAAAATGCTACCAAAAATTTGGCAAACCGAAACTATCTGTTTTTCAAAAATCTCGTTTCTTACTTCTGAAATTTTGAATATTACTCACTGATTTGAGCTGTATCGGTTCAAATGAGAAACTCTTTATTTATTGCTGCGAACTTCACAGTTTATAATTATCAGTCATGACTGACTCAAGAAGTGAATGCAAATTAAAAAGCAAGAAATGCATATGGGACTGAACTCTGAAGTCGCTTTTCACGTGCTCATTAAACGTTGTAGACTTGACACTAATAGAATTTTCTCTGTTTAAAACCACAAGACTGTTTCTAATACTCTTTGAGAAGTACTACGAATACTCATTTGTAGTGTAACAAATGATCATTTACAAAAATCATTAGGTATAAAAGATAAATCTAGGTATGTATACCTAAAATATTTTTTATAATTAGATAAAATTCGCATAGTTAGAAAATCCTTTTTTGTTGTTGATGAATTAATTACATTTTATTTTATATGAAAATAAAAAGTTTTGCCCAGAGTTACAGAGAGCCAACATGGTCTACACGTATAATTACACGTGTAATAAATTACTAATTATGCATATTTATGTATGGATTAATTACTTAAAAATTTTTGGAGACATTTTCTTTTTCGGTCGAAAATAAGAAGATTACGGAAATTCGGTTTCGGTTTCGTTTCGATCTTAAAAATCTGTTTCAGTCTACCCTTATATATAAGTATTGCAAACTTTTTATGGAAGAATGATTAAGAATATTTAATAAATTCAATCAATATTTTACAAACTAAGACACTCCGCATTCGAAAGCTAAGAAATTTGGAGCTCTTATCTAATTTTTTCTGTATAAATAAGTATTCATGGTGTTACAGCAGAATACATTTTTTTTTTCTTTCATTTCATTCTTGTATAAAAAAGAGAAATAAAACAGGCACTATACATTAGAAATTACTTTTTTTCTAATTTCTGAAAATAATACTTTAAATAATTTCGAGTTTTAGGATTCCGTACTTAAAAAGTAAAAACGGACCAGCATAAGATCAGTCCTGTGTCTGTCTGTCCGTCTGTCACAGCCATTTTACTCGTAAACTATGGATTGTGGAAAGTTCAAATTAGCTGAAGTAATAAAAGCTATTTACCTACACGTTTATAGATTATTAAACATTCACAAATATATTTAGGAAAAATGTTAGGGGTTAATTAATTTATTTGAAAAAAAAATCTTTTCTTTGTATGTCGTGTGGGGTATGATGTAAAAGCTTGCGTAACGTCGAACTCAAAAATACACTGGTTATCAAAAATTAAGGAAAAGTCACAAAATGCTAATTTTCAAATACGCGAACACTCGAAAGGAAATAATATAATTCAAGTAATTGCTATCTCTACAACAGAGCTAGTCCATATAACATCTCATTCATGTCACACATGGTCACAAATGTCACAGTCACTGCGGTGAAGCAAAAAAATAGGAAATTCCATACATCTCATTACGAGTCTCAAATGATCACTATATGTGACTCCACTGAGACGTCACTGTGACTGATGCTTTGGGACGAGTCACCATGTGACTTTACAATGTAGTTACATTGTGACTCTCATGTGACTGTCATTTTTAGACTCAATTTCAAAGTCATCGTGAACGCTGCATTGTGATAAGTTACCAAATAATGTCACATTAAAGTCACATGATGACTTTTAGGTGACAGAGATGTTATCTATTCAACCGTTTTTACTTGTCACTTATGGCTAATATGGGTTTAAAACTTTACGTAAACTTATATTGATTTAATAGCTTTCCTTTTTACATTTTAATGCTTATAGAACTTCTTTATTTTAAAAGCAATACCTTCATCACCTGGAATATAATGTTAATTGTTTCCTATAACGTAAATTAATTTAAAAGAACTGACATTAAATTTAAAGTGTTTCATAGATGGCGTTAGCCGTTCCGTAGTCGACTATTCTTGGATCTACCCTTATTGTAAAGTGGAATCGTCTCCAGTTCAAAGGTATAAATTGCGTTTCGCTGATCAATTGCGCGCTCTCTCTTTTCTGTTCATTTCTTTAAAGTTATCATTATGATTTTAATATGTTTGAGTTTATGTTACAGTAAGATATTTAGTTTGAGTTTTACGATGTTTTTAGAAAACGGTTTTAGCTATGATTTAAATTTAAGCTGTTTTGAAAAGCTCCAGGTGTATTGAAGTTAATCCGGTTTTAACCAAAGTTATTTTTAATGATTCACTTAGCTATTTTAAACAAAGTTGGCTCTGAATATTTTTCAACTTAAAGCTGTATTTTTATAAAGTAATTGAATGAAATAGAATTTAAATAAAGAACTGTCGTCAACAATATCTGACTTTTCTATGGATTCAACATACAGTTTTGTAACAGGTATCTTCCACAGCGCATTTACAGTTCCTCTGCTGATAGCAGTATAAGTGTATATCAGACCTGTATTGATACAGGCTAAGAGAAGAAGAGAGAGTACTGTGAAGTCACCATTGTGCTCTTTTGGGAAAAGTCTCCATGCGACTATAATATGATATTATTTGGTGACTTATCATAATGTAACGTTCATGATGACTATGAAATTGAGTCTCAAAATGACAGTAACATGAGAGTCACAATTTAACTGCATTGTAAAGTCACCTGGTGACTCGTCACAAAGCTGCAGTCACATTGAATTCTCAGTAAAGTCACATATAGTCACATATAGTCACATTTTTTTGCTTCACCGTAGAGACTGTGACACTTGTGACAATGTGTGACATGAATGAGATGTTATATGGACTAGCTGTGTTGTAGCGATAGTAATTACTCGAATTATATTATTTCCTTTTGAGCGTTCGCGTATTTGAAAATTAGCATTTTGTGAATTTTCCTTAATTTTTGATAACCAGTGTACATTTCTTTTAATTTTAGGCATTATATTTTCAGAGATATCGTGGAAAATGCAATGCAAAAATATGTTCCTCCTCTCTATTTCCGAATCTAATGAAACAAAAAGTGTGAAAAAATTAGGAGTAGTAGAAGTTAATTTGAATCTTGCAGGTAACTATAGCGTTTACACTACGTCACATAGTTTTTGAGAAAATCGCATTTTGCATTACACACAAAGCAATTAACAAATGCATTAAGGAGCGCTGGAGGTAACATAGAAGTATAAAAGGATTGTTGATAATGATTTTCGAAAAAAAAAATATCGGTAATTAACCGAGATATTAATTCTTAAAGACTCGGGCGGAGTCACCCTATGCGTCATCTGCTTTTAAAGCCTGAATAACAACTTTTAATGATATATTTGTGTAATGCAATGCCCAGTAGTACTATAAAAGCAATAAACATCAAACTGTTAAAAACATACTAGTTTAATTAGAATTAATCTCATAATTACTATGGGATTCGCTACTAGCTTCCATTGGCTTTTTCAATACGCCACCCGTTTCTTTAAAGGTTAACTAAAACCTATCTGGAAAAACGCGGAAAGGAGCAAGGCAGCGTTGCAACTTTACGGCCTTCTTTCGAAGTTCTCTTAGCACAATGCCAAGTTTAAACTTTAATTAAAGATTTTGTTTTAGGTACACTGAAAAATAAAAAAAAAGAAATACTACGCTGAATTTGGGTCTATGAAAGGAAAAATGAAGATTAAATATGCACTACTTTAATTATCAGCAATGAATTAAGTTCATCATAAATAGATTAGGATAAGATTTAAAAAAAGAATTATACAGAATAGCAATATATAATACTTTTAGGGCTCATATATCTCTGAACATTCATGGTATAACAATTTATACATTTCTAGTATATACAGATATACCCAACTCTACGTTGTATTTTTTTTTTTTTTTTTTTTTTTTTTTTAAGGGGTCTTGTATCTTTTAAACGCGATGAAATTTAACGAAGAAATTCAAAGTTTGAATTAGACTATCTTTAAAACATTTTTATGTATAAACATGGAATTTTGGATGTTGATTAAACAGATTGTGCTTTGTAATATGCTGTCATTAGAAATTTATCAGCCTTTTTACAGAATTTGTGCATTGTTGAAATCAAAATAGCTCTTTTTTAGGGTTCCGTGCTTAAAAAGTAAAAACGGAACCATTATACGATCACTCCTGTGTCTGTCTGTCTGTCTGCCTGTCGCAGCCCTTTTACTCGTAAACTATGCAACGTGAAAAGTTCAAATTCGGGGAAGTAATAAAGATTATTGACCCACATATTTACAGATTAAAAAATATTCATAAATATATTTAGGAAAAATGTATAGGAGCTAATTAAGTTACTTGAAAAAAAATCTTTTCTTTGTATATCGTGTGAAAGCTTTCGTAACGCTGAAATAAAAAATATATTTCATTTAATTTTAGGTTTTATATTTTCAAAGTTATTGTGGAAAATGTAGTTCAAAAATATGTTCCCCCCAATCTAATTCCGAATCTATTGAAACTAAAATTATGAAAAAAAATAGAGGTAGTATACATTAATTTAAACCTTGCAGGAAAATTATAGTGATTACCCAAGGTCACATAGTTTTTGAGAAAATCGCATTTTTCCGTTACACTCAAATTTCGATTTACGGGCTTCAGCAAACGTGTTGAGCAAAGCTGGAGGTACCTATAGTAGCAGAAGTATAAAAGCATATTCCCGGCCTGGGCATTTTTTCGCTCAGTTGGAAATATTCAATTTGTATGATAACTTTACCAATCAGTTTGATTGTGTTAAAATAATAGTTCATCTACGTATCCATCGTTTATATGGAGTTCCTTTTCCTGCGGTTTATTCTGTTGAGCTGTCTACATGACAGACCAGATGTTTCTACCAATAAGGTTCTCTGAGCGAAATATGCTGGCTGGTTGTCGGCCCAGTTAGCTTAAATGGAAAAGCATTGGCCTTGTAAGCCAAGGATCTGGGTTCGATTCCCAGCCTGGGCATTTTTTCGCTCAGTTGGAAATATTCAATTCGTATGATAACTTTACCAATCAGTTTGATTGTGTTAAAATAATAGTTCATCTACGTATCCATCGTTTATATGGAGTTCCTTTTCCTGCGGTTTATTCTGTTGAGCTGTCTACATGACAGACCAGATGTTTCTACCAATAAGGTTCTCTGAGCGAAATATGCTGGCTGGTTGTCGGCCCAGTTAGCTTAAACGGAAAAGCATTGGCCTTGTAAGCCAAGGATCTGGGTTCGATTCCCAGCCTGGGCATTTTTTCGCTCAGTTGGAAATATTCAATTCGTATGATAACTTTACCAATCAGTTTGATTGTGTTAAAATAATAGTTCATCTACGTATCCATCGTTTATATGGAGTTCCTTTTCCTGCGGTTTATTCTGTTGAGCTGTCTACATGACAGACCAGATGTTTCTACCAATAAGGTTCTCTGAGCGAAATATGCTGGCTGGTTGTCGGCCCAGTTAGCTTAAACGGAAAAGCATTGGCCTTGTAAGCCAAGGATCTGGGTTCGATTCCCAGTCTGGGCATTTTTTCGCTCAGTTGGAAATATTCAATTCGTACAAAATTATATCATTAACTATATAAAAATATATTTTCGTAGAAAAAAAAATAAAAAAATAAATATATATATAATATATATATATATATATATTAATGAATAAAAATATTACCATTGAAAATACTTAAAACAAGTTGATTTTAAACACACATATCTGTTTAGTATCTTTACCGAATTCCATGATAATCCATACATACTTTCTGAAGATATCATGCGCTCAATGACTTCTGGAGTAACAAACGAGCTATTTGGATTTCATCAATACACAAATTCTGCAAAAGGCTAATAAATTTCTAATGGATTCTAATGGATAATATTACAAAGCACAATCTGTTTAATCAATATCCAAAATTTCATGTTTATACATAAAAAAATTTTGAAGATAGGCTAATTCAAACTTTAAAGTTTTTCGTTAATTTTCGATGCGTTTAAAAGGTACAAGACCCCTTAAGTCCTATTATTCTTTTAGAAACATTTTTTTAAATACAGTTACTAATTATTATACTTATTGTATGGGACTCTCTGAGCTCGAGTAATACTCGCACTTGACCATTTGTTTTTTCATTTAACCCCTTTTGTCACAAATAAAACTGCTAAAAGTAGCTGCCATTTAAACGACATACTAATTCTTTCGCTCTGTATCATATTGAAAGATATATTTAAAAAAAAACATTATTAAATACAGTATAAAAAGAGTAAGTAAATTCGATCTAATAATTCAATGTAGTAATTGTGAAATCGATGTAGTAATTGTGATATGAAGTAAGTATAATTTTTAAATCTTTATTTTTTCGGAAATACTTTTCTGTTAAAAACCAGATATTTCCCAACAAAAGCTTTTCTTCAGATGACTTTACCTGATAATATTTAAGAACTTTCCACTCTTTAAAGTCACTGGCTTTCTTAATGTATCTAAAGAATTGTTAACAAAGTTTAATGGTATTTACATAGGAGTTATCAGTCACAACTTAAATTACGTCATGTCGACTTATACTCAAATAATCTTTCTTTAACCCTCTCACATGAAGCTTGAAACCATGCACTGAAAATATTCTGGATGTACATATCTTTTGATTCTTCTGTAGAGCTGCTAGAATTTCAAGAGTACACTAATGGATGAGGAAAATGCGGTTTGAGTAATCCGCTTTGTTGATATTTTTGAAAAAAAAGAAGAGAGAAATAATGGAGGATAAAAAAACACAAGTCTTAGAACATGTAGAAGGATATTACAAAACAAGAATATAAAAATATTTAAAGAGAAAAAAAATTCTAATATATTTAAGCATATCTGGCATTTGAGTACAATGACTAAAAATTTTATTTCATTTTATTCTTTATGAAAAGAAAACACATTCTGCGCTAGATGTTACATTTTTAGTGACTAGGGACCTCCGCCTCCCTGCTCGCTATGCTCACCAATCCCCCGCATAATCGCTTCGCGATTCTATTCGGTATCGGGAAGTAATACCTATTTTCTAACCAACCCCAGACGTAATTGTTACGCGTTTCCATTCTGGATCGCTTCGCGATCCCTTATTTTCTATGCATTAAATTTTTAGATTCTACTTGGTAGAAACGCTCTTCAGTTTGTGACAAGGGGGTGTAAGGGGGTAAAAAGAAATGTGACATCACACAGTGTGTTTAAAATAAAACCATTAAAAATCAGCAAATTAAATTTTGAATTTGAAGTATTTTGTGTTGATAAAGTAAAGATAAAATTTAAAGCCAAATATATTAAATTCCATTTCAAATTCCAAAATACTACTGTTTTCAATTGCTCTTTCATATTAACATATTTTATTTCTATTGTATATGAATTACGTTTTTTGTTGTAAACCTTAATCTTATTTCATTCAAAATAAGTGCACGAATCATTTTTATTCTTATGCTCACAAATGTAATTAAAACACATAGTTAAAGTTTAAAAATAAAATTTGAAATATGATCTATAACGTAGTGCTTTGTTTCTGTACTGCAAGTGTATGTTTAGGTATTATAGTGTGACATGTGACAAGGGGGGGAGGGGGTATGGTGAAATGTGACACTTTGTGACAAAGGGGGGATGGGGGGGCAAAAATATTGAAAAAAAGTGTGACATCTTTTATGGACCTCCCCTAATCCACTTTGTTGATATTTTTGAAAGAAAAAAAAACAAAAGAGAAATGTGGATCTTAAAAATGTAAGATTTAAGGCATGTAGAAGAATATTACTTGTCAACAGTATCAAAAACGTTTACAGCGGCATTTATTCGTAAAAAAATATTTCAGGAATCACTTCTTTTTATTTAGATTTATGAAACTTAAATAAAAAGTAGGTAGAATTTTTTTTTCTTACTATATTTAAGAATATCTGGAATTAAAGGAGATTGACTGAAAATTTTCGTTTCTGTTAGTCATTATTTAAAAAAAGCATTGTGCACTAGATGTTAAATTTTTAGTCTTTCTGAAAATAATATTTTAAATAATTTCGATTTTTTTATTCATATGAAACCTTTTCTCAGAAACAAAAGTGCAAAAAGTAAATACTATTTAAGTAACATAATCAAATTTAAGTTTTACTTTTTATACAATATTTAAATATGTATTTAAATCATTATTAAATAAAATGAGAAAAAATGTGAAGAACCTCTTTTTAAATCTTTAATTTTTGAGAAATATTAAAATTACATAAAAACAAAAATTAATATTAAACAATAATTAAAAAATAAATAAACAATATCAATAATTAAAATTAAAATTAGTCAATTAATCAAATTTCATAAATCAATTAATTAAAACAAATAAACAATAATTAAAATTAACAATGCATTAAAAACCAAATATTTTCCAACAATATTAATTTTCTGTTGACAATATCACCTTATAATATTCAAAGTATTCCCACTCTCCAAAATCGCAGGTCATTTTAAACTTTCTAAAGATTTGTTGACAAAGTATCATGGTATTTATATAGGCGTTAGCTGTCACAACATAAGTTACGTAACATCGATCGTTAAATAATCTTTTTTTTTTCACCATGAAGCTTGAAACTATGCACTGGAAATATCCTGCATGTACTTATCCTTTGATTCTTCTGTTGAGCTGTAAGATTTTCAAGACTACACTAATGGAGGGAAAAGATGCGGTTTGAGTAATCCGCTTTGTTGAAAAAAAAAAGAGAAATGTGAGTGATTAAAAAAAAAAAGTCTTAAGACATGCAGAGGGATATTACTTGTCAAAATATCAAAAATGTTTAAAACTGCTTCTACTCTTACAAAATGTAGCTGAAGGTAATTTTATGAAATTTAGATTTTGAAACTTTTTTCAAAATAAGTAGGAATAAAAGAAATATATAAATATATATAAAATATACATTTTTTCATATAAACCCTTTTGTCAGAAATGAAACTGCTGAGATTAAATACCATTCAAGCCCTACACTAAAATTTACTTTTTGCTTTCTATATTTATTAAGATATATATTTAAAATATTATTAAATACAATAAGAAAATCTCTTTTTAAGTCTTTAACTTTGAGAAATATTATTGCATCAAAAACCAAATATTTCCCAACAATATATTTTTTGCAGGTGATTTCACCTTGTAATATTAAAAAACTTTTCACTCTCCAAAATCGCCGGTCGTTTTTAAATTTCTAAAGAATTACAAAGTTTTATGTTATTTACCTAGGCGTTAGCTGTCACAACATAAATTACGGCACATCGACTTATACATAAATGTTCTTCTTTTTTCCATACATGAAGCTTGGAACTCTGCGCTGAAAATATCCTGAATGTACTTATCCTTTGATTCTTCTGTAGAGCTGCTACATTTTCAAGAGTACACTAATGGAGGAAGAAGATGTGGTTTGAATAATCCGCTTAGTCGATATTTTTGGAAGGAATAAAGAAATGAAAAAAGAAATGTGGATAATAAAAAAATATCAGTCTTAGGACATGTAGAAGGATATTACTTGACAAGGATATCAAAAATGTTTAAAGCTGTGCCTATTCGTAAAAAATATTGCAGCAGGTACATTTTTTAAAATTTAAATTTATGAAACTTAAAAAAAAAAGGTAGGAAAAAAACATGTATTTTTTATTATATTTAATTATAACTTGTATCAGAGTAGATTGACGGAATTTTTTATTTTAGTATTTTCTTTATTTAAAAAAAAGGCATTGTACTATATGTTACCTTTTTAGCAATTTCTGAAAAAAAGATTTTAAAATTTCAATATTTATTTCGTATAACACATTTTCTTACAAATTGAACTAATAACATGTAAAAATTAAATTTAAAAAATAAAAAAAACCCGACTAAGTAAAAAGCGAACTAATTAATTATTTCTCATCAATGTGAAACTATTTTTTATATTACTTACTTATTTTTTTTATTTACTTGTATTGATGACTTTTAAGTTGTTAGTTCTTATCTATAAACGCTTTTTTGATGAGGCCTATAGATGTCTATAATGGTTAGAGTTGCAGTAAAGCTAGAGATTCTACCTACACAACTTCCAGGTTGTGTAATATTTAAATGGAGCTTCTGACTGTAAAATAATCAATGAAACATCGTCTTCATTTTGAAAGACCTATTCAATGATATGCCACTCAAAAGGGTGCCTAAAAATATTTTTTCGTCTCTGCCGCCATTTGTATTTTACGGCCGCCATTTTGAATTTATAAAAACAAACTCTTACCTATAACCATCCGACGGTTAAGACAAATCGATAGCGACCTCATTCATTAAAATCCATCCAGCCGTTGGGATGTTTCGAGGGTATAAAGAAATCCACATACCCATATACGCGTGAAACACATCATAACACTTCTTAGCAGTCGGGTAAAAAATAAATAACATTTAAACAACATACTAAAATTTACTTTTTACTTTGTATGTAATATTTAAATATATATTTTAAAAATTATTAAATACAATAATAAAAAAATATGCGAGGTATGTCCTTTGAACTATTTAATTTTTGAGAAGTATTCTTGCATTAAAAACCAAATATTTCCCAAAAGTATTTTTTCGGCAGGCGATTTCACCTTCTCATATTCAAAATCTTTTCAGTCACCAAAATTTTCGGCCGTTTTAAAATTTCTAAAGAATTGTTGCCAATGATTTATAGTATTTACATAGGCGTTAGCTGTCACAACTTAAATTACGTCACATCGACTTATACTTAAATAATCTTTTTTTTTTCATACTTGAAGCTTGGAACCATGCACTGGAAATATCCTGGATTTACTTTTCCTTTGATTCTTCTGTAGAGATGCAACAGTTTCAAGATTACACTAAAGGAGGAAGAAGATGCGGTTTTAGTAATCAGCTTTGTTAGTAATTTTTAAAGAAAAGAAAACAAAAGAGAGATCTGGATGATAAAAAAGTAATTCTTAGGACATGTCGAGGGACATTGCTTGTCAAGATTTTTTGTAAAGTTTAAAGCTCCTTCGAATCGTAAAAAAATCTAGCAGAATGTTCTTTTTAAAAATTTAGATTTAGATTTAGATTTAGATTTAAACTAAAAAAAAAAAGTAGTGAGAAAAATATTTTATTTTTACTATAATTAGGACTTATTACTATTTTACTATAATTAGGAATTATTAATTATCTGGAATTGTAGAAGATTGACTGAAAATTTTCTTTTCTTTTATTCCTTATAAAAAAACATAAAGGCATTGTACACTAGATATTACATTTTTATCGAATACTGAAAATAATATTTCAAATTTCATTTTTTTTATAATCCCTTTTGCCAGAAATGAAACTGCTAAAAATAAATATCATTTAAGCACCACACTAAAATTTACTTTTTACTTTATATATAATATTATGATATATATTTAAAACATCATTAAATACAATAACAAAAAACGTGAAGTACCTCATTTTAAATCTTTAATTTTGAGAAATATTCTTGCATTACACGGAAAGAACGATTTTGTTAAAACAACAAAAATATAGTTGTGCTAACCAAATTTTGCCCCATCTAAATATTTTTTGTTGAACTGTCAAAATCATTTTGTTAGTTTAATAAAATTTTATTGAATGGACAAAATCATTTGATTAGTCGAACCAACATTTGGTCAATCCAACCAAACATTTTAGCTGGGGCTATATTAACTAAATCTTTTTTTCCGTGTAGTAACCAAATATTTCCCAACAATATTTTTTCTTCAGACGATTTCACCTTCTAATATTCAAGATTTTTTCACTCTGCAAAATCACTGGTCTTCATAAAATCTCTAAAGAATTGCTGACAAAATTTCATGGTATTTACATAGGAGTTAGATGGCACAACTTAAATTTTTTCACCGACTTTTACTTAAATAATCTTTTTTCCCTGAAACCATGCACTGAAAATATCCTGAATGTACTTATCTTTTGACTCTTCGGTATAGTTGCTAGAAGATGCGGTTTGAGTAATCTACTTTGTTGATATTTTTGAAAGAAAACAAAAGAAAATAGAAATGTGGATGATTAAAAAAATGTCTCAAGACATGTAGCGGGATATTACTTGTCAAGAATATCAAAAATGTTTAAAGCTCCTTCAATTCGCAAAAAAAATGTAGCACAGGTACTTTTAAAAAATTTAGATATATGAAACTTTAAAAAAAAGTAGGGATAAAAAATATTTCTTTTTTACAATATTGAAGCGTATATTGTATTAGAGTAGAGTGACTGAACATTTTTTTTCTTTAACCTTTTTTAAAAAGCAAAAATACATTGTACACAAAATGTTCCATTTTTAGTCATTACTGAAAAGAATATTTAAAATTTCAATTTTTTTTTTCATATAACACATTTTCTTACAAATTTATCTACTAAAAATAAATAACATTTCAACAACGTACTAAAATTTACTTTTCACTTTGTATATAATATTTAGATATATATTTGAAAAATTATTAAATACGATAAAAAAATGTGAAGTGCGTCCTTTTAAACATTTAATTCTTGAGAAATATTCTTACATTAAAAACCAAATATTTCCCAACAATACTTTTTTGGCAGGCGATTTCACCTTCTCATATTCAAAATCTTTTTACTCATCAAAGTCGCCAGTCGTTTTAAAATTTCTAAAGAATTCTTGACAATATTTTATAGTATTTACATAGGTGCTAGCTGTCAAAACTTAAATTACGTCAAATCGACTTATACTTAAATAATCTTTTTTTCCATATATGAAGCTTGAAACCATGCACTGGGAAGTATCCTGGATGTACTTATCCTTTAATTCTTCTGTAGAGCTGCTACAGTTACAAGAGTACACTAATGGATGAAGAACATGTGGTTTTAGTAACCCGCTTTGTCAATATTTTTGAAATAAAAGAAAACAGAAAAGAAATCTGGATAATAAAAAAAAATTAGTCTTAGGACATGTCGAGGGATATTACTTGTGAGTAATATAAAAAAAAGTTTAAATCTCCTTCTACTCGTAAAAAAATGTAGCAGAAGGCTCTTTTTTTAAAAATTTAGGTTTATGAAACATAAAAAATATTTCTTTTTTACTATGTTTAAGCATATCTGGTATTAGAGAAGAGTGACTGAAAGTTTTCTTTCCTTTTATTCTTTATTTAAAAACATAAATGCATTGTACAATAGATATTACATTTTAGCCAATACTGAAAATAATATTTTAAATTTCGATTTTTTCTTCATATTACCCTTTTTGTCAGAAATGAAACTGCTAAAAATAAATATCATTTAAGCCCCACACTAAACTTTACTTTTTGCTTTATGCATAATATTAAGATACTATATATTTAAAACATTATTAAATACAATAACAAAAAACGTAAAGTACCTCTTTTTAAATCTTTAATTTTGAGAAATATTCTTGCATTAAAAACCAAATATTTCCCAACAATATTTTCTCTTCAGACGATTTCACCTTATAATATTCAAAATTTTTCCACTCTCCAAAGTCACTAGTCTTCATAAAATCTCTAAAAGATTGCTGACAATTTCATGTTATTTAAATAGGAGTTAGTTGTTACAACTTAAATTTTGTCACATCGACTTATACTTTAATAATCCTTTTTCCCAGAAACCATGCGCTGAAAATATCCTGGATGTACTTATCCTTTCATTCTTCTGTAGAGCTGGTAGAATTTCAAGAGTACACTAGTGGATGAAGAAGATGCGGTTTGAGTAATCCACTTTATTGATATTTTTGAAAGAAAAAAAAAGAAGAAAAGAGAAATGTGGATGATAACAAAATAAGTCTTAGGACATGTAGCGGGATATTACTTGTCAAAAATATTAAAAATGTTTAAAGCTTCTTCTACTCGTAAAAAATGCAGCACAGGCACTTTTAAAAATTTAGATAAATGAAAATTTTTTTTAAAAAAAAAGGTACAGAGAAATAATATTTAATTTTTACTATATTTAAGCATACCTGGTATTAGAGTAGAGTGACTGAAAATGTCTTTTCTTTAATTCTTTTTTAAAAAACAACAACAACAACAAAATCCCTGTCGGCTCGGCCTACGGGCGCAGGTAGATTTCGAAGTTAAGTACTTATTTCACCAACAAAAACTAAATCAGGATTAGTGACAAACCCACTTTAACAATTTTATCTGGCCACTTTTGACAATTTTTTAATTTCATTTTTATATGAGCGCTGGTTTTATCAGAACCACGTTAAGGCAGTATTCAAAAAATATTTTTCCATGCTCAACAACTACAATTTTTCTGACACATTTTAGGTTTCATTTTTGAAAGGAAAAAATGAAACTTACTGACGTGATTTTTTAAGAGATTTTTAAGTGACCTATGGTTTTATTTTTCGTTCAATTAATTAGATCTTGATTTATGAACAATTATTTTCTCAGTAGGGCAGTATCTTTCGATAACAACACCATCGCTTCGAGAAATTCGGTTTTTTCCGGAAATGCCCACTTTGACATCTTTTTTGAAATATATTCTGCCTCAAACAAACAATCGACCTTTACGGCACATTAAATAGTTTTTGAATAAGAGAGCCTACCAAGTGGATAAGTTTGAAAGCAAAAGTGAATTTAAAAATGAGTAAGAAAATAAGCATTTTGGATTTGAGTAATACGATATTTTTTTTTCAACCTCTATGTATTTTAAATTTGTTTTTGCTGTAAGAATTCATCCTATCAAAAACTTGTCGAATATAAAAGTTGGACATAACATTCAGAAGATATATAATAAATTTAAGCGGACTGGATGTCTTGTGAATTGACGAAGTTATGGATATTTTCTTCTTCTACCCCAATTTTTGTTTTCGTTTTTAATTATTATTATTTTGTGGTAAGAATTAGTCCTATCAAAAACTTGTCAATATAAAAGTTATAGATAATATTAACGCAATGTATAATAAATTCAGTTGAATTTGATACCTTGATAATTGACGAAGTTATGAATGTTTTCCTCCCCAAAATCGTATTTTTTTCGCCTCTTAAGCCCATTTTTAATTTTATCAAAAATCTGTTAATAATAAATTTTTGTCCCTTTTCTTAGAAGTAATAAGAACTTTAAACTGAGTCAATATGTATTATAATTAAGGCGTTATGGGGTTTTTCGTTTTTCACAAAACTCCTCCCTATTTCCTCCCCCTTGGTCCAATTTTGCCCATTAACGAACTTGACCGAGATTTTATGCCCCTTGATTTTATGTATCAATTTGGAAAAGATTTGTGCAAAATTTTGGAAGTTATCGTGTCCATAAAAAGTGATATATATATATAGATAGATAGATTGATTGATTGATAGATAAAGTTTTTTACTGGGGATGGTTTTAGGTTCTAGAGGTCATGGTCGTTGTAGGTCTGCAAAGATTTTTCCGAAATTCCAACATAGGGGAGAATGTAATAGGTAGTATTTCATACGAAATCTAAAAGGCACTGCACACTAAATGTTACACTTTTAGTCTCTTCTGAAAAGCATATTTAAAATTTCAATTCTTTTTCATATAACATCTTTCGTCAGAAATGAAACTGTTAAAACTAAATGCCATTTAAGCATCAGACTAAAATTTATTTTCTACTTCATATATAATATCTAAATATATATTTCAAATATTATTAAATACAGTTACAAATATGGGAAGTAACGTTTATGAAATTCTTTAATTTTGAGAAATATTCTTGCATAAAAACTTAATATTTCCCAACAATTTTTTTTCAGAAAATTTCACTTTATAATATTCAAACTCTTTATACTCTCCAGAGTCACTGGTCTTCATAAAATCTCTAAAGGATTGCTGACAAAGTTTCATGGTATTTACATAGGAGTTAGCTGTCACAACTTAAATTTTGTCACATCGACTTATACCTAAATAATCCCCCCCCCCCCCCTGAAATCATGCACTGAAAATATATTGCATGTTCTTATCCTTTGATTCTTCGGTAGAGCTGCTAGAATTTCAAAAGTACACTAATGGATGAAGAAGATGTGGTTTGAGTAATCCACTTTGTTGATATTTTCGAAAGGAAAAAAAAAAAAAGAAAAGAGAAATGTGAATGATAAAAACATAAGTCTTATGACATGTAACGGGATAATACTAGTCAAGGATATCAAAAATTTTTAAGGCTCTTTCTACTCGTAAAAATGTAGCACAATTTTTTAAAAATTTAGGTATATGAAACTTTTTATTTTAAAGTAGAGAGAAAAAATGATTCTTTTTTACTGTATTTAAGCATATCTGGTATTAGAGTAGAGTGACTGAAAATTTTCTTTTTTTAATTATATTTAAAAAGCAAAAAAGCATTGCGCACAAAATATTATATATTTAGTCATTACTGAAAAGAGTATTTAAAACTTCATTTCTTTTTCATGTAACCCTTTTGTCGGAAATAAAACAGTTCAAAATAAATACCATTTAAGCACCTCACTAAAATTTACTTTTTACTTTCTATATAATATTTAGATATATATTTAAAATATTATTAAATACAATAACAAATATATGAAGTATATATTTTTAATTCTTTAATTTTGAGAGGTATTCATGCATTGAAAACCAAATATTGCCCAACAATTCTTTTTTTCAGATGATTTAACTCCATAATATTCAATATCTTTCCAGTCTCAGAAATCGCCGGTCATCTTAAACTTTCCAAAGAATTGTTGACAAAGTTTCTTGGTATTTTACATAGGCATTAGCTGTCATAGCTTAAATTACGTCACACCGACTTATGCTTAAATAATCTTTTTTTTTCATGCATGATGCTTCAAACCATGCGCTGAAAATATCCTGAATACACTTATCCTTTGATTCCTTGGTAGAGTTACACTAATGGAGGAAGAAGATGCGATCTGAGTAATCCGCTTTATTGATATTTTTGAATGAAAAAAAAAAAAAAAAAAAAAAAAGAAGTGTGTACTATAAAAAAAGATAAGTCTTAGGACACGTGGATGAATATTACTTGTCAGGGATATAAAAAAATTTTAATGCTCCTTCTAGTCCTAAAATAATATTGCAGAAGGTAGTAGTTTTTAATTTATATTTATGAAACTTTAAAAAAAAATTATTCTTTTTTACTATAGTGAAAAAGAATACCAGATATACTTGAATATATATATTCAAGCGTATCTGGCATCAGAGTAGATTGACTGAAAATTTTCTTTTCTTTTATTCGTTATTTAAAAAAAATGCATTATGCTCTAGATGCAACATTTTTAGTCATTTCTGAATAGAATATTTTAAAATTTAAATTTTTATTTCATATAACACATTTTCTTACAAATAAAACTACTAAAAGTAAATACCATTTAAGCACCACAGTAAAATTTACTTTTTACTTTCTATATAATATTAAGCTATATATTTAAAATATTATTATATACAATAACAAATTATATAATATTATGTATAATAACAACAATACCTCTTTTTAAATCTTAAATTCTGAAAAATGTTCTTGCATTAAAAACCAAATATTTCCCCAAAAAATTATTCTTTAAACGATTTCACCTTATAATATTCAAAATCTTTCCACTCTCACTGGTCTTCATGAAATCTCTAAAGAATTGCTGTCAAAGTTTCATGGTATTTACACAGGATTTAGCTGTCACAATTTAAATTACGTCACTTCGACTTATACTTAAATAATCTTCATTTTCATGCATGAAGCTTGAAACCATGCACGGAAGATATCCTGGATGTACTTATCCTTTGATTCTTCTGTAGAGCTGTTAGAATTTGAAGAGTACACTTACAGATGAGGAAGATGCGATTAGAGTAATCCGCTTTGTTGATGTTTTTGAAAGAAAAAAATAAAAGAGAACTCTGGATGGTAAAAAATATGTCTTCGAAACATGCAGTGGGATATTACTTGTCAATGATATCAAAATATCCTGGAGGTATTTATCCTTTGATTCGTTGGTAGAGTATTCTGCTAGAGTTTTAAGATTACACTAATGGAGGAAGAAGATGCGGTTCGAGTAATCCGCTTTTTTGATATTTTTGAAAAAAAAAAATGAAAAGAAAAGTGTGATTGATAAATATATGTCTTAGGACACTTAGTGGAATATTACTTGTCAGGGATATAAAAAAATTTTAATGCTCCTTCTAGTCATAAAAAATATTGCAGAAGATACTTTTTTAAAATTAATTTATGAAACTTAAAAAAAATGTAATTGAATAAAATTTTCTTTTTAACTATATTAAAGCATATCTCGTAACGGAGTAGATTGACTGAAAGTTTTATATTCTTTTATTCTTTATTTTAAAAAAAAATGCATTATGTACTAGATGCAATATTTTTAGTCATTTATGAAAAGAATATTTTAAAATTTAAACTTTTATTTCATATAACATATTTTCTTACAAATGAAATTACTAAAAGTAAATACCATTAAGCACCACACTAAAATTTACCTTTTATTTTCTATAAAATATTAGGATGTATATTTAAATCATTATCATATACAATAACAAATATGTGAAGTACCTCTTTTTAAATATTTAATTTTGAGAAATATTCTTGCATTAAAACCAAATATTTCCCAAGAAAATTTTTTCTTTAAACGATTCCACCTTATAATATTCAAAATCTTCCCACTCTGCAAAGTCATTGGTCTTCGTGAAATCTCTAAAGAATTGCTGTCAAATTTTAAAGGTATTTACGCAGGTGTTAGCTGTCATAACTTAAATTACGTCACTTCGACTTATACTTAAATAATCTTTGTTTCCGTACATGAAGCTTGCACGGTAAATGTCCTGGATATACTACTTATCCTTTGATTCTTCTATAGCGCTGCTAGAATTTCAAGGCTACACTAATGGATGAGGAAGCGGAGGTTTGAGTAATCCGCTTTGTCGCTATTTTTAAAAGAAAAAAATCAAAAGAGAAATGTGGATGATAAAAAAATAAGTCTTAGAAACATGTCGCGGGATATTACTTGTCAAGGATATCAAAAATGTTTAAAGCTGGTTCTACTCGTAAAAAAATATTGCAGAATATACTTTTTTTAAATTTAGATTTATGAAACTTTAAAAAAACCCAGGTAGAAAAATGTTGCCTTTTTTAAATACAAAGTAAGGAAGTATTAACATGAAGTATTATAACAATTTACACATTAAAATATGTATTTAAGGTATTCAAAGATGTTTTTTCCGCTTTCTGGAAAACATTTTAAGTATATGTTTCTAGCCGTTTGATCATATTCAGTTTATCATTGGTTAGATAAACATATTTATAAGGAAGGAGAGATAATAACACTAGAACAGCGGGAAATTTTACTCATGTATTATAAAAAATATTTTGCACCAGGATTTTCATTTAAAACTGTTTAAGTTGTTTGAACCGATGAACCAAGGCAAAAAATTATGAAATGCCTACAAGAGTCGTTATGCTATTTTTTATTTTCGTTCGAAAGTGATCAGTCGATTAATATTTGATGCATAGATGATAAACAAAATTTTTGGAATTTGCATGCAAATTCCAGAGTATTGGGCTGGTTGAAGAGAACAGGGGGTAAGGGAGGAAAAGAAAAAGTCCCCAGGGCGAAACATTTTTTTAAATATAAATTAAATCACAACAATTAATACATCGAAAAATAAAATAAAAACTATAAATAGCATCTAAATAAGAAAAATATTGAAAGAAAATTAGAATTTGAGAAAAAGCCGGCGCAGATTTGACCACTAACTTCGGCAGCCAATGAGGTTGCAGAAGTGCGACGAATTAAATCGGTGGGAAATTTTTGAGGTCTGAGGAATGAAATCGAAGACAAAATTTTCCTGAATACCGAGGAGTACTCGGCACAGCTGTATTAAGCAATAAAATAAGTAATTCTCTGAACCTCAATAAGCTTAGGACTCTCTAAATAAATGAAATTAATAAATTAATGAGTGATCAAAATGGATTTCTCTACAAATTGCAATAAAAAAATTAAACAAATGCTTTATTTGTTCAAAGCTGCAGCTACAATGTACATTTTACTTAGCATGCTTACCAAACAGAATTCTTAGAGCGCATTTCATTGATTAAGTTGTACATGATTGTTATTATATGACATCGTTTTTATGCAAAATGTGCATATCAAAATCATGCTATAACAAAATCAACTACAATATACTTTTACTTAGCATGCTTACCAAAAAGAATTCTTAGAACGCATATCCATTTTCCGACACAGTATGAATATGTTGTACATAATTGTTATTATATGACACGTTTTAAGACAAAATGGGGTTATATACAGTATAACAAAATCAACTACAATATACTTTTTACTTAGTATGCTTATAAACAGAATTCTTAGAGCGCATTTCCATTTTCCGACACAGTATGAGTAAGTTGCACATGATTGTTAATATATGACACAGTTTTTATGAAAACTCTATTGTACTTTTATACGATGTAACGAAATCAACATAAAAATTGATTGGTAGAAAAGCAAGTAGTACACATGAATGAATTTTGCATGCATTAATCTCAGATAAGCTGGTAGAAATTGATTTATGAAACCACTGTTTTTTAACAAGAACTTCTATAATATTCATTAAAAATGAATGAAATTTCATGGGATATACATATACATAGTATATGTATCCCATGAAATTTCATGGGATAGATCGATTAGATAAGGCTGCATCATTTATGCAAGTCGTATGTTATTGGAAGCTTGATGCACAAGAACCGCTGATTTAGCAATTAACGAGGCTACATCTCTACCAATAGAATATTCAGTTTTGTTTTAGCTATAATTTTTTGGCAACTTGATGTAATGTTTTTCTACTTGTTGAACTTTAAAATCTTGTATGACTTTTACGTTAGGAATTAGCTGATGAGGGATTCAGAATGAATCCGAAACATCCTTTTATATTGTTTTTAGTGTTTTTATCTTGTAATGTAATGTAATGTCTGTTATTTTGAAAAGTTTTTATAAATATACATAGTATGTATAACAAATGAGTTACAAAAATAAAATTTCATACATAATATTAAACAAAAATAAAAAGTCAAAAATTAGATTTTTGTAATATGCAAACATGGAAATTGATTTATGAAATATCAGATTTCATTGGCTATTCCGAAGTAATATGACGAAACTTTGCATAAAACAAGGTAGCGTGACATGCACAGTAGACATAAAATGTGTAATATTTTGGAAGCAATACGTTTCAGTTATACTTTTCACGATGGGTAAACGAAAGATGTTGGCTGAGAAAAAAAGAGCTAAAATCAATGCATATATAGGATGTGGAAAGTCCGTTACGGAAATTAGTAAAATTAATTAAAAGGTCAGTTGGAGTGATATATAACTACAGAAAAGATCCAGCAAATTATGGGAAAAATTTTAACAAGATGTAATCCACGTTTAAGTAAGAGAGAGAAAAGGGGGATTCTTCAACTTGCATCGAAAATCGACCACACTTCAAAGAAGATTTGTGCAGATCTATCCCTTCCTATTACTTCTAGAAGCGTTAAGCAAATTTTACATTCTTCACGAAGCTTGAGTTGGTCGAAAATGAAGTCTGGTCCAAAATTACTTCTGCATCACAAGCAGATGCGTTTGCAGTATTGCGAGAAGTACATAACAATGGATGACAATTGAAAGAAAGTCATTTTCTCCGACGAAAAAAGGTTTAATTTGGATGGCCCGCATGGTTTGACGTATTATTAAAGAGATTTCTGAAAAGAATCAAAATCTACATTCAGCAGAAAGTTTGATTATTTGGGAAGCGATCGCTTATGATAGCAAAAAAGAAATTGTATTTTTAAACGGTCGCCTGACTTTTTTTATTACAGTTTTGTTTTAGAAAATTCACTTCCTCCATTTGCATGGCAATATTACGGTTTAGATGACATCTTCATGCAAGACAATGGAAGTATTCACATTTCAAATGCAATGAAAGATTGGTTTGACGAACAGAATATTGTTCTTTTAGATCATCCACCTATTAGTCCTGATCTGAACACCATCGAAAACGTTTGGGGACAGCTTGTTTGAATGATTTATGCAAATGGGATTCAGTACACGTCACTTATAGGATTGAAAGCTTCAATCTGTCAAAACGGGAAATTAATTGATCAGAAATACATTCAAAATCTTGTTTTATCAATGCCATCTAGAATAAAAGAAACTCTGGTGAATAAAAGCGGCTTCACTAACTATTAATTTCAATTAAATGTGATATTTCATAAATCAATTTCCATCTTTTTATGTTACTAAAATCTAGTTTTTGACCTTATTAGTCCGTGGGGAGACAGGCCAAAAGATGCTTAGAAAATAAGTTTCGTTTGCCAAGTTTGGCAACTACGAAATTTTTTATTTTTTATAATGGTAGATATACATAAATGAGAAAAATACAATGTTCCCCCAAAAATAGCTGCACATAAATTTTTTACAAGCCAAAAACTTAATATTTATTGCAATATTTCAAAAATGCTATTTTAATGCTTTTAATTGTTATATTAAAATATTTGGTTTTGTTTAATATTGCTTTATAAATAGTTGATACACATAGATGACGAAAATACAGTATTCTCCCAAAAATAGTTGCCAATAATTTTTTTACAAGCCAAAAACTTAAGATTTATTGCAATATTTATAAAAAAAAGAACCATTTTAATGATTTTAAATATTATATTAAAATATTGGCATTCATTTAATATTTCTTTATAAACAGCTGATACACAGAGATGACAAAAATACAGTGTTCCCCCCAAAATAGTTGCGCATAATTTGTTTTGGGGCAATTCCATGAGAAACGGGCAAAATACCCTGCACGTGACGCTTACATAAATACCTATATTTATTAACTTATAAGTTGTTAAAATATAAACTATACGTTAAAATTAACAAAATAAGTTATATTTTCATATTAGTATAGTTGTTTTAATTTGAGGATACAATAACATTGTTAAAATAGCAGAAATATGTAGAAAAGCTGTTCCACACATGACCTGGAATGGCCATTTTATAGGTTTAAAAATTTCCACATTTTAAACCCTAAACTTTAGTAAGTTGCCCATTTTTAATAATAAATAAATAACAAAAGTAATAGATAATAAAAATCTCCACATTATAAATACTGGACCTAAGTAATCTGCCCTTTTCAGTGCCATTCCATGAAAAATGGACGGAATAAAATGGACGGAAAAATATCGTGCGTGTGACATTTACATAAATACCTACATCTATAGACTGTTGTTAAAACACAAACTATACATTAAAAATGACAAAAACTCTAGATTTTCCTATTAACATGGATGTTTTAATTTGAAGATATAATAACATTGTTAAAACAGCAGAAATATATAGAAAAGCTGTCCCACACGTGACATGGAATGACACTTTTGTTTTTTTACCCCCCCCCCCCTAAAAAAAGAATCAATATTCCAAAATAGCTATTTTAATTTTTATATTAAATTATTGGCAGACATAATCTTATTTTTTAAATAGTATGTACACATAAATGAGATTAAAAAATAGCTGCATATATTTTGCAAATTTCATAAAAGCTGTTGCAATATTTCATAAAAGCTATGTGAAAATTCTTAATGTTTAAATCAAAACACTTACTTTGCACTTTTAAACGTTACTAATATATAGTTTTAATACTAATAATACTTTTAAATTTACTAATAATCCAAATCATTATCACTTTCATTTTCTGATATATAATCCATAGTTTCACATACTGAAACACTATCATTATTTTTTTTTTTACTCTCGCAGTTTTCAGCACAAGAACACCATTCCGAACACAGCATACCACGTCTTTTACAGGAGCATTTGTTGGACAGGCAGCTTGCTTTTTTGCAGCAGCATGAAATTTTTTTAAATAGCATCTCTGAAGTACACGGTTGATTGTACCACTGTATTTGCAGCTTATTTTCACTTATTATCCAGCCATAACCATGCGGACTAGGAACAACTACATTAGTTTGCAAGCATCTTCTATAAATGCAAGCCTGGTAGTTTGCACGCTTTATATGGTAACGAAGTGCATCGCAATTTGGTGGCAATACCATATCAGTTCTAAACTTTAATTTGAATACTGCATATCGCGTATTATTCACATTATCACATGTTTCCTGTCCATATAGAGAACATACAAATTTCTCTAAAGTGGAAACAAGTTCTGAATTTATGTCCCAATCAACACCAAGTTGCCGAAATGCATTTATATAACTCGCTGAGCTTTTCATTAGATTTAAAGCTTTCGCTTTACCTTTCAGTTTGAATGCACTGCAACTATCACATCCTGTGAAACAATGCAGTCCAATTAAAGAATCGGAGATATCTTCTCCAACTGAATTTCATATATAAGACGCATCAATTATTTTTGGGTAAGTTGTTAAACTCGGCAGAATAAATACTCTTCCTTGAAAATGCTTATACATTGCGAAAATTAAAATAAATAATCTGTATCACAACATTTGACAATCACACTATTATTTGGTGTTGATACAAAAGAAATATGGAGCAATATTTTCATATCTGCTTCTTCATGGTCACAATTTAAATCAGCTATTTCTTCTATTGTAACCTTTCCATGTTTGTCTGGAGTGATTTTATGGCAAAATTTCCCATGGGAAATAAATAATTCCACACCTTGCAATTTAGCAGATTCATATTTTGTCCATTGCTTAAACAAAAAGGTCACAAATTCTTCTTTATTTTCCCCATTTGAGAGAAATTTCTTAAATTGTTGTGGTGTTCGTTGCTCAGGACTTTTAATTTTAATGAGTGAAATAACCTCTGTTGCTCTTCTGCTTATTTCAAAGTTTTTAATACTAATAGCTGGGTATGTATTCGTAATGTAATGCACAGACTTAGCACCATATTTAAGGCTTATAGAAATCACTCGATTTAATATTTCTAAGGCAAGTTCACCGAATGTGGATGGTATAGATTGAATCTGGTGAATAAACCATCCCATCCACTATAAAATTTTTATCATTTTTTGGTAAATCGAAACTATTACTTTCAATTTTTGTCCTATTTAAGATGGAATGTATTAGAGCTGCTTTATTAGTTTTTGCTAAAGTTCCGTCACCATTCGCAAAATAAACAAGATAGCTATGTAAGTTCTGTGATAAAATTTCTTTTATGTTTGATGTAGCAGATGAATCAGTCTTTAATAAACATGCAAGAAAGCTATCAGTGCTTTTGATACTTGATGTTTCAATATTCTTTTTGTTTTTTCTGTCTGAGAAAGTTAATAATTTATTTTGTTTAATGGGTGCAAAAATATTCAATGCATTTTCTTGCTGGGTTTCGTAATATTGTTTGAATGCACGTTTTCCTATTTCTTCCGCACTTGCTATATCCTTCCATGCATCTTTTTCAACAACTATGCCACTTGAAATATTAATTAACTGGTCTTCGGTAGAAGTAAATGGGTTAATCATGCAAGATATTGCTGCCATGATATTATTAATAGCTTCTTCATCTTTACACATATGATAATTGTTCAAGCATTTATGTTTGGTCTTACCATCTCGCTTAGAAGCTAAATGTTCACAAGCTGTAGTGATCTGTGCTGGGAGATGATGAGATAATATCCAACGATGTACAGCACCCCTATTTTTGGTGATTCCTGTAAGACCTCCTTTAGTCTTTGAATCTTTATTTGCCGTTTGTTCAATAGCCTGATCACAAGCTACACATGAAAATGCATTTTCTTGCCTTTTTACAACAAATGCCCCTTTAAGCATTTCTGAATATATCTCAGGATGAGTATTAGGTAAATTTAACATTTCGAGGAAATAAACTGGAAGATATCTAGCATAATTTACCCGGTCATATGCAAAAAACCAAGGTATCATTTCCTCGAGAGATTCCAAATGCAAGTTCCAATCTCCAATTCGAGTTGCTCGAATGAATCGAAGAAGGCAACTTACTATATTTATATAGGAATACCAAAACGCAAATGTTAGATTTATCTGAGAACTTTTTTCCACAAATTTGTTGAAAGCTTGCATTATATCCAGAAAATTTTCTGACAAATTTTGCTCACTAAAACTGCCATTATAGTAAGAGGCTAACATTTGTTTTGAAGTATTATGAATATTTTCTTTGAAATCATCAGTTACAGTATCCAAAAATGAAGACCATAACAGTCTATTGAGAGCTTCAAAAACCAGTTTATGAACCCTTATGCAACGGTTGTAATGTTTTCCTGCCATGACACCGTTGACAGACCCTTGAGCTAAAATTCCAGATTCAATAATAATGTTATTTAAACCAGCATCCTGATAGCGTTTTCCAATAATAGAAAGGAATGACATTGTAATATGAAATTCTCCAAGACGTATAACAAGACGCCGCTTAAAGATATCATCACCCCATCGAATTTGTTGAGCTATAGCATATATTGGCTGATCAAACACAACAACTACATTTTCAAGCTCCAATTTGTCAGCCAGTTCAATACTTTTCAATAAAATAGCAAAAACTGTTGACTTTTGTGTAGGATTGGCTTCTATGACAGGCAAATATCGGATAACATTAAGAGGAGTAATATCAGTAAAATTGCAATTAATATTAAATCCAGTCCGTCCTGGAAGCAATTCACATTCTGGCTTAAACAATTTACATAAAATGTAAGCAGAATCGAAACTTTTAGCAGAACCAGATTTTGAAGTTGCACAGAAATTGTCAAAACTAAAATTATCAAAACAATAATCAGGACCAGATTTATTTCCGGCTTAAAAGTCATAAACGACTGCTTCAGGAGGATGAATTGTTCTCTTTCGGGTTTTTATCCAACTTTTCGGAAAATCATTGTTTGCTTGTTTGTTATTATCAATGATATTACTATGATTATTTTGTATTATGATACCATTAGTGTTATGTGTTGTGCATCTGCCACCCAAACTTTCTTCATTAAAATCAATATTATCCCACACAAGAGTTGTAAAATTCTTTTTTTTTTAATACCAAGAGGGAGCATATTAATAGCCTCTAGCTGCATTTGTGCAAGCGCTGTGTCGTATTCTAGAAAAACAGTATGTGAGATACAATGTCCCAAGCCATTTAATAAATTTACTATTTTAGCAGATCGAGTTAAATGTCTAATAGCCATAGCCAAGGATAAATGTTTCGGTGTTTGCTTTTTACCTTTAGAAGAAAAATATATAATGTCTTGAGAAATAGAAGCAATATGTTTTTGTAGATTTTCTGGAATATCAACTTTTTTCTCAAATTCTATGTCATCGGTTATTCCTCAACACCATGCTATGAAGTTAAAAAGTAAATTGGGAATTATACCTAAAGCAGCATCACTGGAAAAATTTTCTGCTGTAGGAGGCCGTGGGCAGTTTAATGATGGAGACTCTTCAATTAATTTTTTTATATGCTTAGCGGAATTATAAATTTCAAGCATTTCTTCCCTATAATTACTACTTTTTGGAGGAATAAATTCCTCTCCTTCGCTTTGTGAATCAGTTGTTGTCTCTATTGCTTCCTGAAAAATTACAGCTTCTTTATCGCTAGATTGACATAGAACAAGCTCTGACATATTACGCTGCCTAGGTTTTACAAATATAATTTGAGGATAATCTCGAAGAAGCCAGCGTTTTAACTGACGATTATCAACATTAATATCTGTATTTTCTTCATTTTTTGCCATAGTATTTTTGAAAAGTTTTAGTAATTTATTCATATTTAGTATTTCTCCACAGTTAATAATTCTGCGTTCAATAACAATATCACAATACATTTTATATGATTTAAATAACTGATGACGAGCACCCTGAAAATCTTCGTTACAATTTCTTTTTAATACGGATGTGTAATTTAAGTAGCAACTTCGATGATATTTTATTTTCTTTGCTATACAATCTATTCCATCAGTTTGAGTTTTTAATGCTTCATCGTTCATTAATTCCGCCGATTTCTGCAAAGATGCACTTGCATTTTCTGTTAAACACTGCAAAATTTTATCTCTTTTGCGTTTAAGACTATGTTTTTCAGTGACATATTGTTCTTTCCTACATATCACACATATGTCAGGAAATACACCAGTATTTGCTGATTTTCGAAATCCTGAACGGCGATTTAATTGACTTGTCACTGAACTATTTATATTTTCATTATATCTTTTGCTTTCTGTGCGTTTTTTGGCTTTTTGAATTTTACTTCTGTCAGTAAAACGCATGTAACATTGTCTATGATAACCGATATTTGACGAGACTTTTAATTCAAACTTACTAAGGTTTTCAGCCACGGTTTTTTCTTCTCCATCTAAAGTAATCCATTCAGATTGCGAGTGAAGAATTTTATCAAGACTTTTCTCCGAAAAACTTGTGATTTTAGAATCATTTAGATTTTCAACCAGATGTATGCAGCATCCGCCATTACGCTTGTTTACAAACAAATCGAAGAATACGACTAACAAAACGCAAAATACATTTAAAGACCCATTTAAATAATATTATTTCCATGAATTATTATTAATTGATAAAAAAAAGTAAATAAAAACGCATTTAACTTCATAAATAAACCTTTACTTTTTATATTAAAGAAATAAAATTTTCTTGCAGCGCCATCTCTTGGCTTTTATGTTTAACACAAATTATCGTATAATAACAGCTAAAATGGACATTTTTCTGTAAGAATTACAAATTAAGGTTATATTCGAAAAAATATTTTTTCACCCTCAACAGCTCGAAATTTTCTGAGACATTTTCAGACTCATTTTTAAAAGTAAAAACATGAAACTTGCTGGTGTGATTTCTGAAGACATGTTTAACATGCCGTGTGATTTCATTTTCAGATCAATTAATTAGAATTTGATTTTTAAACAATTATTTTCTCAGTATGATCATTTTTTTTCATTCCCAGATCGCCCCCTTCAGAAAATTCGGTTCAAAACGCCAACTTTGACAGCGTTTTTTACAGTAGTTTCTGCATTTATCAAACAATTAAGAAGCACGGCACATTATATAGTTTCTAAATAAGAGAATTTCCCAGTTTGATGCGTTTGAGAGCAAAAATGAATTTGAAAATGAATCAGAAAATAAGCAGTTTGGATCGGAATACACCCTTAATGTGTACGGTTTGGTTGGGGAACATTGTAAATTTAGAAAAGAAATATCAAGATAAACTCATTTTCAAAAAATCACTTAGTTGTGTGATATGGCAAACGAACTTGAACGATATGCTTGCTAGTTTATTAATATGTATGAAATTTTATTTTTCTAAATTATTTGTTGTACATAGCATATATAACGTATGAAATTTAATTCATTTTTAATAAATATTATAGAAGTTCTTGTTAAAAAACCATGATTTCATAAATCAATTTCCACCAGTGTATCAGTATTTGTGTCAGTTAATGGAAGGGCGCTTTTAAGGAAGTATAACAGAGATACAGCACACAAAAATTTCCAAATTTTCTAAAAAAAACTTTTATTGCATTAAACATTTTTCTGTGTTTTTCTGCTTAAAATGACATTTAAATCATGTTTCCATCTTAATTAGAACAGGACATATTAATTTTTTCGTTTTGGTGTGTTTTCAAAATCTAGCTTTCAAGCGATGGCTGTCATGAAAACGATTTCTAGTGAAAATGCGTTTTTCTTCATGATTTCACCCTTTTATGTATTTAAATCGTTATAAGTCAAGAATAAGATAAATTCAATTAATAAGCGAATCAATAAGAGATCAAGAGTAAGTTAAAGATAAATGGTTCAAACTTGAAACATGTCTTTTTCAATTGTTTTTCTTTAATTTTGATTCAGCAAATTAGGAAAAAATATTTGCTTTTGAAAATATGATTTTTTTTTAAGTTACACTTTTTTTAAATTTTTACTTTTAATATTTTTAATTTTTTTTATTAATATTTTTAAAAATCCCGAATTTAAATTAAAACATTACATTTCTGCTTATTTAAATGAAAAAAAAATACATTTCACAAATAATATTTCGAGTTATAACGATTTTAAATTACCCCACTTTTTTAATGAATTTTAAAAAAAAATATATATAAGAAGTTTTATCATGTGATTTTGTTTACAAATAACGTGGTTAACCATCACAAAAAAATTCAAAATTTTAACTCAATAAATAAAAATTATTTTAAACTGTGTCCCGGACCCCCTTAATGAAATACATATATAATTTATCATCACATAACATAAACTAGGACTTCCCATAGAGGGATTAGTCTGAGCGTTATTGCTGAGAACATAGATTTAATAATAACATGTGGAAGCAAAGAAAATGAGATGTTATCTTTAATTGTCCATATACTGCGATATATTGAAATGATGAAAATAAACGAATCGTAGAATTACAAAATCTTATATATAAATTCGTATACACTGTTTAAAAAAATGGGAAATCAAACCATTCAAGACAGCCATGCATGGATATAAAATTGAAAGTACGCAATATATTAAAAGTAAAATAGAAAATGAAACACTAAATTACTTATATCGGAATTTTAAATGTATAAAATGATGTCAAGAGCATAATCAGACGCTCCGCACCAACTTGAGTAACTTTAAATGACAAATATATGATGTTCAAAATGAATGGACTGTACTTTATATGGTGTGTGCTTCCCCGGAATAGTTAATATTGTACAATATCTGTTTTCCACGGATGCAGTGAGGTTGTCGATAACATTTAAGGAATTCTCGCCTCAAAATCTGATATAGTATCAAAGTACCGAATACATCAACAGTGGCATGCAATGCTTCGTTAGAGTGTGTTTTAGATATGCTCGATCGGATTTAAATTATGAGTGTATGCTGGCCACTACATACGCTGTATTGTTTTCAAACATATTCTGCACAAGTTGAGCTGTATTTAGCATGTATTAAATAAAAAAAAATCGGCAATGATTACAACATAAAGTATGGCACAAGATCTGAATATATCGTCTGCATAACTTTTGAGCTGTCAAAGTGTCATTTGAAGTAATTTACAAATCCATACATATTTATTCAGCAAATCATGCAAGCTAACATACGCCAATATGAACCCGATTATGAAATTTCACCAGAATAATTTAATATATAAAAAATCTTCTAATGATAATTGAGAATATGACCTTATGATAAAATGTCTAGAAAAATGAATCGGATAGAAAATTCATATCACATTTAAAACGGCACTTCCCTCTGTTAGTGGCTTTGGCGAGAGAGAGAAAAGCCTAGAGAAGGAACACTAACAAGTACTTTCAGGCAACCTACTCACTGTTTCATAAAGGTCTTTATTCAATATTTACACAATTTATTTAATGCTAGGTGGGTATCTATCAGTTTTGTTGCATTTAAATTGCATGTTTTGCGGAGGAAATGCAGCATTATGAAATATTTAAAGTTGCTGTTCCTAACAATTCCAAATTAATGGTAATTGAGATAGCTTTCCGTTAATTTCATCTTTTTAAATTTTAAATTTTTTAGAAACCATTCATAGAGACAATTGTATATTTTAAAACTCATCCGAAGCAAAATTTCAAGATTTTGGGCTCAGCAGTAACGCAGAAATAGAAAATTTTCGAAAGTTTTATGCTTCTGCACTGTTTTATATAGCGACATTTTTAGAAATTGTTCTATTGCGAGAATTTACGTCATAATACATACAGCCATGTCAATTTTCATGTTTATATTCCTAACAATTCCATGTACTTCGTTACTTAGATCATCTTTAGATCTTTTTCCGCTTTGTTTAGTCTTTCGATTTTTTAGAATTCATTCTACAACGAGCATTTACATCTTATTAATTACTACCATGCCAAAGTTCTAGTTTCTAACCCCAATAGTATCCCAAAAATTTCAGTATTCCAAATGAAGTTTAGAACCTTTCTAGAAATTTTTACGTTTATCCGTCAAATTGAACCTTTTAGAGAGCGTTCATTATGAGTATTTACATCTTAAAAGTAACTACCGTACCAAATTTAAAGTTTCTAACCCAATCAATATCGCAGAAATCGCAGTTTTAGAACTTTTTTGCTCCTGCAGCCATGTAGGTTCTTGCACTGACATGAAATAGTCTTTTTTTCGGAGCAGAGATGGCCACCAACATTTTTTTAAGTTGGCTATGTAGTTTCAGAGATAACACCTCACAAATGTACAAGCATTAATAATATTATACACTTTATAAATTATAACGCTTTATAATATTAGCATTAGATGTACAGATACAAAAGCCATTTATCTGTTACAAACTAAAGTGCCTGGCGTTGCCCAGAATTTGGAGGATGTTTGTTCTGAAAAATCAATTTCAAAATTTAACATACAACACAAAAGAAACATTAAAAAGAGCAGTCGAAATGTTGTATGAATGAATCATATGAAAACGCTACATAAAAATGTATAAATGTATATAACAGACGCAAAAGAATGCAGCTATAAATGAACTTATTTCAATTTATAATTGGAGCAATAATGTTAAAATACGCCAATATTTCCCTAATCGGGTTTTTATCATGCTTCAATACACTTTTCACACTCATATGACGTTATACTATATCCACCACGTCCTTCATATTTCCAATATGACGTAATATTTTCCTCTTTCACGTGGAAACCTTGAAATAGAAAAGTTATGAAGTTATATTCACTTTCATTTAAATTCGTCAAACTATTTATTTTATTTTCATTTTTCACGTGAATATCTTGCAATAGAAAAGTTATGACGTAATATTCTCCTTCTTTTTTAAATTCGGAAAACTATTTATTTCATTTTCATTTTTCACGCGGAAATCTTGCAGTAGAAAATTGATTGTTGTAGTAATAATTTTATTATGTTCTTTAATTGTTGGCAACTGCTATAACGAGAATTGTTTAAATTTGATAAGAAATTGCTGTTAAATAGGTGGATTTTTCTTAATAAATAATTAACTATAAATTATTTCGATTCCGGATTACTTTAGTTGCCTCGGCCATGTTTTAATACACATGTACGTATCTTTTTACAATTTTGGCTTCCAAATTGTGGATTTTTATAGAATTACAAACAGACAGATAGACAAGTTTTCATTTTTATATATTCTAAAAAAAGTAACTAACGTTGTCACCGCCGCCGCCGCCGCAGGTTTTGAATTTTTTGTGACCAGAGGTCTTTCTTAGTTAATATTAAGAAAACTATTGCATACAAAAATATGAAAATCGGTAGTATTATAGCGAAATGTTTGGTCAATACGCTGATGCATACAGTTTTCAAATCGAAGAATTATTTTAAGAGATATTTAATGCTAAAGTTGGACAAAATCGTTCCATTAAAAGATTTTTATAGGAGCAAAAACTATACATGGGAATTTAATCATTTTTAGATCATTTTATTCAATAGAAGATCCCGGTGTGCAGATTCTATTAATTTTTTTATTTGACTCATTTTTTAAGGTTTTATTTCTAATTTAAATTCAAATATTCAGCATTTCGACAGATATTTTTTACATATTTTAGAAAATGGTATTAATTTAAACTGTTGCCAACTGTATAATCAGCGCAAACAATAATGTTTGCTTCAAATAAAAAAAAATATATATTTACACGTTACTATTATAAACAGAAAAAAAACCCTTCATATTAGAATTAAATAATTAGGTATAAAAAGCAAGCACTTATTGGAAACTCCGCCATAAAAACTATATTTACATGTGAGTTTTAAAAGAGAAAGGATATTGTAAAATAAATTCATTAACATGCGTTAGAAGTCTGAAATAGAAGAAATTACGTCACATTACACATATTATGCAAAATGAACAAAAAATAGTATTGCAAAACAGTTTAAATTTAAAAATTGCGCGAGACAAAATAATAGAGGTTAAATATTAGATTTTTTCAAAATTTTAGTATTTGTCGTTTGATGTGAGGTGTTCAACTATAAGTATGCAAAATTTCATGTCTCAAACTTAATTAGGAGCTGAGTTAGAAAAATTGTTTAAGATACACAAGTTAGAGCCCACAGGGTTAAGTATTAGTCCTTTTTCAAAATTTTATTATTTGTCGTTTGATGTGAAGTGTTCAGCTATAAGTATGCAAAATTTCATGTCTCCAATTTAATTGGGGACTGAGTTAGAAAAATTGCTTAATATACACAAGTTAGAGCCCAGAGGATTAAATATTAGACTTTTTCAAAATTTTATTATTTGTCGTTTGATGTGAGGTGTTCAGCTATACGTATGCAAAATTTCATGTCTCCAACTTAATTAGGTGCTGAATTAGAAAAATTGCTTAAAATACAGAAGTTAGAGACTGGAAGGTTAAATATGACTTTTTCAACATTTTATGATTTATCGTGTTATCGCAAGTGTTCAGCTATAAGTATGCAAACTTTCATGTCTGCAACTTAATTAGGGGCTGATTTAGAAAAATTGCTTAAAATACACAAATTAGAGCCCAGAGGGTTAAATATTAGACTTTTTCAAAATTTTATTATTTGTCGTTTGATGTGAGGTGTTAAGCTATACGTATGCAAAATTTCATGTCTCCAACTTAATTAGGGGCTGAATTAGAAAAATTGCTTAAAATACAGAAGTTAGAGACTGGAAGGTTAAATATGACTTTTTCAACATTTTATGATTTATCGTGTTATCGCAATTGTTCAGCTATAAGTATGCAAACTTTCATGTCTTCAACTTAATTAAGGGCTGAGTTAGAAAAATTGCTTAAAATACACAAATTAGAGCCCAGAGGGTTAAATATTAGACTTTTTCAAAATTTTATTATTTGTCGTTTGATGTGAGGTGTTCAGCTATACGTATGCAAAATTTCATGTCTCCAACTTAATTAGGGGCTGAATTAGAAAAATTGCTTAAAATACAGAAGTTAGAGACTGGAAGGTTAAATATGACTTTTTCAACATTTTATGATTTATCGTGTTATCGCAAGTGTTCAGCTATAAGTATGCAAACTTTCATGTCTTCAACTTAATTAGGGGCTGAGTTAGAAAAATTGCTTAAAATACACAAATTAGAGCCCAGAGGGTTAAATATTAGACTTTTTCAAAATTTTATTATTTGTCGTATGATGTGAGGTGTTCAGCTATACGTATGCAAAATTTCATGTCTCCAACTTAATTAGGGCCTGAATTAGAAAAATTGCTTAATATACAGATGTTAGAGACTGGAGGTTTAAATATGACTTTTTCAAAATTTTATGATTTATCGTGTTATCGCAAGTGTTCAGCTATATGTATGCAAACTTTCATGTCTCCAACTTAATTAGGGGCTGAGTTAGAAAAATTGCTTAAAATACACAAGTTAGAGCCCAGAGAGTTAAGCATTAGGCCTTTTTCAAAATTTTATTATTTGTCGTTTAATGTGAGGTGTTCAGCTATACGTATGCAAAATTTCATGTCTCCAACTTAATTAGGGCCTGAGTTAGAAGAATTGCTTAATATACAGATGTTAGAGACTGGAGGGTTAACTATGACTTTTTCAAAATTTTATGATTTATCGTGTTATCGCAAGTGTTCAGCTATAAGTATGCAAACTTTCAAGTCTCCAGCTTAGTTAGGGGATGAGTTAGAAAAATTGCTTAAAATACATTAGTTAGAGCCCAGAGGGTTAAATATTAGACCTTTTTCAAAATTTTATTGTTTGTCGTTTGATGTGAGGTGTTCAGCTATAAGTATGCAAAATTTCATGTCTCCAACTTAATTAGGGGCTGAGTTAGAAAAATTGCTTAAAATACAAAAGTTAGAACCCAGAGGGTTAAATATTAGACCTTTTTCAAAATTTTATCATTTGTCGTTTGATGTGAGGTGTTGAGCTATAAGTATGCAAAATTTCATGTCTCTAACATAATTAGGGGCTGAATTAGAAAAATTGCTTAAAATACACAAGTTAGAGCCCAGAGGGTTAAATATTAGACTTTTTCAAAATTTTATTATTTGCCGTTTGATGTGGGGTATTCAGCTATAAATATGCAAATTTTCAAGTCTCCGACATGTATAGTTTCTGAGAACGGGCTCTGTGACAGACGGACAGACAGACAGACAGTCAGACAAAGGAGTGAGACAGGTAGGGTTTCGTTAGATGAACGAAACTCTAAAAAACATGCGGCGGATGACTGTAACAATATCCTAAAATTACATTACCATCAGCGATCTACCAATCCCGAATTTAGTTTATATTCGTTTCATTCGTTCTTATTCTTTTGTGCGGCCCTGTAAAATAACTATCAATAATATATACAGTAAAACCTCTGAATAGCGGACACCTCGAAAATGCAGAATTTGTCCTCTATTTGGAGGTGTCCGCTTCTGAGAGTAAAAAATGTGCAGTTATTTAAGGGTTGGTAATCGAAAAAATGCCCGCTAAATAGAGGTGTCCACTAATCGGGTGTGTCCGTTATGGAGGTTTTACTGCATAATAATATCATCCTTTACAAGAAAATTGCATGCTGTATGATAGACAGACAGACATCCAGAGAAAGATAACCTCCCGGAGCAATAAACACTTTTGTTTTTGTTTTAATCAATTCAATCAAATATTTTGTTTTAATGTCTTTTGTTTTAATCATCCACAATTGTATGTCATACAACAGGCCAGATTTTATACAACAGGCTAAAAACGGTCACCGTGGTACGGAGTACTGTATTATTATTTGTTTGCCCACCAAAACTGGTTGCCACGGGTTGTTGCAAGGTTTGTGATCACGTGGTTGAAACTGATCTATTCAATATTATTGCGTGCGTATTTTTTTTTTTTTAATTTGCTCCATGTATTTAAACCAGTTGTCTACGAAAATATCCACCGGTGAAAGTGACGCACACCAAATTTCTGTGACGTATGCAGATAAATTGTGCTTTTTTATCAGTTTTTTTAATATAATTTTTAAACGGTTTGGAACTTATTTTTCATAGTAGGTGCATTCAGTAGGCGACCCTCATAGGTACCTTCTGGTGCAATCAGAAACGAAATCCGACAAATATTTTTTGAGTTATGCTTGACGAAAGTTTTTTATTAGGCTTTTTTTTAGTAGGACATGGCGTTAATATCCATCGTAGTTGTAATGTGTCCGGCCAGTAATATTTCGCTGAGTATTAGCCTTCGCTTCGCTCAGACAACTAACCAGCATGGTGCTGAAAACTCGCACACTATTGTTGTTATCTGACTTTGGTGCATGCAAACTGCATTCATAATACACTATGTTCTTTTCCACCTATCGAATAGATGATGACTTTTGGCAAGTAGAAAAATTCAAATTTTTATGGTCCTATTTAAAATAATGACTATTTGTATGAATTTTTGCTAAGCATTATTCTCAAAAAGTTTCTAACAGTTTAAAGCTGGAATGAATTATGTTTTATATGGTTCCGTCAATGTTTAACAGGTTCTATCTAGTTTAACTTAATTTAGAAAGAAATTTCTGGTTCGAATCAAAAGATTTTAGGTAGCTTTCATTACAAAAAGCTACCTATTGCAGCCGTTCGGAGGAAAGCGATTTCAAAAAATTTTTGTATATTTTCATCGATCATGACCCCCAGACCCCGAAACCACCCTCCGTTCAAAAGTTGATATATATATATATATATATATATATATATATATATATATCCATATATATATATGTATATATATATATATATCTGACATTTGTCATACTGTAACTCTCGAATTTATGAACCGATTTGGATGTAATTCGGCATGTACATAGTACATACCAATGACTCGACCGAGTTCGTTGGCCAGCTTCATCCGCCATTTTGTTTCAAAATGGCGGCCATTTAAATTTTTTTTAAAAATTTTAAATTTGAAATGTGGTACCAAAGATTTGAAAATGGAAAAATATTTTTTTTTATGTATTTGACCTTTATACAAAGATTCCGAAGCAGTTTTTGTTTCGTCTATATCTTAAAAAATGGCTGAGTTATAGCATTTTGAATTTCTAGCGTGGCTGACATTTTGAAACGTCCTGAAATTTGTCACGCGATAAAAGGCGTATTTATGAACCGATTTGGATGTAACTTCGTTTGTACATAGTACATACCAATGTCTCGACGGAGATCGTTGGCCAGCTTCATCCGCCATCTTGTTTAAAAATGGCAGCCATTTAAATTTTTAAGAAAAATTTAAATTTGAAATGTGGTAAAAAAAAAATTAAAAATGGAAAAAATATTTCTTTCTTATGTATTTGACCTTGATACAAAGATTCGGGAGCAGTTTTTGTTTCGTCTATATCATAAAAAATGGCTGAGTTATAGCATTTTAAATTTCTAGCGTGGCTGACATTTTGAAACGTCCTGATATTTGTCACGTGATAACAGGTGTATTTATGAACCGATTTGGATGTACCTTGGTGTGTACATAGTACATACAAATATCTCGACCAAGTTAGTTGGCCAGCTTCATCCGCCATCTTGTTCCAAAATGGCGGCCATTTAAAGAAATTAAAAAATTTAAAATTTAAAACTTAAAAGGAGATACCAAAATTTGGAAAATGAAAAAGATTTTTTTCCTATGTGTTTGATCTTAATACAAAGATTCCGGAACAGTTTTTGTTTCGTCTATATCTAAAAAAAATGGCTGAGTTATAGCATTTTGAATTTCTATTGTGGCTGACATTTTAAAACGACCTGATTTTTGTCACGCGATAACAAGCGTATTTATGAACCGATTTGGATGTTACTTGGTCTGTACATAGTACATACCAATGTCTCGACCGAGTTCGTTTGCCAGCTTCATTCGCTATCTTGTTTCAAAAGGGTTGCCATTTAAAAAAAAATTAAATTTAAAATTTAAAATAAGGTATTAAAAAATTGGACAATGAAAAAGATTTTTTTATGTGTTTGGCCTTGATACAAAGATTCCGGAGCAGATTTTGTTTCTGAAAATTTGTTCTTTTGTTTATATCTTAAAAAATGGTTGAATTATAGCATTTTGAATTTCTAGTATGGCTAACATTTTGAAACGATCTTGTATTTGTCACGCGATAACTCACGTATTCGCCTATTTCCATGTAAGAAGGCATGTGGATAGTATACATCAACATCTCAGACAAATATAAGTTACTTTAAATAAAAGCAGCTTCGATAAAGCTGACTAATTTCGCGAAATTCTCATTCATAATGATTTAGTATTGATAAAAATTAGTATTGAATCTCCTATATTCGGTTTCCACTAAATTGAGCTCCGTGTGTTTGAATAATATACATTGGCTTTTTTAAAATAAGGAATTTGAAAGCTACTTCTTCCTCCCGGCACTGGCCGGAAGGACTTTTTATCTGGTACTTGTCAAAATTACTGTTATGGTAGTTCTAGTACTAAATTTTCAGTTACGGAAAAAATTTAAATTTTAAAACAAATTAAATTTTAACATTATTGATAATTTGCTTTGAAAGTCAGAACAAGAAATAAAATACAAATCTTAAACAAGAACTAGACATCATGCATTGTGCATAGATTATGAAACGTTTTCAAATACCATTAGAATATTTTTAAAAACCCATTGAATATCGTTGTTTTATTTTTTACATACAATGAAATATTTAAATTTTAAAATTTTAAATGCATAATGTATAATGCATTTCAGCAATTGCTGTCCAGTCAGAAACGTGTGCACATTCTTTTGTACAGCGTTGTATAATTTATACACATTATGTAATATTCTAAAAATCAGTTAATTTTTAAGTAGAATTCCAAAGCTAAAATACGTACTTTCAGTAATTCAGTACTATATAGAAAACATACTGTAAGCCATCTTATTGATACAGATCAGTTTCATTATGTTTAAAGTGTCGAAATTTTATTAAAATATATCGAAAACAATTTTTTTAATATATCGCAATATAACGAAATTATTTTGTGTCTCTCTGTAAGCGAACCATAAATACTGCACACTTCAGTTCCAAAAGAAAACATGGTACAATAAACTTCTATATCATATATAAATTATATGACACCCCTTGTATATTTGTCAGAGTTAGAGCGCTGACAAACACACGAAAGGTAGATGAACCGAAGTTATAAACACATGACATACAGCCGGATATTACTTGTGATCGTTATTAAAAATACCTAGGACTATTTTCCTTTCATATGTACATATTTATTTAATTTTTTATTTAGAGTTACGAATGCTTTTAAAAACTCTCATGTCACCTCAATTATTTAAGGTGTTGGTTTTCTTCCATTGATAACAATTATTCTAAACATATAAACAAACAGACACAGAATTTATCCGTTATTATTTTTCTCAGAAAAAAATACAAGGAAGTCATATAAACTTGCGTATTATGATGATGTTTAGGGCAATCAAAGTTTGTATAAAAAGCCCTTTTAATGGTCTGGGGTTTAATGTTTGTAAATATGAGATGTTTTTTAATCATATCCTATTTACAGATCATAATCATAATCAATATGGTGAAATTTCATTAATGTTATTTTTATAGTAATATAAACGAATATTTACGATCTCAGTTCACAGTTATTTTAATAGCTATATATAAAATATATTTTTAACTAAATACTTCATTGTTTTATAAAAGTTTTAACGTTTGTTTAAGAAATGTACCACTATATACACTAATTCTATTTTAAAATAAAGTAATTTTGACAATATTGTATATACCAATACAATATTTAGAAGTAAAAAGACATATGCATTAAAATATCACTGAAATTCTTTGTATGATTTGTAGAATGCCTTTTTTAAATGAATATTTCTAATTTTAATTAAATAGCACAATTCAACGAATAGAGGAAGTTCAGGAATTGAATATATTTACATTTTAATTTGAAAATCAACATAAAATATTTGAGTTGCATTAAAAGTTAGTAATGAACAAGCGCTGACTATTTCTTAACACATTTTTAATACATTTAAAGTGGAACAAAAACATACCTATCAATATTTAGCATGTTAAATAAATGTAACCTTTTTGTTAATGCCAATCAATCGGTTAATATGGAATAGGTTTATAAGGAATATTAAGATTGAAAAACAACAAAAAAAAAAATCACGATTTAAAGGAATAAGCGAAACCTTAGTACATCATATATAAATCCTCAGATTTTTATTTATATATATATATTTTTTTTTTTTTCATTTTTAGTCTCGTTTTAAAATAGTTGTCTAGCTGGTATACCATATTACCTGACACAAGATTCGGGAAATCATAAACTCTTCACTCATCAACGAGTTAGCATAAAGGAAAACTGACTAACACAGCAATAAATATAGCTATTCAACTTCACATTGAACTTGGTTAACATCACTGACAGTGAGATTTTACAATTAATACGAATTTTGTAATATGTACCTGCAAAAATACTGAAAAAATTGGGGATAAAATTTTATTTCATTGCATCGATCGAATAACGGGTATCCAAACAGATCTGAGCAGAGTGCATCATGGGGGTACTATGAAGTCATTTGGCAGTTTTGCGCTTGACTCCAACACCGTAGGTGCCAAATATTGAAGTACTCCATATTGTCCGACCATTCCATAATAAGGAAAGGGCAGCTTACGTCACTGTTGGTCGAATTACTGTTGGTCAGCAAGAAAAACCTGTTCATTCATTATTACTCCTACTATACAAATGAACTCCGGAAATTTGATTGGACTTTAACAGATTGATATAACAGTGCATATGATTGGCCTACGTCGCCGAGTGTGATTCCTGCAATGATCGCTATGAAAAAAAATGTAGTGGTAGATTGGTTGACGGAAGTGTTTGTTTGTAAAAATATACCCGAACGTCCTGTAGTTATTCAAGAGATATGGAGCTACCAGCTTTAAACTCTTATTCTGCGTGCTTCAAACTCAACTAACTACATGTTACAATGGATATATTGAATCACAAAATGACTTCATTTGCTGGCAGCGAGACCAGAAGCTACGAGTTTAAATCTCATTTTAGCCTGGGTGTTTATAAGAGGTCGGATTCCATTTTAAATCACATTTCCGATCTATATTATCGTTATGTATAAAATATTAATGTAAAGCTCCAAACTAATAAACCACATATGACTATGGAAGAAATCCGACAATTTGCACTCCTACAAAATCCTACATTTTTTTGTTAAAAATATCACAATTATCTTTAAAAAGACGTTTTGTATTATCTAATAAATAATTCAAAAATATGAAGTAAAAGTAAACTATAAGTAAGTGGCAAAAATCACAACAGCTTTCTTTAATTAGAACTAAGCGTAATTTTTTAAGGGATTAAGACTGAAAGTAAATAGCCACAAATTCTACATGAAAAATTACTTTTTGTATCCTCCCGTTGCATATATGCAATGTACCCAAAAGTCAATATTACTTTTACAGTAGGTTTTAAAAGACTTAAATGTATTGCTACTATCTGCCAACTCAGTATTTAATATAAATTGTTCATAAAATTCTCAACAGACGTCTATACACAGTTATTTTTCCTTGACAACGTTTTATTTATCATTTGAGCAGTTTCGCATACTTATTGCTAAAATGAACGTAATAATTTTTGCATAATTAAAAAGGGTGGAGACATTCAGAGATACTTTTTTACAGGGGCAAATTCGTATACATTACAATTTTGTAATGAAACACTGATAATATTTATAAGAACAACGTAATTTTCTTTTTATTAACGATGTGAAAAAAGTACCTTTTATTAAAAACACATTTATTTTCAAGATGCTACATATTTTTGACTTTTTTAATACTTAAAATTGTGCGTTCTAATATGTAATTAAATAGTTTTTTTTTTTTTTTAACTCGGATTTGTTGAGTTTTAAAGGGTTAATAGTAGTGGGTTATATTATATTAAAGATATTGAAAATTCAGTTTTCTAATTTCAGAATACTACTAAACTCATGCGAAACTTGTAAAAGCAGCATTTAACATTCATGCGCAGCTGTCTTCCATTCTCTTTTTAAACATTATATTTAAAAATAATGCAGATAATTTTAATGTATAAAACACGAGACGCAGACACATATTAACTGCATAAAGCAACAAATGTTTAACCATTTCTATTCATGCACAAAAGAAATAAAACTTTTTCTTTTAGTCATTAATTTAAAACCGAATTACCAATATTTTTTCCGCGTGGTGCGCAATTTCAGTTAGATATTGTTTTATAACGCAGTTTTGAATATTAGGCGCGAAACTTCCTTATCTTGCTTCCGTGCATCACATCCTTCGTCATTTCAGTCTGCCATTAAACAGCTTTTCATTTCCGTAATTTCAGTTTGCAGTGACTTTATGTAGTCCATTTTACGTAAAAATGCTATTAGATATTTCTCTGTGATGCATGATTATCATTATGTTTCTGTTCCATTGTTTCATTAGATTTTATCACTGCTATTTATATACCTGTGAATTTTTAACCAGTGCATAGGATTTTTTTTTTCGAAAAAGTAATTTTTTGTAGCTATTAGATGTCAGATGGGGGAAAAGATAATGGTAAAGACATTTTTTAACATTCTCAGTAGAATGCTTTTGTTACCAGACGAGGAAACAGAGATTGCATTTTTTTAGTTTTGAAAATATATTTCATGAATTGTAAATCTGAATAAAAACTTTATGTAATATAAAACTTCATTCTTTGTCACGATTACAGAATTCAGTGAATTTACCCTGTGCCTTTTTAGATAATAAATGTTACGGAAAATAGATTCCGTATATAGATCCATACAAATATAAACAAATTACCTAAATTGTAGATTCCAAACAATTAAAAGAAGAATAAAAACAATTTTCAAGAAGGGCATAACACCGTCTGAAACCATAAGCAGATAGCAGCCTTATGTCGATACTCAGTTCGGTTACAAAAGCGTGAAGAAACTTTTACTTTACGTACAGTGGCGGTCAAAAGTTTCCGGCCAGTTAGTTTCTTTGATTTGTTTGCCAGAACGTTTCACCGAAGAAGAAGCGCAATTGCACGAAAAGTTAGGAATATGAAAATGACCTCTGACCATGTGATAATTTTGATGGGATATTGAAGACACTAGATGCAAAGGGGAGAAATTCGAAATTCGCATGTGCAAAAGTTTCTGGCCATTCGTCATTCGTTTGTTTTTGATAAAAGTAATTTTTTTTTGGCCATGTTTCTTAATTAATCAACGTGAATAACGTAGTAGGAATTCAAGAAAGAAAAGTTCAACAATTATTGTTCGTAAACGAGTGATTTGTTTGTCGCTAAAGGGCCAATCCTCTCGTGAGATCCCGGTATAGTTATCGATTGAAAAATCTACTATGAACGATATTTTAAAAAATATATAAATATGGCCATGGCTTCCAAATACTTGCCACGGTCAGCGAGACCCCGGAAAATGACCGTTCCTGTGGACAGAATTCTCAGGAGAAAAGAAGTTGATGACCCGCATAAAAATGCCGCGGCAATATCCAGCGATTTACGGAGTTAAAATATTACTGAAATAAGTCGGTCTACCGTGTCAAGACGCTTACGTGACGTAGGACTTTATGGAAAAGTCAGTGTTAAAAAACCTTTCATAATTAAGAAAAAATTAACGAGCTCGAATGGCGTTTGCCAAGAAACACAAAGACTGGTCAAGTGAAAACTGGCAAAAAGTACTATTTTCCGATGAATCAAAGTTCAATCTTCTTGGTAGTGATGGCAGACACTACGTCCAATGACCTAAAAATAAAAGATATGATTCAAGATATGTTATTCTTAGATTGAAGCATGGCGGAAAATACGTTATTCTGTGGGGAGCATTTCCTGGAAAATGTGTCGGTCCGTTAGTTGAAATCCGCGGCAAGATAAATGATGCGATGTATAAGGATATCTTGCAAAATCATTTGTGCCTTATTGGAGGAAAAATTTTGGTCGCAACTATTTGTTTCCGCGTGGTAACGACCCAAGCATATATGAAAGCTCATAAAGCAGTGGCTTTAGTGCAAACAAATTCCGCCTTTGCAATGGCCAGCCCAATCACCCGATCTTAATCCAATAGAAAGTCTTTGGAATGAACTTGACAAAAGTGTGCGGAATTATAAATATTCCAATTCAGCAGAATTTTTCCAAAAATTGCAAACAGAGTGCAAAACACTTACCATAGACGATCTTCAACCGTTTACTGAATCGATGCCACGTCGCTGCGCCGCATTACTTATTGTTAAAAGCATAACGGCAAAATACTAATTGTAAATGTTGTTGATCAAAGTTATTTTCTACTATAACACCATTTTTTCCAAACTTGCCAAGATGGCCGGAAACTTTTGAGAACATGCGTTTTCCTTTGCAATTAATTTTGTCAATTAAATATATTGATATTTATTTCTTATTCCATAAATAAGTTCCCAACTATTATATCAATAAAATGTATAAGTATCACTTTGAGATTCCTCTTCATATATGTATATTTACAAATTACTGAAAAATTTTATGCTGGCCAGAAACTTTTGACCGCCACTGTATGTTAAGATTGTGATGCTAGGCAAATTTAAAGTTTTTAAAAACATACAAAATATTCTTTTTATACTCGACACTATCGAGATTAAAATATGCCTCCGCATGAACGGGGAAATTGTAGGATAAAATAATAAAAAAAAAGACAATCAATTTTTGAAATGCTCTAAGACAAGAATCAAGAAATGACCTTTGCTAATTAAAACAAGTGGGTAAGTGCGATCACAGATTGCACAGAGGGTTCTGTTTAATATTTTTTTTCAAAACACTTTATCTTTTTGAAAAATCTGTTAGTTCCAGATTTCGCAACCTAGGGGCGCACTCGATTCTAAACAAACACCTATCCGAACGAAAACCCGTTTTACATACTATCCGTAGATATATTAGTCCAGAGGATTGGGCCCATAGCACCCGAGAACAGTAGACGCACCTGGCGGTAAAAAATGGAACTAAAATATCTAAAGCTATGGTGCATAATATAAAAGAAGGGTCAAAGCGGTGTCGGCAAAAGTTGGAAATTTTCTCCCCGGGTTAAAAGGGCGGAGGTTAGAAAAATTACTTAAAATACACATGTTAGAGCCCGCTGGAGTAAATAATATAAGACTTTTTGAAAATTTTATGATTTGCCGTGTGGTCTGAGGTATTCAGCTATACGTATGCAAAATTCATGTCTCCAATTTAATAAAGGGCTCTCTTAAAAAGAATTGCTTAAAATAAATATGTGATAGCTCAAAGGGTTAAACGTAAGACTTTTTCAAGATTTTATGATTTGTCGCCTGGCCTCAGGTGTTCTGCTATAAGTATGCAAAATTTCAAATCTCCAATGTAATAAGAGGCTCAGAAAGAATTGCTTAAAATACGCATGCGGGAGCCCAAAGGGTTAAATGTACGGATTTTTCGAAATTTGATGGTTTGTCATTTGATGTGAGGTGTTCAGCTATAAGTATGCATAAATTCACGCCTCCAACATAATTAGGGCTCACTGAGAAAGAATTGTTTAAAATACACATGCAGGAGCCCAAAGGGTTAAATGCACGAGATGGAGTTGAAAGGGTTAAACATAAAACTTTTTCAAAATTTATTATTTGACGTGTAGTTTGGGACGTTGAGCTACCAGTATGCAAAATTTCACGCCTCCAACCTAAATAGGGGTTCACTTAGAAAGAATTGTTTAAAATACTCATGTGGGAGCCCAAAGGGTTAAACGTACGACATTTTCAAAATTTTATGATTTGTCGTTTGATTTGAGGTGTTCAGCTATAAGAATGCAAAATTTCACGCTTCCAACTTAATTAGAGACTCACTTAGAAATAATTGTTTAAAATACACATGCAGGAGCCCACAGGGTTAAATGTACGACTTTTTTAAAATTTTATCATTTGTCGTATGATGTGTGGTGTTCAGCTATAAGTATGCAGAATTTCACGCCTCCAAACTAATTAGGAGCTCACTTAGAAAGAATTGTTTAAAATACACATGTGGGACCCCAAAGGGTTAAATGTGAGACTATTTCAAAATTTTATCACTTGTTGTTTGATTTGAGGTGTTCAGCTATAAGTACCCAAAATTTCATGTCTCCAACTTAATTAGGGGCTCACTTAGAAAGAATTGTTTAAAATACAAATGTGGGAGTTACCGAATCGTTTACCGAGATTAATTCTTCTGCGAGTTAAACCGATTAATTAAATAATAATTAATATTTCAGCTTGTAATTAAGATAGGACTTAGAAATAGGTATGAATTAAATCAGCGAGAAATTTGACATCGAGATGCCAAAAAAATTAATCAAAAAATTTAATATTTAAAAAGTTAAAATTTCGTATTAAAATATGCTATTATGAAAAACCACAGTGTCGTCATGTCTACCTGCGTTCCCGCCGAATTGAAATCTTTTTTCCTTGTCTTTCCAATTAAAGAAATTAAATTTTTATCGATCGATTTTTAGTGGCTATTTTAACTTATACACATCTCAGAAATGTGAACTTTATACCTAATGAAAGTAGATTTTTTTCCGCGTCTGTCTATTCCATTTACAAATTTCTAGGACCATTATTTTCTGATATGCGATTTCGCTTTAAAATGTCCACTTCTTTTTTAGGCTTAATTTCCTCCGTGGTAACCATGCATCGGTTGATTTTACTGGCAACCCTTAGGAGAAACACGGATGATTTGGAGAACGTCCGTTTGAACCTGCGTTCAAAAGGTGGATTGGTTAATTTTAGATGTTAATTAGCCCATAATTTGGTTAATTACCAACTTCTTCAAAATTTTATGATTTGTTGTTTGATGTGAGGTGTTCAGTTATAAGTACCCAAAATTTCAAGTCTCTAACATGTATAGTTTCTGAGAACGGGCTCTGTGACGGACAGACAGACGGACAGACAGACAGACAGACAGACAAAGGAGTGAGACGAATAGGGTTTCGTCAGATGAATGAAACCCTAAAGAACACTTTATCCTTTTGAAAAATCTGTTAGTTCCACATTTCGCAACCAGGGGCGCACTCTATTCTAAACAAACCTCTATCCGAATGAAACTCCATTTTACATGCTATCCGTATATATATTTGTCGAAGGGATTGGGCCCATAGCACCCGAGATAAGTAGGCGTCCCTGGCGGTAAAAAGTGGAACTAAAATATGTAAGGCTATTGTGCATAATATGAAAGAATGGTAAAAGGGGTGTCGGCAAAAGTTGGAAAAGTGCTCCCCGGGTGAAAAGGGCGGAGGTTAGAAAAATTGCTTAAAATATACAAGTTAGAGCACGGAGGAGTAAATAATATAAGACTTTCTGAAAATTTTATGATTTGTCGTGTGTTCTGATGTATTCAGCTATACGTATGCAAAAATTCATGTCTCCAACTTAATTAGAGGCTCTGTTAGAAAGAATTGCTTAAAATACATATGTGGGAGCCTAAAGGATTAAATGTACGAGATTTTCAAAATTTTATGGTTTGTCATTTGATGTGACGTGTTCAGCTATAAGTATGCAAAATTTCGAGCCTCCAACCTAAATAGGGTGTCACTTAGAAAGAATTGTTTAAAATACACATGTAGGAGCCCAAAAGGTTAAATGTACGACTTTTTCAAAATTTTATGATTTGTTGTTTGATGCGAGGTGCTCAGCTATAAGTATGCAAAATTTCACGCCTCCAACTTAATTAAGGGATCACTTAGAAAGAATTGTTTAAAATACGCATGTGGGAGCCTAAAGGATTAAATGTACGAGATTTTCAAAATTTTATGGTTTGTCATTTGATGTGACGTGTTCAGCTATAAGTATGCAAAATTTCACGCTTCCAACCTAATTAGGGTCCACTTAGAAAGAATTGTTTAAAATACACATGTGGGAGCCCAAAGGGTTAAATGTACGACTTTTTCAAATTTTATGATTTTTCGTTTGATGTGAGGTATTCAGCTATAAGTATGCAAAATTTCACTCCTCCAACCTAATTAAAGGGTCACATAGAAAGAACTGTTTAAAATATACATGTGGGAACCCAAAGGGTTAAATGTACGACTTTTTCAAAATTTTATGATTTGTCGTTTGATCTGAGGTGTCCATCTATAAGTACACAAAATTTCACGCCTGCAACTTAATTAGGGACTCACTTAGAAAGAATTGTTTAAAATACACATGTGGGAGCCGAAATGGTTAAATGTACGACTTTTTCAAAATTTTATGATTTGTCGTTTGATATGAGGTGTCCGTCTATAAGTACGCAAAATTTAACGCCTGCAACCTAATTAGGGACCCACTTACAAAGAATTGTTTAAAATACACATGTGGGAGCTCAAAGGGTTAAATGTACGACTTTTTCAAAATTTTATGATTTGCCGTATGATGTGTGGTGTTCATCTATAAGTATGCAAAATTTCAAGTCTCCAACATGTGTAGTTTCTGAGAACGGGCTTTGTGACAGACAGACGGACAGACAGAGGAGCGAGACAAATAGGGATTCGTCAGATGAACGAAACCCTAAAAATAGTGAAAACAAAGGACTAGATTACCAGAATAATCCCAAAACTAAAATGTTATAAGATTAAACAGAGATTTTTCACTTTATAAAAAGTAGCAAAAAGTCTTTTCAAAAAGTGCGTAAAGGTCCACATTGTCCCGTTGATTATTGCACTTTTTCGTAAAGTTGATGAATGAGCTGCTTTTACCTCAAAATATGACATTTACTACTAAATCCCAACAATTTAAATATGTCAATTCAGTCTAAGTTTTAATAAAATAGTCTCCAAACCTTATATATTTTATTTAGTAAATATAAATATTCATTAATACATCATCAAATGGTCTTGTAACCAGATCATAAGATGTACCAACATATGCGGAGAAAAAGCAAAGAAAATTACTAAAACAACTACACTACTTTTGAAACGGAAAGTATGGAGTAATAACATTTATTAAAGAATCATTAATGTCAATTTAATAAATATGTTTTTAAATTTCCACTTATATCTCTTTTTACAACTTTTCAAAAAGACTTGTTACTTTTAAAATTATATTGAGCATCACATCTCAAGCCGCTGTTAAATGTACACAGGTCCATATTGTAACGCTTTTTAAATAATAAACGTCAACAGTATAAAAAATAAAAGTAAGAATTCAGAGACAACTGCAAACCAGAAAAGTACCTCGAGGATTTAGGGTTTTATATCTCTTGCGGTGATTTAACAAAAGAAAAATATAAACGCACACATAACACAACAACAAAACAAATGCAACAAAAAATAACAAAAACGACATAAATGTAAATAACTACCTGACACTTTTATAAAAACATTACGCAAATTCTTTTACTTACGTCCTCCACGTCACTGTGAGAAATATAACAACTGCTACTTAAATAATATTTTTTTTTCCAAATTATTTAGAGATTTCGGAGTGTAATGGGATCAGAACATAGGTAATGAAGGCCTATTCTTTTCAAAAAAACGGCCAGTTCGTTGCATTGACTGTCCTTTTATCTCATTACCTATTTAAAACTGTTGTTGGTTCGTTTTTTAGAACAAACCTTATAGTTCGTCATAAAACTAGTTGGATTTGCCAATACCAAAACTTTCTTCTATCTCATACATCTTAATATTTCAAAAAGTAATTACAGATGTTAATACTGTAATATTATTAGTTCAATGCTATACCAAATTTGATTTTCATCTTAAATTTCTGTTTCAGTCAATGAAGCGTAGTAAAAATGAGTTCATCTAGAGCATGACACATGTTAAAATCAATCGTTTGTCGTTATTCTGTTGTACATCAGCTTCTTTGCGAATAGCCGGCTAAACAGGACGCGAGTTCCCGTCGCTGCACGAGCCGCCAATAGACAACAGAACTACGAAAAACAAAGAAAATTATACAAAAATCGCTATCACAGCGCTCCGGCGGAAAATATCCAAATTCAACGAGGGCCTGGTCATGGCCAAAAACATACACAAAAAATTTGGTTCAATGCTATTCATAACTCCATACACTTGTCGATGGTAAAATAAAGAAAATGACTCAAACATCGCTATTGTAGCAACCCCTTCTAGCGGAATATTTTAAAATTCAGGGAGGACATACTGGCCGTAGCCAAAAGCATACACATTTTTTTTAAATTCTATGCATAACTTCATATAATTTTCGATGGTACAATAATGAAAATGGCCCAAAAATTACCATTACAGCTTCCCCTTCCGTCAGGATATTTCTAAACTGAAGGAGACCTGCTTGACACAGCTAAATAAATACGCAAAAAATTTGGTTCAATTCTATGCATAACTTTGTGCACTTTTCAATGGTACAATGGCGACACAGGGATATACGGACGGACAAACAGACATTTTGTATAAACATGATTTTTGCTATCTCTGACCCCTAAAACATATGAATCCGTCGAAAACCAGAAGTCGAAAAAAAATTTTATTACAATACTTTCTTCTATTGAAGATAGAAGAAAGTAAAAAGAGGACTCCTTACACATTTTAATCACCAAATTGTCTTTCGAAAAACAAGTAAACCCGTTCAACTAGAAATTATGTCCTCGTAAAATTTGTGTTAAAAAGTTGTGCAGGTTTTAAGTGTTGTTTTTTTTTTTTTTTATAAAAATCGCATCCAATTTGAAATGCATCAAATTTGAGCACCACATTTGAATTTTTCGGAAAATTTTACTTTAAAATACCAAACGATAATCATTTGGTGAAATAATTTAAGAATTACGGCGATATTAAATTTTGGAACCCTAATACTAAATTCGTTTTTAATAGTTGCATAACAAACATGAATTCCGATAGTCTTTTTAAACATGACTCAAACAGAACGTAGCGGAATGACCTACTATTTTAGATTTCCATTTTTGAAGCTTTTAAATATAGAGTTTTGTTATTATAGCATACAAATTATTTTTCTTAACAGTAATTTCAAAATGCATTTATTTCGAAATTAATATTCGGAAAAAAGGAAAAATACAGTGTGACCTCTAAATTCCAGCAACTTAAAAAATCCGGCATTAAAATCATCTCCTAGCACAACATATTTTTTTTTTTATAGTTCCAACTTACTATAGAAAAAAAATAAAATTGTTTCTGAATAAAAAAGCTTTGAGATCGAAAGCGACGAATTAACGGACAGTGAGATCGCAGACGTTGTTCTAAATACAGCCGCCGATAATGCTTGTTGCAACTCAAATGAATAAGGACAAGGGGACGGCAGAAAAGGGTGTCACTGGAAAAATGTATAAATGTCTGGATAATTAATATCCATATTAGTAAAAAAAGTCTGTATTTCCGATATAGATATTCTTCATTGTATAAAATCTAAGAAAAACATGTTCAAGAACGTTTGATGAAATTGAAGCAAAAAATAAAAATTGTCATTGACGTTTCGGAAATTACATGAAGAGAAATTACTCCACGGTTTATTAGGTTAAAAAAAAAACATAGAAAATATTACATAAAATATTTTTTTTAATTTAATTTTCTCTTTTTCTCACATAAATGTCACTTGGCTATGAATTAAATTATGACTAAACGCTCTATTAAAAATATCCGAAGCACTTTTGATAGTATTTCAGAAATCCGGAATTTTTAAAATTCCGGCATAATCTCGTTCCCGACGATGCCGGATTTTCGAAGTTATACTGTTTAAACTTTATTATTATTTTTTTTATAAATCGATATCTAGAAGCTCTAATATGGGAATCCAAAATTTGAGCTTATTCTTCTTATTAGGTTTTGAATCATTCTTAAAAAACTACCCGCATTACAGTTTGTTTTGCAACCACAAAAAGGAATTTAACCCTTAAATAACTGATTTTTCAAAAATCATTGTAATAATGATTTTCGGCTTTCATTTTTTAAATAAATCATGGGAAAAATACTTTAAAAAATCAAATTTTGTTTTAAGTATGTTTTACGGCTAAAAAACAGTTTGTTACTAATCGGCAATACTGTTCTTTAATTGAAAAAATAATTTTCCTTGATAAAATTCTATAATATTAAACACGCAAGAATCCTAGGAACTATAATAAGAAATAAATTTTACTTGCTCACTGCAGAACAAAATAGGGTATTTCGCAAGCTCCCAAACAAAACAAAAAGAACAAGTAGCAACAATTGAAAAAAATAAATCTATCTTTATTCTTAAACAGTACAAGTGTTGCCATCTACATGTTGAAAATCGAATTAATAATATTTTCAGAATGTATTTTATTGGCAACATTAGGCATTCATTATAGCTTCAATATTTTTCTAATAGTATTTTAGAGCCTAAATTGGGTATGTTGCCGAAAAGCAACACCCAGCATTTAAAAGTTAACATTAATTAGTTCAAAACTTTATATCACCCTAATTTTTAAGCTACGAATGTTTACGAATTCCCATTTGGTATCCTAAGACAAAAATTATCAATACATCCAAATACTATGTCAGAATTAGACATTCGCATTACACATTTGATAAAATTTCTTTATGAAGAAGACCCTTTAAAAGAAAAATCAAGAACGAAAAATCATGCTTACGTGATAGATTGTGAAACACTTACCAACACATTCAGAATATTACAACAAAACTTCGCAGGCTAATAAGGTGAAAGATGATGATGAAGAATTTTGGAAGAATGAAGAATTTGGAAAACGCATAATGCATTTGAAAACCCATTTTCTGCTATGACCATGAATAGTCGCGGAAATACACCATTTTTTATGCAGCCCTGTATATGATCTATAGATATGTATATATACTACATAGTATGCTAAAATTAGTTCAGTTAAACCCACAGCGCAGTTGAAAATTTCCATTCGGCAATTTCCGCCAATAAACGGATGCTGTCCAAAACATCTGTGCAGCCCTCTATATAATGTACAGAATCTAGCAAGTAGTATTTTGAAAATAACTAAATTTAAAATGCGTGCCAAAACTGAAAACGCATTTCCAGCAGTTATTGTTTGCAGGCTTCAATAGTTCAATTATTCTTCATTTTCATATTGTTCCTGTAGTCAAATTCTTTTGTGTGTCCCTGAAAAGCAACGATAAATTCTATGTTGACCAGGTTCTATAGTAAAAACCTTGTAGTACATTTCAGATATATATATCAATTTCAATATGTTTAAAATTGTGTAATATTCAAATACACCGAAAACGATTTTTCCCTAGAAACAGTAACAGAATTCTTTTGAGTGTCCCTGTTAATGAACTGTGAATCTACACACTTAATTTTCAATACTAATCATACCATAGTTAATTCCAATACTATAATATATCAATTTCATGACAATAGGACTACATTTCCGTCAGATATAGCACGGATTGACAGACGGACAAATCGAATTCACAAACACGTAAATTTTTGCTTATTTATCTCTCATAGGGAGTAAGTCGTGCCATTAAACGTTAGTAGAATAACATGGAAGTTGTATTAACTGTAAATCATCTGAAAGAGTATTACTTTTATTATTTTCTAAAAGATTATTTTTGAGCATTTAATTATAGAGTGTTGTTAAAGTTTGTTCAAAGCCATCATACGAACGTTTGGTAAGATTAATGTTAACACGTATAGTATGTACAGTCAGTATGTAAAGAAGGATGCAGCTGCATTTATTCGCAGACCGTTTACGATCAAATTACGTCAAAGGCGTTAATACTCAGTCATTGCACTCCTTTCAGGTTATAGATATTTTTTTAAATATTAGCGCCATTTTCTCTTTCCGATATCTTTAATAAATTTGGCTTTCGAAATTTTCCGGTGTTCATTTCAGTGTTAAACGGAAAGTGGTCTACGTTCAAAAGAAAGAAGGTCTGCTTTACCAGAAACTTTTTGTCAAGGGTTTTTCCTTTTATGGAGATGAAAAAAATATTGCTTCAGATGCATTCTTTACCAGAAATGAAATAATTATCAGATGATATGAAAATTTAAATTGAATATTTTATTAGAAATTTGATAGTTACATCAACCCATCCTCATAGTTCTACTAAATTTTAATTTTCTAATGCTCTTTGATCACTTGACGTTTGATATTTAACGTTGAAATTAATACCAGACAAGAACTATGTAACATTTCTTTAGATGAAACTAACAAACATTAATTACTAAAACAATGAATGCTATGTATAAAAAATTTAATCTCCAAATTTGCTTAATTGTCATGGAAATTTAAAATTAAATAATGAACAGAATATTTTATAAACATTATATTTTCTGGCCTTTTCATTGCATTACTTCCACCTTGTTTTATTTTTCTTTATCATGAAAAATATCGTAAAAAACTTCCGAATAATTTATTATTTCAAAAATGTAAGTCATCCGTAAAAAAATTGCATGGCTAACTTTATACAAATATACATAAGATTGTAAAAGAAAGAACAAATTAAATATAATTACATAAGTTACATTTTTATTTCGGCAACCCCATGTATAATTTTCATAATTTTTCTAAACAACAACAGCTCTTTTGTCTTAAATGTACTTGATTAATACGAACATACAGTGTAGAAAAACAAGCGATTTATATGATTTTTGTCAAGAAACAGTATAAATATTTATAAACTGTATATTTAACATGACATAACTTTCTCGACAATTTTTATAATCGAAAGCGTCTTGACTTAAATATACAAATTTCACCTAAATTTAAAGTACGAAAGAACAAACTATTCACGCAATTTTTTTTTATTAGAAAGAAGATAAAAATTTATTATATTATATCTATACTAATATTATAAAGAAGTAAAGTTTGTTTGTTTCTTTCTTTCTTTGTTCGAGGTAATCTCTGGAAAAATGATTCTCCAACTTTTTCAAAATTTGCATTAGACTGAAAAAAGACAGGATAAAAGACAGAGTATTTAATAAGTACCATTTTTGCTTGGCCGTACAACCAAGGCGTGAAAAATTTTATTTATATGACATAACTTTTTGACATCATCCTAGTTTCATAGTTCAACAGAATTTCATATTCAAATAACCTACTAATTATCTAAAACTATCTAAATATTCCTTTTACAAACATGCTAATAATGTATTATTTAAATAATTTAAAAAAATTCTGAAAAAAAACTGAATCTCTAACTTTATAAAAATATGCATTAGATTGAAAAAAAAACAAGGAGAAAAGAAAGGGAATTTAATAAGTACAATTTTTGCTTCGCCGTACAGCAGAGGTGTGAAAAAGTTTGTTACATGATATATTTTATTTCACGGAACTTTGTGAAAACATTCTAGTTTCATACTTCAACAGAATGTCATATTCAAATACCTGTATTTATCATCTAAAACTATCTAAATATCTATTTACAACCATCCTATTAATGCATTTCTAAAATAATAAAAACCTTTAATGGAAAATTCAATCTTTAACTTTATAAAAATATGCATTAGATTTAAAAAGACAGAATAAAAGAAATACTTGAAAAAGTTTATTGTATGACATAACTTTTTGACATCATCCTAGTTTCATAGTTCAACAGAATTTCATATTTAACTGCCCTATTTATCACCTAAAACTATCTAAATATTCATTTACAAACATGCTAATAATGTATTATTTAAACAATGAAAGCCATTTCTGAAAAAACTGAATTTCTAACTTTATAAAAATATGCATTAGATTGAAAAAGACAGAATAAAAGAAGGGGAATTTAATAAGTACCATTTTTGCTTCTCCGTACAACCAAGACGTGATCATGATATGCCTGGGAACGAAATTCAGTTATCTCTCTTTCGGGTTCCATTTCCTATCGTCATTTGCCCCGAACATTATTCTTTTCACCATTTTCTCTCACGTCATTTAGGGCTCTTTTATTATGGCTCGTTTTGATAAACGGATTTAATTTTAGAACTTTGTTGAACGATATGACGCGAAATGTTTATTTTTATTCGCATATTTTGGAATATTTAAATTTGTTCTCTCGCATTATGATTTGAAGATAGAAATGAAAAGTTTTCCAGTGGAAATGTTAAATGATGTTCCTTTATTCGCATTTATTTAATTAAATTTCGTGATTTTTCGTTACGAGTAGAGTTATCGTAATGTATATAGTTTTATAAAAAATGTTTGTTTGTTAGATTTTAGAAAATTCTTTTAGTCTTGCTAAACATAACTTTATATAAAATTATTTATATATTTTTTATCAACAGCTTAATTTATTTAAACTTTAGTATTTAGTTTACGTGACTTTAAAGTGATGTACTTTAAATGTTTCAAAACGAGACTATTTTTTGTCCATGTGTGATACATATGAATAGTGTATCTTAAACATCAGTATTTATATGCGTTTGACTTTAAATAATGGAGTTTAAATTGATATTAGAATGGAATTAAGCTCTTTAAAATGGAATTAAAATAATCAACCTTCAAGGGATAATACAACATTGACAGCCAGAAATTTAAGCTTTTTGGAAATTTTTGTAAAATAAATACGAAGTATCTATAAAATCCAGTTACAGTAATTTATCATGCATATATAAATGTAGTAAACCACGCTTTAGTTTAGTTGATGTATTAAAAAAATGGCCGCTTCACAACAGATGAACATAAGATCTTCGAAAAAAACAAGGTCAAGCGGTTGACACGTAAACTCATCGTAGAATTGACTTTTAATTCATGGGATTTTATGTATTTTAGCATCAAAAAGGTCGTAAAGTACTGGTCACTATATCTAAAGATATATATATATATATATATATATTGTTAAATAAGGTAAATATTACTTTAGAAAAAGTCTGGTAAAATTTGCTTGAAAGTGCTTCGAGCGTACGAACCCTGAATAATGTAACAAAAAAAGTAGTTTTCTTGGTCTAAAAGCTAGTAAAATATATTGCCTTAAAAAAATAATTTCTTGAGAAATAGCATTACTCAAAACTAAAATCTACGTTTTCAACTACAGATTTTGTTATTTAAAGGGGCTATTTCGAAAACATACACTTACTATTATGTGAAAATTAATTTGCAACAAGTAAAAATTAAATTTGAAAAATCAAAAAACCCGACTGCGCAATAAGTGAACTACTTAATTATTCCTCCTCCATGTGAAACTATTTTTTATATCACTTACCTATTTTTTTTATTTACTTTTAAGTTGTGTTTAATTGTTAATTCCTATCTATAAACACTGTTTTGATGAGGCCTATAGATGTCTCTGAAGGGTAGAAGTGCAGTAAATCTATAGAACAACTTCCAGGTTCTGTAATACTTAAAAGGAGCTTCTGACTGTAAAACAGTCAATGAAACATCGTCCTAATTATGAAAGACCTATTCAATGATATGCCACTCAATATGGTGCGTAAATAATTTTTTTTCGTCTCTACCGCCATTTTGAATTTATGAAAACAAAGCCTAGTCTATAACCATCGGACGGTTAAGACGAATCGATAGAGACCTCATTTATTAATATCCATCCAACTGTTGGGATGTTTCTAGGGTATAAAAAAATCCACATACCCAGATACGCGTGAAACACATAACCCTTCTTGGCAGCCGGCTAAAAAGATTGAATTCGTTGATCGAAAATTGGTAAAAGTAGAGTACTGTCTTGATTTCCATGCGTAATGTGTATCATGACAGGTTCGGTATTCCATGATGTTGATGAGGGAAAGGAAAATGAAGAGATTTAGTGCTCCGATTAAATACATTTAATATGTACATTAGACGACACAGTTGCAACACACTCACACATAATATAACTTAATAATAGCTTCACAGAATTACATATTTCACCCGTGACTCTTCGAACACAACACATCCTACACCATCGTCTCTCTCTCCTTGACTGTTGCCATTCCGAGTTTCCTAAAAAGTCTTTGGACCACGGAGTATAGGCGACTTTCACACCTTCCCTCCAGTTTCTACATGTTGGACGGGTTACCACACTGTGAAACTACTCTTAACAGTCCTAACACAAGTCTTACTTAAAAAGCCCTAATTAAAAAGTCCTATCAAAAGCCCTACTTGAAAAAAAAATTATATTTAAGAAATCCTAGTTCTTTACCTGTCCCATCGAGAGCCTTTACTTAAACTACTTATACATATATTTCTTATACACTATATACTAAAAATACACATATTATAAATACACATTATACAATACATAATAATGAAATACTACAAAATATATATATACAGATTTTTTTTCTACTCATAAATGCGAGATAACGCATCTTCCACTACATTAGAACTTCCTGGTTTATGAGCAATAGAAACCTGATAGCGAAATAGTGCCAACGACCATCTCTATAATCGAGCGTTCTTATGAGTTCCCTCTGTTAAGTATTTTAGAGGATTATGATCAGTATGCAATATTATGGTGGTTCCATAAGTCCACCTTTCGAATCTCCCAAGTGCCCAGAATACAGCATATGCTTCTCTTTCAATTGCGCTCCACTTTGACCGAGTTGGAGTAAGCTTTTGACTGGCAAAGGTTATGGGCTTTAGCATGCCGTCTTTGTCCCTTTGCATTAAACAGGCACCAATACCCGATATGGAAGCATCGGTATTTATTTCGAACGGTTTGGACATGTCTGGGGTATAAAGGTTTGTAACTTCATAAGCTTTCTTTTAACTTATTGAACGACTTTTCAGCATCTTCTAACCATGGAATATCATTTGGAACAGTTTTTCTGGTCAGATCTGTCAAAGGCTTTGCAAGGTTAGCATAATGCGGAACATATTCTCTGCAGTAGTTAAATAGACCTAATATGGATCTCAGTCCTTTCTTCGTTTTGGGAGCTTTGAGATGTTTTATTACTTCTAGATTCTCGGAAATAGGTCTATGTTTGCCTGAACCAACGATATGTCGTAAATATCTGACTTCAGATCCTGCAAAGGAGCATTTTGTCAAGTTAGCTGAAAAATTCAAAGATTTTAAAGTTTCCAAAATTTCTCTTATATGCTGCAAATGTTCTTCCCAGTTAGAAGAAAAAATTATATATCATCAAGAAAACTTTCTGCATAATCACTATGTGGTCTCAAGGTCTGATTCATTGTTCTTTGAAAAGTAGCCGGAGCTCCAGATAATCCGAAAGGCATTACTTTCCATTGGTACTGGCCTTTTCGTGACAGAAAACTGGTCAATTCTCGACTACTCTCTTCGAGTGAGATTTCCCAATATCTCTCTAAAATATCTAGCGAGGTCAAATATTTCGCCGAACCAGCTTTAAATTTTAGGTTGTCGGAATTCTGCATAGGAAAAGGGGAGATCTTGGTGGCGGCGTTTAGTCTGATTGTTCCGTCCTTTTTAGCTACGCACACCAATGGATACACTATTTCCGCAGAATAAGGTTCTATAAGATCTTTCCTTAGTAATTCCTGTATTTGGTTTTCTACATTAGCTTTCAAAGTTTCTTTTTTTCCTCCAAACGGTAATTCACTTAGGTAACACTTTTTTTTCAACAAAGTTTATTCTTAGCAAATAGCTTCATAGACAGACGTGTTATGAACTTTTAAAATGATAATTTTAACTCATTATATGTTACTTTTTTTCTTTTTAAACAACAATAACAGGAGTATATTTATTAAATAACAAAATTTAAACTTTCACGCTAAATATAATTATTTATAAACACAGTTCTATCTGAACACCCGATCAATTTAACAATCGTAATAAATAATTCAGCATTCATATTATGAAATATACAATAAAAATGTAAGTCTTAAGCCTTACAAACAGCACAACATCAATAATTATTTTTCAAACGTAATTACTGAATAAAATACCATATTTATTCTATTAATTGAAAAAACATTAACCTGTTGTTTCGAAACATAATATAAAACATTTACACTTTAAATAACCATTTTAATAACATACATATAAAATCAGCTCTCGATGGAATAAAAAAAATCCCTGCCGGCCCGGCCTACAGGCAGAGGTAGATTTCGAAGTTAAGTATACTAATTTCACCAACAAAAACTAAATCATTATTAGATATAAATCCACTTTAACAGTTTTATCTGTCAGCTTTTGACGAGTTTTTATTTCCTTTTTATAAAATAGCTGGTTTTATGAGAATCATGTTAAGGCGATATTAAAAAAAAAAAAATTTCCATACTCAACAACTCGAAATTTTCTGGCACATTTTCAGATTCATTTTTAATTTAAATATATATATATATATATATATATATATGAAACATGCTGACGTGATTTTTGAAAAGATTTATAAGCGACATGTGTTTTTATTTTTCTTTCAATTAATTAAAACTTGATTAATAAACAATTATTTTCTCAGTAGGGCAATATTTTTCGTTTTTAACACAATCGCTTCGGGCAATTCTGTTCAAAATGCCCACTTTGACATCATTTTTTGAAATATATTCTGCCTCTATCAAAAAATCGATCATTACTGTACATTATATAGTTTCTGAATAAGAGAATCTAGCAATTGGATGCGTTTGAGAGCAAAAATGAATTTAAAAATGAGTAAGAAAATAGACAGTTTGGATTTGAATGCACCCTTAATAAGATGATTTTTTTCTTCAACCGCTATGTATTTTTATTTGTTTTTGCTGTAAGAACTGGCCCTATCAAAAACTTGTCTGTATAAATGTTGAAGACAATATTAAGAGGATATATGATAAATTCATGGAGATTTTATATCTTGTGAATTGACGGAGTTATGAAAATTTTTCTTCTTCAACCCCCTTTTTTGTTTTCGTTTTTAATTTTTTTTGCGGTACGAATTGGTTCTATCAAAAACTTGTGAATATAAAAGTTGTAGATAATATTAAGGAGATGTATAATAAAATTATTGGATTTGATATCTTGAGAATTGACGAATTAAGGAATTTTTTTCTCCCAAATACCCTATTTTTGAGCCCCTTGAGCCTATTTTAAATTTTATCAAAAATCTGTGATGCATGAATTTTTAGCGCTATTTTTAGAAGTAATAAAAACTTTAAACTGATTTGATATGTACAAAAATTAAGAAGTTATGGGGTTTTTTTGGTTTTCACAAAACCCCTCCCTATTTCCATCCCCTTTGTCCGCTTTTGCCCATTAACGAACTTGACCGAGATTTTATGTCCCTTGATTGTATGTATCAGTTTGGAAGAGATTTGTGCAGAATTGCGGAAGTTATCGTGTCCAGAAGAAAGAGATAACACAATTGCTTCGGGAAATTCCGTTCAAAATGCCCACTTTGACATCATTTTTTGAAATATATTCTGCCTCTATCAAAATATCGATCATTACGGTACATTATATAGTTTCTGAATAAGCGAATCTACCAATTAAATGCGTTTGAGAGCAAAAATGAATTTAAAAATGCGTAAGAAAATAAGCAGTTTGGATTTGAGTGCATCCTTAATGCAATGATTTTTCCAATACAATCCGCTTTGGGAAATTCGGTTCAAAATGCCCACTTTAACAGAATTTTTTGAAATATATTCTGCCTCTATCAAAAAATCGATCATTACTGTACATTATATAGTTTCTGAATAAGAGACTCTAGCAATTGGATGCGTTTGAGAGCAAAAATGAATTGTAGAATGAGTCAGAAAATACGCAGTTTGGATTTGAATACACCCTTACTTAGATGATTTTTTTCTTCAACCGCTATGTATTTTTAATTTGTTTTTTCTGTAAGAATTGGTCCTATCCAAAACTTGTCTATCTAGATGTTGTAGACAAGATTAAGAAGATATATGATAAATTCATAGGGATTTTATATCTTTTGAATTGACGGAGTTATGGATTTTTTACTTCTTCAATCCCCCCTTTTGTTTTCGTTTTTAATTTTTTTTTTTTTTTTGCGGTACGAATTGGTCGTATCAAAAACTTGTGAATATAAAAGTTGTAGATAATATTAAGGAAATTTATAATAAAATTAATTGGAATTGATATCTTGAGAATTGACGAAGTTATGAATTTTTTTCTCCCAAAAACCCTATTTTTGCGCCCCTTGAGCCCATTTTTAACTTTATCAAAAATCTGTGATACATAAAATTTTGGCCCTATTTTTAAAAGTAATAAAAACTTTAAACTGATTTTATATGTACAAAAATTAAGAAGTTATGGGGGGGGGGGGTCGGTTTTCACAAAACCCCTCCCTATTTCCATCCCCTTGGTCCGATTTTGCCCATTAACGAATTTGGCTGAGATTTTATGCCCTTTGATTTTATGTATCAGTTTGGAAGAGATTGGTGCAGAATTAGGAAAGTTATCGTATCCAGAAGAAAGTGATTTATATAGATAGATAGATAGATAGATAGATATAAAGTTTTTTACTGAGGGTGGTTTTGGGTTCTAGGGGTCATGATCGGTGTAGATCTGCAAACATTTTTCAGAAATTCCAACATAAGAACGATCCCAATAGGTAGTATTTCATACGAAATCTACCTAAAAAATAATATCTTTGTGATAGCCAGGCCAGCCAACGAACTGTCTTTTATGTCAACCCTGTACTATCGACACCACTTTATTCACTTAGATTAGGACCCACCTTTCTTGCTGTTAACCATAATATTATACGATGGTAACTCTGCAGATGATTTTTAAAAGCTGAAGATCACCATCCTAATCGTCTGCGCCATTATCATGACCGGTTCGGTATTCCATGATGTTGATGAGGGAAAGAAAAATGAAGAGATTCAGTGTTCCGATTAAATACATTTAATATGTACATTAGACGACACAGTTACAACACACTCACACATAATATAACTTAATAATAGCTTCACAGAATTACATATTTCACCCGTGACTCTTCGAACACAACACATCCAAGATCATCGTCTCGCTCTCCTTGACTGTTGCCATTCCGAGTTTCCTAAAAAGTCTTTGGACCACGGAGTATAGGCGACTTTCACAATGTGTTTTTACTGGTAAAACCGCCACGTTGCTTATCTGATGCACCAACAAGCGTGTGAATTGCGTCAAACAGGATACCATTTGTGTACATGAATGGTACAGAACTGGCTCTTGAAGCCAATTTCCCAAGTTCGAATCCCGTCCGAGAAACTTTCGTTCTGGTGGAAAAAATTTTACAACCTTTGCCTACATCTATAAAGGATTTGAAATTTTAATATCACTAATAAAGGAACTATTTCAGTTCTATTTAACACAATTACAAAAATATTATTATGGTGCCAGAAACTACTTTCAGTGAGAAAGTAGAGACCCTAAAGCAACTTCGCACATAATTTTTATTCAAAAATAAATTTCTCATTGATTTCAAATATTTATAGCCTAATTAATTATTCATTTTAAAAAGAATTTTTACTTCTTACATGTTCATAAATTACTTCATTTTGAGTTATTTTAAGATTTAAGTTAAATAATTAAATAGATACATGATTTTTTAAATTTAAACTTAGAAAAATTGATTTCGTTTTGGTTGTAAATCGGCTGTTTTGTTTTGTTTATATAGCAGTTGATTTTGTTAGGTATTATTACACAATGTTAAATTTTAAATTAATAATTCTAAGTTATTAAGTTTTTTCTGTGGGAATTTATTACACTAATGGAGTATGTGGATCGACCATAACTCGTGAAACCTGTGAGGACTCATTTTTTATACGTTACTTACATCATGACTCCTCCCACCTTCCGAAGGTCTATGAGTAGTATTTATTTATTGTTCTTGTTTCAATTGCTTAAATCTTTTATTGCTATACTGTTTTGCACCCTCTTTTCATGAATTTTCATACTTTCTTTCTAAAAACTATATATCTATCTATATATATATAATCAACCTTTTTGCAATCATAAACTCTTTTAAAAAAATAAAAATTTACCATAAAAATGAAATCCTTTATGATACCATAAAATTTGATTACCCAAAATGCTGTATATCAAAGTGAATAATTGAAAATATATTAGGAAATTTTACGAAAGGAGTTTAAAAAACATAAATAAAAAAGGAAACTTAGGGGAAGGTGACCTAAAATGATCCTTGCGGGCAAAACGATGCACATAGGTTTTATTCCAGACAGGTAGTTATCTCTACAGCGTAACACATAAACTAGTTGTGCCAAGTGAAGAAGAAGTAATGGCGGTATTCAAACGATCGCAATATTACGCGACTGAATAGAATTCTTTGAAAAAGTGGGTTTTATAACACATGTTATAAGATAAACTCTAACTTTCATATTTATTTACATTTACAGTCTTCTTTCCTGTACAGAAATATGACTTGGTTTACTTAATAGAGTATGTTTTTAGATGTGAATTGTACATGCTAAGTTTGTTATGTTTCTCGGCGTTATCCAGTTGCATGACTTAAAATGGACGGGCATTCTGCCGGGTAAAATGATCCATTATGTGGATCTTTTTACTACTATTTTATTGGCTGAAGAAAATCTGGTACCGATTCCTAGCCATCATGGGAGCCAAACGTGTGACAGCTCCAAACCTTTTTCTTTGAGTCCACGTGTTATCCTACCGTCTCCAAAGAAAACGGAATCAAGTACTTCGAGAAAAAGGAAATGGAAAGTGCCTTTTTAACGAGCAGACCTTATAAGAATCAACTGAGCTTGGAAACGAAAAATAGAGAACAGAAAAAGAAGATAAAACAGGCCGCAGCTAAGAAAATCCAATTAAAATATGTTAAATCTAAAAATGAAATAGACAGAACAAGCAAAGAAAAGAACATGAACTCAAAGCAAAGACGTGTTCTTATCAGTGTCGCCTGTATAATACTTTTCTTTAAATTCAGATTTCTTGATTGGCACCATTTTTCTGAAATTATAAAATTCCTCTTGTTTTCACCTTAATAAACATGTCATTGAATAAGGCGAATTTTACTATTTAAAAAACTTGGTGCCAATCAAGAAATTTGAATTTTAAAAAAATAGGTCCACTGGCAACACTGATCCCTATGAGGAAGAAAAGGGTGCTAAAAACCAATATTTTGTAATATAGTGAAACATATTCAAAAGATGAACACAAGTGTATTTAATGCGAAGAAGTATTTGCCTCCTCTGCAGCTGGTGAAGGTTCGATCCAGCGTCACCAGTGTCGTAAGTGGGCGCAAAATGCATGCGCATGGATAGATGAGAATGACGATTATGTGTATATTTGCGATATGTGCTTAAATATTCCGAGTTTTCAGATGGAGCGGAAATAGGCATTACTTAACTTATTTTTCAGTTTTTTATGAGTTATTAATTTTGGATCATAATTTTCAAATATTCCATTTTACTGTTTTTTCAAAATTATTTGTGACACTTTTTTATTTTAAAATTTACATAAAATAAATTATGTATGCTATTTGATAGCAAAATTTATTTTTTCATTATGTATTGTCATAATTACTTTTCTATCCTTTATTTTGTCGATAAAAACAATTTACAATTATTTTTAAATGAAGGATCATTTTGCCCTTGGGTGGGGGTAAAATGATCCTTTGAACACGTTTTCAAAAATATTTTTTTTCATTACTCAATTTGGGTTTAAAATATTATTAAAATATGTTTCTGAAGCAAAATATAGTGTAAAACATATTAGCATAGAACCAAAGTTTTATTTAAGCAGTTACGTTATTTTACACAAGTTTTCCCCTTAAGGGGTCATTTTAGGTCACCTTCCCCTATATAGTGAAATTCTCGCCAGGGGCTTCCTTTTACAATTTAAGTAAAAAAACAGTTGATTTCTGATCGAGAATAGCAAGCTATAGCTTTTAGAGCTAATTCAACATTCCCTGTCAACTGTAACCAGAATATTAAGGTATAAACAAGACATGCAAGTCGGAAATCAAAATATCCATGAAAATGAATAACTGAATTTTTTTAAACATAAAAAACGAGATTCATATTACTAACCAAAGCTGAGAAGAACTTTAGTTCCAAATGAAACTCCCGCAAATCAAAACATGTTCAAACAATGTATATTACTAGCACGTGTTAAAGTAAGTTAAAGTAAGCAGTTAAGTTTGACAATTTTAACATTAACACTTTTTTACAGCATGTATCTATATATTTATATTTTATTGTAATAAAAATGAATAAAATCTATAAAAATAAAATATAATATAATATCATAAACATTATATTTATTTAATTAAGTCCTCTTAAGAAATAACGAATGCTTAATAGCAGATTTTCAACTAAAAGACAAACCTTCATAAGTGAAATTCGTTATAAATTCACTTAATAATACACTGTAAAAAATACTGCCAGTTTTCCGGTAGGAATCGGAAAAATAGTTGCCCTTATCGTACCGGAATAATTTCCGACCCAGCTGGAAATAAAATCTGTAAAATTAAGGAAATAGTCAGTAAAACGGTATTTTATGAATTTTATTCTGAGCTGGGTCGGAATAATTTCCGACCCAGCTCGTAATAAAATCCGTAAAAATAAGGAAATAGTCAGTAAAACGGTATTTTATGGATTTTATTCCGATTTTACGGATTTTATTCCGAGCTGGGTTGGAAATTATTCCGCTACGATAAGGGCAACTATTTTTCCGATTTCTACCGGAAAACTGGCATTATTTTTTTACAGTGCACTTGCTTATAGAAAATCAACAAATTGAGATATTTTAATGCAACAAAAACTAATATTAGCTTAAGGGATTAAATTAAATTTTTCTTTTATGACCTAAGTAGGAATTGACTTTAAAAACAAAATTTTTATATTACTTGTTTTAGTAAACCTTGTGTGCACGGAACCTGTTTATAACCGAATTCAGTCTTAAAAGTAAAAATTTCATCGTCTTTATGATAGGAATAATTTGAAATTACACCTGCTAATTTGTAATTTTGTTTCAGTCCCTGGTGAATCCACTTTTACAGGTTTTAGTGTATAAGATTATGCTTATTTAATGTAATGAAATCTGCTGATATAGGGTCGTAAAGGACGGCAAAAAAAAACTCCATTTAAAGAATATTCCGTCTAAGTAAACGTAATTGTATGGTGCTCCTACTCCTACAGGAAGGACAATGGAATTTTAACGTTTAAAAAAGGATTCCGTTATAGACAGGTTCCGTTTTTATAGAGTCTACTGTATTTTTATGTCCCAATTTAGAAGCTACTGTCCCGCTTTTTCTGACACTGGACATGAGTCCTGCGCGGGTCGAGTAGTTGTACCTGACCCGTAACCGAAAATTTCATTTGAAGTATACCGGCAAGCCGGCAAAAAAATTTCATCGACCCGCAATCCGAGCCGATCTCGACAAAATAGTTTTTGATGACCCGTAACTCGACTCCACCCGACCTGAAGTGAAAGGAAAATAAATCGTGTTTTAACGCAATTATGAAAAGTAATCTCGAATACCACTCCTATCATTTATATAGGAAAATCGAGATATCTATATTCTTAAATATTCAAATATAGTAAAACCTCGCAATAACGGACACCTCGGGATCGTTGTATAGAGTCCTGGATCAAGTCGGGTTGTTTTTTTTTTTATTTATTTATTTCAGGTGGGGATGACTAATTTTCTTTCTGTGGGTTGGCTCCACCCTAGAATAATTCTTGTGTGTCAGATTTAGATTTTTTGCATATCGGGCTGTTAGGATTTTCACAAAAAGTTTGAGAGGAACTATGTTTCAAATGAAAATGAATACATTTTGAATATATATGAGTATATATTCAAATTACTGTAAAAGTATAAGATAAACGTATTAGGTATTGAAAAGGTGTTCGCTAAATAGAGGTGTCCGCTTTTCGGGAGTACCCGTTGTGGAGGCGTTAATGTATATAAATTTTTAATTTGAAAAATATTTCGGTGATTCTTTTGAAAAATGGGGTCAACCTGAAACAATACAAATCAACCCGATCCGTAGCAAAAATAAGTAGAAATCAACCCGACCCACGACGGAAAAATATAGCACCTACTCGTCCCGATGCAGGACTTGGACCTGGCAACACACTTATATAATAATGTAACAAAGGGTAATTAAAATAAATAACAAGAGTAGTAGAACAAAGCTATATAAAAAATTAATATAGTCAGGATTGACCATTCTTTGCGAAATTAATGTTACTAATAAATGTAACGCATTTCCTAACAATATGGTTCATAGTATTTCTATTGAAAATTATGCAGAAATATGCCGCGAAGACTGTTGTTTGGAAATAGCGGTCTAAAACTTTTTGCAGCCATTTTTTCTGTGCAAAAGTTTAGCCCTAAAAAGCATTATTAACTATATGATGAGTATAAAACTTTATAATACATCAATGCAACATTTTCAAGTTCTAAAGAAACAAATCGAGGAATTTTCTTTAATAAATCAGACGTTTTTTCAATGCAGAAATTTTTTTTTCTTTAAATGTAAAAATATATAGTGCAAATTTAATTAAATTGGAATAATGTTTTAGTTTTGTAGATTAAAAAAATGTATATATCGTAGAACAAAATCGTTTGTATCGTAGAATAAATACACTGTAAAAGAAATAATGCCAGTTTTCCGGTAGAAATCGGAAAAATAGTTGCCTTTATCGTACCGGAATAATTTCCAACCCAGCTCGGAATAAAATCCGTAAAATCGGAATAAAATCCGTAAAATACCGTTTTACTGACTATTTCCTTATTTTTACGGATTTTATTTCGAATTAGGTCGGAAATTATTCCGGTACGACAATGGCAACTATTTTTCCGATTTCTACCGGAAAACTGGCAGTATTTTTTTACAGTGTACAATAATACGTATTGTTCAATTAATGCAAATTTTCAATTTTTATTTGACTTCTTTTCACATCCACTAATAGTCATTTGTTTATTATTTATAACATTTATAAAATGACTCACGTCAGAAGTCATTTTAAAATATTCTTAATTAAATGTCTGAGTAACGAACCATCTGGCTGTACAACCCATCCGTTTTCTGGTCACAAACTAATTTTAAATTTTTAAGCAAGATTTTCCATATTTTAAAGCTAAATTAAATCTATTCCAAGGGAAACGCCAGATGTTTCTTAGTGAATGTCATCTTCGAATCTGCGTTACTAAAGATGAATAAGGATATCTGATTAACCATTCAATTATTATTCAAGCTGCTAAAGATTCAAATTCTTTACATCAAGTTTTGATTTCATTTTAAGATTAATGAAACTTCTGTAATGATGTCAAAAATGCATGTCAAAATTGTTTACAAACATATGAATAAACATGCTTTCAATTATTATTCATCTAAAAATGTCAGTCAATTTTTTTAGACTTTAGAAATATATTTACGATAAACAATATATGTTTCTTCAAAGAAACAACGTCCTTTTTTTTAAGATATAGTAAATCTTTTGTGGTTAAAAAAATATCCAGGCATCTTTTTGTTAATGTCATTTCTGTATCTATTCTAAAAAGGTGACTAAGGATGCCTGATTAAGGGTCCTATCCCTGCCGGCGAAGACACTCACGAGCTAATGCTAATCCTACGGGGAGGGATTTTTCTAATATCTCGTTTGCATTTCGACATTTTTAAATATATATTTTTTTTTTTGCATTGGATAGCCGAGGTCCGTCTCTACGGCGCACCTTGGTTACTTTTTTCCATTTTGGTTGCAGATATTTTTTAGAAAGACACTTTCATTTTCAGAACCGGTTTTGAAAATGAAAGTAACTTTATTAAAAATACTATATTAAGGAAAAAGCGTTCCTTAATCATTATCCACATAGAAAAGACACAGACGAGGAATTAACCCACGTATCTTAACAATAATGATCCTCACTCGTTGATCAGAGTACATATCGGTGAATTTCATCCATTTTGCACGAAAAAAGAGATTCTGTAATGAAATCTTGATAAAGGTTGTATGTTATTTTTGTTTTTGTTCTTTTTGTTTTTCGGCTGTTTGTTTTAGCTCTTTAAATGTACGTATTAACAAAATAGGCGAATATGCTTCTTAACATTTTAAAGTTTTTTGGAAGGGTTTTATGCCCTAAATCACTCTGTTCACTGCGTCATTGCATCTGATATGGCCGTCATTACCTGCCTTGAATGTTTGAGAGTTACATCTTCTATAAAAGCAAGTTGAAAAAAGCGATCCTACGTACATGAGAGTACATGAGAGAACTATTTGCATTAAATATATAAAAATAATTAGGTTAACAAATTAAAATCGACTTTCATGAACCGCATGTTTCAGTGTCATATTTCTACAACATTTGAAGAAAATAGTGATAATTTGTAATACTGTAAATATTCTTCAAGGCTTCTTCCATAGTTCGTTCGTTGACATTATTTAATCCGCGTAATTTGAATTTCTATTTGTCCCATTATTGTCAGCTCAATCCATAGCTAATAAATAGTTAACAGAATTTATTTTTAACCATAATTTTAAAAATCTTAAGATTAGCATATCGCTCACTGGCAAGAAAAGTGACACATCTCGACAAAAGTAAATTTCACAGGAGAGGCAAAAGAAAATGTGCATGATTTTACTTTAATATGAAATTATAGCACTGGCTCTGCATGCATGAATAAAAACGTGCATAAATGCATAAAACCCTTAAGAATGAAGACATAGGATGAGGTTTGGAGGGTTGGATAAATTTACCTCCCCACACAATACACCCCTCTTCTGCGGTCACGAATGGAGAATAGCGTAATAAAGTGATTTCCCGTATAACTACACTTGTGAAACGTTTTGTGTAGCAAGACACATCTATGACAAACCTCTTTGTGGAATAAAACGCAAAATGGATTTTAGCGAGATGCGTCACTTTTTTTGCGGGTGAGCGATATTAATTATTTCATGTTTAAAATATAAAATAAAGGCAATGGACCGAAAAAATGTTTATAAATTTATTTTGGTAGGGGCAGGGGTGTCATAATTCATGCATGGTCCTGCTGAAAGAAATCCTGGCTAATCCGAAATAGTATAATTATAGTTCTCATAAAATGAAGGTTGGACTTTTTTTTTTTTCAAAAAACAACTTTCACTAGTGTGTTGAGTATCTGTAAGCGCTAACTGCTAAAATTATATCTTTGAGAAACGTAAATTAAGACATGTTATGATATCCTGAAATCAATACATCTCGCATCTAATAGGAAATGATAGTGTAATAAAGACATTTTTCAGTTTTAGAATTCCTGTGATTTTTAAGAAATATTTAGTATTAGCAAGTAGTTGGTCATATTTTAGTTAAAAGACTTTCATTTTGAATTTTAATTACTGTTTTAAATTGTAACATGGTTAAAATGATCGTTCACATGTTTAAGTAAGTGATTTTTACAACTGGACAACTTTTTAAATAAATTTGAACTTTTAGGCGAACTGCAGAAGGTTGAAGAATTGAGGATAAGTTTAGTTTATTAAACTAATTAAATTTCGCTTTTAAATTTATCCGGTGACGTTTTTCCAGTTTTTTTCCGTCCGGTCAAGTGTCAGAAAGTTCTCAATGTTGAATAGAAAGTAAAAGGACATTGGACGGCGCGGAACGCCTTGCTCCACGAAACCTGCGGTTACCCGCTCTCCCTTCCCGAGGCGAACTTCAAGCTCGAAGCCGCAACGGTCATTCAACGGCTTCATTGCCCTGAGCCCAACGCTTCCCGCTTTTCAATGCATCAAACTTATTGGATTTCGCTTTTAAATTTGTCCATCGACGTCTTTTCATCTTTTTTCCGGTACGTTCAAATGTCAGAATATGGTCTGTATTAAATTGAAAGTAAAATTACCTCGGACGGGCTAGTTAAGTATATGATTTTTAAAACTAGAGCTATTTAACTTACAGACGAAGTGCCGAAAGTAAAAAATTCAAAACAATGTTAGTACAATTTCTCAAATACTTTTCATTAATATATATATATATATATATAATTATGCTTGTAGGGGAAGGTGGCCTAAAATGATTGCCTTAAGAGGAAAACTTGTGTAAAATATCATAACTGTTTAAATAAAACTTTGGTTCTATGCTAATATGTTTTACACTATATTTTGCGTCAGAAACATATTTTAATAATATTTTAAACCCAAATTGAGTAATGAAAAAAAAAAAAATAGATTTTTGAAAACGTGTCCAAAGGATCATTTTACCCCCACCCAAGGGCAAAATGATCCTTCATTTAAAAATAATTGTAAATTGTTTTTATCGACAAAATAAAGGATATAAAAGTAATTATGGCAATACATAATGAAAAAATAAGTTTTGCTATCAAATAGCATACATAATTTATTTTATGTAAATTTTAAAATAAAAAAGTGTCACAAATAGTTTTGAAAAAACAATAAAATGGAATATTTAAAAATTATGATCCAAAAGTAATAACTCATAAAAAACTTAGAAATAAGTTAAATAATGCCTATTTCCGTCCCATCTGAAAACTCGGATTATTTAAGCACATAAAGATACACATAATCGTCATTCTCATTTTTCCATGCGCATGTATTTTGCGCCCACTTACGACACTTGTGACGCTGGATCGAACCTTCACCAGCTGCAGAAGAGGCAAATACTTCATCGCATTAAATACACTTGTGTTCATCTTTTGAATCTGTTTCACTATATTCCAAATATTGGTTTTTAGCACCTTTTTCTTCCTTATAGGGATCAGTGTTGCCAGTGGACTACTTTTTTTTCTTTAATTCAGATTTCTTGATTGGCACCACTTTTTTGAAATAGTAAAATTCGCCTTATTCAATGACGTTTATTAAGGTGAAAACAAGGGGAATTTTACCATTTCAGAAAAGTGGTTCCAATCAAGAAATCTAAATTAAAAAAAAGTATTCCACTGGCGACACTGATAAGAATACATCTTTGCTTTGCTTTCATGCTCTTCTCTTTGCTTGTTCTGGCTATTTAGTATTTAGAATTAACATATTTTAATTGGATTTTCTTAGCTGCGGCCTGTTTTATCTTCTTTTTCTGTTCTCTATTTTTCGTTTCCAAGATCAGTTGATTCTTATAAGGACTGCTCGTTAAAAAGGCACTTTCCATTTCCTTTTTTCTAGAAGTGCTTGATTCCGTTTACTTTGGAGACTGTAGGATAACACGTGGACTCAAAGAGAAAGGTTTGGAGCTGTCACACGTTTGGCTCCCATGATGGCTAGGAATCGGTACCGGATTTTCTTCAGCTAATAAAATAGTATTAAAACGATCCACATAATGGATCATTTTACCCGGCAGAATGGTTGTCCATTTTAAGTCATGCAACTGGATAACGCCGAAAAACGTAACAAACTTAGCATGTGCAATTCCCATCTAAAAACATACTCTATTCTGTAAACCAAGTCATATTTCTGTACATGAAAGTCTGTATATGTAAATAAATATGAAAGTTAGTGCTTATCTTATAACATGTGTTATAAAACCCACTTTTTCAAAGAATTCTATTCAGGTGCGTAATACTACGATCGTTTGAATATCGCCATTGCTTCTTCTTCACTTGGCACAACTAGTTTATGTGTTACCCTGTAGAGATACCTACCTATCTGGAAGAAACCTATGTGGATCGTTTTGCCCGCTAGGATCATTTTAGGCCACCTTCCCCTATATTTCAAGACATTTTATTTTTATATACTTCATCATGTGAAATCTTTTGAAAAAGCAAATATAATTTAAAATTTCAATTATAACACGAATTTTGAAATTAAATAACTTTGAATAGTATTTTACCTTTAAAATGTTAGTGATTTTTAACACTTTCCAACAAAGTTGAAAAGTGTTTATGACTTCGATTTGTCTGGCCTCACTCTAACTCCAGTAAATATACTCCGATTACCCTGAAATTTTCGGATGTTATTGACGTTTACCATACCACGTTCCCTATTTCAAATGAAGTTTGTAGAATATTTAATTCATTTACAGGGACAGTCAAAATTTTTCCGTTACATTACGGTCTACGGAAAAAATCATTTAAAATGATTTTTAATGATGTTACACGCTTTCAAACATAATAAAACTGATATTCATTTTTGAAGTACACTAAAATATGCATTCTTTAGAATATGCGGTGCAAAGAATAGTTATTATTCATTTACAGGGCCATAAAAAAGAATTCCGTTGCATAATGATATAGGAGTTGAGGGAATTTTTTGCGCCATATTTTAATTATGTTAAATTATTTCATGTATAATGAAATTGATATTCGTGGCTGAGGTTTAATGTAACTTATTTCATGTATAATACGAAGTGCATAGCATTTACAGGGACACACAAAAGATTTCAGATACTATATTGTATCCGAAGTACTGTACGGTAGCGATAATTGCTGGAAATGCATATTTAATTATGTTATGCGCTTTTATGTTTCATTATATTTATGCATAGTATATGGTTTGTATAAATGCTATAATTATATACAGGGCAACACATACGAATTCGTAATGGTTACTGGGTATGAATGCAAATTTCTTAAAGGTGGTTTTTAAATGAGTTTTGCATTTTTACTCTGAACTGCTTTTGGTTTACTAAGAAGTGTTTGTAGAACATAGATAAAATGATATACAGGCACACGCAAAGAATTGGATACATGACCCTCTATAAATGTTAATTTCTGGAAATGTCATTTCAGTAGTTTTAAGAGTGTTTTAGTTTGAATTAAATTTTATCTAAATAGTGTCGTGTAATAAAGATACTGGTTATTTACAGGGTTGTACTAAAGTATTCAAGTGTGTTTTCGTCTATAAGTATAAATTGCTGAAAGAGAAATTTCAACATGTTATGCGTTTTCTTGCTAAACTAAATTTCACAATTATATAGTATATACATAAACCTACAGGTCAAATACAGGACTGTTCAAAAGAATTTGATTATATATTTGGTATGGACGGTAAATGCTGAAATCAGTTTTTCAAATGTTTTATGCGTTTTCTAGAATGTTTATTTAGTTATCTTCTTTACCATATTTACCTAAATAACGAAGTTTTGTTAACTCATTAACCGCTGGTGTTGCGCTCACGCAACAGTCAAAATAAATGCGTATAAAAAATTAGCTATCAAATGAATTTTATATTAATAGTAATTTTTTAGTAGGGTATATTATGGTTACTAATTCAATAGAAAAATATTTTCTTTCAACATTTTTTTTCTATTTAATAACAAGTTCGAAACTTAAAGCATTTTTAAAAGAAAACTTTCACGTTGTCTTTTTCGCAGAAGAAATATAGTTAGATAAACGTAAGCTTTAGAGTAAATCTATTTTTAGACAAGGTCAAAGTACATCAGAACATTCAACGAATCAGTTGCTTTCGTTTTAATGGGGGAGGAAGAAACAATAGGTGTTGCGTTTACGCAACGTCAGCGGAAAAGAGGTAGTTCCAGTACTCACTCGTATCGTTCGACTCTGTGGATTTTTTTTTCTTATTCTGTGATCACAGAAATGCTTCAAATACATATCTTACGTTCTTTGAAGGTCTTCAAAGAATTTTTAATAAAGATTCATATAATTATGACGGAAACGAAACAAATATTATCGTTATTTCATCAGAAATAGCAGAAATTATTGATGAAGAAGGAAATAATAATATATCAAAAAGTGATAATGATATTTTACCTTTCGATACTGCTGGCGAAATTGAAACGTGCGTGAAAAAGAAGTTTGTACCCTCTAAAAGTAGTGCAAATCACACATACAAAAAAAAAAAAAAAAAAAAAAACTGGAGATTTGGAGAGGATAAAGGTAGAAAAATTGATTATGACTCACCAAAAAAAAAAAAAAAATGAAGAAAAAATAAAACCTTGACCAATGTGAGAAGGTATAAAGATTATGTTCGAAAATAAATACTGTCACTCAGATTTCAGACATGAAGTTGCATTGTACCTTTTGCAAACACCCTTTGAAAGTAAAGAGTTAGCCATAAACAAATCAGCCAAAAGAAGGCATAGTAAGTTCACCATGCAAAAGCCATTACAGACAGAACGCGGAAATTTAACCCTTTCCGAGGCAATGCAATTAAAATTTCTAAAATGTTGAAATGAATGAATGACACCGGTATTTACGAACAATTACATAATAAAGGACAATTACTTTATCGCAATTCTGGTGCCATTGTGGCATTTGGGAAATAAAATTAATTGGCTTCATAAACATACTACTGCCCCTGAAAGGGTTAATTGTCAAGTCCGATGACAGCGGAAGACTGCATTGTAAACAATGTCATAGCCAGAATATTTATCGCTTCAGTACATTTGTGATGTTGATTTACATCATAAGTGTACGAATATTTTGATATTTGAAACTGTTTTCTGGATAAGATCAGTAATTTAAAAAAAATAAAAAAAATTAATTTTAATATTAAATTAATTACATTAAAGTGATTGCTTGCTGTCTAAATTGTAACAAAGGTAAAAAAAATCTTACAGTGCCCATATATGCAAGAAAATCCTGCTGATGCTCAATTGAGCTCAATAAACATCAGTACTCTTATTCCGCTGACGTTGCGTGAACGCAACACTCCATTTTTCGTAAGCTAACACAAATTTTGTTATTTCCACTATAAATTCATGTTATATATGTTCAAATGAATAAACAATATCATTTGTATAAAATTTTTTTAACCCCTTATAGTTTTGGCGGTTAATGGGTTAAAGCATCCAGGAAGTGTTGGAAAGTGTTTCATAATCTATGCTAAACGCATGATTTTTCTTTCTTGTTTGAATTACAAAGATTGATACTTTTATAGCTAAAATAATTCATTGTATGCTATTATCCGTTTCATTAAGAAAATATTTGAAATGCTCAAACTATTTTCATATCGTTAATTACAAGTATTAGAAAGTAAGTTCAGCTATTATCAATTTGACTGCGCAAAATATATTGTTTAACAAGTTATTTATAATTTAAATTAGTTAATTTTTTATTGAAAGTTCACAAAATTAATTCTGAATTTTAACCAATAAAACAAATAAAATATAAAGCAATAAAGACAAAAAAAAAAAAAATCTATTCACGATAATACTACTTATTTAAAAAATATATTTGGTGTCCAGATTTTATTGTAATCCAGTTATATTTACATATATTTAAATAAATAAAACAATTATAACACAGCAAAGAAAGAAACAGTGGGCCATCAGCTGGAAAAAAGATGGCAGCCAGCCGTGCCATCAGCGGTAAAGTGCAAGGGTGCCAGTACTTAAACCTGTCGAAAAGTGCCCGAGCCGAATGCAACTGGCCCATCAGTGATGGCCAACAGCAGGCCAGCATTTGTATGCCATCACATTACTTCAATCCGGCACTTTTCCTGCAGTGCTTAAAAAAATGTCTTATAGAATTCTATAAAAAAACAAAGTATTATAGCTCTTTTTTTCTATAAGCTAGTTTCACCAAGAGCTATAAAAATGTCTAGAAAAGAAATATTTGAACTTTCAGCGGTTTCCATGTGGTCACCGTCCCAAGTACTAACCGCGCTCGATGCTGTGTGGTTTTCGTGATCGGACATGAACAAGTGCTTTCAGCGTACGTTATGACTGCTCGTATTTTTCAAGCTCTCATTACACTATTTCAAGTTTGTTTCTTTTGCGATTTACGTTCCCAATCATTAAACTAATATAGAAATTATTCTATTGTACAGAAATCCTATGTATTTTATATGCTTTTTTTATTATTGATTCTGAACTGCGTAAATTATGAAAACCGAAATCCTTTTTGACCTACTAAAACCAGATTTAAGGAGAGAAAAAAGTGCGTTGAAATAAACAATTTATTTATTCATTTACTTATTTATTTTGTTAGTGGCAGTGGTGCTATATTCTTTACAGTTTAAAAAAAAATTAGCTTCACAGCTTATATTGTCTATGATATTCATTTCAGATTTGTGTTCAAATACTCAATGTCTTCGATATTCGCAGTACTACCTAACGTAAGGGTTCCCAGCACTAATACTGCAAAATTTCGTGCACTTCCATGTAGTGGTGGGCCAGCGCATGAGATAAAATGGATGTCCACCAGAATTTTATCTGATGATTTCCAACAGCAAAGTTCACTGAAGCTGTCCAGCAGTGGTCATGCAGTGGTAGACCATCAGCCAGCACTTCTCCAACATTGCCAGCACCTAACTTGCTGCTGGCCAGCAATTTCCTCTTTGCTGGGAAACCTTTACAAATGATTATCTACAACTGCGATATAGAAATTATAAATGAAGTTTTATGCAAATTAAGAATAAATTTTATATCATTATAAATTTTAAAATTATATAAGCATATCAATAGAAACAAGGAATTGAAAATCCATTAAAGATTCGAAAAAATGAAATATTTATGGAACCAATGCAGATTCCTCAGGCCCAAGTTACCTTAAGTTGCATAAAAAGAACATGCACGATTTCATCCTCGTGTAAGCCATAACATGCTAAAATATGCGAAATTTGGGTTACAGTACTCAACAAATACAGAAAACGAAGCCATATTTTACCGTTAGATAAAATAATTAAATAAAATGTATTAAAAAATATTTACCAGTTGAAGATTTTACTAAGCCATCAATGATACAGTAAGCTGAAAAAGTGCTAATAGATGATTTGCACCTGTTGCCAATAATCTTTTCAATAGAAGTTGTGTTGTATATCAATTCAACCGATGAGTTAGAAAACCCCATATAATTATGTTTAAATAAAAAAAAATAAAGTAGATGAAAATTGATTTTGATATAATTTCACTCTCAATTGTCAAAATTCTTATTGAAATATTATTTCTTTTTTTAATGGTATCCTATGTATTTTTAATGTATGTATATATATATCTATATACCGGGTGTCCTAAAAAGGACTGACTGATTTTAAAATTCAATAGCTTGCAAACGGTGACAGATATTTAAAAAATTCTTGCAGGAGGGTTATGCATAAGGTCAAAAGGTTTTTATAGTGATTTTCGATTTTAGTTCGAATTAAAAAAAATAGATGGCACTGTAAGCAATAGGCGCTAAATACAGGCTCGATTTTTTGGCATTTTTCTTCTTCCATGCAGAAAAAGGAGATAAAAATGTATTGAGTTGGTCCCGAAGTACCAAAAAACGAGCCTGAATTTAGCGTCTATTGATCGCAGCGCCATCTGTTGTTTGTAATTCGAACTAAAATTGAAAATCACCGTAAAAAAACTTTTGACCTCATGCATAACCCTCCTGCAAGAATTTTCTAAATATCTGTCACCGTTTGGAAGTTATTGAAATTTAAAATCATTCAGTCCTTTTTAGGACACACGGTATATATATATATATATATATATATATAGTGCAAAAAGTTAATTACCTTTCTTTCTTCATGCTAAATGTACATTTTTGCAATTATAACACAATCTAGCTATACCAGATTTTTTTTTTATTTAAACTATAAAAGCGAAAAAGTTACCTCGCAATCATAAACCCAAGAATTATTTCTTGGAAACAAATATCAAATTAGAAAGCATTTTTATCAATATAGATATATTTCTACTAGGAATAAATTTCAAATAGATAATGATCGACGTCAGCTCATTTTCACATTCAATTAAACTTAATGAAGATTTTCTTTAGGAATGAGATAACCGTTTCTTAAGTTAATCTTTCCATTTTTAAATTAAGATCTCAAGTTAATATGAAACTTCTTCAATTATTCCTTTACCGTAAAGCCATCTGCCACTCGCTTTCACTTATTTTCCGAACACATATTAACTCCGAAATTTGATACGAAGGCTATTAGTCTGAAACGCTTAAATTAAAACTTTTATATAAAAGAATTACCTTCAACACTCTAATGCTGTCTAAAATTTTCACTCTTAATGGATAGTTAATACAATAAGAGAATATATATATTACACTTTCCATATTTATTATCATTATTAAAAATTGCAATAATTTTTGTAAATAAAATATAAGATAGGAGTAAATATAGCTATGTCATCTATATTCTTCAATATATATATATATATATATTAACATACAAATTATTAAGTGTACCATTCTTCCTTTATTCTTTAGTTGGGTGAACCTGCCCTCAAAGGCCTGATTTAACCCATTAATGCATAATTTTTTTTTGTTCGAAAAAAAAAATTATATTTGAGTTTATTTTTGTTAATTATCCACTAAAACAATAGTGAAAAAATCAATTTATGCTTCTGTTGGACATAATGTCATTATATTAAAACAACATACACACATAAATAACGCCTGCATTCAACAGTTAAAAGTATATATAAATATTATACAGACATACATACAATAAATACAATAAACCCAACTGGAGTGAAAAATTAGACAGATCCAGGAATCGAACCCGGGACCACAGTTTACAAGTCTGTTGCTCTAACTACTGAGCTACTTCGGCCGATACCTGGGTCTGCAATTTTTCACTAATAAACCATGTCTGGGAAGTCACCAGCCATCTATACGACAGCCTTGGATGACCGGACATCGGTGAATAGATTTTACTATTACATCGATCTACGATAAATATATTAATACACACATACACACATAAATAACGCCTGCATTCAACAGTTAAAGGTATATATAAATATTATACAGACATACATACAATAAATACAATAAACCGAACTGGAGTGAAAATTAGCCAGAGGTAGGAATCGAAACCGGGACCACAGTATACAAGACTGCTGCTTTAACCACTGAGCTACTCTGACCGATACCTGGGTCTCCCATTTCTCACTAATAAACCATGTTGGGGAAGGCACCAGCCATCTATACGACAGCCTTGGATGACCGGACATCGATGAATAGATTTTACTATTACATCAATCTATGATAAATATATTAAAACACACATACACACATAAATAACGCCTGCATTCAACAGTTAAACGTATATATAAATATTATACGGACATGCATTCATAATGTCATTATGTCTCTCCTGAGTTACATAACAACAAGTAATATAAAAATCTTAATAAAATATAAATATAAATAAAATATGTAATATAAAAATATAAAGGTCAATTCCTACTTAGGTCACTAAAGTAAAATTTAATATAGTCCCTTAAGCATTAGTTTTTGTTGCATTAAAATACCTCGATTTGTTGATTTTCTATAAGCAAGTAAACCCTTTTGGTTTACAATGGAAGAATATGGGAATTTGATGAAATATTGGAGATATCGCCAAATTGGCGTCAGTTTTAGCGACTCATTTTGGTCACCAAATTTGGCGATATATCGCCAAGTTGGCGGTAAACTTGGTGGTATTTGGCGACAGAACAGGGTACCCCATATGGTAACCCCTCCCTTATAGGTATGAAGATGCATTAAATGCTGTTCAATAACCAATGGCCGCCATTTTTTCCCATATAAAACTAAAATTAATTAATTAAAATTTAATTAACGAATTAATATTTGAAAAAACTGTATTAACATCAAGTGTTATCCACTACAAATTAAAAAAAAATGTATTTGAACTTGAGTGGAGGAATAATAAATATTTTATTAACGATTGAAAATTGTAACAAGATATATATAGGGAGAGTGTGAACTAATAGTAGGAATTGAAAAATAGCTCAAAAAATGGCAATTTTAAATTATATACTTTAAACTATTCAACTGTAGAATCACGACATTAAATAACACACAATAGTTCACTAAAGGCCAACAGAAAGCGCCAAATGGCAAAAGAAGATCATGTAACTCCTGAGTTACATTATACATTTAAGGTTAAATTTTCGTATTTTTTATTTAACTTGCTTTGAAGTTAATAAACGAGGTTTTCTGAATCAGATTTCCAATATTTTCTCTTTTTACGTCCAAATTTACTGAAGGTCACTTATTACTTTAAGGGGGTCCGGGACACATTTTAAAATAAATTTTATTTATTGAGTTAAAATTCTGATTTTTTTTTTTTGTGATGGTTAACCTTATCATTTGTAAACAAAATCACATGATAAAACTTCTCAGAATTTTTTAAAATTTAAATTTAAAATGTATTAAAAAAGTGGGGTAGTTTAAAATCGTTATAACTCGAAATATTATTTATAGAATTTCAATTTTTTTTTTCATTGAAATAAACAGAAATATATAAGTTTTAATTTAGATTCAGTATTTTTAAAAATAATAATTTATAAAAAATTAAAAATATTTAACGAAAAAATAAAAAAAAAAGTGGTGCAACTTTTAAAAAAAAATCATATTTTGAAAAGTAAATATTTTTTTTCAAATATGCTGAATCAAAATTAAAGTAAAACAATTGAAAAAGATATGTTCCAAGTTCGAACCCTGTATTTTTAACGGATCTCGGGTTATAAGAATTTAAATATGAGAAACGGTGAAAAAAACCTATCATGAAGAAAACAGGCATTTTTACAAGGAGTCGTTTCTATGACAGCCATTGCTTGAAAGCTAGATTTTGAAAAGAAACCAAAACGAAAAAATTAATGTTTTTTGTTCAGGATGTAAATGATTTAAATGTCATTTTAAGCAGGAAAAAACAGAGAAATCTTTTATGAAATAAAATGTTTTTGCAAAATTTGAACATTTTTGAGCCCCGGACTCCCTTAAGTGCGTTTGAATTGAGCACTAATGACGATTTTCTAACAGATGCCTGTTAAGCACTCTGCGCCTGAACCCGGGATTTCCAGAGGTGCTCCAAACTGAAGGTTAATTCTTTAAGCGTCCTGCAAAATTTGTCATGTATCTTTAATGATTCATAAAATAATAGCTATGAAAAGTATTTCTATGAGTATTTGTTTATTATTACCTTACATATTTATTTATCTTATGCACTGCAAAAAACTAACATTAATATCAATTTTGTGTTAAATCAGACCATGAATTCAAAGATTACTTAACGGAAAAACATGGTTAGGACTCTTAAAGGGTTAAAGTGGATGCAAACATATGATTATTTATTTATTTAACAGATAGTTTATACTTTTACTATGAGAAGTTATATATACAGGGTGCGAGTATTTGTTTAATTATATGCTAATGACGATTTTCTAACACGTGCCTGTCATGCTCACAGCGCCGTCACCTTCAGTCCCAGAGGTGAGCCAAACGGGGGGAGGGGAAAGTGGTTGCAAAGATATGATTATTTATTTATTCAACGGATATTTTATATTTTCATTACGGAAAAAATTATATATGCAGGGTGCCACCAAATTTGGAAAAACAAAATTATTATTGAAAAAACGTTAGCCTTTTATCCCTTTAGCCCTTTCGAGGGTGGTGTCTTTAAAAAAGGACACCTAATTTTAATTCCAAAACTCACAAATGACACCAAGAATATTTAATTAAAATTTTCCCTGTATAATGTACATGAAAATAAGCAAGTTCGTATTTCCTAATAAATTCTGGTGTATTCTATTATTTCATCAGTTTAAAAATAGAATTACTCCGCGCCGAAAAGGGCTAAGACCTGAAGTTTTTTGGTAGAAATTAAAAGTCTTGGTGGGTAACCCTAATTAATGGAATCATATTTGATTGAAAAAAATATTCAAAAAAAAATTCCTATGTCATGTTATGTGAAGGAAGGACTCACACAATTTCGAAGGTGCAGGCTCGGCTTTAAGTCACACAAAAAGAGGAAACTGTTTTTTCCTTTTCCTTATGATCACCTACACAATTGTGTAGGTCAGGTCTTAAAGGGTTATAAACATCCTCAGCAACAATCCTTGGATTCCTTGAACACGAAAATTTCCATAACCTTACTAAGGGGCGCATTGACTTAAAGAAATTATGATTCCATGTATTTTGTGTACCATACGTGCACTCCTTGCATTCCTAAGCCTTTTCCAAATAGGTTTAACGACAACAAGATCAGCATCGCACACATTTCTTAACGTTGTAAATTGTTCGTAAACGAATTTTATTGGAGTGCTCAATTTTGTTAACAATTTGCTCTGCACGCAGCCTAGAAATTACGCTTGCTCTAATTTTGTATTTCTTTGACATCTTGAATGCTAAACATTTATATCCGTAACTTCTTTTCCAAATTATAACTTGTAAAAAATAGTTTTTGTATAATTAACACGTGAAATAAGAAAAAGTAGAGTCGATGTGTGATTTTAACTTTATTATGCAACAACGTATCGCCAAAATCAATAATAAACAGCTTTAATAGATTTTAAATCCATTTCACATGGATTAAAGACCATTGTGGCATCTGTATTGGAATTGAATTGGTTAACGTTAACGTTGTATAAAACAAAGCCAATTTCTCTAAATTACAAGATCATTTTTAGGCATAATGTAAATAAAAAAAAGTAATGAACAGTTTTTTTGTAGGAAATAATTTATGAATATGCTAAATTAGATCATAAGAATATTTATCTATTAATCCTTTAAGAGGTAAAGTACTTCCTATAAAAATGTTTAACACGTTCACGCCGGCGTGCACCACCGGTGGGTCACGCTGGACTGTCCCATCAGGCGGCGTGCATCACCGGTGGGTCACGCTTGAATGTCGCATCGGTCGGCGTGCATCACCGGTGGATCACACTCTATTGTTCCATAGAAGGCGTGTACTACAGGTGGGTCACACTCGACTATGCTATAGACGGCGTGCACTACAGGTGGGTCACACATGAATATTCGAAAATTCAGTAGCAAAAACAATTCATTATTATAAATTTAATACATTCACAACAGGAAACGAGAATTGTCGTTTTCATTCAAAAAATATCATTGACTAAGGGCGTGGTTTCTACCTTACAGAAATGCATTTACATCATGTTGTCCATATTTCTTTAGATTGTCAGACATTTTATATTAAATTCGTGCATATGTACTCAATAAAATCATGTGTCTAAGTAATTTGCTTACTCCTTACGAACTTTCAGACATTCACATTCAACTCTGCTTGTTATATTAGAGTTCAAATTAATAAATATGAGAGGGGCGGGTCATTACATACAGTGTCTGAACAAGCAACAGCTCCGCGCCGCCAGATGAACTGAAATATGATTTCCAGCGCCGTCTCACAGCGAAAAACATAACTATCAGCGCCGGCGTGAACGTGTTAAATGATTAATTTACACCACGATTTACGAGAAAAATTATCTATATTAATAAAAGAAGGTTTCCCTGTGTGTGTGTTTCTCTGTCTACCTGTTCGCGATGGTTAGCAAAATCTACGGTACGTTCGAGGCTCAAAGTTTTTGTGAGGATAGTCGAAGGTCTCTCTTGGTTCACCTGAGTTTCAGAATTTTAAATTTCGATTAATTAGTTGAGAAATTAATTAAAAACCCCAAATTAAAAGAATGGAAAAGTATTCATAATTCAACAAAAGCATAGATTTTTATCAAACCCCAGACAATTTCTACGAAAAATCGAAGAGAGGGCGAGGGTTTCATAGAATTACAGCGCTACTAGGGCGTTAAATGTACTGGGCCTTTTTAAAAAGGGCTGTATCTTAAATGAATTCTACTGGGCCTAAAAGCTCGGAAATTGCACAAACAGACGCAAAAAAAAAAAAAAAAAAAAAAAATCCATTCAGAAATTCTAAAAATTATTCCGGTACCGTTTCAGTTAGTCAAAAAATCTACGAAAAATCGATTTATAAAAAAATCTTTTTAATTCCTTCAGTATAAAGGTTGGAAATCATTCCCATGGAAGCCAGGTGTTCATTGCGGACAACCGATGCCTTTCAAAAGTGGACATTTTCAAACGAATATAAAGCTTTTAAAATATTAAATTTATAGATTTAATTTTTATGCATCCAGATGTAGAATTTTTCGCTGATTTCAGATATGTAAATTTCTTCACGGTCACTCAATTACAACCTTAGATATTAGTCATTATTTCATTGGTTTCATGATTCCTTTCAAACTCTCAATTTAAAAGAAAGTCTTTCAAAACCACAAATGATTTTTATACTAAGATTCTTTGCATCGCCATCAGATGTTTTAAAATACTCCATTTAGAGATTTTAAAGTTATGCATCTACCCTATCTTTATCGCTGTTTATTAATATATCATTTTTTTGCAAATCTACCCGCAGATTTTTGTTTTATAAAAAATTAGATTTTTAAAAAGAAAAAGAAATGCTTTGTTGTAACGCGAATTCGTTAAAAATTTGGAAAACTGACTAACCGATCCATTTGGAGCTTTCAGATAGTTTATAACACATAATAACGATTTTAAAAATGAATTCAAAGGGTAGTAGTTAAAAAGGGCAACAAATTTCGGGGGGAAAGGGGGCGGGGCGTGATCAAATATTTAAAACCGTACCTTTTTCGACCCTTTTAGATGCGATTTTTTGACGGAGCGCTGGGATAAATATTACTTGTTTAATATATAAATTTGAAACGTGTACTTACCACTATTTCCGAATAGCAATATCAGCAAATATCTTGATTTCTTGTTTAAGTCCGCCACACTCTTGACTGATATGTCTACGGGTAGGTTGTTTAACGGAGTTTCGTTGAGAAACAGTTTTGTTAGGATTAGACTAGCCCCTGGTGGTGGAATATGGAACTAAAATATTCGAGATTGTTTTTTTCTGCAAGATTTTGTACTGCGTACGCAGCACGCATGCTAAACCCTCATATCATATATCAGCGGAAAACGCTCCGATCACTCTTTCATACTATGAACTTTTCTACCCCCTCACTCAAATTCCCCCCCTCCCCTCGGGGTCAATTTTCTAACTCAGCTCCTAATTAAGCTACAGAAATATTCGACATCATTTGAAGGCTTGACCGAAGGTGGAACTCTTCACGGGACTTCAATTGGTGAGGTCTATTTTTGACCACAGACTATTAGGGTCATTCCCCCCGCGGTTGTTGAGGGGAAAGGAATTTTTTCATCTGGCACATCGTTTTAAATATTTTGGCCTGTACATTAATAAGCACCCACTCCTCTTCTCTTAACTCATTTTTTTATCAGTAAAGAGTGTTTTAAAGTTTTAATTTGTTCATTACTACCACATTTTCGAAAAGTCATGAACAAAATTTACATAACAAATCCACAACAATTAGCAGCTTCTCCACTATTTTCACACAGTGTTCGCATTTCAGACACATTTCAGTGGTACGCATTTCAGACAAAATCGAGTTAAAGAGATATAAACCCTTTAGCTCGATTCGTTCAAAATTAGAAAAAGGTACATTATACAAATTTAAGTTTCATTTAAAAATATTACCACAGCACCGGGCAACGCCGGGTGGGTCAGCTAGTATGAAAATAAGTAAAGGCAAATACATTAAATAAAGCAAAATTTTGTTTTAAAATTCTGGTACCAATTCGTCTTTTAGGAATTATAATTAAGTGGTATATATAATATACCGGCGTCCTTGAAGGGATTAAACGTACACTTTACTCTTTGTTGAATAAATATTTCATGAGATTTCTAGAAAATGTCTTCCTGAAATAATATTTATTTGAAATAACATATTATTGTTGTATAAACGGACATAAATAAACGTGTGAATTCCAATTTTTTAATTATTAGATGTACACATATATTAATACAGATTTTAAACACAATTAATACAATAAAACTAACTGGAGTGAAAAATTAGCCAGGCCCAGAACTCGAACCTGTGTCCATGCCGGGCTAGGACATCGTCCAGGGTAGCTAAGTGGTTAGAGCAACAGCACTGCACTCTGTGGACCCAGATTCAAGTTCTGTCCTTGGCTAATTTTTCACCCCAGTTGTGTTAATAGTATTAATTGTGTTTAAGTCTGTCTTAATGTATGTGTACCTTTAACCCTGTCTCTGCGCAGACCGAGATATTCTCGGCCATGCATTTTCCCGGCCAATTAATACTATTTGGTTATTTCCACCAGCTATTTTTTAGCGAAAACGTTGTCTAATTTAATCAGAACATTTTCCCCGATTACGATAGTCAAAAATTTCTGCTTTAAAGAACCGGTGACAAAAGATAAAAAATTCTGTAAAAGACGCTCATCGCGAAGAATTACTTACGCAGCGAGAGGGTTAATATTACTATTGTTGGTTTTCTTCTTACTTCAACATGTGTAATTTCTTTCAGTAGTATGATTTATACTCGTAAAAAGTTGTTATTATTTTTTTATTGAAATTCTCTTAATCAAATTCCAATTTCGAATGGTCGAACCTTTCGAATGGTTCGAATGGTTCGAATGGTTCGAATTTCGAACATTTTAAATAAGTCCATATGTTCTAACATACGACACTCTTTAGGTGAGATCGAAATCAAAGCTAATAGGGTAAAACGTTTTTCATTTAATACACTGATTGTGAGAAATGCTGACAACTAACAAAGTAACTGCAAACATAAATTTCTGATATGTGCATCTAGAAAGTATTATTTTTACATGTAATATTTCAAAAATAAGATACAGATATGTGCTTATCGGAAAATATTTTATGCAAAGAAAAGGTGTCAAAGAAGTTTTTATTCCTGAAAATATATATATAGCTTAAAATAAAAATATGCCCATTTACTTTTCGTCTTGTCACCACAAACATTATTTCTTCAGAAAAAAATGTTTTAGGGCTATTGAAGAATAAAATTTTATACAATTAGTTATAAATGCTTATCAGACTGTAAAGTTCGCCGAATTCACTGTAATTACTTTCCAAATGAATAAATTTTATATTACTTATTACTGAATGTTTAGATCTAATTCAATAATATCTTATCTTATTTTAAAAAAAAATAAACATAATAGTGAAAAGGTAAAAACACGTAGATGATGTTAATAAAATTTAAATAATAAACTTTAAATTATAATTGTGCAACAGTAATAATTATTATATATATGAGACCCTAATGATAACTTATTCCTAAAATTTCACTTGAATCACGATGATACACTCTGTAGAAAACTAATTTCTAGAACTATAATTAATAGATTAAATTATACACTTCAAATATTTGAAATTGGATCTTAAGTTAACATTTCTAAGTTTAACATTTTAAATAAGTTCACACACCGTAATTTTATGTAAGCGCTGCCTCAATTTCGAAATGTAAGATACTAAAGATTTTCCGGTGCTTTCAGGTTACGATCTTTTGGTTTCAAATTCTTTCACCACTATTAACACTTTCATCGAGGAAATGGCGCGAATTTGTCCCACCCTCTGTGCTAAGAGCCTGAGTCACTCCTCGCAGCGCTAAAATTGAAATAAATAAAACACAAATTAACTTAAAACTTGCTTATTTTGCTTTGAAAATTAATAATAAATAACATTTCTCACTCTAATGATTTGTTTGTCCTTGCAAACATAAAAATAATAATAACATGTCGTCTCCGTAATCAATTCGCGCCGGAAAATTCTGCCCGGTAATTATTAGACATTAGATATCGGAATCAATGTTTAATAATTAAATGACTGAATTTTCCGGTACGAATTGATTTTCTTTGATTGATAGCTAATATTGCTGGAAGATGAGTTATCTCGTCCCTAGCGATGAAAGTGTTGAAGCAAGTAAATTCAGCTGAGGAAATCTCATGAAAAAATTTGTTAATATTTCACGCACAAGAGAATATATGTTAAGTAATTTTGCAAAATATGGAGAAACTTTGTAAAGGAACTTTCAAAGATGGTAAGGCACTTGAAAAGAAATAATTATTCTATTGAAAACTGTACGTAAAACCAGACCCAAAACGTAACCCCTTTTCTTCACACAAAAATACAGCTTATCTCAATCCTGTCCCAGACCATCATAACTTCAACTAAAATAAATATATTTAAAGGCATTTTAATAGGTTTGTCAGTGTTTGAGTGAAGTAAAATGACAAATTGAAAATTTTTGTAATAGTACAGCATTTTGCTAAGTGAAATCGCATGAACGTTTGTAAATATGATAGGTCAAGTTATTCATTATTTTAATAAGAATGTAAGCCACTTTTACGAATTATTGGAATATCCTTACACTGCACAAAAATAAATATTAGACTGATTGAAACATAGTTGAAACATCTTCATTATTGTTCTAAACAAAAATCCGAGCTCGGACACCTAGTATTTTTTTACGTCTCTAGTTTCTTATATAAAATTTGGTTGTTGTGACGGGTCCAGCCAGTTTAAAAATTGTCTACACTATTTTTCGAATCCCCTGTGTACATTTATAAACAGAATTTGTTAAACAATGATTTATTTTTAACATAATACACTAGTACAAAATTAATATTGTCTCTATTTTATAATATTGTGCCAACATAAAACGTATAAAGCCAACATTGTGTAAATGTTTGCGTGATATTGGAAATATTTTCAGTTAAAAGGCAATGTTTCATGACTACGGCATTACGTTGAATGTGATTTTAATGTACAGACAACATTCGTTAAACTTTGGCGCTTTATTGGGTCTATTACCAAAGCAAAGCTCATATGCAGCAAATATTGGCGTTTCATTGAAAATATATAATATAACTCCAATATTACCCCTATATTTGTTTTAGTAATTTTACATTGACTTTAGTTTTACATTGACATTACACTGTTAGAAATTCTGCAGCATTCTGGCAGGTCATTCGACCGCTTTTTGAAAAAACGGTTTCATAACCATAATTTAACTATATTCTGACCATAAAATGGCCAATAATATGGTCAGAATAATGTTAAAATTACGGTTGTGTAACCGTTTTTGGAAAAAACGGTCAAATGACCTGCCAGAATGCTGCAAATTTTTAACAGTGTACATTGAAAATACATTGACATTAGATTTAGTATCTATAATCCTAGTTCATTAAACCATTCCAGAAATTAAGCGATAATTTCTCACTACTAAAACGATTGATTATCGGTTTGTCACTTAAAAAATAAGAGACTAGAAATTCTACATCATTTCGTGTATTCAGCTTAGTTGTTTACTCTACTTGCACAGCTCGGAAATCTATATTTCTAGTTAAGGGATTCAGAAAATGACTACCTATTTATTCTAGGTGAAGGCGGTATGTTTTTTTTCTCAGTGATGTTTAAAATGATGTATTCTATCATATGAGTAAATATTTTTCAAATTGGAGTTTTTGAATCACAAATGGTTAAAATATAAATTATTACTCAGTGTTAAAAACAGCCATTTAGCGCTTGTAGCATTTTAAAAGATAATTTAATTTAATTTGTATTAAAAAAGCTACCAATTTGAATAATATTATTACTTCCAAAATAAATTTCTGTAGTGGTCGATTCCATGAAAAATGGACAAAATGTCCCTTATTTGACACTCACGTAAATACCTATATCTATTAACCTATAAGCCGTTAGAAAATAAACCATTCATTAAAAATAGCAATTGAGGATACAATAGCATTGTTAAAACAGCATTAATATGTAGAAAAACTGTACCACACGTGATATGGAATGACCCTGCAAAAGGTTTAATAATCTTCACATTGTAAATTCTAGACCTAAGTAATCTGACCTTTTCAGGGCCATTCGATGAAAAAATTAAAAAATGTCCTGCTCGTGGCACTTATATAAATAGCTATATCTATTAACATATAAGTTGTAAAAAGATAAACTATACATTAAAAACAGCCCAAATCCCCAGTTACTTTCTTCTATCTTTACAAGAAGAAAGTATTGGATTCGTGAAAATTTAAGACTTTCGGTTTTCGACTGATTTACACGTTTTGGGGGTCAGAGAACCCGAAAAACATGTTTTTACAAAAATGTCTGTCTGTGAGTCTGTCTGTCTGTGGCACAAATTTTGTGGGCGCTCTATCTCAAGAACTAATGCACGGAATTTAATAAAAATTTATATTCAGTTAGTCCCTGATATAAATTGGTGCTGATTAGTTTTTGGTGTAAATCGCTCAACAGGTGGTGCTGCTATGCAGCCTTTTTTACGATTTCCGCAATAGCTCAATCTCCAGAACTAATGCACGGATTTTCATCAAACTTCAGATTCAGTTAGTCCTTGACATGAATTGATGTTTTGTACATTTTGGTGTAAATCTCTCAACAGGTGGCGCTGCTATGCTGCCTTTTTCAGAATTTCCATTATAACTGTATCTCAAGAAACTAATGCAACAATTTTCAGCAAATTTCAGAATCAGTTTTTCCTTGATATGAATTGACATTTTGTACATTTTGGTGTTAATAGCGCAACAGGTGGCGCTGCTATACAGCATTTTTCATAATTTCTGCAATAGCTCTCTCTCAAGAACTAATGGACATATTTTCATCAAACTTCAGATTCAGTTACTCTTTGATATGAAATGATGCTGACTACGTGTTGGTGAATATCGCCCAATAGGTGGCGCTGCTGTGCTGCATTTTGCACTATTTCCTCAATGGTTCTATCTCAAGAACTAATGCACGAATTTTCATCAAACTTCAGATTCAAGTACACCTTGATAAATGTTGATGCTGCTTATGTGGTTGTGTAAATCGCTCAACAGGTGGCGCTGTTATGCTGCATTTGTCATGATTTGCGCAATAGCTCTATCTCAAGAACTAATGCACGGATTTTCCCCAAACTTCATATTCAGTTAGACATTGACATAAGTTTATGATAATTAGGTTCTGGTGTAAATCACCTAATAGGTGGCGCTGCTATGCTGCATTTTTATGGATTTACACGATTTCAGTGATAGTAATATGTCAAGAACTAATGCACGGAATTTCAACTTTTTAGAATCCTCATGATGAGCATAGATGCACTGTGATAATGAATTTTGAAGTATTGACAAGTATGAGATAGAAGAAAGTTTTGTGATGGCCACAACATACTAGTTTTTCATATTAGTATAGTTGTTTTAATTTGAGGATATAATAACATTGGTAGAAGAGTAGTAATATGCGGAAAAGCTGTCCCACACGTGACATGCCCTCGTATTATATCAGATTCTCATAATATGGACAAAAATAATTCTCACCGTTCAATCGCTTAAGGGCACATGGAACATAAATTTATTCAAATTTTCGAGTTTTGAATTGAGTTATAAATTGATAAAACAGAAAATAAATGGTTGATGACGAAATGTTAAATCAATATGATGCTGGAAGGTTTTAAAATAATATATTTAAGCAATGTGGGTGTGTATATTGCCTTTTCGAAAAAAGGGGTTTTTTTAATGCTTCAGTACACTTTTCTAAAAATCTATTTTAAGTAAATAGTTGACACTTTCCAAAATTGTATTACTCGCTCTATTTGAGAAAAATAAGAAGCGATTTTCATTTTGGCTTTAAAAAAAAATTAAAAATATTTTACTAAAAATATTTGGAACAGATTTTCAAAGTTTTTAGTAAAATACTTTTAATTTAATTTCTTTTAAGTCACAATGAAAATCGGTTCTTATTATTCTCAAGTAGTTTTAGTTAAAGATTTCTGGAACGTTTCAACAGCTTGCCAAAAATAGATTTTTAGAAAGGTGCACCGAAGAATTAAAAAAAAAAAAAAACTTCTTCGAAACGGCAAAAAACCCCTATACACACCCACAATGCTCAAATATATTATTTTAAAACCTCGCAGTATCATAATAATATTGACTTAGCATTTCATCATCAACTTTTTTTCTGTTTTATTAATTTATAACCCAATTCAAAACTCGAAAATCTGAACCAATTTATGTACCATATGCCCTTAAGCGATTGGAGAATTATTTTCGTCCATATTAGAAGGATCTCATATTATACTAGGACCATTTCATGTTATGTGTAGAACAGCTTTTCTGTATATTACACCTATAATGGATTTTTTATTTAAGAAATTAAAACAAGTTTCTAAGAATCATCAAAAGTTGACAAATAATGTTTTTTCTTGAAGTGATATTAGAGATTTCTGTTGATGATGTAACTGTACACAATTCTACATATATGACCTTTTTAAAAAAATAAGTATACAAAATTTTACAAAAAAAAAACAAAAAAAAAACAGTTTATTGTTAATGCGTAGAGACTTTTCATGGAAAAAAATAGTGCAATGTTTCTAAACAGTTAATCACTATTAGGAAGAAAAAACGATAAGTTCGTAACTTTAAAAGAAATGCATTAAATTGGTACGATTTAAGCAATAAATTATGCTAAATTTTATTTAAAAAAAACAAAGCTAAAAACTACGCACTATTAAAAGTTTTACGTACATTTTTTTAATGCATAAGAAAGAATTTACAAGCGTTAAAACATATCTACTTTAAACATATAGTTATAATATAAATATTTTTTTTTGTTTCAAAGAAAAAAAAGACTGAAATAAGTTAAAAGTTATTTCAGAAAAAAAAAGAATAGTTTGACTTATCCGGAAAATATATTCCAATTCTCTGATTTTGATATCAAAATTTAAAAGGGGAATAAGTTTTGAAATTACAAAGAAGAAAAAATATGAGGATGATAAATATTTCCAAATATCTTGAAAATATTGCTAGAGAAATATTTCACGCCTATGTTGACGTAAGTGACGGGAACCAGATTATGTAAGTTCATCCATCCGGGGTAGAAAATGCTTGAAGCTTCTCCTCTAGAAAAGTAAAGAGCAGATTTTTTTTTTATTTTTTGCAATATATCTTACTGGTTTTTAGAGCATTTTTTAATACTGTTGATTATTCCGAAATACTTTTTTTCGATTTAAAGTTTCCACAATAAATAATGCTGTAAGTAATGTTTGGAGCATTTACTTATTAACCCTTTATTTACAGACGATAATTATAAGTACCATTAAAATAACTTGTTATAGAATTCCTTTAATACAGCAATCAGTTGTAATACGGATTAAATTGTTTTTTATAGATACATTACTTTATCTTGTTCCAAAAGCATTATTTGTTACACAAAACAAAAATATTTTAAAAAGGATGATTTCTTTGGTCTTTGCATCTTTTCAGTTTTTTGACGTTGAGGGGGGTGGGGGGGGGGGGGTTCAATTCGGAAATATTTCTATATTTCTATTGTAAGAACATTATATTTGCACATTTCATAATTCTACAAAATACCAAGAAAAATATTTTAAATAAAAGATTTGTGTGGTGTTATAAATATTGCACAAAATCCCCATGAATTCAAGTGTAATTAATCCTTCTAAATCCTTCAGCCTTTCTAAAATCCTTCTAAAATTTATTAAATGGTTATGTAAATTTTCTAATGTAGCTTAAATAGTTCACGAAAAATACTTCAGAAGATAAACATTTTATGAATACATAATTAAGTGCATAAAGGGTTAAGTGATAAAACAATCGCTACACTAGTAATTCTAAACAATAGTTAAAATTTAATATGAATCGAATAACTTTTCTTTCTTTTTTTTAGATTTAAATTTTCTGCAATAGATAATATTGTTGGCGGTTGATCTATTACATTATTTTTTATGATAATGTACGAATACTATAAAGCTTATAGGTTTGGTGCATTTTCTTATTAAATAATAAATCAAACGTTAAATCAGCATTTCTAAATAATAGTTTATATTTAATATGAATCCAACATTTTGTCTCTTTTTTTTCGATTTAAAGTTTCCACAATAAATAATGTTGTTAGTAGTTGATTCATTGCATAATTTTTATGATAATATACAATTAATACATTGCTGATAAATTTGGAGCACTTGCTTGTTAAATGATTAGACGGGATACTACCATCTCCCGGTTCTAGGACCTGAAAACAGCCGCTAAGTTAGTATTTCTAAACAATAGTTAAAATTTAATACGCTTCCATTAACTCTTTTATTTCACTTTAAATTTTCCACAATCGATAATGTTGTTAGTAGCTGATCTATTCCAGTATTTTTTATGATAATATAAAGCTGATATAGTTTGGAACATTTATTTATTAAATGATAAAATAAACGATAAATCTGTATTTCTAAAAATTAGTTTAAATTTAATATGAATCTGATAATTTTTCTCTTTTTTCTGATTTAACGTTTTCACAATAAATAATGTTGTTATTAGTTATTTCATTACACAATTTAAATGATAAGATACGAATAATATAAAAATGATATGTTTGGAGCATTTACTTATTATGCATTAATATTTTTTTTATAATATATGAATAACATAAAGCTGATAAGTCTGCAACATTTACTTATTAAGTAATAAAACAGTCACTACATCGGTATTTTTAAACAATAGTTAAAATTTAATATGAATCCAATATTCTTTCTTTCTTTTTTCAGTTTAAATTTTCCCCAATAAGTAATGTTACTAGTATCTTATCTATTGCTTTAATTTTTATGATAATATTTGAATAACATAAAGATGATAAGTTTGGGGAATTTATTTATTAAATGATAAAACAAACGCTAAATCAGCATTTCTACACAATAGTTAAAATTTAATAAGAATCCAATAATTTTTCTATTTTTTTATTTATATTTTCCACAATAAATAATGTTGTTGTTAGCTGATTAATTGTATAATTTTAATGATAATATACGAATAATATAATTAAACTTAAAATTACACTATGTGCAAAGTACTTAAAAGAAGAAAAAATATTTAAAAAGGTGTTAAATTATCTTAATACTTCTTAGTACTTTCAACTATATACATAGCCTTCGTCATAGAATTAAAAAAATATATTAGCGTCTTGTTTTCACATTTCATGTAGTTGGTGTTGAAAGGAGTGAAAGTGAAAGTCAATATTTAGATCCGAAGGACATTGGGAAAATAAAAATATGGATATAGTGGGAAGATATGGATATAGAATATGGAATAAGAATATGGATAAGTGGAATATTACGTGTTTTATAATTGTTTAAGCAAAGAATAAAACGTAGTTGTAGGATAAAAGGTTATTACAAACAGCATCTTCTTTACTAATAATTTCTATCTATTCCTGGATAATTAAATCATGATAATTCTTTAAGGGGTATATAAGGGCATATTTATTTGCTGAATAATATAATGCAGATAAGTTTGGAGCATTTACTTATTAAATGATAAAACAGATAAAACATCATTTCTAAATAACAGTTAAATTTTAATATAAATAAAATAATTTATATCTTATAATTAAAAGAAAAAAAATTCAATGTTAATTCATTCTTTATTAGATGGTATATTACGTTCTCTGTTGACCATCTTGACTATTAAATATAAAGGTCTAAAAAAGGATCAGTGAATTTTTTGCCTCCGTTCACATATGAAAAGAAACCTGATGAACTTTTATTCTTGTTTATATTTATGTTACAAATGTTACCCCTAATTATATATTTCAGATAAATTGAATCTGTTTTTATACAAAAACAAATAAATGCCTTCTTTATATAATATAAATTGTATAAATGTTGAAAAAATTGCTTGTTTGTACGAAACAGTGAATAGGTTGCCAGAATATATGAAAATGTCCTTTATTTTTACAAAGGTCAATTTCCTTATCTCGTGAAAGTCTATATAGCATACAAGTACTGATAACTATTTTAAAAATCAAAAAAGTTGAGTAAATTGAGATATTGTTTTCTAACGAATTACATTTGAAAGTACATTTTTTCCTTGTACGGCAGTATAAAAATGGAAATAGTCCATAGGAAAAAGTCATATGTTTAGAAGTTAATATTCAATAAAAGTAAAACTTATCGTTATGAGAGTTGCCACTGGCGATATTATTAGCGTTATTCACGAATATGTATTTGTTTTATACTATAGATTTTCATAAAACTTTTGTTAATTTTTAATAAAATAAATTTATTTCAAAATTTTATTAACTTAACCTTTCAGAACAAATTTTTGCAGAAATTGTTCTTGGAATAACATAATAATTAAAAATATGTTTTGAAGTACAACGTCCTCTTAACATAATTTAAAATACATTTTATCTGCAAACTATTTTCCTGCTGATTGTACCCTACTTCACACTTTTTATTATTTTACTTACATGTTACTCGGAGCAACTTATATACATACATACATACATCTTATAACATTTACATATACTTACATAAAAACACACATTATATTCAATATATACATATAAACCCTTTTACAGAAAATAAGTGTAATAGTCACGTAATCTTATATGCAAGATCAGAGTAAACAACGCAATAAATAGGCTAATATTGTTACGTATTAACAATTAAAACTGAATGAGAATTACATTACTTATAAAGAATAAAAAATAACCAGCGCAGCTTTGTTTATTCTCAGAAGAAACGAATATAAAACGATGCTACTTATCTTCCGCTAGCATTATTAATTATGCAAATAAATAACTTTTATTGTCTAGTTATGGTACAGAAATAATTTTTTTATGAAATATTTTCACTTTCGAATTGAATCGAAAACGGCACATACGTATATCCAAACAGAATAATATAAAATTTCTAAAGCAGAAAAATATTGCATATATTTATTAACATCGAAATGTTATTTAAAATTTATAACATTCTTATCTCAGAAACATCTAACTATTCAACGAAATATTTTAACAAAACTTTCTCTTTGTCATTTACTAAAGTATACATGTCATAGAATTTTATCTAAGACATGCATTATATTAAACGTAACACACATTGAGAAAGCATCTTTAAATAAGAATTGCCTCGAAGTGAATTACGAGAAGCGTATCTTGAATTATATAGCACTTGCCTCGGCTAGTTCATTAATTTAAATCCAAACGTAACAATTTGTAGTCCCTCGATATCTGTAATCAGATTTCTGCAAGCTGATTAATCCGAAATCTCGATATTTGACAGTGTGACTTCTAGACTCTGAACAAAGCTAAGTATTGTATCAGATGTTATTGACTTTATGCCAATAAATCATCGTCAATGGAAGGATTTGGAAAGCTATTACCTTCCCCGGAAATAATTTCAATTATATGTCTGGAAATTATTTATTTGCATGACTGTTTTCCTTTAGGAATAGTTAGTGTGTTTTAAGTTAAATAAATATTTATATATATATTTGTATTTCGAATAATGATAGTAAGATATACATATACAGGACACGGAACAGTTTGAATAAGAGAAGAAACAGAGAAACAGCGGTATTCATATGGTATTTTTCATATTTATATTATAAAGGATTAACGTGTTTGCGCGTAAGACTGACGTCACTTTGCGAATGGCAACAGTAGACCAATTGTTTTCGCTTTTATTTCAATCTTTTGTAATTTTTCAGCTTCAAAGCATTGCATATTTTCAATTTTTACACCGTCGAATAAGGAAAAAAAAGTATTTTCAAATGAAATATGTTTGAAAACTATATTGCAATTTATTTCAAAACTTTATCGCCATTTACTCAAATTTTACTGCTTTGAAAATAATTTTAAAGCATGAATTTTTTTTTCAAATCTATCTCTGTCGTATGCAGACGATTGTGAAATATAAATCCATTTGCACTTAAGTTAATATAACTCATAATTGGTATCCACCATATATTCTATAAGGAAATTAAAACATCAATAAATCAATAAGTAAAAAAATAAAATATAATTACACACAAAAAGACATGTAACCGAGTTTCGCGCTTAAACCACTGAAATGAACTGAATCAATCAGGCTGATTTAAATAGCAATGTTTGTCGATTTCTTCAACTGTTAAATCCTGACGCGATACCAATAGGAAAATATCGCTTTTCATACATCTCAAAATTTTAATTGAACGCATTATTGCTGTTTTTCATACAAATATGATTTTTAGTAGTGTTAATGGGCATTCTAAAAATATACTAAATGTAAAAAAATCTATTAGAGTTATGGGGAAAATGTAGTAGATCCGCGCGAGGAATTCTCACCGCAATCATTGAGATTAATTTGTTTATCAGTTTTTTCATTAAATGATTTATTTTAAATGAAACAACGTGATTTAACGATATATAAACATACTACTTCAAAAGCCTCTTGTAGAACCTTTCGTAAAATACTATTATTGATGGCTGTGTTTTTAGTATGTGCAGAGAAAAGAGGATAAGGATATCAGAAATAATATATGATGCTTTTCACCTATATTCTGTTATCCGGGAAGTTCGGGTTTATCCCCTAATATTAATAAAACAAAGACGTTTGTCCGTGTGTGTGTGTGTCTGTTGGTGATAAGTAGGGAAATCCATAGCACGTAAAAAGGATTTTGGGATGCAAATTTGGAAAAAGAAAACACATCCGTATTCACATGACATGATTTTGCATTTTTTGATAATTAGTATAGATATGAAATGAAAGCCGTCATCGAACACTAATGAACTACAGGGTTGGCAAAATAAAACTGGCTCGGAAAATATTTATAAGCCTGGCACGGAATTGACCTTAGTTATTGAACAAGAAAACTGCACGTCACAGAAAATGGTGGAAATGACCACCGTCGACGTCGATGCAGCGCTGTGCTCGATTTATTAAACTGTGAGGTTTGCGTAGCAGTTAAGCTTGGGGGATACCGCCTTCAGAGTTCTGTTGTAACTCTTCCAGTGTGTGAGGATTATTTGAGCAGACCTGACACTTCAATTTCACACACAAGTAAAAATCACTGGGAGAGAGATCAGGCGAACGAGGTGGCCAGGAGATTGCACTGCCTCTGCTGATTGCCCTTTCCTCACCGAACATAGACTGCCATGCACTAGTGACAAGATTGTCAAGGCAGTGTGTTATGTTGCTACGTCTTGCTGAAAATATACATACTGTCGTTCATCTCCTATTCACTAACAAGGTCAATTTCTCGTCTGTCTTATAAATATTTTTCGCTCCAGTTTTATTTTGCCACCGTGTACTTTATAATGGTTTGTGATCGACTCTTTCATAAGTCTGGAAACTCCATGGTTTTTAAAGCACAGATGTAGTAAAGGTTCCGTTTTTTACAGAATTTTACAATCGTAATCGTCTGGTCCCCCGTTCAGTTAGAAAAATTTTACGTAACATTTTATGGTACCGTCCTGGTTATAAAACACTTCCGGTCTTTAGTTAAAAAAAATAATAATATTCACTAATTCTTAAAACAAATTTTTTGGGTGTTTATTTCATATTTTTCGCATTTTCTGCAATTTGAAACTACCATCTGCGTGGTCCTCATGTAAATACACACACACACACACACATTTATATATATATATATATATATATATATATATACACACACACACGTATATATATGTAATCATAAAAATGTTCGCCCTTTTATCTTAGTGAAACTATTCCAAATTCTGAACATTTTTCCTTTTTAACCTATCTTTAATAATATCTTGATATCTTTTGTCTTTTATTGCATGCATTTAAAACTGCGTATTCTTTTATTAGTCTAAAAATCTTAATCCATTCGCCTCATCTCATAAAACCTATTAAATTACTTTTTGATTTTATTCTAAAAATAAATTCTTTTTCTTTCGAATGTTTTTTAATATCATTTGTTCTTTGTTGTTCTATTCCCATCATTCCTTGCAAATCCCGCTAGCTATTGTTTGCGCAATAATTCTGACGCCGAAACTATATAGTTCGTATCGTCGTCACTCGCGCTTCCCCCTCCACCGGAGCTAGGTTCTATCGTATTCTGCTCTCATCGCGTCTTTCCGGCTACTTTTAACTTGATTTGTCATTTATCGTGTATTGTATTCATACGCATGTAGTTTTCTGAAGAATATAACCCGTTGCATGGGCTATGAGAGAGGTAATTTGACGATTATTGAGTTGCTTAATTAAACCACGCCACCTGGAGTGTTTGTTTTTAATGAATCTTCATCATTGCTCTAATAAGTAACATCTAGTGGTACATTTTGCTACGTAGCGACTGCCCGCACATGGATCACCTATAACTATTGGAATTTGATGCATTATATTGTCGATTAATAAACGTTTTGATGCATCTATCGGCTTCGATTATTTATGCTTCGGGAAACATTCCAATGGACGACAGCCTGACCTTCCACTCTTCCATCTCGATTGTTCGACTGCAAAAAACCATGATTTCTTCATTGAGTATATAATGTGGGTATGCTGGTGCTTTAGATCTACATGTTTATATGATACGAGAGAAATCGTGTCATATATACAAATTATCATCTATTTTAAATATAAATTTTAAATTGAGGTTTAAGACAAGACATAAGCATTATAAATTTTAAATTTGAAACAACAATTATTAAATGAAGTAATTATATAAATAAAGATTTAAGATTAGTTCGAAACATTTATAAATGAAGTATTAAATAAGATTCAAACCTTTTAAATTTTAAATTTCGAAAAGATTAATATGAACAGGAATTTTAATGCAATAAAAATATTGGAAATTAGAAAAAAATTTTCAAACATTTATAGCACATATCCTTCTTTTCTCAGCGGTATAACCATTTATAGAAAATTCTTTTGCGCTCTCAAGAATACCTTTCATAAAGAAATAAATAGGAATATTCACTAATTTAAAAAAAACCGTTTTGCATGTTGCTTTCATATATTCCTTTCATTTCTGCAGTTTATATCGCTATCGTCTCGGACATTTTCTCTCTCGGTAGCCTTCGGAGATATCATTTCACCTTGTAACAGATTTTTTTTTTTACTTTTTTTTCTATGAAAGCGTTGATAATTTTTTTTTTTTTTTTTTTAATACGTGAATTCAGAAAGATGCGTGTTAAATATATGAAAATTGAATAACGCCAGGGGTAAGTTCAATTTCGACCTAGGATTGTAGGAACCACACAATGTCTCACTCGGATCTTCACAAATCTCTCCGGGAAATAAATATCTGAATTCAAAACTGATTTTTGGTGTAATTCAGGTAATTATTCCGGGGCCAGTCACTGTCGGGCGGTTCAGCTAGAAACTGATGAAGCAGTCTTTAAGCTATGACAAAACTCATCGATATAGGAAAAAAAGGGAACATGAGATGAAAACAAAAGTTTTGATATGCTAAGAAAAGAGCTACCAATGGTGACCTATTTTTTATTAATTTATTTAATATTATTTCAAAACAATAATCCGAATAATAATCACATTATGAAGTGGGTATTTTGTGTGTCTGCAGTGCAGAAAACAGATAAATAGATAAAGTCTATCCCCAAGAGAAGCGGTTTTTTTTCAGCTAGAAACTGATGAAACAAATTTTAAGTTACGACAGAACTCATCGTTATGGTAAGAAAAAAGGAAACATGAGGACTTGAGATGAAAAGAGAAGTCTTGCGATGCTAAAAACAGGGCTATCGCTGGGAGCTATTCTTTATTTTTTTATTTACCACTATTTCAAAACAATAATCATAATGATAGTTAAATTATGAAGAATTTTGTGTGCAGAAAAAAGTAAAATTGTATCGCAAACAACGAGAAGCTTTTTTTTTAAATAAAAATTTCACTGTATGTGGAGAAACAAGATAAATTTTATAGGTGTTTATTTTCGTTTAATCTTTATCGCGCAAGGTAAAATTTTGCTTTTTATTTCAAATAAAACGCGCTCCAAATGAATTTTTTATAGGATCTTTTTGAAAACACTATACATAAAATAAGTATTCTTAATTTTAATCAGTAATACATTTTAACTAATGTAAGCGACTCTTTCTCAGTATTTTATTCAGGTATATATTCCTGTTATCAATTTTAGCCGTATTATACTTATTTAAAGTTCTAAAATTAGAGCCTAAATATAATAAATATTTTATACCTACATATAGAACGCGTCGAAATTCTACAAAAATAATAATGTTTAAAAATGTCTCTTCAGTCATTGCTCGTTTCAAATTCATAGCTTCTGGAACGAAACCATTGTTTTACGCTAATACATTTGTATGTAAAAATGGGGAAATTTTTATAACATAATAATATAAAATCTGCAGATGAAGCAGATTTTGAATGTTTCCATTTTTTGTTTATGTATTATATTCTTCGTTGTCATCTGGTATCGAATTCCAGGATCGAGGATTATTTTTATCTATTCTAAATTATACGTTTTCACTTTCAAGACTTTTTAAAGTGATGTCATTTAGACAGGTAAAGGCATTGTGTTCTTTAAATTTGGCCTCTAACATCAGAGCTGGTGAAGTAAAAAATCTTTCAGAACTATGTCAATTGGATGCAGTTATAGTAAAATATAAACTTCCATGCTTACAAATAGATACATTCTTTTGATAATCACATCAGTTAATTTTTAGTGACCTTGACTCTCTTTTATGGTATTAAACATGATTTATTCAAGTTAAAAACATACTTTCTGTTGCATTGTAATCAGAAAATGACATCAATAAAGATGTAATAAATAAAGAAAAAATAATTATAACAGTTTGTACTATCGTGACTTCATTGTAAATACAAAAGGAATTTTTATTGGCTTATAAAACAGAGTGCACGAGTTTAAACATTTTTAAAGAAATTTAATGTGCAAATTCAAAAATATACCCCAGAAGAACCCAGGTGTTTGGATATTTTTCAATATTTCCCTTTTCTCGGCAACAATGGAAGTTAACGCAATTTCTACCATTTTGAAGAAATTTTGTAAAAAAAAAAGTTTTAAATTAAAATAAAAATATAAAAATGGTAGCTTTAAAAAATAGCTTATGTCGTCACAGCTACATTTGGTCAACTTTTGTTAAAAATAATAATTAGAAAAATTAGTCCAGTAGGAAAACTCAGGACACATGACTAAGAAATTAGCCTTGGGTTTTAAATATATAGATTATATCAAGTAGTAACTATATTAAATAGATCTATTTATAATACTGTAGGCATACATAACATGACTGAGGATTTCTGCTGGTAATGCTAAAGTTTGTTCAATGAGAAAGTTTAACAATCTTAATTTTAATAGTTATTTTGCTCATTTTTATAGATTTCTTTTACAAACAATTTTTAAAAAATCTGTTTACGTACATAAAGTCTAACCATGCTGAGAGATTTAAAATTGTTGTTTTTTTAAGTATGTGAATTTTAGAAATCAAATCATTTTTTATGAGTCTTTCCTTCCTGAAAATTTTACGATGGTAGTTTAAAATCATATTTTTGTGAAACACTATTATATACATTTTCTCAGAAATATTCGAATTGAGATTACCTCTATACGTTATCCTTGATTTCCTACTACCGTCACATTTTTTAGCTGTTTCTTCTACCTTTTTTGATTTACAGATTCAATTTTTATACTTTTATTAACCTATAAGCAAAAGAAAGATTTTTCAAAGTTCTACTGACACAATGCTTTTTCTTTTTGAATTTTTGTTCTTAGAAAACAATGGAAACAAAGAGTTGCATTTATATACGTTTTTTCTCCTATCGTTGAAAATGAAAATTATATGTTTATCTTTTTTTTTTATTATTTTTTTTTCACGTAATAAAATCGTGAATGCATATGTGAAAATGTGATAAATTTTTGAGTTTAAAACAATTTTGTTTATTTTCGTTTCACCGAGCTTTAGAAAACAGGAAAATTTATCTGCATAATTTAAGCTTAACAAATGGCAAAGAAATTTTAGAATTCTAAATTTAAAAGTAATTCGAAAAAAAAAATTACCGGTATATACTGGTAGATGGATAATGCTTTTGTAATATAATATTAGTTATTTCCTTTTGGAATATAATTTATTTTATCTAATTACTCAGTATCTTTTAGCTTATTGTAATAGGTAAAAAACCTTATTTGTATGTTATGGATTTTTCGGTCTGATTTAAAAATTGTATTCTTTATTTTTACTTAATAAAAATGTGAATGCATACAGGAAACTGTGATATTTTTCTAACTTAAAAAGATTTGATGATTGTTTATATTTCTAGCTTTAGCAGATCTGATTTTGTTTTTATATTTTTAATCAAACAAGTGTAAAAAGAACTTTAAATAGGCAGATTTCGAAACAATTTGCAACAAAACAACGTCGCACCTGTTCAATAAGTATTTAGTTAAATCCGTATTTCGTAATTATTCCGTTAACCTTTTATAAAGCATCTCTGTAATCTTAAAAAAAAAGAAAGATAAAACTTAATATTGTTAGAAATTGAATAATGATTTACCGAAATTGCAAGACATTGTGAAATAATTACAGCTGTGTTTCAAGATTGCATTTGATAGATGAAATCTTATTTTATCTGAGTGAAAAACAACTACCCATTTCTCCCTCTTTACACGTGCAGAGAGAAAAAAAAGGAATTTTCAACATCTGGTATACATAAAAGTGTTGCACAACGAGATGCAATAAGAAAGACTAATGAACTGAAAACTTTTCTTTCTTTTTTTAGTCAGTCTCTAAATATATGCCCTAAGCAAAACACGCAGTGTGTCTGCGCTCTGAAAAATCTTAAAGAAATAATATGTTAATTAAATATATAACTTTGAATGTAAATTTAATTTTAACTTTATCTATGTTAATTTAATTAAATAGTGTAGTCCTGTGATCCTGTGCCCTCTTTTGTTACTGAGTGGAATATTTTCGTGCTGATTCACTTTGGATTTTTATAGCAGGTTGGATTACCTTACGCGGATTTGATCAACGCTGAAAATAAAGGTAGGAGCATGCCAATTTTATCTTTCTCCTTTTTTGTGAAGATGTTAAAAGGGAAAACATTATTTTCTAAATATAATTCATGAAGAGAAGCTCAGTTATTTAACTGCCGTGATTTCACAATAAAAATTCAAATAAATATTACTTGCGCCGCCGCTGCCGTGATTGAGTTTGAGATCTTATGATATTCTCGGATCATAATAAAAAAAATATTGCCCATAAAAACATGAAAACTGGTAGCTTTACCGAAAAATATACTATAAATACGCTGAAAGAGACAATTTTTCAATCAGGAAATTAATTAAAAGAGTTGTTTTATATTAAACCGGTCAAGTTAGTAAATACTTTATCACTATGCAGCACGTAAGGTTAGAGGTCAATTGAACGCACAATTTTTTTTCGGTAATTTGGGACCACTGTACTAATATTCAACCCAGTGTTTGAACGTCATTTCTGAATTAGTGAGTTGACAGCAGCTGTTTTTATGGACATACTTCAGAGTCCTCTGCGATTTTTACATTGAAAAAATAACTTGAACAAAAAGTTTGCGCTATATTTTGTCTTTCAAACAAAAGTTCTTGTTCCGAATCATTGAAAATGTTGCCGAAGACCTGAGGTGCATGTCCAAATATACGCATATAAATTGCATAAAGCATTCAAAAAGGGCTGAAAATTGGTTGTTGATTTGTCTCGTTCTGGTCGAATCGTGCATGTCCAAAATATACGCGTATAAGTTGCATAAAGCATTCAAAAAGGGCCAAAAATTGGTTGTTGATTTGTCTCGTTGTGGTCGAATCGTGCATGCCCAAAACATACACATATAAATTGCATAAAGCATTCAAAAAGAGCCGTAAATCGGTTGTTGATTTGTCTCGTTGTGGTCGAATCGTGCATGTCCAAAATTTAGGCATATAAATTTCATAAAGCATTCAAAAAGGGCCGAAAATCGGTTGTTGAATTGTCTCGTTCTGGTTGAATTGTGCATGTCCAAAATATAAGCATATTAGTTGCATAAAGCATTTAAAAAGGGCCGAAAATCGGTTGTTGATTTGCCACGTTCTGGTCGACCTTCAACGTCTATGAACGACTCAAACTTCGATAAAATCAAGAAACTGGTGCTCTAAAATCGTCGTATGAACCTTAGAGATTTGGCTCCAGAGGTGAACATATTTTAAAATCCGTTAATAACGTTATGACTAATATTTTGGGCATTAAACGCGTCGCTGCATGACAGGTTCCGAAACAGCACAAATTTGGCCCATCGTTGTGTCCGAGTTTTTGTCCAAAGACGCAACGGAAGTAATCGACCAAGCATCGTGCTCGCCTTGTCTGCCGAAAGTGAGTTTGTTCTGTTCCTGAAACTAGAATTTCCACTTGAAGAAAGGCGTTTTGAATCAAATGAGGACATAAAAGAAAATTCGCTGAAGGAACTAAAGGCCACATCCCAAACTGCCTACGAAAAATGTATGGAGAATCGAGTCCTGCGATAGCATATTTGTATTGAATTCAATGGGGCCTACTTTGAAATATGGATAAGTTAATTTTTGTGGGTGTTTTATTTAACAATTCCGGATACTTTTTATGCAGAATATATGCTATGTGGTGTTGCTTTTGACCGTTTACATTATTTTTATGTAATTAACCCTTTATCTACTGCATTATGATCTACCGCACATTATTTTCATGTAATATTTTCTTTTCAGTTACTACAATGAAAATTAAAGGATAAGCATAAAAAGAATTCTCATCCGTGATAAATTTTGCCCCTGAAAGTGTTAAAAAAACTATTTTTTTTAGGTTTCGATTTTGTTAGCAGTCCTTTAGTTATGCGACGTCTCTATTCAAGGGACAACATGTTCTCTCGCATCTCCACATATGCAATATATGCATTTAAATATGCCATTTCTAGCATAGCACAAGCGAACCGGTGACACAACTTTTTCAATTTCCTATAAAAAAATAACGATGAAACAGAAAAGAAATACCAAGGAAATCATTGCCACACTACATTTTAGTAATTAAATTTTAAAGCAGGTGAAAACAATGGATAACTACACAGACGTTTTTCTCCAACACTCAGTGTACTGATGGTACTTATCAGTACCACCGAGTAATTCAACTGTTAAATCAAATACATACACCGTTCACATAAAATAGCTAGTCAAACTGTATTCTAAGATCATAATGAACACATAAAAAAAATCCAACACTTAACATATATCCTTTACTGTGTTTGCAGCATTAAAAAGACGAGTGTGACAATCTGTAGAAAATGGCGGCACAAAGCACATCGTCTGTGTCAAAGATAGCCTCCTTCCTGGCTAAAATACAAAACTTAGAACTACTGCTGCCATGTATCCTGATAAAATAGAGTTAAAAGAGGGTTTTTGCAAAGTACCATTAGAATATTGTAATATTCACTATGGGATGAAAGTTTAAAGTGAGTGGTACTTATAAGTACCATCAGTAGATAAAGGGTTAAGATCTAAACACCTATACTTTAATTCTGCACACCCTGTGTAAAATACGAAAACAAAATGCACATTTATTTAATACTATTTTTTTTTTTTTTTTTTAGCACTAAGCTAAAAATTGCTTCATTTTGAGCTATTTTTTCATTGTTGACACTACATACTATCCCAATGCAAAGCGTACTCAACATGTTAAGAGCCACATTTTTGCATTTTTTTCTGTAAGTATGTGATTTTGAATTGAAGTAAATCATGTTTTATGAGTCCTTATCTCTCAAAATATTACGATGATAGTATAAAATCATATATTTGTGAAACATGGCTATATTCATTTTCTTAGAAATATTTAAATTGAGATTACCTCCGTATATTTTATATATTACCTACTACTGCCACATTCTTCAGCTATTCTTTCTAACATTTTTGATTTACACGTACAATTTTTAAACTTTTATTAAGCTATAAGGAAAACAACGTCCCAATTTTTCAATGTTCTACTGACACACTGCTTTTTTCTGTCGTATTTTTATTCGTGGAAAAGAATGGATCTAAAAAGTTGCATTATGAGTTTTTTCTCTAACGTTCAAAATGGAAATTATATCGCATATGATAAGAAGACATTTTTAGCTTCTTTACATGACGAGAACGTGAATGCATATGGAAAGATGCGATTTTTTTTTAAATTAAAGGATTTCGTTTATTTTCGTTTTATCTAATTTTAGCAGATATGAAATTTCTTTTTATATTCTAAATAAAACAAGTTGATTTTTTTAAATTGGTGCATTTTGCAGCAATTTGAAAATAGGCACTCATGCGTATGCTCAGTAGGTAAAGCATCATTCTAAACTTTCCATTTTTAACTATTTTTTTTTTTTTTTTTAAGGAAATCTATCTTTATATTTCTTTTGCATTGTGTAAATGTTCTTTTAAAATATTTTTTAAATACAATCATTAAGATATATATTGTAGATTTTGAGATCCCAATAAAAAATTATTAAATTTTACTAAAGAACGTCCCCAACTCTGAGGTCTGGATTTTAACGAGAGTATAGGAACTATAATGCCAAATTGAATAGTTCACGAGATATGTGCCCTGTTCTGTTTCGAAAAATGTAAAACAAAAAAGGAATAAGCCTGGAATTGTGCGTGAAACGTGACAAATGAGGTTCGTTTGTACTATAACTAGTTTTTTAAATATTCAGATCTTGGTGTAATAGATTTTGTATTCTTATGCAAAAATGCATGAATACAAAGTTTATTACGGTAATATGTGTTAAATTCAGTAATACGAAAATAATATGACTCTACCTTAAATATGACGTAATCACCATGGCAACCTAGAATCATTACCTATCATGGGATATCATTGATTAATTATGATAGGCTTTCATACAATGAAAAAAACTTTTATTAATACCTTTTTATGTTTTTTAATACATTTTTTTATGTTTTGATTCTATTTTCATAAAATTTGAAAGACTCGACAAAATTTTGCAACGATTATATATGTATATTAAATTTTGAACCATTCGATTGGGTAATTTTTTCTCTGTTATGAGCGAACAGACGAACCAAATGACGACTATACGTGTTACATAGTTTTATAATTGCGAGCGCACCTATAAAACCCTAAACACTATCTAAGGCAAAAAGCCTGTCTTCTAATTAAACGTGATAGTGGTTTTCATGGTAGTATTTCATGATAGTGTGGTCATGAGAATGCTATTCTGGTAATGGACAGATGGAATGACGAAACAGATGAAAATTTATGCATCGAAAAACTAGGTTAGCTAATACAGCCAGTCCTCCTTCCAGCTAGATCGACGAATACCTTCAGCCGCTGGATGATTACTTCGTCCAAGTATACAGCTACTTAGTAAAGAAAATAGAAGAATAGTAAAAAAATTATCAAAATATTTGCTGTGATATTAACACAACTATGTAAGCCATACTAAAAATATAGCACTTCGTCTACAATCAGTTCCCTTCGCCTACTTTCGATGTAGTACGTCAGTATGCTTTCCGAAAGCTTTTAATGGGAAACATGGATGCAGTATTCCGATTAGCAAACATGCATGCTTCACTCTTATTAAACAACCTTCGTTGACTGTCAAAAAATAATGCCCTTCATCGTTCGAGCCTGGTGTTCGAAACACTTGTCTTTTCAATATTTTTACGTAAAAAAACGTATGATGGTTAATTATAAGAAAAAAGACTTGCTTTCGATACATCTGGAAGGAATACCATGCTGTTTTTTCCTTCTTTATTTATCTGAAAGAGAAAAGTGCCTATATCAGGTAAACTATTTGAATTTGGGAGTACAGTTCTTATACATTTCTTGATAATTTCAACAAAAGGTTTCAAACGATACCACTCTCGTCAAAATCCAGAACTGACTGTTGGGAATATTCCCTAGTTAGATTGAAAACAAAAATTTAAACAGGGTTTGTCCGTTAAGTGCTGAGTCTTTTAGTCGCGCGGCGCTCCAGTCGCTAGAAGTCCCGCCACCCTGGGGGCGGAATTTCTGATGAATATTTTAATCTAAGCAATGCACCATTCGGCAGTCGCTTCTGAGCTCTGTTGCAGTGAGGTTCACGCGTGGCACAAAAGCTGGTTTTGCATTTTTGTCACGGAAAGAAAGCGTCAAAAATGGAGCGCTCACTGGAGCAGCATACGTTATTAAATTTTACTTTCACATGGGCAAAGCTGCTTAAGAGACGCTTGCCTTGATTAAGGAGGCTTACAAAGATGACGCTCTGTCAAGGTCCCAGGTTTTCCGGTGGTGAGTCCATGAGCGGATGGGAGACTGTTGAAGACATGCAGGGATCTGTATGCTCTTCAACGAGTGCTTTGGATGAAAATGTAGCCAAAGTAAAAAATCTCTTGGACTCCCACCGATGTTTTCTACAAGGAATTCCTTCCGTGACTGCACAGAGCCGTGAAACGGAAACGACAGGAGATTGTCGATCTCTGGAAGCTCCAGCCCCTACCACCTTCGTTGTTTCCATCTACATGGCCCCGATAGGGGTTGCAACCTTGCCGCAGACACCGTTCAGCCCCAATTTGAGCCCGGAAGACTTTTTCCAGTTCTCAAAACTCAAGAAAAACCTAAAACATCACCGTTTGGAAGATGTTACCTCCATCTAATAGGTCACAGTCACAGAGTCTATGAAAGAGGTTACGCAGTTGACTTCCAGAGAGGCTTTGCTGCGTGGGAATAGCATTGTCAGCGGTCTATCGACGCCCAAGGAGACTATTTTGAAGAATTTTATCAATATGTACCAATCGGATCAATAAATTATTTTTACCAGACCCAGTCTCCTTACTTTACGGACAAACCCGGTAAATACAGAAAAAAAAATCCCATGAATATCTTTAATTAACTCAATTTAAAAATATGCGGAATTGCTTAAATATAAATAGGGTAACTCAAGGGTAGATGACGCTAGTTTTTTTAAGATTGAAATAAAAATTCTTAAAATAAAAATACAAGAGATATTAATGCATATTTAAGATTCTTATACATATACTCATCATATTTTGGGCAAAAATTAATTAAATATTGAGAACAAAAGGCGGGAAACAAAATTTAAATTAAAAATGGCAGATAGCCATCTCTCTTTTATGCCGAAGAGAGATGGCCATCCAATACAAGAAAGAAAAGTGAATTTAAAATAGCAAAAAATAACACATTTCATTTAGCTCATCATGCAAAGCATATAGCAATTTGTAAAGATACAATTATATTACGCAAAATGAGTGAATAAAATTCGAAGAAACAGAATTTGAAGTAAAATTTGAATCCTTCACTTTTCGTAAACTTTTACCACATGTATGGCAAAGATTTTGATAGTTTGAGCACGTTTCAGTGGCTACTTCAGGAACCTTATCAGTCGTCCTTTTTGGTCGCGGTATTGTATTCTTCGCCACAACCAACACAGTAATCCACATCCAATTCTAATCCATGGGAATCTGTAGACTCTGATAATTTCAAATGTATTTCATCTTCTTCGCAGCTGGAAGTGTCGTGTTTTTGTTTTTACTCGCGTTTATTTTAGACCTTTTTCACGGTTTTCCGCTTATTTATCAAATTTATCTGTTTCTGGGATGAATGTTTCTAACATTTTTCAATATTCTCTGGTGATGTCAAAACCATAACTACCTGTATGGTACGATTTCTGACTGTTTTTGTCATCGTTAAATAAGGAACTGGTGCAATATCATAAAGTACATTTGTTGGTAATGGTACATAATTTTTGGTGTGCTTTGTTTGGGTTCAAAATATCCTATTTTGTTGTTTGCATTTCGATTAAATTCCGCAACTGGCGTTTCGAAGTTACTATGTACAACACTATTTTGCATTTCTGGTGTTGAAACAATGTTTTTAACTGGATTTCTTTCTGAAGTTGACAACAGTAGAATTGCGTTTTTCGGAATAACATTCGGATTAAAAGGATAAATACCAGTTGCTTTTATTGAAATTGCATTTTCTGGGGTTGCTGATTTTCCCCAGGATCTATTAAGGAGTTATCCAAATTCCAATCGTTTACTGCGACGTCCAGGAGACATTTTGAGCTAATTTCTACACGCATTATAAAAAAACAGAATTAAAATATCTGCATTACAACAAAAGTTACATTTACTTTAGTCTAAAATACAAAATCAATAAATCATGAATGCTGAAGTTTATGTAATAAAAGCTTCCTAGCCAAACACAATGACTGTTCTGAGAACCAATCAAATGTCAGTAACTTAAGTGTAGTATGTTTTGATTTGTAAAAGCGGTATTTTGCTGGAATGAATTTAGGGGGTGAATACTAGTGTAAGTGAATAGAATAATGTTTTATATATATATATATATATATATATATATATTTCTATATTTTTCGTAATGCAAATAATTTAAAACAATTTCATCAACAACAAGAACTGATTGGACACCAACAAAAAGAAGCAGAATTGTCATATTGAGAGAAAATGGTCTCTCTTATGCTGAAATTGCAAGACTGGTTGGTGGATCAGTCACTTTATCAGGCGTGCGAAAGTTGTGCTTACATTATGAAGAAACTAAATCAGTGATAAATAAGGCAAGATCAGGCCGAAAAAAGTACACACGTGCTTATGACGATAGAGAGATAAAAAGTATATGCCTCAAAGATAGAAAAATTTAATCAGATGCCCTAAGATGTGAAATGAATTCAATGAGGATTTCAGTTATTTCAAGAACAATAAATAGACTGAAAGGTAGAATTCCGAGGAAGAGACCATTTTTAAATCTTCAGCAACGCAAGAAACGAGTTCATTGGGAATAAGAGCACATTAATTGGTTAGAAAATCACTGGAAGCAAATAATCTGGAGCAACGCTAGTAAAATATCGCTCTTTTGTAGTGATGGGCGAAAATAAGTGAGACTTAAGAGTAAGGGAAGAGCTGCATCTTGATTGCATTGAAGCAACTAAAAAACCAAACAAATGTCCTGATTTGGGCCTGTATGTCTGAAGATGGTATGGACCACATTCAAGTGATTAATAGCATTTTGAATGCAAAAATAAATAAATAAATAAATAAAAAATAAATAAAAACATCGAAATTGTCATGGAACCAAAATTGATACATTCCATCAGGGATCTATTCCCCGATAAAGCACCATTTATCTTTCAGCAGGATTCACCTCCATGTCATCTGGCAAAAATATGCAAAGAATGATTTCAAAAGAAAAGCATACGATTATTACCCTGGTCAAGGCACGGCCGTGATCTGAATACTATAGAATATTTGTGGCGACGCTCTAAAATCTTTGTACAAAAAAGCATCTTTCTAATAAAACGCAACTTAACCATATATATAGCTACAGATGATTCTTGGCATCATGTGATTAAAAAAGATGAAATCCAAACACTAGTTCTCTCAATGAAAAGACGCTGTGAAGCTGTAATAAAAAACAAGTGTTCTCCTACTAAATATTGAATGTGTAAGTGTAACTTTAAAATAAAATGAAATCTAAGATAGATCTTATTTTTTTGTAAGCGTAACATTTTTTCTAATGCAGATATTTTAGTTATGTTTTTAAATTAAATTCTACATTAAATTTCCTTGAATTTGATATATAAACATTTCTATTTAAATGAAATTTATTATATTCTTCATGCACAAAAAGTTATAAAACATGATAATTTCAAAAAATGTCCACAATTTTTGCCACCACAGTACAGTGTACATATATAATGCTTATCACACTTGAAAAAAAAATGTTTATTTTATCTGAAAGTGCTAGATATATGTATAAATTGTTCATTTTATAAATTCGAAAATCATTAATTTTAAACTAAATTGGAAAATTCTCAATATTAAAGTAAAAAATGGTAATAAAATGCAATCGACAATTTCAACAATTGAAGGAAACATATTGCGCTACTAAAGAAAAGGGTAGAGTAGCCGAATTTCGTCCACTTGACTTGCTTTCAAGTGTAACTCACATCACGTTTTTAATATCTGCAAAAAAACACTACACGTGGCCAATCTATTCATCTACTAACTAAATAAATTTTTAGAACAATTTCTTTTTGTAAATCTTAAGTTTTATTTAATTTAATTTTTTATATATATATATAAGACTTCCAAATTCAGCAACTGGTCGCCTAAGTTGAACCCCCAGTCTACTAAATTGGACCGAACAATATTAGTCTGTTTTAATGAGCAGGGAATAAAACTAATTTTATTAAAAGCAAAGTTTACGATTAATGGAGCAATCAAACAAAACAACAGCAATGAAATATAATGAAACCAAATATCTGAAAGTAAGAGTAATTTTTTTCAATGAAAATGTATTCAAATTATATATCAAAGATATAAGTAATTAAGAATAAAAATATCGAACTAATTATACCAGTTACTCGATTATCATGCAAGAATTGGTGCTAGGTTTACACATGCAATTCTTCTGTTCATTTTGTATTCCAGTGGATATAACATGAAACCACATTTGGCAATCTGAACACTGAATCATTTATGCTGTTTCATTTTTTTAGAAATTAGGCGAAACCAATTATTAGTGTTTTGATTTTTTTTTTAGAGTCTGTATCATCAAAAATATTTTTAAGAGAAGTTTTCTTTAACTTATGGCTGTAATTCTTCCCTTCCATCATTTTATTTTCCTTTTTCCTTCAAAGTTTATTTTATACGGCGAAGATGTTATCACAGCTGATTTTTAGTGTTTCCTTGTACTTTGACTTAACTGATTTTAGCAAGCGAGATAACATTTCTAACGATTGTTTTATTTATTTTTGGGGGTGGAGGGGGGGGGGGGGATTAAGCTCCAGCCTTCTTGCCGGCCCACCTCTTCACAACTTATTCTTTCCTTTTCGTTTACTGTATCTTTTCAAATTTCGCTGTCACTGATGTTTTTTTTTTTTTTTTTTTTTTTTTTTTTTTTTTTTTTTTACTCTTGTAGTTTCCGTAGGTTTCATGATTACTCAGTAGGAGAATTAACGGATCTACCTGTAGTCCTCGTCAGGAATAAGTTATGAAGCAGCTGCAAAATGATGATCGTATATCTGGTCCAATTTAAAGCAACTCAGTTTGATACAATTAAAGAAACTGCGGCATTTTTAAACAGAGATGATCTCAAGACAAAAATAAAAAAAGAAAGCAAATAAATCCGCATGAAAAATACGTGCAATAAACGCATGAATTTAGATATGTATATGAAAACATAACAATTCACCTTAGTTTAAAATTATTCTCTTGGGTTTATTAGGAAAAAATTAGGTCAAAGCAGCTAATTTTAGGGGGTTTTATATTGTCTGAAAACAGCATGTGGAAGGTAGGAGCTTTTTCTAATAATAATTAACATCATTCTGATCAGTAGGATTTCAACGGTAGATGGTGTGTCATTCTGCAATTAACAGCAGAATTGCAGCGATCCAATTAAAGCGGCGGTTCAAATATGGATGGCTACTATCCACTATTGTTTCTATTAGAGTTCAAATTTCAGAAATGTTCATAAAAATTAACATCGTGTAATTAAAGACTAAAATTAAATTTACTGTGAAATTGCCCACAATATATATATTTTTTTTTAATCAGAAAATAGATACAATGTTTTGTTATGCTAAATTACTTATTTAATATTTATTAATATTTCTGCATAAGATCTATCGTAGTTTAAACATTTAAAAAACTTTTGAGATATTGCAAAAAATTTTTTTGCTCAGCCTTGCTTTTCTAGCACGCTGTTGCTTTTTCCTTATCTTGCACTGAAGAAGAATCTCGCTAGTAGATTCGAAACAGCTGTTTTCTGCTTTTTATGCATTATTTGTGCATTTTAAACGTTGGTTTTTCTCCTTTTCAATATTGTTGCACAAAGGCTTTATTTGCTATTTTTATATATGAAGATATGTTAGATTTCATCGTTTTACACTATATATATTAGTAAAAAAAAATATTAAATATAAAATTAGATGTATCTAAAAATCCATGCGCAGTCTTGTGTAATACACATTTGACAATCTTAATAAAAGGGCAAAAATATTAATATTTAAAAAACAAATAGTATGGATTTTAAAAAATTCAGTTTTTTTTTAATGTTTTAAATTTTTATTAAATATGCAGTTAATTTTTTTTTTTTCAAATTGTACTTTTAGTCGAACATTGAAAAGTAGAGAGTTCACCATTTGAACCATATTTTAAAAAATAAACAAAATTATTGAAAAGATAAACTATTAGTAGATTTCATTGTATTTTAAAGTTATACTTACACATTCGATATTTAGCAGGATAACCCTTTTTTTTAAAACAGATTCACAACGTCTTTTCATTCAGAGAACTAGTGTTTGGAGTTCACCCTTTTTAATCACATGGCGCCAAGAATAAATTACAGCTTCAATAACTTGCGTTTTATGAGATGGACGCTTTTTTGTACAAGGATTTTCAAAAGTCGCGACAAATTTTCTATAGGATTCTGATCAGGCCTGTTTCCTGGCAAGGGTAATAATTGTATGCTTTTATTTTTAAACTATTCTTTGCATATTTTTGCCATATGGCATGGAGCTGAATCCTGCTGAAAGATAAATGGTGCTTTATTGGGGAAGAGTTCCCTGATGGAAGGTATCAATTTTGGTTTCAGGAGAGTTTCGAAGTTTGCATTCAGAATGCTATCAATCACTTGAATGCGGCCCACATCATCTGCAGACATACAGGCCCAAATCATGACATTTGTTAGGTTCTTTGCTTCAATGCAGTCAGAATGCAACTGTTACTCTACTCCACGTCTCACATATTTTAGCCTTCACCACCAAATTGCGATACTTTACTCTCATCGCTCCAGATTATTTGCTTCAACTGATTTTCTGACCAACTAATGTGTTCTTTTGCCCAGTGAAATCGTTTTTTTTTTGCGTTGCTGAAGATTTAAAAATGGTTTTTTCTCGGAATTCTACCTTTCTGTCCAAAACCTGCTTATCTCCTTATTGTTCTTGAACTAACTGAAATACCCATTGCATTCATTTCACATCTTACAGCAACTGATATTCTTCTATCATTTTTATTTTTCTATCGTCAGAAGCACTTGTGCATTTTTCGGCCTGATCTTACCTTATTTATCACTGATTTAGTTTCTTCATAACGTAAGCACGACTTTCGTACGCTAGAAAAAGTGACTGAACCACCAACATGTCTTGCAATTTCAGCATAAGAGAGACCCTTTCCTCTCAATATGACAATTTTGCTTCTTTTTGTAGGTGTCCAATCAGTTCTTGTTGTTGATGACATTGTATTAAATTATTTGCAGTAAGAAAAAATTATATAAATATTAAAAAAAAAGCATTATTCTATTTATTTGCACTAGTATTCACCCTTCTGGAAAATTCGTTCCAGCAAAATACCGCTTTTACAAATCAAACCATACTACAGTTTAGTTACTGACATTTGCTTGGTTCTCAGAACAGTCATTGTGATTGTCTAGGAAGCTTTTATTAAAATACTCTTGACAATCATGACTAATTGTGTTTGCATTTTAGACTGCAGTGAGTGTAATTTTTTTGTAATGCAGATATTTTAATTCTGTTTCTTTTATTAAATTCTACATTAAATTTTCTTGAATCTGATATATAAACATCTGTATTTAAGTGAAAATTAATGTATTCTATAAGCACGCAAATTTATGAAACATGAAAATTTCAAAAAAATTTCCACAATTTTGACCACCACAGTATATCCCATGTGAGAAAACGTAATTTAACAATGTATGTGATAAGATATATTTCAAAGCTTTTTTTAAATTTTAAGTGTTATTCTTTTTCTATGACTATTTTTATATATTATTACTATTATTACTTCAATTTTTTACTGGTCACTTACTAAATTGATTAATTAAAATTTAACTTTACACTTCATTTTTTTATTCGTAAAATTACACATATATAATTTAATATTTTACATATCATAAACCATATATTTCTATTTTAGCTTTTAAACAAATTTCATTAGTTCTATATTTTGTACCAAATTTAACTGACCTACATTTCATATTACATGTATCGGTTTCAAATAAATATATTAATGCTTGTTATATAGTGCGCATGGAAAATTTTCTATGTGTGATTTAATAAATGAATAAAGTAGAATACATAAATCGAACACAATTTCATAGTGAAAGGATTTAAGATGCCTGTAAAAGAAACAAATTTCATGGAAGAAAATGCAGTTTCTGTGATGTATGTGTAAAGAAACTATATTAAAACTTAATGGGAAACGTTCGGTGTGATGATTTTCACTTGAACAAACGGATTGCTTAAATCTAGGAGTGCAGACTCTTCTTTCCTTATTATTTTTATCATTTTTAAAACCAAAACTTTTTAACATGTAAGGACTATCTTTTGTTTACATATCAAATACAACATGAATAATACACTAATACACTAATAATAAGCTAGAAAAAGCAAGGGGTCGTCGGGTAGCTTCATCGCCCCGAGCCCGACCCTTCCCGCTTTTCGGTGTCTTTAATTTGTGTAATTTCCCTTTTAAATTTGTCCGGTTTCAATTTTTGATTTTTTTTTTTCAATCTGGCTTTCGCTAGAGAGTCGGACGTGGGACGATTTGGGACGTGGCTGGGGACCTGAGAATCTTGCTTCCGCAAAAGAGTCGGACAAGAGTAGAAGAATAAAGGGCTGCGGACCAAGATGGGCCGCTCGCCGCGGCGGTTTAGTTAACTTAATTTAGTAATTTAGTATTATTTATTAGTTAATTTGTGTAATTTCCCTTTTAAATTTGTCCGGTTTCAATTTTTGATTTTTTTTTTTTTTTTTTTTTTTTTTTTTTTTTTTTTTTTTATCTGGCTTTCGCTATAGAGTCTTTCATTTGGGACGTGGCTGGGCACCTGGGAATCTTGCTTCCGCAAAAGAGTCGGAGTAGAGTAGAAGAATAAAGGGTTGCGGACGAAGATGGGTCGCTCGCCGCGGCGGTTGACTTTAAACTATTTTTTTTTTTTTTACTTTTCGTTTGATATATCGAATACAACTATTTTTTTTCATTAAATTTATCAGCCTAAGTAGAGAAATAATAACGCTTAACATGAATTGTGCATAAAACTTAATTGTATATATTGTTTAATAAATGTTTACAATTAGAGTGTATAAATAAAACAAAATTTTCTAAAGATTTAACAAGACAGCGAAAGAAATGAAATTTTGAAAGAAAAAAAAAGCGTGGGGGAAGATACAAAGTGTCAAATATATGTGAAAAGGAACTATGATAAAGCTTGATGAAATACTTGGTTAACAATGTTTTTTATTCGGCTAAACTGGTGAAATAAAAGTTAGAAGAAAAGCTTTTCGTATATTTTATTATTATTATTGTTACTGGCAAACATTTTAAAATGCAAACATCCCTACTCGTTTTTTGTATCATACACCGAATAAACATTATACTTTAAATTATTTTAATACATTTTGTTTGATTTGTTAAATTTAACTGTATTTGAATTCCTTTGACTTAGCAGGATAGAGATCAAAATATTATTACCTTAAGTCTAATAATTACCTTAATTTTTCCTTTATTAATACGTTTAAGACCCACTTCTGTGTAAATTAAAAAAATTAGAACACTTTAATCAAATAAATTTTGCTAAATACATATTTAACAGACCAATGGAAGTAAAAAATATCAAAACAAAATTGCATGAGAAAAGCAGCAATGTGTCAGATATGTTCGAAATGAAATTATTTTAAAGCTTGATGGAAGACTGTGAGTGTAATGGTTTTTATTCGATTGAAATGATTGAATAAAAATTATTATAAAGTTTCACATTTCTTTAATTATTATTTCTTTATTCATAAACATTTTGAAATGTAATCCTCTCTAAATGTTATATGAAATAGATTTTAGACCTTAAATGATTTTAATATTGTAATTTGATATGAAGAGTTTATATATATGAAGTATACATTTTATTTCAGTAGGTTTACTAGCATAGAGAGAAAAATATTAATGCGTTATGTGTATTATTCCCAGAAATGATTTTTTACGTGTAGGTTGATCAAACTATTGTGTTCAAATGAGAGCAAATTTGCTAAAAAGGTGGCTTAAAATAGCAATGGTACAAAAACAATTTGAGAAAAGTTAAATGGAATAAGGCATGATATAACATGTGTAATCTGAAATAAAACTAGATCAATGTTTAATATAGGGGAGGGTAGTACACAGTGAGATGAAAATTATTTTTACTTAACAAATGGCAACGATTTTTATTCTTAAAAAAAAAATTTGCTACAACTTTAAGCTACACAGATAAGCTACACATTAATGTATAAATGTTTTTAAAAAAGTTATTTATAAAAGCACAGAAGCAGCATAAAGGAGTATCGAAAATTGTCTCACTGTGTACCACAAGTGGTACACAGTGAGACAATTATATATTTTCATAAATCATACATTTTTATACTCTATCAATAATTTTCTGAAGTTTATGACTTCTAATTAATATTTGTAGATTATTTTTTTTTTAAATATGAGCCTCGGTTGGACAATGGCAGACATTGGGCTACCTTCATGCAAACTTTCAGCCTCTTACGTTTAGTAGATTTCACTAACCATCCCACGCCCCCACACACACAGAGATAGAGAGAGAGGAAAAAAAAACCCTTATTTTATTAATAAAAAAATTTTTTTACGTCAGAACCGCATAGTAGATACACAATGAGGAACGTCTCACTGTGTACCACAACTGTGTGTCTCACTGTTTATTTTCGTTACGTTGTAACAAAATGGATGCTATATCAGTTTCATCATCAGTTTCATAGCTTTAAATGCTTGTGTCGTTTTGTCGACATAGTCTATCATTAGATATAGCTAGGTTTGGTTAAGTAAATATATGCCATAATGAAATAAATAAAGTCTAAAATGGACGTTTATGTAACTTTAACCCCTGGAAAATAAATAATTACTTACTATTTTGTTGGACGAGTAACCGAAGTGCCGAAACTACATCCGCGTGTTGCATAAGATGCGGTGGTTCAGTGTGTGTTCCAGCTAGGAGAAAAAGTTCTAACTATATGTCAAAATGGCTGCTGTCTCACTGTGTATTATGTCTCACTGTGTACTCCCCTACCCTAATAATTTCGGAGTACTAAATTTGACGTTGAAATGTATTTTTGTATTTCACATTTTACAAATTTTATTCATAAATCTTTTAATATGTATGTTATTGTAATACCTTACGTTATTTATTTTCTTATTATTTGAATATTATATCTTAGCCTTTAAGCTATATACGTTAATTTTATTTGTTACATCAAATAAACTTTATTCACCACATTTAATATAATTAGAATTAATAGGGTTTTTATTGTAATTAATACGCTTTGCTATATTCAATTCAGCTTTATCGTATATTTACGTATAAAACAAATCATGCCACAAATGAAAGAATCCTAATTTTTGTTCTTAAATAATTATGTGCAGGCATGTTTAAAGAGATATTTAGATCATTTATTAACTGGATTTTGGTGGAAAATTGGGTGTCACATCTTCAGTAATACACTGCTCAAAACAATTAAAGGATATTGCAGTTTTAGGTGGATTTTGTATCTGGTAAATTGTTTAGCTGATTGATACATGGCCGACAGACATAGTAGGTTATATGAGAATAAATTACACATGTTTGGCAGAAAAAAATGCTTTTTATTGCGCATTTGTGTACTAAAGGAAAAAAACACAATTTGTGCATATGAGAAAAAAAGAATAAGAAAAGGTGTTTTCTTCAAAGAAAATCATTTTCAGTAGGGGGTATGGTTTCCATGGGCGGCCAGCAACGTTGAACACCTTTGAGGTATGGACTCAATGAGGCTATTAATGACGAGTTGGGGTATTCTGCCCCACTCTTCCAGAAGAGCTCTTTCCAGTTCTTAGAGAGTTTGTGGGGGTTGTTGGCGGCCAGAAACTCGTCTTCCTAGAGCGTCCCAAACGTGCTCGATTGGATTCATGTCTGGAGAACACGCTGGCCATTCCATTCGAACGATTCCTTCCTCGAAAAAGAAATCCTCCACCAGGTTTGCACGATGTGGCCTGCAGTTATCGTACATTAAAATCAATTTATCTCCGATTGCTGCAGCGTAAGGGACTACAATAGGTCTGAGGATCTCATCCCTATATCGGCGACCAGTCAGAGCTCCATCTCGAATGATGTAGAGGTCAGTGAGCCCGTCAATGGAGATGCCATCATACACCAACACTCCTCCACCGCCAAATCTGACACTTTCGTGCACGAACGCAGGATTATTCCTACTGCCACGGTCCCTCCAGATGAAAATACGCCTATTATCCGGATGCACAGAAAAACGGGACTCGTCAGAAAACGGAATATTGCTCCATTCATTTCTCCTCCAGTTGACATGCTCGGTTGCCCACTCCCTGCGGTCGCGACGATGCCTTGATGTTAATCTAACACATACCATCGGTCGGCGAGCATACAGACCTACAGCATGGAGCCGGTTTCGGACAGTCTGAGTTGAAATCTTGGTGCCTGTAGCCGAGCGAAGGTGTTGTTGGAGAAGAGTAGCGTTCATGGTTCGGTGTCTCCGAGCTGTTAACGCTAAATACCGATCTTCATTGGGCGTTGTTGCCCGTTTACGACCTTGCCCTGGTCTTCGGCCTGCACATCCACTCTCCAAAAAACGGTTCCAGATCCTGGAAATGACACTTTGTGACACTCCAATGGCTTGCGCTACTTCGGCTTGAGTTTGGCCCCCTTCTAACCTACCAACAATTCTCAAAGCTTCTGAATTTGTCAAATGACTTCGCTGAGATATCGTACTCATCGAAACAAAGCAATCACTGAATGCCGATCATCCTTGTCTTCATTCTCTTTTATCCAGTTGAAAGTCAAATTTCATTCGCTGCCGATGAAGCGACGTTTTTGACGTCGAACTCAAAATTTGCATACTCCACAGTTTGAAAACCAGAAAAATTTGCATTTGTGATTCTCTTCTTCTATTTTCGGCAAAAAAAATTTCGTTTATATCTTTATTTTATATAAAACTTCAAATATCCTTTAATTGTTTTGAGCAGTGTAGTTAATACATAAAAGTGGTCACAGTTTCTTAATTTTCACTCTCAGAAAATCAGTTTAATGTATAATATTTAGCTATAATTTCCAAACAGAAGCTTATAATATGTTTAAAAATAAAAATAAAAATCAGAAAAATAAATCTTCTCCCGCATCTGGAAATAAAGGCTTGTAACTTATTTCATTGAAAATTGGTTTGCTGATTGGTTGACTGAAATTGGTTTGCCTTTTGTGCTAGGAAGTTTTGAAATTTGGTTTATAAAAAACATACAATTATCAGAAGTTAATACCTTTAAAAATCAAAAGTATCTGACATAAGAAATTAAGGTAGCATGAAATTTTAAAATTATTTGTTTTCTAGAATTTTTTTTAATATCTGACATTTCATAAATGTTTTATCAAAGCTGTTTTTAAAAATTTTAGCACATTTTAGCTTCGTATCACAAAGATATGGACGAACGATTGATATTTGTTGCAAAATTTAAATGTCGTTTACTGTAAACAATGCTTTTTAAGTACCAGGAACATCTCAGCAACAGATTAAATGATTTCCTTGGGGGTTGTGGGGATAATAAAAATTTATATATTTCCTTAGTCCATGACACCTTTTTTAATTTATTAGTTAGGTTCGCTGTTGTAAGCTAAAAAAAGTCATATTTTAATTGAAAACTCGTACATTAAATTCAATAGCCTCCCATTATATAAAAATGCAAACTTTAAATATTCATGGATCGGGACTTAAAAACTACACATATTTAATAAGTTGTTGGTTTCATTTGATACGGGTAAAACCATCCAGACAATCTCTGGGATAACAGAAAGGTAAAGGAGGTGCTACGTCGGGACAAAACGAAATCAAAAGACACATTTTTTAATAAAAAAATCAATACAAATTTGGTTTTTAAAATATGAAAATGCGTGTTTTTTATGTGAAATCTTCAGTGTTTTTATCTAATGGTACATTAAATTCAATAGCCAACCCCCCCCCCCCCCCCCCCATTGTATAAAAATGCAAACGTAAAATATTCATGGATCGGGGCTTTAAACTACATATATTTAATAAGTTGTAGGTTTCATTTAATCCAGATAAAACAATTCAGGCAAATCTCTGGAATTGCGGAAAGGTAAAGTGCGTGCTACGTCGGGGAAAAACGAAATTATAAGACTCAATGTTTAATAAAAAATCAATAAAAATTTTGTTTTTAAAATGAGAAAATGCGTGTTTTTTATGCGAAATCTTCAATATTTTCATCTCGTTCCTAAATGTAAAAACAATCTTCATAATAGAAGGTCAAAATAAGTAATTTGACAGTACCAAATGTGTTCTGTAGCGCGATTTAATTGCGAGAATAGAGACAAATTTTGTAGGATAATAAGACGACAAGGCAGGATTTCTCAGAAAAGCAGTTCCAAACGTTACCAGTTGTAGGGTTGCTAGATTGCACATTTTCCTCGTATGTTGTACGTTTTTTACGACTATTAGTCCGAGTGCTACACGACCAAAATAAGGTGAAAACTGCAAATCGTGATAAGAATATACCGATTAGTGAGTATTTACGTTATATTAATACAATGCATTTCAGAGTGGGAGGCATCGCGAAAAGTTGTGGGAATTCAAGATGGCGGCTGTTATGCAAAATGGCGTCATTTTCTGAATTTTCTTACTATCCATCATATAAATGTGTGTTTCAGGTCGATTTCAATGTTTTTAATGTCAAAAATTTCGTTTTTCAGACTTTCCGTCATAGTTGAACGAGTTTATGAATTCAGTTTGTCTGTTTATTTGTCTGTTTGTCTGCTTTCCATTCCATGCCCTAACTCGCTTAAATTTATTCAGATTGTCATGTAATTTATATATGTTATTGAAATTTACAATAACATGTTCCGAATAAAAATTGAAGGGTATAGGTTTTATAGTTCGTTTACAGGGCCCTCAAAAGAATTCCATTACGTTATTGTCTATTAGTGCGGGTGCTACGGTTGAGAAAACTGCTAATCGTGAGAAGAATATACCCACTGGTGAGTATCTACTTTATATTAATACAATCCATGTAAGAGGGGGAGGCATCGCGTCAAGTCGTAGGAATTCACGATGGCGGCTGTTATTAAAAATGGCGTCCTTTTCTGAAATTCTTGCAATTTTCATACTATTCATCGTATAAAAGTGTGTTTTATGCAAAATATATGTGCAAAATCTGTAAAAATAAGTGTGGCTGTAAAAAGGTTGGACTTTCTTGCACATTGTTGTGCAACTGCAAAAACGAATGTGAGAAATATAATGAAACAAAGTGAAGTTTTTATATTCTCTAACTTTAAATGTAACATGCAAAATTTTTTTAATATCTTGTATAATAAAGGCATTAATAAAAATGCATTTTTGTTATTTATTTTTTCTTTTATTTTCCTCACTTAAAAATACAAAAATTCTTTAATAATTGTCCTACTTTCATTTTAATCGTATTTATGATATTAAAAAGGGAATTTTTCAGTTTAAAAATATCGAAATTGACATCATAGACAATTTTATATGATGTATAGGAATAAAAATGCAAACAATTTTGAATAACAGCCACCATCTTGAATTCGTATGTATTTGCACGAAGCCTCAACTTCTTATATTCATCGTATTAATATTAAGTAGATACTGACCATTCGGGTTATCTTTATCACAAAATGCAGTTTTTTAATACCTAGCAGCTCCACTAATAACAGTTGATTTAACTGATGATCGTTATAGAATTTATACACGAGTTACGTATTCTTTTTTGGAGCGTCACTGTAAATAAACGATAAATACTATGCACACTTCATTTTATTGTTGGGCGTTTATTGAGGGCGTTTCTCCTCTTTTGTAAAAAGAGGAGAAACAGATCAGAACCTGGGATAGCTTCGCCTAAAAGAAGATGAGCTAAAAATAAATAAAACGACTGTTGTCACCGCCAGCCGTAAAGAATCAAGATGATACTGTACAAGCTCTATTGATATTATTAGTATTATGTGTCATTGTTTGTGTTAGTATATGTCCACACTGTTGTCCTCTTGGTTAAATAAATGTGTCATGTTCCAAAATTGGCCACTTTTTGATAAAAGCCCACCACCCGGTCGTTTACATCTATAGTAAGTATCTTGTAGTGCACCTCAATGATGTATGTCAATTTTAATATGTTTTAGAGAGTATAACATGCTTAAAACACATTGCAAACGATTTTCTCCCATAGACAATAACGTAATGGAATTTTTTTTAGGGCTCTGTAAACGGGCTATAAAAGTTACACACTTCAATTTTCATTTGAAACATGTTATTGTAAACCTCAATAACATATATAAATTACATGGCAATCTGAGTGAATTTAAGCGAGTAGCTATATTTAAGCGAGTTAGAGCACGGAATGGCAAGCAGACAGACAGACAAATAAACAAACAAATTGAATTCATAAACTCATTCAACTATGACGGAAAGAAAGAAAAACAAAATTTTTGACGTTGAAAACATCGAAATCAACCTGAAACACACATTTATACGATGTATAGTAAGAAAATTCAGAAAATGACGCCATTTTGAATAACAGCCGCCATCTTGAATTTCTACGACTTTACGCGATGCCCCCCCCCCTCTTATATGGATTGTATTAATATAAAGTAGATACTCACCAATCGGTATATTCTTCTCAGGATTTGCAGTTTTCTCAGCCGTAGCACCCACACTAAAAGACAATAACGTAATGGAATTCTTTTGAGGGCCTGTAAACGGACTATAAAACCTATACACTTCAATTTTTATTCGGAACACGTTATTGTAAACTTCAATAACATATATAAATTACATAACAATCTGAGTGAATTTAAGCGAGTAACGATATTTAAACGAGTTAGAGCATGAAATGGCAAGCAGGCAGACAGACAAACAAACATACAAACTGAATTCATAAACTCTTTCAACTATGACGGAACGTATTAAAAATGAAATTGTTGACGTTAAAAACGTCGCAATAGATCTGAAACACGTATTTATATGATGGATAGTAAGAAAATTCAGAAAATGACGTTATTTTGAATAACAGTCGCCATCTTGAATTCTCACGACTTTACGCGATGCTTTCCCCTCTGATATGCATTTTAATAATATAAAGTAGATACCCACCAATCGGTATATTCTTATCACGATTTGCAGTTTTCCTAACCGTAGCACCCGGACTGTATCGTCCGATGAGCATTTAAATTTGTCCGGTACGACGATTTCTACTGTTTTTCTAACATATTTGACTTTTAACAATTTAGAAATTTTTTTCCTTTTTTCAGATTTCGATAAACTTTCACCTTTTGCTATAAAAAGTAACATAACTTCTCACTAAATGTAAAAACGACTTGTTTCCGATCAGTATGACAAAAATCTTGGGAGAGTTGTAATATTAATTGCGCATGCGCGAACCCTTTTAGTTTGTGGCTCGACACAGCATCGTTGTAGTGGTAAATCGTTGAACTTGATATTTTTACAGAATATAAGTATCTATATTATGAAGTTTTTATTTTAGTATATCTGTATCTTACGCTTTGACATTTTATTTGACTTATTATCTACCTTTATGCTTAAATACAAGCACTTATTTTGTAGGGTGTGCATTACTAAAATTTTCAATATCATCACTTAATTTTAGAATGTTTTGATTTATTTTTGTTCTTACTATTCAATCAACTTTTCGTTTGTCCTGGGATATATGACTTCAAAATTAATTAAGCAATATTGATTGAATAATGTAATACAAACACAGTTAGAAAATAGTCACTAAATCAATTAATTAATAACCTCCGTTTAATCATATTTATTACCGAAAACGTTACTGGCACATTCAGCATAATTTAGTATGGTACAAAAAATAATGGTAGCGCGATAAAATCAAAACTAATTAGGGTCAATGGAAAACTTCCTTTTTTCAGATAAATCTGGCAACCTAGCTATAACTATTGAGGCATTTTTTCGCGAAATTCTTTGTCCTCCGTCTTATTTAATCATCCTACAAAATGTATCTCAATTTTTGCAATCAGATCGCGCTACAAACAACGCTGGATATTGGCATTTGAAGTATGACCGCCTTTTAAATGCTTATTATATCAAACCGTCATCACGATGCCTCTTCAAGAAAACCTAAATACATTTATAGTCATGTGATACATTAATTTTCTAAAAACAGGTGTTAACTGAAACACCTAAAGCAGTACTTTATCTCTCGAAAGAGGTTGTACATATATAAACGTTATCAAAATTTTGACAAATTCTCCGTAAGATATCATACATTATCATTCTTCGAACAGCCTACATCCTAATGATATCATTAACAGTGTCTAAAAATTATTTTTATTTTTGCATTTTTTTCTTTTTATACGTTTAGAATGATGTAGCGATATCGTTATATATCTATAATTCGCATACTTTACTTATTTAAATGAAGAGAAGACCTTAATTAAAGATTCCCGTATTTAAAAGTATTTAATAATGACTTTTTATTACATAATGCATTCGACAGTAATATTGTCTTCTTGCACTTGTTTACTGTATGGGATTAACCAAAACTTCTTAAAAGCAAAACAGGTGGACAATAGTCTTCCCCATTTTTTACTAGTAAAAATAACAAGTATCATTTCCAGCCTGGTTTCCCGAACAACGAATTACATGCGCATATGGCAGAACAATAAGAATAGTGAACGTTTGGATAATACATATTATGAATTGAAATTATTTTATAATCATTTAATTGTTTTAATAATAAACTTGTATTTTCATAAAAATAGATAACAGATTATTAAAAAAGAATAAAATGTTACAAAAAAAGGAAAATTTTGGTTAGATAAAAAATGATAACGAATCAAAAGGCCCCATTCCCGTAGATATATTTTATGATATGAAATACCTGACGCCTCCTCTCCCCTAAATTGATAACGTTATATATGTGCAGCCTCAAATTCAGGTGAAGGATACCGGCAAAAATACTTTCATCTCTTAGTAGACGGAAAATTATCTCCTAATCTATTTTCTCGCTTATTAATAAATACTCTCTGCTGGACTGAAAAACTGACCACGGAGCAAGCAATATATTACCTTGAATCTATGAGAGAATATTGGAACGCGACGAATTTCAATTGCTGTAGCAATGATTCCACTTCAGTTGAACTACAGCAATAATTTCAGATGTAAGATAATGATTTAAATAGTCATATATGTTTAAGCATATAGTAATTTCTTACAAAGCGGTGAAATGATACGAAATGTAATATGTCACTGAGATAATATTTCCATTCGGTGCACGTAATTGTTAAAAATACTATGAATGGAGTTTACAGTCTATGCATTTATTTTTTAGATAGTCTCGTTTATATTTCAAAGAAATGAACCAGAAATCCTTTATTATGAATTCAAAATAGTAGTGATTGTTTAATACTATTTCTACCGGTCCAAATGACACCTTTTTAAAGCTTTGATTTATTTTTATTTTGCTCGTAGTTTTTGAATGTAATAAGCATAAAAAATTCTTCAGTATATTAAAAATGATTTTTGATTGTTTCAATCTTAAAATTATAAATGAAAAACCATAAATCGAAGTCTGTTAAAAGGTGTGATTTGACGTCGGTAGAAATAGTGTTAATGAGGAATAGGTTTTGTTAATTTCATGGCAAAAAATATAATTTGGTGCACAAAATTTGACTTAAAATTTAAAACAGAAATCTTAAATTTGTTTAAAAATAGAGATGAAATTGAATAGAAAATCTTCTCTAGAATCTCAAAACAAATATTTAAAACGTTTTTTAATGTTTGACTGATAATAATTTCGTTTTAATGCCAGGAAATGGTTATATTTTGTAGCAGAACATCCTTAACAATTTTCGAAAGTTAATATAATGAATGTGTAATAAGCTAAATAAATTAAGGAAAGATTAATATGTTTGCACATAATTGATGTTTTTAATGTTCTAACGACAAGGGCTATATTGCGTTCTGATTGTGATGGTTGAGTCACTTAACTTAAAGTTTTTTGAAGTGGACGTAACCGGAATCAAAATTTCGACTTGAGCAAGTTTCTGAAATTCACTTAAGTTTCGATACTCTCTTAACTATGAGTTGAGTGGAACTCTGTCTCCCGAACTCTTTTTTTTTATTTGAAACTGTTCTTAAATTTCGAGTTGAGCTCTACAGATAATTAATCAGCTTTTTCGAATGCTCCTTTAATCATTTATTTTTTCAACATGCCACAAAAGAATAAAAGCAATAGTAAACTATGTATGGTTAAAAGTTGTAGTTAGAAATTTAACATAAGTTAAGTCTCTTAAAACTTTTGGAACCGTGAACAGGTGAAGCCTAATTCCGGATTATACGGTTCAAAAAAGTTAAACTACGTGAATGCGAACGTAGTATTATCTGAAATAATCAAAATAATATTTCATCTCGGTAATGTGATATGATAACTAATGGAAAATATTCTTCGATCTCTTTGTAGGATGATATTCCACTTCTCATCCTTTATCTACCTTATCAATAAATACCTTCTTTGGTGTGAACCACCGAGGCAAGAATATTCCATCTTACCTATGAGGGATTATTGAACATTACAAATTCCACTTACGGTTGCAGCGATTCGTCTTCTGATTTCTCGAAAATGATAGTTTAAAACAATGGATATTAAATGAAAAAAAATACTATAATTTCTGAAATGCAGAAAGAAGATTTTAAGTAATAAATAAATAAATAAAAATTATAAGGTTTCTGTTACACTACAAGTAATATCCGCTTTTAAAGAATTCTAACAATAAAATTAGACAAAATCAGTATGACGTTTTTTTAAAACACATTACTGAAAAATACGATGTGTTTTACTATGGAAATTAGATTGTTTTTGTAATTTGTAATTATTTTTATAAGACTATTCTGCTTGAATACTTGATGAATACTAATAAAATAAGACTACTATTAATAATACTAGATGAATATTAGTAAGCTCGAATACTGGTAAAAAGTCAAGATTCTAAAATCAACACCTCTGAATAACCAGTTTAAATTTTCTGTTCGATAAATTAGTTGGCATTCGAAATCCATGGAAACACATTTAAACATTTTTATTGTACTGTCACAGACATGAGACTGCTAATGGAGCAACAGAAATTTGTCAAATTTTAAAATAATTAAAAACTACCTGGTAATTGTATGTCATCACAAAATAGTTTATATTTAATTAACATGATTTATATTTGTCAAAACTTTCTAATCTCCATAACACTTCCTATCTTACACTACTAAAACCTCTATGACAATTATTAGCTTATCTTAATAATTTTATTTCACATAATCTTGCTTAACAGTTAAAATATAGTAGATAAAAAAAAAACACGAAATTAGAAAACTAGATGAAACGTGAGTAAACAGGTATTACCTAAGTTAAAGGTGATACTGTAATATTCACAAAAAGACTACAGGAAACATTCTTCTGTACATCTGCGTAATTCATCTATGCTTCGGGATTATTCAACACCAGATGCTTAAAGGAAGTCTAACAAAGGCATAGCTACTTTCCTAGTTATTCCAGAAAATCTGCATTGGTCCATTGGTTAAATATTACAGAAGATGGGAAATTCTCTCCTTTTCAATTTTCTCGCTTATCAATAATACTCTCCATAAGCAGGAAAAGTTGACCACGGAAGCAAGAATATTCAAAATTCTTGCCATGAATCTATGACAGAAAATTGCAAAGCGACGAATTTCGGTTGCTATAACAGTAATTTGATTTCGATTGAATAATAGTAATAACTTTCATATGATCATAATACTAATAATTGAAAGATATTGAATAAAAAAGAAAATGCTTAAATATATAGTAATTTCTTGAAGGCAAAAAAATAATTCCCCAATAAATAAATTAAAAAAATGAAATGTTTCTGTAATACTGTGAGCGATAGCCGGCTTTTTTTAAAAAACAATGCTAGTTTTTGAAAAAAAAAAAAAAAAAAAAAAAACTACTGAAATTTTCTTTTCTGTAAATTCGTAGCGATTCGAAATCCACCCGAAAATATTTATACATTTTTATCATGCTGCCAGAGCGATAAGACTACTATTGATTAAACATGAGATATTTGTAAAATAAAATTGAATAAAAAAAGGCACAAGTTAAAACTACTTAGTAATATTTTCATAGCATATTAGTTTAACATTATTTAACATTACCTATAGATATCTTTGGCATAAATTTTACCTTTTAAACAAATATCAGCAAGTTTAAATATTTTTATTAAACTTATTTTTGCTTAACTTCAAAATATGATAGATGGGAAAAAGCACACTTAAAAAAAGTGAGTAAAAGTGTAGCAGAATTAGCTACTCTCTATAGAGGCAGTCTACTTTTTGAGTGCGAGCATTTTGTCAGATATTAACCTGTGTGCCTGAAAGTGACGTCTTTCTTTCACTTTTCTTTAATTTTCGTTTGTGCGTATCTGTCTCCCTGAATCTAGTTTCCACGGTTATTTCATGCATTGTATGTTAATTAGGTCGCAGTGGTCACTCAGCCAGCTGTAATTACGGGACGAAAACTGGTATCGGTGGATTTAAAGTAGGATACTGATTTTCAATAGGAAGACAAAACTGGCAACTTCTGATTAGTGCTTCGACAGCTAGCCAGTTTGACACGTAGCTGGCAAAACTAGTACCGTAATTCCACCTTAGAAACTATTCAGTTTGGTAGGACCATAGAGAAGAGATAGGAGTGGAGAGTGCTTTGGTAACCCTAAATGTTTAACCATAATGTACTGCTGTTGATAATTCTCATTAATAAATAAATAATAAACAGTCCAGTGCGAGCATTAATCGCGCTCAGAGGATTCCGTACAATAAATATATGAACTATTATCTGTATTGTTAAAGAAATCGTTGCTAAAATAATAATAATACTTTGCAAAAAACTATGCAGCCTAGGGTTTTGTATAGCTGTTGGGGAAACTAGGGAGGGTTGACCCACTTTTTCCAAAAGGATTTTTTATTTGTTAAATATTGAATGAAGAATAAAGTTTTATATATCATTTTATTCGCTATACAATCAGTTATCAAAATAAAATTGCTACATAAGTGTAATATATACGGAATTTGAAAAATTATTGATTTTATTCATAAGAAAATAATGGGTCAGTGCTCCCCACATATGGTAGGGTTGATCCACTTTCTTTTATATTGAAATATTTGTGAAGAGAAATAAAATCAGTTTAAATAAATCAAAATAACTTTATGCTACATGCTTTAATTATTTTAAAAAAATATATTTTTGAAAATATGATGCTTAATCGCAAGTCAAAGGAGAAAAAATTTGTTTTAAACAGAATTTTGTCTGAGCAGGTATAATTGTACAGCTAGGAAAATGAAATTTGAACATTTAAGACAGTATTCCGCTAGAGACAGGTTAAGTTTAATAGATTTTCATGCATTATTATTATTAGCCACTGTCCTTTTTTTTTTTGTCTCCTTGTCCTTCTTTTGTGACATTCGACCTGACAGATCTAGTTGTCACATAGTTTGGCTTCTTCTCACTCTATTCATCATGTTGAAATTTGTCTACATGCCTTCCTAAAGTTTTTCAATCAATGATATCGTCGGTATCATGTCAAACTATCCAATGTGAAAATAGTGGACTACTTTTTTTAAAATTCAGATTTCTTGATTAGCACCACATTTTTCAATTTGTGAAATTCGCCTTGTTTAATCTTATTTAATGACATATTAATTAAGGCGAAAACAAGGGGAATTTTATCATTTCAGAAAAGTGATGCCAATCTAGATATTGAAGTTTTAAATAGTTACCCACTTTTTTTCACATTGCATAGTTTGACATGGTACCGACGATATGTTCTTTTGCAGCCGAATGAGTACTTAACTTATCATTAACATCTTTTAACCCTTTCAGGGGCAAAGTAATTTCAGTACTAAAATGTTGAAATAAATGACTGGCACCGGAATGTATGAACAAATTGATTTGGAAATATGAAAAAATCTGTATTTCACATACATATTAAATGGAAAAGGTTTTAGTAAAATTCTGGTACCATTGTGGTGTTTGGGAATTAAAGTTCAGTGGTTTCATAAACATACCACTGCCCTGACACATTTAAGACTGCCGTTTTTATACTTTCTAGTCTTTTCCACAGCTTCTACATACCAGTTGTAAGTAATATTTAAATGGAAAAAAGCTCATGTCAATTTTCACATTTAAATTTCATTACATTTTTTGTGCAGTGGATACTATAGAAATTTTTCATATCTTTCTATAATCAATTTTAAACATTATCTTTTCCATAACCTTATTTTACTGTAGGTTAGCAGAATAAATTTATATTCATTTTTATATATAAGCATTAATCTTTCATTATGCACAATGTATTATAAAAATATTTCCAAAGACCCTTAATTAACAAATTGCAGACGGACAATTTTTATCATGTCTGAATTTTAAAACAGTAGAAGCTCCTCCCTGTTCTGAAAGTCTTTTGTAAATTGGTGTTTTAGATAGGTTTACCAAGTTTCTGCATCGGTAAATACCTTTCAATGTACGATTTTAATATAAAATGTCTTAAAATCCAAAGAAATGCATTTTCTGTGAGGTAGAAGCCACGCCCTTAGTCAATGACGTTTTTTGAAGGAAACCGAGAATTTTCTTTTTCCGTCATGAATGTGTTAAGGGAGCCTTTAACATCTGGTCAACCCTCACTCACATTGACTGGGTTAAGCCTCCCCACATAGCCCTTTTCTAAAGAATAACCCAATGTTATATTAACCCTAATTTACTGTATAATCTTTATGCCTGGAATGAAAGCTCGATATTTCTTAATTACTTAAAACCTAATTACTTAAATTTCTATGATGTATTTTTTCTGAAAAAAGCTTACAAAATATTTCTAAAAACACAACTTTTAGGCTGAAAACGCCTCTCAATTGATTTTTTTTCACACCTATTTCGATTATCTGTATGAAAGAGAGACTGTTGTTTCAGCATTCCAGTAGCTTTGGTTGACACCTATTGATAAAACTCTGAAATTCTTTTAAATATGAAAACTGATCGGTGGATCAATTCTCCCGTATGGTCACCCCTCCCTAGTCTCCTCTATATACTATAAAAGTATGAATGGGTATACCATAAAAGTTCAAAGAGATATGAAGCCTAAAAAATATCACATATTGCTATTCTGTATAACTCTTTTTTTAATGTTATCCTAATCCGTTTATGATGAACTTAATACGGAACAGACAATAAAATATTTAAACTTCATTAGGCATTTCATGAAACTAAATTCATCGTAGTAATAATCTTTTCTTTTTATAGTATAGCTAAAACAAAACCCTTGCTCAAAGATTAAACTTGGCATTGTGCTAAGAGTGCTTCAAAAGGAGGTCTCAAAGATTCAACTACGCCTTGGTCCGTGCAGCGTTTTTCCAGATAGGTTTTTAATTAATGTTTAAAGACACGGGAGGTGTATTTAGAGATCTACTCAATGCAAACTAGTCGCGAATACCATAGTATTTATATGTTTAAATCTAATTAAATTAGTCTGTTTTTAACAATTTGATGTTTATTGCTTTTATACTGCTATTGGGCAATGCATTACACAAATATATCATTAAAATTTGTTATCAAGGCTTTAAAAGCCGGTGATATATAGAGTACGCCGCCCCTGTCATTATGTATGCCCAAACCGTCCGTGTTTTTAAAGGTTAATATCTCGGCTAATTATCGACGATTTTTTTTCGAAAATCATTATCAACAATGCTTTTATACTTCTGCTGCGATAGGTACCTCCAGCGCTCCTAAACACCTTTGCTGAATGCCCGCAAATCGAAATTTGCGTGTAAAGGGAAAATCCATTTTCCCAAAAACAATGTGGCCTAGGTTAATCGCTATAGTTTTCCTGCAAGGTCTACGATTAACATCTACTACATCTATTTTTTTCACAATTTTAATTTCAGTAGATTCGGAAATAGAGGTGGGGGGGGGATATTTTTGCACAATATTTTCGACGATAAAAATATAATACCTAAAATTTAAAAAAAATGTATTTTGTCGTTCAGCTTTACGAAAGCTTTCACACAATATAGGGTAATCCGACCAGTAAATTTACACTTAAGCACATTTAAAAAGAAAGTAATTCATTATATTTTAATAAACAGTACCTAGTGCTGTTTGACAGTGCAAATACATTTGTTGGTTTATTAATGATTAAAAAATAGCAAAAGAAATTGTACATTTTACTTGTTTGGGATGCTAGGTTTGTCTTAATAGAAATCGATTCAAAAACCAAGTAAATTAACAGTTGTTACCAGTGAATGAACGCAAACTTTTCCAGTGAATGAACAGGCAGCAATTTAAAAATACTTAAATTTCATACTTCTTTATTTATTTTACAACTGGTACAAATAAATTATAACATGTTTTTACTGAATTAAGTTTTTTAAAACCCAGAACGAAAATGGCCTGAGGTCCACATATAGTCATGGTGCTTACTTCATATTTCCAACCTTGGATGCCATTTTAAAGAAAAGGCCATCCATTTCTCCCCTGCATATTTGTCTATAAATGGATTTTTCCTTCTTGTTTGTTTCATGACATTGTAAACATCACCTTTTACTTCCTCCTTATGCATTGTAAATCCAGTTTTCCCTTTCCAACTATCCAATGTTCAAGGACTTTTCCTTCTTCAAAGGACAACACAGGCAATGTCCCATACGCTTACTTTCAATTATTTTCCCTCGCAGTTTCATAGACAACGTTGCTTTTGGCATATTAAGATGGAGAGATTCCTCAAAGAGATTCTTCAAACTTAGCTGACCTGAGCCTCATAGCTTGTACAGCATTTTCAAGGTCCTCTGTAGAGTACTTGAACCTCCCATATTTCCCTTTTGAGTAATTCTTCTTGGTAATCAGTGAGAATATTTGTATCAATCATCTAAAAACATAGAAAAACTTTGATTTGAAAGTCATGAATATTTATTACCTTTAAAAATGTGTGTGTATTATGTTCTTTTGTTACGTTTTAATATCTGTTAACTTTTCATTTGTTACCATTGTTGAAAAATCCCTTAATTCAAAATATGGGTGCAAAAGAAGCCACAAAAACATAAAGCCCAAAACAGTTCATTCACTAGGAAAAGTAGCTTAATGTATTCCTTCCAGTGAATGAACAGCTGTTCATTCATTGGATTTTTAACATTTGCCTAACCAGTTATTAAAAATCCCTATTCTCAAATTGTACATATTCCACAACGGTTAAAACAATTAGAAGTGTAGCTATAATACATATATTTAATGTATGTACAGTAAAATTAGTGCATAATGCAAATAAAAACAGTAAATTCTTATCAAACATATGAAATGACATAGCGCTTACCTTTTTATTTCAGAATGGAAACGATGTGTTTCTCAGACATGAAATATAAAACATGTTCTCGAAGTAAAGTAATGTGACTTCAGTAACCAATCAGGAATGCGATAGCTTCCTATTGAATAGAAATAATGCAATGTTGTAACCCCATCTAATAGGGAGGTCTTGAAACCTTATTCTATTAAATTATATACAAATTGCTCATTCACTGGGGGCTGTTCACTTACTGGTCGAACTACCCTACAAAGAAAAGATTTTTTTCCCAAGTAGCTTAGTTAGCCCATCCATATTTTTCCTCAATATATTTGTGAATGTTTAATAATCTATAAATGTGTGTGACAATAATCTTTATTTCTTCCCCAATTTGAACTTTCCACGTTCCATAGTTTAAAAGTAAAATGGTTGTGAGAGACAGACAGTGACCTTATAATGGTTCCATTTTTACTTTTTAAGAACGAAACCCTAAAAAAAACATTTCAATTATACTGTGAGTTATAATCATCTTTGCAAGATTGCTAAAATTAAAATTAGACAAAAGCTGTATGATATTTTAAAAAACATATTAATTGAAAATATGGAGCATTTTACTACGAATTGTTTCTGTAATTTGCAATTGCTTCTATACCTTTTATAAATAAACTTTTTCTTTTACGTTTGGTAAGATGTAATGCCCATTTTTATTTTGTTCTGCTCGTTATAATCTTTACGAGGCTATCTGGAAAAAGAATGTAATTGCAATCGGCATTTCCTAACATTTCCAATAATTAGGAGCAACGAATGGAAACATTACCTCAGTGACATTTTTCATGGTCTAAGTCTTCTTAAATATGTAGCAGTGCAAGATTTCTGCATCATAATGTGTATAGTAGTATATGTTTGCCCATACGCAAATGTTCAAAAACTGGAAAAAATATGGAAATTGAAAATTGTTTAAGAGATAAAGGCTTACGTTTGCTGAGCGCAATTATCAGAATTCTTATCAGCTAGAGTTTACAGTCTTATGTCCTAATTACGAATGCATTTAGATAGAAAGTCTTTATATTTATTAAAAAGTAGAGGAAAATGTAATAAAAAAAACTTCTTCCGAATCTTACAACTTTCTTTAAATAGTATCACTCATACTTCAAATAAAATAATCAACAAGTAAAAATTAAATTTAAAAAATCAAAAAACTCGACTGTGTAAAAAGTGAATTAATTATTTCTCATCAATATGAAATTATTTTTTTATATTAATTACCCTTTTTTTATTTACTTGTATTGATGACTTTTAAGTTGTGTTTAATTGTTAGTTCCCTATCTATAAACGTTGTTTTGATGAGGCCTATACATGTCTATAAAGGTTAGAGTTACAGTAAAGCTAGAGATCCTACCTACACAACTTCCAGGTTGTGTAGTATTTAAACGGAGCTTCTGACTGTAAAATAGTCAATGAAACATCGTCTTCATTTGGAAAGACCTATCCAATGATATGCCATTCAATAGAGTGCGTAAAATTTTCTTTTCGTCTCTACCGCCATTTTGAATTTATTAAAACAAAACCTAGCCAGTAACCATCGGACGGTTATGACAAATAGATAGAGACCTCATTCATTAAAATCCATCCACCCGTTGGGATGTTTCCAGATACACGTGAAACACATAACCCTTCTTGGTAGTCGGGCAAAAAGTAGGTGTTAAACCTCTAACAGTATTCAACTTTAGAAGTCCATGTTTGGTAAATACCATGTCATCAAAATCAAGTTCATACAGGAATTTTGATTTATTAAAATAATAATAATAATAATAATAACAATAATAATAATAATAATAATAACAACAATAATAATAATAATAACAACAACAATAATAATAATAATAATAAAGCATTACATTTACTTAAAAATAGAAAGAAAAACTCAATAAAAATCACCTGGAGAATGTGAAAATTGATACTGATGATTTTTTTTATTATATGGCAGAAATTAATTTCGCTTTTGTGTGAGAAATTTGTGACATTTTATTGAAACTGTGAAATTTTATTAGCTTTAATAATTTTCAATGAATTCTCATATATTATTCTAAAAAATTTCCTTTTATATTTTAAAATATAATAAGCTCAAAAAATTATTGAAACATGAATACGTTCTAAACGTTTTATGTTTTTAATATGCAAACAACAAGATTACCTGAAATATTTCAAGCAATATTACATCTTTGAAAATTCAAGTAGAAATTTCTCGCTAAAAATAAGTTAATCTCTTGGCAAATTCTCTCCTCGTCCATTTCTTCGTTTATCAAGAAATACTCTCCGCAGGCGGAAGAAGCTGACCATGAAAGCAAGAATATTCACTAGTTTGCTGTGAAACTATCAGAGAATGTTGGAATGCTACAAATTTCGATTACTATCGCACAGATTCGACTTCGTTTGAACAACGGCAATAATTTGAAATGAAGGATATTAAATGAAAGGGTAGTATGTGTTTAAGCATACTGTAAATCATTTCAACCTGAAAAAATTATAACGGATAAAATTATTTTTAAAAAAGTAAATACATACTTTTTTTGTAATCCTTTCGCAGTATCTCGCTTTGGCAACATACTTGTAAAACTAGATCTATTGTTATATTTAAAAAAAAAAACACAATAAAATAAGATTAATTCGAGAAAAAAAATCACACGTATTTTATAATTTTAAATATTTTTATAATATATATAACAAGTTATTAAATAATATAATAGTTGTAGTATGTAATATACTAATAATACACTGGTGAAAGAATTGAGAAAATGATATATATTGCGATGCTTCGTAAATTTGTTACAAGGCATTTATATAATACATTTCTGCAGTAAAATAATTAAATATTACCAACTTTTATATTACTGTTAAAAAAGACGAGGATTATGATTGAACTACTCCAATTAAAAGGATCATCAGAAAAAAATTCTTCAGGGTAAAAACGTAAATCCTTTATAGGCAAAATTAAGCAGTATTAAAGTAACTTATTATTACATATTTTTAAATACAGATCTTAGTAGCAATTAATGAATGTTTCCAAAGTATTCGAGTTGACAACTGCCAGTTTCAACCACCAAACATGAACGGAAAATCTTACATCATGGAAAAATTTTTTACCGCTTTCAACACCATTACAATATTATTAAGAAATTTCATTTTTTTCATAGAATAAAATGTAGTATCTAAATAAGTAATTTAAATTAAGTGCGCCGCAAATGATTTTTCCATATGGACCATAATGTAACTGGAGTCTTTGGCGTGTCCCTGTAAACGAGCAATGCATTCTATGCATTTCATTTTCAATAGACAACATTAACATATTATCCTCATTAACAAAGTCTCATTAACATATAAAAATTACATGTCTATCTGAGTATATTTACGCGAGGTAGAGTACGGAAAGATGGACAGATTGACGGACAGAATTAATAAACAGTTTTCTACTACGTTGGAAAAATTAAAAAAAAATAAGTTTAAGAACTGCATAATAAAAATATGTTATAAGGTTTTTAAGTTTTTTATTCAGCTTCGAAGCGATAACGAATATTCATTCATTTACTCGTATTAATTATTGCTGGATAAATTATAACTAGTTTTCAATCAACGAATGCCTGCATTATTCATTATAATTGTACATATTTCAATATTTATTTATTCATTTATTCAGAACAAAACGAGTGATGATTTCATTCTTCCGTAGTCAACTTCTTCTGTAGTGGAGAGAAGATTCATCTTAAAAGAGAGGAAATGTATGTGGATGGGTATTTTTGTCTGTTGCGAGTTGAAATAAAATTTTGAACAGTCTCCGTCTGATTTTTCAGCTTTGAAATATATGTTTATAAGAAAACACTTCCCAAAAATGTTAAACTAATTTTTTTTATCCAGCCCGAAGGGACTACGAATATTAATCGTTTTACTGATATTAATTATTGCTAGATAAGTTATTAATAGTTTTCAACCAACGAATGCCTGCAACATTCATTATAATTCTAGATATTTCCGTATTCATTCATTCATTTATTCAGGACAAAACGAGTGATGCGTTCATTCTTCCATAGTCAACTTCTCCTGTAGTGGAGAGAAGATTCATCTTAAAAGAGAGGAAACGTATGTGGAGGAGTATTTTCATTTGTTGCGAGTTGAAATAAAATTCTGAACAGTCTCTGTCTGATTTTTCAGCTATGAAATATATGTTTATCAGAAAACACTTTCCAAAAATGTTAAATTAATTTTTTTTATCCAGCCCGAAGGGACTACGAATATTAATCGTTTTACTCATATTAATTATTGCTAGATAAATTATTAATAGTTTTCAACCAACGAATGCCTGCAACATTCATTATAATTGTACATATTTCCATATTCATTCATTCATTTATTCCGGACAAAACGAGTGGTGCGTTCATTCTTCCATAGTCAACTTCTCCTGTAGTGGAGAGAAGATTCATCTTAAAAGAGAGGAAACGTATGTGGAAGGGATTTCTCGTCTGTTGCGAGTTCAAAGAAAATTCTGCACAGTCTCCTTCTCAATTTTCAGCTGTGAAATATCATATTATATTTTTCAGATGACACTTATCCAAAATATTAAACTAATTTTTTATCCAGCCCGAAGGGAATACGCATATTCATCGATTTACTCATATTAATACTGCTAGATAAATTATTATTAGAATGTTTGCAACATTTGTTATAAGTTGCGGATTCCAATATTCATTCATTCATTTATTCATGCCAAAATGAGTGATGTGATCATGCTTCCGTGGTCAACTTTTCCTGTAGTGGAAAGACGTTTAACCTTAAAAGAGAGGAAACATATGAGGAGGGGATTTAGTATATGTTGTGAGTTGAAGGAATATTCTGGATACTCTTCTTCTGTATTTTCAGATATGAAATATCACCTTATGTTTTTCAGATAACACTTCTCTTTAAAAAATACTAAAAACACTAAATAAATGTAAATGTTTTATATCCTAGAAATTTTTATGTAACATCAACAGCAAAAATTCATGTAACAAATACATTTTTGCATCGTAAACCAAAAAATCTGTAAGGTTACTAAGATTTTTTTAGGAAACTCGGATTTCTAGAACATTTTATGCAACTGCAACCCGAGTTTCAGATAAAATTTTAGTAAAACTGCTCTAATTTTAGTAGATTCTTTTGTAAAACTATAGATTTCTCCAGCCTTACAAAACTGGTTTTGTTGATTTACATCTTTTATTGTACAGTGTACAAATAAAATTTCAGCAAGCATATAATTTCTGTAACTTTACATCTGTAGAATTAGTGATTTTTTTTACAGTGTAGTTTCCTCACTTTCAATTATTATTTTTCTATAGTTATGAATATCGCTTTAATATATTTTCTTTGAGAAATGGCTTAGTAAAATTAAGCTTCATTATAAAAAAAAAAAAAAAAAAAAAAAAAAAAAACTATTAGTCGTTATAGACAGAATTTTAGTAAAAGTGACTACGGGTGACAGTAAATTACACGCAGTTTACTGTAAGCAACGTATGAGGATCTCAGATCATAAATGTGGTGAGTGACAAAATCATCATTTTGAGAAAATAATCTGTAAAGTTCCAAATCTTTATTTGAGATTATTATCAAATGCCTCCTTTATCAATTAAAATCTCTGTGAGTATTAGTTTTTTTCAAATAGTAATTTAACAGATGATACACTGTACTAAATCTGTAGCTTTTGCTGCATAATCACTCCAACGCTTTTATAGAAAATGATTAGTTGACTATACTGTGGAGCATTATCATTGGTCAGAATAAAGATATTCTATAAAAGTGGTGGAGCGACTATGCAGGAAAGCTGTAGATGAGATTTGATTATCTTCAATCTTATGTTTAACTCTTTTTTTTTTTTTTGCAACAACTGTAAAAAAAAAAAAAAAAAAAAAAAAAAAAAAAAAATCGATAAGTTTATTTGAATTTTCTGGGGAACTGGAATGCCTATAACGTTTTATGTAACTGCAAACAAAAGAAATTCATGTAGCAGATTCACGTTTACACTGTATAAAAAAATCTGCAAGGTTACTAAGAATTTTTTAGGAACTGGAATGCCTAGAATTTTTTATATAACTGCAACGAAAAAAAATGTAATTATGTCTGATTACTGCTAAAATTTTAGTAAAAATACATATTTCTTTAGCTTTACAAACCTTGTTTTGTAGCTTTCATCTTTTTTCTGCACAGTGTGCATTCAAAATTTTAGCATACATAGAGATTTCCGAATATTTTACAAAAACTAGCTTTGTAGATTTACATTATTATTATTTTTTTTACAGTGTACCACATTTATCATCTGAGCTTTTCATGTAACATGTCATTCTCAAAGGACAATTTGTGATAAATAAATCAAAAGTAAAAGTTTACTATTGACCGTGATAAAAACATGTATATGTTCATATTGTAAGAATTTCTGGTACTTTTCGATTAGCCGGGCGCCAGTGTTATATGTACATATATATGTATATATACATGTATGTATATGTACATATATATATATACACACACATATATATATATATATATATGTTTGTGTGTATCTATAAAATCTATGCATATAAATATATATGTACATATACATATATGTATATATAATACTGGCGCCCGGCTAACCGAAAAATACCGAATTTCTTTATATAGTAAAAATTTGAAGCATGATAATTTTTCATTTTATTGCATTTTTTAAACTTTCCATATAATAAAATATTTATCATTTCTGAAATTACGTTCCATTGAAACCATTACTAGTAACCTATCAAACTCAAAGCTTTGCGACATTAATTGAAATTTGTCGCATTCCAATATTCTCTCCTTGACTTTGCGATAAAGGCGAGTATTCTTGCTTCCATGGTCAGCTCTTTCCTGCTAGTGGAGAGCATTTATTTGATAAACCTGGAAATGAACGAAGGGAGAATTTCCCGTTTGCTGTGAGATAGTTTGTTGTGAGATAGTGCTGTATGTTTAGAGGTAGAGTTTTGTAAATGTTGCACAGATACCTTTATTTCACATAACATTTGTTGTTCGAAAATATTAAACATAGTAAATGTAGCTAAGTTACTCTCATTTTTCCATGGTTATAAAGTGTGCCCGGGTCGGAATACTTAATTTTAATTCCAAACTTATGAACGGCACGAAGAATATTTTAGTAAAATTTTGCTTTTACAATGAGTAGTTAAAGTAGCATGTTTTTAATTTCTAAAAAAGTCGTTTTAAAATTCCGGTGTCAGTAAGTCATTTCATCATTTTAAAACAAAAATTGCCCGTGCCGGAAAGGCTTAAGAGTGGTGTTTTTCTTTTCAGTTTAAAAAATTATTTTTATTTTTTGAAATTGTTAGCAAGTATACAGGGTGATTCAAAAAAACTTTTACAAAATGACATGGCAAATCAGGCATACAGTAAGGATAAAAAATCACATAGGAACATAGGGTCGCAAACCTCTTATTTAATCGCAAATACAGGGTGTTTCATTCTAACTGAACCCAGGTTGACGGTAATAATTTCGAGAAAAATAAAAACATTGTAATGAAAATCCAACCTTGAAATAAAAATGTACCTTGTTTTGTGTGAAATGTGATAACATCACGATAAGATCTGGAAAAACGTATTTTTAAAGCGATCGATGATACCGCATGGATTGATAATCACAGTCAAAAATGTGGGGCTTCAAGTGCATACTGGTGGCGCGTATAATGCAAACTTCTACCACTTTCGTTTGGTGTTATCACATTTACAACAACGGTGAGAATGTCTGTTAAATGCTTTATTATAATATACTTCAGTTTTCTGTATGTTATTACCGTTAACCAAAATTGAGTTAGGATGAAACACCCAGTATTTGTGACTAAATAAGTGGTTTTCGAACCTATGTTCTTATGTGATTTTTCATCCTTGTTGTATGCTTTATTTGCCATATCATTTTGTAAACTTTTTTGAATCATCCTGTATACTTATAAAAAAGCACTATGAGAAAAACTCATCTTATATACACAAAATTACTTTTCATTCTTTAACAAATAATTTCCGTACTCCTAGAAAACGTGCTTTATCCATGAATTCTTCCCAAAAGTTTGAAAAAGAGGGCGAAATTCCGTTCTTTCCTAGCACGCATGCGTTTTGACTCTTTTAGTACTAAAATCTGAATTAATTTTAAGAGGCTATTTCAGTCAACTGAAAAGACCCGTTCGCTAAAGCTTATCCTATGGAAGAAATTTATAACGATATCTCAGTTGCATTTCAATATTTTTCAATGATTTTTTTTTACGTTGGATAGCTGCACTGTTAAAAATTTGCAGCATTCTGGCAGCTCATTTGACCGTTTTTTCCGAAAACGGTTACACAACCGTAATTTTAACACTATTCTGACCATATTATTGGCCATTTGATGGTCAGAATATAGTTAAACTAGTAAATCTGCAGATCAAGAGCCTCAACGTCATCTCTGCAACTCATTGTTTTTATCAAACTTTGCGTAATATTAATCTTTCTACAAAAACAAAATTTAAACAATTTAAATTACACAAACATTTATAAAAGGAAAAAAATATTTCGATGGTTTCAGACATTAAAAGCGTTAAATTAAACACGTTGTTATGTAAGGATATTCTGAAATTCTCACGAGCTACTTATTCTAGTAATTTTTATATAATAAAGCAAATTTCTTCAGGGGGCGCCCCCCTGAACCCCCCGTTGTGTAATTTATTTTGCATTTGTAATTTTCTACTGATTGAGTTAATGATTACCCTATATCTTAGATTTCTTTTTACACTGCGATTTATAAGGATAAGCAATAATTCGGTCAAGCATTTTACGTTATCCTAATATCCATACAGCAGTATTTACTTGCCTGCTAACCACAAATACCTGTATCTAATGGATAAAGAACTTTTGGATATGTAAACTGAAACATCTAATTTAGAAATCTAATACCTTTATAAATTTTGTTTATAAAAAAATAATTTTGATTACCATTCTGCAATATTTATATCTAAGAACTAATCTAAATATCAAAAAATGTACTCGATAGCATTAACTTACTAAAATCACCCTAAAGTAGGGGGGCTTCTAAACCTAACAGTTAATAATTCATCATCGTTAAATAGATAAACATGATTTGGCGCCTTTAAGTATTTTTTGTGATTTTCTTTTAATAGTATCTACATTTAATTTAAAATCGTGATGTTACAAATACCGTTGAAATTTGACGCAAACCTATGTTCAGGTCAAATTACGAAAGGTTAACTAACATTTCATTTCCCTTAGCCGGACTTTCTGTTTCATTTTTCGTAATAAGGATTATTTTAATAATTTAATTTATTTTACACTCTACAAGCTGTTACACGGACGTTGTTCACGAAGCATTAAAATAGAGATAAGTGCATTAAGTAAAACATTTCACTCCCCACCAGACATGCCAAGTCTCAAGCTTTTTGCACATCGCTATTATCTTAGAGAAAATGTTCTTTTAAATCGCGCAAATGTTTCAATTAAATAAAGTAACATTTTCTGTATTAAAATACTGGTATCCAGAACGCCGGAGGCTTGGCAGCTCTGCTCCTCTTAATAAAAACATATATGATTAACCAACACTTGATCACATTTTATAGGAGACAATACGGAATTTCTTATTTGTATGGCGTTACATATATCTCAGTCATAAAAATGTAAAATTTTGTGCCAATTAATGCACGCAATTGCGAAAATGAAATCGCAAAGAATGAGAAAAGGAAGGCCAAGTAAAATCGTGTAAATCGAGGAATCTTTCTTCGTAGTGCTGGGAAAATACTGCTACAAAAACTATTTTAGGTGGTATTTGGTGTGAAATGTTTATATGTATTCATTCCTGTCCTATATATCCTTTTTTTTATTTTTTATTTGTTTATTCCATTTTTCTTTTGCACGTGAAAATCTTACAAATTAAAATTAACTCTTTGGGAGAAATTGTTATTCATTTTTTTTTTTTTTTGGCAACAATAAAGTTTATAAAATTTAACAGAATAATGTCAGTTTATTCTGTATGAAAATAACGAACTTTTTCATTTATAATCAAATAGTTGAATAAATAAATGAAAATATTATTCTATATAGTATATAAATACTATTTTCATTTCTGCGTTTAAATAAATCTATATGCAAATATCTATACAAAGGCATTCATTAATTCATTCCTTTTGCTTTGATTTGACTTCAAAAAACCATACATACTTTCACATTTATGATATTTTTAGATGAGATGCTGTTGCTACGCAACGGTTAAAAGAAAAAATGAAATATAAGTAAATTCATAAAATAAATTTTTTTATATTATTCGAACACATGTATAAAATTCTATCATAAGTTATACACCTAATTTAAAAGCTCTGACAAATGTTTTGACAAAATTGCAAACTAATAAGAATAATTTAATACTCTTATTTAAAAATTTCAGCATCCAAAATTTACCATCTAAATCTATTATTCATATGAGCGATTTCTTTCAACAAATGAAAATTTGAAAATCGTCTGACTTCCCATAGAAAAGCATTATATCACAAAATAAAATGTTCTGTATATTCCGAACGAATGAACCAAATTTAACCCAAAACTATACAGCTAAATCCGGGGAGCTCATCAACATGCCCAGGGAATTTCAAGCCGATCGGATGCTTTTTGCGGCAGATATCGCGGAACAGACAGACAGACTAACAGACAGACAGACTAACGGAAACCAAAACTTTTCGTGTCTCCACAGTAAGCCTTCACTGACGTTTCGGCAATTATGGTTATGAAACCGTTTAAAAAAAAAAAAACAGTCGAATGACCTGCCAGAATCCTGCAAAATTTTTAACAGTGTGAGATAGATCTATACAATGGCCGTTTTTTGCTTTTTCGATTTTGTGTACAGATATTTTTATTGAGAACTCTTTCATTTTCAGAAACGGTTTCGAAACTGAAAACATCCTCATAATTAAAAAAAAAAAAAAAAAAAAAAAAAAAAAAAAAAAAAAAAAAAATCTGTAATCAAAATCGAAAAAGTAAAAAACAGCCTTTGTACAGATCTACCTCAGCTATCCAATGAAACAAAAAAAAAAAAAAAAAAAAAAAAAAAAAAAAAAAAAAAAGATCATTTAAAAATATTGAAATGCAACCGAGATATTGTTATAAATTTCTTCCATAGGATTAGCATTAGCAAACGGGTCCTTTCACTTGATTGAAGTAGCCTCTTAACTCAGGACTCTTAAAGCTTCAAAATTTCGAAATTTTAATTGTTTTATATTTTAAACTCCTATCTTTTCTAAACATTTTGATGTAATTGTTCCCTCGAAATACCCATTAGAACCGAAGTTATGGCCAATAGAATTGTACCCGTTCAATAGCTGAAACGGCTTTTCCGAAACTTTAATGTCATTTTACTGAAAATGACATTTTTGAGCATAACGTGCAGGTTATCTCAGAAATTTCTCAATATTTTTTTCACGAAATTTTCGAAATAGATGTTTAATGTTAGTCTGTATAAATCGAACCTAAAATTTCCTTTGTATTGTTCAAAAAAATATTTTTTATGTGATTATATCGTTGAAATTTTCAAAATTTTGTTTTATCTAAATAAAACTTTATATTAAAAATATAGAAATGCTTTAAATAAAACTTTTTTAGGTTCAGGTTAATCGTTAGAATCTGAAGTATAATTAGGCGTTAAAAGTTTCATTCTAGTTAAAAAATTTATTTTGTAATCGTGCGCGTAAGCTGTTGTACCAATTTTCTGCTTGTTAAATATCTGTCAGTTTGGAGGACTCTATAAGCACTAATTCTGCATCTTGCAGTTTTCTTAAATACATGAAATTAAAGAACATACTTATATCAATCATTTCTCAAAAAATTGTATTTTAAAATCGTATACATTTTAAGATATTAAATGTTGAAAATGGTGCATTTTTTTTTCATTATTAAGATTCTTGAGACCATTTAAATTAGGAAAAACCTAAAGTTCTTTAAATAAGGGTTTCTAATTTATTAAAAGAAATAAAAAAAAAACTAAATCAACAACAAAGAAAAGAAACATAATCTCGAATTTAAAAATAAATAACAATAAAGGTTTCTCATTAATTTAAAAGTATTCGCAATTTATTTTTTAAAGTTATAAAAATATATTCGGATGCAAAATATATTTTAAACGAACACATGAAAATATATATCTAAATTAGAATATTAAAGGGAAAAACTCGATTTTACTATAAAGAAAATCTGGAATAAAAATATAATATTCATATTTTACATCTAGCAATCTACATAAATGTATTTATAATTCATATATTTATCCTATTTTAACAATAAAGTATTAAAACCTAATACTTTAGTATTAAAACAATTAATACTAAACTGGGTAATAGTACTGGGTAATTAATACTAAAGTATTAAAACCCCAGCCACAATCAAATTAAAGACGAAATCTTCCCGAAAATATCTTCAAAATTCAAAGCTTTTTAAAGAAATTAATCAAGCCATACACAAACATATTGATGCATGATGCATGATGCAAACATATTTACTTCAAATTGTTTCACTACTGTACATCTGTAGCCAGGTAGTTAGAGTACTGTTCTCGTAACGCTAAGGTAGCTGGTTCGGCTCTAAGGTCAGCAGATTTTGTTTTATCCCCCATTTTCTTCAATTGACATATATTTTACCTCCTGTAACGGAGAAAAGAGAACGCATATTCGTCCATTAACGGAAACATCTTGGTAGCATTGCTACCAGGAAATTGGAGAAAGTATTACGGAGAGCGTAGTTAAGACAACGGAATATAGACAACTATTATACGTGTAATATTTTTTCAAAAAATTAAAAAAAAAAAAAATCTTGTAAACGAAAAATTTTGTTCCTCTATTTTATAAATATGGGTGAATTGAGGCAACAAATTTATTTTAATCTTTTATAAAGCAAGCCTAATTTAAGCATGTATCAACATCAAAAACACAACTGCGCTCTGTTTACTATAGACATGTTAATTGTGAATATCAATTGTGAAAAAAATAGTAAATATATAAATGATAAACAATTTGTCCACAAAAAAAAATCTGTTCAATAATTGCAGTAAATAAAAAAAAAATGAGCAATATGGAATAGATACAATTAAAGAAAATAACAAAATAACTGGAAAAATGTTTATGCACATGTACGGAAAGAGCAGCTTTCATAAACTTATCAAGCCTAGTTTTTTTCACATAATAATTTAGCGAATCTACTTTGGTAGAATATTAATAATTTGAGTATTAAATTGAATTAATAGATACCTAATGATTTGTTTTTGATTTGTTTCGTTGTACGGTAAACTCTTTTAAAAGTTATGAAATGATAAATTTCGACAGAAAAAAATATTCTTGCTATACTCTTCCCATACATATTTCTATTACATTCTGTAAAATTGAACATTGATATTAAAATAATGTAAAACTAATTAAATTAAATGGTTACTACATGACAATATTTTATATTTCCCAAATAATAATTTTTAATGCTTTCAATTCATAATTTTTATAAAAAATATCGCCATGTTTGCTTTTTTAATTAGAAAAATATTTGAATATACTAAAAAGAAATTACTTGCTTTAACGCATTCTTTCACACATAGAATAACGCTACGCAACATTTATTCAGCAGTGGATACACTTTTGAAAAATAGAAATATAATCACGTAAACAGAGTAAAAAGTCCATGTTATATTTTAACTTTAAGATAGTTGCACATTGCACAATTAACAAGTTTCATAGTAAACTTATGACAGAAAGTGTCAAATGTATTCGCACGAACAAAATATGTAGGGCTGTGTGCCTGATTGTTGTAAAAAGAGGATGTATAAGTAGAAAATTAAGATCATTCTGTATTTTAGGGTAATTTATTTAAATACATTTAATGAAAATAATACTAATCAATAATTCGCATATAAAGATTACTTCACGAAGCTTCGCTCATTAACTGATCGAAACATACCTAGTTTTGGTTGAAACAAATGTAACGATACGTAATCTCCTTTAAAACCCTACACATTTTAAACATAGATTACGAATTTATCCAAACTCTGGCAAAAAGACTTCGTCTAAAATTATGATCATTCGCAGAAAAATGCTTACTAATATTTTTATAATGTTTTGCAAGGACGATGTGAACTTAAATATGAATCCCTCTGCTAGACTCGATCTGCAATGAAACCCCAAAAAAAACGAATTTGCATTATATTCAAATTATACAGTTGTTCATCCTGTTGTTAAATTGTCAAAATTAAATTCTATCAAGCTTCAAAATATATGTAAGTATTTACAAGAAATCCTTTAGTAAGATAAAATATATTCTAAAAGTATTAACTTCTAAAAGTATTCTAAAAGTAGTAGGAAAAAGTACACAAGTAAGCTTTAGCACAATAAAACTTTTTTGGGGAAAAAGAGCTTCATATTGGATGTAGGTTCCAGTGAGGAGAACTTGGGAGAATACCGGAACGTTTGCTTGGAATTTTTATATTTTAGTATTTAGTTCTTTTTCTGAACACAGTATATCTAATTTACTAACATGAATAATAGAAATGCTTTCTATAGGAAAAGGAAGAAAATTCTTTTATTTTTTATCTCAAAAAGGCAGGAATGTCTAGGACTTCGAGGTTAATATTCACGTCTCTGTACGTTAATATTTAAAACTTCGTGGTTTATTTGTATAACGGTATTTAAATTATTTTCTTTGATTGATACTCATAGCATGCAGTAGCATGCAGTAGCATCATTATTATATATTAATATTATTTTTAAATAAAAAAATATTTGCAGGGCGACACTACAACAATTTAAGATTTATTTTCAAACGCTTTTATATAGAATTAACATCGAATTATAGATAAACAGTGTTATGTAAAATGTTGGTGCTGCTACTTAATTCCTAGGCATGTTTTGAGATTACCAGATCATATTTAGTTGGATTATATAAGCCTCTATAAACAGCTTTTAAACATTTCATGTTGGAAAATCCAGAGATTTAGACGCCTTCGATGAAAAACAAATAATCGGTGTTCGACACATGAGTCATTTTAATTCATAAACAGCTTTATTAGTCAGCTTCTCACTTCATAGTAGTATGAGAAAACACAGATAACCCAAAAGAGCGTAGCAAATGTGTAAACTTCAAAGCATAGGTAGATCGAATGGAAAAAAAAAACACAGGGTTGATAAGAAAAAGCACCCAAAGCGTTACAAACTATTAAAAAGGGAAGACTTAAAAATCTACATAATATCAATTAAAACAAAGATGGAAATAATATAAATCGTGAACTACATCCGTTGCCAAACGTTTGTGCAAGATGACATCATAAAAAATAAAGTTTTAGAGGAAGAAGAGCAAAATAGGTAAATTTTGAATTTAGAATGATCGCACCTATACGTTTAAGGTGGTTCTCTGCTCCACTTTTTAGAGGGAGGAACAAAACCGTAATCTCGACAAATGTTGACAAGCGGTTTCTTTTTACCCGACTACTAAGAAGGGTTATGTGTTTCAAGCGTATTACTTGTTTGCTACAGCGTTGTTTAGATTGCTCAGTTTGATAGACGCATTGTTGGTTAGCTCTTTAAGAAGTTCACATCTTAAAAGTTTCGTTTCTCAAAGGTTATGTTTTATCAGCGTAATGTGTGGAAACAGAGTCAGTTTTTACCTCTACTCTATTCGGAATAGAGTTTTCGCGTACCAAAATATGGAGGCGCGTGTACCGTGCTATAATATAGAGCCAGGGGCGCGCCGATCCGGTGTGCAAAGTGTGCGCCGCACACAGGCGCCAGAATAGTAAAGGCGCCGAATATTTTAGGCGAAGCTGAAATATTTGAAAAACTTTTATCCAATTTAAATTTATTAAATTCAAAAGTGCGTTATTGTTTCATTTTTATTTTTAATATATATAAAATCTGCAGATGTAGATTTTATGGGGGGGGGGGGGTCTCAAAACGAAAGGTGCATGGTGTTAAAAGTTCACGGTCCAACGTCGCCACCGAAGGTTTATGGGCGCTGTCAAGTGCCTGAAATACATTAAAAAAGGCTAGAAACATTAAAAGTTCCGAAGAGATACCGCGACTGCCGTGTTTGACATCCCTGCTCTATAGATCAGGCCTGTCCAAACCTCAGAGTATGGTCCAAACCTTTCAGAAAACAGTGTGCGCGCACTACAGCTGGTGACAAACATGGAAGTGTTCCATTATTCAAATGATTGAATGTATACGTAACACTTCTATTTTAGTAGTATTGGTAGCGATACACATACAGACGATATATAAACTGGTAGTAAATTATCCCGAGTGTCCACTCTCAATGGTGTCCAATGGCTAATTCCTACCATTGGAACGTCACGGGAAGGAACTCATTCTTTTCATATACATTTGACATTATACTGTTGTCTTTCCTTAATGCGAACTTGGATAATTTGAAATGCTAGTTAATTCGAGCTTAAGATTATTCGTTTTGATAGCTGTAATTAAAAACACTATGTAAAACAACTTGTTTGGATAATTTGAAGATAATGAGTTCTTGCGAAAGTTTTTAGACTCTGCAGAGACACACGTCAGAAAACTGTAGTTTTATGTTATGTATTTTTAATTTTCTCGAAGAAATCATGTTTAAAAATTGAAATTTAGTTGGTTGGTTGCTAATAAATAACAGCAATGACGTGTTTTAATGAATGAAAGAAATTAAGTATTTTCTTAATCGTGTAAAAGCAAACTACAGATATATTTGTGGGTTTTTAAAGTGAATAGTGTGAATATATCCTGTTTCGCTCAGCTAAATCCTTTATTTATTTTTTATTGAACTCACAAAAATATTTATCTAGAGTTAGGCATTGTTTACTTTCATTGGCAATATTAAGATGAAATATCATTATATTTCCACAATTTTTTTAATATGTAGATTTTCAATAATTCAAAATTTATATAATTTGAGCATTTTACATGACTGACTGTGGAGTTCAAATTAGCAAGAACAGGATGTATTTTATTTTTAAATTTTCTAAAGTTTTCACGAAAAATTAAATTTTTACTTTTTCAAATATTTCGTTAAAGAAATTAATTTATATTTTTTTGTAATTCTACATTTTCTTGCAAAGTTAATTTTTCATTAAGGCAATAAATCTACGTTATATTCACTATAAAAATTGGTGTATATGCAGTAGAGTTCCGATTATCTTAGTTAATATGGGTCAAGTTCACCTCGGATAAGCAAAAAACTCGGTAAATCGGATTTATATAAATCGTCATTAAGGGTATTCTCAAATCTAAAACGGCAACTTTATGACATAAGTCTTAATTTATTTTTGTTCGGAAATGCATGAAACTAGCAGGTGTTGTTGTTCAGAAACTATGTAATCGAACTGTTTTTTTGGTGTTTTTTTTTTTTTTTGCAAACGCAATAGATCTTTCAGAAAAGAGCTCTAAAGTGGGTGTTTTGAACCAAATTTCAACGCGAAACAAGAATATGCACTCAAGGAAGGGCGAAAAACGTCTTTGTCACGTGATCAAAATCACTTATAACTCAATAGGATCGATCAAAAAATGGGGAAAAAAATTCAATTCCCAATCGCTTCCATGGCCAGGCTTTCCAATTTTATATCTTTCTGAAAAATGTCGTGTCACGTGATCAAAATCGCTTATAACTCAATAGGTAATTTATTTATCAAAAAATGGAACCTACAGTTCGATTTCAAATCGCTTCCATAGTCAGGCGTTCCAATTTTATATCTTTCCGTTGAAAAATGAATTTGTAAATGTGTCAAAACTTTTTGCGCTTGTTCAGCAGAGCAGTTAAGAGCAGCCTTAAAAAGTAGATGAAATATAAATTTACACACAATTTATTAATTTTTATGGTACTACTTATTTACTTTGATGTAAGTTACACTGCTTTTATAAAAATTGGGAATGAAATTGTTCATTTGAAGAGCTCCTTGATAATTTTTGATGGTTGAATGATAAACGTTATTTTTGCTGCAATAGCATGCCATTCTATAGTTGCCACCTTGTATAGTTTTTACTTACCACTAAAACTTAATAGTAAATTTTGCCTAATTCAATCGCCGAAATCTAGCGATTTTTAATGATTAAATAAGGCAAAAATTTCTAAATTGTAATGGTAACAAAAGTCCGTACAAGTTGGCAGCTATGCCATTTTATTGGTGTCATCGGAATTCCAAGCGCATCCTCTTCTTGGAGCTCCATGTATAGTTTTTTCAATCGCACTCAAACTTTCGGAATGCATAATTTCTTTTTGATGGACACCGAATTAATCATTAAGAAACAGTCATTGTCAATAAACAATAAAGTGCTGACTGAAAATGAAAGAGTATCGTAAAAATTTAGAACTCTGATTTTTTGATAAGAATGGGAAAAGGCGACCACAATGTATTTTCAGTAACTAGGTTAAGCAGTACAGTCAGACCTCGTTTTCCCGACACCCGTTTTTCACGTCACTCCGCTTATCACGTCAGTTTCTCAAAGTCCCGATTTTCTGTATATGATTCTAATGTAAATAAACTCCGGTTTTTACGTCGTTGAATAATTTTCAACTCCGGATATCCCGACGGTTTAGGAAAATTGTCCATTTTTCATAATCCATCTTATAAGCACGGCGATTAAACGGTAAGAAATGCCTTAGCCAAACTTTTTACAAAAATGCCTAAAGTACCCATTGAGATAAATGAGAAATTTTACTTCAATCCTTTATCTGAATAAATAAACCCACACACTATGAATGACCCACTTAAACTAGAGATCATGGGCGTACCCAAGGGGGGGGGGGCTGATGGGGCTACCCCCCCCCCGAAATTTTCGAAAGTGATGTGAAAAAAGGCCGAATTTTTTTCTTTCTTTTTTGGAAAAAAATTTAATTTTTTTCAATCATACAGCGGACTACCCATTCTCATTACTCCCATATTAGTCCACATTGACACCAAAGAAGAGAAATGGGGCTGATGGGGTTACAATCCCCCCCTCCCCCTCCCCCTCCTCCCAAAATAGTCGAAAAATTAAATGAAAAAAAATTGTTTTCCCTTACTTTTTTAGAAAAATCTGTAATTTTTTTCTTGTGTCTTACAGCAAAATAGCCATTTTTGTTAACACCATATTAGTCCACATTGACATCACAGCATAACCAAAGATGGGGAGGGGGCTGATGGAATTGCAGCCCCCTCCTCTCGAAATAGTCGAAAATGAATTTTAAAAATAGTGCTGATTTTTTTCTTTCTGTTTGAGATAAATTTATATTTTTTCCCTATAATTCAAGAGACTAACCGCTCTCTTCTCTTTAGTTCCATACTAGTGCACAGTGACACCACATTATACCCAAAGATGTGAAAGGGGCTAATAGGGTACCTCCTCCCAAAATAGTCCAAAATGAAATGAAAAAAAAAAAAAAAAGCTGATTTTTTTTTCTCTTGTTTGAGCTAAATTCGTAATTTCCTTTTCTGCAATCCTTATTTTTTTAGATAAATCTCACATTAACATCACAGCATACCCAAAGAAGGGGGGCGGCGGTTGATGAGGTTACAGCCCCCTCCTCACGAAATAGTCGAAAATGAAATGAAAAATATTACTTTTTCATTCTCTTTGAAATAAATTTGTATTTTTTTCTCCTATCATTCAACAGACTAGCCGCTCTCTCCTCTTTAGTTCCATATTAATGCACAGTGACACCACATTATACCAAAAGAAGTGGAAAGGGGGTATGGGGTTACAGCCCTATTGCCCCCCCAAATTGCGGATTTTTTAACTTTTTTTTGAGATAAATTTGTAACTTTGTTTTCTGCAATACAACGAACTAGCCATTCCGGTTAGTCTCATATCAGCGCACAGTTACAACACCACAGTATACTCAACGAGGGGGATGGGGCTCATGGGGTTACAAGTCCCCTTTCGAAATAGTAAAAAATGAAATGAAAAAAAATGCTGATTTTTTCCTTTCTTTTAAGATAAATTTGTATTTTTTTCTGCTATGCAGCTATTCTCGTTAGCTCCATATATTAGTGCCCAGCATACAATACCCAAAGAAGTTGATGGAGACGGGGGTTATGAGGTTACAGCTCCATTTCGCCTCCGAAAGGATTGCAGTGAACGGGAAAAGGCTTTCTTTTTGAGATAAATTTGTTTTATTTTCTGGCATGCCACGAATTTGTCTTTTTCGTTAAGGGTGTATTCGAAAAAATATTTTTCCACCCTCAACAGCTCGAAATTTTCTGGGACATTTTCAGACTCATTTTTAAAAGTAAAAACATGAAACTTGCCGGGGTGATTTCTGAAGACATGTTTAACATGCCGTGTGATTTCATTTTCAGCTCAATTAATTAAATTTGATTTTTAAACAATTATTTTCTCAGTATGACCATTTTTTTCATTCCCAGATCGCCCGCTTCGGAAAATTCGGTTCAAAACGCCAATTTTGACAGCGTTTTTTACAGTATTTTCTGCATTTATCAAAAAATTAAGGAGCACCGCACATTATATACTTTCTAAATAAGAGAATTTCCAAGTTTGATGCGTTTGAGAGCAAAAAGGAATTTTAAAATGAATCAGAAAATAAGCAGTTTGGATCGGAATACACCCTTAATCCAATATCCTCCTCAGTCCTGCGACCAAATTTACTTGGAAACACAAAAGCTATTTTCAAAATGAAAAAAAATTGAAAAAAAAACACATTTTTTTGTTTTGTAACATTGTTTTTTAAATTCCAAAAAAATTGAAAATATTCCCCAATTTTATGTACGATTTATTTATTGCTCGCGCACAATTAAAAGTAGGGGTGATTCTGATTCGAATTTTGCGAAAATTAAAGGCATTCGGTTACGAAAATTCAATAAATTCAGCTACAAAAAAGTCCCGAATATTGACAAATGGTCGTCGTAAAAAAACAATTTCATCACTCGTTCGCAGAAAAAATCTCCAATTTTGCCAAAGTATTGCAGGAAAAATGTCGATTTTGTCAAAGGATTGCGGAAAAAACGCGAATTTCGTCGAAGGGCCATGAAAGAATAAAAAAAACGCGAATTTTGTCAAAGGGCCACGGAAAAACACTAATTTTGTCAAAGGCTGAAAAAACGCCAATTTTTTTAAAGGATCGCGAAAAAACACAAATTTCTTCAAAGGATCGCGGGAAAAACGCGAATTTCGCCAAAATGCCGCTAAAAACGCATATTTCGTAAAACAAAAACTGCGAATTTCGTAAAATAATCGCGGACAAAACGTGAATTTCGTCAAAGGATCGTGAAAAAAGCACAAATTTCGTTAAAGGGTGGTTGCGAAAAAAACGAGAATTTCAATAAAAGGTAGCGAAAAAGACGAGAATGTCATCAAAGGGCTTCGAAAAAACGGAAATTTCGCCAAATAATCGCGAATTTCGTCAAGTGATCGCGGAAAAAATGCGAATTTTGTCAAAGGACCGCGAAAAATTCCCTCCTCCCACTTTATCTTCCTTTTCCGTCCTAACTTTCCAGGCAGTATTTTTCATTTGGAACGGTTTAAAATCATTATTATTACTTGTGCACAAATAATAAACAGTCGTTATTTTATATATGTGTATAAAAATATTTTGTGTATACAAAAAATATTTTGTGTTTGTTACAATATTAATTTATTGTAAAACGTTTGACGAAATTCGCGTTTTCTCTGAGACCCTTTCACGAAATTTGTATTTTTTGTGATCCTTTGACGAAATTCACGTTTTTCCGCTGCCCTTTGACGGAAAACTGTTTTTATGCTAGCCTTTGTCGAAATTTGAGTTTTATTGCGGCTTTATGACGAAATTTGCATTTTTTTCTGCGGCTCTTTGACGAAATTCGCGTTTTCCCGTAGACCTTTGACGAAATTCGCATTTTTTCTGCGAGCCCTTGACGAAATTCGGTTTTTTCCGCGGATCTTTGACGACATTTGCTTTTTTCTCAGGTCCCTTGACGAAATTCACGTTTTTCTGAGGCCTTTACATGAATTTTGCTTTTTTGAGATCCTTTGACGAAATTTGCGTTTTTACGCGGCCCTTTGAATACGCATTTTTTTGCTATTCTTTGTCGAAATTTGAGTTTTATTGCGGCTTCATGACGAAATTTGCATATTTTTCTGCGGCTCTTTGACGAAATTCACAATTTTTCTGCGGGCCTTTGACGAAATTCGCATTTTTTTCTGCGAGCCTTTGACGAAATTCGCGTTTTTTCCGCAGATCTTTGACGACATTTGCTTTTTTCTCAGGCCCCTTGACGAAATTCGCGTTTGTTCCGAGGCCTTTACATGAATTTTGCTTTTTTGTGATCCTTTGACGAAATTTGCGTTTTTACGCGGCCCTTTGAATACGCATTTTTTTGCTATTCTTTGTCGAAATTTGATTGTTGCGGCTTTTTGACAAAATCGCGCTTTTTTCTCATATTTTTGACGTAATTCGCGTTTTTTCTGCGGCTTTTTGACGAAATTCAGGTTTTTTTTCTGTTTCCCTTTGACGAAATTCCCGTTTTTTGCGATCCTTTATCACAATTCACGTTTTTCCGCCGTCCTATGACTGAGTGTGCGTTTTTCGAAATTCGCGTTTTTCCGTGACTTTTGATGAAATTCGCATTTTTTCCGCGGCCCTTTGACAAAATTTGGCTTTTTTCTGCAGCTCTTTGACGAAATTCGTCTCTTTTTCGCGGCTTTCTGTCTTAATTTGCTTTTTTCCGTAGTTTTGATGAAATCCGTGTGTTTTTTCGCTGCTTTCTGTCTTAATGTGCTTTTTTTCCGCAGCCTTTTGGCGAAATTCACGTTTTTTTTCCTGTGGTCCTTTCACGAAATTCGGGGATTTTTTTGCGATCCTTTGTCGAAATTCGAGTTTTTCCCGCTTCCCTTTGACGGAATGCGTGTTTTTTTTTCAGAGATCCTTTGACGAAATTTTCGTTTTTTTTTTCGCAATCCTTCATCGAAATTTGTGTTTTCCGCTGCTTTTTGACAAAATTCGCGCTTTTTTCTCGTCTTTTTGACGTAATTCGCGTTTTTTCTGCGGCCTTTTTACGAAATTCACGTTTTTTTTCTGTTTACCTTTGACGAAATTCACGTTTTTCTGTTTACCTTTGACGAAATTCGCGTTTTTTGCAATCCTTTAACGAAATTCACGTTTCTTCGCTGCCCTTTGACGGAGTGCGCGTTTTTCCGCGACTTTTCATGAAATTCGCGTTTTCTCTGCGGCCTTTGATGAAATTCGGGTTTTTTATGTGCTCATTTAACGAAATTCGTGTTTCATCCGGGATCATTTGATGAAATTCCCTTTTGCTCCGCGATAATTTGACGAAACCCGCGTTTCCTCCATGGTTATTTGGCGTAATTCGCGCTTTCTCCGCGATCATTTGACGAAATTTGACTTTTTTCACGATCCTTTGACAAAATTCGTATTTTATCCTCGGGCCCTTTTTTCAAAATTCGGTTTTTTTCCTAGATCCTTTAACGAAAATGATTTTTTTCAGCGATCATTTGTTAAAAATCTCGATATGTTTTTTAAGTCCAAATTTTCGGACTGATGATCGAATTTTTTAAATTTTCAGAACCTCATGCCTTAAATTTTCGTAAAAGCTAGAACAAAATCACCCCTCCCCCCCCCTTTCCTCCCTCTGGCTACGGCCTAATTGTCAAAAATGATTTCTGTTTACAACCCAATTCAACGTGTTTCGTAAGATTTAGAACATTATGGAAATTTAAGTCCCGATTACGATTCTTCGCATAATATTGAAAAAATAATTCTAGAAAGCACATCTAGGGATAATCAAACCTTAATTAATCAATATTACATATAAAAATAATAAAAATAGTCATCATAAATCTGATTTTTACTCTTTTCAATTTTGTTTTTGTGTTTATTTTGTTTAATAGTAGTGTCTTATTGTTTAAAACTGCAAGAACAGTTATGAATTTAAAATTATCTTAAATTAATTAAATTACAGCTTTTTATAAACATATTTTCTCCAACTCCGGTTACCGCGACACTCCGCTTATGACGACACTTTTTTCTGGTCATTAGAGTGTCGGGATAACGAGGTTTGACTGTATATGTATTTTTTTAATTTTGAAAAGTGCTTCTTTAATTTTGGTATGTCTATCTCTACATCTGTCCGGTTTTTCGAGCTTCAGTTTTCGCAGATATGCTTCGATTGCAATGAAATATATTACATAAGTTTTCTATTGAAATTAGTGTGGGCAATATTTATAAACACAAAATAATTCGTATGCATTACGATCGGGGGTGCACTGGTGCCGAAATGCCATTTCTGTATTTATTTTCTTTACTTTGAAAGAAAAAAAACTTCTTTCTGATAAAATATGTATTAATTTAATATTAAAATAAAAAGATGTGCCAGAAATTTAATTATGCTATTGTATTGTATGATTATTGCATTTCGTAGTGACAGACGTAATTAAACTAAAAAAAAAAAAAATCGTAAGAAAATAGTCTAATATTTTGAAATTCTGTTGGCAAATTGACATTAAAATAAATTGTTAAAAATCTAATTCATGAAAAACAGTAACCCTTTTTGGTCGACATTGCATGTCATACGTTCAGCTATTTGGTGCCGCTTTTATGCGACAAAGAGAAAAATTGCATCGCTGAAAGCGAATTCGTCGCTAGTTACACATCGGGTTATATTCCGAAATTATTTTTCTACATTTCTCAATAATTGCTAAGAGATTGTGTAACTATAGTCCTGTTATTTTATTTTTAAGTCGTACTTTTTTTTCTGTTATGGAAGCTTTCTTTAGTTATTGTTGCATATCAAAATTTATTTCCTGATGGATTGAGAGAGTAATTTCAATATGTCTCAGTCAGGGTGTAATAGTTTTCATTTATCTAGTGATGACATTTATTCAGTCTGGTGAATCAGAAGACAATGATATGAGCTCAATTGGCTCTGGGTAGAACAAAAATCAGTATGCTCTGCTACTCTTCGCTTCAATTTTACAGAAAACTTTAACTGAATAAATTTGATAAATATATATTTTAATTTAATGCTTGGGTGCATTGCACGAAAAACTGGAGATCAGTGAACGGGATATTACATGTACGACCACAAGTAGGTCAAGAAAAAGCTGCTTGCTTGCGTACTAACAAAAATGTTTTGCGTTATCGTATTCAGGATTATATTAATTTTCAGCAATAAAAATTATTTTTTATAATTGGATATCCGCAGAACAAAAAAATAAGTCGAAGAAGGAAGGTTAAGCATGAGACATGATAAAGGTATGTTTTGCTTCTTAGCAATGTAAACGTCGAAATGAATGTGCATTTTTCTTAACAATTGTTATATGGCCAGCATAGTGAAAATCATACGTTCCGAGACTGGGACATTTACGAATGCACGCCTAATTATTATCTACGTGTGGTAATTATTTAAAGTGCATCTTAATTGATGTTACATTATTTCAAATGAAATAAAAGTTGGCATAACGCACTCCGGTGTATTACGCACATCATAATTTGAGAAAATATTTTTCTATGTTTACGCATATTTACCGCATTACGAGCAACCCTTTCTTTGTGTCATAGTGCTATCATTGATTAATTCTCACACTTATATTTCCAAATTAAAGTTTATTTGAACTGTTTTAAGTATAAATAGAAATAAAGAAGAACTCTTAAAAATTCGACGAGAGGTGGTAAAAGAAGCTAATTTCTTAGGAGGTATGCCAATGTGAGGGCAGGGATCAATCGGCTGAAGCACTTACATTTTAGGAATGTAAGTTATTTACATAGCTGAAAACGTTCCTCATTTTTAAAGTCAAGCAAAAATATTTCGAATCAAAAATTTAATTTAATAAATTAAATAAAAAAGAACTCTATAGAAATAAGTCACATTTCCTTAAATAAGTTTTCTGGTTCAAAATTCCTTTATTTGACAGGGAGAAAAACCCCTGAAGATTGGCTTGTCAGATATGCATTTATACCCATTGAAAAAAAAATTATAATTTTTTTCTTGTCAGGGGGGGGTGAGGGGCTTAGTGATATGGGGCGCCAATGGAAGTTCTGCACACAGGCGCCGTATACTGTTGGCGCGCCCCTGTATAGAGCGTTTGTCTTAATGGGTCACGGGACTCTTAAAATTGGAAAAAATGAAAAAAAAAAGAAGAAAATTTTCAACATTTAATTTCTTAAAATGTAATGGATTTAAAAACACAATTTTTATTGGGATTAAAAGATATAGGTGTGTTTTTGTTTTTTCATTTCATGTATTTAAGAAATTGCAAGATGCAAAATTAGTATTTACAGGGGGCTCGAAACTGTAAGGTATTCATCGAACAGAAAATTGGTATAACAGCTTACGCACAGGATCACAAAATAAATTTTATAAATATAATGAACTTGTTTGTGCCTAATTATACTTCAGTTTGTAATAATTACTCTGAACTTAAATAAATTGGAATTTAAAGCATTTTTATATTTTTAATTCAAAACATGCATTTAGCTAATACAATTTTTTTTTAATTTTCAGCAGTATAATCACCTAAAAATTTTGAACAACAAAAACGAAATTTTCGATTCAGTTTATACAGACTAACGTGAAACATAAGTTTTGAAAATTTCATTAAAAAATATTGAGACATTTTTGAGATATCCTACTTCTTATGCCCAAAAACGTCATTTTGAAAAAAAAATGACTTCAAAGTTTCGGAAACGCCGCTTCAGAGCGGGTATAATTTTAATAGCCATACTTCTGTTATTTCAAGCAAACAAACATATCAAAATGTTCAGAAAAGATGGAAGTTTAACATCTAAAAAAAATTAAAATTTCGAAAAATCTGAGCCTTTAAGAGTCCTGAGACCATTAAGATAAACTGAGCATATACTTCAAGCGCGCAATCTCACCAATATAATTAGTGCATGTTGTTGGGAATAATAATAATAGTTTGAATGGTTAATTTTTACGAGAAAAAACAACAGAAGTCAAACCCAGAAAAAAAAAACCGCACAGAGGAGCAAACATATTATTTTTGGATCCAAAGGATACTAAAACAGATTACCATGACATTTTTACCCCCCCCCCCCCAACTCCAGAAAAATAACTAAAGTTCGAGTATCTATTCAATTTGTGCATATCCATACGTGAAAAAAAGTAAATTGTATAACCCCCTTAATTCAAAGTCTGTTGTTTAGTTAGAATACCGTTTTATAACAATTTAAATTTTAACTATCAACAGTCTTCCATCCGTTATCAAATTATGTAATAATACAATCGAAATATTTGCAACAAATCAATTATAAAAGCAAAAACATTATTTATTTCTATACTAAATTCAAAATGCATGTTCATTTTATATTATTTTAAAAATTGTTAAAACATGCATTTCTTGTACATTAATTCTCTTTATTAACATATAAATTCAGAATTAAAACTAAAAATGAATACCGAATGAAAATCTTATTTAAAACACACAAAAATATATCAGATTCTCAAGTATATATATATATATATATATATATATATATATATATATATATATTTATATATTTAGAGTTTTTGTTTTAACGCTAACTAAAATAAACTAATAATAAACTTCAAATGCACAATGCTGTAGATGCAATTAAGGATACATATACTGCATATTTTCGGAAATATAATAATAGTAGTTTGATTTAAGTAAAACTTCTTGCTTATGAATACATTCGCCGAACTTTATTACAAAACTTTATAGAATACCAAGAATTTTCTTGTTTACAAAAGATGTTTTATTTCCTCTAAAGTAAAGTAAAAATTTTCAAATTCCATTAGATTATAATCGCAATCTCGATTTAAAAATAAATTGTCATTTTAAACAGATTATTAAACTGTTTTTTTAATTAAAGTGTTTAAATCTTACAATTTATGTAATATTAATATTCTCTAAATGTAAAAACAATTCATTTCATTTAATAATATAAATAATTCAGTAAGTCTAAGATAAATAATCTTGCTTAGCATATTTATTATTATAACTCAAGTTTATCTATCAATCCTCTATATATCTAATTTCAAATTATATAATAATAATAATGAGATGTTTGCAACAATTCTAGTAACAACATTTCTTTTAACATAAGATTTAAAGTTTATACTGTTTCAATATTACTTTAAAAATTGTTAAAACTCGTATCAATTTTGCACTGGTCTCTTTATTCACATTTGAATTCATATAAAAAATGAAATTTTGTTATCGCATCAAAATAGTATTTCAAACACACAATATTATATCAGATTCTCATTTATATGTTTTTAGAGTTTTCCATTAACGCATACTAAAAATATTTTATCTATCAATCCGCTATATATCTAATTTCAAATTAAATATTTATAATATTGAAATATTTGCAACAAATCTATTTAAAAACCATAAACTTCAAACAACTTTTCTTTTAACATTAGAGACGAAATTCATACTGTTTTAATATCACATTAAAAACTGCTAAAACCGGCACATTTTATTCCCCCATTCTCTTCATTCACGTCTAAATTCATAATTAAAACTAAAAATCAATATCGCATCATAATCTTAATTAAAACACACAAAATTAAATCAGATTCTCAAGTATGTGTTTCCTTCGGAGCATTTGCCTTAAGGCACACTAAAAATAAACTTAAAATGCTCAATCTGATCAACGCAATTAGTGATAAATGTACTGCATACTTGCGAAAATAATAATAATAGTTTGAAGAGGATGGTATTTGAAATTCCATATAAGGTAATAACCATTTCGCGGAAAATGTGGCCTGAAGGGAAAAGGCGTTTTTATAACTATGCAAATATGTAATCCAATTAGAGAATATATTACTTTTCTTTCGATAAAAACATAAGTTTGGACGATGTAATCTTTGGGCCGATGGAATTTGTGGCTATATTAACAGAAAATCAATGCGCTCATTTCTAAGCAACATGTTTATTCTTTAACAATGGAACTTATACCTGAAACTTTAAAAGCACGTAATTACTACATTTATGTATTTTTCGCTTGCTTTGAATGCGTCTTTTGTTAAGGGTTCTCTTTTATGTAAAGTATTGAAATATTTATGTATATTTTCCGTTTAGTTTTAAGTGAGCGCTGCTTTGAAATTCAGATTTAAAATATAATAGAGATTCATTTTGAAATATGTTTATATATATGTATACATATTTAAACATTCTTTCGTTCTTCAATAATAAAACTACTTTATGAAAATTCAAGAAGAGTTGAATTTAACTTTGTTCAAAAAGATTAAATAGTCGTAAGCTCTTTTTAAAACCAATCGTCATGCTGAACAGAACTGTGTTCGATTTTTATAATTGAAAGTATTTAATCTCACATTTTATATTATATTTAAATTCTCTGACTGTGTATAAAATTTATTGTGTTTCATAATATAAACAATTCAGTTATTATAATACTTTACCATTATAGATAAATAAGTTTCTTAGTGTATTCAGTATTCTATTTAAAATTTATCGAGCAATCCGCCATATATCTCATTTCAAATTATATATTTATCATAGTGAAATCTTTGTAAATGAACAACTTTTCTTTTAACGTTAGACACAAACTTCATACTGTTTCAATATCACTTTAAATAAATTACTAAAACTGGCATATATTATACCCCAGTTATCTTTATTCACGTCTAAATTCATAATCAAAACTAAAAATCAATATCGAATCAAAATCTTAATTAAAACACACAAAATTAAATCAGAATCTCCAGTATGTATTTCCTTTAGAGCATTTGCATCAAGGCACACTAAAAATAAACTTCAAATGCACAATCTCATCAATGCAATTAGTGATAAATGTACTGCATATTTGCAGAAATAATAATAATAGTTTGAAGAGGACGGTATTCGAAATTCCATATAAGGTAATAACCATTTCGCAGAATATGTGGCCTAAAGGGAAAAAGCGTTTTTACAGCTATGCAAATATATAATCCAATTAGAGAATATATTACTTTTCTTTAAATAAAAACATAAGTTTGCGCGATGTAATGTTTAGCCCGGGTAGTATTTGTCGTTATATTAGCAGAAAATCAATTGCTCATTTCTAAGCAACGTGTTTATTCTTTAATAATGGAATTTAAATCTGAAACTGTAAAAGCACATAATTGCTACACTTATGTATTTTTCACTTGCTTTGAATGTATCTTTTGTTTAGGGCTTCCTTTAATGTACAATATGGAAATATTTATGCATATTTTTCATTTAATTTTAAGCGAGCGTTGCTTTGCAATTTAGATTAAAAAAATAATAGAGATTCATTTTGAAATATTCGTATATATATATATATATATATATATATATATATATATATATAATAAAACTATTCTATGAAAATTCAGATTTAGTTCAATTTAACTTTATTCAGAAGTTTTAAAATGCCGTAAGCTCTATTTAAAATCAATCCTCATTATGAACAGAACTGTGATCTCTTTTTATTATTAAAAGTATTTAATCTTAAATTTTATATTATACTTAAATTCCCTGACTGTAACAAAAATTAGTTTTATTTAAAAAATAATATAAAGAATTCAGTTATTAAAATACTTATCACTATAGATAAATGAGTTTTTTAGCATCTCATTACAAATCTATCTCAAATTCAAATCTATTTCAAATTTATCTCATTTCAAATTATATGTTAATAATATTGAAATATTTGAAACAAAATTAATAATGTTTCAATACTATTTAAGAAAGTGCTAAAACTGGCATCTTTTGTACCCAAATTCTATTTATTCACGTTTAAATTCATAATTAAAACTAAAAATCAATAGCTCATCAAAATTTTAGTTAAAACATACAAAATTAAATCAGATTCTCAAGTATGCTTTTCCTTTCGAGAAATTGGCTTAAGACACACTAAAAATAAACTTAAAATGCACAATCTGATCAATGCAATTAGTGATATATATAGTGCATATTTGCGGAAATAATAATAATAATAGTTTGAAGAGGACTATATTCGAAATTTCATATAAGGTTTCCATATAAGGAACCATTTCGCAGAGTATGTGGCCTGAAGGGAAAAGACTTTTTTATAGCTATGCAAATATGTAATCCAACTAGAGAATATATTATTTTTCTTTGGATAAAAACATAAGTTTGCGCGATGCAATCTTTGTACCGGATGGAATTTGTCGTTATATTAGCAGAAAATCAATCCGCTCATTTCGAAGCAACATGTTTATTCTTTAATAATGGAACTTATATCTGAAACTTTAAAAGCGCATAATTACTACATTTACGCATTTTTCATTTGTTTTGAATGCATCTTTTGTTTAGGGTTCTCTTTAATGTAAAGTAGAAATATTTATGTGTATTTTCCGTTTAATTTTAGCGAGTTCTGCTTTGAAATTCAGATTTAATATATATAATAGATTCATTTTGAAATATGTTTATATGTATAGTAATCTCTCACTTATACGTTGTTGCAACGGGCTAATGAAAAAAGACACATAAACGAGGGAGACTCATAAATGAAATTCAAGTAAATATTAAGTCAAAAATAATCTTTAAATGATAAATAACATGCAGAATAATAATTAAAAAAATATTATTCACTTACATTGTTAATGATTTACAAATTCGAATCTGAAATATGTGCATCTCAAAATATTAATTTCATACCTTATTTTTCTAAACAGTCTAAAATTCAAGTTTGTTTATGAGCTTGATGTCTGACCCTAAAAATATGTGTTTCAAGTTCTTTGAAACAAGAATATTTCGAACCAGATGCATCAGTTCGTTGAATGTAGTAACTAAGAATGGTTTCCAGGCATCTATTGCATTTACAAAAGTCGGTGGATGTGTTTCTATATTTTCTTCGTTATCTGATTCATCTGCATTAGCATTGTCTTATATTTCTGCGGCTATTTTTTGTAAGTCTCTCATTTCTGTCGTTTTTACATTTTCATCGGTATCCACGAAATCGTTAAAAATAATTATTCCTCCAGACGTGACATTCCATTCTTCATCTAATAGTGGTTGATCGTTGAAAGAAGATTAATCATTTTTAACATACTTCAGAATAAATCCTGCTTTTTTAAAAAACCATTCTGTATGCACGTCTCATTAACACTTTTCCATGATGAACAGAGCATATTTACTGCATCAAGTACGGACGCTTTTTTTAGATTATTTATTGAAATTTTTAATTCAAGTGAAGCAAGAATTCTTCGAATCAAAGATCTTCTGTAATTTATTTTCATGCAACGAATAATTCCCAATTGCTTCATTTCTGGAAAAAATGCACCTCTCACCCTACTCTAGAAGTAGCAGGTGCGAAAGGGTGTGGCCAAGGAATGAAGCTTCCAATTATTGTTCAGAAAGCAAAAGCAAAAGACAAACAATTGACTTCCCTTTTACAAGCTGATGTGATTTTTTTAGGACATAAAAAAATTGCGACGCTATATCTTTGTCCGGGACTATCGAAAATCCACATATAACAGAGGGAGACGTATATGAGAGAGATATCTGTATATACATTGTATCCTAAAAAGGACGGAGTGAATTTAAAATTCAATAACTCGCAAACGGTGACAGATATATAAAACATTCTTAAAGGAGGGTTATGTATGGCGTCAGGAGTATTTTTTTACCGTGATACTCGAATTTAGTTCGAAATACAAAAAATAGATGGCGCCGCCAGCAATATGTGCTAAATTCAAGATGGATTTTTGTCCTTTTTCTTCTCCCATGCGAAAAATAGATTAAAATGTATTGAGTGGGCCAAAAATAGTGCATGAATTTAGCGCATATTGTTCGAAGTGCCATCTATTGTTTGTAATTCGAACTAAATTAGGGAATCACAGTAAAAAAAATCTCTGATATCATCCATAAAGCTCCTGTGAGAATTTTTTAAAGATCTGTCACCGTTTGTAAGTTATTGAATTTTAAAATCAGTTAGTCCCTTTTAGGACACCCAGTATATATATATACATATTTAAACATTCTTTCGTTCTTCAGTAATAAAACTACTCTATGACAATTTTCAGGAAATGGTGAATTTATCTTTATTTAGAAGGTTTAAATAGTCGTAAGCTCTATTTGAAATCAATCTTCATTGTGAACAGAACTATATTCACTTTTTATAATTGAAAGTATTTAATCTTGCATTTTATATTATATTTAAATACTCTGACTGTATATAAATTAGCTTTTTTAATAATATTAACAATTCAGTTATTATAATACTTATCACTATAGATAAATAAGTTTTTTAGTATATTCAGTATTAAATTTCAAATTTATCTATCAATCCGCAATATATCTCATTTCAAGATATATATTAAACATATTGAAATATTTGCAGCAGATGTATTCAAAAATCAAAAATATTAAAGAACATTTCTTTTAACATTATTCACAAAATACATACTGTTTCAATATTATTTGAAAAATTGCTAAAACTGTCATCTTTTATATCCTAATTCTCTTTATTCACGTCTAAATTCATAATTAAAACTAAAAATCAATATCGCATCAAAATCTTAATTAAAACACACAAAATTAAATCAGATTCTCAAGTATGTGTTTCCTTTAGAACATTTGCCTTAAGGCATACTAAAAATAAACTTCAAATGCGCAATCTCAGCAATGCAATTAGTGATAAATATACAGCATATTTGCGGAAATATTAATAATAGTTTGAAGAGGGCGGTATTCGAAATTCCATATATGGCAATAATCATTTCACGGAAATGTGGCCTGAAGGGAAAAAGAGTTTTTATAACTACGCAAATATGTAATCCAATTAGAGAATATTTTACTTTTCTTTAGATAAAAACATCAGTTTTGTTCAATGTAATCTTTCGTCCGGATGGAATTTGTCGTTATATTAGCAGAAAATCAGTACACTTATTTCAAAGCAACATGTTTATTCTTTAATAATGGAACTTATATCTGATTCTTTAAAAGCACGTAATTACTACATTTATGTATTTTCACTTGCTTTGAATGCATCTTTTGTTTAGAGTTCTATTTAATGTAAAGTACTGAAATATTTCTGTGTATTTTCCGTTTAATTTTAAGCGAGAGCTACTTTGAAATTCTGTTTTAAATATAATAGAATTCCGTTTGAAATATGCAAATATATGTATATATATTTAAATATTCTTTCGTTCTTCAGTATTAACACTACTCTATGGAAACTCGGGAAGTGTTGAATTTTTCTTTAATAAGAAGGTTTAAATAAAGAGTGTATATATATTATATTATATTATATTATATTATATTATATTATACAAGGTGGCCATAATTAAACTGACGGTACTCAGAGTGTTCTGTAGCGCGATCTAATTGCGAGGATGGCGCAAAATTTTGTAGGAAGATTAAACAAGACTGGGACGAAGGATTCCGCGAAAAAAAATTTAGCTCCAAAAATCACCGCCAGGGGAATTTGTGGCGCTGTGTATTCGAAAAACAGAGTTTCAAAAAATGAAGAATCAGTACTGAAATAAAATTACCTTTTATTTAACGAACTTAGCAATTTAATCCAAGCTCAAAAGGGTAACAGTTTATAAAAAGCTAAAAATTTACATAAACACTGCTAAAGTTTCTTTATCTGCAATTTCACTTACAGAGCCACAAAGAAAGCAATAGCAGAAGAAGAAGTTCTTTATTCAAATTTCACGTTACATCTTTTGGCCCAGTGCCAGCTTGTTCGGCTTTACAAGGTAATATGCTACTGTTAGACGCAATTTCATTGAAAGTTATATTTCATAATGTCTCCTTCTTTAGTCGAGTGAGCTCTACTAGTCAAATTCTTTTACCTCAACCAATGCAATGCGCCAGCCGTTCTTCGTGCTTTTAGAAACCACAAAAAAATGCGTAAAGGTAACGGTCCTTTGTTAGCTAATGGTTTAAAAGCAATGGTTGGGAAGTTTGGGAAAACAGGTTCTCTAAATGTTCAGTCAGGCAGAGGACGAAAACCCGTATCACAGGATACAATCGAAGAAGTTGCAGCGGCCATTGTCGACAGAGCACCAGATAATATTGCTACCACTTCCCGTGCTCGTGGGGTAGCTCGGAATCTGGATATGCCTTATTGTACGGTATGAAAAATCCGACGAAAGATTATCTACTTCTATCCGTACAAGATCAACTGTGTACAAGAGTTACGTCACACCGACCATGATAAGCGATTGACCTTTACTCTCACTTTCCTTGCCAGAATGGAGTTGGATGATGCTTGACCCCGGAAAATCTTATGGGTAGACGAGGTCCACTTTTACCTGAATGGAACTGTAAATACGCAGAACTGTCGAATTTGGCATAACAAGTCACCAAGAGCATTCAAAGAAATTCATTTGCATTCACCAAAGTTAATTGTTTGGTGTGGTTTCACAGCAGATACGATCATAGGTCCATTATTCTATGAGAACATTACTCCGACAGGACCTGTAACTTCCTGTAACAGGACCTGTTCTGTTACCGGAGAGAAATATCGCAAAATTTTAAACAACTTTGTTATTCCGGCACTTCAGCAAAGACAGTGCCTGGAGAAAATCATTTTCATGCAAGATGGAGCCCCCCCCCCCCCCCGCATATTGATTTGCGGGTACAGCAGCTGCTACGTCAGAAATTCACAACAGAAAGAGTCATTAGCCGCTGTTTTCCCACTGTATCGTCACCTCGGTCCCCTGATCTTACACCCTGCGACTTTTGGCTATGGGGTTACCAAAAGTCCAAGGCATATCACGGAGGTGTCCAGGATCTGGCTACGTTGAAGGATAACACATCGCGAACTGTACGGGAGATTCCTGCAGACTTGTTATTCTCAGCTGTTGTAAATGATGCTCACAGAATGCAATATGTGGTCCACGAAAACGGCGGCCACATCGAACCTGAGTTGGATGTGCTAAATGAACGATAATTTTATTTCCGTATTAATTCTTCTTTTTTTTGAAACTCCCTTTTTCGAAGACACAGCGCCACATATTCCCCTGGCGGTGATATTTGGTACTAAGTTTTTTCCGAGGAATCCTTCTTCCCCCGGCTTGTTTAATCTTCCTACAAAATTTGGCGCCATTCTCGCAATTAGATAGCGTTACAGAACACTCTGAGTACCGTCAGTTTAATTATGGCCACCTTGTATTATATTTTTTTATATTGAGTATGTCTGTAAAACTTTGCATCCAGCCATTATTTTCTTAACTGTTTTTCCTACACAAGTTCATTCAGTTGAATAAAATGTTTTTAATACGTCAGATTTTCTTTTATTTAGAAAATCTAAATACTTTACTTGCACCCACTCTATACAGATAGACTTAGAGAAAATTTCTTAGTACAGGAGTATGCAAAACAAAACACATTTTTATCACTCTATACAGATAGACTTAGAGAAAATTTCTTAGTACAGGAATATGCAAAACAAAACACATTTTCATCACTGTAGAACAATAAATTGACTCTGATCTTTAATTAAAAAAAAATAAATCTAAAAAGTACTTGTTGTTACTGTATTCTTTTCTACGAACAGAACTGTTATCTCGAATTTAAACATTTCCTCCTCCATTAAAATCCATTATTAGGTCATAAAGAATGAATAGACGTACGTGAATACAGCCAACATAATAGCATGAATTACTACAGTTATATTTTTGCGTCGATGATATCTAAATTAACAGGAAAGAATTTTAAAAACAAATAATGCAATTGCAAACAATATGAACAAAAGCGATTTCATCAGATGATCTTATAAAACGTAAATTGAAAAATATAACATTGGTTTAATTAGATGCTGTAAATTGTAAAATGTTTATTTTTTTTTTATTATATTATTAGGCATATACAATGCATAAACTTGAATAATACCACCATAATAGCCTGAAATTATTTAATTTTTTATATATTCACCCATGATGTCTGAATTGAATTACCAGATTTTTTCGAAAGTTTTAATGAAAATATGAACAATGTGAATGAAAAAACTTCCACCATATGATTTTCGAACAGTAAATTGTAAAATACAGCAAATATTTTTTTTTAATGCAGTAAAATGAGTAAAACAAATTTTGTTTTAAAAATGTTGTGCAAATGCTCCACGATACTTAATTGCATTGAAATTATATTTAGGCATATTTTTGAACGATTGAAAACAGCAAAAAATATCTGAAAAGCAGCTTTAGATTTCTTAATTGCATTTTGCTTTGAACTCATTATTTTTTGTTAACTGTTTGTACTCCCACTCCTTTTATAAATCAAAATTACTTACAAACACTTACAGATTTTAAAAGATAATTTTCACTAATAATTATATTTAATTATTTATATCTCTTATTAAATATTTCAATATAATAAAATGATATATTTAAAAATTTTAAAATATAGAATTAATTCATAAACTTTTTCTTCTGTTATGATTATTATATTTACATATTAAAAGAGATACATCAACAAAAATAGTCAGATATCATGTAAGAGGTGTATGATATGTTTCACAAGCTGGCCTGCAATGCATTTATATCACCATATTATGCACATGTTAGAACTTCTATCAAAATAAAACTAAGTTTACTTTAATATTAAAGAAGATTACATGCTTTCTGAGAATGAGAAACTTAAACACAAATGTAATGTATATTTTCAAACAGAAATACAGTTTCTTTTTAAATTTTACATTTCTAAAACTACTTTTCTGAATCTATATAGACAAAAAAAAAAAAAAAAAAAAATCTTGTGTACACACGTTCATCAAAGTTTCGAGGTTTTTTATCTTTTCTTACTATGATATCTCTTTCCTGGTATGGGCAAAAATTGTAATATTTTAAATTTGCACAATTATTATGAGGAAGTAACGTTTGTTTATGCGTTTCTTTGCAGGAGTGGGGTTGGGGGTAATCTCAGGAACTAAAGAGCCGATTTAAAAAATAATGGTGCCAAAATGCAGGTGATCATACCATAGGCTTTATTTTATGTCGGTACAACAATTCCTAAGAGGTGCGGAAGCGGAAAATGCTCTAGAATTGTGATTTCTGTGATATTGTTGGAGGTAGAAGCTTTAAATTTAGTTCGTTGGTTACGTTTAAGATGTAAATACTCGCCATAAACGGTTTCTAAAAAGTTCTAAATTTAAAAAGGCCAAATGAGCAGAAAACGTTCTAAATTATGAGTTATTTGCAACTGTCAGCAATACAGTCTTGAAATTTGACATGGCTGTTGCATTTACGAAGTAAATACTCCCCACAGAACAAATTAAAAAATAAATAAAATGTAAGAAAATGGTGGAAAAAAGTTTTAAAATTGCGATTTATGTGACACTTCTGGGGCTGAACTTTTTAACTATCGTATGGTGCTTTTTTTAATATGTAAATGCTCTCTAATAAAATTCAAATGTAAAGGGTTGTAGTAATGAAAAATATTTCTAAAATAGCAATAACTGTTAAACTGGGGCTAAACACTTGAAATTTGGCATGTTACTTGCTTTTAAGATGTAAATGTTCTAAAAGTCCTTCCGGCCAGTGCCGGGAGGAAGAGGTAGCTTTCATAATCCTTATTTTAAAAAAGCCAACTTATATCATGCAAACACATGAAGCTCAATTTAGTGGAAACCGAATATAGGAGATTCAATACTAATTTTTATCAATATAATGAATGAGAATTTCGCGAAATTAGTCAGCTTTATCCAAGCTGCTTTTCTTTAAAGTAACTTATATTTGGCTGCCAAATTCGGCAATTTCTTAAAGTGCCTGTCATTTTAAGACAACATGGTGGATGAAGCTAAGCAGTGAACTTGGTCGAGACCTTAGTAATTGCTGTGCACATGCTCACTCACATCGGAATCGGTTAATATATAGGAGTGCTGTCGCATGCAAACAATCAGATTTTTCAAAATGTCACCCACAATAGAAATTGAAACTGCTATATCTGAGCCATTTTTTAAGGTAAAGACAAACAAAAAATGCTCCTGAATCCTTATATCAAGATCAAATACTTAAGAAAGAAACCTTTTTCAATTTCTAATTTTTTTGCACCTCACTTTAAATATATATATATTTTTTAATTTAATGGCCGCCATTTTGAAACAAGATGGCTGATTAATCTGGCCAGCGAACTTGGTCGAGGTGCTGATGTATACTATCCACATGCCTTCTTACATCGAAATAGGCGAAAACGTGTGTTATCGCGTGACAAATACAAGATCGTTTCAAAATGTTAGCCATGCTAGAAATTCAAAGTGCTATAAATCAACCATTTTTTAAGATATCAACAAAAGAACAAATTTTCAGAAACAAAAACTGCTCCGGAATCTTTGTATCAAGGCCAAACACATAAAAAAATCTTTTTCATTTTCCAATTTTTTAACACCTCATTTTGAATTTTAAATTTAATTTTTTTTTAATGGCAACCCTTTTGAAACAAGATGGCGAATGAAGCTGGCCAACGAACTCGGTCGAGACATTGGTATGTACTATGTACAGATCAAGTTACATCCAAATAGGTTCATAAATACGCCTGTTATCGCGTGACAAAAATCAGGTCGTTTTAAAATGTCAGCCACAAGAGAAATCCAAAATGCTATTACTCAGCCGTTTTTTTTTAGATATTAGCGAAAGAAAAACTTTTCCGGAATCTTTGTATTAAGGTCAAACACATACAAAAAAATCTTTTTCATTTTCCAATTTTTTGGTATCTCATTTAAATTTTTTTATTTTTTAATTTTTTTAATTGGCCGCCATTTTGAAACAAGATGGCGGATGAAGCTGGCCAACGAACTCGGTCGAGATATTTGTATGTACTATGTACACACCAAGGTACATCCAAGTCGGTTCATAAATATGCCTGTTATTACGTGAGAAAAATCAGGACGTTTCAAAATGTCAGCCAAGCTAGAAATTCAAAATGCTATAACTCAGCCATTTCTTAAGATATAGACGAAACAAAAACTGCTCCCGAATCTTTTTATCAAGATCAAACACATAAGAAGAAAATATTTTTTCAATTTTCAATTTTTGGTACCACATTTCAAATTAAAATTTTTCTTAAAAATTTAAATGGCCGCCATTTTTAAACAAGGTGGCGGGTGAAGCTGGCCAACGAACCCGGTCGAGACATTGGTATGTACTATGTATAAACGAAGTTACATCCAAATTGGTTCATAAATACGCCTTTTATCGCGTGACAAAATTCAGGACGTTTCAAAATGTCAGCCACGCTAGAAATTCAAAATGCTATAACTCAGCCATTTTTTAAGATATAGACGAAACAAAAACTGCTCCGAAATCTTTGTATAAAGGTCAAATACATAAGAAAAAAATATTTTTCCATTTTCAGTTTTTTGGCACCACATTTCAAATTTTAAATTTAAAAAAAAAATTTAAATGGCCGCCATTTTGAAACAAAATGGCGGATGAAGCTGGCCAACGAACTCGGTCGAGACATTGGTATGTACTATGTACACACCGAATTACATCCAAATCGGTTCATAAATACGCCTTTTATCGCGTGACAAAATTCAGGACGTTTCAAAATGTCAGCCACGCTAGAAATTCAAAATGCTATAACTCAGCCATTTTTTAAGATATAGACGAAACAAAAACTGTTCCGGAATCTTTGTATAAAGGTCAAATACATAAGAAAAAAATATTTTTCCATTTTTAATTTTTTGGTACCACATTTCAAGTTTTAAATTATTTTAAAAATTTTAAATGGCCGCCATTTTGAAACAAAACGGCGGATGAAGCTGGCCAACGAACTCGGTCGAGACATTGGCATGTACTATGTACACACCGAATTACATCGAAATCGGTTCATAATTACGGGAGTTACAGTGTGACATAGGTCAGATATATATATATATATATATATATATCAATTTTGAACGGAGGGTGGTTTCGGGGTCTGGGGGTCATGATCGATGAAAATATACCAAAATTTTTTGAAATCGCTTTCCTCCGAACGGCTGCAATAGGTAGCTTTTTTGTAAAGAAAGCTACCTAAAAGAACTTTTCTAAAACATTCGAAATTAGAGTGAAGTATTCAATTTTTTTTTTTTTTTTTAATTACGACTTTTTAGGAAGAGTTCTAACAAGAAATTTGAAACTTGACATGGCTGTTACTTTTAAGACGTAAATACTCGCTGTAGAATAATAAAAGAATCGAAACGTGACAGAGTGTCGCAACAAAAAGTGTTCCAATCTTGCGATTTCTCAAATACTGCTGGGTCTAAAAACTTTAAACATCGCATGGTGATTAATATTAAGATATAAATGTTCTCTAAGAATAGTTTCTAAAGCATTAAAATTTAAAAAAGGTAAATGTGTGGCAAATGTTTAAAAACATTCTAAATTACGGCTTATTTGGAATTGTTACGGCTAAAAACTGGAAATGAATAATAAAAGTAGGCTTATTTTTTTTCAAAAAATCAAAAGACATGAAGCAATTAAATGCAACACAAATGGTTCCAGTCAGACTATAAACTTTTATCAAAATGATCATTTCTTACTTGTAAAGGATCACTTTCACGAATTGTAAAAAATTTAGATGATTTCGAAATTATAAATACATTACATTTTATCGCTAAATTAAATTATAAATAAGATGCTTATAGTTATTAACCAACATATCCGCAGTTTATGTAGAAAAAACATCGCAATTTTCATTTTTATAAAAATGTTATTTTTTGCAAAAATATTTTAGAACTAATATATGTAGGTATCGCGTAATTGCAAAATAAAATATTTTGACGTTTTATAATTTATTAAGTAGTGATTACGTGTATATAATAATCTGCAAAAATGATTAAAATAGCTTTTTTAAAAAATAAATAAATAAATAAACGATGGGAAATAATCGTATCACACACCAATTCCTTGTACTCAAGTTAAAGTGTGATTTTCAGTTTTTTATTATGTATTAGGATGTACTAATGCTTGAAATTCTTTACAAAAAATCTACAACTGACTATTGTAATTTTAAGTAAGAGGTAATATTTCATAAAGCAATTGTAGAATTAAATGCATGTAAAATTTTAATTAATGCAATAAATTTAATATTTAATTTAACGCAGGAAATCTCTAATCTGAACAAACATATCTGTTAGCTTGAGATAAAGATTCTGAAAGATGAATTTATATCCCAAACAATAAGCATTATTTACTATAAAGTAAACATAGAAATGGCATTGTCTCTTTATTACACACTCAAGTTAAAACAAACTGTAATACAAGACAATGTCTCTTGATGTACCCAAATGTAATGCCATGTTTATAAATATACAATAATATCTTTCTAGTTACCCAGGACTCTAAAAAATCCTTCTTTTCCTCTACACACCTCAGAAACAAATAGGTTTTCGAGATTTAAAGCAGCATTTATAAAACAAAGTTTCTATTGCTGCCACCAATTTTCAGAAAAAATTCCGAGTAATTTTTATAGGGTAGTAATCCGTATTTTTCAAAGTAGTATAGTAGTTTTTAGGATGTATATGAATTCTTAATTAAATATTTTCAGCTGAGAGACTGAATTTAAACTGATTTTAGACTGATTTTAAGTGTAACAAGAAAATACAATGCGTTAATGTTAATTATGCTACTTTATCCTGTACTGTCGTGGCCTATCCTGTTAATTTGTCTGTAAAATATGTTTTTTAAAACATGAATATTTTTATTTAAGAATTGATAACAACCTTAAAACTTATATTATGGGTTGAGGAAACTGAATAATACAAAACAAATACTCATAAATGTTCCCGAAAATCAGTGGTAGCAAAAAAAAAAAAAAACCCTTCATTTTTATCAATTATTCTTTAAATCACAAATATATATTAGTTTATGAGGTTTCTGCAGATTAAGAAGACTTTTCGGAATCATGGATAACTCAGAAGATATTTTTGTATATTTTCGTTTGTGGTTATGTTATATTTTTCTCGAATAAAAAACAATTGTGTTTTATTTCAGTGTATAAGTTTTGGAGTTATCTTACATAAAATAATTAATTACTCCTTAAAACAGTTTACAAAAGAGCTAAAATTGATAAATGCGCTTTAAAACATGAAGCTTTTTCACGCATCTTTAAAAATGTAGAAATAAGATAATTTCAAATTTTATTTTAAAACATTGTTCATTAATTTACTAAAGTGATATATGATACGTAGAAACAATTTTGTTATCGGAGCCATTTCATAGATGTTATTCCTTCCAATTTTTAGGTATCACTACTTTTCAACAGAAATACCTACATTATTTTAATGACGTATTTTTGCAATTAAATACGATAGAGATTAGTGATTGGAAATACTGGTACTCAAAAATTCGAAAGGTCGGCATACATTTCAACGAAAGGCCCAATCCATTATATACCATTGCTGTTATACTAAACAAGTGATAATAAATAACAATAAAAACAAGTGAAAGAATCATTATAATACAGGATGGGTATACCAGTAATTGACCAAATACTGGAAAATTCTTCTTTTCCTAATATAATTTTTGACACATTTCTCTGCCCATATGTATAAATACCAAATAACATATGACAATTATTAATAAAAAAAATCTAGTTCCAACAATTTTAATTATCAATAGTATAAGTTATGAAATGAGATTCCACCAGTAATTAATCAACTGGACCCAGTATTGATAACTTATTGTTTATTGCAGAAATCTAAATTTCAATGTTTGTACTCAAAATTACTGCTACAAGACATTTATGCCGGGTGCTCTAGAAGAAATTTGATTGATTTCAAATCAAATATTTATTAACTAATGTTGATTGAAAGGTGCCTTTCTCAATATTTACACACAAATACAAGGTGTATTGCAAAATCCTTTTTTTTATCCGTTTGCCTTTTGAACTCCTGCAGCTACAGTTTTAAATATGGTGTGTATATAAAGTAAAGTTCCCAAGCTGTATTTGACGAAACTGTTTACAGCGCTTCCTAGTAGCAAAGTTACTAGTTAGCCCTAACATTTTGAATAACATAGCTGATGGTAGAAAGTAGTAAATTACAAAATTACACGCCAACATCCATTTAGTACGAGAGGATATTTTATGAACGTAATTGCGGATAAAAGTACGCGTAAAAACGATACTTTATTATCAATCTATAAATTAATTGTATTACTATAGCTTTCGACATTTGAAAGTTAAGAGGATAAGAAAGGACTTTATTGTATACCATGCATACACAGTCAAACCTCAATTTAACGATTGCAAAGTTTTCCTTGAACATCATAGTAAATCAGTGAACGCATTTTATAAAATAAAACTGTATAAAAGTTAGTTATTAAATTTTGATTAAAGCGTCTGATAGTTTTTCCTTTTGGCACATTAAATATACACGCTTAGAAATAAAATATACATATATCTATAATTCTTTGATTTTCCCCCTTAAATGTAATAAGTACATTGGACTTTCCTTTTGTTCCAAAAGCAGTATATAAATGTCCATCTATATCGGAAATTCAATAATTTTTTCTCCGCTCCACCTATTCCAGAATTTTTTTAATTGAAGTAATTGTCGAGATTTTAACATGTTCTGTCTCAGAATCATAATCTAATGTATATGCATTTTACTTCAGTTCTTTACAAAATTCTTGAATAATATCTAGTTTCTAAACAGGAGTGAGAGAGCCATAGTCCACATGATCTAAAAACGTAATATTCTGGGTAGTAATGCATACCATAAACTCATGTTTCAAATTCCTCTAAATGAAAATTTTCATAATCACATATAGGTCTCTAGATAGACAAAAAAAAAAAAAAAAAAAAAAACTATAGAAATCCTGCAACAAAAAAAGAATTTTAAAATATATGAAATTCATCAAAATTACCGTTAAAACTAGGATTATTCAACATATAAATAAGTATAGAGGAAACGGTATCGCATAAATTTATCTTTAACGTGAGGAAATCGTTAAATCAGGTATTGTTAAAGGGTGTTAAACTGCATAATTAATTTTAATCAAAATGTGAAAAGTTTTCGGTGATGATAAGAAAATAAGTGTATGAGACAAACTATTTTAAAATCATTTTCGTCTTCAGTATTACAGTGCTATGTCAAATAATATCACATCAAAATCAGCTTTAACCGATCTGTCAAAAAGATTTCTAATTAACCCGTGTTCTCCCTAAGTTAATACTCCCACTCTAATTTTTTTTTTTATTAAATTCTACTAAATCGTTGAAAGAAGTATCACGAGCTTTAATTTCATGAAATAAATTGGGATAACCAATAACATATTACATATTAAAATGTTTCAAAAATCTTTATTTTATGTACAGAAATTCCTTTTTAATATTTGAATTTCATTAATTGTATAGAACGTGTTCTGAGTGCAGGTGTAAGCTTTGTTGGAGGTCCATGTTTTCCTAACTCAGTAATTTTAGGTTTCATTTCATTGATAAAATTATGATAACGAATTGTGCATCACCTGGCACTTTTCCGAAATTCAATTTCCCTCTGATTTCAATAACTGTATATCTCAATTCCTCTAAAGAATACTTTAAAAATACTTTCGCTTACTCTTGTATAACTACATTCAAAGTTTTAAATGTAACGATGAAAACATTCTTGTAAATTTATATTTTCTTAATATTTATTTTTTTCCATACCAGTTTACTTGCAAAAAATGAATTTAATCTGAAACAAACTTTTTTCATATAATATTGAAAGCAGTGAATATTATGTATGCTTATACGAGGGCGGTTTCTTAAGTAAAGGCCGTTTTGTTGTATACACTAATAGGTGGCGCGCGCGCCGCAACGAGTGCTTGCGTAGTGTCCCGGCATTCCTTGGGAACAACTGGGATCAGTTGCAGCTGTGTAGGTAGTCTTTACGGTCTGTTCTCTGTCTTTAAAATGTTCAAGATTAACGAATCGCCCGCTCCATGCAGGTACGGTCAGTGATACGTTTTTTTGTCGCAAAGCGATTCAAAACATGAGACGCAGCATGCTGACAGAGGAATTTTTTTACCCCATGACAATGCAACACCTCACACGGCAGCTCTGACCCTAGGTTTGTTGGACACTTTATGCTGGGAAGTTTTGAACACATTTGAATAAATTTGGTTTTTGAAAATTTTCTTTCATTTAGTTTTTATTTTCAAACGGCCCTTACTTAAAAAACGAACCTCGTACAATAAAAAAAAACCTATATTTGGTGTTACAGCTAGTTGATGCTTATGTGAAAAAAACAATTTACTGAAAAATGCATTTAAGCAGTTACAACCACCCCCCCCCCCTCAAAAATAAATAACCACAATGTTTCACTATTGGAGAAATCTCTTTTTCAAGGCAATTTTTATGTTCATTTTTATTTTCAAAGGTAATTTTGAAAATTTTTTTAAAAAAATCAGTGTTTTTAAATTCTGGCTAATTACTTGTGCAGCTGACATTTTATATTCACTTCGGTTGTTTTCTTATGTTTAGTGGTTGACGTTACTGCTCGAATCTTATTTTAAAAAATAAATAAATTCATCATTTTTCTCGATATATGCGCGCAATATTTCGTAACAAATTCATAATAAATTGCATAATAATTTTAAATAAAAATAATAAATAAATAATTTTAAATAATATTTATTTTCATTTAGGTGATGCGGGTGTGTGTGCCCTTTAGTCACTTCATTAAATCACAATAAATGAAGAGATTTAAGGGATGGTGTTCTAATTTATTTATAATCTTAGATTATTAGGCTAATAAAAAAAAATGCTTTCATCAACTTATAAGAAATCCTTTCGGTATTATTTGAAAAGAAATATTATCCTTCTGAATGCGCTATCTTCTACAACCATTGAGAGATAGAGTGAGCAGTCATGTGGTGAGTTTTTTTTTCTTTTCTTTTTTTTTTTTTTTTGATTTATTTTTACTTTTTTTACTTTCTTCTATCTTTACAAGAAAGTATTCGATTCGTGAAAAATTTTCCACCTTCGGTTTTCGACTGATTTACACGTTTTAGGGGTCAAAGATTCCGAAAAACATGTTTTTACAAAATGTCTGCCTGTGAGTCTGTGCGTCTGTGACTTTGTCTGTCTATCTGTCCGTGTCTCTGTCTGTATGTATAGGACACAAATTTTGTGGGCGCTCTATCTCAAGAACTAATGCACGGAATTTAATAAATAATTTATCTTCAGTTTATCCCTGATATAAATTGATGCTGATTAGTTTTTGGTGTAAATCGCTCAACAGGTGGCGCTGCTGTGCAGCATTTTGCACGATTTCTACAGTAACTCAATCTCAGAACTAATGCACAGATTTTCATCAAATTTCAGATGCAGTTCGTCCTTGACACGAATTCACGTTTTGTACATTTTGGTGTAAATCGCTCAACAGGTCTGCTTCAATACAAACATATTATGTTTGTGCTATTAAATATTCTGAATTAAATAAACACATTTAAGATTTTAACTATACGAAAAACAATATTACTCCAATGATCTAAATTAACATAAAACAAACTTCATTGTGACTTGCTTATATGCCACAAGATACTTCATTATCTGAGTAGGATTAAAAACAAATTAGAAGTTCAAGTGGGGAAAAAAGAATAATAATACTATAAATATTTTCTCACCCACAAACAAGGGAAAAATATGCATGAAAATGAAATTGAAAAATAAATGAACGCTTTTCGCTAGGCTTTATATTATTATGATTATTTTCATTTTCCAAATTCAAGAAATGGAAATGCTGTTGAGGAAAATTTTATATATATATGCCTGTGTTATAACACGCTTTTCTATAACATTTCTGTCCGATAAGAGATGGAGATGTAAAACAAATAATAGATGCGCCATGCCCCGGGGTACTGGAGATGAATGCCAATACAACTGCAAGTACTTCGCATATGCCGCTTATATGATGATATTTATCTAACGAGGAAAGTGCTATACACATCACGCTTTTGCTTTAGGACACATATGCGAAGTATTTCTAGTAAAAGTTGTTATCGCGCCAAGACTTCTGCCGCTGAAATATTAAAGTTTTATTTTTTTACTGAAGACGTTTTAGATTTTTATCACACTCGCAGTTATTTTCATTTTTTAACTTCAAAGATTTTTATGTGTGTGTGTGTTATGATAAAAGATATCTTCAAAGAGAAAAACAAGTGAAACAATACGCTACTCTTGTGTTTAACTCTCTCAGTCACGAATAATGAAAAAAAAATAGACGAAAAATCTTTTTGTGTATTGGGACACTTAAAATACTGTTCAAAAATGCGTAGAAAAAGAGTAATGTCTTTAGCGTGATCCTATTAACTTTTTATGGCCCCTTTTTATGTAATTTTTTAAAGCATAATTTAGAAAAAAAAGAAAATGTGTCAATCTATAAAAATATAATATAACCACGAATGAAAATATAAAATAGCCTTTTCTGAGGTACTCATTATTTCGAAAAGCGTTATTTACTTATATAAACCTCTGAAACCAATGTATGTTCGAATTTTAACTCATTAGAGACTAATTTTGCGTTTTTGCAACATTACGTTTGTGATTTTTTTATGAATGAAAATGTAAAATAACCTCATCCTAGGTAACCATGATTTCGAAAAGAGTTATTTACCTTTATAAACCTCCGAAACCAATGTATGTTAGAGTTTTGACCCACTAAAGACTGGTGTTGCGTTTTGCAGTGTTACGTTTATAATTTTTTTATGAATGAAAATATAAAATAACCTCATCCTAGGTACCCATGATTTCGAAAAGGATTATTTACCTTTAAAAAGCTCCGAAACCAATGTATGTTCGAGTTTTAACCCATTAAAGACAAATATTGCGTTTTCGCAACATCATGTTTGTGATTTTTTTTTATTTCATTGTGAATATTTTTTTCAACAAATTTACTATCACAAATTGCATATATTACTTTTAATTTTAAGAAAAAAAAATTGTTAATTGATTTGATTTGTAATGAATTAGAAATATGAATGAAATAGTACGGAATGTTTTGTAAAATTTTATTGATAAATTTCGGATTATGTTCATAGTTGCACTATAAAGAACGATGTAGAATTCAGCAATTCAATATACAGATATTATAGCAGTCAAACTATAACTATCTGTAATAAATGTAATGTACCGGTACAAACTAAATGCTTCAAAGACTTTCACATGTCAAAAATATAGTTTATTCGTTCTCACATTGCGTTTTCGCAATATATCATATCTCATATTAAAAAAAAAAAAAAAAATGAAATATCGCTTTTTGTTCTCTTATAAACTCATTAATATGAGTAAAATAAAATTTTATTTCACTTGTGTGCGGAGAAGGGGGCAGTCTTTAAGGGATCTCAGGAATCTTAAAGTTGGAAAAAAAAAGAGAAAAAAAGACCATTTTCAACATTTAAGGGGGCAGGATACTTTTAAACTTTCAAAATTTTCGAATTTCTTTTATACATATTTTGATTCCGTAATCATTTCTGAACAATATGCAAAACCCGCATTAAAAAATACCCATTAGTTTACTAAATATGGCAATCTTATTAGGACTACATATTAAGACTACATAGGATAATTAAACTTTGCGTTGCGTTTATTCAAATCGGTGAATTTTGATACTACGAGCAGTGTTACTAAAAAACTAGGCATGGCAATCAAAAGAAATTTTAACCACATATTCATTTCTGTTATATCTACAACTTAAAACTAGAAAAAGGTAAGATTTTATTTTTGTTTTGTTTTGTACTTTGAAAATATTTTTTTTAAGTGAATTTTTTTAATTTTTTGTTTTTTTTTTTTTTTTTAATTTAGTCAATATCTTTTACAAATATTCTGGTTTTAGTATAAAGGTAACACTATTATGTATTTATTTATACCAAAATTTCCTCTTTATATGCATATTTTCAGATTTTATCATGCGCGCAAGATTTTTTTCTCTTATTATCTTATATTTTTAAAATTATCATTTCAATATTTATTTATGAATTTACAAGTATATATATATTTTAAATATAAATTTAAATATGAGCTTTATATTTAAATGGAGTTTGATTTTTATTTTTGACTTATCACTCAAGTTTTGAAGCTTGAAACATAGTGATAATTTTTTACTTTTCCGACGGGTTCAAAGGTATCCTAATAATGTATATAATTCATTAATATTTTAAAATGTATATAATTTTAACACACAATTTTTATTGGGCTGAAATATATACGTATGATCTTTCATTTATTTAAAACATTGCAAGACGCAAAATTAATTTTTACAGGGGGCTCTAAACTGTCAGACATTTGTCGAGGAGAAATTTGGTATAACAGCTAACGCGCAGAATTACAAAGTTAATTTTGCAACTAGAATGAAATTTTTTTGTGCCTAATTATACTTCAAATTATAATAATAACCCTGGACCTAAAGAAATTTGTATTTAAAGCATTTTTGTGTTTTTAATACAAAGTTGTATTTAGCAAATACAAAATTTTGAAAATTTCAACTGTATAATCGACAAAAAAAAAAAAAATATATTTTTTGAACACGAAAAAAGAGATTTTAGGTTAAGTTTTATACAGACTAAAATGAAACATAAATTTTGAAAATTTCATGAAAAATTATTCAGAAGTTTTTGGATATCCTGCGCGTTATGCCCAAAAATATTATTTGGAAAAAAATGACCTCAAAGTTTCGAAAATGCCGTTTCAGCTATTGCGCGGATATAATTTTAAAAGCCATATCTTCTGTTCTAATGTGAATTTCTAGGAAAATATTATGTTAAAATCTTCAGAAAATATAGGAGTTTAACATCTAAAAAAAAAATAATGGTTTCAGAAGGTGCGGTCCTTAATGTGTTAAAACCACTTATTTTCCTAAACATTTCCGTCTTGTTTTTACACTGCAAATCCCCAGCACACATTCAGAACACCACTTTGAACACTTTGGTTCAAAATAAATGTTCCAGTTACCTTACTGTGTTCTGAAATGTGTTCCAAATATGCTGCGCTATAAAGAAAGTGTTTCGAAAGTGTTCTGCTCAAGATATTTGTTAAATCTAAAATTGGGAACATATTTGAGAACAGATTGAGAATACATTTCGGCACACTTGTGAATTCACGCGTTACCAAAAGTGTTCAAAAACTGCTCTAGAATGTGTGCTCAAAAAATAAGTGTTCTCAGAAGTATTCTAAAAACTGTTCCAAAATGTGCACTTCAAAGTATTCTAAAAAAAGTTACACAATATTAGGTTGTAACGAAAGTTTTCCGCCAAATCGCCATTACATAATACTAATTATAATAAATTTAATTAACTGCAATTTTATATATATCTACCATTCCGCCAAACCTTCACAGTGTCATGTGATACAGCACTAGTACCTAAAGCTGTTTTATTCGGTGACATTCTGTTGCTGACTTTTTGCAACAGAACTGGAAGTAAATTATGGTTCTAATCTGGTATCATGATAGTTACATTTCTGGCACCTTGTACTTAATCATAACGATATTTTTTTTTTTTTTTTTTTTTTTTTTTACAAATTTCACAACACAGTGTTATAAAGCAAGTCTCTTTCTTTCAAATGCCAAAATTCGTTTGACAAAATATGAGCAAACACGTCAACGCGAACTGTTTGCACAAGTCGTATTAGCTGTGACGGGAAACTTTCGTTACAACCTGATAAATATTCTAAAAAGTGTTCTGAAAAGTGTATAAAGATTTGCAGTGTATAGCATATGAATCAGTTTTCTCAACCCGGAACATATATTTTTAGGATGCTATAAAAGGCTCAAGTAATCATTTTCATGTTCAACAAACAATGTTTTACGAACAATAACGACAAATTAACAGCATTGACATTTACATTCTAAGTAATATTATTTTGTTAATATTCGTCCATAGATTCAATTACGCTGGTAATAATTCTTAATTGAGAACTGTTACCATTCTAAAGACCGATTTTCGGGTTTGAGAATACTGATTAATACACTATAAAAAATATTTGGAAACGTTTCCGAATATCATTGGCAGCAAAAGAAACATTGTACTCGTATGTATAAAGGCTTCTTTAAATTTCAAAATTATAATGATTTCTGGGATGTAAATAGATCGAAAACCCTTTTTGGTATCGTCGGTAATTTCGAAGAGGTTATTGTATATTTTCGTTCAGGGTTATATTAGATTTAGCTGTTTTCAATACTTTTCAATATTTTTTCGAGGACATTTCAGGATATAAACAGGGTTCGTACGCTTCATGGAATTTTACAGGACAAATATCAGTATTTTTTCTATAAAAATAAATCTAGGTTAAACGCTTGAAATTTCGTCTTATTTAAGAAGAGATTTTCTGTAAGAAAATACTGGTACCGAAGAATTTCCGAAGATTTTTCTTGCTGTTACGTTGCTAAAATTAAAAAAAAATGTATAAACAAGATACAGTTTTTTCTTTTTAAATCATACAAATGCTATACAAATAAACATATTTTTAATGTTCTCTGTAAGGCGTAATACTCTCAAGTATAATTAGGTGGAAAAAATTTGCTTTACATATTTTAAATTATTTTGTAATCATGCGATTCATACAATTTCAATATTCTGCTCTCCCGTCAAGTTTAAAAATCACTATAAGAACTAATTGTCCTTTTTATGATCTGAACCATATCTGAAATTAAGGAAGAAACATGTATCTTTTACTGTATTTTGAAGTTGTGTTTTTGAAGTGTGTACTTTTTAAGATACAAACTGACAAAAATTGTCAATTTCTTTCATATTTCCATAATGTAAGAGTCCTTACTGTATGTATCAAATATATGTATAACTGTATGTATAACTGTATGTATTTAAAATGTTTCCTTCAATTTGCGTTTTTTATAATATATTATCTTTTACAGCTTTTTAAAATTGTGTTTTTGAAATGCGTACTTTTAAAGATATAATCCTGACAAACTAATACTGACCTATCTTGACTTTTCTGTCTAATTAAGAGATCTCAGGTCTCTTAAAGCTACATTTTTTTTTAATATTAATTTTTTTAGATATTAAACTCCTGTCTCTTTTGAACATTTTGATATAATTTTTTCCTTGAAATTCCCATTAGAACAGATGTTAGATTATACAAATTTTAGAATTATACTTGCATAATAGCTGAAGCGGCATTGCCGAAACTCAGAAGTAATTTTACTCCAAATGACCTTTTTGGACATAACGCTCAGGATATCTCAAACAATTTTGAATATTTTTTCATGAAATTTTCAAAACATATGTTTCATGTTAATCTGTTTAAACTGAACCTAAAATTTTCTTTTTATTGTTCAAAAAAATATATGTTTTAGTTGATTATGCTGTTGAAGTTTTCAAAATTTTGTATTAGCTAAATACAACTTTGTATTAAGAATACAAACATGCTTTAAATACAAATTTATTTAGGTTCAGGATAAGTTTTGCAATCTGAACTATAAGTAGTTATCAAAATTTTCATTCTAGTTGCAATATTTATTTTGCAATCCTGCACGTAAGCTGCTATACCTATTTTCTGCTCATCAAATATCTGACAGTTTGGAGCCCCCTATAAATTCTAATTATGCATCTTGCAATTTTTAAATACATGAAATGAAAGAACATACATATATCATTCATCCCAAAAAAAATTGTCTTTTAAAATCATATACATGTTAAGATGTTAAATGTTGATAGTGGCCTCTTTTCCATTTTTCCCAATGTTAAGAGTACTGAGTAAGAGTACTTTTTACTGTACTCCAATGACGTTGCTACAGCAGTAAGTAAGAATGTATACAGAGTTTATAATATTTTGCTATAATTAGTTTTGAATCATCCCTGAAGTTATTTTTATTTTTTTAATGACAACTATTTTTCTGTTTTATCATAGCATATATTTTAAAAGAGAATATTACATGAGAAGATACTAACGTTTCCATCAGTTTTTTTTTTTTTTTTTTTTTTTTTTTTTTTTTTTTTTTTTTTTTTTATGAATGGAGTAAAATTAAAGATTATTCTTTATTTTGATCCAAAGGTTATCCAAAATATCAAGAATTTGTTCTTTGCATTCATATTTACGGAATAGTGACAAATAAAATTTTGTTGAAAGTTAAACAAATGCTAATTCTAAATAATACATTCAAAAATCCTAATAATACGTCACAATCATAATAAAACATCACATTAACATAAATAATACAATATTAAATACATTTGTTTTTGTTATTTTGTTAATCTTTCTGATAGAGAATTAAATCAAATGGTAATTAATCTACGGAATTCCATGAGGGAAAAAAAGACTATACTTTTATTTGAAAAACACTGTCCGCTTTCATGCGTACTTTGGCTAATACTTACTTGTTTCTTTTCTAAGAAAAATAAATAAATAAATAAATAAATAAAACCTCCTATTTTACTTTACTCCTGTGAAGTTTGCTAAACTTAAATTTAAACTTTTATGTATTTAAATTTGTGTCAGTGATAATTGTCCTTTTATTTTTAGAGACAGAAAGGCAGATTTACTTAACATCTTGCTTTTTTGCTTAGCACGAATATAACGAATTTTTCATCGGTTTTTAACAGTGTAAACTTTTGACTTTATCTTAAAATTTCTCATTTTATTTTTTCCAGTCTTTATTCTATCACTTTACTATAATTTTTAGTTATTTAATTTCAGAGTTTTCTTATACATTTTCAGCCTCGTCTTCATCTCTGTGAGACAAATCAATTTACCTTTTTTATCTCTATATTTTTAAACTTTTAATATAGAAAAAAAAAATTAGTATTATGATTCCTATTACAATTATCCTGTTACAAAAGCAGTTCTTGAATATTTTTAATTTGATAAAAAAAAAAATATTTTCCGATTTTAATAATTTTAAAATTAAATTTAATGCTGCTGACATCTATGTTCTTCGTGAAAAAGGTTAAAGATTATAAATCAGCGATTTCTATTTATTAATTAAAGGATAAAGTGTTTTTAAAGGAATATTAAACCCCTGTGCGAACTTCACTCACATTTATCTACTTGTTTATGCATACATTGATATTTAGCAAGAATTGTGTAAAAGTTATATCGATGGAAAGTAAAATAAAACTATTTTAAATAGCTTATAATTCTCTGGCTTTTATATATTGCTATTAACGGCTTTGATGTGCTTTTTGAGTTACATGAAATCAAATTTCAGTTAAAATATAAAAGTTTATAGGAAGAAATACTGAACCATTAAAATTATACCTTTAATTTATTTTGTTACATTTATTGTTATTTGACATCATTTGAATCGCATCATTACAAAGTTTCATTGGTTAGAGATATGAATTGTTTTACTACCACTTGACAATAAAATGAATATTGCAGCAATAAAATATCCCTGAACAGCCAAATCAAATAACTAATATAAATTTGTAACTTGTAATTTTATGAAGATGTTTAAAACATTTTTCAGAAAACATTTCCGTAAACGATATAATTATAATTGTTTAATGTAGCATTTGAAATATGTAAATATTTCGTTATTTTAATAAGCCGATTTTCGATACATTTCATAAGGCAAATTACTTTTGTATTTTCTTGAACAAATAATTGAACATAAATAAGGATATTTTCAATTAAACTCGTAACTGTTTTATTGTTATAATCATTTATCGTTCTAAAATGTGATTTGTTGCAATTGTAAAAATGTGTCAATTAATAAAAGAAGGTTTTGAGTGAAATAAAAGAGATGTTTAAATTCAATGAAATTGTTAATAAGATCAAAAGAATTTCTTAAAACACCATGTGTTGCTCTTGCTTTCAAAGTAGAAGGACGTATTATTTTTATTTAAGGGGCCCAGGACCTTTAAATCTGTCGAAAAAATAAAAAACATTGCGTTCTTCAAAGTACCAAAACACAAACAATATGCAATTAAGATCTTTTTTTCTACTTTCCGCCTAAAGTATATATCCTTAACTACATTATCCAGAAAATTAAATGTTGTGTGTACAAAATTAATATTTAAATTTATAATTTAAATATTCATCTCACTAGTGCGTGATTAAGCGTTGCGCGCTTCTTAAAACTCTAAATTATGTATGTAGAAAACAATTTTTGAGCAAAATAGAATCATAATACATCTATTTCTAACTTAAAACCAAAATTTATACAAAAAGACTTGTTTAAAATTTAATTTCAGCACAAAATAAACAAAAGTTAAAAAATTAAATTTTTTTTTCAAGTTTTTCAAATGCAAAACAATAAATAGCCAAAATATGTGAGTTTTTTTGGTTTTAGCATGTATACTATAAAGAAACGCATGTTTGGTAATTTTTTTTTTTTAAGTTGTAGCTTACATAGTTTAAAAGTAACAGTGCGCGCAAACTCCAAATTTACTAATCTGAGAAAACGCTTTTTAAATTTTCAATATCTATGGACATTCCATTATACTCACCGTCTATAAATGATTATAACTCAAGAAATAATGTAGATTTTTTAATGGGGTTCTTTGTATATTGTTGAGAAATTTTGAAACATTCAGAATAATCTAAAAACCGAAAACTGATTTTTTGAAAGTTTAAAGGTCCTGTGCCCCCTCGAAAATAAGTTCATATTCGATTAAACAGTTCATAAGGGCAAAAACCATTTCTTAAAACACCGTAAGTTGCTCCTGCTTTCAAAGTAGAAGCACGTATTTTTTGCGCCTGATGAAGGAACACTATTTTCTTTTGAAAGTCTTGCGCATTTCAAAATTTTATGGTAGTTTAAGAAGTTTTTTTGACCTTATCGTATCACACTAGCTTTTTTCGTCATTGGTTAAAATTATTTATAACATTTAAAATTATGTCTTTAAAAAAAGAGAAGTCTCTAAAATCTATATTAAAAATGAATGTTTTGCATAGGGTGGGCAGAATAAAATCGGCCCGCAAAAAATTTATACGACAGACGCGTAATTGACCCTTGTTAATGAACAGCAGATGAACAGCTATATGGATATTTTCAGCATCACGGAACAACAGCACACACTGTCACCTCGATCGCCTGATCTCTCTCCTGTGATTTTTGCCTGTGAGCCAGGTCTGCTCAAATAATCTTCACACACTAGCACAGTTACAGCAGAACATTGAAAATGCTGTTGCTGAAATCCCTCAGGCAGAGCGGCTACGCGGGTCTCACAGATTGATAAATCAAGAACAGCGCAGCATCGATGTCGTTGGTGACCATTTACAACATATTTTGCTATGGGAAGTTCTGCTGTTCATAAGGAAGGGTCAATTCCGCATCAGTCTTATAAATATTTTCCGATCCAGTTTTATTTTGTCCACCGTGTACTATTTACTGAAGTGTACTCCTGAAAGTATATCAACTAACACCGTAGAGTCTTACCGCAGTATCAAAAATAATTTTACTGGATATCTCTAATTTTTATACTAATTGTTAATGCTTTTTTACAAATAGGATTCTGTCTTATATTAATTATAACCTTATTGAACATTATTAATCAGTATAATAAACGAATTTGTGCATCAATTACGCACGATTTACGTATACCATACTTGTTACAATAGAACCTCTTTATCCGGAAACTCTTTTAACCGAAACTCTCGGTTAACCTAAATCCAATATTAAAGCTCATTTTTTTTCTTTTTTTTTTTCTTTTCTTTTCTTTTTTTTTTTTTTTTTTTTTTTTTTTTTTTTTCTTTAAGTATTCTATTTCTTGTGCTCAAAATCCATTTTCAAAGCCTTTTTTTTCTTCGTTGCGTACATTCGTTGCGTGCAAGTGGTCCATTCCGAACTACGAGTACATATAATTATTTTCGATCCCCTTTCTTAACGTTCCTCTGAATTTAACTTCAGCTCCCGTAAGCTGCGGAGTGGAACGAACAAAACGAACAAATTAGCAATTCTGAAGCTTTTGAATGTTTTGCAAAAGATTTGGCATGGCTAGAGCAGCAGAAAGACTGTGATACTTGTGAACTAATAATATTTAAAAAAAAAAACTTCGTGATAGAGTTTCAAAGCAAATGCAATCGAAACTGTGACAAACAAAACATTGTTTCAAACCCTTGTGAAATATGTAAAAGGTACTTAATTTCAAAATTAAAATTCGGGTAATTTATTATTGTTTCTATTTTGTTATTGCTCTATTTTAATGAAGCATTTGTTACCATAATAAGAAATAGCGCATATATTTCTCCTTAATCTTAAAATTGAAGCACTCTCGATTATTTCGAAAATTTCGATTTTCCGAAAGAGGGTCGGTCCCAATTACTTCGGATAATCGAGGTTCTACTGTATTTTCTTTAGTTAGAAAATGTCTTACTTATTAATTTAGATTTACATAATATTTTTTACAGTATTTTTTAACAGGAATTTATTTCTCTAACATGAATTAATGTCTTTCAACTCTAGTAATTATTGGCTCTGTCATTTTCAAAACAAAGTGACGTATTTGTATAAATAAACAACATTTAGTTATTAAGATATTCTCTGATGATGAGCTTGGAAGGCTTGTAAGTACCAAGAAGTTTTAAATAAAATGTATATTTTAAACTTGTAACATCTTTTCATTACTTTAGTCACCTTTTAAGTAAGATTGTGGACATTTTTAATGTTTCTCATTATATATTTTATAGGAATTTATGTTTTCAATTAATTAGAATTACGCCCAATGCTTTTTGTTCCTATACCCCGGAATGTCCATTTTTGGTATTGTAAAACAAAATAGCTTTATCAACTTAAACAGTACGGAACAATTAGAATTCCTGCTCAGAAGATTGTTAATATCGATTCTGAAACACCGGTAAATTAATGGCTATTTTATATTGACATATTTAATTTAGCGTTTGATCATAAATGTAATTTTCATCGTACAGCCCGCCTTATCTAATCCAAATAGCAGTCTTAATTCTTAGAGCAAGCGGACCTGCTCAAATAAGGGGCTGAAATTGCACCATTAATTTGAACGCCAACTGCCAACGCATTTTCAGACTCTGTTAGGTTGTTGAATAGTTGTTATGTTGTCTGGCGAACGTAATCTAAATGTAAACTCATTTATAAAACGACTGCACAGCTTATGTGACTCTGGAAGGACAGAACCAAAATTATATTTATTCTAACCAGAGTTCATGTAAGGTTAGTTTTCGAGACGCTTAATCTGATTCAGCATTCTCTTGAATGATGATGAGTTAGAAAAGGTGTAAAGAATCTGATGTTAAAATTTATGGTAATGATGATTATTCCATTAAACTATAATGATCTAGCTAGCACAAAATTACAAAATTTGTAACAGTTTCTTTTACAATTGTAATATTTATAGATTATTATAGATAAAGCATGGCATAATGTGATGATGCGATATTATTATAAATTGCAAGTTTTTGATTAGTTTTAAACATACACCTACTGTCCAAAAAATTTTATTTTTTAGACAAAATTGTAAAATACTTTATTTTAGATAATTTAATTTTAACTTATTTAATTCTATATAATGATTGTCAAGCCTGACAGAAATTACAAATCACAGTTTTAAATAATACATTTCTAGAAAAACACATATCGTTTTATAATTATATTATAGATTTTTACATTTAATTTGATCCAAAAGTGTAATGCCACTCGTTAATATTATTGATTTTGGAAATTGTTCAATTATTGAAATAGCTATGCATTTATAAAAGAAATATCTGATATTTTCTTCTTATTGTTACTTTATTGGAATGTACAGATCTGACATTAATTTATAAAGAACATAAATTCTTCTACACGTTCGAATAGTGTGAAAACTACATGCGAAACAATTTAATATTTTAAAGGATAACGTAGAATAAACAAGAAATCAAAATGTTGCGTCAAGTTTAGATTATGAAACACTCCCAATGCCATTCAGAATACTATAGCGAAACTTCATCGTTTAGTAACGTGAAAGCATACAACTTGGAAAATGCATAACGCATTTGAAACAAAATTTTACAGATTACCATATATAATGGAACGAATATCAGCCTCCTTGTGTGCACGTCTGTATATGATATGTAGATTTGTACATCTGCTTCACAATAAGCTAAAATTTATTTCATTAGAAAAAAGCATAACATGTTGAAAATTCCCCTTCACCATTTAACGCAATAAAGCGATTCAAATTTGTTTGCGCAGCCCTGTGTATGATCTGTAGACTTTATCCAAACCGAGTAATATATATATATATATATATATATATATATATATAGTTTGATTTAAAAATGCACTTAGAGAATTTTTTTTCAGATACAGTACTGAAGCGGAATTCGTTGTTTGTTCCTCTAAATGAACAATACATGCTACACACACCCTATTCTATAGTAAGCATTTAGTAGTGTATCTCCTTGATTTAATATCAATTTCAATATGTTTTAAATATTGCCAGATCACTAAATTCATTGAAAACGATTTTTCCTCCATAGACCACGATGTTTCGAAAACATTTTTAGTATCCCTGTAAACGAACTATAGCATATATCTGCTACATAGCAGCCGTACAGCATCTGTACGTGAGTTCGAGGGTAAAGACAGCTGACAAACATAATTCATAAACTGTTTTCACCTATGTTGTAGAGTGTTAAAGAATAGGAAGGCTTGCAAAATAAAGCCCAAAATATACCTAAATCAAACGCTTTTCTGACTTAATAGTCAGTTTCAGTAGTACAGGGTTCAAGATAGAAAGTTTCAAATATTATTCTTAAATACAAAAATAAATGAATAAGTAAAATTTCTCAGATATATTTTTTATTCATTTAAGTTGATATGAGTTTAGATTATAAAACGCCAAAGGCATCTACTACATTAGTCAAAGAACGTTAGAAATAAAATGTGCAATAGAGTAACATTTGTAATATAATCCTTGAAGGGAGAAACCACGAAGCTATTAATTTTTATAAATGTATCGAAAATCTTGGTTGAATGCATTTTTAGGTGCGTTCGTAATTATATAAATACGTAGCACCTACGGTCGTTATCTGGCCCGCCCGTCTGTTCCCATATAACAGCGCAAAAATTATGCTGCCCAATGGTTTGAAATTTAATATATATAATCGTTGCAGAATTTTGTCTAGCCATTTCAAATTTTATGAAATCGAATCAAAACTTAAAAATGTGTTAATAAGACTTTTCTTCGTTCTATCAAATCCTATCATACGTAATTAATTCAAAGATATCTCATAATAAGTAATGATTCTATGTTGCCATGTTTATTACGTCAGATTTAAGATGAAGTCCTATTATTTCTGTATTACTGAATTATAAGATATAATCATAATAATCTTTATACATTTATGCATATTTATAAAACTAGGTATAGTAGGAAAGCACCTCAATTTTCAAATTGTTCCTATTAAAACTAGTAAATCAAAGCAGAAATAGTATTAAAGAAGTCAAACGATCAACTGTTAGGCATGAATTTCTAAATTCATTTAAAAAATGCCCCGATATTTTCAAATTTCTTCAAAAAAAATTACGTCATCTAATCGTAACAAGATTAAAAATCGCGCAGTCCTTTTGGCATCCAATACGAAAAATAATGAAGTTAATGTTTGAGGGTTTCGTTCTGCATAGACTAAGCGGCTGCACCTGTGTCACATTTTTATTCCTTTGATGCAAAAAAAAATTAAGTTTACTATCCCTCAAAACTCTGTTTATATAGAGAATAAAGTAAACAAATTGGAAGATGGCTTGATATCTCAATATGAAATTAATTTTTCAGTTACAAGTTGCACAATGTTAGTTTAAACATACTTAGACACTATTAATTGTTAACTTTTTTAGATATAGATGTTACAAATATGAAGATATAAAAAAATGAAATACTTTACTATTTTATATACTATAGGTTTAATTAGAAAATAAATTTTTACAATAGGTACAGTCAGTCACTCTCACTAAAAAGTGGGAACCTCCCATACATTTTAATCTTCAAATTATTACATAAAAATATAATAGCCGTTTGGTTGGAAATTATGTTTCATTTTAATTTATGTTTCCAAAAATAAACTAAAATTAAGAGGTCGTCTTCATACTGTAATTTCACAAAACTCTAAAATTTTCAATACGAACACATAATTTTGACATCATATTTGGCTGTTTTGTTAAATTTCACCCAATGATACCAAACGGGATGTCATCCAATCAAGTAGTTTATGAATTACGAAAGCTTAAAATTTGGAACTGCTAGAGTTAAATTCATTTTTGTAATCGTTTCAAAACATGTTAAAATGCGGATGGATTTTTAAACATAAAATCCTTTTGCAGAATCGGCTTGCCTTGCATGTTCGAAGGTTCTAAAAATAGATATTTATTAAAATAGGTTATAATTCATATTTTGTTCGAAAAGCAATTTAAAAAATACAGATTTTCGAAATAAATGAAGACCGCAACCCGTACGATTTTTCAAACATAAAATGAAAATAGGCATTATTTCCAGTAGAATTACAATTTTTTCAGGAGCTGTTTGAGAAATTTCATTATGTTTAAAATATGTGAGGTAACAATACCCCTTTTTTATCTGACAGTACATTAGTTTACTCAATTATGCGCGATGAAGTAGTGCTTTAAAATAAAAACGGGAAACACCACATTGGGGATTTTTACTAAGCCTAGTCGTTAACTGTAATAAGTGTATTTACTTACTGGAATATATTTTTGAATGCAGTGTATATATATGACATATGAATATGACATATGATAAAAGACATATGAATATATGACAGGAAGCTAAATTATAACACATTTAATAAAATGTACTAAACGCATCTTTAAATTCCTATTAGAAACATTCCGATTTTTAATCATTACTTATTTATTAACTTTAAATAATTAACTTTTGTGAAAGCATCCCGTAATTCTTCATATATGCACAGTAGATCCCCGCTAATCCAAAATTTCGGTTAATCCGAACAGATTTTATTTTCGAAACTTTTATTACGGATTACGAAATTTTCCGAATTACAAGATGAATGTCGGGGAAAATGTGTAGAAGTTAGAATTAAACAAAAGAATCGCAGTAAAGTTTGAATTTTATTCTTTAAACAGCTTAAATAGAATAAAAAATATATTCAATAATGTAAAAGTACTACATATGTACCGAATATAAAATGAAAACGTACTTTGTAGGTCAACTCGTAGAAGCCATCTTAAAAAAACTCGAATATTAGTTTGTTTGTCAGTCAGTATAAAATTATTTTCTAAAATTAAAAGAGTATTTAATTCAGATGATAAAATTTTATTCTTTCTTTCAACAATTTGATTTCGCAAATTATCTACAGAAATGTTTTTTTCTCCAACCCCTCGTCGAGAGGAGATATTTATAGATTCACGATTTTGAACCGTTTGTAATGGGTTGTTACGTATTTCCTCATTGTGAAATCCCATTGTATTATTATAAACGTCCGGAATGATGAAACAAGGAATACTATTTTTTTTTTCCGAAAGCCATGCCGGACCTTATAATGCCGGATTAGAGGATGTTTACTGTACTACTACTAAGTACTTATAACTTGCATTTTTTTTTTAACACGCATCTTTTTATTTTCTATTTTTATCGGAATTTCGGGTAACCCGAACAAGCACCGGCCCTAACTGATTCGGATTAGCGGGGATCTACTGTATATAGACATTATGAAACAATGTTAAATATGTAAAATAGTTTTTCTTAATTTTTAGGTTAGATTGTCTCAAATACAAAGTCCAATTTCGATATTCAAAATATTTCATTGATTAAAAAATATGTTAAAAATTTTATTTTTAAAGCAAATTTTCAATAAAAAAATGTGTATTGGGAATTTTTATCTGTTCTTTACATTTACATAACACATATAATTTTTTTTAGCAATATGAACCTAACAGGTTTTTGATGGGTATGCTTATTGCCACATGATACCATCTGAATGGTCCATTTTATCCCATTTTGCTTGAAAAAGAACGTCAGCGTCATTTCCTCTTCATGCCATAAACGGTATAAAAAAACTTAGTTCCTCTTTTCCCCTCCTCTCTCAAGATATGCAATAAACATGCCCCTTCTTTTCAGCATATTTCAGCCTTCCTCGAAAAGTATCCCCCAGTGCTACCATTACGTATGTTTGAATTGAATTATAAAATGGATTGATGGAGAAAATGTGCATATTCAGTTTTGAACATTATTATTTTCTAATATTTAAAGTAAGAATTTGAAATAAGAGATTCAATGACACTGAAAAAAAATCATGGAAATAGGGTGCTATTCTAAATCCATTTGAACGTATATGTTAATGCATTTTCGATGCTAATTTTTTAGGCAGGTAAATGGAGAAACTTAGTATATGTTATTTTTTCTTTGCAAAAGAGTTTCTTAGAGCAAAAAATATTGCTATTAAATAACATGCTGAAAAGTTTTTCTTTAAATTTCACCTACAAATTTGTAAATCCATTAAACCTAGTGAATTGCGTTGAAATTTCTTTCAAAGCTTTTCATACATAAAAGCAAACCTTCATCTACAATAGTAAATCTCAGAAATATTTAAAAAATAATCTTTTAAGTTATGTTTTAACAACACCAATCATGTAAAGCTTCAATATTCTTTTCAATATTATCATATTTCTGTAGATTTGATCAGATTTGTAGATACAATTGTAAGAAATTCATAACAGAATGGAAACACATTTGTAATTAACAGTTTTCCATGTTCTCAACATTGGTAAATCCAAGTGTATATTTCAATCAACTAGAAAAAGTATTTGCGATTTATTTATTCTATTAATTGTAAAATTAAAGCAACGAAAATAGAGTATATCTAATTCGTTCAAATATTGGATAATATATAAAAATGTTATATGATTTTATCATACATAGTTAGATGCATAGATAGACTAAAAATGTATTACACTGTTAAAAATTTGCAGCCTTCTGGCAGGTCATTTGACCGTGTTTTCCGAAAACGGTTACACAACCGTAATTTTAACACTATTCTGACCATATTATTGGCCATATTTTATGGTCAGAATATAGTTAAATTATGGTTATAAAACCGTTTTTTCAAAAAACGGTCGAATGACCTGCCAGGATGCTGCAAAATTTTTAACAGTGTAGGCATTAATTTTAAATTTTTAAATTAATATAAAAAAATTAAATTGAGATAGTAGGGAATATTGTAAAATTTGTCTGAAGTCTTACCCACTTAGTTATTAAGAAAACTTAAATAGGTACAAAATTATTATGTGATATATTTAAAACTAATTTTTTTATTAATTTGGAAGGATTGTTAAATTAATTTAACAGTGTAGCTAAAATAAAAAAAAAATAATAAAAGGATATTTTCACGGTCTTAGATAAGGAATAAATAAAAATGAAAATTTAAATTATTAGTATTTTTCTAGTGAATTTTTTGTTGTTGGTGGTGTCGACCCAAGCATTATTTTTCTTTTAACTTAGTTAACACATTTTATGGAAGCAAGATTTAAATTATTTAAATTGCATGCTATGTTAAAAAAATGACGCATTCATTGCTTCAATCACTTGAATGAGTAAAAAGAAGAAACTCTGTAGTTTAAAAAAAATTTTAAATACATTAGTGTATACAATACATTGCATATTTTAACAACAAAGATAACCATCTACATCTTTCTATACATCTTGTTTAAATTTCCGGATAAACAGTCTTTTTACTCGCTGAAAAATATACGATATTTTGGAAAACGATAAGATAAAAATTTTGCACTGAATGTTTCGTAAAATGCACTGATATTTGAATTTTATTTCGATATTAGCAGCTACATTTCAACAAATTTATTCTGATTCCCGATAAAAGCTTCCAGAATTACTCCGAATGCCAGTGGCATATTGTTTTTAGACAGAAAAAATGAGAATTTTGTATATTCATTTTGTAATCTCGTTTCCGTTTTTTGATATCTTTCGTCGGCGGTAAGAATCATTATTCAACTTTTATTCATATTTTTGGCGCATGGAATGACTTTGATATAAAAATTGTATGCAAACTGACAATTTTATGAAAAATAAATGTTGAAATTCTGTTCCTTTAAAGCTGAATATTTTTGTGAAACACTAATAAGTTTAATCAATGAATAAATTTTGATAGATTTATATATGTGTGTGTGCGAAATGTTTTACAGCTGAAAGTGGTGGCTAAAGAACATTGTCAAAATCGAACTACCACAATTATTGTGGGAATAAATAAAACTAGCAAATTGCATTAGAGCGATTTTATAAAATAATATCATGGATCAGCTAAAAGATCATTAATTTAATAGATTTTCTTTTACTTACAATTGAAAGTTCTGTATATCGGTAACCTTATCTGGTACAAAGTTTAAACATTCTTTTACATTTAATACGATGTGTATTTATATTAAATTCCATAAAGCTTCAACATTATTTACAGCACTATCTGTTATACTTCTAAATTTACTATTATGATACTTTTACTGGCTATTCACGACCATAAGACTTTTTAATAACTAAAATAATAATAAATTTATAATAAAGGTGCTTAAAATTTATTTATTATTATCTGAACGCCCGGAGTTTACCGGGCCCGTGGAAATATTTTTAAATCAACTTTAAATTTGTATGATTTTATACCTTTAACTCGATTTTGTCGGAAATACGTACCCGCTCACTATGTGAAAATGGTTGAGGAGCTGCTAATTGTTGAGATTTATTATGTATTTTTTTTTCATAATTTTTGGAAAATTGTATGGGGTAGTAATGAACAAATTAAAACTTTAAAATGCCCTCAACTGATAAAAAAAAATGAGTTAAGTAGAGAGGTATGAGCGTTTATTAATGTACAGGTCAAAAGCTTTAAAAGCATATATCACACGAATAGTCGTAATAGTCTAGGGTCAAAAGTAGAACCCCACCAATCGAAAGCTAGTGAGGAGTTTCACCATCGTTAAAGCCTTCAAATGAGGTTGAATCTTGTTGTAGCTTAATTACGAGTTGAGTTGGTAAACTGACAACCCAAGAGGGGGTACATTTGAGTGAGAGGCAAAGAAAAGTTTATAATGTGAAAGAGTTGTCCGAAGGATATATTGCATGAGGGTTTCTGAAAAAGTTTGAAAAGTACCCCTTCCCCCACGTGGGTCCAATCGTGCACCCCTAGAATACCCCCTCCTTGAAATTTTTATATTTAATAAATACTATTTATATCAGGTCTCCGTAAGAAAACAACGTATAAAGGATACTCACTGTAGAAAACTCTACGGTTTTAAGAAAAATTATCGCGCCCCTCCTCTCACCCCTGGAAATTTAACTTTCTCACTTTAAAAAAAAAAATTAAAGTGTTATCAAATATCTCAAATTTTGAAATCGATCCAAAAAAAGGGACGTAAAATAATAATTAGTGAACAAATGCTTTTGTAGAAAACTGTATGGTTTTAAAAATTTTCCCTCTCCCTCTCCCCACGAAATTCAACTACGTCTCTTTCATTAAAATTTTTAAGAGTTATGCAATATCTGAAATTTCAAAAGCGACCCAAAAAATCGCAAGCAAAATAAAGGTAAATTAGTGGATAAAGCTTAGATTTAACTAAAGTGCCGTTGCCACGTCTTTTTGTTTCTTTTTAAAAATTGATTTTTCGGTAAAACAAAAAGTTACTGTTCAATTTTTAAGAAAATTACATATTCGTAATCAGCGTGAAAAATTAGGCACAGATGCATAAGTTTAAAACCTCAAAATGCTGAATTTTATCAAATTTCACACACTTGACTGAAAAGAAAGCTATTCTAAAAAGTATCTACGGTTTTTATTGTATATCACGTGTTGGACTTTTAAAATGAAGTTTCCAAAAGAATTACCCAATTAACCCTTTATCTACAGACAGTACTTATAAGTACCATTAAAATAAATTGTTATAAAATTCATTTAATACATCGATTAGTAGTTTAGAATGAGTGATAGAAGGATGATTTTTTTAGCTTTCATGGCGTTGGGGGATCGGAGCATTTTTCAATTCGGAAATATGTCTATATTTCTATTATAAGACCATTATATTTGTACATTTCGTAATTCTACAAAATAGTAAGAAAAATATATTTTTTAAAAGATTTGAGTGGCGTTATAAATATTGCACAAATTTCTAAAAATTAAAATTTAATTAATCCTTCTAAATCCTGTAAACCTTCTAAAATCATTCTAATATTTATTAAATGATTATGTAAATCTTCTAATTTAGTTTAAACAATTCGCGAAAAATGCTTTAGAAAATAAAATTTTCACGAATTCATAATTCAGTACATAGAGGATAATGAAATAATAATTAAGCTTTTAATTGAACGATCGTAACGATATTTAAATATTCGTAATCAGCAAAAAAGAAAAAAAACATATATGCATAAAAATTAAATCTATAAATTCAATATTTGAAATAATTGCCTATAATCGTCTATAAATGCCACTATTCACCAGCGCCAGTCGTTTCCATTTCAAACACCTGCTCTCGCTGTGAAAGATTTCTCAAAAATCTGTGTTTTATTGGCGACCAAAATAACCAAGAGAATAGTTTCAAGATGAAAACAGAATAATATTAAATGCTATGAAATGGAAAAAGAATTTACGTACCGTATTCCCCCGCATTAGCCAGCATGCCGAAAAAAATGAGATGCACCAGCAGCCCGAAAAAACTCGTATTTACCGGCATGCCGGAAAATATGAGGTTTCGCTACTGGCGGACGAGCGGCTGATTTATTTTGGTTTTTCTAACATTTTTCATAAAAAAAAATCAATACTTATTTTTCTCTCTGCCTCTCTCTCTATATATATTCCTTTATATTTATGTGATTATTAGATTCTATTTATCTTACTAGCTGAGCCGCCCGGAGTTGCCCGGCCCCGTAATAATATTCTAAAATGAACCTGAAATTTGTACTGCAAAATCTCATAAAAAAGACCGAATCTCGAACCGAATGAACCCCGAACCCTGTCACAACTACCTACAGTAGTACCGTTTAGCAGGCGTGCTGCGCACCCACTGCAAAATTTTGCAAAAAAAAAAAAAAAAAAAAAAAAAAAAAAAGTTTCGAGTCTTTTAGTTCTATGTTCCACTATCAGGGCGCGAACTATATTCTTAACAAAACTGTTTTTGAACTCCATTAAACAACCTACCTGTAGATATATTATTCAATGGTGTGGCGGACTTAAGTAAGAATTTAAGATATCTGTTGAAATGACTATTCGAAAATAGTTGTAATTACACTTTTGGAATTTTATATTAAGTAATATTTATCCCAGGACCCTGTCAAAAATCCGCATCTAAAACTGTAGTAAACGGAACGAATTTAAATATTTGATCGCGCCCCCTAAAATATTTTTATTAGCAAGGATTTAAGATATTTGATTAAATTACTATCCTCACTTTTTCCGACATGCCGGGAAAGACCAGGGACTTTTATTAAAAAATCTTTCTCCCTCGAATTTTTCGGCATGTCGGCTAATGCGGGGGAATACGGTAAGTCGCATAATAAGTAAGTCGAGGGATACCTGTAAATGCATGCTTTTATGTGTATAACCAGTATTTAAGTACATTTACATATAGTAAGTCAACAGCAATGATTTTAACTGTAAAAAAAGTGAAAGAAAAATTGGGCAGGATTTTGCTTCAAATACTCCACTGTGCCCCGCCCATGTTCTTAAATGTAGAGTACAATTACTATACAAAATAAGTGACTTATGTGAACATCAAAGGAAAAACATCTATATCTTTTTTTATATCTCATCAAAATTTCCGCAGAAGCATTTCTCTATTTTATGAAATTCAAAACAATAAAATTAACCGTATTTTGGGAAACGATAAGATAAAACTTTTGCACTAAGGATTCGTAAATAGCAATGGTATTTGAATTTTATTTCAATATTAGTGACTGCTTTTCAACAAAATTGTTCGGAATTCCGATAAAAGCTTCCAGAACACACTCATAATGCCAGTGGCAGATTGTTTTTAGACAGAAAAAAATGAGAATTTTGTGTATTCATTTTGTTATCTCGCTTCCGTTTTCTGATATCTTTCTTCGGTGTTCAGAATCATCATTCAAGTTTTATGCATATTTCTGGAACATAGATAAAAAAAAAAAAAAAATTACGCAAACTGATAATTTTAAGAAATATAAATTTTGAAAGTATGCCAAACAAATTTTCAATTCTTAAAAGATTAATATTTTTGAAATGCTAGGGAAAATGGTAGTAATCTTAACTAATTAACCAATGCCGGTTTCTTTTCATACATATTATTGATATACTTTGTTGTATTTAATAGGCATGATTAATGTATCAAATCAAATTTCGAAACATTAAGCGAATAATTAAAGAAATCAATAAAGATTTAGGGTGTATTAAATGAAACGAACGTTTTTAAAGTTCAATACAATGTAAACGGGACACAGCTCTTGAAATTATTTTAGCAAGATATTAGCGTGTGAAGTTAATAATTTCTATACTAATTTTAATTTTTAGTTCCAGATATCACCGATAGATTGCGTATAGCTTTAGCTAACTATTAAATGCTGAAATTAACATGTGAGAAGCAGTGTAAAGGTCATTTCTCTTTATTACTTTTATTCTGTTTAGCTATTGAAACGCCAAAAAATAGTTTCGTTTTGGAAATGTATTGCTATTTTCAGCAGTATTGAAGTATGAAGCAATGCAGCGCCATCTGGAAATGACATTTTTCAGTAAAACTCGGAAGAAAATTAAGGAAATTCCGGCCTTCATATCTCGCTACTCTGCTTATGTTTCTACACAAAAACATTAAGATTCAAACGATTGTTGTTTTAACAATTTTAGCTCTTTTACATCTGAAATAATTTAAATGTTCATTCAAAAATAGTTTTTTTTTTGTTTTGTAAAATAAAGAATGTCAACTGTTAATCCGTTCATTGTTGTTTGGGTGATTTATCGAAATTATCTCCACGTTGCTGAACGCATAGTGTTTTCTGAATTCACAGAAGTAGCGAGACGCTTAAAAAATAATAGTGATGTTAAGAAATTTTCGAGAAGATGAAGATAAACAATTAACAATAAAATAGAGTAGATGCTATATTTACATTCATTAAATGCACATACCGATTTTGAGATAGACAGTGATATTGGAAGAAAATGGATTGGGTGGGTGGGGTACGGGAAGATTTCTAATATGATATAAGAAAAAAGGAATCGAAATTTTTTTTTGTATTGTAAACAAGAAGAGCAGTATCACACACGCAGTATTCACATAACCGTAGCAAGTCTGCGCCCACCCACCCTCTAAAAAAATATTTAAAAAAAAAATCAAAAAATGGAGAAGAGGGGAGAAGTGTTTTTAAAATGTCATAAAAGAGAATAAATTTAATTTTAATTTTAAATATTTGTATGCGAATAAACTTTAAGAGCCTTGTTTCTTGTGATAAGACACTGCTATTATAATGCAGCATACCTTTCATTTAGCATATGCACTTTAATTTGACCTTTTTTCCAAAAAAAAAAAAAAAAAAACAAGCAATATCGTCATATTGAAAGCCATTTGTTCTAATTTAAGAGATCTGAACGGTAAACAAAAGAGCTGCTAAACAAACAAGTCATTCTACGAAATGTTGCTTAAGATTTGAACTCTGAAATGTTGTTATTCTATGAAATTTGTAGTTATAACGGAGAAATGACCTTTTCCTCCTTCTCAAAGATCAGAGGAAAAGGGTCTATTCAAACATTTTTATTTAAATAAAGGTATTGTACTTAATAACCTATAATGTCTTTCTACAAAAAACTGTTTACGGGCTTATACTTTAAATATTTTTTTTATCGTTTGATATCATTCGATTGAAAACTGGGGACATTCGATATAGTAAGCAGTTATGGTAGAAGCTCACCTACATCCATGAAAGCGTGAAAAAATATTAACTCGTTCAAAGCCAGGGCTACACAAAGTATTTGCTAGAAATAACAATTTCGACCGTAAAGATTGGTTGGTTCTTTCATTGGGATTTAATAGCACAAATTACCCTTAAGGACATGCTGCGCCAAAAATGTTAGCCATTTGAGGGGCAAGTAATTGCGTTGCTGTGATGTCAAATTCACGCCGGAATCTTTCAAACATTTTACTGCATAATAAGGAAAAGAAATTTTACGACTTTTACCAACAAATTTACAAAAGTAAAATTTAATAATTTTTTTTTCTGGTGCAAATCTCCATTAATCGTAGGTGAGATATAATATGTCCCACCGCCCCTCAACGGGTTATATCAAAAACACAGAATTATATTGAAAGAGCTGTCGTAAAACCTTTTCATCAAAACAAAATGAACAAAAAAAGCGCACTTTAATGAAAAGGGTAATGTGGTGATATATGTAATTAAAATCATTTAATGAAGTAATAATACCATGTTTAAAAAGCACAAAGAAACGTTTTAGAGTTAAAATCTGTACAAACAAAAAATAACGATTGATCAAAAAACAAAGTATGAAATGTCGAAACAATGCAGCATAAAAACAGGTTTATTTAAACAGCATATTAATAAAAAATAACAATAATAATGTAAAATAACGTAAGCTAAAATTTTTCAAAATAATATTTCTTCATTTGCATCAGCCATAACTGTATGAGTCGGATTCCATAAGCCTCTTCTACAGTGTGACGCAACTGTTTGGAATCCTTCATACTAACAAGCGACGAGTCGAGACATGATTGTTTTCACAGTTTTCCCGGCGAAGAGACTTGAGTTGAGTTTTTCATTTTTCTGTCTGTGCACATGACTTTTGTTTTCCTTTCCTTGTTGGAGAAACTTTAACTTTTTGAAATTTGCTTATAAGTTTGCTCAGTCGCATCTTCGGTTGCTTTTTAGATTCACTTAAAGAAGGTTTTTGTGACTTAAAAAGAATAATAATTTACTAGTTAGTTACCGTCAAGATTTGACGGTAAATAATTTGAATATTTCATTAGAAAAATTCTTGAATTTTTAATTATTTGCTTTTAAATTAATTATTGAATGACGAATTACGTGACGAATTTCTATATTACATAAGTTATTATTATTTCTTTAAGGCGATAGAGGGTGATGCCAATCTAACCTATTCAATGAAGTAAAAGAATTTTAAGTTTATAATTTACAACTAATTATGCTTGCTTTTTATCAGAAATTTACCTAAAAACACCGGGTGGAGAATTTATTTTTACTTATTACGACCTCATTTTTTTAATAACATTATCTATTTTCATTTATGCATTTATTTATTAAAACTACACGGACATTAAAAGCTCCCATGAATTTTATTTTTATCTGCCTCATTCTCTAAAAACCTAAATTTGAAAGTTGATGCAGCTAACGATTTCTAAAGTATATTTTTTCTTCCTTGAATTTTATTTTAAATTTTCATACATTTTTTAAATATTAAATCTGGATATAAGGTAATTTCTTTTATATCTCTGATACGAATATTTTTTCCGTTTTATTTTTTTACGCAAATGAATGACAAACTTTTCTTTCTGACACACACATATATATTCTTGATAATGCTCAGAAAATATAAAGAAAATTTTAGTTCAGCTCAATTTATTTAATCGATAATTACATTCAAAATATTTTAGCTTAAATATTTTAAATATAAAATCATTATTTTTCAAAATATTATTGAGTGTTAAATTTTATTTAATTATAAAGCATTCAAATAATAATAATAATAAAATAAAAATCCTATAACTTCTCTGCAAAATAAAATATGTCGTTATTGAAATGAATTATAGACAAAAATACTACACATTTTGCGATGGTTGGGTTCGAAACTGCGTTCTCTACGAAAATTCAGAGCTATAAAGTGCTGTGTTAATCTGCTACGCTGGCAGAATTCGTTTACCTTCCTTCTAAATTTAAGAGATTCGAAAAACAGTAGACGCATACGAATGTCTCGAATTTGAGTTCTGATCTTACAGAAATACTATGATATGTTTTAATTTTTACGATATCTTATTTTTTCAAAGAAGTAGCTACAACTTAATATGTTAGCTTCCTCCGGGTCTAATTATTGCCAATTCATAAGACGGATCACAGTCCATAACTTTTAGCCTCAAATCACTGTGTTAAACTCCTATGTGTAATATGACCAAAACAAAATGACAACCCCGAAATAAACTGTATCTAGCTCTTAATATAGACACAATAATTTTTTAATTGTTAATAACGCTGAAAGAGCCAAATAATAGTAACTTTGTGCAAGAAAGAAAAGCTTGTTTACAGTAAGATCGAATAGCAGACGAACTTAAAACAACTTCGACCTATGATGTGGTAGTTCAACTGAGAAAGCATCTTTGCGCATGTGCAGCGCGTTACTCCAAAGGCAGACTTGTACTTATATACTGCGCATGTGCAACTATAGAATTTTAATTTAAAATGAAGGTTAATTAATAAAATATTTGAACAAACGAATGGGCGATAACAAATCTATGGCCAAATATCTTTCATTTAAAAAAAGATTGATGTTATTTGATGCAGTAGTTTCTTCTCACGGACTGTCGAAAGAAAAACAGTTTTCGACTATTGTGACAATATTTCTAATGCCTGCACAAGTCCTGTACTACAGATAGAGTACACATGACGGTTACTTTCTTTATTGTTCTGTGTGCTAGTGTTGCAAGTGCATTTGGGTGACAGGACGATCGAGATTGGATAATTATGTGTCTTACAGATGTGTAAGGTTGTTTCAGTAAACTAATGTATGACATCCCTATAGATGTGGTTTGGTTCTCGATTGCATATGTTTGCGAGCTGCAGTAGAAAAAGTTTTTAACTGTTTTAACAACAAGAATTTATTATACATGGATCCAGTTTCGATAGGAACGGGAGTATGCTGCGTGATCACCATTACACTTTGCTTAAAGAAGTTCAGCTTTTTCACAAGAATTACTGTCGTGGCCGGTGTCACATCGTGCTCTTGTAATGGAACCACGACAGGTAGTTTTTGAATGACTGTAATATTGGCAGTGAAAGCATCTTGAACGGTTAGGAAGTAAGATCTAAAAGAATTATTAAAATATGCTGATTTGATTCTTGTAAGTGGAGTTGAGCTATTAAAAGTCAAAAATAGGTAATCTGTAGGAAGAACCGGTAAATCCCGGCGTACAGTCATTAGGAGCACATTTATGACATTTTGATTATTCATGTTTCCCAATATTTTTTTCACATAAAATTTAGGAGATCAGGTTGAGAAATTGCACCACGGTTATAATTCAGAGGGGGGTTGACCTGCAGAGATAAAAAAAAAGTAATCTAATTCTTTCCAATTTGAGATAAACCGCGATAGATTCGTTGATGAATTTTCCACCAATAGATCATCATAATAAAGTGTTTCGGCTGAGCAAACATCACTCAGAGAAGATTTAACAGTTTTTACTGTGAGAAAAGGGTAGTTCCCTTAAATGGGCTATTAGAAATACTATTGGTACGGTATTAGAAATATTGGTAGAATTGGTATTAGAAATGCTATTGGAGAAAAGCGTGTAAAAAATTTGTCTGAACAGTTTGTTGCTCTCCACAAGTGAGAGAAATGGGTGCAAAGTACTTCCATCAATAGTAAAAAAATGTTTTAGACCTCAGTCGCATCGTCCACTACAGAGCCCAATATGGGAATGCATATAAGTGCACCAGTGCTGTACGGTCACAAACCACTCATATGTCAATATGCACCCTCCCGTTCAGCTGACGCAGATGTCAAAGCAGTGTATTGATTTCCCTAAATTTCTCGGGACACGTGTCGCCATGTACGGCCAAAACGTGGGTGGTTTACAATTTTCCGCATGTCGATATAAACAGATTGATATCGGTTTGTGCAGAATTGCTCTCACTTTCGAAGAGGAAATTACAACAAGAGCGACTAAAAGGGAAACGAATAGACAAAAGGACCGAGAAAAAAAATAAAAATAGAAAGATAGCTCAGGATTCGATGGTTTCGAAAACCGTGAAAACCTAAAAAAGAGTCCCTGAAGTATTCGTCAGAATACCGAGATGCAGGCGGGCACGTGCAACATATTTTTAGACTCATCGAAAAATTGCAAGATTTGGTATCAAAGCAAAATATGTCCATAATAATCTCAGTGTCAATGCCTCAAATTACACAATACATAAAAGCATAATAAGAGACTTCAAGAGCTTTTTAAAAAATATTGCTATGTAAACCCGCCTGAAAACGCACCATTAACCCATTTGTGCCTGAATTTTGGTTTTCTCAAATGTTTTGGTAAAATCACTTTAAAATATTGCAAAATGAACTGGAAAAATACTAAAAAAAATTACACTTAATTTTTTTTGTATTTATTTAATAAAATGTAAAAAAACTACATATAATTATTTCTAGTAGAATAATACGCATAATTATATGTTTTATCTATATTTATGTTTAAAAAGTTTTTAAATTGAATATCATGTACTATAATTAGTATTTTTATGAGCTACAAAAAAAAATATATTTATTTCTTTATAGAGACTAATAACATTATAACTATTATTAATAAGAAAATAAGAAAAATAGTATTGCTGGCTTAAAAACAATTTATTTCATAAATATCTTCAAAAGGAGATTACGTGAATAATCGTCTCCTAAATATCCAACAAATATATGTGCCCATTTGTGCCTAGAACCCTATATTTTGGACGTTATAAAAATGCATAAAAAATAGGTTTGAACATTTAATTTCGCAATTTAAAAAAATACGTATTTAATTAAAGTCTACAAGCTAAGATTATAACTTGCGATTTTGGATCCTTCATAGAAAAAATACAAATAAACTAACTTTTTACATTTCGCCATCTTGAAAAATGAAAAATTTATAAACATCAAAAAAGCCTTCATTTAAACAAATAAATATCCACCTTATGCTGCCATCTCTTGGTAATAGATAAAGACATTTATAAATAATTATTTCATACAATTTTCATGTTATAAAGGAGAAGAAAAATATACTTATTCATGAAAACTTGAAACGTCCCAAAGATGGAACGCTAGGCACAAACGGGTTAAGTAGTCAGAATTAACACGTCTCGAAATTACATGTCTTAGATGATCCACAGTATCTTTCAGTGACGCAAAGAAGTAGAATCAGGATGGTCCTGATATCTGGAATTGTTACTGACGTGTCCTCCGGAAACAAGCACGTATTTTCTTGACAAGACAACAGGGAGGTAAGTCTCTTGTGGTTTGGTGACAATTGGCTTTTAATGGCCAAACTTGCCTCGCATTTCTACATGGAAAACAAAATTCAACAAAGTATCAGAAAGACTACAGCAACATCTTCTTCCATTTAGTGTCATCTTAGTTTGTTCCATCATTGCAGATTTCAGCAAGACAATGCTGCTATCAACTTTTCAAATAATACCGAAAAGTTTTTTCCTCCCAAAATGTTAACGTTTTATATTGCAGGATTTTAAGCCCAATCTGAAACCAATTGATAAAATTTGGGGTATATTAACCCGTGAAATATACGAAAAGGGAAAGCGATGTGATTCTATTACAGAACTAGAAGTAGCTAGTTGAAAAGTATAGTATTCTTTAAGAAGTAGAAAACCAACGGTTAAAAAAGCAAATTTTTAAACGTTGGTTTTCTGCTTCTTAATATTTTTGCACAAAGACTTTATTTGCTATTTTTATATAGTATTCTTTGCCACCAATAATATTGCAAAAGTAAATTGATTTAATGGCGACATGATGGACAATCCTGGGATAAAAGTTTTAAAAAATATAATTTTAAAAGTAAATTTCTTTTTACTTTTACCCTAGGATTACACTATCATAAATTTTCAGCCTCTCTCATTTTATTTATTTTTAAATTTTCTTTCTTATATTGTAGTACAAATGTGCTACGACTAGACTTTATTTTCATGGCTCCTGTAAGTTGTGTTATACGCCTACTCATACGCAGGGAGTGGCGTAGCACTGCTACTGGGTATTCCATCGAAGTTTTATCCTGTTCACATGTTTATCCTGAAGTTATCCGAAACCAGGGAAATGCTATTAAAAATAATATTCTGTAAAAATGCTAAATCATGTATTTTTTCCACTGTACCTAAGCTTTTCAGACACTGTATAGTTACAGACTTTTATGACCTTTTATCAAATTTGTGATAGTATGATCATTTATTATTATGATTTGATTTATTTGAATAATAGAATCTAAGAATATAATATGTTTTTGTTAATTTTTGTATTGTTATTTAATTTGTTTTATATTGCTATTTTCTTGCTGTGCCTAAACTTTTGAGACAAACTGTATGTTTAACCCGTTCGGGACGAGCGACCGGTATTCGTGCCGGCCTTGTTTGCACTTTCATCCCGCGCGACGGGTATGCGTGCCGGCGGTTTTGACACTCACATCCCGAGCGACCGGTATTCGTGCCACACAGTTGGAACGTTTTATTCCAGAAAGTTTAACTCAGAAAAAAAAAATCGTAATGAAATTTGAATATACATTTGGGAAGAACATGTGTCCTTCTATCTAGGAAAGCAAATGGAATCAATATATTTTTAATCCATGTCAATTTAATTTTCTTCCAAAAATGACTGCAATGAAAAAAATAAAGTGTGTTTATTTCACATGCATCTATTTATGCTTCTGAAACGTGATTTTCTTTCTATCATATATCTATGTGTCAAATGAAACTTTATTTTTTGTTTATCAGAAAATTTTCTACGACACTTGGGAAAAGGAATGGTTGAGTCAGCTGATCAACTCTAAGCTTATGACGTAAGCTTCACGTACGCACATGGCTAAGCTTCCAGTTGATTCATTTTCAATTACTTTTTTTCTACTTTTATCGCGATTGGAAAGAGTTTATTTGTACGTCGTGGTGATTAATAGTTTTGGATTTTCGTTCATTGAGGAGGAAAGCGGGAGGCCTATTTATATTTTTTATTTTGTTTCAACAAATGCTGCTACGCAGTTTAAATATTTGCGGATGCTTGTTCAAAATATTTTTGGTACCGTCAAGTCAAGAAAACTTTTGTGCGATCTTTTTTTTTTTTAGTTTTCCTTCAATAGTTATTCATACCGTTTCAAAAAATTTCGTCTTATATTATCTATATTTATGTATCTTATTTTACAAACTCATTAAAATGTCTAAAAACGCAGGTATTTTACTGACAATGGAATAGCTGGGATAGGGAAAAATATTTAGTAAAAAAAAAAAAAAAAAGAAAATGCATGATGGTTGGTTGTATTTATGTCGGCCAATTATCAGCACGTGGGATATAGGCCCTCAGGGGAGGAGCGCCTTCCGTGGAGGTCTTTCTAAGGGAACCTAACCCGTATTAACGCTTGGAGAACCAAGGTTCGAAGAAAACCACGAAAACTCCGAACGATTAGGCCGACGGGCGCGATTGGGATCGAACCCAGCACCTCCCGTCTACCAGCTTCGAGAGCAGAACCTCTCGGCCACTGGTGGGGCGTGAAAATGCATGAAATTAATGTATTTTCAGAAAGTAAAATTTAAGAGAGTGATGTGATTCTAACACAGTCATTGAACTCTGACATTTTAAGAAATGTTCGCAGGTTTTAAAGTTAATAGTTTCAATAAGTCAGTTTGCCCCTTATAATTGAATACATTTATATGATTTCGTTAATATTTCCATTTTATAAAATACTTTTAACATTAATGGCATTTTTTATCAGTATATTTCAAATTATTATTCAGTTTGATTTATTATTAAAAAATATTATTCAATACTTTGAACCTCATAAATTTATTTATATGTTTAAATATATATTATTAAAATATGTTTATAAAGGTATTTCAACATAAACAATTTTTTGGAAGAATGTATTTTAAGTTATTCATCTTTACTTATTCTTATTAAATATTCTTTAATTGATATTTCGTTTTATTATACGTTACAATATATATTATTTCTTTTATTTTCAAAAATATTTTTAACATCAACAACTTTTTAGAAAGGTTTATTTTAAAGTATAGTTCTATTTTACTTATTATTATTTATTATTATTCAATATTTTTTATTTGATAGATATTTTATGATTGATTATATATTTACATGTAAATTTTGAATTTTCACAAATATTTTGAATTGAATTAAAAGTTTTCAAACTATTTTTTATGTCTGCATAATAAGCATTAAAAAGTTGCATGCAGAAGTTGCTTGCAAGTTTCATTTAATTATTTTTATTAGTGAATAAATATGCTTTTTAAAAATACTTGTCTTATTTACGGAAAGTGTTAACAATTATTTAGAAACAAAACTATTATTTTTTTTTAACAAAATTATCCTTTATTTGAGCAAAACATTTCATATGTTGCTATATCAAAGGAACGTAAGTGTTTTGTAATCACATAATATTTTTTAACTGAAAAACGGGATTAAAACATGCATTATATTTGTTTAAAAAGTCATTTTTACATTAAAATATCCGAGAAAATATTTCAATTTTTTGCGTAAATATATATAATAACAACATATTTCATGTATGTGCATTTCAAAAGGTTACATGGAAAAATGAATCTTTTATAATTTTTTGAAAAACTCTTTACAAGAGTTAGGCTTAGTTTCGCAAAATCCTTCGGCCCAGAAGATGAAATCAAATTTTCCCGCTCCGTCCTCAGATGCGCACTTCTGAATGCGCGCGCCGTCGGGAACAGGTTAAATACATTACAGTACACATAAATTACAGTAAACACATTTAAAACTGTCCATTTTATGAAAAAATCCTGCTATAATGGAAAATGCATTCCCCTATAAAAAAAAAAATAATAATTGAATACTATTGTAACAAATATTTTATCTGCTAACATGGAAATATGCATGACCGAAATTAGAGCGAAATAATGAATTATAACATGAATTGTAAATAAAATTAATACACATGAGATATGCTGCATGTTGCGGTGAAAGAGAAGTTCCTGTAGTTTTGAAACGGTAGCGTGTAATTATTATTTATTTATTTTATTTTATTTTTTGGATTTGTTATTTCATGTTAAACATTAATCATTTCACAGGGAATTTCTTTACCTCTAAATTAGAAATAATTTTTATTTAAAATTTACGTAAAAACATGAAAATACCATGAAAAAAAGTATAAATGTCATCGAAACATAATAATAATAAATATATGACGACTACACCCACTCTTTTTCAATATTGGATTAACGTACAATCATAAGAACAAATTCGATTTCGACTAGTTCGTTATATCATTTCCCTCTTTTCCTTTAGCATGATACAGAATTAAACAAGAATGTAACATGAAGAAATGAAATATTCCTTGAAAATATTCACGTATAATCGTTTTCTATATAAATGTAGATTTTTTTCAAGACGTTTGTAATTGTTTTCAAATATTACTTAAGTAATAAAATCAAGTTAAATTTATAACTTTTAAAAAATTCTGAAAGAAAATTTCATGTCATTATTCTTTCAAAATTTGACAAAAGTACTAAAAAAAAGTACAAAAGTATTAAAAAAATAAAAGCAAGGTCTCACTTCGATATTTGTTATAAATAATAGTAATGAAGTTTTAAAGCATTGTGAATTTTGTTTGGTCACTTGCAAGTTCTTTAAGGAAGGGAGGTGCGGTAGGCGGTGAAAAACTTTGAAAAATAATTTTATTTTTAACGTAAAAATTTTTTTGCTTCATTCTATTTCCAATTTCCCCTTGCTAATACACAGTTAACAAATAATTTTCTTCTAAAGGCTTTTATTTGCGCCATCTACTGAAACTTCAAAACCTCTTCCTAAACATTTACCTGCGTTTACCTCAAAATGGTGTTTGTTGAACAAGTGACTATTCTGATAAAGCGAGTAATTAAACATAGGCTTCATATCCCTCACCCACAAGAAAAATGACACATCTCGCAAAACTTCATTTTGCGTTTTATTCCACTAATAGATTTATCATAGGTATGTCTTCCTAAACAAACAATTTCAGAAGTGTAGTTAAACGGAAAATCTTTTATTACGCTATATGTCAATTTGTGGTCCCAGAAAAGGAGTGTATTGTGTGTGGAGGTAAAATTTCCCAACCATCCAAACATCGTCCTACGTCATCATTCTTAAGGGTTTCATGCTTTGATGCATGTTTTTGTTCTTTTCATGCATCTAAGTGTTGCAATTTCATCTTACATTAAAACCATGCAAATTTTCTTTTGTCTCTCCTGCAAAATTTGCTTTTGTCGAGATGTGTCACTTTTCTTAGGGTGAGCGATATATAAAGTGAAGCTATTTATGGCGTGTACTTACCGATAAATCATTAATTTTCCGTTACCATTTCTTTCTTTCTTTTTCTCTTTTTTTTACAAACCTGGCTTAACTTTTAAAAAAATTACCTGATTTTTTTTTTTTAATTTTACTTTCATTGTAAAAAAAAGTAATTAAATTTTTTTTTATCGAAAGTCGTTGGTTTTCCAGACATACAATTTAAATTTGTATACCTTTGTTTCAGAACTGCACCGCTGCCAAGTAGTAGTAACCACCAATCAGTAGCGAGGTAGATTACGAATCATCACAATATTTTGAACTTCCGGATGATTAGATTAATTTTATTTTCACGTCCCCTTGATCAGTACACAGTTAAAAGTCCAGTGACGGGAGGAAGAGGTAGCTTTCATATTCCTTTTTTTTTTAAAGCCAAGTTATATTATTCAAATACACAAAGCTCAATTTAGTGGAAAACGATTATAGACGATTCAATACTAATTTTTATTAATACTAAATCATTATGAATGATAATTTCGCGAAATGAATCAGCTTTATCCAAGCTGCTTTTATTTTAAGTAACTTATATTTGGTTGCCAAATTCGGCGATATTTTGAAGTGCCTGCCATTTTAAGACAACATGGTGGATGAGGCTAACCAGTGAACTTGGTCGAGACCTTAGTAATTCCTGTGCACATGCTCACTCACATCGGAATAGGTTGATATATACGAGTGCTCTCGCAGGCAAAAAATTAGATTTTTTAAAATGTCACCCATATTAGAAATTCAAATTGCTATATCTGAGCCATTTTTTAAAATAAAGACAAAACAAAAAATGCTCTGGAATCCTTATATCAAGGTAAAATACTTAAAAAAGAAACCTTTTTCAATTTCTAATATTTTTGCACCTTACTTTAAATATAATTTTTTTTTATTTACTGGCCGCCATTTTGAAACAAGATGGCTGATAAAGCTGTCCTTCGAACCTGGGCAAGCCATTGCTATATGCCACATGCATTCTTACATCGAAATAGGTTAATAAATACACGTGATATCGCGTGACAAATATCAGATCGTTTCAAAATGTCTGTCATGCTAGAAATTTAAAGTGCTATAATTCAACCATTTTTTAAGATATAGACGAAACAAAAACTGCTCCGGAATGTTTGTATCAAGGTCAAACACATAAAAAAAATCTTTTTCATTTTCCAATTTTTTGATACCTCATTTTAAATTTTAAATTTAATTTTTTAATGCCCTTTTGAAACATGATGGCGAATGAAGCTGACCAACGAACTCGGTCTAGACATTGTTATGTGCTATGTACACACGAAGTTACATTCAAATACGTTCATAAATACGCCTGTTATTGTGTGATAAAAATCAGGTCGTTTCAAAATGTCAGCCACAATAGAAATTCAAAATGCTATAACTCAGCTATTTTTAGCTATAGACAAAACAAAAACTGTTCTTTCTATGTGTTAAGGTCAAACGCATACAAAAAATCTTTTTCATTTCCCAATTTCTTGGTACATCATTTTAAATTTTAACTTACATTTTTTTTTTAATGGTCGCCATTTTGAAACAAGATGGCGGATGAAGCTGGCCAACGAACTCGTCGAGACATTGGTATGCACTATGTATACACCAAGGTACATGCAAATTGATTCATAAATACGCCTGTTATCGCGTGACAAAATCAGGTCATTTCAAAATGTCAGCCACGCTAGAAATTCAAAGTGCTATAACTCAGCCATTTTTTAAGATATGAACGAAACAAAAACTGCTCCGAAATCTTTGTATCAAGGTCAAACGCATAAGAAAAAAAATATTTTTAAATTTTCAATTTTATGGTACCACATTTCAAATTTTAATTTTTTTTTAATTTAAATGGTTGCCATTTTGAAACAAGATGGTGGATGAAGCTGAGCAACGAAGTCGGTCGAGACATTGGTATGTACTATGTATACATCAAGGTTCCATCCAAATCGGTTCATAAATACGACTGTTATCGCGTGACAAAAGTCAGGTGGTTTCAAAATGTCAGCCACGCTAGAAATTCAAAGTGCTATAAGTCAACCATTTTTGAAGATAGAAACGAAACAAAAACTACTGCGGAATATTTATATTAAGGTCAAACACATAAAAGAAAACATTTTTTAATTTTTAATTTTTTGGTACCAGATTTCAAATTTCAAATTTAAAAAAAATTTAAATGCCCGCTATTTTGAAACAAGATGGCAGATGAAGCTGGCCAACGAACTCCCTCAAGACATTGGTATGTACTATGTATACACGAAGTTTCATCCAAATAGGTTCATAAATACGAGAGTTGCAGTGTGACAAAGATCAGAAATATATATATATATATAGATAGATAGATAGATAGATAGATAGCTATAGATATATAGATATATCAACATTTGAACGGAGGGTGGTTTCGGGGTCTGGGGGTCATGATCGATGAAAATATACCACAATTTTTTTTTTATCGCTTTCCTCCGAAAGGCTGTAATAGGTAGCTTTTTGTAATGGAAGCTACCTAAAAGAAATAATGTTCTTTAATAGCATTTGTTTTCGTCATCTATCGAAGCTTCAAAAGATCTTCCGAATCATTTAAATGCGTTTACCTCAAATCGATGTTTGTTGAACTTGTGGCTCTTCTGAGAAAGCAAATAGACATCGGCTTAGTATATGATGTGAAGCTATTTACGGCTTGTAGTTAACAATAAATCATTAATTATCCCTTTATCATTTCTTTCTTTCTTTCTTTTTTCAAACCTGGGTTATAAGAAAAAACATTAACTTATTTTTCCAAAATTTTGCTTTAAATGTAAAAAAGTAATTACATTGTTTTCTCATAAGTCAGTGGTTTTCCAGGCGTACAATTTAAAATTTTATACCTTTGTTTCAGAACAGCGCCGCTACCAAGTAGTAGTGACCACGAATCCGTAGCGAGGTAGATTACGATCATCAAAATCATTTTGAACTTACGGATGATTAAATTTTATTTTTATGCAGCTTGTTTTAAAATATTTGTCTTCTTCGTAAAAGTGCTAAAAACATCAGAAATAATACATTTTTAAAGATCATGAAATATATTTTAGACTTTCAAAATCAAAAATCTTAATTTAAATTGTTTAAAAGGACATTTTAAAAATTCAAATTCATCTTTAAAAACTGTTTTAAGTTTAAAGAACATCCATTTAAAATAAAACTAAAATTTTATTTTAAATGTGTTTTCAAACTGTTATTACTCTGTTGTTTTAAAATGTCATTATCTATATTTCTTTATTTGGTCCTTGTATTGTTTCGCTTATGAAAGAAAATAATTGCAGAAATAAAACTTGCTTAATAACTTTTCTAAACTCCTATACGTATAATTTATTCTTTAAAATTTACAAAAACGTTCTTCTTTCCAACGTTTTATGCCTCATAAAGATACATCGAGATATCTCTCTTTCTACTTTACTCTCCCTCTTATCTCCTCTCTAATTTGAACATTTGCTATTTTGAAAAAAAAAAATAATCACATATTGGCAACCGATAAGATAAGACTTTTGCATTTAGTGTTTAATAAAAGCTTTGGCATTTGAATTTTATTCCGCGATAGCAACTGCATTTCAACAAAATATTTGAGATTTCCGATAGGAACTTCCGAAATTCCCTGTTAATGCGAGTGGCAGATTGTTTTCAGACGGAACAAAATGAGTATTTGCATTGCGAGTTTCTTATCTTCTTTCCTTCTCCTTCTATGTACCCTTTTCTGCGTAATGTCATCACTCAGTACCAATTCTTTATTTCCGTACATGAAAGAGTTTATATTACAACTTTTCCGGTTTAATATTTAGGTTTATGAGTTGTTACGAAGTTTTGCTAGATAGCATTTTCACACATTTTAAAGCAGAAAGTTTTTAATGATACACTAAATATTTTTAATGTGATTTATTGGATGTTTGACATTGGATTTGGATATTCAATTTAATTCAATTTATTATAGCAAATACTTTTTCAAATTCTCTGATAGTACAATACTGACTCAATGATTGATTTGATTGGGTATTGGAAATCCAAGTTGCCGCGTCAAAATAATAATCCTATTTCGGATAGCAGCTTCTGAAATTCTTTGTTAATGCCAATATTCCTCGTAAATGCCTTGGTAATGTAAAATTTCGCCTCACCATTATGAGTTATGAGATTTTATGAATTTTAATAGGTCACATTTTCGCACATTTTAAAACAGAAAGCTTTTAAAAATGTCATTTAAATTGGAATCCCTGGTTTTTTACTAATTGTGTTATATTGTGATTATTTCTATTGGCTTGATTTCGGCACTGTTGTGACAAGTGTTGTACATGGCGTTTTGAATAGTGGAAATAGTTTAATCTATGATACGAAAATTTCAAATTATCTATTATGAATTGTCTTTGATATTTGCATTGACTACAAGCTTCCGAAATTCACTGTTAATCCCAGTGGCAGATTGTTTTCAGACGTAACAAAATGAGTATTTTGCATTGCGAGTACCTTATCTTCTTCCCTTCTCCTTCACATTTTAAAGCAGCAAGTTTTTAATGATATACTAAATTTTATTTTAAAGTTATTCTAAGTCAGGATTTTTATACATGTTCGATCGTTACTGTTACTATTGGTTCAATTTCGGTATTGGTCACTGGATGTTTGACATAGGGATTGGAAGTTGAAATTAATTCAATTTATTATAGAAAATACTTTTCAATAATCCAAATAATCACGTCACTAATAATATTATTTAGGATAGAACTTCTGCAATTCCTTCGTAATGCCAGTATTCCTCGTAAATGCCATGGTAATGCAAATTTTTGTAATTTCGCTTCACCATTATGATTTATGAGATTTTATATGAGTGTTAATAAATCACATTTTCGTACATTTTAAAACAGAAAGTTTTAATAATGTCATTTAAATTCGAATTGGTGATTTTTTAATTGTGTTCTATTGTGATTTCCATTGTTTTGATTTCATTACTGGTGTGGCAAGTATTTTACATCACGTTTGAATAATAAAAATAGTTTAATATCTGATTGGACTATAACAGATTATCTGTTAATATCAAGAAAATTTCAGGTTAATTGGCTTTGAAATTGGTACTGAACAGAAGATTGCGAAATTTACTATTAATGCCAGTGGCAGATTATTTTCTGGCAGATAAAATGAGTACTTAGCATTACAAGTTTCTTATATTCTTTCCTTCTTCATCTATGTATCCTTTTCTGCATAATGTCATCACTCAGATCCAATTCTTTATTTCTGTACATGAAAGAATTTACATTACAACGTTTCCGGTTTAGTATTTAAGTTTATGAGTTGTTACGAAATTTTACTAGATAACATTTTCACACATTTTAAAGTAGCAAGTTTTTAATGATGCATTAAATTTCATTTAAAAAGATTCACTGGATATTTCACATTAGAATTGGATTTAATATAGAAAATACATTTCAAATTGTCTGATTATACCTTTCTAATTTCACTATTGATTCGCTAGCATTTTGGAAACCTCGTCAATAATAACCCTGTTTCGGATAGCAGTTTCAAAATTCCTTGTTATGCCAGAAGTACATTGTTTTGCAAAGGTACATAATGAGGATTTGCATTGCTATTTTGTGCGCTTTTTCCTTTCTTTTTAGGTGCGTTCGTAATGATATAAATACGTATCACCTATAGTTTTCGTTCAGTCTGTCTGTCTGTCCGTTCGCATATAACAGAGCAAAAACTATCCAACCGAATGGTCTGAAATTTTAAATATATAATTGTTGCAAAATTTTGTCGAGCCATTTCAAATTTTATGAAAATCGGATGCATACTTTAATTACAGGGACAGTCAAACGTTTTTCGTTACATTACGTTCAATGGGAAAAAAATATTGCAAGTGCATTATATTGATGTTACATCCTTCCGAATAGTCTGGAATTTTAAATATATAATTGTTGCAAAATTTGGTCGAGTCATTTCAAATTTTATGAAAATCGGATGTATAGTTTAATGACAGGGACAGTCATATCGGCCAATGGGAAAAATTATTGCAAGTGCATTTTAATGATGTTACAGACTATGCACTTATGAAGTGCAAAAAAATATACATTCAGTAAAATATGGGGTGCAAAAACTTTTATAAAATTAGTTATAGCACGAACGCACCACATTTGCCACGTTTGACGAGCAATTTCCAACTTGTTTCGTTTACCTTTCTTAAGCATAATCTCATTACCCAATTTCAATTATTTATGACCTTTCACGTAAGAGTTTATATTACAAAGTTTTCCCAAAACTATTACGATTTATGAGTTTTTATGAGATTTACTAGATTGCATTTTCACATATTTTAAAGTAGAAGTTTTTCCTACTTTAAATTCTACATAAATTCGATTTCATTTAAAGAAATTCGAATTTACGATTTGTAATTTTGTTCTATTGTGATTATTGCTGTTGGTTTGATTTAAGTACTGATGTGACTGGTTGTTATATGAGGGGCTCACAACCATACTAGTCCATTTTGAAAAAAAAAATGACATTGTCCATTCAGAATTGAATAAATCTGTTTTATCCACCCCCACAATGGATTAAGCTATTTGCATTTACTGTCTCATATATGGCATATGTTTACAGTCTTGGTTCACCGTGGGAGTGAATAAAACAGGTTTTCTGAACCTTCAAAATGGACTATCTAATTTTTTTTTTTTTTTTTTCAGAATGGAATTGGTATACTATCGTTGTGCGGGCCTCATATAACGTGTTTGAATATTAAAAACAAGTAATATAAAAATTTTGTTTTTAAAGTCAATTTCAACTTAGGCCATCAAAGAAAAATTTAATATAATCCCTTAAGCTAATATTAGTTTTTGTTGCATTAAAATATCTCAATTTGTTGATTTTCTATAAGCAAGTAGGTTTACAATGGAACTCTATGGGAATTTGGCGAAATATTAGAGATCTCGCCAAGTTGGCGTCACTTTTGGCGACTCATTTTGGCCGCCAAATTTGGTGATATATCACCAAGTTGGCGACAAACTTGGCGGTACTGGGCGACAGAACAGGGTCCCCCCTATGGTAACCCCTTATTGAAAATACTTTCATTGATCTTCAATAACCAGTGGCCGCTATTTTGTTTCCCATGCAAAACTAAAATTAATTAATTAAAATTTAATTAATTAATTAATATTTAATTAATTAATTAATATTTGAAAAAACTGTATTAGCATCAATTGTCATCTAGTACTACTTTAAAAAATTTTATTTCAACTTGATAGGATGAGTAATGAGTATTTTATTTACGATTGAAAATTTGAACAAGATAAATATATAAATAAATATAGGCAGAGTGTGAGCTAATAGTAGGAATTGAATAAGTGTAATTTATGATAGGAACATACAAATTATCCGTTAATACTAATGAAATATCAGGACTTATTTGCTTGGATATTGGTATTGACTCAATTTCCGATAGGACCTTCCGAAATTTACTGTTAGTATCATTTTCAGATTATCTTCCGACAAATTGTCTTCTCTGGAGTCTCTATATAATCAACGATAAAATGTAGATGTGAAAACCAGATGGGCAATTCTATGAAAAACGGGCAAAATGTCCTGCACGTGACACAAACAGAAGTAATATGTAGAAAAGCTATAGCACACGTGATATGGAATAGCCCTTTAATAATTTTTAAAATCTCCACATTTATAACCTAGACATACGTAATCTGTCTGTTTTTAAAAATTTACATATTTTAAACCATATATCTAACAAGGAAGGTCTCCTTACTGGGCATACTCAGAATATTTTGAAAAAAAAAATACCAATTAAACTATTCATGTATGTAATAAAGGATCAGTTAACTGTAGCGGCGGAATTACAGTAGAATGTCTGTAAAAAAATAAAATACTTTCGAGTATTTGGCGCGAAAAGACGAAAGCGTCACGCGATTTGGCGAGCAGTTCTTTTCCTCGCCAAAATCAAACGATTTTAATGCACCTTAAAAGTGCTTGTTAATTGATTTTTAGAATGCTTGTAAAAAGTATTTAATGAATTTAAAAATAAACAATGGGAGAGTTTAATAAATACCTTTTTCCGTATTACATATTTATGTTGCTTGTTATTTAATTTTATTACTCTAAAAACAATTTCATGTACAAAACATACTTGCACATATTTAAGCGCATTGGAAAATAAAGGCAAGATTCATTTGCCAGTTATTAATTTCACTATCAAAGAATTCGTCGTTCCATAGCAACAAAATTGAATCGACAGTGCTCTTGGACTTTATTTTGAGATTTTGAAACCATTTTAATTTATTTTAATTTTGTTTTAATTCATAAAATTTTATAGTTAACTTTCATAGTTTGATAAAACTATAGTTAAACCAAACTAAAACTGGCAAAACTAAAGGTATTTACATGAAAGTTACATAAGTTCAATATGAAACATATGAAATATATTTACATAAGTTCAATATGAAACATTTTTATCTTAAAGAGTATTCGACATAAAAAAGTATTTTTCGAAATTTCATTTCATCGCCAATCGATGATAAATCGTCAAATAAACGAAATTTTCATTATTTTTTTACGAACGTTCTATCGAGGTTCCGCCAAAAAATTTTCTATAAACATATATATCCACATGAGAAGAATACTCTGTAATTTTTTCAGATTTTTCTAAATATACCCGTATGGAGACCTTCCTTGTAAGTAATCTTCCCGTTTTCTCGACCATTCCATTAAAAACGGAAAAATATCCTTCGCTTGACACTTACATAAATACCTATATTTTAACAAATAATAAGTTAGTATATGTAAATTATACATTAAAATAGCAAAAAACAAAAAGATGTTCATAATAGCATAGATTTTTTTAATTCGAGGATACAATAGAATTGTTAACCCTTTATCTACTGACTGTAGTTATAAGTACCATTAAAATAACTCCTTATAAAATTCATTTAATACATCGATTAGTTGTAATACGGTTTAGAATGAGTTATAGATACATTACTTCGTCTTGTTCCAGAAGCATTATTAGTTACACAAAACAAAGATATTTTTAAAGGAATGATTTCTTTTGCCTTTGCATCTTTTCAGCTTTCTTGACGTTGGGGGGGGGGGGGGAATTTTCAATTCGGAATTATTTTTATATTTCTATTATTAGAAAATTATATTTGTACACTTCCTAATTTAATTTTACAAAATACTAAGAAAAATATTTAAAATAAAAGATTTGAGTGGGTTTATAAATATTGCGCAAAATCCCTATACATTTAATTAATCCTTCTAAATCCTTTAATCCTTCTAAAGTTCTTTTAAAATTTATTAAATGGTTATGTAAATCTTCTAATGTAGTTTAAACGATTCACGAAAATTGTTTTTGAAGATAAAATTTTCATGAATTCATAATTCAATTCATAAAGGGTTAAAAACAGCAGTAATATGTAGAAAAGCTGTTCCACAAGTGTTGAAGGGCCTAGATGAGCTATAGTGTGAAGGTAGTTTAGCATGTCTTCTTTGATGTTAATAATTATATAATCAGAAATAAAGAATCCGTATGCAACGCATCTCTGAGGATTTTTTTAGTAGTTTTATATTATAATTGTTCTTTATATCCTTGTTCTTATATCTTTGAAGTATTATGTTCTATCTTTTTCACTACATCCTTGTTAGTGTAACAAATAACACTATCTTTATATTGCAAAGTTAGTGTCATTTCATGCCAAACTCTCAGTCATTTATGACAACATCAGTAAATATATGGAACTTGCTATTCTCATCATTATGGACAAGGAATATCTTATTACGGCGCAGACTCAGAATATTTTGAAAAGAAAAAAATTCTAATGATTCACAATATGTACCTAATATAAGATTAGGGAGATTTAGCTGCGGGATCTCATTAGTAAGTTTGTAAAAATAACAATACACTGTTGAGTTTGTACCCCAAAAGCGATTTGGTAATTAATACTAGTACTTTCTGAATGTAACTGATTAATTTAGCAATACGTATTGAATTTGAATTTAAACAACAAATATTTTATTTTGTGTGTGTTCCAGTGATTTAATTCCATCATTAAAAAACTTTTAATATATTTTACTTGTTGAAAATTGCAAATACTTATTTTAAGGTGTAACTGAATTATCATTTGAGAACTTATCTATCGATCAGGAAAATTAAAACGTTATATTATTTTCCTTTAAGTAAATAATCACTTTATATTTTAGAATCAACGTGTATAATATCTTTTAGATGTTATTCAAAAAATATGGAGAAAAAGTATGGAAGCGGCAAATGTTACGGAAGAGAAAACTGAATTAAAAAACTACTTTACAGAAATTTTAAAACGATATGTTCAGTGAAAAAAAGACAGATGTTAACATTTATGTCTTTGGCGAATTCTACATAATCCGTTACCTCCTTCTTTGGTTAAGACCTATCACGAGGTCAACATGAAAGCATCGCTTTTAATAAATTTCAAAACTTTATATCAATGCAAAAATGCTATTTTTCATATAAGAATATTTGGTATTGTTAGTGGACTTGCTAAAAAATACAGGTTGTCTACGAATTAGTTGGGTAACAGAATGATTTATTGAACGGATATGAAAGGAAAGAGAAAAAAATTAAATTACATATTGTTCTAAGATAGAAAAATAGTTCAGGTTTAGCATTATCACAAATGTTCGATGTGACTTCCTTTCGTGACTTTGCAAATGTCTCATCGGTAAATCATTTCTTGCCACATACTTGTCAGCATGTTTTCGTCAAATTAATTGCAGTGCAGATTCTTGATTATAGTTCAGGAAAGGATGCAAGAAGGCTTGTACACTTGATCCTTTACAAAACCCCATACATCGAAATCAAGCAGTTAAAGATCATGTGATCGTGGTTGCCATTGAATAACACCTCCGCTCGCTAAGCTATGAATAAACTTCAGCAATATTACTGCTATTCTGACTTTCAACTAGTTAATTTCCTTTTCTATTTCTGAAGTTCTTAACTTACGAAATTGCTCCACTAAATTGTAGACACCCTGTATGCTAAATGTAAAAAAGTCTATTAAGTCTTTCAATTAAAAAGAGAAAAGGTTTTTCACCTATATTCCGTAACGCAGGAATCCTGGGTTTATCCCCTTCAATAATTAAAATTCCTCCATTCAGAAACTTCTAACTATGGTACAATTCTCCAAACGAAACAAAATTTCTCTTTGTGTCTCTGGTAAAACTTAAAATTGTACGTTAAAATGTTAAAGATGAAAAACACTGCGGTCTGTGAGACCTCTAACAACAGTTAACCCTTTCAGGCGCAAAGCATTTCTACTGCTAAAATGATTACATGAATGAATGACACCGGGATTTACAATCAAATTTATTTGGAAATAAGAAAATGCTTTATTTCACATACATAATGAACAAAAAATGTCAAAAATTCTTGTGCCATTGTGGCATTTGGGAATCAAGTTGGGTGTTCCATGTAGCTACAAAGGGTTAAGTGTTAATAGTTCAACCTTTCGTGCTGAATAAATTTCTTATTATCTTCATCGCTTACGCAGGTTAACACTGTTGCATAAAATTTAAAATAGACTACAAACTAGTCCTCAACGAATCCTAGTGTTTCACCCTTGCGATTGAAATAACGGTAGATCATCGCTGAGTCAACCCTTTATCTACTGACGGTACTTATAAGTACCATAAAAATAGCTTGTTATAAAATTCATGTAATACATCGATTAGTATTAATACAGTTTAGAAGGAGTTATATATGCATTACTTTATCTTGTTCCAAAAGCATTATTGGTTACACAAAATGAACATATTTTTAAAAGGATAATTTCTTTTGCCTTTAAATTTTTCAGCTCTTTTGGCGTTGAGAGAGGGGTTTTTTCAACTTAGAAATATTTCTATTTAAAAAAAGTTATGTAATAGCTGATAAAAAAACATTTTTTTTTTGTTAAAAAATTTCGTTCTTATTTGTTAATAACTTTTTTTTAATAATTTTAGTAAAAGCTTTAATTCATATCGAAGTCTATTAAATAATCTTTAATAAAAAAAAAAAAAATCAAGATGATCCATTGAGTAGTTTTTTTTTTATCTTACCTACCATGTCAACCTCATTTTTTGACGTTGCCTTTGATATGAATTAAAGCTTTTACTAAAATTACGTTAAAAAAAAAAGGTTATTAAAAAATAAGAACGGATTTTTTTAACAAAAAAAAATGTTTTTTTTTTTTTTTTTTTTTTTTTTTTTTTTTTTTTTTTTTTTTTTTTTTTTTTTTTAATCAGCCATTACATAATTTTTTGAAATAAATTTATGAGTTCCTTTAATTTAACTAGAAGCTATACTCACGAAGTTTACGAAAAAAATATTATTTTTGTGTTTCAGATAATTCTACAAGGCACTATCATGCCCACCGTCCAGACGAAAATTCCCAAAGCAGTTAAACATATTTATTTATAACTTAGAGTAGAAGCTACAAAATCTAAATTCTTGTGTATACCTTAAGATATGTACAATAAGCTGTTAAAATTTCAAAAAGATCCGTCATGCTGGGATTTTTTTTTACAAAAAAATCTGCTTTTTTTTTGGTCTCCTAATGTAGAAGGTCCTCTTAAATGATTATGTAAATCTGCTAATGTTGTTTCAAAAATTCACGAAAAATGCTTTAGAAGATAAAATTTTCATGAATTCATAGTTCAGTACATAAAGTGTTAAACGCTGAACAAAAGTATCTGTTAAAAAAGGATAATTGGCTGAACTTTTACAACTTACTGATTATTCATATTTCAATTGCTCACTTGCTTTTAAATAGTCTCACTAATGGATTTATATTTTCTACAAAATGAAATTCTTATACTTTCTAATTACAACCGCGCAACATTTATTTGGAACCCCAAAATGTAGTAACAGATTATATCTGTTTAGATCTTAATTGACTTCGAGTAAATTATTACTTAAGCCTTTTTCAGCCCAACGTCGAGTCTGATTTCGACATTATCTTACTTTTTTAAATTTGTTTTTCGCACCAGTAAATAATGAAATTCATATTTTTCTTATATAATTAGAGCATTTATGAAATTATGCAATAGTCTTTGCTTCGACCAACCTAATGCTAAGGAGTTTGCATGCAAATTCCACCAATGTGCTCAACATCTACGCATAATGTCATTTCAACTGATCACAGTCGATTGGAAGTAAACGACAGCATTACGGCTCTCATAGGCATTCCAGAGATCTCTGCATTCGTTCATTGGTTCATATAATTGAAGGTAACTTTTTTAGGTGCGTTCGTAATTATATAAATACGTAGCACGTATAGTCGTCGTTCAGTCCGTCCGTCCGTCCGCATATAACAGAGCAAAAACTACCCAACCGAATGGTCTGAAATTTTAAATATATGATTGTTGCAAAATTTTGTCGAGCCATTTAAAATTTTATGAAAATCGGATGTATAGTTTAATTACAGGGACAGTCAAAAGCTTTTCTTTACATTACGTCCAATGGGAAAAATTATTGCAAGTGCATTTTAATGATGTTACAGACTTCCAAATGGTCTGAAATTCGATATATATAATTGTTGCAAAATTTTGTCGAGCCATTTCAAATTTTATGAAAATCGGATGTATAGTTGAATTACAGGGACAGTCAATAATTTTTCGTTACATTACGGGGAATGGGAAAACAATTATTGCAAGTGCATTTTAATGATGTTACAGACTATGCACTTATGAAGTGCAAAACAATATACATTCAGTACAATATGGGGTAAAAAAAATAATTATAAAACTAGTTATAGTACGAGTGCACCTCATTTGCCACGTTTTAAAAAGTAGTGCCAACTAGTATAATAAGTATTAAAGTATAATAAGTATTAAGTAAGTATAAAAGTATTTCCAACTTGTTTTAAAAAGTAGTGCCAAACGAAGGAAATTTGTGTAAGAGACGTCGGTCTCGAAAAGGTTAATATAGCTTTTCTTTTACCTATAAAATGCATGATTAAACTATTTTGTAAATTATTACTCTTAAATCGTAATAAAGTATTTTCCTATTAACTCTTAAATCGTAATAAAGTATTTTTCTATTCATAACATATAAGTTTTAAGTACATTATATGTTGATCTGCTGAATGCAACTTCACTTTGCATAAATATCATAAACAATATTTTATTACATTCATAACACACAAATTCCAGATATTCTTTAAATGAATGGTCATTGTTTACCTGAATGCCTCTTTCATTTTTATATTATTGCTTTGCACATAACAAAGCATTCTCGCATAGATTATTATTCTTTTTCGGAAAGGAATGTTTGTCGACATCATAAAAATACAACAGATGTTATCAGTTGCAGATCATGTCACCTGTATCTAGACTCTAGAGTAAGCTTAAACGACAAAATTCTACGGAAATAAATTTAATGTTATATCGACTTCTTTTTTTTTTTTTTTTCAATTTGGTTTTGGTTTCTTAAAATAACAAGTTAGTTATCAAATCTGGAGTTAAATTTTTCATTCCCAATTCAACTACTTTTCAGACAAATGTAATTGTTCCGTAACATGATTTGTATCATCATAAAATCTATAAAAATGTGTATAAAGTAAATCGAGTTTCATAAGCAACATATATTCATCTCATGCATTCAATAAGAAAGGTGTGAAAATACCTGGAAAACCATATAAATCAACCTTTGATAGCATTTATTTTACTATTATTATTCGCTAGTTCAATGCGTACTTGTAGTGTAAGTCACATACGTGCAAATTGCTACGATTTTTGCCTATCAGTATTTTAGAACAGAAAATTGTGACTTATTTTATCGGAGACATTTTCATAAATATTATAAGGCAAAGAAAACTTTTCGAAAATAAGGGTGGCAAAAGCATATTATATTATATGAGTTAAATAGATATTTTCGTTAAATAACAGTTTGATATTTTGAAAGTTACTTAAAATATTCAGCAGAAATGGGTAAATTTTTCTATATCCTTTAGAATAGAGGGCCTTCAACTTTTCATACTTGAGAGGCTGGTTGTTGGTTGCAAAGAACATCACCAGATCGAATTCACTGCTGAAATTCTAGATCAGACAGAACTCGATTAGCATATTAAAATGCAACTGTTCTGACAAGTCATATCTTGGACTTGAACACCCGATTTTAGTGGTTGATCGGTAGGTTTACCGTTGTGTTTTCCTGAACCCAAAAGTATGAAAGAGTGGGAGAGTGGGAACAGGAAAACACAATGGTCAATCTGACAGTCAACCACTAAAATTTGGTTTGTCGGTATTTTCCACCAAGATATGATTTGGCAGACCAGTTGCATTTTAATATGCTAATCGAGTTTTAACTAATCTTGGAATTTCAGCCGTCAACTTTATGGGAGATGGTTTGCTCAGCCGTCTCTCGGCCTATGAGGGTTAAATCAATAAACTCTTAAACCCCTGTGGGCCACCCTTAAGTGAGTGAAAGGGCTTAATGTCCAGGAGGCTGCAGTATGAAATCCTATGCAGGCTCTTATTATCGCATGGACAAGTCGGGACTTTGCTTAGGGGTCCCCAAATCCATATATTAACTTTTAAATTTCCCCCCCAACTCCAACTCTGAAAATTTTCAAATACAAAATACAATTTTCATCTTTAAAAGATTCTACTAAACATTCTGAAAAACAAATATAATTTTGAACTCACAGAGCTCAATGCTTTCGCAAAGCTATCCTCAACTACTATTAAATAAGAAATAACATTTTGATTTTAATAAATTGTATTTGCACTGAACTTAAGTCTTATCTAAACTTTTGTGGTTGAAAATAATCAATTCTATTTGTCACGAGATAAATTTTCTTTCGTATTCAAAGTTTTTTCTTTTAACTTTGAAATCAATAAGAAAAACCAACCCTAAATTGCTATATTTTTAGGTTTATTGAAACAAACACTTTCTACTTGTGAAGTAGAATGTATTTGATTTCATATCATGTTGCGTGTAGTACAAGTTAAAAAGATGTAAAAGAAAGTAAATTGGTGAACTGATATTTATGTGTTGGGGTATTTGAAACTCTTCCATAAGTTGGAATTTTGAAATTCATCTTAAAGTAAAATAACAAGTTGCTAATGATATGTAAAAGAGTTTTGATATGTACTAAGAAAAAATAATATTTTTATTAAGGTATTTAATTTAGAATTGATGGTGCTAAAAATTTTCTTCTATTTAAAATCCAAGGTGCGAAAATATTGTTTATGCAGTACGCATATGACTGACCATCAGTTCTATTTGAATAATGTTGCAACGATTCGAATGGGGCCCCCTAATTTATCTTTGCCCAGCGCCCCAATGCGTCATGACCGGGGCCTGATCCTATGTTATTAGATACAAATAAAAAGCTATATTTTATGTAATAGTAGAAATAAGGGAATCTAATGATTCAGGGATTCCAAAAGTGAAATGTTGCCTAATTCAAAAATTAATATTGCTTCCGGTGAATTTTAGAGGCTTATCCTAAGTTATTTAAGAGCGGATGGTAGGCAAATGCGTGAATAAATCGATTTTTTTTCATTTTAAAAAATTTTGAATCCTTTACTTTTCACCTTTCGAATGGTATATTACTTTTCGTTTTACGACAGAGGGAAGTTAAAAATACAAGGTGGCCATAATTAAATTGACTGTACTCAGCGTGTTCTGTAGTGTGATCTAATTGATAGAATGACGCCAAATTTTGTAAGAAGAAAAAACAGGACGGGGGACGAAGGATTCCGCGAAAAAAATTAGCTCCAAAAGTCACCGCTAGGGGTATATGTGGCGCTGTGTAACAGAAAACAGATTTAAAAAAATGCTGAATCAATGCTGAAATAAAATTACCTTTTATTTAGCACATTTGACGATTTTAGTATTGATTCTGCATTTTCTTAAACTCTGTTTCCTATTACACAACTTCACATATCCCCTAGCGGTGACTTTTGGAACTAATTTTCTTTCTCGGAATCATTCGTCACCCGTTTTGTTTAATCTTCTTACAAAATTTGGGGCCCTTCTCTCAATTAGATCGCGCTACAGAATACTCTGAGTTGTCAGTTTATTTATGGCCATCTTGTATTTAAGTAAATCAGTTTGATAACAGAATAAACATTACATACATAAATTTTAAATTCAAATTTCTCAAAATGTTGTTTTTGAACTTCATTGCACCGTTTTATAGAAACTTACTGCCCATTATTCTCTGTAACCCTGACTGAATTTTTTACACATATATCAGATCATTCTGAAGTGAACTTTTGTTACTAACATTTATACAAACAAAATTTTTATTAAAAAGTTTTATGCGAAAATTGTAAGTATTTTGTTATTTAAAAGTGGTTTTAATTCCAGATGTTTTTTTAAATAAGTAAAGAATATCTGTTTATAATTTTGACTTCACTTTGTAAGAAATTAATTACTTTATGTATAAAAAAATTTCAAGTGAGTATCTTTGGCAGTTTCTGGGAATAGGTATGTTAATTTAACAATATAGATATACGGCCTTCCAACTCAATACAAGAACAATAAAATATGTCAAATGTTGCATTCATCTAGCATCTATATATATTATAAAGGACAAACGTGTCTATGAACAACGCTGATGCCATTTTACAAATGGCAACAGCAGAAGATAAAACTTTGCTTTTAATGTTGCTTTTTTTTGTTTTTTTTTAGTCTAAACTTCGCACATTTTAAACTCGTATACCATTAAATAGCAAAAAAAAAAAAAAAAAAAAAAAAGAAGAACTTTCAATTGCATTTGTTTGTAAACTGTATCGCAAGTTACTCATTTATTACATTTTAAAAATATTTTAGAAATAATGAATTCTTTTTAAATCTATCTCTATCGCGTTCACACGATTACGAAAGATAAATTTGTTTGCACTTAAATTAACATAAAGTATTTGTTTCTGGCTTTAATTCTATAGCGAAATGTAAATTTTTGAATAAATAAATAAAATTATGAAATATAAATAAAACACAAATTCAAGACATGCAATTGAACTACCCGCTTAATCCATTGAGATGATTTGAATCAAAAGACTGCTAAAAATAGAAATATTTGGCGATTTTTTTGCCTCTAACTCCTAGCACGAGGCCAATTTGATATAATAACTTTTAATAAATTTCAAAACTTCATTTGAACATATAATTGCTATTTTTCATATAAAAATGATTTCTGGTATTGTTAGTGTTCAATCTAAGAAAATATATTAAATGTAAAAAATCTATTAGAGTTTTAAAAATACATGTTTTCATTTATATTTTGTAAACCGGGAAGCCCGGGTTAGATCACCTAGTTGATATATCCACCTATATGATAATATCCTGGTTTGCCATGTCGCAACATTTGCGAAACACGTGGCAGAGGTATTTTCATTCTAATTATTTTAAAGGTTTACCGATGTTATCGAATACAACGATAATTAGTATTTTAAAAATAAACATAAATAGTGTTATTACGAAGATCGATTATTGCCAATGTTCAGCTGTTGCTACACCTTTGCAGAACAATTTATAAAGCGTGCGTTCATATAATTTTGTATCGATTTCATCGAAATCTTACGTCATTTGGGAACGTTGTGCGTCACTTTCTTTATACCATGTATGATGTGGAATGCTTAAGAAATCTAACGCTGAACACAATCTTGGATTTCCATAACGAGAAATAGCGATCTTTGCTAGGCAACTGGTGAATTAAAAAAATAATAATAAAACTAAGCGCCTTATAATTTTAGAACAGATGCACAAAATTCCATAAAAAATAAAAAAATATACTCATAATTTATGACGTAAGACATACCGATTGACTAAATTCCATTTAATCGGGGTATTTTACCCCCCCCACCCCCACCCTATTGGATAATATAGCATCCTATCCTTAATTTTACATTTAAATCAATTATCCCATAGAGTAAAGAGAAGGAATATAGATGAAGTGTGGTGGCTGGAGGTGACGCCAAAAATGTAACCCTAAAATTTGCTACGTTCGGGCCAAACACAATCACATACTTTCGCAAAAAAAAAAAAAAAAAAAAAAAAAAGAAGAAAAGTTCTAGTAATACAGTTTTTAACTCATAATACAATGAAATGCTACTTTAGAATGTTTAAATATAAGCAGATTATTTTCATTTAGAGGGGAAAAAAATGCACGGGAGACGTCAAAGAATTCGGTCCCTATTCGACGTACTTGTTTTGTTTGGGCTGAATGAGGGCATTTAAATTTGAGTGACAACACGCATCTCATGTAGATTAACATACAAGATTGGACATTTACGGTAAAATCTGTAATGGCAACAATACTTGCGTCACTACCAACAAGGGAAAGAATTAACAAGCCTCCGAAATTTACCTATGTTGAAAAAATATGTTTACGCTCTATGTTTTGAATAACTATTCTTTCTTAAAACGAAGCAAGAGGCAGACGATATTGTATTTATGCTTTATTTCTGTATGTGTTTTTTTTTTAATCATACCTGTATTGTTCATCTTAAACTCCAAAAATGATCATTAGAGTAATAATATAAAAGAAAAACCTTATAAAATTCTTTTAAGAACGTAAATATGTAAGTTTATGAGATTAAATTGTAAAATATCAAATTCAGGTATTGAATTGATTTATTCATATTGAATAAAATTCTACTGAGTGTAATGTCAGTACCTCTATTTATTTTTAACTTTTAGATTGTTATAATTCTAAAAATTTCTCGAAAAGAATTTTTCCCCATCTATTTTTAATATTTAACATTTAATATTTTAATATTTAATATTTTATTATTTCTTATATGTTAATATTATAAATATAGTCGACGCTCGTTATAACGATCCCTCGCGTGCCAAAAATGAAGCTCATTACAATGGAAGGTTGCTATAACGAAAAGAAAAAAAAATGAACGAAAAAACAAAAACTCTAAAAAAAACTCTAATCATGTTCATGAAAATTAAGGTTTCTAAGGAAATTTTATAATACAACATTATTACTAAATTATTTTTACTTTCATATTAAATAAACATTGACAATGAATAATTATAAAAATCAATTTAAGAGGATGGTTACCTACTTCTAAAATAAAATTTAATTGTTAAATTGTAATTGTTAAATCACACACAAAAAAATTAACATTTATTTTCTAGAAAAATAATTAGAAATAGCTTTTTATTTTTTGTGTATCTGATATTTTCTTTAAACAATTTTTTTCCTCTCAGTTAGTTAATTTCAATTAGTAATTTTGTGTTTTCTTGTCTCTAAAATAATTTATTAAAGTGCCATTTTAAGACATTTTTCAATGGCACCAACGCGCAGTGAGCAATGAGTTCTTGGGTAAAGAAAATGGTAATCCTTTTTTGAGAAAAAAATCTGGAGGAAAGTTCAATTCGGTCACTGTATTGCGAAATAAGCTGCTGGCCGGACGTTATATTGGATGTAAAAATAACATATCATAAAAAGGGTGTATTTCGGGACATTTTTCATAGGTCGTTATAATGGAACGATCGCTATAATGGGCGGTCGTTATCACGAGCGTCGACTGTATTATTGAACTGGTTGCACGTTATTTACATTAAAAACAATATTTTTATTTTATCTGTAAGAAAGTGAAAATGCGTAAATTTTAAAAGATTATTGTAACAATTGTTTAATACATTAAACTTCATAAATTAATAAAACATCGGCTCTATAAATTTTCCTATCAGATGGGAATATTTATGAAATTTCGTATAATTTTATATTACACCATTTCTTTTGATATATAGCATTTAAGACGAAATTTTTACCTTGTTTTTCGTTGCACTTAAATCGTTCACTCATCATGCACACACACGAAAAAATCCATATATCCGTGCATGAACATAAAACAGATATATATATAAAATAGAATATCTATTCTATGTTTATGTATCGGTGGAAGATTCCATTGAAAATTTATACATGAAACATTGAAAAACGAAATATCACAATAAGGTAGATACTAAATAATAAAATTATTACAAGGACGGGGAGTTTCTTCCCCATTGTCACTAAAGATGCTGCGATCACAATCACATTACTAATACGCTCTATGGAATTGTCCCATCTTGTATGTTAATCTATGCATATTACAAACCTTTTTTACGGCATACAGCATCTCCACCTATCTCTTTCCTCCATGCAATTATTCCAATGCCTCGTTCGCATCGTTTGCTTTTCAATGAATTGTAAATTTGAAAATCGTCTGCATGACTATAGAAAAAAAAAAAAAAGCATTATGAGATAAAAAGAAATTTCTGTGCAGTTTTTTGAACGAATAAGTAAAAATGCAGAAGTTTTGATTTTGTTCTAAAGTTTAAAAAAAAAAAAATCATCTCATTTTCTAATGATACGTTAAAAAAATATCTTAAAATAGATAATTTTTGAAAAACTAAAGGTTTTAAGTATTATGACTTCGAATTTTGTGTTAAGCATTAAATTTAGACAAGCATTCGGTAAGAAAATCCCTATTATAACGAAAATGTTTCACTTTTTTTTAGCCTTGTTATAAGAGGTTTCCTTTGTGTATGTAACAGTTCACATAATTTTACTGAAAATATTTTACTAACATTTGGGAAGAACAATGAAGTAAATGTAACTAAAGATACCATGCACATGTGTGTTCTAGTATAAATTCGTGTTAAGTATTTATGTTAAGTACCTATTTATGAAATATTAATTTATATTACAGAATGGAAAACAATTTTATTATATTTTTACGTATGTTGCATCCACAGAAGAAAAAAATAACCGTAAATATTTCCTATTACTAGAAAGCTATGAATGTTTGAATATTTTACGATGTAATTAAATGTGTATGATTTATTAAGTACAAATGAAAATATATCGATATGAATATTAAATAATAGCTGGAGATATTTAGCATCATCGAAATCAATGTCTTCAATAATTTTCCATGATTGTGTTCTTTAAAAGTACTCAAGGGAGATATCATTGGTACAGTTAAGATGTTGAGAGTTTAATTTTATGATAGCGTAATTTAAAAGGAATATAAGTTGGAATTACTTTTGTGGATATTGCTTTTCTCAAAGATGTATAAAATTAAGAAAAATGGAGAGAGCAGTTTCTCATTTTAAATAATGGCCTTGGGCTCAAAAGATGTTATCCGTATTGTTTGGCCTTTATAAATGTAGAATAATTGCATAACATTTAACATTTAATTTAATTATTTATTGCCATTTTGAAACATATAGTTTTACAAAGAGTAGTTTGAGCAAAATCTTGTCTTTACTCATCTGCAAAATATCATATAATCAAAAATACATGTAAAATATATAAACTTTATATTAAATAATTCAAGAATTATTTTTTGTTTAATTTTGCTAATGTGTAGTTATGGAAAATAAATTGCTTGTTACTTATGTTTTTCCTTTATATATTTTTTAATTCTTAAACTTAAAATGCTTCTCAAATGGAATATTTTTATTTAAAATACCGAAAAATAGTAACATATTGTAGTTGTTTGATATTGCTGTTGAATGATAAGGGCTTCTCAACAAAATGCCATTTTTTAATAACAGATTTTCAGCAAAGGAGGTAGTATTTAATGAATGTCAATGAGTAGTTTTGGAAAAAAAGCTTCGATTTTGATATTTCTTTTTTCTTGAAATAGTCCCTTTCTGATGGTTTTCGAAGAAGAGCTATAGCATCAATAAAAAATAAAATAAATAAAAATAAAAACTGACAATTTATGGAAAATCCCTTATTATTTAGCTGTTTTTCGAGAACAACTAAAAGTAAGATCATTCTATCGCGGATATCTTTCTGAATTTTCACGATATTTGATTGGGTTTTTTATTTGAGTTGTTCCATAGAGTGGTTATTAAATCATGAAAGAAATCTTTGGCATCGTTCGCCCATGCGCAGATAAATAATCTTTCATTTACAACTGCTCATATTTCATCATATGTTTAATATATTCATATTACATTTACACTATATTGTTTCTACTACATTTTGTCGAAAATTTTAAAAATGGCGTTAAAAATTGTTGAAAACACTGCATATTATAAGCAAAAAGCATGCAATAAATTTTCGAACGTTTAAAAAAAAATCGCTGTTCCTCCATGAATATACGGTCTATTCTTACACAAATGAATACACATATTGCACAAAATCCACATATTTGTATGCTGTAGCGATAGTTTATTTTGTGCATTTTATTGTGCATTATATTTTACAGGGTGATTACAAATATTATTATTTTTCTTTGATATTTTACTGGATCCTAAATTGTTCTCTTTATCATATCAACGGTGATAAATATGAGGTCAAATATATTTTTTATAATCCTGAAATTCTAAAAATGAATCTTATAATTATATCTTTATATATTTGACAACATGTCTAAAATTGAAAGTATCCGGTGACTAATGGCTATATAGTGTACCTTTCAATCTTTCACACTAAAAAAAATAGTTTTTAGAGAAATTTTATAACAAAGAAATATTCTTCATATTTAAATTATTAATCTATAATGTTTATTAATGCAGTATAAAATATCGAAATTATTTGCGTGTATGTAATTAGACTTAAAACTGATTTTTACTCACTTCATCATTATTAGGAAATAAAAAATGTTTTTTTCCTCTTCTGTCGATTACATATATGGGGCTTTCTCTCAATCTTTTGACTTTTGGGGGAAAAACTTGACAAAATTAAACTTGCTAAAATAACATTTTAATCTGATAGACGAATGCCTTAATGATTCAAAATAAAGAAAAAATGGTCAGCAGCGAAATATTTTTTATTTAACTGAGATTTAAGTTAAACTTGCGAGTTTAATTTACCTTACCACTTTACCCCTATAACCTTTTATTTTCTTCTAAATTTTTACTTATAATGAACATCCATAGTACCCACAGGACATTCAAATAAGAAATAATAACAATGTAGTACTTTTAATACAGAAATTTTGTACAACATTGTCTTAAAGGGGTGTTAAAGAAGGGACGGTAAGGTAAAAAAAAGGGGATGGTATTGGAAAAAAGGGACGGTAAGGATGGAACGGCAAGGAAAATTACAACCTATTTTTAGGAAAATAATGTTAAGACTAAGTTATAGCCACAATGTTCATTGATTTTAAGAAACAGTTGTTAACATTGGATTAATTTTTTTTTTTTAATTTACCTCGAAAAGTGCAGGAATAAACCTTCGGGACGGTGAGACTACCAATAAAGCCGCGATGCTTAAAATTGATATTTAAATTCTGGTTTAAATTCTACAGTAAATTTCCTGCCAAAGAATTTTAGACATTATTTCTCTAACATACTTCTTCATGAGAAAAAACTTGAAAAAAATTCTGTGGCTGCATCTGAAATCATTTCAGTATAATTTTAGAAGAAGGATGGTAAGGAATCTAAAACTCAGGGACAGAGTTTAAAAAATAATAACAACTCTAAAAATGTGTGCAGGTTAATTTTTAGCTACATATTTATATAAAACAATAGTTCCAGTTTCAGAAAAAAATTACATCGAATTATTTTTATTGAAACAATTTTATCCAGACAGCTCCAAACTTAAAAATCAGCATCAAGGACACGGACGGTATAGGAGTTTTCCAGATGTTTGGACCCCCAACATCGTCCAAAACTTATTTATCTCGTTAATTTTGTTGTGCAATCATGCAATGGGGTGTTCCCCAGTATATGAAATTAAAAAAAACACAAAACATGTATTAAAATAAAAATTATTATTCAGGGACATGAAAGTCAAAGGTTTGTGAGAATGCCCCATATAATTAACACTCTGCAAATATGAATTAACACGTAAACACAAAGATAAGACGTATTAATAGGCATTTAGTGGATTCTGGACGATTGGTATAAAAAAATTGTCTCCAGCGAGTTTTTATAAAAATATAATTTTATTTTTGTAAGTGAAACTCTAAGTTTTTGCCTCGTAGAATACTTAAATTTGAACATACAATTAAATTTATGTGGTACATTTGCATTATGACGAAAATACTAAGAAAAATAGGATTGCACTTTTACGATTTAATTTATTAATAACACAAAATGCACAACATGATAAAAAATAATATTTACTAGAATTTCTAGAATATTTTAATATAAAGAAGGTTGCAGATAACCATTTTTTAAAATCCTGCCATTATTTATTTGGTTTAATGCTGTTTAACACTTAAGTCAGCACATACGCTTGGCATTATTTTGAAAAGTTGAATTTTGGATCGATTAACGCTTAGCGGAAACTGTCCTAAAGTGACATACCCTAAGCAAAAGAATTGATTTTATTCATACAAATGCTTTCTTATGACCTTCATTTTTCGCAAATTAACTTTGAAAACTATACAAAATGCAATAGTGTCTTTTGAAAAGTAACAGATAAAGTCACAACGCCATAACAACGATTTATATAAAATGCTACACTATGTCATTTTATCTAGAGTGGTGTACTAAAATGATTCACCCATAAATTGCTATTATTTGTGCTTGCCTACATCACAAATGCATTTTTTTCGCACACCAAGAAATACCAGCACATCCACTATGTGATCACTTTGAACATTTAACACATTTTATCCACTTTTCTTCGGTTTTGAGTGCCTGAATAAATCCAGTAAAAACATGCTTCATAATCATCATCATCTGCAGAAAGACCCATGTCTTTGTCTTCACCATTCAATCTAACAAAGTGAATTTACTTCCGAACCTGTAGAGGCGCACGTCTTGATTGTGAATTATATACCTCTACAGGTTTTGCCTTCACTTCGGCAGTATTAGGACTGTTATCAGATTAGTGTACCTTCATGCTTCCTCTTTTTAGAGGGTGCTCTAACATGAGGTGTACAATGGATTGGGGGCACGTGGAGTTGTCTAATAAATGTAGATGATGAACTTGAAGTTACTGCCTGTTGAAAAAATATACACGTATTCGAGTATCAGAAACAGATGTTGCCGACGCTAGAGTTGGAGGAAGTGACACTGAAACTGTGAAAATCAACGGATTAGGTCTAGATAGGCTGTTATCTAAAGAACTTGTGTTGCTGTCGTTGATTTTCTTGTTTTCCAATGGACATTCTGTCACAACTGAAACACAGAAACATGATCAGGAAAGATGTCTGTGTTCATGGGACAGATTCCATTTTTCAAAAATTGGCTTATCACTTTACCTACAATCACCATATTGTATATAAAAAGGCAGTATTCGAGATCACATGCATTTATAAATTTTTGTATATACAGAAAATAATTAAAAAAGAAGAAATTCGCACCTCATACTTCAGATATGTAATTACTGAATTAAAACAGATCTAAAATAGCTCCAAAAAATAAAACGAAGAAATTTCTGACGAAGGTGTAAACGATATTTTTGTAAATAAGGAAAAATACAAACTATAAAACTTCGCCATTAAATGTTTATCATCATCGATTCCACACCATAACTGTGTATCGTTAAGGTTAAGTGCTGTCCTTTAGCGACAACAGTAAGAAGCATAAGGTATGTTATTTTACCTTAGTATGCCATTTTGGAATAGTTTCTCCCAATTATTCTTTCATGGATTCTAGTTGTAATTGATTTTTATTTCTGACTGGAAGACCCGCCTGGGGATCAATTCCTATGAGGGACTGCTCAGACAAAGAAACCAAGACTTTAAAGCTTGTTTGACTCTGTCTGTGGCCTTTATTGAGGACTTCAAAAATTACAACATCTAGCGAATAGCACTGGGATAATAACTTTAAAAGTACTTTAAAAAAAAAAAAAGCTTGCTGTTTTCGATATCAATTTAAATATATCTCACACCTTACGCAGAAAAAAAAGAAAAAGTTTCCGATCGCAAGGCATGGCTGCGACTATTTTTTTATTCTGTTTGCACCAGTATTTTCCTAATTTAAATGTTGAAGTATATTTCTCTTGCAAATGCTGTGAAAGTGTGTGTAAAGGATTTTTATTTAGAGAAAGTGGTGCCAGTTGTAATTAAACAATAGTCGCAAGTGGCAGCCCTGAAAGGTAACATGCATTGTTATAATAACGGCGTTTGATTATGAAAAGTGAAACCAACGCTAAAAGGTTACCCTCTTGAGAAATTAGTGACTTTTATGAGAAAAAAAATCAATAATAATTAATCAAAAGAAACTATTTGATATATATAAATATTTAAATCGATTCCCAAATATCTGCTATATGCAGGGGTATAAAATTTAAAATTGGATGGATAAGGTATAAAATAGAAATAGGCTGATAAAAAAACAAACTTATCATTTTCGGCCAAAATTGGCACTTTAGAAGGAATTACGAAGTATTAGAAAATCGCTATACGAACTACGAATAAACTTTATTAAAAAGAGGACAAAATTTGCTATATCACCCAGAAATATTGAATTAGGATTTCTCTTATGAAAACACAAAATTACTAACGAACTTGAAAGATTTGGTAAATATTCGAATTGCTCTGTATAAATAATAAAATATGTAATAAAAAATGTGAGACTCACGTGCACTCAGACCTGTTTTTGCCTATAATTATCCTAATTTCCTAGCCGCTATGAGCGACAAATTTCCCTAGGCATCACCAACAAGACAAACACACAGACACACAGACAAAAACTTTCTTTTGTTAATAGACTCATATCATAAAAAGTCCCTTTCAAACAAATTTGGTTTTCAAAACTGAAAAAAGTTTTCTTCCATTTTCCTTTTATTTCAACATTTTATGGATATTCTTCATTGTATATTCTTCATTGTTCTGACGTATATTCTTCATTGAATACATCATTTTATGTTATTTACAATTTTTTACTTTGTAGTATATGATGCATAGATTTGTACATGCAATTTTTCCTTAAGGTAAATAGTGCTTAGATTACCTACATCAGATTACTTTTAATGAAATTACAATTTAACTAACGATTTGCAATTATGTTAACCATATTAACAAAATTTACGTAAGAAGTCATATTTTTGGCGAAAAAAAACTTGAAAATTTTCAGAAACCATAAACCTGATTTCGTTGTTTCTATTTATGCATCTATACCAGACCATGATTATTATATCAGTTATTCTGGCGAAGATGTCCGTTTTTTAACAAATTAAAATTTATTTATGACCGGAAGTTTTGCGGATACCTTCACCATCATCTCATAAAGTAATTGTTAAACCCAAAAATTTCACAAAGAGAAATGTTTCGCATATTCATTTGGACTAAGTGACTCCGCAAACGAGGATAAAAATCTATTTCTGACTTTTAATTTAAAGTTTCCAATTTCTTTTAAACAGTGGTGTAGTCGTAAAAAAAAACAGAGGGTATACGTTCTAAGCAGAGGGTATACGCTCAAGGCAGAGGGTATACCCTAGGGTATATATTATATAGGTTTCTTGAGAAACAGAGGGTATACGGTGTTCCTTAAAAAAATCCAGAGGGTATACGGCGTATACCCCCGTATACCCTCCACTACATCCCTGCTTTGAAATAGTACGCTTCCTCATGAACAGAATAAGTATCTAAATATTTGGTGTATCTTTAAAGCATTGGTGTATCTATTTATATAATTTAGATGCTCTTGCGATTTTTTTTTTTGTGATCTGCTATTGCTACAGTAAGACCTTTTACCTGTTTTTACGCCACAAGCAGAATACTACTGTATGTTTCTATACAAATATGTACATATTGCAGATAACCAAAGAGACACGCCGGGAAACTTCCTTCCTTCTTGCCTGTCACGTGACCTATATAGACTGGTTTGCATCGAACTGTTATGTGATCAAGAGATACTACAAAACAACCGAGATCGGTGAAATACTATGAGCTTTCTCTTTCGTTGGTTGTGGTACCTCTATCGTCACTCTAAGAAATGACACTCACTCCATGAAACTGGCAAAAACATGCATATAATGTGTCTAAAATATGAATTTGAAATTCTTTTTGCGCAAAACCTAAGGAGATGAGACTTACAATTGACAACAACCATTTAGACAAACAACTTTTAATGATCTTGCATCATCTAGTTTAGTATACAAACAAACAGGCACTTTCCTTACATTCAGTAGAAAGATTCAGCTGAGAGAAATCAACGCACATGTGAACATGTTGCAATATGGTGTTTTCCGTCGAAGAGTACATATTTATAATCAAAACGTTATCTCTCAAAATACTGTACAAAAATATTCGTGTACCATTTTAATTAAAATCGAAAGCTTTCAGATTAAGCTATTCTAGGAATAGCTATGGGCTCTTTAACGATTACAAAATCGGTCGTCCTCATACAGATTGCAGAAAATCTGCTAGCTAGGAAAAGACCGTTGAATCTATGCGTGTCGATAAAGATATGGAAATTGATTAGGCATCTAAGACTTCTAGCCATTACTGCCCTTTCATATCTTCCCTTTATTCTGTAACTGTTTGCTGCAGAGACAACCTGTATTTCACTAAATAGTCTACAAGATCTCATGTTTATGTCAAATATTAATATTTACAAAACAATGTCTTCATGTGATTTCACAAAATTTAACTTCTTGCATCGAAATTTCAGTATGCATTTTGTTTAATTACACGCTGGATCCAAGATTGCATATTTTCATATTTTTAGCATTTAACGATAAAATTGTAAATTATAGCTTTTAAAAATGACTAAAGGATAAACCCTGTTTCCCGGGTTACAGAATGTAGGCGAAAACCACTTTAATTATTATTTCTGCTGTCGACATTCTTTTCTTTCTCTGCACATACTAAAGGCACAGCGATGAAAGAAGTATTTTTCGAAATGTTCTGCAAGAGTCTTTTCATGTAGTGTACTTATATATCGTTAAAACTAAAACGCATCGTTTCGTGTAACTAAAATTGCATTTAATGAAAAAAGAAACAACAAATAACCTCAAAGATTGCAGGGAAAAAGCCTCGTACAGATCTACATTTTTTTTTTTTTTTTTTGCCCCCGGTACGGTATGCTACACTGGTGTCCAAAATTAAGGACCAGTCACAAAAGGCTAATTCTTAAGTAAGCGAATACTCAAAAGGAAATAATATAATTCAAATAATCACAATCCCTACAGCACAGGTAGTCCATTTAGCATCTCATTCATGTCACACATGGTCACAAGTGTCACAGTCATTACGGTGAAGCAAAAAAACAGGAAATTCCACACGTCTCATTATGAGTCTCAAATGATCCCTACATGTGACTCCACCGAGACATCAATGTGACTGCTGCTTTGAGACGAGTTACCAGATGAATTTACAATGTAGTTACACTGTGACTCTCATTTTTAGACTCAATTTCAAAGTCATCATGAACGTTGCATTATGATAAGTCACCAAATAACATCACATTATAGTCACATGGTGACTTTTTACAAAAGATGACAATGGTGACTTCACAGTAGTCTCCCTGTCACCTAAAAGTCATCGTGTGACTTTAATGTGACATTATTTCGTAACTTATCACAATGCAGCATTCACGATGACTTTGAAATTGAATCTGCAGATGACAGTCACATGAGAGTCATAATGTAACTACATTGTAAAGGCACCTGGCGACTCGTCACAAAGCAGCAGTCACAGTGACATCTCAGTGGAGTCACATATAGTGATCATTTGAGACTCATAATGAGATGTATGGAATTTCCTGTTTTTTTGCTTCCCCGTAGTGACTGTGACACTTGTGACCCTGTGTGATATGAATGAGATGTTATATGGACTAGCTGTGCTGTAGAGATAGTAATTATTCGAACTATATTATTTCCTTTTGAGTATTTGCGTACTTAAAAATTAGCATTTTGTGATCGGTCCTTAATTTTGGACACCAGTGTATTTCTTTCTCCCAGCTTATTTTGTGTAGTCTCCAAAAAATAACGTTACCTTACAGAAGCCATCCGTAAAACAAAGCAGTACGATTAAATATTCTATATCAATTTTTTCAACTTCTAAGCATCGCACATTTTCAATTTTTATACCGTCGTATTAGGAAAAAAAGTACTTGCAATTTGTTTGAAAACTACATCTCCATTTATTTTTGAGATATTAATTTTTTTTTGTAGTTTTTAGTGCCATTTGCTTAATATTGGCAACGGAAGAACTCCATTTCTACTGAAAGTGGAAGAAAACTAGCAATTATATCGTTTTGTTGGCATTTTCCTATAAAACTGAAAAAAAAAGTAATTAAAATACGTGCTATTTTGAAAAAAATATAAATGAAGGATTTCTGATAAAACATGGAGCTATTAGAAACTAAATTTAATTTTAAATAGCTACATTAATAATACAAACAAATGAAGGCCTGTGAATCTTTTGATGGCCGATGTTTTTGTCGATTTTTTTGAATGACGAAATCTCTTTTTATTTTTTTTTTTGGATCTGTGTATTATTCAGCGATAGTGACGTCCTAAGCATACTTTACTGTAGATGTTTAAGGAAGCCGTGGACCTTTATTTGAGCCCAAATCGACATTTCTTTTTGGATGTATTATTATTCTCCAATTTGTACTACGTCATTCGTGGAAAATCGCATGCAGATGCGATTATTTTACACGAAGTTACAAGTATTTTAGTCTTTTTCATAAACAATTTTTTGACCTTTTAATATACTTTAAAACTGTCTTTCTCTATACTGATGTTTAAGCTTTTCTCAAATTTTTAAAATACTCCTTGTTACTTAATTTTTGATCAAAATTCATGAAACTGATAAGGAAGAATCCTGATATTGCTTCAAAAGAAACTGTGTAAGCATTTTAAAATTCGACTTCATTAAGATAATTAAATTTGATTTTTAACTTATTATAAGGCAGAATTTTGATGAAAATCGGTATGAAATTCAGAAAAATATCTCTAAAAAAAATTAACGATTAAAGGGATTAAAAAATCGATGCAAAGATTTGTTTGTAATAGAGTTTTACATGATTAAAATACAAAATCGGGGAAATATCTAAATAAACGGTCAAGTGCGAGCTTTACACGCGCACAGAGGGTTCCGTAGAATAAATATATGAATTTGTAATTGTATTATATATATATATATATACAGAGTGATTCATAAATATCGAAACAATAGGCTATCTCCTTAAATATTGCCCCTAGGCACATACTTCCAATTGCAAAGTTTCATAAAAAAAAGTGCAAAATTTGATGAGATAAGTTTCAACTCCATGGGGGGTCTATATGAGAAAATACAAAAATTAAATTTTTATACGGCCCCCGTAGAGTAAAATTCCCAATTAGGAAAATTTTCCTTATCCATTCCTTAATTAAACACAAAAAAATTCATCTCGATATCTTCAAAATTCGCAGGGATATCAAAATCCAAAATTCGTGACTTACACCATTTATTCATGCCTCTAAACGACGAGTTTTTGACTCATTTTGAATGCAAGATAGGGATCATCCACAAATTGTACATTATTAAAAGTCGATATAAGACAGTGTCTCTCCTTTGGACATAAAATAGGCAGCGTATAGATTTTACGTTAAACCTGTTTTCAAAGTATGCTGGTAGTCTGCACTAGAGGTCTCCACGGGTCGAAATATCTAGGTCCGGTCCCGATCCGACCCATAGGAAAAAAGTTCGGCCCTGCCTGGCCTGGAAAAAAGTTCAAATCGTAGCCTGTCCCGGCCTGACTGAATTTCTACATAGTTTTTTACATCGATATGGTTAAAAGTTGTTTCGTATGGAGGAGTTCTGACCAAAAATACTTATTATATTTTTCTTTTTTCATGTTTATAATTATTATTTTTAAAGAAGCGCTAAAAGCTGTGATTATTTGTTTTATTAATGAATCTCTATTTATATGTAAATTATTCACTTCTCCTTTAATATCGTTAATCCATATTCCATGTGTTGGAGACAATGAAAAATGCTATAAATGCTATAAAAATGCTAATCTTTTAAGATGAAATCACATAGGAAAGAAAAAAAAAGCGTTATAGACAAGTTCCCTTGTAAATGTAGTCTATTTTTTCTCAGGTATTATTATATTCATTTTCCGTGGATCAACAGATTTTTCCGTTTAAGAAAGGATTCCGTCATAGGCAGATTTTTTTCACTAATTTTGCTGTATTTTAATTTTTTTTTTTTTTTTTTTTTTTTTTTGCCTTAAAATCTACTATCCTTTAAAAATACGAATTTTAAAGTTTTATTGTAAAATAATCTCCATTTGAAAATATATGCATTTGTTGTAATAGTTTTTGGGCTGAGCCAAATTTTAGTTATTTTTGCACGGATTAGGTCAGTCAGAGGTAATAATTTTAATACGGGTTGTCTCGAGACCGGGACTGAAAATTTCGCCCAGGGCAGACCTAGGAATAAGGAAGGTTCCGGTTTGGTATAACCAGTGGCCGGGAGGTTTTGCTCTCAATGCTGGTAGACGGGAGATGCTGGGTTTGAACCCAATCGCGCCCTTCGGCCCCATTGTTCGGAGCTTTCAGTGGTTTTCTTCTAACCTTGGATATCCTTGCGTAAATTCGGGTCATATCCCTTAGAAAGACCTCCATGGAAGGCACTCCGCCTTCGGGCCCATATCCCTCGTGTAGGTAATTGGCCGTCATAAATCACATCAACACCCGGTTCGGTATGAAAAAATACGTTACGCCCGGCCTGGCCGAGTCTTCAGAAAAAAGTCGCCAATCACGTGTCTGGCCCGGCCTGGCCCCATAATACAGACTGTTTTAACGGCCTCGCCGGGACGATAAAAAGCCTGAATTTGTGAGGGCTAAAATATGAAAAACTCCTAATCGGCATGTTAGAAAAGCATTGTTTCAAATTACACATTTAAAATTTATTTGTGGACATTTAAATAGTACAAAAAGGAGGTGGAAACGGCAAAAGTTAAACTGAATCGGACGTTTAAGCTACAGAAAGAAGTTGCTTTTTCGCGTGCAATTTTTAAAAAAGCATTAAAACATTTTATTAGGAGCCAATCAATGTTTAAAACTGTAAATGCGTTTTTCTGCATGATGTATTTTTTTTCTTTTTTACCATTTCCCTTCTTTAAATTATTATAAGTCAAGAATCATAAATAAAAAAGGTGCAAACTTGGAACATGTCTTTTTTTATTATTTTACGTTAATTTTGTTTCGGCAAATTTGGAAAAAAAAATTTACATTTGAAAGTATGATTTTTGTTTAAATAAGTTGCATATTTTTTTAAATAAATATTTTTAAAATTAATATTTAAAAAAATCCTGAAACAAAACTAAAATTATACTTTACTCTTTAATTAAATGAAAAAAAAAATTGAAATCCGATGAAGATTGTTTCGAGTTATAAAGATTTTAAATTAAACCCGCTTTAAAAAATACTAATCATTTAAATTTTTTAAAAACTTTATGAGAAATATTAGTATTTGATTTTGTTTGCAAATTATATGGCTAACCATCACAAAAAAAGAAGAAAAAATCAAAATTCTAACTCAAGAAATATATTTTGTACATGTTTCCTGGAAGTCTTAAAGTAACATTGGTTCTTGGATTGCACTCATTTCAATTTGTGTCTAATCCCTTAAAACCTGATGAATTATTTAAACGGCCATAACACTGCGAGTTTTTCAGATATGAAGATGCATTTTTTTGTGTTTAATTCAGGAATGGATAAGCAAAGTCTTCCTGATTAGAATTTTTACATTACGGGGGCCGTATAAAAATTTAATTATCGTATTTTTTCAAATAGACCCCCCATGGAGTTGCAACTTATGTCATTAAATTTTGCACATTTTTTTATGAAACTTTGCAATTGGAAGTATGGGTCTAGGGGCAATATTTAAGGAAATAGCCTATTGTTTCGATATTTATGAATCACCCTGTATATATAAACGTTGCTAAAAGAATACTAAGACTTTATAAAAAACTATACAACGTAGGGTTGGGTATAACTGTATATATTAGAAAAGTGTAAATGGGTATAACATGAAAGTTCAAAGAGTTATGGAACCTAAATAATATCAAATATACCTATTCGTATAACTCTTTTTGTTAATATTATCCTAATCTGTTTATGATGAACTTAATCCGGTACTGACAATAAAAGCAGTGCATAGTTAAACTAAAGTTGCCACGCCGCCTTGCTCGGTGCCGCGTTTTTCCAGATAGGTGTTTAATTAATTTTTATAGTCACTCGAGGCGTATTGAGAGAAACAATCAATGCAAACTATCGCGAATCCCACAGTATTTATGTGATTAATTCTAATTAAATCTTTTGAGGGCGATGCCCTTAAAAAACGGACACCTAATTTTAATTCCAAAACAGACAAACGGCACCAAGAATAATTAATTAAAATTTTCCTTTTATCATGTATGTGAAAATAAGCAAGTTCGCATTTTCTAAAAAATTCGTTTATAAATTCTGGCGTCAGTTCATTATTTCATAAGTTTATAAATAGAATTACTCCTTGCCGGAAAGGATTAAGTTGTCGCAGGACTCTTATAGCTTCAAAATTTAAGAAATTTTAATTTTTTTAAATGTTAAACTCCTATCTTTTCTGAATATTTTGATATAATTGTTTCCTTTAAATTCCCATTAGAACAGAAGTTTGGCTTTTAGAATTATACCCGCTCAATAGCTGAAGCGGGGTTTCCGAAACTTTAAAGTCATTATTTTCCAAATGGCGTATTTTGGGCATAACGCGCAGGATACTTCAAAAACTTCTGAATATTTTTTCATGATATTTTCAAAACATATATTTCATGTTAGTCTGTATAAACTGAACCTAAAATTTCCGTTTTATTGTTCAAAAAAATATTTTTTTAGGTGATTTTACTGTTGAAATTTTCAAAATTTTGTATTAGCTAAATGCAACATTGCATTAAAAATATAAAAATGCTTTAAATACAAATTTATTTAAGTTCAGGGAAATTATTATAATCTGAAGTATAATTAAGCACTAAAATTTTCATTCTAGTTGCAATATTTGTTTTGTAATCCTGCGCGTAAACTGTTATGCCAATTTTTTGTTCGACAAATGTATAACAGTTTCGACCCCCCTGCAAATACTAATTCTGTATCTTGCAATTTATTAAATACATGAAACGAAAGAACATACTTACATCTTTCATCCCAAATAAAATTGTGTTTTAAAATCATATACATTTTAAGATATTAAATGTTGAAAATGGTCTTTTTTTTTTCATTTTTCCCCCTTTCTAGAGTCCCGAGACTCCTTAAATTAGTATGTTTTTAACAATTTGACGTTTATTGCTTTTATACTGTTACTGGACATTACATTACACATATATATATCATTAAAAGTTGTTAACTAGGCATAGAGTGCACCGCCCCTGTCCTTGTGTATGTCCAAACTTACCGTACCTTTAAGGGTTAATATCTCGGCTAATTACCAATGATTGTTTTTCGAAAATCATTATCAACAATGGTTTTATTCTTCTGCAACGATAGGTATATTCAGCGATGCTCAACAATTTTTCTGAATGCCCGTAATTCGAAATTTGTGTATAACAGAAAAATGGTAATTACTCAAAAACTATGTGACCTAGAGTAATAGCTATAATTTTCCGGCAAGGTTTATATTAACGTCTACTACCCCCAATTTTTTCATAATTTTAGTTTCAGTAGATTCAGAGTTAGAGGGGGAGGGGGACATATTTTTGCGCTACATTTTCAACAATATCTTTGAAAATATAATACCTAAAATTAAAAGGGATGTATCTTTGAGTTCAGCTTTACAAATGCTTTCACGTGATACCCCACATGATGTACAAAGGAAAGATTTTTTTTTTCAAGTGGCATAATTAGCCCCTCTATGTTTTTACTAAACATATTTATGAATGTTTATTAATCTGAAAACATGCGGGTCAATGGTTTTTATTACTTCCCCGAATTTGAACTTTCCACGTTCCATAGTTTACGAGTAAAATGGCTGTGACAGACAGACAAACAGACAGACGGACAGACATAGGAGTGATCTTATAATGGTTCCGTTTTTACTTTATAAGTACGGAACCCTAAAAATCAAGATGCAAGGAGCATTTTAAAATTTTCGAAACATCTTAAAATTATAATAAGATTAGAAATTTGTTTTAAGGTGTTCTATATACTGATGATGAAATGTATATTTTCAGAAAAGATAAAATCTCTATTATGAAAATTAAAAGAAAATTTTTTAAACATCCACCGCCCCCTTAAGAGTGGATCGTAAGTGTGGAATTCTTCAGCGTATGTGGATGACGTCACTTTATGTAAAATAAAATCGCGTGTTATAAGTCTTAAAATTGAACTACAGAAGAGTCCCGATTATCGGAGTTTCCGCTTTCAACGAGTTATTTCCTTCTGGTGGACTGGTGGTTTCCCTTATTATGAAACAGTCATAATAAATGAAGTGTTAGGTGGAGATGAAAGAGCAGCCGTAAAAAGTTAGAACTCTGATTTTCTGGTCAGAATGGGGGGGGGGGGGTCATATTAAAAAAAATGGCCATTTTTCCTGACCAGAGTTCTAACTTTTTATGACTGCTCTTTCAACTTCACCTAACACTTCATTTATAAAGATTGTTTCATAATAATGGAAGCCATGTGTCAATCAGAAGAAAATTATCCATTCCAAAAGTATAAGTTCGATTAACTGGGCTAATCGGGACTCTACTGCATCTATATTTATATACATATATTTTTTTGTCCTCATGGGCGACACTAAATTCTGAAAAAGCAGAAATCCTGTTTTCTAGTTTTTTTTTTTTTTTTTTTTTTTTTTTTTTTTTTTTTTTTTTTGATAGCTCTAACAGATTTTTTACATTTAATATATTTTTTTGGAATGCCCATTAACAATACTAAAAATCATATTGCTATGAAAAACAGCAATAGTGCGTTCAATTAAAGTTTTGAAATGCATTAAAAGCGATATTTTCATAGTGCTCTCGGGTCAGGATTTAACGGGCAAGAAATTGCCAAAAATAGCTATTTACAACCAGCCTTTTTGATAACGTTCATTTCAGTGGTTTAAGCGTAACATTCGATTATGTCTAAAATTTATTTATATTTTATTGTTTTACATTAATAGATGTTTTAATTTCGTTATAATACATAAGCTGGAAACAAATGATGAGCTACTTATATTACTTTAAGTGCAAACGGCTTTATTTTTCGCAGTCGTCTGCATACGATATAGATTTTAAAAAAATCGTCCTTAAAAATTATTTTAAAAACAATAAAAATTGGGTAAATTGCGATACCGTTATCAAACAAATTTCGATACAGTTTACAAACAAATTGCATTTGAAAGTAATACTTTTTGCCTGTTCGACGGTGTAAAAAATAAAAATATGCAATGCTAGATGTAAAAAAAAAAAAAAATTGCAGTAAAAGCGAAATTTCATCGTCTGCTGTTGCGATTCGCAAAATGACGTCAGAGTTACGCCCAGACACGTTTGTCCTTTATAACATAGATATACGAAAAATCTTAATAATGTATAAATGTACAGGAATATTTCAAACATATTTCAGGATTGTTAGTGCTATTTTCACTTTTCCTTAATTACGTTACATTCGTTGAATGAAAATGAAAATCCCAAAAGTTAAACTTTTCAGCCGTAAATGTCTTTTCATTTCACGTGTCATTAATATTTTCTTCATTTAACTCTATAATAAAAATGCTTTTAAAAGGTCAAAAACCGATTTGAGATGAAACTACCAACACAAAAGAAATGGGAGGACAGATTTGTTTTAATCGAACATCGTAGCAATTGATGGAGAAATTATTTATGAAGATTACAGCGAGGCATCCAAATGGAACTTTTTCTTAATGACGTTTTTTGGTTGGAAATATATGACTAACATGAGGTTTTTAAATGCTATATCAGGAAACTATTTAATATAGGTAAGGAATTTTTTAGGAAAATGTTAATCGGCAATGTCAGGTTCTGAGGAACATATACTATTAGAACTATGGTTATATATTATTTTCTTGATTGTATATTGTCTGTGTACTGGGAATTTTAAAATAACACTCTTTTCTTATCTGAAATTTAATCCGAGCTAGTGAGTTATACAGATTAGGTGAAGGAATATAGTTTATGAATAGAGCGGGGTCCCTGCTATTCAAATGTATACCTGAGATAAGGCAGACAAAAGGATTTCACCAGATAACGAAATAACGGACGTCACGGAAGGTGACAGGGGGAGGTTCGATGGATTGTAGGAAGGGAAAAGGACACTGATGGCAGAAGAGAAACTCCGTTTATGTTTTTGGAAGAGGAGTGATATATCTGAGGGAGATCAGTTAAGGCGTATAGCTGAAAGTGGGTGGTCGCTTTCTCGCAGAGTACAGTGGATGCCTGGAACTCAAGGTGTGAGTAGTTCCAGAGTAGCTCGTGGACAGAGCGTGATTATGCGGTGAAGCTCTTGGAGTATAGAGATAATGTTTTGGGAGATTAATAGTGATCTCCAATAAATATAATTTAACTAGCGTAGGGTGAGAGGAATATAAACTAGTTTAACAGTGCACAGCAAGTATTTACTGTATTTAATTTGTGACAGATTTGTTTTAATCGAACATCATAGCAATTGATGGAGAAATTATTTATGAAGATTACAGCGAGGCATCCAAATGGAACTTTTATATAATGACGTTTTTGTGGTTCGAAATATGACTAACATGAGGTTTTTAAATGCTATATTAGGAAACTATTTAATATAGGTAAGGAATTTTTTAGGAAATTTTTAATCGGCAATGTCAGGTTCTGAGGAACATACACTATTAAAACTATGGTTATATATTATTTTCTTGATTGTATATTGTCTGTGTACTAGGAATTTTAAAGTAACACTCTTTTCTTATCTGAAATTTAATCCGAGCTAGTGAGTTATACAGAGTAGGTGAAGGAATGTAGTTTATGAATAGAGCGGAGTCCCTGCTATTCAAATGTATACCTGAGATAAGGCAGACAAAAGTATTTCACCAGATAACGAAATAACGGACGTCACGGAAGGTGACAGGGGGAGGTTCGATGGATTGTAGGAAGGGAAGGGGACCCTGATGGCAGAAGAGAAACTCAGTTTATGTTTTTGGATGAGGAGTGATAAATCTGAGGGAGATCAGTTAAGGCGTATAGCTGAAAGTGGGTGGTCGCTTTCTCGCAGAGTACAGTGGATGCCTGGAACTCAAGGAGTGAGTAGTTCCAGAGTAGCTCGTGGACAGAGCGTGATTATGAGGTGAAGCTCTTGGAGTATAGAGATAACGTTTTGGGAGATTAATAGTGATCTCCAATAAATGTAATTTAACTAGCGTAGGGTGAGAGGAATATAAAGTAGTTTAACAGTGCACAGCAAGTATTTACTGTATTTAATTTAATGTTCGACTGGATCTCCTATATCTGAGTTCTTAATTATAAATAGTGTCTTGTTATCTGTAAATAAATTGTTAGTTCAGTTTAATTGAAAGAGTTGGTTTTCTTTTTAGCAACCCTCTCATAGCGTGACCGATATCACGTAATAATATCGGTTGTGTCAGCATATAAATAGTAAAGGATTTATCAAAGTTGTGTGGACTTAGAGGAAACCCGACAGGCAATATATTACATAATTATCGATTTTTAAAAAGATAATGGACTGATTTAAAGTTTCAAATGCATTTAATTTTTATTTCGTATGTGCAGCATAGAGCTACAATTCTTTGTAGAACAAATCAAAGGAAAATTTAAGAAAACATTTCCTCAGAAGATTCCTGAAAAATCTGTTAAAAGCACACGTTACAGGCTGATAAAATGTTTAACTAATTAAAAAATTGAACATCCTACCTCTTATTTTATAAATTTGGTCTTGAAGTACTTCTGTGCCAAAATTCGGTAGTTCCAAATGGATGTGTTCTTCCATTGAATGATAGCCACATAGATGGACACACACAGAGAGGCATCATGCTTTATTATATGTAGAGACTGAGAGTGTGATAGTCATAATCGTGATAAAAATCTAAACAGAAGGATAATTATTATGCATTACAGGTCTTACGTGATTTCGTGGCAGATTACTCATGTGCCTAGAACCTACTGGTATTTGTGTCCTATTCTCCATTCTGAAATTTTACCGCAAAACTTCTTAAAACTTATTCATTTTCATATTTTAGAACGGTTTATTTTATATTAAAAACGCAAACTCTTCGTGAATATGCTTGTGGATATTTGAATTCTGGTCGTTATCAATAACTATAGCGTCTCCAACTGCAAAACATTAGGTGACAATAAGTTATTTTCGGTATATTTGTGGCGTTCACTTCTATCTCATTCATGTACGTAAGTAAAAAATATAAGAACTAATTTTTAGTTTAACAGTAATAACAAAAGTTAATTGAGATTAGTAAGGTAATGTACGATAAATGTGACAAACAAATAAAACAGTTCTTATGTTAAAACCTTACTGCAGGATTAATCTTTAAAGCAGGCTGAAAACTTCTAAAACAACTAGATCTAAATTCCTTAAAATAGCTATTCAACGTTTCAAGATGGCTAGAATACGAATGTAAACACATTCATCAAAATTTTGCAAACAACACATTAATTTCACTTTTAAAATACTTTAAGTACGTAGTATCCGTGATTCTAACACAAATTTTATTCTCAGTACTAAAAAAATTAATTTTACCCCTGGAAAGAGACAGATCAGTTTTTAATAATTATAATATTAGTTTTACTAAATTTCTTATTATGCGTTGATTCATGCGATGTTTACGAACTGCAATCCTTGCTATGATAGTTTTATTCATATATTTTTGATATCAAACAACGTGTTTAACGTGTTTTAAAGAAATGTGAGCATACAATGCCAAAAAGATATTCGAAAATATATTTCAAATGATACCTCATTCATCGTTCTGCATTTAACGTGCACAAAAAGTGATGCTGTTATTAGAAATAATATATACCGTAGGTGAGCGTGAGAATTTTGAATGACAATTTAATGTTTATTTAGTAATATTTAATATTTTTACGCAGTAGAAAATTTTTAAGGAAAAAAATACCGATAAAATTATCTGCAAACAACATAAATAAAGTCAGTTATTATTTCATTTATACCATCAGAATTACAAAGATAGCAAAAGGCCCCAGCGAGAATAGAAACATCACTCATTAAATGCCATTAGATGATGACGTCATCTGGGTCTGACAGAGTTGACATCGAGAGAAGCATGGGATTAAAAAAAATTGAAATATGTTTAACCCTTTAATTCCCATGATAGAATACGTTCAAGAAATTACGTAGTTCAGAGAATCTGACTTTACACCAGAAAGTTTCAATGGTTAATTTCGCTTTATTTAAAAACGGAATGTTTGTTACTAATTACAGCAAATATTGCTATTTTAATTTTCTAGTGTGAATTAGGTATATACGAATAAAATAAATCTATTAAATTCAAAATACTGTTGTTTACATACATACAAAGCTGCGCACTAAAGCGTTAAATTACAAATTAATACAATATAATAAATAACACATTTCATGCTACAAGTTAAATAACACTTTGTCGGTCCATCGATGATGTATATTTTTTGTAAATTTGCAAATTTTTAAATGTCATTTAAAATAAAGTAGGGCGGAGACGTCACATTTTATACTTTCTGTACGATTTATTATTTTTTTTTTATCATTGTTATTCATGATATTATTCGCTATTTTATTTTTGTGTCAATGTTAGTTTAAGAAAAATATTAAAATTTATTTACGGAAACAATGCTAAAAGTTTTACTATTAATTTTTAATTAAAAACAATTTTCAATCAACGGCATATTTTAACTAAAGTTGAACGAAGCTGGTACAAAATCATTTCGAATGTTACCTAATTAATCGTTGTGTGTTTTCTATGTATAGAAGAAAAGATGTTGAAAACTGAATTAAAATATATTATTTTAATTGGTTTTAATGTTTGATTTTTATAGTACTTTACAAATTAGTTTGCAAAAGGCCAATTGAGAGATAATTATATGACAGTTTGCTTCCGCAAGTCTTCTAAAACTATTAAATTAGCGATAAATCGTGGAACAATTTGCCAGTATTTATCTTTTAAAAGTCACGATTAATACAAAACTTATTGAACTGAAACAAAAATATCTTTAACTAAACTATATTTTAAACTAAATAAACCATATTAAACAATTTTAACACAAAACGTACGCATGTTTCGTTAGTTAACATTGTATGAGGAAGTTTGGTAAATTATGAAAAAGCATCTATATATGACAAAAATTGATGTACATAAATGTTGCAAATGTTGTCCAATTTATTGGTTTCTCGGGACCTTCCTTAGTTCCCAAGAAACCAATAAATTGGACTGAATTTGCCCGTGGTGTGTTTTTCAAGGATTACCACCCCCAAAAAAGAAGCGCATATGGAGAACAGGAGATCTGTGTACTTTTTTCATATTTCTTACATATTTTTCTCCTTATTATGACATTTTCTATTCTTCAAAATTTGAAATTACTTCTCATTAAAAATTTGTATCGTGGGATTTTCTTCTGGAACATTTAAACTAAAAAGCATGTAGTTATTTATGTTAAAAAAAATCAAATATATATAGAAAATATACTTTATTAAACATGTTTTGTAAAAGTAAAAAATATTCTATTACATAAATGAGGATTATTTATCATTTAAAATTTCAATAACAAGCCAAGCATTTCGTTTTTCTAAAGTTCAAGGTTATTCATAAAAATGTTTTTAAATGCAGTTTTATATTTTTATAACTTAATTAACGTAATTGCTGATACGTGAACTTGCGCTTTTGAAAAGAAAATCGAACATAATTAAACTAGGCCACTTTACTCTTAAACTATTTCCAACTGATTCATAACCCATGATGCCAATACAGGAAGCATAATTTTGAAAATAAAAGAGAGAAGATGATGTGCTCAAAAACGGGGTGTGGTCAATATTCAAACGAGTCCATGGATGGAATGCAGTTTTAGGTCACCGTTAATTACTCCGCTACGATGCTTTTGCATTTGACGTTTTAGGGCGGGGAATATGAGAAATGATCTGTGCTTTTATTATTTAAGTCGTTTTCATGGTTTTATTGCTGCGTTTATTTTTGAAGATATTTATAGTGTTTTGGAAGAATTGAAATTTATGAAATTGACAGGAATTACTGAAAAAAAATATTAGCTATAATGAATAACTTTGGGACTGATTTTATACCTGCTAACTTAGATTACGAAATAAGAAACATGTTTTATGTAAAGCTACATCATTTATGTAAATTAAAATTATAGACGTTCGTTTTCCATATTATGATATGATAGATTTTAAATAAATGACATATATATATATATTAGGGTGTCCCCCCCCCCCCAAAAAAAAGTCGCTTTATTTTTTCGCATACCCTCTCATTTTTTTCCTTTTATGTCAAAACAATTGTAAATAAAGTTTCATGTAATTTGGACCGCGGAAACCCGCGCCGACTTGCCTCTTAAATGTCTCAGTCAGTACTTGTGTATTTAGCGAGCGAACGCTGACACATGTCACCCTATCACGTGTCTGTAGCGGAGTACCCAGCAGCTACAAATGAAAAAGATAAAAAAAAAAAAAAAAAAAAAGAAAAGAAAAAACTTGGAATGCTTGTGACAGTGCGCAATCTGCGAAGAAACAGTGCGAATCCTGTGAAACATTTCAGTACCAGTTTACTCAGGACAGCGCACGTCTATGTGTCAATGTGCTTATAATTCCAAGTTAGTCTTTTGTTAGTAAATGTCTGGATAGTTTTTAATCAGTGAGCAGAAGATGGCAGTATTATTGCGTAGTTCTAAAAACCGCTTCAACATCCTCAGACCATTGCAAGAATATTCCGCTTCGAATCCTAATGAAAATATGGATAAAGAAGATTTCCCAACACTGATCGAAAGCTCAGAACCTGAGACAAGTAAATCAGTAATGAGAAAAGATTTTATTATTAAAGTTAGCTGCTGCATTAGACAGGTGTCAACTAAGTATGTGAGATTATGTGTTTACTCTTGAAGCTACTATTGGGGGGGGGGGGGGAGGGGGCACTTGATTTAACATTGATAAATTTCCGTTAAGTCTTAAATTCAAAGAATCCGAACAGAAACATGGAAAGAACGCGCGGAAAATATAAAAATTGAGTTCCAAAATGAGGTACGAGATGTAGTGATCTTATATTGGGATGGCAAACTGTTGCCTGCTTTGACTTCTTGAAAATCGAAAGAAGAACGCTTGCTTATAGTTATGTCATATGAACTTAAAGAACACCTCATTGCTGCGTCGAAACTTTATAATTATACACGCAAAGAACAGTCGCAGGCTATTTGGAAGGCTATCTTAGATCGGAATCTCGAAAACAAAGTCCAAATTCTCTGTGTGATACTATGGCTTCGAATACAGGTCGTTTTAATGGTGCCTGTGCACTCCTCGAAAAAAAAAAGTTGATAGGGAAATGCTCTTCTTTGCTTGCTGCCATCATGTATACGAACTGGTATTAAAGGCTGAATTCGAAGTGAACATTAAACAAGTTAGAACAAGTCCCGATATTACACTCTTTAAAAAGCGCAAAGAGAATTGAAGAACATCTATCCCACTAAAACACAGTGCTATAGAGAAACAGTGGAATTGTTCTAACCCGTATCTGAACTTGGCAATTTGCTTGAATTTTACTGCTCTGAACTTAAAAATGTTATGATCAGAGAGGACTATCGAGAGTTGATCAAAATTTCTGTGATATTTTTAGGTGTAGGTGCTGAAAAAAAAAATTAAATCAGACCTCTAGGTGCTATGTCCCAAGCTAGATGGATGGCCTGAGCGGTTTACTCCCTAAAACTCTCGTTATTTAGTTCTCATCTGAAATGAAACACCAAGGATAAGAAATCACTGCTAAAAGCATGCTTGTTTATCGTGACAATCTATGTTAAACATGTCTTCAAGACATTTTGGCAGTTAAAGAACTCTAAAAAGATTTGTTCTTTTTGAAATCTTTAAAACTCTGTTAAAATGTGAATGAAAGTATCTCGAAAGCTGCTTTACAGAAATTTCTTCAGCATTTATGGTATTTGGCTGATGAAATAGCAATATTAGTACTTTTCGATGATGATGATGTTGAAAAAGAAACAAAATTGAAAATGATGACAAATTTACATAGAGAAAATTTCTCGGCCCGTGAAAAAACATACATTTCATCGAAGATTCATCGAGAATGTATGTCGAGTTTCATATATTGATTTTGTAATTGTTTATTTAGTTATACATTTATATCACGCCATTATTACCTGTTATTTTATTTTTACAGAAAAAAACATCGATGATCTCATATCTGTTAAAAGCCATTCATTCTTTTCTAGACACAAAATTTATGATAGTTTTGAAGAGTCCCTCTTCATGGGAGAATAATGCTTCGTTTCCCGATGCGAAAAATACGATCTCAATCATAGACTTCTCATATATCTCTTATCTTTACTCTGAGATCTCAATGTTCAGAGCAATGAACAATACAGCTGAAACAGCGGTAAAATTGGTGCAGGACTTTCATGATTTAATAACGGTGACGGAGGAACAAAAACATTTTTTGTTATGTTGCGTACAAGGATACACGAAGGTCTATCCCGATTGTAAAAAAAAAAAAAAAAAAAAAAAAAAAAAAAAAAAAAAAAAAAAAAAAAAAAAATTGAAATGAAAATAAGTTCAGTAATGTTTCTTTTACTGTAATATGTTAATAAATATATTCTTTAAATAAAATAGTGTTTTATGTATCAAAGAAACATACATTTTTCAATCTTTCCATAGTATTCCCATTACAAGATTTCATGTTCAAGTTTGACCTAAAGTCGGCACGGGTTACCGTTATCTGATTGCAATAATATTTTTTATTTATGTTTTTGGGGTGAAATAAAAAAAAAAAAATAGAGGGCATGCGTATTTGGTTTTGCAAAAAAAAAAAAAAAAAAAAAAAAAAAAAAAAAAAAAAAAAAAAAAAAATTCACCTTGTATCCTGGGACACCCTAATATATATATATATATATATATATATATATACACTGTTGCGATATCAGTAGTGAATCACGTTCAGCAGTAATAGAGTAGTATAAGTTCTCAGAACAGGTAAATTCAATCCTGTTGTACTAGTATAACGAAGATTGGAATCCTGTCGTGTTAAAGACTGTGACATTGATATTATATGATGATTATCAGTCGACGAGTGAAGGCCATGGAATACATTTTTCCGTGAAAGTTTCCCCAGAAATAATTGAGACAAAACGCAAAGACAGCTCATCATTTTATTAAAACATCATTCGGCGGCGCAGTTTCCACCAAAAATATTAGCCATTGCTTTATAGTAATAATTTAGGGAGTAAGCAAGTTGTAGATAATCGAATACGTGGACGGTGACTAGGGGGTTGTATGAAAAATGGAAATACGTCTAAAATCGGCTGAAACACAGGGAGCATCGGCTTTTTGTGCGTCAAGTGTAGGAATACAAATATAATGTAGGTCGCGCTCTCAATCAATTAATAACTAAGAATACCACACCATTGAAATAGTGCGGACAGAGCGAGTGGATGAATTTGAAGGGAAAAAGGATAACCCCGGAATACGCGCGGGAAAATAAAATGGAAGCTAAAAGAACATTCTAAAAGAAAAAAAGAGAGGAAATGGAACATTTAATTTACGAATACTAAAAGCGTAATATTTAAGTGATTTAGACAAGTGAGACAATAAATTAAAGGGAATTTAACAAAATTAATGATAAAGGTTATTTAAGAATAAGGATTTAGTGAATATAAAGTAGTAATTTAGAATAAGATAAGGAAATCGTGGAATTAGGTCTAATAATGTAGCATATATATATATATATATATATATATATTTTTTTTTTTTTTTTTTTTTTTTTTGTCAATATTAGTTTAACTTACACTTCCTCCAATTATTATTCTTGAAGTATGTTTGTTTAATACTCATATTTATAACATTAGATATCAGAAATTTTATAGAGAATTTTTTTTCCTTTTATAGGTAGCTTCGTTTATAAAAAGTAAAAAGCTATCTATTGCAACCATTCTGAGGAAATCAATTCCAGAAAATTTCGGTATATTTTCACCGATCATGACTGCTTGCCCCCAAAACACCATCGGGTAAAATGTTGATTTATATATACTCATATATGCAGGTTGTTTCATAAAAGATGAGCAAAAGTTCAAGAGGTGATAGTACACATCCAAACAAGCAACTGTCATGAAATAATGCATGGTCGGAATTAAAACGCAAAGGTGCTAGAGGGCGCCGAAGGGTATGTTGTTAGATGAGGCAGAAGCACACAAAGAACGATTATGGGACAAAAGCAAGTGGTTCAAAAATAATTGATAAACATTTTGGAATTAAAAAAATAAAATTCAGTTAGAATTCGAACACAAAGAAAAGAATCAGAATTCCAGAGCGCTGAGCCGCTTGCCCAGAGAAGTGATTTATGCGATTGTAAACTGTAAGGTAAACTTTGCGGCTTATTTTCTCAATAACCCTTGGATATTGCACTTTACGACTTTCATATTTTTATATACTAAGTCTATCGTACACAAGCATTCACCACATTGTGTGTTTCCGACATCGGAACCTCCCTTGTTAGTATAAGTAATAGTTAATGTATACTTATATAATGATCTTGCATTTATCGTTTAATTCACGATCGTTATTTAATCACTTTTTAAAGGCTCATCATATATATTAAAACGCTAAGGAAAAAATTCAATTCAGTGCAAAACTGACAAAGTTGCACTCACGTGAAGTTAAACCTAGAACCTGTTCGATTTGAGAGAAGAGTAGGAAGAGATCCAGTTAGCATAGTAGTATAATGCGTCAGTTTAAAGCTGCGAATTTTTGAAGACGACGTGTGTTCGAACCCAACGCCCGGCAGAATGATTTCTGTAATATTTTTTGGCGATAATTCATCGCAATAATGTCATATTTTATTTCAGGAGGAGAAGTTATATAATTTGTATTTATTTTTATTATTACTATTCGAATGCTTTATAATTAAGTACAATTTAACTCTCAGTATATTTTTTAAATATATTAATTTTAGATTAAAAATATTTAGTTGAAAAATTTTGTATGCATTTATCAATTAAATAAATTGAACTGATCTTGAATTTTCGTTACATTTACTCACCACTATCAGGAATAAACATGTCTGTATGTACAACGAAAAGTTTGTCATTATTTTCTGTAAAAACAGAAAAAGAAAAATAGAAAGAAAGATAAATATTCATATAAGAACTGTAAAAGAAATTATTTGGATACCTATGGTTTAATAATTAAATAATGTATGATAATGCAAAATAAAATTAAAGTAATTAAAAATATATATATCGTTACCTGCTAGCATCAACTTTAAATAAAAAGATTTTAGAAAGAGAGTGATAAAAATAAAGTTAATGAAGACATTTAAAGGTCGTGTACATAAAAAAAGAATTAGAAAATACTCAATATTGTTATTTAAAAAAATGAGACTGTAGTAAGTAAAAATAAATGATCTACCAAATATGTTGAGTTAAACTTCTGTTAAGAAGCAAGCTTAATTGATTATGAATTACAAGCTTAACGTTCTTTCACTTCATTGAATATGTTTAGAGATCCTACAACTGAGTAGATTGTAGGTTGTACAAGTAGGTTAGTCTGATAGCATCATATATCGCCTTAAATTTATGCTGAAACTAAAAAATACCGCCTTCAACTAGAATGAATAGGTATCTATTTTCCAAATCCCTAAACTAGGAATATAGATTTCCGAATTATGCGAATAAGGTAAACGAATAAACTGAATAGACGAAATGATCGAGAATTTCTGGATTATAGTTTACTAGGTGATGAAACGATACATTATATTATGAATCAAGAATTGCGAGAAATTATCACTTGATTTCTAGAATTAATTCATGAACTAGAATAATAGTTACTAAAACTCACTTCTTGTGTTCGCATTTATTTGCAGAATTTTTTAAATAAGTTTGACCACGATAATATACGGAAACACCCTTGAATTTAAATAAGGATAACTATAAATAGTCTGGCAAAGGGAACCAGAATTTATAAGGATGACATGAAACTATTTTTCTAGAGCCACAATTTATTTTCTATATGCAAGTGGCATAATTTTTTTTTCAGTGTATAGGAATAACTTATGCAATATACCAATTCATCAAACTTTCATTAATTAATTAATTTCAAAGCAACTAATTAAAAATTCAAATTTTTTTAATGAAACATTGAAGTTGTTTACCACCAAATATTGACGGGCACTATCTAGTATTCAATTACAATGCACCATTTTCTTGAAGGAAACGACAATTTTAAATACAAGTATTTGTTTTATTATTTTATATTTGTTGTAAACAGAATATCAAAAATAGCATTTCAGTATTTATATTAAAACTGTGTTTTTTACAAAATTACTGTTCTTACTGCACAAAAATTGAACAAGGATCGTGATTCTTAGCAGCATTAGGATCTCTTTTGATGTCAATGACAATTTTATTCTAAGCTTAAAAATAGCTGCATCATTTTTTTTTTTTTTTTTTTTTTTTTTTTTTTACAGCGGAGATCTTAATGTACTTACTTCGTTTATTAAATAAGATTTAGTAAATTGTCTTTTTACAAAACCATATATCTGTTTCTTGCTATCTATTATCAATATTTTTTTTTCAGGTTTACAAGACGTAAACATCTAAAACTTGATGGATTACTTAAAAGACGGTGTAAAAAGCAGAAATTAAATGTGAGATAAGCATAGCATAAAATAGCTAGTTTTGTAAGTGCTAGCTAGTTTACTAATGTAAAACAGTAGTTTTACATTATTAAATACATATTCTTTTCAAAAATTGTAAAAAAATATATAAATAAAAATAAATAATTTATAATAAGTAACAAAAAACCAACATATTCAATTATAATAGACCGTTTTGATAATTTTCAAAACGAGTATTTTTTTTTTCCTTACATATATATTTTTCATAAACAGAATATCAAATTAACATTTTAAAATTTACGTTATAGCTGTGTTCACAAATCTTTCATCTTTGCAAAATTACATTATTTTATTGCACAAAAAATGGACAAGCATCGGGATTCTTAAGAGCATTGGGATCTCTCTTGCTGCCAAAGACTATTTTCTTTTAAAGTTTGGAAGTAGCTACATCGATTTCCTACAGCGGAGATCTTAAACTACTTAAATCGTTTATTAAATATAATTTAGTATATTGTCTTCTTACAAAACCAGCTTCCTGTTTCTTGCTATCTATTATCAATATTTTTTATGGTTTTACATGAGATTAACTTCTAAAAGTTGATGGATTACTTTCAAAGATGGGGTAAAAAAAAAAAAAAAGAAATGTAAGATAAGCACAGTATAAAATGGCTAATTTCTTTAAAGAATATCTGAATAACAATATGTACTTACGTAATTACCAGGGCACTCAAGGTATATTGCCAAAAATACTTGGAAATTGCCAATCACGTTCAAAATAGTAATTCATATAAAAATTAAAATAAATTAAAATAAATAAACTACAATAAATAAATAACAAAAAATTAACTTATTCAATTATAATAGACCGTTTTGATAATTTTCAAAACAAGTACTTGTTTTATTTTATTTTTATATTGGCAATAACCAGAAAAAAAAATCAATATTTATGTTAAAACTGTGTTCACAAATCTTTCATCTTTCAAAAATTACACTATTTTGTTGCATAAAAAAATGGACAAGGATCGTGATTCTTAACAGCATTAAGAATTATTTTGCTGTCTGCTACTATTTTATTCAAAGTTGGAAAATATCTGCATCGATTTCCTACAGCGGAGATCATAATGTACTTACCTCGTTTATTAAACAAGATTTAGTAAACTGTCTTCTTACAAAACCTGCTCCCTGTTTCTTGCTATCAATTATCAATATATTTTTTTTCTTATGGTTTACATGAGGTGAACTTCTAAAACTTGATGGATTACTTTTAAAAAAGGTGCAAAAAAAAAAAACAAAAAAAAAAACAAAAAAAAAACCCATAAATGTAAGATAAGCACAGTAAAAAAAATTGCTAATTTCTTTAATGAAATTCCGAAGAATAGGTACTTACGTATAATTACCCGTGCTCTAAAGATAGATTGGCAAAAGTGCTTGGCACTTGCCAATCACAGTAAAACAGTAATTTTACATTATTTAATACGGATTGTTAAAAATTGTAAATAATATAAAAATAAAACTAAATAACAATTAATAAACTGTAATAAATAAAAACAAAAAAATACATATAAATTATACTACATTAAAAAATTTAAGCAGTACTATAGTAAAAAAAATAAACTATATTTAAAATACATAAATATACCATATGGCTGCAAAAAATAAGGGTTACTGTAAATTGTATTATTGGAGCAGTCATATCTTCAGGGCACGGATAATACGGAAGTACCAAATAAAGAGAAGTATTTATTTTCTTGTCGTTTTTTATAATAAGGTTTGATTTAGCTTCAAAATTATTTTTCAAGTGCATAATGGAAGCAAAAAATATCATTAAAAGAAAAAAAACTTACAATATTCTCCATATTATTTAAATTATTATTTAAAAAAAATGCTCACATAGATTAAAGATGGTTCGAAGTTGAAATATCAAAAATAGATAGGGTGGAACCCTTAGTTATTGACACGTAACTAGTAACTGACACTTCAGCAAAAATTTAACTCAAGGGAGCATTATTTTTTATAAAAGCACATAAATTAACGTCTAAATTCCTTTTTTAGTATTAAATGTACACATATATTAAGACAGACTTTAAACACAATTAATACAATAAACCCAACTGGCGTGAAAATTTAGCCAGGGACAGGACTCGAACCAGGCTCCAAAGCGTATTGTGCTGTTGCTCTAACCACTAAGCTACCCTGGCCGATGTTCCTAGCCCGGCAATTTCGCACTTCTAAACCATGTTTTGGAATATCACCGTCTATCTATCAGATAGCAGAGGATGATGCGACAACGATGAATTATTATAAAACGAAGAATAAAGAAACATTTTTTTTTTTTTTTTTTTTTTTTTTTTTTGTAAAATTCGGCAAAGTAATATAATCCATAGACACTTCTCTTTATTTTGGAGTCAATTTATTCACCACTAGTAGGCCAAAAACATATTCAATAATGAATAAATTTGCGGGAATACAGAAAGTACCATTTTGAGGCGTACATCTTATTTCTAAAATTAAGTTAGTGTTTTTTTTTTAAATCTATTTGTTATGCAACCAACCATCCAGAAATGTATTCTTAAATTTATACTTAGTTAAGGGGTCTCAGGACTCTTAAAATTGGAAAATATGAAAAAAAGGACCATTTTCAACATTTAATATCTTAAAATGTATTTGATATTAAGACACAATTTTAAATGGGAATGAAAGATACACGTATGTTCTTTCATTTCAAATATTTGAAAAATTGCAAGATGCAGAATTAGCATTTACAGGGGACTTCAAACTGTCAGATATTTGACGAGCAGAAAATCGGCATGACACCTTATGCGCACGATTACAAAATAAATTTTGCAACTAGAATGAAAATTTTGGTGCCTACTTATACCTCAGATTATAATAATTACACTGAACCTAAATAAATTTGTATTTAAAGCATTTTTAAATTTTTAATACAAAGTTGTATTTAGCTAATGCAAAATTTAGAAAATTTCAACAATATAAATCCCTAAAAAAATATTTTCTTTTTACAATAAAAAGGAAATTTTAGGTTCAGTTTATACAGACTAACATGAAACATATGTTTTGAAAATTTCATGAAAAAATATTCAGAAGTTTTTGAGATATTGTGCGCGAATGCCCAAAAACGTCATTTGGAGAAAAATGACTTCAAAGTTTTGGAAACACCGCTTCAGCTATTGAGCTAGTATAATTCTAAATGTCATAACTTCTGCTCTAATGGGAATTTCAAGATAACAATTACATCAAAATGTTCAGAAAACATAGAAGTTTAACATGTAAAAAAATTTAAATTTCGAAAATTTCAGAGCTTTAAGAGTCCTGAGACCCCTTAAAAGATGCTTATGATGCATTCAGACTATGATTTCTAGTTTAAGTCATTTAATTTACCTTAATGGGTGGTTAAAACTTTGACAAATTGATTGTAAAAATAGTACAATGAAAAAAAAAAAAGAAATTGGCATATACAATCAAAAATTTATTAAAAGAATTTAAGAAATTACGAATAAATAAAAAGTTCTTTTTCATTTGATTTTTTTCCTTTGTTAAACTTTCTTTTGGTTAAGTTAAATGCAGCTTTGCATGTATTTTTATAATATCGCAGAATAAACTAAAAATATATTTATGATAAAAGTTCCAATATTGTTTGTACTCATATAAAAATAAAACCATTATAAATAGATTATAAAAAATATTTCAAGCGAAAAAGAAATTTTCGCAAGAGCAGTGCAGACAAGTATTGTGTTTTAATAAATAACTGAAATGTTTTATCGCACGTAAAATGGACCAGTTTCCTGATTCTTAACAGCATTAAGATATCTTATTCTGTCAATTACTACTTTATTCAAAGTTCGAAAACAGCAGCATCGATTACTTACAGCGGAGATCTTAATGTACTTAGTTTCTTTCGAGAATGAGTTTAAGTAGATTCTATTCTTATATACCATGATCACCGCTTCTTGCTATCTATTATCAATCTTTGCTTTTTTTTTCTCTTCGGTTACAGTAGGTAGGCTTCGAATTTGATAAATTGTTTCTATATATTCTAAAAAAAAGTTAGAAAGTACAGAACAAGTACAACAGAAAATGGTTAATATAATTTTCGAAGAAATTGAAGTAAAGGATAGTAAATAAAAAAGGATTTTTTTCATTTAATATTTTTTTTTTCTTGATTAAGCGGTATCTAACGATGAAATTTTTTTTTCCTATGTATTATAGTATGAAAAATTAAAGGACTTCGAAAACTAAATAAGGACTTAAGTAAGGTAGCAATTTAGTTTCTAATAACTTAAATTCTAATAATTATTTTTAATTTAATTTTAATGAATTTAAAATAGTAATTCTGTTAATTTATTAATTTTAATTGACTTAATGAATTTAATTAAATTAACGAATTTTAATTTTAATGAATTTTAATTATTATTTCTAATAATTTAAATTTAATTATTTTTTAAATAACATAGTATAAACTAAAAATATATTTCCGAAAAAAGTTCCAATCTTGTTTATACTCATATGAAAATTAATCCTTGTAATAGATAAAAATTATTTTAAGGGCAAAAGAAATTTTCGAAAGAGGAGAGTAGGAAATTAATGAACTTTAATAAAAACTGAAATATTTTATCGCACATAAAATGGACCAGTTTCCTGATTCTTAACAGCATTAAGATCTCTTATTCTGTCAATTACTACTTTATTCAAAGTTCGAAAACAGCAGCATCGATTTCTTACAGCGGGGATCTTAATGCACTTAGTTTGTTTCGAGAATGAGTTTAAGTAGATTCTATTCTTACATACCATGATCACCGTTTCTTGCTATCTATTATCAATCTTGGCCCTTTTTTTTCTCTTTTTTTCGGTTACAGTAGGTAGTCTTCGAATTTGATAAATTGTTTCCATAGATTGTAAAAAAAGTTAGAAAGCATAGAACAAGTACAACAGAAATGGTTAACCCTTAAATGCCTGACTTTTCAAAAATCATTGTAATAATGTTTTTTGGCTTTCATTTTTTAAATAAATCATGGGAAAAATACTTAAAAAAATCATATTTTATTTTAAGTATAGTTTACGGCTAAAAAACAGTTCTAATCGGCAATACTGGTGTTTAATTCAAAAAAATAATTTCCCCTGATAATATTCTATAATATTAAACACACAAGAATTTTAGGAACTATAATAAGAAATAAATTTTACTTGCTCACTGCAGGTCAAAATAGGGTATTTCGCAAGCTTCCAAAAAGAACAAGTAGGAACATTTGAAAAAATAAATTTATCTTTATTCTTAAAAGCACAATTGTTGCCATCTAAATGTTGAAAATCGATTTAATAATATTTTCAGAATGTATTTTATTGGCAACATTAGGTATTATAACTTTAATAATATTCTAATAGTATTTTAGAGCCTAAATTGGGTATGTTGCCGAAAAGCACCACCAGGCATTTAAGGGTAAATTTAATATTTAAAAAAAATCGAAAGAAAGGATAGTAAATAAGAAAGGATTTTTTTCATTTAATATTTTTTTCTTATTTTTTTTCATGACTAAGCGGTATCTAGCGATGAAATATTTTTCTATATATTATAATATGAACAATTAAAGGACTTCGAAAATTAAATAACGACTTAAGAAAGGTAACAATTTAGTTTCTAATAACTTAAATTCTAATAATGATATCTAACTTAATTTTAATGAATTTAAATTAGTAATTATGTTCATTTATTAATTTTAATTGATTTAATGAATTTAATTAACATTAATGAATTTTAATTTTAATGAATTTTAATTATTATTTCTAATAATTTAAATTTAATTATTTTTTAAATAACCTACTATAAACTAAAAATATCTTTCCGAAAAATATTCCAATCTTGTTTATACTCATATGAAAATTATAAATAGATTAAAATTATTTTGGGGGTAAAAGAAATTTTCACAAGAAGAGTATAGATATCTAATGAGTTTTAATAAATAACTGAACTGTTTTATCGCACATAAAATGTACCAGTTTCCTGATTCTTAATTGCATTAAGATCTCTTATTCTGTCAATTACTACTTCATTCAAAGTTCGAAAATAGCAGCATCGAAATCTTTCAGCGGAGATCTTAATGTACTTAGTTTGTTTAGAGAATGAGATTAAGTAGATCCTATTCTTAGATTCCACGATCCCCGTTTCTTGCTATCTATTATCAATCTTTGCTTTTTTTTTTCTCTTCGTTTACAGTAATCAGTCTTTGAATTTGATAAATTGTTTCAAGAGATTGTAAAAAAGTTAGAAAACATAGAGCAAGTATAATATAAAATGGCTGATATAATTCGGGAAAAAATTGAATCAAACGAGAGTAAACGAAAAAGGATTTATTTATTTATTTAATATCTTCTTTTGTTAATTTTTTTCATGACTAAGCTCCATCTTTGTGATAATGTTAATGGATTTTAATGAATTTAATTAATTTAATGAATTTTAATGAATTTTCATGAATTTTCAATTTAAGGAGTTTTAATTTAAATTTTGGTGGATTTGAATTATTACTCCTAATAATTTAAATTTAATTATTTTTTAAATATCGTAATAAAAGCTAGAAAAATATTTATGAAAAAAAATTCAATCTTGTTTATAATTATAAAAAATTGATTCTTATAAATAGATAAAAAATATTTTGTGTAAAAGAAATTTCCCTAAAGGTGTGCAGTCATCTAATGAGTTTTAATAAATAACTGCGATGCTTTATCACACATAAAATGGACTAGATTTCTGATTCTTAACAGCATTAAGATCTCTTATTCTGTCAATTACTACTTCATTCGAAGTTCGAAAATAGCAGCATCGATTTCTGTCAGCGGAGATCTTAATGTACTTACTTTGTTTAGAGAATGAGTTTAAGTAGATTCTATTTTTACATACCATGATCCCCACTTCTTGCTATCTATTATCAATCTTTGCTTTTTTTTCTCTTCGTTTATTGTAGGCAGTGTTTGAATTTGATAAATTGTTTCCATAGGTTGTAAAAAAATTAGGAAACATAGAAGAAGTATGATATAAAATGGCTAATATAATTAAAAAAAAATCGAACCAAACGAGTGTAAATAAAAAAGGATTTTTTTAATTTGATATCTTCTTTTTTTATTTTTTTTTTCATTACTAAGTTTACATGTAGCGATGAAATTCTTTTTTAAGTACTATGTTATGAACAATTTTAGGACATAGAAAATTAAATAACGACTTCAGAAATGTCAGTTTCAAAATAACAAAAGAATACATAAGGTGGACGCACCAGTAGTGGGACTTTTAAGGATATTTATTTAATTATGATTAAGGTCTTACTAAATTCGAAAAGAGATATATCTTTTTTAGCCAAGTCCTAACCTTCATGTATCAGAATGAACATTCAAAGCTTCAAAATATGTTTTTTGGAAAAAATAAAAAATGTTGCTTTCCTCTATACTCCTTTAAATTTCTTATGTATGAATTTTTACGCCTTTGGCAAAACTAGCAAATTATTTACGAGTTAAATGAGTTATAGTCTATTAACAGCAGTTTAATTCAAAATAAAGCAAAATATTAAAGAAAGAATGTTTTAAATAAAAACGAATCTCTTAATGAAATCTATTAGATTTTGCCGAAAAATCTGTTTTTTAAGACACTCCAGAAAATAAACAAATGTACCAGCAGAAAAAAAAAAACAATTATTCCAATCAGATTATGGAAATTTAACATTTAAGGATTTTAGTGAGTCACATTTCTTTCAGTTGTTTTTCAAAAATGCATTGTGGGTTTGTTTTTAAACTATAAAAATTAGTGACCCACTACTGGTAATTGCCCACTATAAGTGCATTTACCTTAATGACAATATTCTATTAAAAGCTTATCTTGAATAAATATTTTGTTGTTGTTGTTGATCTAGTGTAGCTTGTTTAAGTTTCGTGTAGTACACAAATTGTTTAAATGTCTTGTAATATAAACAGAGAACAAAATTAAAACTCTATAAGTGATCACTAGCATGAAAATACAGGTCTATGTTATGCTAATTGTAAGTGCTTTACTTATTGCTTAAAGATGTATTGAATGCTTTTTTTTTTTTTTTTTTATTGCATTTTAGTTTTCAGTAACATTTATCCGAATAATATAGATCGTAAAATTAAATGTCTATTACCAAGATTATTCATGGTATAACCATCATTTGATTAATTCAACCATAAATAACATGTTGAATAAGGCAGCATTTTTTTCTCATTGGGAAAATGTCAACTGTGCTTGAAAACTCTATTACGGAAGATCTGTATAGTACCGCCTCCATTTCAGGTCGCCAATGGCGACTTAGCGATTAGAGACTTCGCTATTCTTGATATGAACATTAATAATTTCAAAAATATATTTAACAACTTTAAAATATTAATATATTTTTACAATAATGATAATAATAATAGTAATAATAATAATAATAATAACACGAAAGAACAGCAATTTCATTGAAATTTGTATTCATCTATGTTTAGATTGGTATAGCTGTATTATGTTCACTGTAAATAAACAATATTCTGTAAAAGAAAGAATAATGTACTTACAGCAAAGTTGCCGTGTATACTCTGTTTTTTTTTTTTTCATGAAACTACCATTTTGGTATTCTTCTGTATTCAAAATGGAAATTTTCCGCTATAGAAAAAGGGAAATTTCTCTTTTAAGGGAGCGTAGAACCTTTGAGCTTGTCGAAACGATCAAAAACATCGACTTTTACAAAGCACCGAAACGCAAATAATATGCAATTAAGATCTTTTTATTCATTTTCTGTTTAAAGAATATATTCTTACCTATATTACACAGAAATATAAATGTTGTATGTACAAAATTCTACCTTTTAAAATCTATGTCGCGAGTTTAAAAGTGGTTTAGTTTCGAGTTATCATATATTTTTAAATACTCATTGAAATTACATAAAACTTTGTAATATATTTAAGCCATATTTAAGGCTTTATAAAGTATAAAAATAAACACTTATAATACGAGGGTGTATCAATCAGTTTTTGACTTCACATAGAAACAATTGAGCGAAATTTATGAAATTGCTACATTGTAATAGTCCTGTCCTATATAGTTCCCGTGCACAGTAACACATTTTTGCAAGCGGTATTTCAAAGAGAGGGAGGAGGATGTATTCTAGGGGGCGCGATAGTAAACCCAAAGGGGGCATCATTTTTTAACATTTGCCGACCGCCACATGTGACATATTGTTGGAAAGGTCTGTTAGCACTTATTCATGTTATGCACTCCCGAGCGTCTCCCCTCAAATCCCCCCCCCCCCGGGATTCATAAATGATGTCCGCAAAATTTAGAAAAGTGCCCCCGGATAGCAAATTTGGGGGTAGGTCCTCGGGAGGTGCATAAAATGAATAATTGGTCACAGGCCTTTCCAACAATATGTCACATTTAGGGATCGGTAAAAGTTAGAAAAATGCCCCCGTTTGGGTCTAAAATCGCACCTCCAGGAATATATCTGTACCTTGGAACAAAAAGGGCCGATGTTCATTTTTCTCAAATGGCAAAAAACCCGATTTAAGTTTTAAAGAATTTTAAGAATCTTGCTACGATTTCTGTACTATTATTTTTCAGAGTTGTACCTTTCAATTCAGTAATGTTTTTCTCACTACAATCTGATGTTACATCGATTTAGTTCTTTTTTTTTTTTACATTTTAAATTGGCCATTTGTACATTAACAGTAAGTAACATTGGCCTCGACAAAATATTTTGTTTTCAGTGATCTAATATTGGAGGACTTTGGATCTTTTAACAATAACTTTATATCGCATCCTGAATTCATTCGTGCATTTAACTCAAATTTCTCAATTTTGGACATTGGCACTGTTTGTTCCAAGGTACAGTCCTCCCCCCTATCTTTGAAACACCGGTTGCACAAATGTGTTACTGTGTACACTGACTATATAGAAAAGGACTAATACAATGTAGCACCTTCATAAATTTTACTCAATTATTTCTATGTGAGGGCAAAAACTTATTGATACTCCCTCGTAAAGTATAATAAAAAATACAGTTAAATTAATGTTGCAAATTTTTTTTTACATGGTATATCATAATGCGCACGATAACTTAGAATAGATATATTAATGTAAAAATTATGTTAAAATAAACTTTAAAATATACTTTTAGAATGAATTAATGATATGGAATTTTTTTGACAGAAACTGTTTTAAAAATTCAATTGAATTTGAAAAACTCTAAAGTAACTGCGAAAATAATTAATGAATGATTAAAAAATAATTCAAATATTCTCTTATCTCAATAATAATAATTCGTTCTATAAAATATAGGTTAGAGCTCATTTTAACATATTTTTTATGGTTTTATACCTATGTATTCTAAGTTAAGTTATCTTGCAGATTGTAACATACCATATGAAAAAAAAATTTCTAGTATTAACTGAACGCTGCATTTTTTATTTCTTGATATTATGAGTCTTAATTTTTGTATTTTATAATACTTTAAGAATGGTTTAAATACGGATATCCTATAAAAGACTGACTAATTTTAAAATTCAATAACTTACAAACGGTGACAGATATTTAAAAAAAATCTTGCAGTAGGGTTATGCATCAGGTCAAAAGTTTTCTTACAGTGATTTTCGATTTTAGTTCGAATTACAAACAATAGATGGCACTGTAAGCAATAGCACTAAATAGAGGTTAGGTTTTTGGCCTTTCTCTTCTTCCATGTGGAAAAAAGGAAATTAAAATGTATACAGTGGGTCCCGATGTGCCAAAAATCTTGAATTTGCATCACATTTGCCCTGGCAACGGAGATTTTAAAAGGTATGAAACACCTTAATTATTTATTATAATCGTTGTTTAAAATTTAGAAAAAAAGATACCGATTAAATCTCAAATTTTTTTTTACGATCAATAATTGGATAAATAGAAATAGTAAAAATTAAAAGTTATAAATCATTTGGAAATAATGAGTAAACACAATTTTTATGATCTTAAAAAACTTAAATTAAGAATTTAAAAGCAATTTATAAAATACCCTGTAAGCTATTGTAATGAAACATTTCAAAAAACTGTAAAATCCAGTTTTCTCTTTTGTAATGGATTTCAAATTACTCAAGAATTAATAAAATCATTTACAAAGATTTACTGTGCTTATAAATTATCATGTGTACAGCATGAAAAACAGAAGGTTGAAACTTTTTTTATAACTTCTCCGAAAAATCTAATATTTTCTTTTGTGTAACCACCATATTTTCTTTTTATTTTCCTTGGGATGATTAATTGCGTTTCTTTAAATATTCATTCCCCAAAAGCATATTTAGACAGTAGATTTTTCTTTTTTTAGAAATTCGGAAACAAGTACTGATGCTCGTGGATTAAAAAGTGCTGGTTAGAGAAAGAGAAAAATTAAAAGAATTATGTTGGAAAGGAAAAATGAAAGAAAGAAACCGAAAAAGAAGTTAAAATTTGAAAGAAGGATTTTTTTTTTTTTTTTAATCTTAACGTATTATTTTTTTATCTTTTTCATTTTGAGACATGTATTTGTTTTGAAAGTGGTATTATGTAAATCTACACGGTGATTGAAAAAATATTAGGGAAGATTTATAATGTGGTTGTGTGCACTACACATATTTATTTTTGTGTCAAAAACTAGGATCATAATTGATTTATTCAGGCAAAAATATATGGTGTCTGGCAAAAATATACACTGTTAAAAATATCGTGAAAAATTACCTCTGTTCTTAAAGGTTCTCTATTTTCTGACCAATGAGAACGCTACATAAACGCCTATGAAGCGTTCTCATTGGTCAGAATACAGATAGCCTTTAAAAACAGAGGTAATTTTTCACGATATTTTTAACAGTGTACGCTCCTGGAGTTCAGGTATGACGAAACATCTTAACATTGACATTAAGCGATCAGCAGTCACAGTGCATGTAACAGGTTCCAGCTGTCGACTGTTCTTCAAAGAAAAATGGCCAAATTATGAACTTGCAGTCATACCACGCCAAACGGCGAATTTAGGAGAATGCAATGGAACTGGGTACACAACATGAGGGATTTGTTTGGCTGAAATCCTGCATTTATGGGTGTTGACATCGCCATTCAGTCAAAAATGGGTCCCATCTGTCCACAAAATGTTTCATGGCCAATGTGCGTCTACTTCCATCCGTGCAAGGAATTCCAAAGCGAAAGATTCTCTTGCAGCAGGATCGTTACATTGAAGTTCTTGAACCTGTTTCATTCTGTATGGGTTGAACTGCAGCCCTTTACAGCCAGTTCTGTACACCGCACTCCATGGTATGTCAATTCGACGTGCGATAGCACGTCCCGTGAGTGCTTTCCATTGTTTCTTCCCCCACTGTTAATGCAACCTTTTCTGTTTCCACAGAAGATGGTTTCCTCCCCCTCTCAGGTGCAAGATATAACAATCCCGTGGCTTCAAACGTTCCCATCATTTTCCTCAAACCCTGCGGTGTCATTGGGCCTCGGCGTGTTCCTCCTACTGAACGAGGAATATACGAACGAGGTATTTGTTTCCCCTTTGCAAAGCACGCCGTTTATTTCTGTCACATTCATAATAACATTTAACGAGAAAAACACGTTTTTGCGTGGTTAGAGACATTGTCGGTTCGTAGCAATGAGAACTCTGAGAAACAGGCTCACTTTTATCCGACAAATCAAATGACGTATTAAGCGTATTTGCATAAATGTAATTTTCTTATTCCTGTCTTAAACCAATTACAAGCCATTGCGGTTTTGCATAACCCCACAAACAGTTTCGTGTTAGAAAAGATTAAAAACATTTTCAGCCAATATCTTCGTATCCGAATTTAGACTTGAAAAATTACAAATTAGAAGTCTGTAAAGAAAACGATTTCCGGAAAGCGCACACATTTCTGAGTGATTTGCGATCTCAAATTTTGTGATTGCTAATTTGTGGTTTGAACTTTTAAGAACACAAACGGATTTTATTATACAGATGGAGCACTCGACTTTTGTCGCCTTTAACACCTTTAAATGGTAATTTTGTTTAGGTCAATGTTTCTGAAGGGCACAAAAAGTTTTAAACACATGTAACAAAAGGTTTAGTTAGATTCCGATACTTATTTCGTTTAACAATATTGCATAGAGCGCCATTCCCCCAACTTTATGGTAAGTATTTGAATTTTTTTTTTTTTTTTTTTTTGGTTTGAAGGAAAGTAAATTCTCATGAGCACCTTTAAAATATTACCAAGTTGTATAACATTTGGTCCAGTGGTTTTCTTTTTATGGCCATTTCAACGTGGAACTTTAATTATAACCACCTGTACCTTATCAAAATACTCAGACCTTTCTGTATGCGAAAATATAGAAAGGGATATCATTTTTCAAATATCTTCATTTCGATAAATTAGTGAACAATAGTTAAGATCGGATTGAAATGAGAATCCTGTATCTTCACGTGATAAGATAGATCATGAAGTGCTTTTCCTTTATAAAACTTTTATGGTTTGCTGTAAAATACCACATCTTAAAGTTTATTCAGTCTTTTTGGAATCACCTTGTATACATTTGACTTTTCCATAATTATAGGTACATCATTATTTAATTTTATTTAAAATTTACGAACTAAAAGCATAACTTCGTTGCGAAGATAAGTTTTATAGCGTTGCCACATAACATAATATTAAATATTACTTGTAAATCTTTAATGCGTTTTGGTCACATTTCGCGCCCTGGTAAATACATAGCTTCACTTTTAACACAGTAACTGATCAATTCTGAGTTAGGGCAACAGGGCTATATTTTAACCATGGAAAGTTAACGCCAGGACAATTAACCCTTGACCCAAGACATGAGGTTTTGTTTCTCATTCCTAAATTCGAGAATCAGATTTAAACATGAAATGTTTTTTTTTATATCGTTCTCAAGTAAATTGTATCTAACAAAAACATAACTGTGACAAAGTGGAGCCAAAATCTGTAAAGACAATGGCAAGAAAAGAAGTGATATCTATGTGGGTGCCAAGTTCAAATAAAATTCACTCAAACTTACCTACTGGAGTATCATGCATTCTTTAAATTGTTTAAAAATAAAAATTATTGATAGCATATTAATAATAAATTTAGAACTTGACAAGTTTTTACCTACGAGTCATTTACATTTATTAATGACATTATTACATCAAAAGTTGTTATTTCATGTTTGGAAGCCTTAATTTGAGTGAGCTCCTTCCTTTTGAAGGGCGCACAGTGTAAGATTTTGCAAATCTAGCGGGAAAAAAGTCCGAAAATCGACTTGCAGTAATTTCACTTTTAGATGTTTCAAATAACATCTAACACATTACAGGAAAAAAATGTACAGTGATAACAGCCTAACTCCACAGCAACACCATCAAAAATGGGCTCAAAAACCAAATTTTTTTTTTCAACCTTTTTAGAATGGCGATTCTGTACTTGTAATTGCCATTGATATTTTTTGGCTAAAAACATACTTATTTTGTAAATATTTTTTTATTATAGTATGGAATCTTTGCAACAATGTAGATACTTTGTATCTTACTGTTAAAATAGTTATTTAGAAGTGTTATATTTAAAAAATATTTTTTTAAGTTTTTATAAAAATTATTTAAAAATTTAACAGAATATGATAAATTTTAAAAAGCTGACAAAAATTTTGTACACGATTGTACATTGTAATATAATTCATTTTTATAATTATATAGATATAGAATAAATCAATTTCAGCTGCCACTATTTGCAACTCTTGAATATAAGTAATTTTTTATCAGGTACGGAAGTGTAAATTTCGAAAAGAAAATTATATGAGATTTTAAAAAAATATGTTTCTAGACATGAATCATCCCCCGTTAATTCTAAAAATACTCTGATAGACTCTTTATTACACAAATATAATCTTCAACATTGCTCATCTGTTATGTTAGATCAGATTAAGCAGCTGATCCATTCATTTATAGATGGCAGTAATCAAAGATGTAAAAACTGACATCTCTTAAAGAACGTTTTTTGAAGTGAAATATGAGATGGACAGATTCGACCATTAACAATAAATATATTTACAGGGCAGAAGTAATAATTACTAACAGAAAAAGGTTGGACAACCAATCAAATATTTTCATTTAAGTGGACCGAAATCAAAAGACAAAAGGTGCATTCGTTATTCCCGGAACACAAATGAATAGCCACGCGCCATGTGTTTAAAACTGAGACAATCTAGAAAAAAAGGATGCTATGTATGTGTTAAAAAATATATCTGAAATACCTTAAAGAGCAACGGCATTTAAAAAAATTGTTCAAAAAGCCGAATACTCGTCATATAAAAGAAAATCAAAAGATGAAATATGAAGAAAATCAAAATTTTATAATGGGCATATCCACAGCCGTCATCTACTTCTTACTCTAGATCTATAAAGCTTAAGTTCATCATGGAAACTGATCAGTTAATAAAATAAGAATTTGAAATTGTCAGAAATTAAATCTTTACAGCTCTTGCACTAGCTGTAGTAGAATTCAGTGTTCAGACGTATGACATAGAGCACAAATTTGAAGACACGGTGGTAGATAGCACAATGTGCAGCATTCTATCTTCAAATAAAGCAACTTAAAAATGCAATGTCTGTAACGGAAAATTTAAGGTGGTGAATAACTTAATAATTCGATAATTATAATTCGATAATATACAAATAATACTCACAAATTTTCTCGGGGCTTATCGGCACAACATGCACAATTAAGATGTGTGGAATGCCTCTTACATATTGATTATAGATTTGATGTAAAGAAATAGCAGTTCCGCAAACATGAAGAAAAATGAAGTATCGCAGAAAGAAAAAAATATAATTGAAAGATTTAGACTTAAAAGAGAATTATTATTAAAAACTCCAAAACAAGGAGAAGATAATAGTAATATAGGAAATAGAAAAAGGAAGATTTTTAAAGGATGCTACAGCGGTCGCTAGCAATATATCTGCCGTTAAGCATTACAAATCATGACATTAACATCTCAATAAAAGGCACAAAGGGGTTTAAACACATAAAAGTTACCGGAATTTAAAAAAGTTCTGAACTTAGTTTAGAAGTTTGATGAATAATGCGCTTTCCGGAATTATTTTTGTAATAAAACCTTCTTCAAGCGACCAGGGAAAAACTGAATTTGTTTCATTCTCTTCAAAGAAATTGGTCGCTTATGGAGGTAGTCCAACTAGGGTGGTCTCTGAATGGAGGTAAAATTAGTATTGAGCGTATGGGAATAAATTACGTTCCATGAAAAAATGGTCGTTCAGGGAGGTGGTCGCACAGGTAAGCTTCACTGTATTTTTTCATACTACATAACCATTTTATATCTAGTAAGATCGATTTCATTACTTTAATATCGGTCATTTTCATAAATCGAATTTTGACCCACTAGATTCGTGAAATCTTACACTGTGGGGCGGTGGGATAAAATATATCCCACCTAATTTTAACTGCAAAAGGCCATATTGACACCAGAATTCAGGACTAAAATTTTTTATTATTTTAAATACGTGAAAAGAAGCTTTTACCCGTTTTGAAATAAATTTGTTTTTAAATTCTGGTGTGATTCAATCATTTCAGCATTTTACGATTAAAATTTATTTGCCCCGGAAAGGGTTAAAGGGAAGCAGTCTCTAGAGTGATGACCAAGAACAACCGTATCTGTCTCTTTGTCAGGCCTTTTAGTCTGCTTACATTGAGGTTTCCGTAGGGTGGGTTCTACAGTGATAACCAAAGACGAGCGGGAGTGTATCTGTGTATTTATTGGTTTATCAAACCTTTAACGTGAGTCATTTGTTTATTATAGTAACTATATTATTTTTTATAATAACATTGCTATGAATATTAACATCATCATCTTATTAAGACATGAAATTGATAGGCATAGCATTTACCAAAAACATGACAAGTTCTAGATTTATTATTAATATGCTATCAATAATTTTTATTTTTAAAAAAATTAAAAAATGCTATAACACTTCAGTAGGTAAGTTTGAGTGAATTTTATTTGAACTTGGCACCCACTTCTTTTCTTGCCATTTTCTTTAGAGAACATGGCTTCCCTTTTTCGCAGTTATGTTTTTGTTTCATTGTGTTTGTATCATTACATTATGTAAAGTTACAATATATTTAGACACTTTACTTAATGCTTTTTGATGTGTTTACATGTGACTATGTTATTCACCAAGCAACATTCAATTTTACTTTAAATTTCTTACAACAAAGTATTTGGCTGTCAATTTTGTTTCATTTTGTTTGTATCATTACATTATGTAAAGTTACAATATATTTAGACACTTTACTTAATGCTTTTTGATGTGTTTACATGTGACTATGTTATTCACCAAGCAACATTCAAATTTACTTTAAATTTCTTACAACAAAGTAAGGTCAATTTGCGGCAGAAATCCATTATTTAATACTGCTTATTGAATGCATGTTTGGAAACGAAATGTATTGATTCTAAATTTGTATTGTTTCTGAAACAACAATTCCTATTAAATTCGTATATTAAATTTTCCTATTAAATATTCCAATTAAATTTCCTCTATCTGGGCCTGATTTTTGTACTGAAAGTGAAAAATACAGTTATGTGCTTATGTCACACTATGTATCATTCATCCATGGGCGCCGACAAGGAAGGAGTGCAGAAGAAGGACATTTCCCCTCGCTGCATTTTCAAATTTAATTAACTAAATATTCTTTTTTTCTGAAGATTTTGAAAAAAGAAAAAAAAAAACTCTATTCTTCTCAAGTGATTTAAAATAATTAAAACACTGAGGAAAAAAAGAACTAAACATTTTTATTATAGCCGAAATGTTTTACTAGAATTAAATGGATATTTCGTTTGCAAACATGGTTTTTCTCAAGATTGTACCAAACCATCGCATTAGAGAGTTCTAATTTTTATAAAATTTCCTGCTTTCGAAATGAACACATGTGTTTTTGAACAATCAGACCGCAACTGTTCATTAAAAATTTTATAAGGTTCAGAGAAAAAAAAAACTTGACATTAAGTGCTTTGGGTATTTCATAATAAGTGAATATTAAAGGAAGAAAGTAGTTACTCAAAGTTAATCGGCTTCAGATCAGACTAGTTTCAAATGAGTCAGGCCTTATTCATTAAAGGAATATTCTGGATGAAAGGATTTTTAGAGTTATTTTTCATTAATTCAAGCAAATTTGCTTATTTTGATTGTTCAATGCCCGTTTAAAGTATCCCAGTACGTTTAAATAACCAATTCTCGCCAAATGTAACACATTATTTTTATTGTTTCATATAAAAGTCTGTGCACTTAGCTATCCAAAACTGTTTTTGTTTTCTTTGTACGATCATTGGAAGTGCAGTTATGATATGATTTTTATTTCAGTTCTAAAACCAGAAGTTTTTATTTTAAAAAAGGAAATGTAAGTTTAGGTAACCTAAAGAAAGATAATGTCTTTCAATATTGAAATTAAGGAAGGTACAACATATAAATCAAGATATTTTTGAGGAGGTTGAATATTTCTAATAAATTTTACGAAAAGAGAACGTAAATGCGCTTTCTGAAAACATGATTTTTGTGAATAAACTGTTAGGGAAACAATCAGTTGCTGCATGTTTAGCTCCGATTCAAGATTTGGCGCTTTTTTTGGCAAATTAAAATTTCGCTTTATAAACGTAATGTTAAAGTAAAAATGGACACCACCAGGTGGATAATTAGTCGATTTTCACATTTTTTCTATTATTCCTTAGTTTATAATGTAAAGGAACTTCGCACCAAATTTGAAGTTTGTAGGTTTAGTAGACAAGTATTTGACTGTCAATTTGCTGCAGAAATCTATATTTTAATACTGCAGTATTGAATGCATTCGTTTGAAACGAAATGTATTGATTCGAAATTTTTATTGTTTCTGAAACAACAGTATAAACCCTTAAGCTGATATTAAAAATGGTTAAAATATCTCAATTTGTTCATTTTCTGTAAGCAAGTAAACCCTATTGGTTTACAGTGGAAGTCTATGGAAATTTCGCGAAATATTACAGATATCGACAAGGTGGCGCCATGTTTGGCGGCTAATTTTGGTCGCCAAATTTAGCGATATATCGCAAATTTGGCGACAAACTTGGCTGCATTTGGCGACAGAACAGCGTCCCCCCCCCCCTATGGCAAATTAAAATTTCGCCTAATAGACGTATTGTTAAAATAAAAATGGACACCCCCAATTGGGTAATTAATCGATTTTCACAATTTTTTTTATTTCTTAGTTTTATAATGTAAACGAACTTCGCACCAAATTTGAAGTCTGTGGCTGCAGTAGATATATGAGATCTTTTTGATGAGTGAGTCAGTCAGTGTTAAAATTATCGATTATCAGACATTTTCAAGTGTCATTATCGCGGAAACTAATAATGCGTTATTTATAAAATTTTTAATTCTAGGTAATTACTGTGGTCTTACTACGTGTTTCGTATAACAAGTACGTAGGTAACATAGATTTTCAGTAGTAGGACGTCGAAATTTGACGAAAACAGCGCGTAATGGTTCGTGTAATATAACACACAAGTATGTCAGAGGAAATTGGTTGACACACTGCTGTGTGTCCCAATAAATTCAAATTTAATTAATCCTTCTAAATCCTTCTAAAATCCTACTAAAATTTATTAAATGATTATGTAAATTTTCTAATGTAGTTTAAAAAATTCACGAAAAATGCTTTAGAAGATAAAATTCTCATAAATTCATGATTAAGTGCATAAAGGATTAAGTGAGGAATTGGAAAATAAACATGTTAAATAATTGTCTTTTGAAAAGTAATTCAAATTAAGGGGTCTTGTACCTTTTAAACGCGTCGAAAATTAACAAAAACTTCAAAGTTTGCATTAGTCTATCTTCAAAGCCTTTTTATGTATAAACATGAAATTTTGGATAATGATTAAACAGATTGTGCTTTGTAATATACTACTTACAGAAATTTATTAACCCTTTACAGAATTTGTGTATTGTTGAAATCAAATAGCTTTTTTTTTTACCCCATAAGTCATTGCGAGCATGATATCTTGAGAAAGTATGTATGGATTGTGATGAAATTTGGTAAATATACTAAACAAATATGTGTGTTTAAAATGATCTACCTTTTAGTATTTACAATGGTAATATTTTTAGTTATGACTATTTTTATTCATTAAAAGTACATTTTTTTTTTCTTTTACGAAAATATTTTTTTTTATAGTTAATGAAATAATTTTAGCCTAAGAGTAGGTCATTTTAAACATACATATATGTTTAGTATCTTTACCGAATTTCATGCCAATCCATGCATACTTTCTCAAGATATCATGCGCGCAATGACTTATGGGGTAAAAAAAAGATCTATTTTGATTTCAACAATACATAAATTCTGTAAAGGGTTAATAAATTTCTAATGGTAGCATATTACAAAGCACAATCTGTTTAATCACTACCCAAAATTTCATGTTTATACATAAAAAGGCTTTGAAGATAGACTAATTCAAACTTTAAAGTTTTTCATTAATTTTCGACGGGTTTAAAAGGTACAAGACCCCTTAAGTTAAAATTTAAACATCATATTAACGGCACATCAGATTAATGAAATAGAGAAAAAAGTTATTTGTCGTAGTTTAAAAGTTATTTGTCTAAAGCCCAACGGTCGCGCATATTTTCAGTTACAGCGGCAGTAAACACCTCCACCCATCATTTAGCCCTTAAGCCTTCTATAGTTTTGTCACTTCTGATGTATCATTAGTAAAAAAAATTTTATTGCTTTTTCTAAGCGCTATGTAATAACAATAACATGCAAAGCTTACATAACTCAAATTTTGAATATAAATAGTTTATCTCTTAGACGAAATTTTCGAATATTTAATTAAATTAGTTTCTTGTTTTCCCTTTTCTGCATGTGGAGACCGGCGGAAAAAGACCGAATCCGATCAATAGCGTTCTAAAAAAGAGGGACTGCTATCAGGATGAAAAATGTTTAAGTTTTTCTACATATATGGTGTTGCGTTGTGTCAAACTTGAAAAAAGCGCAAACTAACATGTAAAACATAATCAAACGTTTCTCTCTATTTACCCCTTTTCTGTTTAAATTTTGATGGAGACAGGGCAGATATTTCTATGATACAGCATTCCACTAGGTGGTCCGAAATCCTAATGATACCTAAATTTTAAAAGAAAGTTTGCACAGTAGATGTAGAAAATGCTTAACTGCTATTTTTAAATATTGAACCACTATATTTTGCCCGGGTGGACCAGTTACATTAAAATAATTATAGCTGAATAATTTTATGACCAAAATGTTTGCAATTTTCCAACACAGTTAGCATTTTGTCTCCATGATCAACATTTCTCCAGAAAATTAAAGAAATCCCGAAGAGAAAATATTGAATGGAAATAGAACTTTTAAAAATGTTGCAGTCATTTCTTTTATATATGCAAATTTTAGCATCATCTGAATAGCCCCATAACGCAAGTTTATTTAAATTCAACTTGAGCGGTTACTACTATCGACGATAATTTGAGGGCAAGTCCGTAAGTAGGTTACTAAAGCCAATAAAAAGGCGAAAACGAAAATATATACTTAAAAAGCATGTTTATTTACCTATATAATAGCCATTTACATTGATATGTTTGTACCATCCCTTTATGAGTTTTCAAATACCTGCTTTAAAGTCTTTGGACTGCACTGTCAGTCATCTATATACAGTCGTGGAAAAAAAAAGTAAACACCCCCTACTAAGTCCTCAACAAATTGTCGTAGAAGAAAGTTACTGCTACCGAACGATTGGAAATAAAGTCTACCTTTAAATGATGTATATAAAATTTGCTTAGGGAGCCATCTACATATTAAAACGAACCATAACTTTGTTTTTTCAATAGCAGTACATAATTCTGACAGCATAAATGAACTCTACACCCTTCAATTAGTCTAAAAACAAATTTTTATGCAATTCGTACCATAAGTTTCCGAGAAATTAATTATTTTAAAACGAGCGTATTTTAATGGCTGTATCCAAATTGAAGTTCGGTACTCTATAGTTAACCGAGAGAGCTCCCTTCTTGATCAAGGCACCTTAAGCAGTCAATTAAAGCCTGTTAGATTACAGGATAGCATAAGGAATTTCAAAATATTTAGTCACTTCTATAATAGACGGCCCCTTAAACCATCATTTTGCCGTTTTTTAAGCATAATTTAAAAACTACTTGGAAGAAAAATGTGAAATTTTGGATTTCCATAAAGAAGGACTTAATAAATCTGCATCCATCAAAAAAATTGTAGGTTGCAATTCATAATTCTTTCGAATATTAATTTCATAATTCATAATTCATATCAGAAAATTATAAAAATTGCAAATTCAACGTATTTATGTTTCGGTATATCAGCATTATTGCTGCACAAAAAATTAGAACATTAGGATCATAATTTCAGAAGTTATAAATAAAAATATGAAAATGTAATTTAACATTAAAAGCACTCAGTTTTGAATGTTTATAATTCAAAAACTTATCATTCAAATGACTTAAAATTTGGTGTATACGCATAGTTTGAACTAAACATTTGAAATATCTCATTAGAATTGGGTATTGCCATTGATAAAAATGAAGTTTGGATTCGTTTTAATATGTAGATGACCCCTAAGCAAATTTTATATACGTCATTTAAAAGTAGACTTTATTTCCAATCGTTCGGTACCAATCACTTTTGTCTACAATAATTTGCTGAAGAGTTAGTGGGGGGGGGGGGTGTTTACCTTTTTTTCCACGACGGTACCTCACATTCAACGTCTGCATCAGTCATATGTAGGCTGTGTACCATGTTAACACCCACTGGAGTTGCTATGTTGGGTATTGTTGTTCACCTGTTAGTTCTAACAATTTCCCCAACCTTCCGCACTTTTCTTTTGACGCAATCTCAACAGGATGACCACTTCATTCTTCGTCGGAAAATCTTGAATGCCCTGCTCATCTTGTACAACTGTTGTCTCATAAATTCGAAATTAACGTATTAGAGTTGGATAGTGCCTATTGACATATTTGGAAACGATTTACTACTAATTTTCGACCTCTAATATAGCTTTGTAACCTACTTGCTGTCTTTTCTTCGTATATTTCTAATTTTTATTTTGTTCAGGAAAAAAAGGCATAGCCAGTTAAATATTTATCAAGGAATAACTCATGTACTGTTTTTGAATATTTGAAATACAGTAGTACATTTATAAATCATATCGAATCACAGAGTTCATTCCGATATGTCGTTCCTGATTAGTGTCTCCCCCTTCACAAATATGTATGTATATTTATACCTTAACATATTATTTGATTGTAACTTATTTCTACTTTAATGTATTATTCTATGTTTTACTGAGTAATGCATAGCCAGTTAAACATTTAACAAGAAATAACTCATGTATTATTTTTGAATATTTGAAATACAGTAGTTCATTTTTAAATCGTATCGAATCATAGCGTTCATTCCGATATGTCGTTCTAGATTCGTGTCTCCCCCTTCACAAATATGTATGTATATTTCTACCTTAACTTATTATTTGATTATAACTTATTTCTACTTCAATGTATTATTCTATGTTTCACTGAGTAATACATAGCCAGTTAAATATTTAACAAGAAATAACTCATGTATTATTTTTGAATATTTGAAATAAAGTAGTTCATTTTTAAATCGCATCGAATCATAGCGTTCATTCCGATATGTCGTTCTAGATTCGTGTCTCCCCCTTCACAAATATGTATATTTCTACCTTAACTTATTATTTGATTATAACTAATTTCTACCTCAATGGATTATTCTATGTTTCACTGAGTAATACATAGCCAGTTAAATATTTAACATGAAATAACTCATGTATTATTTTTGAATATTTGAAATACAGTAGTTCATTTTTAAATCGTATCGAATCATAGCGTTCATTCCAATATGTCGTTCTAGATTCGTGTCTCCCCATTCACAAATATGTATGTATAACTTATTATTTGATTATAACTAATTTCTACTTTACTATATTATTCTATGTTTCACTGAGTAATGCTTAGCCAGTTAAATATTTAACAAGAAATAACTATAAGTATTATTTTTGAATATTTGAAATACAATAGTACTTTTTTATTTCGTATCTACTCATAGCGTTCATTCTGATATGACTTTCTAGTTTCGCGTCTCTTCCTTCTCAAATATATATGTATATTTCTATCTTAACTTATTATTTGACTGTAATTTACTTTTACTCTAACTTATTATTCTATGTTTCACTGAGTAATTACACAATCTTCGTATGGACGATGAATTTCAATACAGTAGGACCCCGATCCATCTTTTTTCAAGGGGTGCGTCAAAAAAACCCACGAATGCGGGAAATCTATGAATGCGGGTTAACGACAAAACACGAAAAAACGATCTTTATGCGTTACTAATACATGCATTGTATACAGTATACTAATAAAAACTAATTTGTTACTTACCAAACTATAAAAGAAATAAATAGAAGTTGTAGAAAATTCATATTTATTTTTTTTAAAAATAAGTAATTTTATGTTGGGTTTTTCGTTTATTTTTTAAATTAAACGACAAATTATCAAAATGTAGAACATTTTTCTGGTCATTTTCTGTAATTTCATGTGCATATATAAAAGTTCGTACAGTTTCAAATGCCGAATTGCATCAAACAGACTTGACACTGGTGTAGGGTCAGCTTCATCGGCATGGACATTATCTTCTGAATCTTCACCATTATATTAATTTCTTGCATCATCACACATTTTTTCTATACTTAGGACACCTCAAGTCGCAAATCTTGATTAATAGTAATATAATCGCTGAATTTCACACTAGATACATCCATTGCTACACGCCTACTCTTTATCTGAATTATCGTCACCAATCATCATTATTTTCTATCCCTTCTGTTGATAATTCTTTATAAATTTTCACACAAAACCGCACTTCACGAAACAATTCTGCATGGCTGATGAGGTTATAGTCTCCAGAAGGTCTATTTTTGGAGTAGGTTCTTGTGCTTGTTCCATGAAACATAAATATATTTTCGCTACCTTTCTCCTGTAAAATTGCTTAAAACAGTTCATTATCCCGGCATCAAGAGGTGGTACGACAGATATACAATTAGCCGGGGAAAACTGACTTTTATATTTTTCAAAGACGACGTATCTGGTGAGTGAGCTGAACAATTGTCAATAAATAGAATGATTTTCCTTTTTTGAGTGCCTATTGATCTATCAAAGTCATGAAGAAACTTTGTAAAAATATCATTTTTCATCCATGCTTTGGCATTGGAATGGTAGACTACTGGCAGTTTCTTTACATTCTTGAAGCCTCTCGGTCTGGCAGATTTACCTATAACGGGGAGTACTCGTTTATCAGAACCGTCCTTATTTGTGCATAGTAGCACTGTAAGTCTTTCTTTGAAATGTTTACCACCATGATAAGAGCCTCCTTTGAACGCTAGCGTTCTCTTTGGCAAGCATTTATGAAACAGGTCTCTTTCATCTGCATTATAGATGTCATAATCCTTGTATTCTTCTAGTAACCTCGGAAGTTTTTCAAACCTCATTTTTATGGCATCAGTATTTACTACTGAGGCACATTCGCCGCATTATTTCCTGGATACCAATCTACGGCGAATTTTAAAACGTGAAATCCACCCATTTGATGCAGAAAAAGTGTCTATGCCATATGAGGCAGATATTTCACATGCTATCTCTCGAAGAATATTCACATCCACAAGAATATTTCACTTGCCATTCTTAAAATTCAGAGAACGCATTAAATTGAAAGTTCACACACTTAAACACTTGCACTGTAGACAACAGATTAGCCAGTAATGTGAAAGAATGTGGCAGCTGGCCGAAGTGGAGAGATCCATCCTCCCCTTTACACAGAATAGAATAACCCATTCTCCAAACAAGAACACCTGTTCCGCATTCAATTATTTACACGTAGATGCATATCACAATATCAGCGATAATCCCTGTTTTACTTCTAAAGCAGCATAAATCAGTTTTTTAGGATAAAAGAAGTAATTCCAGTTTGTATGTCATATGGATACGCTTGACCTTGAATTTCATTTCGGTGAGGAGAAAAAATTTAACAACGATGAATGCGGGAAAAAGACTTTTTGAAGAACGATGCATGCGGGTTTCGTTAATGTTATTTAAATAAAATTTGTGCAGGGACCATTGAAATAAAACGATCATTTCGGGAAAACGATGGATGCGGGAACATAGATCGGGATTTCACTGTACTACAATTTCTGTATAATCATAGTCACTTTATTTAATTGCAGAATTTTTGTTATTAAATAAAGCCTATATCACTTATCAGAAAATGTGGTACTCGAATCAAACAAATGTACGTATATTGTGTAACTGCATAGTGAAAAACCTTACATATTCCATATTGTTAGGCAACAGTGGAAATTCTTCGTACACGAAAATAATTATTTCGATATAATTCGAACATGGAAAAAACGAATATGACATTTAAAATGCTGAGTTAGCTAAGTATTGTAAAATATGTTGAAATTTCAATTTAAAAATATGGATTTTTAGGTATTTTTGTAAGATAATATTATAAGATAATATGTATTATGTATTGTAATTATTAATTATAATTAAAAGTGACGATAAAAAAATGCTAATTCTGACTGTGTCATATTTATGCCGTAAAAGATTCTGTACGTAAATCCGTATAATCAGCTTACAGAATTAAAACTATTAACAACATTCTAATGTCATATTCGATTTTATCGATCGAAAATTAGTAAAGATTGACTATAGACTATAGACAGGAAAACTGATTTACAGATATCATAATAACACCATACAGACTTTTACTATACGTATAAGTTCGTATAGCAGTAGTGCTGTATCTTAAAAATCAGAGCAAATAAATCAAAACTGAGGTCATATTCGGTTCGATTGAATATTCTCGTCATCTTTACTACAGACAAACAAAAAGTTTTTTTTTGGCTTATGTTATTCTCTATAGTCATAAAATTAATTAATAAAATTAACAAATGTTTAATATATGTATATAAGCTCTTGTTTTGGAGACAACTATTACAACGCTATTTTAAGTTTTTTAACGTATTTGGTCATATTACACTTTTTCCTTGTCTTTCGACATGTGTTATAGAACGGGACAGAAAAATAGTATTTAATTATTTAAAACGCTTTCTTAAAAGATGTTATTAAATTCAGAATGTTATTAAATTCCGAGTTATAAACGAAGTTTTTAAACGTAGTATTAAGAAAAGTTTCATTCGTATTGAAAAATACTAAAAATGTCTGAATATCAATAAAATATGCAATTTCGAATCTACTAATTCTTGAAAAGTTTACTGTCTGCCAATAAGTCTTCTTTCGTATTTTTAAATTATTTTTCCTCATATATGCCTTATTGAAATCCATAAAATTTAAATAACTAACATTCGAATTCTTCAGAAAAGATTTGTTCATTTATGCATATTAAAAATCTAGAAATATTCAAATTTTCGTTGAAATGCCTTAGATTTCATCCGCTGATTACTTAAATATTCATATGAATTTTTCATTCATATGCAATTTTGAGAATCTTCCCGTCATTCAAAATTTTTAGAAAGCTCGCATTTTCCAAATTCAACTTTCTCCTTTTTTATAATTTCTGATTAAATATATCAGAATATGTAATTAATGGTTGAAACATGTAAATATCCGAAATTGGAAAAATGCTGATAAAAAAATAACTATAAACTTGTATTTTAATATACTTCAACACATTTATGCTTTTCTTTTTTACATGAAAAATATTTTTTCTTTCAGATGTGAGAATTTTCAAATATTAAATATTATAAATGTCGATAAAAATGTTTTTTCTTACAAATTCCATAAAATTAAAACAAATTTAATCCCTTATACAAAAAAGAGATTATTTTCAGTTCTTAAGGGGTCTTGTACCTTTTAAACGCGTCAAAAATTAACGAAAAACTTCAAAGTTTGAATTAGTCTATCTTCAAAACCTTTTTATGTATAAACATGAAATTTTGGATTTTGATTAAACAGATTGTGTTTTGTAATGTACTCTCAACAGAAATTTATTAACCCTTTACAGAATTTGTGTGTTGTTGAAATAAAAATAGCTCTTTTATTTACCCCATAAGTCATTGCGCGCATATCTTGAGAGAGTATGTATGGATTGTCATGAAATTTGGGAAATATAATAAACAAATATGTGTGTTTAAAATGATCTACTTTTAAGTATTTACAATGGTAATATTTTTAGTTATAACTATTTTTATTCATTAAAAATACAATTTTTTTTTTTTTTTTTTTTTTTTTTTATAGTTAATGAAATAATTTTAGCCTAAGAGTAGATCATTTTAAACACACATATATGATTAGTATCTTTCCCGAATTTCATGCGAATCCATACATACTTTCTCAAGATATCATGCGCGCAACGACTTATGGGGTAAAAAAAGAGCTATTTTGATTTCAACAACACACAAATTCTGTAAAGGGTTAATAAATTTCTAATGGTCGCATATTACAAAGTACAATCTGTTTAATCAATATCCAAAATTTCAGGCTTATACATAAAAAGGCTTTGAAGAAAGACTAATTCAAACTTTGGAGTTTTTCGTTAATTTTCGACGCGTTTAAAAGGTACAAGACCCCTTAATAGACTGAATGTTTAATATTGAATTTTAATAAATATACACGGTGTTGCCGAATTAAAAAGTCGAATTCAGATGGAAGATAGTAGTTATGAAGAGGATGAAATATTACCGTAGAACCTCTCAAACAACCAAACCTCGCAAACCTCTTATTTAATAAAAGATACAATGTGTTCTGCCTAACTAATTTAGTATTGACTGTTATAAATTTTAAAAAACTGAAGTATATTTTAATAAAACTTTTAATAGACATTATCTCCTTTGTTGTAAATGGTATAACATTTTTTAAAAAGTGGTAGAAGTTCCATTATATGCACCAGCAGCACGCACTTGACGCTTCGCATTTTCTAAAGTTATTATGAGTTTATACGGTATCATCGATTGTTTAAGACCCTGTTTTTCCAGAACATTTCATTATGTTATAACATTTCACTCAAAACGAGATATACAGTGGAACCTCGTTATCTCAGCACTCTAAAGACCAGAAAAAAGTGTCGTCATAAGCGGAGAATCGCGGTAACCGGAGTTGGGGAAAAATATGTTCATAAACAGCTGTATTTTTAATTAATTTAAGAACATTTTAAATTCATAACTGTTCTTGCAGTTTTAAGCAATGAAACATTATTATTAAATAAAATAAACACAAAAACAAAACTGAAAGGAATAAAAATCAGATTAATGATGACTTGTTTTTTTATTGTTACATGAAATATTGATGAATTAAGGTTTGCCTCTCCCTAGATGTGCTCTCTAGAATTCTTTTTTCAATATTATAAAAGAATTGTAAACAATATTCGTTGTTTCAGAAATGGATGTTAGATAATTTATGATTGTTTCAATGCAATGCAATGCGTCGATTTTAGCCGGATGAAAAACGCCGTGTAACCACAAAAAGCGCCGCTTGACCAGAACAAAAAGACCGCGAGTAGACTGATACGTCTATCTGGAGCTTAAGTGGGTCATTCATAGCGTGTGGGTTTATTTATTCAGATAAATGATTGAAGTAAAATTTCTTATTTATCTCAATGGGTATTTTAGACGCTTTTGTGAAAAATTTGGCTACGACATTTCTTACCACTAAATTTCCGTGCTTAGATGGATTATGAAAAATGGACAATTTTCCTAAACCGTCGGGATATCCGGGGTTGAAAATTATTCGACGACGTAAAATCCGAAGTTTATTTACATACCTATCATATACCGAAAATTGGGACTTTGAAAAGCTGACGTGATAAGCGGAGTGACGTGAAAACCGGGTGTCGGGATAACGAGGTCCGACTGTATTACGATGTTTTTATTTTTCTCAAAATTATTACCGTCAACCCAAAGTTCAGTTAAGATGAAACACCCCGTATTTGTGACTAAAGTGGTTTGCGACCTCGTTTTCTATGGCAATTTTTCATACCCTTGATGCCTACTATCATACCTCAGAATTTGTCGGTGAAATTCGGCAACACTCTGTATACGTTTCGTTTAAACATTTAGCCTTACACTAAATGTAATAGATATACAGTCGAAATGGGATAATTCGAACGTCTTTAATTCGAATTTGTGGATAATTCGAAGTTTTTTGTCAGTCCCTTGAAACTTGTATTCAGTTAATGCTAAAAAATCTTGGTTATTTCGAAGTCCAACTTCTTTAATTCGAAGTTTTTACAATTTCAAAAATGACAAAATCTAGTTTCAATACAGTTTATTTGAAAAGTGGTCGGGTTATTTTCAGCTATTGTTGAAATTTCGAAGTCCAACTTCTTTAATTCGAAGTTTTTACAATTTCAAAAATGACAAAATCTAGTTTCAATACAGTTTATTTGAAAAGTGGCCGGGTTATTTTCAGCTATTGTTGAAATTTCGAAGTCCAACTTCTTTAATTCGAAGTTTTTACCCTTTCAAAAATGACAATCTAGTTTCATTGCAGTTATTTGAAAAATGTCCGCGTTTTTTTCAGTTATTGGGGAAAATTCTTTAGGGAAGAGAAGGGGGTATGAGAATATTCTTATCTGTTCTAGGAAAGAGAGCAGGGATAAAGGCAGCAGAAACGAACGCCCTTTCCCTTGTAAGTGACACTCGCCAATGCGATAAATCTTAGATGACACGCGTTGCAATTCCTTCGAAACCAGGACTATAGTCGCTTTAGTTTTCTTCATTGTGTTTTTAGTTTTTGTGGTGAGAGTTCAGTGCAAGCATGTCATTGAGTAAGCCCCGTGTCACATATAAAACCTTATCTTTCGATGAAAAAATTGTTGTGATTCGTGAGGTAGAAAAGGGTTTAAAGAAAAAATGCATCATCGCAAAAGAGTATGGAATAGCACCTAACACTCTTTCGACCTTTTTGAAAAATAAAGAAAATATTTTGAAATCTAATCGAAATCGCAAACGGGCTAGAGAACCCGATAATCCTGATGTGGACGAGTGTGTCTTGAAGTGGTTTAAACAAGCGCGGGACAAAAACATTCCTCTCAGTGGAACTCTTGTTCGTGCAAAAGCGGAAGAATTTGCTGTCAGCTTAGGAAACAACAACTTCAAAGCAAGCTGCGGATGGTTAGATGGATTTAAGGAAAGAAATGAAATTTCCTTTAAGTCTGTGTGTGGTGAAAGTTCAAGTGTGAACCAAGATGCAGCAAATGAGTGGAAAAAAAAAAACGTTGTTCAAATCATTGAGCATACACAGGACAGAGACATTTTTAATATCGACGAAACTGGACTCTTTTTCATATGTACCCCTGCAAAGACTTTGGATTTTAAAGGTGAAAAATGTAGTGGAAGAAAACACAGTAAAGAGCGAATAACTCTACTTGTGGGAGCAAACATGGACGGTACTGAGAAATTACCTTTTCTGATGATTGGAAAATCAAGAAATCCAAGGTGTTTTAACAATGTCAAAACAAAGTCTATAGAATACCGTAAGAACACAAAAGCCTGGATGACGGGAATTTTTTTGAAGAATGGCTGCTAGATCTCAATCGCACGTACCAAAGGAAAAACAGAAAAACCATCCTGTTTATGATAACTGCGCGGCTCATAAATTCGAAGTTTGGATAATTCGAAGTTTTGCAGTAGTCCCTTGCACTTCGAATTATCCAAGTTCGACTGTATTTGTGTGTGTGTGTATTAATTTAACTGTGCATTTTTGTCTGATAAAAAATAATTTTATGTATTTAATGACGAAATTTTAATAGAGATATTTTTTAGTCTGAGCTCCATGGTATTTTAAAATTGTGAGCCTTTGTAGATTTTATTTTTTTTTTACAGTTTTTATTTTTTTATCGCAGAATACGTCACACTTTGCTAAGTTAATGCCTGATGTACTGTATATTTAATTATACAGTGGTACTATTTTTTTAATCAGTATTTAATTTTTACCCAGAAATTATAAAGCAAAGCGAGCTATTAAAAGTTTAACTTTTGTAAGTATTTTTTAAAAGGTCGCTTTTACTTACTTTTTTTCAAATGTAAAAACAGACACATGACATTTGCTATTAGTATAATTTTAAAATCATTTGAATATTAAGCCAATTTATTATCTTAAACAAATTTCCCTAAAAATAATGTTTGTCAATTTTTTACTGGTTTTCTTTTTCGATAATACCTTGATATTTTGTTTTCGACTAAAAATTCCTAAGTTCCAAATAATTCGCTAATATAACGAGATAATCCGCATAATACATACTTTAAAAGTATATCAGTTACTAAATGAATTTCGAAAGTTTTTCATCATAACTTGTGTGCGTAAAATAATAATAATAATACCCATTTTAAAATTTATTTACTTAATAAAGCAAGTTACAGTATTACAATAAGCTAACCATTAAATAAGGCATTAGTTCAGACATACTCTCTATTACAAAAAAAATAATAATAATGGATTTTTTAAAGGGCTTTTTCGCGAAACATTTCACAAAGCACTTTCATGAAAGTGTCAAGAATCGCTCAGTAACTAAAGAGTAAGAGAGCAATTTATTAGTGTTATTTTATTATAAATTAATAAGCAAAACATTTGTTATTGCTCTGCATAATAGAAAACTGTTATTGCTTTCCCCTCTTCTTTTTAATTGCAATTTATGGAAATACAGTAAGCAGGCCACAATATTGCACACTTTTTTTCAATAATGTTTATATTATAAAAATCTCAATTATCACTTTGAGAATATATCGTATGTGAAATGTATTGTAGCTAAATAAATCGGTACATAATTAAATAATAAAAAAGGGTGTTTATAACTTAATTTGTCTTTATTATAAGGTTAAATATGTACAAACTTTTATTGATATAATTTTTTAAAGTTTATTTATATTAAGCAATTTATGATATTATAACAGTTTCATTTTAACATTGCATTTTTTACTTAACGAGTTCAATATTTAAAGATTTTTTTTCTTATTAAACAGGATTTCTCATAAAAATTTTCAGAATAATATATGAATACAGATCGGATTGTTTGACAATGAACGAGTGCAACTTGTTTATTACTTTTTTTTTTCTTTTGATTTTCTTTACAAATTTAAAGAGGAAACAATACATCTTTTTTTCTGATACTTTTAAGAAAGTTATTTACATATTAAAAATACAAAAAACTAATATCCCAGAATCTAATCTAATTATAAAATTCTGAGAACTTTTCTGACTTACTGGGATACATTCGCATAACTGGTGTTAATATCATCTCTCAACTTTTGATATTCTAAGAGAAGAAGCGCATAAGTACAGAAATGGATGTAAATTTTAAAATAGTAATCACTGAACTTTGGATATTATGGGATGAGTAGTGCATAATTACAAAAATACAGGTAGATTTTAATATAATAATCGTTCAACGTTTGATATTATAGCAGGAGTAATGCAGAAATACAAACAGAAACTTTTTAGTATAATACATTCATACATGAGAGTGTGAAAGAATTAACAAAACAACAACAACAAAAAAAGCTTTAATGACATACTTTTTTAAAAACAGCATTAAAATATAAAACTATATTTGGTATTACAAAATACTACATCACTTACATTCTTTATTCTAATGATTTTTTCTTTCTATTTCAAAAATTGCCATTATATTAAAAAAGATTTTTCATAAACATTTTACATAACTGCTTTACGAATATAACACAGAATTCTTGGTGATAAAACAGAAGAACAATTTATTAAAAAGATCGAGCTCATTTTTTGCAGAATTCCAAGCTGACAATAGAAATAGCACGATATCAACTCAGCTGACATTTGATTCAAAATTGCACTTCTTCTTTCGTATGCAAGCCATTTTCATTTTTTATATTTTAAAATCATCTGCATACCGTGAATTCCTGAATTTTATATTCACTTTGGAATCATCAGAGGTTATGAAAAGTTCCAAATGCATAAAAAAGTATCTATGTCAGCAGTTTTCGAGTAACATGATGTTATATTTCTTTAAAGGGAGTTGATTTGATTTTAATTTCAATTTTTTGTGGTAATGATCAATCTTAAATATATTAAATTTTCAGAGGGTATTTTAGTTACGCGATGCCTTTTGACTTTTTAATGACGATTAAATTGAAAATCATTAGTAAAAATGAAAGTTAGTTTTAAGTTCCAATTATTTTTAATAAATGAAATAAAGAATATGAAATGCGAATCTGTTTCCAGTATAGTACGTTTTTAGTTTTAAATTAGTAATAACATAAACATTACAATATATTGTCATTTCTCGAGCTTATTTGGATGTACACTCAAGGAAAAATAAATACAACTGCATTAATTCTGACAGGAAATATTGAACAGAAATTACACAGAATCAATTTTTGAATATTGCAGTCGTGTTTTAAATTGACACGTGACTTGTTTTAATATATCATCTTCTACTGCGTGTCAGTATTAGTGATATATGCAATAATGAGATTTAAAATGAAGGTGTATTAGAGTGTTGCTTCGCTTCGGGTTGGCGTTATTTTTGAAATTATGCGTAAAATTGATAATGATTGATGCTATATGTTTCGCGATCGGGTAGATTTCGGGTTGGGTTTAACCCTTAAATACCGGATGTTGCTTTTCGTCAACATACCCAGTTTAGTCTCTAAAATACTATTAAAATAATATTGAAGCTATAATGCCTAATGTTGCCAATAACATACATTCTGAAAATATTATTAAATCGATTTTCAAAATGTAGATGGCAACACTTGTGATATTTAAGAATAAAGATAGATTTATTTTTTCAATTATTGCTACTTGTTCTTTTTGTTTTGCTTGGAAGCTTGCGAAATACCCTATTTTATTCTGCAGTGAGCAAGTAAAATTTATTTCTTATTATTGTTCCTAAAATTCTTGTGTGTTTAATATTATAGAATTTTATCAAGGAAAATTATTTTTTAAATTAAAGACCAGTATTGCTGATTAGTAACAAACTGTTTTTTAGCCGTAAACCATACTTAAAACAAAATATGATTTTTTAAAGTATTTTTTCTATGATTTATTGAAAACTGAAAGCCGAAAAACATTATTACAATGACTTTTGAAAAATCAGGCATTTAAGGGTTAAGCTCTCTAAAATGAAAAAAAAGAAACTATTCATTTGGATATAAAAAAGAAAATATATGAACGAAAATTAAAATTCTAGTGCTATAGTCACCTTCAGTTAAATAATTAAAATATCTGGCATCTCATCTGACGTATAACATTTAAATTTAAATTACAATGTTTTCTTGTGGACAATTCTCGAATAAGAGCAAAGAAAATAAATCCTACTGCAGCACTGTAAAAAAGGACCAGATTTCCTGTAGGAATCGGAAAAATAGTTGCCCTTATCGTACCGGAAAAATCTCCGACCCAGCTTGGAATAAAATCAGTAAAATAGGAATAAAATCCTTAAAATTGGAATAAAATCCGTAAAGTACCGTTTTAATGAATGTTTCCTTCTTTTTTACGGATTTTATTCCGACCTGGGTCGAAAAATTTTCCGGTACGATAAGGGCAACTATTTTTCCGATTCCTACAGGAATACTGGTCGGATTTTTCATAGTGAGACGGCTGTAATAGTTGAAAACGTTCTAGGTTTTTCTGATGTATTTTGAGATATTTTAAATATTAGCCTCCGGTACGGTATGCTATTTCTTTCTCCCAGCTTATTTTGTGTCCAAAAAACAACGTTACCTTACAGAAGCTAACAGTAAAACAAGGCATTACGATTAAATACTCTTTAGCAATTTTTTTTAACTTCTAAGCATCGCACATTTTCAATTTTTATACCGTCGTATTTGGAAAAAAATGTTCTTTTAAATGCATTTTGTTTGAAAACTGCATCTCCATTTATTTTTGAAAAATTGATTTTTTTGTAGTTTTTGGAGAAATTTGCTTAATATTGGCAACGGAAGTACTCCATTTCAGTAGAAAATAAAGTAGTAATTATCTACTTTTGTTGCCATTTTCTCGTAACAACCGAAAGAAAATGTAATTAAAATACGTGCTATTTTGAAAAAAAATATAAACGAATGATTTCGGTTAAAATAATGGAGCTATTATATACTATATTTAATTGTAAGTATCTATGAATCATTAGATAGCCGGGTTTTTTTGTTTTTTTTTTTTTTTCGATTTTCTTGAATGACGGAATCTTTTTGCTGCATTTGTGCATTATTTACGATAGTGATGTGCTATGCATGCTTTGCTGTAGATGTTTAAGAGTAGATCATAAATGTGGAATTCTCAAGCGGATGCGAATGACGTCATTTTACATAAAATAAAACGTGTGCTTTAAGTCTTAAAATTGAAATATGTTTTGTACTGCAGTAGAGTCTCGCTTAACCGAGTTATTTTCTTCTGAGGGACTGGTGGCTTCTATTATTATGAAACAGCCATTATAAATGAAGCGTTAGGTGAAGATGAAAGTGCAGCCGTAAAAAAAGACAATTTTCCACCCCATTCTGACCAGAAAATCAGTGTTCTAACTTTTTACGGCTGCTCTTTTATCTTCACCTAATACTTCATTTATAATGGCTAGTTCATAATAATAGAAGCCATCAGTCCATCAGAAGAAAATGAAGTAATGGACAAGCCGGGGGCGACACTAAATTCTGAAAAAGCAGAATTCCTGTTCTCTAGTCTTTATATTATATTTATGCACCTGAAAGCATTTTTATACAATTATTTTTGCTTTGTGTATATTTTAATTAAGAAAAAATATGTTCAGTTTTCTTTATCTATACTAATAAAAGAAAATTTCGCTCTGTGAGTGTGCGTGCCTTTGAGTCTCTGATTGCTACCAAAATCTACCCCACGTACAAGGCTAAACATTTGTGTGAGTATAGTTTAAGACACCTGCGAATGCACCTGAGATTCAGCATTTAAAATTTCTAATAATTAGCTTAGTTATTAATTCAAATCCCCAATTACAAGAATGGAAAATATTCAAAATTCAATTAAAGTGTAGACTTTAGTCAGACCGCAAATATTTGCTTCGAGGAACTAGAAAAGAGAGGGAAGGTTTGCTACAATTCGCCCAGCTGCCGCAGCAGCATGACACTGGAAAAGACACCCCAATCTCACGAACTATTCCATCTAAAAACGTGAAATTTGGTACCCATATGGGAAAAAAAAAAACTTTTTCCAGAATTTCAAAATTTTGAAATATTCCAACTAGAATTTAAAATATTCGTGAAAATCGGTTTTAACAAATTAAATTTAATCTCCTTTCAGCCGACCGCAGATGTTTGAGGATTCATTTGCGCTCTGACTACTGTCTCCTGCCATGCTGTGATTGTTTCCCGGTCTATAATTTTTTTTTACAAATATTGAATGTATGGATTTGAAATTTATGGATCTATGCACATTTTTTATCACTGATTCTAGATATGTAATTTTCGTTAAAATCCGTCAATTACAAGCGTAGAAATTAATAATTATTTCACTAATTGAATTGCAAAAGTTTAATACCTTTGTGCACATCAATTTTAATTCCAGACACCTGTCTGATTGAGAATAAAAACCCACGGGTACTGGGAGATCTGGAGCTTTATAAAACTTTTAAAAATTCTGCATTTTCTGTTTCAAGTTAGAAATCTGTGCACAGAATGTACACTGTAAAAAATCCGAAGAGTATTCCTGTAGGAATGGGAAAAATAGTTGCCCTTATCGTACAGGAAAATTTTCCGACCCAGCTCGGAATAAAATCCGTAAAAAAAAGGAAACATTCATTAAAACGGTACTTTATGGATTTTATTCCAATTTTACAGATTTTATTCCGATTTTACTGATTTTATTCCGAGCTGGGTCGGAAATTTTTCCGGTACGATAAGGGCAACTATTTTTCAGATTCCTACAGGAAATCTGGTCCTGGTTATTTTTTTTTTTTTTTACAGTGTAACGCGGAATCCAGAAATCTAATTTTAATAAAAAAAACAGTTAACTAGAATAGGATATGTTAATTAATCTATCATTAAATTGATCGCATGAAAAAAATTGCTTTTTTTTTTTTACTGCAGCCATTGTCTGGACATCACTTGAATAAAGAAAGATATACACTGTAAAAAAAAAAAAAAAAAAAAAAAAAAAAAAAAAAAAAAAAAAAAAAAAAAAATACTGCCAGTTTTCCGGTAGGAATCGTAAAAATAGTTGCCCTTATCGCACCGGAATAATTTCCGACCCAACTCGGAATAAAATCCGTAAAAATAAGGAAATAGTCAGTAAAACGGTATTTTACGGATTTTATTCCAAGCTGGGCTGGAAATTATTTCGGTACGATAAGGGCAACTATTTTTCTGATTCCTACCGGAAAACTGACATGATTTTTTTTAGAGTGTAAAGTTATGTTAAATCTTGCCGTTTGTTCACTAATTATCATTTTTTTATGTCTGATTTTTTATTACAGGCAATATAAAATTAATATGCCGGATGTTTGTATAGAACATATTGCCCCTTAGTTTATGAGTCGTAGTTACCACTATTTCCCAATAGTAATTAAAACAAATTTCTTAAATTCGTATGTGATTCCTTCACCACCTTGGTTAATGTATCCACTGATAGGTTGTGTAACGGAGTTTGTTCGGAAAGAAGTTTGTTTAGAATAGAGTGCGCCTCCTAGTGGTGGAATGTGAAAGTAACACAGTTTCCAGCGCGTGAGCAGCACGCCTGCTATACGGTGCCGCATGCAGCGAGGACCTGTGTCGAAAGTTCGTATAGAACATAATTGGTCCCCTAGCGATCGAAGGTGGAACTAAAGACATTTCCCTCGCATTTGGAAAATTTTAGGTTGCGGAATATATTACATTTCTGTGAAAAATAGCATTTTGTAAAGCGAGGTGGAATCCTGCTACTCAAATAAAAAGTCTTACGAGCGCTTTTACCACTAAAAATGAATATTTTTTTCTTGATTTTGTAATTTAAAAATATAAATTCGATAAAATCGATTTAAATATATAACATCATACAAAATTAAGATTGAAATACAATTATATGTATTTTTCCATAATTGTCATAAAATATGGATAAATTTTCTTCTATTTCGGATTTTGGTTTGATATCAAGCAGAATTCTCGTGTTCGGGTCCGGATATAACAGATGCGGCAGAACGCTAATGTAGATGACGATAAAGAGGTGACACAAAAGCACATAGGTAAGAAATAATCCCTTGAACTAGGTTTTATTTTATTTATTCTTTAATTACCTTTTATATTTGTTTTGAAACCTGCGTTAAAATGGTTGCTCAGTTCTAAATTTCCACGTCATTTACATAAAATTTTGATTCTCTAATGTTAAACGACTTCTATATCTGTACAGGAATCCCTTGACTTACGTATTATGCGACTTACGTAAATTCGCAGTTACGTAATAAATCTCGAAAATTACATTTGTGAACATAGCGCGATAGATGCAGTTGCATACTTTTCACCCGACTGCCAAGAAGGGTTATGCGTTTCACGCGTATCTGGGTATGTGGATTTTTTTATACACTTGAAACACCCCAACGACTGGATGGATTTTAATGAATGAGGTCTCTATCGATTCGTCTTAACCGTTCGATGATTATAGGCTAGGTTTTGTTTTTATAAATTCAAAATGGCGTCCGTAAAATACAAAATGGCAGTAAAGATTAAAAAAAATTTTTTACGCACCCTATTGAGTGGCATATCATTGTATAGGTCTTTCAAAATGAAGACGATGTTTAATTGGCTGTTTTACAGTCAGTAGCTCCGTTTAAATATTGCACAACCTGGAAGTTGTGTAAGTAGGGTCTTTAGCTTTCATGCAACTATAACCTTCATAGGCATCTATAGGCCTCATCAAAATAGTGTTTATCGATAGGAACTAACAATTAAACACAACTTAAAAGTCATCCATACAAGTAAATAAAAAATAGGTAAGTAATATAAAAATGGTTTTACATTGATGAGAAATAATTAATTAATATGCTTTTTACGCAGTCATGTTTTTTTAATTTTTTAAATTCAATTTTTATAATACTTAGTAACCAAGCAAGCAAATTCTTCTTGCACAAGCAGCGTTCGGACAAAACAGTTAATTGGTTAAATTTCCTTATATGTTAATCTTATAATACATTATTAAAAACTTGCTTTTTAGACTGTATAAAAATTTAAACATAACTATTTGATCTTATTCTTTCTGTAAGTTTGTGATAGGATATATGAAGCTGTAATTAGTAATAAGAAAATATGAATTAAATCAGTATATATAAACGTTTCATGCCACAGAAAAAAGTAATTTTTTTTTTTTTTTTTTAAGTTGATGTTTTGTTCTACTTAAAGCATTGTCATTATATTGACTTAGAAATTGTTCTAAAACTCAAAAGAGGCGCATATGATTTAATCATAATTTAATATATTCGTAGGAGTACATATATATTGTTGTTGTTGTTGTTTGTTTGTTTTATTTTTTGGGGAGGGGTGGAGGTCAGAAAGAAATATATCATATGTAGTTCATAAAGAAAATTTGGAAGGAAAATTTGTTCCCATTATAATCAAAACAAATTTTTCAAATATTGAACATTTTTTACTGTTATTTTAAGTTGCAGAGAACCCCTGACTCGTCTCTTTTTAAAAATAATGTTTAATATTCTGGACTATTTTACGTAATTTTTTTTAATTGTATCAGTTTAGGATTACTATTAGAAAAATATATTTTTTAAATTAATTTTAATAGAGCTCCTGAGGGAAACAAATTAAATTAGAAATTAAAATAGAAATCATTAGCAATCGACTCGTACCGAATTTATTTTTATAGAATTGTTTATGTACAAACCACAAACAAACAAACAATTTCTGTTCCTTTTAAGGACTGTGCATTCATGTAGTATTTCCGTTTGATATATCTACATCTAATCTATTTTTTTAGATCACCCACTTAGAAGGATCCTTATATGAAAAATATTAATTATGTATTCATATAAATTTTTTTAATTTATTAAAATTTGCAGTTGCGTATGAGCCGCATCCAAGAGGTTAATAGCAAAAGAATACGCGAAGGATTTCGCTACTTATTTCAGCCTTTTAATTTTGATTACTTCTATGTTTAATCGTGTAGCTGAATTTGTTTTTTATTTATTAGTATTTTATTTATTTATTTATTTGTTGATGAAATTTTAATCTCGTTATGGAATTGCAGCAGAAAACAAATTGTAAAATATGTTTATATTGATTTAAGTACATGTTGGTTAATCTTCCGAACTCGAGCTGCACGCCATATGGATATATATGTTATTTATTATATTTTTTTTATATAAATTTCACACTTAAAAATTATTTTAAAAAACATAAAATAATTGTATATTGAGATATAGTTTTCAAATGAGTACATTCACCCCGTATTCGACGATGAAAAAATTGAAATTTTCCTATGTTTAGAAATTGATATATATCCAATAAAAGCAAAAAGGATTGTTATACGGTTTCTACAGTGAATGTAATGTCAACATCACTCGCGTACATGTTTTTACTTTATAATCTATTATATAAAAATGAAAATTTGTCTGTCTGTCTCTAATGCTTATACAGATTCACAGTTTGGAAGCCGGAATTGTGAAATGTCATGTACATATGTATTAAAACACGGCCGAGGCAACTAAAGCAATCCGGAACCGAAATAATTTACAGTTAACTTTTAATTAATAATGAACCACCAAATTAACAGCAATTTCCTTTCAAATTTAAACATTTTTAGCTGTAGCAGCTGCCAACAATAAATAATTCACTATAAAATCCCCCTTTTTATGTTCAACCCGTAATCGCACAATTTTTTAACGAATGTGAGATATACATATTACGTACGCCACGCTGCAGTACTAAAATTTTCTAGCTGGTATTACGATAAATCTTTTACCACACATGCAAATTAATTAGAGATTATTTAATTGCGTTTAATTATTAATTTTTTTTTAAATAAAGACAGTCATTAACAAAACATTTTATTCTATTTATTCCCTTATTCCAAAGATATTGTTTTATCGTCTGCTTTATTGAGTAACATGATAAATTAAATTTCATTTTAAAAAAAGCGCAGTAGTAGAAAAATATTTTACTAAATCGAATAGTCATTTTTAATTTTGTTTTTAGAATTAAATTCATGAACTACCGTGCGTAGAACGAGTTAAACAGCAAGTATAGATATAAAAGTTTCATAATCATCCACCATTTGCAAAATTGGTATGACAACTATAGATATAATAATCCCACAAATTATATATTCATAAAATATTTATATCCATTCTTTCACACTCTATCGTGGCTGTGTCTCTCTCCAGCTAATATGTGACATCTTTTTCAAGGAAATTTCAACATTTAAAAAATGTATTACCTATCACAATATTAAAATATTTATTTGCTTAAAAGATGTTATAAAAACACATTAAAAGTAAATTATAAATCTATATTTACATGTTTCAACTCATTTTATGAGTCGTCGTCAGAATGTATAACAGAGAATCACAATTGCATATGAAAAATGGAAAAAATCATCGAAAATAAACAAGTAATCATATAACGCAAATAAATATTCAAATATAACGCAAATAACGCAAATAAATTTATAAGCAAATAAATATTTTAATATTATGTATAATTAGCAATGGACGTAGTTTTGACTTACTACTCGCATTTATTTACATATGTAATCCCTATTCAGATCAGAAACCTCAATCCTGTTTAAGGAAAAATATCTAGCTTGAATAAGAAAGAATATCAAGCGCACACTACACATATTAATTCTAATGAAATTTCTACTTCATTTACATGGCACAATGTCGAAATTACTGATGTAGGGTATTTTTTAGGTAGATTTCGTATGAAATACTATCTATTGCGATCGCTCTTATGTTGGAATTTCTGAAAAAAAATTTGCAGATCTGCACTTATCATGACCCCTAGGACCCCAAACCACTCTCAGTAAAAAACATTATATATATACATATCTATCTATCTATCTATATATATATATAACCATTAATTAAACATTACCGACCATCATCAAAAACTGTAATATTGTGAATGATTGACTACACGCCATAAACCAACAATATAGAACTGTATGTGTAAAATAAAGTACCGTATACCTAATTACAAGAATTAACATGGAAGAAAAAAAAAAGAATATGGATTCCAAAAAAAAATGAAAAACTTATATATTGAATTACGTTTTTTTATGATGTTTTTTATTATGATATCTTTTCATTTTGAATGAAAATTCATTTTGAAATATTTTGTCCTTAATATTGGTATCTTATATACATATATCACTTTTTTATGGACACGATAACTTCCGTAATTCTGCACAAATCTCTTCCAAACTGATACATAAAATAAAGGGGCATAAAATCTCGGCCAAGTTCGTTAATGGGCAAAATCGGACCAAGGGGATGGAAATAGGGAGGGGTTTTGTGAAAACAGGAAAAAAACCCCGTAAAGTCTTAATTTTTGTACATATCAAATCAATTTAAAATTTTTATTACTTCTAAAAATAGTGCCAAAAATCTATGTATCACAGATTTTTGATAAAATTAAAAATGGACTCAAAGGGCGCAATAAAAGGTTTTAGGAAGAAAAATTCATAACTTCGTAAATTCTCAAGATATCAAATCCAATTAAATTTATTATAAATGTTCTTAATATTATCTACAACATTTTTACTGACAAGTTCTTGATAGAACCAAATCGTACAGAAAAAAGGGGGGAGGGGGGGTTCGAGGGTTGAAGAAGAAAAAAAATCCATAACTTCGTCAATTCACAAGATATAAAATACGGATGAATTTATTATATATCTTCTTAATATTATCCACAACATTTATATTGATAAGTTTTTGATAGGACCAATTCTTACAGTAAAAATAAATTAAAAATATATAGAGGTTGAAGAAAAAAAAATCATCGTATTACGATTGTATTCGAATCCAAGCTGCTTATTTTCTGACTCATTTTTAAATTCATTTTTGCTCTAAAACGCATCCAAATAGTAGGTTTTCTTATTCGGAAACAATGTAATGTACCGTAATGGTCGATTTTTTGATAAAGGCAGAATATATTTCAAAAAATGATGACAAAATTGGCATTTTGAACTGAATTTTCCGAAGCGATTGTATTGGAAACGAAAAATATGGTCCTACTGAGAAAATAATTACTTATAAATCAAGTTTTAACGAATTGAACGAAAAATAAAAACACAAGTCTGTTATAATTCTCTTCAAAAATCACATCAGCAAGCTTCATATTTTTTCTTTTAAAAGTGAATTTGAAAACATGCCAGAAAATTGAGTTGTTGAGCATAGAAAATTATTTTCTTGAATACCGCCTTAACATGATTCTGATAAAATCAGCTCTTATATAAAAATGAAATAAAAACTCGTCAAAAACGGCTAGATAAAATTGTTAAAGAGGGTTTATCTCTAATCATGATTTAATTTTTGTTGTTGAAATTAGTACTTAAATTCGAAACCTACTTGCGCCTGTTGGCCGAGCCAGGAGGAATTTATTATTATTATGATTAAGCTTAACTTTATTTTTTTCTTTTTCATCTGAATTACGATGTGTTTTAATGCTTCTCATACGCGAAACATTATTAAAACTATTTATATATTGAAACTATATAGAGGATTTTTTTATTATTATTAACCTGAGCTTTAATTCTTTCAATCCAGATATCAAACAAGTCGGAAATTGAGCGTCAAACGTGGCAAATTACAATCGTACTATAACTAGTTTTATAAATATTCAGATTTTGGTGCAATAGCTATTGCACTCTGATGCAAAAACGCACTGAATACAAAATTTATCACCATTATATGTATATTAAATTCAGTAATACGGAAATAATAAGACTCCATCTCAAATACGACGTAATCACCAATCTAGACGCAATCTAGAATCATTACCTATCTTGGGATATCATTGAATTCATTATGTATGATAATATTTAATAGAATGAAGATAATTTTTATTAATATCTTTTAAGTTTTGATTCGATTTTCAGAAAATTTGAAATGACTCGACAAAATTCTGCAACGATTATATATATTAAAATTCAAACTATTCGTTCGGGTAGTTTTTGCGCTATTATATGCGGACAGTCGACAGAGCAGATGACGACTATAGGTGCTATGTATTTATATAATTACAAACGCACCTAATATGCAGGGATAAATTTAACTTTAACAGCCAGAATACATAATGTGAGACATACGTAAAAATATGTAATGTATCGTAATAATAATGTACTTTTCTGCTTCATTTTAATCGCGCAATATTGAAATTGTTTACTTAGATATTTTGTTTAATTATTAAGCTGAGCATTAAATATTTTAATGACAGTATATGGGGCATTCTCATAATCTTTTGACTTTTATGTCCCTGAATAATAATTTTTATTTTAGTACACATTCTTGTGTTTTTTATTTTCATATACTGGGGAACATCCTATTTTTTTATTGCATAACAATATTAACGAGATCAATAAGATTTGGACAATGTTGGGGTCCAAATACCAGGAAAACTCCTATACCGTCCTGTGTCCCTGATGCTGATTTTTAAGTTTGGAGCTGTCTGTATAAAATTGTTTCAATAAATGTAATTCGATGTAATTTTTTTTGCGAAGCTGTGAAAATTGTTTTATATAAATGTGTAGCAAAAAAATGAACCTGCGCACATTTTTAGGGTTGTTATTATTTTTTGAATTCTGTCCTTGAGTTTTAGATTCCTTACCTTCTCTCGTGCTAAACTTATACAGAAAAATACTTCAGATGCAGCCACAGAATTTTTTTCAAGTTTTTTCTCATGCAGAAGTTTGCTAGAAAAAGAATGTCTAAATTCTTTGACAAGAAATATACTGCAGATTTTAAATGAGCATTTAAATATCAATTTCAAGCATCGTGGCTTTATTGGTAGTCTTACCGTCCCGAAGGTTTATTCCTGTACTTTTCGAGGTAAATTATTACTTTTTTTTATCTAATCAATTGGAAAAGACTGTTTCTAAAAATCAATGAAAATTGTGGTTACCACTTAGTCTTAACTTGATTTGCCTAAAAATAGTGGTAATTTTCATTACCGTTCCATCCTTACCATTCCCTTTTTTTTCAATTACCGTCCCTTTTATCCTATCATATCCCTCTTTTTTTTCCTCCGTCCCTTCTTTAACACTCCTTTAAGACATTGTTATACGAAATTTTTTTAGTAAAAATACTACATTGTTATTATTTCTTATTTGAAGATCCTGTGGGAACTACCCAATTCATTATAAGTAAAATTTTTGAAGAAAATAGAAAGTTATAATGGTAAAATGGTAAAATGGTAAGGAAAATTAAATGCGCAAGGTTAACTTAAACCTGAGTTAAATAAAAAAATTCTAGCTGCTGACCATGTTTTCTTTATTTTGAATCATTAAGGCATTCGCCTATCAGATTAAAATGTTATTTTAGCAAGTTTAATTTCACCAGATTTTTAATCCCGAAAGTCAAAATATTGTGAGAATGCCGCATATAACAATGAAAATATGTCGGATATAAAGTTAGGTTTATTTACACGTATGTATAGCGGGAGATGTGCATAAAAAATATGTAATAGATCTTAATTATGATTGATATTTCTGGTTAATTTACACAGCATCAGTATTGATTTATATTGTAATATTCATGAATTGTGATGTGTTTTTCCGGTATAATTAACTCTATGTAATTATTCATATACTAGAAGGTAGCTCGTCAGAATGACTTGTTTTCTTTTTACTCGGCTACCCAGAAAGGTTATGTGTTTCACGCGTATCTGGGTATGTGGATTTCTTTATACCCTCGAAACATCCCAACAACTGCATGGATTTTAATGAATGGGGTTTCTGTCGATTTTCTTAACCGCCCGATGGTTATGGGCTAGGTTTTGTTTTCATAAATTCAAAATGGCGGCCGTAAAATACAAAATGACGTTAGAGACGAAATTTTTTTTTTACACAACATATTGAGTGGCACATCATTGGATAGGTCTTTCAAAATGAAGACGATGTTTCATTGACTATTTTACAATCAGAAGTTCCGTTTAAAAATTACACAACCTGAAAGTTGTGTAGGTAGGATCTCTAGCTTTACTGTAAATCTAACCTTCATAGACATCTATAGACCTCCTCAAAGCAGTGTTTATAGATAGGAAATAACAATTAATCTCAACTTGAAAGTAATTAATACAAGTAAATAAAAAAGTAGTTATGTAATATAAAAAAAAATAGTTTCACATTGACGAGAAATAATTAATTAGTTAGCTTTTTATGCTATCTTGTCTTTTAATTTTTCAAATTTAATATTATTAAAGGAATGATATAGTGTTGCATTATAAAAATAATTATGAAGTAATAAACTTTATCTTATCTGACAAATAGGCCAGGTGGGTAAAGTAGTTATAAAAACAACCCATTTTTATTTCAAACTTAATTTGCAAGAAAAGTATTAATTGAATTGGTAAAATAAGGATGTAGAATATGCAAGTAAACTTTACTCAAAAAATTGTAAGAATTCTTCACAAAAAAAATATGCAAATTAGTACTTGAAACGCTATTTTAAAACAAATTGTCAAGTAACTATTTCAGACCTTGGTATAGGGTAAAATAAGTAAACTCTATTAAAGATTACTATATTTGTACTTAAGATAATAATTAAACATATACCAAAACGAAAATGCAATTTAAAGTTACTAAAAGTATTATATAGTAGATTAAAATATTTATAAATACTTTCGCTTTTTTAATAAAATTGTTAGCTAATAGTAAAAAAGAACACACGTTATAAGTTCTAAAAATTAAATCTAAACAATAAACATTCACTCGTGATGTCACTTGAAATAATATATATTTTTAGGTATAACAATGTAGTCCTATCAAGAGTCATTCACGTCAAGAGTCATTCACGTCTGTGCACTAAAAATTAAAAATGCCCGAATATAAAAATTCAAACAAAATTGCATTTAAAACACACCTTCGTTTGCCTTAAATTAGCATTTTTTATGAAAGTTTTAATGCACGGAGTTTATACATATAGCTATATGGTCAATGGTCTATATTTTAATGAATCGCAAAGGAATGAATCGGAAACATTCATAATGAAACATTGTTTTTTAAAACGTGAAATGAGGGCAAAAAGCAGTAAAATGTTTTTAGTTTTGTATGTTTTATATTACCATTGAGCAAAATTCTTGATTCCATGGTCTATATTTTAATCTCAAAGGAAAGAATCGCATATTGTTTACTATCGCTGTTTGCTGTGTGATACGATTTTCAACACAAGGTACACAGAAAAATACATACATATTTCGATGTAAGTTCATCAGTCAAATTGTTTTTGTTTTTCACAATATTTCTGAAAATATTAATCTTATGCAGTTGTACTGAAAAAATTAAATATCTGAAAATAAAAATAGCTGATTTTAGCGAAAGATTATCGGTATCCGGTTGCGTTCTTTTCCGAAGTGTTATACACATAGCGCTATTACATATGTAATAACTAAGCAAAAATTTATTAAGCAGATAGCAGTAATAAAAGGCATGCATTTCAAACAGAGCAGTATAAACATTTAGAGATAATACGAAGACAAAGCCAAAAATAATACAAAAGCATCTAAACATAAACACACGTGTGTATATATTATTTTAAAAAATAATTTTTTTATTTCATTTATTTTACCAGACGATCTTCAAAATGATTGAATTAGTTAACTACTAAAATCAGGTCCTAAGTACACAAATCGGTGTAAAACAAAACGCCGGGAAAAAGTCTAGATTTTTTTTACATATGGACTATATGGATTTTCTTTGAAATTAGTCTTTTGGGAATCCGGAAAGACATTTTTGTATTTTTTTAGCGTAATAAGTTTCAATAAAGTATCAAGAAAAAAATACAATAATTACGTCAGTAATTATTATTCTCGTTTGTTATAGTTTAGAATCGGTTTACTGTAAACAATAAAAAAATGTGATTGATAAGGATCATGTTTTAACAGAAATTAATCATATCTCTTTTGAAAGCGGTCTTCCTAACAAGCATACTTTTTACAGGAAATCATCAAAAGTTCAACTATATTCACTTTTAGAAGGTAATTATCTCATTAACACGCATAACTTACATCCATATTTGTATTACAATGTTACATTGAATATTAGACATTTCTATATTCATATTGCAATTCTATATTGAGTATTAGACAATATATAATTAAAAATTTACATGATTTAAGAAATGATAGGCAAAACAAAAGTCTACAAGAACTGACACTTAAATATTTGCAATCATAGCTAAGTAAGCAAATTCCAAAATAATATGTTGGTTCGTATATGCATATAGCATACTTATTAAAGTCTGAAGTTCTTAACAAAGAGCGTATGTTATAAAATTTAGGTAAACGAAATTGGTTTTATATGTTTAAAAACATAGTTACTTTTATTTAAAATAAATACCATATAATTGCTTCATATACATATAGCTGTTTTAATCTCTAGTGCATATTTAATATTCCATAAAACAATGTTTAATAAACTTCACTGGCAAACATCCTTTCTTGAGGAAATGTTTTTATTTCAAATAAATGAGTCGTTGAACTCCAACTTGTTCTTATCATGGAAAAATATGTTTAAAACTTTATAAGGATTCTTTTAATTGAACTGCCTTTCTGAAATTTATGTACACGCTTCCTTTCACTTTACATATCATAAAGCCGAACACTTAATGGGTTTTTGTAATTACTGAGATTCGACATGCAGAACGCTTCGAAGTCTAGATGGAATTACATTTTCCTTAAAAGGAGACTGTAAAACTTCAAATCACTCATTTTGAAACCAGCCATCTGATATACTTTCCTTTTTATTCAAACTATGTATTGAGACTCACTTGAAGATATGGGTCATGGGTTACTGATTTTAATTCCTGAATAATTCTTCTTTTTCAAGAAGAAATTTTACCGTACTCTTATTTCCATTTTGAAGTTTTTCTTTAAAATTATATTACTTTTGTGTGTGTGTGTGTGTGTGTGTTTTTTCTAACTTTAATCGATTTCTTTACTTATGAAGAATTTTAGTTTATCTTATTATTTTTCTTTGTGAGTGCGAATTTACACGTGCGTATAGTTTATAAAAGTACATTTATGTTATGAGAAGACATTCAAAATAATTAAATTATTTAACTACTAAAATCTGATCCTAACTGCATAATTCATTGAATAACGAAATTCAGGGGGAAAAAATCTAGATTTTTTACATACTATATAGATTTTTTAAAATTTGTTTTAAAGGTATCCGAAAAAGGTATTTCTGTACTTGTTTTTCAGCGTAATAAGAATGAATAAAATATGAAGAAAAAATACGATAACTACGTTAATAATTATTATTATCATTTGTTATAATTTATAATCGCTTTACTGCAAATAATAAAAAAATCCCTCTTTGATAAGGATCTGGTTTTATCAGAAATGAACCATATCTCTTTTGAAAGTGGCCTTCCTGACAATCTTACTTTTTACAGGAAAACATCATAAGTTCAACTATATCGATACTTAGAACGTAATTATTTCATTAACTCGCATCCATATTTGTATTACAATGTTACATTAAATACCCGCCATTTCTATACTGATATTACAATGCTACACTGAGTGATAGACTATCGGTAAAAATTTACATGATTTAAGAAAATGATGAGTAAAACAAAAGTCTACAAGAGCTGAACACTTAAATATATGCAATCTTAGCTAAGTAAGCCAACTCCAAAAAACTATGTCGATTCGTATATGGATAATAGCGTACTTATAAAAGTTTAAAGTCCTTAACAAAGATCGTATGTTATAAAATTCAGGTAAATAAAACTGGATTTGTATACGGGTCATTCCATACAAAACGAGCAAATCAGCTGTGGCTGACATGTCACAGATGAGTAAATGTAAATAGTAGATTTCAGGATTGTTTATTTATGTATTAAAATTTACAATAAAAGTGGATTCAAAATCGATTTTTAGTCTACATGCTTAAAATTTCAATTTTGATTATCAGTATTAGGAATGGAAAGACTATATTAAAAGTTATTTATAATTAGCAGTTAATAATATGTAACAGATTGGCGTAAGTTAGTAAATGTATTTTTATTCCATAATGAGAAAAAAAATTATTTTTAAAATTTTTGACGGAAAAATGCAATATTTCTATTGGTCGTTTAAACATGAAGGACAGCTCTGACAAGTTTAAAATTACTTGACGTTATAGCTAAAGGTGTATATTTTAAGTATCGAAAATTTCATTCTTGCCTTTTTATTCCTTAATGAGGAAAAAAAAATAGTAAAAAATGTTGAAGGTAAAATGCAATATTCCTATCACTTCTTTAAAAGTGAAGGAAAGCTTTTTAAAACTTTTAAATTATTTAATATTATAGATAAAAGTGTATAATATAAATATAGAAACTTTCATTCTTCCATACGGTTTATTTTTGCTTCAAGAATATTTTCAATTAAAGTAGAAAAAATGATTCAGATGAACAAAAAATAACATATTAATCCTAAATCCAGATACAAAAAATAGATGGCAGAACTTTTTTTTAACCTTGATATCGTGCAATATTTTAAGAAACGAACGCGTATTCAAAGAGGAATAGCTCAAGGAATGTAAAATATATTATCTTTTTGAACCCATTTTTGCTATGTTAGGAATCAAAAGGCAGTCTTAAAACTTTTTGAGCATATCATGGACATATTGATCTTTATGTCTGTGCAATATTGTTAATGTCGGACCTTTCCTTTATTTATATTTTTTCTCATAAGAGGAAAAATTATGATTTTGTAATTTTTTTTTAAGTTTCTATTTTTAATTAATTAATTAATTTATTTATTTTTGAAGATGAAGGAAATAAATGGCAACTTTCAAATTTGGGGAATTTGATCTTCATATAAAATACTACATCAGGCATCAATTTCACAGATGTTTTTTAATTTCTTTGATTTTTATAACGTTTCTAATTTTCACAAAATTGAAAAATTTTCAATTTTTCCAACCAATTAAAGATTAATCATGGTGTTATCAGATTATTATTACTCAATAAATAGGAAGATAACTTTTCAGAGGTTATAATATTATAAAAAAAATCATTTCTGTTAAATAGTTTTCAAGATACAGAACTTCTAACTTGCAACTTTGGACGATTGCACATATGCCATTCTTTATCACAAGTTTTTTAAATGTCTAAAACTGCTAAAATAATGTTTTTTCGTGAAGATATTTTACAGAGCTCTATTTGAATATGAATTGAACCTGTGTATCAAATTTTATAGTTAATCGGTTATTAAGTGGCCACGACTTTTTTTTAAATTTTTGCTCAATTTACGTGGAATGGCCCATGTTTAAAAATATAGTTACTTTTATTTAAAGTAAATACCGTCTAATTGCTTCTAGTCCAGTCAAATTAGGCAGATTTGGGGTAATTTTGGGACATAATTATGAGAGTTTTGAAACTTGGTAATATTGTTTGGGTGGGTCTACTAATGAACATACTAAAAGTCCTGATGAATGGGGGGTGAGCGCGAGGGGGAGGGGGTAAAAGAAGGTACCATTTTTCGGTTTTTTGTTAATATCGCATAATCTATAAGTCCTACGGAAAAATTTCTAGTACAAAAGTTAAAGAGAATTAAATTCTCTACAAAATAGGTTTCATACATTTTTCTCTAGAAGCCATAGTTGGCGAGATAATCGCATTCCAAAATGAAGAAATTTGCCGAAAGTCACGCCAGTGCCAGAGAGCGGGCCAATAGCACTTGCATTGCATTTATTTAACTTAAATTTAAATGACCGTTAATAAATGTTGTGGCCAGGTGAATGGAAGCCTGAACACTAACTTCAACAAATGACATTTTCTTAACTATTGATTAGGTTATATAGATTATATGTTCCGTAATCGGGTTTGAAGTCATTTTAAAAAGCATGGATTAACACCAATTTAATTTCCTTCTGTAACTTTTGTTTGATATACTTTTTTTTACATAGATTATAGACTTGTTGAGCCTTCAATCCGTCAGGACCTAAGAGGAATACGAAAAGTTTGTTCGATAGAGCTATTTCACGATTGGACGCAGCGACAAGTTTTGGACAGGAGTTTGGTTTGTCATAACCATTGAGCAAAAACTAATGCTATCTACGAAATGCTCTGTAGGGCTCACACATGAACGAGGAATAAGTGGGGTCTGGGCGCCACAGCTACCTTTCATATTTGTACCGCCCTGGAAGAATTCTGTGATTTAACTCTTTCTTCTGGTGAACAACATAAAGTTTTTCGTGAAGCTCAGATGAATAGAGATGCTGCGGATATCTCCAAATTTTCAACTTGAGTTGAAAATCACCCGCTCTTTCCTCAGATAGATATAATTATGTCAATATCTTCTGGGGTTATTGGAGATGAAACTATCACGTGCTTCAAAACTTTGGATATCGGGAGTAAAAAGATGATTCAGGTGTCTAGCAAATGTTACTCAGATGGGAAACTAACTGGGAAAGGTATAGCACAATCACTCAACCGTATGCACAATGCATTAAAATTTCATGATACTACTAAAACTGTGGATCCTCTAGTTATATTCCAACGGATTTCCTTGAACAAACGTAGTAATGATGATTTAGCAAATTACCTACAATTTGAATTGACCCTTTATCCTCTCTCTCTTTTCAATGATTGTGGAATGTGCAAGACAAAGAAAAGTGCTTTGTGTCAAATATTTGAACAATCAGGTGAGATATTATGCCAATAACAAACAATAGTTGTGAATGGTGGCTTCCTGTTATATGAGGGGGTGTGGAAGAAGGGATCAACAGTACAGGAATTTGCAACACATAAATAAGGTACGTTAAAAAACACTATTGTGGAAAGGGACTCAGAATTGTTTTCGATGGCTATACTGACACTGTAAACAGTAATAATGTAGCTGAACAAAATAGAAGGTGCTCAGTGAAAACTTCAGTTGACATATATTTTGAAGAACATACTGTTACCAGAGTTCCCCCAAATCAGTTTCTCTGAAATAAGAACAATAAAAGAATGTTGATTCCCATTTTATCCTCTAATTTAAATGACAAAGGAGTCTCATGACAGCAAAGTCCTAATAATGCCGCCACTCTGACTGTTCAGATTGCTATAGATGCGCTGAGTGAAAGTGACAACGTTACTGTTGTTGGACAGGATGTCGATATTCTTGTTCTTCTCATAGACTTAGCCTCTTCAGATAAAAATATATGCTTACAGATACAGCTGTGGCAGGGAAATGAATTATCTCATGAGATTTAGGGTTGGAAACGTAAGCTCGTTCATACGTTAGTGCCTATCACAACAACCGATCCTGTTGTTCCTGGGGGCAATACTAAACCTCATTCAGTGCACAACTGGTTGTAGGCAAAAATGTTAAGCCTTAGTAACATTTGCTAGACACCTGAATCATCTTTTTACTCCCGATTTCCAAAGTTTTGAAGCAGGTGATAGTTTCATCTCCAATAACCCCAGAAGATATTGATATAATTATATCTATCTGAGGAAAGGGCGGGGGATTTTCAAATCAAGTTGAAAGTTTGGAGATATCCGCAGCATCTCTATTCATCCGAGCTTCACGAATATCCTTATGTTGTTCACCAGAAGAAAGAGTTAAATCACAGAATCCTTCCAGGGCGGTACAAATATGAAAGGTAGCTCTGGCGCCCAGACCCCACTTATTCCTCGTCCATGTGTAAGCTCTACAGAGAATTTCATGGATAGCATTAGTTTTTGCTCAATAATTATGACAAACCAAACTCCTGTTCAAAACTTGTCGCTGCGTCGAATCGTGAAATAGCTCTATCGAACAAACTTATCGTATTCCTCTTTGGTTCTGACGGATTGAAGGCTCAACATGTCTATAATCTATGTAAAAAAAATGTATATCAAACAAAAGTTACAGAAGGAAATTAAATTGGTGTTAATCCATGCTTTTTAAAATGACTTCAAACCCGATTACGGAACATATAATCTATATAACCTAATCAATAGTTAAGAAAATGTCATTTGTTGAAGTTAGTGTTCAGGCTTCCATTCACCTGGCCACAACATTTATTAACGGTCATTTAAATTTAAGTTAAATAGATGCAATGCAAATTCTATTGAACCGCTCTCTGGCACTGGCGTGACTTTCGGCAAATTTCTTTATTTTTGAATGCGATTATCTCGTCAACTATGGCTTTTAGAGAAAAATGTATATAACCTATTTTGTAGAGAATTTAATTCTCTTTAACTTTTGTATTAGAAATTTTTCCGTAGGACTTATAGATTATGCGATATTAACAAAAAAACCGAAAAATGGTACCTTCTTTTACCCCCTCCCCCTCGCGATCACGACGCATCCATCAGGACTTTTAGTGTGTTCATTAGCTGACCCTTTCAAACAATATTACCAAGTTTCAAAACTATCACAATTATGTCCAGAAAAAAAACCTAATTTGACTGGACTATTCGTGTAGGTATAACTGTTTTAATCTCTAGTGCATATTTAATATTCCATAAAACAATGTTTAATAAAATTCACTGATAAACTTCCTTTCTTCAGGAAATGTTTTTATTTCAAATATAAATGAGTCGTTGAATTTCTCCTTGTTTTTATCATGGAAAAGTCTGTTCAAAATTTTATAAGGATTCTTTTAATTGGACTGGCCTTTTGAAATTTCAATATACACTCCCTTTCGCTTTACATATCATAAAGCCGAACACTTAATGGGGTTTTGTAATTACTGAGATTCGACATACAGAACGGTTCGAAGTCTAGATGTAATTCCACCTTCCTTAAAATGAGTCTGTAAAATTCCAAATCACTCATTTTGAAATCAGCCGTCTGACATACTTTCATTTTTATTTCTACTATGCATTGAGACTCACTCGAAGATAGAACTGGTCATGGGTTACTGATTTTAATTCCTGAAAAATTCTGCTTTTTCAAGAAGAAATATTACAGTAGTTTAATTTTCGTTTTGGAGTTTTTCTTTAAAATTATATTTATTATGTATTATTTATAACTTTATTTGATTTCTTGATTTAAGACGTATTTTAGTTTGTCTTATTATTTTACTTTGTCCGTGCGAATATACACGTTCGTATATATACTTTAAAAAAGGTAATTTTTTATTACATTTATGTTATGCGAATATCTTCAAAAAAATTAAATTATTTAACTACAAAATTCAAATGTTAACTACATAAATCGGTGAATAATGAAATTCAGCAAAAAAATCTAGATTTTTTACATGCTATATGGATTTTGTTTGAAATTAGTTTTAAGGGAATCCCGAAAGATATTTCTGTATTTGTTTTTTAGCGCAATAAGGATCAATAAAATATGAAGGACAAAATACGATAGTTACGTCAATAATTATCATTCTCGTTTGTTATAGTTTATAATATCTTTACTGTAAATACAGTCGAACCTCGTTATCCCGACACTCTAATGACCAGTAAGAAGTGTCGTCATAAGCGGAGTGTCGCTGTAACCGGAGTTGGAGAAAATACGTTTATAAAAAGCAGCAATTAATTATTTTAGGACAATTTTAATTTGATAACTGTTCTTGCAGTTTTAAGCAATAAAACAATATTATTAAACAAAATAAACACGAAAACAAAATTGAAAAGAATAAAAATCAGATTTATGATGGCTTGTTTTTTTATTGTTACATGAAAATATTGATGAATTAAGGTTTGATTGTCCCTAGATATGCTTCCTACAATTCTTTTTTGAATATTATACAATGAACTGCAATCAATATTCGTTGTCTCAGAAATGGATATTTGATAATTCCTGATCGTTTCAATGCAATGTATTGCTTCGGTTTTAGTCGGATGTAAAACGCCGTGTAGTCACAAGAAATCGCCACCTGACCAGAACAAAAAGACCACGAGTAGACTGATACGTCTATCTGGGGATTAAGTGTGTCATTCATAGTTTGTGGGTTTATTTATTCAGATAAAGATTGAAGTAAAATTTCTCATTCATCTCAATGGGTATTTTAGACACTTTCGTGAAACATTTGGCTAAACCATTTCTTACCGCTTAATTTCCGTGCTTATAAGATGGATTATAAAAAATGGGCAATTATCCTAAACCGTCGGAATAGCCGGAGTTGAAAATTACTAAACGACGTAATATCCAGTGTTTATTTAGATTAAAATCATATACAGAAAATCGGGACTTTGAAAAACTGACGTGATAAGCGGAGTGACGTGAAAACAGGATGTCGGGATAACGAGGTCCGACTGTAATAATAAAAATAATCCTTCTTTCATAAGGATCTGGTTTTATCAGAAATTAATCATATATCTCTTTTGAAAGAGATCTTCCCGACAAGCGTTCTTTTTACAGGAAAACATTATAAGTTCAACTATATTCATACTTAGAAGGTAATTATTTCATTAACACGCATAGCTTACTTCCATATTTGTATTATGATGTTACATTAAATATAAGGCATTTCTATACTCATATTATAATGCTACATTGATAATAGACAATATATCGCTAAACATTTGCATGATTTAAGAAAATGATGAGCAAAAAAAAAATGTCTACAGATTTTACCCTTAAATATTTGCAATCTTAGCTAATCCAACTCCAAAAATTTATGTCGGTTTGTATGTACCTAATAGCATGTTGATTAAAGTTCAAAGTTCTTAACAAATAGCGCATGTTATAAAAATAGGTAAAAGAAGTTGTTTTTGTATATTTAAAAACATAGTTACTTTTATTTAATATAAATATCTTCTAATTGCTCCGTGTACCTATAGCTTTTTTAATCTCTAGTGTATATTCAATATTCCATAAAACAATGTTCAATAAAATTCACTGATAAACATCCTTTCTTGAGGAAATGTTTTTATTTCAAATAAACGAGTCGTTGAACCTCCCCTTGTTCTTATCATAGAAAAGTCTGTTCAAAACTCTATAAGGATTCTTTTAATTGAACAGCCTTTTTGAAATTTAAATACACTCTTCTTTCACTTTACATATCATAAAGCCGAACACTTAATGGGTTTTTGTAATTACTGAGATTCGATGTGTAGAACGGTTCGAAGTCTAGATGGAATTCCATTTTCCTTAAAAGGAGACCGTAAAATTTCAAATCACTCATTTTGAAATCAGCCATCTGAGAGACTTTCTCTTTTTCTTTCAACTATGCATTGAGAATCCCTTATGATAGAACTGGTCATGGGTTACTGATTATAATTCCTGAATAATTCTGCTTTTTCAAGAAGAAATTTTAACGTACTTTTATTCTCATTTTGGAGTTTTTCTTTTAAATTATATTTCTTATGTATTATTTATAACTTTAATTGATTTCTTGACTTACGACGTATTTTATTTTGTCTTATTATTTTTCTTTGTCAGTGCGAAATGAATTAGTGCATGTACTTTTTTCACAATTGTCGTAATACAATTTTGTCAAAATACATAAATAACTTAATATCTTTTTAAAATAACTAAATATATTACATCTGGATCAGAATTTTAAAATTAAAAAGACATTTAAAATCAGACATTTAATAAAACTTAAAAACAACAAATCTTTAATTTCACATAAACAAAATCAACTTACATTTACCAAAATAATTTTCTGATTATCTTCTGATTTATCTCAATTATCTTAATAATTGATTTTATTATGTGATATTAATGTGTGGTTTTATTAAATATCTGATTTTAATTGTATTTTAATTTTCATAGCTGTCTTATTCATTATACATTTGCACATACTGTATTATTACATGAATAATTTATACTTTTAATTAATTACTTCGATTGCAAAAAATCTTGGGTTTTTTCCCATACGTTTAATTTGTCAGGGCAAAATGATTAGACCATATATTACTGTTTCGAAATCATATTAATAGAATTATAAAAAATATTCTTAATTAAATTTATTAATCAGTAACAAAATTAAATAAATTATATTTAATTACATTTCTTACAAGTTTATTGTATCTGATCATTTTACTTATATAAAATCTTTATTTTTTCCCATATTCCTTTTCTTTATTAGAGTTAAATAATTTCGACAACTCAAATTAATCCTAATATAATTTTTGAAAAGTATACTAATAAATGATATATTTTAGTTGCTTTCATATTCATTTATATTCATTCAAAACTACCTTTTTGATAATTCATTTATAATTGTCATTGATTTTTCTTTCAATATGATAAAACTGCATTTTTTCTTTTGTAGATAGAAATAAATTTGTGAATGCACTATTAGTTTACCTCTAGAAATATTTTTTGAATCAATTTTAAACCTATAATCCCCCAAAATTAGGTAATAGAACTTAATAATATCTTTCTAAAAATTAGCAAAACTCATCAAGAAATATTGATGAAAATTGCACTTACTTTGATAACTTTCGAAATAAAAATAAAGTTTTAATTAAGTGAATAATTTAAATTAATTAATAATATTAATTTTGAAGATCTTAGTCTTTTTTCTGATTATTAAAAATAAGAAGGTATAGAATGCTAATATGGTCCCCTCCCTAGAAAAAAAAAAGAGAGAGAGATCGTGAATGGATATTTATCCATTAAATTATGTTTACTTCTTAAGACTATTTTTTTAATGTAAAATAAGCATCAAATATAAAGCTATATATATATATATATATATGTGTGTGTATCTAAATCTATCGGAAATAATTTGGTTAAACATAATTTTTATTAGAAGTTAACCCATTTATGCCTAGCGTCCCCATTTTGACACGCTTCGAATTTTGATAAATTTGTATATATTTTTTTCTTTTTTATAACATGAAAATAGTATGAAAGAATTATCTATAAATATATTTATCTGTTACCGAAAACTGGCTGCATACATACATAATGTTATGGAGCTCAGTAATTCCCATTGTTTACCTTCTCTCTTCAACAATGTTACTAACCGAATTCCACGAATGTGAATAAATTTCGTAAAAGACTTAAAATTAAAATTAAAATATAAAAGTGGTATTATTTTAAAATATAGCGAGTGATAGAGTGATTTGTGATTATTAAAAATAAGAAGGTATAGAATGCTAATATGGTCCCCTCCCTAGAAAAAAAAAGAGAGAGAGATCGTGAATGGATATGTATCCATTAAATTATGTTTACTTCTTAAGACTATTTTTTTAATGTAAAATAAGCATCAAATATAAAGCTATATATATATATATATATATATATGTGTGTGTGTGTGTGTACACTCTACAGAAGCACTCTACAGATAGAGTGCTTTCATTTATGCATACCAAGGATCTTTAAATAAATATCAAAAGTTCAGTTTATTTGGATGCAGGAATAAACGTCAGTGAATAGAATATGATGTCATCACTGACACAGTTATAACAACATATATTCATAAAGCAAATTTATCTGTTTCTCTGCCCCCTGAATACTAGCCTGAGCGCTGTCACAAAAATGGCGGCTGCCGAAGGCGGGTTTTTTTTCAGCGTGTGTACGATCCCTTAAATATTCATACCAATAATTCTTTTAAGTTTTTTCTGCTTAAGTTTCCTGAGTTTCAAGAAGTCAAATAAGTCTTTTATAAAATACCGGTGTCTACCTTTGAGGGACGGTACAAACGTTAAAAAAATTCGCCTTCGACAGCCGCCATTTATGTCTCATCGTTCAGGCCTAGTATTCAGTGGGCGGTGATCTGTTTTCTAAATGACGTCATTTTCCTCATCGGAAACATTTCGCTTTATATATTACTTTTTATCATAGATTATTTTCTGTTATTTTATTTACATAGATTACTTAATATTATTTCTCAATAAATCATTTGTTCTCCCGCGCTTAATACATAATTACACGCAATCATTTTATTATGTTTTAATTTTATGAAAACTATTAAATTTTATATAAAGTGACACATTCTCTGATGAAATCACGCTTCTGACTGGTGGAATGTGATAAAACAAAATAAATTTACATTGCAGAGAGAAAACCTTAACCTGATTGCCACCATTTTAAAGAAATGACATAAAAAGCTTTTAAAATTAAATATTAAAATGGAAATAAATTAAAAAATAGCTAGTAAGGGCACATCTACAAATGAACAGCTTTAATTTATATAAACAATAGTCAAAATCGGTTCAGTAGATAGCTCAGTGCTGATGACTAAAGTAACAGCCTGGTCTTTTAAATATACAGGTAGTATTTACTTTAAAGTGTTTTCACTGTAAAATAACAACTATTAAACGATATCATAATTTTCATAATGCTTTTAATAGTTTTCAGAATTAATAATGAATACCATAAAGAAATAGCGAAAAAACGTCAATCGAGCACCGTGCAAGTAGTATCAACAAAAGATGTTATAACTCCCTGTGATAAGAAATCAGAACAAAAGAGGACTTCACGTTTTTATATGCATGTTATCACACGTAAGTAACACATAATAATTTCACCAAACAACCAATAGAAAACTACTAATGGTAAAAATAGACCATTCCTGAGTTACACTGTGGATTATGTGTTAATTGCAGAAATGTACATTGATTAAAGTGTAAAATGCGTAGAAAATATTTTATTAGAAATTTTATAGTACTCAAAAATAGATAATTACTTTTTATGTGAATAAATATATAAATATATTTAAGCGCAACTTCCGTTTATTGCAGTGATTTTTTTTTTTTTTTTTTCTGTATGAAACACTCCTATTTTTTTTTTTTTTTTTTTTTTTTTTTTTTTTTTTTTTTTTTTTTTTTTAAAGATAAACTAATGAATTCTTTGCGGAAAGTAATAAAAATATTCTTCAAAACTCTACTTAAATAAGAAGCATTTGACAATTTATTGATAGATTGGTTCTGAATTGATAAAAATGTAAAGTATATTAGAATAAAATTAATTATAACGTTTTAAACAAATATCATTTTCTCTGATAAAGTATCAGTACGTTTATTAACTTTTGGTATACGGCATTAAAGTTTCGAATTTTCGAATTTGCTTTCTTTATTGATAAATTCATGCGAATTCTTCCCGGAAAGTAAAAACGAGAAAAAAAAAAAAAAAAACATCCAGACCCCTACTAAATAAGAACTTTACAATTTATTGATTAACTGGGAAAATGTGCATTTATTACAGTCATGTATAGGATACATTTTAGTAGAAATTTTAATATTAAAAAAAAAAACAGATGATATCTTTTATGGGAATAAATATATAAATATATTTAGACTGAACTTTCGTGTATTGAAGTGGATTTTTGCATTCCCATGTAAAATACTCCTAACATTTTTTATTACCAGACTGCCAAGGAGGGTTATGTGTTTGAAGCGTATCTGGGCATGTGGATTTTTTATACCCTCGAAACATCCCCACGGCTGGATGGATTTTAATGAATGAGGTCTCTATCAATTCGTCTTAACCGTCCGATGGTTATAGGCCAAGTTCTGTTTTAAATTCAAAATGGAAGCCGTAAAATACGAAATGGCGGTAGAGACTATAAAAAAAAAATTACGCACATTATTCAGTGGCATATCATTGGATAGGTCTTTTAAAATGAAGGCTATGTATCATTGACTATTTTACATTCAAAAGCTCCGCTTAAATATTACACAACCTGGAAGTAAATAAAAAAATAGGTAAGTAATATAAAAAATAGTTCCACATTGATGAGAAATAATTAATTAGTTCAGTCGGGTTTTTTGATTTTTTAAATTTAATTCCATTATTAAAGATAAACTTATGAATTCTTTTCGGAAAGTAATAAAAAATATAAATAATTAAATATATATATATATTTTATAAAAATAGAAATATAGGTACTTCTTAGTTATCCCGTCGACCAAATTACTGTCGCCAAATTGTAACATTAATTGCAAATAATGGTTACCATTAATTAATTAATTATAAGATTAAATGACAATAATGGCCAATAAAACCATTAATTTGACGTTTTATTTGTATCTTTATTATTGTTTTACTAATTTATTTGTTCTTCCGTTATTTAAAATAAAAAATTATGTCAATGTGTATAATTTGACGAGTGGTTTGGCGATTTATATAATTTGGAGAAATTGGTCGACGGGATAACTAAGAAGTACCGAAATATATTTAGACTAAACTTGCATTTATTACAGTGAAAATTGCCTTCCCATGTAAAACACTCCTAACATTTTTTTTTAAAAACAAACTCATGAATTCTTTGCGGTAAGTAATCAAAATATAAATAAACATAAAATTATAAAAAATCTAAAAATATAAATATATTTAGACGAAATTTTAATTTATTGCAGAGAATTTTTGCATTTCCATGTAAAATACTCCTGACATTTTTAAAAGATAAATTCACGAATTCTTTTCGGAACATATTTAAAATATTATTCTAATATATAAAAATGAAAATTTGTCTGTCTGTCTTTTTGTAATACTATACAGATACACAGTTTGGAAGCCAAAATTGTGAAATGTTATGTGCATGTGTATTAAAACACGGCCGAAGCAACTAAAGTAATCCGGACTCTAAATAATTTATAGTTAACTTTTAATTATTGAAAATCCACCCGTTTAACAGTAATTTCCTATCAAATTTAAACATTTTTAAATTATAAATTCACAATAATATCCTTTTTCTTATGTTCAACCTGTAATCGCGCGAGTTCCTTAACTAATGTAAGATACACATATTACGTACGCCACGCTGCAGTACTAAAGAACTGTGGTGGGCATTACGATAATTCTTTTACCTCACATGAAAATAATTAGAGATATTCATATTACGTATGCCACGCTGTAATACTAAAAAGTTCCAACGGGTATTACTTCTACGGGCTATACTTTTACGTCACATGCAAATAATTAGAGATTATTTAATTGCGCTTAATTATTACATTTTTTTTTTTTAATGAAGGTAAATATTTTATTACAAACATCAACTAAACTATTTATTCCATTTAGTCCCTTATTCCAAATACATCGATTTATCGTCTGCTGCCAGAGTAATATGATAAATTAATTTTCATTAACAAAATGCGCAGTAGTAGAAAAATATTTTACCAAATCGAATAATTATTTTTAATTTTGGTTTTAGAATTAAATTCATGAAATCCCCTTGCACAGAACGGGTTAAACAGCCAGTAAATAAATAAATGTAAATAGTCGAAAAAGATAAATATTAATAAATTTACTTAATAAAATAGTCCAATCTTGAACGTCAGATTCACCTTTGTTTATTATATAAAAACACGGAAACATTTAAAATGTTTCATTTAAACTCATTACTACATAGTTGTGATAAAATATATACTAACGTTTTTTTTAAATTAAAAACACTAGATGTTAAAATGATAAAAATCCAACCCAAGCGCTTTCGGCCAACTTTAAGTCTTTGTCAAGGAGAAGAGAATTGACTGATAAAAACACTCGACGCTCGATGTTCAGTGATGTGTAGTGTTTTTAATTTTAAAAAACATTTGTATATATTTTATCACACCTATGTAGTAATGTGTTTAAGTGAAACATTTTAAATGTTTCCATGTTTTTATATAATATAAATATATTTAGACAAAATTTTCGTTTATTGCAGTTTTTTTTTTTTTTTTTTTTTTTTCCTTTCTATGTAAAATACGCCAAACATTTTTTAAAGATAAACTCATGAATTCTTTGCGGAAAGTAATAAAAATATTCTCCAAAACTCTACTTAAATAAGAAGCATCGGGTAATTTATTGATTGATAGCAAGAGTCTCGGATCATAAAAAAAGTAAAATACATCGAAATTATCGAATTGAAGGTTGTTTCACTCCCCGCTCTTCCAGCTTTCATTCAGTTCTAGCCTTGCATTTCTTTGTAAGAAATTCTTTTCCCTCAGACTTGGGAGACATTGTTAACATCGATTTTTGACGTCCCCTCGAAACGGTTATGCGACGCTAATGTAGTTAGTTATTGTTGTGGCATCATGTAAAAATAAAATGAAAGACATCCCCACTTCATTTTTTGCAATTTATTGTTTCTGGCTGCTTTGTATTCGGTAAAAATTGATTGGGATACCGAGATCTATTAAAACAGATTTTCTCGTTTATAATATAAGCATGCTCTTGAAAAGAAGTCTTGCGATATATGGTTTAGAATTTGCACATTGATTTGCTAAAATCAATAAAATAATATCTCAAAAAAGTTTCAAAAGTATTTTTGCAACTTAAGATTTATTGCGTAAAACGTTTTTCTAAATTTTTAAATATCTTGCAGTAATTTTAATAAATCGTAATTTTTAAAAAGTTTTATCAGAAATATTTTTTAGCTACAATAACTAGATATTTTTGTATTTGTACTAGATATTTTTATCAGTTATGAGTAAATTTCTTATACATAAAAAAAAGCTTTTTTATTTTAATGCTATATTTTGCTTTATTTTGAATACTAGAATTATACAAACTAACTTTTAGTAATGTTTAGTAATGTGTCATTATCCCCTTAAGGCGACAGTGGACGTTCAAAAACATTTTCTACAATTTTTGCTCAATTGTTTTGAAATTTAATACACGTATAATTTGTGCAATAATTAAGAAAATTTCTTAATTTCATTAAAAAAAATTAATATGCAAATGAGTAATTAATTAATAATATGGTAATTAGTGATACAAATTAAAAATGCTCCATGCGCATTAAATTTTGTTTCAGAAACTTGTATTTTTTTTAGTATAGCTTTATGATATTATATCAAAAGTTGCTATACATTTTAAAATTATACTAAATTCCTTGGCAGAAAAAAATTAAAAATCTGTAATATGGATCATTTTGGATAAAATTCAATAATAAAATATTACTTTTTGATCTTTATATGAAATAATGTACACATTTTAATAGCAAGTTTTGTAATAAAGTATATCAACAACAATATTACCAAGTATTATGAAAATTGGTATAAAATTAATACGCATGGAGCATTTTGAACTTACTCAGTCGGCGAAAATTCTCATTTTGAGAAAACTGGATTTAAAGTTTTATTTTAAGGGTAGATTAACGATTGTTTACGTTAGAAAAACAGCTGTATCTCTGCAAAAAATTATCGGATTTGAATAATTTTTATAATATTTGAAAGTAGAAGATTGCCAGAACATTTTTTTCCAAAAAACAAAAAATTGATTTTTTTAATGTTTTTTGCGATTTTGAACGTCCACGGTCGCCTTAACAATTAATCAACAACTTATTTTTTCCGGAACGTTCATTGCATAATCATCTAATTTTTTTTTTATTTTATTTTTTTTTTTTTTATATAATACACTGAAATAGTTTGCTTCGATGCAATATGTAACCTATGTAAATTGCAATCTATAAGTGACATAATTTAATTTAATCGTTTTATTCTCTTGAGAGTGCGAGAGCAATATTTAAACAGTTCAGACTTTAAGCTTTAAGGCTTTTTCCTTAACAGTTTCACGGGGAAAATGCACAACCAATGTGCCAGCAATTTTAAATTATGTTTTTGATAAACAGTCATAGTTTTTATTAATAATGTATCCTGCGTGAAACAAGCTCGAACTTTGGATCGGGTTTTACTTGAGTTTAAATAAAAATTCGCAAAACATTTTTATTTTATTGAACCGTAATAATTTGGACATACAACTATTAAAAAAAAGAACTGAAGTTTAGTCTATTTTAATTATTAGCTTTTATGTTTCTTATGTTCTCGCCTGTGCATGAAATAGTACGTTTACCTTCTCTTGCTGTTGTCGTCCTTTTATCAGTACCATTTTAATAAAAAAAATCGAAGAAATATTCTATCAAATAATGTGATCAAAACATATATATCACATTGCAAAATAGAATATTTTCAATTACACGATCCATATGCCTGGTTATTCAATTTATTTATTCAAGTGATCTTTCTGTTTCGACTTATTAAATTTATGCAGAAATATTTTAAAGAATTTCGTATACATACTATTGTTTATATACTGACGGTAATAAGTTATTCCCAATTTATTCCTGGATTTATAACGGAAAATGACATACGGGACTTTATTGCATTCTGTATTATTACTTTAAAATTCTGTATTTTACTTTATTTTGAAAAGAAAAAGGCACAATTCTTAGTACACATGTTCTTTCTAAAAATGTAAGCATTTATTGATGTTTAAAGTGAAGATTTTTATCGACACATTTATAATGATAATAATAATAATAATAATTTTACAATTTTAACAGTTCAAACTGCCACCAGTTTCAAAATAGTAAATTGAGTCTTATTTGATGGCAGATAAATAATGTGAAAACTTATTGTACCACTAGATCTATCAGAAACGACAAGGCCCTAATTTGTACATCATGTACGTCTCGGTAATTATGTAATTCTTTAACTATGATTATGCAGTGTCTCATTAAATAAATAACTAAACATACGAGTACTAACACCATTAATTTAAATATCTATGAAATGTGTTTAAAAAAATTAAATAATCCTAAGATTATGTATTTTATATATAAAATTTACACCCGGCGGTTGTGGAATAATTTGTTATTTGTGAAATACAACATTTTCAAATATTAAACTATTATGTAGTATTTAGTAATTAACGAAAATTTGTTCTTAGAGAAAGCACTCAAAATATTCTTTAAATAGATTTATATATACATAACCACACAAGTTTTTAAGATGCACACTTTCCTTTATCAGAACGTATATTAAATTATTTATTTTTTGAGTTTCGTATTTAAAGCATGAAACGTATTTAAAATCTAAAAGTTGTGAAATATATGATACCAAATTTATGTGTTTAAACTAATTATGAAACATTAGACAGACGTGAATAAATTATGATTCACTAAGCTATACCCATATACTTTGAACGAATCAGGCTCGATTCCAAAGGAATATTTCTTTGTTCTAAAAGAAAAACTTTAACTTTTACCGAGTCCAAAGCCTGTTCGATGTTTTATTGTTGTGGTAGATCTTACAAGGAGATGGCCAACCTTGTTCATCACAGATTTTGATTATTTTAATATATGTTGTAAGGTAGAGACCCCTTAGTCTCAGGTTCAACGGATTTTATCCAACGCTAAATAGTTCTTGAGAAACCGGGGGGTCTAATAGTAGTACACAACTTAAATAATTACTTTGTAACAAAATGGATAGGTTGGACGTAGCTCAGTTGGTACGTCGTTTGCTTGCTGATCTGCGGGCCCGGGTTCGGAACCCGAACGCGCAACATTTGTTTTTTCTCATTTTTTGTTTTATAAATATACTTGTAATTATAATTTAATAATTTAAAATAAAAATTTTAATATCATACATTAATTATAATGTTAACAAACTTAAATTTATCATTTTTTATTTTTAAACTATTATTTCTCATCCTTTAAAGAGGTTTAAAAAGAAATTGGATCTATTATTGAATGATAAAAATTACAAAATCGTGACAAAACTTGTTGTGGCGCCATCTAGTGTTGATAAAATAAAAGAATATTCAAATAAAATAAAAATAAAAGCAGAAATAAGTTAAAGGGGAAAGCAAAATAATTGAAAACGCAAGCATACGTATTACAAATTTAAAAATGTTTAATATGCAAAAAATCGACTGCAATTTAATTCTGATGCTAATTTTTAATATAATTATGCTTGTTATTTTAAAAACCGAATAATAGTATTATAGCATTGACTTCCTTTGTTAAAGCAATGCGTAAATGATGTTTCTTTAAAATCACGAATTGACACAATTGCTCAATATCACTGCATCGATAAAGAATACATGAAATACATTTTAAAAGTGATTAAAAAAAATTAACAGTTTTAAGATGTTTTATACAACTATATAGTTACAAGTAAAAAATTAAATAGGTTAAAATTATAATTGGTATACAATATTATAAATTTTAATTGACAATGAGATTATTTAGTTATACTTACAAGTATATTTATAAAACAAAAAGTGAGATAAACAAATGTAGCGCGTTCAGGTATCGAGCTCGGGCCCGAAGATCAGCCGCCAAACGCCATACCAACTGAGCTACGACCAGCCTATAATGTTGGTTGCAAAGTAGGTATTTAAGTTGTGTACTACTATTAGACCCCCGGTTTCTCAAGAACTATTTAGCGTTGAATAAAATCCGTTGAACCTGAGACTAAGGGGTCTCTGCCCTACAACATATATTAAAATAATCAAAATCTGTGATGAACAAGGTTGGCCCTCTCCTTGTTAGCACTGCTGAGGCTATGGGATGACATAGCGAAATGTTTACTTTGTATGATTTTGATTTTATTTAAATAATTTTATGTTCATATTTTTAATTTAATTGATTTTAAAATGTACTCAAGTCTGTCTAATGTTTCATATTTAGTTTAAATTACGACTATTCCTTTAACAGTTTTTTTCCTTTATTTCCGGCCTGTTTGTATTATTTCCTGATTCAATTATTTAACCAACGACAAAGGTCCCAAAAAGTGGTCAATGCCAACGTTTTCGTCCAAAAATTAATAAAATACCTAATTTTATTATAAAAGATCCTGGTTATATTGGAATATCTACTGTATAAAAATGAAAATTTGTCTATCTGTCTGTAATGCTATACAAATCCACTGTTTGGAAGTCAGAATTGTGAAATGTTACATACATGGGTAGTAAAACAAGGCCGAGGCAACTAAAGAAATCCGGAATCGGAATAATTTATAGTTCATTTTTAATTAATAAAAAACCACAAATTTAACAGCAATTTCCAATCAAATTTAAACATTTTTCGTTATAGATGTTGCCAACAATTAAAAATCCAAATAAAATTCTTACCACAACAATTACTTTTCTATTGCAATATTTCCACATGAAAAAAATAAAATAAATGGTTTCACGAATTAAAAAAAGGGAATGTTACATAATGCAAAATTTCCACGTGGAAAATGAAAATAAAATAAATAGTTTGACGAATTAAAAACAAAAGTGGATGTTACGTCATAATTTTTCTGTTTTATGATTTCTATGAGAAAAATTGTAATTATTTAATTAATTTAAAGAATAAAAAAATGGAATATTACGTCATATTGGAAATGTAAAAGACGTGGTGATTATATAACGTCATATAAGTGTGAAAAAAAAATGTATTGAAGCATGATAAAAACTAAATTATGGAAATTTTGGCTTATTTTAACATTATTGTTCCAATGATGAATGGAAATGAGTTCATTTATAGCTGTATTATTTTGGGTCTGTTATATAAATTTATACATTTTTATATTGATATTATATATACGTTTTCATTTGATTCATGTGTACAACTACACTTCGACTGCTTTTTTTTTATTTTGTTTTTGTGTTGTATTGTATATTAAATTTTGAAATTGGTTTTTCAAAACAAACATTCTTAAAATTCCGGGCAACGCCGGGTACTTTAGCTAGTCTATATATATAAAAGCCGTTCTCTGTATGTATGTCCCTTTATACAAATCTTCAATTTTTGACCGATTTGCACGAAACTTGATGTACATACGTTTGGGAACGTGGAAAAGATCGCTGTTTATTTTAAACTAGTTGGATGTGCCAATCCCAAAACTTTCTTCTATCTTATACATCTTAATATTTCAAAACCTAGTTACACATGTTAATACTTCAATATTATTAGTTCAATACTATACCAACTTTGATTTTCATCTTAAATTTCTGCTCAAGTCAATTAAACGGACTAAAAACGAGTTAATCTATATCATGATATTTGTTAAAATTATTAATTTTTCCTTATTCTGTCGTTATCAGCTGTTTGCGAATAGCCGGCATAGCAGGAAGCGAGTTCCGCCGCTGCATGAGCCGCCGATGCACAATAGAACTACGAAAAATCAAGAAAAGTATACAAAAATCGCTAGCACGGAGCCCCTTTACCGCGCAATATTTCCAAATTCAAGGAGAACCTGTTGGCCAAAGCCAAAAACAAGCACAAACATTTTGGTTCAATTGTATGCATAATTTTATACGCTGTTCGATGGTACAATAATGAAAATGGCACAGAGATCGGAATTATAGCGCCCCCTTCTTTCGGAATTTTTTCAATTTCAGGGAGGACTTGTTTGCCATAGCCAGAAACATGCACAAAAAATTTGGTTCAATTATATGGATAACTTCATACATTTTTCGAAGGTACAATAATGAAAATGGTACAGACATCGCAATTATAGTGCCCCCTTCCGGCAGAATTTTTCCAAATTCAGGGAGGACCTTCGTGACATGACCAAAAATAAACACATAAAATTTGGTTCAATTCTATGCATAACTTCATACACTTTTCGGCGGTACAATATTCAAAATGGCACAAAAATTGTACAAAAATCGCTATTACAGCGCCCTCTACGAGCGATTTTTTTACAAATTAAGGGAGGACAACTTTGCCATAGCCAAGAACTTAAATTTTTTTTTGGTTCAATTCTATGCATAACTTCATACACTTTTCGATGGTGCAATATTCAAAATCGCACAAAAATCGCTATTACAGCGCCCCCTAACGGCGAATTTTTTGCAAATTCATGGAGGACCTGCTTGCTATATCCAAAAACTTAAAATAAAAATTTGGTTTAATTCTATGCATAACTTCATACACTTTTGGACAGTACAATATTCAAAATCGCACAAAAATCGCTATTACAGCGCCCCCTATCGGCGAATTTTTTCCAAATTCAGGGAAGACCTGCTTGCCATAGCCAAAAACTTAAAATAAAAATTTGGTTTAATTCTATGCATAACTTCATACACTTTTGGACGGCATAATATTCAAAATCGCACAAAAATCGCTATTACAGCGCCCCCTACCGGCGAATTTTTTCCAAATTCAGGGAGGACCTGCTTGCCATAGCCAAAAACTTAAAATAAAAATTTGGTTCAATTCTATGCATAACTTCATACACTTTTCGATGGTACAATATTCAAAATCGCACAAAAAACGCATTTACAGCGCCCCCTACCGGCGAATTTTTTCCAAATTCAGGGAGGACCTGCTTGTCATATCCAAAAACTTAAACTAAAAATTTGGTTCAATTCTATGCATAACTCCATACACTTTTGGATGGTACAATATTCAAAATCGCACAAAAATTGTTATATCAGCGCCCCCTACCGGCGAATTTTTTCCAAATTCCGGGAGGACCTGCTTGCCATAGCCAAAAACTTATAATAAAATTTTGGTTTAATTCTATACATAACTTCATACACTTTTTGATGGTACAATGGCGACAGACAGACGGACAGACGGACAGACGGACTGACGGACGGACGGACAGACGGACAGACGGACACACAGACAGACAGACATTTTCTATAAACATGTTTTTTGGAATCTCTGACCCCTAAAACATGCAAATCCGTCGAAAACCGGAAGTCGAAAAAAATTTCGATTACAATACTTTCTTCTATTGAAGATAGAAGAAAGTAAAAATCATCAGATCCCTATTTATCCCTTTTATCTACCACCTTCCATAATTTAACATTATAGAAATATATCTTTTTAATTTTTTTAAATCAATTGTTTCTTTCCTGTTGCCATACCCCAAAAAACGGCACAGTAATTTAAAGAAAATGATAACGTCTGTATTTTGTTTTTATTTGCCAATAAATATTCACATTTATTCGCTATATTTTTGCATTTTTGAAATCGTAATTTTGAATCCGATAACGAAACATTTCCCTAACGTGGAAAAGATCGCTGTTTACTTTAAAAAATCATCAGACCACTATTTATCCCAGTTATCTACCACCTTCCATAATTTAACATTATAGAAATATCTCTTTTTAATTTTTTTAAATCAATTGTTTCTTTCCTGTTGCCATACCCCCAAAAACAGCACAGTAATTTAAAGAAAATGATAACGCGTGTATTTGGTTTTTATTTGCCAATAAAAATTCACATTTTTTCGCTACATTTTTGCATTTTTGAAATCGTAATTTTGAATCCGATAACGAAACATTTCCCTATATATATGTAAAAAATTTAACGAAACGTGTGTTGAAATGACGTATAATCTTCATTTGAATGTTTTTAAAGTTAAAAAATCTATATTAATACAGGCGTTTTACTTTCAAGAAAACAATTCCGGAAAAAGATAATAATAAAAGAAAATCGTTTGCTAGATATGACATCAATTTCATCAATATGATTTCAAACTGGTTCTAAAAACCAGCTGCTACAATTTATTACCTGCTTCCTTGTAATGCTGTATCTTTGACTATATCATTTAGATAAATATTTTAATACTTGAAATGCAATGATAAATTCTACGATTTATATCGAATACAGTTACATAAAATACGATTTTTCTAAGATTTATATTAAATAGAAATTCTAACATAGCTACTACTTTTTAGGGTAAGATTTTTTCTTTTTAAACAAAATTTCAAGACTGACATTACAATTGCACGCTTTTGGAAATTGATGTAGTTTTCATTTTAACAGCTGTAGATTTGGATTTTATGAATGGAAATATAAGTTTCCATTTATAGTCCAAGGTCCTGTATAAGAAATATATACCCTCATTTGCTATTTAATGATAATAAAGAATATATGATAGATAATGTATACATTGATGCATCGCAAATAAGTTGCCTAACTAAATCATGTGCCGGTAATGTTAAACAATGAAATGTTTGATAATTTTTTTTTATCAACCTCCTTGATTAGTTATTTATGAAAGTCGAGAATCCGCTGAGAGAATATACCCCAAGGAATTGAAAAAATAAAGGTTGACTACTCTCCCTTCTGCGCAACTATGGAGTTGCCAGGTATAAACAGGTAAGTATGCGTTATTAATATACTCTCATAAGATATTTAATCGAACTACACATCAAATGAAAGCTTATTTTATTCCCAGTCCAACCGTTTTAGGTTGCTTTATGAAAAAGATTGTTAAATCCATAGTTGCCTAGATTAAAGATGTTCAAATTTTTGCGCGAGAGTTGAGAGTGACAGAGAAGCGTTGCGCGCGCAATTCCATTTGACAGACAAAGATGTAGCGAGGCAGGTGCGCGCCCGGCATCTGCCTAGTAAAGGATATTGGGAAACTTACCGTTGATTCCATTGTAGAGGGAATGGTTGCATGCCAAGGTGCTATAGATATTGCCATTGAAACGGATTTAATATGGATGATGTCTTTGGCACGACATGATTCAGTACCTCTGTGGTTAGGCTACAACTGCAAGGTTACAACAGATAGTATTCAAACTCAAGCCATACATTATTTACTTCCAATTAATTCTTCGCCAATGTCATATGCTATAGTAAATGAAACGGTCATCATTGCAAATGAAATTGCTGAAAAGTATAATGAAGAATTAATCATTGTCATGTACGATTTAGCCGTAGCTAAATTAGCGATGCAAATTCAGCAAAGTGAAAAGCCGAAATATAACAATATATTTATTAATTTGGGGGCATTTCACAATCAGATGGCATTCTTTAAAACCATTGGTAATATATAGACTGCAGTGGATTAATGGACGTTTTGGTTCAAGAAGAGGTCTTGGCAGAAGAATCAACGAATAGCTTTCTAGACAGCAAGCATTTTAATTGCTCCAAGCGTCTCCATGCATTGACTTCCGCTATAGTTAATACTTGGAATTAAATATAACAATATATTTATTAATTTGGGGGCATTTCACAGTCAGATGGCATTCTTTAAAGCCATTGGTAATATATAGACTGCAGTGGATTAATGGACGTTTTGGTTCAAGAAGAGGTCTTGGCAGAAGGCTCAACGAATAGCTTTCTAAACAGCAAGCATTTTAATTGCTGCAAGCGTCTCCATGCATTGACTTCCGCTTGAGGAATTTATATTTTTTATTGGTCTTTTTAACGATTCGTGGACGGGAATTCACCAAACTCAGTTATTGTCATTGCCATATTATTTCATTTTAATGTCTTTTACCCCGGAGGACACTTAGTACTGACACAAATCCTTCATTTCGAGCAGTATTTGTCTAAGCATGAATCAAATCCTGAGATGCTTCATGAACTTTTGCAGATTTTGAAGGATCAAATTGTAAATATTGTTGGGTACCAAATTGATTTACCTTAAGTACTGAGGAAAATTGTAGATGGCTCAAAGCAAAAAAACTTTGTCGGTGAGCATGGGAAGACGACTCAATACTATCTCCAGTACTGTGAGTTCATTAATTAGTTTCTTCGGTTTTCAAAAGGCATCCGGTGTAGTGATTTTGAGCTGTATATAGACTCTGTTTACAACATGTCCATTTTTTTCTTTTCATTGAACCAGCAAAATTGTGCGAGGTGGTCCATTATGTACGTCAACAATCTTATGTAGGCGCAGAACAGCAATGCCCGTGTGATATCTGAATTTAGACGAGGAGGATTTGGTATCCGACGTACCAAATCTGGTTTCTCCCGATCACCCGTTTACTTGACGTTAGAACAGACCATTAATGCTGATGCCTCAAATCAATTACTATATAATCTTGCAGCAGAGTCTATCAGCGTGACAAAGATGGGCACTCAGCCACAGCATAAGGGCCAAAATCGTATTCACCGTTAAAGAGCATGTCGACCTATCGCAAAAGGATGTAACCTGTCATGCCTTGCAGAAGAGTCGAAATTAAAGGATAACGAAAGTCTTTAGAGTGTCATTAGGATTATATTAAATACGCTGAATCCGTTTGTTGAGAGTATCGATAAAAATGTTCTGTTCAATATTTCAACTAGTAAGGTAGCATCTACTGAAGTTTGTGATTTTCTAATCAACGTTAAGTCGGTTAGACATCAACAAAAGTTGACGTTTATTTCAGAATGCAATTCCACTCAGGGAAGGTTCTAAAAACCTATAAAGCTTAACAAAATCCATAATTTCGCTTCACAGTCTGCTGTCAAAGTTCAAACCAGCAAAGATAAAACTCAAAAGTGCCGTTCTTAAAATGGACCGAGACTTCTTTGGTCGACTACTTAGGATTAGTATTGAGAAAGACATAAACATAGAGTACTGCTTAGCGTTTGTGCCGCCTGCTCCTTTCTCGTGTACAGGTGACTTGATAAAAACTGACAAATCCAAACTAGCCTAAATATTAAAGTCTAACGTCGACACAGTTTGGTTTGGCCTACTAGTATCGATATTGAAATAATAGACCGTTTTTAGTACCTGTATATTATCGGATCATCTATGCCGTAGACATTTGACAAGGTTGTTGAATAGATCTTAATAAAATTGTGCTCAAGTAACGCCTCTGAAATGCACATAATTTTTAATAGACACATTACAGCCTCTATCAAAGACTGTGAACGTCAAAGTCGATTGGAGTTCGATAGACCGTATGTCATCCAAGGACCTCTTCAACCAACACCTAGCGATTTTCTCGGAAATATCAAAAATTACATTTTCAAAGCAGTCCTGCTTCAATTCTTGGCTAATTACTGGGAAAATGATAATCTAGTTTCAATAATCCAAAACAACATTTTTATAACAGTTGGAGAACACTGTTTTTCTTACCGTACTGTCGGAAATCACATGTGAAACGTGAAGAAGAAGATTATTTATGTCAACATGAAGAAGGAGATACGCGGATAATGTTTAATATATCAAAAGCACCACATAATTCGAAAATATTAGTCAAAGCAAATGATACCGTTGTCTTGGTAATTTTACTGGCCACTATCCACAAAATTCCGCAGACTCAAATTTGGTTATCGTGTTCATCATCAAAGAAAAGCAATAAGAAAGATCTTGATTGCATTAACTGTACTAAGTTTGCAATGAAATTGGGTCCTACTTTATACCTGGGTCTTCCAGCTTTCCACGCATTTACGGGCTGTGATTACACAGCGGCTTTTTGTAATAAAGGGAAAGTCAAGCCTTTTAAAATATTTTCAAGACGAACGGATTTCCAGGAAATATTCGCATCATTGACGGATCCAGTAGATGTACTCCTAGAGGATAAAATTCAACCTGTTCAGGAGTTTACTGCCCTTCTTTATGGGACCAAGCAATGTTATAATATCAATGACGCTAGATATCAGCTGTTCCAAAAAACATATTCAATGAGCAAATACAAAGAGCATTTCATGAAGAAGATTAAAGGCATCGATTCCAATATGATTCCACCGTGCTGGATCTCACTGAAACAGAAAATTTTGCGCACAATATATGTTAATTCTATGTGGCTTCATGCAACCGATGCATGCTGCGTTAAATTCAATCTTGAAGATTGTGTCTGGTTTTTGCATGGATATTTGAAGCCTACGTGGTTTAAAGGAGACCCAACACCCTTACAAGTTAACGACTTATTAAGAAAATCGAGAAGCAGAGAAAACGATGAATTGGAATTAGAATGTCGCATCGGCAATTCTGACGATTCTGAATATGAATAAGTGTTTTACATAAAAATTTTGCATTTTGCTATTGATAAATTTATGTATTAATCAAAAAATATTTATATCATTATGTGATATTTTATTTAACTTTTACCAGTATATAATCCTCGCTTAAATGATCGAAAAAAATCTCTTTTTGAAATACATTTTGAACGATTTCTCATTTTGAACGAAAAACGTATTTCATAATTATGTATTGTCGCTGATAAATTAATGTGTGTGTGAATTTTTTTTTTATATCGTTGTTAATATTTACACTATCAGAGAAATCTTTAAAAATAACTCGCTGCATCTTTGTCTGTCAAATGGAATTGCATGCGCAACGCTTCTCTGTCACTCTCAACGCATGCTCAAAAAACTGAACATCTTAAATCTAGGAAACTTTGGATTCAACAAACTTTTTGGTAAGGCAACCGGTTAGATTGGAACGCGGTTGGATTGTGAATAAAATAAGCTTTCATTTTTGGTAATTCGATTAAATAACTTATGAGGGTATATTAATAACGCTTACTTACATGTATATGCCTGGCAATTGCATAGTAGTGCAGAGGGGAGAATAGGCAACCTTTATTTTTTCAATTCCTTGGTGTATATTCTCTCAGCTGATTCTCGACTTTCATAAATAACTAGTCGAGGAAGTTGATCAAAACATTTATTTAAAGGTTTTATTGTTTAACATTATTAGCACCTGATTTAGGTAGGCAACTTATCTGCGATGTATCAATATATACATTATCTAGCACATATTCTTTATTCTCATTAAATAACAAATTAGGGTATATATTTCTTATACCGGATCTAGCACTATTAAAAATGATCGGCAGTGAATCTTTGTATACATGTGTTAAAGATGCCTGATATATAGCCCGTTAACAGAACATAAATAAAAATTGTTTTTAATTTGACACGAATATATTTTTAACCTTTAGTATATTTGTTAGATTTCTCAACAGCCACAGGGAAAAGTATTTTTGGTATTTTCGTTTTAGCGATCAGTTTCGTTCTAGCGATCACTTATTTATCTGAGTAGCACATTTCTCCCACTGTGGACAAATTCTCCGAACAAATCTTTAATTAAAGGAATTATATGGGTGAATTTGATCTTCCATTTTAAAGTAATATGTATCCTTATCTCAAATGTCCTTCTGTATGGCTGAAAAAGATACGATCATCAATGCGCTATTATATTTTCTAATTTGTAAGACAAAATTTTGGCTGTTAAGGACCAAATTTTTTAGTTGATCATTTACAGTAGGATTTGGTCTAAGAATGGTAAACAGATACTGAAACTATTCCTCAAAAATCATCTAACTTTTTTAAAAGGCTAATCATTCTGAATTGGTTTCACCTGATTATAGAACATTTCAGCTAATTCTATAACAAAGCATGTACAACCAAATATTATATACTAAAACTATTTCAGAAATTTGGGTGCTAAGTAACAAAGCAAATTTTTATCAAAATCTGTCCAGCAGAACTTTTTAAAAAAGCTAATCTTTCGGGCTCACCTGATTATTGAACTTTCTTCCATAATTTTATAACAAAACTATGTAAAACTACATGCAATATTTTAAAACCATCTATGTAAAATTATCTAACAGCCAAAGCAATTTCCAATGAAATTCATTCAGAAGTTTTAAAAAGACTAATCTTTCATAATCGGGTTCCAAATGATTATGAAATTTTCTCCAATAATTCTGTGACTAATCTGCGTATAACAATGTTACGCACCAAAAACATAACAGAAAAACTAATAGTGCAAGTTGAATTAAAATTATTTCGGAAGAACCCAAATTATAAGCAGCTGGAATGAGATTCCCACACGAAAACAAACAAATACCGAAATTTGCCAATTTAGTTAAGTAAAAGTATACGGAAACAAACAAATACTGAATTATTTACAATGTTTTTGAGAAATTAAGTTAATCTTTTGTGACTGGGTTGCAGACATATTTAAAAAAATTCAATCTTAAAAATTACTTTAAAAAACATAAAAAAAATCGGTAAATTGAGATCAACTTTTCAAACAAATTACTGAAAATGTTTTTTGTTTTCTGTTAGACGTTGAAATAATCGGATATATGATGTTTAGAGATCAAATTGCAGTAAAAGCGTAATTTATGGCACGGTTAGATTGTTGCCACCAACAATATGATGCTAGACGCTACTCATAGCTATGTCTTTTCTTCATACTATTACATTAATAGCCAAAGGATATATCTTTCTTAATTGGGTTACAGGTATATTTAAAAATATCTCCGTGATTGAAAATTAAATTAAAATGGATGAACAATCAATAAGTTGCCATAAGCTTTTCAAACAAATATTACTGTATTCTATTTACAAATATTACTGTATATATCTACAAATATTACTGTATTTTTGTATTCTATTAGACGTTGGAACAATCAAATGTGCGTTGATTAAAGGTCAAAGTGCAGTAAAAGTTAAATTTATGGTTGCGTTAGGTTGTTGCCACCAACACTTGCTAGAGTTACTCATAGCAATGGCTTTTCTTTACAATATTGCATTAAGAGCAAACAGGTATATCTTTCAAAATTAAACTGCATGAAAATTAAAGAATATCTCTGATTGAAAATTACTTTCAAATCCATTCAAATTAGAAAATTGAAATACAATTTCCAAATAAATTTCATTTGAAAGAACTTTTTTCTATTCCACAATTTGAAAAACGAAATTGTATGATGTTTAGACGTTAAGAAAAATTTCAGTAAATGCACAATTTACGGGTTAGGTCGTTGCCATCATCAGTATAATGTCACAATTGGCATTGTGTTTGTAGTTTTTGGTATATTCTAAAGATGACTCAATGAAACAGTCGAAACATGTAAATTTTTAGTGGTTTTTTTAATTGAAATGACGTCCTTTAAGCAAATAATTGTATTTTATATATGTTTTGAGATTTGTTTGGCATACATATTATTATGTAATAGTTAATAGTAGACGTAATTAAGACTATTTTACTGATATTTCTATTTCATATTGGTCCTTTTAATGATTTGTGGACGGGAATGCACCAATCTCAGTTGTTGTCATTGCCGTATAATTTCATTTTAATGTATTTTACTCGGGAGGACACTTAGTATTGACACGAGCGAAGCCGGGTAGTTCTGCTAGTTATGCATATAAATTACCGCGGGAATATTCTCTATCCAATGATACAATCCAGAAAAAATTCCATCGGGTAGTTTTTTTGTTTTTTTTTTAATTAGCCGGGACATACAGATAGACACTTTTAGGGCATCCTACTTTACAATATATTTAATTAGGAAGTTCTATTATCCAATTTTAAACAATCTCAATTTGAACACTTTCCAACATATTTGAAAAGTATTTATGACTTAAGTGACTTAAGTTAAGTCTGGCGTCAGTATTCTGCCATCTGCCATGCCATCTCCATGCTCTAACTCGCGTAAATATAGTCAGATTGTCCTGATATTTATATATGTTATTTGGGTTTATTATGGCATGTTCGGCATTGAAAATGAGATCTGTAGCATTAACGGTTCATTTACAGGGGTACTCAAAAGATTCCGTTGCATTACGGCCTATGGGAAAAATAGTCTGCGGTGTATTTTAATGATCTTAAATTATTTTAAACATATTGCAATTTATATATATATATATATATATATATATATATATATCGAAACTATTCAATTTTTTTTCTATTTTTACTTTGGTAAACATTCATTTATTTAAGTAAAACTAATAGAGCATGCTTTAATATAAATAAGTGCCTATCTATAAAAGTATGTATTAATTGATGACCAAAACTCTTTTAACCCTCTCGCTGCGTAAGCAATTCTTCGCATGAGCGTCTTTTGCAGAATTTTTAATCTTTTATCACTGGTTCTTTAAAGCAGAAAATTTTGACTATCGTAAACTGGGACACTGTCCTGATTAAATCATACAAAGTTTTCGCTAAAAAATAACTGGTGGTAATAACCAAATAGCATTAATTAGATGGAAAAATGCATGCCCGAGAATATCTCAGGCTATTAAATCTTCATTTATTTAGGTAAAATTAATAAAATATCCTTTCTTATAAGTAAGTGCCTGTCTAAAGTGTAGTATTACCTGATGACCGAAACTATCCGAAACTCTTTTAACTTTTACTTTGTTAAATATTCATTTATTTAAGTAAAATTAATAAAACGTTCTTTCCTATAAGTGAGATACCTATCTAAAAATGTAGTATTAATTGATGAACGAAACTATCTGAAACTCTTTTAATTTTTCCTTTGTTAAAAGTTCATTTATTTAAGTAAAATTAATAAAGCATCCTTTCTTATAAATGAGTGCCTATCTAAAAAAGTATGTATTAACTGACGACCAAAACTGTTTTAATTTTTATTTTATTAAATCTTCATTTATTTAGGTAAAATTTATAAAACATCCTTTCTTATAAATAAGTGTCTATCTAAGAAGTAGTCTTAATTGATGACCGAAACTAACCGAAACACTTTTAACTTTCTCTTTGTTAAATATTCATTTATTTAAGTAAACTTAATAAAACATCTTTTCCTATAAGTGAGTGCCTATCTAAAAAAGTAGTATTTATTGATGACCGAAACTCTTTTAATTTTTACTATATTAAATCTTCATTTATTTAAGTAAAATTAATAAAACATCCTTTCTTATAAGTAAGTGTCTATCTAAAAAAGTATGCATTAACTGATGACTTTTGTTTTAAATTAAATCTTTTTATGGATATATATTTTTAATTCAATTGCTTTTTAAATGTATTCAAGTCTCTCTAACGTTTCATAATTAGTTTAAATAATAATTTAATTCATATGTTATAATGTATGTGCATCTCAATAATTTATGTTTATTGTGCACGCATTATGACGTATGAATAATATAAAACAAACGTGGCAAATGAGGTGCGATTGTAATATAACTAGTTTTATAAATATTCTTTGGACCGCATATTGTACGGAATGTATATTTTAGTGCACTTCATGCGTGAATATTAATTTAATTCTGTTCGAAAGGCTGTAACATCATTAAAATGCACTTGAAATAATTTTTCCTATTGGCCGTAATGCAAAGGAAAACTTTTGACTGTCCCTGTAATTAAACTATACATCCGATTTTCATAAAATTTGAAATGACTTCACAAAATTTTGCAACAATTATGCATTTAAGGGGTCTCAGGACTCTTAAAGCTCTAAAAATTTCGAAATTTTAATTTTTTTAGATGTTAAACTTCTATATTTTCTGAACATTTTGATATAATTGGTATCTTGAAATTCCCAATAGAACAGCAGTTATGGTATTTAGAATTATACTCGCTCAATAGCTGAAGCCGTGTTTCCAAAACTTCGAAGTCATTTTTCTCCAAATGACGTTTTTCGGCATAACGCGCACGATATCTCAAAAACTTCTGAATATTTTTTCATAAAATTCTCAAAACATATGTTTCATGTTAGTCTGCATAAACTGAACCTAAAATTTCTTTTTTATTGTGAAAAGAAAATATTTTTTTAGGGGCTTATATTGTTGAAATTTTCTAAATTTTGCATTAGCTAAATACAACTTTGTATTAAAAATATAAAAAGGCTTTAAATACAAATTTATTTAGGTTCAGTGTAATTATTATAATCTAAGGTATAAGTAGAAACCGAAATTTTCATTCTAGGTGCAAAATTTATTTTGTAATCGTGCGCATAATCCGTTATGCCGATTTTCTGCTCGTGAAATGTCTGACAATTTTGAGCCCCCTGTAAAAGCTAATTCTGCATCTTGTAATTTTTCAAACATTTGAAATGAAAGAACATACTTGTATCTTTCATTCCCATTTAAAATTGTGTCTTAATATCAAATACATTTCAAGATATTAAATATTGAAAATGGTCCTTTTTTTTCATTTTTTCCAATTTTAAGAGTCTTGAGACCACTTAAAATTTCAGACCAATCGGTTGGGTAGTTTTTTCTCTGTTATATGCGGACGGACGGACAGACAGACGGGCGGATTGAACGACGACTATTGGTGCTACGTATTTATATCATTGCGAACGCACCTAATGAAATCTCTAAAAGCCATTAATTATCAAAATATAATATATTCTCACTATTAATATCACATTTATTAAATTTATTATAAGGTTTTTCCCAGTTTCATTAATTATAAAATAGTTTTACTAATGGACAAAAAATATGCACATAAATCAATATAATCGTAATTTCAGTAGATAATTTTGAGAGCGTCTAATCATCATTACTAAGCCCGGTTAATTATCCGCATGTCACCATTTGTTACATCGTATAAAATGCAAACATCTCCTCTCTCTGATATTTATTAACGGTGATGGAACCGGGAACACTTAAGAGTCTAACGTCTAATTTTATTGAGTAATTACCTCAGAACTTTTAAAGGTCATACTTTAATAAATACGAAAGTTTTCTCTTTTGGTCTTGATTAATAACATAATTATTCCAAATTCTCTCAGGATATTATAATCAGCCCGTGCACACGCAAAAGTTTTTAGCACTTTTTGAAAAATGGTTAAGTTCTCTCAATCCGAGTTTTTTTAATACATCTATTCGATGTGATGACTGCAATTGAAGCTATTAACCCTTTATTTACTGGCGGTACTTATAAGTGCCATTAAAGTAACTTGTTGTAAAATTCATTTAATACATCGATTAGTAGTAATGCAGTTTAGAATGAGTTATAGATGCATTACTTTATCTTGCTCCAAAAGTATTATTGGTTACACAAAATAAAAATATTTTCAAAAGGATGATTTCTTTTGCATTTAAATCTTTTCAACTTTCTTGGCATTGGGAGGGGGGTGAATTTTCAATTTGGAAATATTTCTATATTTCTATTGTAAGAACATTATATTATTACGATTGCTAAATCTGCAAAATACAAAGAAAAATATATTAGTGGGGTTATAAATATAACACAAAATCCTTATAAATTCCTTATAATATATTTAATTAATCCTTCTAAATCCTCCAATCCTTCTAAAATCCTTCTAAAATTTATTAAATGAATATGTAAATATTCTAATGTAGTTTCAAAAATTCACGAAAACTGCTTTAGAAGATAAAATTTTCATGAATTCATAAAGCAGTACATAAAGGGTTAAATTGCAAATACTTATACCACTTGCAAAAGTAATATATAAATTGTAATATGCAAACAAAAATGTATACACTAGAATTCAAAATACAAGCAACAAAATACAAAAATTGTCTTAACAAATGTAGTATTTAGAAGTAAAAGTGAAAATTTATATATTAGATGGATCATTGGTTTTCAACCTTTTCTGCTATGTTTCTTCGAAAACAAGGATAAATTGTAATATCGTCTCCATCACCACCACAATCACACATATCGGTTTTTATTGTTCAACAATAAAAAGTTATTCACTATTCTTTACAAAACATTGATACTTATAGCAGAGGGATGCCAGAAGTCTGGATAATTTGGTAAAATTTGAATTTCCGAAAAGGTTCAGCATTTTAGGGTTATTTATAATAGAAAATATTCATACACTAGAATTCAAAATACAAGCAACAAAATACAAAAATTGTCTTAATAAATGTAGCATTTAGAATCAAAAGGGAAAATTTATATAATATATGGATCAGTAGTTCCCAACCTTTTCTGCTATGTTTCTGCGAAAACAAAGATAAATTGTAATATCGTCTCCATCAGCATCACAACCACACATATAGGTTTTTATAGTTCAACAATAAAAAGTTGTTCACTATTCTTTACAAAACATTGGTACCTATAGCGGAGCCAGAAGTCTAGATAATTTGGTGAAATTTGAATTTCCGAAAAGGTTCAGCAATTTAGGATTATTTATAACAGAAAATATTCAAGTCTGTAAAACATAGTAGATAATGTTTTTGGATCATATAAATAGTGAAACTATTTTAAGAGGAATTAAATTTCTTGAATCCAACTGTTGCAGAGAAGCGAAAAATTTAATAGATTAAACAGTGCAGAAATGGAATCATAAATTTCATTATTCTCAGAATAATATACTAGAAATATAAAAAGTAAGTTCTTTGAAGCATTAATGTTTTTATAACAGCAACAACAGCCAAAAAACTCTTATAGGATGTTAACTTTTGTAACATTAAATATATTATATTAAAATTTATGGTCTAAGTTAAGAGACATTTTTAAGTGTAAGTCATTTCTTCGGTAGCAGTTTAAATTTCTTGCTTAGGATATAATGGTATATATTTTTACTTTATTCTATCTTTACAAGAAGAAAGTATTGGATTCATGAAAAATTTCGACTTCCGGTTTTCGACGGATTTATACGTTTGAGAATGCCCAGAACACGATTTGATGGTTTTTAGAAAATGTCTGTCTGTGAGTCTGTCTGTCACTCTGTCTGTGAGTCTGTATGTGACAAAAATTTTGTGGGCGCTGTGTCTCAAGAACTAATGCACGGAATTTCACAAAACATCGTATTTAGTTAGACCTTGATATAAACTGGATCTGATTAGTTTTTGGTGAAAATCGCCCGACAGGTGGCGCTGCTATGCGGCATTTTTCACGATTTCTGCAATAGCTATATCTCAAGAACTACTGCACGGATTTTCATAAAACTTCAGATTCAGTTAGTCGAAGATATAGTTTGGTGCTGATTACTTTTTTGTGAAAATCGCCCAACAGGTGGCATTGGTATACTGCATTGTTCATGATTATCGCAATAGCTCTAACTCAAGAAAAAATGCACGAATTTTCATCAAACTTCAGATTCAGTTAGTTCCTGATATAAATTAGTGCTGCTTAATTTTTGGTGTAAATTGCCTAACAGGTGGCGCTGGTGTGCTGCATTTTTCACGATTTCCACAAGAGCTGTATCTCAAGAACTATTGCACGGATTTTCATCAAACTTCAGATTTAGTTATTTCTTGACATGAATTGACGTATAAATTAGTGCTGTTTAATTTTTGGTGTAAATCGCTCAACAGGTGGCGCTGCTATGCTGTATTTTTGCGATTTCCGCAATAGCTTTATCTTAAGAACTAATGATTGGATTTTCAACAAACTTCAGATTCAGGTATACCTTGAGATCGTTTAGTGCTGTTTACTTTGGTGTAAATCTCTCAACAGGTGGCGCTGCCATGCTACATTTTTTCAGAATTTCCGCTATAGCTCTATCTCAAGAACTAATGCACGAATTTTCATCCAACTTCAAATTCAGATATACTTTGATATGAATTGGTGCTAAATCGTTGTTATTTCTTGCACTATTTAAAGGATTTAATTTACGTGATATGTAGAAGAAAGTTTTGTGATGGCCACAACATACTAGTTTTTGTTCTATTTATAGTTTAAACTTAACCTCTATTTATTTATTTTTAATAGTAATATGTTTTTTGTGTGTGTTTTCCTTGTATTTTAAATGTTAAATACTTTTCATGCAGTTTTACACTACAGTTGAACTTTATTTTTCAATTGCTCTCTTATGGCTCTGCTAGTCGCTTACATGTCGCCCGGATGTTAAGTGGGCAACTGGGAAATCCATTAAAGGTGCTTATATTGTTTCAATATTTTCATTGTGGTTTTCGATATCTATGACAAATTGGTATTCTTGAAAATAAATTAAAAATGGTGCAATCAAAGAGTATTCGTCCCTTATTTTATGTGTGCAAACAACCTTTTAAAAAAATTAATTTTCAAATGAATACAGAGCTGTTTAAATTAGAGTGTTTCAGACAGTAATGAATTTTGTTCTTCTCAAAGTCATTTGTGAGTGTTCAAAGCAAATAATTCAGCTAAATCAAAAATCACCAACAGGAGGAATTTGCGTGCCTCTTAATGAGATTGGAGAAATACCGGATATAAATTTTGATTATCCGAGCCTAATTTGGACAAAAACCAACCAGCAAACGATTCCCGGATAGAATGCCATTAGCACCAACCTAGTGTTTGTTAGCTTATCTCACTTTCCAATCGACTCATCCAAACGAGTATCGCCAATTTCTGGAATGTAGGTTTCGTATTGTTTGGACAAAAACTTATACCGGAACACAGACTATGAACAGAGCATGCATTCTGTGCGTATGTTGCCACATTCATATGCAAGTACCTTAGGAGGAACAAATTGAAGTTGAAGTGTATGGTGTAAGAATGTTGATACAAGAAAATCTATTAAACGTTCTATGGATCTATTATATATACAAAAAATGATTACAGGAAAATCTGATGTTGGGAGTGAGTTTTTAATATCCATCATATCATCATAAACCGACTAATGAATCGTTACGAAACCAATCAAAATGTTTTTGGAAGAAATGGATATGCATAAATTAGAATTTATACTGAAACAGATGGTTGTTTTTTGTACCAAAGTACGAAACGCCTCAAAGAACTATCAGTGCGAAAACTAGTTTCTCAGTTCTCTGCTAGTACATGATGCGATCCAAATTTTTCTGCTAAGTATATAAAAAATTTTAAAACCGGAAATTTTATTTAACATAAATCAATTTTGTCTTTGTGGTACATGTTGTACTTCACTTACTAGGTACAATTTCATGATTAATGCGATTTATTTGATCTACCGATTTTATTAACTGCATTCCAGTAACTTTTGAATGTTCCCTCGTATACAGGTGTATTATTGCACATAACACTTCTACTCCAGGCAATAGAGAATTTTACTTAGCAAAATTAATGGTAGTTCTGGAAATTGGCTTATTTTTGTTTTTTTGGGGTCGCTGAATCCGAATATGTAACTTCCCACCAAAATTTCCTCCGGCAACCCCCTCCCCCAAATGTTGGTAAAGAGCCCCCCAAAAAAGGTTTTTATTAAAAAAAAATTGTTTTAGGATTGTTTTTGAAAAAATTGTTTTTTATTGTTTTAGGGGGAAAATATCTAAAAATTCAGAAAGTAGACAAAATTTCCAACAAATTAGATATATGACAGTATGACTTACGATGAAGGGGAAGGGGGGTTCTGCCTCGGAACATGCGCGCGGTGCTGCGTGGACTAAGTTGCGCAATTCCACTTAACCAATCACACGTTTACATTCGTCCTCCCATCTCCCCTCCGAACTTTCCTTATAAGGTTTATTTTAAGTTTTTTGGATCGTTGAATTCGGATTTTTAACTTACCCCCAAAATCTTCCCCCTCGAAACTCCCCCAAAATAGTTATTACTAACTTAAATTTCTTATTGTTTTAGGTTAAAAACATTACGAAATTCAGAAACTAGACAAAATTTGCAACAAATAGGATATATGACATTATGACGTAGGATAAACGGCGAGAGAGGGGGCTGCCTAGGAACATTCCCCGCGCGCTTTTCTCAAAAAAAAAAAAAAAAAAAAAAAATCAATTTTTTTTTTTTTTGGGGGGGGGGGGGTTGCCGGGTGAAATTTTTGTGGGAAGTTACAAATTCGGATTCAGCGACCCAAAAAACATAAAGTGAGTCGAAATCCAGAACTAGTATTAATTTTTCCAGGTAAAATCCCCTATTGCCTGGACTACATAACTTAGTGCACGTAGCGCCGCAGTGCATGTTCAGAGACAGCCCTCCCCCTCCCCATTCATCCTACGTCATAATGTCATGTATCCTATTTGTTGCAAATTTTGTATAGTTTCTGAATTTCGTAATGCTTTTCCCCTAAAACAATAAGAAATTTAAGTTAAAAACAACTATTTTGGAGGGTTTTCGGGGGGGAAATTTTGGGGGAAGTTAAAAATTCTGATTCAGCGACCCAAAAAACTTAAAGTAAACCTTATACAGAAAATTCGGAGGGGAGATGGGAGGGCGAATGTAAACGTGTGAGTGGTTAAGTGGAATTGCGCAACTTAGTTCACGCAGCACCACGCGCATGTCCCGAGGCAGATCCCCCCTTCCCATTCATCCTAAGTCATAATGTCATATATCTAATTTGTTGCAAATTTTGTCTACTTTCTGAATTTCTAGATATTTTTATATATATATATAAAAAAATACATGCATATATTTTTTTTTATTACAATTTTTTTAATAAAAAACTTTTTTGGGGGGTATTTTACCAAAATTTTGGGGGTTGCCGGGGGGAATTTTTGTGGTAAGTTAAAAATTCGGATACAGCGACCCAAAAAAACATATTAAGCCTTTTTCCAGAACTACCATGAATTTTGTTAGGTAGAGCCCCTATACGGTCTCTATTGCCTGGACTATTCATGAGGATACACTTTTTGCAGAATGAGCTGCTGTTTCTATTTCTTTGATGCAAATGTAAGACAATCCCTGTCAAAGTTAAAAGGTTGGTTGTGGCATAGTTGTTTGTTGATCAACGTCCAGTTATTAAAGAGAAGATAAAACTCGATCATGGAAATAAATAATTGTTTTTCCATTATTATAGTCTGGAGCAGAATCTATTAGTCATTCATTTCTGTATGCTGTTCATCTAAAAAAAAATGTTATTTTTTTACGTCAACCTAGTTAACCCGAAAGGATGGGCGCTGTGAAACGTACACTGTAAAAAAAAAAATGGTAACGTTCCATGTAAAATCCAGGAACGTTTCGCCTTTTATCAGGTTTTCAGAATAATTTAGCTCTTTCCTGTGAAATTCTGGTTTTCTTATCTGAAACGTTCCTGAACAAAAGTTGGAAACAGCAAAACGCTGCGGCCGCCATTTATTATTTTTTCCCCCTATAATCCGTTGCTCACGCGCGAGTGTCGAAAACGAATTCCTTAAATGAATGTAAAAAAATCAACATGGAATGCAAATAAATCAATAGACGACATAATCCTTTACGTCTCTATTGTCAAGATAATTCATATGAAAATACAATACCTCTGTGACATCACTAAGAGATTATCTCTCGTACTTGTCTGTGAAATCTTTAACGAGCAGACTGTGTAAAAAAAATACACCTATTATTTGGATCTGCATTAACCAGGGGACAATCAAATATGATTCTCACCTATTTTGATTAATTTAAAGTATGTTTTAGAGTTCTTATCTCTAATTATTCTTGTGAAAGGATTTTTTCAAATGGGCCTTAGATTTTCAGAAATTAGATGCCGAGTTTTAGCATACGTTTCAAATACCCATTAGTTTGCAGCTGTCAACGTGTCTTTCGTGGTGTGGACGCAGAAAGCTCGTGCGCCACCCGTACGGCCCGAGTTCGATGCTACCTCTTGACTTTCTTTTTTCTTTTTTAATTAATTTTATATTTTAACACTTTATTACAATTTGATTTAAATTTGACATACATTTGACACTTTGAATTGCTGCAAATTTGAATTTTTTTTTTATTTTCGGAAAAAATATACAATTACGTTTAGGTTTTTTTTTTTTTTTTCATGAAAATTTATATGTATTTTATCTAACTTGTAAACTAACATAATTACTGACGAAAATCCAAAATATTTTATGTCTAGATTTTTTTTCTAATTATTATTTACATTTATATATTTTTATATTTTAAGCAAAGTTCAGAAACAATGTATCACATATATATTTACTTTATTGAATTTTAACTGAAAATTTATTTTTTCGTGTAAATTATAAATAATAATTTTGATGTTAATTTCAAAATATTTTTTCATTCTAACAAATAATGATAATAAAGCGAAAATTGTGAACTGGAAATGTAAAAATCGTCTGCGGATCCCGCATGCTGTGAAATGTCAGTAATGTCATAATGAAGGGAACAAACATCCAGAGTGAATTATGTCAGCCAGGTATCGGTCCGGATAGCCTAACAGGTAAGGCATTGGCACGGCACGCCAAGTATCCAGGTTCGATCCCTGGTCTGGACATTTTTCGCTCTTGTGCTACTCCAGCCTTGAATATGTCAGTAATGTTTTGCTGTCAACAGAAATATTCCTGGTATTTCGCAGGAAACTTACTGGCATTTCTGTAGAAAGTTTTTAACATATACAGTAAAGTACCAGTCATTTTCAAGAAATGTTTCTTGGAAATAATGGGCAACTCAGCTACCCATTTTTTCCCAGGAACGTTGCGGAATTTTTTTTACAGTGTAACACTAGAACGGGCATGGGGTGTCAGCACACCCCAAACGTATTAAATGGCATAAATACGAAAAAAAACCTTTAGAATTCTGTTTGTTAGGGAAATGCATGATAATTATACGCTTTCTCGTGAAAAACGATTGCTAAAATGTTAAATTATCATTAATTAAAAAAAATAATAAACAATAAATTAAAAGCACTCACCGACAGCAGACGAAAATTTTCGGGCGTTGGGTGTCAAAACACCCCGCGCCCGTCCTGCTGGGTTAATCCCTTCGCGGTGAGCATCTTTTAGAGAATTTTTATATTTTATCATAGGTATTTCCAAATAGAATATTTTAGCTAATTTAATAGTACAAATTCCGTAATTAAATAGAACCATACTTTCTGTTCAAAATTATTACTAGAAATTATCAAGGATTCTGAGCCCCCTCGTCAGGTATACACTATGTTCGTCACAAAGGGCTTATGTGTTTGTGGACCTAATGTCACAAAAAAAAATTCATTAGGGACTATCTTTTATCTGTTGAACAAACGTTGTTTTCTAGTATGTGTTGAAAGTTATTGTATATAATAATGTATGCATGGTATAAGATGAGTTTACGCATCTAAGAGGTATGCAAGCAAGGAAAAGGTATATTAGCATAAGGGAAAGATATATGGAGATAATGTATCAAAGAGTAAAGTTAATATATATTAAGATGCATCATTTTGACAAAAATGACAAAATGTTGAATTTCAGATTTTTATCCTCAAATGAACCCCAACATCACTAGAACATTGTGCCTAAATTTCATGATAATCTGATAAGTAGTAAAAGAGATTTGGTTAATTTAATGTATCGTTAAAACTTATTCTCTGCTGATGGTCCAAAAAGGCATCAAGGTAATTTTTTCCGTATGAAAATAAATGTTTGGATCAAGAAGAATACCTTCCTTGAAAAGTATGAAGGTTTCATTTAAATAATCAAATTATTTTAGTTGTCAGGCGCAATTTTTTACATTAAAAATATTGTAACGAAAGTAGTTAAATAATGTCTTTGACTCTTTCCAATCGTTGCAAGATGGGTTATACTTCCTAAGTGGTGTGAACTATTTTATAGATAGCTAAAATTTGATATCCTATAAATTTTCATTTTATAAGGAACTTAACTATGATTCGTTTTTCTGTTGTTGTTCTTTGTGTACAAGATTAGGTTTATATTTTCTGCTGATAGTGCATTTACGCACTGTTTATAATTCCTAAACAAAAGATTTATTTTAATAGTTTTGTCAATATTCTGATCTATCTATCATAAAATATTAGTATGAAGCATAAAATTTAATAAAAATCTAGTGCGGCAAGGAATGGGTTTATTTTTGTCATATTCTCCATGTAATAAAAAAGCTGACGCTTTTGCAATAATTGAGCAAGTTGTCAGCTTTTTCAAATGTATTTTTAGATTCTATGAGCGATAATTAATTATAGATTTTTTTATATCTTTGAAATTTTTGTTTTAAAAATTCGGCTTTAAAAATTAAATGTCTGCTATTTTCATAATTTTTTTTTTCCAATTGCATTCAATTATTATTTTTTTTCTTTTGACTAATCTTTGTATCAGAAATCCAATAGTTCAGATTATAGAACAAAAAACCCTGAGTATAAATCTAGTTTGAAATACCAAAATTGGAAAAGAGGAAGGTATTTTAAAAATCTATTAAAAAAATCACTTTATAAACAATTGAAGGCCTTATATTATCTGCAATGATTTTCCTTTATTGAAATTTAATTCTAAATTTAAATGTAGGTGTTATTCACAGAATAAACTTTTTTTCCTGCCGAGTCCATCTTAAGTATGAAGCATTCAGAATAAACATAAATTTAAAAATTAAAATGTATATAATTATTACAACTACTCTGACACGAAAACAAAATCGCTTAATAAATCACGTTTTTTTTATTCTTATGTTATACCTTCATTTAAATAGCATCACATTTTTTTTTTTACTTGTAAATTCGATGCATACATTAAATGCTTTTAAATAAGTAAATGTCAAAAATTTCGTCAATCAATTTGAAGTTAATCGCAATCAGTAATGAATGGGCGATAAATCAAGTAGGAAATATAAAAATAATATTGTTAATAGATGAAAGTTTTTACATAATTAAGAGCTGTCTAGACGTTTAATCATGATAAATTATACATCTCGAGAACCATGTGTAAACAGTTGTAGCAAATCTCTGTCAACTCCCATGAAAAATGATTTAACAAAGACATGTAAACCCTATCTTTTAGTAAATTAAGCGATAATAAATTTTGATTACAAAGAAAAGAAAGATTTCCAAAAATGTAATGCTGTGTACTTATGTTATATTAGGTAATTAACCGACAAGTACGAAGGATGAAAACGTATTAAAATTAAGTTTAATAAGGTATTCTCCGTTCGGTTCTGATTTTATAGTTTTAAAGGAGATTCTTTCCAAACAAACCTAATATTGAGTGTCCCACTGTCTTCGGCAGCGTGCAATCTCGTATTTCTATGATTTAACATTTTGAAATCATTCGAAACGAAGTAAGGGACACTGTTAAAATAATCTGCCAATTAGGATATATTAAACTTTCTATTCTGATCATAAGTTCCCGAACAAAAAATTAATTAATATAAACGCTCCTCCCTTCCTTTGTCTTTTCAAAAAGCTAATACTATAAAGAATCAAGATGGATTTCTGATGCAACACAATTAATGCCTGTGAAGGTACTTAAAAAAAAAAATGCTAGAGAATTTGTGAAAAGACGTCCAGAATTTTTTTTTTTTAATAGTAAATATAAAAAACAAATTTGACACAAAATATGGATGGAACCGGAAAAGAACCAGGAATAGGTTGACATTTTTTTTTTTTTGTCTTTTTGTATTTTAATGCGAAAAGCGCATGCGGACTTAAAAACAAAAACAAAAGAAACACCAACACCTGCTTTACACGCTGCTAAGAATGCAAATGGGTTAATTTCTTTTCTTAGCGTATTTTCTTTTAAGCTAATATCTATTATCCTCTTCAATTTTTCCAAACTGTCTTGCAGCTGCCCTGTTGTATTTTCGTCCAGCACATCACTGTGCAAAGGATATAAAATCTTAGGAGATTTTTATTCCTAAACATTGCAAAAATGAGCAACAAAAATGTACCTCATAGTGACAAAATTGCATTAGTTTATAGCACCACCTCCGGACACACGCGAAAGGCCAAAAATAGTGAAACAAAAGTCATTAGAACACATATGGTTTAATATACTTTTTTATATCATATTCCATGTTAAAATATATTGCGAATTTTTGTTCTTACTAAAAATTTTCTTTTAAACGTAGAAGGTTTGAAAAATACAAGAGGGCGAAAATTACACGAATGAACACGGTATTCTTCAATAATTTAACACAAATATTCTAAATGTTAAATAAATCACACGAGTTGTAATTTTTCCAACTGAGTGAAAAACTGTCCAGGACAGAATTTAACCAGCGATCCTTGCCATAAGCAGCCAACCTTCTGCGAACTGAACTATCCTGGACAAATGTAGTGGACACGATTCACTCAGAAAACCTTTAGATAATGACATCTGCTCTGTTATTTGAAACAGACCGGGATTCCTTTACCTTCTGTTTATTCTGTTGAGCTGTTTTAGATATCAGAACAAATGTATTTATCAAACGTTTGTCTGAGTTATTTGCAAGATTTGTCTAGGATAGCTCGGTTGACATCTTAAGCCAAGATTCCCCGGTAAAAATTTCGGCCTGGACACTTTTCCACACGATTGGAAAGTTACAGTTCATATGATTTATTTACAATTAAGCGTAATTTTATTAAATTAATGAAGTGCAATTACATATCAACGTCTGCTTGGAATTCAGTTACCTACGTCTTATGCTGTTGAGCTGATTCATATAACAGACCAGATATCATTATCAAAATGTTATCTGAGTTACTTGCGTCCGGCAAATTTGTCCAGAATAGCTCATTTGACAGCTTAAGCTAATCGTCCCTGGTAAAATTTCGACAAAGCCACTTTTTCACTCAGTTAGAAATTTACAGTTCATATGATTTATTTACAATTAAGAGTTATTGTATTAAATTAATGAAGTGCAATTACATGTCCAACTTCTCCTTGGAGTTCCAATACCAGCAGCTTATCATGTTGAAGTAATTCGTACAACAGACCAGATGTCATTATCAAAAGGTTACCTGAGTAAATTGTATCCACCAGATTTTTCTAAATTAGCTCAGTTGGCAGAGTGTTGAGTATGACGTAATCATACATTTTCGCACAAAATTTATTAAATTAATTTTTAATGCTTTCAGGCTGCTTAAAAAACCTTTCTTTTCTGGTTTTCTGGTCAAAACATTTCAATAAATCTTATATTATTTCATCCCAGATAAAAAGGTTCCTTCTATTCATGCAGAGGTATTAATTTAATTTCTTTCTTTCAAAATATATTTTCATGTGTTTATGGTTTTTCAAACATAAAGGAAAATCATTCTCAGTTATCTTCTGTCATAGATATATCTCTGACTTCTAAACGCACTTACGTTAAGAAAGCAGAGATATAACTATTACACATTAATATAACATTATAACATTAACAGCTTTTAATATTATAACAATAAACAGGATGGTCATAAAAAAATTTCCCCGATATATGTACCCCTAGCCATCTAACCGTTCAACCAGTCTAAAGGGAATTTGAGATTTAGTTATTTGAAGATATGCGCTCGAGGTCGTGATGATTTAAAACAACAGAGATCCCACGGTTGCAGTTACAGAGAAAAAAATTCAACATTTTTGAATAGCAACACCCCTTTTTTCTAGCGCAAATTCATCAGCGCATTGAAAAACCATAAATGGCGTTGAAACGATACACGTAATACTAAAATTGCCGTTGTAATATCGTGGTACTCAATACGTTCCTATGTAACGTAATGTTCAGGACTCTAAAACAAATGATTGCATTTTTATTTTCAAACACACACACAAATACAACTCAAAAACACATTTTTAAACAAATCTTACAACATTACTCGGTTCACAAATAAAAAAAAAAAAAAAAAAAAAAAAAAAAAAAAAAAATGGCTACTGAAAAACATGTCCTGTAGCCCTTTTTTCGCTCCTCGTAATGATCTTTTTCGCAAGTGTTTGAAGCAGGCAATTTTCATCGTAGGTGTACCATTCCAACGCCATTTGTGTTTTTCAATGCGCTGCTGAATTTGCGCATGAAAAAATGGGTGTTGCCATTTGAAAATTTCGAAATTTTGTCACTGTAACCGTAACCGCGCGAGTTCTATTATTTTAAATCATCACGATCTCGACCGCATACCATCAAATAATTAAATCTGAAATTACTTTTCAATTTATTGAGCGGTTAGGCTGCTAGGGGTTCATATAACGAGGAAGTTTTTTTATGACCACAATTTATATACATATATATGTTACAATATTAGATCTATCTCCGCGATTTCCCTGTGCTGTTCTAAATTACTACTCTATATTCATTAAATTCTTATTCTTAAATAATCTTTATCATTAATTCTGTTAAATTCCCTTTAATTTAATGTCTCACTTGTCTAGTTCACTTAATTATTACGCTTTTAGTATTCTGAAATTAAATGTTCCGTTTCCGATTTTTCGCGTTTTAGAATGTTCTTTGGCAGCCATTTTTATTTTTTTCAGCCAAGATTTATCTTCCCGCGCTTAATTCCGGGGTTCCTTTTTGCATTATTATCCCTCCATTCGCTCTATCAGTACTCTTTCCATGGCATGAAATCTTTACATCTTAATTGGTTTAGAATGCGTACTACGTCAAAATTGTATTCCTACGCTTAGGCAGTAAAAAGCAATTACACACGATTCTTCAGCAGATTTTGCTGCGTTTTTTGAAATGTAAACTGCCCCTAGCTGTAGGTCTAACAAAATGACGTTCGTTCTACAATTTTGCATTTTTATGTAATCAAATGATTACTCTTGATTATAGATGTTTCTACACCAAAGTTATTGATGGCACTGCATCGTGATATGTGAGAACTGCTGCCCGATCTTATCGAATAAAATCCTATGAAGAGAATTGCTTTAGTTACTCGGAGAAATCCCAATCTTCATCTCCATTATTTTTTGTCATTAGCCACTTGAGTGCCAATCACCTTTAATGAGAAATGATGATCGTATACAAAGATTAAGCTGTTCAATTAAATAGGTGGAGCTGTTGATCCAGTTTTACTTACTACATGCATCTATGCTCCAACTCCATGCTACATTCATCTTCTTCATCTAACATCGCTACTAGATCGACGAATTTGTTTTCCTGTAAACCGATATCATTACAGATATATATTAAAGTTCGCTTCTCTGACCATTTGTCTTCAGAAACGCCATTCTCGTAATTTAATAATAGCCAGTTAGATCAGCGAAAATTAAAGTGTCAATTGCGATATACACTTGGCGTGTTTCGTTTATTAAAATTTAATATGCATTTCTTACCTGACACATTTATGCCTTGACTGGAGTCAGATAAATATCGTTGCCATTGCAAAACTATCATTTCTTTGGTATCTTTCATGGTATAAACTTGTCATTCTCAATGCGCGGGGGGGGGGGGGGGCACCTCACTTTATTCATTATGCTGTATGTTGCAATAAAAGTCCCTTTTCCATGGACCTTAGTTTCTATTCAGTGGTATAATTCATGCCTTGTATTTCTTCGGGACTAAAGCGTGGTTGCGGAATCTAAAGATGCTGTACACAATACGATCAACGGAATATACTCTTACAATTTATTCAGAACTTGCTGCAAAAATTCCTGAACCTACGAAATTTCCTCCGCATTGGCAGATTAAGTCAATGGTACCTTGTACAAATCGTGGCGTGGACACTTTCTCACTCAGTTAGAAAATTACAACTCTTATAAATATGGTACTGTTTATCACCAAAAAACGTTGTATCAATATTGTAATGTTATCAAAAACGCATTACTCGACATTATTTACTTATAAACACATTTATGGCGTTAATAAAAAATTTTCTTTTCGCTTTTTCTATATATTCTCTTACATTATTTAAGAATTAAGAAATTGATTTTTAGTCGTTTTAGGGGCAAGCAATGGCGTTTCTGTAATGTTGAATTCACACTGGAATTTTTGAAAAAGTTTTATTTAGAAATACGGAAAAGCATTTTTGCAAATTATTTCCCCCAAATTAATAAAAATAAAATTTAATTAAACATTTCTGGTATAAATCTTGTTTTAAATCATGTGGGATATATCATATTCCACCGCCCTCATGGGGTTAAATGTAACTTAGTATCTCTAGAAAATATATTACAATGTTACAACATTTTTGTTGACATGGCTGTTTCTATTTCCGAGTAAGCAATTTCTCCTGGTATAAAGTAGTTTGTTTTCATTTGTGACAACCCTGAATTGAAGAATGATTTTCAAATTGAAATTTAGAATTCGAATTTATTTGTTTATTTTGAAGCACTTCGACTTGAATGAACATCAATTCTTCATTTTCAGCGTCGCTTTATAACAGAAAGGTTTTTGTTAGAAAAGGATTTTTACTTGCGTTTTCTCATGTTATGGAAATTTAATGGTATTATTTATGTAGATTTCAGTAAACAAATCTTAATGTTTAGTTTAATTTTAGCTGTATTTTTTAAAATTAAATTTTGATAATTTGATGTATTTTTTGTAGAATTATCATTACATATCTGCAACAAATTCTTTTTGTAAGCTCTATTTTTTCTAAATAATTCTATTTTGAAATGCTCTAAAAATACACACCAATCAAAGGTTTGAAAACTATGTAATTATATATTTATAATCAAACCTGCACGTTGCGTGTTTTTATGATAACTTATGCATGATAACGTTTACGTGATAACATCATGATAACGCTGAAAATCTGTTTTAAATAGCGAAATTGGTATTTATATCCAATCACTGGCAGAAATCTTTAAAACTTTCAATTCTTATTCTTTTAAAATACCATTTTTCAATTATAGCAGAAGGACTGTTATTTTTTATATTTCGAGCAATTCTGAAAAAAAAAACTTCAAACTTCGAAAAAAAAATGCAAGTGATATCCCACGACTTCTTTGTGTTACTAAAACTGACCGGGCAAATATTTGAGAAATAGATAGAATCTCTCTTTAGGTATCCCACCGATAACAATTTAATTCCGTTTAAAACTAAATTTTAAATATAGTAGGAGAGCTGTTGAACATTTTTGAGTAGGTATTTGAGGCACCCTGAAAATTTGTGCAGCACTTCTTTTGTAATGCCTGAATACAAAATCGAATGTCTGGCTGAAGGATCGTGGCCCAAAACTTGTGCCAGACACGTGTCAAGTGCCATTTTTTTGACTACCCAAAAAAGGTATCTGAGGCACGCTGAGATTGAGGCACAATAATATTTATGCTTAGAAAAAAATATTTTGAAAATGACAGACACTTTACTTGGCACAAAAACTGTGCCAGACACGTGTCAAGTGCCATTTTTTGTCTGGCACAGGTTTTGGGCCACGATCCTTCAGCCAGACATTCGATTTTGTATTCAGGCATTACAAAAGAAGTGTTGCACAAATTTTCAGGGTGCCTCAAATACCTTCCCTAAAATGTTTAACAGCTCTTGGACTAATAATTATAATGTGCTTTTAGAAACGGAGATACATTCTTGTTTCTCAAATGGCAAATTTTCATGTGTTTTTTTTACAATTCGTGCATAAATAATTTTTATTTTGAGCCCGAGCTCACATGAACCTGCGGACTGGTATAAAAATCGGGCCCCTTTCGAACCATGGCTCGGGCTGAGCTTGTCTCATATCAGTTTATCATGTCTCTTAAACTTGCTTGAATTTCAATACTACTAGATTATACTCAACAAAATTTGACTATAAACAATTTGACGGCTCCATAAAAAAAGATAGACTTTGTAATTAGTTGTTTTACTGTTAACCCTTTGCACTCCAGAGGTGACTCCACTCACCACTAGTGTTGCCATGTGTCCGCGTAAATCAACGCTCCAAATGCTCTGTACACCAGTATTTTAAAGTAATTTTCTTCGTTTTATCTAATCGCAGACTTATCTGCGATTAAAGATGACGAAATAAACTATAAGAATTCAGTGGTGTTCAGAGCATTTGGAGCCTTGACACCTGGCAACACCTGGCGAAGAGTGAGAATCACCTCTTGAGTGCAAAAGGGTTAATAAAGTACTGGAAACTTGTAAAATTTCCATATTCTATTTATTAAAAGCGCTTACTATAGTTTAAAGCAAAATTATCAATTATTGTCTCAAGAAGTAAAATGGAATAATTTTATGTTTATAATTCAAACCTTGTATTATCCTTGCGTTTTAATTGGAGTTTTAACAGAAATATTAATTGACCTGGGTATCACATTTTTTTAATTAATGGATTATAATTGTATAAAATTGCGTTAATTGCGATACATTTTCGTAAGTCGATACAATCAAAGCTTAATTCAACGGTATTTCCCAAATAAAAAAATTATCATAGTTTAACATATTAAATTTTTTTGGCAGTTAGAATTTAAGTTAATGATACCTATATATTTTTCATTTAAAATTCTATTGTAAATTTAATTAATATTCTAATATTTACAGCTTTATCTAAAAGAAGTATTAGTAGCTAACTAATATTGATTATGTTTCTTATAGTAAAAAAGCAATTTTACGTTAATCGGAAATATATCCGAAGAAATTCTAATATTGGATTTAAATATTCATTTTACATTGTAAATATTTACATTACAAGTTAAATACAACAAAAATATTGGTATTATATATATTAATAAAGATTTCTAGCCAAAATTGATAAATGCTGATAAAATAAAAGCATTTCTATGTTGAGGCAATATCTTATGCCAGTATTGCTAATATTGGGGAAGATATATTTAATAAAAACGACATTCAAAATATTGAATCAGTACTGTTCTTCTGTTTTTGGAAAACTTTTTAGGATTTTTTTAAGATTTAAAACTCTATTAGAAAATTAATTTGCTTAAAATTTCTTAAAATTCTTACGTTAGAAAATCAATAAACTTAATAGATACTTCCTTTAAAAAAATAAAATTTCATTATAAAATTAAGGCTTGACTACATTAAAACAGAGAAATTAAATTAAAGAATGTATATAAAAACATTTAATTAAAAACAATAATACATAAAAAAATAGACGTTTCGCTCTGTGCAACGCACAGTAGGGTGGGCCGAAAAAAACTTTTTTTCGATTTTCGATTAAGGGTAGTGGGGACAAGTAGCCACTGGTGGCACTAAGTTTACGCAAAAAATTTGAGATTTTTCGGACAATTCCTTCATTTGTCGCAAATGGCTTGAAGTTTCGCTCAAATGCTGATTTTTGAAAATTTATTTTTGCTGAATTTATTTGAAATATCATGTTTAGTGTACGAAATATTTAAATAAGCTCGGATTATCAATTATTTATTAGTTACGTGTATTTTGAATTAGGCGATTTTTATAGCCTTTTCTCGTATAACTGAGCAAAAATTGTATTGTTTGGTTCGTTCGTCGGTTTCTTTCTTTTGTCTTTATTATATTCCTCGTTATTCCTTCGGTTTTTCGATGCATTCAGAATCACATATCTGAATGTCGGACCACAACATGTCTTGAAAGCAATTCTGGAAGGAGAGCAGTGTGTGGAGGAGAAACCAGTGAAAACGCAATCAGTCATCATGAGGATGAGGGAGGAAATAGATAGGAGTAACTGCCAGATGCGATGTTAATTATTTTTTTTCCTCTAAAATACAGCTATCGTCCGAAGATTAAAAAAGTGGGAACTTTGAAGCAGCTTTTGAACTTTGTCCTGCTCTCCACTCAGTTCGGGGCGGGCCCAGCCCGGGCCATACTTTTTCTGAAGGCTCGAGCCGGGCCGGACCGGGACTAACTTAATTTTTCTGTACAGAGCCGGGCCTGGTTTCATTCCTAGTCTTTACGGCCCATGCACTTATTTTATGGTTATCTTCAGCGAAGTTCACTGATTCTGTTGAAAAAAAAAATATTTTATTAATTGCCGCTGTTTTTCCGGTCCCGTTTCCTGGGCTGTGTGGTCGTGGATGGTATAGGGGATTTTTCCTCCGGGGCATTGAGCCTATGCCAAATTTGGTGGGCGCCCCGGTTGGGTGATTCTGTCCTTCTGTCTTTACGGCCCAAAATTTTCAGTCCTAGATTTGAGCCAGCCCGTATGAAAATCATTGTCTCAGCGTGGCCTGGTCCATTTAAAGGTAAGTTAAATAAGGCCTGGCCCAAAATGTTTTGCAAAAAATGCATACATTTTTGAATCGCCATTATTCTACACTTAAACATTAAAATTTATTATTTTTAAAGAATAGTAGGTTTCTACGCATATTAAAATATAGCTAAATTAAAATATAGTAAAATGTGCGAAAAGGAATCTGCCTATGACGGAACCCTGTTTTAAACTGAAAAACGTGTCGATCCTTGTAAAATCAATATACTAATAAGTAAGAAAAGACTATATAATACATTTACACTTGCTAAGAAGGGAACTTGTCTATAACGATTTTACTGTATAGCATTTTTCAGATTTTTAACACTTCTATACATGGAATATGGATTAACAATATTAATGATAACTGAAACATTCATATACAAGAAATAGAGATTCATTGAAAAAATAAATATCGCAGACTGCGGCACTTCTATAAAAATGAAGATTATATGAAAAAATGATGAATGAAGATGACATGAAAAAAAAGATAAATATTTTTGGTCAGAAATCCTCATAGGAGGCAAATTTTTAACTAATTCGACGTAAAAAGTCAATGTTTTGTAGAAATTCACCCGGGCCGGGCCGGGCTCGGGCCGAACATTTAACTTTTTTTCGGGCCGGACCCGGGCCTGGAAATGTCGGTCCGTGCAGACCTCTACGCTGGAGATTCCGAAAAACATATTTTTAGAAAAAAAATGTGTCGTCCGTCTGGGTGTGTGTGTCTGTAATCGCTCTATTTCCCGAACAAATTGAGATAGAGACTTGAAATTTGGTGTGTACTTAGGAAGTAATAATTGAAAGAAGCCTATTGAATATCAGTAACCTCGATTACCTAGAACTATTTTTTTCGGACTCTCGAAATATTCGTTCTGATAAAAGGTATACAAAAATTTTCGAAATTGTTTATTTTAAGGAGTGAGTATAAAAGACAATAAAAAAACACAAATTTTGCATAAAGAATGAAGTCGATCGAATAATTAGTTGCCGAGATATTTGTAATAATATTTTTCACGCTCTTCGATTTTTCATGACTCTGTATTACATTCAAATTTCAATTCAAAGATATATTTTAATTGGAAATGAGACGTTTAATCCGACGCAGTGAGCTGTTAGTTTATATTATTATAATTTTTCGAGTTACAAGGATGTTTCTTTTACGCAATTCGGTACTACTCGATTATCCCGTCGACCAAAAAATTATCGCTATAAGATTAAATGCCAATAATGGCTTATCGTAAATGTCAAGCATTTAATGCATTTCCATACAATTAAGAGGGGTTATCATAGGAGGGACCCTGTTCTGTCGCCAAATGCCGCAAAGTTTGGCTCCAACTGGGCGATATATCACCAAATTTAGTGACCAAAAGGAGTCGAAAATGACGCCAAATTGGCAGTATCTCTAATATTTCGCCAAATTCCCATAGATTTCCATTGTAAACCGATAGTGTTTATTTGCTTACAGAAAATCAACAAATTGAGATATTTTAATTCAACAAAATGTAATATTAGCTTAAGGGATTATATTAATTATATTTAAGGGAGTCCAAGTAAATTAAATTATGAATAAATGTAACATGATACAATGTTAAAATGGCATGTATCATATGTTTTATTTTCATATTTTATATTATGTATATCCATGATGGGTAAGCATTATGGTGGCCCCCAACGACTAGTTTTCTATGAAGATCGTTTCATTTTTCCTACTATCAAAAAAGGTGCTTGTAATTTTTCTTCCTCCAAGATCTTCCTCCTCCTGTATCTTCTTTACAAGTTTCTTTTTGTTTTTCCTGACCATGTCTTTATCGATGACGAGATCCTTAGTCCCTGTTGTCACAATTCCTGCAATGGAATTTTTGCTCACTTATACACGAAAAAGGTATAAAAGTCACAGAATTCAAAACGCACATAACTATTAAATAATACATAATCAAAGCTTATTTAAACATTTCGTACACTAAATATGACATTCCAACTAAATTCAGCTAAAACAACTTAAATTTAACATTTTTTAAATTTTTGCTAAAAAAGTTAACATATCAGCATTTGATCAAAATTTCAAGCTATTTGCGGCAATTGAAGGAATTGTCCGAAAAATCTCAAATTTTTTGTTTGAATTTAGTGCCACCAGTGGGAGCTTTTCCTCACTACCCATCATTGAAAATCGAAAAAAAGTTTTTTTCGGTCTACCCTAACAAGTCAAGTTATTACTATCCCTTAAGAATATTTTGTGTTTTTGAAAAAATAACTTTAACTTTGCTTTATCTGTATCCAGGACATGTTTCGATATCCTGTTATTGCTGATGTGTTGCTGATGAGGCTGTGAGTTGCACAACGAAATGTCTATTTTTGTTTTTAATTAAATGTTTTTTTATATATTTTTTAAATTTAATTTCTATGTTTTAATGTCTGTCTAGTGTATCAAAATTAGTTAAAATATTTTAATTCAGACGTTAAAAATGTATATGTATTTTAAAAGTTAAAAACAATATTTTTTTTAAAAATCCGTATGTCAGAAAATCATCAAACTCAATGGATACTTTCTTTTAAAAAATTAAAATTCTATTATAAAATTAATTGTACTATAAATTAAAAAAACAGTTTTCTGTAATCGAGTGACTCTGGAGAAACCCATGACTGTTACAGTATATTAAACGATGAAAGGCAGGGATTTCATATCAGCGTTAATTATTCAGAGATGACGCTTTTGCGTTTGACATTTTTGGGTGGAGTTTCTAAGAAATGATCCTTTATTCTCCACAAAGTGCTTTCTGAACTTTACCATCGCATTTTTCTTTGGATTATTGATAAACTCGTAATCTCAGTTCTTATTAAAAGTTTAGAACTGCAAATATTACATCAAGTCTTTATTGTAGAAAAAATAAAAAAATAAAATAAAATAAAAACCTCTCAAATACAGATATTAAACACATGATTAAAAGGAATCAAAATTATATTTATCCGGGAAAACATATTTGAACATATTTATTGAGGTAAAATCAAACTATAAATAAAGATTAACATATTTGTGTGCCTCATTCTAAAAAGTTTTTGAATAAAAAGAATAATTTGTCTACTTTAAAAACCTTTAAAAAATAATTAACGAATCCCTCACCGTGCAACAACACTATGTTGTAATTTTAATGCAATATTACCGATGAAAACTCGTATTTATTTTTAAATATTTAGTGTGGCACAGTGATAAATTATTAATTACTATTCTTATGAAAACTTTAGACATGCAAATACTATATCAAGCCTTTACTTCTAAAAAAGGCAATAACGAACTGAAAAGAACAGTGAAATAGGGGTCCTGATTGCATTATTGAAAGAAATCGAAACTACTTACCTTATTAAAAAGTATAGAGTGTTATCTGTCTCAAGATTATACCTTTTTACACTTAATTAAAATTGTTTTGTGATGCACGCGAGAAGAATCCCTAATTGAAAACATTCTCTAATTTAAAATATTTTAAGGATATACATTTAAAATATGATTGCGCAATAGCACAGTTACTAGAAGGATTAAAATATTAAGAGACTGACTTTCAGAACCGATATGATAAACTTTTACTGTGCGTTACCATTTTTACCATAACCACCTTCAATTTATTTTCTTCCGAAGTTATGCATTTCTGTCAACATGCGTACAGTTGCTGGCACAATCTTGGCAGCCCTGGACGAGATACCCATTACTGCGGACGGTGCAACTTCCTCAACTTCAGATACATGTGGAAACGGCAGGTTCTTTTAAACTTCCTTTACTTTATACATTGCTCTTTCGCCGTATACCAATTGCGATATGTGCATTATATCTGTCAGGGGTTTTTCCAGACTCTGACATATATCGACATTCGCACATAGTTCTTCTGTTTTCATTTCTTATTCCACGAGCTCAATCATCTACTATTTTGTGCTGGGTCTAAACAAATTTTGCTGCTTCAGTTCCTGCAACTATAAAATTGTTAAATCTCATACCAATATTTGGAGATGTGATTCAACCGAAGCTTCAAAATGTTGAGTCCAAATTTCACCGTCTTATGGTTGCAGCTATTGCACCACCGAATTTGGTTCAACCCAGACGAATATTTTTATAAATTCCTTGAAACGCATTCTCTATAAAATCCTTTATTGCGGACGTACGTCTTTTTCACCCTATCTCACGCCACACGTGCTTATACGCTGCGGTTCCTCCAGTCCGCGTTGTAGATTTCAGCACAGTCTCTAAACATTTATATCATACACTGTTAAAGTCATTGTACTGAATATACCAGCTGCAACATGTACATTGTATCTGTCAGCGATTTCTTGAAACGCTGACAGTATTTGATATTCACACTTCTATCTCCATTTCTGCTTCCAAGAGCTCAAACAACTGCAATTTTCTAGTTCGAAATAAATTTTGATGTTTTTGTAGCTGTAATTATAAGATGGTGAAATATCATTCAAACATTTGGAGATGTGGTTCGACTGGAGCTCCAAATGTTGGGTCGAAATGTCACCATCTTATGGTGCTGCTACTGCAGCACCAAAAGTTGGTTCTAAACAGCACACAATTTTTATCAGTTCCCTGAAACCCATTCTCTGGAAAAACTTTTATTGCGGAAGTACGTCTTTCTCACCTTGCCTCACGCCGCATGTGCTTACAGGCTACGGTAATACGCCCTTGTACCTTATATATTTAGTCAGCATATTTGTTTTTAAGTAACATAAATGATATAGTCTTTATAATTTTTACTTAATATAATTTGAGAATATCAAAGTAATATGAATTGGAACCTAAAAAATATTCCATTTCATAACAAAATTAAACCTATCGTAAAGGCAGTTGTAGACATGCTTCAAAAAATCAATTTATTTATTTTTCACAAACACTTTTTAATTGTTAACCAAAATAAAATACAATGGTGTATTTTTTTGGAAAAACTGTGTGCAACATTGCATCAATACTACTATACTTGTAATTAAAAATACATAGTCGATTATTATTACAAAATATTAATGAAATTTAATATATTGCATCCATTTACAAAGAAATGCCCCAATTAGAAAAATATTTGAAATAAATCTGATATAATTGCATCACAAATATTTTAAATCTAATCATAAAATTTTTACTTTTACTGGCATTATGTTTTTATATTTATAAGACAATGCAATAAATACAAAATTTTCACAATATTAAGCTGTGATTATTTTGTAGTAGAAAATAGTTTTCATATCTCCCTAAAAAGCTTTTTTTTTATTTCTCTTTAAATTTATGCATTTTACATGAAGGAGAAGTTTTAATATGATACCTTCAAAAAACTTTTTAACCAAAATTAACTGTTATCGTAAAATAAATAGCATAGAAAAATTTAATAATGGATGGTTGTTCTTCGCTAGCCCATGGCGGCCTTTGGATATTTTCTTAGCGCCCTTTAAATGTTCTTGTTACCAGCTATTTAAAAAAAATAATATTAATCCATCTTGAAGGATGCTTTCTGCAAAATCAGTAACATTTGCTTTTTTCCCTTTTAACACTTTCTAACATAGTTGAAAAAAGTTTATGATTTCGGATTGTCGTCTGTCTAGCCGTGCTCTAACTCATGTAAATATACTCGGATTGACACGAAACGTTTTGTATGCTAATGAGGTTTATCGCTTTAATAACAGCCTAAGTCATTTAGCTGTCATCAACAAATCCGGGATGACCATTTCGCTTTTTTATATGCCACGCGGCAATTTTGGTATTTGGCGCAGGTGATAAATCGCCAAATATTTTTCCATCGCCATCAGTTCATCCATATTATAATACGTTGTTCAAGTCATGTGACTGTCATAAACAATTGCGCTTTTGATATGCAAGGAGCCCATTTTCAATCAAATTTTTCTTTTCGAATGAAAGTACATAAAAATGTTGCCGTGAATGCAAAGATTTCTTGGTTCTTTTATGTTAGCCGTGTAAAAATCTAGCCAATATTTTTAACTCGCCGGTTAGTACATTTTATTTTTCTGGTGGAGAATTAAAACAATGCTTTGGTGTTGAAATTAAATGTCATGGTTTATGGTATTATTTATTATTTTTCTTTTCTTTCTTTTGATTTTTTTTAAATAAGTAAAAGTTATGAATTTTCAATGTTTCAGTTCAATTAAAGTTGTGTATTTGAAATAAATGAATAAAAGGATTATATTTTAAATGGAATTAATAAAATACGAATAAATGTAACGGGACTAATGCTAGCGATTTTTCACAAATATACCGAGTTCTTGATTTCTCTATCAGAATCTTCCGAATTGACAAAGACTTGATGAAGTAAATTAAATTATTAATAAACGTAACACGATACAATGCTTAGTATTACAGTTAAAGGAGACCAAACTGGTGGCCAAGGGCGGCTAGTTATGGAGTATTCGCCATTGCAAATGAAGTATGTGTAATTTACAGTTCGTTTACAGAGACAGATAAAAGAAACATTATGGTTTATGCTGGTGGGGATAGTTTGCCGGGAATTTTATTTAAATTGCTCATTTAGATATCTGACTCTACTGTGAAAAAATATATTTCCCTGACATTACTCTGTTATTGTTGGAAAATTTTTCATAATGTCCGCTTCATGCATGATTTATCGCTCATGTTTCGTTTTACTTTTTGTTATTATTAAGACACAATTAATGTTTCTGATCTGTGGGGATAGCTTGTCGGGCATTTTATTTAAATTGCTTATTTAGATATCTCATTTCACTATGTGAATCAATAAATATTCTTGATATTATTATGTTAGTGTTGGAAAATATTTCATAATATATGCTTCAAAACAATTAAGGTTCTGTTTTTGTCTGCTTTAAAATGATTCAGATAGTCTCCCGCTCAGAAAAAAATCTACAATGATTTATGTTTTTTCTGTGTTTTTTTTTTTTTTAATTTGCAACTCCTAAATCATATAGACTCTAGTCTGCCACTGTGAGATGTATGTGTATCATATAAGATTACTACAATGACAGTCTAATAATACTATTATTGCACTCCTTTCATTATCATTCACTAGCTGATTCGTGACTTTGTTTACTGAAGCGTTTCCCAGGCCTGCAGTAGAATACCGCAAACTCGATCTAATGTGGGCTTATACAGTGATGAGTTATCGAAAATGTCAAGTTTTAAAAATAAGGGTTGGGTTATTCATGACTGATAAAATTCCCTACCTATAAGGAAAGGGTAGCTGACGTCACTGTGGGTTAAATTACTGTGGATCCCACAGTAATTGCTTAACCGTCTTTATAACTTCTACTGTGCACAAGAATTCAGGCGATACGATTGGTCCATCATTAAGAGCTGTGTGATACAATTAGTCAACGTCGCCATTATGATTCCTGCAATAATCGCTAAAGCAAAAACGTATTAGGGAGATTGACGGAGGTGTTTGTTTGTAAACATGCCCTTTCCTTATTACTCTAATAAATTTTCTTCCACAATACGAGGCACAAAACAGCAAAACGATCCCTAATATATGGGCAGATATTGTACACAAGAATTAAGGCGATCCGATTGGTTCATCGTTAAGAGCTCTGTGATACAGTTAATCAATTTCGCCAGAATTATTCTTGAAATGACCTATAAAGCAAAATTGCGTTCGGTAGATTGGTTGACGGAAGCGTTTGTTCGAAAACATGCCCTTTCCGTATTATTCCAATGAAAGTTCTAGCACAATACAAGGCACAAAACAGTAAAACGACCCCTAATATATGGGCAAATAAAAGAACGTTTTAAGCACCAAAAATGTTTACCCAATAACAGATTAATTTTTGGTGTCATTCCGCGTACAAGTGCAAAGAATAAATGAATTTTGCCCATATGTAAATTATCACAGTGAGAAAATATTATTGCATGTCTATAATCATGTGAATAATGTTTCTGTTTATTATCAGACACAATTTGAAAATAAAGGGACTAATTATGCCTATGTATGAACAAAATTCCATACTTCTTTGCACTGATAACGGTACGGTGAATGACACTGAAATTAGTGAAAAAGTTATGGTGCTTAAAACGACGTTTTTTTTGCCTATATTGTTCAGCATCAAATATCATCTTATTTGTCAGATACATAGATTAAATATTGTAAAAAGATTTTTAAAAAATCCTTCCATACAAAAGGGAAGAAAGTCTGTCTCCTGATGCTAGACAAATAATAAAACAGCATAAATGATGACTTATTTTCGATTTCTGGTTAATGAAAATAGCATACAATGCAATGACTCTTTTCGAAATCATTAAATGTTGTAATGTACTTTAACAACATAGCCAAATGTCATGCTAATTTAAATAATCGTACAGTAAATATGGTACGAATTTGCGAAGAAATGTACAAAATGTACGAACTTTGGTGGTGGCACTACAGAAATCAAAATAGAATATATATATCAAAAAAAGAAAATTGTAAATATGAAAATTAAAATGTTTAACCATAATAGCATTTAAATTAAAAAAATAATGCCACATTTTTCAAATATAAGGATATGTTTGACAAGCAACAATCATTTAGCAATTAAAAAAGAAATAATTGTCGAGTTATACGGATTGTCGAGATATCGGGAGCGAGTTAACGAGAGTTTAATATCTAAAAAATAAATCAAAATTTCAACACAACATTTTTCTGCTTTCTCAGACTGCTTTTCCAGTACAAAATGAAACCTCTAATGAAACAGGCAGAAAAATGCATATGCTCATTATCTATTGGTCCACTGAGAGCAAATTTTCTGTTTGTGATGTCTGTTTTAATTATTTCACATTTTTCACTGATGATGATGATGTCAAGGAAGGATTGAAGCAACTTTAAGCAAGTTTTATTGTATTTATTTGGGTTTTTTGTTCAAGTTGTTAAATATTTCTCAAATTTTAATGCACAAAAATGTTCCGAACGAAAAATAAAAATGAATTTTCAAAATGAGATTTGTGAATTTCATAAGAAAGTGTTTTAGCGAAAAATTAATTTTAAAACAAAAACCTAAAGTTAACCATTTTTACATTTATAAAACTAATTTTTTTTTAAACAAATGAAAGCAAATTACAAAACCTACAATGTTATAAAAAATACTTCCTAGCAGTTGACACCCGTTACTAAGAAATTCTACAGCAAACATCAACTGAAACTAAAAAGGTTTGTGTCTCCTTTTTCATTTTTCCAGTTTGAGAGATTCTTTCAGTGACAAAAACTTATTTGTGTGACGAAAGAGACATTGTTAACATCGATTTTGGACAGTATATTCTCCCCTGAAACTGCTTGAGGCGTTGTAATGCAGTTAGTTTTCGTCGTCTTACATTGAGAGATAAAGAAATTGTTTTTTTATTTCATTTTTAAGAAAAGCAGAAAATATATTTGACAGGCTTTCTAGCCTATGACTGATTTACATTGAAAATTATTGAATAGGATTTTTTTTTTCGCATTAACTTTAAGAAATATGGAAAAGAAAATCTATACTCTTATACAGTGGGTGACTGATTTACGAACAAACCTATTAAGGAACACCTTCGCGAGAGATTTTTATGTTCGATTAACGTACACATCACAAAACTAAGCCATGAAGAAGCAGTGCTGAGTTTCGGATTTGCCTAGCTATATTTAATTTGATCTATAGTCAACTTAGAGATTTTTAGCAGGTGTATACGTGTGTCCTAATATTATTTTATATTATTTAGTTTTTAAATACGAATTAATCGAATTCCCATAAAATTCTATGTTAAATCTATGATCAGTTAACGGACAATTCGGTTAGCGACCACTGTTTTGGAACTGATTAAGTTCGTTAACCGATCACCCACTGTATTCAATATTTCAGCAAGTGTGTTTCTCTGAAATCAGATTGTCGTCTCTTACTTGTCAAAAAGAAAACAAAGTTTAATATTTGCTTATTATATTTACATTTTTAAATTATGCATAGACATATCGGTTGTACGTGGCTTATACAGGGCTCGTACGCTCCAAGCACTTTCAAGAACCTTTTACCAGAATTTTCGAAAAGTAATATTTGACTTATATAATGAAAAGAAAATCTATCTTCAGATATAGCGACCAGTACTTTACAAAATTTCTGACACTAAAACACTTAAAATCCCACGAATCCTCTGATGCGTATGAACACTATTATAGTTAACATTTAATAAATAGATCATTTATAATATTATGCATTGAAATATAATTTAGTAGAAGTTTAGAATACTTTTTTAATGTTTCTATTTTACAAAGAACGTAACTACAGCATTTCCTTGCTCTACATTAAAACATTCATTGTGATTTTCAATTATCGTACAAAACTTTTAAGACTATTCGTTTTCATTTGTGTATACTTAAAACTTTTAAATATTCAATTTCATTATGATAAATTAATTGTTGTGTAATTAATTTAAAACAAAAAGTGCTCTTTATTGTAGAAAAAATTATAAGATATTCAATGGGGGTAGGCGTAGTAAGCTTCAAAAAGCATTTATTAAAGTTTTTTTCAACAGAATTCCTTTCATGCCATGTTCTGCACTAAGAATTTATCAAAGCTAAAAAAATTACTCAAAATTTACAATTTTTTAAAACTATTAACTAATTGTTTCTTTTATGCTCCATGAGATTCTAATTTTAAAAGTATTTTCACTATTTCTCATTTTGTGATTTAAAAGACTCCTATATAAAAAATAATATGCATCCGTTTTATAAAACGATAAAAATTACTAAATCATAACTTGACTTCCATGGTAAGCAAATTTTCTATTTCTGTTTTTTTTTTTTTTTTGCTCTGATGATGATATCGAAGAAGCCGTAAAATAATTTTAAACATATCTCATTGGATTTATTTTTGCTTTTGTGTAGTCTGTTAAATATTCTTCAATTTATAATGCATAAAACATCACGAACGAAAAACTAAAACGAATTTGAAAAAGGAGAATTTTGAATTTAAAAGAAATATCAGTTTAAAAACTAAACATAAGTTATTTGTTACGTTTAAAAATATTTTTTTTAAACGTAAGTTCATTTTTTACATTTAAAAAGATTTTTTTTATCATAAGCTTATTTTTTTTTTTTTTTTTTTTTTTTTTTTTTTTTTTACATTTAAAAAGATTTTGCTTTCTTCTCGAATGAAAGCAAATTTCAAAACTCACAATGCTATCACAGAAAAATGTTTTGTAGCAGATGACACACGTTACTAAGAAATTCTACAGCAAATATCAACTTAGACTCAAAGTTTTCTATCTGCTTTTTCATTTTTTCCAGTTTAAGCGATTCTTTTAGTGACAAAAACTTATTTGTGTGAAGAAGGGGGCATTGTTAACATCGATTTTGGACAGTGCATTGCCCCCTAAAACTGCTTTCGGAACTGTAATGCAGTTAGTTTTCGTCGTCTTACATTGAGAGATAAAGAAATTGTTTTTTTTTACTCATTTTTTTAAGAAAAGCACTAAAAGATATTTGACAGACCGTTTTCGCCTACAACTTATTTACATAGAAAATTACTGAATATATTTTTTTCTGATTGAGTTTAGGAAGTATGGAAAAGAAAATCCATATTGTTGCGTTTAATATTTGAGCATTTGTGTTTTTTGCAGAAATCATCTTGTCATTTCTTATTTGCCAAAAAAAATCAATTTCAATATATTCCTAATAAATTTACTTTTATAAATAATGCGTAGATTGTGTATCTTATAGAGAATATACGATCAATAGAACATTTAGAATATTATATATTGAATTATATTTTAGAACTTTAGAACATTTTTTTATGTTTCTCTTTTAGAAAAACCGCAACTCCAGCGTTTCCTTGCTATACTTTAAAACATTAATTTTGATTATAAATTAAATGTATTACAAAAACATTTAAGTGCAATTGTTAACATTTGTGTATATTTAAAAGTTTCTAAATAGTGCATTTCGTTTAATTGTTGTGTATTTAATAGAAAAAAAACACCTCATGTGCTTTATTGTAAAACGTTTAGAAAATCATCAAAGGCGGTAGATGTGGTAGGCTTCAAAAAGCATTATTAACGTTTTTTGAACAAAAAATCTTTCCAAGCCATGTTCTGCACTAGGCATTAATCACATATTTGGAAGAAAAATGAATTTACTCAAAATTTACATTTTTTCTTAAACTATTAATTATTTACTTTATTCTGCATGAGATTATAATTTTTCAAATATTTTCACCGTTTCTCATTTTATTATTTAAAAGGTTCTTATTTAAAAAATAATATGCATCTGGTTTATAAGACGCGGAAAATTACTAATAATCATAGCTTGACTTCCAATGTGAGCAAATTTTCTGTTTCTGATTTTTTTTTTTTTTTTTTTTTTTTTTTACTGTTTGTCATTTTGCTCTGACGATGATCTCCAATAATCCTTAAAACAATTTTAAACATGTCTTATTGTATTTATTTTTGTTTTTGTTCAATCCGTTACATACTCCCCAATCTGTAATACATAAAAACATCCCGAACCGAAAATTAAGACAAATTTGAAAAACGAGAAATATGAATTTCAAAGAATAGCATTTTAAAAAACTAAACATAAGCTTACTTTTTTACATCTATTTTTTTTTCTTGTCGAATGAAAGTAAATTACCAAACTCATAATACTATCACAAAAAAAGTTCTAGCAGTTGACACACGTTACTAAGAAATTCTACAGCAAATATCAACTTAGACTCGAAGTTTTCTGTCTGCTTTTTCATTTTTCCAGTTTAAGCAATTCTTTCAACGACAAAAACTTATTTGTGTGGCGAAAAGGACATTGTTAACATCGATTTTGGACAGTACATTGCCCCTAAAACTGCTTTAGGCGGTGTAATGCAGTTAGTTGCCGTCGTCTTACATTGAGAAATAAATTGTTTTTTATCCATTTTTTAAGAAAAGCAGAAAAAGTTATTTGACAGGCTGTTTTAGCCTACGACTGATTTACATAGAAAATTACTGAATAAGATTTTTTTTATGTTCAGTTTAGGAAGTATGGAAAAGAAAATCTATAATCTAGTATTAAATATTTTAGCAAGTGTGTTTTCTTAGAAATCAGCTTGTCTTTTCTTATTTGCCTAAAAAATCAATTTGAATATTTCCTTAGTTTACTTACTTTTTTAAATTATGCGTAGAGTTATCGGTTTTGCATATCTTATATTAAATATTTACTGGATGGATCATTTTGAATATTACATATTGAATTATATTTTAGATGAAATTTAGAATATTTATGCATGTTTCTATTTAACAAATATAACTGCAGAAATTCCTTGCTATACTTAAAAAAACTATTGTGATTTTCGTTAAATTGTTGTATAGAACCATTTAAGTGTTTTCGTTTTCATTTGTGTATATTCGAACTTTTAAATATTGCATTTCGGTTAACTGTTGGCTAATTAATTTTAAAAAGCAACTCATTTTCTTTATTGTAAGAAATTTATAAAAGCATCATAGGTATGAATGGTAGGATTCAAAAAGCAGTTATTAATGTTTTTTTGAACAAAAGCTTATTTCAAGCCATGTTCTGCAAGATGAATTCCTAAAATATTTAAAAAAGAAAATTAATATATAGTACTGAAAAGTTATAATTTTTTAAAACTATTAATTGTTTTCTTTATGTTACATGGGGTTCCAATTTTCCAATTATTTTCAACCTTTCTCATTTTATAGTTTAAAAGACTCTTATGTAAAAAAACAATATGCATGCGTTTTATTAGCTTCGAAAAGAAAAAAATACGAAGCTGAAATTTGCATGTTATTAGACTTTGTTACTAATTTTAAGACCTCAATATAATGTAATTCATTTTACAGATTTGTTGCAACACGTATGGGATTATCGTTTAGTGATATTAACATTTTAAAACAAAAATTAGGTGCTTAGGTCACTTAAATTTACTTTTTAAAGACTTTATTACTAATTTTAGGGCTTTAATATGCTGGATTGCCAAGTAATTTATAAAATTATCAATGCGTTGGAGAGTGGTGGTTGGGATCAAAAAGCTGTTATTTTTAATTATAAATGTTTATTGAAGAAAAGTTTATTTCAAGCCATGTTCAATATTATGAATTCAACAGACATTTAAAGAAATGAACGTACGGAAAATTTAAAATTTTTAAAGCTTTTAATTAGTTGTTTTTTTAATATTTCATGCGGTTCCAATGCTTTTATTTAAAATTTTTTGCATCCAGTTTATAAGATTCAGGAAATCATTAAAAAAACTCTCATGAATCTTAAATCTACATGTTATTAGACATTATCAGTAGTTTTAGGATTTTAATAAACTCGAATTCCCAAACAGCAGCACAGATTTCTTTTAACACTTCTTGAAATTAACCCTTAGAGGTAATTAAAAATTTTGAATAAAAATTAGGACATTAAGATGCTGAAATTGAAATTGTAATATGCTTGGGAAACTGAAAACTTTACATATTGGCATTCCCAAATAATTTATAAAATTAACGTTGCGGGTTAGTAGGATTCAAAAAGTACTTATTTTTCATTATTAATGTAATTTGAACAAAAAAGTTTCTAAGCCATACTCTATACTATAAATTCAACAGATATAAAAAATAGACATTACTGCAAATTTTATGACCTTGATATGCTCTAATTCCTCCCAAAAATGCATTCCTTCGTTGAAACACGTATGTCGATTATACGTTATACGTATTACGAATTTTGAAAAGAACTTAGGCCCTTAGGAAATTGAAATTTACATGTGAATAGACTTTATTACTACTTTTATGACATTAATGCACTTGAATTCTCAAATAAATGCACAGCTTTGTGTAGAATAGATAATACCACTGACTCTCAAGAAAAGTAACACAACTCGACAAAAGTAAATTACAGTGGAGAGAAGATTCGCATGTTTTTAATGTAACATGAAATTACAGCAGCCAGCACTGCATGCGGCAGTAAAGACATGAATAAAAGTGTTAAATCCATAAAAATGAAGACTTAGATAAGGTTTCGACAATTGAGACATTTTAACACACACACACGCAAACACACAATTTTTCCTTCTTCTGTGCTCACGGTTGGACATAGAGGGTAATAAAGAAATTTTCCGGAAAAGGTGCACTTATGAAAGTTTTCCTTTAGCAAGACACACTTATTTTAGGCATATTCGTGGAACAACAACAAAAAAATAACTCTTTGCGAGTTGCGTCACTTTTTTTGAGTGAGCGATGTGAAGATTATCACTTAGAAGTATTGACAATTTTATAAAAAACTTCAAAGGCATGGTAACTTTTTAAAGATGCTTAAAATATATTTCGAAAATTTTGGTTTTATAAAAATTCATTATTTTCATTACTTACTTTATGAAGTGTTAAAACACACTGTTACTTTCGGAACCGGTTGGAATCGGTTCCGAAATTGAAACTATCCTATTATAAAAGAAAAACTATAACCAAAATCCAAAAAGTAAAAACTAGGCCGGATGTACATCATCCTCAGCAATCCTATGAAGAAAAACCATTAAAAAATATTGAAATTTGAAAATAACGTTCCCATTACCATTAGCGTTCCCGCTCACCATTAGCGTTCGACTTTTTCCGAATGACTAATGTGGACTCTTAAGAGCAAATTATACTGTTGAATATTATTTAAATATAAGTTTAAAAAATAAGAAAATATTCATTTCAACCAGTTTTTAGATATCTTTTTCAAAGAACATGCACAAAGTAGTCTACTTTGGAACTTTCACACGTAATCGTACAATGAAAGAATTTTTAGAATTGGTTCAGTAGTTTCATACTCTATTTTTTTTTAAGTAATCTTTTTTACCTTATAAATATACATTGATTCACAATAAAAATCAAAATACCATTAAGGCTCAGCAAATAAAAAGTCCTTCCGGCCAGTGCCGGGAGGAAGAGGTAGCTTTCATAATCCTTATTTAAATAAAGCCAAATTATATCATTCAAACACACGAAGCTCAATTTAGTGGAAACCGAATATAGGAGATTCAATACTAATTTTTATCAATATAATGAATGAGAATTTCGCGAAATTAGTCAGCTTTATCCAAGCTGCTTTTCTTTAAAGTAACATATATTTGGCTGCCAAATTCGGCAATTTCTTAAAGTGCCTGTCATTTTAAGACAACATGGTGGATGAGACTAAGCAGTGAACTTGGTCGAGACCTTAGTAATTGCTGTGCACATGCTCACTCACATCGGAATCGGTTAATATATAGGAGTGCTGTCGCATGCAAAAAATCAGATTTTTCAAAATGTCACCCACAATAGAAATTGAAACTGCTATATCTGAGCCATTTTGTAAGGTAAAGACAAACAAAAAATGCTCCTGAATCCTTATATCAAGGTCAAATACTTAAGAAAGAAACCTTTTTCAATTTCTAATTTTTTTGCACCTCACTTTAAATATATATATATTTTTTAATTTAATGGTCGCCATTTTGAAACAAGATGGCTGATGTATCTGGCCAGCGAACTTGGTCGAGGTGTTGATGTATAATATCCACATGCCTTCTTACATCGAAATAGGCGAATACGTGTGTTATCGCGTGACAAATACAAGATCGTTTCAAAATGTTAGCCATGCTAGAAATTCAAAGTGCTATAAATCAACCATTTTTTAAGATATAAACAAAACAACAAATTTTCAGAAACAAAAACAGCTCCGGAATCTTTGTATCAAGGCCAAACACATAAAAAATTTTTTTCATTTTCCAATTGTTTAATACCTCATTTTGAATTTTAAATTTAATTTTTTTTAAATGGCAACCCTTTTGAAACAAGATGGCGAATGAAGCTGGCCAACGAACTCGGTCGAGACATTGGTATGTACCATGTACAGACCAAGTTACATCCAAATAGGTTCATAATTGCGCCTGTTATCGCGTGACAAATATCAGGTCGTTTTAAAATGTCAGCCACAAGAGAAATTCAAAATGCTATTACTCATCCATTTTTTTTAGATATAGACGAAAGAAAAACTGTTCCGGAATCTTTGTATTAAGGTCAAACACATACAAAAAAAAATCTTTTTCACTTATTTTTTGGTATCTCATTTAATTTTTTTTATTTTTTAATTTTTTTAAATGGCCGCCATTTTGAAACAAGATGGCGGATGAAGCCGGCCAACGAACTCGGTCGAGATATTTGTATGTACTATGTACACACCAAGGTACATCCAAGTCGGTTCTTAAATACGCCTGTTATTACGTGAGAAAAATCAGGACGTTTCAAAATGTCAGCCACGCTAGCAATTCAAAATGCTATAACTCAGCCATTTCTTAAGATATAGACAAAACAAAAACTGCTCCCGAATCTTTTTATCAAGGACAAACACATAAGAAGAAAATATGTTTTCAAATTTTAATTTTTTGGTACCACATTTCAAGTTTTAATATTTTTAAAAAATTTTAAATGGCCGCCATTTTGAAACAAAACGGCGGATGAAGCTGGCCAACGAACTCGGTCGAGAGATTGGTATGTACTATGTACACACTGAATTACATCCAAATCGGTTCATAAATACGCCTTTTATCGCGTGACAAAATTCAGGACGTTTCAAAATATCAGCCACGCTAGAAATTCAAAATGCTATAACTCAGCCATTTTTTAAGATATAGACGAAACAAAAACTGCTCCGAAATCTTTGTATAAAGGTCAAATACATAAGAAAAAATATTTTTCCATTTTCAATTTTTTGGTACCACATTTAAGATTTTAAATTTTTAAAAAAATTTTAAATGGCCGCCATTTTGAAACAAAATGGCGGATGAAGCTGGCCAACGAACTCGGTCGAGAGATTGGTATGTACTATGTACACACTGAATTACATCCAAATCGGTTCATAAATACGCCTTTTATCGCGTGACAAAATTCAGGACGTTTCAAAATGTCAGCCACGCTAGAAATTCAAAATGCTATAACTCAGCCATTTTTTAAGATATAGACGAAACAAAAACTGCTCCGGAATCTTTGTATAAAGGTCAAATACATAAGAAAAAAACATTTTTCCATTTTTAATTTTTTGGTACCACATTTCAAGTTTTAATATTTTTTAAAAATTTTAAATGGCCGCCATTTTGAAACAAAACGGCGGATGAAGCTGGCCAACGAACTCGGTTGAGAGATTGGTATATACTATGTACACACTGAATTACATGCAAATCGGTTCATAAATACGCCTTTTATCGCGTGACAAAATTCAGGACGTTTCAAAATGTCAGCCACGCTAGAAATTCAAAATGCTATAACTCAGCCATTTTTTAAGGTATAGACGAAACAAAAACTGCTCCGGAATCTTTGTATAAAGGTCAAATACATAAGAAAAAAATATTTTTCCATTTTTAATTTTTTGGTACCACATTTCAAGTTTTAAATTTTTTTAAAAATTTTAAATGGCCGCCATTTTGAAACAAAACGGCGGATGAAGCTGGCCAACGAACTCGGTCGAGACATTGGTATGTACTATGTACACACCGAATTACATCGAAATCGGTTCATAATTACGGGAGTTACAGTGTGACATAGGTCAGATATATATATATATATATATATATATATATATATATATATCAATTTTGAACGGAGGGTGGTTTCGGGGTCTGGGGGTCATGATCGATGAAAATATACCAAAATTTTTTGAAATCGCTTTCCTCCGAACGGCTGCAATAGGTAGCTTTTTTGTAAAGAAAGCTACCTAATAAATAGAATGCTAAATTCATCTGTATAAAGTTAAACTTAAAATTACACAAAATGCAAAATACTTAAAAGATGACAAAAAATATTTAAGAAGATGTTAAATTACTTTTAAATACTTCTTAGTATTTTCGGCTATAAACATAGCCTTCGTCAGAGAATACAATAATACTGTTATAAACGTCTTATTTTCTAATTTCACGTAGTTGGTGTCGAAAGGAGTGAAAATGAAAGTCAATTTTTGGGTCAGGAAAAGTTTGAGAAAATAAAAATATGAATAAAGAGGGATGATTCAGGTTAAATGATTTAATTATTCGTGAATCAATTGAAATTATTACTAAAAAAAATACTGTTTGTAATGGCGTTTTATACTACAACATATCCAGAATTTGGCTCAGTTTGCTTAAATAATGATAAAAGACGTAATGTTCCACGGTTTGTTCCTTTAGAGCCGAAAAGTTTTTAGCCGAAAATCACTAAGAGGGGGAAATGTAAGGGATCATACGGGAGTCGCATAGTATCAACGTTTAGTTCTGAATCCAGCTGAATCCGAACAAAATCACGAAGAGTTACTCCATTCTAGAAAATATCCCTATGGGGTTTGCTGTTGCGAATCATGTTCCGGCAGAGTTTATTGTTTTATTGCTTTTTTCAATTTAGTTCAGTAGTGTTTTACTATGCATTGTATCATCTAACCAATAAAAGAGTAACCAGACAAAAATATCTAGAAAATTCTTTCAGAATTGTCTTCTCACAATTAAAAAAAAACAAGAACAAACAAAAAAAAAACATAATTTAACTTTATAATCAATGATTAGTGGAACTATAAAAATTTCCTATCGAATGAAATCAATGTCGAATTACTAATTTGTACGAATTATTTTTTGAATTCTTAATTTTTAAGCATAATTAATTTACAAATTCATAATTAATGTCGACGATAAAGAGAGAATTATAAGCAATAGCAACAAAGTACGCGTGCTGTGCTCCAACTGCTGTTTCTTTTATTGTTTTAAATTATTTTCATGAAGCTTTTTATTAAAAAAAAATTATGTTTTCTGAATGCCATGTGGCGCTATTTTTGGAAAATATTTATCTGTTTTTCTGGCGTCTCTCTATGCGTTTTTTGGACAAATTTTGTGGGCGCTTTAGCTCATTTTAACCATTAAAAAATGTTTAACTTTTTTGTACTGTTTCATTATTTACTGATTTGTTTCCTTTTGTTTTATTTGCCAATTTTCACATGAAAATCATTTGAGTAATACTTTATTATTTTAAACATTTTAACAATGAAATTGATTTTTGGCTGAAAAAATAAAATCTTGCTAAGAAAGGATTCTCATGTAGAAATACTTTACTTGTTTAGTCTTTCAAAGTTAGTTGGAATTAATTGAAAAATATAGGCCAGTGAAACTGACACTATGTTTAAAGGAAAATATAGATTTTCATTCATAAATTTAAAGTAAATTAATTAAATTCATTGAATACATTTGTTTTTATTTTTTTATGTTCTAAGATTAAAATTCTATTGTTTTAATTTTATGAAAATATGCACAAAAATAAATTTTTAAATTTATTATATTTAAATATACAGTCATTAAGAAAAATAGGCGAAAATTATGTCACTAATTACACAATAATGTTTAGAAGCTTTATGTGTACATTAAATTTAATCTATTTTTTAATCTTATTTAAATTATTTAATCGGCATTTATTTGCATTATCTACATATACATATATTTCAATGTATGTGAAAAAATATGACTATAATATTTTTGCATGTGTCTAAAATTCGGGTTTAAAAAAGAATATATATATATTCTCTATCACATCACTTTTGCATATAAAAGCATGCATTAAAGATTCCATTCAATATACTTTATCAAAACATTTTTATTTTTATTTATCTTATTTAAGCTATGGCAACAAGAAAGAAAATGGAAGACAATTTTACATTAAACGTACCATTTGAAATATTTATTCAAATAATGAAATATTGAGATTTATGAAAATTATAAAGATATTAAAAAGGAACCTATATCCTATTCGCTATTTTGAATTATATCTTGTAATATAAATGATATATTTTTCTTCGTTTACTTTAAAGGTTGGTTGGTTGGTCGTGTTTATTACGGCCAATTACCAGCACGAGGGATATGGGCCCTAAGGAGGGGGGGGGGTGTGCCCTCCTTGGGGTGTCTTTCTAAGGAAGCCTAACCCGTATTTATGCAAGGATTTATGAGGCTCTTTTTTCAAATAAAACCGAAATGTTTCTTATAAATTGATGAATGTAAATTTTTTATCAGCTTAGTAATCTAAGTTTATAAACAAAGTATAACACCATCTCACATCTCTCCGTTTATTGTTGTTGAATGAAATAGCTAAAGTGTGCACTCCTGCACCACCTTACCATATCACAGAAAGTGTAATTTTACAACCCATTTTGCTTCTACACACTTTCAAATGTAAAAATTTTCAGAAACAGTTCTGAAGAAAAAATTATGCCTCAAAATAATAGCTATGTCATATTTCAAGTTTATACCTATAAGAATTCCAAATACATAATAATTTAAAACGCTTTAGATAGTTTTCCGCTTATTTCATACGTTTAATTTTTAAATTCTGAAAAATTCGTTCTTAACAAGAATTTGCATCTGAAAAGTAACTACCATGCTAAATTTCAAGTTTCTTGACCCAACAATATCACTTTTTAGAACAGTTTATATTCCTGTACATTCATAAATTGCGGATTTTTTAGAATCTGTTCTGTACGAGTATTTACGTCTTGAAAATAAAATTCCTGTGAAATTTCAAGTTTATAGCCCGAATAATTACAAATAAAACGTAATTTATAAAGTTTACAGAATATTTTTCGCTCAGTTCATCATTTTAAATTTCGAATTTTTTAGAAACCGTTCTTAGAACATTTCCATAATAAAAGTTACCAACCGTGGCAAATTTGAAGTTTTTAGCACAACCAGTATCAGAAAAATCGCAGTTTTAGAAAGTGAATTTCTGTTGCACCTCTTGGGGGTTGTGTTACCGACATGAAATATAACCTATGTTTGAGCAAAGACCTTCGCAGTTATTTTGGGTGAATTATTTTTAAATCGGCTGTCTAGTTTTATCGATTACCCACAGCAAACACACAAACAAACGTACAAACATTTCTTCATTACAATATCATTACAATATTAGTATAGATTAAATAAGAAATTTTTTTTTAATATTAACAATATTTATTTTCTTCTTTTTCAGGTAAGAAGTCAATTTCTCAAAATGTGGATATTTTAGACAAACAGGTATTCCTATGTATTTTTTTATGTGATCATAAATGTTAAATATCAAGAGCTGAGAGATGATAAAAGTGGTAAGTGACACAATCATCATCCTTTTGAGAAAATGATCTGTAATGTTCCAAATATATATTTGCGTTTATTGTCAAATATCTTATTTATAAATTAAAATCTCTGTCAGCATTAGTTTTTTTTTTTTTTTCAAATAGTAATTTCAAAGATGTTAAAGGACCACGGATTATCTCAATCATATGATAAATTCAATATTTTTTATTTTGTCATGTATCACCTTTTCAAGTGTTAATTGAATAATGTGCGGATTAAAGTAATATTTTTAATAAATACATAAGTAGTTGAATGCATTTACAAAAATTCATCATATATAGACTAAAAAGCTGCCGCACATACCATTACCTCATCGAATTACATCGATATTCCATTACCGTCGATGCTATTACCTCGTCGATCCAGGCTGAAATTCCTGGATTAGACAGAACATTAGCATATTAAAATACAAATGATCTGCCAATTTATATCTTGCTGGAATCCACCTACAGATCCGATTTTAAAGGTTTAATGGTAGGTTTATCATTGTGTTTTCTTGCACCCGTGAAAACGTCTAGGACTGTCAGCAAGAAAACACAATGGTGAATCTACCAGCCAACCACTAAAATCAGGTTTTCAGGTGTTCCCATTAAGATATGACTAACTGAAAAGTATTTTAATATGCGAATGGAGTTTTAACTATTCCTGAAATCTCGGCATTCAACTCGATGTTTTGTGCCGCCACCACTCGGCCTAATATCTTAGTAAAGATCCAATCTCACAATTTTTCACATAATCTTTGTTAATTATTTATTGGAGAAATTCCCTACTATATAAGTACTCCTGGAAAATAGAAGCCTGATAACCAAAGTAGATAAGTTAAATTCAAAATTTCCAATTTTAAAACTTAAAAAAAATTCAGATTTCTATGTAGTATATTAGTTTTAAAATTTATTCACATGTTATCAACATAATGATGACTAAAACTCGGAGATGCAAGCAAAAAGCGTTGTTTATGCAAATTTACTTTTTAAAATTCCGCATATTGCTCTAATTTGTTAACGCTGGTATTCACCATGCACTTAACAGCTATATATGCTGAAAAACATAAGTCGAATGTTTCAATGGTATCACCTTCAACCTAACTGGACCTGATGCCGACGTAGTCCAATCAAAATGACGATGAATATCACATTAGACCATAGAAAACAGGTTTTCGAGCTTAATCGGCAGTTGCCTTTAATATTAACTTAATAAGAGACTAAAAATTAAAAAATGGGTATTTTGTGATTTTATATGAGTGAATTGCAAAAGTACTTACCAAATAACATGGGTCTACAACCACAAAAGGCATAAGATTTATTGACTGTTTCTTGTCTGTTTTAACTCGCTGAAAGCGGAAAAGTAAAAAAAAAAAAAAAAAAAAAAAAAAAAAAAAAAAAAAAAAAAAAAAAAATTCCATCACGTCAGATTTTCTTACAAAACTCATGTTATATGATCTAAAAATTTTTTCTCTTGTTAATCGTATAAAATTTTATGTAAAAAATTCCATAGCCAAATTTATAAGGTACCCAATGATATCATGTACGAACTCCCAGATCATGATGCTCTCAGTCCATCTAAACTCAAGATACTTCATTATACTACTTAGAAGAATAGTCGCGCTCTTCGGCTAATATTTTTTGGTCTTTTCTTTCTTTTGTATAAATTAAAAAAATCTTTCTATTCTCATTATTACTTTACTTAGATAAAGTTTGCTAAACTAATATTATCTTTAGATATAAAATGTATGGAAATGAAAACAGTCTTTTTTGTTTGTGGGAAATGGTAGCTTTTTTTAACATCTAGCTTTGCTTCGTCCGGTTATGTCGGTTAAAGAACAGTGTATACATTTTTTAAAAATTAAGCTCAATTTTACTTAATAAATTTTATTTTTACCTATCATTTTTATGTTTATATTTAAATTAACTTTACTTTTCTTACTGTTGGATTACCCTTCAAATAATTTCAGACTTTTTTTTATTTTTATTTTTTAAATTTCTTTCTTATATAGTAGTACATTTATGTGCTACGGCTAGACTTTAATTCTTAGCTCCTCTATGATGTGATATACACTTACTCATATACAGGGAGTCGGGTAGCACTGCTACTGAGTATTCCATTTAATTTTGCACCTGTTCACCTATTCAAGACTCATGTTTTTAGTTTAATTAACTGTAAAATTTCACTTTTTAATCTGAAATCTGGTATTCTATTCTTGAGAAAAAAAAATCCATATCCGATAATGATCCCATGTAATAATTTCATATTTCTAAGAGTGGCACTCAAAGGACATACAAATAGAAAACGCGAGGAATTTAAGGAATGAACAAAAAAAAGTTACATGGAGACATAAGGTTCTACCAAGATTTACACAACATCTACTGAAATGTAAAGTGTAAGCAAGAGGAAAATGTAATTTGGGACTTATAGTATAATTTTTAACAGAGTTACTTGTAATAAACTATTGATTTTTTTTCATCGCACTTCTACTTTTCTAATGTAAACACCCCATGTTTTGCAATAATACTGTTCGTAATGAATGAAAATGGAGATCATTTTTGGATTCAGCACACTGAAAAATATATATTTAACCAAAAATATCCCATGCAACTGAAATTTTTTTTTTTTTGTAGACCTGTGTAATCAATAAAAGCATATTTAAATGTATTTTAAACGAGTGAGATAGAAATTTTTTTTCTATCTATGGTTCCTGGCAAGAATTTTCGAGTAATAGATTGTAACATTGTTTATATAATTTACTCTTTACCATGTATATAAAAATAATGAATTAATTCACGATCCTTTTAAAATAAAACTGTCGTGATTCACAATTTCGTTCCTATTTTTTAAAAAAATAAAAACCTTTTCTGAGTCGCGTCACTTTACAAATAAATCTAGGACATGTTTATTAATTTTTTTTCTTCGATTTTCGTAATGCTCAGACTTACAAAACATATCATTATATAAAGCGCAACGTAATCAAATTTTGCTCGGAGAGATTTCAGAACTACGCCCTTTACTTATATACATTGAATGATAATAGAAAATAAAAATTAGTTTGTTTTCACAGATGTTTTAATCTTTTTTTTAATACATTTCGTTATTCGAATGACACACTTCGAGTTGTGCAACGTTACAAGTAATCTTACGACGACGTTTTTACTGTTTTCGTCTTCTATTTCACAATTTTCGCCTTCTATTTCACAATTTTCAGAATTACAAAACGTATCTTTTTATAACACGAAATGTAATCGAATTTTTGTACAATGTAGAGATTTCAGAATGATCCTCCTTCATTCTTTTGATTGAATAACACGCTAAACGTCACAATTATACAGTTTAACAATACCTACTATAATTATTTGACGACTTTAATGACGCTAGACAAAAAATGAGTAAATTGATTGAATTAAAGTTCTTAATGGGTTACATACACCACCACTGCACTCGAAAATATGAGTATGAAAATAAAAAATTTCAGCTATTACATCATGGTTCGCACGGATACCGTTATTTCTCCAGGAAAACTACCAGTATCATTTTATAGAAAAAGAAATCTAGGTTAAATGCCTAAAATTTCGCCTTCTTTTAAGAAAAGATTTTCTATAAGATAATACTGGTGCCGAAAAATTTTCTGGTCTGCAAAATTCAAGGAGGCGTACGAACCATGTACATATACAGTAGAAGGCCGATTATCCGAACCGATGCCATCCGGTTAACGAAAAAACCGGATATTTGTACAATTTTAAGAAACGGCTTTAGCAGTGTTTTTTAGGTAATTTCCCTTCACACTTTTTTTCAGGCTTAGGACTGTCAATTGAAGTAGTGCGCATTTTAGTATGTAACAAATGACGTGTTCAGAAATTATTATTTTTTTTTTTACTTTTTTTAAATTTTATTTTCTACAAAATTGGTAAATCATTATACTTAGAAGTGCTCATAGAAATTATTACATGTATATATACATACACAGGACGAACAAACGCGAGTGGAAAGAGGGAGGGGGGAGGGCTGTCCCTCTTTCCGAGAACATCAAAGGACAAAAGAATTCAGAGAATGTGAATGTAAAGAGGGATTTTCCTGGCGAAAAAATATATGCGGTGGACTTAGAATTGAAACTTCTTAGGTTCTAGAAACGGTTAACTTTCATGACATACAGCCGAATTTCCCCTGCTGTGCCTAAAGTAGTTCTACTTAAAAATTTTGGAGAAAGCGGGAAAAAAGTAGGGTCCCTGATCGATCATTAATTGGTCAATCCGGTTATCTGGCATCCGGATAATCGATGCTCTAACGCATATAATAATTTTTATTTTTCACATATACATAGAAGTTTTATAAACATTTAAAAAACTAATAAAAAATATTAAAAATTGTGTATATACACTCTAGAATTGGGAGGAGTGAAAAGTTCACTCTTTGAAAGAGTGGCAGGCATTTTCACTCTTTTTGGAATGAATTTTATAAAAATACACTCCCTAAAGAATGGAATTTTCCACTCCCTAGAAAGGAGTGAAATATGTCACTCCGCTGTCGAGAGTGAAATATCTCACTCCGCTGAAGAGAGTGAAAGACTGGCATTATACACTTTAAAATTTTTCCGACCAACTTTGAGCCAATATATATGTAGTAAAATAATGAATAGCACCAAAATATGTCACTTCTTAATTTTCAAAAACTCCATTTCGTAATGTAACCTTGGAAATTACACTCATTTGGTACTAAAACGCACTGAATAGTCACTTCTCCTTCGAGTGACTATTCACTCCTGCTTAGACTGAATAGTCACTCTAAGAAGGAGTTAGTATCGCAGTATTGATATTACTCATCAGCCAATCAGAACAGCATCTACAACGCTTTTTTAAGATAAGAGAAATACGTCCGCCGTTTTAGGAATAAAACATGGATATTATTAAAGTGATTATTTATAGAACGTAAAAGGTAAGTCTTATTTCATTTAATCTTTTATTCCTGTATATTATGATCATGAGCTAAAGAGTTTTTTGTTATATAGGAAAAGACTGATCAGGAAATTTTTTTAGAAGCGATATTTTCCTATTCGATACTGTGATGTAAAATATCTTAATCTGCCATCGTTCGAAAAAAAAAAAAACTAACGCAGAGACTCATTCATGCCTACATTCATAGTAAAATGTAAACATTAATTTGCAGTTACTTGAGATTCAAAATATTTTGAGACAGTGATGTGTATTTTTTTCCGTTTCTTACTGTTTTCTGATTACTAAGACTTACAGCATTTATTTTCAGCATTATTTTGGAGTTGAATATGATATTACGAAACGGTTTCAGATTAGAAATTAGAATTATACTATGAAAATGTCTTTTTACATATTACAGTAGTGAAAGTTTTGATATATATATTTTTTTATTACTAATAATATTTTAAATTAATTATTTAAAATAAGAAATCTTCATACCAATGTTTTCAGATTTAACATTTTTCCAAATTTATAAAATAATAGGAAATTCTTAAAACATATGGAAAGATTTTTGAGAAACTGTTAAATCTAATAATGCATTTAATTCATCTATTGTAGTTTTTTGTTGTTTAATAGTACAATTATGAAATACTAATTATAATTTTTAGTGTTTTTCAATTGGAATATTTATATTTTTATATTGTATGTAAGCATTTTTTTGCTGTTTGTGATTTAATCAAATATTTAATTATAGATATTCTGAATGAGTTATTAAATATCCTTCTGTTGTAAACGCATTTTCTACGTTTTTGAAACACGTAATTATTGGCACTAAAACATAAAACATGATATTTATGCATTAAGATAAAGTGTTTTTTATTCCTGATGTTTATAGTTAAAATTGTCTTTGTCTATTTTTAAAAAAGTTCATAGTATCACTTATATAATATAAGATTGAATGTATTTTAAAGAGATAAATAACTACTTTTTACTTTATAAATGTCTTTCAAACAATAACAACAGTACATATGTAGTCATTTCTTTTCTTTTTACTATTTCCCAGATAAGTCTTTTACTATAAAACCTACGAAATCTATTTAGCTCATATTTAAAAAATACGATATATACTGGAATAAAAAAAATGTCTTATCATGTCGTTCTATAAATAAGAATTGCATTAATATCCGTTTTTCAGCAATAGCGAGAAAAATTCGAAATGATAATTAAGCTAAGGAATATGTTTAAGAGAAAAATATCTATATATTCCACAGATTATAAAATTCTAGACTCCAAGTTCATATTTAATAAACCAATGACAAATCACCACACATAAGAAAACTTACACATTTTTAATATTTAGATCATCCTTAGAACTTGAATAAACGGTCAAGAGCGAGTATTACTCCCGCTCAGAGGGTTTCCCACAAAAAATGTATGAATTATTAACAGTATTATTAAAAAATGGTTGCTAAAAGAATAATAAAAATTTGTAAAAAACTATACAACGTAGGGTTGAATATAGCTGTATATACTAGAAAATTATGAATGGGTATACCATAAAAGTTCAAAAAGATATGAAGCCTAAATAATATTAAATATTACGATTTTGTATACCTCTTTTTTTTTAAATCCTAACTTAATCTGTTTATGATGAACATAATTCGGTACCGACAATAAAAATAAAGCATATTTAAACTTCATTTGTCATTTCATAAAACAAAATTCATCTTAGTAATATTTTTTTTTTCTTTTTACAGTGTATCTGAAACAAAACCCTTGTTCAAGGTTAAAACTTGGCATTGTGCTAAGTGCGCTTCGAAAGGAGATCGTAAAGATGCAACGCCGCCTTGGCCAATGCCGCATTTTCCAGATAGGTTTTTAATTAACTTTTAAAGACACGAGAGACGTATTAAGAGATCCAGTCAATGGAAACTAGTTGCGAATCCTATAGTATTTATGTGATTAGTTCTAATTAAATTAGTCTGTGTTTAACAATTTGATGTGTATTGCTTTTATATTGCTACTGGGCATTATATTACACAAATATAACATTAAAAGTTGTTATCCGGTCTTTAAAAGCCAATGGTACATTAAGTATGTCCAAATATGTCCGCCATTTGGTCCATTAAGTATTCCGCTCCTGTCATTACGTATGTCCAAACTGTCCGTGTCTTTAAGGGTAACCGTCCGTGTCTTAAATATATCGGCTAATTACCGACGATTTTTTTCGAAAATTATTATCAAAAATGCTTTTATACTTCTGCTACGATAGGTACCTCCAGCGCTCCTCAACACCTTTGCTGAATGCCCGCAAATCGAAATTTGTGTGTAACGAAAAAATGCTCTTTTCTCAAAAACTATCTAACCTAGGGTAATCGCTATAATTTTCCTGCAAGGTTTAAATTAAAGTCCACTAACTCTAATTTTTTCATAATTTTAGTTTCAGTAGATTCGGAAATAGATGGGGAGGGGGACATATTTTTTGCGCTACATTTTCGACAATATCTCGGAAAATGTAATACCTAAAATTAAAAGAAATGTACTTTAGAGTTCGGCGTTACAAAATCTTTCGCATGATACACCACGAGATATACAAAGAAAAGATTTTTTTTTCAAGCAACTGAATCAGCCCTTCTACATTTTTCTTAAATATATTTGTGATTGTTTAATTAACTGTAAATATGTGGGTCAATAGTCTTTATTACTTCACCCAATTTGAACTTTCCACGTTCCATTGTTTACGAATAAGATGGCTGTGACAGACAGACACAGGAGTAATCTTATAATGGTTCCATTTTTACTTTTTATGTAAAGGATCCCTAAAAATGATGTCAGTTTATAAGCATTTTTTTTTTTTTTTTTTAAGTGGAAAAATTAAAAATATGGGACTCTAAAATATTGATATTTAGCTAAAAATTACGGTAAAAAGATAAGATTCTATATTTAAAACAAAACTTTATTTTTAAATAGGGCATTTTAAAATTATCATATATTTGCAGGGCATGCATGAAAACAAACACAAGGGATAAAATTGTAATGAAATACTTTAGTTTTTTCTGTCAGTAATTCAATTTAATTCACATGTAACTTTAACTGAGTTTCTCCCTAAAAGTTAAATTAATGTTACAAACGATGAATTAAATAAATATTGTCAATAAAGTATTCAGATATCTTGTACACCAGTTTCAAAAAAGTTGTTTCGAGAAAAATGCAAAAGGAAAAAAAATACCGAGTCAGTGAAACCAAATATTTTTTGCTAAATTTTCGCCAATATGAAAATTTTGGACATCTTCCATTAATGCCGCGATGTCCTCCGACTCCTTTTGTGCAGCTTTTTTCAATTTCCTGTCCTCTATCGTCTCTTGTTGGGCTCTCATGCTGGCTATAGATACTTGCTAAGAATCTAAGCTCTCGGAAAATTCATCCCGAGCTCTCAACGCTACAACTCCGGAAATAATTTCAAATTTTAAATGTTATACGCTTAAAATATATAACATAATATATAACAAGTATAAACAAATTATGCAGTAATAACAAACATCTTCAAATTTTTTTTAAATCTGCAGGTGGTGCGGTGAATTCTAAGTGAATAATGGGTACAATACACATGTCGTATACATATGTTTCTCATACATTTTTTATGCGGAATGAAATTTAAAAAGATATTCGATAAATTTTCAAAGTTATTCAACAAATGTCAAAACCCATTCCAAAATAGAAGCCATCGAGATACAAATCAAGATTATATATTAAGGTTAAATTTAAACTGTTGAATTAAGACATAAAATAACATGGATGATTGTTGATGATTTTTAATTGTATTAATTGATTTTTAATTGATTTTTAATTGTAAACTTATTTGTATTTTAAATGTACAAAATTATATAATGATAGCTCGGAATGTAAGATGTGTTTAAACATAGAACATGATATACTTTTGTTAAGGAGACGAGAGATCTTTAAAATCGATTTTTTATTTTTTGTAAATTTCACTTTAAATATTATTCAAGGATACATTATATGCATTATGGCATACATTTATCACAAAAAAATTACACATTACTCAAAAAAATTACAGTAGAAATAATTTTTTTTGAGAAAAGAAAGGAATTTTCTGTAATATTTTAGAACTTTTCAAAAGGCTCCATGCGAACTGAATAGCAATGAAAATCCCCAATATCCCGAAGTTTGGTTTATATATATAAATAAAACTGTGAATCGAATTTTATATATTTGAACATAAAAGTAAGGAAAAAACATAGAAAATATTTTTTTTCTTACATTTATCTATACTTTCATATCTACGTTGATTATTTTCGAAGTTAATTTTCGTAATGCACATAAATGCGGTAGATATCATTAAATAGCACGAAATGTAATCAAATTTTCGTTCAATGTAGAGATTTTAGAAAGATGCTTCTTCATTGTTTTGATTGAATAATACGTTAGACGTAACCATTGTACAATTTCTGAATACCCGTTAGAAAGAATTATTTGATGACTTTTATGTCGCTACCTAAAAACAGCGTAAAGTGATTGAAGTAAAGTTCATAAGTGAATAACTGGTACAATACACATGTGTATTTCGTATACAATTTTTATGAGCAGTCAAATTTAAATAGTTATTTGACAATTAATGTCAAATCCCAATCCAAAATAGAAGCTATCGAGTTGGAAATCAAATTTATAAATTAAAGATAAATTTACACTTTTAAAGTTTAAAACATTACAAAATTATACATATTTTAAAACGATATCAAATTATCTAATCTAAAAGTAATTAATAAAACTTAAAATTATCTTAATACTTGCTCGAAGTGACTCCCTTCGGGAGCAATGCAGAAATATACAAAGGAAATAAATCTTTATAATATTTTAAGCACTTTATGTACAATCCCTCGACCAACTCATTTGTGTTGGGATGCAGAAAATTGGTATAAGTCATGCAATTCAAAGTTTTATAACTCCATCAATTTTAGTGTTAGATCAATGGAACTTTTTTTGTCTTAAGGTGTGTCCCATCGAAATAAAGCCACCGTGATTTTGTGTTGTAATTGGAGACAAAACAAACTAATAAGAACAAAACAAATATATTAAGAAACTTTATATGCAAAATACATATTTACAAGGAGTAACTTACTACCTGCCTTACCTGGGCAGGAAAAAAATTAATTCGTAAAAAAAAGAGCGAGGAAAAGTGTCCCGTCGAAATAAAGCCACTACTGTTAATAGACAATATATACGCCACGGTTATATGTGACTTGGAATATACGATGTGTCATACGATTTACCAATCCTTGGAGGACAGTAGCATCATTATACTCCCACTCTTCAATGATGACGATCTTCAATTTTGCCACAGGCTAAAACTGTCTCTCATTGGCATATACACCCCTGCTAGGGATACCTCACACATTTTCTTGGCGATTGAGAGAAGGGAAAAAGGATAGGCCATTCTATGATATTCATCCGATTATTCAAAACCCATTCCCAGGAGGTTTTTGCAATGCAAATGGAGGTCTTGTCCTGCTTGAAAATCCAACTTATTCCACCAATTCTCTTTGAAAATGGCATTAAAAGGATTCTAGGATTTCTCTGTTATTGGTAGTCTTCATGCGGCCTGAGAGAAAAGCCATGTTAAGTTTACCTCCATATCTGAAGCCTCCCACACCATTAATAAGCCTCCACCTTGCTGTCTTTTGGAAAAAATTTCGAATTCTTTCTTTACGTTATATCAATAGAAAGCAAGGCCGTTTGACCTATCCAAATTAATTTTTTTCTCATCTGAGACTATAACACGGTGTCTCTGGTCGTTCCAGGTTTGATGATATTTTGGCCAATCTACTCTCCTTTGCAAGTGGATAACTTTCAAAATGGACGGATGTTTCCTTTCCATATATCGCAAGATGCTTTTATGTTTTTCAATTCCCGACTAGGTTGATTTTGTCACAGGGATGTTATCCTTTTTGGCCAACTGCTTTAGGTAAATACCACCTAGTGAAAGACGACGCAAAACTTCCCTTTCCTGTCTGGAAGTCATTGCTCTACATATACACCTCTTTTTTTATACCTGCATGCATTTCCCTGATTTACAAAATTGTCTATTACGGTTTCAGATAATTTGATTTGCTTAGATATTGGTCTATGTTAAAGACCTTGTTCCTTAAAACCTGTTATTTGACCTTTCTCGAACTTTGATAGCTGGGTTTTCTTTCCCATTGCAATACTGCAAGAGAAATAGAAAATATAACCTTCTAAAGTCAGCAAAAAGGTCGACTGGCACAGAACAAGTATTTCACAACTTCCTGACGCCATAAACATGTTTACCTGCAGCTGCTCAAATGTCGGTAAGTTACCAATAAATACTAATATTGGCATTGGCTTTGGCTTTATTTCGGCGGGACACTTTTACCGCTCTTTTTTTACACATTCATCTTTTTCACCTGCACAGGTGGGACAATGAGTGAGTTACTCCTTGTAAATATGTATTTGTATATAGGCTTTCTTAATGTATTTGCTTCGTTCTTATTTGTTTGTTTCGTATGCAGTTACGGCAAAGAATTACAGTAGCTTTATTTCGTTGGGACACACCTTAATTGATAGTATAATAGGATTATTTTCCCTAAATACCACTTATTAGACCGGAGGACCGTATAAAAATTTAAATTTCGTAATATATTAAGAAATGTTTTTATTCGTCAAAACAACTTAAAAAATAAATTGTTACCTCATTTAAAAGATTTTGTAATTGGAACTGAGGTTTAGAAATTACTCATTGAACACCGTTGAGAGTGGTCACCCTGTTTACTGACAGATCGGAATTTAAGATGCGTTTAAATAGAGAACAGAATCTACTTTTCTTAATTTCATATCAACGTTTATTATTTTTGAAGTTAATTTTCGTAATGCGCTGAAATACGATAGATATCATTATATAACACGAAACGTAATCAAATTTTCTGAGTGATGCCCTTTCATTATATTGATTGGATAATACACTAGACATATCCGTTACAGAATTTAAGAATACCCATCAGTATTACTTGATGACTTTTAGGATGCCAGTCAAATAACGAAGTGAAGTGATTCAAGTAAAGTTCAAAAGTGAATAATGGGTGTGGTGCTGTTAAACAGAAATTTGATTCAGCGTTTCACAAAATGATTTTTCTTTTCTGTGGTTTATCATATAAATTATTAAATACGAATTAAAAAAATCCATAACTTTAAAACATTTATTTGAAACTCTTTTCATACCTTTTTATGTTACTTTAACCTAAGTGTGATGAATCATCGCTTTTAGTATTTGTTTTTCACTAGTTAATTTTTAAGGGATTTTATTTAGGGTGTAATTTCTAATGTTAGTGATAATTTTTACATGCAACATTTTAAAAGTATTTTAAATACTTTTATTATCTGGTAAATATTGGGAAGATAAGTGAAATTGTATGTATTGATGTAAAAAAACATCTCACAAGACTTTTATATGAGATCCCTCCATTCCATCACGAAACTTCCGAGGCTATTAAGAAGAACAAAGCTCTTGAACTTTGTTCCTCTAGGAGTTAGATGGTTAACTATTAAATAAAGTGTATCATATTACGTTATTCTAAATACACTAACGGACTATGGCATTTGTATACCATTAAGTAAAAGCATTCACCAACCGTTAAATTAAGAAAAAATTGGAAAGTACGTAGGATCTCATGAAGAGTAAGTTACATAAGGCACATCTGGTAATCTCTTATGTAAAGTGTTAGGTTTAAGGACAGTTAAGTCTCGAATATGTTTCTGGAAGTAAACACCTAAATATAGTTCTTGGAAACGTCTGGAAGTAGTCAAAAGCTATTCTCGTAAAACTCAGTCGTATATGGTGAGCATGGTATTGCTAAAATATCGCTATCATATCATAATTTATAAAATTATAGCCTCTCATGAGATGCCACATAGTAGGTAATTCTTTCTAAAGACAGACTTGGTTGTTCATTTAGAGAAAGTCTTATTCAGTTGTCTTTTATTACTAACTTATTCAGTTAGCATGGTCAGAAAGAAAAACGATTCATGTATTAGCTAAGTGCTGTGGTCATCACATAGCAGTTTTCAGCACAATGGTAAAGCATTTCTCATATCAAAGCCTCTTCTATTATCGAATAGAATATAGAATAGCCTGGGTACTGTAATGTTGCTACTCAAGACATTAATAAGCAAATATGGATAAAACTGTATACTACAGTTTTTCGCCTTTATTTCAGGAACGAAATTCTAGTTATAAGACTGAAATTATTGGCATGTAATTGCTTCTGACTTCGCTCAGATACTTCCATGGCCAAATTACTTATAAATTATCTTATATTCGGAATTTGGAGCACTTTTTCTTGAAAGTATGAACTAATTGCAAAAGAACATCATCTGGAATTTATATGGTTCCATACCAGGTACTATTTGGCGAAAAATACTTCAACGATTAAAATTTGTAGCGTTTATTTAATTAATAGATAGAGTACCACGAATATTTTTCCAAGTGTCTGAAAATTTGTCGAGGCCCGGATTCGAACAAAGACCTTCTAGTTCAACAGAATAGTAGTTGGTTGTGTTTATGGCGGCCAGTTATCAACACGACGGATATAGGCCCAAAGGGGGGGGTGCCCTCCGTGGGCGTCTTTCTAAGGGATCCTAACCCGTATTTATGCGTGGAAATCCACAGTTCGAAGAAAATGCCGAAGGATTAGGCCGACGGGCGCGATTGGGATCGAACACAGTACCGCCCGTCTACCAGCTTCGAGAGCAGAACCTCTCGGGGTTCAACAGAATAAGTCACAGGTAATGAAACAAAAAGAGGATTCGACAATGATTAAGATACCGGGATTAGGTGAACATAAGGAAACTTTACCTAACGTACGTTAGGTAAAGAAAGATTACAACCAGGGACATAATCGTTTCTGGTTCATATCCTGACAGGATACTATTTTACTCATTCGGAAAGTTACAATTCGTTAAATTTATTTACGATTTAAAATTATTGCATAAAATTTAATAATTTATAATTACATCTCCGACGTTTGTTGGAGTTGCATTACCTGCGATTTATTCTGTTGAGCTAATTAAAATATAAGACCAGATGTCATAATAAACAAGCTTTTTTAGGTGAGTTGTGTCGCCAGACATGTCATGACAGCTAAGAGCATAGAGCATTGACAGCTTAAGCCAAAAGATCCCTGGTTCGAATCCAGGACTGGACACTTTTTCACTCTATTAGAAAATTACACTGCTTGTGTTTTATTTACCAATTAAAAATAATTGTGTAAAAAATAATAAATTGTACTTGCGTATTCAACGTTTGTTGGAGTTCCATTACTTGCTATTTATTCTATTAAACTCATTCACATATTAGGCCAGATTTCATAATCAACAACGTTCCATGGGGGAATTGTGTCCGTCAGATTTGTCCCGGTTAACTAAGATGGTAGAGCATTGGCAGTTAAAGCCAAAAGTTTTTTCATTCCGTTGGAAAATTACTATTCGTGTGCTCCATTAACCTACCAATTAAACATAATTGTGTTAAAATTAATAAAGAATAGTTAAACTAGATTTTAAATGTTATAACAGCATAAATCACAAGATAAAATATTTTTGCCGAATCTTTTACAATAAAACATTTTCAAAAAATTTTAAACTCATGTTCAAATAAAATGAACTTATTAAAAGAAGAAAAAAACAGAAACAGAAGGAAGGACATTTAAAGATGAACAAATAGCAAAGTATCTAGAGAAATAAATTCTACCAACATCCGCGTATCATCGGAAAATGTCTACTTCAATTCAGTCCTAAGCATGAAATAGTATGCCAGTCATCCTCATAAAAGTTAACAAAGACTACAAAACCTTTTTAGAACACATGTACGAACATTCCTGATAGGTGACTGTATCCCACAAACAGAATACATCATCATTTTACTATAAAATATCCGACCCAAAAGTACAATCGTGTGATATACATGACACCTTCAGTACATTTAAAATTGTATTGAATAAAGAAATTTCAAAGGACATTATTTGTTTTTAAATTAAACGACCTCGATTGTACAAAGACTGACTAAAATATATCAGAAATCAGATGTATTAGAAAACAGGCATCGGAGACTAAACCGTTATTTCGGCTCCTTAACCTTTTATGTACTGAATTATGAATTCATGAAAATTTTATCTTCTAAAGCATTTTTCGTGAATTTTTGAAACTACGTTAGAAGATTTACATAATCATTTAATAAATTTTAGAAGGATTTAAAAAAGATTGAAGGATTTGGAAGGATTAGTAATTAAATTTGAATTTATAGGGATTTTTTTCAATATTTATAACCGCACTCTAATCTTTTATTTTGAATATTTTTTTAGTATGTTGTAGAATTATGAAATATACAAATATAATGTTCTTACAATTGAAATATAGACATATTTCTGAACTGAAAAATCCCCCCCCCCCCAAAAAAAAAAAAAAACAAAACCGCCAAGAATGCTGAAAAGATGCAAAGGCACAAAAAATCAGGTTTTTCATTTGTGAAACAAATAAAGCTTTTAGAACAAGATAGAATAATGCATTCATAACTCATTCTAAACTGTACTACTATTTAATCGATGTATTAAAGGAATTTTATAACAAGTTATTTTAATGGTACTTAAAAGTACCGTCAGTAGATAAAGGGTTAAAATGCTTGGAACTTCGATGAAAATATGAGATAGTTAGGGAGAATTCCGTCATTCTAAACTACTAACCGATGTATTAAAGGAATTTTATAACAAGTTATTTTAATTTTACTTATAAGTACCGTCAGTAGATAAAGGGTTAAAATGCTTGGAACTCCGATGAAAATATGAAATATGTAGGGAGAATTCCGTTATTCTATACTACTAATCGATGTATTAAAGGAATTTTATAACAAGTTATTTTAATGGTACTTTGGCGCTTGTCTGCATATTTATATTAAATAAATAAGCCATTTTTGAGTCACACCACAACATTTAATAAAACACTCACAAGACGAACAAATAGAACATGAAGAATAATAAATAGGAAAAACAGATATCGTTTGTTGCCATGCAACTGGTATAAATTCTCAACTTTTAAAAATATCGTTTCCTTCATCCATGGAGCGATGAGATTGTAAGATGCACGCGCATGAAAATAAATGTATTAGAGAAATTTGATTATTAGAGAAATTAGATAAATACTACATGAGTATCCCCCCAGTGACGAATGAACGATACAAAAAAAAAACAATGTGAAAATACAAGATGCATGTAAATAACACAATATGTTTATAAAAAAAATCAATTGTATGAAGTATAGTTTATTTCAGTTATCAGTCTTTTAGGAAATCTTACTCGTCTGCCTGATTTGGTAGTTGGTTCTTCTGATTTTACTGGCTGGCTATCTACTGGAAAACTTTTAGTTTCATGATTATCTGTATCACTTGGTAAATCACTGAACACAAATGCAGGTTTAACTCTATCAAGTGAAACACAACTTTTCTTTCCATTTATGATTATGGTTATGTGCTTGTCATTTCTCGATAGAACTTCATGAGGTCCAGAATAAGGTTGAGATAAGGAAGGAAGGATTTTATCTAATCGGAGAAACAAATGCGTGCAATCCTTCAATTTAGGGTGAACAAAAATTTTTGAGTGCCCGTGAGCAGATGTATATGAAGGTTTTAAACTATTCATACTCTCTTTCAATTGTTGGATGAAATTATTGTCGCAAGATACCAAATATGGGATTTCTGAACACATTTCAGCTGGTAGTGTGAGTGAAATACCATAAACTAACTCAGCACTTGAAGCTTTTATATCAGGTTTCACAGCAGCTCGTATACCAAGTAGAACTGCAGGCAAACTCTCGGTCCACTTACTATGCTCATGGACTTTAATGCGCTCTTTAAGACTCTGTGGAAGCGTTCAACTAAACCATTTGCTTGAGGATGAAATGCTGTCGTTCGTATGCGGTTTGTGCCCAGAAATCTTGTCAGTTCTTTGAACAGATTTGATTCAAATTGCCTACCTTGCTCGGTTGTTATTATGATGGGGCAACCGAATCTAGATATCCATCCGTCAAAAATGGCACGGAAAACTGATTCTGCAGTTATATCTTTTAAAGGTATCACCTCTGGCCATCTTGTAAATCGATCTATTATTGTTAAACAGTATACATTTCCATCTGATGGAGGTAATGGACCTATCAAATCTATGTGAATGTGTGAAAATCTTGCATCGGGTAATGCGAAAGTACCTAGGCTTGTTTTCGTGTGTCTGTGTACTTTAGAACGTTGGCAAGCACTACAACTATTGACCCATTCTTTCACATTTTGCTGTATATTGGGCCATACATATCGTGATGCAATAAGATTTAAAGATGCTGCAACACCAGGATGAGCTAAATTGTGGAAATGTTCAAATACCATTCTACGAAAATTCGCTGGTACGAATGGTCTCGGAGAACCTGTTGATACATCACAAATCAGTTCTGTGGCAGACATTGGAGATGGCATGCTTTTAAACACAAGAGAAGATTTGTTATCATTTTGCAAATTGCGTAGATCTACATCATCTTCTTGAGCTTTTGCAAACTCCTCAAAGCCTAAAAATGAGCTGGAGATTTGATCTACTTCTATTCGAGATAAAGCATCAGCAACTGTATTGTTGGCGCCGTTTACGTGACGTACATCTGTACTAAACTGAGATATGTAATCTAGATGCCGCCATTGGCGCGGGCTGCATTTGTCTGGATTTTGTTTGAAGGCATATATGAGAGGCTTTTGTTCTGTATATATGATAAAGTTTCTTTCTTCGAGCATGTGTCGAAAACGCTTTACTGATGTATACATTGCCAAGAGTTCTCTGTTGTATGTAGACCATTTCTGCTGACTTTTTGAAAGCTTGATTGATACAAAAGCAATGGGTTCCCAATACTTTTCATTAAGCTGCATAAGAGAACCGCCAACGGCTTTGTCGCTTGCGTCAATCCAAAGGCTTAACTTTGCACCGGGAATGGGATGTCGTAGGAGAGTTGCATTGGCTAAAGCTTGTTTGGCGTCATTAAAAGCCTGCTCAGCCTCCACAGTCCATTGAATTGAGTCATGTGAATTTATTTCAGAGTGTCTTCTAGACTTTTTTGAATTCTTTATTCCTTCCAAGAATTTATTTAATGGAGCCAATATGTGAGCAGCTTTTGATATACATCGACGGTAATAATTAAATAACCGAAGAAATCGTCTTAACTATGTAAGAGTTGTAGGTTGAGGGAATTTTAAAATGCAATCAACACGATCTGGTAGGGGCTCAATGCCAAATTCAGATACCTTAAAACCTAGAAAATCTATGGATGATACGCCGAAAATGCATTTTGATGGTTTTAAGCTTAATCCGTATTCTTGCAAACGCTGAAATATGATTTTCAGATGCTCGAGATGTTCTTCTGGTGTGCGAGATGCTACCAGGATGTCATCAATGAAAACATACAAAAATGGAAGATCTCGTGTAATTTGATCCACGAACCGTTGAAATGTAGCAGATGCGTTGCAAAGGCCGAATTGCATTCATGTACTCTCAAATAAGCCAAACGGTGTAATAATGGCACTTTTATGTACATCATCTGGATGAATTGGTATTTGGTGGTAAGCTTTTATGAGATCAAGGTGGGAGTATATTTTTGTACCATGAAGGTTCGAAGTAAAGTCTAAAATATTTGGAATGCTATAATTATCTTTTACTGTTTGTGCATTAAGTGCTCGGTAATCTCCGACAGGTCTCCAATCTGTAGAATGTTTTTTAGGAACCATATGAAGTGGTGAAGCGTAATTGCTTTTGGATGTCCGAATGTGACCAAGATCAAGCATTTGCTGAAATTCGGCTTTGGCTGTTTTTATTCTGTCTGGAGCTAATCTTCTTGGTTTTGCGTGGACAGGAGATCTGGTAGTTTCTATATGGTGAAATATTGAATGCTTTATTTGTTGATCAGCACGAGGAGGTTTAGTTATATCTGGAAATTTAAGTAGTAATTTATGATAAATACTATTTCCCGAAACAGTTTTGATAGAATGAACAGATGCTGTATGTATATGACCGGGAGTAGCTAAATTTGTAACATTATCCACTAACTTTTTATTACGAAGATCTGGAATTAGATTAAAATGATATAGGAAATCTGCGCCGATAATTGGCGATACATCACCTATTAAAAAGAGAAAGCGAAAAGTTTTTCTGAGATTGAAATCAAGTGTCAAAAGCTTTTCTCCATAAACATTGACTCTTGAGGTATTCGCAGCAGTTAGGGTCATAAAAGGGGTATTTTTCTTGTGGAAAAATGACGCTGGAATAATACTGATGTCGGAGCCTGTGTCGCATAAATAATTTATATTGGTATTTCGATCCTTTAAAAAGAGGCGACGAGATATTTTATGCAAGGTGGCTGTCGCCGCTACACCTCGCCGTCTGTGTTTTTTGAAAATGAACAAGGTTCGGAACATTTCTTGGCCTTTTCGCCAAATTTTTCGTGATACCAACATTGCTGTCTAGAATCTTTTGAAATGCTACGGCTTCGTGACCTACGCAATTCCAGTTGTTTAATTCGATCATTCAGTTTTTTAATTTCACATAAACTTTCTGATTTAGCATTTGGTGGTACTGAAACAGCATTTACTGCGGTGGGATTATATTCCAAAATTCGGTCAGCAACTTCGGCTGCTTTATCAAAGTGATAACGGTGAGATAGATGCTAAAATGCTCTGTACATATGACGGTAAATGCGAAATAAATAATTCCAACATCAATTCATCGGATACATTGTGGGACTCAGCTCTTCTTTGCATTACTCTTAAAAGATCACTGGGTTTACTATCACCGAGCTGTTCACAAGCTAACAATTTCCTTATTTCAGATTTTGACGTGTCGCTTGTCCGTTTTATTAATTCTATTTTTAAATCCTCGTATGGTGTATTATCGGACGGTTTGATAATTAAATCCCGTACAACAGATGCGGCATTTGGAGGTAAGTTAGCCTAAATATAATTAAATTTAGTTCGACTTTCTGTTATGGCCTTTGGATGAGCTAATTCAAATGAATGTTCACACATTGCGAACCAAACACCGACATCATTAAAGTTATACGGTGGAATACGAACAGCGCTAATTTCTGTCATTTTCCAAAATAAAATGAAATATTACTCACTTATTACAGAGTTCTTTTAACGTGCTCCAGTACGGGTCACCAATTTGGCGCTTGTCTGAGTATTTATATTAAATAAATAAGCCATTTTTGAGTCACACCACAACATTTAATAAAACACTCACAAGACGAACAAATAGAACATGAAGAATAATAAATATGAAAAACAGATATCGTTTGTTGCCATGCAACTGGTATAAATTCTCACCTTTTAAAAATATCGTTTCCTTCATCCATGGAACGATGAGATTGTAAGATGCACGCGCATGAAAATAAATGTATTAGAGAAATTTGATTATTAGAGAAATTAGATAAATTCTACAGTACTTATAAGTACCGTCAGTAGATAAAGGGTTAAAATGTTGGGAACTGCGATGAAAATATGAGATGGGTAGGGAGAATTCCGTCATTCTAAACTACTAATCGATGTATTATGGGGTCTCAGGACTCTTAAAGCTTTAAAATTTTCGAAATTTTAATTTTTTTAGATGTTAAACTCCTATCTTTCTGAACATTTTGATATAATTCTTTCCTTGAAATTACTATTAGAACTGAAGTTATGACTTTTATATTTATACACGTTCAATAGCTGAAGCGCCGTTTCGGAAACTTCGAAGCCATTTTTCTCCAAATGACGTTTTTGGCATAACGCGCACGATATCTCAAAAACTTACGAATATTTTTTCATGAATTTTTCAAAACATATGTTTCATGTTAGTCTGTGTAGAGTGAACCTAAAATTTCCTTTTTATTGTTCAAAACAATATTTTTTTAGGCGATTATACTGTTGAAATTTTCTAAATTTTGCAGTAGCTAAATACAACTTTGTATTAAAATTATAAAAAAGCTTTAAATACAAATTTATTTAGGTTCAGTGTAATTACTACAGTCTAAAATATAAGTAGGTACCAAAATTTTTATTCTAGTTGCAATACTTATTTTGTAATCGTGCGCGTAAGCTGTTATGCCGATTTTTTGCTTATCAAATGTCTAACAGTTTGGAGCCCCCTGTAAATGCTAATTCTGCATCTTACAAATTTTTTAAATACATGAAATGAAAGAACATACTTATATATTTTATTCCAATTAAAATTGTGTCTTAAAATCAAATACATTTTAAAATATTAAATGTTGAAAATGGTCTTTTTTTTCATTTTTTCCAATTTTAAGAGTCCTGAGACGCCTTAAAGAATTTTATAACAAGTTATTTTAATGGTACTTATAAGTACCGTCAGTAGATAAAGGGTTAAAATGCTGGGAACTCCGATGAAAATATGAGATAGGTAGGGAGAATTCCGTCATTCTAAACTACTAATCGATGTATTAAAGGAATTTTATAACAAGTTATTTTAATGGTACTTATAAGTACTGTCAGTAGATAAAGGGTTAAAATGCTTGGAACTCCGATGAAAATATGAGATAAGTAGGGAGAATTCCGTCATTCTAAACTACTAATCGATGTATTAATGGAATTTTATAACAAGTTATTTTAATGGTACTTATAAGTACCGTCAGTAGATAAAGGGTTAAAATGCTTGGAACTCCGATGAAAATATGAGATAGGTAGGGGGAATTCCGTCATTCTAAACTACTAATCGATGCATTAAAGGAATTTTATAACAAGTTATTTTAATGGTACTTATAAGTACCATCAGCAGATAAAGGGTTAAAATGCTGGGAACTCCGATGAAAATATGAGATGGGTAGGAAGAATTCCGTTCTTTCTTCCTTGAAAATTGGATGGGCTTCCGTTTCGGTAAGAGTAAGTGGCTTTTGAAAACTCCTACTTTAATTTTATTTATTTATTCATTTATTTATTTATTTATTTATTAGACAGACACTCAAATTTTTATTTTGAAAAATAGGCAATAAAATTATCTTCTCGTATGGTATTTTTTCTTAACAGTTGCAGTTAAATCGAACAGGCTACTTTCTGACACATTCCTGAAAATTCTTTTATATTCGTAAAAGCAAAATCTTTGCCAAAAAGTATGAAATCGAATGTAGTTTGGCATTTCTCGATTTCATAAAATTTCGCCCAATTTGGAGTTTGTAACAGAATTCAATGGCTCGACAGTCCAAGGCGGAGCAGGCTCTTATCTGTCAAATGTTAGTTAAGTAATAGGGACTTTCTAGTAACCTAAAGATGAGTTAATAGGGTTTAATACGATAATAATACTGTTTATCCAGTTTTGATAAATAAAGACCATTCTTGTCTTAGGTAACAATTAATTGAACATTTAAATTGCATGGACTGATGATTGTTATTTAATAAAATAAATAATAATATATTTTTCTATATAAATTTGAAGTGCTTGTTTTCGAAACGAGATAAAAATATTCCATAACGTGACATATATTTGTAATAATAATCTTCATATTTATAATTATGCCTTCAATTTTTTTAACTATCCTTTTTTCAGGAGTTAACAATAATATGATTTGTCTTTCTATTATTATTATTATTTATTTATTTATTTACAATGCACATAAAAAGATTAATAATAGCAGGTTTGTGGAATATTTCTATTGTCGGATTTGAGGAGTAATTTCGCAACAAAAAAGCAGTCTAACCGAATCTATTATGACCAAATTAAGTTAATTTTTTATCAAGTCGGAAATTGTATATCAAATGTGGCAAATGGCGTGCGTTGCTACTATAATTCGTTTTATAAATATTCAGATCTTTGTGTTATAGCTGTTGCAGTCTTACGCAAAAATGCCTGAGTACGAAATTTATTACGAGAATATATTTTAAATCAGAAACATGGAAATAATATCACTCTATCTTAAATAAAACGTAATCACCATTAAAACCTGGAATCCTTACCTATCATGGCATGTCATTGAATTAATTATGTATAATAAGATTTAATAGAATGAAGGAAACTTTTATTAATATCTTTTTATGTTTTGATTCACTTTTCATAAAATTTGAAATGACTCGACAAAATTCTACATCGATTATATATATTAAATTTCAGACGGTTGGATAGATTTTACGCTGTTATATGCGGACAGATAGACAGACAGACGTAAGGGGCAGACGACGACTATAGGTGCTACGCATTTATATAATTACGAACGCACTTCCAAAGCAGTCTAACTGAATCTATTATGTCCCAATTAAATTATTTTTTTAAAACTATAATTAAAAGAAAATGCGCAATAATAATTTGACTATGACCAAAGTACACATAAAAACATTTGGTTTTATCATACTGTCAGCTTCATTTCGACTAGTGTGGATAAAACGTTCAATTACGCGTGTGAATAAACACCCACCAGATGTGCACAAAGTAAACATCTTCGTACTTCAAATTAACTGATTATTAAAACTTGTTCCACGAGAAACTCAATAAGTAAAAGAACAACTATCCTTTTCTGAAAACTTTCTTTTATAAGCTACAGCAGCAAATTTTCATAAACGTCAAAAGAATTTGATCGATCACTCCCTTCAATTAAATTTTAATCAAGAGTTCTGCGTCTCATCATTAACTCGTTTCTGTATATAAATATGCTAGCGAGTGGAAAGTCCCAATAAAGCTGCAGTCAGTAGCTGCATATAAAAGATGTCGTAATAATGACACTGGGTTGACAGGGAAATGTAGCAGATTTCGAAAAATTCAAGACTTTCATTGATAGAAAGGCTTTACAACTGCATAAAATGTAAAATATTATTAAAATAATATTACTTTTAGTAAATCAAAGAAATCCTAGGTAATACATTAATTCTTTATGCAGTTCAGAATGAGTTATAGATATTATACTTAACCTTGTCCCAAAAGCATTTTTGGTTTCACAAAACAAAAATATTTTTAAAATGATGATTTCCTTTTCATTTGCATCTTTTCAGCTTTCTTGACATTGAAACTAAGGGGGAAAGTTTAAGTTCTTAAATATTGCTATATTTCTATTTTAAGAGCATAATATTTGTACAATTTGTAATTCAATAACTCACTAAAAGAATATTTTATATAAAAGATTGATTGGAGTTATAAATATTACACAAAATCCCTATAAATTCAAATTTAATTAATTAACTTTAATTGGCAAAATCCTTCTAAAATTTATTAAATGATTGTGTAAATCTTCTAATGTACTTTGCAAATTCACGGAAGATGTTTTAGAAGATGAAATTTTCATGAATTCATAATTTGGGACATACAGGTTTAAGCATTTTTTTTTAAATTATACATGAATCAACAAAATTATCATAACTGATACATCATCAAATCTAATCTAAAAGGGATAAAAAATATTCACTAAAAAGGCATATAAATAGCCTTATCCAGATCGACATATGTTTGATCGCTCAAACGGTGACATTCTCAAGACCTTTGTTGACACAAATATTTTCGCAAAAATTTTTAAAAACTATAAATTGGTAAATAAAATCACCAGACGACGTGTATAATAAAAAATAATTGCAAACATAAAATAAAATAAAATGAAAGTGGATATTTGTGAACCTGAATAAACTTCTACTATTGTCTCTTATTCTGCGGAACATCTCTTTCCAGATTTTAAGTACCGTAATTTTCGGTGTATATCCCGCAGATTAAACAATTCAGTTTGGACCCAGAAATTTTATTCAGTATTTGAAGACCAATATTTACCGTAATCTAAAAAGTTACATTTTATTTTTAAAAAATTCTGGGTCGAAACACGATTGTTTGATCCGCGGGCTATACACCGGAAATTACGGCACTTGCTCTAGATATAGTATAATTAGTATAGTACAGTCGAACTCGCTTATAACGAGTCCTGATTTAACGAGAACCCGGATTTAACGAGGAAATCAGAAATGCTTGGTTGGTACAATGTTAAATCAATGGGAGCATAACTCGATTGTAACGAGCAAACCCCGGTTATAGTGAGTAATATTTCTGTGTTTCATGAAATTTCTATTGACTTCCACCCTCTCCAGCTCAGCTAATCCTTTCTTGGGAAAGTTCCTTTAACATTCCGAAGTCAACCAAAAGTTATTGATGAGTCATAAATCCTGATAGCAAGTGATGGCGGAATTTTTACTTGTGCAAAGGGCACGTGCGAGGACTTCCCACGGATGACCTTAAGAAGACGTACAGAGAGGACGGAGGTTGGTGATTGGATGGAAATTTACTCTGCATAGGAGACTTGTGTAGAAGTCATTCTTTGATTTGCATTCATAGAGTACGTTCGTCAAATTTTATCTTCAATGTCGAAACGTAAAATTTTATCAGTTGCCGAAAAAGTAAGGATTTTACGGGAATTAAAGAATGGCTTAAAAAATTTATCTTCTTCTACTCTTTCAACTTTGTTAAAGAGCAAGGAAAAATTAATGGCTGCGTACGCTCAAAATAAGAATGACTGTAAACGTTTGACGAAATGTGCTAAAGACGATTTGGACGAAGCTCTTTTGAAGTTGATGAAGGTGCAACGTAATGTCGATTTACCTGTAAGTGGTCCACTTTTTAAAGTTAAAGCAGAAAGATTTGCTGAACAATTTGACTATTCTGGATTTGTATGTTCGAATGGATGGCTTGATTGATTCAAGAATATACATGGGATAACCTTTGGAAACATTTGTGGTGAAGCAAAGCCCGCAAACATGGAGGATATTGCGCAGGGATGAGTGAAAATTGGCCAGTCATCAGAGAAGGATACACAAAAGATGACATTTATAATGCCGATGAAACGGGCATTTTGTACAATTTAATCTCGCAACACACTTTTAAGTTCAAGGGTGAAAAGTGCGTCCGAGGCAAGCTCTCCAAAAATTGATTGACAGCTTTAGTGGTGTGCTCTTATATGTCTGGCACTTACAAGAAGAAACTCTTGGTTATTGACAAGTCCAAAAACTCTAGTTGTTTTAGGCGTGTAAAAAAGCTTTTTGTTGATTATGGCCACAGCAGGAATGCCTGTATGATCGCGGACATTTATACAAAATTCATTTAAAAATGGGAGCGCCAACTAAGGAAAGAAATGTGTAAAATTATCCTTTTAATTGATAATTGTTCTCCGCATCCCGAAATCACTGGACTTACAAACATCAGGATTGAATTTTTTACCACCGAATTCTACAAGTGTTATCCAGCCATGGATCAAGGGGACATCAGAAGTTTTATATCAAACTTTCGTAAGAACTTGATTTTGATGCTTCTCGATAGAAGAGAAAAAATAGGAGCAACCTCAAATGCTAATGTAAACATACTGGAAGCGATACGTTTAATGAACGATGCATGGGAAAAGGTTGCATCACATGCATTACCAATTGCTTCCGTGAGGATAGATGGGACCTTTCTCAAGGGGGGGGGGATATCTGAGGAAGAACAAATAGACAACTTGAAAATTTTGGAAATGAGTAGAGAAGAATTTGAAATTTATGTTTCTGTTGACGACAATGTTATCACTTCCGAGATATCCACACCCGAGGAAATTGTAGCTGAAATTGAAGCTAAAGAAGATGAAAATAAATGATGAAAATGACGATTATGACGACGAATGTGAATAATTTCAAGCTAAACCGCCCCCAACATATTCAACGGCTTTTGAGCTCTCAGAAAAATTCAAACCTTTTTCAGAGCCATGGGTGCAAATGACGGTTTTTTGGCCACGAGTCTTCTGCGACGAGCAATAATGCAAAAAAGAGACAATAAGATAGTTCAAAGCAAATTAACTAACTTCTTTTGTACTGTACAGAAATAAAAAATAGATAAAGTATCTATAATAAAGTAAGTATGCATGAATTTTTACAATTCTTTACGAAACCCGTTTGTTACGAACACCCGGTTATAACGAGCAAATATCGCGGTTCCTTCCCGCTCGCTATAAGCGAGTTCGACTGTAATAGTATATTATAGTATAATTTTTGTATTAAATTTTCTAATCTAATCTAAGACATTCATATATGCAATTTTTTTTTTCAAAGATACAAAAATTATATGCCCTTAAAGAATTATCATGATTTAATTATCCTTGAATCAATAGAAATTATTATTAAAGAAAATACTGTTTGTAATAGCGTTTTATCCTACAACATACCCAGGATTTGGCTCAGTTTGCTTAAAGATTAATAAAACACGTAATATTCCACTTCCCTCTATATCCAGATTTTTATTTTACCAACGTTTTCCAGATCTAAATATTGACATTCACTTTCACATTCGACACCAACTACCTGAAATCTGAGAACAAGAAGCTAATTGCAGTATTTTTATTTTTGTATTCTCTGACGAAGGCTATTTATATAGTTGAAAGTACTAAGTATCATAAAATTAATTTAACAGCTTTTTAAATATTTTATTATCTTTTAAGTAATTTGCACATAGTTTAACGTAAAATCTGTCCAAAATGTATATTTTCTGGTGTGTTACGATTCCGTCTCCGCAGGTTTTAAGGTAAATTTCACCTTTCAAAGGACAGCATCTGTCCGAGAATACATACTAAAGCTGGACAGATGCTCTCCCAGCACCCATGTAAAGGAAGGTTAAAACGCATTTTAAAGTAATGTTTTAGTAATTGATTTTTATTTATCTTCTTATTGCTGAAAAAAATAATATGTTCGTTACTAAATAATTAAATATCGTTTGATATCGAATGTGTAATTCTGAAAAAATGTACCTGAATGAAGTCTGAATAAATATTTGAATTCAGAGCATTACCTTTAATTAAAATCACTTGGATTCGCTTAAAATAGAAAAAAATGTTCACATTTTGTAATGAAATATTTAAATGCTAATCAGAGATTTTAAGAATAAATATGAAGGTATACTCAAAATTCATGTCTATGAACTTAATGAGCAAAGATACATAGAAAATAAATTTAAAAAAAGCGAACGAAGCCCACAATCACGAATGATTAAGATATATATTTTTTAATTTGACTTTTAAACAAAAAATCTATTCTAACGTATTTATTGTTGAAGGTTAATTTATATGTACAAGTGCAACAACCTCGGTTGGGTAGAAGAACCGAAGTGCTCTCTTTTTCTGTTCTTCGCTGAAGGCAAAACCCTTGATTATAAATTCCCCTCAAGTGCTTCATCGCTGCTCTCATTTCATTAAAATTGCAGCTAGAATATAAATTTCCTGGATACACAAAATACTTAATTAAATTTAGAACCAAGAGAATCTAAAATAGCTTTTCTTCAACTTTTAAGTTTTTATTAAAATCGATAATTCCAATGACTTTTTAAAGCAATATTTATCTGTCAGGGTTTTCACTTTTGTGTACTTTCATAAAAATTGAGATTTAATTATGTAAATGAAAATCGACTTAAATCTAACCTATTAAAATATGTGCGGGTATCTATGTAACCTTAAGAACTCGGAAACCACAGGGCTCAGGGTTACGGAATTTGGCACGCGGTTGCGGATAGGAGGCCCATGAATTAGTGGGGCAAAAATTTCGAAAATTTTTAATAGATTTTTTTAATTTTATGTTTTTCACGAATTTTTGCCTTTTTTATGTTCAACCTGTAATCGTGCGAGTTCTAACCATTTCTAAATATTTACTGGTACGTGAGATATACATATTACGTACGCCACGCTGCAATACTAAGAAGCTGTAGCGGGTATTACGATAATTCTTTTACCCCACATGCAAATAATTAGAGGTTATTTAATAGCGCTTAATTAGTACCTTTTTTAAAAAATAAAGAAAAATATTTTATCACAAACATCAACACAACTTTCTATTCTATTTATTCCCTTATTCCAAAGATATAGTTTTATCGTCTGCTGCCATAGCAACATGATAAATTACATTTCATTTTTTAAAAATGCACAGTAGTAGAAAAACAAATTCTAAATCGAATACAGATGTTTATTTTTAATTTTGTTTTTAGCATTAAATTATTGAGATCCCGTGCGTAGAACGGGTTAAACAGTTAGTAATATTAATAAAAAAAGTCTTAGATCGCAGAAAAAGTCTTGTAGTTTCATACGTGTTTAGTTTTATGTAGGTAATACCAATTTTTCCAGGTGATCGACTGTATGTTCCAAAATCAAAGGAAAATAGAGAACAACTGGTTTAATATAAATTCCTCCTGAAATCTCTACAGATATACATGCATAAATATAAAAACAGCAGTTTCGATACAATCGATAAATCTCATTTCTTTAAATGTATGAGTATCCATGGACTTAATATAGGACAAAACACGCAGGAAATAACTTTTCATAAATACCCCATTTCTCAAAAAATGTGGAGTAATTACGAGGTGCTATCGAAAAGTTACCGTCCTTGATGGAAAAACAAGTTTTGTTTGAACTTACCTAATTTTGGCTTCCATCTACTTCAAAACAGTCACCTTGTGAACATATACACCGATCTCGTCGCGCTTTCCACTTCTGGAAAACATTCCTGAAGTCATTCTCTCGAAAGCTGTGAAAGACCACCTGCGATTCTCGTTGAATGTCAAACACAGTTGCAAAACTTCGTCCTTCCAGTTTCATTTTCAAGTTAGGGAATAATGCAAGATCACAGGGATCTGGGTCTGGTGAATAGAATGGGTGGTGACCAACAACCATGTTATTATGCGCTACAAACTTGAGGGTCTTTAGGGATCGTTTGTCAGGAGTCTTGGAGAAAACTGCAGCAATGCACCGTATGTTCAAATTCTCCATTAAATTTCATAGCAAACTCCATACCCGATTCCAACATTGCGTGCATGTTATTTGATACTTAGGAGACGATCTTCTCGAATGAGTTTTCCAATTTGTCCCACATTATCATCTCTTTTGCTGGTGCTTGGTCGCACTGAAAGCTTGTCATCTTCAAATGAACGACGACCCGCACTGAAATACGAGTGCAATTCAAAAAACCATTGTCCGATTTAAAGTTTCATTACTGAAAGCCATGCGAAGCATTTCAAGAGTTTCTGTTGCAGATTTACTGAGCTTCACACAAAATTTGATGCACAAACCATAGCTAAGTCGCAAACAGTTCAAAACACGTCGAAAAAAACATGTAGCTACAAATTGCGTGCTCACAAATTGAAGTCAATCAGTAACATGAAAAGTCCGGAAAATTTCCAATAGCACCTCGATGGTTGGTTGGTTGATTTTTGACGGTCAATTATCTGCTCGAGGGATACAGGCCCAGGGGTGGGATGCCCTTCGTGAGGGTCTTTCTAAGGGAACCTAACCCGTATTAACGCTTGAAAATCCAAGGTTCGAAGAAAACCACGAAAACTCTGAACGATTAGGCCGACGGACGCGATTGGGATCGAACCTAGCACCTTCCATCTACCAGCTTGGAAAGCAGAACCTGTCGGCCACTGGTGGGGCCTAATAGCACCTCGAATAATCATGGTTCTGTAAAGTTCTTTAATATGCGTAGGGGCAAAAACTTGTTCGTATTCTGTTACAGTAATTATAATTTAACTATTATTGATTATTAACAGATACTTATCTTGGTTTTATGTGACAGATACGAAGAATATTAACAGGCACTATAAAACTGTTTTTCAGTTCGAATTGTCGAGGAATTTGATAAGCAAAGCAAGGGTGCCAACAATGAAACAAAAATGACCTGAACGCTCTCTGTCAACGGGCATGTAAACCTTTGCTTTTTACTTCACTTTAGTATCAGCTAAACTCACACGACCATTTGTGGCACTTGTTCTGAACTACCCAATGCATATAATTACTCCAATTGACCGTACCCATAGTATAATTGAATCTAACGTGAGGAACATTTTCTTTCAGGGATAAAAACAACTAAGTCTTAATGCTAGGTCCAACTATGTCCTAAACCACTAATTCCTGGCATTTTCCAAAATATTGTGTCTTTACATAGTGACATGAATCGTTAAATTTCACTTATAATTTTTCTAACGTCATCACATAATACATTATTTTTCAATAGAATTTTCCGTTATATGCAAGCAGGTATTTTTATGACGCATGTATTACATGTATCTTCTTCATGTTTCGTTAATCATTAAAATCCATTATGATCCTAATGCAGATGAAGCAAATCAAAGCAGAGATACTGTGTTAAGTTTAGACGGAATACTAAAGTCTTTAAAAATTATTTAATCCTCAAAATATTATGTTTGAAATTAGATTCAAAACTGTTTCTTAAAAAATTGTTATAATTGATTTAATTATTTTAATTAGAAGTTATAATTTTGGACTGGAAAGCAACTTCATTTCAGATAAAATTTTCAAACCGCTGACATAACCTGTCAAAGGTTATTGTAGCTTTAATGCATAATGGTGTATTTTTCGACGGCATTTTCTGCTGTATTTCGCATGTATTTATTTGTCGTTAATCTTAACAGTATATCTTTATAAATTATCTGCATATCTTTCATAAATTAAGCAATGAATACCACACATACTCCACAGAGAGGTGACATTATTTTAGACAAAAACCGATTTCAAGATCTGAAATCGGTTTCTTTGATCTTTCTGTGATCTTGAAAAGTTTTATGGGATGTATTGGAAGTAAATGTATCTAAAAATGTAATGATTTTTTTGTTATTGTTATTTAACTGTCCCGATATTTTATCCGAAACTAACCGAAAGGATATTACTTTGATTACTTTATTTCAAATTCCGTTAATTCATTAATAATAATAACAACTAATTTGTAAGACTGCATGCATTTCAAAGGCCTCTCTCTTCATAAAGATTCCTGTTTTAAAATGCTGATATAAATTACCAAATATACCTAAAGAATTTCACAACATTTTCCAATAGTATATGGATGATTATCTTCATTTATCGTTAATCACAAAAATGCACTACGTTCTATTCTCACTTGTAGTAAATAGCAATAATACTTGAAATCCATAGGAAGGAAAAAGTCTGTTAAATAAAGACGCATTATAGGATTTAAAAAATATTGAAACTAAGTAGCTTTAGGTGAATAAGTTGTTTTCAACCTAATCAAATATGACAACATTACGTTTGAAATTAAATGATTTTTTTTTTTTTTTTTTTTTTTTTTTTTTTTTTTTTTAAGAAACATAAAAATTTTTGTTAAGATACATAGATTACTTAATATAACAATTCGCATTTTCCATTTGAAAGCAACTTCTTTTCAAAAGAATAATGCTTTTATGCAGTTCATAAACAGGGTGCAAAGGAAAGTCCCTTTAACCCGAAAATACTTGCGAACGGGGAGAGCTAGAGCTATGCAAGTGAGGTAACGGTATAGCAAAGTGGCTGCGCCCGATTTAATGCAAACGACAGCAGTGGCGAAATTTGGAAAATAGCCATTGCAAATCGAAAATGAAAAGAAATACAGCAAAATTTCCAATTAGAAAGTTTTAGAGCCTCAATTAATTAGTACGAAACGATATTTGGTTTACATGTATAAGATAAATCTTCGCCTGTATACCCAAAAATGTCCGAAATCGATGCACTCCATTTTGTGTAAACGTTCGAATGGAATAGCCAGAACTATGAAGAAATACGCACAATTTATTGTAAACGTACTTATCCCAATACATTTTGATAAAATCAAAAAAAAAAAAAAAGACAAACTGTCTCACAGTGATAAAAAGTTAATATTCAGTATGTTCGATAAGTTCTTCGCCATTCCGCACGATACACGTTTCCATTCCTGAGAGTAATTCTGCATGCACATTTCTCAGCATGGAACGTCTATTGCAATCCTCTTCCATGCGACGACATAGATTTAACCCTTTCAAGGGTGGTGGCTAGACGGTCTAGCCACCTAATTTGAATTCCAAATCTGACAAATGGCACCAAGAAAATTTTAATAAAATTTTGCTTTTTGAATGAGAGTGCAAATTAGCAGGCTTTTATTTTCTAAGAAATTCGTTTCAATATTCTGGTGTTAGTCAATTATTTCATCATTTTACGAACAGAATTCTTCTGATCCTCAAAATTTAAATGCATTGGAAATTAAATTATTACAGACATTATCGTACTGAACAACTTCACAATCTGCAATTGCGCACTCAACATTTCCGAAATGTGAATATGGAAAGTAGAATCGTCGCTCATCGATTTCGAACATTTTCGGGTATACAGGCGACGATTTACGTTATCCGTGTGAACCAAATGACGTTTCGTACTAATTAATGGATGCTCTAAAACTTTCGAATTGGAAATTTTGCTCTGTCTCTTTTCGTTTTCGATTTGCAGTGGTTATCTTCGAACTTTCGCCACTAGGCGCGCTGTTATCGTTTGCATTAGGCCGGTCGTAGTCACTTTACTGTACCGATACCTCATTTGCATAGCTGTAGCTCTCACGATTCGCAGGTATTTTCCGGTTAAAGGGACTTTCCTTTGCACCCTATATATTGTCAAAAGAATGTGAACTAATGCGACATTTTCCGACAGTATATTCTGCTGTATATATTTAGAGTCAATTACAAAACTCCGTTACATTGCCTTGTATTGTTTGAAGTAAATACTTTGTAACCTTTTGATGGAATGTATTGGAATTAAAAATATCGTAAAAGTAAACAAATACTTTCAAATACTTATGTCTGCCTATATTTAAAATTAAATACAATAGTCTTACTTTAATAACGATAAAAAAAAATATTCTTTTAGAATTTATAAAATTTAGAATTACTCTTTTGTGTATCTATCAAGCACACATTATGCATTATTCATACGGGAATATGAATTTTGTTATAAATCGGAATTTTCCATAGTATGATTGGATAACTATACTTATTGTTAATCATAAAAATCCATTACTTCTCTCGCTCAGATATAATAAATAAGACAGAATGTGGGAATTTCAGAAAAAAGAGATAGGTCTTTTAGCAGACAAAGCATTACAGGATTTGGAATATGTTAAGAGTTTGGTGGCGTTGTTATCAAATTACTTGTTTCCTATATTAGGATTGAAAATAGGTGCAAAATTGTATCTTTAAAAAAGCATAAAAATTGTTATTATCATACATAGTTTATTTAATCTACAAGTTAGAATTTCCTAGCTGAAAGCAACTTCTTTTCAAATAATGTTTTCAAACAGCTTGTGTAAATTGCAAAGCATTTCGTAACATTTATGCATAATGCAACACCTTTCGAAGGAATTTTCTGTTTCATTCTTGAATCTACGTATTTCCTGTTAATCATAAAACGAAACTGTATTCCTCACGTGATTGTAGTAAATAAGTCGCAGATTCTGTGTAAATTCCGCAGACAGATAACAATATTTTAGAGAAAGAAGAACTTCAGGATTAGAAGTAAATAAGAGAGAGAACTAATTAAACATATTTGAAGTAATGTAAATTTAAATGAATGAAATGGTTTCAAGTTTCTTGTTTCTCGTATATTTACAGCAGCAATTCACGGCCAAACACACGTAAATTTGGATTTTTTAACAGTGTAGCAGATAATATTTCCCATTTGAATGTAGCATCACATAAACTAAAGAAGCATTTTGTAATATAATGCAGCAAAAATTGTCTAATTTTTCTTTCTGTGAATCCTGCACATCTTTCTTTATCATTAATAATTAAATTGCATTTATCGCATCTTATAGTATATAATGCACTGATATTATGTAAATTACTCTAAACGTAATAATTTGAATACAAGGACTAATACGTATACGTATAAGTACTGGAATATTTCCATGAAAAAATAAAAAAACATAAAAAAACAGCTTTTATTTATTTAAGTTTCAGAATATTTTATCATAAATTAAATTTAAATATCTGACTTTAGTAATGAAAAAAATAGTTATTCTTAAAATATTGAAAAGATTTAGGAAATTTTAAATAAATTTTAATCTTTTTAAATAATGTTTTCAAATAGCTGGCGTAAACTATCAAAGCACTTCGCAGCATTAATGCATAATTCAGCATTTTTCGACTAAATTTTCTGTTATATTCCTGATTTTCTTTATTTGTCATTAATTATAAAATTAAAATCATTCTTCGCATATTTCTAGTAAAGAAAGAACAGATACTGTGCATAACCCGCCGAAGAGTAACATTATTTTAGGCAAAGACAAATTTCAGCATTTGAAGTAAATATTAGAAGGATTTAATGGAATATATTAGAAATAAAAGTAGTTTGAAATAAAAGTATTTTTTTTCCTCGAAACATTTTTTCCGAAATTAAATGCAAAATCCTACTTTTCTATATTTTTTTCCTTTTAATTTTCGCTACTCCTATAATACTTATAACATCTAATATCTAAGGTTTAATTAATTTGAAATACACTTTCTTTTTAGCAAACTGGCATGCTGACATAAACTCTCAAATTGCCTTAAAACACCAACGCATAGAGCACTATTTTTCAAAAGAGTTTTACGTTATACGTATGCACACCTTTATTTATCCTTAATCATAAAAATGCATTAATTCTTCATGCAACTGTAGTAAACAATGTAGAAATACTGTTTCAATTCCAGTGGGAGGAAACAAACATATAAGAGGAACTACAAAATTTGAAATGCGTTGGAAATAAGTAGCTTAAGATGAAAGATATATTTGCAAAGTATTTAAGTCTCATGATATTATTTTGAAATCAAACGAAAAGTTCTTAGATTGACAATAACTTAAAAATTATTGTTTTGAAATATAGATTATTTAATCTATCAGTTAAAGTTTTCTATTTCAAATCTACTTTTCAAAAAATTATGTTTTGAAACAGTTGACATAAACTGTGAAAGCATTTGAGTACATAAAACAATATTTTCTGCGAGAGTTTTCTATTGATCTCCTGCACATATCTCTGTTTGTCGTTAGTCATAAAACTTCGTTACATTGCCTGCGTAGTTGTAGTAAATATAGCAGAGGTACTCTGTGAATTCCGGGAAATTTTAACAATCTATCACACGAAGAAGAATTTCAGGATTTCAAGTAAATATTTTACCGGAATTTAATGGAAAATATTGTAATTAAAAATATACTAAAATGAAAGGAATGTTTTTGATTATTTTTATCTCCGGATATTTTATTTAAAATAATTAAATTCAAACGTCTTACTTTAACAATGACAGTAAAAGTATTTAAATAAAATCATAACATGAAACGCAATATTTCACCTTCGTTAAAACATAAAATATACAATGTGAACTTTAAAAATCTCACTGTTTTACTTAAAAACTGACTAAAATAATAAAAGAGATGTTACAAATTATTCTCTGATGACGGAGCCCTAGGAGGATACCGTCTTAAGCTATTCGCTATCTTCGCAACCTCGTGCACCTGAGCGATCTATATCTTTTCTTTTTCTTCTTATTTCTATTGTCTTTCTTTTCTCTTTGTTTCACTCTCATTGTGGTTTCCTCTTTGGAGGTGAGGGCAATTCTGCATAAGCCGATATCATCCTGTTTATATCGACTTATGGAGAATCGTAAACCACCCACGTGTTTGTCGTGCGTTGCACCCGTGTCCCTGGAAATGGGGATCCTGGCATTTGAGGGAAAACAACACACCCTTTGGTCACTGCTTCGGGTAGTCAGGAGGTGCATATTGGTCATGCATGCCTCAATCGACTGGTCAGCTAACTTGTGTCATTGGCTAAGGCATCAAGTGAGTGGGCAATTACTAGTCGTCACGTTAAGGCTGGAGACTGGCATAGGATTGCCTTGTGACCGTATGGGATCTGGTTAGCACTGGTGTACAATGTGAACCCCTGTTGGGGTCGTAAAAATTCATTACCCTCCTTGTCTATTATAGTAACTAACACAGTGGTACTTTGTGAAAGCAGATTACGAATTATACGGGTGTATGTCGGGAACTCCTAATGTTAAATCGATTTTTAACCCTTAACTGCACGACGTGCCACATCTGGCACATACCTAAAAGCACTGTAATTCTTATTATGTGCCATGAATTTGGGATGATCTCTATCCCTGATTAAGAACAGTCCAAAGAATGGAATAACACTTATTTTGTCCATTTCAGATGGCTGCATTTGGCAAAAAATTAGAATTTGTTATGTGGAAACAAAAAAAAAAAAAAAATTCGATCAAGCTATTAAGGTAAAATTTACTTTAATTATTTTTAATGAATACTTAAAAATATTAATATAAACAAAGTTGCAGAGTGTTAAGCATATAAAATTAATTAATTTAAGCCCATTTAAATGTAAAATATAGCAATACAGTATTTTAAAAACCTAATTGTGTGTATATAGGGTACACGCCATAAAATATGAAATTTTAGCTGAAAATTTGAAATTTAATTTTTTTTACTATTTTTCCCATTATTAGAACGATATATAGAATTAAAATATTTTTTTTTTCATATAAATAGAAAAAATCGTGCAGTGAAGGGTTAATGTTTGAAAAAAAAACTTGAAATGCATGTAGTTTTTAAGTATAACTCAAAAACGATTTTGGGTAACTCATCATCAATAAATTTAGAATCCCTTTTTCAAATTTCTAGAAATTGATTAATTTTTTAATTTCCGTAAGTTACAGTACATATTTTTTTTTCAAATAATTACTTCAGAGCATGTAAAATCTCAAATTCATATATCGGTTAATAAATAAATTCCGGATAATAAAAGATTTTATAAATCCAACTGGGACTTACCATAGGCCTTATTTCAAAAAGCTACTGTTACTTCGATGTTAATCATAGATTTTGTTTTTCTTGTGAAAGCTATATAAGAGCTAATATAAAAAAAAAAATTGTAAACATTAAAAAAAAAAATTGTTGCGCTAAATTATTATGGGTTTTTAGACTATCTTATGGAATATTTTGTAATAACTCGTTGCATAAAAAGAAGTAATTTTCCGGTAGATTTATCCAGATTCTGAGAAAAAAATTAATTTGAATGGCACCACCAGTTTTGGACCAGGCACGGGCGTCTTCGCAAACTACAACTACAAACGTTATTGTTTTCCCAGCGTGAATCGTTAAGGAATTTTGGTTCATATTTGACAAAACTAGGGTTTTTTTAATTTTTTTAATAAAGTGTTGTTTTCAAATAAATAACGATTCAGCATATTTTCTATAAAACTATTGTAAAATTTGTTCTATAATACTTTTAGCTTCATAAAACTGTAAAAAAAAAAAATATTTTAATATTTACTTCCGTTGTTTACTTCCGTAATTTTAGTATTCGACTAATATCCAAATTTAAATCGCGTGATTAATAAGTTAGTTTCTAAATAATATGACCCATATTTCGTTAATTATCATGTTAGAAATTAAATAGTAAACATTTTGAATAAAAAAGGTGAAAAATACGGTGTATGATATTCCTAAACATTAATAGCTTCCAATTATATAAAAACCAAAGAGCCTGTTGAAACAAGTTTAGAATATACATTATTTTGATAATATTAACTTTCATATGTGCTATTTATGTAATGTTTACTGCATTAATTATTTCCTAGAATTTTTAATTATTGTTTTCTATGCCATTTAAAAAGAACAAAACATACAAATATTATTCTACTGAAAGAATTTTATTAAATATTATCCGCAGAAAAAAACTAGAAGTCAATTCTTAGAGTATTATACGTTTTTCCAAGCTATTCTAAACAAAAAAATAAAATTGGAAATTCTGTAATCAATACTGATTTCCTAAGGAAATTTGAAGAAAACATTATAGCTTTTATAACGGAAATTTCATCTGCTAATTAATTATTTTGGAAACCGCTTCAATAAACATTTATGATTTATCGCAATTTAGATAATGTCCTAAATGATATCTAGAACCACCAGAAACTAAATACAGTCTTGAAAACTGGGTGCATAAAGCATTAAAATTTTTTGGGTTTACTGCATTAATTATTTCCTAGAATTTTAATTATTCGTTTTCTACGCCATTTAAAAAGAACAAAACATACAACTATTCCTCTGAAAGAATTTTAATTAAATATTATCCACAGAAAAAACCTAGAAGTCAATTCTTAGAGTATTATACATTTTTACTGGCTGTTCTAAACACATAAATTAATTTGGCAATTCTGTAATCAATACTGATTTCCTAAGGAAACTTGAAGAAACCATTATAGCTTTTATAACGGAAATTCCATCAACTAATTAATTATTTTGGAAACCGCTTCAATAAACATTTATGATTTATCGCAATTTAGATAATGTCCTAAATGATATCTAAAACTCATTATCGTCTTTCTAAAGCTATTGTCTGTTTATAAACAGGTTGCGGGATCTTGAACATGAAAGAGAGAGTTTAATTTAGAAAGTAGCTTAAATTATAGATTAAGATCTTTCATAGTTGGCTTGCATAGGTCGAATAATTCAGAAGCTATTTATCGTAAGCATCGAAACTTCAATGGAATTTCGTGGCAATATTTTAAACATTTACAGATAACAGAATTTTCGTAGAAAGGTGCATTTATATGAAGCTTTTGTGTGCATATTTATATAAGAATTCATATAAGCATTTATGTGCTTAAAGAAGAACTGAAAATGTAAGTAATGTTGCTTTAACTTCTTAAATAATTTTATATTTAAGTTAGTAAACAAATATATGTAAATATAACTTTAATTTATATTCATTGTGTATAGATATCTTTAAATGTAATAATGTCAGTCATGTCAACGCGGTGTTTAGGAGTGGAACGTGACTTGGCCAAAGTGACTTGACCAACTTGGAACGTGAAATCTCCACGCGAAACCTCCATTGAAAATAAAAAGGAATATAAAAATTAAATTTATAAAAAAATAAACACTAAAAAAATATCATTTTGAAAACACTGCTGGAGAACCCCGAAATCGCATCACGGCTATTACACAGTTGACACCACCAGAAACTAAATACAGTGTTGAAAACTGGGTGCATAAAGCATTAAAAAAATTTTGGATGACCTACGCTCCGTTGGCTAGGCAAGATTAGATATAATAAAGAATGAAAATGGTAAGTGGTTATATACCAAGAGACACAACAAAAGTATATCATACGAATTGAATATTTCCAACTGAGCGAAAAAATGCCCAGGCCGGAATTTTTTCGCTCAGTTGGAAATATTCAATTCGTATGATAGCTTTACCAGTCAGTTTGATTGTGTTAAAATAATAAAAGTATATCACTTGGTACACCAGAGACCCAAAGTGTCCTAAATCCTAAGATCTAAAAAAATAAAATTACCCTTGAAGAAATCTAATAGCTCGCTAAAATGATAAATAAATTTTTACGGCCATTGCCTAATGACTTATGACTTTCACCAGTGAAGGTTTTCTAGGTGCAGCTTGGACGGGGCAGCTTTGGAAAAGTCCTTTTATTGCACCATACACAGGTTAAACAAACATTCCACACACAGGATAAGTAAACATATTTGCTCCGGTTGGGATCTAAATAAGCTAGATTAAATTTAACATTTAAAAAAAAGTAAGCTAATTGAGGCTATACTATTATTTTTAACATAATAATACGGATTGGAAAATTTATCATACGAAGTTAATATTTCCAACAGAGAGAAAAAATGCCCAAGCCGGGAATTGAACCCAGATCCTGTATATTAAAGCTAAAGATCTGTGTTCGATTATCAGCTTGTGCATTTTTTCGCTCACTTGGAAATATTCAATTCATATAAATGATGATAATCCTGAAACATGCTACCATTGTCAGTAGAAAGCAACAGTTAAGGTTTTCCCGGAACAGTTCGCATATAGGGAACTCCGAGAGAGTCGCCGCATCCAGGATAGATGCCGCACTCCTTATATTTCTTGTAATTCTCGATAGATAGTCGTCAAACGCACAGTATAGGTGCGCAATGAAATTATTTTATCCAGTGTATAGCATGAATCCCATTTCGCTGTTTACTTGCAGAAGTACACTCCTTATTTTGACGTAAGTGCATGATTTCACTGTCCAAACTTTTAAACACGTTATGTTTAAATACTTTTCATACACTAATTACTAAATGCATTCATGATTTCAAAGTCAAAACTAAGTGTAGCTTTAGTATAGAGTACTTTGTGTATGGTTACTCCCCTTAGCGATGGCAGGTAACTGTGATGGCCGACGTCTGCATCATGCAAAATAGGATATATGCCGCACTGCAATTCCGGTATACATGCCACAGTTTCCTTTGTACGGGATGATTAATTGTTATTAACTATTCCTTTTCTTTTTGCACAGACTAACCATGTTACGCATGTTATAAAGTTTACTAAAACTAAAGAAGAAAAAGGGAAAAATAAAAAGTAAGAAGGGCCAGAAAGATGCAAGTCAAGATGATAATAATGAAAAATTGGATTACGCGTAACGCAGACGTTCTTTGCAAGGAATGCTTAGAAAACTACTCCAAAAAAGAGGAAGTGTAATTGGCATAGTTGCATCATGTGTCAAATGTAGTTACATAAGGACTGTACTTTTTCGACACATTTTCTGTAGATTGTTGTCGAAAAAAAAAAAAACAGGTGCCTTAACCCATTCGGGACAATAGGTGCATATAAAATCGCCTTGATAAAGAGCATACAAAATTTGTTTCTGGCACCAGTAAAAAAGAAAGTAATATTTGTTTTTTTTAATTAGAGCATTTTCATGATTATTTAAGTAAAAGTAACTTCTTTTAAAAAAGTGGTGCCAACCGAATAAAATTTTTGTTAACGCCACCGGTTCCGAAATGGATAACAAATTCTGTAAACACAATTTTACTTTTTTCTTTTCCCTCTCTAATACATTCATGTTACATTGTTGCAGAAATAACAATTAAAATTTAATTACAAAAAAAAAATAAATCGATAATCTTAATTGTGAAAATAGGCAAACAATTATTAATTTGAATCTATTAATACGATTCATTGTACTCATTTAGTTTCCTTTTGTTATTACATCGTTAATTATAGTCCAGATATGAGTATTTTTTAAAATATTTTTATTTATAATTTCATTCTGTTCTTATTACGAGCGCGGCATAACTACCGCACAAATGCGGCGTCTCAGCCTGAATGTACGGGTGACGCGCCGCAGTGTAGTGTTTTAGAAAAAAAATGTTAAAAAATATTAATTATTTGTCTTGAACTTTTTGTCGCAGTACGCGCGTTGTATATTTAACATTAAATAGCACAGCATGTTTTTTTTTTTTTTTTTTTTTTGTTTTTTTTGTTTTTTTTGTGTCCACCATGGGATTTTATACACAAATTCAAAAAAATGTGTGGCATAAATCCCGAAATTACTCTATAATAATTTAATGATAATTAAATGCAAAATGTATTTAGGTACATAAATGTGACGTTTTTCTAATACTTAAAAAAAGGTATGATTTATTTTACTTTGCTTTTAGAACAAAGTTTCAAAAAAGAATTTTTAGAATTTATAAAATGTTCTACTGCATGTACCTATTAATTACATATCATACTTTATTCATACGGAAATAAAAAAGTTGTTATAAGTCGGAATTTTCCATGGTATGATTGCATACCTATATTTATCGTTAATCATAAAAATGGTTTATTTTCCTCGCTCAACTGTAGTAAATAAGGCAGAAATAATGTGGGAATTCCAGAGAAAGAGATAAGTCTTAGAAGAAGAAGAATTACAGGATATGGAAAATATTGAGAGTTTGCGAAGATGAAAGCGTTGTTTGCAAATTACTTGTTTCCGTTATTATGATTGAAATTAGAAGCAAAATTGCTTCTTAAAAATAGTATAATAATTGGTTATGATACATAGATTGTTTAATCTATTACTTACTTTCCAATTGAAAGCAACTTCTTCTCAAAGAATATTTTCAAACAGCTTGTGCAAATTGCAAAGCATTAAACATAGTATTGACACATAATGCGACATAATTCGACAGAATTTTCAGTTTCATTCCTGGATCTTTATTTGAGTTAATCATAAAAAGAAACAGCATTCGTTATGTTAGTGTTATAAATGTATTTTTGAATGAATGGAATGTTTTCAAGTTACAAATTTCGGGATATTCTAACCAAAATAAAATGCAAAAATTTTCTTTAATAACTGAAAGAAAAAAAAAATTTAGGTGCGTTCGAAATTATATAAATACATAGTACCTATAGTTACCGTCCGTCTGTTCGACTATAACAGCGCAAAAACTACCCAAATGAATGATTTGAAAATCAATATATATATATAATCGTTGCAGAATTTTGTCAAATCATTTCAAATTTTATGAAAATCGAATGAAAACTTAGATTGTTATCGTGATTACGCCGTATTTAAGATGGCGTCATATTATTACCCTACTGCTGAATTAATACAATGCATTTTTACATAAGAGTGCAACAGCTATTGCACCAAGATCTGAATATCTATAAAACTAGTTATAGTACGAACACACATTATTTGCCACATTTGACGTATAATTCCCGACTTGTTATAACATGTAGATATTTATAATTTATTATTCATCTACTGATTACATTTATTTTGTTACTCATAAACATAGATAAATATTAAAAGGAAGTTTCCATGACATGATTGCATATCAATATTTATCCTTTTCATAAGAAAAAAGAATTCTTTGCCTTACTTAGTAAGAGAATAAGGCAGAGTTACTTCGTAAATTCCAATGGATTTTTGGTCTTAGCAGATAACATTTTCCTTTTGAAAGCAATTTGGCATCAGGTAAAGCCAGGAGAAATTGCGCATAAAGGGTTTCGACGGGAAGGAGTAGAGTGCGCGCGCAGCGACTCCAGGTAGTTGTACAGCAGCATTAGTGCAGTGCCTACATGAATGTGCACATTGATTGTTCCGAGCGTCTTGGATAAAGCATTGCTATTTTGTTTTGTTTTTCCAAAGTAAATGCTTGAATTTTCATAACCGTTCGTCAGAATTCTTATAGAATGTCAGTATAAAATATATTAAACTTAATATATATATAAAACTTAACAAAATATTTTAAACTTAAAAGATTTCTTATAAGGTACTAAGCTGGACTAAGGATGCGAACACCAACAATTCATTTTAGAAGAGGCCATGTTTAAATAAATGGCAGCGCAATCTCTCCTACCCAAATAGGAGAGGTTTCGCATCTGCTACTTAGAAGGGATAGCGCATTTCCCCATAAGTTTCAATGCTAGGAGAGATTACGCAGCTTATTGCTAAATTTGCATGAATTGCAAATTACGTGTAAAACATATGAATGAATCAATTTTTAAATAATTTTGAAAAAACACATAATTATCAAAACTAAATTTGGCAACAAATTACTTAGAAAAAAAAAATTTTGCAGATAAAAATTTTGTTAATAAATTAGTAATGCAGTTGTTATTAAATTAATTTTATGTAATTATATTTATTAATTAATTAATTAAATATTATATATATATATTTTATTTATGAAAAATGGATTTGCTATTAAATTAATTTAGTTAACTATTTTTTTCTAATAACACCTACAATGTTTGGGAAAAGCTTTCGCCCATTCCATGTAGTTTGATGCCATCTAAATAAAAAAAGGAAGCAGATTGCAACTAATTTACTGATTCGCAAAATATACGCTACAAAAAACAAACAACAACAAAAAAACTGAAGATAAGATGCTTCCAAAAAAAAAAAAAGCGGGAAAAAACGAAGGTCAATGAGGATGAGCGCATTGAATGACTGGAAATTGTACCAGGAGACAACTTCGATCAGTGGCTGGATTCAATGTATTGCTTGTTTCAGGTGACTGCACGAAAGATGTGCGCTTTACAGTAATAAGTGTTTCGATTGTGAACTACGACAACTTCGATTAGCAAACAAAATAGAAAGAAACTGTGGAAATGAAAATGAAGTAATTTTCAAGTTAAACATGTTATCAAGTATATTAACGTTACTTTGTAATCTTAGTAGGGCTTGCTTTTTCTGACATTTTAATTTTCTTCTTAAATTAAAATTCTTTAACTGTTGTTCAAATTCTTTCTTTTTTTATTATTTAATCATTTGGTTGAAATATTCACTCCTAATACAATAATATTTACTCACAAACCCCGTACAACAATGTAGATTAAGTGTAATTATTATTGTTAACAATTTAATTGTAGTTATTATTAATAGCAATCTCTTCTACATATGTGCACAATCTCTCTTATCCGTGTGCGCAATCTCTCCTTACCTCCTACCCTGTAAAGAGAGATTGCGAAAATAGTTTTCTTGGTTTTATTACTGCTGTTCTATTAAATTACAGCATAACAAGCAAATAACAATGAAAATGCATAAAAAACAAATGAAGTCAAAATTATTCATGCATACTTTAACAAAAATCGTTATTTAGATTTTTTATTATTATTCTTTTGAAATGTGCGCAGACTTTCGTATCTTTACCTTAACCTCTAAAAGCATTTTGTTGTATAATGCAGCAAATTTCAATTCATTTTTCTACCTTTGAATATTTCACATTTTCGCTTATCGATAATCAAATTAAATAACAATTATCACGTGTTATAGCATATAAAGCACATACACTGTGTATATTCCTACAAACGTAAAAATTTTAGGATTTGAAGTATATTCGTATTGGAAGGTTTTCTTTAAATTGTTAAAATCAAAATAAAATTAATAAAGGGCTTTTATATAGTTAAAATTTAGAATATTTTATCGGAAATTAAATTTAAATATCCGACTTTAGTAATGAAAAAATAGTTATTGTTCAAATATACAAATAATTTAGAATTTCTTTTATTAAATACTAGTTTCATTTGATAGGTTGCTCACATACAAACATACATAAAAAAATATATGAAATTTTCTAAAGAATGATTGCGTACCTGTATTTGTCGCTAATAATAAAAATCTATAGCGTTCCAGATCCAGCTGCAGAATAATAGCAGAATAAATAAAGCAGATATAAGTTTCAATTCCACAGAGAATAAACAACCTTTTAGTTAAAGAGAAATAACATGAATTGGAGAATATTGAAAAGAAGTAGCTTCAGATAAAAGAGTCATTTGGAAATTATTCAAGTTTCACAAAATTATGTTTAATGGTAGATGCAAAGTTGTTTCTTTAAAAACAATACAAAAAATAATGCTTTGACAGATAGGTTATATAATCTAACAGTCACAATATTCCCCCTGATAGCAACATCTTTTCAAATAATGTTTTCAAATGTCTCGTATAAAATGTTAAAGCATTTCAAAGCATTAATGCGTAATGCAGCATTTTTCAACTGAATTTTCTGTTGTATTCTTGATTAGCTTTATTTGCCGTTAACTGAACACTTTCGAAATCGCAGTAAATAAAGTTGATATACTGTGCATATTCTGCACAGGGGTAACATTATTTTCGGCAAAGACAAATTTCAGGATTTGAAGTAAATATTGGATTTAATGCAATCTATTAGATATAAATGTAGCTTGAAATACGTAAAAGGGTATTTTTAGATATATTTTTTACCGCAAAACACTATCGAATGCAAAAATATTACCTTTTTGCTTTCAATTTTAAATTTCTTTACTTCCACACCAATAATAACATTTAACCTCTAAAGTTTAATTGATTTAAAAGGCCACTTTTTTTTACAGAGTGGCATGCTGACATAAATTATCAAATTGCCTTACAACATCAAACGATAGTGCGCTATCTTCAAAAATAATTTTATTTTATATGTATACATACCTTTTTTTAAAATTAATCATAACAATCCATTATTTCTTCATGCAGTAGCAGCTATAGTAAAAATTGTAGAAATACTGTTTAAATTCCGAACAATCATGTTAGAGGAAAAAGGAATTACACAATTTAAAAAGATTTGGAAATAAGTAGCCTAAGATGAAAGCGTTATCTGCAAAATATGTATGTCTAATGATATTATTTTGAAATTAAATGCAAAGTTCTTAGTTTGGTAACAACTTAAAAATTATTATTTTGATATATATATATATATATATATATATATATATATATAATTTAATCTATCAACTAAAGTTTTCTATTTAAAATTTACTTATATTCAAAAGGTTATGTTTTGAAACATTTGGCATAAATTTTGAAGGCAATTAAGTACATAAAACCACATTTTTCGCGCGGTTTTCCATTGTTACTCCTGCATATATCACTGTTTGTCATTAGTCATAAAACATCGTTGCATTGTAACAAACATCACAGCAGATTCAAAAAGAGGATTTCACAAAAATTCAACAAAAAATATACAACAAAAATTCAGGAAAAAATAGTCACTTAAATGAAGATGAAATACATCATTTGGAATATATTGAAACTAAAGACTTCAAAGCTGAAGCATTTTTTTTCTTTTTTTTAATGTTTTTCAAATCTCACGTTGTTATGTTTGAAATGAAATGCAACGTTCTTTTTTCTAAAAATAACAATTTAATATATCAGCTAAAATCTTCTATTTAAAAGTGGTTTCTCTTTAAAAGTAGCATTTCTCAAACAGCTGACATCAACTATCAATGCATGTAACATTTTCCGACGGACTTTTCAGCTGTATTCCTGCATATCTTTATTTTTCGTTAATCATAAAACTCCGTTACGTTGTTCCTGTAGTCGCAGTATATATAACAGAGATGTTTTGTGAATTACACAGATATTTAATAATCTTTTAGATGGAGACTAATTTCTAGATTTTAAATAAATATTTTGCGAGGATTGAATCGAAAATATTTGAATTAAAAATATCTTAAAATTGAAGGAATGTTTCCATGTATGTGTATTTATGTTGCGCGATATTATACTCGCAAATAAATGAGGCTGCCTTATATTTCATACGTTACTCGAACAGACGTTTTATCCGAAATTAAATTCAAATATCTTACTGTACTATCAAAGAAACGTGTACTCCGGCACAATCATACACTATTTTCTCAAAGTAAATTTCAATGGTATGATTACAAAGCTATATTTATCGTTGATCATATAAATTCCTTACGTTACTTGTCTACTATAGTAAATAAAGCTGTAGTACTTTGTGTATTCTTTAAAGATGAAATAATCCGCTAGAAATAGAAGAATTGTAGGAGCTGAAAATCGTTCAGAATAAGCCACTTCATACAATAAAGTCTATTTCAATTTTTTTAAGCATCACTAAACTCTGTTTGAAACTAAAGGCAAAACTGTTCCTTTAAAAAGAGCATGAATATCATTAATTATTTAATACTACAGTTAAAATTTTTCATTTGAAAGAATGTCTTTTTGAAAGAATCATGTTTTGAAAGACCTCGCATAAGCTTACAAAGCATTTAGTAGCATAATTTCGACAGAATTATCTATTGTACCCGTGAATATTTTTGTTTATCGTTAATCATAAAACTAAACTGCAATCCTCGCTTATTCGTAGTAAGTAAAGTATAGGTACTAATGTATATTTCACTGAGAGGTAACAATCTTTTAAAGAAAGATGCACTTCAAAATTAACGTAAATGCGTATCGGAAGAGTTTCGTAGAAAATATTGTAAACGAAATAACTTAAATAAAAAGAACGTTTGCAGAATATTTATTTCTTCCACTATTTTATATAGAAAATCAATTTCAAATGTCATGTTTAGAAATGGCAAACAAGTTAATTTTAGAATATTTTTAATACCTAATTTTTTCATTTCATACGTTTCTCATGTACAGACATAAAAAAATTTTTCCACATTTTTTACAATACTATGTTTACTGTTCTATATTTATCGTTAATCATAAAAATTCTTTACATTTCTTGAGCATCTGAATTAAGAAAAGCAGATATATTATTTGCATTGTAAAGGGAAGATGTACTCTGTGAGAAAAAGAAGTATTACAGGATTTGGAAATTAAAAGAATTATTATTGAAAGAATGTAGTTTCAGATCAAAGAGTTCCTTTCAAATTATTTAAGTCACTAGATGTTTTGTTTTAAAATCTAATGCAATGTTGTTTCTTTTAAAACAGCATAATAATAATTATTATAATGCATTGAATATTTAATTTAGCAGTTATAATGTTTGATTTGAAAGCAACTTCTTTTCAAATTATGTTTTCAATCAGCTGATATAAACTGTCAAAGCATCTCGCAATATTATTACATAAAGCAGCATTTTTCGACGGTATTTTCTATTTTATTCCTACATACATTTATTCGTTATTAATCTTAAAACAAATCTGCTTTTCGCACGTAAATGTAGTAAATAAATCAAAAATACTGTACACATTCCGCAGAGAGGTAGGAATATTTTAGATGAAGACGAATTTTATGATTTGAAGCCAACATTACTAGGGTTTAATTAAATATATTGTAAGTAAATATAGGTAAAAATAAAAGTTTTCTTCAAATTATTTTTACCTCTCCATGCTTTAACCAAAATTAAATGCAAAGATCTTAACTTGTTTCTTTCATTTCCAATTTCTGTACTTCAATATTAATGATAACTACAGATTACTAAGCGTTATAGCTTTTCAAATGCCTGTATTTTTTTAAAGAGTAGTGTTTTAAAATACCGACATAAAATCTCAAATTCACCTTCAGAATTTCATAGAATCAACACATAACGGAATATATTTTGCAAACTCAGATGATAATAACACTTATTTTATGAGGAAAGAGCATCAGTGCTGCCATTTATTGGTTTTGATCCAAAGCCAAAAACATTCAGCTATATAGAAGCAAAGTAAAAATGTAAAAAAAAAAAAAAGAATCAAATAGTATTTTTTATATCATCCGTATCACATATGATACTTCCGAACCGAGGAGAATAAACACCTTTTTAAATAGTTGAAAATTGTTCATGACATCTGTTTGTCTGTTCGTCTGTCCGTGCCCGAGTAAATATAGTCGGATTGACATGTAATTTATATACGTTATTGAGGTTTACTATAGCATGTTTTGTACTCAAAATTAAGTCTGTGGCATTCATGGTCCATTTATAGGAGCGCTCAAAAGTATTCGTTACATTATAGTCTATGGAGGAAAATAATTTGCGGTATATTTTAATAGCGTTACACAATCATAAGAATAATGAAATATATACACACATTGTTGAGGTGCACTAGAAGATGGTTAATATCGAATGCGTTATTTTTAACAATTACAGTACAAGTACAGGGAAACTCAAAAGTATTTCCTTACATTATGGACCAAGAAAAAAAATTCTTTGCGGCATATTTTAATTATGTTACTCGAATAGAAACATAATGAAATTGATATGGCGTTTTCATTTATGGTATGCGTTTTCAGTTAATTTAAATTTTTGCACACTACGGGATGTGTATAATTTCTAAAGGCCTTATGCGAGGTTGCACAAAAGAATTCGTAACCTTTACTCAGAATTGGCGAGAATTAATTAAGGTGTTTTAAGCACTTTCCAACTAAGTACAAAAGTGTTTATGTATTCGGTTTGTCTGTCTGTCTAACCGTCTGCCTGCCGTCTGTCTGACCGTGCTCTAACTCGAGTAAGTATAGTCCTATTGCCATGAAATGTCTAGATGTTATTGGGTATCACTATAGCATGTTCGGTATTCAAAATGAAGTGTGTAGCATTTACGTTTCCTTTACAAAGACATTCAAAATAATAAATGTATATTATGGCCTTTGGGGAAGAAATCGTTTGCGGTATAATTTAATGATATTGCACTCTTTTAAACATGCTTATATATATATATATATATATATATATATATATATCACTGAGGTGTATTGAACGGAGCCACTGTAGAGTAAGGTGTACATAGAATTTATTGTTCATTTACAGGGACGTACAAAAAAATTTGGCTACAGAAAAAATTGAACTATTGACGCCTATGAATAATAATCTCTGGGCGTGTATTTTCAGATGTGGTACTCATTTTTAAACTAAACTTTTTTTAAAAAATAATTCTTGACATGCTTAAATTCTATAGATCATAAACAGATCTGCACAAAAGTTCTCAAATACATTTTCGTTTATTCACGAAATTGCTGGATGAAAAATTTAACTGTTGTATTCGTTTAACTAACTAAGATTTAGCATACTATGTAGCATGCGTACGAATCTGTAGATCATATACAGGACTGCACAAGAAAACATATTTTTCCGATTGTTGATTTTAATAGCAGAAATTAGGTTTTCAAATATGTTATGAGTTTTCAAATTGTTTATTTTGACACTATGTTTCACGTTAAGAAATTGTATATTTTTGTTTCTGTATTCTGAATGCGTTGGAAAGTGTCACAACATCTATGCTGCACGCATGATTTTTTGTTCTTGATTAAAGTGCTGTTTTCAATTTATTTAGGATTCAGCGTATTTTCTATATATCTAATGTAAAACTGGTTGTGTAAACTTTTAGCTTCAAGAAACTATAAAATAATATTTCAATATTTTCTTTCGTAATTATGAATTTGCTATTTGGTTTCATTTAATAATTATACCTGATAGTCACATATAAATCACATCATTAATAAGTTTTTCTAAATATTAAGTATGTAGTTTTGTTAATTAATGTATTAGAAATTAAATAGTATGAAAAAATAAAAGGTGCGAAATACAGTGTATGATGATTCTAAATATTAGAGCCGTCCAATTACATAAACACACAAGAAAGTGTTGAAACAAGTTCAAAATATATTTATTTAGATAATATTAACTTTCATGTGCGTTATTTAGGAATTTATAGGACATAAATAATTTACCAGATTTTTTTAATTATTGATTTCTACGGTAATTAAACAGAACAAAACATAAATGTATTCATCTGAAAGAATTAAAATTGAATACGATAAACTTGAAAAACCTACAAGTGAAATCTTAGAGTATGTTTTAGTAGTATTAGAAGTAGTATGTTTGTCTTCACTATTCTAAACACGTATACTGGAAATGCTTGAATCAATATTGATTTCCTAAGGAGATTTGGAGAAAACCTTATGGCTTTTAAAACGGAAATCACATACACTAATTAATTATTTCGGAAACCCCTTCAATAAGCATTTATGATTTATCGCAACTTAGAAAATTTCCAAAATGATATCGAAAACTTATTATCGTCTTTCTAAATCTATTGTTCATTTATAAACAGGCTGCGGGATCTTGAACATGAAAGACAGAGTTAAATTTAGAAAATAGCTTAAATTATTAAGATCTTTCATAGGTGGCTTGCAATAGGTCTAATTATTCAGAAGCTATTTATTGTAAACATCGAGACTTGAGTGGAATTTCGTAACAGTATTTTAAACATTTACAGATAAGAGTTTTCTTCTTAAGTTGCATTTATATAAAGTTAAGGGCAATTCATGTAAGGTTGTATATATGTGTGCCTTAAATTTAAGCTAAAAATGTAAGTATTAACAAAACTATAAAACCTATTTTAATATTTACTTCCGCAATATCGAATTTGCTATTCGACTTCATTTACTAATAACAACTGATATTTACATACAAATTACGTGATTAATCTGTTTTCTAAATATCATGTATTCAGTTTTGTTAATAAATGTTTTGGAAATTAAATTGCTTGAATAAAAAAAGGTGTAAATGTGGTGTATGATGATCTTAAGTATTAGAGCCTTCCAGTTATACAGTGGGATTCTTAAAGATAAAAACAATAGCCTATTTGCTTAAACATTGCCCCTAGACCCATACTTCAAATTGCCAAATTTCATAAAAAAAACGTGCAAAATTTGATGACATAAGTTGCAACTCCATGGGAGGGATGTGTCCATTTAAGAAAATAGAAAAACTAAATTTTAATATTGCCCCCGAAGATTAAAATTTCCAATTAGGAAAATCTTCATTGTCCATTTCTGAATTAAGCACAAACAATTCCATCTTGAAATCTGAAAACACACACAGATAATAAAATACAAAAATCGTTACTTACACCACTTAAACACACCTCTGAAGAAATCACATCATTAGGATCATCCACAAATTATACATTATTAAAAATCGATTTAAGAAAATGCCTCTCCTTTTGTACATAAAAATATCAGCATATAAGTTTTACGTTAAATGATCGTACGAAATATGTTCAAGGTCTATACTAGAGGTCTGAATTGTCGAAATTCTTAGGCCCGGGCCCTTGCCTGAACCAATGGAAAATAGTTCGATAAAAGTTTGGGCCCGGCCCAATACAAAAGATAAAATTCAGCCCGAAACCTGCACGACACAGAAAAAAAGCTAAAATCTCAGCCCGGCCAGGCCCGACTGACTTTCTCCAAAATATGAATTTTTACGTTCGATATGGTTAAAAATACTTCAAAAATACTTCTACAAAAATACAAAAATACTTCTTTCTGCTTTTTTTTTTTTTTTTTTTTTTTTAATTTTATTTCACGTATCTTTATTTTTAATGAAGCTACCAAGGCTGTGATATTATTTTTTCAATGAATCACCATTTGTATGAAAATGTCTCAGTTATCATTAATATCGTTAATCCATGATCCATGTATTGAAATATGAATAGAATTGTTAAAAACGCTGTGAAACATGCTGAACTGTGAATTGTGAAAAATGCAGTAAAATCTTCTAAGGCGGAAGCAAAGTGCAGAAAATATTGCGTTATAGACAAGGGACCTCTTATCAAGGGTAAATTTATTCTATTCTTTTCTCACAAATTATTATAGTAATTTTTCATAGATCGATAAATTTTTCCGCTTAAAACACTATTCCGTCAGAGACAGTTTCTTTCACACGTTTAACTGTATTTTAATTTGATTGCCTAAAAATCTACTATTCATAAAAAAAATAACTTTTAAAGTTTAATTGTAGAATAAAGGTAATTTAAAAATACATAATTTCTGTGCTGGGTCAGATTTTACAGATTCTTGCACAGACCAAGCCACGCCGAAACAATGATTTTTATATGGGCTGCCTAGAACACGGTACTGAAAATTTCGGCCAGTGTAGAACAAGGAAGAATGGAGCCAGTCCCGGCATGGTCCGATCCTTCATAAAAAATTAAGGCCCAAGCACAGCCCGGCCCAGAAGGAGTAATATCTAGGTCCGGCTGGGCCCGAACCTTGAGAAAAAAAGTAAGGTCCGAGATCCGTCACAAAAGAATGAAGACCAGGCCCGGTCCGTCCCGTTCGAGTGTTGTGAATAGGCCCCGGGCCAAGAATAGAATCCGTACCCGGCTTTATAACCGGGCGGAGCCAGCAAAATGAAAGAAAACTTTCAAACGGATCGGGCCTTCAGAATAAAGACATTATTTTAACGGGCCTGGCTTATAAAGAATCTGAAGTTGTGAAGGTTAAAATTAGGAAAAAGCTCAAAATCGGAATGTTAGAAAAAAAAAACCTTCTTTAAATCAACTGGGAAATTTAGGCATTACAGAAAGAAGGTGGAAATGACAAAAATTAAATTGAATCTCAAGTTTAAGCTACGGGAAGAAGTTACATACTCACCTGCAAGCTTTCAAAAGGAATTTATATTTTATATTTAGAGACAATATTTGTTTAAAACTTTAAATGCGTTTTTTGCATGAGAGGTTTTTTCACCATTTCTCGTTTTTAAATTATTATAAGTCAAGAATCGTTAAAAATAAATGATTCAAACTTGGAACAGGTCTTTTTGGATTATATTTCTTTAATTTTATTACGGCAAATTTGAAAAAAAAAATTTCTTCTGAGAATATGATTTAAAAATATAAGTTACATCGGTTTTAAGTTGTTAATTTTTATTTTATTTTTTTACTTTTTTTTAAATTAACATTTAAAAATTCTAAAATTGAAACTTATATTTTTCTCTTTAAATTTATGAAAAAATTTTGAAATTTGACAATAATGTTTTGAGTTATACAATGATTTTAAATCACCCCACTTAAAAAAAGTTAATTAATTTTTTTTAACTATAATGATAAGTTTTAGGGCGTGGTTTTGTTTTTAAATTATGTGGTTAGCCATCACAAAAAATAAATTTTGTACTTTATTTTTTCATATGCACCTCCCATGGGGTATGTCATCAAATGTTTCACTTTTTCTATGAAACTTTACAATTGGAAGTATGGTTCTAGGGGAAATATTTGAGGATATAAGCTATTGTTTCGATCTTTATGAATCACACTGTATAAACACTCAAGATACTGTTGAAACAAATTTAAAATGTACATCTTTAGATAATACAGTAGAAACTCTTTTATCCGAAACTCTTTTAACCGAAACTCTCGGTTAACCGAAATAAATTTATAAAACTTTTTTTTTCCTTACTATCACATTCCTTGTGTGCAAAATCCATTTTGAAAGATTTTTTAAAAACTATCATATTCCTTATGTGAAAGCGGTCCTTCCAGAACTACGACTACATATAAATATTTCCGATCCCCCTCTCTTAGAATTCCTTTGAATTTAACTCTAGGTCCTGTAGGCTGCGGAGCGGAACGAAGAAAACGAACAAATTAACAATTCGAGCTTTTGGATGTTTTGCAAAAGGTTTGGAATAGCTGGAGCAGCAGAAAGACTGTGATACTCGTTAACTAATAATATTAAAAATCTCCGTGATAGAGCTTCAAAACAAAATCAATCGAAACTGCGATAAAGAAAATATTTTTTCAAACCCTTGTGATATATGTAAAAAGTGCTTTTTTTTCAAAATTAAAATTCAGGTAATTTATTCTTGTTTCTATTTTGCTATTGCTTTATTTTTATTAAGCACTTATTACCATAATAAGAAATATTACATTTATTTCTCCTTAATCTTAAAATTGAAGCAGTCTCGATTATCCGAAAATTTCGATTTTCCGAAAGAGGGTTGGTCCCGATTAATTCGGATAATCGAGGTTCTACTGCATTAACTTTCATATGCGTCATTTATGAATTGTTTAGTACATAAATTATTTACTAGAATTTTTAATTATTATTTTCCAGACTAAATGAAAAAAGCAAACATAAATATATTCGACTGAAACAAATTTAATTGAATGTGATATGCTGAAAAACCTACAAGTGAATTCTTATGGCATTATATGCATTTTTCTTGGCTGTTCTAAAGACAGAAAGCGAACTGGAAATTCTGTAATCAGTATTGATTTCCTAAAGAAATTTGAAGAAAACATTATAGCTTTTATAACAGAAATCTAATCAACAAATTAATTATTTCGGAAACCGCTTTAATAAACATCTATGATTTATCGCAATTTAGATAGATTCCTAAATGATATCGAAGCTCATTATCGACTTTCCAAAGCTATTGTCTATTTATAAACAAGCTGCGCGGTCGTTAACATGAAAGACAGAGTTTAATTTAGAAAGTAGCCTATGTTATAGATTAAGATCTTTCATAGGTGGCTTGTATCGGTCGAATTATTCAAAAGTTATTTATCATAAACATCGAGGCTTCAATGGAATTTCGTGACAGTATTTTAAGCATTTACAGATAAGAGAGTGTTCGTATAAAGGTGCATTTATATGAAGTTAAGAGTTATTCATATATGCCTTATGTTCCTTAAAGTTAACCCTTAAATGCATAGTGTATCGAATTCGCAACACTTTTTATTCAACTTTTGATAAATAAACCAAGTTCTTTGCAACCACTATATTTATATAGAAATATTAATCCCGTAAAAATCACATAAATATGCTACTAAATAAAGTTAAAAATTCTTCTAAAACATTTCTGGTGTCTAATCTTTAATATAAGTATAAAAAAATACAATTCTAAATGAAAAATTCATGCATTTAAGGGTTAATCTAAAAATGTAAGTATTGACAAAATTATAACAAGTAATTTAAATATTTATTTCCGTAATGTCGAATGTCCTATTCAACTTTATGTACTAATTACAACTGATATTCATATAGAAATCACGTGATTAATATTTTTTGTAAATTATGTGTATTTAGGTTTCTTCATAAATATGTTGAAAATTAAAAAGTTTGAATTTAAAAAAAGGTTAAAATGTGGTTTATGATGATCTAAGCATTAAGGCCGTCCAATTATATTGTCACCTAAGAAAGTGTTGAAACAAGTTAAAAATATACATATTTAGATAATATTAACTTTCATATGCATCATTTATGAATTGTTTAGTACATAAATTATTAACTAGAACTTTTTAATTATTGTATTCTACCCTAATAAAAAAGAACATAACTTAAATGTATCTGAATTTATCTGAAAGAATAATAGAATACGGTACCCTGAAAGAACCCGGAAAAGAGTTATTAGTATAGTATATGTTTTTCTTGACTGTTCTAAAAGCATAATATAAATTTGAAATTCTATATTTAATATTATTTCAGGTGGAAATTTGTAGAAAATAATAAGAAAGAATAAAAATACCGTGTATAATGATTCTAAACATTAATGACTTTTAATGTGTAAACACACAAGAAACTATTAAAGACAAGTTCAGAATATACATATTTCGATAATATTTATATTCATATTAGTCATTTATGTATAGTTTACTACATTAATTATTTCCTAGAATTTTTTCATTATTGTTTTCTATACAAATTAAAAATAACAAAACATACAACTATTCGACTGAAAGAATTTTCATTGAATACGATATGCTGAATAAACCTGCAAGTCAATTCTTAGTGTATTATAAGTTTTTCTAGACTGTTCTAAACGCATAAATTAAACTGGCAAACTGGCAGTCTATATATTTATACAGGGATAAAAAGTTACACTTCATTAAAAAAAAAAAAAAAAAAAAAAATGAGTTCAATCAAAATGTCCCAAGAAAAAATATCATATAGATACAATATTTTTATAGTTATAACAACTTAAACTGTTTATACTGAACAATTCCATTTGATGAAGTTAATCGATTTGTGCACTGAACGACTCAGTTATCCTAAACACTTTTAATTATAAAATCATACAAGAAACTGTTGAAACAAATTCAGAATTTACAGCTTTGGAAAATACTACCATTCATACGAGTTTTTTATGGATTGTTTGTACATAAGTTATTTCCTAGAATTTTTAATTATTATTTTCTAAGCTAATTAAAAAGAACGAAACATAAAACTGTTCGATTGAAAGAATTTTAACTGAATATTATCTGCTGAAAAAAACCTACAACTCAGTTCTAAGAGCATTATACGTTTGTTTTGACGGCTCAAAGCACGCAAATTAAACTGGCAATTTTTTAATCAGTATTAATATTCTAAAGAAATTTGGAGAAAACATTATAGCTTTGTTAATAGAAATCTCATATCAACGTCATCAACTAATCAATTATTTTGGAAAGCCCTTCTATAAACATTTATGATTCATCGCAATTTAGATAACGTCCTAAATTATAAGGGAAACTCCTTATCATCTTTCTAAAGCTATAGTCTATTTATAAGCAGGTTGCAGAATCTTGAACATGAAAGACAGAGTTGAATTTAGAAGGTAGCTTAAATTATAGATTAACGTAATTCGTAAGTTACTTGTATAAATCGACTTATTCAGAAGTTATCCATCGCAAACTTCGATACTTCAATGGAATTTCCTGGTAATATTTTAACCATTTATAGATAAGAAAGTTTTCGTAGAAAGGTGCTTTTATACGAAGTTAGGAGTATTCCATATATGTTGTATGTGCATTAAAGTTTAACTGAAAATGTAAGTATAGACTATACAATAAAAAATATTTAAATATTTACTTCACTAATTTCGAATTTTCAAGTCTTCTTCATCTACTAATTACAACTGATATTCATATCCTAGACACGTGATTAATAAGTTTTTTACACAACTTCCAAGAAGGGTTATGTGTTTCACGCGTATCTGGGTATGTGGATTTCTTTATACCCTTGAAACATCCCAACGGCTGGAGGGATTTTAATGAATGAGGTCTCTATCGATTCGTCTTAACCATCCAATGGTTATAGTCTAGGTTCTGTTTTTATAAATTGAAAATGGCGGCAATAAAAACAAAATGGCAGTAATCACGAAAACATATTAAGTGGCATAGCATTGGATAGGTCTTTCAAAAGGAAGATGATTCATTGACTATTTTACAGTCAGAAGCTCCGTTTAAATATTACACATCCTGGAAGTTGTGTTAACTTAAAAGTCATCAATACAAGTAAATAAAAAAATAGGTAAATAATATAAAAATAGTTAACATTGATGAGAAATAATTAATTAGTTTGCTTTTTACGCAGTTGGGTTTTTTAATTTTTTAAATTTAATTTATTATTACTTACTCAGTTTTCTTAAATATTAGAAATTAAATAGTTTGAAATATAAAAAGAAATCCCAGCCGGCTCGGCCTACAGGCAGAGGTAGATTTTTGAAGTTAAGTACTAATTTTACCAACAAAAACTAAATCAGGATCAGAGATAAATCTAGTTTCTTCACTAAGAATGTGTTCTAAGGACATAAACCTTTTGTGAAAATTCTAATATACAAGCATACACACATGTATATTTATGGAATAGATTGAAAAATGCCTAAAACAAATTCAGAGAACCTCAAAATGTTAAAATATGCCAATATTTCCGTAGTCGGGCTTTTATCATGTTTCAATTTGTTTTTCAAACTCACATAATGTTATATATTAACCTGTTGACGTCCATTATATTTCCAATATGATGTAAGATTAAACTTTCTTTTAAAATTCACCGAACTATTTATTTCATTTTCATTTTGCCCGTGGAAATCTTGCCATAGAAAAGTTATGACGTATTATTGAGTTTCTTTTATTTTCATCAAAATTTATTTCATTTTCATTTTTCACGTGAAAATCTTGCAATAGAAAAAAGTATTTGTTGTTGTAAGATTTTTATTGTGTGTTTTTTTTAATTATTGGCAACTGCTATAACGAAAAATGTTTGTTTTTCCCTGTCATTTTTCTGTAAGAGCTGGTTTTTATTAGAATCAAGTTAAAGTGGTATTCAAAATGTTGAACTCAGCCCATTCCCACCCCCTTTGGCCGATTTTACCGATTTGCAATCCCCGTCGAGATATTAGCCATCTCAAAGATTTTGGAGAGTTTGAAGACGACCTGTGAATAATTGCGATTTTTATTGAGCGGAAAAAATTTAGTACAGACATGTATATATATATATATATATATATATATATATATAAACTATTTAGTGGAGTTGGTTTTGGGTTCCTGGGGTCATATAATGAAAAGTTATGAAAGAATTTTCCAAAAGTCTCACCATGGTAACGACTCCAATAGATAATATTTCGTATGAAATCTACCTAAAAGTGAAAATGTAGTGTATGATGATCATAAACATTAGTGCCGTCCAATTATATAAACACTCAAGAAACTGTTGAAACAAGCGGAGCTTTGCATATATGTGAACGACATTGTTTTGAATGTAATAAATTTTATTCATGTATACCTAATTCGCCCCAGAAAATTAAAAGAGCAATATTTGTTTTATATAATAACAGATACTCCATATTTAAAAAAGGCGAAATTAACCATTGAAACTTTCTGGTGTAAAGTCTGATTCAATAAACTACGGAATTTCTAGAACGTATTCTATCATGGAAATTAAAGGGTTAAAGGTTAAGTTTTATAAAATAAATAATTATATAAAATAAAGTATTTGAAGACATACTTATTAAAATATTCACTAATCGCAATATTTTAGCGTAAAACATCCACACGACAGTAGTTTTTACTTATATTGCAGATGTGCAACAGAAGAAAAGATTGACATATATGAAAAATGCATCTCCTATTTTTATCATTATTTTTCCTGTGTAATAGACCTTTCAGAAAATCATATATATTTTTTCAAAACAAAATAAAAATTAGCGCATTTAAGGGTTAAAAAATTCATCGTTAGATAATATTAATTTTCATATGCGTCGTTTAGGAATTTTTTAGTACACAAATTATTTACTAGATTTTTTATTTATTGTTTTCTACGATAACCAAAAAGAACAAAACATAAATGCATTCATCTGAAAAAAGAATTATAGTTTAATACAATACTCTGTAAACCTTACAGCATTATACATTTTTTATGACATAAAATAAAACGAAAATTTTGTAATTACCATTGATTTCCGATGGAAATTTGGAAAACACTGTACAAAAAGATACAAAATGTGGTGTACAATTATCCTAAACATTAATGACTTTTAATTATAAAACCATACAAGAAACTGTTGAAACAAATTCAGAATTTACAGATTTAGATAATACTAACATTCTTACGATTTTTTATGGATTGTTTTGTACACAAGTTGATTCCTAGAAATTTTAATTAATGTTTCCTAAGCCAGTTAAAAAGAACAAAACATATAACTATTCGAATGAAAGAATTTTAATTGAATATTATCTGCTGAAAAAACCTACAGATCAATTCTTAGAGCACTATACGATTTTCTTGACTGTTCTAAATACATAAATTAAATTGGAAATTCTGTAATCAATATTGGTTTCCTAAGGAAATTTGGAGAAATCATTATAGTTTGATAACGGAAGTCTCATCAACTAATTAATTATTTTGGAAACCACTTAAATAAACATTTATGATTTATCGCAATTTAGATAACGTCCTAAATGATATCGAAAACTCATTATCGGCGCTCTAAAGTTATTGTTTATTTATTAAAAGGCTGCGGGATCACAAACATGAAAGTCGGAGTTTAATTTAGAAAGTAGCTTAAATTATAGATTAAGATCTTTCATAGACGAGTTGTATAGTTCGAATTATTCAGAAGCTATTTAACGTAAATATCGAGACTTCAGTGGAATTTCGTGGCAGTATTTTAAGCATATACAGATAAGAGAATGTTCGTATAAGGGTGCATTTATATGAAGTTAAGAGTAATTCATATAAGCTTTTATGTGCTTAAAGTAAATCTGAAAAAGTAAGTAATTTTGTTAAAACTTTTTAAATAATTTTATATTTAATAAAATGAACAAATATGTACAAGTACATATATATGTGAGAATTATATTTCATTATGAATTGCAGTATCATAATAAGTGTTTAAAATTAAATATGAAAAAATATAATAATACGAGTCATGTCAATGCGGTGCTTAAATGTTCCAAGGTAGGACGTGAAACAGCCACGCGAAACCTGCATCGAAAATGAAAAGTGGCAGAAAAATAATTTTAGAAACAAATAAACAATACAAAAAATAATTATTAAAACTCTGTGGGAAAAGACCGCAGCATCAGCAGGGCCATTGTAGAGTTCGCAGCATCAGAGGCTAAATTGAGCTTCGAAAAATGGATGCAAAAACTATGCAAAAAATTTTTGATGTCCCACACTTAGTTGACAAGGATAGTATTAAAAATGCAAAGTTGTACGGTGCCGAGAGACGCAGAAAAGCCTAAGAACCAAACGAAACTGATTTCTAAGAACTTTTAATGAAACTCCTTTGATGGGACCAGATAGCATGCAAAAATGAAATTCAGATGCGACGACAAATGCGACCAAACTACACTGATTCCTAAGAAATTTAAAAAGATATTCCGTTGTGTGGATTATATAGCTCACAAAAATTAAATACAAATGTGACGACAAAAGCCACATACGACTGGTATACAAATATTTCTGCGCCCACTGGGAACTTAAAAAGATAATTTAAATTTATTAAGAAAGAAAATAAATGAAAACCATCTAAATGAGGCTAATCCTGAAATCTGCTACTATTCCCAGCACCATATCGACAATCAAGGTTTTCCTGTACAGTTTGGATGTCTATTAGTGTCATGATGTTTATATGCAAAATGTAATTAAATTCATAAATGTAAAAATTTTCTAATATTTAAATATGATTTGTTTTCCTGTGTTTTATTGTAAAAAAAATCTAGCTCAGTTTAAAATGGAATATTTCCATTTCTTCTTGAGATCAATATAACATTGTTTATTGAAAATAAAAGCAATACAGATTTTTTTTATGAGACAAAGTTTCAATTACATTTATTCATAAAAGTATTAAGAGATGAATGAAATGAGATAATTTTACAATCTAACTTATGTATTTGCTTAAATATTTTGCTATATTTTACAAGTCCTTGCATTAGGATATGCTGACATAAAACTGTCTCACTTCAGTTTTAAAGCTTGTGAAAACTTGATCTTCAGGTTTGCCTTAGGCGACTATTATTTAATGCTATGTGTTCCACTATTTATAAAAAATATATATATATGGTAGATTCTTCTTAAAACTGTTGTAGAAGTGCTTGCCAAAAATATTTTTTTTTTTAAAACTGGTGCGAACAGAATAAAATAAGTCGCCTGTGGAAATTCTGTATCTTGCGGATTTATGTAGTTGTGTTCCTACAAAAAGAAAAAAAAAGGATGTGGGTCAATTTCTTCTTACTTTGTGTTTTAGGGAAGTAACCAATATTTTGGTGAATAGTCGGCTGTAATTATATTTAAAATTCGTTTTCAATTACGTTTTCTGATTTCTTACTACACGACAGAAAATATTATTGTGAAAGATGTTTTGACATTTAATTCCATTGAGAAAAAATGAGACGATTCTAACACTAGAAAGCCCGGAAAATTTACTTAAGTTTCATAAAAATATTTTACCCAGAATTTTTATTTAAAATTATTTGATTGATTTATTTAACGTAAATCTGCTTTTTTCAAATTTAACTTATTTTGAGAAGGAATTTCTTGTTCCAGTTGACATTTAATCATATGGTTGGAGTCGAATCGACTCCTTCCGGGCGTTCTAGTGTTAACAATCAACATACTGAATTAGTCATCGGGAAAATTTCATTATTTTAAAATTAATTTTTCCTTCCATCACGTACTTTAAATCTGGTGGAATGTGCGACAACAGCAATACGATTTGAAGAACCTAAGTGTGCTAAATGACAAAAATAATTCATTATGGGAATAATTTTGAATAGAAGATGTACGGACAAAACTGAATAAGTATATACAGCGTTTCTATAAAAATTATACAAACATTTTACTTTTTTCTGTTAATTAAAGCATTTTATTTTTAAACCACAAAATTAGAAATCTGCTGGGCTCCACTGACTTTATTAGTAATACCACAAAAATTACTGTGTGCTAACTACACTAACCTCCTCAAAAATGTTGCCTACTCAAATACATTGCACATTTCATTTGTATATATCAACTTCTACTGAAAAATAGTTCTCGTCCACCTCATTCCTATTGAAAACTAATGGTTGACATTAAAGTTAGCATTTATTACAAATTCAGAAGTATGTTTGCGGACAAGCTTTGGACGTATTTACGTTAGATATTTGTACTTGCGAATATTCACCCTTAAACAATTACTGAAAAATACCAGAGCTAAGAATGATGCGTTTTTTTTTTTTGTCAATTACTTAGTGGCCATTAATAAAATCACTTGAATAAGGTAAATGTTTATTATGCGAAACAGCCCACTCGTTAGAATGCATTACTTTAGATGTATAATATCAGCGAAAATAAGAAAAACCAATGAAAATAATTTATATTGGTCGTTTATTATTTTCATATAATTAAACATTCACGTTAACTGAAACGGGGAAAGAAAAAATTGTGTTTTCTTTATTCGATATATAAGGGACACCCAAATGAAAGCGACATTGCTGTAATAACTCCGCCATTTGAAGACAATGATAACTACGCATGTTCCTATAGAGAGCGCATGGTGCTGGGAATGTATGCGACATCGTCAGATCCCGCCAGATGCGTGTGTGATAGCGGGAGAGAAAGTTAAAAGGCATCGTTTACATTATGAATGCCTCCAAACGGCAGGCGGTCCTGCAATTTTTAACAGCGAAGATGTGAGTGTGATATACCGATGCTGTAGGGATTTTCGCAGTGGAAAAAGACCATATGCGCTTGACCAGGTCGTGAACTGTCTCGTAAGTACTGCATCTTACACTACGAAATCCCTACACCATCGGAATACCGTATCTGTGTGACTCATACACTCCGTCCCATACACATTTTGCATTCTACAATAGATTTTTCTAGCACTCACATTTTCCACAGTTAAAAATTGCACGCCCGCGCGTTAACACCATTTGGAGGCAACCATGATGCAAACGATGCCTTTTAACGTGCTACCACGCTACCACGCTATCACACAAGCAGTTGACGGTTCTGACTATATCATATGCATTCCCAGCACTATTTGCCCTCTAAAGAAGCATGCGCAATCATCTTTCTCTTCAAATGGCGGAGTTATTATAGCATTGCCACTTTCATTTGGGCGACCCATATACACTATATGGCCATTAATGATCGTCAACTTTCAATTTTAGACATTTTGTCGAATATTTAGAAATAAATTTGACAGATTCTTCTGGAATTTCGGGATTAAAAAGAACAGGTGTGACTTCATATTTAGCAATGTCGATTTGATAAGGGAGGGGGGGGGGCAATTAGGAACCTAACAAAAAATTAAAGAAAAAAAATAATACTTGGGATCACCCTGTAAAATAAAATCAGACATTGTGCAATATGTGTATTCTTTTGTGTAAGAATAGCACGTATATTAATAGAGATATAGTGATTTATTTTTAAAAATTATAAAATCCTGCATGTTTTTTGCTTATAACATGCAGGGTTTTCAACCAAATTTAACGCCGGTTTCAGAAAAATTGACAAAATATAGTAGAAACAATATAGTACAATTGGAATATAAATATATTAAATATTTTAGGAAATATAAGCAGTTGTATGAAATAATTTTTATCTGCGCATGCGCGAACGATAACAAGGATTATTTTACATAATTTAATAGTCAACTCTATGGAGCAACTTATTAAAAAATTAGTCAAATTTCGTAAAAATTCAGAAAGATATCGGCGTTAGAGGGAGCAAATTTTTAGTTGTTCTCTAAAAGCAACTGAATGATAAGGGATTTTCCACAAATTGCCATTTTTAATTTTAATTTTTTTTTTAAATTTTTTATTGAGGCTGTTGTTTTCCTTTGATAACCACCAAAACGAGACTATACCATGATCAAAAGAAGTATAAAAATCGAAGCATTTTTTCCAAATCTATTCGTTGATAGTCACTAAATACAAACTTTTTCTGAAAGTCAGCTAATAAAAAATGACAATTTGTGTAAAATCCCTTATCATTCAGGTGCTTTTAGAGAACAACTAAAAATTTGCTCCCTCTAACGCCGATATCTTTCTGAATTTTTATGATATTTGACTAATTTTCTTTTAATAAGTTGCTCCATAGAGTTGACTATTAAATTACGTAAAATAATCATTGTTATCGTTCGCGCATGCGCAGATAAAAATTATTTCATACAACTGCTTATATTTCCTAAAATATTTAGCATATTTATATTCCAATTGAACTATATTGTTTCTACTATATTTTGTCAATTTTTCTGAAACCGGTGTTAAATTTGGTTGAAAACCCTGCATGTCATAAGCAAAAAACATGCAAGAATTTTTTTATTTTTAAAAATAAATCACTATATCTCTATTAATATCCGTGCTATTCTTACACAAAAGAATACACATATTGCCACATATTGCACAATGTCTGTTTATTTATATTCGGTAACGTTAGATCATTTCGTACATTTTATTTTACAGGATGATCCCAAGTATTACTTTTGTTCTTTGATTTTTTCTTGGCCCCCTAACTGCCCTTCTTATCAAATCGATATTGCTAAATATGAGGCCATACCTGTTCTTTTTAATCCTAAAATTCCAGAAGAATCTGTCCAGTATATTTCTAAATATTCGACAAAATCTCTAAAATTGAAAGTTGACGGTCATTAACGGCCATATAGTGTATGGTTTTTTTTTTCTAAAATGAGAATAGTTTTATAATTTCTTTTTCAGGGGCTCAATGTTCAATCAAATAATATCGCAGTGTTTACAAAATATTCTTTCCTGATACTTTGTTTGTCTATGACAGTTTATTGATCTTGAAGAGCTTCTATGATCATTACGATGCATGCCACTAGAGCAGGTTGATGAATTTTTTATGTCTAAGAATGATCCTTATTCCCCATTCTTCCTCTAAGTGTCGATGCTTTTGAATCATCCTGTTATTCTTAAATAAACAAAAAGAACTTCCGAAGCCTATTAAGCGAACTAATTAAGTTTTTCTATAAAAAAAAAAAGAAAGTAGGAGTATACTGTAAAGGCCTCTATTTAGATAGTCCTACTGAATTAATTTACTTATTTTAGGGTTTTAGGTAGCTTTTTTTACAAAAAGCTACCTATTGCAGACGTTCGGAGGAAAGCGATTTCAAAAAAATTTGGTATATTTTCATCGATCATGACCCCCAGACCCCGAAACCACCCTCCGTTCAAAATTGATATATATATATATATATATATATATATATATATATATATATATATATATATATATATATATATATATATATATATCTGACCTATGTCATACTGTAACTCTCGTATTTATGAACCGATTTGGATGTAATTCGGTGTGTACATAGTACATACAAATGTCTCGACCGAGTTCGTTGGCCAGTTTCATCCGCCATTTTGTTTCAAAATGGCGGTCATTTAAATTTTTTTTTAAATTTAAAATTTGAAATGTGGTACCAAAAAATTAAAAATAGAAAAATATTTTTTCTTATGTATTTGACCTTTATACAAAGACTCCGTAGCAGTTTTTGTTTCGTCTATATCTTAAAAAATGGCTGAGTTATAGCATTTTGAATTTCTAGCGAAGCTGACATTTTGAAACGTCCTGAATTTTGTCACGCGATAAAAGTCGTATTTATGAACCGATTTGGATGTAACTTCGTTTATACATAGTACAGACGAATGTCTCGACCAAGTTCGTTGGTCAGCTTCATCCGCCATTTTGTTTAAAAATGGCGGCCATTTAAAATTTTAAGAAAAATTTAAATTGGAAATGTGGTACCAAAAAATTGAAAATTGAAAAAAGTATTTTTTTCTTATGTGTTTGACCTTGATAAAAAGATTCGGGAGCAATTTTTGTTTCGTTTATATCTTAAAAAATGGCTGAGTTATAGCATTTTGAATTTCTAGCGTGGCTGACATTTTGAAACGCCCTGATTTTTGCCACGTGATAACAGACGTATTTATGAACCGATTTGGATGTACCTTGGTGTGTACATAGTACATACAAATAACTCAACCGAGTTCGTTGGCCAGCTTCATCCGCCATCTTGTTTCAAAATGGCGGCCATTTAAAAAAACATTTAAAAAATTAAATTTAAAATGAGATGCCAAAAAATTGGAAAATGAAAAAGATTTTTTCGTATGTGTTTGACCTTAATACAAAGATTCCGTAACATGTTTTGTTTCGTCTATATCTAAAAAAATGGCTGAGTTATAACATTTTGAATTTCTATTGTGGGTGACATTTTAAAACGACCTGATTTTTGTCTTTCGATAACAGGCGTATTTATGAACCGATTTGGATATTACTTGGTCTGTACATAGTGCATACCAATGTCTCGACCGAGTTCGTTGGCCAGCTTCATTTGCCATCTTGTTTCAAAAGGGTTGCGATTTTTTTTAAAATGTATTTTAAAATTTAAAATGAGGTATTAAAAAATTGGAAAATGAAAAAGATTTTTTTTATGTGTTTGGCCTTGATACAAAGATTCGGAGCAGATTTTGTTTCTGAAAATTTGTTCTTTTGTTTATATCTTAAAAAGTGGTTGAATTATAGCACTTTGAATTTCTATCTTGGCTAACACTTTGAAACGATCTTGTATTTGTCACGCGATACCACACGTATTCACCTATTTCGATGGAAGAAGGCATGTGGATAGTATACATCAATATCTCGACCAAGTTCGCTGGCCAGCTTCATCAGCCATCTTGTTTCAAAATGGCGGCCATTAAATTAAAAAAAAAATTATATTTAAAGTGAGGTGCAAAAAAATTAGAAATTGAAAAAGGTTTCTTTCTTAAGTATTTGACCTTGATATAAGGATTCAGGAGCATTTTTTGTTTGCCTTTATCTTAAAAAATGGCTCAGATATAGTAGTTTCGATTCCTAACGTTGGTGATATTTTGAAAAATCTGATTTTTTGCCTGCGACAGCACTCGTATATATCAACCGATTCCGATGTGAGTGAGCATGTGCACAGCAATTACTAAGGTCTCGACCAAGTTCACTGGTTAGCCTCATCCACAATGTTGTCTTAAAATGGCAGGCACTTTAAGAAATCGCCGAATTTGGCAGCCAGATATAATTTACTTTAATTAAAAGCAGCTTGGATAAAGCTGACTATTTTCGCGAAATTCTCATTCATAATGATTTAGTATTGATAAAAATTAGTATTGAATCTCGTACATTCGGTTTCCACTTAATTGAGCTTCGTGTGTTTGAATAATATAAGTTGGCTTTTTTAAAATAAGGAATATGAAAGCTACCTCTTCCTCCCGGCACTGGCCGGAAGGACTTTTGTATGATATAACCTGCATTCCTATATTCTCATCAATCAACATAGGGAATGTACGATTGTTCATGAGATAACGCACAGTTATTTTAGGAAATTTCTATTTTATGTGCCCCCACTGTTCAATAGAAAAATCTACATAATAAACTAAATGGTTTAGCGATAATTTTTCCTACGTCAATTCATTAAATTCTGAGGCCACTAAGACATTCCTCCAGAACAACTTAAAATGTTTGCTTTTCTACTATTTTTTGTCAATTCCTCATCCCTTCTCGAAGTGCCCATTCTTTTGAATTCCCTGTACTATTTCAGTATAAATAAAGAACATTATAAACTAACAAACTAATTAAATTGTCTTTTTATCTAAAAAAAATTGCAGCGTATCGAAAAACAAAGGTTTTCATTTATCTTATAAATTAGAAAAATCCAATTGCGTTAATTTATTTTAGGGTGCCAATGTTTTTACATATAATCCTATATTCACATCAACTGAAACAGAGACGAAAAAATTACTTTTACTTTACATGATATATGTCATTCGTAACATGATAAGGAATATAGTTTATGTAATTTCTATTTCAGGTGCCTCCAATGTTCAATACAAAAATCGACATAATATACCAAATGGTTTTTCCGATATTTCGTTTGTCTATGTCAGCTTATTGAACTTTGAGACCCTGTAATACCACTAAGGCCTGTCTCTAGGGCAAGTTGATCAATTTGCTATGTCTACTAATGATTCTCCGTCCCTCATTCTTCCTCGGAGTCAGAGAGTTATTGAGTTATAGAACGGAAAGTTAATAACGAAGCGGTTCTCTTTGTTGGTGTCCCAAAAGAATTTTCTCTTATTTGATAGGGCAGCAATAGTTTTAAAAAGAGTTAAAATTCTTCTTCTTTTTTTTTTTTTTGGAGGTAAGTAAAAATTTTGCTGACCCTCATGTGGATACGATTTCTTTAAAAAGTTTTCTGTCTTGGATAAATATTTTTTGTCCTTTTATTCAATTGTATGATAGAAAGTTATGTAATTTACTTAGGATGGATGGCCCTAAGACATGTCGTAAATTACATTCGTTTTTCTTTAAAAATAAAATACAGTTTATTTATGGCTGTTTCAATTTATATGTTTGTTTAGCACAAACACACTCACATATAAATATTTATTTATATACGCGTGTGTTACATATGTGTATATATAATTATTCAGATGCTACTTGGCGCAGAATGATATAAATTTGAAAACAACATAAAATCGCCAAAATATGCAAACTTTGAGCAGACTATTTTCGGTAGCCTTGAGCGTGCCGCCCTCAGTGCAGGAAAGACTGCACTGAGGACGGTACGGCTAAAGGCTATCGAAACTAGTGTGCTCAAAGTTTGCATATTCTGGCGTTTTTAATGTTGCTTTAAATTTATTTTTTTGAACTTAAGATGGCAACTCTAAACATTATTGTTATTAATCCAGTCCCAATTTATTAATCCAGATCCAATCTATTTTTTGTAATTTTTGCGTTATAAGGAGCTAAATTTTGTCATTTTAGGCTTAATGCCGACAAAATTGGATGAAATAACGCATCTTCTATGAATGAACTCACAAGCTCCTCTGATGATTCTGTGAGTCATTCATAGTTTCTTATTTTACATACTCGTTTCATATATTCATTTCTAAATCATCTTTAGAACTTTATCAATTTCTTCATATATTTGTGATTTCAAATTTATTATATATATAACGTATTTTTGAAATTTTTAAAATTTTTCTCAAATAATTTATTATAATCTGTCTTAAAATATTTTTTCTTATGTTTTCTTTTTCAAAGTTACAATAGTTTTTAAGCACAGTACTTTTTTTTTTTTTACTCTTTCATATGAAACGCATCCAATTTAAAAAACAATCAATTTTTCATAGGCCCAGTTTATTTGCATTCGAGAGACACGTCGAAATTTTTTTCCTCCTTCTTATGACCATTTTATTCATTTTTTTATTATTCGTCGTCGCAGCTTCCATGCGACTGCTCTTTTTGAATGAAAGCTTTAATTGCATTGTGTATTTGTGTTCCTACGCGATTGCTTTCAAATACACCTGCACGAATCCAGAAAGCAGTTTTTTTCTGTCCTTTGCAGTTATTTTAATAACGCGTAGACGTCAACGAAGAGTAATCTGCCTAATTTTACCGTAATAATGAGATGTAGTTATGATTTTTTTACCGGAGTAAATGTCATATACAAAAATTGACGGAATACTTCGTGAAATATCATGTTGCCAGTGGTAGTAGGGGAGACCGGGCCAAGAAGACGAATGTCTTAATTTTTCCGTTTTCCAATAGGTGGCAGCATCAACCGGACACTATGGTCTCTCACATTGGCCGTTCGTTAAAGAATGGTATACAGACGCTGAAATCGCCATTTTTGTGTTAGTTGTGAAGCTTTGATTGTTTACCGCTGCCACGTTATAACTTTTATGCATGTGTAAATAAGCTCTGCTACAGATACAGGTAAGATATATCGTTTCCTTTTAATATTTACGAGTAACTTAGTTTAAATACTACCTATTACCGTGAATAAATGTCTATTAATCGCCTTCCTTCAAGGCAATGAAAACGAATTTTTTTAAACAGGCAGTCCGGGGCAAGATGACGAGTCGCAATTTATTAAAATAACTATGTTGTCCAACAAAGCGAAAAGCAGAAGGAAGAAAAGTAACGTTTAATAAACAGAGAAAAGAACTTCGTGAAGCTATAAAGGGAGTAAAAAAATTAAACTGAGTTCCTGTAGACCTAAGTCTATTAAATCCAGGCCAAACAGTCCAGTTGCATCAACTTCAAAGAATGGTGTTTTCAGATGTCCTGCTTGTGACGAGGAATACTGTGAGCTAACAACAGAAGAATGGATCCAGTGCTGTAAATGCCAAGAGTGGTGGCATGAGGAATGTTCCAATTATGAAAATTGCATTTTTATTTGTGACTGTTGTTAGCTGCACAACTAAACACTTCAACATTACGTTACAATGCATTATGCTTAGTTTCATACTTTGTAAGATGCAAAAACGCAGTTATCATTTGTTAAACCATGTAACATATTCATAAAATAAAATATGTTCAACCTTTTTCAGTGTTGTCATCTTGTCCCAAGGACAAAGTCATCTTGCCGCTGTACTGGGCCAGGATAACGATTTGTTAATGTTATTAAAAAATAAAATTATACTTTATCTTTTTTATTTGAAAAATTAAATGGTAATATATTTAATACTACAAAGGAATACTCTAACAGTACATGTAAAATTAATTTTACTATATTTACAAATAAATTAATAAACAACAAAAATTGTTAACATAGTCATCTTGCCTCCGCCTCCCCTACTCATATTAGTTTATAGAAAGAACTGTCTAATATAAAGGTTCCGTGCATAAATATAATCTTGCGTCGATCACTGATGTTCCCTTTGACATTATAACGCCATGCATTGAGTTAAAATGTTATGACTGAAGTTCATCGATTTTATGCGAGTCTAGAATCTCTACAACAACCCAACCACTGTATTTTTGTTTTGGATTTAACAAACCGATCCAGCGAATGGTGAAGATATATATATATATATATATATATATATATATATATATATATATATATGCAGGGTGACACATAAGTACTGCGATGCAAATAAAAGACCATAACATTTCACGAAACGAACAAAACAACACGTTTTATTCACCATTCGAAAGAGAAGAAAATTCTGTACAAGAAACAATCAAGATCATACGAAATGGCCTCAAGGCGCTTCTGTAAATTCTTAAAGATGGTCGTTACAATTTCATGAGTGATTTCGGCCCAGGCGTTTTCCAGAGCACGTTTCAGGGATTCCTGATACTTGTGCTTGATTGCGCAGTCTTTTTTCTCCAAGATCACCCCAAACAGCGAAGTCCATAGGGTTCAAGTCAGGGGAGTTTCAGAGCCAAACGTCTTTCGTCCAGAATCCTGGGAGATTGGACTCGCACCCCTCCTGCGTCTTCTTCGCTCTGGGTACAGGAGCCCAGTCATGCTGAAGCTGACAGTCGATGTTCTTTGCTTTCTTTTCGGTCCAGTGGATCACGGCGCTTTCCAAAATTAGCTCCTGATACTTCTCTGTGTTGATCTTGTCGCTTTACGAATACGAGCTTTGTCTTTCCCAATCCAGAAATCCACGCATATACTGACTTCCGAAAAAGAACTTTTTTCACCATCACGATGCACGCAGATCCTTTCAGTAGCAACTCGCGTTGGTTCTGTGTGTTCCAGAAAGGTTGGAACAAGAAAATCTTTTCATCGGTGAAGAGAATCTGGTTCAAGGTGTTGCCGCGGTAAAGGGCCTTGATCTACTTGAACTTTTCAAGTCTTGACGCTTTCATTTGGTCCGTGAGATGGTGTTCTTTCGCCAGTTTGTACGGGACGTGGTGCAGATCTTCTTTGACAACTCTTCGCATCGATTCACGGTCGACGTTGTGCGCCTTAGCCAATTTTCGAATGCTTCTTTATGGGTTTAGCTGGATCTTCTTCTTGACCATGTTTTTAAGCTCTGGGTTCCTTGTTGTTTGCGGTATTCCACTTTGTTGACGGTCTTCGATCTTTCCGGTCTCTTTAAAACGTCTGACGACGCGATGGACTTGTTCCCGATGCATTTGAATCAGCATTCCCCTTGTGATGGACGACGATGGCTGGCCGGACTTCTTTGCATACCACACTTTCCTCCAAGACAGCGAATTACTATCTGCGGAAATATCAATCACGCAACAAAAAAGCACGAGTAACACGAATAAAACAATAGTATTGCTCAAAAACGCTTAAAAACATTAAAATAAATTGATATTTTCATCACGTCACAGAATTTATGTGTCACCTTGTATATATCAATGCTGTGAATTGACAATTACCGCATCAAATTGATACGTCAGTTTATTATTAGTCAAATTCCCAGATTTTTAATCTTATGTTATGATTTTGTTAATCGTATTCTTTTTTACAGTTATATGGCTATCCTTTTATAATTAATTATTTAGTTATACAATGCTTTAATCATCAATTTGATTTATTTACGTAACAAAATAATTTATTTATTAGTTTTCAGTTTTGTGTTTATAGCTAATAACTTACATTATTTGGTTTATGAGGTATTGTTTCAGCACATGATATTCAATTATTTTCATTTTTAGACTTTAATTTTGTCTTACAGAAATTTTGGAGAATGTTTATGCGCGTGCGAAACTTGTTTGGCTTAAGTTGGGTGTAGCGGGTTGCTGCATATGAATGCAGGAACCAGCAGTCCGCAGGAAGCCGCAACAATCCGTGGGTCGAACAGAATCAGGCCGCAGAACAGACTTTGCGAAGTTCTAGTGTGCGGTTTGGCCTTGTGTGTCGCATGTGCAGCTGTTTCGATTGGCGGGTTTGCGGTCGTAGCGGCTGGATGTCACTTGATGTCTTGGAGTACAGGGGATCGCTACGCGACCTCCTTCGAAGGACCGTATGGATTCATCTGGATCTGGAACGGGAGACTTTAGTTTATATCCAATAAATATACAATTGATTGGGTTGTAATAACATAAAATGTTTCCATTGTTTTTATGCTCATATTGCCTATTAAATTTGACAAAATCAATCTAGGATATGTTTTATATGTGGATTAATATAGATAATTGTTGATTTTAAAGACAATATTCTTGATTTATGATTTTCATTTTCTTGACTAAATATATTACTATTTAGTGAAGAATATGATCGTCTGTAATATTTTTCATTCAACTGTATACACTGTAAAGTATTTTATTATGAAGTATAACAAAAAGTTTTGAATGAAATGTCCTGAAACTTTTCAAGGACGCTTAAAATATGAATATTGGGAAGAAAACTAGGCTGTTGTTTCGAAATCAAAATAATTATGAACTAGAATATTAGAATGCATAAGTTTGGTGGCGTGTGACCATTCCAAAATATCATTATCATATTCAATAGTATAACAGATGAAAATTTTTCGTGGTTTAAGTTTCACAGAGTACATGTGAAAACCATTTTTTTTTAATTGAAAACTCTAATAGATATTTTTACATATAATATTTTATTTTAGGTTGCCCACTAACAACACTAAGCATTTTTATATGAAAATAATAATTACGTATTACAATAAAGTTTTGAAAATTATTAAAAGCGATAGTTTTGTATTAGCCTCCTGCCAGGAGTTAAAATCTAAAGAAAATTCCAAAGATTTCGTACTTACAGCAATCTTTTTGATACTGAGAACTCCAATAATTTAACCGCGTAGTTCGATTCCACGTTAATTTTATGTTTTATTTATATTATTTTATTATCTCACATATTTATGGATGAAATTATAATTTCTTTTTAAAATATTACAGTAGCGCTCAAAAGTATTTTGACAACTTTATATTCTCTCTTATTTTATTTAATATGAAAATATAAAAGAAAATATATTCTCTATAATTGAGAACACTATGACTGCAGTTATTCAAATGTATCAAGTTTCAACTTGTTTGTTTACATTCGGCACCACCGAAGAAATATGACTCCCCCTTAGCTCAAAAGCATTTTGGCAATTACTTTGCTTTTAATTGTTGAAGGTGTCATTTGCGCTATAGCTTCGATTAGTGTTTATATTGTCTTATTCTGATTATTTTCAAGGATCAGGAATGCCGAAATGTAAAAAAAAAAATATTGAAGTGATTCTAGAAAAGCAGCTGTAAATGCACTTAAGAAAGGTAGACTGCAAGCAGAACTAGCTCGTTCTTTTAACGTGTCTCGGCATTTTTTATTATATAGAATAAAGTTTTTAATAAACAGAAATACATCGAAAATAAGCCTCAAAGTGGCCATCCGAAAAAAACAACTTGCAATGTTGACTGTATTATAAAAATGATATCTAAATGTGGTTGTCGTAAGGCCGCTGTAATAATAAAAAAAGAATTGAAAGAAAAATACGGCATAGACATGCACGTTTCATCAGTCAAACGACGCCTAAACCTCTATGGTTTACATGGCAGAAGAACAGCAAAAACACGTTTGTTATCTACTAAGAATAGGAAGGCTAGAGTTGCATTTGTAAAACGGCATAGGGTCATTCCACGTAAAATGAGCAAAAATTTAAAAAAAGTCGTGGCCACATAGTAACAGATTTTAATAAAATTTGATATACAGGTTCAATTCATATTCAAATAGAGCTCTGCAAAATATCTTCACGGAAAATAAATTATTTTAGCAGTTTTGGACACTTAAAAAACTTGTGATAAAGAATGGCATGTGTGCAATAGTCCAAAGTTGCAGGTTTGAAGTTCTGTATCTTGAAAACTATTTAACTGAAATGAATTTTTTTTAATAATGTAACCTCTGAAAAATTATCTTCTTATTTATTGAGCAATAATAATCTGGTAACACCATGATTATTCTTTAATTGGTTGTAAAAATTGAAAATTTGCAAATTTTGAGAAAATTAAAAACGTAATAAAAATTAAAGGAATTCAAAAACATCTGAGAAATTAATGCCTGATGTAGTTTTACATATTAAGATCGAATTACTAAAGTTTTTAAGTTGCCATGTATTTCCTTCACCTTTAAAAAATTTTAGGAACTTTTAAAAAAATGACAAAATCGTAATTTTTCCTCTTATTGACAGGCAAAAAAAAACAATGAAGGAAATGTCCCACATTACAGTTATTGCACAGATATAAAGATCAATAAGTCCATAATCTGATAAAAAAAAATTCAAGCATGCCTTTTTGATTCCTAACGTCACAAAATTGGGTTAAAAAAGGCAATATTAACTACATTCCATGAGCTATTTTTTTAAATTCGCGCGCGTTTCTTAAAATATTGCACGATTTCAAGGTGAAAAAATTTAGTGCTGCCATCTATTTTCTGTATGTGGGTTTAGAAATTAATATATAATTTTTTGTTCAATTGAGCTTTTTTTTTCTACTTTAATTAAAAATCTTCTTGTGGAAAAAATAAACTGAAAGCAAGTATAAAAGTTTTTATGTTTAAAATATACACTGTTATCTATAATATTAAAAGAATTAAAAGTTTAAAAAAGATTTCTTTCACGTCGAAACAAGTGATAGAAATATTGCATTTTATCCTCAACATTTTTTACTATTTATTTTTTTTTCTCATTAAGGAATAAAAAAGGCAAGAATTAAAGTTTAAATATTTAATATATATATTTTTAGCTATAAGGTCAAGCAATTTTGATATTGTCAGAGGTGTCCTTCATCTCTATAGAAACGTTGCATTTTTCCCTCAATTTTTTTCAAAAATAATTTTTTTCTCATTAAGGAATAAAAATACAATTACTAACTTACGTTAATCTGTTACTTATCATTCATTCCTAATTATAAATAATTTTTAATATAGTCTTTGCATTCTTAAGGCTAATAACCAAAATTGAAACTTCAAGCATGTACCCAAAACCACGATTTTGCATCCACTTTTAATATAAATTTTAATACTTAAATAAACAATCCTAAAATCTATTATTTTACATTTACTCATAAATAGATATGATCTACTTACAAAATGACTTTCGTTAAAATCTGTGACATGTCTGCCACAGGTGATTTGCTCATTTTGTATGGAATGACCCCATAACCCTTTCAGGGGCAAAGCAATTCCACTGCTAAAGTGAGGAAATTAATGATTGACACCGGAATTTGAAAACAAATTTATTTGTAAATAAGAAAAAAGCTATATTTCACACACACAATAAACCGAATTTTTTAACCAAAATTCTGGTGTCAGTCATTAATTCCAACACTTCAGCAATGAAATTGCTTTGCCCCTGTAAGAATTATGCCGTTTTACAAATGCAACTCCAGCCTTCCTGTTCTTAGTAGATAACAAACGTGTTTTTGCTGTTCTTCTGCCATGTAAACCATAGAGGTTTAGGCGTCGTTTAACTGATGAAACGTGTATGTCTATGCCGTAATTTTCTTTCAATTCATTTTTTATTGTTACAGCGGACTTACGACAATCACTTGTAGATATCATTTTTATAATACAGTCAACATTGCAAGGTGTTTTTTTTTTTTTCGGATGGCCACTTTGAAGCTTATTTTCGATGTATTTCTCTTTATTAAAAACTTTATTCCATGTAATAACAAGTTACCGAGACACGTTAAAAGTCTGCTTGCAGTCTACCTTTCTTAAGTGCATTTACAGCAGCTTTTCTAGAATCACTTCAATATTTTTTACATTTCGGTATTCCCGATCCTTAAAATCAATCACAATAAGACAATATAAACACTAATCGAAGCTATAGCGCCACTGACACCTTCAACAATTAACTGCAAACTAATTGTCAAAATACTTTTGAGCTAAGGAGGAGTCATATTTCTTCGGTGGCGCCGAATGTAAACAAACAACTTGAAACTTGATACATTTGAATAACTGCAGTCATAGTGTTCTCTATTATAGGAACAATATTTTCTTTTACATTTTTATATTAAATAAAATAAGAGAGAATATAAGGTTGTCAAAATACTTTTGAGCGCTACTGTATTTATAAAAAAATTCTGAACTTTATATAGTTTAAGCGTAAGCGGATTAATCTTTCGTAATCGTGCTGTGCGCAGTAGAGATACATTTTTAAAAAGCAGGCTTGAAATTAATTTAAAAACCATAAAAAAAAATCACTAAATTAAGATTTTCTTTTCAAATTAATTTCATTCAAAAAATAATTCTCTATTCGATGGTATAAAAATTGAAATTGTTTGATGTTTAGATGTTAAAAAAAATTAGTAAAAGCGAAATTTATTAGTCCGATTTTGCCGTTATCAATATGACGTTAGTGTTACTAACAGACATGTTTTTTGCTTTAAAACACAGATTCGGATTTCAATAGAGTAATTGACACTGGTAGACATGAGTGAGTATGCATGTGGCTATTTATGAATGGGAATTGAATGTTTCTGTGTTTATAATTCATTTTTTTCAAACTTTTATATTAAATTTTTTTAATAGCAATTTCTGATCGTTCATAAATAATCCAAAACCTTTTTTACTATTTACTTGTACATGCTAAATGTTCCTGGATGGTTGAAATTGCCAGGCCAAATTGATAACCTGTATCTGAATACCATTCAAATGATATAAAATTTAATATTAAAAAATAAATTTTTTCAAAAATGAAAAAAAAAATCGATACCTTTTTTTACCATATAACACATTTGTGTCATGCACATGCACTTATAATTTACACAACCTTTTTCCATATAAAAAGAAAACAATCGATACTTTTATTTTCTTATCTTGTACCAAAAGCTTTTGCTAGGAAGTAAAATTCATTATAAAAATTTACGAAATACGCTATAAATATGAAAGAATCTGAATGTAAAAATACATATCGAAAAAATAAATGAAAAGTGAAGTGTTGAGAAATGTCAAAACATCTCTCCAATAAAAAATGCATATATTTCTGCGCAGTTCCTGCTTTAACGTCATTATACTTTATTTCTAACGTCATAGTATCAAGGCAAAGAATGAATAAATCAAATCTTACGAGACACCACCTGATTCCAATTCCATTACAGTGGAAATTCGATAAAATGCATACCAAGTGCTTCTTTTAAAATGTGGACTACATTTATTAATTTTCACAGGAATGACGTATACTATATGATGAGAATCATAGAGAGACAGGTTGTTTTTGCATCTTACTAAAATGTGTATTAAAAGAAAAAGTCGTGATTCTGTTATATATTTTTTGGATAACATTTTTCCTTTTTTTGTATGTCGATTTTTATAGGTAAACGCATAAATCGTAAAGCTTAAAATAAAATATAGAATAAAACTTTTCATATACTATGAAATTTTGGGATACAAAATTAAACCTTATTTTCTTTTTCTTATTGAAATCTGTGCTTATATATACATTCTTTTTTATATCTAAAATTTTTAAAGGATTAATATTTAAACTTTTGAAATTATATATATTTTATCATATGAATTATCTTTTGAAACAATTATTTTTTTTTACATAATTTTTGACATTTGCCGTAAATATAAAATAAGTTAGAAATAATAGTTAATATAGAAATAATAGTTAAGTTTTCTTCGATATTCACAAATACAGTAAATTCTGTCTAAGGCGGACTCTATGTAAGCCGGAAATCTGTCTACCGCGGAAAAATTTTCAAGTCCCGACGAACTCATAGCAAATAACATTAATTCTGGCTGCATAAGCCGGAATCTGCCCAACGCGGAAACGGAAATGCTTTTAAGGTCCCATCGAAACCAAAATTTTGGATAAGGCGGATAAAAAGATATTTTAAAATGAAAGGCATTTCGTTTATGAAACTTTAAAACTGATATATATATGACAAATACTCAATGTCGAGCACAATAATAAAATTCCGTAATACTTTTAAAAAGTTAATTCAAAAGGACAGAAACTGTTTAATTCTTGCTTATGCCATTTTTTCCTATATAAATTTGCATTTAAAAGGTATTACTAATAGAATGCACATTTATAAATATATCTATTGTCTAAAGTACAGTACATTATGCTTTAAAATTGTACTCAAATTCAAAGTGATAGCTTTCTGTCTCATTCCCGAAGTTATTTGTGTGTGTGTGTGTGTAAAATTCAAATTTGTATGGGTTTTACAGTAGTACTAAGAAATTGAATAGCGTTTCTCATTTATTTATAAAGACAAAGGATCTTCCAGAATTTCAGTTTTCGGAATTTCAGTTTTTTCATTTTCATTATAACTCAAGATCCAATCTTTTTATCGAAAACATAAAACGATATTCGATTGACGTGTGTTTCATCCCAATAAATCATGTTGCCAGAAAACTCGATCATCGCACGTGTTATTTGTTCTTCGTCTTTTTATCATGTCTAAGGATATTAGTAAGTACATAGTAAAGGTGCTTTAAAATTTAAACTCAATACTCCATCACTGCTGCAGTATAAATTCGAAGTTACCAAATTAAAAGAAAAAATATTCTGTAGATCTTTGTATTAAGTTTCCTTATGGTTAAAATCAAATTTATGATGCTATAAAAAGAAATTGCTGTGAGACATCGATAATTTTACCTTTTGAATGCTTTTCGACTGCTAGAGAGAAGAAGTTGACCATACCTAGACTCTATTGCGAAATAACAGGTAAAATGGATTTTAAGTCTTCCCATGAATGGTTAATGGATTTCCATAATCTACACAACATTGCCAAGAAGCATGTTTTACTGAGACGCGAAAGATATTTCAGAGCATGAATTTCGGGAATGGAAAGAAAAATTTCATCTACTGATTGAAAAATATCAAGAAAAGGACATATATAATTGCGAAGAGGCCAGACTATTTTATCGTGTGTGCCAACTAAGACCCTTGCAAAAAGCGGCAGTGAATGCCACGAAGGTAAAATTTCCAACGTGACTGTCACTGTTTAGCTTTATGGTAATTTGGAGAGCAGTTTATAAAAGCCTTCTTTGTTTGGGAAATTGAAAACGCCGCGATGTTTCAAGAATGTAAATATTGATAAGTTGCCTGTGAATTGGAGGTTTCATAAGAAAAAAAAAAGTGGATGTCGATTGCCTTAATGGAGGGGTGGCTGAAGGAATTCAACAGTCGAATGATTAAAGAAAAAAAATGTTGTTCCTCGATAATGCATCTTGTCATGACGACATCAAACTGTCAAATATAAAATATACACTTGATAAAATATCATTAGTTTACTACACGGTGTACAAAACTGTTGCAAAGTCAAAAATAAATTTATACAAACATTAAAATAAAGTTAAAATATCAACGTTTCGGTCATCCTTCTGTTACCTTGTTCAGGAACGTTGTCGTATACTCTTTGTCGTAGAGAAGATATACGACAACGTTCCTGAAGAAGGTCACAGAAGGATGACCGAAACGTTGATATTTTAACTTTATTTTAATGTTTGTATAAGTTTATTTTTGACTTTGCAACAGTTTTGTACACCGTGTAGTAAACTAATGATATTTTATCAAGTGTATATGTAACTTTTTACGGTGTAATTGTCCAGTTCTTTTATTATTGTCAAATATAAATTTAGAATTTCTTCCGGCAGATACTACTGCAGTGACGTAACCAGTGGATCAAGGAGTTATTGAAATGCTGAAACTCACTACAAAAAGTGTGTGTTGCGGTCGATTATTGAGTCTTCAGATGATTGTTCTTCAGCCACCGATCTGACAAAAAACATTAGTGTTTGATGCTGTTAAATCGATAGCCAAATCTCACCCAGAAATGTCGCCAGAAGAGATTGCTCGTTGTTTTAGGAAAGCAAATGAAGATAACCACGATTCTGAAAACGTTGAATACAGCGGTGAATTTAATCATATCAGGAGGGTTTGGGAAGAATTAGGTGATTCGAAAATATTTTACTTATTCAAAGAAATAATAAAAAAAAATACCGATAATAACAGACTTACGTGTTAGTGAAGAATGGATGGCAAACCTAAAGAAAAAACAAGGATCGACAAAAGATTATTTTATGATTCTTTAAAATACTTTGTGAAATATGAAGTATGTAATTGTATTGGTTAAATGAAACGATTTTCAGTAAATTTCAGAATTGAAACAATTTTGTATTGCTAGTATTTATTTTTGTGTTTTAATATAGTTTTTCGAAATTATTAAAAACAATAAATTTAATAACAAGTCTGATTTCCTTAAAATTTTCATTTTAAAGAACGGTACTAAAAGTTACAAAAGTAAAAAAATTATACAATTTGCGCTTTTTTTTTTGGTGGGTGGTGTTTTTTTGTATAAGCCGGAATATTGTCTACCACGGAAAATTTCCTCAGTCCCAACCGATTTGACCTTAGACAGAGTTTACTGTAGTTCTATTGGAAAAAATTAAAAAAAAAAAAAGTATTTCTTGAGGAGTACCTTTTCCTACTAGAACAATGTTTTCATATTTTATTGCTCAATTAAATTTCTCTTACATTGACAAAGACAAATTAAGGAATATATTATTGAAAAAAATCTCTTCTGGCTCAAAGTTAAGTACTAAATTCAGCAACAAAAGCTAAATCAAGATTAGAGATTAACGGTGATGGGATTTTTTTCCTTCTACAACCCCCTCCCCATATTTTATTTAATTTATTACTTTTTAATATTAAGAGTTGGCCCCATCAAAAATTTGTCAATATAAAAGTTGTAGATAATATTAAGGATATTTATAATAAAGGAAAGTGGATTCGATATCTTGTGAATTGGCGAAGTTGTGAGGTTTTTTTCTTCTTCAATCCCTCTTTTTTGTTTTGTTTTATTATTATTAGTTTTTTTTTCTGTAAGAGTTGGTCTTTACAATAACCTGTAGATAATATTAAGAAGATTTATAATAAACTAGCAAAACCCGCGGCTTCGCTCGCGTAACAGTTGGAATATATTAAGTGATATTTGTATGTCTAATTTTTATTAGAAGATATTATATTTTTAGTAATAATTCAAAAATTACTAATTAAGACACAGACTAAACTTCATTATTACACTGCATTAGGCAGAAATCAGACTAAAATTAATAAAAAGAACTAAAAGTAATTCTGAATAAATTATAATTTAGAAAGTATTTTGAAGCTTTTATGCTCATTTCAGTATTCATTTGACATTTTGAATTTTTTAGAAACTGTTCTTAGTGCGCATTTACATTTTAAAATTAACTACCATGTCAAATTCCAAGTTTCTTGTCTAACGGTTTACCACCTGTCTGGTTGTAGTGGCACTAACATAAAATGTCTATGTTGAAACAGGGACTATCGCCATTCATTTGCCAAAATTAATTTAAATCGATTTGATATTTCCTAATATTCCATAGAAAACGCAATTTAGAAAGTTTTTACGTGATTTTTTAGAACGTTTGTTGTTCCTGCCAACCCCAGGTGGTAGTGGCACTGGCATAAAATAAGGCCATGTAGGATGAAATCTTGTCACCATTGATTCGCAAACATTACTTGTGTAATAGGTCTATTATTTCACTGAGATTGCATAGAAATCGTAATTTAAGACTTTTTTCGAATGCTTTTTCGCTCCTTCCCTTCGCTTCACCCCTTTTACACTTAAAATTTATTTTCGACAGTTCATAGAGGACATTTATATTTTATAAGTAACCACCATATTTTAAGTTTCTAGCCTCTTCAGTTTCAGAGAAATCGAAATTTAGAACGCTTTTTGCTCCTGCAACCCTCTGGTGGTAGTGGAACCGACATAAAATATAGCTTATGTTTAAGCAAGTTCTATAACCAACAGTTTGCAATCATTATTTTTGACATCGGTTTGTTATTTCATAAATTGCATAAAATTCGTAATTTAGAACGGTTTTAGAATGCACATTTTCACATCTTTTAAACTTCGAATTTTTTAGGAAATGTTTTTAGATGTAATTTATATCTAAAAAGTAACTACCATGGCAAATTTAAGGCATCTATGTCCTCCAGTAACACAAAAATCATATTTTTAGAAGGTTTTTTGATCCTGCACCCTCTTTGGGGTAATGACACCGACATAAAATATAACCTATCTTGGAGAAAGGGCTGTTGTCATCAATTTCGAACCATTATTTTTGATATCGGTTTGATAATTCATGAGATTGCGTAGAAATTTCCAATTAAAACGTTTTTAGAACGCGTTTCGCGCATTTTCACCCCTTTTAAATTTCGATTTTTTTAGGAAACGTTTTTAGAGATCATTTATATGTTATAAGTTACTATCATGCGTAATTTCATGTTTCTAGGCCCTTCAGTATCATAAAAAGCGCAATTTAGAACGTTTTTAGCTCCTGCATCCCCAAGGTTGTAAGTGACACCGACATAAAATAAAGCCTATATTAGAGCAAGGGCTGTCACCATCAATTCGCAACTCTTACTTTTGAAATCGGTTTGATACTTCCTAAGTTTGCGTAGAAATCGCCAATTAGAACGTTTTTTAGAACGCATCTCGCGCATTATAACCCCTTTTAAATTTCGGTTTTTTTAATAAATGTTCTTAGAGATCATTTATATGTAATATGTAACTACCATGCCAAATTTCATGTTTCTATGCCCTTCCGTAACACAAAAATCACATTTTTAGAAAGTTTTTTGCTCCTTCACCATATTTGAGGTAGTGGCACCGACACAAAATGTAGCCTATGTTGGAGCAAGGGCCATAATTTTACCAACCATTACCAACCAAAATTTTGACGCCATTATTTTTTTAAATGGTTCGGTACTTCCTGAGATTGCGTAATAATTGCCATTTAGGATGCTTTTCGCGCATTGTCACTCTTTTAAATTTCAAATGTTTTAAGTATATTATCTCTTAGAGATCATTTATTTCTTAAAAGTAACTACCATGCCAAATTTAATTTTTCTAGGCCCTTCAATAACACAAAAATCGCATCTTTGGAACGTTTTGCGCTCCTGCACCCCCTTTGAATTAGTGGCATGGACATAAAATATAACCTATGTTCGAACGGGGACTAACACAATCATTTTCATACCATTACTTTTCAAATCGGTTCGGTAGTTCCAGATATTACCTCCTACAAATAAACAAACAAACAAATTTTACTTCTTTATAATATTAGTATAGATTGAAATGTATTTGATATCTTGTGAATTGACTTAGTTATGATTTTTTTTCTTCTTAAAGCCAGTTTTTTTCGACCCTAGAGGCCATTTTTAATTATATAAAAAATCTGTCATACATAAATTTTTGGCCCTTTCCCTACAATTAATAATAACTTTAAACTGATTCGAGATGTATCATAATTAAGAAGTTATGAGGGTATTCTGCTTTCACAAAAACCCTCCCCATTTCCACCTACTCGTTCGAATTTTGCCCATTAACAAACTTGACCGAGATTTTCAGCACCTTTATTTTATGTAAGGTTAGTTCGGGCAACTGGGCCATGATTTTACAATGCGACTCTGTAGCTTCTGACAATGTTCATTTAAATTAAAGTCTGGACTTCTGTAAATGTGTTCAGTTAGGTTCCCTCTATCAGACAGAAATGCTCAAAATTACATTTTAATATTTAAAAATATAAAAATTTGCATATTTCATCTTTCTTTCCTCATGGGTCCAGTTGCCCCATAAAAATGGGGTAAGTGGACCAGGAGGATCTATGTTCCACACGCGTTTATATTTTTTCATATGGGATATCAGGTCCTGTATGAAAAAGAGTATTCAACTTAAAAAAATTTAAACCAGGCAGATCATGTAAATTATATATATCCACTAAAGAGCGTTGTAAGGGAAACCTTTGCTGTCAATGTGTCTAAAAAAAATACTAAAAGTGAAAATATTAGATTTATTTATATCAAAACCATAAAAACTAAATGAGTACTTATGTACTTTAGTATAGGTAATAAGTATAAAAATCACATGGGTATTTTAAGGAAAAAAAAAAACAAGGTAAATCTATGAACAAGCGGCTACGTAAGTACTTAATCTGTATCCTGGAGTCGCATTATATAAGGAAAATTTTATTGTTCCTACCAGAACCTTTAATGGGTTACTTTTATGATAATTTTATTTAACATATTCTAAAGAAAAGTGCGATGAAGATATTATTTTCAAAATAGTAGTAGGAACAATAAAAGTTTCCCTATAGAATTTGTGTATAGAATACTTTCAAGGTTTGGCTATCTCGCTTTCAGGGGCAAGGTACTTGCATTCGTAAAATGTTGAAACAATTTAATGACACCAGTATTTACAGTAGAATCTAATTGTAAACAAGTAAAAGTATATTTTCGCGTACTTAATAAAGGTGAAATTTCCATTATAAAATTCCGGTGCCAAGGTGGTAATTAGGATTTTAAATTATGCGATGCCATAACGGCAATACCGCCTCTCAAGGGGTCAAGCAATTTGATTTGGTACCACCCGATATGCTTTTTTAAATTTTATTACGTAATTTTAATAAGGTAATCTATAATTTCCTTTATTGTGAGCAAAAAACAATGGAGAAATTTATTTCCCGTAGTAAGAGAAACTCATAAAAATTATTTATAACTATTGGGGTAACTGGATCCAGAATGGTCCAGTTACACCGGATACATGTCCCAGTTACCCCATTCTTGAAAAATTTATGGGGTAACCGGGACATCGGGCTTACATTTGAAACATGAAGTAAATATTTATAGATACCTAATAATAATAACGTAGTTATATACGCAATCTTTAAAAATAAATGATTGTTTCATAAAAGTACTTACAGTATTTTAATAAAAAGCCGAGGAAGTTCAACCATATTGACGTTGTTTTTAAAAAAAGAAACGTAAATTTTTGACAACCTATCACAGCAAAGTGAGAGTTATGATTGAGTTGACACACGTTGTTTTAGGAAGTAGAGATTAAGGTGCATTGTTCACAAAAGCTAAAACATAAAAAACATCAACAGTCTTTTATAAAATAGCCTATGGCTCAGTTACCTCGTAGGTCCAGTTACCCCAACTAACCTTATCTGCATTCATAAGAAATTTGTACTAAATTATGAACGTTATCGTGTCCATCACAATATGATATATATATATAGAGAGAGAGAGAGAGAGATAAAGTATTTAACTAAGGATGGTTTGGGTTTCTAGAACCCATGATCAGCGTATATCTGCAAAAAAATTTCAGAAATTCCAACAAAGAGGAGAATGTAATAGGTATTTTTTCTTACAAAATCTACCTAAAATGTCAATAGCTTTGTTTTTCATAAAGTGTACAAAATATAAAATTCAGTTATCATATATCTTAAAAAACAAATCCTACGTGGTCCTAAGATAACGTACATCCTATCATGCATTTTTTTTAGGTAGATTTCGTAAGAAATACTTCCTATTACATTCTCCCCTACGTTGGAATTTCTTAAAACACTTTTTGCAGATCTACGCTGAGCATGACCCGTAGAACCCTAAACCACCGCCAGTTCAAAACTTTATATATATGTATATAACTTTTTTAGGGACACGATAACGTCCATAATTCTGCACAAATCTCGTCCAAACTGACACATAAAATCATGGGGCAGAAAATCTCTGTCAAGTTCGTTAATGGGCAAAATCGGACAAAGGAGGTGAAAATAGCGAGGGATTTTGTTAAAACTGAAAACAAAAACCATAACTTCTTAATTATAATACGTATCAAATCAGATTAAAATTATTATTACTTCTAGGAAAAGGGCAAAAAATTTATGTTTAACACAAATGTGATAAAATAAAAAAAGGGCTCAAAGAGAAATAAATAGTTGTTTTAGGGTGGTCAAAAAAATTCATAACTTTGTCAATTTTTAAAATGTCAAATTCACTTAAACTTATTTAATACTATCTACAACTTTTACATTGAAAAGCTTTATATAGGACCAAATGTTAGCTCAATAAAAATTAAAAACGTCAAAAAAAAGGGGGGAGGGGTTGAAGCAGAAAAAAAATCATAACATCGTCAATTCACTAGATATAAAATCCACTTAAATTTATTATAAATTTTCTTAATATTATCTGAACTTTTATATTGACAAGTGTTTGATAGGACCAACTCTTACAGCAAAAACAAATTAAACAACAATAGCGGTTGAAGAAAAAATTATCGTATTCACATGATTTTGATAAAACCAGCTCTTACAGATGAATGAAGTTAAAAACTCGTCAAAAGCGGCCAGATAAAATTGTTAAACTGGATTTATCTCAAATCTTGATTTAGTTTTTATTCGTGAAATTAGTACTTAACTTCGAAATCTACCGCCACATGTAGGCCGCGCCGGCAGGGATTTTTTTTTTTTTAATTCTGGACGAATGACCGTCAACATGAAAAGTTTTATAACTTTTCATTTAATTATCATATTTACATGCGGTTTTGAATCATTTTGTATGAAACCTTTTTGACTAAATTTTAAGTCAAAACAACAAAAAATGTGTTCATTTTTAATTTTGTGCTTTCGATTTCCATCTGACTCGTATACGGTAATAGTTTTGTAATCGTAATGCGATATTGCAACTACACTACTCAAAAAATTTAGGGGAGCAAGCAAAAAAGGGAAGAGAACAGTGCGAGACAGCTGTATAAAATTGCTGCTGGCTATAAAATTGAGAGTAACATCTGCATCAATGCGCAATACAGAAAAAAACATGCAAAAAAATTTGGCAAGATGGCTTTAATTCCCTGAAACGATGGGTAGAACGTGAAAAGACGGTTTAGTGCAGCAATTTAGTTGCATGTAAATGAAAAAAAAGTACTGTTTAGGAATGATGCAAGGTATTTAATATGGGGTGTGGTCCCTTAGAATAGATAAAGCTGTCGCATACCTGTTTTCCATGAATTCGATGACGTTATCGATAGGTTTTCTGGGAGTACTGTTTCACTCCTCAAGAATTTCAATCTCCAAGTCCCGGACAATAATAGAAGGCCTCAGTCTCGCTGCAATGCATCATCAGAGTGCGTCCCAAATATGCTCGATCGGATTCATGTCAGGAGAGAATGTTGGCTATCCCATATGCTGTATTGTTTCAACTTTAAGAATTTTCTTCACAAGACGAGCTGTATGCAGTGTGGCATTACCACGCATGAAAAAAAGGAATCACCAATAGCTTCAACATAAATTACGACCTTAGATCTCAGTATCTCGTCTGTGTAACTTTGTACCGCCAAACCGCCATTCCGAATGATAGGCAGGCCCGTATGTCCACCTATCCTAATTCCAGGCCATAGCATCAAACCAACTTGTCTGTAATGTGATCTTTCACGAACGAATGTGGGAATATTTTGAGTGCCCCTTTCTCTCTATGCCAAAACACACCGTATGCCACATCTAGTATGAATCGGGACTCATCTGAAAACAGAATTTGACTTCAACAACGTTGCCTCCAAACTTGATGTTCAGTTGCCCGCCGTCTTTGGGCCACACAGTTGCTTGAAGTCAATGGAATACAGACCATTGGCTTACGTGCATAGACACCACTCTGATGAAGACTATTTCGGAATGTTTGGATGCAAACCCTTCGTCCTGCGACCAAGGACAAATGTGTTTCCAGCTGAGTATCATTGCCTGCTCCGTCTCAATGTTAACAGGATATATCTGTCATCAGTTTCTGAGGTAGCACATGACCGACCTTGCCCTTGTCGATGTCTACCATTCCATGTGTCTTCGAATCGATTCCACAGCCTCGCATTGACACTTTTTGCGGCTCCAACAGCGTCCGCTATACTTCGTCGTGTTTCCCCAGATTCAACTGTCCCGATAACACTCCAAGGCACGGATTCCCGTAAATAACATTGTTGTGACATTTTCAAGTCACCTTTTCTCAAAACACAAGCTGAGCAATTGAATTTTCAACTAAGAATGTGAAACTGACGTTTCTGCAAAATCCCGATTTCTGCACTTATCTTCTTTATCTAGTTTTTGACGTCATGAACTTTAATTTGCGTGTGAAATTTTCTGCATCAGTTTTCTACTACACTTTAAATTATGGATGTTTTATTTTACGTTACTTGTCGGTGTAAATATTTGCATAATTTTGTTAAAACCACGTGCTCCCCTAATTGTTTTGAGCAGTGTAGAATGCACTTCTAAGTTTGAGAGAAAGCTTTAATTTTGAAATCTGACCGTACGATGGGAAACGGATATTTCTTTGAGTGCACGTGTATAAATCCATATCTCTTCAACTTGCTCTGGTCTGTAGAGATTATATACTTTTGACATGCTACTTTCATACACAATTAGTAAAGACGTTCATCATTTAAGAGTATATATCTCGCAGCAGCTTGGTCGCACAGCCTGCTTTTCCTATTATATTATCTTCAGCGGAAGAATTTCTAGTACATCAGCTGAATATAAGGACCTGAATTTCATCAAGCATGTTTGAAATGCGCAGACTGACCAATACTTGTTTTCAGTTTGCTTTTTCAGAAAAGCTTTGCAAGAATTGTAGCTCTTATTCCTTATTTGGTTCGCGTAACTTACAAGATCATACATTGTTGTTTCTATTGTACTGATTTTTGTCATAATTACATTCTATATTAGTTTTTTTTTTTTGTTGTTGTTGTTAAATTGACTGAAAATAACTTTCTTTGTTAAATTACAGATCTACGTATGTTATAATGTATGTTATATTTTAGAAAGAATTATTTTCTTGTGGTTATAATTCTACTGTAGAAATTGATTTCCGTTTAACGTGCACTTTCTTGATCGTCCATTTCGTTTCTCCTGTAGCGTTTAGAACTACTTTGTATTAAACAGTTCATGGTGGTAAGAAGGTACGTAATAAAGGGTATGTAAATCACAGGCCTCTTAAAAATTATAAATTACTGTGAAAAGCGTACTAAGAAAATATTTAGTTACAAAAACAATTGTAGACTGTTGCTATAAATCAGATATTTTCTTCACAAGTTGATCTTTCCCGAAATTGGTTGGGTTTACGTAATTAAATGTGTCTTGCTTCAATGTGGCAGTCATTTCAAATTTACTTAATTTCATTCAGCATATTTAATTTTTGGTACAAATATGTTTATTTTATCCGGAAACTCCCACTGAATTTCATAAGGCTGTGTTTAATATCCAAAACTAAATATTCATATATTCATGTTGTCAATTTCCAACATGCGTTTATTTTTATGATAGCATATTTATTTTGTTATTTATTTTATCACGATTTTACACTTGTTTGTGTATTGTGTGTCTTGATTTGACTTCCCAAACAGCATGTAAACATTTGAATTAATTACTTTTTAAAGGTATCCATGAGTCACAATTTACGAAAATCTCTGTAGTATTTAAAATTAATTTTTGTGATGGTTTATTTAATATATATGTGTACATGTAGATCATTTAAACTTGCATCAAAAGAAGTATAAATAATTGTTTTAATCTTTACAATTTCAAAATAACATTTTGAAAAAAAAAGACCCACCAAAACAGAATTCTATAACCATTATTTTATTTTGTTTTCCAATAAAAATATTTCATTGAACACGCAAAAAATAAAATTATACTTTTAAATATTATTTGGTTAGAAAAAAAATATCTATTATTATATAAATTCAAGATATTTCCAAACTCATATCTCATTGAAATAACAGGGATATGTGACTTTAATTCATCAGTAATTGTCTTAATCTTTGCAATTTCAAAGTAATATTATGAAGGAAAAAAAACCCCAAAAGCAGACTTATATAAGCATTATTTCGCTTGGTTTTGCAACAAAACTATTTCACTGAATACACAAAAAATAAAATTATACTTTTAAATATTGTGTGATTGCTAGAAAATATCTATTAATACATAAATTCAACATAATTCAATATTTCCAAACTCATATCTGCTTGAAATTACAGTGAAATGTAACTTTAATTTATCAAGTTTAGAAGATAACATCACACTACATTAACTGCCAAAATGTATGATTCCTATTTCTATGTTCCTCTTAAAATGTAAAATTTATTTCATACAATACAATTGCAGATGAAATAAAATTTGTCCTTGTCATACAATACCCAAATTTAGATGCCATTAAAAAAAATTCATTCTGCTATGAAATATTTTTAGAAAAATACCATTCATATTGCCATAAAATAAAGACCTGACATCTGAAAATATATAAAAATTTATATTTAGAACTTTGAGTTCATTTCGGCTGATTTGTAACATCATTTGATTTATAGTTAGTATTATGGTGCTTGTAAATGATGAAAAGTTATGTTTGACGTTCGATGGAAAAAAATCAACGATTTAAGAACACGATGAATTTCAACAACGACCTCAGAGGTTTGTTTAGATTAAGAAATACTATCTCTATTTGATGATAAGTAATGTTTATGTACCAAAAAAAAAAAATTAAATACATATTTTTATCGATAAAAAGTGACATTCCTTTGTTTAGTGATTGGTGATTTTCCGCTTTGCGTGATAATTGGGAGCACCATTTTTTTTAGTATAATTTATAGTGAATTTTTTAACTTAATGTTGTTTTGATATCAAAAGAAAATGTCCAAATTTTAAGTCCCAAATTTTAGGTAGGCGTTTTTGTTTAAAAAACTATTTTATATTCTCTTTGTTATGTTTATTGTTACTATTTATACCGATTTACGGTACCAATATTAACACAGTAGAACTTTGAAAAACGAGCTATGTTAAATAGAAGTATCGGAAAATTCTAAATATTAAGCATTATTTGAAAATCGTAAAATGTTTTCTTGCTATTTAATCCAAGTAGAGTAGAACCTATTTTATCTGAAACTCTTTTAACCGATACTCTCGATTAACTGAAATCTATTTAATTTTTTTTTTTTTTTTTTTACTATCACATTCCTTGTGTGCAATCAGTTCTTTCTAAACCACGAGCACAGATAAATATTTCGGATCCCATTTCTTAAAATTTAACTTGAGCTCTCGTAAACTGCGGAGTGAACTAGAACACAGTAAGAGGAGGGACAACCGGAATATGTGAATGTGGTGTAGCTGGCGAAGAAAACGAACAAATTAGCAATTTTGAAGCTTTTGAAGGATTTGCAAAAGGTTTGACATGGTTGGAGCATCAGATAGACTACCAGTACTACTGGTGAACTAATAATAGATACTGGTGAACTAATAGTATTAAAAGAACCCTTCGTGATTGAGCGGCAAAGCAAAGTGGCAAACAAAACTTTGTTTCAAACCCTTGTGAAATACGTAAAAGGTATTTAATTTCAAAATTAATATTCAGGTAATTTACTCTTGTTTCTATTTTGCTGATGCTTTATTTTTATTAAGTACTTCTTATCATAATAAGAAAATCGCATATATTTGTTCTTAATCTTAAAATTGGAGCATTCTCGATTATCCAAAAATTTCGATTTTCTGAAATATCGTCGGTCCCAATTACTTCGAATAATCGAGGTTCTACTGCATAAAGAAAACTGTAAAATGTTAATATCTCACACCAGAAATGTACCACATAAAGAAGTCTCTCAAAGGTCAATCCCAAGCTATGTTAATGAATCTTTAATCCTTTCGTTCTCAGTGTATTTACTAGTGGATAAATGCTACATATAATTAGCACATATAATACTACATATAATATATCTGGGGGCGAAGCGGTTAAGCTCAACACAACCATAACCCTGAAAGTGTTGCTAAAAAAAAATGTTATGAAGCATTACATGTAACCAGGTTTTTAATCAGAGCAAATGCAGCATATGCAAACTTCACCTAAATATTAGAATAGCCATTTTCGCCTTATTTAACTGCCATTAAATAAGGCTATAGTTACTATTCTAATTTACTGGTGGACGTTTGCATATTAAGTCTTCAAGCACCAATACTGTGAAAGCAATTTCAAGCAACAATTGATATATCGATAAAAATCTAATTATTTCTGCCAAGTGCACAACGTAGTCAATAATAACGTGATTCTTCCGAGACTTGAGAAATTTTACAGCACTCTTAAAAACAGCAGATTCTAAATTTTAAAGCAAGTGCGTTGGCAGCCGGAGTGCAAGCAGTTTTTGCTGTAAAATACAAGGCTTTTTCAATCGCTTTATTTTGCCATTTTCTAAGAACCGATGCTGTTAAATCGAATACAAGCGTTGATGCTGTGAAATCAAATTCGAACAATAATTGATGTAAAAATTGAATTTTTTCTGTCGCGTGCACAACGTAGCCATTAGCAACGCGATTCTCCCTAGAGTTGGGAAATTTTACAGCACTCTTAAAAACAGCAGCTAGTAAATTTTACAGCAGTTTTGTTGGCAGCCGAGGTGCCAGCTACTTTTGTTGTAACATACAGACATATTTATTTATTTATTTATTTATTTACAATGTGGTAAAATGGACTGTCGAATATTCGGTTGAATGTAGTGGGACATAAGATAAATTTTATATCTGTTTTATTTATTTTAGTTTTTGTTGAATAAGAGTGTAGTATTAAACGGCAATCGTGTGCATTTTTCCATTTAGAATAATCTCTTCAAATTTCATGCAAGATAAACAACTGAAAAAAAGTACATTAAGGTAGAAATGAAATCTTTAATAGGCAACTGTACAGATTCTTTTTTAAAATTATAAAAGACATATTCGGAAGTGATAGGTGGTAAAAAGGAAAGTAGAATATTCGGTGAAATGTACTGGGATATCAGAAATAGCTGATATACTCGTATGCAGTATTTATTTTAATTTTTAGAGTTTTTCTGTTTACGGCAAAATGGCTATCACTATAATTACGATATATTTTTTTAACCGACGAGAAAATCCAATACTATACAGCTGTAATTTAAAAATATTTCATATTATATTTTTTATTTGGCTTAACCGTGATAACAATTAATAATGATGCAATTATGGTATTTAAAATTTTTATTTGGCATATAAATTGTTATTTATTTTTATATATGGTATTTTAAATATTAGGAAAGCGCAGTATTTGCACTGAAATATTATTCCCATAATGTCATGTTAGCATTTAATATTATTCGCAGGTGGTGGACATTCAGCCAGGTTAATAAAATTACCAGAGAGTTAGCCGTAAATATTTACATATATACTCCTTATTATTAATATTCTCTCTTTCTTTCTTTATCTTTTTTCTTTGCATGTTTCTTCTTTGAGAACAATGGGGATATTGTTCATCAGTATGCAGTTAAGAGAAACGTTTTTAGATAAATATAAACGGAAAATCAGTTCATAATATAATAAACATTAATTAAATAAACAAAATGAAAGATACATTTTAATAACAATGGTCCATTTTTTAAATTTAATAAAATACTATTGTAAAATCTTAACATTTAAATTAGTTGAAATAAATTAAAATATTGTATATTAAGAAGTTCCTAAAAAACTAATAAATAATTCAAACTATAGATGGGTCATTTGTGTAAATGTAAATTTTAATACACCACTTCGCAAAAAATGTCATATTTGCATGTTTTGCATAAAATTATTTTTACCCGAAGTAAACAATTATACTAATAATTTTGTTTATCAAATTAAAAACAATTGTTTTCCAAAACAACTAGGAATTTCTAATTCCTCTATTTACCATCTCTTGCATCTGTTTTATGTCAGTATAAAAATTTATAAATAATTTTGACGCATTTAAATTAGTTTTTCTTTTAATGTTCTAATATTTTCTGGAATTTTAAAGGGATATTTGTGTAGAAAACTGTAAAAATATTTGTTCTTCTCTAATGCAGTTTAATCAGATATATTCCAGAAAGCCTGCGAAAATTTTATCATTTCATCTTCCTTTCTCCCTTGGCTACTGTTGCAAATTAAATTAAAACTTACAAAACACAGTTTTAGCGTTTCTTGTAAATACTTTTCAATTTTCAAGTATTTATTTTAGACAGACTTGTTCAAATATTATATTTCTGAATGAAAAATCGCTAACACTTATAATTTACCGTAAAATTTTTAGAATTCAGGAAAAGTTTCGTGTTTTTTTAGTTCGTAAAATATAATTATTAAAATGAAAAATTTAAATATTCAGACTTTTTTGTAATACAATTAAGATTGATTTCATGCATAAAATGGAAACAATTTCTAAAATATTTCGTACAAATTATATTCATTTAGTTTTTATTTCGGATGCGAAAGATTTTTTTTTTCAATTATACAAAAACATCACCACATAATTGTAACTATTCTACAATTATGTATCGTAAAATTATATAAGGATATTTAACTTTTAAAAGGATTCTAAAAAAAAAATAAATACCGAAAATCCCTGTATATTGTACTCACTTAAATTTTGAGACTATATTTTTCGATTTTTAGGTACAAGGTTAACCTAAATGATTCATCGGGTTTCAAAACACTTTGTATTGAGAGGTACACGACCTACAAAAACTGGTGGTAACTGACAAGATACATACACTCACCCAAGTTTAAAAACCCGCCTCATGGCTGTAATTTAACCCTAGTACTACCAGAAAGATTACTAAAGTATTGTAAAAATATTCTAAACCAGAATTTTTATTTAAAACTATTTAATTTTTTTATTTAACTTATTATTATATATTTAGTTTATTTTAAAGGTATTTCTGGTGTGAATGACTATTTTGAATGCAACGTCTGGTAGGTGAAGTGTTAAACAGCTATACAGGGTTACCCTAAATAATTCATCAGGTTTCATAATATATACGACCTTCAAAGTCCGGTGATATATGACAAGATAAATAAACTCACTATGTTTAAAAGCCCGACTCGTGTCTCGCGTGCAGGAACGCATCCCTGATGATGTGACCGACATTGACAGAAACATGCTATTGAACGTATGTACGAAATTGGATTATCGTTGGAATGTGTTCCGGGTGACTAAATTCACACACATTGAACATTTGTAGCAAGTAAAAGAAACTTGGTGAGTGTATAATTGTATATATCTTTTCATGTAACACCCTTCTTTTTTCGTCGTATACTTGTAAATAAACAGTCTCCTAAAATCGATGAATCATTTAGGCTTATCTTGTATATACACCTTGAATGCCGGTTCTATATTATTTATAACACTTAATTTTAATCAAGATTTGTACTAGGAATTTTAAATACAATTTTACCGTTATAACTTTGTTGGGACAATAAAAAGGTGTTGAAAATATGCATTTCTTTATTTTCAAATATATTTTTTCTTGTGTGAATTTTTCTGTCAATTCAACTTAACAGAAACGCAATTAATTGCCCCTGAAAACGATATCACTCACCCTTTTCTTGTAAAGAAACCTTCATGAGATACGTAAAATAAAAATACAATTAAAGAAACATTAAAAAGTGTAGTAACTAGAACAAACATAGCGAAAAAAAATAAAGAATGCTTAGCAAAAAATGGCGCTGTTGAAAAATTATATGTGAAATCATAGGAGATCTACTGATAATCCATTATCTTAAGTCTTAGGTAAAATTACAGAGGTAAGAAAAAGTTATTCGGTAAATTTACAGTAGTCTCTGTACATTTATTTACTTATTTTTTTACTTATTATTATTAATTATTATTTTACTTATTACTTATTAATTTATTTTTATTAAACAGCGATTTTTTTAACTTCCTAGACTCAGAATTTTTCGAGTGAACTTGACCATTTAATTGTATTAGATCTTTTTCTAGCTGTCTTGGGATTAGCTCCTGCACCTCTGGTTTGGAAGCGATCACCTTACTGACTGTGCTTTTTTACCTGTTAGTATACTGTAAAAAAAAAATCTGTAATGTTACTAGTGTTTTTCTAGGAAACTGCAATTCCTAGAACTTTTTATGTAACAGCAACAACAAAAATCCATGTAACAGACACACTTTTGCGCCAAAAATCAAAAACTCTGTAAGGTTACTAATAGTTTTTTAGAAAACTGGGATGACTATAAGTTTTCATGTAACTGCAACCAGGGTTACAGATAAATTTTAGTAAGATTATTGTAATTTTAGCAGATTCATTTGTAAAGTTACAGATTTCTGTAGCTTTACAGAAACTAGTTTTGTCGATTTGCAGCTTTTTTGCACAGTTACAAATGAAAGTTTAGTAAGCACGTAACTTTACATGTGTAGAACAACAATTTTTTTTTTTTTTTTTTTTTTTTTTTTTTTTTTTTTTTTTTTTTTTACAGTGTACTGTATGCAAAGGAAGTCTTTTATGATTCAGCGGGGAGATACTTTTAGTTTACTTTGAATATTACCAAGCTTTATTCACATGGTGAATGAAACAACTGCAAATCATGGAAGTAGAAATAGTAACTTAGCTATATTTATAGTTTTTTCAAGTTCTTTGCTGCAAAGGGATTGTCGATAAGAATCCCCGCTAACTCCGCAGAGACGAATTTTTCCTTGCTAAAATATTCTAATTCTTAATAAACAATTTTTATACCAAACTGTGTTTATTAATATTTCTAATAAAATTTTAAAATAATTTTAAAAGTGTGTATTTTGAATTGAACGGTATAACAAAGATAAAAATTTCTTTAAATAAAGGTATGGAAATACCTACAGGGAATTTGACACAAGAAAAGGGAAATGTATGGTAATGGATGACCGATAAACTCGATCGAATGCGTTTAACTGAGAACTACTGTAAATTTAGAGATAGTCTCGGGGTTTTTTTTTCTGTATTTTTACAGAAAATTTTAACAGTGTAGACGTATTTTTGTACCCCAAGTGCTCGCAATACGTCCGAATATATCGTACTTCAAACTTCTTGTCTAGAAAATAAATTTTTAAATCTCTGTTCTCACAAATATAGTTTTTCCTAGAAAAAAAAATTACTCTTCAAATAAAGAATTAAATATACTAATGACTTTTGTTTAACAAATAAAATAATATTGTTTTAAAAACATCAAAAAAATTCTATTACATATACTTACGTATTCATGCATCTGTTTTATGAAAGTAAAGTTTCCTATATATTTTTGCCATATTTAAATTAACTTTTTGAATACTGATATTTTCTAAAATTCTAATGGAATATTTGTTTAGAAAACTATAAAAATATTTTTTCATCTTTTGCGAAGCATAATTAGATATATTTCATGACTCCAAGAATTAGATACATTTTACAACTTCTTTCTTCCCTTGGTTACTAGCGTAAATTAAATTAAAACTTACAATCACAGTTTCAGTGGTTCTTGTAAAAATGTCTTAATTTTGAGAACGAACTGTAAAAAGTAGACTTGTTCAAATCTAGAATTTCTAAATAAAATCTAGTAAATATTTCTAGAGATATGTTTAAAATTTCGTGTTTTCATTCGAAATAGATCATATAAAAATTTTAAATGTTTTAATGTTTTCAAGAGTTTTGTCATGCAAGATAATATTTCTTTCACTTGTACACTGTAAAAAAATAAAAAAGTTATTAAAATTGTTCTAGAAAATTGGGATTCAAAGATCTTTTTATGTAATGGCAACGACAAAAAATCATGTAACAGATACACTTTTACACCGTAAATCGAAAAATCTGTAAGGTTACTCAGAATTTTTTAAGAAACTGGGAAGCCTAGGACTTTGTATGTAACTTTAACCCGGGTTACAGAGAAAATTTTAGTAAGATTAATTTAATTTTAGTAGATTATTTTGTAAAGCTACAGAATTCTTAGCTTTACAAAAACTAGTTTATAGATTTTCTTTTGTAAAGTGTTCAGATAAAATTTTACTAAGTATACAGATTTCTGCTACTTTACATCTGTAGAATTACAAATTTTATTACAGTGTAGTAAAGGCTTTGCTGTTCGAAATTTTTAAAATTTAATTTATGAGTTTTTTCATGTTGATATTTTACAACATGAAAATTGATTATAACAAATGTTTATCAATATATTTTTCTATACGTGAATCTATTCGAAGCCTGTTAACTTTCATAAAAGTATTCATAACATTTCAAAATTTAAAGTAATAATTGAAACTAGTCACAACAACTGAAGACTTTCTCCATAAGAATATATTTTTGTCTTTATCATTATTCAAAAATTATCATAAAAGTGCAATTTAAATATTGGATGAAATTTAGTTTTTTTATGTGAAATATATTAAACTAAACTTAAACCTACACTATGTGTAAAATTACTTAAAAGATGACACAGTATTTAAAAATGTTAAGTTATTTTAATACCTTAAAACTTTCAACTATAAAGAACATAGTCTTCTTCAGAGGAATATAAGAAATACAACAGATATGGACGCCTAATTTTCAAAATCCACGTAGATGATGACGCAAGGAGTGAAAGTGGAAGTTAATTTATGGATCCGGAAACATTGGGAAAATAAAACATGGATATAGGGTAGTGGAAAATTACTCGTTTTATTATTCTTTAAGCAAACTGAGCCAAATTCTGGGTATGTTGTAGAATAAAACGTCGTTACAAACAGTATTTTCTTTAGTAATAATTTCTATTGATTCGCGGATAATTAAATCATGATAATTCTTTGAGGGATATATAATTTTTGCGTCTTCGAAATTAACTTGAATATTCTGCTTCTGATTAAGTCTTGACAGGGCTGTTATAGGCCGGTTATACTTTAAATCTCTCAAATGTTCTTTAATACGAACTTTAAGTTTACGCGAAGTCATTCCTATGTATTCGAGATAAATATCTTCAGTTTTCAGTGGAATTACATATACCCCCCGAAACTTCATCCCTCGGGATCGGGTCCACTTTGGCACTAATCAGATCTTTCGGTTTTGCAGGAGGAGTGGTGACCAAGTTTACGCCAAAGCAAAAAAGTGCATGTCTGAGTTTTTCGAAAAGTCCTGGTATGTACTTCATTTTGCAATATCTCATATTATTCCGTGGAGTTTTTTGTATTTACATTTCATATTTTGTATTATTTATTATATTCCTCTGAAGAAGAAAACCACCGATTTGAATGCTTCTTGGTCAAATATCTCCCATAAAATGATTACTGAAAAGTTACATAAAAAGAATCGATTGAAAATTTAAGTATTTATGAAAAAAAATTTACAAAAAGGATTGTGAAATTATCTATTCTCATTCAAGAAAAATTCTCACGCCCATAAATCCGCCGAAGAATACCACTGCTTAGATGAAATTGTTAGCTACTGTGGTGATCCCGGAAGCTATAGGAGATACGAGAAAATAGTTACTTCCAAATATGTCATCGATTTACTAATAAAAAATAACTTACGCACATAAATTCTAAGGACTGAGCATATAAAATGCCCATTTGTTTGTTCTGGATTTCGAAATATTGTTACTTATTACATAAGGTTTTAGAAATAGGAAAAACTATCTAATGATCACTAACAGAGTTACTCTCAGTGTTTAATATGGTCTTCGTTAGCTTCAGTACAGATCTTGACTCTTGTTTTATTTTAAATTTTGCATATGCTGTTACAATTTTTTTCTTCTCTAACAGGCTCAAAGGTACGATTAGGCAGACGGTTTTAAGATAATTTCCTTCAGAAATAATGAAAATAAGAATTCTGAATTTTTAAAACTCAATATTTTCAATTATTTATTTTCTGGTACTTTTAATTATTTCTTCCAATACGAATGAAAACAAATAATAAATATTATTTATTTTCGTACATTTTTCAGTTTTTGCTGTAAGGAAATATTTATTTCGTATGCAACTTTTTATAACACGAAAGAAGGTAAAGCTGCTGAAATTGTCGTAAATTATTGTTCGTTATTGAATATTGTAATTCATTATTGTTAAAACATTCACGACTCAGACTGAAATGAGATCTTTGATTGAATAAATAGATTATGACAGCAGTTTCTTGTAGAAAATGCGTTTCTTATAATATGCTCTGCCTGCTTTCGAAGTTTTTACGTGCATTTCCAAAACACCATATTTGACAGGCTGTATGTACTAGAGCTTGATATTCATTTTCTTTATTTCGCACTTTAAAAAAAAAAATCATTATTTTAAATTAATTTTTAAGAGGATATTTTTTTAAGATATTTCGCCAATATGATTCTCTATTTGGTTATAGTGCTTATACTAAATTTAGTAAAAGTAGTCTATGCACGACGAGACTTGAACATAGTATATAATACAGTATAGGCACTTGTATAGTATATGAATATAGTATAGTCAACATGGGTCACACATATAAGCTGATTACGGTTTATAAAAACGCAGTTTGTAACGTGTTTTATATTAAAGAAGAAATCATTCCCAGATAATAGCTTAATAATAACAAAATTAATAAATAATATTCTTTTTACTTTTACATTTTTCTACCTATTAATTGGAAAAGTGTATGCTATTTTAAAAATAAAATATTCATTTTGTTTTCTGAATTACCCAATTTAGATATTATAAAACAATTTGTTTGATACTGAATTAATTCCTGTAAATTATGAGAATTAAATTTTAGAGAGTACAGCAGTAAAGCGCTCTGATTACGGCTAATAAAATTGGTTACATTGTACGGAAACTTTTACTTTTAAAGAAATTTCTTATTCCAATTATCCTTTTATCCATTTTCCGTTTAATTAAAATTTTCCATTACTGTTGCATTTGCTGCACACATTTGCCGAACACATTTATAATAATTATTACGCCCTAAAGCATCTTAATTACATTTTATGAACAAATTGGGCATTATCCTAGATCTGATAAATTAGAAATATTCATTAAATGTATTTCATCGTTTAATCTTAAATTCAACTATTGCACATCAGGGATATTTAAAAAAAAAAATCAATATACGTTATCTCGTATCCAAAACTTTGTTTTAAATACTGCTGATTATATTTTCTAATCGATTTATTGTTTTCCTTCGTTCTCTCTTGCAGTTATTGGATAAAATATTGCAATAATGTGTATACAACTTACTCGAGATATTTTTGCAGTTGCTTTTTAAATAAAAAGTTAATTAATTGAGTTATAACTTAAAATGAAAAGTTTTAGAATTATGTTTTTTAACAAATATTATATATGTACAAATAAATAAATATATCTCTCTCTGTGTGTGTGGCTATAATGTGCCCATATGTCTATATAAATTTTAAAATACAGAATGATAAAAACTCATCAACTGGACATATCAGAAGGCTGCTTGGATTTTAAGACTTGCAATGAACAATAGTTTTTTTTTAAGACGAAAGGGAAAAAAATTAAATATTTCATTAATAGGTGGCGCTACTAGTAGCGAAATTATTAAAAGATGTGATAAATATTATGATTATATAACAGTATCCGTTTGAAGTAAAATATATCTTACAAGAATGAGCATTTGATGTGTTTTTCACCACATTGTAAAACTGGTAAATTCCCAACGTTAAATTTGCTATTTTATAACTAAAAGGGTCACACACAACGATAATAAAATTATTTTACGTATAATAATTTAAATTATTTTTAATTATAGACTGCCCTCTAGAGTGGATACTATGTACACAGTATCAAAATGTAGTTCTGTTAGAAAAAAATTGAAGATATGAATGTTTTGGATAGGGATATTGCTACATTCTACTATATTACTCTGTGGAATATCAATTACCCTCTCAAGGGCATATGTCCTCCTCACTTCCTCCTGCGTTGTCATGGCACTAGGAGACGCCAGCCCATGTTCTGTTTTTCCTATAAATATTCAGATCTTGATGCAATAGCTGTTGCATTCTTATGCAAAAATGCATGAATACAAAATTTATTACGATTATATATATTAAATTCAGTAATGCGGAAGTAATATGACTCCATATGTAAAACGTAATCCCGATGGCAACATAGTAGTATTAGCTATCATGGGATATCATTGAATTAATTACGTACGATAGGATTTATTAGAATGAAGGAAATTTTATTAATATTTTTTAAGTTTTGATTCAATATTCAGAAAATTTGAAATGACTCAACAAATTCTGCAACGTTTATAGATATTAAATTTAAACCATTCGGTTGGGTAGTTTCAGCGCTGTTATATGCGGTCCAGACGAGGACTATAGGTGCTTTGTATTTTTATAATTACGAAAGCACTTATAAACAGAGAGGTTAGTCAGCAAAAAGCTCTTTTCTATAGCTACTGCTTTAAAATAAACACCTGGAAACTCACCTTGAGAGGTCAATTGAAATTGCATATAGTATAATCATTGCAGTTGCGCACTGGTGAAAATAGTCAATGATGCTGAAACCTGTAAAAACAATCAGTTTTTGCATCCATACAAAGAAATATTTTACGTTTTACACATGTTCATACTCATGATGTCTACTTCAGTTCACAGAGTAAAATGTTATAATGTTGCTGCTCTGCATGGCGTTCACTATAGTGGACATTATGTAAATCCTGTTTGTGATCTTGCGTTTCATATATGCATTAGGTCAAGAAGTATAAAAACAATAATTAATAAACAAAATAACATATAAATAACATTACTGCAGATTTAGAATAATTTTAGTTCATGCGGAACAACTTAACGAATAACTAAATGGTCATCCTTATTGATGATATCGCAACAACAAGTTACCCGACTTGTGGCGCCATCTGAATTTCTCTACAGAAATCATGCAGTATGCAACAAAGAGTTAAGATTTCTTACTGAAAAGCATTTTTGGTACAAAACATATTTATTTGACTTGGCCACTGGGTAAAGAAACAATCCTCAGTTCATTAATATCTCTCATTAATAACTTTACAAATCAAGTAATATTTGCATAACCAGAAAAGTCATATTTCATTTATAAAGCTACACTTATTACAGCACTACAAGCAATTGGTTGTATTAACTTAAGACTCTCAGAAGAATATAATGCAATATATTTAGCACAAGCTGAGAATTATAAGGGCATTAAGTATACAACATAAATATTTAAGATTTATGCAGTTGCATTCTAAATAACGAGCTTCAAGTTGTAAAACCAATTGCTTCAATTTATACATAACATAATTTATTAATAGGTGTTTATACATTCAGTTTGAATCGGAATGCTGTATTATAGAGTGAGTGCCATTTATTGGAAATTTCTACTTTTTATTTTTTTCCTAATATAGTACCGAGATATTTTTTTCTTCATATAACTGTAAGTACCAATTCATGTCAATAATCCGAAAGAAATCCTTCCTTTTCTTTTCTGTATTTTAAATTTTGAATAGTATAAGTTGGAAAATGAAATTGCATAAGTTATTGGCATAATTTATTCAAGAAGCTGTAACAGTAACTACCCACTCATTTTCAGTGTAAATATTAACCCCTTGTTTGTGACATCCGAACTCAGTTCGGGCAACGCACATGCACCAATTTTGGAATACCCGATCTGAGTTCGAGCAAGAGAAAAATCGGTGTTTAGATTCCGTGAAGCTCCAATGCATTATATGTGATTTACCATTTTCCTAATAGATGGCGATACTTTCTCGCGAAAAGTTCGGCAGTTTCGCGCCATTTGTCTGATTTTTATAATTTCGTAGTTCTTCCCAAGTTTCATTCAAACCATTCAGAGAAAAAAAAAATGATTTTTGGCAACTTTTTTCTCAAACATATTCCACAGGCAAGGGATTGAAATGTAAATTTTCATCTTAAAAACTAATGATAAAAGACATATCGGTAATCAAAAAACTCAAGAAACATTTCTTAATATCATCAATTCACAAACTAATAAAGATTAAAAGGTACAGATTTTAATATTTAACAGAAAATAAAGGTGTCCAATAAAGTCCTTTTTTATTTCTTATTTTTTTGAACGCCTGAAGTCTATAGTCATAAATCCTACAATCATCGTTGTTCAGGAGGTTTGTTTCTTTGTGAGTAAAAACATTTACTTCACGAAAGTCGTAAGAAAACAGAAAATAGTTCCCACTGGTGGCATTTAGCACGTTGCACAATCTGTAGTATTAAATCATTAGTGTTTCGTGGTTTTGTTTAGTGAAAATGATATTACCTCCTTTTTGAAGCGTCTCACGTCATAAGAAAGTTAACAAAATCGAGGCGTTTTAAGCGTATTTTTCTTGGCATTCATGTGCAAAAGATGTCGTTTCGTACTAAATCAATTTTGCTATTCAAATTTATGATTAACTGTTTTCCTGTGTCTCTTAGATTTTGAGATACTTTCATAAGCTCCTAAATTCGTCTAAAAGACGTTCTGTGAGAAATCTCATTGAAAAGCTCATGGCAACTTTACTACATCTATATATTATTTTGATTCTTATAGCTATCGACTTTCGGAAGTTAATAAAAATTTATATTCTAAATATGGCAAAAGGCGTCATAAAGTTTCTCTTTGAGAGGAACTGACGGCTTGGTACTTAGAAACATTTCAAGAAGAGGGTGCTATTTTTGTCGTTGATTCTCCACTCTAAGTAATGTGTTATTATTTTTTTTAACCATTTGGAAATTTTTGTTGTTTTCGATCGAGGATGGGGCCAAATAATGCTCGCATTTTATTTTATTTTTTATTTTTTTACGAAACTCAACGATGTTCTTTACTTTTAGAAGAATTTTTATTTGAATAGGTAAGAGAAAGGCATAAAATCGTTAAAAATTGTTTGAATAGGTAATCGAAAGGCATAAAATCGTTAAAAATTGAAAAAGTTACAAAATGGGTAGGCACAAATTATCAGATATGTAAAAATCCAAAGCCAAAGAGCGACGCCGAAATGAAAATCGTCTTGCAAAGAAAAAATCGATGTCTTCAATTGATTATGTAGGCCATGAAAATCTAGGTTTCAACTGATTATGTAGCCCATGAAAATCGAGGTTTTCAACTGATTATGTAGCACATGAAAATCGATTACAGAATAAAAGACGAACGCGAAAAAGGAAACAATCTAATGTTTAATCGATTGATAGTAAAAGGCCATGTCTCGAGGGGCTCCAATCCACTAGCCACGGCGTTTTACAATCGGTCGATTCTAACCGGGAAAAACTGAGCTCAAAGTAGGTAATTTGTCGCAATCTGTGGATGATTCGGTGGAACTGCTTTCGATTTGTAAACTGTTTTTCTTCTCGAAACGGGACTTGGAGAGTTTATCGATGAAGGTTTTGGTCGTCTGAAGTTTGATCTTTGCAATCTGTTGTTGAAGAGGATGCGAAGGAATTTGGTGGAAGAAATTTTGATTTTTCGGTTAAATTTTGTTACGAAGGTGATTTGTCGCGATCTGTGGATGATTTGGTGGAACTGCTTTCGATTTTTAACCTCTTATCTTTCTCGGCTTCTCTTGTCAAAATGCTCCAAAATTAAAACTACGTAAATATTAAGTAAAAAAAAAAATTCCAAATCTATTAAATTACAATTTTTTTTTTTTTTAATTTTGTGTGATTTTCCTTTTTTTTGATAAATAAAATGCTCTACAGAAAACATGTTGTCCTCCTCAGACAGTGAAGCAGGAACTATATTATTATACATAGGGTCCTCTTCTCTAGAAACAAGCGTGGGGCAATGTTCGCGGGTTTGAAACCAGTAAGATTTGGGCAAGGTATATGTATCCGGGTTATATGTAAGGTTTTCAAGATTTTCCTTGTACGAAAACGAGAATTCCGATCACTTTTCCCTTTAAAAGTCCTTCTTAAAGGCAGAACTATATAGCAAAAAGGTAAATTTTAGGTGATGCTTAACAATTTCGCTTCATTACAGATTGCGCGAATTTATACAATATTGATCAGATATTTTATCATTGCATGAGAAAAATTGCATGTACAGAAATCTTTTGTTACATTATTCTTGCAGAAAACTTACTCATTTCTGTATTTTCGTATGGAAGAAAATAAGATTGCAGTTTGACAGAATTTTTTTAACTTTCTACCTTTTTTACGCTTACAAAAATATTATACTACTATATGACTGGGCATAAAAAAAAGTACAAAGGAATTGTATAAGCTCCACATCTTCGGAAGTACGTTAATAAAATAATTGTTTTAATTTAAAATAACATTTTTTTATCACTAAAGCCTCTTATATTTTGCATGTATTAAACACACACCGATCTTGGACAAATTTCGCATGTGTTAAGTTGATCTTTTTATTAAAATAAACTGTTCCGTGCTTTCTTGTGGCAGTTTTATTAGTAACTATGGATCTGTCAGAATACAATACATCAATGCCACACTGAATGCAATTTGTGAGCCATTTATATTGTTGATAGGATATAAAAATTTAAATTACAGGCGTGTTAATAATGTCGTTTCTCTGTATAAGACATTTCATATAAAAACGAGAGCTCTCTACAACTCAATAATTTATTTTATTTTTTCCAGTATCACGTTTCCTTTTCGAGATAGGAACGCTACCTCATCTATTTACTGCTAGCTTGCTCTGTAATTTGCTCTTTGTATTGCACAGACATTTTACTAGATACCTAGATACCAATTTTATGAATATATTTGTGCCCGGTCTGAAGTTAATGGAAATGGGCATCACTTCAGTTGACTCCCTGTATAATTATTTTTTATGGATAAAATATAGTTATTTAGGCAATCTTTTTAATTAGTTTCGAAATCTCAAATATAATTGGAGTAGCATTTAAATTAAAAAAAAAGAGCTCCAACATAACTATAAGTGTTTATGTACTGCTAAATAAGTATAAAATCTATACATGTATTATGTATAGATGTATAGTTATGTACACATTTTACATTGTATTCATCATAAAAACTGAATTAAAATTAAATAAACAATTAAAATTAATAAATTATTTGTTTCCTAAACAATTAATATAGTTTTTTAATTACAGGAAAACTAATTTCCATTCATTTCTGCTATATCATTTTTTTTTTTAACTCAAACGTTATTACGACGGGGAAAAAATCAAATGCGAACGAAAATTCACATAAATGTTCAATTTGTATTAAATACTTCTGAAATAAAATCATTACACTTGAAAAAAAATCTCTTTTGTAAATATGAAGACAGTGTAAATATGTGAAAACCTCATATTGGATATTTGCTCCAATGAATTGATATTAAAAATTAATAGATGACTCATGCTTCAATAAAATGTTCAATCTTTTAGACAATTACTGGAGGCAGACTAAGGAGATGCTGAGAATTGCTCTATCGATCCACGCGATGTCTTAAACGTGCCTCTGGGTCTAAAGACTTTCCATTATTGACTGTTCGAGGAACATTCTTAGCGGCAAAGATAAATAGATGTGAAAAACTTTGGGGTAAGAAGGACACTTATTTTGTAACATGGGTCAATCCCGATAAATTCATTTTCTGAAAGAACGAGCCAATGTCGGTATCTTATTTAGTTCCTCCTTTATTTTCTGAAATTCCAAGCATTATTTTTCAAGATACTGAAGCAAATTTAGAGAAAACAAATAAAATGTATTTCTTTTAAATATTTTCGGCATTTTTTTTTTCGATAAAATTGTATAGAGAACGACTGTGTCTGAATCTTTGGAATATTCTTTGTAGAAAATAATATAACAAAATATTCCCTTCGAGACTAAACGCATTGCTTTATAGTTATCAAAAGACTAATTGCGATATCAATATTTTTTGTAAATTTTGTTAACGGAAATTAGAATAAACTATTAAATTAAAAAAAAAAACCCGACTGAGCAAAAAGCTAACTAATTAATTATTTCTCATCAATGTGAAACTATTTTTTTTTTCAATTCCTACTATTAGCTCACACTCTCGCTATATATGTCTTGTTCAAATATTCAATCGTTAATAGAATACTTATCATTCATCAAATCAATCTCAAATATATTCTGTAAAACTTGTAGTGGATGACACTTGATGTTAATCTAGTTTTTTTCAAATATTAATTCATTAATTAAATTAAATTAATTAATTTCAATAATCGTGAGAGTCTTCTTGTAAGAAGAGTAGTAGAGAGTAATCTTCTTGATCGATGTATTTTGAGACCGAGAGAGCCCCCTTCTTGATCAAGGCATTTTAAACGCTACTCAAGAAGAAAGAAGAATGGGAGAACGAAAAATTCTCTTATTGACCTAAGTAGGAATTGACTTAAAATACATTTTTTTTATATTACTTGTTTTTACCTATTTTAACTTACCTATTTTTTTATTTACTTGTATTGATGACTTTTAAGTTGTGTTTAATTGCTAGTTCCTATCTATAAACCCTGTTTTGATGAGGTCTATAGATGTCTATGATGGTTAGAGTTGCAGTAAAGCTAGAGATCCACAATGCATACAAAACTTCGAGGTTGTATAATATTTTAACGGAGCTTCTGACTGTAAAATAGTTAATAAAACATCGTCTTCATTTTTAAAGACCTATCCAATGATATGCCACTCAATAGGGTGCGTATTTTTTTTTTCGTCTCTACCACCCTTTTGTATTTTACAGCCACCATTTTGAATTTATAAAAACCTAGCCTATAACCATCGGGCCGTTAAGACGAATCAATAGAGACCTCATTCATTAAAATCCATCCAACCACTGGGATGTTTCGAGGGTGTAAAGAAATCCACATACGCAGATACGCTTGAAACACATAACCCTTCTTTTCAGTCGGGTAATAAACAGAACAATGATTTAACACCTTAATTCTCGCTCCCGTCACGGCTGTGTCTTTTATTCAGATTGTTTGATTCCCACCAGTTTTATAAAATAGTGTAATTAGCTTTATTATGGTATCATTTTACCAGTCATTAAATAAGGTGAATATTTATTTTTCAAAAAAAGGGTACCAATAAGCAATTTGAATTTTTAAACCGTAATTTAATGTGACCGTTAAGGGGTTAATTTACAGTCGTTATAAAAAGGGGTTTCTAAAATTCATTCGCTAAAATGCCTTATTAATAAAATCACATGATTAATAAGTGTGTCAAACTTTGTTGTGTGCATAGTTCGGCCCTGGTGGCAACTACAGTTCTAGTAAGCTTTCCGTTAAAAAAATAATTTCCATTACGGTCTATGGAAGTGATGTTTGAGGAGGTATTTTATAATTCTCTGAAAGAAAGATATTTCCTATGACACATTCAGAATGTATTGAAACAATTGAAAATATAGCCATTAAAATTAGATTTCAGAAATTTGAAGACTTCGAAATCGGCTATACGTATAGAATATATCTCCTTAAGTTCTAAATTAAAATGGTGTAGGATTGAACCACAGTTCCTTATAGAAATTTAAAAATTAATATTATTTCAAATTTAGATTCATCGACTTTCACCACACAACCATATCCATATTTTAACTGTATATTTATAAATTTTTACTATAAAGACAACATTAAAAGAAATTGCTAAAATAAAATTTAGCAGCGTGCTTCTTTGCTATTTTTTTATATAAAAAACTGCACAGATTTTCAGCTCTAGAAGTTTTTTCTATTATTATAGAATTCGAAATATTAATCATGTTTTAAAACCTAATGCTATTCTATATATTGAACTAACAAGGAGATAAACTCTGGCTTCCCGGGTTACAGAATATGGGTGAAAAACATCCCACTAAAAATAAATCTGTAGAAAATCTGTAGGCAATTGGCCCAAAAATCAGTAGCTATCTGGCCCATTTCTGCAGATATTTATAAGACTTTCTTAAATAATACTGCAGATATTTTTAAGGTAAAGTTAAATCTGCATTATTTCTTCAGATTTCTGTTGAATTTCTGGAAAAAGTGGAGATTTCTTCAGATAATCTTAAGATTATTTATAGTGGGATCATACCATATAGTGTTTCTGATGTCAACATTCTTTTTTCTCTGAGTATGCTAAAGGCACAGCGATGAATGAGGTGTTTTTCGAACGGTTCTGCAAGCGGCTTTTGATGTAGCATATTTATATATCCTTAAAACAAGTTGTTTCATTTAAAAAATGTAGTAAATGGAAAACTGTATCAAGAAATATTGACAACGATTACGGTGATAAAGCCTCGCACTGATCTACGGCTCTACTGTTTTTATTTTTTTATTTATAACTCTAATACTTTTTTTATCAGCCTCCGGTACGGTATGCTATTTCTTTCTCCCAGCTTATTTTGTGTCCAAAAAATAACGTTACCTTACAAACGCTAGCCGTAAAACAAAGCATTACGATTAAATACTTTTTAGCAATTTTTTAAACTTCTAAGCATCGCACATTTTCAATTTTTAGACCGTCGTATTAGGGAAAAAAAGTTCTTATAAATGCATTTTGTTTGAAAACTGTATCTCCATTTATTTTTGAAATATTAATTTTTTTGTAGTTTTTGGAGACATTTGCTTAATGTTGGCAACTTAAGTACTACATTTCTGTAGAAAGTAAAGGAAAAATAGTTTTAAAATAGTAATTATATATTTTTGTTGCGATTTTCTCGTAACAACCGAAAGAAAATGTAATTAAAATACGTGCTATTTCTAAAAAAATATAAACGAATGATTTTTGTTAAAACAATGGAGCTATTATATACTATATTTAATTGTAAGTATCTATGAATAATTAAATAGTCGGGTTTTTTTTCGATTTTCTTGAATGACGGAATCTTTTTGCTGCATTTGTGCATTATTTCGCTATAGTGATGTGCTATGCATGCTTTACTGTAGAAGTTTAAGAGTAGATCGTAAATGTGGAATCCTTAAGCGGATGCGAATGACGCCATTTTATATACAATAAAACGTGTGTTTTAAGTCTTAAAATTGAAATATGTTTTGTACTGCAGTAGAGTCCCGCTTAACCGAGTTATTTTCTTCTGATGGACTGGTGGCTTCTATTATTATGAAACAGCCATTATAAATGACGGGTTAGGTGAAGATAAAAGAGCAGCCGTAAAAAAAAAAAAAAAAAAAAAAAAAAAAAAAAAAAAAAAAAATGTGGCCATTTTTTTCCCCATTATGACCGGAAAATCAGAGTTCTAACTTTTTACGGCTGCTCTTTCATCTTCACCTAACACTTCATTTATAATGGCTGTTTCATAATAATAGAAACCATCAGTCCATCATAAGAAAATAATGGAATGGAATTGTCGGGGGCGACACTAAATTCTGAAAAAGCAGAATTCCTGTTCTCTAGTATTTAATATATTTTTTAGAATGCCTATTTACATTGCTAAAAATCCTATTTACATGAAAAACAGCAATAATGCGTTTTAAAAAGTTTTGAAATGTATTAAAAGAGATATTGTCCTATTAGTCTCGCGTCAGTATTTAATAGCCGAAGAACTCGCCAAAGACCGCAATTTACAAGTAGCCTTTTTTTATACGTTTCATTTCAGTCGTTAAAGCGCAAAATTGGGTTAAATGTCTTAAATTTAACATTCAAGTTTTATTTAGATTTTATTGTTTTATTTATTGATTAATGAATGTTTTAATTTCGTTATAGAATATAAGCTGGTAATAAATTTTGAGCTATTTATATTCATTTAAAAATGCAAAAGGATTTATCTTTCGCAATCGTCTGCACACGATAGAGACTGAATTGGAAAAAAATCATGCTTGAAAATTATTTTAAAAACAATAAAAATTGAGTAAATGGCGATATAGTTTTCCAACAAATTGCGATATAGTTTTCAAATAAATTGCATTTGAAAGCTGTTTTGATAGTGTGAAATTGAAAATGTGCAATGCTTAGAAGTTAAAAAAAATTTAAAAATTGGAGTAAAAGCGAAATTTCATCGCCTTCTGTTGCCATTCACAAAATGACGTCAGCGTTACGCACTGACACGTTTCTCCTTTATAATACAAATTGCTAATATTTAGATTGAATAGAGGACAGTGAAAAAGTTCACGGAGCTCTGTTGTAACTCTTTAATACCACAATATAATTAATTTATTTGTTTACTACCACTTTATATTTTATTACCGGAATTCATAACAGGCAGTGTGATTACAGAGTAGCTGAAGATACAGGGTAGTAGATTTTAATTATCGGTGTATGGTTGTCAGTTGGAGAGATGTCGAAGTTCCAGCAAAGGGCGAGCATCAAGTTCATGTGTACTTTAGGGAAATCTCCTTAAGAGACTTTGTTAGCCTTACAAACGATTCTTTAAAGAGTATAGCTGTTTACGAATGTTTTTCAAGTACCATAACCGCAGAAGACATCGAAACATCCGCGACGGCTGAATTTGGGAAAATACCAAACAGGACATTCATCTTTATTTCCATCAATAGTAGGAACGGTGGAGCAAGTGTGTGTATTCTGATGGGGTCTACTTTGACGGCATTTAAGTAAATGTGTACCTATACTCTCGAAATAAATAGTTACAACGATATTCCGGGAACATTTTGACTGCCTCTCGTATTATACCGTTACTTCCGGAAAAGAAACAAGTAGATTCATCAACTTCACACGGTTTCGAAAGTTAGGACAAATTCGTTGTCTATCGGAACGCTCATGTCCCTCGGAAGAATATTTATTCAAGAGCAACGATTGAATCCAAAGGACTACGACTTCATACATATTTGGGAAACCACCTTTCAATGATTCCGCAATACGTGTCTGTCTTTCGAGGTGAGAATTAGAAGACTCCATAAACTTGAGAATATATTTAAAAAAACTTTCACAAGACGTGCTTTTGTCCCTGTATAAGTACTTATAAGCAATAAAAATATTGCTGAACAGTGTATGCAGCGTTACGGGCTTCCGAGCTGTCTTCAGCTTTACGTCCAGCCTTTAACACTAGAACCGCCGATAAAAATGTATACCTATAACAGCCAAGGCGGGCATTTTGACCGATGTGGATTTCCAAGGTCAACTATTGTTTACTTGGAATTTTTTACTCTTAGCATGGTTTATTACTATTATTACCATCATTGTCCATATAATAATATATATTTCATAATTTGTATTGTATCATTTTATATTTTATTTTATTATATTATAATTATATTATACTGAGATATTTATATATATTATTTATATTTTTTATTTTAAGAATATTTTTATAGAAAAACTATTTTTCATGAGAAATTGAAATAGCTAAAAACAAAATTAAACTTGGTGAAAATAAACATTTATATTTATCCCCTGAGCAATGCAATATTCAGGGTGGCAAGAGGTCAGAGAAAAAAAACAGTAAAAAAAAAAAAAAAAAGAAAGAAAGAAAACTACCAGTATTTTCTTCTAGAGAATACCAGTAATAACATAAATGGATTAAAGAAAGCGGATTTCTCTTTAACAAAATACTGGTATTTAACAACTTTTTTGACTATGTTTTTCAGAATTCATTCCCGTTAGATCAAGAAAATTATAAAACACTTGTAGAGGTCATCGTCTAGAACTAGCTTTTGTAGAATACTTCTGTGCCATTTGGTAGAGCACGCCAACGCCAAATTTTGTAGAATTATAGAACTTTACAGTTTCTGGTAAGTGTTTATCACCAGTTTTAAATGTAACTGATGGATGTCAGAAACTTAGAATTAAAAGATATTTATTTTTCTTCCCTTGATAAACTCAACATAATATCATCTTTGGCAAGAATTTGGCTACTATACAAAGACCTTTTTTCAGATTTTATAGCCTATAGAATTTTGTTTTTCGTCCGCGATTGACTGTGCCAACAATGCTTGTTTATAGTGATTTCAGCTTTTCTGCAAGGGGCAGTGAAGTAAAGAAGTTATCTGCGGTAATGTTGTAACCTTTGTTGAATTAAAGTTGTATGGAGTATGGACTGTTGCAACAGCTACTAGAAAAAATGTGCGTCAAAATTGACAGCGGTCATTTTGACCGTTTCGGCGGTTCTAGGTAAACTGGTAGGCAATACTTCATAAATTTTAGCTGACTGGAAAATTTATCACTGGCAAATCATGGCTTTTCTAATTACAGGAAAAGTCACAGAAACTGAAAGTTGTATTCTAAATAGAAATAAATTGGTACGGAATGACTGTTTCGAAACGGTCAAAATGACAGCCTTGGCGGTTCTAGTGTTAAGTGAGTGTCTTGCTAATAAATGGAACTACTGGGACTGTGGTTATGCTGTAGTTATGAAAACTGTGTTATGAGTATGTAGTTATGAAGTTTAACTGTAGTTATGAAACAGAAGATTTTAATGACTTTAAAGAAATAACTTTAATAAAAATAGTACAGTATACTTTTTTAAATTAATATAAATTATTAATAGTTTAAAAAATTACAAATTAAAAAGTACTTATAAGCAATAAAACAGTCCTAAATAGTGTATGCAACGTTATGGGACTTTCGAGCTGTCTTCAGCTTTACGCCCAGTCTTTAGGCGAGTGTCTTCTTAATAGATGGACCACTGGGAAAAAGTTTAACTGTAGTTAAGAAACAGAATATTTTAATGATTTTAAAGAAGAAACGTTAATAAGAAATGGTACAGTATACATTTTAAAAATCGATATAAATTATTAATAGTAATAAAATTAGAAAGATAAATTTAAATGAGTGATTAAAAAATTAAAAAAATAAGTATAAAAAGTAATAAGAATTAGAAGAAAAAAAATTGTGTAAAACTAGTTCTATACTGGATAGAGCACTAGTCTAAGCAAAAGGAAGTGGCGATTGCGACCGGATCAACAAAGAAATGCACTTTTCAGAGCAGTATTTTTTTTCGTTATAAAATAATATTTATATTTAGTTTTTTTAATAAAATGAGGAGGAGAAAATTAAATTTTGTCAAATTGTGAGGAATTCAAGTTGATCCATTTTCCGTGATAAAAGCAATGTAATAAAAGTACGAGAAAATTAAATAATATCAATTTAAACATTAAACAAATTCCAGTTAAATTTTCTATGTCGTGTACTGCACTTCATCAAGGGCTTTAAAATAAAGTTATCTGATACAATTGGTATAGCAATGGATGTACAGTGGTTATATCATTAAAAAATATGTGTATTTAAAAGACCCACATCAGATAATCCTTGTTTGGGTGTTATTTATTATAAATATTATTATTATATAATATGTATGCTTGGCGTCTACAGTCGTGTTATTTATATTTAATTTAAAACTTCCCTTTTAATACGTTTTTTTTTTTTTTTTTTTTTAATCTGTAGTAGACTTTAGTCATTTCATCAGGGTTCACAAATGCAAAGTTAGATGCTGCATCCTGTTTTCTGACAACTAATTATTTATTCAGGATATCGATTTGATAAACATTTCTCGCAGCCAAATTACCTATTAACTCACAGGATATAGAATATCGCATTATTGTGTGACAAATCTCTGCGAATGTTTGTAAATCTTCTCTCGAATCTCCGAGAACCAGATTGGTCTGGATGTCAAGATAAAATTAATTAAACAGGTGCGATTGTATCGGGGACTTTCAATTTAAATACGAATTTCTGAAATAGCTTGTCTTATTTATGTTCTAAATAGCTGTTACCTGTGACTTCGTTCACGTAAGATTTACAGAATAATCAATTCATTAATTAAAATTTCACTCCCGACAATGAAAAACATATACAATTAACCAACTATTTATCACATTTTTAGACGACAATACTTCTATTTGCATATTTATACATTTATAGATAAGATAGTTTTAAGAAAAATAAATTTTCTTGATAATGTGCATAAAGATTCAATAAAATTAAGTGTCTTAAGTAAATTTATTTGTTTGATATACAGGGTGAACCAAAAGTCTTGTCCTTAGTATAATAATTCATTAGAAATTAACCGTTTGTATAACAATGTAACTTGTTGTATCATTAGATAGGTCAGTTTAAGAAGTTTTCTTTATACAATAAATGGCGCGATTGCTCCTTCAAGAGCAACTTGGGAAAAGAGGACTTTGTAAGGAAGATATTTTCGGCCGAAATGGCGTTGATTCAAGAGAAAGCTCAATGTGTTCTTTGGTTTCAAGAAACGAAATCGCCCATTAATGTTCTGCGAACATTTCGACGTTGTTATGGATGCAACCCTCCTGATACAAAATCAATAAAGCGATGGTATGACAGGTTTAACAAAAGAGGCAGCGTTGCTGATCTGCCCAAAGGTGGCAGGCCTAGTGTGAGTGAAGCAATTGTTGAACGCGTTCAGTAATCGTTTTAGCGGTGTCCTACTCAATCAACACGTGATCTTCAAATATCTACTGCTAAAGCTATTGTGTGTACTGTAACAGAAGACATGTTAAGAACATTTGGCGGGGACAAGAATACCGCTTAGACATTCTCCGAGCTACCAAGGGGGCACATGTTGGAATTTACTGAGGTACATGGTCTTATAAAAGAATTTATAACAGTACTTATAATGTATCCAAACAAACGTATGTCTAATTATAATAGTTTGAACACAATAAATATTTATAATCAGGGCAAAGCTTTTGATTCACCCTGTGCATTACTTTTCAGGACTGACGTAACTGTAGTAGAAACCGGAAATCTCAGAACGCGGTAATGCTTGTATTTGGTAAGTCATTTATCATGAGGTCGGCACCCTTCAGAAGCAAGTGGTTGAACTGGAAACGCGCATTAAAACGTAGTTAATAAATTTTTGTTGTCAAAGTCGATATGACGCAGAGAATAAACATTAAATTCTGTTTTAAATAGGGCGAAACAGCTACAGAAAAGTAGGAAATATTAAAACAAGTGTACGGAGAGAAAGTATTATCCCGTTCATGAATTTTTGATTGATTTTGCTGTTTTCGGGATGGCCCAGAAAGTGTCGAAGCTGAACAGTTTCAAGGAGGTGGTTCGTCAAATTTTGACACAAGACCTAAGGGAACAAGATTTGATGATCTCAAAACCATCAAGAAAACGGTGACGTCCACATTAAAGGGCATTCTGAAAGAGGACTTTAAAATTTGTATACGAAACTTATACATTCGAACACAGAAGTGCATTATGGCAGATGGGAAGGACTAAGAAACATATTAAATGTATATGTATTTCACATAATAGTTTCTGGAGTTATTAGTTCGGTCGTGGAAAATAATGGCCACACCTTGTATTGCATTTTATCATTTCTATTTATTCCATTTCGCACTTTTTGCGTATATGAATACTAATTTAATTTATTCTTTCGCGTGAAAGAACATTGATTGAACAGGTTATCTCATTTAACATTTTTGGGGATTTTGTTAATTAACAGGTCACTCCAGATATGACTTTGAGGGGATTAAAATAATCCAAAAATTACTGTGCAGTGTGTGTTTATCTTTCAATCCCGTAATACTTCATATTTTGAAAAAAAAAAATGAAAGTATGCTTTAAAAAAGGGGGGTAAAAACATGATGAAGCATAAAAGTTAATAAATTAATAATAAAAGAAAACTAAAAAATTAACGCTCATATTGTATATTTATTTCACAGTGACATGTTTGTCACAGCTGTAGATCTAAAATAATGTCAAAACGTTTATCCCGTCGCAAATACTTTCAAAATCTAAATGATAAATTGTTCACTCTTCACAAATATGAAAAATCTGCAACTTTAAAAACTTGCCCATTTACAGATCGGGTAACAATACATTTATTACATTGTTTATTATAAGAATTGCGAGATTTCCATAACAGTTTTTATTTTCTGTTAAATATTCTAGATATTCCTATAAATATTTTACTAAAAGGTAACTATTAATTTATTAAATGAGTTGAAAAAAGAAAAAATCCTATCTAATTTTCATATAATTATTATGTAAATTTTCAAATAGGTCTTCAGACATTAACCCTTAAATACATAGTGTAAATTAGAAGTTACATAATCTTTTTTTTTTTTTTTTTTTTTTTTTTTTTGCTATTTGGAGCTTTTTATTAGTCTGTTGGTGAACTATTATGTGTTACTTAAGTGTGATAACATGCATTTAAGCGTGTAAAGTCTATTTTCGTTATCACGGGGAGGTTATAACAACTTTTGTTAATACTGCTTGCAATTTGCTCGACTGGCGTCATTTATATACCTTTATAAGTTGGTAATTATTAATTCTTCGAATTATTAAAAGCATTGCAATAACTATTACAATAGAGCACCTATTATCGTAACTCCAATTAACCAAATTAACAATTATCAAAAGAGCCTATTTCTCTCAAAAAAATTTTTAAACCAAACTTTTAATTATCCGAACAGCCTATTTCTCTCAAAAATTTTTTAAACAAAACTTATTTAAAAAACTTCTAATTATCTAAACATCCTGTTTCTCTCATTTTAGTCCAAGAGCCAACAGCACAAAAACCTATGTAATCAAGCACAAGGAAAAAACCTTTATTTTATGGGAGAGTAGAAGTAGGGGAATCTAATAATCCATGTCTGACGGAAGTGAATTTGTGCATAAGCCAAAAATTAATACCACTAGTGGTTGAGTCGTAGGTTTATCTTTGTGTTTGTCTTACAAACAAAGATATGAAAACATGGAGGACTGGGAGCAGGAAAACACAATGATAAACCTACGAGTCGACCACTGGTGGTATTAATTTTTGGCTTATGCACCACTTCAGTTCCGGCAGACATGGATAATTAGATTCCCCTACTTCTACTCTCCCATAAAATAAAGGTTTTTTTTTCTTGTACTTGATAACATAGGTTTTTGTGCTGCAGGCTCTTGGACTCTTTGTTTCCCTTAAGGTTCAGCATGCGAAATCAAATCATCGGTAGAGTATCCTTGGGAGTAGTAACAACAAACAAGTAATATAAAAATTTTGTTTTAAAATTCCTATTTAGATCATCAAAGAAAAATTTTATATAATCCCTTAAGCTAATATTACTTTTTGTTGCATTAAAATATCTCAATTTGTTGATTTTCTATAAGCAAGTAGGTTTACAATGGAACTCTATGGGAATTTGGCGAAATATTAGAGATATCGCCAAGTTGGCGTCACTTTTGGCGACTCATTTTGGCCGCCAAATTTGGCGATATATCGCCAAGTTGGCGACAAACTTGGCGGTATTTGGCGACAGAACAGGTTCCCCCCTATGGTAACCCCTTATTGAAAATACTTTAATTGATCTTCAACAACCAATGGCCGCCATTTTGTTTCCCATGCAAAACTAAAATTAATTAATTAAAATTTAATTAATTAATTAATATTTGAAAAAACTTTATTAACATCAATTGTCATCCAGTACAAGTTTAAAAAAAATTATTTCAACTTGATAGGATGAATAATGAGTATGAAAATTTGAACAAGATAAATATATAAATAAATAAATAAATATAGGGAGAGTGTGAGCTAATAGTAGGAATTGAAAAAGAAATTGAAGGAAATAAAAACGAAAGCCCTGAAAATGACCTAGGTCCATCGCATAACGAATGGGTTAAATGTTTGGAAACATATATGAAATGGCTCGAACGGCAGAAGAACGCCGATCCTATTCAACTAAAGTATTTAAGAATAATTCGAGATATGGCAGCATTAAAAATAATGTCTTCTTTTATGCAAGCAACAATCGAAAGCTTTTTAGCTTAAATTATAATCGTTGGAGTTCAGAAAATGGTAAAAAAAATAAAAAGAAAGTTTTAAATAGTAGTAATAAGTAGAACAAGAATAAGTTAATAAGTAGAACAAAAATAAAACGCGCCTGACTAACTGGTACTGAATGTCCTAAGCCTGGATAAAGTGCGAATGTTTTAGTATAGTCAGAAACATCCCTTAAATTGTCTGTCCATTTATCCGAACTTTTGCTTATCCGAACTAGGGTCGGTCCCAACTCGTTCGGATAATCGGCCCTCGACTGTATATAGTTGAATAGTTTCAAAGTTTCTTTTACTGCCATTGAGTTTCGAAAGCGTTTTGAAGTAGATTTTACAATCATTTTCTTAACCAGAATATCGGTTTTTAGGGTGCTGTTAATTCTCAATTAAGTATTTTTAGCTGCTTAATTGAATCCATGCATGCAATAGATCAAAAAATATTAATTTTAACGTTAATATTGTTAATTTATCATGCTTTATTGCAAAGCATGTCTGTTGAACAGGAAAACGTTTATTTAACACTAGAACGCCCGGAAGGAGTCAATTCGACTCCGACTAAATAGTTAAAAGTCCATTGGAGCCAGAATTTTTTTAATAAAATAAGTTAAATTAAATTCACACTAAAATGCGTGTTAAGTAAATCTCTTAAATAATTCTAAATAAAAATTCTGGTATGAAGTATTTTTTTTTATGAAACTAAGTAAAATTTCCGGGCGTTCTACTGTTAAAAGCGGATATCATCCGAAAAAGTTATATTCCGGGTTCAGAAAACTGATTAATACACTTTTAAACCATTCGAAACCATATCCGAAAACAATTCGTAGCAAAATAAATTTTGTTTTTATAAATTTTCATTTAAATCTCGAAAATAAATAGTTTTTGAGGTTAATAAAAGAAAAGGACTCTTTTCGAAATCAAACGTATCTCAGTTAAGGGAAAGGTTTTTATGTATTTATTTATTTATTTATTTATTTATTTATTTATTTTTGTCGTTGTATTCTATATTTTTTCCTAATTCCTAAATATTTTTGTGTTTTAATAGTGTAAGTTACATTATGATGGGATTCAATGCAGAACAGTAGAATTCCACATAGGTTTATTTCAGTTTTTGAATATTTCCCTCATGCTGTAAAATCAACTTCAGATTGTTAATTAGTTCTCAGAAAAGTTATTGCTTTACTTTAGAATCAGAAGTAGAGTAAAAATATTTGAGCAAACGAAATTTGCCACCGGTGTGAATTCAATTTTTAAAATATATATATATATAAAAATCCACAAACATTTGATCTAATATACCCATATTTTAAAGAAACTTCAATCCATTTCCAGGTCTTGGTATAAAGTTTGCGAGTATGCTTATCTACACAATTGATATTGCAAAACATATAGAATGAAAATGTTAAGTTCAGATACATCATTACATAGAATATACAGGGTGCTACCGAATTCGGCCGAGAAAGTCCGAAGGTTGATAGTAGACATCAAGAGGGTGAAAAATTACCGTAGAACATAGTGTAGCAAACCGCATATTTAATCAAAAATACAGGGTGTTCTACCCTAATTCAATTTTGTTGGCGGTAATAATAAGCTGGATAATAATAAAACCGCCGCGGCGAGCGGCCCCTTTTCGTCCGCAACCCTTTATTCTTCCACTTATTCCGACTCTTTTGCGGAAGCAAGGTTCGTAGGTCCCCAGCCACGTCCCGAGTAAAAGACACTCTAGCGAAAGCCATGTTAGAAAAAAAATCAAAAATTGAAACCGGACAAATTTAAAAGGGAAATTGCACAAATTAAAGACACCGAAAAGCGGGACGGGAGGGCTCAGGGCAATGAAGCTAGCGAACGACTCCTGCTGCTTCGAGCCCATTATTAGTTAGAAAACTGGAGTATATTATAATAAACATTTAATAGACATTCTCATATTTGTTTTAAATGTGATAATATCGAAAAAGGTTAGCAGAAAATTTCATTATACACAGGGCCGAAGGTAGCTTTTTTTTTCACCCGGGACAAACATGGATTTTGGCGTTCCTGCTCTTCATCCTGACGCATAATAAAAGTTCTCGACTTCAGGTACTCTATGCAAATAAATAAATAAATAAATAAATCCTTAAAAAATAAAAATAATTTAATAATAATTAAAATGCGAGCAAGAAATACGTAAACAATGCTCGTATACCATTAACATTAGCTTGAGCGTTAAGAGTCTATACTAGTCACGCGTAGAATCTGGGACGCTAATTTCAAACCTATGAGAGCATTCTTTTTAAAATTTCTCACATGCATATTAACAGCTTTAAGTGATTTTTTTCTTGCTTAGAAAAGCTGGGGTTGAATTCTAAACCGGGTTAGTGTTTACTTTTCCAATTTTGGTTGCAGATTTTTTTTTTTTTTTTTTGTAAAGTTACTTTCATTTTCAGTACAGGTTCTGAAATCTCAAAGTATATCAACGCTAAACATCAATCTAAGCTATCCTAAGAAAAAAAAAATCATTTTAAAATATGAAAATGTAAGCGAAATATTTGAAAAGAAATCTCACATAGGTTTAACATTAGCTTGCGAGTTTCTTTGTATTTAATATATATATACATTTTTGTATGAAAGAACAAATACAATCTTAATTGGAGCCCCCCCCCTCACCTTCGTCTTTCGTTCTGGCGCCCGGGGCACATACCTCTTCTGCACCCCCCCCCCCTTGTTTCGGCCCTGATTATATATGTCAGCAGTAATCACTTGACGCTTTACATTTTCGACTCCGATTACCAGTTCATTCGGTATTATCGATTGCTTCAGAACCTTGTTTTTCCAGAATTTTTTGTGATGTTATAACTTTTCACACAAAATAAGGTACATAACGCTGCATTTTTATTGCAACGTTTTTATTTTTATCAAAATTATCAAAATTATTACCCAAGTTCAGTTACACCAAGTGAAACACCCAAGTGAAACACCCCGTAGTTGTGACTATACACAAATGGTTTACGAACCCATTTTTTTATGACAAATATTCATCCTCTTGATGAAATTTTGATAATCATCCTACTATCACCGCTCTGAATGTGTGGTTGAATTCGGTATAATATGGAGAAAAAAGATTTTAAGACTCTGTAACTTTTAAAATTCAATATATAAAATATATATTTTTTTAATAGCGTTAATGGTGTTTTTCTCAGTGTTTATAAATAAATTGAAAATGACATATTCTTTTCATATTTTTCTTTATCATCATAATTGAGGTGTACCGCGGAAATATAACTATATGCGGAAGTATACCTAAGAAATATAAATTTTTACTCAAATGTACCATCAAGTGAAAAGGTTGGAAACCTCTGATTTAGAAGAAAGAATGCACTTAACACATACGCCCGTATCGAAACAAATTTCAATTTCATTTGCATTGAATTAAGATCGAAATTTCACAAACTTTATTATTCATATAAAATGCTCAAAATACTGAATGGTCACTAACAGCTGACTCGCGTAAAATAGAACATCTAAAATATAATATAGATTTCATTATTCTAAATTCTATTTTAGACTAATTTTAGTGCAGCAAATTTATGGTAGATCCAAATAGTCGAGACAAATATAAAAAATTTGGTACTATATCGCCTCATAGTCTCTATTTTTTTCAAAAGAGTTAATTTCTAAGTACATTAAAAAACGTTTTTTTTTTTTTTTTTTTTTTTTTTTTTTTTTTTTTTTTTTTTTTAGGATGTTTTAAACCAAGTTATAATTTATTGAAATAGTTTATAAAAAGTAGTTAAAATAAAACGATAATTCATGTATTGACAGCTTCGATTAAGACAGGTGTCATGGTTGTAAATGAATATACAACAATACTTAAAAAATACCCATTATGAAATTTCATAAGTAAAACCAAATGACGTATATTTTCATATTTTAATACTACTTAATATTTTATAAGTTTTAGATTTTTTCACCATCCAGTGTTAATAATACTAATGCAGCTTCACAATACATTCCGTATATCATTGAATATATAAGTAAAATGTGCCACAGTTGTTCAATAACTCGAAATGCTACATTAATTCTTCACTTTGCACTCAAAACGTTTATGTAGTGTGTATGGTGTAGTAGTGCTTCATCGCGAAATTTTGTAAATAGAAGATACGTGGATTTCTCCAACATTCTCAACAGAGTTCCCCTAAAGCAATTTCTATCATCAAATAGGATATCAAGATATGGCTGACATTTAACCACGGATATGGTATGAAAATGATATATGCCAAATACATTTTACAGTGACACACATGGAATTTCTCATCACTCACGAGCAATTTTCATTAGTCCCAACATTTAAAACTGATTTTATTTCAACAACCCCTTAAAGTTAGTGCTAAAATTGCACAATATTAACAATCTGTTGTTTAATACTTTTGAAAATTTAAATGCAAAACTGCCGCTACATGATTTTGTGCCGTAATCAATAATCATTTTTACAGAGATCTGTCCAATCTAAATGATAATATATCAATTTTAAAAATATTTTTTGTGGCGAAATAACACCGCGGCATACATGAAAAAAATACAGTAATACTTTTAAATAAAACAAAATATTTTCAAATTTTATAAATAAATAACGAAATTTTTCCTGAAGTTATTGCTTTTCATGCGTTTGGCAAGATTTTGTACATTTTTCTATTCTTCACACTATTTAGTGCTTGATAATAATAATAAACTTTTAGTACGCGTTCTCCACGTCATCAATTATATTAGTAAATGTGCTTCAGATGGTCAATCATTGTAAATGTTTCATTATTACCTCACTCGGCATTCATATTTAAAGCATTTCTCGGTATGATGTAGTAGTGCTCCATTCCCAGTTTTTGTAAATAGAAGACACACGCATGCTTCTATCCAACTTTCTCACCAGAATTCCCATAAAAACAAATTATAACATAATAGTGTATACCAGGACATGCATGAGCTTTAACCACAGGCATGCTATGAAAGAGATACGCCAGCTAAATTTTATAGTGACACATATCAAATTGCCCAGGACTTACGTGTAATTTTAATTAGTTCAAATGTTCATAAAGATATTTTATTTCATTAAAGGCTAACAGTTAGTGCTAAAATTGCACAGTATTCACAAATTTTGTTGCTTAACAGTTTCGAAAATGTAAATACAAAATTGAAGCTTTAGGATTTTACGTATTAATCGCTTAAGCATTATGCAATGAATAATCATATATACAGAGGTCATTCCAGTCTAAATACTAATGTATCACGCGCATCTCACTTTTTAAACTTTTTTTTTTTGAGAGAAAATAACACCATGGCATAAAGGAAAAAATACGATACTTCTTTCAAAGAAAACAAAATATTATAAAATTTTTATGAATGTCAGAAAAAAATGACGTATTTTTTCTGAATTTGTTACTTCTAATATTGTTTGTAATATTTTGGAAATAATTCCCTTTTTCGCACTATTTAGTGCTTAACCACACACATAAAGCTTCAGGGAGCATTTTGTGCGTCATCCAATACATAAATAAATGTACAGTCGTGGAAAAAAAGTAAACAACCCTACTAACACCTCTACAAATTATCGCAGAAGAAAGTTACTGGTACCGAACGATTGGAAATAAAGTCTACTTTTAAATGATCTATATAAAATTTGCTTAGGGGGCCATCTACATATTAAAACGAACCCAATCCCAATTTTAACAAGATATTTCAGAACTCCGATTCAAACTATGCCTAGACACCAAATTTCAAGTCATTTGAATGATAAGTTTTTGAATTATAAACATTCAAAATTTAGTGCTTCTAATATTAAATTACATTTTCATATTTTCATTAATATCTCCTGAAATTATACTCCTATAAAGCTAATTTTTTGTGCAACAATAATACTAAAATACCCAAACATAAATACATTGAATTTGCAATTTTTATAATTTTATAATATGAATTAGGAATTTTGAAATTAATATTTGAACAAAATTATGAATTGCAACCTACAATTTTTTTGATGGATTTAGATTTATTAAGTCCTGCTTTATGAAAATCCAAAATTTCACATTTTTCTTCCAAGTAGTTTTGAAATTATGTTTAAAAAATGGCAAAATGATGGTTTAACTGGCCGTCTATGATAGAAGTGACTAGATATTTTGAAATTTCTTATGCTATCTTGTAATCTAGCAGTCTTCAATGACTGCTCTAGCGGCGCTTAAAATGCCTTGATCAAGAAGTGGGCTCTCTAGGTTAACAATCGAGTACCGATCTTCAATTTGGATACAGCCCCTATAATACGCTCGATTTAATGTAATTAATTTCTAAGAAGCTTATCGTACGAATTGTGTAAAAGTTTGGTTTTAGGCTAATTAGAGGATGTAGAGTTCATTTATGCTGTCAAAATTGTGTACTGCTTTTGAAAAAAAAAAGTTATGGTTCGTTTTAATATGTAGATGGTCCACTAGGTAAATTTTATATACATCATTTAAAAGTAGACTTTATTACCAATCGTGTGGTATAAGTAACTTTCTTTTATGATAGTTTTTTGAAGAGTTAGTAACGGATGTTTACTTTTTTTTTTTTTTTTCCACGACTGCACTTCAGACGGTCATTCATTATAAACGTTTCATTAATACCTCACTTTGGCATTTATACTCAAAGAGTTTCTCGGTATGATGTAGTAGTGCTTCATTTTCCTTTTTCGTAAACAGGAGACGCACGCATGATTACAACATTCTCATCAGAGTTCCAATAAAAGAAATTTTTGGCGTGATACGGCATATCAATATATGCATGCGCTTTAACCAAGGGCACGCCATAAAAATGATAAAACAGATAAATTAAAGTGACACATATCAAATTTCTCAGTAATCACGTGCAATTTTAATTAATCCAAACATTTAAAATTGACCTTATTTCATTACAGGCTAAACGTTGGTGCTAAAATTTCACAGTATTCACAGAGTGTTGATTGATAATTCAGAATTACAGCTGTTCCATTTTACACAGTGTCCAATAGTTATATGTATTGATACGGAGGGTTGTCCAATCTAAATTCTAAAGGGGGAATAACACCGTGGTATAAAATATGGTAATACTTTTCATCTAATTTTATAAATAAATAAATGAAAAAATTTTCTCAAAATTTACTTATTGTAATATTGTTTGTAATAATTTGGAAAATGTTCTCTTCTTTGCGCTATTCTATGCTTAGTGATACCAATAAAGCTTCAGTGCGCGTTCTTCACGTCCACCAATATATTAGTAAATGTGCTTCAGATGGTCAATCATTGAAAAGTTTCATTATTAAATCACTTTGGCATTCATGTTCAAAGCATTTCTCAGTATGATGTAGTAGTGCTTCATTCCTACTTTTTGTAAACAGAGGACACACGCATGCCTCGAACATTCTCACCAGAATTCTCATAAAAACAATTTATAGCGTGATGCAGGATACCAATACATGCGTGAGCTTTAACCACAGGCACGCCATAAAAATGATAAACAATCTAAATTTTATAGTGACACGTATCAAATTTCTTAAGACTTATGTGCAATTTTAATTAGACCAAATATTTATAAACATATTTTATTTTAATAAAGGCTGGCAGTTAGTGCTAAAATTGCACAGTTTTCACAATTTGTTACTTAATTGTTTCGAAAATTGAAATGCAAAATTGCCGCTCTGTGATTTTACGTAGTGATCGCGTAAGTATTACTCAGTGAATAGCCATATATACAGAGGCCAGTCTAATTTAATACTAATGTATCAACGGCACTTCAATTTTTAAAGTACCTTTTGTGGGAAAATAACACCACGGCAAAGACGAATATATATATATATGTATATATATATATATATATATAAGTATTATATAAAAGTAAATGTGCTTCAGACAGTCAATCATTGTAAACGTTCCATTAATACCTCACTTTGGCATTCATACTCAATGAGTTTATGGTATGATGTAGTAGTGCTTCATTTTCCTTTTTCGTAAACAGGAGACACACGCATGCCTCCAACATTCTCATCAGAATTCCCATAAAAGCCATTTATGGCGTGATATGGCACATCGATACATGCATGAGCTTTAACCACAGGCACGCCATAAAAAGGTTAAAATAGATAAATTTTATAGTGACACACTTCAAATTTTTCAGGCCTAACGTACAATTTTAATTTGTTGAAATGTTAAAAAAAGGATTTTATTTCATTAAACGCTAACAGTTAGTGCTAAAATTAAGGATAGTTGGGGCAACTGGGCCATGATTTTACTATGTGACTTTGGAACTTCTGACAATTTAGTTTCAAAAACTAATGTTCACTTGAATTAAAGTCTGAACTTCTGTAAATGTATTCAGTTAGGTTCCCTCTATCAGACAGAAATGCTCAAAATTAGATTTTAATATTTAAAAATATAAAAATATACATATTTCATCTTTCTTTCCTCATGGGTCCAGTTGCCCCATAAAAAGGGGGTAAGTGGGCCAAGAGGGTCTATGTTCCACACACTTTTATTTTTTTCATGGTTGGATATCAGGTCCTGTTTCTAAAAGTTTAAACAACTTTAAAAAAATGTAAACGAGGCAGATCATGTAAATTATTTGTTAATAAAGAGCGTTGTAAGGGGAACCTTTGCTGTCAATGTGTCTAAAAAACACTAAAAGTGAAAATATTAGATTTATTTACTCCAAAAACATAAAAATTAAGTAAGTACTTGTGTACTTTAGTATAGGTAATAAGTATAAAAGTCGCATGCGCATTTTAAGGAAAAAAATAGTGAGGTAAATCTATGAACAAACGGCTACGCAAGTACTTAAGTATTTTATCTGTATCAAGAAGTCGCATTATATAGGGAAAATTTTAATGTTCCTACCAGAACCCTTAATGAGCTACGTTCATGATAATTTTATTTAACATATTCTAAAGAAAGGCGCGGTGAAGATATTATTTTCAAAATAGTGGTAGGACCAAAAAAAGTTTCCCTATAGAATGCGACCACTGTATCGTACAATTTCAAGGTTAGGCTATCTCGCTTTCAGACGCAAGGTATTTGCATGCATAAAATGTTGAAATAATTTAATGACACCAGTATTTACAAGAGAATCTGTTTGAAAACAAGTAAAAGTATATTTTCGCGTACTTAATAAAGGTGAAATTTTCATTATAAAATTTCGGTGCCAATGTGGCAATTAGGAATTAAAATTATGTGATGCCATATCGGCATCACCGCCTCTCAAGGGGTCAAGAAATTTTGTTTGATATCACCCAATATGCTTTTTTTAAATTTTATTACGTAATTTTAATAAGGTATTCTATAATTGTCTTTATCGTAAGCAAAAAACAATGGAGAAATTTACTTTCCGTTGTAAGAGAAACTCAAAAAAAATTATTTATAACTATTGGGGTAACTTGATCCAGCATGGTCCAGGTACCTCGGATACATGTCCCAGTTACCCCATTCTTGAAAAATTTATGGGGTAACTGGGACACCAGGCTTACATTTGAAACATGAATTAAATATGTATAGATACCTAATAATATTAACGTAGTTATATGCCTAATATTTAAAAAAAAATTGTTTAATAAAAGTACTTACAGTACTTTAATAAAAAGCCGAGGAAGTTCAACCCAATTGACATTGTTTTAAAAAAAAAGAAACGTAAATTTTTGACAACCTATCACAGCAAAGAGAGAGTTATGCCACACGTTGTTTTAGGAAGTAGAGGTTAAGGGCATTGTTCACAAAAGTTAAAACTTAAAACACATCAACGGTTTTTTTATAAAATAGCCTATGGCCCAGTTACCCCAAATAACGTTACACAGTATTTGCAATCTGTTGCAACAGTTTCGAAAATTGAAATGCAAAAATGTAATGTCGCTGTGTGATTATACGCAGTGATTGCGTTCTAAATACTAATATATCAAGCGCTCTTCAATTTTTAAAGTAATATTTGTGGGGAAATAACACCACGGCAAAGAAGAAAATACACGATAATACTTAAAAATAAAAAAAAAAAAGTATTTTCAAATTTTCAAATTATATAAATTATGCTTTTTTTTTCTAAATTTATTTTTTGTAATATTTTGAAAAATTTCCCTTTTTCATACTGTTCAGCGGTTAATAATAATACTAATAAAGCTTCAGGACGCGTTCTGCGCGTCATCCAATATATAAGTAAATGTGCTTCTGACGGTCAATCATTGTAAATGTTCTATTAATACCTCACTCTGACATTCATATTCAAAGCTTTTCTCAGTATGATGTAGTAGTGCTTCATTCCCACTTTTTGTAAACAGAAGACACACGCATGCCTCCAACATTCTCATCAGAGTTCCCATAAAAGCAATTTATGGCGTGATACAGGATACCAATACATGCATGAGCTTTAACCACAGGCACGCCATAAAAATGATAAACCAGATAAATTATAGTGACACATATCAAATTTCTCAGGACTCACGTGCAATTTCAATTAGTCCCCCCTTGCTATTTCGCCCTGCAGCGCATGACTCATTCTTAGGGGAGGTAAATCTTGGGGTTAACCCCCTCATATCCCTTTGGGAAGTAAACCGGTGGGGAGAGCCAAGGTTAGATAGGTACGGCCAATGAGAAAAACTTTTTTTGCAGGAAATGTATGGAGATGTACTATAATGAAGAAATGAAGTTTTTATGTTGGTCTCCCATTAGCTTTGGGTAACATTAGAATTACGGTAAAGATCACCTTTTTTTTTCACAACTTTTTGAGAAAGATGAGAGTGTTGTAAGAGTAGAAGTAATTAGTATTACAACTCACTTATATTGGATTTTCATCACTCATTCGCATTATAAGAGTTGAACTGCACCTCAACTTAATGAGCTATGGTGTGACGCATAACATAATTATAATACCCTGATTTTTATTTTTTTTAGTTTGAGAAAAATAATGAAACGTATGTAATTATATGCTTAGAAAAATTTCCATAAGGGTTTTTAACTGCAAAAATACTTTTATATTACATTTATTACATTTAATTCGCATTAAAATTTCACAAAATATGCTTTTACGTTTAAAATTTTGCACGATTCAGGATTTAAAATTATTCCATTCATTATAAATGTTTATAGTATTATTAATTTTTCTTTTATGTTTCAGTTTTTAATGAGAATTGATATTTTTTTCATCAATTATTGAAGTTTAAAACAAAAATGTTTAAGTCAGAAATAGAAAAGAATGCCAATATGTACTTATCATTAATATTAATTAACTTAAAGAAATAAATCTTTTTTCAAAATAAATACACTTGCTTTTCGAAAAATAAATATATAAGTAAATGTATATATCAAAACGTAATTAATAATTATATCGTAATATATCATTTTTAATTTGCATAAAAATTCATTTATAATTTGTATAATCACAATTGAGGGAAACAGCACCGAAAACTGACGATACGAAACTATTGAAATAATAAATATTTGTAAAAAATCCCCATAAAATAAAACAAAACATAGGAGGCGTTTCGAGCTAAAAACATTAACAGCTAGCGCCATCTGTCGCATTCTTTGCAAGCTCTATTTTCTACCTTTCAGTTCATTTTTGACCTTGTCCCCTTTCGGACACGTGTTTACTGTAGCTGATGACAAGCTGTTAATATTTTTTAGCTCGAAACGCGTCCTATATTTTGTGTTATTTTATGGTGATTTTTTACAAAGCTTTATTATTTTAATATATTCACAATTGTTCATGATAATTTGTATTGGTTTATAATGGTTTTATACATATACAGGGTGTTTAAAAATTTGACCCACAAATTAAGAAGGATGATAGAAGGCATCAAGAGGACGAAAAAATACCATAGAATATCGGATCGCAAGCCATACATTTAGTCACAAATACAGAGTGTTTCATCCTAACTGAACTTGCGTTGACGGTAATAATTTTGAGAAAAATCAAAACATTACAATGAAAATGCAACAATTTGAACATTATTTTGTGTGTAATGTTATAACATCCTGAAAAGTTCTGGAGAAGCAGGGTTCTCAAGCAATCGATAATACCTTATGAACTGGCAATCACAGTCCAAAATGAGAAGCGTCAAGTGTATACTGCTGGCGCGCATAATGGAAACTTCTACTACTTTTTTCGATATTAACACATTTACAACAAAGATGAGAATATCTATTAAAAGTTTTATTATAACATACATCAGTTTTCTGAAAGTTATTGCCGTCAACACAAATTGAATTAAGGAAGAACGTCCTGTATTTTTGATTAAATAAGTTGTTTGCAACCCCGTGTTCTATGGTAATTTTTCGCCCTCTTGATGCTTTCTATCACCCTTGTTAATTTATCGGATGAATTTTGGAAAACCCTGTACATATATTATTTTATTTTATACTGGGTTTGAGTACTTTCACAGTGAAATAAAACACAAATTTTATAAAAGCAAACTAGCCGCCACCTGGGTTTTTCCAAATCACGCAGTACAAACAGAAATTGCTCTCGTAATTTATTCCCGAATTCGGACGCTGAGAAGGTTGCACAAACTCCCTTTTAACTAAAAAAAAAAAAACTTCTAGCTAAAGAATAAAATGACATTCACGCCTTATGAATATATATATTTAGAAAAACAGTAATTTAAATATTTAAGAATCAAATAAATAAAAATCAAAAGTTCGGTTAATACCTTTGCATTTTTACCGATTTTCATCAGGTATTATTGTATTGAAAAATGGGGCATTCATGCATGTCTGTATTTCTTGATATTTGTAAAACTGTCATAATGTAAATGAATGAAAGTTAAAATTCTAGTGCTAAATTCACCTTGAGTTAAATAATTAAAATGCCTATAAAAAGCAGAAATAAATGCGCCAAAAAGTCTTTTCAGGTGCATAACAATAATTTAAATATTTAACAATCAAATAAATAAAAATCAAAGGTTTCGGTCAATATCTTTGCATTTTTACCGATTTTCATCAGGTATTATTGTACTGAAAAATGGGGCATTCATGCATATCTGTATTTCTTGATATTTTTAAAACTGTCATAATGTAAATGAATTAAAGTTAAAATTCTAGTGCTAAATTCACCTTTGAGTTAAATAATTAAAATGCCTATAAAAAGCAGAAATAAATGTACCAAAAAGTCTTTTCAGGTGCATACATATAATACAAAATTATTTAAAATACATTAGAAATACCTTAAAATGCATTAAAAAACATTAAAAACCCCAAAAAATCTTCAACCGTAGGGGTTTAATTATCTTTCTTTGCGCTTACTTGGGAATTGTCTAAAAGAAATCATTGTAATTTAAACTAACTACGTCAGATGAGATGTGAGATAAAGATATTCAAATTTCCAACAACACGAGCTTTTATCTATTATGCAGCAGATCTTTCCATACTCTATGGATATCGTATGATAGTGCATTGTTGCAAGTTATATCTTTATTAGCAATTATTTCAATTGATTCTCTTATAGCGGCTTCCAGGTAATTATTTATATGGAAGATAATTTTCGATTTATTAAAATCTTTTTTATAGGTTGAGTTTGGGTTAACCTTGATAACGCAGTATGATAACGCAGGAAATTAAATATACCCAATGTTAAATTAAAGCAGTGATGTTATAAAAAGTTAATGTCTGTAATTCCCATAAATGTTTATACACAAACAACTTTTGAATACCATTAACAACACATTTTTTACGACATATTAGTTGAGTTAGAACGAGGCACTTTTACCATTAAATACAATTTTCATACTTTGTATACTTCATAGTTAAATACTACATTCGTTGTAGGTGGAGGTTAAAATTGAATAACTTTTCTCCAACAAAAAAGTGAAAAGTGAAAAGTATATACGCCAGGATTGAAACCTGCGACCTTGGTTATAACGAGCGAATGTTCTAACCATTGGGTAGCTCAGTGAGGTTGCTAAGTTGTTATAGCATTGGCGCTTAGAGCTAATTTCCCTGGTTCAAATCCTGACCTAGAAACTTTTTACCCTGTTGGAGAAGAGCTATTCAATTTTGACCTTTATCTACCACGAATATATATGCGAAAATATTTTCACCTGATAATATAATATTTTTGATTCCTTAATATATATGCTTTAGCGTGTACGTATATATAAGAAAGACTCACAGCAATCAATCCACCCGAAATTTCTAGATTATGAGTATGTTTGTAAAGTCATAAATTATTTTAGATTAATTTACTCTTGATAAATTTCACTGTCAAACACAACAACCGACAGGTATTGATTGTGCACTAGAGTGATAACTTTTCCTCCTATCACGCCTTATTAAGGTGACCCCCAGACATGCAAGTTATGAAATCAAATGCATGTATGTGTTATTCCAAAACAATGAGCTTAATTTAAATGGATATGAATTTCATCCAAACATCATAATTATCTGATTGAAAGGATAAATCCTATAAGCAAATAATAATTTAAATCTAAAGTATTATTAGAATTATGTCAGATTTTAAGCTTTGGCAAAGATAAATATCTGTTGAATGTTTTATCCCTACAACTTTTACTTTTAAGTCCCACCCGGCCCAGTAGTTTTCATGATGATCTCAAAATAAAAATCTTCGGCTGAAGTTCGCGGTTCGAAAACAGCGAGGTCGGGCGGGATCCCTGTACAAGGTTTTCGGAGTTTTCCTTGAAAGAAAACGATAGTTCAGGTCATTTTTCCTGCAAAAGTCCTTCTCGAAGACATCCTTGTTATAGCAATACTAGAGAGACAGCCTGTCAAAAATGAAGAAAAATGAAATATAAAGATATATACAGCATGTGTGCAAGAATATGATCCTTTTTCTCGCTTGTACGCAGTGATAGATGAAAATAACAGATTTTAAAAACGGAACACATTTATGAAAAACTATGTACAGTAGAAGACCTCTAATCCGCACAGCTCGGTTCAAAGTGTTTAGCATTTGAAGTTTTTTGCGGATTACAGATCATGTCTATTCAATCTTTGCCTTCATTTTTAAAAAAGTCACATTTTTGATTACATTATAAATTGTTAAAAATAAATAAATTACACACTAAACATATAAGTAATGGGAAAAAAATAAATAAACAATATATATTTTTTTAAACATGACATAAATGGTTTATTTTAACAGATTTCGTTTTTGTCGTTGAATTTTATGTTACATTCTACAAATATTCATAAGATCTTGCTAAGTTAAAAAACTTTGTTGCTCTAAAAAATTAAAATATTTCTAGTGTAATGTCAAATCTTCATCAAAAGGTATTATTTCCTGTTAGCTTCAGTGTCTGAATTTTCCTTATTTGGGATTGAGAAACTCAGCGATTTGTTTATCAGTAGATGTCTTGTGTTGCTCTCCATTATTGCAAAAGTAAGTTTTATTTATATTTCAGGGTATTATAAAAATAATCCTAAAATTATTATTAATGTAAGTCTTTCAAATTTTTTTGAATTTATAATCATGAATTAACGATTGGGAAAGGGGGGGGGGGGATTAAAATCATGAGTAAGTTTTACATGAAAGAATCTGGTAAGTTCTATTAAAAAAAGAATCAGGAGGTTTTGGAAATAATGGACAAATGTCAGAAATAAGAAAAAAAAAGTAACAATAATAATAATATCTTTAGAATAGTGAAAAAGAAAAAAAAAATCAGATTTTATTATTTTAATTGCCACTGTAAGACTATCTTCGTAATTACTTGGCAAGAAACAGCGGAAATATAGAATTTTATGCTTATGTGCGAAATACCATTTATTGGTCAAAATCAGTAATAGATGCTTCATTAAAATCTTACAGCGTAATGTATCATTAAATGGCAATAAAAATTGTTTAAATATAATAAATGTAATATTTTACAATGAATTTTATAATTTTATAATTACAACTTTTTATAATTACAAAATTTCATAATTAACAACAAAAGATTAATGATTAAATATATTGTCTAAGTAAGCATCTTTTATTTAAAACAAATACTTTTTCATTTCAAATTTTTCAAGTATTACTGCATGAATAAATAATAAAATAAAATAATATACCAGTTAAATGTACAATGATTTTAAACTATAAAGAAGAAAGTTATATGATGTATGAAACTATGTACAGAATGAAGGAAAATATTAAAGCTGCTGAACAATTGTTTCAAAATTTTGTCGCCATTGAAAATTCTTTCGAGAATTCCATTCTTTGTTTATATTCATAAATTGATCTCTGATAACAGCAGTTCACGGATAACAGGTTCGTGGATTAGCGGTACTCTAACAGTTACTCTGTATAATGAATTCATAAAAAATGCAATTTAATTATAAATTAAAATTTGGTTACAAAACTTCAGGATATACGATGTTTTTTGTAAAAACTCATTCATCGTTTAAGTGGGACCTTACTCTTCAGTAGCTTCGACATAATATTTTAACTACCCTTACTCTTTACACCTTGAAATACTTACATATAGTTGTCGATGAGAAAAAAACCAGCTCTTTTAAATACAGTGCTACTGTAGAAAATGTTTGTCCTTGCGACTTTGTGTATCATCATTGCAAGAGACAGTATAACTGGAAATTTCATTCATATAAATTCATTTCATTCTTTAATCATTCATTTCATTAATTTTTTTAAAAAAGACATGTTTTCGTTAACATTCGCAAGAATGTAGAAATTATATATCGATATTTTGATGCACTAAAAAGTAGAAAATAATTTTTGGGCTATAAAAGAAATTGTTTTATTTTCTCATGTCCAAGAAAAAAAAATGAAAGCGTGGGCGCCAATGCATCTAACTTTTGTTTAATTTAATTTTGTTATGATAGTAACTTTTATTCGCATGTATACATATAAAGCTTGCGCCGACGCTTTCATTTTTTTTTTCTTGAGCATAAGAAAATAAAACAATTTCTTCTATAATCAAAATAACATCATTTTCAGAGATTTTTCCTTCCACCACGTCTAAAGTTAGAAACAAATTTTTCAATGGAAGAAATGACGATTTAAATATAAAACACAGTTCATTTTTAAAAGACATTAAACTGAAAAGTGCATGTTGCTTAATAAAACTGCAACTTTTTCCAGCTGTTGTGTCTCTCGGTGATTTTTTATTCCACCACGTCTGAAAATAAAAACAAATTTTTCAATGGAAGAAATGATGATTTTCTTATAAAAAACAGTCTATTTTTAAATGGCATTAAACCGAAAAGTACATGTTGCTTAATTAAATTGCAACTTTTTCCAGCTCTCGTGTCTAAATAATGTATTATGCGAATATTAGGCCCAAATGTCTCTTAACTTTTGCCAAACACTAAAAAGTGTCTTACATTCTCAGAAATGTTATTTTCAATTCATGGAAAAATTCTTCGCAGCACTATTATCTCAAAATTTCCTTCATTTGAAGAGTGTTCATTTTTAACCAACTGCTAAGAAGGGTTATGTGTTTCACGCGTATCTGGGTATGTGGTTTTCTTTATGGAGAACGACTAACTGCGCCTAAACCGACCCTTCTTTACCCCCCCCCCCCTTCCTGTATGAACTGCGTTCGGCGTCTCGGAAAACTGATATCATTATCACCCCTGTCTCTTATACTTATGGGCACTAAGTGAGAGCATTTTTTGTTAGAAAGACTCTTTTCTGTTGGTGTTAATTTGCTATTTTGGGCGCTTTATCGATAATTTGGGCTATCAATAATGTTTTTTCTTAAACTAACAAAAATTTTATATACATATATTTATATATGTATATAATAATTTTTTTTTAATAATAACTATTAAATCACAGAAAAATCGACACTATAAAAATGTATATTCGTTAATATAAAATGCACAAATTGAAAAAAAGAGAAAATAAATAAAAGTATGATAATAAAAATTCCATATATAAATATATATTTACACAAAAAATTTAAACACTGGAGAATTTTTTTCAAACTACTTTAGAAGAGAAAATTTTATGAATAAATAACACTTGTTACCTAATAATGCCATTTTTCCCCCAAGCATATTATTTTTCGTTCATAAATATATTTTTTAAAATATTTGACATAGGATAATTATGTATGGAAACAGATATTTTCGTCAGGTTTAAACTAATTTCTCGTTGACTGTGCCTTTGGATGTTTCATTCTAAGATTCTTCAAGAACCTCAAACATATGAAATATTAACATTTATGTACAGATATTCGTATTTCAATTACTATGCTAGAAATAATTTTTACCTTAAAATTATTCTCTGTATTTATTTGAAAGAAAGGTGCTGGGGCTAAAAGAACAACATTCTAAATAGCAAGGATATTATTGCTGTTGAAATATTCCTATGAACTCTAATTATTAATTAGTACTTCTTTTATTGCCCTTAATATTATTGTTTTTAGAATTATTATTATTAACTTATTTGGAACTATGGTATTTAAATACTGATCTGTATTTCTTTCAAAACTTTTTTTTTTCAAATTCTAAAGTAAATTTTAAAATTCCAAAGCGGTTGCACGATGTTTTACAACTAAAACTTAAATATAGTTCTTGATCAAATTTAATTTTTACTGAATATATAATTTTTATAATCACGCACGATTCTCTTATGCACATATAAATTAATAATAATAAAAAGAAGAGTATTAAATTCTCACGAATTCAAATCTGAGAATTGCGTTATCATTTGAAACGCATGCATCCAAAAGCTGGTAAAGAAACTTAATTTCTTAAGATGTACCACAAAACAAAATTTTATGATACATTGTCTGATTCATTTTTATACGTTAAGGAATAAAATTAGCAGGCCTATTGAAGGGATATTTAATTGACTAGAGTTTACCATTTTCAGATAAATAAATTGCTTATAGAGTTATAAGCCATTCTTGTTATGTGACAACAAGTTTTTATTTTTTCTCGCTCTGCTGCGTCGTGAATTTGGCTCAAATAGCCAACACTTTTACAGTATTTTCTGTAAAATCCTCTGCTTTTACTATAAAATGAAAAAGTCATTCGATTACATATTTTCTGAATAAGAACACCTAATTTAATGTGTTTTCGAGCAAAAGTGAATTCAAAAATGTGTCAGAAAATTAAAATCAAACTGATTACTTTCCAGAATTCATATTTATTTGTACTTCATGAGAGTGACAGATGCTGATTTAGAAATTATGAAATCGAACGGTTTTTTCAATTTTCATTAAAGGCAATCTTTTACAAAATGCTGTTAAAAGCATTTAGCATTTTAATTGAATTTCCACAATGCGTTCTAAACTGAATTTCAGGCGTGACAGTCCTAGAAAATTTTCATCAAACAACAATCGCTTATAATTCAACATCTAATTCAGTTATCAAAAAATGAAAAATTATTAGATTCTAAATCAATTCACTAGTCATGTCTGCAATATGCTTTTACGTTTAAAAATGAGTTTGTAAGTCTCTTACGACACCCTTAAATCTTAAAAATTACTTTCATCCACATAAGATTATGGTTTTCTAATTTCGTAGGCATTAAATCAACGCATCTTCTCCAAATATAAGCTTTTATTTATTTATAAAGATAAAATATCTTTTTTAATAATAGATGACTTTCTATAAAAGAAAAATACACTTTAAATAATAGATTATATAGCCCAGTGGTAGGGAAGCAAAAAAAAGGCCCAATTCGGAAATAATTAGGGGAAAGCTGGAAATTGTTTCAATCCTCAGTTTATGTCTAGAATGAATATGCTACGTTTTCCCCCTCGTACTAGGTGAGCGTTAGGAATTATACATTGATTTATAGTAAAAAAAACACATTTCTTTTTTAAATACCATAACACTATCTCGAAATCACTAACTTTTTCAAAAACATTGTCAATACAAATGTTGTAGAGCTTAAAATTCTGAATAAAATTAGTACCTACACTTAATACTCTTGTTGAATATTAAGGTCACAATTCTACTTTAAAGTTTTAGCCCCGTGGTCAGAGGGTTGAACTGAAAATTAATTAGGGGGAAACTGGAAATCGTTTTAATCCCTTCAGATTAGGTCTAAAATGAATATTCTATGTTTTCACCTTCTTACTAAGTGAGCGTTAGGAAATATGTACACATTTACATTAGAAAAACACGTTTTTCTTTAATATTTTTAACAATATCTGAAATTGCGACCTTAATTTTGAAAAAAAATATTAATGTGAGTATTCATTTTATTTAAAATTTTAAGCTCTAAAACATCTGAATTGGCAATTTTTTGATATAATTATCTGTTTTGATATATTGTTAAGTGAATCTGGTCTCTCCTGTCTTGAAGCTCTTGATTAGTCATTAAGGCAAAATTTTGAAATGGAATTGCGACCTTAATTTTGAACAAAAATATTAATGCGGGTACTCATTTTATTCAAAATTTTATGCTCTACAACATTTGTACTGACAATGTTTTTGATAGACTTAGCTGTTTTGAGATATTCTTAGGTAACTTGGTCTCTCCGGACATCAAGCTCTTGATTAGCGATTAAGGCAAAGTTTTGAAATTAGGATTGCCACATTAATTTTGAACAAAAATACTAGTGTGGGCGCTCATTTTATTCAGAATTTTAAGCTCTACAACATTTGTATTGACAATGTTTTTGATAGAATTAACTATTTTGAGATATTGTTAAAAATATTAAGGAAAAACATGTTTTTCGAATGGAAATACGTACATATTTCCTAACGCTCACTTGGTACGAGGGGGAAAACATAGAATATTTATTTGAGACCTAATCTGAAGGAATTAAAACGATTTCCAGTTTTCCCCTAATTAATTCTGAGTTCAACCCTCTGACCACGGTGCTAAAACTTTAAAGTAGAATTGTGACCTTAATATTCAACAAAAGTATTAAGGGTAGGTACTCATTTTATTCGGAATTTTAAGCTCTACAACACTTGCATTGACAATTGTTTTGAAAACGTTAGTGATTTCGAGATAGTATTATGATATTTAAAATAAACGTGTTTTTTTACTATAAATCAATGCATAATTCCTAACACTCACCTAATACGAGGGGGGAAAACGTAGCATATTCATTCTAGACCTAAACTGAAGGGGTTAAAATAATTTCCAGCTTTCCCCTAATTATTTCCGAATTCAACTCCCTAACCACTAGGCTAATAGTTGACTTAATGATTTTGATCCTCAATATATTTTTTAATTAAATTTTTGCTGACTTTTAAATCTGCTTTTCTGAAGCAGAATATAAATACATGAATGGATGACAATTATGTTCTGATAGAAAAATTTAACATATTAATGATTTTTAAAATAATCCTAGATTGGCACCTTCTCCATTAAGCTTCATTTAAAAAATAATATTAATAATAATAGCAATAGTACAACTTATAATAATAATCTTGTTAATTTAAACATGCTACTGACATATTTGGTATTATTTGTGGAATATTTCGCAAACACCTTAAGCGGGCCTCTCTCAGCCAGACTGAAATGGCGCCAATGATCACATGATCTTACAAGAGAATTTATATTAAAAACATTTTTCTTGTTCTTTTAGTTTTGAAGCAGTAATGTAAAATTTAAACGCAGTAAGTAGACTGAATTGTTTCTCTTGGTCTTCGGAAAATAGAAGAAATGCTGTTTTAATTTAAAAAATGAAATTTATCTCGAGCATGAAAACGCTAATTTTTATTATGGCTTCTTATCGAAGAATATAGTTGCTGGAAACTTAATTGTATTTAGAACCATGAGATCTAAAATGAACAAAGCAACTAAATGTTTCATCTATAAATATGTAGATAATGTACATTTTGTATATAATCGGACAGCTAATAATAACGCTCTAAAGGATTTCTTGCTTTTGATTATTTACAAATGATAAACACAAAAGTAGAACATTTCGATTTACTTTTCTCCAGAATATAATACGTGAAATTATATTGACTTTAATGTGATTTAAAAAGAAACGTGAATTCTTCAACTAATGCTCTCCCAATAACAATATCGTGAATTGTGATAACGTGAAATTCATGGACGTCATACAGATTGACATACAGATTGGAATCCTGCATCTTAAGTTCTAAGAAAATGATCGCTTCCTAGTTGTTTAATTTAAAATGAAGATATAGGAGTTTTGTTCAATAGGTGGCTTTAGTAAGGCTTGATAAAGTTTTTTTCAGAAAGCTTGCAAATTTAAACTTAATTGAAGGTGATTTCGTCGTTAAGAGATAATGATTGCGATTTTTACACATATAGAATAATGGAGGATAAAAATTCAAATTAGACATATTTCTAATAAAACATAATTTTATTGTTAGATGTAAAATATGAATATTATACAAAAAATTCAAGAAGAAATGTTTGCTTTTTTGAGTCAAATTAATTTTTTTATGGTAATTGAACTACTATATTTTTTTAATGTGTTTTCGTTTAGAATGTATTTTAAATGCGAATATTTTTTTTTTATTAGTCACAGTGTACATAGTCAAGAAAAATTTAAATGAATGAAAAAAATTGCTACTTTATTAAATTCGAAAGCATTATTTTTGTTGGTTTGTTTTTAAATAAATTAGAAATTTTAATATATTGAATTTTCTTTTTTTCATCTTAAAAATAAAATTGAACTTTAGCATTAACAAAGCTAATACGAATGCGTGTAAGAAATAACTGGAAAATTTTCTTCTTTTTAAGACTATCTTGAAGAATTAACAGAAAAAGCATGTTATTTTATAAAAAATATTTGTTTAAAAATGAGGAGTAATTTAGTGTTTAAAGACGAGTTTTTCTGCCCGTGTTTCGTAGAATGTTGGTATGCTTCTGTCAGAGAAACTTACGTGAACTTTAAAGAAAACCCGCGTTTTGTTTAATAAAAATCTTTCAATTCAATATAGTTGTGTCGAAATTATCCCCAACAGCTTTTTTATTTCTGTGGTACTGAGATTAGAGATTTAAGTTCTTAACCCTTACATGCGCGGAGTAATTCTGTTTATAAACTGATGAAATAATGGACTGACACCGCAATTTATAAACGAATTTATTAGAAAATACGAACTTGCTTATTTTCATGTATATTATAATAGGAAAATTTAACTTAAATATTCTTGGTGCCGTTTGTCAGTTTTGGAATTAAAATTAGGTGTCCTTTTTTAAGGATACCGCAACGGTAAGGGTTAAACGGAAACTTGGAAAAAAAAAGTTATTTGACCGGATTTTAGTAATTTTTCTTTAGCTTTATAAATGAAAATGCATGCTTACAACAATATTTTCCATCAATGAAATCGGTTCGCTGTTGTCCAGGTAAGGCCTTTGAAGACTGAAAAGAGCGAAATTCTTTATCGCATGAAAACAATGTGTGTGGCATACAGAAGAAGAAGTGAGAATTTTCATTAATGAAACAAAACTTTATTACTGCGATTGCATGTAAATGACGCAAAATTCTGGACTTTTTACTCGATTGGTATCAAGATTAGTAAGTCGATGTGACCCACGAGGTAAGAAATAACTGGGAAATTTTCTTCTTTTTAAGATTATCTTGAAGAATTAACAGAAAAAGCATGTTATTTTGGAATACGAAAAATATTTGTTTAAAAATGAGGAGTAATTTAGTGTTTAAAGACGAGTTTTTCTGCCCGTGTTTCGTAGAATGTTGGTATGCTTCTGTCAGAGAAACTTACGTGAACTTTAAAGAAAACCCGCGTTTTGTTTAATGAAAATCTTTCACTTCAATATAGTTGTGTCGAAATTATCCCCAACAACTTTTTTATTTCTGTGGTACTGAGATTAGAGATTTAAGTTCTTAACCCTTACATGCGCGGAGTAATTCTGTTTATAAACTGATGAAATAATGGACTGACACCGCAATTTATAAACGAATTTATTAGAAAATACGAACCTGCTTATTTTCATGTACATTATAATAGGAAAATTTAACTTAAATATTCTTGGTGCCGTTTGTCAGTTTTGGAATTAAAATTAGGTGTCCTTTTTTAAGGATACAGCACCGGTAAGGGTTAAACGGAAACTTTGAAAAAAAAGTCATTTGACCCGATTTTAGTAATTTTTCTTTAGCTTTATAAATGAAAATGCATGCTTACGACAATATTTTCCATCAATGAAATCGGTTCGCTGTTGTCCAGGTAAGGCCTTTGAAGACTGAAAAGAGCGAAATTCTTTATCGCATGAAAACAATGTGTGTGACATACAGAAGAAGAAGTGAGAATTTTCATTAATGAAACAAAACTTTATTACTGCGATTGCATGCAAATGACGCAAAATTCTGGACTTTTTACTCGATCGGTATCAAGATTAGTAAGTCGATGTGACCCACGAGGTAGGAAATTTATGGCATTTTCATCTAAATTACACTGACCTCCAAAAGTTAAGGTACAGGGACTAGATGCTTTCGACTGCACACGTTTTGTCGAATATCTACCAACATTATTGGCGAATTGTTCTTGAACTTCTAGGATGTAAAGAGCATGTTTGATTTTATATTTCTTGGGGAAGATTTATCAGGGGCTTACAATTAGGGGGCTAATAATAAATTTAATAATAAAATAATATTTGCGATCACCTATGTAACAGAAAAAGCTGGAAATGGTTTGTCACTGTGGTAAATGACTATTTGGGTCCTGTTCAACGTTTGTATGCATTTGTGTGAACATAGCACTCATATTCGTGAAGATGTTAATGTTTTTGTGAAAAATTCAAAAGTTTTTTGCTTATAGCATACAGAGTTTTCAACCAAATTTAACACAACTTTCCGAAAACTTGCCAAAGAATTGTAGCAACAGTATACTGCAATTAAAACATGCATATATTGAATATTTGATGATATATGGGCATTTGTATGAGATAATTTTTAACTGCGCATGCGCGAAAGATCTCAAAATTTTTATTTCATAATTTGGTACTCAGTATTTTGGGGCAACTTCTATAAAAAGTCCAGTAAAATGTTGTGAAAACTTAGAAATATATAGTGAACTGATTGAAAAGTTGTGGAAAATCCCTTATAATAAAGCTATTTTTAGGAAGCAACTCACTATATCGACCCTATTTTTGTGAATTTTCGCGATATTTGACTGGACTTTTTATATAAGTCGCCCTAAAGAGCTGACTACCAAATTATATAATAAAATTTTTAGGATCTTCTACGCATGCGCAGTTAAAAATTATTTCATACAAAGGCCCATATCTCATCAAATATTCAATATATTCAAGTTTTAATTGCAGTATACAGTTGCTACTGTTCTTTGTCAGGTTTTTGGAAAGTTGTGTTAAATTTGGTTGAAAACTCTGTATGTTATAAACAAAAATCTTTTGAATTTTTCACAAAACCGTTAACATCTTCACGAAAATGAGTGCTATACTTACACAAATGCATACAAACGTTGAACAGGACCCAAATAGTCATTTACCACAGTGACAAACCATTTCCAGCCTTTTCTGTTACATAGGTAATCGCAAATATTATTTTATTATTAAATTTATTATTAGCCCCTTAATTGTACGCCCCCCCCCCCCCCCCCGATAAATCTTCACCGAGAAATACAAAATTAAACGTGTTCTTTACATCCTAGAAGTTCAAGAACAATTCGCCAATAATGTTGGTAGATATCGACAAAACGTGCGCAATCGAAAGCATCCAGTCCCTGTACCTTAACTTTTGGAGGCCAGTGTAAAACAAGCATAACAAGTCGGAAATTGTACGTCAAATGCAGCAAATGAGGAGCGTTCGTACTATAACTTGTTTTATAAATGTTCAGATCTTGATGCAATAGCTGTTGCACTCTTATGCAAAAATGCATGAATACAAAATTTATTTCGATTATACAACATACTATTAAATTCAGTAATACGGAAATAATGTGACTCGATCTTAAAACGGACGTCGTCACAATGGCAATCTAGAATCATTACCTACCAAGGGATATCATTGAATTAATTACGCATGATAGAATTTAATAGAGTGAAGAAAACTTTTATTAATATCTTTTTAAGTTTGATTCGATTTTTAAAAAAATTTAAAATGACTCGACAAAATTCTGCAACGATTATCTTTATTAAATTTCAAACCATTCGGTTTAGGTAGCTTTTGCGCTGTTATATGCGGACAGACGGACGGAGCAGACAACGACTATAGGTGCTACTTACTTATATAATTGCGAACGCACCTAAAAAGCCGTGTTGACTTCATGCAAGAACGAAAAATCATGCGTCAAGCATATGTTATGAAACACTTTCCAACACATTTAGAATATTGTAACAAAACTCCACTGTTTATTATGGTAAAAAATGATGTCTAAATAAACAATTAAAAAATCGAAAACGCATAACGCATTTGAAAATCCAATTGCTGCAATTGCAATCAATAGTCGGAAAAATAGCCGAATATGTTTGTGCAGTCCTGTATATAACCTACAAATTTGTATATATACAGGAATACTTACTAACGTAAATTCGCAGTTACGTAATAAATCTCGAAAATTATATTTGTGTACATACTAGCACGTTTGATACGCAGTTGATACTTTTAATATTTATTTTATAAATAAAATATATAGACATAAACCACAACCGTAATGTAGTTTATATATTAGATAGAGATTATACTTTTATTGGTATATACAATCATATATACATTAAAACAACTTAATCTTTATTGTTAGTTATTCATAGTAGTCATATAATTAATAATAAATACAGTTTGTGCTTATCAAGGATTATTTTATTTTGTGAGTGCTATTCATTTGTCTTCCCATCAGAAATTCATGGAGAATAGGTTAAATTAGTCCCCTTAAATTATTTCTTACTTTTATAGTTGTTTTACGTAGATTCAAAACAGTTATAAATCAATTCATCAACGTTAGTTATAAATCTAGTATTCCACAAGATAATTGAAAGTGTTCTTTAACCCTTAAATGCCTGGTGTTGCTTTTCGGCAACATAACCAATTTAGGCTCTAAAATACTGTTAGAATAATATTGAAGCTATAATGCCTAATGTTTCCAATAAAATACATTCTGAAAATATTATTAAATCGATTTTCAACGTTTAGAGGGCAATACCTGTGCTGTTTAAAAATAAAGATAAATTTATTTTTTCAAATGTTGCTACTTGTTCTTTTTGTTTTATTTGGAAGTTTGCGAAAAACCCTATTTTGGCCTGCAGTGAACAAGTAAAATTTATTTCTTATTATAGTTCCTAAAATTCTTGTGTGTTTAATATTATAGAATTTTATCAAGGGAAATTACTTTTTCAATTAAACACCAGTATTGCAGATTAGTAACAAACTGTTTTTTAGCCGTAAACTATACTTATAACAAAATATGATTTTTTTAAAGTAATTTTTCCATGATTTATTTAAAAAATGAAAGCCGAAAAACATTATTACAATGATCTTTGAAAAGTCAAGCATTTAAGGGTTAAATTTATTTTTATGTTTTTAAATACTTTTATAGTTTATATACGAGTAAATGCTGTCGCATGATGCTTTCTTTATAAAATAATACGGTGTAAATAATATATATATTATAAATATTGCAGTTTCTTACAAAATTTTACCTAAGCAACTTACAAATTCGACTTACGTAAAATTCAAGTTATGTAACACTTTACGGAACGCAGCACTTACGTAAGTCGGGTACAACATAGTACAACATAGTATGCTAAACATACAACATAGTATGTACAACCTGTACAACATAGTATGCTAAATGTTAGTTCAGTTAAGCCGCCAACACAGTTGAAAATTCCCATATGATTTATAAACATTTTACAAAACAATTAATCTGAAAAAAAAATATAATGTAAAAATGTATTTCACAACTGAAAACGCATTTTCAGCAAGTATTTTTCATAGATGAACGATAACCAAAATTTTTTGTACGTACCAGGAAATAGACGAAAAATTCTATGCACTCCATATTCTACAACAAGTTCCTTGTAGTAAATATAAAACTATAGTTTGCCTCCGGTATATAAATAAGATTTAATGCGTTTAAAATAGTGCAGTACCATTAAAATACATTTTCTCCTATAGACCGTAATGTTACGTAATTCTTTTGAGTTGGTTGGTTGGTTGATTTTTTGACGGCCAATTATCTGCACGAGGGATATAGGCCCGGAGGGGGAGTGCCCTTCGTGGGGGTCTTTCTAAGGGAACCTAACCCGTATTTACGCATGGAAATCCATGGCTCGAATAAACCCACGAAAACTCCGAAAGATTAGGCCAACGGGCGCGATTGGGTTTGAACTTAGCACCTCCCGTCTACCAGCTTCAAGAGCAGAACCTCTCAGCCACTGGTGGGGCGAATTCTTTTGAGAGTCCCTGCAAACGAACCGTAAATGCTTCACACTTCATTTTCAATACCGACCATGCCGTGATAAATCCCAGTAACATATATCAATTTTATGACAATATGACTTTTTTTTTAAAAAGTTAGATAACGAACAAACGGACAGGAAAACCGAATTCATAAAGACTTTTCAACCATGTTGGAAATTGTTAATACTCAAAGTGTAAAAAGCAAACAAAATATATTAATGTTTGTATAATAATAAAAAAAAAATTCCCGTTATTACTTTTTGCTACAGTGACAAGGCTATGTATTCCATTCATAAATCTTTAAGCAAAAAATTGTAACTTCAATACGCATTATTTATCCTGTATTATTCCTTGATATTTAAAAATGTCCAAATAAGTTTGACATTACACTCTAAATATTTTGATTACTTTTATATATTTATTTTCTGAGAAAAAATCTTTTTGATATAATCTTGCTGTAAATTTCCACGGAAAAATAAACATTGTATTTTAAATATTTATATTTTGGATATCAACTAAATATTACAACATTTTCATTTGTATTTTAGACTTCTGTATCAGTCTGATACATATAGAGAGATTTCATAAAATCTTCTTTTGTTGTACGCAATTTACTTTCTTTTTTTGTCAGTGGAGATTCAATAATCATGGCATATTCTTCTACACTAAGCGAAAAAAAAAAGCTTTGTTGACGTCAAATAAACAAAATGTTCTTCTAGTGAAAGATACACAAAGATATTAATGTTTGAATAATAGAAGAGATTTTACTTTTTGCTTTCACCTTTCATCATACTAGCGGGACTGTAAGCTATCTTCGTAAATTTTTAGGAATAAAATAGTTTGTTTCGTAACACTGTATTTATTTATTTACTTTTGTTTGCGCTAGGAAACAGATAAAATGAGAAATATTAAAATTTGCTGTTTAATAACTATTACTTTTGTTAATATAACTGAACATTTATAAAACTTTAGAAATATATGAAAATGGAAAAAAAAAATGAAAAATATAAACACATTTATATACATTCTAATGGTCAACCCTTTCCATATATAGTGGTAAAATATTGAAATGTAATTTGGTTAATTTTAATCAGAACTTAAATGCAAGGTTTCAGTGGTCCTTTATTCTGCGTACTTACATTTGCGAATAGCAATTTTCGCTTTTTTAAAACGTAGATTTTGTAGTTATTTTCTGCGATTTAATGAGGTAAATATTGCTGTTTGGAAATAATGGTAAACAAAAGTAAGGATAGGGACAGTTGGATAAAATTTAGTTAAATTCAATTTCTCACTGTTCGTAATAAATAAATATACATTTAAATATTTTGATTTTAGAAAACCAGGCTAAGATGTTTGTCGAAACACAAATTTAATACGTGAATTCACTCAAAACTTCCAGAGGCTTTTCGCTCTAAAGGTTAAATTCCGGACACAGAAAATTGTTTTCATTAAATCTTCCCGTGTAGAAATTATATGCAGCCGTATAAATTACTTAAGATTGCAGTTTACTCTGCAGCCATTTCTTCATTCAAATTAGGCAGGAGTATCTGTGCATGACTCTGAATTCTATTAGCAGCTCATTTGACTGGTTTATAGAACTTTTAGGTACCATAGATACTCCAGGGTATTCAGAAATATTTTACGTGAGCTATGTTAAATATCTACAAAGTAACACTCAATTCTGATTAGATATTTCAATTCAAAACAACTTTCGGAAGAACTTATATAAGGTTAATGTTCATTTTGGATTTATTTAGCGTTGATTATTAAATATCATGTAATTAAAACCCATCAGAATCTCATAAATAACTACGTTAAAGAGACTATGTTATGTATTTGTTTTTTGTTATAAAGTCTTGCTTTTGTACACACACATATGTATATATACACTATGACGCAAAAGTTTAGACAATGAAGAAATTCTTACATACTTTGAAAAATATTTATTCAATTTTCAAATCACTGCTTGAAATTAATGTGCTGTACATATAAACAATATTTATAACAAAGAAAAGTGGAATTGTGCATATTGCAATAAATTAAATGGTAACAAAAATAAACTGCTGTCTCAAAAGTTTAGACACAAATTAAATAAAATCGAAATAAACAATTTTTAAAACCTGGTTGCGCATCCATGCTTATCTATTACGTCATATACACGAGATTGCATGGAAGAAACTAAATCTTGCATAGTTTGTGGATCGATATCGTACCATGCATTCTCAATAGATGTCTTAAGTTCCTTTTCAGAAGAGTATTGTCTAGCGTTGCTATAAACTTTGCGACACATGATGCTCCAAAGGTTTTCTATAGGGTTAAGATCTGGGCTACATGCTGGCCAGTCGAGAACTCTTATATTATGGGAATTAAACCAAGATTTTGAATATTTTGCAGTGTGAATTGAAGCATTGTCTTGCTGAAATTCCCACTGAGGACCCCCTAGAAGCTCAGCAAATGGCAGTAGGTTTTCTTCTAATGTCTGTGTATAATGCTATGAAGTTTGACGACCACTGGTGAAGGTCAGAGATACTTGTCCATTATAGCAAAAGGCTGCCCAAACCATCACCGAGCCCCCTCCTTGTCTGCGACTAAAAAAACGTCGAGGTTCCTTTCGCAAGTCATGCCAATACGATAAACAACCATCTGGACCATCCAGATTCCACTTTTTTTCATCGCTAAATATGACTGACTGCCATTTCTCTCCATATGACATATGCTTTCGAGCCCACATAAGTCTTTGTAACTTATGATCTGGTTTCAGAGCTGGTTTCTTCTGCATTTTGCTATAAACGATTGTTCCTTTTTCCAAAATTAATCTACGAATCGTATCCTTTGATACAGAGAGTCCCGATGAGCTTTGAACTCCACGTACGCTCATTTGTTGAGTACTCGCTAGTCTTTGTATCAGGCGATCCTCTCGTACATTTGTCACGCGTGGCCTCCCAGACCGACATTTTGCTTTATATTCGGAACCACTCGATAAAACTCGATAAATAGATTTTTTTGACCCATTAATAATAGCAGAAATTTCAGAAACGCTCTTCCCTTCACCTTTCAACTGCCAAATCCTTGAAACCTCATTCACTTGAATTTCTTTAGCTCTCGGCATGTCGACTATGAAGCGCAATCGTTTGCAGAACTTAAGTACTCCAAATTTGTGACATCATCGATTCTAAATTTGCATATGCCAGCGAATATTCAAAGAAATTTAGAATAGTGTCTAAGCTTTTGCGACAAGCACATTTGAATTTTTATGAAAAAAATTAGTATTATAGCAAATAAAACGACTGTCTTTTGTACATAGCATTTTAAATCAGTTTTTGAATATATTTACAGGTTTTTGTAATTCTGACGTCATAATTCTACATTTTAAAGCTGAATGACGTCATTGTCTAAACTTTTGCGTCATAGTGTATAATATCTTTGAAATCAAAAGACAATAAACGAGTTCTTTTAACAAGATCTGGCCAAATATCTAATATAAAGATGGCAAGCATTTAATTCATATATAAAGCGTCCTTAAATTAAAAAAAATAACTAACAAATGTGAACAACAAAATGACCGAAACTCCAATTTAGAAATGGCATGTAGTAATATTTTGTTAGAAACTCCAATTTAGAGAGGGCATGTAGTAATATGTTAGAAATTCCAATTTAGAGATGGCATGTAGTAATATTTTACTTAATTGTAACAGAGGGCAAAAAATTACAAACTATCATAATTAATACCTAATTAAACCTATTAGGAAATTTCAATACAATATTAAACAAAAACATATTTAAATACTTGCGATGTCAAATAGAAATTAAATGTAATTTACTCTTAAATTGTTATAAAAAAGGGAATGTAGATAAACAATTGTTGTGAAAATTCGAAAAGCAAATGCGTTAACTTTCAGTCAACAGCCTAGATGTCACAAAATAAATGCATTATGTCATGTAATAGACAAGCCAATTTGCAAGAAATGTCTATTACTGCTGATATAATCCACTGAAAGAATTAAAAAATTAGGAAACACAAGAAAAATAATCAAAAAGAATTGTTTCTCACATTCCACGCACATGTTGGAATCATACTGCATTTGCGCTCCAAATCACATGCCGAAACAGACATTCGAACCATGGAACATCAAGATGCTTGATTACATGAGTTGCAGTTAAGATGTAATATATTTAAGACATTAAATGAATTATTGAAATGGATTAAAATTATTAAACAGTAATAATTATTACTGATTAAAATTTAATATCAATAAGAACACCAGATATTATTTTAAGAGCTTCATATAGACTTTCCTTCTATAAGAAAAAATTAATATATATATATGAATATTTTTTATTGAATAATATATTTTAATGAATGGTGAATTATGGATAATTGTTAAATATTTAATTAGTATGAATGTTACATAATTCATATACCTATAACATTTATATATATAAATAAAAGGTATTGTAGGTGTAAAATTTGAATAATTATTTGGTTATGAAAATAATGTTACGAATAGTTTGTTATATTTACATTACTTGAAATATCTTTTAGCTAAAAAAATTCTAGAATGGAAGCAGAATACTTAAAAAGTTTATCTAGGCATAGTCTAACATTTTAATTTTTATTCCTAAATGAAGTACATAAAATGAAATATAAAATCCTATGCCGTATAATATTTAGTTAAAAACTTTCTAAAGCATAGGGAAGTATTTATCCATCTGATTTAAAATTCCCAAACGCCAAATTTGTAACAGAGTTTAAAAAGTAGAATTTACTTTTATGATATACACTACGAAAAGTATTTAATTACTTGCGAAAAAATTTTTTCTTAAATTCTGGTGGCGTTCAATGATTTTAACATTCTAACAACAGGTTTAATTTGTTTAGAAAATGTTGGTTAAAATTAAACAGTGTTTTTTATTAAAATATCCACGAATCAGCAATGATTCCAGTTCTTTATATTTTTATTAATTAAAGGAGTTAAGAAAGCAATTAAAAAAAAAAGATCAATATCAGGAAAAAAGACACTTCGAAAAATTTTATATGGTATTCAGTAAAAATTAAATTCTCTATGATAAATAACATTAAATTTCTTAAATTCATTTTTAATATTTTAGAAATTGTTATTTATATAATACTAGAAGTTAAGTAAATGAAAATTAATCATTCTAAATTTTTTCAAAACTTTTCCTTTCAATACACATCAAAACAAAGTTTAAACGTAGGCCTGATTAGCCTGAATCTATATATTTAAGTATTAAAAAGCTAAAAGATACAATTTCTAATAAATTAAAAACTACTTCATTATCTTCAACTGAACCATTTTATTATGAACAAAATTCTGATCGACGATATAAAAGTTTGTCCACATATAGCAAATATGAATCTCATTACTATGCACTTAGACCTTTATTATATTCACTAGTAAGTGGAGAACTGGAATACACCGGTTGCATTAAGAAGGACAGTTACCGAAATTTGCCAACATAAGCATGGATATGGTACACCTTACGTTTTGCCACCCATTTCACTGTCCGAATCCCACTTATAGATATATGCATCTTGTTACTATGCACTTATACCTACATTATATTAAATTAGTAAATCTGCAGATCAGGAGCCTCAACGTCAGCTCTGCAAGTCATTATTTTTAAACACGCTTTTGGGTAATATTCAACTTCCTGCAAACCGCAATTTAAAGTTTTCAAATTACGTAATTATTTATAAAAATAAAAAATACGAAGTTTTCAGACATTAGAAGCGTTAATTTAAAAACGTTATGTAAGAGGATATTCTGAAATTTTTATGAGCTGCTAATTCTGGTATTTTTTTAGATAATAAAGTAGATTTCTTCGGGGGGGGGGGGGGGGGATTTCCCACCTGAACTCCCCGTGGTCTCATTAAGTTTACATCTCTAACTTTTTATTGATTGTGCTAGTGGTTATCGTAAATCTTAGATTGATTTTTCACTTCCTAGCCTTATTTTTTAATACCGGTGAACAGAAGATAATTTTTACATTGACGCAATTATATTAAAAGTTTAAGTTTTATGAACGAAAAAGTAATTTCCTTTTAAAAATAAAATAATTTTCATTCATATTAAATGAAATAAGGCTGCATTAGGGAGTAACACTCGTCAAAAAATATATTTTCAGGCAATCTGGTTAATGTTTGACTTTTAAGAATGAAAATATTAATTTTCCGATACAATGACGTCAATTTCGACAAGGATAATTTTTCGGTGCATAATTTTGACATTTACTATCTATTTGCTTTTCATAAGTTTTTTTCCTTATTGAAATTTTCGATTAAAAATTAAACATTTCAGTTAGCCGTGTGTAGACAATAAACCGTGAAATATTGTTTAATATTAAGAATTAATATCATAACAAAAGGCCCTTTTATTTGAACCTCAAAGCATATTCGTTTTGTTTTTGATATATGAGGTCAAATTCACCTTCTTTTCGTATTTTCGTTTTATTTCCAATATGAAGACGTATACTCATGTCTATTGTTTATTAGCCCCCGGTACGGTATGCTATTTCTTTCTCCCAGCTTATTTTGCTCCAAAAAATAACGTTACCTTACAGAAGCCAGCAATAAACAAAGCAGATGTATCATTGTACGATTAAAAGCTCTATAGCAATTTTTAAAATTTCTAAGCATCGCACATTTTTAATTTTTATACCGTCGCATTGGAAAAAAGTACTTTTAGATTCAATTTTTTTGAAAACTGTATCACCATTTATTTTTGAAATATTAATTTTTTTGTAGCTTTTAACACCATTTGTTAGACCCACGACGAGAAGAGACCTGTCAATCATACGTGACGTAGTCTAAGACGAACCCATTTCTTCCAAATCGGATCGGAGATTTGTCTTCTCTACGCCGCTCCGTAGAGGAAAAAGGAAAGTTTGCTATATTCCCCAAATATGCGAGGTTTTGGCGCTATTTTTATATATATTATTGACTTTAAAGGGGAATTACATAAAAGCGTTAAAAATTTATATAAACTATGTTACTTTTTAATTATTACGATAATACAGAGAATTAATTATTTTTGTTTAAGTATAATTTATTAAAAATTCTGTCAAAAAATAGTTTTTTTTTTTTTTTTTTTTTTTTTTTTTTAATAAATGAATTAGATCTCGACTTTTTGTAATAGCGAATTACTTAAGAAATACTAATTTACTTTATTTAAGCACATCTTTCATTTTAAGAATAATCAATTGAATTGTGTATTTTTGTAAAGGTAATAATATCATATTTTGGACTTTTAACTTATATTATCTTAAAACTTAATGTATTTTTAAATGATTTTACTAACCAATAAAGATATAATTTAAAACAATAGTCAATGAAAAATTTAAAAAATAAAATAAAATAAAATAATAATTAAAGATTTTATTTTTAATTTACCAGCTTAATTTATAATATAATTACTAAAAAATTTTAAAGCAAATTAATGATCCAACTATGACTTTTTTCTTAATTTATTTTTAGCCCGGTGGACAGAAAAAAAAATCTACGAGCGGAAATATTATAAAATAGATGCATCTGTAGTCCGTTTTTAAAAATGAAGAATATCTATATGAAATAAGTTAAATTAAGAAATGCACTTGACAAAAGGAAGGGGGGTGGGGAGGGGGTCTCTGGATGTAAAATTATAAGCGATTTTGGTGTTTCAGAATGGCAGTATTTTTTTTTCTTTATTTCTGTGCTGACACGTCCGAAAATTGTGTTCAAAACGCCTGTTTTGATCTTTTCTAAGTTTATTTTTTGCTCTATGGACAGAAAAAAAAATCTACGAAGGGAAATTTAAAAAAAATAGATGCATCTAAAATCCGTATCCCAGACCGCATTTTTTAAAATGAAGAATATATATATGAAATAAGTTAAATTAAGAAATGCACTTTAAAAAAGGAGGGGGAGGGGGTCGGAAGCTCCTGATGTAAAATTATAAGTGACTTGCTGTTTCAGAATGGCAGTATTTATTTTTCTTTATTTCTGTGCTGTGACGTCCAAAAATTCTCTTCAAAACGCCTGTTTTGATCTTTTCTACGTTTATTTTTTGCTCTATGGGCAGAAAAAAAAATCTACGAAGGGAAATATTAAAAAATAGATGCATCTAAAATCCGTAGCCCAGACCTCATTTCTTAAAATGAAGAATATATATATGAAATAAGTTAAATTAAGAAATGCACTTTAAAAAAGGAGGGGGGGGGGAGGAGTGGAAGCTCCTGATGTAAAATTATAAGCGACTTGCTGTTTCAGAATGGCAGTATTTATTTTTCTTTATTTCTGTGCTGTCACGTCCGAAAATTCTGTTCAAAACGCCTGTTTTAATCTTTTCTACGTTTATTTTTTGCTCTATGGACAGAAAAAAAATCTACGAAGGGAAATTTAAAAAAATAGATGCATCTAAAATCCGTAGCCCAGACCGCATTTTTAAAAATGAAGAATATATATATGAAAGAAGTTAAATTAAGAAATGCACTTTAAAAAAGGAAGGGGAGGGGGTCGGAAGCTCCTGATGTAAAATTATAAGCGACTTGCTATGTTTCAGAATGGCAGTATTTATTTTTCTTTATTTCTGTGCTGTGACGTCCGAAAATTCTCTTCAAAACGCCTGTTTTGATCTTTTCTACGTTTATTTTTTGCTCTATGGACACACAAAAAAAAAATCTACGAAGGGAAATATTTAAAAATAGATGCATCTAAAATCCGTAGACCAGACCTCATTTTTTAAAATGAAGAATATATATATGAAATAAGTTAAATTAAGAAATGCACTTTAAAAAAGGAGGGGGAGGGGGGTCGGAAGCTCCTGATGTAAAATTATAAGCGACTTGTTGTTTCAGAATGGCAGTATTTATTTTTCTTTATTTCTGTGCTGTCACGTCCGAAAAATCTGTTCAAAACGCCTGTTTTGATTTTTTCTACGTTTATTTTTTGCTCTATGGAAAGAAGAAAACAATCTACGAAGGGAAATATTAAAAAATAGATGCATCTAAAATCCGTAGCCCAGACCGCATTTTTTAAAATGAAGAATATATATATGCAATAAGTTAAATTAAGAAATGCACTTAAAAAGGGTGGGAGGGGGGCGGGAGCTCCTGATGTAAAATTATAAGCGACTTGCTGTTTCAGAATGGCAGAACTTTTTTTCTTTAATTTTGTGCTGTACTTTATGTACAATCATTCTTTCTTTAGAATGAATTGTTTTCCCTTTTGAGGACATGTTTAATATTTAAAAAAAAAATTGGTTTGAAAAAAAAAAAAAAAACAATTTAAAAATGGCAAGATAAACTAAATGACAATGACAGAGAGGGATAGTAAAACACAGGTAACCGAGAGAGGGGAAACAGGTGTCTGTCAAGGAATGAGCAAGTTATTGGCGCGAAAATTATTTTATTGCAACCCCTAGCTCTTAGGCTGCGTACTCACGCGTATTTTGCCTGCTTGTCCAGTATTCTTGGAAAAGCTTTTATTCTGAACCCATCTGCGGTTTATTGACAAAAGAATGAGGGGAATCAACAATGGGTCAGGAGATAAGGAGCTCGACTCTACTTGAAGGAAAGGTTCCTCTTTTGCTGGACATCAGTCCCTTTCCTGCTAAAGTCGTTAAAAATCAAAGACACCGCGTGGCAAGAACAAACGAAGCCGACACTGATTACAGTTAGAAGGATAGTGTGTACGCAGCTTTAGTGGGGAATGGTCAAACTGAAACAGCGGGGTCATTTTTCCCCCTCCAGTATCGCCTTGTACACCTTCCGTAAAATAGACTCATCTAAAAGAGGGTGTTTCCCAAGTCTCATCTCGTGTGGGTTAATAATACTCCATTTATGGAGAAAGTAAAGGGAAAATAGTTTAAAAATAGCAATTATATCTTGTTGTTGCTATTTTCTCATAACAACCGAAAGAAAATGTAATTAAAATACGTGCTATTTTGAAAAAATATAAACGAATAATTTCTGTTAAAGCATGGAGCTATTATAAACTATATTTAATTTTAAGTATCTATAGATGCTTTCAGTGTGACGTCATTCATGACGTTTCGGTTGGAAACTGACTGCAAACAAACGGTTGCTATGCGTCATTTCTTTTTAAATTTAAATCGTGGAAAATGTTACCAGTACATATCAATTATTAAAACACTTAGATGTGAAATATAGATATAAGATATAGCTGCAACACACAAAGAAAATGGAAAATACAACATAGCAACCGTTTGTTTGAAGTCAGTTTCTAACCAAAACGTCATAACTGACGTCACTACTGAAATCGTCTATATTAATGTTACAAACAAATGAAGGCCTATGAATCATTAGATAGCCGTTTTTGTCGAGTACTTGAATGACGGCATCTTTTTGCTGCATTTGTGTATTACTTTGCGATAGTGCCATCATATGCATGCTTTACTGTAGATGTTTAAGAGTGGATCGTAAATGTGGAATTATTAAGCGGATGCGAATGACGTCATTTTACGTAAAATAAAAGTGTGTGCTATAAGTCTTAAAATTGAAATATGTTTTGTACTATTTATATATACATTTTTTTTTTCATCGGGGGCAACACTAAATTCTGAAAAAACAGAATTCCTGTTTTCTAGTTTCATTTTCCTCTTGCACATGAAAACCTTTCAAAGGAAAATTAACTGTTTAGGGTAAATAATTATTTCGGGATCTGATTTTCTTGGCAACGGTAAGAAAAAAAATTGTTAAATTTTTATAGAAAATGTCAATTTATTCCTTATGAAAATAATGAACTTTTTAATTTATAAGAAATATATTTGAACAAAATAAATAGAACATAGCCTGCCTTTATTTCTGGGGTAAAACCCATCTATATTTTTGTAAAGACAAAAAGGCATTAATTTATCCCTTTTTGACGTTCATTTGACTTCAAATAATTACACATACTTTCACATCTACGATATTTTTAGGTATAGTTCCGTTGCTAGGCAACAGTTAAAAGAAAATTAAAACAATGAAATGTGTACATTTAAAAGAAGTAAATTTATAAAAATATTTTATATTATTGGAACGCATATATAAAATCCCCCCATAAGTTATACACCGAATTTAAAAACTCTGACAAATGCATAGAGAAAATTTCAAACTAATATGAATAATGTATGGTTCCAATTAGGAAATTTAATCATCTATAATTTACCATTTAAATCCTTAAATCATATGAGCCATTTCCTTTCAACAAACAAAAATGGAAAAATCATCTGAATTGCCATAGAAAACATTATTGTGCAAAATAAAATATTCTATATTTTCCGAACGAATGAACCAAATATAGCAAAAAACTATACAGCTGATTCCGGGTACCACACCAACATGACTCCTTAATTTCAAGCTAATCGGATGCTTTTTACGGCAGTTATCGCGGAACAGACAGACAGACAGACAAACAAACAAACAAACGGAAACCAAAAACTTTTCGGGTCTCCACAGTAAGCCTTCACTGACGTTTCGGCAAATACCTACATTATATTAAATAACAAGTTGAGAACTGGAATATACCGATTTCATTAACCCTTCACGACGGGAGCCCTTTGCTTAATTTTTAATCTTTTACCACTAGTTTTTCAAAACAGAAAATTTTCTGTAATTGAATCGCGAAATGCTATCATTAAATAAGATAAACTTTACGATTAAAAATATCTGGTGGGAATAATGAAGGATTCTGAGTACCAGAAGTGGCACGTATACCAGTCGCACGTCACCAAGGGGTTAAGCAAGACAGTTACCAAACTTCGTCAACATAAGCGTAGATATCGTACACGTCGGTTTCTTTCACTCGTTTCACAGTCAGACTTCCCTTTATACCAAATATCAACCTTATTGCTATACACTTAGACCGACATTACCTTTCAGCAATAAGTTGAGAACTGGAATACACCGGTTTCAATAAGCAGTACAGTGTCCGAAATTCGCAAACATAGATATGGATATCGTACACCTTGCTTTCTTCTACCCATTTCACTGTCAGGCTTCCAGCTTTGAAAATTGTTTACAATAATATCTTGGGTTAAGTGAGAAATACCCTTCTGCAGCAATAAAACGATATCAAAATAAAATATTACTTTTTTGCATTTGAACAATAAATTCTTGAAAGAAGTTCTCCGTACAACAAATTCAATAAATATTTTTAAAAAATTCTGTTTACTGAAAATTAGACAAAAAATATTAATGTTGTTAATTAGTTTTTAAAAATTTTCCAAATTCTCTCCCTGTTCCTGTTTTGAAAATATTTTCTTCATTTTTTTAAAAATATCTCTTAAAAGCACTTAATTAAATTATTTATGCGTTATTTTTTTAATTCAACAGATAGTTCAACTAAAGATGTTTTGACAGCTAGTAATTTTTTCGGAGAAAATGCTCTTGTAGTACATTGTGATATGTTATTTTGAACCTTAATTTAAGAAAAACGAAAACTTGCTGTCAGCCAATTACACTGCTCAAAACAATTAAAGGATATTGCAGTTTTAGGGGGATTTTGTATCTGGTAAACTGTTTAGCTGATTGATACATGGTCGACAGACATAGTAGGTTATATGAGAATAAATTACACATGTTTGGCAGAAAAAAATGCATTTTATTGCGCATTTGTGTACTAAAGGAAAAAACACAATTTGTGCATATGAGAAAAAAAGAATAAGAAAAGGTGTTTTCTTCAAAGAAAATCATTTTCAGTAGGGGGTATGGTTTCCACGGGCGGCCAGCAATGTTGAACACCTTTGAGGCATGGACTCAATGAGGCTTTTAATGACGAGTTGGGGTATTCTGCCCCACTCTTCCAGAAGAGCCCTTTCCAGTTCTTGGAGAGTTTGTGGGATTGTTGGCGGCAAGAAACTCGTCTTCCTAGAGCGTCCCAAACGTGCTCGATTGGATTCATGTCTGGAGATCACGCTGGCCATTCCATTCGAACGATTCCTTCCTCGAAAAGTAAATCCTCCACCAGGTTTGCACGATGTGGCCTGCAGTTATCGTCCATTAAAATGAAGTTATCTCCGATTGCTGCAGCGTAAGGGACTACAATAGGTCTGAGGATCTCATCCCTATATCGGCGACCAGTCAGAGCTCCATCTCGAATGATGTAGAGGTCAGTGCGCCCGTCAATGGAGATGCCACCATACACCAACACTCCTCCACCGCCAAATCTGACACTTTCGTGCACGAACGCAGGATTATTCCTACTGCCACGGTCCCTCCAGATGAAAATACGCCTATTATCCGGATGCAGAGAAAAACGGGACTCCTCAGAAAACAGAATATTGCTCCATTCATTTCTCCTCCAGTTGACATGCTCGGTTGCCCACTCCCTGCGGTCGCGGCGATGCCTTGATGTTAATCTAATACATACCATCGGTCGGCGAGCATACAGACCTACAGCATGGAGCCGGTTTCGGACAGTCTGAGTTGAAATCGTGGTGCCTGTAGCCGAGCGAAGGTGTTGTTGGAGAAGAGTAGCGTTCATGGTTCGGTGTCTCCGAGCTGTTAACGCTAAATACCGATCTTCATTGGGCGTTGTTGCCCGTCTACGACCTTGCCCTGGTCTTCGGCCTGCAGATCCACTCTCCAAAAAACGGTTCCAGATCCTGGAAATGACACTTTGTGACACTCCAATGGCTTGCGCTACTTCGGCTTGAGTTTGGCCCCCTTCTAACCTACCAACAATTCTCAAAGCTTCTGAATCTGTCAAATGACTTCGCTGAGACATCGTACTCATCGAAACAAAGCAATCACTGAATGCCGATCATCCTTGTCTTCATTCTCTTTTATCCAGTTGAAAGTCAAATTTCATTCGCTGCCGCTGAAGCGACGTTTTTGACGTCGAACTCAAAATTTGCATACTCCACAGTTTGAAAACCAGAAAAATTTGCATTTGAGATTCTCTTCTTCTATTTTCGGCAAAAAAAAATTTCGTTTATATCTTTATTTTATATAAAACTTCAAATATCCTTTAATTGTTTTGAGCAGTGTATATGACAATATCGCTTTATTTTTTACTCAGAAAAAAAGAACAAACACTTCTTAATCGACTAAAGTATAATATAACCAAGAACGTAAATATACAATAACATAATCCGAGTTATGCATAAGTAAAAAAATCGTTCTTTATCTTTAAACACCTTAGAAACAAACACAGTAAAACCTCTTTGAAGCGACCACTTTCAGTTCCAATAAAAATTGGTCGCTTCGAGAGGCGGTCTTTTAATGGAGCTCATGTAAATCTAGATTTTAATTCTTGAAAAAAAGGTAACAATTAATGTTACTACAATTTATTTTTCACATTGGAAAAAATATAAAAATTAAAATATAAAAAAAGTTAATTACATAAGTTAATTACTTCAGAGTTTAAAATCGTTTGCTTTGATTTTACGGTTTTATCTTTCATAACTTTTATTTCCAAGTCTTTTGGAAGTTCAGTAAATAAATGCATTTTTTTTGGGACGGGAAAAAATAATGACGATTTCATTAATTTATCTATTTCTTTGAGAGTTTCCCGACAGAATAGGGCAGGGGAGTTCATTAACCGCCATTCTCAATTCGTCATCACAGTTAAATTTATTGCCTAAAAAGGCACAAAGGGGTTTAAACACTTAAAAGTTACCGGAATATTAAAAAAAAAACCAAACTTAGTTTAGAAGTTTAATGAATAATGCGCCCTCCAGAATTATTTTTCTAATAAAACCTTCTTCAAGCGAGCAGGAAAAAACAAATTTTTTTTTTTTCATTTTCTTCAAAGAAATTGGTTTCTCATGGATGGAATTCAACTGGAATGGTCTCTGAATAGAGGTAAAATTAGTATTGAGCCAATAGGAATAAATTTCGTTCCATGAAAAAATCGTTCAGCGAGGTGGTCGCACAGGGAGGTTTCACTGGAGATTATCGATGTTTCGGGCACTTTTCATTACTTAGCGATATTTTCGGCGTATTATGTCGATGTCTAAAACAAAATGGATGCTAAATTAGTTAAGGGTCAGTTGCCTTGATATTGCTCTCCATCGGGATTGCATTAAAACTTAAAAGTATAAGCTGGCTTCCCGAGGTGGTCGTCTTCTCCTAATATTACTTTTTACATTGTTGAAAATTGTTGCTCTGTTGTCCGAATTTCCCATCGGTCAATTACCCTCTAAAAATATATATATATATTTTTAACAGAAGGCAAACACGTTAAGGAAATACGTTAATTATTGCAGAAAAATAAAGAATCTTTTATAAAAACATAATTTCTTTGTCTGCTACTGATTTTCCGAATTATTTTCGAGTAGCTTTTATAGTATATTAATTAGTGTTCTCAACCTGGAATATCGTTATTTAGGATGCTGTGAATTCTCAATCAAACATTTTAAGCCGCGTAATTCAATTTATAAGTACAAAAAAAGCAGAATAATAGTAATTTTTATGTTAATGTTAATCCCGTTAATTTATCAGGTTTGTCTGCAAGACATGTTTTTTAATGAAGAAAAGGTAGCATTCAAAATTCTATATTTCGGATTTAGAACACCGATTAAAATACTATAAAAACTACTAGGAAACTTTTCCAAAAATGAGTGCAGCAAAAAAAAACACGTTTATATAACTGTTTATTTAAATCTCGAAAATATATTGGTTTCGGAGGTTTGTAAACATTAAAGAACGTCTACTAGAAACATGCGTAGACCTAAAGAGGCTATTGTTTATTTTTTCTCGTAGTTATATCATATTTTGTAACATAAAAAAAAATTATTTTTGTTTGCAGAGCATATTTTAACTGGATAATAATACATAAACAAGAATTCTGTCGCATTTTGCTCCTTCATACGCATTAGTAAAAAAAAAATCTGATTTATGCTAAAAAGATCGTCCTAAATTAGATAGAGTGATATATTCGTCAAAATACACATACAAAAGACAAAAAGTGTGAAGTTTTCAGAATGTCAAAATTTCTACTACACGTTTTCTACTTTAACACGTTGAATGCCACGTCAGTCACCGGTGACTGAAACACTGATCATTCCGTTTAGGCCGCGTCAGTCATTGGTGGCTGACACTCATAGATTCTATAACGGGAGTCATATTTCGTGGCCTAAACGGAAAGATAGACAAAATAGACTTGGCATTCAACGTGTTAATCCTTTGCATCACCGTGTTTCATATCTGCAACATACCCAAAAGTCGATTTTACTTACACACTTTACAATTACTTACACTTTAAAACAAGATTTTTTTTTTTATCGCTCCTATTTCCCAATACAGCAGTTAATACAAATGAGTCACAGAATTCTCAACAGACGGCCGTACTGAGTACATTTTAAATGGCAATTTTTTTTTTTATCATTTGATCAGTTTCACGAAGATATAGCTAAAATTAATTCCGTAAATTTTCTCAAATGAAAAGACTGGACACGTCTGATAATAGATTTTCTGGAAAGTTAACTTTGCATTAGAAAATGGACAATATTTATGGGAAGTATGTAGTTTTCTGTTTATTGTGGGTGTGAAAAAAGTCATTTTAGTCAATAATTTTTTTAGTTTAATGTTTTATATTTTTTTGCTGTTTTTAAAAGCTTAAAATGATGTTTTCTAACATCTCAGAGAATATTTTTGAAATCAGAATTGTTGAATCACACAAAGGGCCTTTTCATTTCACCTTTATTTTTAGAAGTAACAATTTTTCACCAACATAGAGCTATCTCCAAATATGAGATAATTTTCATTTTTGCTCACATATTTTTATTAGCGGCATTCAAACAAATAAATCTGAAATACATGCATCATAATTCCACTAAACATCAGTTTTAAATTAATAGTATTATTTAAAATGTTGTTTTACGAATTACAGTACTTTTGCTGACTCATACAATCTTAATACAATTTGATTGAATATTTTCGTGCACACCTCTGAAAACTCTGCGAAATAATATTTAGAGTTTTGATCAGTTATTTTGATAGATACTTTAAAAGCAAATCCATTCAGTAGCATTCAAACAAATAAATATGGAATACATACTACTTAATTCCACTAAACATCAGTTTTAAATTAATCCCATTATTCAAAATGTTGTTTTACAAATTAAGATATTTTTGCTAATTCATACAATCCTATTAGAATTTGATTGAACAATTTCGTGCACGCCACTGAAAACTCTACGAAATAATATTTAGGTTTTTGATCGGTTATTTTGGAAAGTTACCTTAAAAGCAAATTCATTCAGTAGCATTCAAACAAATAAATCTGGAATGCATGTGACTTAATGCCACTAAATTTCATTTTTAAATGAATCGTATAATTAAAAATGTTGTTTTACAAATTAAGATACTTTTGCCAACTCACACAATCTTAATAGAATTTGATTTAACATTTTCGTGCACGCATCTGAAAACTCCTGGTCAGCGAAACAATATTTAGAGTTTCATCATTTAATTTGAAAGGTACTTTAAAACAAATTAATTCAGTAGCATTTTAACCAATAAATCTGGAATACCTGTGACTTAATTCCACTAAACTTCAGTTTTAAATTAATCGTATTATTCAAAATGATGTTTTACAAACTAAGATATTTTTGTTATCTCATACAATCTTAATAGAATTTGATTGAATATTTTCGTGCACGCCTCTGAAAACTCTACGGAATAACATTTAGAGTTTTGATCAGTTATTTTGAAAGGTACTTTAAAAGCAAATTCATTCAGTAGCATTCAAACAAATAAATCTGAAATACATTAATCTTACTTCCACTAAAAATTTGCTTTAAAAGAATCATTTTATTCAAAATGTTGTTTTACAAATTAAAATATTTTTTCTAACTCATACAGTATTAATAGAATTTGATTGAAAATTTTCGTGCACGCCTCTGAAAACTCCTGGTCAGCGAAACAATATTTAGAATTTTGATCAGTTATTTTAAAAGGTACTTTAAAAGCAAATTCATTCAGTAGATTTTAAACAAAAAAGCTGGAATAGATGCGACTTAATTCCACTAAACTCCAGTTTTAAATTAATCGTATTATTCAAAATGATGTTTCACAAATTAAAATGTTTTTGCTATCTCATACAATCTTAAAAGAATTTAATGTTTCGTGCACGCTTCTGAAAACTCTACGAAATAATATTTAGAATTTTGATTAATTATTTTGAAAGGTACTTTAAAAGCTAATATATTCAGTAGCATTAAAACAAGTAAATCTGGAATACATGCATCTTAATTCCACTAAACATTTGCTTGAAAGGAATATTATTATTTAAAATGTTGTTTTATAAATTAAGATATTTTTGCTAACTCATAAAATCTTAATAGAATTTGATTGAACATTTTCGTGCACGCATCTGAAAACTCTACGAAATAACATTTAGAGTTTTGATCAGTTATTTTGAAAGGTACTTTAAAAGAAAATTCATTCAATAGCATTCAAACAAATAAATCTGTAATATATTAATCTTAATTCCACTAAACATTTGCTTTAAATGAATAGTATTATTCAAAATGTTGTTTTACAAATTCAGATATTTTTTCTAACTCATACAGTCTTAATAGAATTTGATTGAACGTTTTCGTGCACGCCTCTGAAAACTCCTGGTCAGCGAAACAATATATAGAGTTTTGATCAGTTATTTTGAAGAGACTTTAAAAGCAAATTCATTCAATAGCATTCAAACAAATAAATCTGGAATACATGTGACTTAATTCCACTAAATTTCAGTTTTAAATGAATCGTATTATTCAAAATATTGTTTTACAAATTAAGATATATTTGTTAACTCATAAAGTCGTAATAGAATTTCATTGAAAATTTTCGTGCACACCTCTGAAATCTCCTGGTCTACAGAACAATATTTAGAGTTTTGAGCAGTTATTTTGAAAGGTACTTTAAAAGCAAATTCAGTCAGTAGCATTTAAAAAAATAAATCTGGAATACGTGCATCATAATTCAACTAAACATCAGATCTAAATATGTCGTATCATTTAAAATGTTGCTTTATAAATTAAAATATTTTTTAACTCATACAACCTTAATACAATTTCATCGAACATTTTCGTGCAAACCCGCTGAAAACTTTTGGTCTACGAGATTACATTTGGCGTTTTGATCAGTTATTTTGAAAGGTAGAAGAAAAGCAAATTTGATGTTTTACGAAAAATAAAAATGTCTTTGCAATATGTTTCACAATTTCGTATATTAATCATAAAGCATAAGTTTTCGTTTATTAATGTAATCTATTTTTAATATGTGTAACACAACAGCGGTGCGCATACGTCAAAAGGAGTCTTTTAGAATAATGAAATACTTTTTAGCGTGATTAAATGGAAATATTTCTATGTTACTCATTTTTTCATGTTATGTATGAAATCTGACGGACACAAAAAATTCTATTTTTTCTTTTCCCATATGAGTAAAGAATAGGGAAGATTTTGATTTATTTGAAGTTACTAGAAAGTATATGACATCTACTAATTCATTAATAGTACATTTTATTCTTTAGAAATATTTTCTCGGTCTAATCTAATACGTATTTTTTTTTTCTATTCTTAGTTTACTGTGATTTGCAATAAATTGTGCTTACGAAAAAAGGAAATGTGAAAAGAAGTTTTTTCCTGTGTACTTTTTCCGCTACTACGAATTTTTTTTTCGAATATTATTTTTCTATCCATACATATAGCATATATAAGTGTAACCGTTAAGCGGTATCACTAATTCCGGGTCCAGTAAAATACTCGATTTTTTACTTTTTATTCCCCCCGAAAAGACTATACATTAAAATGCTAAGATTAGTTTCCAATTCTTTTATTAGTATATCAATCTTTAACATCATTAAATTTAAAAAAATAAAAAATAAAAATAAAAATTGTGGCGCTTTAACTATATCAAGAGAGTAATGCCAAAAATGTAGATTTCTACGACTTCCAGCTTAGATGTTCTTTAAATCAACCTGGAATAAAAAAAACTGCTAATTTACATCATAGTTGCAAGAGAAGCGCACTGTATCATTAAAACAATATTGAAATTTATGATAATTGTAAACGTGGAAAAAATTAAAGTACCATTTATAAAAGTTTGTATTTGCATATTGTTTAAAAATATTTGATCAATCGTAATAATTTTATATACTTTCTCAAGAGAAAAAGTATTGAGAATATATGATTACAATTTAGAGGCAATACAAAGAAAATTATTAAAGTTAAGATGCAACTTAACTTGAAATTCCTTTCATATTGTTGGGTAAATTGTCTTAACCTTTTATGTACTGAATTATGAATTCATGAAAATTTTATTTTCTAAAGCATTTTTCTTGAAACTACATACAATTCTTGAAACTACATTAGAAGATTTACATAATCATTTAATAAAATTTAAAAAGATTTTAGAAGGATTGGAGGACTTAGAAGGATTAATTAAATTTAAATTTATAGGGATTTTGCGCAATATTTGTAACCCCACTCAAATCTTTTATTTTAAATATTTTCTTATTATTTGTAGAATTATGAAATGTGCAAATATAATGTTCTTACAATATAAATATAGAAATATTTTTGAATTGAAAAATCCCCCCCCCCCCCCACAACGCCAATAATGCTGAAAAGATGCAAAGGCAAAAGAAATGATCCTTTTAAAATTATTTTTGTTTTGCGTAACCAATAATGCTTTTGGAACAAGATAAATTGATGCATCTATAACTCATTCTAAAGTGTATTACTACTAATCGATGTATTTAATGAATTTTATAACAAGGTACTTATAATGGTACTTATAAGTGCCGTCAGTAGATAAAGGGTTAACCTGTGTGAATTATACCTCTGGAGGTGCCTTGCCAGGTGAAGGTCTCGTCATCTGATCAAGGTTCTAAATTACGAGACCAACATGAGTAGCAATGTACAGGTGCCGAACAACAGGATATATCGTTAAGTAACCGGCAAAACATAGTATACACAAACGAGCAGTAGGCACTGCAGATAGGATGACGATCGAGGCAATGATGTCAGGTTTATTGCCGCTTCGCGGCGGTTAGGCGGTCTTTCGCTCCGATGCCAGGTACTAAACCCATTAAGCTGGGGCATCCCGGCAGGTAGGGGCCTGGTCATCGGTTAGAAAGAAAGAAAAAGGGTTAACCTGTAATTACATTGCGGATAAAATTGAGTTTACAAATTTGCCCAACTCTGCTTCACAGCCAGAAACAATAGTAAAAAATAATTCACATTCACAGATATTCATTTTTATTATTGCCCTTTATTTCATTATACATGAGATCGCGTGATTTTTATTTACCAGTTTTCTTTTTTTTTTTCGAAAATACAGGGTGTCCCAAAAGTCTCCGTACAACTTCAAAAATGTATTACAAAATAGTAATAGGCCTACAGCAAAAATAATTACAACAGTACATAGAGTAACTTAAAAAGTTTTTCCTACTACCCTAGTATACTTCTACATGAGATCCTTTCACTGCAGGAGACGTTTCCATGCGATGAAGCATTTCAACTGCAAATTCCAAGCGTTTCGCATAATTGTTCGTTTGTAACGCTTGCAAAGCATTCGTGATTGCTATGAGAAATTTATGACAACGGGAAGTGTGAATGATAAAAAAAAAGAAGTGGTAGCCCTAGCACTATTGAAGAAAGTGTGGAACGAGTACGAGAAACTTTTTCTAGGAACCCTGTAAAATCAATTCGAAAAGCATCGCAAGAGCTTATTATGTAAAGAAGCACAATACACAGGGTGCTTCATAAACGATTACAACTTTCAGCCTACGAAATTCAGATTGGGCAGGCGTTACAAACGGTTGATTATGCGAAACGCTTCGAATTTGCAATTGAACTGCTTCATCGCAGGGAAACGTCGCGTGCAACGAAAGGGTCTCATGTAGAAATATACTAAGGTAGTAGAAAAAAAAAACCTTGTAAGTTACTCTATGTACTGTTGTAATTATTTTTGCTGTAATCCTATTATTATTTTTTTTTTGTAATAAATTTTTGAAGTTGTACGTAGACTTTTGGGACGTCCTGTATTTGTGTCATTATAGATCATGGGAATGTCGCCGTTTAAGCGATGAAACATGTCGACCTGAATAAAGGTATTTATTTGCCCTGAAAGTGTTTTTTTTAATCACTTTTAGAAATTCGGAATTAGGAAATATCGGAATAGCCGATTATCGGAACTCCAATTAACCAAACTTCCAATTATACGACCAGTCTATTTCTCTCTCTCTTTTTTTAAACCGAATTTCCCATTATCCAAACACTCTATTTCTCTCGTTTTTCTAGTAAAGTTTAGGGTAAAGTTTTTGCCACCTAATGTTACATCTGTAATCCAACCCATGGATCAAAGTGTGATAGAGACATTCAAACTACTTTATAGAAAGCAAATGTTAAGAATGCTATTTTTATCAGAAAGAACAGAAGAGCCTGATTCACAAGGTACCATAAAAATTGATTTGAAAGATTGTTATATAAAGGCTTCGATTCCTGGAATCTAGTAAAATCCTCAACATAATAAAGGATTGAAATAAAATTTTAAATAAAGAGAAAACTGATAGTGGATCATAAAACGAGGCATGTAAAATAATAAAGGAGGTGGGAAGAATCCTAAGCTATGAAGATAATGAAATTAACGAGCGATTAAATAGTAACGTACATGACCCTCGGTATCAGAATTCAAATGATGATGATATTGTTGATGACGTTGTCGATGATATTAAAGATAAAAAATAAATTGAAGAAAATGAAAACGAATACTCTGAAATCAACCCAGGTTCATCACATAACGAAGCCCTTGAGTGTTTGGAAACATCTATGAAATAGCTCGAATGACAGAAGAACGCTGATCCTATTCAACTATCGTATTTAAGAAGAATTCGAGATATGGCAGCATAGAAAATAATGTCTCCTTTGAGGTAAACAACAATCGAAAGCTTTTTTGCTTAACTCTTTAGTGCGTAGCTTTGGATATATGCAATACATATGCATTGCATTGTTATTGCATATATGCAATAACAATATAGGCAATAACAATATAATATTGCAATATATGCATTGTTTTGAATTTAATAGATTTTTTCCCATATACCTTATTCACACCACAAAATTAAAATAGCAATATTTGCTTTAATTAAAAAACAGACATTTCGTATTTAAATAAAGCGAAATTAACCATTGAAACTTTCTGGTATGAAGTCGGATTTTCTGAACTACGTAATTTCTAGAACGCTTTCTATTATGGAAATTACAGGGTTAAAGGTAAAGTTTTATGAAATAAAAAATTATGTAAAATACGGTATTTGGAGACCTACTTTTTAAAGTATTTACTAATTTGCATTATTTTAGCGTAAAATAGCCGACGATAGTAGTTTTTACTTATATTGCACATGTGCAACAAAGGAAAAGTTTGCCGTATTATATGAAAAATATATCTCTGATTTCTTTTTTCATTATTTTTGCTGTGTAGTAAACCTTTCAGAGAATAATATAAAATTTTTTCGAAACAAAATAAAAAATAGCACATTTAAGGGTTAAGTTAAAATCTCTGAAGTTCAGAAAATGATAAAAAGAAAAAAAGTAAATTTTAAATAATAAAAAAGTAAAAAATAAATAAATAAAAAGACAAAAAAAAAAAAAAAATAAAATAAATAAACACGCCACCACTAGCTGGTGCTGGCAGTCCTAAACATGGATAAAGTGTGAAGGTTTTAGTATAGTCAGGAACATCCCTTAAATTGTCCGTTCATTTATCGGAACTTTTGCTTATCTGAACTAGGGTCTCATTCCGACTTGTTCGGATAATCGGCGCTCTACTGTATTAACTTAATTTTATGATTTTAAGTGATTTTCATATGTAATTTTACATAAACTTTTATTTAGTTTTTTTTTTCCTCTTAAACTATGAAATCTGTGGTCTATGTCTCAAATTTTAGCATTTTGATGTGTTATTTTGAAAGACCCTGAAAATAAAATGTCAGACAAAATCGATGCTTGAATAAAAAAATATAATAATATTAAAATTAAAATAAAAAATTCCCTTGTAATATGTTTGATAATTTCGTATATTAATCATAAAACATAAGTTTTCTTTTATTAATATACACTATTTTTCATATGTGTAACACTACAGTGGTATGCAACCGTCAGAAGAAGTCTTTTAGAATAATGAAGCACTTTTTAGCGTGATTAAATGGAAATCATTTCTCTATTGTACTCATTTTTTCATGTTATGTATGAAATCTGGCGGACACAAAAATTAACATTTTTCTTTTGCCATTTGTCGAAGAACAGGGAAATTTTTGATGTTTTTGAAGTCGCTGCAAAGTCTATGTGAACTAATGATTTATTAATAGTACGTTTTATTCTATAGAAACATTTTCTCGATAAAATCAAATATGTATGTTCTTTTGAGTTAACTAGCACTTACAATAAATTATGATTACAAAAATGGGAAACAAGGTTACCTTTGCTTATGGACTATTTTCGTCGATTATGAAAATTTTTGGCAAGGTTAATTCTCTAATTTACGGATATTTCTTTTCTAATGAAGGCATTAATTTAAGAAAATGTTCCCGTTTAGGTATTTTATATTGCTATATTAGACCCTATATATGCATATAGCAAATGCAGAAAAATTAGCGTAAAAACATCCTAAATAATTAATTTAATATTATGGGAAAAAAGAAAAAAATCTAAAAATTTTCATTTAAAAGATTTAATTAGAAATATCTCATATCACCTGTAGTAAATTTAGCGTAAACAAAATCCCAAATAATTACTTTAATATTATGTGGAAAAAGAAATCAAATCTAAAACTTTTCATCAAAAAGATTTAACTACAAATATCTTTACTAAGGATTTTTTTAGAATAAGGTTATTCGAAATATGTTTTTAAGTTTATATCAATCTAGATTGGAAATTGAAGATTTTTAAATTTTTCAAAGACATGGCTGAACCGAAGTGCCTTATGCATTATTTAATATCTATTTTTAAAAGAAAAGAATAGACTGATGAACAAAAAAATACAAGTTTCACAATAATTATTTAAATTACGTAATTCAGTGTTTTCTTAGTTATTTTTCACTTAAAATAAAATCTGTTTAGTATATCACCCCCGTCAAAAATGACGAAATGTTTATCTGCGTTTCATTTTCACAAGACTTCACACAAACAAACAGAATGAAGATTTTATTATAGAAAGCATCGTATTGCAGAAAAGTACATTTTAAAAACGACGAATAATTATTTGTTGTTAGCCTGCAAAATTTGAGTTGTGTCATAAAGTTAAAGTTTGTGTCATACAGCTGTGTAATTAGTTGTGTTTAGATTTTGATAATTGATTCTTACGTATTTTGTAGAGCTGAATCCGAGAATGGCCTTCATTTTTAACCATCACATCAGGATTTTTCGGAAATCGTAAATTTCAAAGTAAAAAAGTTAAAATTTAAAAGTGAGCTCTTCCCCCCACCTCTCATCGGACCCCTGAGCTGTTTACCTATAAGAATCCCTAGTATAACACAAACAAATTTCATTAAATATTGAATTAAATAAAATTCAATTCAATCAAAATAGTTTTACATGTATTTTATAGTATCAGATTTTCAATATATATTTTTTTTTTCACTTTGACATTTATGATTTGCGAAAAATTCTGACGTGATGATTAAAAATGAAGATTATTTTCAGATTTATTGCTAAAAAATACATAAAAATCAGTTATCAAAATTTAAAAAACACAACCATTACATCTATTTTATAGTATCAGAATTTTGCTATTTTTTTACTTTGAAACTTACGATTTGTAAAAAATCCTGACTTGATGGTTAAAAATTAAGGTCATTTTTGAATTCAGCGCTAAAAAACATATAAAAATCAGTTATCAAAAGTTAAGAAAGACAACCATTTCCTGTATCTTTCATTATCAGATATTCTCTAATTTTTTACTTTTTACCATTGAAATTTTCGATTTGTAAAAAATCCTGACGTGGTGGTTAAAAATGAAGGTCATTTTCGGATTCAGCGCTAAAAAATACATAAAAATCAATTATCAAAAGTTAAACAACATAGACATCGCAGGCTTGTGTAATTTCTACAAATAAAAATTATAAGGATATATATATTTTTTTACTCGATATTTAATTTCTGAAATAGTTCAACGACCAATAAAGGCTCTGATTCTAATCTAGATTACGTCATGCTGACACAATCATATCACTTTTGCTAGTTCTATTAATGCAAAAATACTTTTCAAGCTAAGCATAAAATCAGAGGCGCAAACTTTAGAAACATACTTTATATGCGTACTTTTATACACAGTATATTCAAATAAGAATGTATTTTCTAATTAATTGTAATGAAAAAACTAATAAAGTCATGATGCATAAAGATAAAATAAACCCACTAGATAATATTTTCTTAATGTCACAATAAATACGATTCGCTTATAAAATAAAGTATACGTGCATTTTTTTTTTTAACGAAAATAACTTGCAAATGAAAAAAATGCATCGAAAAAGCCATGTGTCGGAATATTTTTCATTATTTCTCTTTTATCTGAAACAATGGAGGTAATCAGATTGCCACCATTTTAAAGAAATTTCATAAAAAAATTACTTTTAAAATTAAAATTAAAGATATAAAAATGGAATTGTTTAAAAAGAAATAACTATTGTGGGCACATCTGCAAATAAACAGTTTGGATTTAAAAATATCATTAGCAAAACCGGTTCAATAGAAAACTCAGTGCAGGTGACTGAAAAAACAGATTTGAGATTTAAATATATACCGGGTGTCCTAAAAAGGACTGACTGATTTTAAAATTCAATAACTTGCAAACGGTGACAGATATTAAAAAAATTCTTGCAGAAGGGTTATGCATAAAGTCAAAAGTTTTTTTTACAGTGATTTTCGATTTTAGTTCGAATAACAAACAATAGATGGCGCTGTAAGCAACAGTTGCTAAATACAGGCTCAATTTTTGGTCCTTTCTCTTCTTCCATCCAAAAAGGAGATGGAAATGTATTGAGCGGGCCACGAAGTACCAAAAATTGAGCTTGAATTTAGCGTCTATTGATCGCAGCGCCAACTATTGTTTGTAATTCGAACTAAAATCGAAAATCACTGTAAAAAATTTTTGACCTCATACATAACCCTCCTGCAAGAATTTTTTTAAATATCTGTCACCGTTTGCAAGTTATTGAATTTTAAAATCAGTCAGCCCTTTTTAGGACACCCGGTAGATTATAAAAGAAAATGTAAATGAGGTTATGTTTTCTTAGGGACTATTTTCATCTATCAGGAAACATTTTTTGAATATATATATATATTTTTTTTTAATATGCAGATACATCCGTTATAAGTAACGGTAATAATTTTCAATTTTTCATGCTATGTATGAAATTCACTGGATACAAATTTAATATTTTTCATTTTTTTTTTCATTTCGCGGAAATGCAGAAAATGTTTCAATGTATTTAAAATTATTAGAACATATATGAGAACTATTGATTTACTAATTGTACATTTTATTCTATAAGGACATTTTCCGGATATAATCAAATATGTATTATTTTGTAAGCTAACTAGCCCGTACAATAAATTATGATTACGAAAAAAAGAGTACAAATTTATCCTTTTTTCCGAAAAATTATCATCGATTGTGATAAAATGCTCTGCAGATTATTAGTCTATTCTATATAAATATATCATTTATAAATACAAGCATTAATTTAAATTTGTATCGTTTATTTTCTTATTATTATATAGGAACTTATACAGCATTTGTAGAAAAGTCAATACTTAAACAAATTTCATAATAATTATTCATATGGTTTCATATATAAAACCTAATAATGCTTTAGATGTACGGACTGATCATGCTAAACAGAAGCCCAGTGCCTGATACTTTTTTGGTCCTCCTTCTTATACTGTAAAACATTAGGCGATTTTAATGTCTTAGAATATATATATATCTATATATAAATATAGATTTACTAAATATATTCTTTGTTACTATCTTATACTTTGTACTTTGTATCTATCTTATGCTACACAAAAGTACAAAATATCTATTTCAATGCGCAGGTCAATATAGATTTAAAATATCACTTTATAAAACCAACATGTCAAAGAGGCCCCTGAAAATCAGGTTACCCAGGGTCTTTGCTCATATAGTTCTTGTTTAATCAGCCCCTATGCAGATGATATATTTTGTCAATTCCCTTATTCTATTTTATGAATACCACCTCCCTCTTAAATTTTGGAACAATTTGTTAAGCCCTTCGAGACAAATATCATTTATAGAATTTTTATTCTTTTAAGACCGGTTTTTTAAAATATAATTTTTTCCTATTTGAATCGAAGAAATGTTTTAATTAAATGAAAAAAAAATTCAATAAAAAAATACTGGTACATATAATCAAGGATTTTGAATACTTTATGGTCATGGATTTCATGTTTACATGATATTCGTCACGAAGGTGGTTATGAGTTAAATATGCTAAACTGCATTAACACATTGCCGACATGCAATTTTTATGAAATCTGTATTTTAAAACAGTAGAAGCTTCCCTGTTCCGAAAATATTTTGTAAATTTGTCTTTTATATAGATTTCCCAGGTTTATGCATTTGTAAATATCTTTCAATGTACGAATCTAATAAAAAATGTCTTACAGTCTAAAAAAATATGGACAACAGGATATAAATGTGCACTGTAAAAAAAAATGGTAACGTTCCATGTAAAATCCAGGAACGTTTCGCCTTTTCTCAGGTTTTCAGAATAATTTAGCTCTTTCCTGTGAAATTCTGGTTTTCTTATCTGAAACGTTCCTGAACCAAAAGTTGGAAACAGCAAAACGCTGCGGCCGCCATTTTTTTTTTTTTTTTTTTTTTTTTTTTTTTTTTGCTCTAATCCGTTGCTCGCGCGCGAGTGTCGAAAAAGAATTCCTTAAATGAATGTAAAAAAATCAATATGGAATGCAAATAAATCAATAGACGACATCATCCTTTACGTCTCTATTGTCGACAATTCAGATGAAAATACAATACCTCCGTGACATCGCTAAGAGATTATATCTCGTACTTGTCTGTGGAATGTTTAAGGAGCAGACCGTGTAAAAAAAATACACCTATTATTTGGATCTCCATTAACCAGGGGACCATCAAACATGATTCTCACCGATTTTGATTAATTTAAAGTATGTTTTAGAGTTCTTATCTCTAATTATTCTTGTGAAAGGATTTCTTCAAATGGGACTTAGATTTTCAGAAATTAGATACCGAGGTTTAGCATACGTTTCAAATACCCATTAGTTTGCAGCTGTCAACGTGTCTTTCGTGGTGAGGACGCAGAAAGCTCGCACGCCACCCGTACGGCCCGAGTTCGATGCTACCTCTGGACTTTTTTTTTCTTTTTTAATTAATTTTATATTTTAACACTTTATTACAATTTGATTTAAATTTGATATATATTTGACACTTTGAATTGCTGCAAATTTGAATTTTTTTTTTTTTCGGAAAAAATATACAATTACGTTTAGGTTTTTTTTTTTTTTTCATGAAAATTTATATGTATTTTATCTAACTTGTAAACTAACATAATTACTAACGAAAATCCAAAATATTTTATGTCTAGATTTTTTTTTCTAATTATTTACATTTATATATTTTTATATTTTAAGCAAAGTTCAGAAACAATATATCATATATATATTTACTTTATTGAATTTTAACTGAAAATTTATTTTTTCGTGTAAATTATAAATAATAATTTTGATGTCAATTTCAAAATATTTTTTCATTCTAACAAATAATGATAATAAAGCGAAAATTGTCAACTGGAAATGTAAAAATCGTCTGCGGATCCCGCATGCCGTGAAATGTCAGTAATGTTTTGCTGTCAACAGAAATATTCCTGGTATTTCACAGGAAACTTATTGGCATTTCTGTAGAAAGTTTTTAACATATACAGTAAAGTTCCAGTCATTTTCAAGAAATGTTTCTTGGAAATAATGGGCAACTCAGCTGCCCATTTTTTCCCAGGAACGTTGCGGAATTTTTTTTACAGTGTGTATTCTGTAAGGTAGAAGACAAGCCCTTAGAAAATGATGTTTTATGAATGAAAACGAGAATTCTCGTTTCCCGTCGTGAATGTGTTAAGACATCAAATATAAAAATGGAAAGTAAAAAGAACTTCTAGATAGCTTTACCACAATTCCAATAGTTTTTTTGTTTTTCTGAGTCACTTGCAAAAAAAAAAAAAAAAAAAAAGGGTAACCGTCATAATAAAGAATTAGTTACTAAATCGTTTTGAGTGACCATTTTACGAGATGTAGGGTTCCCGAACGCCACTGTAAAATTCAAGCAGCGTTGAGCATCTAATAAAAAAAGAGAGAGTTTATCAAAAGGTTCTAGCAATTTTACAGCCTGTAATTTTTGTTATAAATTAGCGACAGAATGTATTTTAATATTCACGTCTTCACAAGTTTCTAATAAAAAGGATTACAAACTACACAATATGAACTTTACAAAATTCTCTGTTTACTTATAAGATGACTACTACGTATAATAGTGCTTATATTTACCACGTATTAAAATGAATGGATCAGCAGTTAAGTTTTTTCTCTCTACACATGTTTAATCCAGAGAGCTAATCCTTCTACTTCCAGTTATTTGAATGAATAGAAAGGTAATTAATGAAAATAGTCCCTGACGATGTGTGCAGGATTGCAGACCGAATATACTAGGAAATTTAAATAAAATGTATGTTTTAAACTTGTAATATCTGTATTAATATTATCATCATTTGTCACCTTTTAAGTAGGCAGAGAACTTTTAAGTGATCAAATTGTGCAGTTTGTGATTAAATCAAGGAGGAACACTGCATTTCCTCTTTCTATTTTATTTATAAAAGTTGTTTCATTTTGGAAACTGTTTGCTGTAAAGCATTCTCAAAACCACACTGTGTAGAGATTCTGGTACGATTTTCCCTACCATTTCTTAGAGTACAGCCACAATCTGAATACTAAACTTTATAAAGGGTGGTCCATCATTTTTTATTATGAAAGAAAACGCATTTTTTATGAGTGAAAATCGAAATTCTTTATTGAACATGGATTGATTCCTTATTGAACAACCCATTTATATATGGAATACAATATTGTACATGTGGCCACGGAGGCTCCACTTACATGCCATCATCCGAGAATCAAAACTTTCGATGACTTCTCCCAGAATGAGCGGATCCATGGCCAAAATTTCATCCCGGGAGTTACGTTTGAGGTCTTGGATTGTGCGGGACATTGGCGTACACTTTACTTTTCACCCCCCCCCCCCAATAAAAGTAAATAAAAAATCAATTGGGGTTAAATAGCATGATCTTGGCGGCCAATTTACATCAGAATTTCTTGAAATTACGCGATCTGGAAATTATTTCTAATTCAATAAATTCATGGTTTGACGAGCAATGTGTGCCGTTGCACCTTTGTTGTGTTGCAACGAGTCCATAATAATAAATGGCATACATTTGAGTATTCATACATGCATGAGACATGACAACTGACACTAATAACCTGTGCAATATTCACAATTCAAAAAAGAACCCACAGATGGACCACCCTATATATTGTCTTTATTTTATTTTCCCGATATTCACATTGGCGTTACTTAAATAATGTTACACTCAAAAATAAAAAAAGTAATTAATAAAAGTAATTTCGTTTTAGTTTAAATTTTTAACTACGGTGATTTATAAAAATATAAACATTCTTATTTAAATACTTTAAACGAAATTAATTAATTTGATATTTTTTTAAACTTATATTTCCAAAAAGGTGAATTAAGTAATGAATTTCAATTTAAAATTATTTGTTGTGCAACGCGAAAATAGAAAAATCGCTTTTAACTTTTTTTGCTTCCTCCCCATCTCGCACTCTATACATCAATTATTCAATTTTATTGCTTGGTATTACAATAAATTCTACAAATTTAAATACTTAGATTTTCAATCGTCCTTAACCCTTTAATTCTCATGATAGAATACGTTCCAGAAATTACGTATTTCAGATAACCTGACAGATACTTTTTATACTTGATACTTGACAGATATACAGATCTTTCAGATACACCATAAAGTTTCAATGGTTAATTTCGCTTTATTTAAATACAGAATGTCTGTTATTAATTAAAGCAAGTATACTGCTATTTTAATTTTCTGGTGCGAATTTGGTATATACGAATAAAAAAATCTATTAAGTTCAAAACACAATATGCAAAGAATATGCATATGTATGAATATACAATTCATATATGCAAAGCCGCGTACTAAAGGGTTAATTTTTCTCAGTATAGAATTAATTTTACAGTAATTTTGAATTATGTAGTGCATTTATATGAATGTAGCAAGGACTGCAGAATCTGTCAAATGTTATGCTGTTCCTGAGTGAGATAGCATTAATTACTGAAGTAAATTTCAATGCACATAGTTGTTGTATATGTTCTCTTTGTTCAAAGGAGAAGAAGAATGAAAGAATTATTCATTGCGTAATATAATGTTTAAAAATTAAATATTAAATAAATACAACAAATGACCATCACAATGACTTAAATAGCTTTAAGTCATTATATAAATAACGTAATATTTCCATTTACATTATTGGGACTTTTTGTTTAAACACTCGGAAGACTAAAAAAAATAAAATGAAATAAATAAAGAAAACTATGTGCATTAAAAAATTACAAAATATGATAAACTACGGGAAGTTGTTTATATAACTGTTCCCAAAAGTACTTTAGGCTTTTCAATTTAGTTTATTTTTATATATTTATGTATGTGGTTCGAGTTCACTTTTTGTTATTGGATTTGAGAACCGGTATTTACAAATACTGATCCTCGACTTATTTAAATACCAAAATTGCGGATTAAGTAAGTTAAATATTACTGCTAAAGAAATGTTTCCAGGTTTCCAAGGTGTTGTGATCACCCTAATTTATTTATATTGTCATTTTAAAGCTTAGCATTAACAGTAAATTTTACGAATTATGCCGTATATTTATATAAATACAGTAAAAAGAGCAGAAACATTCTAACACTTGGCCATTTTATTCTGTTCCTCAGTGTGATAATATTTATTAGAAATCAAGGCAACAATTTGTTGTCCATGACTCTTTTTTTGTAGGAGACGCATATTGGGAAAGAAAAATATTTGTAGAATAATTTAATGTTTCAAAGATGAAAACCCTAATTAAATATAAGATGAATAGACTTATTTACCATCAAAATATAAATTGCTTTAAATGTTTGCTTTAATTACATTAATTTTGTTACATATTCAATTAATTGTATTCACTTGTTATAACTAGGAATCGGAAAATACTTTGAAAATAACAAGAATTTTTTCACTGTCCCCAAAACAGGAGTGCATCGCATTAGAATTTCGAATTTATTTGTGCATATTTTTCTCTGTATTAAAATTTATCATTTTAGGGGGAATCATTTACTCTAAATTCTACTATTCTAAATACTTCGATTTATAAAAATATTTAATTACTTAGACCGCTCACTTATGGAATTCCTTTTAAACTACTTCTGAATAATATTATACATTTATATAAATGTAACAGGAATTACAGAAATGAGATAGGTAATAATTTGAAAGTAGATTTTTTTAATATTTATCTCTAAAACATTACATTTTAGGGGAAACCATTTACTCTAAATTCTACTATTCTAATTACTTCGATTTATAAAAATATTTAATTATTTAGACCGCTCACTCATGGAATTCCTTTTAAACTACTTCTGAATAATATTATACATTTATATAAATGTAACAGGAATTACAGAAACGAGATAGGTAATAATTTAAAAGTAGATTTTTTTTTATTTATCTCTAAAACATTAGTCTATAACTAAATTGCAATATATATATTATACCAATGGAATTATAAATAAAGAGGAGGAGACATATACTTTTATGTCTACCAGTTGTGACTGAAGTAACTGAGGAGGTTGTCATAAGATGGAGGCAAGTTTTTTTAGTCGGATCTACAGTTTCTGATTACAGCCGGGGCAAACTTCTCACCAGTAAAATTAAATAAAAAATTTCGTCTTATTTAAGCGTATTATTCATGGAAATATTTTCTCATAAATGCGGTAAAAAATTCTGTTTGTTTTTACTGGTGTCAGTTTGCCTGGTAAAACAGTCACTTTCTTTCACGGTTGTCAAAATATGGCGGAAACGCAGGGCCTGAGTACCGCTAAAGTAAACTTCCACCAGTAAAAATGAAAATCTGTTTCGGACATTAATTATGTCTGAATTTTTGCATTAATAAAGTGTTAAAATAAGGAGAAAAATTTTATATGAATTTACTGGTGGTAATTTCCATCGGCGGATTTTTTTAAGGATATGTCAGTTACTCTTTATTAATAGTTCCATTATTTACCATTTTCGAGGTTTGCAATTATATGGAAATCTACTGTTGGACTACTTATAAGGAAACTTAATTTTAACTTTGCTTTATTTTGGATTTATATTTGTACTACTAATTAATTACGTATTTCATTTGTATAAACGGAGTAAGAGCTACAGAATCATTATAGCGCTTGACAGTTTTATTTTATTCCTCGGTGAGCGAACATTAATTAGGGAAGTACATTTCAATGTATAGAATTGCTGTCCATGGACCTTTGTTTGCAGTCCATATGGATAATGGGAGAATTATTCGTTGCATCATTTAATGTTTCCGAAGCGAATTAAACTTGAATTGACTGAAGCAAATGACCAACACAATAAGAATAATTTAAAGAGATTGTTGTTATTATATTATTAGCGCAGTGAAACAGACAGTGTGGTATAGGTGGAAAAAAATTTCCGGCTATTTCATGGAAGAGAGTAGTCCCCCACTTCTCAAAGTTTTATGTAATTTTATTGGATGCATATTTTTTCGAAACTTTGAAATTTTAAATTTTAGGCTTGTCTAACATGTAACCATGAGTTCAAAAAATACTCTGATCAAAAATTAAAGCTGCAAATTTATAAGCTAAATCTTATTAGTCTATTTTAAGATTCAAGGTTTATGTAAGTTTCTCAAGAAGACATTATGAGTAAAAAATTTTAACGCAACAAAATCCCGTATAAAACCTCTGTATACATTAATATGGAAACTTACATCCAATTCGCTTCATGTAACATACATAATTTGCTCATACAACCTGCTTTTACATAAGAATGTTTTTATCTTAATACGATTGTGTATAGAATTCAGAAATGATACATAAGGATGATACAAGTGAAACATATGATACACAAATGAAACATATTGATTAAATGGTAGTTGGATTTAAATATAAATTAATTACAAATTTTCATTTGTTTTTTAAACAAAAATTAAATTTTTATAAATGTAATAAATTAATTTTAATTTAATTTAAAAAGCTCAAATGAAGTAAGTATTATTAGTACATTCTAAAGTTACCTTCTTTTATGGGAATATATATATCGATGTCCCCAGGAACCCAAATGGGATCTCAGAGCCTTTGCACTGAGATCCTTTTGAGCCTGAAGCCCTCATATTGAAGTCCTATTGCACTGAGACACTATTTTATAGCGAGTCTGCATCATTAATTGCCCCTTTAATTGGAATATCTTAATTTCTTTTCTAATATAAATAATTACGCATTTTTCTGCTTATATCCGTCAGTACCAATTATTGTATCATGATTACAAATTGAAAGCAAAATCCAATTTTCTTTTCTACAATTTAAATTATTAACATTATGAGTTGAGAAACGAGATTGCTCCAGTTATTGATGACCTGGGCCAAGTAACTGAGCAGACTTCACCATTGCACTGAGATCCTTTTGAGCCTGAAGCCCTCATATTGAAGTCCTATTGCACTGAGACACTATTTTATAGCGAGGCTGCATCATTAATTGCCCCTTTAATTGGAATATCTTAATTTCTTTTCTAATATAAATAATTACGCATTTTTCTGCTTATATCCGTCAGTACCAATTATTGTATCATGATTACAAATTGAAAGCAAAATCCAATTTTCTTTTCTACAATTTAAATTATTAACATTATGAGTTGAGAAACGAGATTGCTCCAGTTATTGATGACCTGGGCCAAGTAACTGAGCAGACTTCACCATTGCACTGAGATCCTTTTGAGCCTGAAGCCCTCATATTGAAGTCCTATTGCACTGAGACACTATTTTATAGCGAGGCTGCATCATTAATTGCCCCTTTAATTGGAATATCTTAATTTCTTTTCTAATATAAATAATTACGCATTTTTCTGCTTATATCCGTCAGTACCAATTATTGTATCATGATTACAAATTGAAAGCAAAATCCAATTTTCTTTTCTACAATTTAAATTATTAACATTATGAGTTGAGAAACGAGATTGCTCCAGTTATTGATGACCTGGGCCAAGTAACTGAGCAGACTTCACCATTGCACTGAGATCCTTTTGAGCCTGAAGCCCTCATATTGAAGTCCTATTGCACTGAGACACTATTTTATAGCGAGGCTGCATCATTAATTGCCCCTTTAATTGGAATATCTTAATTTCTTTTCTAACATATATAATTACGCATTTTTCTGCTTATATCCGTCAGTACCAATTAATGTATCATGATTACAAATTGAAAGCAAAATCCAATTTTCTTTTCTACAATTTAAATTATTAACATTATGAGTTGAGAAACGAGATTGCTCCAGTTATTGATGACCTGGGCCAAGTAACTGAGCAGACTCCACCAGTACTAGACCAGACTACACTAATAACTGACCACTACTTTTTGAGTGTAAAAATCAAAATATATGGCATGTATATCACTTGAACTAACAGTCGATAAACATTTTTAAAAATCAATAACTTATAAACTAATGAAGGCGCCAATTTAAATATTCAAATACTAATACAGAATGTTCAATAAAGTACTTTTCAATGTTTTTGATTTTGAACGCCTGAGGCTGCAGACATGAATGTGTTGTCTATGAAGAGTAATATAGCCATGCACCGTTCGATGTAACAGTTTACAGCTCCTTCATACGGAAAAAAATGGAGTTAGCCTACCAATTTTCGAAACTATGTGATATGCGGGAAAATAGTAAATTACAAAGATGTACAGCAACATCGATTTAGTACGGAAATCTATGTTTCGCACATAACTACACAACGCGTACGCACTACGCACGCGTACAACGCTATATTGTTTCTTCGTGATTTTAAAAAAGTCATGTCACGAAAGTTGCTATAAATGTGTAATTACTAGTTGTTAATGACTGCTTTAACGTAGATGATGTTTAATCTGTAGTGTCTAATCAACAACGTTTCATGGTTTTGTTTAGTAGGGGCAATATTATCTCTTTGATGGCGCTTTTTATAAAAGTTGTAAAGCCCAAACAAAAATTAGCGTCCTACGATTACTTTTACTATCCTTATGACGGAATGTTTTGCTGTATTCCAGATAGTTTTTCAGATTCATATTCTTAAATTTGTCGCTAGAAGGTTCTGTAAAAAATCAGAGCTCATGGCCACTTTACTTCATCTAGAAATTATTTTTATTACTACTGTAACTGTCGATTTTCGAAATTTAGGAGATGGGAGAGGGAGGGGGAGGGGGTGTTCAGAAAAAACTTTGTTGCATACCTTGTATATATAATTGACGTTAATACAAAGTCAAAACTATCACTCTAATTACAAGAAATGCAGTATATAAAACCTTATGGAGTAACTACTGAAAATTCATTTTCAATTTTAGTATTATAGCCTTAATATCAGATCAAAATCAGTCATCATCCGACTCACAAAAAGAAGAAACACATTGGGCCATACACCAGTCACTGCTTCATTTGTGAATTGATGTCTGATTCACCCGTGGTTCCCTAAGTTAATATTCTTTAATATATTTTTAATTCATGGATGAAATTTAATAAATGATTAGACTAAGTATCACCAGCTTTATTTTTATGAAATAAGTTGCTATAGCCGTTAGTATATTATCACTTTGGGTGCTTGAAACAGTTTCGTTTTATAGTGTATAATTCTTTTTGGTTGAAAATTCTTTTTTAAAATTTGATTCGTTACATAGAATGTGTTGTTACTGCAGGCGGAAGGATTGTTGGTGGTCCAGGTGTTCGTAACTAAGGAACCTTTTTTATTTTATTTATTAAATTGGAATGACGAATACGTCTGTATTTATTTTTCTTTACTATTTCAATAATTGAATATTTTAAGACCACTTAAAAATTCATTAAAACTGCTTTCGTATGCTTTTCCACAATAGCGTTCAATTCCTAATACAGCCAATAGCGTCAATGTTCCTAAACGAAGCAAATATCTTATAACTGTATATTTGTTTGTTGTGTAATTTTATCCATCTTAGAGTATTTGTAAAAAAACGATTTTTTTTTTGTGAATCAAACATAAAATTTAAAGATTATGTGAAAAAACTAAACTACTGGAACAACTGACCAGGAAAATTTTGAAAATAACCACTGTGTTTAACTATTGGAGATATCCCTTTTTCCTGGCTAAAAGTAAATGAATATTGAAACATAACTGAGACCTTATTTTTATAATTCTTTTCGAATACATTTTTTCGAATACAATTTAATTCGAATACAAAATCAGTATATGTGAATTCTGATCAATCACTACTGCATCTGACATGTTAACAATCCACATGTTAATGACCGGTCCTAAAACAAATCGTTCTACAAATCATTATTTCTTTAAATAAAAATAAATTTATTTACATGAATTAAACATAAATGACCCACATACCTCAATTAATGAACCAGAAGAATTAAATTGAAATGATTGTTAAAAATATTTGTAAAAATAACCATAATTTTTTTCAAAGTAGTAGGTTCATTTTTTGATAAGATTTGCGGAAAGCTTTCTAATCAACCCGATTTTAATATCCGAGCAGAATTTTAGTTGCATCTAAAATTTGTAACAGTTTAGCATTTATAACTAGCAATGAATTTCATTGAAAATAATATATTTTTCTACTAACCAAAATTAATGTACCCGTGACTTATTTTTTGTTTTCTACAGCTTTGTGTCTCAGTGGTTAATTACTGGTACCTGTTCAATTTCTAATGCTCCCATTCCTTTAATTATTGACACAAGAACTTCTTGTTATGTCGCACATCTTGAAATACAAACAAAGGAAAAAAAACGAACATATCCCAGGAAGACATACAGTAGGCGATCGGTTAACGAACTGTTCGGTTTACGAACAAATCGGTTAATGAACACTTTCGCGAGAGATTTTTATATTCGGATAACGAACATATGTTCAGTTAACGAACATCTCACAAAAGAAAGCCAAGAGGAACCAATGCTGCGTTTCAGATTTGCCGAGATGTATTTAATTGCATCTATTGTTGACTTAGAGAACATTTTAACAGTTGTGTACGTATGGCCTCATGGGCTACCGGGTGTTCGGTCCCTACATTTTAGGGCACCCCAAATCAGAATGAACAGATTAGAAACATTAATCTTTTTATTCTGTGCCCCCCTTTTTAAAGAAATATTTTTAATTCCAAATAAATTATTTCATTTGAAATTTAGTTTACAAATTATTATCAGGCTCTAGGCTCCGCTTGAGTTTTATCAGGCTCTGCAGTAAACACGATATTTTAGGGAACTAAGGGGTTTTTGAAAGGTGAAAGTGACAAATTGATATGATTTAATGCCGTAGTCAATGAATGTAATCCTAAAAGTTTTTACAAAGGGCATGTCATGTATTTTTTTTAAATACGTCGCGACACCGATAAAGCCATCAAAATAGGATCTGTCCATATTAAATAAGGATGTATATTGACCCAATTATAAGGGGAATATTTCTATTATTTTTTATACAATATTTAGTTTTTAAGAACGAATTAATTGAATTCACATACAAATCAATACAGAATCTATGATCGATAAACGAACAATTCGGTTAGCGAACAGTTTCCGAACAGATTAAGTTCGTTAACAGATCACCCACTGTATATTATAACTTATAAGTTGTTTATATGTTTGTGCCAAAATAATACAGTTTCGTTAGAGAATTTAGAATTTATTTTTCCTTTACGTATTATTTTATATCTGTATAATCAACTAGCCTATTTTAGAGCTATGCATGTACACTAAATTTTACTATTTTAACTGCATAGATTAATGAGTGTCCTTAATTTTAGGACTGCTAGTCATGGAATCCATTTTATATTATTCGTGAATTATGTTGCATATTTATATAAACGTACCAAGTGAAGCAGAATTATTCTAACACTTGGCAGTTTTATTGTGTTCCTCTCTGTGAAAACATTAATTAGTGAAGTAAATTTCAATGCACAACAATCTTGTCCATGGCCGTTTGTTTGCAGGCGGTGCAGAATAGAATAATTATTCATTATGTAATGTACGTTTCCTAGGCAAAAACACTAATTACATATAAAAAGAATATCAAAAAGGGCAAACAAATTAAGAATAGCTTTAAAAAACATGTTGTTACTGTATTATTTACTTTACAAATTGTACTTAATTACTAACATAGTAAAAACTTGTTATATCGCACATACGGGATTTTTAAAAAATGTGGATAACAAAAGACAATGAAAGATAATTAAGAAATATAACCTACAAGTAGATGTTTGTGTTTTTGTCTCCAAATCGAATACGTTTTGCTGTAGATTTTGGAATTTGTTTTATTTTTGGAGGGGTTTGTTTCGATTTCTTAAAATTTAGACCTTTCTAGATTTACAGTAAAATCTACTTTTTTCATAAATAATTATCCTTACACATTTATGCCCCGACGGTACTTTAAAGTACCATTAAAATAACTTGTTTTAAAATTCATTTAATACATCGATTTGTAGTAATACAGTTTAGAATGAGTTATAGATACTTTAGTTCCACAGTTAGTTTATCTTGTTCCAAAAGCATCATTGGTTGCACAAAATAAAAATATTTTTAAAAGGATGGTTTCTTTTTGAACTGCATCTTTTCAGCTTTATTGACGTTGAAAGATTGTGAGGGAAAAGTTTCAGTTAGGAAATATTACTATAATATTTAATTATAGTATTGTAAGTATTGTAAGTATTTAATTATAGTATTGTAAGTATTGTAAGTATTGTAGTATTGTAAGAGCATACACAGGGGTCGTACGCTTCAGGGAATATTTTAGGATAAATATCAGTAATTTAAAAAAAAAAATAAATGTACGTTAAACGCGCGAAATTTCGCTTCATTTAAGAAGAGATTTTCTATAAGAAAATACAGGTACCGAAGAATTTCCTGGTCTTGAAATTTCAGGTCAAGTACGACACCTGATTACATTTGTACATTTCCTAATTTTATAAAATACGAAAAAAAAATATTTTAAATAAGGATTTGAGTGGAGTTATAAATATTGCACAATATAAGTTCGAATTTAATTAATTAATTTTAATTGACAAAAACCGTCTAAACTTTATTAAATGATTGTGTAAATAGTCTAATGTAGTTTCAAAAATTCATGAACAATGCTTTAGAAGATGAAATTTTCAGGAATTCATAATTTCAGACATAAATGGTTAATTCGAAGTCTATTCAATTATGGAAATAATTAATAATATTTATGTTATACATTTATATGAAAGTAGCAAGAACTGCAGGTGTGTAAATCCTAACTATTGAAGTAAAATTCAACAAACTGACAAAACTGCACAGTTGAGACAAATTTCACACAAATGTTATACATGGCCCTTTGATTGCAGCGGTGCAAGATGGATCAAATACTCGTTGCATAATATAATATTTCCGAGTTGAAAACTAACTAAATATAAAATGAATACGGAAAGTGACCATCACAATAAGAATTTGGTAAATGGCTTGTTCTTATGATAAAATTTGTGTTATATTTTCACTCTATTGGCACGGCAACTTGTTAGATTGTCAGAAGACAAACAAACAAGCAAAAATCTGTGAATAACTGACGCCATTCAAAGTATAAGCAGTATTATAACTACAAAAATGTATTTATTTTTTTGTCCCCAAAAGAAGTGTTTCGAATTAGAAGTTGAAATGCACTTTTATATTTCCCCATTCTGTTAATTATCAAATGTGTCGGACATTTATATACACCTAGCAAGAGGTGCAATAGAGTTCAGACGGTTAAAAGTTTTTATATTTTAATTACGGAGAAACATTAACAAGTGAAGTCAATTCCATTGCACACAATTATTGTCCGTGCCCATTTGTTTGCAATGGAAAAATTATTCGCCGCGTAATATAATGCTTCCAAAGTAATAACGCTAATTAAATGTAAGATAAATTTAGAAAATGATCATCAATTTAAGAATAACTTAATTACTGGAAGAACATCTTGTTAAATACCACGTGTTGGATAAAAAACTGAAGATAATCGAGGATTTAATTAAGGAAATATGATAAGCTACCAACAGGTGTTAATGTCTGTTCCCAAAACAAGAGAGTTCTATAATAGACGTTGGAACTTATTTTATGCTTATGTATTTATTTATATAATAAAATGCTCCATTTTAGAGAACAGCATTTGTAGTAAACTCTCATCTTTTAACAACACTGTAAAAAAAAAAAAAAAAAAAAAAAAAAAAAAAAAAAAAACTGTAATTCTATAGTTGTAAAGTTACAGAAATATGTAGCTTTACTTACTTAAAATTACAGTAAACTTACTAAAATGTTATGTGTAAACCGCGTTGCAGTTACATAAAAAGTTCTAGGCATCCCAATTTCCTAAAAAAGCCTTAGTAACTTTACAGATTTTTTGATTTACAGTGCAAAAAGTGTATCTGTTACATGAATTTTTGTTGTTGCTGTTACATAAAAAGTTCTAAGAATCCCAGTTTCCTAGAAAATTTTTAATAACTTTAGAGATTTTTTTTTTTTACACTGTACTTATTCTAATAAGCGTTCTTAATTTTAAGACTGCTCAGTGATGGAAATTATTTACTTTTAATTTTATGCAGTCGGAAAAAAGGTATCCCTCATACTAAGTCTGCCACAAATCATCGTATAAAAATGTTCTTTTTATCAATCGATTGGTGTCAATATCTACAAATTAATTATATTACGCCTGATAATTAATTTTATTTATATTTTTTATTTACATATTTTTGTTATCTACGTAGAAAATGTATACCAAACATTTAAATTGTCAATACTTTCACCTAATTTTCATATATCATATTTAAATTCCACAGTAACTTTTACTTTACGATACCAAGCGGAAAGTCCAGTTAAGATCTGCAGGAATTATTCAAATTCAAAGTTCGGAATTTCTAATGATATGTTCATTTGTAATCGTTTCCAAACTAAATGCAATGTGGGTAGTTTTTAATCATAACTCAAAGACTACTTAGCACAATGTGCTGGTATTTGGGATTCGGATATTTGAAGCTTCCAGAAATTAATCTCTTAAGAAATTCATAGCTTACAATTCACACTTTTCTTCGAAAATGGTTTTGAAAATGTACATAATCATGTTTTTTTAATTGATTTTCAGGTGAAACTTGAATTGCGACCAGAAGTTTTTTATCAGAATATCAATTTTTAGAAGCTAAACATATATGATTCAAAAATCACAACTCATTCCGGGCAGTAGGCTTTCAGTTATGCTTTTAAAACTACCCGTATTGCAATCTATTTTGTAACGATCAAATGAATTTAACGTAAATTTAACATTAGTAGTTCCAAACGTTAGACATGAATTACCACTTGAACCTACACTACACTCTAAAAAAAAACCTGCAAAGTTACTAAGAATTTTCTAGGAAACTGGTATGACTAGAACATTTTATGTAACGACAACAACAAAAATTCATGTAACAGATACACTTGCACTGTAAATAAAAAAAATCTGAAAGATTACTAAGAATTTCTTAGGAAGTTGCATGCCTAGAAAACTGCAACCCGGGTTACACATAAAATTTTAGAAAATATTACAGTGATTTTAGTAGATTATTTTGTAAAGCTACAGAATTCTGTAGCTTTACAAAAATTAATTTTGTAGATTTACATTTTTTTGTGTGTGTTCACATTGATTTGTGTGCAGCTAAAGTTTTAGTAAGTATACAGATTTCTGTATCGTTACATCTGTAGAATTACTTCTTTTTTTTTCATTGTTCTTAACCAAATCACTTTTTGTTTGGTGTACTAAGGTAAAAGTTATCTAAATGAATCTAAATATGATATCGAAGTGAAGTGTTGTTAGTATTAACAATTTTAATGTTGCTACAATTTCTCTATGCAGATGACTCTCTAAGAAATAGCTAAGAATAGAATTAATTAGTAGATATCCTTACTAATCGATTAGTTTAGCCACATTTTTATACCATGATTTACGGCAGCATTTGTGCGGAGTATAAATTTTCCCAACACTGTACATTTATATACATATTGTAAAAATATAAGAATAATTCTAATGCTTGTTTTTTTTTGCTCTGTGGAAAAAGAATTAGTGAAGCAAATTTCAACGCCATGAATTGTTGTTGATAGCGCATTATTTGAAGAGGATACATAATAGAAGTGTTATTCAGCGCATTATATACTAAAGTTTCGAAAAACAATAATAAAATACGAGATAAATTCGGCAAACGACCAGCACATAAAAAAATAATGGTCTTGCTGTTATCATAGTACATGCGTTACATATTCTCATAGATTTTAACACTGTAACGTCTTGTTACATCGCGCAAAACTGGAAATAACTAAGGACATTAAAATAGTTTTGAAATGTTAAGTTAAAATACGATAACGATTTATATATTTACCGAAAAAACGAGACAGCTTCGCCGTATATTTTGAAATTTATTTATATGTTTTCCCAGTATCTTAAAATATTTCATTTTAAAATTTTCCATTTAAAATAAATTGTACTATTTTCCCAATTTAGAATTATACACGCCCTTAACTTTAAGATTTCCCAATCATAGAATTTATTTTGTGTCACTTTTGCACAGGGCCAGTGTTGCCAGTGGACTATTTTTTTTAAATGCGATTTCTTGATTGGCACCACGTTTTTCTTAATGTAAAATTCCCTTTGTTTTCGCTTTAATTAATAGGTTTTTAAATAAGGCAAATTTTACAATTTCAAAAAAGTTGTACCAATGAGGAAATCTAAATTTATAAAAACTTAGCCCTTTGGCAACACTGTCCAGGGATCGAAATTTACCGGAACAAATTGAAACGATATCCGGTTCGTAAAATTTTGACAAATATTGTTCAAGGGCGGGAATTTCTAGGCCTGGGCCCGGCCCCGCCCGGCGTAAAAATTAAAAGTTCGGCCCGACCCCGACCCGACCCATTTACATTTTTACAGTTCTCGGCCCGGCCCGTACAAAAATCAGTGAAAACAGGCCCGGTCCTACTCAATTTCTACAAAATTTCATTTTTCCTCGACATACAATTAAGATTCTATTAATGAATACTACATACATATTTATGGGAACATTTTACTGTGTATTTTAGATTACTATATGTTCGCAAAACAGACAACACACAATAATAAACATTAACGAATACTTACAATGTTTTAGTCATCGTCTCTACAGTTGTTTCAAAATTCAAATAAAGATTCATTAAAAAATTAATGTAGTTTTGAATAAAGAGTAACTTTTGAAGCTGTATAATAAAAAGTAGATTTGTGAAAATATTTCTCTCATTTTTAAGGTTTTTCACAAATCTAAAAGAGGTACATTTCGACACATTTATGAATTCATTTCTTTTCGAAAATGCGTAAGATTGACAGGTATTCTTATTCAGAAACTATGTAAATGCCGTTTTTTTTTTCCTTAGATAAAAGCAATATATCTTTCCGAAAATATTGCCAAAGTTAGCGTTTTGAATCGAATTTCTGGAAGCGATAGCACAGAAAAGGAGAAAAACGTAATGTCACGTGACAAGAATCTATTATCTCTGTAAGTAATTTATCACAAATGAAAAAAGCTATTCGATTCCAAATACCTTCATTAGCCAGGCCTGTCAATTTTATGCCTTTATAGTTAAAAATGAGTCAGAAAATGTGCCTGAAAGTTTCGCATTGTTGAGCAGTGAATAGGAAAACCACCTTAAGGTACATTTCAAAGATACTGTTCACAGAAGTTCATTATCGCTATTAATACTTTCACAAAACATAATGCCTTCTCTGCACATCCTGAGAACGATTAGGACCAGTTCCGCCCCAGTGCGAGCCTGCTGAAAAAATTAAACCCGGGATCAGACATCATGCAATTGTACGATACCGATCTCTACGATGGGCATGTTAAATTTCTCTATTGATGTTGTTAAACTCGCATCGGCTCGTGACGCACATTTATACTTCTTGAGAAACTCATATTCATTGAAAATGGCTCGTATTTTATCTGTTTTGTTTAAATTCTTATATCGGGCCGACAGGCCCGATTAATTTTTTTTATCGGCCCGGCCCGGCCCGACCTGTTGATAAAATTGCCCTAATTCTGCCGGCCCGGCCCATTTGAAAATTCGCCTTCATTTTGCAGGGCTGGGCCGTGTACGGGCCTCGGATCCGTGCAGACCTCTAGTCCAGGCACGTGTAATTATAAAAAATATTGTTACAGTTTTTTAAAAACATTAAAATTTCAGTTCCGGTTGAGGTTCATCCGAAAAAAAGGATAATACGAGCGATAATGGAATTATCATCACTCTGAAAAGCTCGCATCCATACGCACAGGTGTAGGGAGATTACGATACATCTTCCCCAAACTACAAATGGACGACAAACGAGGCAGATTCCTACTCTATATAAAAAGTACTACAGTAGAACCTCGATTATCCGAAGTAATTGGGACCGACCCGCTTTCGGAAAATCGAAAATTTCGGATAATCGAGAAGACTTTAATTTTAAGATTAAGGAGAAATACATGCAATATTTGGTATTATGGTAACAAGTGCTTAATATAAATAAAGCAATAGCAAAATAGAAACAAGAATAAATTACCAGAATTTTAATTTTGAAATTAAGTACCTTTTGCATGTATCACAAAGGCTTGAAAAAAATATTTTGTTTATCGTAGTTTCGAAAGCCTTTGCTTTGAAGCTCTATCACGGAGTTTTTTAATATTATGAGTTCACAAGTATCATGGTCTTTCTGCTACTCCAGCCATGCCAAGCCTTTTGCAAAACATTCAAAATCTTCAGAATTGGTAATTTGTTCGTTTTCTTCGTTCCACTCCGCAGCTTACGGGAGCTAAAGTTAAATTCAAAGAATCTCTAAGAAAAGCGATCGAAAATATTTATATGTACTCGTAGTTCGGAAAGGACCGCTTGCACACAAGGAATATGGTAGTTAAAAAAAAAAAAATAAATAAATAAATAAAACTTTCAAAATGGATTTTGGTTAATCGAGAGTTTCGGTTAAAAGAGGTTCTACTGTAATTAAAAAACTAGAGAACGGGAATTCTGCTTTTTCAGAATTTAGTGTCGCCTCCGGCATTTCCTTTACTTCATTTTCTTCTGGTGGACTGGTGGCTTCTATTATTATGAAACAGCCATTATAAATAAAGCGTTAGGTGAAGATGAAAGAGCAGTCGTAAAAAGTTAGAACTCTGATTTTCTGGTCAGAATGGAAAAAAATGGCCATATATATATATTTTTTAATTATGGCCATTTTTTTTTTTCCATTCTGACCAGAAAAACAGAGTTCTAACTTTTTACGACTGCTCTTTCATCTTCACCTAACGCTTCATTTATAATGGCTGTTTCATAATAATAAAAGCCATCAGTCCATCAGAAGAAAATAATTCGGTTAAGTGGGACTCTACTTCAGTACAAAACATATTTTAATTCTAAGACTTAAAGCACACGTTTTATTTTATGTAAAATGACGTCATTCGCATCCGCTTAAGAATTCCACATTTACGATCTACTCTTAAACATCTACAGTAAAGCATGAATCACTATCGCGAAATAATGCACAAATGCAGCAAAAAGATGCCGTCATTCAAGAAAATCGACAAAAAAACGGCTATCTCATGATTCATAGAAAATTAAAATTAAATATAGTTCATAATAGCTCCAATGTTTTATCATAAATCATTCATTTATATATTTCTCAAAACAGCGCGTATATTAATTAGTTTTTTCAATTTTTATGGGAAAATGGCAACAAAAAGATATAATTGCTATTTTTCAACAATTGTTTCTTTATTTTCTACAGAAATGGAGTACTTGAGTTGCCAAAATGAAACAAATGTTGCTAAAAACTACAAAAAAATTAATATTTCAAAAACAAATAGAGATGTAATTTTCAAACAAATTGCATTAAAAAGTACTTTTTTTTTTTCCAATACGGCGGTATAAACATTGAAAATGTGCGACGCTTAGATGTTTTTAAAAATGCTGTAGAGTATAAATCGCACAATGAAACATCGGCTTTTTTTTTACGGCTGGCGTATACAAGGTAACGTTATTTATTGGAGACAAAATAAGCTGCGAGAAAGAAATAGCATTCCGGGGGCTAACTAGCTAAAAACTGCAGCAAGCAGTAAAAGGAATTTTAGTCAACAATAATTTTGAAATAGCGTTACAGTTCGCGGATTTTTCCATTTCGAGCACTGATTTTGCCTTATCGCAGGCATTTATAGCAAGAATTAAAATGCTTGGTATTTGTATAATGTTCCTTGGTGAAAGAAAATATTGATACATGAAGTAAACTTCGATGCACAGAATTATTGTCCCCATTTTCCTTTATTTGAAGGCGATTCTAAATGAAAGAATTATTTCTTATGTAATATAAAATTTATGGAGTAAAAAAACATTAATTAAATGTAAAATGAAAAAATATTTTTCTACCCTCAACAGCTAGAAATTTCTGAGACATTTTCAAACTCATTTTAAAATGTAAAAACATGAAACTTGCTGGGCTGGTTTTTCAAGAGATGTATAAGAAGCCGTGTGATTTCATTTTCCCCTCAATTAATTAGAATTTGATTTTTAAACAATTATTTTCTCAGTACGACCATTTTTTTCATTTCCGGATCTCCCGCTTTGGAAAATTCGGTTCAAAACGCCAACTTTGACAGCATTTTTTGCAGTATTTTCTGCATTTATCAAAAAATTGACAAGCACGGCACATTATGTAGTATCTAAATAAGAGAATTTGCCAGTTTGATGCGTTCGAAAGCAAAAATGAATTTAAAAATAATTCAGAAAGTAAGCAGTTTGGATTGGAATACACTCTTAAGAATAAAATTAAAGATCTTCTTGTTATCATATCATTTACTTTATATTTTCTGTTAAATTATTCACAAAGTATTACATGTCAAATGTCATATCCCACATGTGATAAAGCGAAAGATAAACTAAAGATAACCGAAGACCGTTAGAGAAATCATATGATAACCTGCAAATTAGATATTTAGATTAGATTATTAGATATTTAGTCCGCAAAATAAGAAAGTTTTGATGTGTAATTCGGAAGTTACTCTATTTTTACCTATTTTTCGATATAATCGAGCATTCAAATTAAGAGCATATCATATACACTAAATTTTATTATTTTAATTTTGTCCATAATTTTCAGACCGCTTTGTCGTGAAATTAATTTTGCGTTACTTATTATTTATAATGTACATTTATATAAATGTAGCAAGAACTGTAGAACCATTCTAATACTTAATAGTTTCGTTGTGTTCCTCTGTGTAAAAACATTAATTAGTGAAAGAGTGCAAAAGACACGTAATTTTTTACCGTGTCCCTTTGTTTGCAGTCCCTGAATAATGGACAAAATATTCGCTAAGTAATATAATGTTTCGGAGCTGAAAACAAGTAAAGTATGAATAGTAAAAATATCAAATATGCAGCAAAGGACTATTACAATAACAATAAAGTAAAATCTGTTGTTATTAGATTACTTGTTTTACGTATTCCTTTTTATTTAATGACACCGTAGCTTTTAGATTTATTGTAGGTATCGGAAAGCAAAACAAATAAACATTCAAACCGTAGATGTATTCATGATTGTCTCGAAGACAATACAATTTCGTAATAATTAAGCACTTTACGTTGTAAAATTGAATACTAAACAAAATAGAGGTTGCTTCCAACATAAACTTTATTCATAAATTTAAAGGTGATGTTAAAAAAAAAAAAAAATACATGAATAAAATACAACTCAATGTGTCAATATAATTGTCAAAACCATCTTCAGGAGCAAAATTTCCTAAAAACACAAATCGGCAGAAAACAATCTACATGCTACCTCATCAAACTGTATACTGCAAACTCAGTTTGAATATAATTTTTGAGGATGCGTCATGTAGATTGTTTCCTGCAGATTTGTGTTTTTAGGTAATTTTATTCGTGAAGATGGTTTTGAAGATTAAACCAACATGTTGAGTTTTATTTTATTCAGGTATTTTTATTTTTACATCATCTTTAAATTTATGAATAATGTATACGTTGGATAACAATATCTGTTTTGCTTGGCAACACAATTTCGCTTTAGAATTTAGAATTTTCTATATGTTTACACGTTTTTCTGTACATTAAACTATTCCTTGTTAGAGCTGAGTACTTATAGTACATTATGCTGTTTTGAATATTTAAATTTCTATGGGCTCTTAAATTTAAGATTACTCAGGCATGAATTCATTTTGTGTAACTGATGAATTTTGCTATACATTTATTTATATGTAGCAAGAGCTGCAGAATTATTCAAAGTATGTGTGCATGAGTCAGAAGACATTAATTACTGAAGTAAATTTGAGCGATATTGTTCATAATTCATTGTTTGCATTTGCTCAATGTGGAAGAATTATTCCCCACGTAATATATGTTTCAGAGGAACAATTATTATATATAAAGTAAACACGGCGAATGACTTTGCAATAAGATTAAATTGATGTTATGTCACTTATTTTACATATTCACTTTAATAATTGGTAGTACAACCTATATAAATATAGCGATATATAGCCTTTCGTTATATATAGCTTTTAGGGGGGCTGGAAAAGGTGTTTTAAATACGAAAGTGGGAGTTAAATGGGAAGGTTTTAAAAAATGACAAGAGTGATAACCCAAAAGTATACGTTTTTAGATTTATATCGAAAACATTAGCCAATACAGATATTACAATGTACATCCTATTAGATTGTTTTGATCACAATTATTCGATTGGTAAATAAATCATATTACTTGTAAATTTCCAAATAGCTGAAAAAAGTCCAGGACAGGATTTTCTAACCCATTTGGAAATTTACAACTAATATGATTTATTCACGAATTGAATAATTGTGTTAAAAATTAATCTAATATAATTACGCATGTAGCGTTTACTGCAGTTCCATAAAAAAACTATTATTTAATCTGTTGTGCTGATTTAGATATCAGACCAGATGCTGTGATCTTTAAAGGTTAGCTTTAAAGGCTGCATTAGTCCTTCAGATTCATCCGAGATGGCTAAGTTGGTAGAGCATTGGCGGCTTTACAATGAATATGTATACTATTTCATCTTCGAGGTTGTCATTTATATTAAATTCTACTATTGCAACTACTTAGATTCATAACGAACATTTATTTTAAGATTTCTCAGTTACGTATTAAATTTTGTGTTACTTATGAATTATCTCGTGCAATTGTATTAATGTAGAAAGCGCTGCAGAATCCTCCTAAGGCTCGGTAGTTTAATTCTGTGTCTCAGATGACAAAACACCTATTAGTTAAGTACATTTTAATGCACACAAATGCTGCTCGTTGACCATTTTTAAAGCAAATAATGGAAGAAATATTTGCTGAGTAATATATTGTAGATGAGGTGAAAGAACTAATTAAATATAAGATAAATTCAGAAAATGACCACCATATTAAGAATAACTTAAAGAGCTTGTTTTTATTATGATTTGCGTTGCAATATTCACTTTAATTATATACAGAATATCGTCTTATTTTATAGCACATGTATGAAGGCTAATCTAAACTCTGAAAAGAGCCAAGAACATTAAAAACATTAAAAAATATGATAACCTGAAAGTAGTCATCTATATATTTGTTCTCAAAAGGAGAAAGTTTTGGTTATAGGATTTGGTATTTTTTTATGTTTTTTTGTGTTTATTAAAATATCCCATTTTAACACTATTTCTACAAGTGTGAAACAACTCCTTTTAAGTTTTCAATTTAAAGATATTTTGCTTTGTCTTTATAAATAAAATAATCATAAATCATTCGCAACATACTGAATGTTTTTTACCAATATTATCAGATTTTAAATTTTCGACTAAATTAATTATAAATCAAATTCTCAAAATGTTTGATTTAAACCCGGAATAAATAGTGTTAACGGTTACCATTTAAAGTAAATTTCATTATTTTAACTACTTAGATTTATAAATGTACTTAATTTTAAAACTGCTAAGTCATGGAATTCATTTTACGTCACATATGAATTATGTTGTACATTTATATAATAGCATGAATTGTAGAATCAGTCTAACGCTCGGCAGTTTTATTGTGTTGCGCAGTGAAACAACATTTATTAGTGAAGTAAAATTCAATGGATAGAAGTATTGTCTAAGGCCCTTTGTTTGCAGACGATGCATAATGAAAGAATTATTCGCTGTCATATATAATGTTTCCGAGGTGAAAAGTGTAATTATAAAATTAATACTTCAAATAACCATCACATTAAGAATGTTCTTATCATAACATTTTCTGGGCATATTCAATTGAATTATTGGTACAGTAGTGTCTTCATATATCGCGTCTATCGAAAGACAAGATGTTGTACGATATATATGAAAGTTTTATACAACTGAAGATTTTTATTATTTTTAATGACAGTATATGGGTAATTTTGCATTTTTTCTTTATGAAAAATTCCTTTGTATAAATATTACAATTTTATAAATTTAACAATAAAAAGTTATGCTACATATAGTCAATTTCGTAGGCAGTCATTTAAAAAGTTCAAAATTTGTTGCTAATCTCATTAAAAATGTCAAGCAAAGTCGTTTACTTACTTTTATTTCCGAAAACTTTCTGTAAATTCAATATTAGTGATATGACGAATTTCGGATTTGACGTCCTAATAATAGAAAATGCCGTACCACATGAGGTGTTGAATAACGAAAGTGGACTATCCCACATTTTTGTGAAAAATAAGTTGAAAGTATCGAAGCATGGTATGTAATGCTATTCGCTGCATAATGAATTTTATGAAATTCGAAACTGCTCAAGCCAGTTCATAGCCAGTTTAATAGATTGTCAAACATATCTTGAATATCAAGCTGCCTGTGCAGAAGTCAATCAAGTGGCTTGGTCACTCTGGCACTGCCAACTTCATCACCATATGCTTCCTGAAGAAGATTTGTCTTCTCTGTTCACTTTAAAAACTGGCTTAAAAGAGTTTGATAAAAAATTGTTCGAAATTTTCGAAAGCATTTCCCAAAATTGCAACTTACGTAATTCATCCTTTCTGGTTCTCAACGTCTCATATACAATTGTTTTGTTATCATCTGCATGTAGTAATGGTAGAATGTGTCTTTACATTAGTTATTATAGTTTAATTTATGCTTCAACATTTAATAATCCCTCCATAAAAAGGAAAATGTAACTAACGATTCTGTGCCGTTATTGAAGGCCCTGCTTCCACTTTCTCAATTTATTTTGCAAAAACTGTTGCATATAAAACATAAAAACTGGTAGTTTTATAGTGCCAAATATGATAAACATGCAGAAGCCGAAAATTTTTATAATCGAAGAACTATTTTAAACGTTATTTAATAGTGATTTCGATCAGGATAGTTCAGTTACATAAATCATATGGGATAAAAAAAACCTGCTCTTAGCAACTTTACCATCGATTGCAGGCATATACTTAATTAGATTTTGGTCTATTTTTTTTTTAGTTTTCTTCAAATTTGTTGGACTTTATCCATGTGACGCCAACCGCGGATATACTGAAGAAAAACACCAATAAGCGTGAAGAACATTTTAACGCTGCTTCCCCTTCATCCAATAAACTGTCTTTTTGGAGGCCATATACCCACAGAGTCGTGGCTGTTGCCATTTGTGGGTGAAGTCTATTCATCTTTTTAAATTGCTAATTGTTATTTGCAGTTACAACTTATAAAGCCTAAAACATACTATTTGAAAACAATTTTTTCAGTTGAAATATATATTTACCCGTGAACACTTATTCTTATTATTGGATATCTTAGACCTTACTCAGCTTGGATCATTCATCTTGGTTTGTCCCTCCCCCAAACACCAAGATCATTTTAGTTGTGCTCTCACCTCTACGAGCACTGCAATTTTCCTATATTGTCTTCTATACTATCTTCAGCTTATACTTTTGACTTGTTTTCGGCAGTTGATGCCTTCTTTGGGCGTTTTGGCTACCCTCTGCTCTTCTTGGAACCTTAAACACGATCTCTAATGTTTCAAGAGTTGGTGTGAAACAGTTAATTCGGAAGTAGTTAACTTACAGTGAAACTAGTTTTATTTTTTTTATGTCGACTTTTGATAAAATCTGACCTGATATCGGGTAAGAATAGCAATTTATTAATTGGATACATACATACAAAAATTGATGCTATTGATAAAATCGAGTTGTACATTCTGTCGATAAAATCAATAAAACATATCGTTAAATCCCATTACTACTTTAAGATATCGACCAGCATGTTAGGGTAGGCTGAAACGTTTAATACGTTCAACGACCGCGGCTTCTTCGAGATCATTTTAACATATGTTTCATTTTTTGTTTTAAAATAGGGTCAACTTGTCAAAACAAATAATTTATGATGCAAAAAATATAGTACTAGAAATTTATTATGCTTATTTAATTCTAATCCAGCATAACCTGATTATCTTCAAAAGTTTCCCAAAAATTTATTAGCAAATGACTAGTAAGTAATATAACTATATTCCTTAGAATATTTAATACGTGGTTTATCACATTACTAACTAAGCGTAGAACTAACGGAGTGAAAAATGTCCAAGCCGGGAATCGAAATCGGAACCCTTGGAATAGCGCTTCAAGCATCATCCTCGTACCTTAAATGATACAGCACTTGGAGCGCAGTTCCAAGGGTTAAGAGTTCGATTCTCGACTTGGACATTTTTCACTCTGTTGGTTCTACGCTTAGTTAGTAATGAGATAAATCACGTATTAAATATTCGATAAATTTCGAGCATAATTTCACTGCTGAAAATTAACTGAAAAATTAATTAAAAAATTATATATGTGTGTTCACACATGCTGGGTTTATTTCTGTCTCATGTTTCGCCTTAGGATTGTGTGGTCATGTGGAATAGTTCATCTTGTGCTGCAGTTAAAGCCTTACCAACATATGTGAGTGAGAGATGCTAAGCTGGGTAACGTCCTCGTGCCTTATATGGTAGAGCACTTGGAGCGCTATTCCAAGGATTCCGGGTTCGATTCCCAGCTTGAACATTTTTCACTCTGTTGGTTCTACGATTAGTTAGCAATGTGATGAATCACGTATTAAATATCCAATAATTTCGAGCGTAATTTTCACTGCTGAAAATTAATTGAAATATTAATTTAAAAAATTATGTATATATATATATATATATATATATATATATATATTCCTTCTATTTTAGAAAATGGCACAGTCAATGTTAAATTCAGTAAACCTTTATTTTTGTCAATTGGATAGCTGTTTTTCTTTTTGAAATTCCGATAATGAAAAAAAAAATAATCCCGTAAGAGTTAATGAAGACAAAATCTAAGTGATCTTCATTTTCACCCATTAATGCGTGCATTGTTTATGTTGTTATTCTTGTCTGATAAATTTCGGCATCAGAAACCTTTTCGAAGATCGGTTCATAATAGATGAAAAGAGGCCATTACTGGAGTTCATTTTCACAAATCTGTAAATAAGGAACTTTTCTGGAGATTCAAGATGAAAGTGCTATATATAACCAAGAAACGTATAGAGGTGCGATATAAAGATTTAGAAAGAAGGTACCACATTTATTTTCATTCTAATATTTTCAGATTTCATTCAATGAAGAAACGTCATTTTGTGATTTATATAGGGTAATTGAAAACTACACACGCAAACATTAAGGGGTTCATAACTTTGTTTACAACAGTTCCATTAGTCAAAATGGAAGCGTTAAAACACTGAATTATATTGTGGAAAAGTATAGATTTCCTTTAGAACTATTATGTCATTGGTAACATATGGCTTAAATGGTAACTTAGAATTAATTATCAAAATAATAATTAAAAAAGCTTGTTTTAAAATAATATTTAATAAAATATATTTAACTACCTGAATGAGTTAAGCAGAACGAATTATAAGGTTTTCCCAAACAAAGTTGTTAAAGTGCAGTCAGTTATTTGGACATCCACCATGAAACCGGCAATTTGACCATTTTGTTCAGTTCTGGCAATGGTATCACTCTAAAAGCAATGCCTGTAAAACTGACGCCAATTAGTTAATCGCCACTTAAAACAAAAGCCAATTAATTTACTGCCGTTACTAAATACTGAAATTTGGTAGCATTTTATTCGTAACTTGCTAACCGCTTGACTGTTATAATAATTTGTAATATTTTTTTCAGTCTGTGCTAGATGGTCAAACCTAACATCTGTAAATATGAGCTTTATAAGCGTCATAAATTGTGTGGAGCATTTCGTTCTATATATATATGTTGTATTGAAAAAAATTTCACTAAGAATAAGGAAAAAAATATTAACTTATCAACTGTGTATGCGTAAATGAATTAAATCCCAATAAAAGAAAACCTTGGAAATATTCATTCTTAAATCCACTTATCATGATGAAAATGAAAGACGCTGAGTATCTAGCTCTCAGACCCCATCCATTGAAAACAATCAAGCTTTTAAAGTCAATTTCGGTGGTTCTTTACACGCAAAGTAGGTAAAAATACTAGATTGCAAAGCATAAATTCTGTAAACCTGAGCAGTTTAATTTGCGTAAATTTTGCGGAGGGTTTGGTTTCCTCAAAGTAAATATAACGTATTAGAAAATTTTCAATATATTTTACAGTCTGATAAATGCTCAAATATAACATGTGTAAATATAATCTTTATGATCGTCATAAATTCTGTGGCGTATTTCATTCTAATTAGACCTTAGTTGATAATATTGCATTGAAAACTTTTCAGTAGCACTAAAGGCATAAAAATATTAATTTATCAACCATTAGTGCGTAAATGAATTGAAATCCAGCAATGCAAAAGAAAAAGTTGGAAATAATCACTCCTATAGAGACGGTGGAGGTTGAATTTATTTTAGCCCCCGGTGTACTATTTCTTTCTCCCAGCTTATTTTGTGTAGTCTCCAAAAAATAACGTTACGTTGCATAACCAGCGGTAAAATAAAGCAGATGTATCATTGTACGATTAAATACTCTACAGCAATTTTTTTTAACTTCTAAGCATCGCACATTTTCAATTTTTATACCGTCGTATTGGGGAAAAAAGTACTTTTAAATAAAATTTGTTTGAAAACTGAATCTTCATTTATTTTATACATATATAAACTCGGTTTTTGGCGTCAGATGCCGCAATCCGAAGAAAATGCAAGAGTCTTTTTCCATTTTTTCCGGTCAAGGGTCCATTCCTCTTCCAGAACTCTATCCCTCATTGCCTTTGAAATATCATCCATCCAGTTCTTCCGTGGTCTAGCCCGTTTCCTTTTTCTGTTTGTTTCATAATTGAATGTGATTACATTTCTCTAGAAAGTAAAGGAAAAATAGTTGTAAAATAGTAATTATATATTTTTGTTGCCATTTCTCATAACAACCGAAAAAAAATTTAATTAAAATACTTTCTATTTTGAAAAAAATATAATAGAATGATTTCTGTTAAAGCATGGAGCTACTATGTTAAAGTACAGGGTAAGTCAAAATGAATATAGCGATTACAAGCGGCTATAACTATTTAATGGAAAAGAGTTTATCAATAAGATGAACACATAATGTAGACGGACCTTCAAAATTTCTTTACGTAAGGCAAGTGCAATGAAGCGGAAGCCTACGCATGCGCGATTTGAAACTTTGCAACGACAAGAAACCTGTTCATATCAGCCGTCTTATTAGTAAAAATGACCAATTATGACGGTAAAAATGTCCGCTTTTTCTTTCTGTGGGGTTATATGAAAGACAGAGTACCTACCATGCTCAAAACAATTGAAGAACTCAAAGTACACATTTGTAATGCGCTTCCGTCGGTGACTGAACAAATGTTTCAGAACGATAGCGTGAAATGGACTACCTCCTAGATGCTGTTCGTGTGTCCAAGGGAAGTCACATAGAACATCTATGACGTATGTATACAAAATTTTGAAGTTCCCTCTACATTCTGTGTTAATCTTATCGATAAATGCTTTTCCATTAAATAGTTATAGCCTTTTGTAATCGCTATATTCATTTTGACTTACCCTGTATATTTAATTTTAAGTATACATATTAATGTTAAAAACAAATCAAAGCATTTAAATCATTAGATAGCCTTTTTTTTATTGTCGAGTTTCTTTAATGACGGCATCTTTTTGCCTTATTTGTGTATTATTTCGCGATAGTGACGTCTTACTCATACTTTACTGTAACTGTTTAAGAGTGTATCGTAAATGTGGAATTCTTAAGCGGATGCGAATGACGTCATTTTACATAAAATAACAGCGTGTGCTTTAAGTCTTAATATTGAAATACGTTTTGTACTATTTATATTACATATATTTATTTTTCATCGGGGGGAGGGGGGGGCGACTCTGGAAAAGCAGAATTCATGTTTTCTAGTTTTCTTTTTTTTTTCAACATAGAGATATTTAATTTTGTGAAAATATACATTTCGCCAAAAGTATATAGTACACCTTAAAAAAAGTTCCCAATCTTATTATAATTTAAAGATTTTTTTTATTAAAATTTTAAAACGAGATTTTAACTCCATGCGTCATAATTTTTGAGATATTTTCTCGATTTTGCAATTTAATCATTTAAAATTCTGTTACAAACAAATATGTGCATCGATTTTTTAATCACTTAAATAGTTAATTTTTTAGAGATTTTTTTCTGAATTCGATATCGATTTTCATCCAAATTTTGCGTTTTAATAAGTTAAAAATCAAATTTAATTATCTTAATGATGTCGAAATTTAAAATGCATGCACACTTTCTTTGTAAGCAATATCAAGATTCTTCAATATGAATTTCACAAATTTTGATAAAAAATTATGACGCATGGAACATTTCAAAAATCTAAAAACGTTGAAAAATCAGTTTTGAGAAAAACAGATATAAAGTGTATTAACCCATTTCTGCCTGAATTTTACTTTACTCAATTTTTTTGGTAAAATCACTTTAAAGTGCTACAAAGTGAACTGGGAAAAATACTATAAAAAATTACGCAAAAACATTTTTGTACTTATTTGATAAAATGTAAACGTGCTAAATATGGGAATATGCATAATATTTGCAATAGTATAATATGCATAATTATATGTTTTCTCTAAATTTATGTAAAATAAGCTTTTAAATTGTATATTATATACTATAATTAGTATTTCTATGAACTACTAAAAATATATATTTATTTCTTTACCGAGATTAATAAGATTATAAGTATTATTAATAATAAACTAAGAATAATCGTATTTGATTCGTAAAAGCAATTTGTTTCATAATCGTCTTGAAAAGGATTTTACATAAATAACGGTCCCCTAAATGGTTAATAAAAATATGTACCCATTCATGCCTAGCGACCCCTATTTTGTACGTTACAAAAATGCATAAAAATAGGCTTGAACATATAATTTCACAATTCCAAAAAATACGCATTTCAAACAAGTCTACAAGCTAAGATTATGAATTATTTATTTGGATCTTTGATAGAAAAAACATAAATAAACTTACCTTTTGCATTTCGCCATCATGAAAAATTAAAAATCTATAAACTCAGACAATAGCCTTCATTTAAGGGGGTCCGGGACACATTTTCAAAAATTTTTTATTTATTGAGTTTTTGAATTTTTTTGTGATGGTTAACCATATCATTTGTAAACAAAATCAAATGATATAACTTCTCATAGCTTAAAAAAAAAAAAAAAAAAAAAAAAAAAAAAAAAAAGTTTAAAATTTATGAAAAAAGTGGTATAACTTAAAATCGTTATAACTTGAAATATTATTTGTAGAATTTAAATTGTTTTTCATTTAAATAAACAGAAATATATATTTTTTAATTTAAAGCCAGCATTTTAAAAAATATTAATTTTTAAAAAATATAAAAAATTTTAACGGAAAAATAACAAAAAAAAAGTGGTGCAACTTAAAAAAAAAAAAATCATATTTTCAAAATTAAATATTTTTTTCAAATATGCTGGCTCAAAAGTAAAGTAAAATAATTGAAAAAGATATGTTCCGAGTTTCAACTCTGTATCTTTAATGGTTCTCAAGTTATAAGAATTTAAATATGAGAAATGGTGAAAAAACCTATCATGAAAAAAAACGCAATTTCACAAGAACTCGTTTCCTTGACAACCATAGCTTGAAAGGCAGATTTTGAAAACAAACCAAAACGAAAAATTTAATATTTCCTGTTCTAATTAAGATAGAAACATGATTTAAACATCATTTTAAGCAGAAAACGGCAGAGAAATTTTTAATAAAAAAAAAAAATGAAAATTTGAAGATTTTTGTGTCCTGGACCCCCTTAAGCAAATAAATATTCATCTTATGCTGTCATCTCACGGTAAAAGATAAAAACATTTATAGATAATTATTTCATACAATTTTCATGTTATAAAGAAGAAGAAAATTATACAAATTTATTAAAATTCGAAGCTTCCCAAAAATGGGACGCTAGGCATAAATGAGTTAAAGGGCCGAGGAATTGTTTGAGTACAAAATTCAAACGCTTGTAACTTTGCGAAAAATAATCGCACCTGCATGCGGTTTTTAGCAAATGGCTCAGAAAAAACTGAAGAATAATAATATGCACAAAAATAATTTTCGACTTTTGGGTCCATTTCTGCTGAAAAAAAGGTCCACGGTTCCCTTAAACGCGCTTATCTCCCTTATGTTCTCATATCACGTTATCTCATAACGAAGGTGTGTACATATTTATCACAATTTTGCAATAGAATTTTTCACGGAAAATATTACAAAGTCTACAATTTGCGTAAATAAATTAAAGTACAGCAATGCAAATGCAAATGCAAATAATAATAATAATAATAATAATAATAATGAAAATATTCAATCTTAATCCTAACCCTCTTCTCTTCTCGTATCGCCTTATCTCATAACCAAGGCTCGAGCAGTTTTACCACATTTTTTAAAATCAAATTTAGCGCGTAAAATATTATAAATTTGCATAAATTAATTTTAAAATATCAAAGCGAAAAAAAATTAATTTAAAAAATATAAACAGGGTGTTCGCATATTCGACCGACAATTTCGAAGGGATGATAGTAAGCATCAAGAGGATGACAATTTGCCATAGAACATGGGGTCGCAAACCAGTTATTTAGTCTCAAATAAAGGGTGTTTCATCGTAACTGAACTTGGATTACCGTTAATAATTTTTAGAACAATAAATACTTTGCATGAAAATGCAACGATATACCTTGATTTATGGGAAACGATAAAATATCACGAAAAGTTCTTGAAAAACAAGGTGTTCAATCGATGATATCGTAAGAACTTGTAATCCCCGTCCAAAAGATGGAGCGTCAAGTGCATATTGCTGGCGCGTATAATGGAAACTTCTACCACTTTTCTTTTATAATATCACATTTACAACAAAGGGGAAAATCGCTATCAAAAGTTTTAGTATAATATACTCCAGTTTTTTAAAAGTTATTACTGTCAACACGAATTGAATTAGAGTAGAACACTGTATTTTTGATTAAATAACTTGTTTGCGGTTCCAGGTTCTATGGTAAATTTTCATCTCTTGATGCCTACTATCATCCCCTCGAATTTGTCTTGTCAAATTTTGTAAGTAACATTTTATTAACCATTTGGAAAAATGGTTATTTTCCTCGTCAGGGTAGGAAATCAAAAGCATATCTGAAGCGTTTTATTGGTTTAATCGGCATTTTATTCGTTTTCTGATTGGTCTATACACAAACCTTTACTTTCAAGAGAGATGGATACTTCTGTTGCCACTATGATCAAAATTAATAAAGACTACAAAAAAAAAATAATAATAACTCGGAAACAAATTGAGATACAGCTTTCAAACAAATTGCATTTAAAAGTACATTTTTTTCTCTATACAACGGTATAAAAAGTAATATTGTGGGGTGTTTAGAAGTTTAAGAATGAAATTTCATTTAAAATTGGTCCAGGAATATTAATGTTTAATCCATGGCGTACGTAATGAATGACCAGTTCCGTAGAAGTTTAAAAATTTACAGTACCGAAAAATGTAATCCATGGCGTACGTAATGTATGATGAACTCCGTGTGCTTTTTTATGTCTTAAATTTTAGTCTTTGAAAAAATCATTTTCCAAATGGTCGTTGTAATTTTTTAAATTGCATTTTTTTATTTTTTTGTATTGGTTTATAAAGGTTTTATATATATATATATGTATATATAGGGTGTTCCAAACTTCGACTGACAAATTAAGAAGGATGATAGAAGTCATCAACAGGATGAAAAATAACCACAAAACATGGGATCGCAAACCATGTATTTAGTCACAAATACAGGATGTTTCATCCTAACTGAACTTGCGTTGATGGTAATAATTTTGAGAAAAATCAAAACATTACAATGAAAATGCAAGGATATGAATCTTATTTTGAGTGAAATGTTTAACATCACGATAAGTTCTGGAAAAACAGAGTGCTCAAGTATTCGATGATACCTTATGAATTGGAAATCGCAGTCCAAAATGTGGAGCGTCAGTGTCTGCTGACGCGCATAATGGAACTTTTATCATTTTTTTTCGATAATAACACAATTACAACAAAGGTGAGAATGTCTATTAAAAGTTTTATTATAATATACTTCAGTTTTCTGAAAATTATTGCCGTCAACATAAATTGAATTGAGGCAGAACACACTGTATTTTTGATTAAATACAGTACAGCCCCGATTATCCGCGGAATTGGGTGGCAGGGGCACCGCGGATAACAAAAATCGCAGATAACCCGAAAAAGACAGAAAATGGGGTGCAAACTCGAAAAAAAGAAAATTCAAGATAAAAACTATATTTTAGTGCACAAAAACATAATAAAATGTTTAAAATACATACATATGTCCAGTACAGCCGAAACCTTTGCTTTACATCTAAATCACTAAAATAAAGTAAAGTAAACAAAGATGGGAACAACGCCATAAATACTGCACAAAAAGTGTTGAGTTACACCTTTAAAAAAAAAAAAAATCAGTCACTTATTTTTGCTTCTTGCTTTAGAAACACCTTTTCTATCTCAAAAATGAAGCTATTCTTGATATGCTCCCCTGGAATTTATCATAATATTCTTAGTTAATTGTTAAATATTTTAATTGTTGTGCTTACGTTTAGTTAATAAAATCAAGAAAAGGCATCAAGACTTTATAACTGATTATTTTAAACATGGCAACCGAATCTAGAAATATTCTTCTATTACTTTCGAACGCAAGAATTTTTTTTGTTTATATTTATTAGTAGGGCTTACTGTATTTTCCTTGCTTAAATTTAAAAATTTGGCTTAAATAAAAAAAAAATAGCTTCGCGGATAAACCGCACCGCAGATAATCCGCTCGCGGATAATCGGGGCTCTACTGTACGTACAAGGTTTGTGACCCCATGTTCTATGATAATTTTTCATCCGCTTGATGCTACTACCACTTTTTTGAATTTGTTGGTTGAATTCGGCAACTATCTGTATATTTTTAAAGCTACTTATCTCCTCATATCACTTTATCTCATAACCAAGGTACGTACAGCCAGGGTCGAAACTAAGGGGGGGGGGGCGGCAGAGGGAGCATGTGCCCCGGGCGCCAGAAAAACGGGGCGCCAAATGAAGGATTATACCTTTGGAATGGATCATTTTCTTCTGATGGACTTTCTGGTCAGAATGGGGGGGGGGGGGGAATGGCCATAATTTTTTTATTTTAATTATGGCCATTTAAAAAAATTACGGCCATTTTTTTCCTATTCTGACCAGAAAATCAGAGTTCTAGCTTTTTAAGGCTGCTCTTTTAAATTCGCCTAACACTTCATTTATAATGGCTGTTGCATAATAAGGGAAGCCATCAGAAGAAAATAACTGGGTTAAAGCTGAAACTCGGTTAAGCGGGACGCGTATTATCGGGACTCTACTGTATATTTCATTTTTAAAATGATCTTCAGAATATATTTGTTGGTGTTCAGAGGGGGGGGGGGGGGGTCATGATCACCATGATCACCCTCTTGGATTCGCCATTCTAGATTAGGTAGTTCAGTATTACATATTTAATGATTTCATATTTTAAATTTCAAAATAAATCGGCTATTAGAAAATTTGTAAAATTCACTTTGTAAATATACTTTGCGGAAAAGGGGGAAGGGGGGGGGCGCCAAAATCCATGTTTATCCCGGGTGCAAAAAAGGCTAGTTTAGGCCCTGCGTACAGCTTCATCACAATTTTGTAATAGAATTATTTGTTGAAAAATATTTCAAGTACCATTATGAAACTAGACTGCAGTTTTAATATTAACTAGACATTTTCTAATCAAAATCAGCTGTGACAGATTTCTTGGAAATTACAATGATTATACGTACATTGCTATAAAACAAAGTAAAAAAAAAACAAAAAAAAACATAATGTATAAAGATTAGTTTTCTAAAAACGAAAAATATTTACAAGATGATATTGAAACGGAATCTTTTACGTGATAGGTCACTTTTTTTACAGTTATCAAGAACAAAAATATCCACTTCAAGCACGTCATAGCTTACGTGTGAACATTTTCAATGATACATGTGTGAACACTCTTTACGAAAGCAAAATAAGTGACCCAGTATCCGGTCACCCGATGCCCCACCCACCCAAAACTGTCAGATTCAATAATAAAAGTTACATAAATAAATTACTTGCAAACTCTACAAAAAAGAGTATTTGGTCAACGGTATAAATGCGTATCATTGTGATAAAAAAAAGCGAAAACATGCCTTTAAATTTAAAAGAAGGGATGATAAATTAAAAATATTAGATTAATTAATCTTTAATCTGATAGATACGTATTAGATCTTCGTTTATGAAATTGTTTCAGTGATATTAAATTCATGATAATACGAACTTATTATTTATTTAAAATGAATTTAAAAAACTAGCAATTTGAAAAAAAAGATCGTACTAAATACTTTGCTGCTGTCTTAGTTCACGCGATGTTAATGAAACGTAAATCGTAAGTTCTAATTTTCGAAAGGAAAAAAAAAACATAAAATGATATTGAAAAGGATGATTTAACGTGACAGTTCATGTCTTTTACAACATGAAGAAAGAATGGCCACTCCAATCACGCCACAGTTTACGTGTGAATATTTTCAATGATACTCGTGTGAGAGCTGTCTAAAAAAGCAAAATGACAGACTCGATATACAGTCTCAAAACCCCACCCATCCAAAACTGTCAAGTTTCAAAATATTAGTGCCTTGAGTACTTTACACACGAACTGCAAACTTTGCTAAAAAGAGTATAGATGATTAAAGGTAATGTCTATACATGCGTAGCGATGTGATCATAAAAGGTAAAGATTGGTTTTAATAATAAATTTAGGTATTTCATAATCTTGCAATGTAGCTTCACAAAAAATTACAAATTTTGATATAAATTATTGATTTTTTTTTTAAAATTCGATATAATTATAAAGATAAGTATTTTTCAAAGCGGATTTGCATAATAGACTTGAAACATCAATCCTGGGAGTGTTCTCTTTTTATAGAGATTAAATAAAAACTTTTAACACCACTATTTCTCTACGAAAAATGTCCGTTTTTTTTATTTATTAACCATTTGGAAATGGTTGTTGTTTTCGGTCGAGGATGGGGCCAAATGATGCTCGCATTCTATTTTTTTTTTAACGAAATTCAACGTTGTTCTTTACTTTTAGAAGAATTTTTATTTGAATAGGTAATAGAAAGGCACAGAATCGTTAAAATTGTTTGAATAGGTAATCGAAAGGCATAAAATCGTTAAAAATTGAAAAAGTTCCAAAATGGGTAGGCGCAAATTATCAGATATGGAAAAACCCAAAGACAAAGAGCGACGCCGAAATGAAAATCGTCTTGCAAAGCAAAAATCGAGGTCTTCAACTTTTTATGTAGGCCATGAAAATCGAGGTCTTCAACTGATTATGTAGCCGATGAAAATCGATTACAGAATAAAAGACGGACGCGAAAAAGAAATCAATCTAATGTTTAATCGATTAATAGTAAAAGGCCATGTCTCGAGGGGCTCCAATACACTAGCCACGGCGTTTTACAATCGGTCGATTCTAACCGGGAAAAATTGAGCTCAACGTATGTAATTTGACGCAATCTGCGGATGATTCTGTGGAACTGCTTTCGATTTGTAAACTGTTTTTTTTTTTTTTTTTTTTTTTTTTTTTTTTTTTTTTTCTCGAAACGGGACTTGGAGAGTTTAACGATGAAGGTTTTGGTCGTCTGAAGTTTGATCTTTGCGATCTGTTGTTGAAGGGGATACGACGGAATTTGGTGGACGAAATTTAGATTTTTCGGTTAAATTTTGTTACAAAGGTGATTTGTCGCGATCTGTGGATGATCCGGTGGAAGTGCTTTCGATTTTTAACCTCTTATCTTTCTCGGCTTCTCTTGTCGAAATGCCCCAAAATCAAAACTAAGTAAATATTTAGTAAAAAAAATTCCAAATGGTCGTTGTAATCTATTAAATTACAATTTTTTTTTCTTGTAAATGTTGTAGGAACACGTTTCGTGGTGAAATTTTTATTGCAATACTTGTAGCAATGTATCATAAAAATTATTTTATAAAATTAATGGTGACTAAAAAAGTGATCCCTCTGATGATTGAAAGATTAAGCAAGACCTACATAAAAGGGCATTAAGAACGATGCATACAGTTTTAGCATATTTTATAGCAAAATTTTTTGTCTTAGGTAATAACTGAAAAAATTTACAAATTCAACGATTAAGAGGTTACACATGTTGTCAACATTCAAAAAACGATATTTTTATTGACGGAAATTAAATCCTTATAGTATGAAGAATTATGGGCAAAAAGATTTAAATTGATATCTCAATTATTAAGAAAAATATGAACAATAATGTGAACGCTTGCAAGATCAATAAAACAGACCTCGCCGAACAATATAAACCAGCTGAGCGTTCAGGTAGAAACTCACATATGTATGTTTTCGTCACTATTCTTTATATTTGTCAGAATGTATGTTTTCGTCACTATTCTTTATATTTGTCAGAATGTATTGAACTATTTTAAAGATTCTACTCCGTTAATTTTATCAGTCTATTTTTTTTCTTCTAAAATTTTAAACGCTATCTTCCAGAAACTTCAATATGGGCAGCATGATAACTTGAAAAAAATTTAACATTTTTCGATAAAATTTGCGTTCATCTACGCATAATTAAACTGTCTAAGGGTCATGGAGACACTTTTTGAAATTTTTATTTTATTTTTTATTTTTCCAATAAGTTTAAAGGTCAACAGTTTGGACGAAAAAAAAATTTTTTTTTTCAAAATAGCGCAATTTTCAAACATTGAAAAATCTGAGCCGGTTGTCCTCAGCTACAACCTTATTTTACCAGACGAAACTGAGATTTTATTATTTTTTTTCTTTCTACAGGAAGTTAGGATGCTGCTCATTTAGACCGAATATTTTGGCGAAGGTTACAGATTTCTGCACGTTACAACGAGGGTGCAGGTTTCCGATGTAATATGTAAACAAATAATAATAATAATAATAATAATAATAATAATAATAATACCTGAATCAATAAAAAACATTGTGGAATTGTTAGTTTTTTCAATTCATTATACTCTTTTTCAAACAATAAATTCCAAAATATGTCAATTTTTCAAAGGCGAGAACGTTTATAACCTCCTAAACGGGCTGACCACTATATTAAATTAAAACTGTCCAATCCGAAAAAGATCCCTTTAATATTACATGGAGTGAACACACTTTTATTACTAATAATACTATGATAATATTTTATGTAATGCGTTACCAGATTACGTAAGATTTTATCATTTAATATGTCTTTTTGTTTGCTTTCAATTTGATAAAAAACATTATGGAACGGTATGATCTGCAAAACCCTTAGGCCTTTTAATTATTTCTGAGCAGTATTTATTTATTTATTTATTTATTTACTATTTAGCAAGCAACTATCAAATTCCTTTAAGGTAAAAAGGGAAATGAAAATAAATTATAGAAAATACATGTGTAAGTAAAACATGGAGAAATGTAAATTACTGGTAATTGTTTTTTCTCGCACAGGGTTGATAATTTGACCTCCATTTTTATTTCGAAATCTCAAATTTATACCGGAAATTTTGAAAAAGAATCTTTACTTTCTGCTATAACAAAATTCCTTCATTAAATATAAACATTACATTAAAATTACTATTTTTTATTTCTGGCACGAATTCGGATTTTCTAAATAAAAATGGAGGCGAAACTGGCAACTCTGATCTCGAATAATAAACCACGTGTAAAAGATTTTATTTCTGCTTTCATGTCAGTTTTTATGATTTGTAAAACCCATAGGCCTTTTAATTATTTCTGAGCAATATTTATTTATTTTTTTTTTTTACTATTTAGCAAGCGAATGCATTTCGATTATTACAACTTTCGAGAATTTTATCAGTTAAAATGTTTCATTTTCAAACGCATTGAACTTTCTTCTCTAAAGTGATATCGATAAATAAAGATTTTTCAATCTATATTTTTATCAGTCAAAAAATTATTAACTAGATGAACCCTATTTTCAAATATGTTCATAAAACCGTAAGCAAAATTTAAATCATTGTTCTTTTATGGATATTTGCAAATTTTTGGTATGAATAGAATAGTTATTAAAGAAAGTGCTGACAAATTTTCATTTCTTGAAATGGAACTAAAAAAAGCTGGTCATTAATTTTTCAAAAGCAATTTTTTAAAACGGCCTGATAGTCAAGCAACACTTTAATTTAGACATCTTACGTAAAAGAAATGTTATTATCAATTTTTATAAACTGTATCTCAGGAATATATTTTGTGGAATCATTTTATTTGAATGTTTATATTTATCATGTAAGAAATGAATTAATTTTTATTTCGGGAAATACTTTTTTTTATATATTTTTTCAATATTTTCTTCAAAAGTTTTTTCGAAAATTAATTTTTCTCTTGTTATTGCTGTAATTTAATGTATAAAGCCTCTACGTAATATTTGTTTGATTATCAAATAAGAATAATAGAGTAAATCTCAGGATTATGAATGTAATTACAGTATCACAGGTGCGGATGGGGATGCAAGTATAGAAGTGGAAGTAGATGGCTGTTTCCATATCGACAAGTACGAAATTGATTGGATGGGGTCGGAACTCATCCAATAGCAAATACTTGAATGACATGCACCATATGTTCCATCAGTAATGAACAGAAATAAATGTTTCTAGATGCTTACCCATAACGGTATGCTGGAAATGGATGTAATGAACAAAAATCGATAAACATTAAAGTAAGTTTTTATATCAAGTGCTTTGGCTTATTTCAGCATATGAAGAAATTTTTCTTACAAAGATTCTTTAATGGTATTATATTAGAAAATTTTTAGAACATGTTTAAAATATTACGCGATGAGTCTTAAATCTCCATACAAATGGTGAAACGGTGACTAATGTTAATTTTATTCGTACACGTAGTATCATGTCTTGTGTGGGTGACACTTGAAGCCCGCAAAATGCGTATGATACTACTTTGGCTTATTTCAGCGAATAAAAAAGTTTTCCTTTCACAGATTCTTTTATACAATTATTTAAAAAACAATTTAGAACATATTTTAAATGTTATGCGACATTACAAGGTGATTCGTACGTCACCATAAAAATGATGAGAACAATGACCTATGTTTATTTTATTCGAACAAATGGTATAATGTCTTGTATGGCTGCCACTTGTTAGCCCGCAAAATGCGTATGACACTGTTTTGGTTGAATCTTATTTGCGCAAAGAGACGTCGCGTCCTTTGTGTGCACTTCTAGTCATCGCTGTTAGCACATGTGTTGACGTATCTATTTCTATTGCAGCCTTTGGTCATATGTTTATCTATTGCAGTCTTTGGCCATATGTTTATCTATTGCAGCCTTTGTTCTTACAGATCTGTTTGTATTAGCGATAGAACCTGTTCTTTTGAATTTTTAAGTTTTGTCACGGTGTCATGGGTTATCTGCATACTTGTGCGTTGCATTGAAGGTACGTGTTACATGACGAGTGATGGCAACAGAATAATGTTAATCCGTTCTTCCTTCGTTAATGTAATCTCATTTCGACAGGTTCACCTTCTGAATACGTAAAAGAAATTAGTCACCGCTTTAAATATTTGTATGTAGACTTGCGACTCACGCTGTAGTTTATTTATCATTACAGGCTTTGAGAATGTCACCATTATGGGATGTACAAAACTAGTCGGGTTTTTTATTAAAATATTTTTAGCATTTATGATTATTGTAATCGCTTTTAGACGATGTATTTTATTTTTAAGATTCTCTTGTAAACAATTTCATTATCGTCATTTTATACACAAAAAATCTTTATACACTTTTCAGAACACTTAATTTGTCTCTTTTTTAGAACACTTTGAAGCGCACCTTTTGAAACAATTTGCAGAGTACTTTTGAGAACACTCATTTTTTATGCACACTTTCTAGAGAACTTTTTGAACACTTTTGGGAACGCGTGATTTCACAAGTGTGCCAAATGTATTTTCAATTTGTTCTCAAATATGTTTCAGAGTTTTGATTTAACAAATAATCTGAGCAGAACACTTTCTGAACATTTTCTTTATAGCGGAGCATATTTGGAACACATTTCATTACATATTAAGGAACAGGAACACTTTATTTTAATCAAAGTGTACCATGTGTTTCCTCAATGTGTGCTGGGAATTTGCAGTGTATAAATAAAGCTTTAATATCAAGTTTGCAAGTTTTAACAACTGATAGAGAACACTAGAACACTAACGGTTTTATATAAGAAATAGGCTTCTCAGCTCAGTTCAATTGAAATATGCGGTGTGTCTCACTGCAATTTAATCTTCGATTTTCAATCATAATTATTAATGAAAACTTTTTGACAAAAGTTTAACTGATTAACATTACTTCATGTGAAATATAATGATATTAGCAAAAATTATTAACTTGGGCACTATTCACATGTAAATAACACTGAAATAGACACTTCAAAATTCAGAATGTAATTGGCATTACATGCGGTGTTACTGACGGAATCACTTTGCGTTTCTAGCATTTTTCTTGATGCCATCACATGTTGCACAATGTCTCTCAAAATTTCGTTAAAATATATTTATGTTCAAACTAATTTAATACTCGCCAAAAGTGATAAAAATACACTTACAAGGCAAATAATACACTTATTTATTCAGATCGACATGTTTCAGCACTCACACGACGACATTCTCAAGATCTATAATGATACAAATATTTTCGTAAAAGATTTTCAATTGAAAACTGATGAACAAAAATCCCACGATCTCGCGTATAATGAAATCAAGTGCAATAATAAAAATGAATATTTGTAAACATTTATTATTTTATACTAGATAAGAAACTCAACGTTGTCTGAAATTTTAAGAATGTTTGTTTTGAAAAATCAATTTCAAAATTTAACATACAACATAAAAAAAAAAAAAAAACAGTTGAAGTGTTGCACACATGAATAAAATGAATAGCCAATATGAAAATGTATAAATTTATATAACAGACACATAATAATACAGCTATAAATGAACTTATTTCCATTCGTCATTTCAGCAATAATGTTAAAATACCCCAATATTTTCATAATCGAGTTTTTATCATGCTTCAATACATTTTTTCACACTTATGTGATGTTATATTCACCACGTCCTTTATATTTCCAATATAACGTAATATTCCATTTTTTTTAATTCGTCAAATTAATTAAATAATTATAATTTTCACATGGAAATCATAAAAAAAGTAAAATTATGATGTAACATTCACTTTTGTTCTTAATTCGTCAAACTATTCATTTTATTTTCATTTTTTTCACGGGGAAATCTTGTAGTAGAAAAGTTACGATGCAATATTCCCCTTTTTTAAATTCGTCAAGCCATTTATTTCATTTTTTCACGTGGAAATCTTGCAATAGAAAAGAAACTGTTGTGTTAAGAATTTACTGTGGATTATTTAATTTTGGCAACAGCTATAACGAAAAATGTTTAAATTTGATTGGAAATTGCTGTTAAATTTGTAGTTTTTTATTAATTAAAAATGAACTATATGTTATTCTCATTCCGGATTACTTTAATTGCCTCGGCTGTGTTTTAATACACATGTACGTAACATTTCACAATTCTGACTTCCAAACTGTGGATTTGTATAGCATTACAGAAATACAGCCAAATTTTCATTTTTTTATATATTAGATTATTGTTTTTTATTCTTCAGTGCATCTCTTTCCAAATTTTAGATAGCACCATAGCGGCTGAATCATTGCATATATTCTCACTGCGTAAAAAGATCTCTATTGATTCTGGGAAAATGGAAAGCAAATAAAATCGTCATGGATAATTTATTCTACTATTTTTAAAATCCATCTGTAAACGATCTTTATGTATGATGAATGTATGTTCTGACTGTAACCAACCGCTTAGATATCGACGTAAATTGTAAGTCTTTGCCTTTGATTTTCTTTTGTGATTGTTATTTCGTATTTTTGAGATTTTTGTGTATACATTGCTGTTGGTGGTGATTGGTTATTATCTCGTTTGCCTTTTTTGCGTTAGTTATGGCTAAGATGGAGAAAGCGACGAAGGAGGTGTTGGATGAGGCTGGTGTTTTGGAATTTCCTGCTGCCGTTAGTAGGATAAATTCTTATATATACGAAACGCTTGAGTCCCAAAGGAATAATAAGAGTGGCAAAGTTACTGCTGATATAATGGGCATGATGAAGAAGTGTATGGATTTTATCACCATTTGCCTTGTTAAAGCACATCGCGATTGTGTGTCAAGTGAGACTAAATTAAAGACTTTGATAACGCATAATAAGGCATATGAGGCTCTTGCTGATAAATTTTCAAGATCAACACCAACTGGTCAGCTGGATGTTTCGCAACATGCTGCTGTTTCGACTCCAAAGGTGTCAAGAGAGTCTGATTTTTCAGTGATAGTCACTTCTTCTGGGGAGGATTGTTTGGGTACTATTAAAAAGGATATTAAAGGTATTTGTCGCTCTAAATCTGATGTGCCGGTTCCTGATGATGCCGTGGTAACCAAGGCTGGTCAGCTTATTCTAAAGGTGCAGATAAGGGCAGATTCGGAGAGGTTGAAGGAGGTATTGGTGGAATCTGATAATTTAAAGGGCAGAATTAAGGTTACTGTTCCAAGAAGAAGACTCGGGAGAATTTTGATTATGAGTGTCGATCCGGAAGTTAATGAGGATTTGGTTCGGAAATCGCTGAGTAAATTGGTGAATGAGGCTAGTAGGGGTGTGCCTGGTGATTTACAGAAAGATTTGGATATGGATATAATCAGACGTATTACAACAAAGGCTGGGAAAATTAACTGGCTGATTGGGGTTAGTAAGGAGGTCTCTCAATTCGTTATTAAAAGACGCCGTATATGTATCGACTTAGAAAGGTACCGTGTGGTTGAGTTTGTTCCGATCATACGGTGTTACAATTGTCAGACTTTTGGTCATGTTTCTTCTAACTGTGAGAACCCAGTCAAGTGTGTTAAGTGTGCTGGAGACCATACAATTAAGGATTGTAATGTGCTTACTGAGATGTGTATCAATTGTATGGGTGTTACTGACATTGATTTGGACGCTGATCATAGAGCGGACAGTCCGGACTGTCCACAGTTTAAGGCGTACCGTTCTGATCAACTTGCTAAACGGTTGTGATAGTTGTCTTGGGTTCTTCTCAATCTTTGTCTGAACTTAACTTTGTTCAGATCAATCTTCACCATTGTTCTGATGCAAACAATGCTCTTATTCACTATATGGTTAACTTTAACATCCACTTTGCTCTCTGTCAAGACCCTTATATTTTTAATAGTTCTTTCGTTGGCTTGCCTCCTGAATGGCTTTGTTTTTTGTCTTCTTCTTGTTCTGCTGCTATTGTATGTCCTTTTAAGACCTATGGATGTGTGAAGAGTCTTAGTTTGGAAAACAGTGTGTTTATGAATATTACAGTTGAGAACGGCTACTTTATTATTGGTTCGCTATATTCTGCACCTTCAGGCAATCTTGAAGCTGATTTAAGAACTTGGTGTCATCATTATCCTGATTGTAACAGAGTGCTTATCGGTGGTGATTTTAATGTGCCATTGCTTTCAATGGGTTTTTCAAGAGAGTCCGACCGCGCGGAGGTCCTTCTGGAGTACTTGATGATTACTAATCTGTCAATTATGAACTCTCCTGATTCAGAACATACTTATGTACAAGATAACAGGAAGGGTCGTCCAGATTTGACCCTTGCGGGTTTGGACGTTCTCTCGTTACTTGATAATTGGACAGTTGATGATAAAAACTTTTCGTACAGTGATCATCGTTATATCCGATTTACCCTCTCTTCTACTCCGTTACAGATTAGTCATGGTAGATTTAAAACAAAAAATAAGAATATGAAGAAATTTAATAGCCTTTTTTCAGACAAATTGTCAGTTCTTTCACATTCATTAGCAAGAATTTTAAATTCTTCTTCATTAGATGTTTGGATGGAGGAGGATTTTATTGATTTATTACAAGTACTTATGATGAAGTGTTTTAAGCGTGGTGTTATACAACATACTCCTACTGTAAACTGGTATGACAGTTCTCTTAGAAAAGAACGTAATAGGGTTCATGCCTTGTACAAACGGTATATGAAAAACATTGATAATTTACAGTATAAACAAAAGTATATAGCTGCCAGAAGAATGTATAAACAAAATCTGAGAAAAGCTAAGCGTTCTGCCTGGGTAGGTTTTTGTGAGAAGACAGACAATGTTTACGGAAGTCTATACAAATTTATTTCAAAAAAATCTTTATCTAAGAATGATTTAATTTTTACCACTCTTGAAAACTCTCAAGTCTTTGATTCATATGATGATATTGCGGAAAATCTTATGTCAGAGCATTTTGAGGTAAATAATCCTCCTCTGAATACATTTGAATATATTGGTGATGTTAATTTTGAAGATTCTGATGATTTTGTTCCAATTACTAAAAGAGAATTATTTTTTGCTATTAGTCGACAAGGAAATAATAAGGCTCCCGGTTACGATGAGATAGATGCGCTGATTATCAAGAACCTTTGTAAAAATTTTACAGCTTTTATGATTTCTTTATTCAATACCTGTTTGAAGTTTGGTCACTTCCCGAAATACTGGAAGAAAGGCATTATAATATTTTTTCGTAAACGTAACCGTGATCCCAAGTTACCGAAATCTTATAGGCCAATAACACTTCTTCCTATCATTGCAAAGGTTTTTGAAAGAATAGTTAAGATCCGAACCGTTACAATGTTGGAATCTATGTCATATTTGGATGATGGACAGCATGGTTTTAGAGAATCACGCAGCACAATTTCAGCTCTTGCAGCTGTAAAGAAAATAATTAAGGAAACACTTTCAGAATTCAAATATTGTTCGATCATCTCTTTTGACGTGGTTGGAGCCTTTGATGAGATGGATTGGTTTATCTTGGCTGAATTAATTGATGAACTTCCGATTTATGAGTATTTAAAAACGACTTTAAAGAATTATATCAGTCATCGTCTCATAGGATTCAAGTTTGTTAGAGGCATAAGATGGTTTAGAATCTTCCGGGGCTGCCGCAGGGTTCCTGTTTAGGACCCCTGCTTTGGACCATTGTTGCTGATAAGATTATCAAAACTTACAAGCGACACAGTCAACAAATTATTTCTTATGCTGATGACTCTGTTATTGTTGAAGGCAGTGATACAAGACCTGCACTTGAGAATACCATCAATGCTAGCATTTCCCACTTTGCTGCAGCCTGTAGTGGTTTACATCTGTCAATTAGTGTTGAAAAATCTGCTTCAATGCTTTTTGGAAAATATATATCAAGAAAGCGTCGACCTATTTTTAAACTCCAGGGTAGGAGCATATCTGTTAAGGATAATTTGCTGTACTTGGGATTTTATCTTGACTGTAGATTCCATTGGTTGGAGCATCTCGATATGGCCCGTGATAAAATAAAAGATTTTACTTGTAATATCCAAAAGACAAGAATTCGTGATAAAGGATTACCACTTGAGTTTCTAAAAATTTGGTACAATTCAGTGCTAAAGAAACAGATTACTTACGGTTACGAAATTTGGTTTAATGATTTACGGAGCCATGGAATTAAGCGTTTATCCTCATGCCAAAGGCTATGTCTCTTATCTATCATTCGCGCATATCGGTCAATATCAACACAGGCACTTTGTGTACTTTCAGGAGTTCCTCCAATCGAAGTAGAATTAAAACAACTGGCTTTATGTTTTGAAGTTCAGAATAAACATGGTTCAGATTGGATAGAAGATGTTTATGTTTCAACAGATCGTTTGATGAAAAAAGTTTATACTTTTCACTATCCCTACTTTTATTATGATCATCATGTCAATTTCGTACGTGCTATTACTGAGAAGGTCCCTTTGTACAACTACCCAGTTTTATATACAGATGGTTCTAAGATGCCTACGGGCGTCGGAGCGGCTTTTGTGGTACTTTTGAAAGAAGATATTATCTTTGAGAAGAGAATTAGACTTAAATTATTAAATACGGTATACCAGGCTGAACTTACCGCCTTAGATTCCGCAATTGAGTGGTGCAGAGACTCCTCATACAGTGTATTCCACATTTATACAGACAGCATGTCCTCAGTTCAAGCGCTTCAAAATCTTTTTCCAACGGACGAAATTCTTTTTAATATTTATACGAATTTACGACTATTGCATAATAAAACTATTAATATAGGCTGGATTAAATCCCACGTTGGTTTCGTCGGAAATGAGCGCGCAGACTACCTTGCCAAATCAGTCACTGAGACTGGTACATTTGATGCTGAAATAAACATTCCAATCCCTGTTTCGTTTGTGAAGCAGTTCTACAAAAGCAATATTATTAAAATTTGGCAGAACGAATGGTCTTATAGCGATAAGGGAAGAGACACGCATAGTATTATTAAAAAAGTGGATACCTCATTTTTGTGTTTCTCGCAAGTCCATGCCTATTTTATATCTGCACATGGGGCATTTCCTAGTTATCTTTATAAAAGGGGAAAACGCCAGAGTGATAAATGCCTATGTGGAAACATCAGTGATGTCAAACATTATCTGTTTGGTAAATGTCCATTGATGCCTACTTCATTTAACTTTATCCGTAACCGGATACTTAGCTGGAGCATGCGTAACATACTGTTCTCGAAATCAAATTATCACAGACTCAGACTTATTTACAATGAACTAAATAAACATTTTTCGTTTATAAAATATAAATTTTGATTTTTAATCTTTGTTTTATTTTAACCACTTTTCAAGCGCCAGGGCGCTCTTTGTGAGTTTTACTTTTTTTTTTTTTTTTTTTTTTTTTTTGTCATTGTATTTCTTGGGCTATTCCCCAGCTGTGGTTTTGCAGGTCGCAGAGGGTACTTTTCTGTCAGGGGTTCATGCCTATGCCATTTTTGGTTGGCTCCCTGGCAGAGTGATCCTGATCCTGTAAACGATCTTCGTTATATAGTCTGGTCAAAGCTGTAGTTTTCTTGTTGTATTTGATGTCTGATGTATGTTCTTTAATCCTAGTTTTAATCTTTCTGTTTGTCATTCATGTATAAAATTATGCTGTTATATCTTCTTTGGTGATGACCGATTAAATATGTCGATCTGAATAAATAAAGTTATTTGTTTGCCTTGTAAGTGTATTTTTATCTTTTTTAGCAAGTATTAAATACGTTTGAATACTTTAAGTTATTTCAATATATAATTTTACATACAGCAGAACCTCGATTATCCGAAGTAATTGGGAAAATCGAAATTTTCGGATAATCGAGAATGCTTCAATTTTAAAATTCAGGAGAAATATATGCGCTATTTCTTATTATGGTAACACGTGCTTAATAAAAATAAAGCAATAGCAAAATAGAAACAAGAATAAATTACCTGAGCTTTAATTTTGAATTTTAGTACCTTTTGCATATTTCACAAGCGTTAGAAACAATGTTTTGTTTGTCGCACTTTTAATTGTCTTTGCTTTGAAGCTCTATCCCGAAGTTTTAAATATTATTAACTCGCCAGTATCACAGTCTTTCTGCTGCTCCAGCCAAGCCAAACCTTTTGCAAAGCATTCAAAAGCTTCAGAATCGCTAATTTGTTCGTTTTCTTTGTTCGTTATACTCCGCAGCTTACGGGATCTCAAGTTAAATTCAAACGAATTCTAAGAAAGGGGATCGAAAATATTTATATATACTCGTGGTATCGAAAATGCCCGTTTGCACACGTGGAATATAATAGTTTAAAAAAGAAAAGCTTTCAAAATGGATTTTGCGCACAAGGAATGTGATACAAAAAAAAAAGCTTTAAAAATAGATTTCAGTTAACCGAAAGTTTCAGTTAAAAGAGTTTCGGATAAAAGAGGTTCTACTCTGTTCCTGTTATTATTAAATTTATGAACAAAAAAAAACCCTTCATGCAAGTGTAAGGGTTTTTAAGGGTCTTTCCTAGTGCGTAACGAGAATTCGGGCCACTCGTCCTCCCTGAAGGCGTTCTCTGCTTAGCAATACCAACGTTGGCTGTGGCTATCGTGGTATAGAAGTGCAGTCTGTGCTTGCGGGCGCTTCTTGTAGTGGTTCCACCCCAGACGTTCGCTGGTGGTGACTGTTTCTACGCTACTCCCAGGGCGACGTGCCGTTGACCAGCAGCAAGTCCTTCGTCTGGTGGGCTTTTCCGTTACCTGGGATAGCTACCGATATGGGATATTTTGATCCTGGCAAGGTTTTCTCTTGGTTTTATGAACAAAAACCTGGATTTCGGTTGGAGTGAGGCACCCTATATTTTTAACAGAGCAATTTGAGATATTGGCTTCCTATCGAGAATTATTTGATGTAGTGTGCTCTTCCACTTCCTAAAGTTTTAAACACATTTACAGAAACACACTGTATGCAACACATACAAATTGTTTTTAATCTGTAGATATATAAGCAACTGATCTTGGCAATGACATTTTTAATATTAAAAATATATATTTTTAAGGGGTCTCAGGACTCTTAAAGCTTTAAAATTTTCGAAATTTTAATTTTTTTAGATGTTAAACTCCTATCTTTTCTGCACATTTTGATATAATTTTTTCCTTGAAATTCCTATTAGAACTGAAGTTATGGCTTTTAAATCTATACACGTTCAATAGCTGAAGTGTTGTTTCGGAAACTTTGAAGCCATTTTTCTCCAAATGACGTTTTTGGGCATAACGCACACGATCTCTCAAAAACTCATGAATATTTTTTCATGAAATCTTCGAAACATATGTTTCATGTTAGTCTGTATAAACTGAACCTAAAATTTTCTTTTTATTGTTCAAAACAATATTTTTTTATGTGATTATATTGTTGAAATTTTCTTAATTTTTCATTATCTAAATACAACTTTGAATTAAAAATATAAAAAAGCTTTAAATACAAATTTATTTAGGTTCAGGGTAATTATTACAATCTGAAGTATAAGTAGCCACCACAATTTTTATTCTAGTTGCAATACTTATTTCGTAATCGTGCGCGTAAGCTGTTATGCCGATTTTTTGCTCGTCAAATGTCTAACAGTTTGGAGCCCTCTGTAAATGCTAATTCTGCTTCTTATAATTTTTTTAAATACATGAAATGAAAGAACATACTTATATATTTTATTCCAATTAAAATTGTGTCTTAAAATCAAATACAATTTAAGATATTAAATGTTAAAAATGGTCTTTTTTTTTCATTTTTTCCAATTTTAAGAGTCCTGAGACCCCTTAAAACATCAGCTATATGATCTTAAATATATATATTTTTTTATATTATCGGTAAGAAAATATTCTGAAATAATATCAATGTTTTAATTAAAAGGTAGCCATAATTAATCTGACAGTATTCAGCGGATTCTGTAGAGCGATCTAATAGCGAGAATGAGTCCAATATTTTTTTATGGTGATTAACCAAGACAGGGAATGAAGGATTTCACGAAAAAATAATTTTTAAAATTCACCGCTAGGGGGATATATGGGACGGAATCTTTCTTCCCTCTTTATTTAAGTGGGTCCATGACGCAAAATCATATTTTCGTTTTATTTGTAGATATTTTTGAATGGATTTTTTCCGTGCAGTATGTGTTTATATAGTGAACATATTGCAAGTGAAAAAATACTTAAAACTTTAAAACAATATATCAAAAAAATTAAAATTTTTAAATTTATACATATTTAATTTTTGATATAACTTTTGGACCACTTGCCTGATTTCGATAATTTTTCACTATTGTGTACAGAAAATGTGTAATTTTAATTTGTCTGCAGGATTTTTAAAATCCTGGGATTAATATCCTTCAGAGTATTAATTTTATAATAAATTTTAAAGTAAAAAATATTAAGTTTTTCCATGAGTAACTTTTGGTTTAATTAGAATATTTTCACAAGTCTCACTCAAAATCAAAACTCCAGAAGACAAGTTATTAGAAATATAATACAGAAACTCTGTTGAAAATTTCATACTTTTGAGTTGACAAATCATGAAAATATTCATTTTGAGACGAATGAAGTTAAAGTTCCCGTCAAAGGGCGGATCGTGAGCTGCATCACAAGACAAAAAATGTTATATTTCTCGATCTAATCATGATAAAAGCATGAGGTTTGAGATATTTGACTCTAAAAACTCTTTAATAATTTTTAAGCCGATTTAAAAAAAAACTACACTTTTTTAGAATTTTTTATCTCAGAGTCCCTTATCTTACAATATCTGACTCCATTTTCGCAATCAGATCGCGCTATAGAAAATGCACAGAATTGCCAGTTTAATTATGACCGCCTTGTATAATTTTAGTTAATATAGGTTTATTTTGTTCTAAAAATTTTGAGAGAAAAAACGGCCACTTATTTTTTCGATTTCATTTTCAGTAGTTACAATTGCAAAAATTCAAAATTCAAAATTTCAAAAAGAGGAGATTGTTGCAATAACATATTTAAAGAAATTTCGCTGACAGAATCATGAACTGCTTTGCTTTTAATTTACTCATGCATAATTTGTACATACAGGGTGTTTCATAAAAGATGAGCAAAACTTTCAGACGTGATAGTACACATCCAAAAAAAAACAACTTTTATCAAAGAATGCATGGTCGGAACTAAAATGCAAAGGGGCTGACGCATTTATAAACTTAGCCCTTCGAACGTTAAAATTCCATTCCTGTTGCGAGCTATCGGGTGAAGAACGACACTGATAACATGCGAATGTGGAAGAATAAGAAAAAGTATGCAAAATTTCACTTCAATTAATACATAAAAGCAGATGATCCGAATGTGCAATGTCAATCGCAATAGAAAAGTATCGGAAGATGTTACCCTTCACTAATAAGGAAAATGCTGGTATGCATTTTATTTACAGAAATGCAAATGGAAATGGCAGAGAGGCTCAACGATTTTACGGACAATACTTTACCACCTTGATTTTGTCACTTAATCGTTCTTTGTTTGTTTTTGTCTCGTATAACAAGATCAACTTTTGCACACTGTCGCAAATTTTCGTTTTAATTTGGATCCTGTATTCTTTGATGAAAGTTGTTTGTTTGGATGTGTACTATCACCTCTTAAAGTTTTGCCCATCTTTTATGAAACAAACATTCTAACAAAAATTGCATTTTTTTAAGAATTTTTTATACCGGCTTCCCTTACAAAATCCTACAAAATTTTACTCCATTTTCGCAATTCGATCGAGCTATAGAAAACGCAGAGTATTATCAGCTTAATTATGGTCACCTTGTATAAGTTTAGTTAATATAGGTTTACCCCCCCTGTATAAAGTACATCTACCAAATAAGGACATGATCTTAATAAGGCTATCAGCCAATATTTTGTTGAGTACGATCTCTGGCAGACAAATGACAGCATATACCTCACAGTTTATTTGACCCTGATATATGCGGGTAGTTTCACCCATAACCTGTGTGGGCCCTCATTGCCGTTTTCAGATCATTTTAAGGGGTAAGGTACCCTTTAAAGTGTTCTAAAAACGATTTTTTAAATAGCATATGATTAAATGGGATTCATTTGGAAAATTTTAAAACAAACCCCATAAAAAAATTCGCATTAGAAGAGAAATTATGACTAAAGAACTTTGGGATGTTTTTCCTATATGATCAAGGGGGGATTTAATCTTGAAAGTCAATTTTCGTTAAACAGCGATTTTGATCATTGCGGAACGATTTCTGAAAAACGGTTACCAAGAATTTCACGAAATTTTCAGTGAATGTATGAAATGTACAGAAGAACAAAATGAACTATTATTATGTTTCCCAAGTAAGAAGTTTAGATTTCACGAATACTTTTGTATGAAAGAAATCTCGATATTTCGAATTTCTTAAGAAAAAAAAAATTCTCAGGATCTACAAGTTTTATTTTTTTCATTGCAGGTCATTTTGAAAATACTTTAAACTGTACCCATTAAAAAAATCTTGGCTTGTTTCAATCATTCAAATGGGAAAAATCATGCGCGCAATGTATGCAAGAATAATTATTTCCCAAAAATTGTATTATCTTTAAAAATAAATTTAAAAAGATTATACATGTGTATACATTTTTTAACAACTTTAATTGATAAAATAAATCGATCCTGACATGTATTTTCAATTTTATAATTAAAAGTCGATTAGTTAAAGAGAGACTGCAATTCTTACAGAGGTGACTTTTCCATGTATTTTATTAGTTCAAAGGGTACCTGACCCCTTAACCTGTTTGGGTCATAACCAATGACCCATGACCATTCGGATAATTCGGACCCGCCAATGCACCAATTCGGACCATTTTCGTCACATCGTTGTTGAAAACAGTGAGCAAATTTTCATATGAAATCAGTGTAATTAATTGATTGACTTTTTCATAATGTTTGCATGATTTTCGAAACAATTTAGCGATCTTACAGAATTTATATTGAAATATTCTGCATTTTTAATTGTGTTTGCGGATGAATGTAAAATGCGTGAAAAACAGAATTGCCGTAATAAGACCAAACCCTACGAGGGTGTGTCAATAAGCTTTTGACCTCACATAGAAATAATTGAGTGAAATTTATGAAATTGTTACATTGTATTAGTCCGTTTCTATATAGTCACCGTGTACAGTAACACATTTCAGCAAACGGTATTTCAAAGAGATAGGGGAGTCTGTATTTTAGGCGGTGCAATAGTAGACCCAAAGGGGGTGATTTTTCTAACTTTTGCCAACCCCATCTCCCGAAATTTGCCTTTTGGGGCACTTTTCTAAATTTTGCGGGCATCATTCATGTCCCTCGGGGTGCAAATTTGGGAGGAGGGGCTGAGGTGCATAGCATGAATAAGTGGTCACAGGTCTTTCCAACGATATGTCACATGTGGGAGTCGGAAAAAGTTAGGAAAATGCCCCCCTTTGGCTCTACTATCGCGCCTCCTGGAATACATCCTCCCCTCTCTCTTTGAAATACCGGTTGCTCAAATGTGTTACTGTGCAAATTGACTACATAGAAAAGGACTCGTAAAATGTAGCAATTTCATAAATTTCACTCAATTATTATGTGAGGGCAAAAACTTGTTGATACACCCTCGTTTATGGTCTGGTCTTATAAGAGACACTTCATTTTCATCGTGAAAATCATTTCCAAAGCTAATTAAGTATTTTTTGTGTCAATATTAGTAGAAAACTATCGAATCTCTCAAAGCTATTGTAAAAGGAGCTGGGTTGAGTGAAGGACAAATGGAATGAGTAGTTTTGGTTGTTTGAAACGGAATGAGCGTAAATAGAGCAGCCAGAGAATATACAGTGTACAAGACATATAAATTGTTTTTAATCTATAGATATAAGCAGCCGATCTTGAGAATGACAATATATGGGAACGTCCATTCGTTACTTTTGTGGCAATTGGAGCAATTTTTCATAAATACTTGCAATTATTTCCTTATAAAATATATTTAAGATAAAAATTGAAATAACTAATTAAATATCACTGTGTTCCTCTCTCGTAATATATACCTAATTGGCAACAAAAAGAATTTTATTTGTTTATATATTAAATCAATTTTTTTTACTCTTGTGACACTCTGATCACAAGAGTAACAAAATTTTGATTTATTATATAGACAAGCAAAATGCTTTTTATTTCAAATTAGATATATATTAAATGAGTGGAGCACAGTAGTATTTCACTGGTTATATCACTTTTTATTTTAATTATATTTTACAATAAAATAATTGGAAGTATTTGCAAAAAACCACTCGAATGGTCACAAGAGTAACAATGGACGTTCCCATATATATTAATCTACATTTTGTTAAACATCAGCTGTTATATTATCTTAATTTTTTTATATTATCGGGAAGAACATATTCTTAAATAATATCAATGTTTTAAGTAAAAAGTTACCATATTTAAACTAGCAGTATTATTAGAACTTTTATTTGTTCTGTATTGGTATAATACCTACAAAATATCCGTTAATAAAAGTTAAATGACGTATTTTGAAAATTATGCTCTTACTTAAAACACGAAGTCCTAATAAATTCATTTTAAAGTGTCTTTATTTGATTTCAACTCTCCTGGTCACAATCAAGCTACAGGATGAGTATGCAGGATTTAATATTGTATATATATGTATAAATATTACATGTAATAAAATTTATAATGTTAATTCTTATATAACGGAGTTTATTGTGATTTGAAAGCTTAATGCGGATTTTTTTGGTACAGGTGTCTAAATGATTATTTTCTTACATTGAATTTATACATTTCAGAAGAACAACATACCACTTTCAAAAACACTTTTAGACACAAAACGATAAAAATGTATTATGATCCATTTATAATATAGTAATATCTTGAAAGGGTATATGGTTTCAGAGAAACATAAGTAAGGCAAAATATATGCAGAAGCCAAAATGATATTATTAGAAACAGAAGTATATCGACAAACATACTTGCTAATTCATGATTAATCTTTCCTTCAGAAATATCTAAAAGTTACAAACATTTTAATTTAAAAAACACATTTTTTATTTTTCCTTCCATAATTAACTAGAATAATTTAATAATAAATGTTTTCAATAAAAAAAAACCAACAAATTATAATATACATACATAAATACTGCGTATTTCGATGCTATATTAATGTTACCTATATAAAAAATGATAGATGTGTACGTCACATTAGAGAAGGGTTTGATCATTTAATGATTGCAACTTTTTTGGTTCCACGTTTTGGAGAAATGTCGAATCAAAATTTTAATAGTGTGAGTTATTATGTATGCATAATATATGTAATGTATGTAATAGTATATAAGTACTTTCCATAACATGTTTTTTTCATCGAATTACGTTTTGAAAGTTTGTGATATTTCCGCGTTTCTTAATAGATTTTGCAATTTTAAAACATCTATTATGCGCCATAAAAAAAGAAAAATTTAATTTTCTAAATAAAAACGTAACCCACTTTTATCGTAATTTTAAATCATCAGTGCATAAAAATATACTATATTTTAAGTTTAAACAATACTAATAAGTTCTCAAAATTATTTTTTTACTGAAGTTATAAAATTTGTATTATAAATACTGTCTATCCAAATTCTATACGGAAATTTCAAATTCCTCACAAAAACTTAAGAAAACTTAAAGATACCATTTATAAAACAGGCTACATAATTTCAAAACTATTTGTAGTAATAATAACCCAGCTGAGTAACCATTATATATCAGTGCTGCGATATGTTAGCTTATGTAAGCTTTTAATAATAACGCACGATGTTCATTGTAAGCATAACATGGAGTACAATATAGACTGAACCTACTACAATACATAATAATGTCAGAGATACTGGAACCACAATTAATTGAAAAGCAGTGTACCTGTCATCATGCTACACCAAGGCCTGGTTAATTCCATGGCATTACTATATACTCTATGATCACATATCACAAATTAATTTTATAATCACGACACACAGATTCGTTTTGCGTGAAGTTAGAATTATGCTAAGACAAGAATTTAAAAATGTATTTTGAAAGACTTATGTATTACCGGTTTTCATATTCGTCTGATTTATTAATTTCAGAATACAAAATATTAATGAGCGAAAATTTAGTAAATTTATTCACTCAAAACTGAAAAATACCTGTAGCAGTATAACAAACATTTCTAAATTTTGAAGAAATTCATTTAACACAATTTAGTTTTATGTGTAATTAATCATTTATTATTATTATTATCATTCTAATTTATTAAACGTACATGTGTTCATATTTGTCAAATTACAAAGTTTTAAACATTTGAAGGGTAAATTTGCCACTGTATAGTGATTAAATATCTTTAAGAAACAAACCCCTACTTTTTATAAATTTATAATAAAGTAATTTCTAAATCTTGACCTAAGATGACTTAAAAGTATTCCTAGTACATTTATTACATTTCTAACTTCTAACTTTTAGTGTCTTCTTTTTATCTAATTTAACAAAATAATAGAACATAAATTCGGCATATCTATATTTAGGTAACGTTCATTGAAAAAAGTAAAAAGTTACCTAATGCAGCTATTCGAAAGAAAGCAATTCCCAAAAAATTCGGTATATTTTCACCGATTATGGCCCACAGAACCCGAAACCATCTTCTGTTAAAATGTTACTATATATATATTTATATATGGGGCATTCTCAAAAGCTTTTGACTTTCGGGAATAAAAATCTGGTAAAATTAAACTTGCTAAAATAACATTTTAATCTGATAGACGAATGCTTTAATTATTCAAAATAAATAAAAAATGGCCAGCAGCGAAAATGTTTTTATTTAACTGAGGTTTAAATTAAACTGGTGAGTTTAATTTCCCCTACCATTTTACTACTTTAACTTTCTATTTTCTTCTAAATTTTTACTTATAATGAATTTGTATAGTACCCACATGACATTTAAATAAGAAATAATAACAATGTAGTATTTTTAGTACAATATTTTGGTATAACATTGTTTTAAAGGGGTGTTAAAGAAGGGACGGAAGGGGAAAAAATGGGGTGGTATAGGAAAAAAGAGACGGTAAAAAAAAGGATGGTAACGATGGGACAGTAAGGAAAATTATCACTATTTTTAGGCAAGTCATGTTAAGACTAAGTGATAGCCACAATGTCGATTGATTTTTAGAAACTGTTATTTACATTCGATTAAATTTAAAAGAAAAAAATAATCTACCTCGAAAAGTGCAGGAATAAACCTTGGGGACGGTAAGACTACCAATAAAGTCATGATGTTTGAAATTGATATTTAAATGCTGATTTAAATTCTGCAGTAAATTTCCTGTCAAAGAATTTTAGACATTCTTTCTCTAGCGTGGCTAATTTCTAAACCGTTAGTCGTAGACATATAGTTCCGAATACAAATTTTCTTCAAATGAGGTAAAAAATTATTTTAAAAGTCATTTTGATCAATAAAATATTTATTAAAAAATTACGAAATTTAAATTTTTATATGGTCACACGGTCCTATATGTAATACTTGGTAAAAATTTATTATTACACTAACAAGTAAAACAAAAAAGTCCCATTCATCTAACACTAAAATTGACCCAGTTATGAAATTTAGAATTGCATGACCTTATTCTAATATTGTTCATTTGAACAGAAATGAGCTGGGCCATGCTTCGAGAGATCGTACACAAAGTTCTTAAAGAAAGATTTATTCGCGTGTACATGTCGGCATTGCAGCCGAAAGGAACAGTCACCTCGAGTAACGTTTAAGATATCTTTAATTTTTATTAATTAAGTTTTAGATTATATAATATAATAGCATTTTAAAGTATGTATGATTTTGTAAAGAATCTCAACTGTTGCTTTTCATCATTTCATTTAAGAAAAATTCTGTTTTAACTCAAATTTTTAGTACAAGTTGTACATGTTTCTTTAATATGTCAGAATGGAAATAGATTTCCAATTTATATTGTAATGTTAATTTCACTCTCAACAGTTTTTTTTTTATATACCTGACGATTGTTTATATTTCAAGTGAATTTGTGAATGATCCCTCTTTCGTAGCAAAAAATATACTTCAATTTTAAACGGCTATTACTTGATCAGTTTTAATTGTAGAAGAATGGTCTTTTTTTGTCTTACTTCTAAATGTAAAAGGATATCTTTACTAAATATAGCTTATAGGACGTATAAAAATTTTATTTTCGTAATTTTTAAGAAATGATTTTATTGATCCAAATCGCTTTTAAGAAATTCTTTACATTATTTAAAACATTTTTGTAATTGGAACTATATGACTATACCTAACACTTTAGAAATTAACCATTGGACACCGTTGAGAGTGAACATCTTGAATACTTGACTTTTGTCATCCGATAGCACACGTTTTGTGAAATGATTCGGATGTAGTTGATTGTACAGGACTTACCAAGATATCGACAGAGTTCGATAGCCAGCTTCATTCGCCATCTTGTACAAAATGGTGGCTTTTAAGAAATTCTAAATTCAGAAAGATGTAAAAAAAGAAAAAAAAAAATAGAAATACTGGAAGTGTTTTTGCTAAATTGTTCTCTATCGATAGAATAGTAGCGAAGCATGTTTTTTTTTTTTTGTCTCTAACTTAAAAGATGGCGGAAATATAGCAGTTTGAAATTTTAGCGTGCCCGACATTCTAAAATAAAACAACAGATTAAAGATAAGGGATTCCCCCATGCAGAGGTTTAATTTACGAGTTTAACTTAGCATGATTTCTCGCAGATTTTCTTTCCTTTTTACCATTCCTGAAACTCTCATACGGTTAAAACTACATTGTCTGATCCGCCAGTGTGAAATTCTTTCCAAGCGTAGCACTCATCAAATTTGGAAATAAAAATAGGTCGTGATAAATGAAAACAACTTGGCGGTAGTCGACTCAGTTTTTAAAATTCTTATTTGTATTAAATATTGCAGAAAACAGGGAATCTTCTACAATCATGTTTCATACATTTGAGATTTATGTATTGGGGTAAAAGCGGAATTCTTAAAAACAAGGAATAGAAAACGGACATTTTTCTCTTAGTATAGGTCGGAATAATTTTTTTTATTGTACTTGCATTCCATATTTTCATGATAAGGAGATTTTTTTTTACTTAGTGCGTAGGATAACTTCCATTTTTTTGTTAAAATTTTAACAAACTTTGAAATATTTTATATTTTGTCTTTTTATTTTCTTTAAATTAAATAAGTTTTGTGTAATAAATCATTTTATAAAATTTTTAATATATAAAAATAAATATGTAAATAAATAAACGAGTAAATTTGCTAAGACTAACATTTAAACTTTTACAAAGAAATTGTTGCTCCAAATGGTATAATTGTTCAACATTTATTTTCGAAACACATGAATCGTATCGTATCAATCGTATCGCTTGATTTAGGGAAATTTTAAACAAAATTATTCGAGGTAATTCCGGAAGTAAGTTCCGAAATATAATAATTTTCGCACACGGCAGATGGCAGTAATCTAGCCATACTGTATCGCGTCCTTAATGACTGAAGAATTCTCCATAAAAAAAGTTCATATCGCGAAACGTTAACACGTGTAAATCTTGCGCTAAATAAGTTTATGACTCGAAAGTCCCGGCAACCGAAGGATCTTGATGAGATCTTGAGACGCACGCAGCATGTGACTTGGTATTGTCGCGCAACAATATGACATCATGACAGTAAACCGGGTCTCTTCTTTTGAAAAGCATGTCACAGCTTTTTCAACGTCGCACCGTAAATGCGACATTGATAGTTTTGATTAAGGCTGCGAACTGCACAGATATGAAACCTTTTCTGACCTAGAAAAAGGTGCACATGATTTTGCGCATTCAAATGGTCTGTTTGAACTTTCGTGGTATCGGCGAGGCAGTGTATTTCCACGCATTCAAAAACCTAAGTATACAGTTTGCGGGATCTTGTATAGTCTTAAACATGAGTAGCGCAAGCCCAGGGAGCCAGTTTTTACCCGGTGGGGTACGGTAGAAAGGCGAAGTCTCATCCCACTTGCAACGTTAAGTTTGCCTAACAATTCGGCTGAAAAAAATTAACACATGGTGCAATTTGTCTATCTGTGGAGCCCCATTCTTTGTTTTCTCTACCCCCCCCCCCCCAACCAATACTAAAAAATATCATTTTCATTTGACAATTATGCATCAACAATTAGGCTTCAAAAATTCCAAGCCATCGAAATTAGATCGGACAGCGGTGGCCAAGTTGGTAGAGCATTATACTCGTAGCCGTTGGCCGCAGGACCCAGGCTAACTGCCGGCTAAAATGCCGTCATGTACGCTAACGGCGCCTGGTGCATGTAAAATCCGTCGTGGGTGCAAAGTCCTCCAAGTTACCTGTGAATTATTCCTCTGTAGGTGCTTTGCCAGGTGGAGGTCTCGTCATCTGATCAAGGTTCTAAATTACGAGACCAACTTGAGTAGCAATGTGCAGGTGCCAAACAACAGGATATAACGTTAAGTGACCAGCAACACAAAGTATACACAAACGAGCATTAGGCACTGCAGACAGGATGACGATCGAGGCAATGATGTCGGATCGATGCCATGTACTAAACCCGTTAAGCTGGGCAACCCGTCAGGTAGGGGTCAGGTCAACGGTTAGAAAGAAAGAAAAGCATGAGTAGCGCAAAATTTACACGTGTCACCGTTTCATCATACGAATTTTTTTTTTTTTTGGTATGACGCAGTCATTGAGTATGCTACACCGCATAGGTAGATTAGCGTCTTCTGTCGGGTGAGGATATTATGACATTTTAGAAATAACTTTTCAAATAAACCTCGTACATTATATACGTGCTACATAAAAGTTATTACATGAAATTCGCATCGAAAACATATTTAATATTAAGAATTTTTTTTACTTTTTCATATCTTCCAACTTGACTGTATTATTGAAATCAAATAAATATACATGGAACCAGAAATTTTATTTCATAAAATGGGACTTGTTTTTACGCGGTATTTATTTATTTTTGTTTATTGAGTCTAATTTCTAGCTTTATTTGAAATAAACAAAACCGGAATGTTGGCAACTATGTGTTTCCTGTGCATATCCATTGCAATTTGTTAGCCTAATAATTGTCAGTCTGCATTTAAAAAAGTGTTAAATAATGCAAAGATTTTTTCCTTTTATGTTAGACTGAATTGGAATTACTCATATTATAATCCTTATTCTGTGGTTTAGTGCCAAAATTTAGTTCAAAAACTTCAACCTATGCATTTTTACGAGTAACATTAGAATTGTAATCGTCTGAAGTTAGAAATTATTTTTGACATTAATCATTTGAACATCAAAGTCTTTTCGGACATACAGAGAACGAACCAAAATTAATGTCCTTTGTTAATTATAGAGCATGCGCAATGTCGACAGAATATTGTCATTACTAGAAATGTATTATAATTATCAAAATCAAACCTTATCTTTCATGGGCTCCATATTTCTATACCTTTGTGTGGATCAAATGAATTACAAAGATATATTTCACTTGACTGTCAAAGACACATTGACAACAAAGGACAATTGACTTCTAAATATCATTTATTTAACGAAAAGCAGATCCTATTTGAATAACTGTTTGATTAGACTCGATTGTGAATAATGAAAGGTTTGCTGACTTTTATCCCTCTGAGATAACTAATGCCTTACTTATATATTATGGGGGAATGGAATAAAGGATGAATGTAGAAATACATTCCTTTGACGAACATGCTACGAACTACTCAAAGAAAACTAAAATATACATTACATGTGAAAAATGGCATTTTATATTTTATGTGTACAAAGTTTAAATTTAATCAAATACAAAATTATTTTAATTAAAATCCTAATAATAAAGTTAAAATTTAAGACTCATAACAATATCTATTTCATCATATACATGGTTCGTACGGATACCATTATTTCTCCAGGCACACCTACCAGTATCTTTTTATAGAAAAAGAAATCTGGGTTAAATACGCAAAATTTCACCTTCTTCTAAGAAGAGATTTTCTATAAGAAAATACTGGTTCCAAAAAATATTATGGTCTGCAAAATTCAAGGAGGCGAACGAAACATGAAATTTTTTGAATTTGCGTTTCATCGTATTTTGCTCAATTTACATTTGTAAACAATACAATTTTAATAAACTTCAGAATAGTACATATATATATATATAACAGGGGTCGTACTTATCCTGAAATTTCAAGACCAGGAAATTCTTCAATATCAGTATTTTCTTATAGAAAATCTCTTCTTAAATAAAGCGAAACTTCGCGCGTTTAACCTAGATTTATTTTTCTATTAAAAAAATACTGATATCTGTCCTGAAAAATTCCCTGAGGCGCACGACGTCTGATCAGTGTTGAATTCAGGGTGTGGCTTGGGGGTGGTATCCCCCCCCCCTTCCAGAGCAATGACATGTCTCCCCCGCAAGATTTGAGATTTTGTGCTTTTAATGGTCAAAAAGTGCAATTTCCCCACCGGAAATCTATAATGTCACCCCTCGGGAGCCCCAGAAATCCCTCCCGGAAAAAGAGTCTGAATTCAACACTGCTTCTGGTATATGTATATTATATATTTTTTTAGCGTAGTATAATTACAAACTGTGTAAAGCAAATCCAGGACAATTTAAAAAAAAATCTTTACTTACTTAAAAACTTTGCATTAAATTAGTACAAATATATGTCAGTTACTGACAAATGCTATGTAAAATTCCCAACAAATAGCAAATAGTTTCAGCAGATAAAATATTTTTTTTTCTGCTCTGTGTATGAACTTTATTTATTCTTTAGTACAAACATTTTTATTTAATATTATTGAGTGGTATATCAATTTTCACCACTAACTACAGTCACAAACTTTATGTAAAATTATTATATTAAAGACCACGGTTTGTATTTATAATAAAAACAAAAAATGAACCAAAAAAATCTTTCATAAGATTACACTTCCGTAAGATCCGTTAATCGAAGAAAGAAAAAGTAAGTGTTTTATATCGCTCACCAACAAAAAAAGTGACACATCTCGCAAAAATTCATTTTACGTTTAATTCTACTCATAGGTCTCTCTTACGTACCTCTTGCTACGCAAATACTTTCATAAGTGTAGCTATGCGAAAAATCATTTTATTACTCCATATGTCCATTTGTGACCACATTTGAGAGGTGGATTGTGTGAGGAGGTAAAATTACCCAACCCTCCAAACTTCATCTTACGTCTTCATTTTTAAGGGTTTTATGCATGTTTTCATTCCTACATGCAAAGTCAGATGGTATAATTTCATGTTACAGTAAAGTCATGCAAATTTTCGTTTGCCTCTACTGTGAAATTTACTTTTTTCGAGATGTGTCACTTTTCTTGCGGGTGAGCGATATATTAAATGTAGGACTCTTGGACATAAATATAATGCTTATCTTATTTTGAACACTTTTGCAATTTACCGCACCTAACAGGAAAAATACTTAAAGGCCTTTCAACCTCTTTTTGGACACCATTTATGTACACTGGCCCCCAAAAGTTAAGGTGCAGGGACTGGATGCTTTCGATTGTACACTGCTTCTCGAATATCTACGAAAATTATTGGCGAATTGTTCTTGAACTTCTGGGAAGTCAAGAACATGCTTGATTTCACATTTCTCAACTCAGAAAGATATAGTGAGCTGATTGAAAAATTGCGGAAAATCCCCTACAATAAAGCTATTTTTAGAAAGCAACTCACTATATCGACCCTATCTTTGTGAATTTTCGAGATATTTGACTCGAATTTTTATAGAAGTTGCTCAGAATAGCTGACTACCAAATTATGAAATAAAAATTTTGAAATCTTCCACGCATGCGCAGTTAAAAATTATTTCATAAAAATGTCCATATCTCGTCAAATATTCAATATATCCATGTTTCAATTGCAGTATACTTTTGCTACTATTCTTTGTCAAGTTTTCGGAAAGTTGTATTAAATTTGGTTGAAAACTGTATGCTATAAACAAAAAAATTGTGAATTTTTCACAAAAACGTTAACATCTTCACGAATATGAGTGCTATACTTACACAAATGCATACAAACGTTGAACAGGATCCAAATATTCATTTAAGACAGTGACAAACCATTTCCCGCATTTTCTGTTATATAGGTGATCGCAAATATTATTTCATTATTAAATTTATTACTAGCCCCCAATTGTCCTCCCGACTAAATCTTTACCGAGACATATGAAATCAAACATGTTCTTTACATCCCAGAAGTTCAAGAACAATTTGCCAATAATTTTCGTAGGTATTCGACAAGCAGTGTACAATCGAAAGCATCCAGTACCTGTACCTTAACTTTTGGAAGCCAGTGTATATGAGCTATTCTCCAATAAGTGGGTAATTTGTGTCCCTTTGGATTATATGCTACATTTTTTCATTTATATAATTTTCGCTAACATAAAATGTATTCTGAAATGCCTTTCTACAACTTCGAAAAGAATTTTCAAGTAAATTTTACTCCAGTAACATTTTAAAATTTCAAATTGTCAAACTTAAATCTACACAATGTGTAAAACTACTTAAAAGATGACAATATCCAAAAAAGATGTTAAATTACTTTAATACTTTAGTACTTTCAACTATAAAAAACATAGTCTTCGTCAGAGGAATATAAGAAATACTATTGTTATTAGCATCTAATTTTCAAAATCCACGTACATGATGACGAAAGGAATGAAAATGGAAGTCAATTTTTAGATCCGAAAAACAATGGGAAAAAAAAAACATGCAAATAGGGAAGTGAAATATTACTCGTTTTATCATACGTTAAGCAAACTGAGCCAAATTCTGGGTATATTGTAGGATAAAACATCATTACAAACGGTATTTTCTTTAGTAATAATGTCTATTGATTCGCTGATAATTAAATCATGATAATTCTTTGAGGGATATATAATTTTTGCGTCTTCGAAATTAACTTGTATATTCTGCTTCTGATTAAGTCTTGACAGGGCTGTTGTAGGTCGGTTGTATTTTAAATCTCTCAAATGTTCTTTAATACGAACTTTAAGTTTACGCGAAGTTATTCCTATGTATTCGAGATAAATATTTTCTGCTTTCAGTGGAACTATATATACTCCAGAAACTTCATCCTTCGGGATCGGGTCTATTTTGGCACTAATTAGATTTTTCAGTTTTGCTGGAGGAGTGGCAATTAAGTTCACGCCAAAGCGAAAAAGTGCATGTCTGAGTTTTTCGAAAAGTTCTGGTATGTACTTCATTTTGCAATATCTCATATTACTCTGTGGAATTTAACATCTTTGTTGGATATTGTCATCTTTTAAGTAGTTTTACACATTGTGTAAATTTAAGTTTAACTTTTAAAGATGAATTAAGCATTTCTATTTATTTATTTACTGATTCAAATTGTCATTTCTGTCCCCTGTCGCCCGCTCCATGCACTGATCTTCTGGTAAAAATTTAAGTGTAATGACAAATTATTTTTAGAAATTTTATTAAACAAAATAAAAATTTACATTCTAAAGTAGGAAATCAAAGATTTTTATTGTAAATTAATATATTTTTATATTTATTCTGACCAGGTAAATGTTGTCCCATAGTTTTTATGTCACTACTGCCCCCTTGTATAAAACTGCTCATGTGACCATCAAGAGATCAGATAAAGTTCTGAGAACAGTTACATTTAGTAGAAGCAGTAATCTTGATTGCTGAGATAGTCACATAGTTTAATTATCTGGACGTCAAAAGCAGTTACATAATAAGCAAAAATAGATAGAAAGATAAAAATACAGGGTGACACATAAATAATGTGACGCAAATAAAAAACCATAACTTTTCACTAAACAAACAAAACAAGTAGTTTTATTCACCATTCGAAAGAGGAGAAAATTCTGTACAAGAAACAATAAAGATAATTTGAAATGTTTTTCTCCAGCGGTGATGCAGGCGTCTAGACGCTTCTGTAAATTCTTCAAGATGGCCGCGACTGTTTCCGGTGTGATTTCGGCCCAGGTTTTTGCCAGAGCTGGTTTCAATGAATCCAGGAACTTGTTCTTTATTGTGCAGATTTTTTGGTCCAGGATTCCCCAAACAGCGAAGTCCATAGTGTTCAAGTCAGGTGAATTTGAGGGCCAAACGCCCTTCCTCCGAATTCACGAGAGATTGGCCTCGCACCCCCCCAGCGTCTTCTTCGCTCCGTGGCTATTCGGCCAATCTTGCTGAAACCTCCAGTTGATGTTCTTAGCTTTTTTTTCGGTCCAGTGGATTACGGCAACTTCCAAAGTTAGCTCCTGATACGTCTCTGCGTTTACCTTAACGCCTTTTGGGACGAAGACCAGTTTTGCCTTTTCCAATTCGGAATTCCCCGACCACACCATCACAGACTTTGAGAAAAGAACTTTTTTCATCTTCACGATGCGCGGAGCCCCTTTGAGTAGCAACTCGCGTTTCATCTGCGAGTTCCGGAAAGGTTGGACCATAAAACTCTTTTCATCGGTGAAGAAAATCCGATTCAACGCATCCCCGCGGCACAGGGATTTCATCTTCTTGCACTTTTCGAGCCTTGATGCCTTCATTGGGTCCGTGAGATGGTGTTCTTTCGCCAGTTTGTACGGGATAAGTTACAGATCTTTTTTGACATGTCTTCACATGGATTCGCCGTTCGACGTCCTGCTCCTTGGCCAATTTTCGGATGTTTCTTTGTGGATTTCGCTGGATCTTCTTCTTTACCATGTTTCTGCGCACTGAGATCCTTGTTGTTCACGGTCTTCCACTTTGTTAACAGTTTTTGATACCTCCGGCCTCTTTAAAAAGTTTGTGGGCGCGATGGACTTGTTCTCAGTGCAATTTGGCCGTCGCAAGAATTGACATTCCCCTCCTGTGGCGGGGGACGATGGCTGGCCGGTCTTCTTTGCACATTAAGTTTTCCTTCAAAACAGCAAATTAATATCAACTGAAACAGCAATTACACAAAAAAAAGAACGAGTAACACGAATAAAACAATAGTATATATCAAAAAATGGAAAAACATTAAAATAAATTGACATTTTCATAACGTCACAGTATTTATGTGTTACCCTGTATGTTCGTTACCTATCACTACTGTCCCGAACTTAAATTTTCCTTATTTTTATTTTTATTTATTTAAAGTTTTGTCATGATGTAACTTAGTTTTGCATAGTTCAAAAAAATATATTGCAAACTTTCTAAGATTTACTTACTATGAGTACAGAAGCAATTTTCTTAATTTTGTCACTAGTGTCCTTGTCATTTCAGCCCCCTTTCAATGAAATTGCATCAGCTCACTACCCTGTTGAAATTTTGCTCAACCTTGATTAAAATATATAGACAAGGGGGCGGCAGAAAAGACAATAACCTCATTGAGTTTACGGTTGAAATTCCAGAATTAGTTAAACTCGATTCGCATATTAAAACGCAATCGGTCTGCCAAGTCATATCTTGGTGGAGAACACCTAAAAATCCTTTTTTAATGGTTGACTCGTAGGTTTATCATTGTGTTTTCCTGCACCCAAAGATCACTGTTAAAAATCTGCAGCGTTTGCTGCATAGTCACTCCCGCTTTTATAGAAAACGATTACTTGACTATACTATGGAGCATTCACATTGGTAAGAATAGATATATTCTATAAAAGCTTCGGAGTGACTATACAGCTAAAGGTGCAGATTTTTAACAGTGTATGAAAACATGCAGGACTGGGAGCCGGAAAACAAACACAATGGTAAACGTAGGAATCAATCACTAAAAATGGGTTTTTAGTTGTTTTCCACCAAGATATGACTTGACAGACCGATTGCGTTTTAATAAGCAAATCGAGATTTAACTAATAATAGAATTTCATCCGTGAACTCGATGAGGTGATTGTCTTGCTGTCGCCTCCCGGTCTAATGTATACCAGAATTTTTCTTTAAAGCTATTCAATATATTTCTTGAAATTCTGCATGGCTTTTATTTAAATAACCTTAAGAAATAATTTCTGGTCTATTACAGGTAGGTAGGTTAAAGAAAAATGCTGTTGAAAGTGCATGCCGAATAGTCTACATTAATTACTACCCCTTATATTATCTATTTCTATAAAAGGTGTTTAAAAATTAACTATTATTTTTCACTAAATTACAGAGAGTGAAATTGCCCGCTTATTATAGAATCGCCTATATACTCTATATACAGCATAAAACAAAAAATTACCTGAATGTTTTGATTTTAGACGTTTTATGAAATATCTTGACGAATTGTTTTAGAACGTCAGGAATCCAAAGAACATGTTTGACCTTTAATGTTTCAAGGAAGATTTGGTCACGAGGATAATTATGTGACCAACAAGAAATTGAAGAGGAAAAATAATATTTGTTATCACCCTGTATAGAAAATGCACAAAATGATCTATTGCTGCCCCACATGACCATGTAAATATTGTACAATATTTGTCTTCCATTTGTGCACTTATATTCATATTTCATAACACCTGTATTTATGGAGATATAAGGGTTTTTTCAGAAAATTCAATAAATTTGTGCTTATTTTTTTTATATAATGCAGGGTTTGTAACCTATAGTTAATGCCAGTTTCAGACAATTTGATAAAATATAATAGAAACAACAAAGTGCATTTAGAATATAAAAATCTTGATTATTTAGGGAAATATGAGAAGTTGCTATCAAGTATATTATAAGGACAAATGTATCTGTGCGTACCGCTGACGTCATTTTGAGAAAGGCAACAACAGAGAAACAAATTTCGCTTTCACTGATTTTTTTTTTACATTTTTTAAACTTCTAATCATCGCACATTTTCAATTTTTACACCGTCGAATAGAGAAAAAAATACTTTCAAATGCAATTTGTTTGAAAACTATGTCGCAATTTGTTTGAAAATGGTCTTGCAGTTTCCTCATTTTTTTAAATATATATATGTATAATTTTCAAGCATGATTATTTTCAAATCTATCTTTATTGTGTGCAGACGATTGCATAAGATAAATCCGTTTGCACTTATAATAGTATAAATATTCATTGGTTATATAATAGTATAATATAAATAGTTATGCATTTGCTTCCAGCTTTTATTCTATAATGAATTTAAAACATCCATAATGAACAGAATCAAAACCGCTGATTGTAAATAGCTATCTTTGGTGATTTATTTGTCTGTTAAATCTTGGCGCGAGACTACAATGAAAATATTGCTTTTAATATTTCAAAACTTTATTCGAACCCATTATTGCAGTTTTTTTTTCTATAAATATGATTTTTAGTAACGTTAATGGGCATTTAAAAAGTATATATTAAATATAAAAAATCGGTTAGAGATATCAATATAAAAAAAAACAACAATAGATTCGTGCGAGGCTTTCACACAGCAGTCTTTTAGAATATTTGTTTATGCTTTTTTTTATTGTTGTTAAATGCAATTTTGTTTTATAAATCAACACATTTTAGCGATATATAAAGCATACTACATCAAAATTCGCTGGCAGAACCTTTTGATAATTACTTTATTTATCGTTGTGCATAGAAAAAAAGGATGTTGATATCAGAAATAATATATGAGATGATTTCCACCTACATCCTGTTACCCGGGAAGCCCGGATTTAACCTGTGTTACGAATAAAAGAAAGATTTTTGTCCATATACGTGTGCGTGTGTGTGTGTGCTATGGCTAGGACATTTTACCGCATATAGAAGTCTAAAAATTTGGTGAGGATAGTCCAAAAGAGCTCCTAATGCACCCGAGGCTCAGATTTTTCGTTTTTAGCCCCCAATATGCTATTTCTTTCTCCAAGCAAGGAAAGAATTATTTCCAAAAAATAATATTCCGTTTTATAGCCTGCCGTAGAACAGAGCAGATGTTAAATGCTGTATTGTAATTTTTTAACTTCTTAGCATAGCACAATTTTTATACCGTCGAATAGAGAAAAAAAAGTACTTTCAAATGCAATTTGTTTGAAAACTGCATCTCAATTTATTTTTGAGAAATAAATTTTTTTGTAGTTCATAAAGAATTTTTTTTAATGTTGGCAACTGAATTACTCCATTTCTGTAGAAATTAGAGGAAAAAATATTTGGAAAATAGTAATTATATATTTTTGCTGCCATTTTCCCATATCAACTAAAAGTAATTGTAATTGAAATACGTGCTATTTTGAAAAAAAATAAAAATGAAGGATTTCTAATAAAACATGGTGCTATTATAAACTAAATTTAATTTTAAGTAACTATATTAATACTACAAGCAAATGAAGGCACATGAATCATTAGATAGCCGAGTTTTTTGTAGAGTTTCGTGAATGAGATACCTTTTCTTGGATTTGTGTATTATTTAGCGATAGTGGCATCATATGCATAATTTACGAGGCTAACGAAAAAGGCAAGCTACCGCGGTGCATTCCATGAATATTTTTTTTACAGGCCGCTAGAGTGACGTGATGCTCTTTTCGTACAACTGCATTGGTGTATTCGAGCATCACGTGACTGCAGCAGCCTGTAAAAAAAGATACACGTAACGCACCGCGGTAACCTGTCTTTTTCGTTAGCCTCGCATACTTTACGGTAGATGTTGTTTAAGACTAGATCGTAACTGAGGAATTCTTCCTCCGGATGCGAATGACGTCATTTTATATAAAAAAAGCGTATTTTTTAAGTCTTAAAACTGAAATATGTTTTGTAATATCTATATTTATGTACACATATATATATATATATTTTCATCGGGAGTGACACTAAATTCTTAAAAAGCATAATTCCTGTTTTCTAGTTTATTAATTAACCAGGGTATTAAATAAAAACCCCAATGAGCATCGCAAACTAGCGCCGAAAGTAGCAGCGTTGCGGCTGAAAGCCAGTTTCACAATTACTGAACAGGCTAGATAGTCTGCTGGTTTTCTAAAAATAAATAAAACATCAATAAAAAAATCAATAAAAAAATCAAAAATTAAAATAATAATTAAAAATGATAATTTGTGGAATATTCCGCATCGTCCAACTTTCTTTTAGAAAACAATTGAAACTTAGCTCTCTGTCGCTAATATCTGTCTGAATTTTCAAAATATTCGACTGGTCTTTCTAAAGCACTTAATCTGTAGAGTTTGCTATCAAAGCATAAAAAACACTCCATGCAACATTTATTTAAAACAGCTGTTGATAATTCATAAAATATTTAATATATTTATATTCTAACATGTTATTTATATTGTACATTGTGGAAGTGGAGTTAAATTTGGTACTCTGAAAGTGGAGTTAAATTTGGTCCAAAATCCTTCATGCTATAAACAAAAAACATGCGAAAATGAAAATTTCTTGCATTTTCTAAAGCAACTTTTATATCTCTACAGATATGCATGTTATTCTTACACAAATCAGCACAATTTTTCTTTCCTTATCTACATTGCTACAACTCATTTCAAACATTTTATTTTACAGGGAGGTCCAAAATATTATTTTTGTACTTCAGATTGGTGTTGGCCACCTACTTGCCCTCATGAATAAACCTTCGTGAAAAATAGCAATTCAAAGACTTTATATTCCCGAAGTTCCATAAGAACTCGTCATTTGTTTCTCTAGATATTAAAAAAAACCCATGTAAAATCGAAAGTTTTCGTGCTATATAGTGTGTATAAATATGTATATTATACAAACGTAAATATAGGAAAACAAAATATTTGAATCGCAGTACGTGAAACATTACATTTTCAATGTATATTAAACTTTAAAGCATTCGATTAAAAGTTAAATTAGATTGAACTCTTATTTAAATTTTAAAGAAATCCAAAAACGTAGTTAAGAGCACTAGATGCAGGAAGAAACCTCTAGGGGTTCTTGAGTAAAATAAAAAGTGAAGATCTTAAAAGCAAGAATAGAGACTGTAAATAAAAAGAGAACCTAATTAAATAATAATTCGGTAGCAAAGATTTCAATTAAATATCTAAATCTATGGTATAAATCTTTTTTACTACATTTAATAATTTATTTTTTAAAAAATATTACGATGAAGAAGTTTTCTAATCCAAATCTCATGTGAAATTTATTACACAAACTTTGGTTTCCATTTATTATTTTATAAAAATAATTAATTAATATCAGTTGGGCAATAATTTTCCTCACATAAAAATTCAAAAAGCTAATTATTAATTTCTAAAGTGGATAAAAAGTTAAGATGAAACGAAAAAATTCATGCTATAAATATTGCCTATTTTATTTCGGAGAAACATTTTTTATTACTCTTGGGGGTTAACATAATTCAGGTAAATTCATTTTATGCATGCACGACAAAGGATGTTTTGATAATAAATTTATTAAAGTAGAAAAATGATACAGGATATTTTGATAAAAGTGCTTTTTATAAATAGTTACATTTACATTAAGTGTTATAGAGAGTAAAATAAAATGTCGTATTTGAATTAGAAATTTGTAAATAAGTCGTGTACTATAACAGATATTTTTGAAAGATTATTTTAAAAGGTTTTGTTCATATGTTGATTTTTTTTACTATGTGTTTATTAGATGTAAATGATCCCCAAGAATATGTAAAATTTTTAAAAGTGCATTTTTATTTTCTTTGGGAAATAAATTGGCAAGAGATTTAATACCACGTTTATGTTTTATTGAGTAATAGATATTTCTTTTAAAATTCTCTTGTTTTGCACAAATCTTTTTCAATTGAGAAAATTACTTCGCAATTTTGCGGCTATATGTGTTTTTAAAGTAATTTTTAAGGTAAATTCAGAATATATTTTTAGTTGTGATAATTATCGTCTTGTTTAAAAGCAATTGGAACTCCCTATACCTACTATGTTAAATTAATGTACTTTTACTCAAAAAATACCAAAGATTCACTTGAAATTTTTTATATACATAATAGGAATAATTCCTAATAAAGTGAAGTCAGCTTTATAAAAAGATATTCTTTATTTATTTTTTAAAATCCGGAATAAAACCAATTTTAATCCGGGAGGACTCGCGCTGGGCCTGATAGACCCAGAGTGCATATGGTTTTGTACAATTGTCACTACTATTTTTTAAAAGTAATCTTCAACTTTAAAATAGCAATTAAAGCCTTTGTGCAGGAATATTAAAAAGCAGAAAACCAAACCGCAAACAGCTGTTTCGAATCTACCAGCGAGATTCGTCTTTAGTGCAAGATAGAGCAAGACACAGCGTGCTAGAAAAAAAGGCTAGAAAAAGCGTTGCTCAGTTTTGCTTTTTCTAACACGCTGTGTCTTGCTCTATCTTGCACTGAAGAAGAATCTTGCTAGTAGATTCGAAAGAGCTGTTTGCGGCTTTTCAAGTATTATTTGTGCATTTTTAAACGTTGGTTTTCTGCTTTTTAATAATTTTCAACTTATTTTATAGCAGAATTTGTAACAATTGTCCCCGACTAAATAAGGTGACGATTATTATTTGTATTTATGGGCGACAAAGTAAAAACCATTCATGCCCTGGGTATGTGCGCGTTCTCCCGGTTTAAATAACAAAAATCTTGCATTTTTCAAAGAAAACTTTTTTATAAAAGTTTTATACAAATATTTCCAACAAAAGTTTACTTCAGATTGATCATGGATATGTGTGAAATATTCTGGCAAAATTGCAAACAATATTATGTAGTAGTTTCTATAAGAAGGTATATCGAAGTTCAAAAAACAACATTTTGAGAAAAATGAGTTTAAAATTTACATATGTAATGTTTAAGTATGATGTAAACAAACTGAATTACCTAAAAAAAGTTTTAATTCATGTTGTCGTAGAAACAAAAGAAATCAAGGCCGTAGCCAATGGGGGGATCACCAGGGTTTGATCCCCCTCTGAAATTTCTGTCAAGATAACTATAAATATGCCATTAACTATCACTCATCACAGTCAAGATTCGAAAACCAACTACAGTAGAGTCCGGATTATACGAGTTAATATGGACCAAGCTCACCTCAGATAAGCAAAAAATTCGGATAAACCGGATTGACACAAATCGTCACCCACTAAGGAGATGAAATATAAATTTTCACTCAATTCATTCATTTTTATGGTACTAGTAATATTTCTTTGATGTACATTTCCGTTACTTTTAAGAAAAACGGAAATAAACTTGTTCATTTGAAAAAGCGCTTGATAGTTTTTTATTTGTCAATTTCTAAGATTTTTCCGTACCACTAAAACTTACCAGTAAATTTTGCCTGATTCAATCGCCGAAATCTAACAATTGTCAACGATTAAATAGGGCAAACATTTATATTAAATATTAGAGGTAACGAAACCGTACAAATTGGCAGCAATGTGATTCTATTAGTGTCATGAAAATTGCTGGTGTAACCTCTACTTTCTGCTCAAAGCATTAAATAGTTTTTTCAATCGAACTTACCTTTGAAATGGTTCGTTTTTCTTCGGATGGATTGATGGCTTCTATTATTATGACACAGCCATTATAAATAAAGTGTTAGCTGAAGATGGTGAAAAAAAAATGGCCATAATTTATTTTTTTTCAAAAAAAAAAAAAAAAAAAAGACCTTTTTTTTTCCTATTCTGACCAGAAAATCAGAGTTCTAATATTTTATGGTGGCTCTTTCATCTTCACCTAACACTTCATTTATAATGGCTGTGTCATAATAATGAAAGTCATCAGTCTATCAGAAGAAAATAACTCGATAAAAAATCCAAAATGAGATAATGATCAAATCATGATCAAATCCCCTCCAAAATATTTTTCTGGCTACGGCCTTGAAAGAAATATATACCATCCGAAAGGGGGGGGAAACAAAGGATTCAAAATATTAAAAGAAAAGAAGTCTTTTTTAATTAGGAATTTGACCTCCAACTGCCCTGGGAAAAGGTTTAGGAAATATTACGTTCATTCTATGTTTATTTGTCATTATATCCCCTCCTTTTCTCTTCCACGCACATCCAAACAGTTTTTGAAAGTCTGCTTTTTTTTCCGTTGACCAATTAGATGGACCTGACTAATTATTAGGAATGGTACATAAAAACAGCGCCTCAAAAGAGAATACCTTGAAATTTAATGTAATGCAAATAATGCATTATACAATAAAACTCCAATTACCGATATTCCTGATATCCATATATTTCGATCTATAAAAGAAACATTTTTTAACATATTAAAAACAATTAAAATTCGAACTGTGTGTATCCTTTCGAAAATTACAATTATCTTAAACTATACAATTTAAATAAACGTTAATATTTATGTTAAATTGCAAATTCAAAGTCCATGTTTGGATAATTCAATGTCGGTATTTTTCCAATATTAGAGATATTGTATTTCTCTATTTTCATAAACAAATAACGTCAGAATAATTCACTGTCTTAGAAATTGTAACTCGACTTTAAATAAAAAGCTGAATATTGTTAACAGATGTTGTGTAGATTTCTACACAGGCCCGGGGAAATTTTGTTTCGTTAGATTACGTCCGGTACGGGAAAGGTTTTCTTTTTTTCTGGGGGTGAGCCTGGTTGGTCCAGACTTTTTTTTTCGGGACGAGTGGGGCCTGAACTGCTTTAACTTCCGTTCCCCGATACCGAGTTGAACTAGCATTTTATTTATATATTTATTTTTAATTAATAGTGATATTTTACACGATAAATTTTCATGTGATTGTAGCTGTTTCAATCATTTATTTAAACGAGCGTTTACCTATGTTAGTGCCTAATCAGCTAAGACACCACTTTTAATATTATTATCATTGATTATTATTATTATTATTCCCTGTGGTATGAATTTTGGACATATAAACAGAAGATAAAACCTATGCATAAGTAAGAGTACTTTTTGACGAATTTAAAAAATAGAATACTGTTGTTTCATAAACTTCGACATGTATTTTATAAATTGTATAACTGTGGTCCGGATCGAAATTTTCCATTGCATAATTGGCCGTGCCGATCTCAGGATGAACTCATAAATCTTATACTGTGAGAATAAAAATTTTGTGCGGCCCAAGCAAAATTTTTACAATAACTTTATGAAAGTTATTTTTGACTTCTAATTACTAATAATTAGTAATTATCAAAATCTTTGACAATAGACTGATCATATGAGACATTCTCACATAATTTTGACTTTTAAGTCCATGAATAATAATTTTTATTTTAGTACATATACTTGGTTTTTTTTCTTATACTGGAAAACATCCCTCCGAAAGACTGCATAACAATATTAACGAGATAAATAAGTTTTGGACGATGTTGGCGGTCCAAATATACCACGAAATTTCTAAACCGTCCCGTGTCCCTGATGCTAATTTTTAAGTTTAGAGCTGTCTGTATAAAATTGTTTCAATAAAATTAATTTGATTTAATTTTCTTCCAAAGCTGGGACTATTGTGTTATATAAATATGAAGCAAAAAATTAACCTGCACACATTTTTGTGATTCTTATTATTTTTTTAACTCTGTCCCCGGATTTTAGATTCCTTACCGTGCCTCTGACTAAAATTATACAGAAAATCACTTCAGATGCAGTCACAGAATTTTTTTTCAACTTTTTTCTCATGCAGAAGTATGCTAGAGAAACAATGGGTAAAATTCTTCGACAGGAAATTTACTGTAGAATTTAAATCAGCATTTAAATATCAATTTCAAGCATCGTAGCTTCATTGGTAGTTTTACCGTCCCCAAGGTTTATTCTAGTGCTCCCTATTAAACGTTTATACGAGTAAACGTATAATACGTATTATACGGGGTACGGATTTCAGGTACGTATAATATGGCTAAGGCTGTTATACGTATAATGCAAAACAACATATACGGTACATCGTATATACGGATCTTACCCAAGCGGTTAAACGCATAAACGTCTAAACCTATTTCATTAAAGACGTGAAAATAGATGTTTTAATGCTTATCTGCGGATTAGAGACATTGCGAAATATCCTCTACAGTATCTCCTCGCGATTCTTTGTTCAAAGAGACACGATGGCCTGGAGTTTACCTACTTTCTGGCTGTTGTGCAGGCACTTAAAAAAATCTGAATACTTTTCTTCAGTTTAGATTTTGGTTGTTTTCCCTAAAAACTAAGCTATTAATTATTAATTTTTTTCCTATTGGTATACTATCGCAGATATGTAGCACAGCTCGCAGCTCCTTTTGATTTATGGCATGGACACTTCGCGCGAAACATCATTTTTCAATGCGGCCACAGGACAAACTTAAATTTACTTTTATTAATTATTGAATTTTTTTCCTATTGGTATACTATCGCAGATATGTAGCACAGCTCCAGCTCCTTTGGATTTATGGCATGGACACTTCACGCGAAACATCATTTTTCAATGCGGCCACAGGACAAACTTAAATTTACTTTTATTAATTATTGATTTTTTTCCTATTGGTATACTATCGCAGATATGTAGCACAGCTCCCAGGTCCTTTTGATTTATGAAATGGACACTTCGCGCGAAACATCATTTTTCAATGCGGTTACACGACAAACTTAAATTTACTTTTATTAATTATTGAATTTTTTTCCTATTGGTATACTATCGCAGATATGTAGCACAACTCCAGCTCCTTTTGATTTATGGCATGGACACTTCGCGCGAAACATCATTTTTCAATGCGGCCACAGGACAAACTTAAATTTACTTTATATTTTAAATTGACATTGATTAGTTGGACTCCTGGAAAGTTTTGAAATCATACTTTTATTGTATATAAGAATATTGTTTTCTAAATTTAAGATATTTTAAAAATATGTTTTACTCTAAAAAAGAAAACAAAAGCAAGTCATTTTAACCCTTCAAGGGACGCCATTTGCAGTCTGAAAACGCTTAATTTTAATTCCCAAACTGAAAAATGACACCAGTAATTTTTTAGTACAATTTCGATCCATTATATACGAGAAGAAAAAGCTTTAGATTATTTTTAAATAAAATTGTTTGTAAATTGTGGTGTGAATTAAATAAATGAATATTTTTGGAGCAGAAATGCCTTGCCTCTGAAAGGGTTAAGCACGTGCAATTGTGTTCTAAAACTTGCCAGTCTATATAAGTATTCGAAATTTATAGATACATTGTACAAAAAATGATATTTGTCAATATCAACAAATCTTAAACGTAATGCCCTAACATTTTGCATAAAAACACCATGACATCATAGCTGCCAACTTTTACGCTTATTTCCTACCACTATATTTTAACAGATAAATTTGATTAATCATCGAAAACATAGAATTAAATAAGGCAAATTTTTCTGATCATGAATAGTGGTAGGAAAAAAGCGTAAAATTTGGGAGCCATGGCATGAGTATCTTAATTAAAAAAATAGATTTTCATTAAGCATTAACAGAGTAGAAAACATTAGCTCCGTGGAAAGAATAACATTTGCGCCCGGATGCAATCTTGAGTGTAACACACAAGAATAAAGATTTTATAAAAAATTAAAAAAAAAAAAAAAAACATACTTAACAAGGATTCACAATAAATCTGAATCATGTATACTCTCATTGTTTGATCAAAAAGTGTTCAATTTTGCTAGTTATTTACAATAAATACAATTTTTATACACTATATAATAAAATTTAAAAATAACGGGGTATCTGATCTCAGTACCCTGAGATGAAATTAGAAGAAACATAAATTAAGTAAAATATTTATAGAGAAAAATAACACGATCTTATGAATGAAACATAATATGCAGATACAGATTGCTACGGTTAAGCCACCGATTTCCAGCTTATTCTCCATTCAGTGACGTAAGACTGATGAGGTCCATTGTAAAAGTAAATACGATACTTGAAATATATGTATACTTTAAATATACGTATACTTTAAATATACGTATGCTTAAATATACGTTTAACCGATGTACTCTTATACGTATCCGGATACGTTTAAACGTATATTTTAAGGTATTCGTATTTTATAGAAACGTATTATACGCATATGCGTATATCGTTTAAACATATAGCTGAAATACGTATCCCATCGGGAGCACTAGTTTATTCCTGCACTTTTAGAGGTAAATTAATTTTTTGAAGTAGATTTCGTATGAAATACTACCTATTGCGATCGCTCCTATGTTGAAATTTCTGAAAAAATGTTTGCAGATGTACACCGATCATGACCCCTAGAGCCCAAAACAACCCTCAGTAAAAATCTTTATATATCTATCTGTCTATCTATCTATCTATAGCACTTTTTTATGGACACGATAACTTCCTTATTTCTGTACAAATCTCTTCGAAACTGATACATAAAATCAAGGGGCATAAAATCTCGGTCAAGTTCGTTAATGGGGAAAATCAGACAAAGGGGGTGGAAATAGGGAGATTTTTTGTGAAAACAGAACAAAAAACCCACAACTTCTTAATTTTTGTACATATCATATCAGTTTAAAGTTTTTAATTTTTCTAAATATAGGGCCAAGAATTTATGTATCACAGATTTTTGATAAAATTAAAAATGGGCTCAAGGAGCGCAAAAATAGGGTTTTAAGGAGAAAAAAAATTCATAACTTCATCAATTCTTAAGATATCATATCCAATTAAACTTATTATAAATCTTCTTGATATTATCTACAACTTTTATATTGACAAATTTTTGATAGGACCAATTCGTACCGCAAAAAAATAAAAAATAAAAACGAAAACAAAAAACGGGGGTTGAAGAAGAAAAAAAACCACAACTTCGTCAATTCACAAGATATAAAATCCGCATGAATTTATTATATACATATATTCTTAATATTATCTACAACATTTATATTAACAAGTTTTTGATAGGACCAATTCTTACAGCAAAAACAAATTAAAAATACATAGCGTTTGAAGAAAAAGTCATCTTATTAAGGGTGCATTCAAATCCAAACTGCTAATTTTGTGACTCATTTTTAAATTCATTTTTGCTCTCAAATGAATCCAACTGGTAGATTCTCTTATTCAGAAACTATATAATGTACCGTAATGGTCGATGTTTTGATAGAGGGAGAATATATTTCAAAAAATGATGTCAAAGTGGGCTTTCTGAACCGAATTTATTTCCTGAAGCGATTATGTTTCAAACGAAAAATATTGTCCTGCTGAGAAAATAATTGTTTATAAATCAAGTTTTAATTAATGGAACGAAAAATAAAAACACAGGTCACTTATAAATCTCTTCAAAAGTCACGTCAGCAAGTTTAATCTTTTTTCTTTTAAAAATGAATCTGAAAATGTGCCAAAAATTTTCGAGTTGTTGAGCATGGAAAAATATTTTTTTGAATACCGCCTTAACATGATTCTGATAAAACCAGCTCTTATATAAAAGTGAAATAAAAACTTGTCAAAAGTAACCAGATAAAATTGTTAAACTGGTTTTATCTCTAATCATGATTTAGTTTTTGTTGTTGAAATTAGCACTTAACTTCGAAATCTGCCTGCGCCTGTATGTCGAGCCGACAGGGGCTTTTTTTTATTTAATCCAATGTAAATAACTGTTTCTAAAAATCAATGAACATTGTGACTATCACTTAGTCTGGACATGATTTGCCTAAAAATAGGTCATAATTTTCCTTACCGTCCCATCCTTATCGTCCCTTTTTTCCCCTTACCGTCCCTTTTTTCCTGTACGTCCCCTTTTTTTCCTTACCGTCCCTTCTTTAACACCCCTTTAAGACAATGTTATACCAAAATTTTTGTATTAAAAATACTACATTGTTATTATTTCTTATTATTTGAATGTCCTGTGATTACTGCTATGAAAATTCATTATAAGTAAAAATTTAGAAGGGGAAAAAATGTTATAGTGCTAAAATGGTAAAGAAAATTAAACTCACAAGTTTAACTTAAACCTCAGCAATAAAAAAAAATCGCTGCTGACCATTTTTTTTTTTTTTTTTTTTTTTTTTTTTGAATCATTAAGGCATTCGTCTAGTTTAAAATGTTATTTTAGTAATCTTAATTTCATTAGATTTTTATTCCCGAAAGTAAAAAAAATTGTGAGAATGCCTCATATATTGTTAAATCTTGTGATGATAATATGTAATAGAAAAATAGTTATTTTAATCTATTGCAATAATTTTCGAAAAAAAAGGAAAAATCGGCATTAAATATTAATAACATGAGTTAGGAAGAATTAGAGATGGCAATAGTATAAGCAGCATATTTTTGACATGTCTTAGTATTAAAATAAATGTAACTGGATTTTATGAAAAAATAAATTAAACATCAAACAATATACATAAATTTACAAACATTTTCATTGCATAAAGTGAGAAGTGTTTTTCTGTGAATTATAACGAACAAGTTGAATTACAGCTCGTTGGTCTCTTCTATAAGTGCGTCTCAATGGAAATGCGTCATATAAATATATTTAATTATTATTTCAAGATTACCGTACGAAATACATTCAATTTTACTAAAAATATCAAATATTTATTTAAGAAAAGTTCAAAGTATATTTTAAATTCATTACATTACTGTTTCTTCCGAAATTAATACCAAATCACCTGCCCATGGAGCATTCGTGTGAAAATTTTGCTAAAACCGCCAAGTAACTTAAATTATACATTGTTAATAACTGTTTAAGTATGTTATGTAAATACGTTCAACTTAAGATGGGAGAATCAGTTTAAAGATCGAAAATTTGGTTCTATCAACAAGTAAAAAATGTAAAGCGGAAAATTTGCATAAAATTACAGGTATCGACATTTGGGGTACCGATTTGCTAAAATTTTTGTAGGTTGATAGATTACCAATGATATATAATTTCCGACGAAGTAATAAAGTACATATTTTAGTGCCTTAAAAAATTTATTTGAATATGTAATACAATAATAAATTCCCCACTAACATAAAATTAAAAAATAAATTTCTATTTATAAAAAAAAAACATGAGAGGGAAAAAGATGCACAGCAAGATATCATGTTAAATATATAAATACATAAAAATATCAGCATATTTCTTATTCTTAAATAAATGTAAACAGTCTTTTTAATTAAATAAAGCATAAGACACTACACTTAAATTTACAAACGTTTTCTGTGTATCGAGTAAAAAGGGACGAGTATTTCTTCGTTAAGTCGTCATATAAGTTAAATAATAATTTATTACGAATTTAAAGAATCTAATTAAATTGCGCCGCTATGTAATTGCGTCATTTAAATATATTTACTTATATTTTAACATTCTAGATTCCTACTGTTTGAAAACAGCACTCGTATTATTTAATAAATCTAATAAGTAAGTAATTCTATTTGATAAAAACTTTAGAGGGAATAATCAAATACATTTAGTTATAGTTTAAGATTCTACTTTTCTACTGTTTGAAAATATCTCTTATATTATTTAATAAATCTAATTAGTAATTAATTCTAATGGATTAAATCTCTACAGAGAATAATCATTGTAAATAAAAGTAAAACAAAAATCTGTCTCAGAAATATTTTAAAGTGTTAAGTTTTATAAAGTATTTCAAATTAGTATTTCCTACTAAATTTAAGTCTTGCGTAAGTTAGCAATGCTAATTTGTTCAGTGTTTTAAACAAGTTATATAAATTGTTAGTCACCTAATGTTTGATATTCTGTGAAAGTATTTCAGACTAATGCATTTACAACGGGCTCTTTTTACAAGTAATACACATAAGTTACTAAATTCTACAAGAAATTTACGATATTGGATGCAAAATTTTAGGTAAATTTATACGTTTTAGAACAATACCGAAAACTGTCATATTAGAAATATTTATGTAAAACGTAACGATTGGTATTTTAAATCCTTATCAGGGGCCGTCCACAAATGATGTCACGTTTGGAGGGGGGGGGGGGGGGGAGGAGGTTCGTGAAATTATGACAGTTTGTGACAAGGGGTTGGGACAGGGTAAGAAGAAGTCTGACATCACATATTTTGGTTAAAATAAAGACATTAAAAATCTGCAGATTAAATTTTGAAATTATTTTGAAATTAATTTTTTTGTGTTCATAAAGTAAAGATAACATTTAAAGCCAAAGATATTAAATTCCATTTCAAATTCCAAAATACTAGTATTTCAATTGCTTTTTCATATTAATATTTTATCACTATTGTATATTAATTTTTTGTTGTTGTAAACCTTAATCTTATTTCATACAAAATAAGTACACGAATCACTTTGTTATGCTCACAATTGTTATTAAAACACATAGTTAAAGTTGAAATATGATCTATAATGTAGTGTTTTGTTTCGGAACTGCAATATAGCGCGACATGTGACAAGGGGGGCGGGAGGGGTATGGTGAAGTGTGACACTTTGTGACAAAGATAGGGGAGGGGTGTTTTAAAAAATATTGAAAAAAGTGTGACATGATTTATGGACAGCCCCTAAGGTATATGCTATGTTTTACAGCTGGTTGCGTTATGAGATTAGAACAAAACAAAATTAATGAACAATTATTCATAATTAATAGGATTTAAAAAAATTATGTACCACTCATGGAGAAATGAAAGGTAGAACAATATTAAACGTTTTTTACTTACTGATCACAATCAACATCGTGGCATTATCTAAGTTTACTTTGAAATTCCTATTTTAAACTCTGCCGTGTATTTTCAATGAATTAAAACAAACATGAATTAAATTCGTGGAGGCTTTCGAATTACTCGCAAAATAACTACAATGTAGGTTAAGTGCTACACTGTTACTGTAGGAGTTAAAATACGAGTCCCTGATTCAGCCTCGTTCATTTTTTTTTTGTTGTTGTTGTTAGTGTCTGAAGAACTAAATTGTAATTTTTATTAAAATTAATGTAATACAAAAAAATCAAAATTTCACCTACATTTCTTTTCATTTAACTTGCTCATTAATTTGTTATAATATTCTATAAAAATTTATTTTAATCAAAACCATTTCTTAATGTGAATATGATTAAATAGCCTGTATTTTTTTTTCATATAAGCGAATTACAGAACTATTTCAGATAGTTTTACCAAGCAAAAAATGATTTTTGAAAAAGAATTATTTTATTAATTAATAGCTATAGCTTTTTTTTCAGAAACAAACGCCAAAAATAAACTTAAATAGATTTATGAGGAATGACCTTGAAATTACGCTAAAAAAAGATATAAGATTTTTATATTTTTTTCTATTACAGATATAAAATATCAATATAAAACATAATAAAAAAAAAATTCCAAAGTTATGGGGGTTAATAAAATTAGCACTTTACCTCAACTTACCGATTACTATACATTTGAAAAAACATTCTAAACCGAAATATGATATGAAAATTGTAAAGATATAAATGAATAATGATAGCTCTTGAAAATAAGATGTATGAGTGCAGTCGTATAATTACATATTACCTTGTTATATACTCAAAAAATATGAATGTGACATGAAGAAATGCTCCAATTCAAGTATTATTATAGTAACGAATTCTATAATTCCATATTGTTAAAGATAAAAGCTTAAATGTCAAAGTACAAACCATTCTCATGCTAAACTAAGTAAAATTACAGTAGGAAATCCGCCTGAAATTTTTCTGGGTGGTAACCGGAAAATTTTTTCTTAGTATCATTTTGTGAGATATTGAGCTTTTCTCTTCCAAACCTCGCCCTTCCTCTGCTTTTATATGTTATAATTAATGTGCATCATATTCTAATATCCCGAAAAATATATTTTTGTTCGTTAAATAACTTACAAAAGTGAAAAATGTTACTCCTATTTCTATAATTTTACTACCAAGTAGAATTTCTAAGTAATGCTAATGTATTTTATTATTTTTAGCTCAATTATACTGACTGAAATAAATAGTTTTTTTTCTTTTAACTGGGTGAAGAAAAATATAGAGCCCAGTAAGAGGGCCTTATCATTACCTATGGGGAAAATATGAATTCCTGTAGTAAATATTAACGTATATTTTCTCAATATGAAACCCCCTTTTTTCTTTATTTTTTCCAACAAAGTTAAAAACGCTTATGACTTCAGTTCTCCTGTCTGTGTTCGTTTGTGCACTTTGTAGTTTAGGTAACTATACTTTGTTTGTGATCAAAGTTACATGTGTGTTATTCTTGAAATTCATTAAAGCGTGTTCATTGGTGTTAGTGAAAATGGTAAAGTCGTGGAAAAAACAAAAGTAAACCCCCCTTACTAACTCTGCAAAAAATTATTGTAGAAGAGAGCTACTGGTACCACACGACTGGTAATAAAGTCTACTTTTAAATGATGTATATAAAATTTACTTAGGGGGCCATCTGCATATTAAAACGAACCATAACTTTGTTTTTTTTTTTTCAATAACAGTACACAATTCTGACAGCATAAATTAACTCTACACACTTCAATTAGCCTGAAAACAAATTTTTATGCAATTCATACGATAAGTTTCCGATAAATTAATTGTTATCAAACAAACGTATTTTAGAGGCTGTATCCAAATTGAAGTTCGGAACTCGATTGTTAATCGTGAGAGCCCTTTTGATTAAGACTTCTTAAGAGGCAAGACTAGTCACTCAAAAAGACCCGGATGATAATGTTAATCCTATGGGGGAGTTATTTTTAAATATCTCGCTTAAATTTTGATGTTTTTGAATGATTTTCTTTTACACAGGATAGCTAAGTACGATCTACATCCCCTCTAGTTTTTACTTTTTCTATTTTAGTTTCAGATTTTTTTTAATTACTTTAACTTTAGGAACTGGTTCAAACCGGTTCCGAAAGTAAAATTTTTTTTAAAATCTGAAACAAAATCAAAAAAAATAAAAACTAGCCCGGATGTAGATCGTCCTCAGGTATCTTGTGCAAAAAAATCATTCGAAAATATCAAAATTTAAGCGAGATATTTGAAAATAACTTCCCCATAGGATTAGCATTATCATACGAGTCTTTTTGAGTGACTAGTGTGACTTCTTAAGCGACACTTAAGCAGTCATTGAAGACTGCTGGGTCATTCCACACAAAATGAGCAAAAATTTAAAAAAAGTCGCGGCTGCATAGTAACCGATTTTAATAAAATTTGATACACAGATTCAATTCATATTCAAATAGAGCATTGCAAAAAAAAAAAAAAAAAAAAAAAAAAAAAAAAAAAAAAAATTGGAAGTTCTGGACATTTAATAAACTTGTGACATAGAATGGCATATGTACAATCGTTCAAAGTTGCAAGTTTGAAGTTCCGTATCTTGAAAACTATTTAACATAAATTAAATCTTTTCGTAATATTGTAATCTCTGGAAAATTATCTTCATATTTATTTAGTAATAACAATTTGGTAACGTCATGGTTAATCTTAAATTTGTTGTAAAAATTCAAAATTTGTCAATTTTGAGAAAATTAAAAACGTTATAAAAATTAAAGAAATTCAAAAACATCTGCGAAATTGATGCCTGATGTAGTGTTACATATTAAGATCAAATTGCTAAAGTTTTTAAGTTGCGTGTATTTCCTTCACTTTAAAAAAAATTTAGAAACATTAAAAAAATCACAAATCGTAATTTTTCTTCTTATTGATAGGGAAAAAAATTATGCAGGAACGGTAGGACATTATAGTTATTGCACAGACATAAAGATCAATAAATCCATGATATTCTAAAAAAAATTAAGTTTTGCTTTTTGATTCCTAAATTCACAAAATAAAATTAAAAAAGTAATATTTGTTGCATTCCAAGAGTTTTGCTGTTTGAATCCGCGTGCGTTTTTTAACAATATTGCACGATTTCAAAAGGGAAAAATGTAGTGCCGCCCTCTATAGATTTAGAGGATAAATACATAATTTTTGTACAACGGATTTTTTTTTTTTTTACTGTAGTTTAAAATAAATATATTAATAGCCAAAAATAAACTGAAAGTAAGAATAAAAGTTTCTATATTTAAAATATATACTTTTATCTATAATATCAAATAATTTAAAAGTTTAATAAAGCTTTCCTTTACTTAAAAAGAAGTGATAGAAATATTGCATTTTACACTTCAACATTTTTTACTATTTATTTTTTTTCTCATTAAGGAATAAAAAGGCAACAATGAAACTTTCGATATTCAAAATATATACTTTTAGCTATAATGTCAAGTTGTTTTAACCTTGTTAGAGGTGTCCTTCATGTTTAAATGAATAATAGAAATATTGAATTTTTCCCTCAAAAATTTTCAAAAATATTTTTTTTTCAAATTACGGAATAAGGATACAATTTCTAACTTACGCCGATCTGCTGCTTATTATTCATTCCTAATTATAAATAATTTTTAATATAGTCTTTCCATTTCCAAGGCTAATAATCAAAATTGAAGTTTTTAGCATGTTGACAAAATCTCGATTTTATATCCACTTTTAACGTAAATTTTAATACTTAAATAAACAATCCTGAAATCTATTTTTTTACATTTACTCATAAATAGATATGATCTACTTATATAATGATTTTCATTAAAATCTGTGACATGTCTGCCACAGCTGATTTGCTCATTTTGTATGGAATGACCTTGCTAGATTACAGGATAGCATAAGAAATTTCCAAAATATCTAATCATTTCTATCATACGAGATCACTTAAACCATCATTTTGCCGTTTTTAAGCATAATTTGAAAACTGCTTGGAAGAAAAATGTGAAATTTTGGATTTCCATAAAGCTGGACTTAATAAATCTAAATCCATGAAAAAAATTGTAGGTTGCAATTAATTTTTTTTTCGAATATTAATTTCATAATTCATAATTCATATCATAAATTATAAAAATGGCAAATACAACGTATTTGTGTTTGGACATTTTAGTATTATTGCTACACAGAAAAATAGCACAATAGGATTATAATTTCAGGAAATATTAATAAAAATATGAAAATGCAATTTAACATTAGAAGCACTAAATTTTGAATCTTTATAATTCAAAATATTATCATCGAAATGACTTGCAGTCTAGGCACAGTTTGAACCGAAGATTTGAAATATCTTGTTAAAATTGGGTATTCCCATTGAAAAAATGAATTTTGAGTTCGTTTTAATATATAGATGGCCTCCTATGCAAATTTTATATACATGATTTAAAAGTAGACTTTATTTTCAATCTTTCGGTACCAGTAACTTTCTGCTACGATAATTTGTTGAGGAGTTAGTAGGGGATATTTACTTTTTTTTCCACGAATGTACTCCAGTATTAATTATTTGCATATAGGTTCGCACAAAGGCAAATTTCGATACATGCCATTCAGTTGGCGGCAATTGTGTGAAAAGTATGTTTCTAAAACTATACAACTTTAAACATAAAAATATTGGCCTGTATTATTAATACTTAGTACAATGTTCCCTAAAGAAACTGGCGTGTGAAACGTTTATAGTTCTTTAACAGTGCTAATCACTATCTGTGGCCTTCAAATATTCAAAGTGCGTCATTAATTATACCATGCATTTTTAATCTTTTAGTGTAAAATCATAGTGTAGAAATTGTAGGTATCTATTCCGGGCCGAACTGAGTCTATATAATAAAAGCCTAAGCCAAGTGACTGTCCTAAACAAATACTGGCTAACCACTTCACTTTTCATATGCCAAATGGCCATTTTTCATCGACTTTTTTTTCGAATAACACTTCATTAAATTTTAATTTCAGAAAGATAGTTCAAAAAAATTAATGTGTGAGAGATGACTTACATTCAAATTTGTATACATTTTGAGATAACTTCAGTTTAAATAACACTGCTAAAAATTTGCAACAAACTATAATTTAACGCTATTTTGACCATATTACTGGCCATACTATTGGCAGAATAGAGTTTAATTGCGATTATGTAACAGTTTTCTATAAAACGGTCGGATAACTGGACAGTTTGCTGCAGATTTTTAACAGTGTAGGTTGACAGCCCTATATCACATTCCATCAAAAATAAGCAAACACAAGAGATTCATTCGTCGTGGACGATAAAAACTTAAACCATGAAGGTAATAATTAGCAGAACAAGTTCTCCAGGCATGAATTCAGCTGCTCTGCTTGGTGTCAGATAAATAATTCGCGCATATAGGTCAATCAAAGTTTAGAATAATTCCGTTATGTGTAGTGCGATACAACTCAATATCTTTCATGATCTTTAATACTTTTAAGTTAGCCAGACGCATATCTCGTCAATAGTATTTTTTTGCTCACAAATAGGAGTTGTTATTTTTTGCTCGCGTAAATTAGAAACAATGCACTGATACTGAAATAAAATGTTTTTGTTTATGATATTATTATTCATTTATATATTTTGTGTTTTAAATTAAATAATTGTAAGACATAAATTTTAAATGTATGTAATATATCTTTTTAAAATTAATAATATTAACTTAAAGCTATATATTTTTAATGAAATTGATGCAATATGAACAATATTTGGCGATTTATCACTTGCTTTCGGTTAACATAAAATTATCCGGTCATTTCATGACGTAATGTAAATTTAAATAAACCCAACACATGAATGAATAAAATTTTAAAACGAATCATCATTTAATTTGTTAGTTATGTATTACCAGTGACAGGAAGATAAATCACCAAAAATGATTGTTAATCGCCAATCATATTTCAGTTCTCAATGGCAAATCGCGTACAACATAGTAATTTGATATACATTTATTAAATCATAACATAACACTGACACTTTAGCTAAACTAATTACGATGACAGTTTTATTTTTGGCTGTGTGTTACATCCACCGGAAGGAATATGATATAGATATTCTAATCATATACTATATCTATGAGTGAGTATATTAGGTTGTAACGAAAGTTTTCCGCAAAATTACCAATACATAATACTAATTGTACTATATATAATTAATTGTAATTTTATATATAACCACCATTCCGCCAAAACTTCACAGTGTCATAAGATACAACACTAGTACCTAAAGCTGTACACTTTATTCGGTGACATTCTATAGCTAACTTTTTGCAACAGTACTGGAAGTAAATGATAGTTCTAATCTGGTAGCGTGATAGTTCCATTTCAGACATCTTGTACTTAATGATAACGATATTATTTTACAAATTTCACAACACAGTGTCATAAAGCAAGTCTCTTTCTTTCAAATGCCTAGAAGATTTCTAATTTCATGTTCCATTTTTTGGTAATTCCATTTTTTTCTCAAAAATAATTGTTTTTTAATTTTTTTGTGATAAATGCATCCCATAATGCATATAATGTACCCTTGAGTAATATTTAAGGTGAAATTTACAAAAATAAAAAAATATACATTTAAGGATTTTAAACTCCACTGTCATCTTAATTGCTTTTCACAAAAACACTATACTATACCGAATCGCATTAGCTGAAATACATCAATTGGTAGTGGTTCCTATCACAAAATATTACTTAATGGGTTTTAAAATTTCCGCATTAGCCCACGTGTTGACACTGTTAAGCAAACGGATCTGAAGTATAAATACCTAAGTAAATTAAGCGGTATTTTTCAAAAAAGATGAAATGCATCACGACAAAAAATATACGAAATGCTGCCATGATCGCTAAGAGTACTTGGTTTCTTTATCAAAAATTTCTAATTTGGCGAAGGAGTGTGCAAGTAAGTTAAATTATGATTAAAGTAACATAATGCAGCACTTGGCACACATTTAAGGTGGACCAAACTGGTCGCCAGAGACGGCTAGTGTAAAATATATTTTACTATAATATATGCTATTCGAAAAATCTATGTGATTATAATTCAGGTCATGAAAAAATTTGTGTCTATTACAATCTATGAGCAGCCATTTTTAGAAGTGATTTTTTTCAGCTGAACTAAACTTTAGTGTGTTATGTGTGCATTAATCATTCATATCAATTTTAATATCACTAAATTATTCAAATGCATAACCATCTATAGACAGTTACTACTTTAACTTTTTTTCAAGGACGCTGTACCCTTTTAACTAAACGAAAACTTAATGTAAAATGACCCGACAGATTATAAACCAAATTTGAAGTAAAAATTTTCAAAATAGACAAGACGAACTGGGATGAAGTCTTACTTGTAAAAGAATTTTCAACTTTTGAAATTTTTATTAACCTTCACTCATTTAGACTATAGCTTAATTCTGCTTTCTTTAGGTTACAAAAAAGACTTAGTTAACATTAATCTCATACGAGAGATAAAATTATTTCTATTTATACTTTTGTATTGTAGTAATTTAGAATAATAACAAGAGATAGTTCGAAAATTCGGTTTCATTTTCGTGTTTGGCCCAAAATCTAAGTTTCGCCGAAAACTTTTTTTGCGTAAATGCTGCCGAAAATTTGGCAGGACAGAAACTCGACCGAAACTATCTGCAATCCAAAAATCTACTTTCTTCCTTTGGAAATTTTGAATATTACTCATTGATTTGAGCTGTACCAGCTCAAATGATACACGCGTTATTTATTGCTATGAATGTCATTGTTTATAATTATCAGTTATGGCAGACTCAAGGCGTGGATGCAAATTATAAAATCAATGCATATATGGCTAAAATTTGAAGACGTTTTCCATGTGTTCATTATAAGCTACAGACTTAACAGTAATAGAAAATTTTAGTTTGAAACTACAGATGTGTTTCGAATACTTTTTGAGAAATTTCTAGCGTAACAGATGCTAATTTACAAAAATCATTATAAAAGATAAATCGAAGTATGTGTACCTAATTTTTTTTTTAATTTGATGAAATTCGTCTAATTAGAAAATCATTCTGTGTCGTTGAAGAATTAATTATTTATTAATAATTTTATTTTACATGAAAATAAAAAGTTTTGGTCAGAGTCACAGAGAGCCAACTTGGGTCACACGCCATACGTATAATTAATTAATAATTATATATATTTAATCAACACATATAATAAATTAATAATTATACATATTTATGTACGTATTAATTACTTTATAAAATCGCAAATTTTCATTTTCGTTTTCTTTTTCTGTCGAAAATGGGAAGATTACAGAAATTCGGTTTCGGTTTTAAAAGCCTCTTTCGGTCGATTCTTAATAATAAGTAGTGAGTAATTTTTATTAATTACGTTTAAAAAATATCTAAAATTAAAAAAAAATATGAAAAAAGTGGCATAGAAATTAATATAACAAATAGAATTACGATGCAACATTAGAAAAAATTAAACTTAATGAAGTATTCTTAATTATTGCAATAAATATGCTAATGTGAGCAAGGGATTTATACAACATTTTAATATCCTTACATACACTTCTTAGAAAAATAGAAAAACAATATATTCACCCGCTTAAGCTGTGTCACTTTATAACATGTGGCTGGATAATAAAAACGGCATAACTGTTATAGCAGGTATTGGAGGTTTTAAGATTAAAAGAGTTTTTATTTTGATGTCTTATATAGCTCTTTTATTGTGCTAGAGTTTTATGTGTTAGGCCATTACGGGCATTAATATGCAAATATTTTATGGCTTTTTCCAAGCATCTATATTGTGGGTAATAATGACTGTCGCCTGAAAGGATGGGAGAAAAAAAATGAATTTAGAATTTTGATGTTTCGTAATTCGCATTATAATGAAGTCTATAATATATGTAAAATGTTGTATAACAATAGCTTAATTGATAAGAGATTAGTTTTAGAGAATGAATTAGCTTTATAATGAAGCTCTTCTAAGAAGTAGCAATGCGTCAAATGTAATTAATCTGTTGGTTTAATAAACATCGCCCTTATATAGCAAATAATAACATGAACTCGGATTATTCGTAGATATTTTTTATTATATCAAAGCATGGTTTTATAATTTGCATTATAATGAAATATATGTAAAAATTGGTATAACAATAGCTTAATTGATAGCAGATTAGTTTTAGAGAACGAATTAGCTTTATGATGAAGCTCTTCTAAGAAGTAGCAATGCATCAAATGTAATTAATTTAATCTGTTGGTTTAATAAACATCGCCCCTTATATAGCAAACAATAACATAAACTAGGATTATACGTAGATATTTTTTATTATATAAAAGCATGATTTCGTAATTTGCATTATAATGAAATATTTGTAAAAATTGGTATAACAATAGCTTAATTGATGGCAGATTAGTTTTAGAGAAAGAATTAGTTTATAATGCCTCTCTTCTAAGAAGCAGTGATACATTAAGAATAATTATTTTAATTGATGGCAGATTAGTTTTAGAGAAAGAATTAGTTTATAATGCCTCTCTTCTAAGAAGCAGTGATACATTAAGAATAATTATTTTAATTTGTTAGTTTATTAAGCGTCATAGTTTTATACAAAAGTTATATGATGAAATCGGATTATACGTACGTATTTTTTATGATGCCAAAGTATAAAGATCAAATTAAAGTACTGTCGCCTGAAAGGATGGGGGAAAGAATGAATTTAGAATTTTTATGTTTCGTAATTCGCATTATAATGAAGTCTATAACATATGTAAAAATTGGTATAACAATAGCTTAATTGGTAAAAGATTAGTTTTAGTGAATGAATTAGCTTTATAATGAAGCTCTTCTAAGAAGTAGCAATGCGTCAAATGTAATTAATTTAATATGTTGCTTTAATAAACATCGCCCTTATATAGCAAACAATAACACAAACTCGGATTATACGTAGATCTTTTTTATTATATCAAAGCATAAAAGATAAAATTAAGTGACTGTTGCTTGAAAGGATTTGGAGAAGAAAAAATTAATTTAGAACTTTCGTGTTTTGTAATTTTCATTATAATGAAGTCTATGATATATGTAAAAATTGGTATAACAATAGCTTAATAGATAGGAGATTATAAAGCTAATTCATTCTCTAAAACTAATGAAGCTCTTCTAAGAAGCAGTGACATATTAAGAATAATTAATTTAATTTGCTAGTTTATTAATCAAGCGTCACAGTTTTATAGAACAACAATATGATGAACTCTGATTATACGTAGGTATATTTTATTATACCAAAGTATAAAGATCAAATTAAAGGACTGTCGCCTGAAAGGATGGGAGAAAAAAATGAGCTTACAATTTTGATGTTTCATAATTCGTATTTTAATAAAGTTAATAGTATATGAAAAAAATGGTATAACAATAGCTTAATTGATAAGAAATTAGTTTCAGAGGATGAATTAGTTTTATAAAGAAGTTTTTCTAAGATGTACTGATGCATTAAAACACTTTATCTACTGCAATTTTATTCATGTAATTTTTTTCAGTTACTACAATGCAAATTAAAATATGTACATAAAAAATACTCAGGCGATAGAAATTTAATTCGTTAGAGCTATTTAATTAAAGTGGTACTTTGAAGTACCGTCAGTACACTATGTTTAAAATATTCTCGTAATAGACCCACATGATATTTCAAATAAAGTTTAAACTCTAAAAAATGCTAAATAACCAGAAGACACTCACAAGTTAACAATAAAAAAACACTTAATTGACATAATTTTATTTTACCCATGAAAAATTAGTAAAAATTTTAATTTGGTGGTATTTAAAAAATAACATTTTTTTTTTTAACTTTCGATTTTATTAGCAGTCCTTATGCAACACCTGTATTACAGGGATGACATGTTCTCTCGCATCTCCACATATGTAATATATGAATTTATATACGACATTTCTAGTACACCAAAAAAGAGCCGGTGCCACCACTTTTTCGATTTTCTGTAAAAAATAATAATGAAACAGAAAAGAAATACCAGAAAAAATACTACTACACTATAATTAAGTAATTACATTGCAAAGCAGATAAAAACGCTAGATAACTACACAGACGAAAAGTAAACAAGAAGTTTTTCTCCAACACCCAGTGCACTGGCGTTACTTATAAGTACCGCCCAGTAATTCAACAGTTAAATCAATTACATACACCCTTCACTTAAAATAGCTAGTCAGCTAAGATCATATTTAACATATAAAAAAATTCAACAGTTACCTTACGTCCTTTACTATGTTTGCAGCAATAAAAAGACAAGCGTGACAATCCGTACACAATATTGGCCAAAACACATCAACTGTTTCAAAGATCGCGTCCTTCCTCGCTAAAATAAAGAAGCTAGAACTACTGCTCCCATCTATCCTGAAAAATGGAGTTAAAAGAGTCTTCTTGGAAAGTATCATTAGAAGATTAGTAATATTCATTATGGGATAAAAGTTTAAAGTGGGTGGTACTTATTAGTACCGTCAGTAGATAAAGGATAAGATTAATTAATTTAATTTGTTAGTTTAACCCTAAAATGCCTGATTTTTCAAAAATCATTGTAATAATGTTTTTCGGCTTTCATTTTTTAAATAAATCATGGGAAAAATACTTTAAAAAATCATATTTTGATTTAAGTATATTTTACGGCTAAAAAACAGTTTGTTACTAATCGGCAATACGGGTGTTTAATTGAAAAAATAATTTCCCTTGATAGAATTCTATAATATTAAACACACAAGAATTTTAGGAACTATAATAAGAAATAAATTTTACTTGCTCACTGCAGGTCAAAATAGGGTATTTAGCAAGCTTCCAAACAAAACAAAAAGAACAAGTATCAACAATTGAAAAAATAAAGCTATCTTTATTCTTAAACAGCACAAGTGTTGCCATCTACATGTTGAAAATCGATTTAATAATATTTTCAGAATGTATTTTATTGGCAACATTAGGCATTATAGCTTCAATATTATTCTAATAGTATTTTAGAGCCTAAATTGGGTATGTTGCCGAAAAGCAACACCAGGCATTTAAGGGTTAATAAACATCGTAGTTTTATATAACAAACAATACCAGGATCTCGGATTATACGTAGATATTTTCATTATATCGAAGTTTAAATAATCAAATTAAATTTCAATGAAACAAATTGTAGTATATTTTTACTTAAAACTTTATTTTATGCCAACGAAGAATTAAACATTTCCCCAAAAGCATTTTTACTTCATTTTATACTTTATAAATATTGATTTAGTAGCATTAGTTTACAATTACCAGTTTAATATCCAGTATATTTATGACAATAAAAAAATATTTTTAATCCTTTCACTGTTACACTTGAGACAACTCGTTCATTAATCTACATACAGCATTATAGTTTTTCACTACAGTTAATACAATATTTACATTTATTTAATTACGTAGATTTAACACAGTTTAAAACCCGATAGTCAAGATCAAAGTATAAATAAAGACAGACTTATAAATACTCTTATGGTTTGTCACCATACACATAATTAATTTTTTATATCCTGTAATAAACAACTATTTCTAACTTTTTAAAAATATTATAGAGAAAACAACATTACAAATTTCCTCTTTTTAGAGACAGTTAGAACATTTTTAAAAAGTTACAAAAAATGTGTTAAACATCGACAACTGTTATAGAGAAAGAAGCTTGCTAGTCTAAAAATACATCTGGTATATTTAAAAATATATGTAAATACATGTGTTATGTATAGGATTTTTCGCAGACTGTACAGATAATGTTACCATTCTTAAACGAACATTCTAATGAGTTTGTAAAACATTTTTCTACAAAAATAATTATTTACCTTTGTTCTTTTCTATTTTTGAAAATGTTTAATAATCTGTAAACGCGCAGCATCCTATGAACCACGTGACCATGCAAAATAGAGGGTGCTTGCTCTGACGACAAAACCAAAGTTATATTATAAAGTAAAAGCAGGTCCGTGACTAACGCTGAAGTCCTGTCGAAGATAGCAGCGACGGGAGAAACCAATTTGCTTCTATATCAAAATTTATTAACTTCTAAACATAGCACAATCTAAAATTTTAGACTGTCGAAGAGAAAAGAAAAATATTTTCATATGCAATTTGTTTGAAAATTGTATTTTAATTTACTTATATTTTATCATTTTAAATAATTTTCAGGCATTAATTTAAAAAACAAATCTGTCCAGGAAAAAAAGGCGTAAAACCCGATTACGGAAGACTAAACAGTTTGCACTTAAAACAATGTAAATAGTTGAGTTTTTTTGTTTGTTTGTAATATTCCATAACTAAACTGTCAAATGCAATTAAAACGCCATAATTAAATAAAAAATGTAAATAACTAAGTTATTTACTTATGTCTTAATTAAAGTAATTAACTGTATTATCGTATATAACTAACATAATAGCTATATAATCGAACAACTATCTTAAACAATGAAATAATCAGAATCAAACATGCGACGGATATTAAAGTACCAAAAATGACTTTTGGTGTCGGTAGGCAATCGGAGAAAATATACTGAATGTAAAAATCTAATATTTAAATTAAAATTGATTATCGCCTATGTTTTGTATACCAGCGAGAAGGTGACTATGCCATCTGAAGAGGATTCCTGCTACTCTCCTGGGCTCCGCTAGTGGCGTTTCCTCGTCTCAATCGGTCTCCTTTCAAAAATATCTTTGCTTATTATAACAGTTGATCTTGGAAGGATTCCGTATAGCAAATCCTCCTTGGGAAGCCTCGAAAATGGCGTGCGGGCCCGACTCCTTCATAGGTTTCGATCCACGTTCGTCCCTGGGGTCGACTGAGGTGGAATCCAAGCGAAATGACCATCTGGCTCTTCGGGCTGGGTGGGGTTTCTGTCGTTGTCACCGGACAACGGACGCTTGGGCAGAAGTGGTGTGACGTGCGGTGGGCAGTGCACCTGCTTGGACGATTCAGGCATCATACGTCGCAACCCGTCCTGCGTCAGCGCCGCGCATTTATGGGCTCTTCAGCAGCCTCCATCGTCGAACGAAGGTTCGCCGCTTCGCGGCGAGTGATAGTTTTCTTCCAGAAAATCTATTGGTTGTCTTTAACGTGATAACCCGGGTTGGATCTCCTAGTTTCTAAGATCCATAGTTTAAAATTAAAATCGAAATAATGCATTACATCCGGTGCACAAAACAGAAGAAAAAACTTTGGGACATTTGAATATTGGTGAAATTATGTTTACACAAATAAATGTTCAACATAAAATATGTTCGTCTAAGATTTCGACACAAAAAAGAAAAAAAAAAACTTTCCGAAATATGAATATCGGTGACGTTATGTTTACACGAATAAATGTGCAACATAAAATATGTGCGCATAATATTTTATTTGGGAGCGGCGTAAAATGTTAACAAAGCACAGTGCAATAGAGAATTGTGTGCAATATATATATATATATATATATATATATATATATTATAAACAAAACGAATTTCAACAGATTGTTCCTTATCTTACTGCACTTCACATTTACTTAATGTACATCAGATGGTGTACTTTAGAGAAAATGGTTTTATCCACCAGAGAGTTTTGTAAAGATCTTTTATTGTAACAGGAGGGTCAAATCTGAGTTCCCCGGGTTACCGAAAATACTGCCCGATGTACAAAACATAATTGAAAATCCCTTTTTATTGAAAACTATGATAGTTTTTCAATATTTAATATAATTTTTAGATTGCCCATTAACAACATCATACAGCAAATTTTCATGAAAAATATCAATTATGATGCGTATATTTTTTTTCTTTTGTGGAATTACATCTCTTTGGTGATTTTGATACATACAAAAGTTTATAATTATGGAATATTATGTAGTTAGTCGAAATAGTTCTGGTTCTTTCAAAATTTTGAGATATTAGAAGCTAATATTCGCGTTAAGGTGATTTTTTTCCATAGAAATTGACAAAGCTTTCCTGAAAACTTGGGTGATTATAGGAAAGAGTATGGTGAATGTTTCCTCCAGAATAATGCTACACAGCTACCAAGGGTGATGGAATAGCCACATGATGGCTGACTACAATTAGACTGGGGTTCGGCTGCACAGACCATCACCCCTATCGAATTTGCGGATGAAATTCCAGGATCAGACAGAACTCGATCAGCATATTAATATGCAACTGGTCTGCTAAGTCATATCTTGGTGGAAACCACCTGCAGATCTCATTTTAGTGGCTGATCGGAAGGTTCATCGTTGTGTTTTCCTGCATTCAAAGGTATGAAAATATGGAGGACTGGGGGCAGGAAAACACAATGGCAAACATGGCAGTCAACCACTAAAATCACTTTTCAAAGTAATTTTATTTGCTTTACTTATTCTCATAATTTCATTCATTAAATATGTCGAGGCATATTTTTACGAAATAATTGTGACATTTGAATCTCTGGAAAACATTATTCACCATCCCTGAGCTAAAAGTTCAAAATTAAAAACATACAACAATAGTGTACTTACCTAGATATTAATAAAATATTACTAGATCATTTTATTTAAAGTATAATTAAAATTGTCCTGATGAAAAACTATTCTTTCAACTATAGTTTTATACATTATTTTCTTTCATTTTTTAAAGTATAAATGAAACGAAAAAAATAATTAAAATATCTAGTATTAAAGGACACAATTTCATCTCAAAAGAAAAAAATAACTTTAAAACACGACAAATAAAACATTATTAAAATAAATTAAAATTTCCCTCTGCCTTTGAAATACTTTTATGTACTTCTTACACCATTTTTGATCGCATATTTCTCCCCTTTTAATACACAACAGACGACTCTTGGGGTGGTGATGGTGCAGAACATTAATAATAAATCTTCTGGCATGCGTGAATTAAAATAATGCGGCCCTAAACCTAATGGTGTAGAAAATATTTCGTGATTTTTTTCCTTCATATCTCCCTCTTCAGTTCATCTTTTTACTTTGCTTTTGGTTTTAATTAGTAGAGGAGTAGCATGTGTGTTCATATTTTTTTAATCACAAGTCCGTCAGTTTTCAGCGCAAAGTTTAGTCATTAGCAGGGAAACTGGAAAAGAGATTTTGTACACCTTCTGGAAAATAACGACATTTTGGAAGGGGAAGGTAGAAGTAAAAATGCTTTAGTTTACGATATTATTCAACGGTGACAGATAAGTAGTGGTAGTTACCTAAAAGAGTAGAAAAGAAGTTTTGAATTACTTAGCATTCCCGACAAAAAGTTTTTTGTTGGTTCATATATAAAATGTAATGGTTCGCGTTTCTTAGATGTGCTATAATGTGTAAAAAAAAAATACTTTCGTATTTTATAAGTATTAGAAACATGATTTAAGTCAAGTATGATATTATGTATTTGGGTGAATACCACAAAATGTGAGATTTTGAAAACAAAAATCTTTCAAAATTTAAATCGTTTCAAAGCTTCTGATTTTTTTAAATGTTAGTTGAACAGCTGAATAAATGAATTTCCATGTAAAATTGTTAAAGTTTGAAGAGCTTAAGTTTATTTTTATGTAACTATAATTATATGATGTTTTCTTGGCATATGTATGCCAGGATAATGACAATTTCATACTGAAACATTTTTGACTTTCTTGTTTTCTTTATTTTTAGATCTAACATTTTAATTTCGTTTAAAGGAACATGTTTCCTCTATAGTACCTCAAATTCAGTGTAATGTTTAGTTTTACTTGTAATTTATTGAACCCAAGAAAATGACATAATAAAAGTCTACTCAATTTTTACAAAGCCTTTAAACACATTATTTTCAAAGAAACATTGAAACGATCTTGCTGGTAGCAATGATTTTACTACTTCTGACTTGAACTATGTCAAGAACAAGAAGAATTACTCTGCAGTGCCATCTTTATATCTCATAAAGAACTAAAATGAGCAGGCCAGGAAAATGACATTCATTTTCAGTGGCTATCATATTAATAATGAAAAATTATTTTTAAATACAGAACTTGTTACCTTCCTCAAATATGTGTTATATAAGGAATAATTAATAATTAGAAATTAAAAAAACTAGAAAAAGATATGTGTACAGTATAGCAGAAAGCCTTTTATTTTGCACACATCAAGTGTGACATGCCATGAAAATGACAATCTGAAATTTTAAGTCTCTTAATTGCTTTATTTTTGAGTTATTATGAATATAATATCTCTTGAAAGTACTTATAAGAATAGTTTTTTATTAAAATGTAAAAAAAAAATGCATTATATAACTTTTAATAGAAATTTTATAGTGCGGACTGCAATTTTCGTATTTTGTGATATTATCCATATAATCAAATCTATCAAGCATGACAGTGGAAACAAAAGTGTTTAAATTACGTTTAAAAGATTTCCCCAATAATATTTAGTAAAAATTCTATAATCATATACATTTACAGGAGAACACTGCTAATCCGAATAATCATAGTCCGAAAGTGGAAATAATTCGAACTTATTTTATAAGAAATTACAATACAAATAAAAAATATTTCGCGATTTCTTTTCTTTATATTGCTCTTTTCGGGTCATCTGTTTGTTTTGCTTTTGGTTTTAATTAGTAGAGGTGTAGCATGTGTGTTCATATTTTTTTTACTCACAAGTCCGTGGGTTTTCAGCGCAAAGTTTTGTCATTAGCAAGGAAACTGGAAAAGAGATTTTGTACACCTTCTGGAAAATAACGAAATTTTGAAAGGGGAAGGTAGAAGTAAAAATGCTTTTAGTTTACGATATTGTTCAACGGTGACAGATAAGTGGTGGTAGTTACCTAAAAGAGTAGAAGAGAAGTTTTGAATTACTTAGCATTCACGACAAAAAGTTTTTTGTTGGTTCACATATAAAGTGTAATGGTTTGCGTTTCTTAGATGTGCTATAATGTGTAAAAAAATACTTTCGTATTTTATAAGTATTACAAACATAATTTAAATCAAGTATGATGTTATGTATATAGTCGAATCTATCAAATATGACGGTGGAAACAAAAGTGCTTAAATTACGTTTAAAAGATTTCCCTAATAATATTTAGTAAAAAAAATGTAATCATATACATGTACAGGAGAGCACTACTAATCTGAATAATCATTGTCCGAAAGTGGTAATAATTCGAACTAATTTTATGAGAAATTACAATACGAATAAAAAATATTTCGCGATTTCTTTTCTTTATATTACTGTTTTCAGTTCACCTCCTTGCTTTGCCGTTTGTTTTAATTAGTAGAGGAGTAGCATGTGTGTTCATATTTTTTTAATCACAAGTCCGTCAGTTTTCAGCGCAAAGTTAGTCATTAGCAAGGAAACTGGGAAAGAGATTTTGTACATCTTTTAGAAAATAACGACATTTTGGAAGGGGAAGGTAGAAGTAAAAATGCTTTTTAGTTTACGATATTAGTCAACGGTGACAGATAAGTAGTGGTAGTTACCTAAAAGAGTAGAAAAGAAAGCTTTGAATTACTTATCATTCACGACACAAAGTTTTTTGTTGGTTAATATATAAAGTGTAACGGTTCGTGTCTCTTAGATATGATACAGTAGCGCTCAAAAGTATTTTGACAACCTTATATTCTCTCTTATTTTATTTAATATAAAAATGTAAAAGAAAATATAGCCCCTATAATTAAGAACACTATGACTGCAGTTATTCAAATGTATCAAGTTTCAACTTATTTGTTTACATTCGGCGCCACCAAAGAAATATGAATCCTCCTTAGCTCAAAAGTATTTTGACAATTAGTTTGCATTTAATTGTTGAAGGTGTCAGTGGCGCTATAGCTTCGATTAGTGTTTATATTGACTTATTGTGATTAATTTTAAGGATCAGGAGTACCGAAATGTAAAAAAATATTGAAGTGATTCTAGAAAAGCCGTTGTAAATGCACTTAAGAAAGATAGACTGCAAGCAGAATTATCTGGTTCTTTTAACGTGTCTCGGCAACTTGTTATTACATGGAATAAAGTTTTTAGTAAGCAGGAATACATCGAAAATAAGCCTCAAAGTGGCCATCCGAAAAAAAAAACCTGCAATGTTCACTGTATTATAAAAATTATATCTACAAGTGATTGTCGTAAGTCCGCTGTAATAATAATAAATGAATTGAACGAAAATTACGGCATAGACATACACGTTTCATCAGTCAAACGATAAAGCTCTATTGTTTACATGGCAGAAGACAGCAAAAACATGTTTCTAATCTACTAAGAATAGGAAGGCTAGAGTTACATTTGTAAAAGGGTACAACCCTTTCAGGGGCAAAGCAATTCCATTGCTGAAGTGTTGAAATTAATGATTGACACCAGAATTTTGGTTAAAAAAAAATCGGTTTATTATGTGTGAGAAATATAGCTTTTTCTTATTTACAAATAAATTTGTTTTCAAATTCCGGTGTCAATCATTAATTTCAACACTTTAGCAATGTAATTGCTTTGCCCCTGAAAGGGTTATGCCGTTTTACAAATGGAACTCTAGCCTTCCTATTCTTAGTAGATAAGAAACGTGTTTTTGCTGGTCTTCTGCCATGTAAACCATAGAAGTTTAGTAGTCGTTTGACTGATGAAACGTGTATGTCTATGCCGTAATTTTCTTTAAATTCATTTTTTATTATTACAGCGGATTTACGACAATCACTTGTAGATATCATTTTTATAATCCAGTCAACATTGCAAGTTTTTTTTTTTTTTTTTTTTTTTTTTTTCGGATGGCCACTTTGAGGTTTATTTTCGATGTATTTCTGTTTACTAAAAACTTTATTCCATGTAATAAAAATTGCCGAGAGAACGAGCCAAAAAGAACGAGCTAGTTCTGCTTGCAGTCTACCTTTCTTAAGTGCATTTACAGCGGCTTTTCTAGAATCACTTCAATATTTTTGACATTTCGGCATTCCTGACCCTTAAAAATAATCACAACAAGTCAATATAAACACTAATCGAAGCTATGGCTCCACTGACACCTTCAACAATTAAATGCAAACTAGTCAAAATACTTTTGAGCTAAGGAGGAGTAATATTTCGTCGGTGGCGCCGAATGCAAACAAACAAGTTGAAACTTGATACATTTGAATAACTGCAGTCATAGTGTTCTCAATTATAGAGAATATATTTTCTTTTACATTTTTATATTAACTAAAATAAGAGAGAATATAAGGTTGTCAAAATACTTTTGAGCGCTACTGCACAATGTGTGAAAAAATACTTTTGTATTTTATAAATACTAGCTACCCTTGGCGACCAGTTTTGTGTCCCTTAAAATTTATGTTTGGGAAAGCATGCTACGCATTATATCATGTCACAATTATTCATAATTTAATTTACTTGAATTCCCTTACATATAATTAATATAATCCCTTATCTAATATTAGTTTTTGTTGCATTAAAGTATCTCAATTTGTTGATTTTCTGTAAGCAAGTAAACCCTATTGGTTTACAATCGAAGTCTATGGGAATTTGGCGAAATATTAGAGATATCGCCATGTTGACGTCACTTTTGGCGACTAATTTTGGTCGCCAAACTTGGCGGCAGTTGGCTACTGAAAAGGGTCCCCGTATGGTACCCCCTCCCCCCCTTATAAGTAGGGAAATGCATTAAATGCTATTCAATAACCAATGAGATGCGTTTCATTCGGGCGTTGACATTAAACAATTAACAAATAATCGCGATTTCTGTGCCACGTACGATAGCGTAATATATATATATATATATTACAATTATGACGTGTTTCAAGTGTGATATGAAGGATATAACGGAATCTATCAAGTATGATGGAGGAAACTAAAGTGTTTAAATTAAATTTAAATATTTCCCCAATTATATTTAGTAAAATGTGTTGTAACTATATACACTTACAGGAGGAAATTGCTAATCAGAATAAGGATAGTCCGAAATTGTGACTAATCTGAACTAATTTTATGTGAAATTAGAAAACAACTTAAAAATAATTCTTGATTTTTTTTTTATATTGTCTTTTCCTGTTCATCTTTATAACATCGCTTTGTGTTTTAATTAATAGAGGAACAACATGTGTGTTCATATTTTTTCTATCACAAGACCGTCAGTTTTTATCGCAAAGTTTAGTCATTAGCAAAGAAATTGGAAAAGAGATAGTGTACATCTTATGGAAATTGAAGACATTTTGGAAAGGGAAGACGAAGTAAAATTGCTCTAGTTTACGGCGAGGGGTTCGACAACGCTCTAAATCTGGTACACAGCAGATTTACCGCTATGTAAATCAAGTTAAAATCAGTAAATCAAGAATTAAATAGTAAATCCTGTAATAAATCAGTAAATCAATGTAAAATCAGCAAATCCTATAATAAATCAATAATTTTGTTAATAAATCAAGTTACAATCAGTAAATCAAGATTTAAATCGTATTGTAAATCATCTAAATCAATAAATCAGTGTCAAATCAATAAATCCCATATAACTTTTGCGCAATCCTTAAATCCTGTATAAATATTGGAAAATCCGAGGGAAGATCACTACATTTCAAAAATCATCTAATAAATCCGTAAATCTTAACTTAAAATCGTTTAAAATTTGATACTTTGTGCGCATTTTGCAACGCACTTTAGCTCGCATTTTGGAGTACATGAAGGATGAAGTGAAATGAGCAACCAATTAACACAATAAAAAGTAATTATAGTAAAACCTGTGAAAATGGAACCTGTCTATAACGGAATCTCCCTTAAAGGAAAAATTCTTATGGTTGCCATGAAAAAAAAAAAGAACTATAATTACACCTGTTAAGACAAAAACTTCTCTGAAACGGAACCTTTCCCAGTTCCATCCGATTCCGTCGTAGCAGGTTTGGTCTTATAAAGGATGTGGTACTAGCTATCAGAAGAGCTTGTTTAAAACGAAATTTTCCACATTTTTTTCGATTCCGGCTTAGCAATTTGTTCAAGAATCATTTATTTCTAGTGTCCAGAAAAATAATTATTTTTTCCGATTACAATACATGATTGCTTTTGAGACATGAATCTGAAGTTTTTAAAAATTTTATTGCATTGTAATGTGAGATTTATTTGTTTACATGTTTTTAATGAATATTTTAATAAAATAATATTGAAAAATTAGTTATTTTTGCTAACTAACAAAGCTTAATGGTTCTTTAGTATGTTTTTAAAATATTTTGTTCCATATAAATGCGATTGAAACCTGAAAGTATTACAGTATTTATTTATGTAAAAAAAATTAAATAAAATAAAAATAAGATCATAGTTATAGCTCTACTCCGTGTCGTATCTAGACTTATCATTTTAGAACAACGGCGGATCTCCTGGGCTAATTAAGGGTTCGCAAAACGACATCATGCATCTTCACGGGAAATGACTTGGGGGCGAAGCTTAAGCCCGACGCAACCCGCCCTGGGTCACACCTTTTTAAATCCACAGGACTCAGGCTGGGTCACGTCTTCTCTCTTTAAGAGCCGGGCCCTACTCTGATCTTACAATTTTTTGCAGATTCGGGTCGGGCCAAACTTCTTTTTCTTCCAGGTCGAGCCAGGCCTGGACTTCATTCTTCCTAGAGGTCTTCACTTGCCAAAATTTCCAGGTCGGAGCTCGGTCCGGAATAAAAGCTAAATGTTCGGTCCGTGTCAGCCCGTATGATAAGCATTATTTGTCCCGACCGCGACCCGTGCGCTCCTGAATTCTTGTCCCCGAGCCCAAGTTGGTTTGGCATCTTACTTTATACGTAAAAATTATATTTATGCACCACGTTTGTTTAGTGAAATCTTTAAGTTTTTTGATTTGATGATTTTTTTTTTTTAAATTTTATTTGACTTGATAAGTTACAGAGATACGTTTTTAAAAATCTACTTTTTTTGTTTGTAGAGCTTTAAAAATAAGATTTTCTTTTATCATCCATTTCTTTCATTCTAAACTGATTTTCTTATTGGATTTTCAGTTGAATGTAATTGTCTAAGTCATATTTTTACTTAGTGTTTATGTACATAATTGCCTAAACGGTCATTAAAATTACGGTTTTTCTGTATTCTTGAATTTCGAACATAATCTGAAAATAAAATATAAGCATAAGTAAGTGTGCTTTATGAATAATTTTAATTACAAAATTCAGGCTAGGCTCGAGTCGATTTTTGTAGCTTTTATACCGGGCTGGGCCAATATTTTTTTGTGTGTGTGGCGGGGGACCTGATCTTGGGCCTAAAAATTTCAGCCCGCGCAAAGCTCTAACTGAAATATTGAAGGTAGCTTTAATATTTTTTTAATGCTTCTTTCAGGCATCATGATCATCTCAATAGTTACTGAATATACCAGGTGTCCTAAAATTGACTGACTGATTTTAAAGTTCAATAACTTGCAAATGGTGACAGCTACTTAAAAAAAATGTAGGAGGGTTATGTAGGATGTCAGGAGTAGGTGTGATTCTGTTCCGAACATTTCGAAAATTTAACCCTCTCACTGCGCATCCCGCGCTTTACAGGGCTAATGTAAAAGTAGCAAAATTTGAGCAGCCTGCAGTTTCCGCAACTAATCTTTTTTTTTTTTTTTATCTTCTAATTCTATTTATATATAAAAAAAAAACTCTTTTACAAAAATTTTTACATATTTTAACACTAAAATATATGCAGACATGAAATATGTAATAAAATAAATGCGCAATTTTTAAGCTCATTTTGATTAAAAAACGCAGCAAGACGGTTGCGTTTTGTTCCCAAAAATTTTTTGGAACCAAACAATTAATTCTAAAGCAAATCTCCTTTATAAAATTGAAATGAACTTAGTATTGTGAGTAATACGATTTTCCAATGTTTTGCCCTGAGTAGTTTGCGATGTTCATAGATTTTGTTTACGTGTGACGTCACTTGTGTTTTGCTTAACGTGACGTCACACTTCCTTGGCGTATAAATCCCAAATAAATCAACAAATCACAAGCAAATCAGTAAATCACAAGTAAATCGCAAATAAATCACTAAATCACAAATAAATCAGTAAATCTGTGTACAATTATAAATCAATCAGAAATCAGGTAAATCAACTTGATTTGTAAATCTGGTACTCCAAATAATAGTTTGTCGGACCCTCGGTTTACGGTAATATTCAATATTGACAGTGTAGTCGCGGTTGTTACTTAGAGAAGCAGTTTTCAAATATTCAACATTCATGACAAATGGTTTCTTGTTGGTCCATATATAAGATGTAATATTTAATATTTCTTAAATATTTTAATAATGTGCAAGGAAATTCCTTCATCTTTTATTAACGTTATAAAGATCAATTGTTCTGTAAACCCTGTTAAGTATGATTATGTTATTTTATATAAATAGACATGTGGATTGAACATCACGATTCGCGCATTGCATAGATACAGCTAAATTCTTGGTAATATACAGTTTTCCCTTTAATTTTAATGTTAGAGAAATGTCTGTTAAATTAATTCATTTTCGTTGTAAAATGAAGTGAGCAAAATCAATTAACATTTACGCAATAATTTATGTAAGAGAGAAAATTAACTTAATTTTCTGAACATTATATTTCTTTAAATTAAAACAATTTAGAAATACAAGAAAATTGATTCTTATATATTATCCAAAATTAGTATTATTTTTTTGGAAAACGTGTAAAATAATTGTTAGTTAATCTCTGAGCATGTGATATAACTCTCTAAACTTGCGAAAGCTAATTATATATTTTTTAATTAAGCTGCTAAATTTCAATGATAACAATGTGTAATTAAATATTTAAGAAATTAATTGAAAAATTAAATTTGAATTATATATAATGTTAATTATTTTATATGCCTAGTAGAATAACAATCATTATCCTTAAAATTAATTAGTTTAGTAGAAAAAACAGTTTATTTCATATACGAAAACTTGATAATTTATCGCATATTTATTCAACTTGGATTAAAGACTTCTATAAAATTAAAATTTTATTTTTTGAATTATTTATAGCGCGCTAAAATTACTACTTTAATTCATTTAGTTGTTTGTTTGAGCTAAAGCCCGAAATTAAAAAAAAATGAAACAATTTCTCATTTTTAAGAACAATTGTCCGCATTAAGCTCTTAGCCTTATTATAAATACTTTTTCTTCTTAAGCAAACAGTTGTGAATTTAATTGAAAAAGCAATATTTTCCGGCGCGGAAATAAAATTAGCTCGCTTGTTGCAAAAATTTTAAAAATTATTTTTCCAGCTTTTAGAAGGAAAAAAAATAGATTGCTTGTTAGTTTTATCTGAAAGGTAATTGCAAGGTCCGGAGAAAAAAGGAAATATAAAAGAAATTCAGCTGGAGAAATGCAAATATGGAAATATCGCTATAATTAATTTTGCTCCGTATGTTTTGCGGATGAACATTTGATTATTCAACACAGCGCCATCTATTATCTGATTATGCAAATATCAAATGTACGTGGAATTTGCGAAATTAAAGTAGTCACTAAGATTTATTTCACGTGCGAGTTCCTGTGTTCTGTTTACTTGTCTGATAAATTAAATTACTAAATAAATGAAGATAAAACAAAAAGGGAAACAGCGAAATATATAATATGAGAAATTATTTGTAACATTTTTTTTTTTCTTTTTTAGCCAGAGTAGTTGTTTCTCAAATGCAAATACAGTTTTTTGCAAAAAACATATTTTAACAAAATAATTTTTGAGTGTCTTTTTCAGTTCGATTACATATTTTTGTTTTCATATTTTACATAAAGTGAAAACCAGTAGTGAGCCAATTAAGGTCATTTATCTAATTATTATTCAAGTGTCAGTGAATTCTGAATTCCAAGACATATACAGATTTGTAGCCTAGTCCTAATCTTCATGTATCAGAATAAACATTCAAAATTTCAAAATATATTCTTCAAGAAAAGAAAAAAAAAAGGCAATTTAACAAATTACAACGACCATTTGAAAAATGATTTTTTCAAAGACTAAAATTTAAGACATAAAAAATCTCACGGAGTTTATCATACATTACGTACGCCATGGATTACATATTTCGGTACTGTAAATTTTTAAACTTCTACGGAGCTCGTCATACATTACGTACGCCATGGATTAAACATTAATATTCCTGGAGAAATTTAAAATGAAATTTCATTCTTCAACTTCTAAACATCCCACAATATTATTTTTTACACCGTCGTATAGAGAAAAAAAATGTACTTTTAAATGCAGTTTGCTTGAAAGCTGTATCTCAATTTGTTTCTGAGTTATTAATTATTTTTTTGTAGTTTTTATTACTTTTTGTCATAGTGGCAACAGAAGTACCATCTCTGTTGAAAGTAAAGGAGAAATACAGATTACTGTATAGACCAATCAGAAAACGAATAAAATGCGGGATTCAACTAATAAAACCCTTTAGATATGTTTTTGATTTCCTACCCTGACCGAGGACAATAACCATTTTTTCCAAATGGTAAAAAAAAAAAAAAAAAAAAAAAAAAAAAAAAAAAAAAAAATTAAAAAATTAAAAAATGTCACCTTCTTCTATGCTCTAGTAGTGGGCCTAATAAATTACTCATACATGAATCTTTAAGTTTTTGTCTTATCCAACAAATTATTTATATTGTAATAGAGTATACGAACAGTAGTTTAATTTAAAATCTACCCTATTTAAATCCGTGCGCGTATCTTTGTAACCACAAAAACTCGGAAACCAAAGGGCGCAGGGCTACGAAATTTCGCACACGGGTTGCTGTTAGGGGGCCCATGAACGATTGGTGAAAAAAAAATTCGAAATTTTTAAATAGATTTTTTTTATTTTATTTTATGTTTATGACGATATTTTTATGTTCAATCCGTAATCACGCGATTTCTGTTTCAGCTCTAAATGTTTACTGCAATGTGAGATATTCATATTATGTACGCCACGCTGCAATTCCAAGAAAATGTAGTGGTTATACGATAATTCTTTTACCTCGCATGCAAATAATTAGAGGTTATTTAATTGCGCTTAATTATTGCCTTTAAAAAAGTTATCACAAACATGAATAAAAGTTTTTATTCTATTTATTCCCTTATTCCCAAAATATTGCTTTAACGTCTGCTGCCATAGCAACATAATAAGTTAAATTTAATTTTAAAAAATGCACAGTAGTAGAAAAATATTTTTGGAGATACACATATTACGTACGTCACGTTGCAATATTAAAATGATGTAGCGGGTATTACGATAATTGTTTTACCTGGCTTGCAAATAATTAGAGATTATCTAGTTGCGCTTAATTATTACATTTTTTTAAAAATAAAGAAAAACATTTTATCACAAACATCAACAAAACTTTTCATTCTATTTATTCCCTTAGTGGAAAGATATCGTTTTATCGTATGTTGCCACGCCAACATGATAAATTAAATTTCATTAAAAAAATACACAGTAGTAGAAAAATATTTTTCTAAATTGAATAGTTATTGAACAACGCAGCACTTTAACAGGGGAATTCTTATTCTTTATTTAACTATTTTAAAGTTGTTTGTTGTCATTGCGTTTTTATGCTAATTTTCGTTTCATATTCAATTAGTATTATGGCTGTTTGATGTGAATTTTTTACGTACTACTACTTTTTACTACGGATATTAATTTGAAAGATATAGTGAAAAAGGGATCCCACACTTTAACATATTTTTTACTTTTGAAAACAGTGACAAACTGCTCACGGACTGTTACATAATTCTTTAATATTAACACATTTTTAAATATTTGATCAATACCTTGGGAATTGAAGTTTTCAAAGTAAGATGCCTAAACGCGATAAGTCAATAACTGACAATTTCTCACGAAAACAGAGGGCTGTAATGCAGCGTGAAAGTCGAGCTAATGAGACAGAGGAAGAAGCTGTTGCAAGAAGACTCGCCATGGCAGAAAGAGGCAGGGAAAGAAGAATGGAAGAAACTTAAATCTCCTGAGTGTAGAACGAGTTAAACAGCTAGTAAAACATTTCATTCAACAGTTCAAACGAACAGTTCATTCAACAGTTCAAACAAACAGTTCATTAAAGAAACTCTAGAAAATAAATATACAGTCGTGAAAAAAAAAAAAAGTGAACACCCCTTACTAACTCTGCAAAAAATTATAGTAGAAGAAAGTTACTGGTACCACATGATTGATAATAAAGTCTACTTTTAAATTATGTATATAAAATTTGCTTAGGGGGCCATCTACATATTAAAACGAACCATAACTTTGTTTTTTTTTCAATAGCAGTACACAATTCTGTCAGCATAAATGAACTCTACACACTTCAATTAGCCTAAAAATAAATTTGTATGCAATTCGTACGATAAGTTTCCGAGAAATTAATTATTTTAAAATGACTATATTTTAAGGACTTTATCCAAATTGAAGTTCGGCACTCGATTGTTGACCGAGAGAGCTCCCTTCTTGATCAAAGCATCTTAAGTGCCACTCGAGTATTCATTGCAGACTGCTAGATTACAGGACAGCTTAAGAAAATTCAAAATATATAGTTTCTTGTATCATAGACGGCCCCTTCAACTATCATTTTGCCGTTTTTTAAGCCTAATTAGAAAACTACATGAAAGAAAAATGTGAACTTTTAAATTTCGATAAAGCAGGTCTTAATAAATCTAAGTCCATCAAAAAAAATTGTGGGTTGCAGTTCATATTTTTTTCGAAAATTAATTTCATAATTCATAATTCATATCATAAAGTTATAAAAATTAAAAATTCAACGTATTTATGTTTGGGTATTTTAGTATTATTCCTACACAAAAAATTATCCCATTAGGAGTATAATTTCACGAGATATTAATAAAAATATGAAAATATAATTTAACATTAGAAGCACTACATTTTGAATGTTTATAATTCAAAAACTTATCATTCAAATGACTTGAAATTTGGTGTCTAGGCATAGTTTTAACCGATGATTTGAAATATCTTGTTACAATTGGGCATTGCCATTGAAAAAAATAAAGTTTGGGTTTATTTTATTATGCAGATGGCCCCCTAAGGAATTGTTGCATACATCATTTAAAAGTAGACTTTATTTCCAATCGTTCGGTACCAGTCATTTTCTTCTACGATAATTTGTTGAGGAATTAGTTGGGGGTGTTTACTTTTTTTCCACGACTGTACAAGCAGAAAAAAAATGCAATTATTCCAAACAGTTAACATTTAAGGATGATATTCAGTCAAATTTCTTTCAGTCCATTTCAAGAAATACAGTTTGAGATTGTTTTTAAATTTTTAAAATTAGTGTCCCACTACTGGTACGTAGTGGTGCTCTAAATTTGCCTTATATAATAAATTTTTGTAATTAAGTTTTTTGTTTCCCTTGTCTAAATTAAGATTTAACTGTCGTTCAAAATAATAAGATAAAATTTTCACATTCTAAGTTATTTTCACAAATTGGGTGTCTAATACCTAATTGGGTCACCTAATTTATATGTGAAATTCACATTTTTGATCAATTTTCGCATTAAAAAATTAAGTAGGGGGTTCTTCCCCCTGTGCCCTTAGTGCCAAACCCCCCAAACTTTGAAAATATTCTCGTGTTCCAAACTTGCTCATAGTTAAACCTTTGCTTGAAATGCACTGTAATCTACCCCAACAATAAAATTAAAATTCTTGAATTTAAACGCATTTTAAGCAAAGTTCGAAGCGGAACATTCTATGAAACTATTTCAAAATTACTGTTAACTATTTTTTTTATATTATTACTATAAACAAATTTATATCTAATTATATTAAAACAGTTTAAAAAATGCATTCAAGATTCTAAATAATAATTTAAAAAAGTTATAGAGAGCTATATACCCTCTTCAGACCCGATGGTAAAACAACACTGCGAATACACATTTATTGATTTTTCAAAAACAAAAAGACACCATAGATGGCAGAAGGAGCCCTTTTTCTGAAATTCATACTTTAGGGAGCTGGTAATTTAGGTTCACAAATACGGATATAAAATGACTACCACCCTTAAAATATCAATTTAATTGCCAATAACCTAAACTGAAGCAATATCAAATTTAAGGGCTTTAACCCTTTATGTATTGAATTATGAATTTATGAAAATTTTATATTCTAAAATCATTTTTGTGAATTTTTGAAACTACACGAGAAGATTTACATAATCATTTAATTTTAAATTTTAGAAGGAATTTAGAAGGATTCATTAAATTTGAATTTATAGGGATTTTGTGTAATATTTATAACCCCGCTCAAATCTTTTATTTTAAATATTTCTTTTAGTATTTTGTAGAATTAGGGAATGTACAAATATAATGTTCTTACAATAGAAATATTTCGGAATTAAAAAATCCCCCCCCCCTCCCACACAACGACAAAAAAGTTGAAAAGATGGAAAGACAAAAGAAATCATCCTTTTAAAAATATTTTTGTTTTGTGTAACCAATAATGCTTTTGGAACAAGATAAAATAATGTATATAACTCATTATAAACTGTACTACAACTAATCGATGGATTAAATGAATTTCATAACAAGTTATTTTAATGGTACTTATAAGTACCACCAGTAGATAAAGGGTTAAACAAGTGAATGATCTACAAATCCACAATTTTTTTTTATTGTAAAGCTTTTAAGTAAAATAATTATGAAAATGTCTTACATTTCTGGCCACACTATCTCGAAGGCATGTTGCAAACTCAGATGAAAATAACACTTAATTTAATTAATAAGCATCATTGCTGCCATTTATTGGTTTTGGATCAAAAACATTCAGCTGTATAGAAGTAAAAGAAAAATGTAAAAAAAAATCAAATAGTTTACTTTATAATAAATATATTACAAATCATCAGACATACAAGTAAAATTACATAAATACATTTAATACAATTAAAAAGCAAACGTTTCAAGCTAAATTTTAGCCCCTCATCAGTGCAACAAAACATTCAAATGACAGAAAACTATATATCATGTTTACAGTTAAAAATTATTAGCAGTTAAAATTAAAAAAAAAGTATAAATTTTTTTAAAACAATGCTGAGTATTCAGGAGGAAGTGCACATAAACTTTATTAAAAATATCAGTGACCAAAATCGGTTTGTTGCACTGATGAGGGGCTAAAATTTAGCTTGAAACGTTTGCTTTTTAATTGTATTAAATGTATTTATGTAATTTTACTTGTATGTCTGATGATTTGTAATATATTTATTATTTTTAACTCGTATATCAGACGTTAAACAATGTTTATTTATTTTAAGTTTACTTTATATTCCCTCGGTTTGGAAGTATCACATGTGATACTTCAGAACAGAAGATGTTAAATAAAATCGCAATATGTTTGAATAATTTCACAAACCGGAACGGTATTTACCATAACTTCGCGAATCGGAATAATATTTGCCGTAATTTTACGAACTGGGATATCGTTCCAGTTTGCTCCAGCACATTTCGATTCGTATTTTAAGAAATTCGAATTGCGTATGAATGAAAAAGTCGGCAGGCAGATTATTTACATATGCCTTTAGTTTGCCTTTTCTATGTAACAAGTTATATGATGCCTTAGTATAAATAATAAATTGCTACTTTGTAGTTATTTTCCTATTCACAATTTAAAATGTTCTTTGCATTATGAAATGAATTTAAACTAAAAATAAATCACAACAAATGTCATTTTAAAGTACAAAATAAAAAATTAATTTTATTTAAATGTAGATAGCCTGTGAGGGATTTTTATAAAAACAAATACAAACAAATAAATGCATGAAATCAGCATTACTTAATTTTTTCACTTAATGCTGTCATACAATCTACACTACTAAAAAAAGATTTTGTGTGCATGTGTGTGTGACTGCGTAGTGGTTAGAAAAATCTACTACACATAGAGGCGTGAAACTAAGGGTGAGGGTAATCCGATGCAGTTCTTGATGCACAGCGGCTCAGATTTTTTCGTGTTAATTAACAGAGATATTAATTAAAAATCTCAACGAATATCGCAAAATAGCACGAAGACTAGCAGCGCAACAGCCGAAAGCATGTTTCGCAGTTTTCAAAGCAAGAAACAAAAGATTGGTTGAAAATCACACCTTTTTTTTGCAACACTGTTTTATTCGCGCCTCTGGCGACATTTGATAGTTCGAACATCTTCTGAAGCACAATCTTTCAATAAATGTTTTCTGTCCCATTAATGTGTTGCTGTTTACGTTCTTTTTCTCTGCTTCTTTTAACCATAGCTCGCAAATACGGCATTTTCGATCCTGCATTGCTATGTGATTGCGAGTCGTCCCTGCGCACCCTACACCTCCTGCAAGTTTGTCGGTCTGATAGTGAAAAACCCTGTAGATAAATGAGGAAGCTTTGCATATAAGGCATAATGTGTTGCTGTTTCTGTTCTTTTTCTCTGCTTCTTTGAGCCTTAGCTCGCAAATACGACATTTTCGATCCTGCATTGCTATGCGATTGCGAGTCGTCTCTGTGTCCCCTACACCTCTTGCAAGTTTGTCGGTCTGATAGCGAAAAACCCCGTAGATACATGAGGAAGCTTTGCATATAAGGCATAATGTGTTGCTGTTTCTATTCTTTTTCTCTGCTTATTTGAACCATAGCTCGCAAATACGGCATTTTCGATGCCGCATTGCTATGTGATTGCGAGTCGTCTATGTGCCCCTACACCTCCTGCAAGTTTGTCGGTCTGATAGTCAAAAACCCTGTCGATAAATGAGGAAGCTTTGCATATAAGGCATAATGTGTTGCTGTTTCTGTTCTTTTTCTCTGCTTATTTGAACCATAGCTCGCAAATACGGCATTTTCGATGCCGCATTGCTATGTGATTGCGAGTCGTCTATGTGCCCCTACACCTCCTGCAAGTTTGTCGGTCTGGTAGTGAAAAACCCTGTAGATACATGAGGAAGCTTTGCATATAAGGCATAATGTGTTGCTCTTTCTGTTCTTTTTCTCTGCTTCTTTATACCATAGATCGCATATACGGCATTTTCAATCCTGCATTGCTATGTGATTGCGAGTCGTCTCTGTGCCCTCTACACCTCCTGCAAGTTTGTCGGTCTGGTAGTGAAAAACCCTGTAGATACATGAGGAAGCTTTGCATGTAAGGCATCAGGATATATTAGCATAAAATGGCACGATTCTTCACATAAATATTAAAAATTTTTAAGAGGGAAAGGAGGAAATTCACTCAAATGCATTTATGTTGATTTGGAAAATAATTGTGTACAATAAATGGCTTTTTCCTTTGTTTCTTCGCATTTTTTTATTCAAAGAAGGAAATTGCCCTATAAGGTGTTTTAAAACACTTTTTTCTATGACGCAGTAAACTGTTTTCTTTAATATACGAAATCATAAGGCGGGCCATGTGTTGGAGACCCGTCTTTTAAATGATTGAATTGGAGGAAGTGGGCAAGTGTTTTGACTACGCGAAAATTCTACTTCTGGAAGGACCACGATAGAAAAGAAAAAGACATCAGATAAAAAAAAAAAAAAAAAAAAAAAAAAAAAAAAGTGAAATGAGAAGTAAAAGTAGCAACCGGTTTTTGGAAGTAACAAGTTGAGGATGAAACATTTATTTGTAGAAGTATTAGTGTTTTAAACCTAGTAATGTATCAAAAAACAGCAAATTTTAAAATTATTTAAATTAAAATAAAATAAAATTCTCAATTTTTACCCACAAAAGGATTTTTTTTATCAAAATCAGTTTTTATAACTATTACCTATAACAATATCTGTATATGGGGCATTCTCACAATCTTTTAACTTTCATGTCCCTGAATAATAATTTTTTGTTTAATACACTTTTTTGTGTTTTTTTATTTCATATACTTGGGAACATCCCATTGCATGGTTGCACAACAATATTAACGAGATAAATAACTTTTGGACGATGTTGGGGGTCCAAACACATGGAAAACTCATCTACCGTCCCGTGTCCCTGATGCTGATTTTAAAGTTTGGAGCTGTCTGGATAACATTGTTTCAATAAAATAATTCGATGCAATTTTTTTCTGAAACTGGAACTATTGTTTTAAATAAATATGTAGCTAAAAATTAACATGCACGCATTTTTAGGGTTGATATTATTTTTTTAACTCTGTCCCTGGGTTTTAGGTTTTTTATCATCCCTCTTCTAAAATTACATAGTAAATCACTTCAGATGCAGCGACAGAATTTTTTTCAAGTTTTTGCTCATGCAGAAGTACGCTAGAAAAGGAATATCTAAAATTCTTTGACAGGAAATTTACTGCAGAATATAAATCCCCATTTAAATATCAATTTCAAGCACCGTGTCTTTATTGGTAGTCTTACCGTCCCCAAGGTTTATCCCTGTACTTTTCGAGGTAAATAAAAATAAAAATTAAAATAAAAATAAAAAAATAAATAAAAAAAATTAATCCAATGTTAACAACTGTTTCGAAAAATAAATGAACATTGTGGCTATCACTTAGTCTTAACATGATTTTCCTAAAAATAGGTGGCAATTTTCCTTACCGTTCCATCCTTACCATCCTTTTTTTTACCATTTCGTCCCTTTTTTCCAATACCATCCCCTTTTTTTACCTTACCGTCTTTTCTTTAACACCCCTTTAAGACAATGTTATACAAAAATTCTGTATTAAAAGTACTACATTGTTATTATTTCTTATTTGAATGTCCTGCGGGTACTATGCAAATTCATTATAAGTAAAAATTTAGAAGAAAATAAAAAAGTTATAGGGGTAAAATGGTAAGGAAAATTAAACTCGCAAGTTTAACCTACACCTCAGTTAAATAAAAAAAATTTCGCTGCTGACCATTTTTTCTTTATTTTGAATCATTAAGGTATTTTCTATCAGATTAAAATGTTATTTTAGCAAGTTTAATTTCGCCAGATTTTTCCCCCCCAAAAGTCAAAAGATTGTGAGAATGCCCCATATAATAAGTAAATGTACATCAGTAAAAAAAAAAAAAAAAAAAAAAAAAAAAATTGTTGAAGTCCTTCAAAGGGTATCGAGTATCCTTAAAATAGGTAGTTTAAATAAGCAAAATATTATTTACCTTATTGTATGTAGCATAAATTTGCAGATAAAAGGTTTTTTTTGTTGTTGTTGCAGTTGTGGATTACTTATACTACATCCAGTACTTTGAACAAGAAATAACATCGGACAAAAGAATCATGAATGAAATCAACAGAAAGGAAAAGTAAATGCATAGAGCGCTCTTGGGAATAATAATAATAAACTGAAAAACAACATGTTTCTTTGCTTAAAAAGAAAGATGTTTAACTAACCATTTTAACAATACTCACTCATCTAGAAAAATATGATTGCAGAAGGAAACGGGTGCTACAAAGATTGTAAACAATGTAACAAATTATGAAAAGTTTCATGTTAGATATAACCTAAGCGACAGAGAAAATATAGCCTGTATCAAAAAATAGAGGAAAGTGTTTGGCAATAATCGAGAGAAATAAACTATTAAAATGGGAATGCACGTTGTACTTGTAAGAATAGAAGAAAATATATGGAGTACAAACAAACAATCATTAATATAACAAAGCGATCAAACGACCGAGAAGACGAGTTCATGTAAGATGGAGTGACGAAAGCAAAAAAAACTGCAAACAAATATTGAATGACAAAAGATATGGACAGGAAATAATGAAAAACCTGGAGGGACAACCGGACAACCTGCATCTAGTATTAGACTGAATTTATCTGATGATGGTACTATATCTAACATTAACAGCTAACTCGTCTGTGATAACATGTCTTTTATTTTTATAAAAAGGTTTTAGCATTTAAAAAAATAGAAATAAAAAGTAATTTCACATTTTACAATGTTTGGCAAATTACAAAAGGAATTCAGAAGTCACAGCCAGACCCGATGAACATTTTATCCGTTAAAATTGAAAATATACGTCAACTATCATGTTATGTAGTAACTATCATGGACAACTTTGTGTTTATGTAAAAAAGTCAAAGAAACAGTATTAACTTTGAAATAAAGCAAGCATGTTAAATCTCCAAAAGACTTTTGGTTTTTAAGTGTCAACTTATCCCTTTGATTTTGGAAATATTTTTTTATTTTTTTGTGTTACCGATTTATTATATACATAAGCATGATTATAATACTTTATCATTAACAGTTTCGAAAATTCACAACTGATATTAACCATTATATTCATAAAAAATTATATAAAGTCTCAATGAAAATATTCAGAGGGTTCCAATATTAATATTACAGAGCGATAGAATATTAATAAAATACTAACGAAGTTCAAAAATAATACTTTTCTTCTCCTTAAAATCTATAAATAAAGCGAAAAACTGTGAATCTCCAATGACAAAAATGAAAGCAAAAATTATTTTGAAAAAAAATTGCAATTTTTAGAATTATAAATAGCTTTTCTAGTATAATTTTCTGTCTCACCTATCAAAAAAAAAAAAAAATTCATGAGACCCATGTTTGTGAAAGTAGTGTAAAATGTAGCATAGTTAATTCTTCATAACTTTTAAAACTACCTCTTATTTAATTATAAATACTTGCGAACTCACCTAATTCTTTTAATGATTGTATTACGTAACATACGAAAATGAAAAAAAAAACTTTTAACCAGAATAAAAGATGAGTTTCTAGAAATAGAATATTTGAAATCAAACGCAAATAAACTTCTATTCTCTTTTCCATTTTACTTTCTCGGTAATAAGCTTAATTGCTCATTATTTTACCAGTACAAACTTATTAAAACAAAATTGATTAAACTAATGGATTTATGATAAATGCATATATATTCATTAAAAGTTGGAGAATGTGTATAAAAATCACTATTTCTTGTGTCGAAAATACAATTTATGTGTTTCCAACTAATAGATTATTTTGTCTGATATGAATCGACACATAACCCTAAATTAAAGATTCTGCGGAGACAAAATTCCAAACAAAAAAGTAAAAACTACAACAAAAATTGCCGTTTTTGAAATTATAAATAACACTTCTAAGTTAATTTTCTGCCTCAGTTATCTATAAAAGAATTATTTTAATGAGTCTGGTGTTCGTAAAAGTGCTGTAAAATATCAAATCATTAATTTACTTATCTTTTTTTAATTATATCTTAATTTAATTAAAACTCTTTGGAAAGCTCGCTTAATCCGTTATTTTATGTACTACAGAAAAAAAAAATCAATTGAATTGATTTTTTATTTTAAAAAACAATTCTGTAAAAATAATTTTAAATCAAGTTATACGAGACTTGACTTTTTTCATGTCCCTTTTTACGAGTTGATTAACTGCTATATAAATTTTATTATTGTAAAAGCTATTTGATTTACTTAGAATTTAAAAGCGTAAAATGTGGTATTTTTAATAGATTAAAACGACTATAAAAAAGACCAAATTTTTATAAACATAGACAAAAATAAATTTTCACAGCCCAATGTTGGAATAAAAGATTTTTTTTTTTTTTATGTGTAAAAGCTATAAGTTATCAACAAAAACATTTTTCCGTGAATTTTCAAAATATTATATTAATTGGTCATACATTATCAAGCATTTCTATTAGTTTCGACTTGTATATAGGCTTTGACCTTCCGCCTACACTGATTAAAAAAAAAAAAGAAAGAAAGAAAGGAAAACAAATGTATTTTTTACAGAAAAAACTATTTTAAAGGAAAACAGTTTTTTCTGTAAAAAATAAATAAATAAATAAATAAATAAATAAAAATTGGATTATGTAATATTTACTGAAAAAATCTACATTTTTTACAAGAAAAAAACTGTTCAAATGAAAGGAATGAATGGGCCCTGTACTGGGCCCCTTTCAAAGGTGCTAGGGTCTTAAATGAAATATAGAAATGGGGCAGAAACTAAAAAGAGAATTCACTCCAAAAATGAAGAAGATCGGTTAGAAAAGAGGCATGTTATTAACAATTTACTGCATTAAAACTTCAAGGGTCCCAGGGCTCTTAAAAATTAAAAATCTGAGCCTTAGATGCACCAGGACCTGTCTTGGGCTATTCACATCTAAATTTTCAGACTTCTACGTGCCGTAGTTTTCGCTAGCCATCTCACACAGACAGACACACAGAAAGAGAGACAGACAGAACGATTTGTTCTTTTATTAGTAGAGATATAAATAAGTGTTGATATTAATCACTCTTTCCAAGAGTACTTCACAGCTTAATGGCCATTTAAATCTTTAATTGATATTTTCTGAAAACTTGGATTTTTCATGTTTATGTTCCTTTTCTTCAATATCTATTAAACTTAAGAACTCAGATTTTTATTTAATACTTATATTATGATATATTGTATACTTTAACACAGGGATTCAATGATTTTTTGAGAATTATTTATTTTAGGCAGTGAAATCTTACCAAAAATGCTAATTTAAAAGTTACTTTCCATAAATAATTAATAATTAATTTTGAGTTTCACTTAAAAAAAAATGGTCCGTTAAAATACGTAAATCCTGTTATTTTTAACTACTATAAAAAATCTAGACCTCTATCTTTCACCATTTCTGAGAAAAAGGTACATAAAGTTGATGAATTTAACATGGCGGAGATGGGGCTTTCCCGGTCCCCTTAAAGGAAGAAGAAAACTAGAGGCTGCCTGCTTTAATGTGTCAACAGTTCCAAACAGGGACTGATATTGTTGGTTATATGATACTATCAAGAAGCTGGAAATCGTCATTCGTGTAGATAAAAATCCTAGGAAGTTGATGAGGGCGCTCTCCAGGAAGCTGCTGCAGGTTCGTGTGGCCACCATAGGATGTGCGATTCGTGAGGACTTTCGTTAGAGGTCTGTGTGATGTTGAGAAGAGAGTTTTTGTCCGAGGCAGCCAGAGATAACCGCCTGACCAAAGCCAAACGCTTCAACAAGCTGAAATATGAAGAGGAGCCAGGAATGCTGTTGATTGTCCATTTTGAGGAAATAAAACGCAAAAAGATGAGCGGTTGTACCTTACCCGTGTCCCTAATTCTTTACGCACCAATTTAAAAGTAAAGTTTTTCAAAGAAGGAAAACGCAAACTTAATTTTCTCTAAATATACAACCAAATTCTTGAAATGTCAGTTGCCTAAAATTAATTGCATTGAATAAAAATAAATAAATAAATAAATAAATAAATAAATAAATAAATAAATAAATTCGCACAATTAGATTTGCGTATGTAAAACATTTTTTCTCTTAAAAACAGAGGGCCCTATTATTTTGCGCATGTACATTTAAAGAACATTTTAGACAATTTCGATTGGCTGGTTGTTTCCAACTATGCAAATTATCACATCCTGCATTGATGGCATGGGTTGTTTAAAGGAAGAGCGGTTTCAAATCAATTCATAAGAAGAAAATGGGCGGTAAAAGATTGACGGTAGAGCTGCGGAAGAAGATAATCGAAAAACGAAATAGTGAGTGTCTAATGGGGCGAATAGGCAGGGATTTAATGATTCCTGAATCAACAGTGCATTATGTTTTGAAAACTTTCGTTGTGACCCGAGATATACGGTCAAGAAACAGTACTAGTCGCCCATCAACAACAAAGACCCGAGAAGATCGAATGTTGCGTAGAGTGGTAATGAACAGCAGATCAGGAACGATGACAGAAGCCGCATCTCTACAGAAAGACAGCATAGGGCGACCAGTGACTCGTAAAATGGCTACAAAAATATTTCATTAAATGGGCTTCAAATCTTACAAAAGCAAACGTAAGCCAATGTTAACTCCTGCATAAAAAAAGAAACGCTTTCTGTAGCCTGTGGATCACTTAAAATGGAGAGATAAGCAAGTGTTACATGGTCGGATGAATATTCCTTTCCAGTTTTATATGAAAGTATCGATATTCGGGTCGTACGGCAAGCAAATGGAGCTTTAAACCCAAAATGCGTCAAACAAGAGTGCACGTTTTAGTCATATGCTCCGATTTGGGGATGTTTTGGTTATTCTGGTGTCGTCCAAATGTTACCGTATGACGGGACTGTCAATGCACAACGTTATCGGGACATTTTTCAGAATAAGTTTTTCCCTTCAATTCAACAACTTGGCCTTCAATCGGGCTATCTTTTTCAAGAAGACTAGCCAAACCACACACAGCTAGGACAACAAAAACCTGCCTTCAACAAAATGGTATTCCTGTGCTAGATTGGGTTCCGAATTCACTGGACATCAATCCTATCGAGGATTTGTGGCGGTACTTAAAGAAGGAAGTTCGAAAAAGAAAACCACGTGACAATCAGCAGTTGAAAAGAATTCTTCTTGAAGAATGGCAAAAAAATCCAATTTCTGAGTAAAAACGATTAATTTCAACTATGCCGAGACGAGTGAGAGATGTTTACGTTGCCAAAGGAGGACCAACGAAGTGGTAAAACTTACTCATTTCGTCACATTAGATCATGCGCAAAACATTAGGGACATAAAAAACTTGCAAGGCCACAAAGTATGTGTCGTTTATTAATGGTTGTTCAATTTTACTATGTAATAGTAAAATGTACCATTTTTCATTAAAAGAATTTACATAAAAATTTTTGAATTATTTTTAACTGTTATTGCCAAAAAAGCATCGACAAACTAATGTGCAAAAAATTAGGGTCACGGGTAAGGTATAAAATCCCATAGAGGTTCCGACCGTTATGCGCTGAAAATTTCCAGCTTTACTAATGAATTTGGGTGTCGTGAGCAGCGAAGACGGCCTGATGTTTCCACATTTCTTTCTTCAAGGTGCCAGAATCAACGCCGTTTCTTATACCGAAGTGTTAAAGCTCTGGATTACTTCTTTTATAGGTGGAAGGCCGTACGTTTTTCAACAAGACTCTGTACCATCCCATACAACGAATAAAACCCAATAATGAATGGGCAAAATATTTCATGAACATATCCTCAATACTGTGTACTTTGTAAAATTAGGGATGGATTTTACAATATCATGAAGAAAATAACAATAAAAATCGAAGGGTTGAAAAAAAATTTTTTTTTTGCTGCGCTTTTGCCTATGTTTATTCATTTCATTTTATCTTCTCATAAACTAATTCATTAATTGTACAATCGATCCTAATTTTATTACTTACACACTATATTGAGAATACAAAAAAAAAAATAATGAAACGATTTGACAAATAGTGTAGAAGTATAAGTGTTTTAAACACAGTAATGTATCAAAAACCAACAGACACTAAAATTCTTCAAATAAATAAATAAAGAAAGAAAACATTAAAATTCTCAACTTTTACCCGTGATTTTTTTTACATGTGAAAATCAGTTTTTCTAAGTATTAACTATAATAATACGTATGCATATAATAAGTAAATGTACATCAGAGAAAAAAAAATCTTCAAAGTTCTTTAAAAGGTACTGAGTTCCCTTAAGACATACAGATTGAAACTTATGCATATTCCAGATTACACAGTATATACTTAACACATTTTAAATTTAGTGGATACACATAACTTTTGTAAATTGAAATTGTTCTTTGATTCCATAATTATTTCGAAATATTTTCACATATTTAATTCATTAATTACGTATTTATATACATATGCTACGGTGCTACGTATTTATATATTTACGAACGCACGTAAAAAAGTATAAATAAATTTAGAATAAACCTTCAGCATTGGAACATAAGTGCGATCTTTAATTTATTTCTTATAAAAACTTGATATTTATCCTACCAAACAAATTATCCAGAACAGTATATTTTTTACTGTAATAAATAAAAGCTATTAAAATCCTTGTATTTCGATTCAATTTTACTAATTTTTCTCATTTTAATTTCCCTTTCAGGCCGTAAAGAGAGCCATAAGCAATTTCTAACTTTATCATCAAAATTAGAACACATATGGAACCATTAATTTATTTCTTACAAAACTAATGCCATTAAACTCACAACTCTAATACTCATTAATTCGAATCATTATAAATATGAAACATGTCTGCGAAATATATATTAAGTTAAGAAAAAACTTATTTTGTAACACAATGTGATAATAACTGGGCCATAATTATCTGCAAGCAATATCAGCGCCCTGCAAGAGATTGCAGCATTATAAATTCCTTTCATCAAACTTACAACAGCTTGTTAGAGTGTTAATGAGTAAAGTCTGGGGTTTCAGTAATTGGCCAATTCCGCTTTCAGTTTCATTAACTGTTCGGGGCATAATATACTATTGCATGGCTCAAACAAGACTGTACACAAACGATTATTGGGAACTACGCAGTTTATGAAATGCATATTTCACAATTATCATCACCCTTTCTAGGGTCGTTGATATAAAAGAGCTTTATACGCAGGTGTTGAAACATCGACTATATACGCTTCACCTTGTATTGTACATTCAATATACTTCTTCACTAGAAGCAAAGTTGATGGAAAAGTTAAATATACAGCATGTATTTCATCTAAATATGCAGCTATTGTATGATGTATATAATTCAGAGATAGATGAAGTTTTCTCTCCTGATTAAGGGATTAGAATATATTACTTTGGAAACAGTCTGGAAAGATTAATATCGAAAAATGTTGAATAAAATGCTTTCACAGTGTATTCATAATTTTCATTCGCGTATCTGCATCATATTCAGACTTTGTTCACTTTTAAATTTTGTTAAAAAGGATAAGATATTAAAGATATTTGTAAAATTCACATTGTAATTAATAACGGTGAAAAAATATTTACATAGAAAAGAGAATTAATTATATGTGAATAATTCTGAATAATTTTGTGTTAAATTCCATTAAAGGGGATAAGATATTAAAGATAATTGTAAAATTCTAAATATAATTAATAACGACGGAAATTTTCAGATAATAAAAAAACTATGCGTGACTATATGCTTTCTAAAACAGAGCTTGTCTTGAAACGATGCATCTTTTTATAGTGTTAACTAGGAAAAAAAAAAAAAAAAACTTTATGTCTAGATTCCCCAGATTATTATTATTATTTTAAATAAGAGTATACCTGAGTTTAAAATGTTCGCTATTGAAGATTAAATGAGGAAATAAAGTAATTAAAAATTTTTGAAATAGTACTTTAAATAAATAAAAACTGATAGTATAAAATTTTGAAAAAAGTCTACAGAAATATCAACTGCTGGTGTTGCCAAATATTTTGATCGTTGACACTTTAAATTATTTTTCACCAGTTTATCGATTTCCAATTCTTTACTATTTGTTAATTATCAATATTAACGAATGAAATTTGTTTGTCTGTGTATGTTTCTATCTATGTGGAATAGTTAGGAAAATCTACCGCATAGAGGTCTGAGAATGTGAATGGGGATATTGCAAGGTAGGCCCTAATGAATCTGAGAATCACATATTTTTATTTATCCTAGATATTAATTAAACCACTTATTTAAAATTGTCGGCCGAAAGAAAGTCTCACCGGTGCGAGCAAGAGACTCTCTCCAAAGTGCGTAAACAGAGAAGAACAGAAGTTCTCAGAGCACCTTTTTTTGCTTTGCTTTTCGAGGCCCGTGCAATATAGAAATACTGAAAGCATATTCGAAAATTTCGTACTTTTTACTATCAAAAGAATCAATATGCTTAACACAATACGAATTTTAATCCTTATTTTAAGAAAGTTCGAATTCATACTTTTTACCCGGGTTTCGAAGCTGGCATTGACTTAACTATTGGGAATACGAGGAAATAGAAAATACCCACTAATCAGGTAACCTTCTTCGCTCTGATGGTGCAATCTGCTTTGAAAAACACGAATATTAACTATTTAAAAAAAAATGGTCTCCATTTGGCATTTTCTCTACTTAAAATCTGTATCTGCTTGGGGAAAAAAAACCTAAACCACATTTAAGTTTATTTATCTTTTGAACAGTATAAAAGGCTTGAAAAAATAAGAATGATAACCATTGCAAGAAAATTACTTTCAAAAAACGCTCACTCCGAATTTCGATGTTCCCGCACAAATTAAAATTCTAATTTTACTATTTTTCTTTAAAATGAAAAAAAGAAGGTTTCATCCATTTAAAAATTGCACGTTTTACTTTAGAACGACGTATTTGGCTTTAAAAAATATATAAATTAAGCCTTTCAAAATAATTATTTTTCGAAACTCATTTTTCCGCCTTTCGTTCATATTTTAAAATTCTAAATCCAGTTTGCACATCAAAATACGAAAAAGAAAATCACATCAACGTGACATGCGTACATTTAGTTTTAAAAGGCTAACTTCGGTTTGGTAAAATTGAATACCAACCCTTTGAGAAAAAATGTATCTAGAAGTACTCTTCGAGACGCTCTTCTTTTAAGCTAACAATTATTAAATATCGATATTTGGCACATACTTTTTACACGTTCTTCAGATATCACGTATAAATATCTCGAAACATTCCAATTGTTAAAATTATATTCCGCTGAATTGCATGAATACGCACATGGTTTATTCTCATATTTTTACATTTAAATATCAACATTTTTTCATGAAAATTATACCTTTTTTTATTACTCTTAAAATTTTCCAATAGTTTGGATAATAATGCAATGTATTTTTTTATGTTAATTTGGCAGTCAAACTTCTTTCTCTCTGTCTCAGTGGCTTTAGAGATAATTTACAGTTTTTCTGTGTTTGCGCCGCGAAAAATAAAATTTTCAAAAGAGATAGGTATCTTATTTCTAAATTTAGAAGAGAGAGTTCGCTGGAATGGGGGGGGGGGGACGTTTATATTTTTTAGGTTTGCTCAAGTACTTTTGGCCAAATTCTTGATTACTGGCCAGTTTAATATATCTAAGGCTGTGAAATTATATCGATAATCACTATAACGTGGACTCCTTAGTTTCTTTTGGATAGAGCTTCAGTTAAAATTGGGTGGGGCGTTTATATTTTTTAGGTTTGCTCAGGCACTTTTGACCAAATTCTTGATTACTGGCCAGTTTAATATATCTAAGGCTGTGAAATTATATCGATAATCTCTATAACGTGGACTCCTTAGTTTCTTTTAGATAGAGCTTCAGTTAAAATTATAAAAGCATGCAAATTCGAAGGTGTACGTTGCCTAACGTTTCTAGAGCTAAAAACATGAGGTTAGTTTAAAAATATTTTCGTTTAAGTATATAAATTCATTCAATACTTATGTAAGATATATTTAAGATTATAATAAAGGGCTCGGGTAACGCTGGTCTTTCATTGAAAAATATATAATCCAAACACACCAGAGAGTACGTAGTACGACCAGTGTACTCTGCTGATGTCAGTAGGGTTCACAATTCAGGCCTCGTTTGGATAGATTTTCACTTAAAAGTAAAACTGGCACAAATTCGCAAGTGTACGCTGCTAAGAGCAGTAAGGGCCCGAATTTGAGGTTCATTTAGAATGATATTCGTTAAAAATTAAATTCAGAGAAAAAATCAGGAGTTACAGGATTTTATTTTACCATTTGGCACTTTCTATTGGTCTTTTGGTGAATTATTATATATTACTTACGGGTGATAACATGCATTTAAGGTCGTGAAGTCTTTTTTGTTCAGATTTCTTATCACGTTATCCAGTTATAAAATCTTTTGCTCCTACTGCTTGCTATGTGCTCAACTGGCATTTTTTCTTTATCTTATAGCAGTAATTATTAATTCTGTAAACCATTCAAAGCATTATAAAAATTACTATACCCTTGAATAGTTTTTATTGTATAGTGTAAACAATTTAAAGTAAGTATATAACTAATAACTGTATTTTTTGAGCATTTTTTTTTATCTAATCCAAGAGTGGCGTTATGACATTATGTCCAGCAGAAATATTTAAAAAAAATCACTATTTTTATAGAAGAACCACGACACTTCTGGCCGCGTTGGCAAAGATCGCTGATTCGTCTAAGTGGGAAACAAAATGCTTGACGAGCAGGGCTGCGGAGTAGGTGGGTAAAATGGATGACCCCGACTCCGACTCCGGGAATTTTAACAGATCCGACTCAGACTCCGAATCTTTTGCTCCAAAATGGGCCTGACTCCGACTCCGACAACGCAGCCCTGCTTCTAAAATGGACGACTCTGACTCCGGGAATTTTAACAGATCCGACTTCGACTACGAATCTTTTGCCCCAAAATGGGCCTGACTCCGACTCCGACAACGCAGCCCTGCTTCTAAAATGGACGACTCTGACTCCGGGAATTTTAACAGATCCTACACCGACTCCGAATCTTTTGCTCCAAAATGGGCCTGACTCCGACTCCGACAACGCAGCCCTGCTTCTAAAATGGACGACTCTGACTCCGGGAATTTTAACAGATCCGACTCCAACTCTTTCGCTCAAAAATGATCCTGACTCCGCTCCCGGCTCCGTAGCTCTGTTGGCAAGGCAGTCGTATTATAGCAGCCTCAGGTCACAGAGAGACGTCGAAAACAAGCTCAAAACCACCAAAACGAATTCACATCCACATTACGTTACATATTGGCTGTCGCAATATCTTAGCGGTATCGAGGCTGAGTTACCATTCTATATTATTAATCTTTCATTAATATATCATAAACATCCGGCTTCAAAATATTTCACAAATCTTCCATACATGAAGCTTACAACATTAAATATTACTATGTTTTTTAATCATATACTTAGTTTTAGTATGATGTTTGTATGCTACTTGGTAAACGAAGAATAGAAAAGAAACATCCTTTTTCAATCTATTTAAAAAGTATATTTACAGCCCTTTTAGACTTTATTATATACTAGAATGATAAAATTCAAATGTTGAAAAAATTCTTGAGTTATTAAAATTTACTCTATGTGCTACAGAAGCTGAATACAAATGATAAACGTGAAAATGCGAATACATTTCATATATTGAATACAAATCATACATTGAAGAAAAAGGGTATTTCTTCTCATATTAAATCGAAACATTTTATATTGATATTTACACTAAAAGACTGATTTTACAGTAAATAAAGTGTCTATGTAGTGAAGCATTCATATTTAAATTTCAAAATCTGCGTATACTTTATACTCCTTCTAGCAAATGGCATTTAGAAAATATTTACTGTATGTTCGTAAATGTTGCAGATAAATTATATTTACCAAAAGTTATGCTTGAGTAAAAAACAGAATGGAATTTGATTTCACTAGCGGAATTAAAGTTAGAAAATTTAAATGAATGTATTCAAGCGGCGAAACAAATAAAATCCGTTTTCCAAATGTTTGATATTCTTTTCATTGAGTGATTATTTTTAATTCTTGTTAATGAACATTTTAAATTGGAAATTTTCTATGTAATTAACTTAAAAGTATGAAACTATTCAAGAGAAAGCTCTCACAGAAATTTATGTCTCATTTCGTAAGGAGCATGTAGTTCGTTGGAACATTAAACCAGCTAAATTTATTTATTTGTGAAAAATAAGAATTTCGCAGTCATTAATGCATTTAGATCCGAAATTTTGTTTCTACGAATTGAACACTTTCAGTATTTTATGGTTTTCACTTTTAAACTTGCATATGAAAAACAAGTGTTAATCTTCAGACTGTTTAAAGTTACTTTAAAATTTTATTGGCAACGCTTTGCTTTATAATATGACTTTCTAATGAGATCATTCATCTGTATCAATGATTAATTGCAATACCATAAACACAGTTGTGTATAATAGTACTATTATTGTATAATATATGATTAACAAGGCCTGCCTGAATATTGTCCAACTATATTCAAGGTAAGTATGACTTTGTGAACGGATTTATCGTTGAAAAACTTAAAGGTTAGCATTAAAATCGTGAAGTAAATAAATTCGTTCGCAAGTGGTGGATATTCTTTTCATTGAACGTTTATTTTTATTTCCAGTTAATGAACGTTTTAAATTGGAAAATTCCTATATCATTCACTTAAAAATATGATATTATTCAAGAGAAAAATCTTAAACAGAACATTTATTTCTGACTTTACTACGATCGGATAGTTCGTTAGAGTATTAAACAAATTATATTCATTTAATTTAGAACAATATGAGTTTTGCAGTTAATAGTGCCTTTCGGTGCTAAAGTTTGTTTCTATAAATTGAGTGTTTTGAAGATTTTACAATTGCTTATGATAAAAAAAAATTTTCATTTTCAAATTCTATGAAGGCGCTTTATCTTACCTTATTAAGTGTAACTTTTATCCTAATGTGTTCTTCAAATCTGATCAATCGATATACACCAAAGTTAACTTTAAAAAATAATTTTTTGAAAACTAATAATGACGGCTATTTATGTTACAATTAGTCCAACAAGTCCTCTTTAAAAAATTTCATAACATAGATTTAAAAAAAAATAGTAATGAATACATGGGGTGTTAAGAAGGTCTTAAGAATCTTAACATTTCGAAATTTTTGATTTTTTCTTATTTTAAACTTCTAATTTTCTGAACATTTTGGTATGATTATTTCCTTCAAATTCCCATTAGAACAGAAGTTATGGTTATTAGAATTAACTGAACCTAAAATTTAATTTTTATTGTTCAAAAAAATATTTTTTAGGTGATTATACTGTCGAAATTTTCAAAATTTTGTATTCGCTAAAAGTAACTTTGTATTACAAATATAAAAATGCTTTAAATACCAATTTATTTAGGAGCAGGGTAATTTTTATAATCTGAAGTATAATTAGGCACAAAAAACCTTCATTTTAGTTGCAAAATTTACTTTGCAATCGCGCGCGTAAGCTGTTATACCAATTTTCTGCTTAACAAATGTCTAACAGTTTGGAGCCCCTATAAATACTATTTCTGCATCTAACAAATTTTTAAACACATGAAACGAAAGGGCATTCTTATGTTTCTTAATCCCAATAAAAATTCCGTTTTTAAATAATATACATTTCAAGATATAAATGGTGAAAATTGTCTTTTTTTCCACTTTTTCCAATGTAAAGAGTCCTGAGACCCTTTAAAATACTAATCTTAAAGAACTTCTATAAAGAATACTTGTTCATTTACTCACTACGATGTATGTCTGTAAAAGCACTGCATTTGAAAATATGTAAGAACTGCTTATAGTATAAATACACAAGTCTTGTCTGGAAATGCACTAAACATAGACCAGAAAAAAAAATGTATAACTTGGAGTGTATCAAATTTTAATCACATTCAAAATAGGATTCTCCATCTTCTCCCTTTCTTTGTCTCTTTAGCTATGTCTAATATGAAACTTTTCATAATTTAAAGCGTTGTTCGCAATCTTTGTACTATCCTTTTCTTCAACATTCATGTTTCTCTAACTACGTTAGTAATGATAAAATGACTGGTTAAACACTTTTCTTTTTAAGCAAAGAGACATGTTGCTTTTCAGAATATTATTCTTCTTCTCTTAAGCAAAATATACATTTACTTTTGCTCTTCTGTTTATTTTATTTATGCTGCTTTAGTTCGATGTTATTTCTTGTTCAAGGTACTGGATGTAGTATAAGTATAGCATTTAGCAATTTATGTGCTGGCGGTACTTTTATGTACCATTAAAATAACTTGTTATAAGATTCATTTAATGCATCGATTAGTTGTAATACAGTTTAGAATGAGTTATAGATACATTACTTCATCTTGTTCCAAAAGCATTATTGGTTACACAAAACAAAAGTATTTTTAAAAGGATGTTTCTTTTGTCTTTGCATCTTTTCAGCTTTCTTCGCGTTGGTAGGGAGGGGGAATTTTTCAATTCGGAAATATTTCTATATTTCTATTGTAAGAACATTATATTTGTACATTACCTAATTCTACAAAATACTAAGGAAAATAATTAAAATAAAAGATTTGAGTGGAGTTGAAAATATTCCACATAATCCCTATAAATTCAAATTTAATTTATCTTTCTAAATCCTTCAATCCTTCTAAAATTTGTTAAATGATTATGTAAATCTTCTAATGTAGTTTAAACAATTCCCGAAAAAGTCTTTAGAAGATAAAATTTTCATGAATTCATAATTGAGTACATTAAAGGGTTAGAAGACATAGAGCAGAAACCAGCTATTCAAGTAATGCTTTAAAATGTGACGATGCTGTTGTCGACGACAAATGTCGATCACATCGACATTTGCTAGCTTTTCATTGTCTGAAGTGCTTTCGCAATTAAATCCTTACACATTGTTTACGCATGAACTGCCAGATGACTCTGCGATTTCAGTTTAAAGATTCTGCATCGTTCAATATTTATAGAATTCAATTTTTTAGTACATTTTGGTTTGTAGATTGCCACACAATATCCCCTAGGCACTACAGTATAAGTAATCCACCATTGCAACAAAAATAAAAGAAAACTCTTCTCTGTAAATTTATGCTATTTTCAATAAAGTAAATAATATCATGCTTCTTTAAACTCTGCTTCTCTAAACCTTTCTACAGCGACCACGTTCCGTTCCAATAAAAAGTGATTGCTCCGAGAGGTTGTCTCTTAATGGAGGTCATGTTTAAATCTAGATTTTAATTGTTGAAAAAGATAACAATTAATGTTACTAAAATTATTTTTCGCATTAGGAAAAAATATAAAAATTTAGGTACTAAAACAAAAGTTAATTACATAAGTTATTTACTGCAGAGTTTAAAAAATTAATACATTGAAGTTTGTTTTGATTTTACGGTTTTATCTTTTATAACTTTTATTTCCAAGTCCTTTTGAAGGTTCGTAAATAAATGCCATTTTTATTTATTTATTTTATTTATTCATTAGTTTATTTATTTATTTATTCATTTTTGACGGGAAAAAATAATGACGATTTCGCTAATTTATCTATTTCTTTGAAAGTTTTCTGACAGAATAGTGCGGGTCGAGTTTATTGACCGTCATTCTTAATTTGTCATCGGAGTTGAATTAATTGGCTAAAAAAGCACAAAGGGTTTTAAACACTTAAAAGTTACCCGAATAATAAAAAAAAATCTAAACCTGATTTAGAAGTTTGATGAATAACGCGCTCTCCGGAATTATTTTCCTAGTAAAACCTCCTTCAAGCGACCAGGAAAAAACGAGATTTGTTTAATTTTCTTCACAGAAATTGGTCGCTTATGGAGGGAGTTCAACTGGGATGGTCTCTGAATGGAGGTAAAATTAGTATTGAGCCTATGGGAATAAATTTCGTTCCATGAAAAAAGGATCATTCAGGGAGGTGTGGTCGCTTAATGGAGATGGTCGCACAAGGAGGTTTCACTGTAATTACTTAAAATTTTTTAATTTTAATGTTACAATATCCGAAACCGTAATATCCGTATTAGTAAATAAGAAGAAACTTTAGACGAAAGTTTTCTTTAAAAGAAACTTTCAGCACAGGAACATAAATACGATCTTTGCTCTATTTTTTTTAATAAAAACTTGCTATTTCTCCTACCAAGCAGATTATCCAAGACAATTTTTTTTTACTGTAATAAATAAAAACTATTAAAATTCTTGTATTATAATTTAATTTTGTTAATGTTTTGATTTTAATTTCGATTTTAACTCGTAAAGAAAGCTATAAACAATTTTTATCTCCATCATCAAAATTAGAACACATATGCAACCATTAATTTATTTCTTACATACCTAATGTGACTAAACTCACAGCTCTGATAATCATTAATTCGAATCATTATAAACATGAAACATGTCTCTGCGAAATATATATTAAGTTATAAAACCTTATTTTGTAACATGAAGTGATAATAACTGGGCCATAATTATCTGCAAGCAATATCAGCGCCCTGCAACAGATTGCAGCATTATAAATTCCTTTCATCAACTTTACAACAGCTTGTTAGAGTGTTAATGAGTAAAGTCTGGGCGTTCAGTAATTGACCAATTCCGCTTTCAGTTTCATTAACTGTTCGGTGTATAATATATTATTGCATGGCTCAAACAAAACCGTACACAAATGCATATTGGGAACTATATATGAGCTGTGTACGAAAATGCATATTTCGTAATTATCATCACCCTTTCTAGGGTCGTTGATATAAAAGCGCTTTGAGTGCAGGTGTTGAAACATCGACTATATACGCTTCATCTTGTATTGTATATTCAATATACTTCTTCACTAGAAGCAAATGCTGATGGAAAAGTTAAATATACAGCATGTATTTCATCTAAATATGTGACTATTGTAAGATGTATATAATTCAGAGATACACGAAGTTTTCTATTCTGGTGAAGTGATTAGAATATATTAATTTGGAAGCAGTCTGGAAAGAGCAATATCGAAAAATGTTGAATAACATGCTTTCACAGTGTATTGACAATTTTTAATCACGTGTCTGCGCTTTGTTCCTTTTTAAATTCTATTAAAAAGGATAAGATATTATATATAATTTTTAAATTCTTAATATAATTAATAAGGATGAAAAATATTTACTTAGCAAAAAGAACTATATTTGGCTGTATGATTTGTAAATCAGAGCTTGTCTTGAAACGTAGTATATTTTTACGTTGTTAACAAGGTGAAAAAACTTTATTTCATTTTTTCCCAGATTATTATTATTAAATAAAAAATAACATTATAAATTTTTGAAGCTGAGAAATTAAATCCACAATCACTATAACGAGGTCCCCTTAGTTAGTCTGGATAGAGTTTCGATTTAAATTATAAAAGCATACAAATTCACTGTCAAGCTATCCTGGAGCTCTCTAGATTAGGTTCGTTTGGAAATATTTTCGTTTAAATATATAAATTCATTCAACACTGATGTGGTGCATATTTAAGGATTTCACCACGGACTCAGATCCCGCCGATGTTGTTGAAAAATATAAAATTCAAACAGATCGCAATATGCGTAACACAACCTGTGTACGCTGCCGAAGGCTGTGTGGTTCCCTTTTCTGGACTCGTTTGGTTAGATTTTCACTTAAAAATAAAACACACACAAACTGTCTAGTGTGGCCTGCACAGTGACGCACCGATATAAGTTATTATCACTATGTCGGGGCAATACCGTGACCTGGGTAAAAGCTGGCTGTGACACTGCCAAAAAGAGAGAGAGGTAAAGCAAAATTTCCGTTCGGTTGTCCAGCGCGGAGAAACGTTATTTCTTTTAAATTTTACAGGAATTTTTTTTAAAATGAACAGAAAAATCATAATATTTAATTATTACTATCAACTTGTTTACTTGCTTTGTCTCTATTGGAGAAAAAACCCATTAATTTGTATTTTATTTGCAAATGATTCAATGCAATAGCATAAATCACGAAAAACAAAAAAGAAAAAAAAACAGAATTACAGAAAATTTAAAGAAATGAATATACAAATCATAATATTTAATTATTACTATCAATTTTTTTACTTGCTTTGTCACTATTGGAGAAAAAACCCATTAATTTGTATTTTATTTGCAAATGATTCAATGCAATAGCATAAATCACGAAAAAAAAAAAACAGCATTACAGAAAATTTAAAGAAATGAATATAGAAATCATAATATTTAATTATTACTATCAACTTTTTTATTTGCTTCTTCAATATTAGAGACCAAAATCATTAATTTGTATTTTGTTTTCAAATGATTCAATCCAATAGGATAAATCACGAAAAAATTGCTTAAAAATGTTGTAATATAATTAAATATATCATTAAAAGTTTGAAGGTCATATTTTATGTACTATTAAATGTAGATATAATTAAAGTAAAAAAACAGGCGTAAAATTATTGTTTTATATTATTATTACCATTTTACATTCTTCACTAATATCTGGAAAAAAGGATGTTTAATTTGTAATTTCTTTATTTAAGATTTTACACAATCATATAAAACATTAAAAAAAGATTAAAATAAATAAAATATTTCATTATATTTTTAAAAAATCTTCCTTTGAAGAATCATTACATCCCAGAATTTATTCCTTTAAAATTTTGAAGAAAATTGCAATAAATGAGTGTAAAAACCATCAATGAAATTATTTTATTATTATTACTTTAAATACTTAAATGATATCTGGAGGGGAAAAAAAAAATTTCAGTTTTTACTTTCTTTACCTACGATTTAAAACAATTATATAAAACGTTTTAAAAATTGCTTAAATAATGTGTAATATAGTTATATATTTCTTCAAAATACTAGGAAAATGGGGTATAAATGGAATTATTTATTTTTATCTTACATAATTCACTAATACCAGAAATTAAAGCAAACCTGTATAACTTAATGAAATTTAAAAATATATATCTAATGTAGTTATAATGTAGTTATAATTGTGTCAATAAAAAAGCATCGTTATTGCAACAATTACTAAAATTTATTTATTTTTAGATGTTGCTGCAAATGTACGAGGGTTGTTCAATAAGTTTCGCTTCCACGTCTGCAACTGCTTTATTAGCAGAACAAAATAAAATATTTTACATTGACAAGTAACTTTGAAATGTCCTTCATCCGGTGATGTTTTTATTTTGCAGGTGGGACCACTGACGTGCAAACAGTGAAACGGAGAATGTCGGAATATATGGAAGATCGGTTAAAACCGCGTGAGGTGATTGAATTCCTAACAGCGGAAGATGTTGCACCAATCGACATCCACAAGTAAATGAAGTCTGTGTAATGTGTATGACGAAGCATGTGTAGACAGAAGTACCATCAGGAGATGGATACGTGGAAGCCGGACGGAGAACCCGGGCACGTCGAGCGTACACGGTAAGCTTCGGTGTGGACGGCCAAAAATCGTAAACAGTGCAAAACATAGAGAATGTGTCAATGAAATGATTCGTTATAACTGGCCCATGAAACAGAGAATCCTTCCGTTGACCGGAATTCGATCACCGCATGCTGTTTTAACCGCACTTCCATATAGTCCGACATTATCCGTTTCACTGTTTTCAAAATTAAAATCCAGATCACTTATAAAACGACTTGTATGATTAATATCATTAGTGGGTCTTTAATAAAATCATCATTAAATCTCATTAGTTGAATATATTGCTAAAGTAATAAATGTTCATTTATTTATTGCCAAACATTAAATAAACGATCGTAAAAAAAATATTTGAAAAAAAAATAATATGTATAAGCATAAGCTTCTAATTTGTAGAAAAGTTTTCTAAACCTTTTGAGAGAATTGTTCGCGTTATCTCGTGGATGGGCGGGAATCATAGGATAGAAAGGTCCGCCATGTTTATTTACTGTGATGACCTTGAGTATTGAAGGTCACGGCAATACCAGTCAGGTCAGCTAGTATTAAAGTAATCAAAAGAACGTGCTTACCGAATTTTTTGCTTCGTCTTTATTTACCTTATATGTGTTTAATCAAATATTGCAATTGTTTTTCCCCTAAAATATAGCAATTATAATTAAACCTATAACCGAACTATGAACGCTATTATAATATTACGTTCGAATGAGAATTTCACCAAAATAGCGAATCTGTATAGACTTCGCTTCATTTTTGAATACTTACATTTTGTTTTAATTTTGTTAAGTATCGTCAATATTGACGCAATTTGGAATAAGTGTGATGAAGTGAGAAAGAGAGGGAGAGTATGAATCTATCGGTATTGTGCGTAATTATATGTCGCAATGAAGGTTTCATTTCAACGGTTTTTAGCATTTTTTCCCACTGATATGATTCCACTAATTGAATATAAATTGTTGCACTTCAGAATGGAATTGTAACAAACACTTCCGCTTCGTAATATTTTCTGCTATATTGTGTTAAAAAAATAAGCAATTTTTTAGAAAAAAAATGCATCGAAATTTTTTGCATAAATTCGAATCAGCAATCAAAACAGATACAAGTAATTATATAATCTGGTAAGTAATTATATAATGTGTCAAATAATTGTCAAATTGCCTAAGTGCACCCAAGAACATCGGCGCACCTTGCTCCTCATAATCCTTGATACATGAAACTTACAACATAAAATATTATTCTCTTTTTAAGGGGATAAGGGATCTTAAAAATCAATTTTTCATTTCGTTTGTAAATTTCACTTTAACTATTATTCAAGGGTACATTTTATGCATTATGGCATGCATTTATCACAAAAAATAAATAAATAAATAAATTTATTTTTGAGAAAAAAAACAGAATTTTACGCGTCGTCTTAAAAATCTTCGAAATGTCCCTTGCGCGTTCATATCAATAAAAATCCCCAATATTTTTTATAGAAGTGTGGTTTATATAAATAAATAAAAATGTGCATCCAATTTTATATACTTCAGTATAAGAATATTTTTAAAAAATTCAAATTTTTTTGAAATTTTTCAAAAAAATTTCAAAATTTCATTTTTTTTTTTTACTTTTATATTCAGATATGTAAAATTCGGTGCACAGTTTGATTTATATAGACCAAACTTTTATAAAAAATATTGGGGATTCTCATTGATATGGAACGCGCAGGGGGCATTTCGAAGATTTCTAAGACGTCGCGTAAAATTCCATTTTTTTCTCAAAAATAAAATTTATTTATTTATTTATTTATTTTTGTGATAAATGCATGTCATAATGCACATAATGTACCTTTGAATAATATTTAAAGTGAAATTTACAAAAAAATTAAAAATTGATTTTTAATGTTTTTAAGGTCCCTCGCCTCCTTAAACGTTATTGCCGTAGGATATCTAATCACATTTTGTATTATGTCAATGCGACACAGTCTCATTTCTACAACTTAAATTACCTATATTGTCGTTTTAATGTGTGAGATGGCATGACATGACTGAAGACTTTTGAAGTATTCACCCGGAACTCATTTTCTTGCAATAAAACCGTACAGAGTTATCACGTTCTTTCCCGACCTATTTGAAACTGATTCGTCATGAAATGAGTTTTCATAATCGTCATTCCCTTCCCATTTTCATCACGAATATAATTGACAAAATCGTTGCTAATGTCACAGTTTTCTCAAATTTGTTATAGTGTGACTTTACGAAGTGGTCAAAATAAGGCTCCTGCAATCTGAGCTGACTAACTCTGCAATTTAATTAACGGTAGGAGAAGGACGATTGGCCACGATACTTCAGGACGCGTGGTCAAAGATCGGTGATTCGTGTAAGTGGGCAACAAAATGGTTGATGAGTCAGCCTGTATTATAGTAGCCCTGTGTTACAGAGTGACGTCGAAAACAAGCTCAAAAACAGCCAAAACACATTCATATCCACATTACGTGACATTATATTGGCCGTCACAATATTATAGCGATGTCGAGGCTGCATTGCAATTCTGTGCTTGCTTCCACAGAACATTCTCGTAATCTTTCAGAACATATAAATTTCCGGCTACAAATTCTTCCACAAAACGTACATACAAGAAGCTTATAACATTAAATATTACTATGTTTTAAAACCTTATACTTTGTTTTACTATGATCCTTGTATGCTACTTGGTAAACGACGAATGGATACATCTTTTTTTTTTAGTCTATTCAAAAAGTATATTTATATCACTTTCAGACTTTATTGTATACTAGACAGATACAATTCTAATGTTGAAATATTCTTCAATTATTTAAATTTACTCTATGCGCTACAAAAACTGAATACAAATGAAAAACGTCGAAATGTACATACATTGCTTTTCAACTATTTAAATTAAATTTTGAAGAAAAATGGTATTGCTTCTCATGTTAAATCGAAAAGATTTATATTGATATTTACTCGTACACTAAAAAACTGATTTTACAGTAAATAAAATATCCATGTACAGAAGCATTCATATTTAAATTTCAAAAGCTGCGTATACTTTATACGCTCTTTAGTAAAGTGCCTTTTCAAAATATTTACTGCTTGTTCGTAAATGTTGCAGATAAATTATTTTTACCAAAAGTTATGTTTGAATACAAACTGCAGAGAATGAGATTTCACGAGCGGAATTTAAAGTTAGAAAATTTAAATGAATGTATTAAAATAGCGAAACAAATAAAATACGCCTTCCAACTATTTTATAGTCTTTTGATTGATTCTTTTTATTTTTTTATTAATGAATGTTTTAAATTGGAAAATCTCAATGCAATTAACTTAAAAGTATGAAACTATTCAAGAGAAATCTATTTCACAGAAATTTATGTCTGATTTCGTGAGGAGCAGATAGCTCGTACGAACATTAAATAAATTTTATTTATTTATTTGTGTAAAATAAGATTTTTGCAGTCAATAATGAGTTTAGATGCGGAATTTTGTTTCTATGAATTGAACACTTTCAGTATTTTATGGTTTTTACTTTTAAACTTGCATACGAAAAACAAGTGTTAATTTTCAGATTGTTTAAATGCATTTTAACCCAGCTCATTAAATTTACTTTAAAATATTATTTGTAAAGTTTTGTTTTGTAATGTGACCTTTCTAATGAGCTCATTCATATGTATCAATGATTAATTAAAATATCATAAGGATAGATGTTTATGATAGTATTATTATACACAATACTAGGGGACTCTGCACCTACGAGCTATGCTAGCCAACCCCCCGTTCAGACACCGCAAATTCTAAAAGCACTCTAATTTGAGCGACTTTAAAAAAATTTCGGAAGAATGATTCGGGTACGGGTTGTTTTCGTCTGTGATTAAATCAGATCAGTAAAACATTTGAAAATAAGGTAATATAAAATTAATTAAGTAAACAGAATCTTTGTCTCCCAGTATTTTTATCAAAGCTATAAGAAAGTTTTTTAAATGAGACATTTTAAAACTATCGTTTAAAATTTGACGTAATTTTCAACAAAGTTTTCTTTCTCTTTTTAATATTCATGTGAAAATACCTTTTTTTAGAAAGGAAATATTATTTGCGCTGTCTTAGAATTCTCAACACAAGAGAAATGCGATTCTTGTATGCACTTCAATAACATCTGCATTGGTTCATTGGTTCAAAATATCTCAATTTGTTGATTTTCTGTAAGCAAGTAAACCCTATTGGTTTACAATGGAAGTCTATGGGAATTTGGTGAAATATAAGAGATATCACCAAGTTGCCGATATAATTGGCGACATTTGGCGGCAGAAGAGGGTCCCCCTATGGTAACCCCCTTATGCGTATGGCGATACATTAAATGCTGTTCATTAACCAACGAGATCCTTTTAACATAGTTTTTATGACGTAATTATCAATATTTTTCTGCTTTTAATATGTTATCATTTAATTCTCATTTGAAAGTTTTTTTTTCTGTTTATAATAGTCACGTGTAAATAAAACTTAATTTGAAGAAAATATTAATTTTTACGCTGTTTTTAAATTTGGCAACCCTTTTCTAAAAGTTGTAAAAAATATCTCTCGAAATGCTGAAAATTTGGGCACAATCCCAGAACAGGCGATACATTCCATTTGGCGACTTTTCTGATACGCGCCAACAGCCCGACGTAAGCCAACCTAAAACGCGGCAACCTGAATACTCCCGTTATTCGTCCGCTTTCTTGACTGCCGCCAGATAGTTTTCTACTACGTCATCATCCTGGAATCATGGGAAATACAACATTTATAAATAACGACGTATTGGAAAACACAGGAAAGATAATTTTTATGACATTCAAAATAAAACAAACGATTTAAACTACCTTTCTAAATCACAGTAATGATTTAAAGATTAAAATTTTCATTCCTCAACAACTTACAGAAAAAATCATTGCGTCTTTTCAATCTTTTAAAAATCCCTGCCGGCCCGGCCTACAGGCAGAGGAAGATTTCGAAGTTAAGTATACCAATTTCACCAACAAAAACTAAATCATTATTAGATATAAATCCACTTTAATAGTTTTATCTGTCTGCTTTTGACGAGTTTTTATTTCCTTTTTATAAAATAGCTGCTTTTATCAGAATCATGTTAAGGCGATATTAAAAAAAATATATATTTTTCCATACTCAACAACTCGAAATTTTCTGGCACATTTTCAGATTCATTTTTAATAAAAAAAAAATATGAAACATGCTGACGTAATTTTTGAAAAGATTTATAAGCGACCTGTGTTTTTATTTTTCTTTCAATAAATTAAAACCTGATTAATAAACAATTATTTTCTCAGTAGCGCAATATTTTTCATTTCTAACACAATCGCTTCGGGAAATTCTGTTCAAAATGCCCACTTTGACATCATTTTTTGAAATATATTCTGCCTCTATCAAAAAATTACTGTACATTATATAGTTTCTGAATAAGAGAATCTAGCAATTGGATGCGTTTGAGAGCAAAAATGAATTTAAAAATGAGTAAGAAAATAGACAGTTTGGATTTGAATGCATCCTTAATAAGATGATTTTTTTCTTCAACCGCTATGTATTTTTAATTTGTTTTTGCTGTAAGAATTGGCCCTATCAAAAACTTGTCTATATAAATGTTGAAGACAATATTAAGAAGATATATGATAAATTCATGGAAATGTTATATCTTGTGAATTGACGGAGTTATGAAAATTTTTCTTCTTCAACCTCCCTTTTTTGTTTTCGTTTTTAATTTTTTTTGCGGTACGAATTGGTTCTATCAAAAACTTGTGACTATAAAAGTTGTAGATAATATTAAGGAGATGTATAATAAAATTATTGGATTTGATATCTTAAGAATTGACGAAGTAAGGAATTTTTTTCTCCCAAAAACCCTATTTTTGCGCCCCTTGAGCCTATTTTAAATTTTATCAAAAATCTGTGATGCATGAATTTTTAGAAGTAATAAAAACTTTAAACATATTTGATATGTACAAAAATTAAGAAGTTATGGAGTTTTTTTCGGTTTTCACAAAACCCCTCCCTATTTCCGTCCCCTTTGTCCGCTTTTGCCCATTAACGAACTTGACCGAGATTTTATGTCCCTTGATTTTATGTATCAGTTTGAAAGAGATTTGTGCAGAATTGCGGAAGTTATCGTGTCCAGAAGAAAGTGATAACACAATTGCCTCGGGAAATTCCGTTCAAAATGTCCACTTTAACATCATTTTTTGAAATATATTCTGCCTGTATCAAAAAATCGATCATTGCGGTACATTATATAGTTTCTGAATAAGCGAATCTACCAATTAAATGCGTTTGAGAGCAAAAATGAATTTAAAAATGAGTCAGAAAATAAGCAGTTTGGATTTTGAGTGCATCCTTAATGCAATGATTTTTCCAACACAAATCGCTTCGGGAAATTCGGTTCAAAATGCCCACTTTAACAGCAGTTTTTTAAATATATTCTGCCTCTATCAAAAAATCGACCATTACGGTACATTATATAGTTTCTGAGTAAGAAAACGTAACAATTGGAAGCCTTTGAGAGCAAAAATGAATTGTAAAATGAGTCAGAAAATACGCAGTTTGGATTTGAATACACCCTTAATAAGATGATTTTTTTCTTCAACCGCTATGTAATTTTAATTTGTTTTTGCTGTAAGAATTGTTCCTAACCAAAAGTTGTCTATATAGATGTTGTAGACAATATTAAGAAGATATATGATAAATTCATGGGGATTTTATATCTTTTGAATTGACGGAGTTATGGATTTTTTACTTCTTCAAACCCCCTTTTTGTTTTCGTTTTTAATTTTTTTTTGCTGTACGAATTGGTCCTATGAAAAACTTGTGAATATAAAAGTTGTAGATAATATTAAGGAGATTTATAATAAAATTAATTGAAATTGATATCTTGAGAATTGTCAAAGTTATGAATTTTTTTCTCCCAAAAACCCTATTTTTTGCGCCCCTTGAGCCCATTTTTAACTTTACCAAAAATCTGTGATACACAAAATTTTGGCCCTATTTTTAGAAGTAATAAAAACTTTAAACTGATTTGATATGTATAAAAATTAAGAAGTTATGGGGGGTTTTCGGTTTTCAGAAAACCCCTCCCTATTTCCATCCCCTTGGTCCGATTTTGCCCATTAACGAACTTGACCGAGATTTTATGCCCATTGATTTTATGTATCAGTTTGGAAAAGATTGGTGCAGAATTACGAAAGTTATCGTGTCCAGAAGAAAGTGATATATATATATAGATAGATAGATAGATAGATAGATAGATAGATAGATAGATATATAAAGTTTTTTACTGTGGGTGGTTTTGGGTTCTAGGGGTCATGATCGGTGTAGATCTGCAAAAATTTTTCAGAAATTCCAACATAGGAACGATCCCAATAGGTAGTATTTCATACGAAATCTACCTAAAAGCCCGGGCGCAGAATCGGCGGAACGCTGCGACGCACGTCGCAGACTCTTGAGAAGGTCTGCAGACTATTTTTCAACTGTTAAAATTTAGAAAAAAAAGTTTGTTAGAATTTATTTGCCTTGTGCCAAAATAATACGATCCACGCTACATGCGATTGACGAAGCTCCGATTCCGTTTAAAATATAAATAATTCACGGAGAAAACTCGAGACACGCGATCGTGAAACGCCCATTATTAAATGAGTCCATCCTCGTAGGGGTGATTTTTTTAGAAATAAAAAAAAAATAGGTCATTAGTCCGAAAATTCGACGTAGATATCACGAATTTCGACAAATGCTCACCGAAAAAACAATTTCGTCAATCGTTTGCAGTTAAAATAGCCAATTCCGTCAAAGGATCGCGAAAAAAAAAACGTGAATTTCGTCTAAAGATCGCGAAGAAAAAACGAAATTTCGTCAAAAGACTGCGGAAAAATAGCAACTTTCGTCAAAGGCTGGCAGAAAAATGCGGCTTCCGTCAAATGATTGCGGAAAAAAACACGAACTTCGTGAAAGGGCTACGGAAAAATAGCAACTTTCGTCAAAGGATTGCAGAAAAACGCAAATTTCATCAAAGGATCGCTAAAAAAAGAGATTTTCGTCAAAAGATCGTGGGAAATAGGCGAATTTCGTCAAATGGCAAACATTTCGTCACAGGATCGAAAAAAAAAGCAATTTTCGTGAAAGGGCTGCGAAAAAATAGCAACTTTCCACAAAGGATGGCGAGAAAACGCGAGTTTCGTCAAATGATCGGGAAAAAACATCAATTTTGACAAATGATCGCGGAAGAAACGCGAATTTCGAGCAAAGATCGCTAAAAACGCGGATTTCGCCAAAAGATCGTGAAAAAACACGTATATCTTCAAAAGATCGCGGACAAAACGCGAATTATTTTTAAAGGATCGGCGGAAAAAAGGCGAATTTCGACAAAAGATCGCGAAAAAAAACGCGAACATCGTCGAAAGATCGCAAAAAAACGGACATCATCGAAAGATCGCGAAAAAATGCAAATATCGTCGAAAGATCGCGAAAAAAAAACGCGAACATCGTCGAAAGATCGCAAAAAACGGACATCATCGAAAGATCGCGAAAAAAATGCAAATATCGTCGAAAGATCGCGAACATCGTTAAAAGATCGCGATTAAAAAAAAAGGCGGACATCGTCGAAAGGTCGCGAAAAAAATGCGAACATCGTCGAAAGATCACGAAAAAAAGCGCATTTCGTCAAAGGATCGAAGAAAAAAGGTGAATTCCGTCAAAGAATCGCGAAAAAATTTGCTGCAACATTGATTTTTTAACGAGATTTTTTTACAGCTGAGTGGCAGGTTAAATATTAGTTAGCCATGTTTTGAGTGAAAGCATGTTGAATTTTGAATTGCACTACTAGCTAAGATTGCTAAATAAAACATTGCATTAGAATTACTTATAGTATTTGCATAAATTACAAAATTTGATTTTCTAAGAATTTCAATCTGGTCCAATAACAGCTTTTATTGATAAAAAATTAGATTTTTGCTAATACAAAAACGGATTTTACTGCTACAAAATTAGATTTTTGCTGCTTCAAAGTGGCTTTAGTGCACTTTCATCCCTGTATTATCACATCTATATATATTTCATTCTATATATAATTTTTGATATTATCACGTATCAATCTTTTCAAAAATTTTAGAAATTGGTGTTTATATGTTATTTTTACTGTTATTCTGTTTTCTAACTGCACAGAAATTCTGACAAGTTTTATGAAAGATTTTTCAGATAGTGGTGTTAAAAATTTTTAGAACAAAGGTAAATTATTTTAAAAAGTACACTTTCCTTTTATGTTAATCACAAATACTGAGGCGGGGGGGGGGGGGGATTGGAAAGAGGGTGTTTGTCCTTAAGTTCTGCAGACTGTTTTTAAAGTTTCTACTTGTGTTGCAGACTGCAGAAAAAAATTCTGCTGCTGGGTTTTAAAGTACCTATCTATATCAGACTAAACATTGAACAATTCATTTTTAATTTGCGAAAGTATGAACGCCTCGCGTTCATGAAAAAATATATATATATAACTGAATACAGCAACCTTGTTTTGCAGCAATCCGAAAAACGCAGGAAAATCCTTAAAGCGGCAGTTTGTAAACGACGTATGAACGCTACGCCTTCATTTACCGGAAAAAAAAACATCACTGGATTCAGCAATTCTAGCTATGCAGCAATCTCAAATTTGCACGAAACTCATAAGCGGCAGTTTGTTAACGAATGTATGAACGCTACGCGTTCATTTACCGAAAAAGAACATCACTCGATTCAGCAGTTCTAGCTGTGCAGCAATCTCAAATGTACAAAACTCGTAAAGCCAGCATGCATGAGAAATATACAATAAACGACTAATATAAAACATTATAACAAAATATGCATAAAATTATTAACATACTTTAAGAGACATCTTCTTTCTTGAAATCCAACTCTAAAAAATGTTGAATTGCCATAATTTCGTAAATTTACAGTCGTCGGTAAACTTCATTTAACTTTCCAAAAAAAAAAAAAAAAAAAAAAAAAAAAAAAGCTCACAATTTCAATTTAAATTTCACAGGTACTTTAACTTTCAAATTTTACAACTAAAAACAGAAAAAAAACAACAAATATTAACAATATCAAACTTTGCCTTGCCGTCATTTTAATTTTAGAATTACAAAACATTACAAAAGGTCTCCCTTCTACTCCGTGCAACACAAGTTACAAAACATGCGGAGTTGAGCTGTCGAAACACTGCTGAGCTAACTGTCAATAAAAGTTTTCGGGTAGGCACATTCAATACACAACAAAACAACCAATCCCATTAAACCGATACAAATTCAAGATCAGACTACTGTAGGCATGGAAAGAATTTACGAAACGAACTGGTAACAACAAAAATCCATTTATCGCCTCGGCAAATTGAACGATGCCAAGTGTCTCGGCTGTTCTGGGATTCAGCTAAAATTTGAATTTAAATTGAAATGAACCCTCAAAAAATGAATCAAATAAATAAAATAAATACAGTCTGCACACTGCACAGTGTGGTATTTCGCTGAAAAAGCTGGCCAAAAGTCAAAATTTCAAATCTCGTATATAGATGATCATTTTCTGGTTGGTATAAGAGCACTATCCTATCCATATGGTAACGGGTTCATTTCGATCTGTAGACTCTTCAGTTGTCTGGTATTTTACTTAGAATTCATGGTTTGTGCATTTCTCTTTTTATGCTTCTGATATATGCATCTTTTTATCGAACGTCTAAAAAACTATTCTTAGTAGAATTTCAGAAACTTTTTACGGTTTCTAAAGAAGAAGATGTATACTTCCTTTTACATAAATATTTTTGTATATATAATGCATATTCATTATGATTTTCACGTTTGAAACCACATTTTTTTAAAATTAAATATTTTAGATAAATTTTATAATTTTAATAGGGAGTTAAACTGAGTTCAGTAAGAACTCTTGCGTTTTCATACAGTATATGTCGGCTAATTAAAAGATATGAAATAAAATCTACTCCCATTTGACCCCCATTTTTTTAATAAGTAAAACAAAATTTCAAAAAAGTTTTTGAAAAACAGTTTTTTTTTACTTTATTAAAATTTTAAATTTATTATCTGTTTACATTTAATATTTGCTGTAGTTTTTTACTCCATACTGAGGACCATTTGGTGTGCAGAGGACAAATCTGAAAATTGAAGAGAAAAAATCCCTTTTTTTAACCCTTTGAGATCTGGTGGTTGAATTTTTTCCGTCTTAATTTTAATCCCCAAATGTCACAATAACACCGGAATATTCGACCAAATTTATTCGAAAAGAGTTTAATGCATTTTTTCGTTTATATTTTAAATCCAATTATTTTATTTCAAAATACTGGTTGCAATGTGACATTTGGGAATTTTGAAGAAATTCACCCACCAGAGCTCAAAGAGTTAAGTGGTTAGGCGTGCCTTCTTTTTATTTTAAGCAAGATGTTTTTTGATCGTACAGTGATAACGTGCACTAAATGATTCTTTGTAAATAATGTTACATTTTGGTTTTGTTGTAAGTGTTTATAATATGGGAATTATCTGTTATCATTTTGGATAATATATTTTCGATTAGCCGTAAAGAAGGGCGTTCTTTTCTCACTAACGAGGTAAGAGAGTTTTATATTATTAAGAAGAGATGTACTAGATATACATATATTAGTTTTTATTCAATATACGAAAATCAGTACAAATATCAAGAAAATATATGTGTAATGTAATCAAAGTAGTGTGACACAGAAAAATAAACAAGAAGTTCAAGTTTCTAGCAAAGAAACTTATCAAAATTATGAAATGTTCAGAAAATTAAATGCATTTGCTCCTTTACAAAGTAAAATCTTTCGAACATGCTTATAAACAGAAATGAGCTTCTTCGCGGTTCACTGAACAATGTTTTCAAGAAAACAACTAGGAATGACTGAAACGAATGCTTTATTTTCCTATAAGGACAATACTCAGTCGCCCAGCTAAAGAATTAAAAGTTTGTAGTGGCAGAAGTAAGAGGCGTAAAACAGAACAATTAAGATATGAAATAAGCAATGAACAATTGACACACGCAGCTCAAATGAGCGAAAGAGCTGCAGGATATGCAGTTGCAGATGTCTAAAAAATTATTAAAGACGTTTCAGCCAGCCCAACTAGGAAAAAAAAATATTGAAAAATTTTGAATTCTTCGGTTTAGACAACAAAACTAAGTACATTGAAGTTATCACCGACTGAGGCTTTGACCATGTTTATTGCAGCAGATTTCACTTAAATCAATATAATATAATTTGGACTTCTAATAAATATGTATGTCCTTGCTATTCACTTCTATAGCGAGCTAAAGAGAGCTACTTGTTATATTCAAAAGATACCACATTACTGACAACATGGCGGAAGTAAAATCTTTTAGATCACTCTACTCAAAGACTGTGTAAATACATAGAATATGTTTTCACAACAGCATGTGAAGCAGAATTGAAAAATTTAGAATATCTCTGCAAATGGGGTTGTGACGGCTCCCAGCAACAAATGTTCAAACAAAAGTTTGAAAACTCCTCAAACATCTTCCAAAGCTCTTTAGTTCATTTGAGATTAATAAGTAACATAAATGAATTTCAAAAAGTATGGTGGCAGAACCTTGTACTTTCATCTCCACGTTTTTGCCGTTTTATACGAATAAGATTCATTCACAAAGATAATGACATAATCCAATAGGAAGTAAAATACATTGAAGAGCAGGCACGAAATTTAATAAACACAAAGATACTCACAGATTATGGCTTACTGCACGTTCTGTACAGATTAATGCTGACTATTGTCGATGCTAAAGTTTACAATGCTATTACCAGCACCAATTCCAAGATGCGATGTAATATTTGCAACCAATCATCCAAAGATTTTAATAAGTTAAAAATAGTTAAAGATATTGACCCTGATTCTTTAAAATTTGGTCTCTCAATACTCCAGTCTAGGATCAGATTTTTCGAGTCAATTCTACATCTTGCTTAGAAGATTCCAATAAAAAATGGCAAGCAAGAGGTGATAATGATAGATTGTCAATAAAAGAAAAAAAATCAATGCAAAACAAGTTTTAAATTGAGATGCGATTACTGGCAGGCATTGCAAAAGCCCATTTCGGAAACACCAATAACGGAAACATCTCAAGAAAGTTTTTCTCAGATTCAGAAACATCAGCTTAAATTACAGGAATTGACATAAAATTAATGCACTACCTAAAAACTATTCTAGAAGGGTTATCTAATGCTTCTAAAATAAATACTAGAAAATTTTAAGAATTTACGAATGATACCTCTAACCGTTATCTAAATTTTTATGTTTGGCAACCAATGTTAACCACATTAGACAAAATCTCGATTCATGGAGCTACTATTATAAAACATGCATTGCATCCAATCGGGCAGCTACCAGAGGAAGCGGCTGAAACTCGCAACACGCATTTTCGTTCATATAGGCAAAACTTTTCACGAAAAGTCTTGCTCATAGACTGGAATCATGAGTGCTTAATCGCTTACTTTAATGTTCTGATTCTTGTTTAAGTTTTGGTATGCGAAAAAACTCCACAAAACATAAAAATTTCTCTGCAGAGGCATTACAGATTTTATTGCCAGAATCCAGTTTTCGAGTGATTCTGAAGAGGACGATGTGGACGACTATGATCAAAAGAATGATGGTCAGTAGGACATTAAATTGTTACACATATTTGCATAAATTGTACGAAAAGTGAGTTGTTTCTAGCATATTAGAATATTTTTCGTTTTCTTAAGACATTTTATCTGCTATAGAACGCACAAAAGGTTTTAAATAATTTTGGCCAGGTTTTTCAGCAAAATACCACACTGTGCACTGGTAACTTCTAATGTATAAAATGATCTAAAAATAATTAAATTCTTATGCATAGTTTTTGCTCCTATAAAACTTTTTTAATGGAACGATTTTGACCAATTTTAACATTAAATATCTCTTTAAATAACTCTTCGATTGAAAAACTGTCTGCATCAGCATATTTATCAAACTTTTGCCTATCATACCACCGATTTTCATATTTTTGTATGCAATATTTTTCTTAATATTAATAAAGAAAGACCTCCGGTCACAAAAAATTCAAAACCGGCGGCGGCGTTGACAGCGTTAATTACTATTTTTTAGAATAGAGAGAAGTAATTAACAATGCCTACCTGAATAACATCCAACAATATGCAAAGAAAATATGATTTCGTGAACGTATTTATAGTTGAAATACTTAAATGTACGCATTAAAATTTTGAAGCAAATAATTTCGCTCGCATGTGGTCGATATTCTTTCGATTGAGCGCTTATTTTTATTTCCAGTTAATGAACGTTTTAAATTGGAAAATTCCTGTAAAATTAACTTAAAAGAATGAAATTGTTGAAGAGAAAGGTCTCACACAGAAGATTTATTTCTGACTGTGCTACGATCATGTAGTTTGTTAGAGCATTAAACAAATTATATTCCTTTAATTTAAAATATGAGTTTTACAGTTAATAGCGCCTTGAAATGCAGAATTTTGTTTCTATAATTTGAGTGTTTTGAGGATTTTATGGTTTACACTTTTAAAATTACTCATGATAAACAAATGTTCATTTTCAATTCTGTGAAGGCATTTTACCTTACCTCATAAAGTGTTATTTTTATTCTAATGTGTTTTTCTAATGAGATTACTCCTTATACATCAAAATCATCATTTGGAAATCAACAGTGACGGGTGATTATATGACAAATAGCCCAACAAGTCCTGCTTAAAAAAGTTCAAAACATAAATAAACCATGAAAGAAAAATGCATGCGTTAATCATAGATTATGAATCACTTTCCAACACACTCAGAATAATGAAACAAAACTGCACTGTTTTATAAGTTAAAATATCGTGTTTAATTCAACATTATGGAAATGCATAATACATTGAAAACTCAATTTCAGACGACTCCGTCTACAGTCGGGAAATTATCCGAATTATTTGAGTTGCCCTGTATTTTATATGTAGATTTGTAACTATTGACTACATGCATGCCAAAATTTAGTTCAGTTAAGAAATACATATACCTCAGTTGAAAATTCCGTTAATAAGGATAACGGTACGTGAATGTTTTTGTTCAACGCTGTATATGAAGTGTAGAATTTATATACAAGGAGTAACATGCAAAATATTATTTAAATTTTAAAGCGCATACCGAATTTTAAAGCGAACTTCCAACCATTATTACTCAAAGACAGTACTGTAACCGATTTCTTTTGTCTGTCCATTCTAATAGTCCAAGAGCTGTTAAACATTTTAGGGAAGGTATTTGAGGCACCCTGAAAATTTGTGCAACACTTCTTTTGTAATGGCTGAATACAAAATCGAATGTCTGGCTGAAGGATCGTAGCCCAAAAAATGTGCCAGACACGTGGCAAGTGCCATTTTTTGACTACGCAAAAAAGGTATTTGAGGCACGCTGAGATTGAGACAGAATAATATTTATGCTTAGAAAAAAATATTTTGAAAATGACAGACACTTTAGTCGGCACAAAAACTGTGCCAGACACGTGTCAAGTGCCATTTTTTGTCTGGCACAGTTTTTGGGCCACGATCCTTCAGCCAGACATTCGATTTTGTATTCAGGCATTACAAAAGAAGTTTTGCACAAATTTTCAAGGTGCCTCAAATACCTACTCAAAAATGTTCAACAGCTCTGCTACTATAAATGATCGACAAATGCTATGAAAGCCCTATTCTATTGTATTCATCTTGTAGCGAAATCAGTTATTTATATCAGTCTCAATATATTTGTAATATCGTAATCTCATTAACCTCTTCGCTACCTGAATCCACATATGTGGACCTCTATTCTTTTCCCCATAAAAACTAAATTGTTTGACTTTTTTACATTTTGACTTCATTTCTTAATAGCTGAATACGTTTTGCTTTAAAAGCAAACCAATAAACGGCAAAATTAATGCTGATTTCCTCATAAAATAGATGCTATTTTCATCTGAGTTTGCAAACCGCCTTCAAGAGAGTGTGGCTAAGAAATTGAGAAATTTTCATACGTATTTAACTTAAATCCTTTACAATAAAATGTTTTGAGGTTTTGTATATCATTCACTTGATTAAAGGCCTTAAAATTGTGATTGTGCGAATTTGGACTAGTGATAATTAAATTGATATTTTAACGGAATTTGCAATTTTAGATCCCTATTTGTAAATCTAAATTACTAGTAACCTAAAGTATCAATTTCCGAAAAGTTCTTTTTTCTGTTATCTATGATTTTATTTTGTTTGCTTAAAACCAATAAACGAGTATTTGTAGTATTATTTTAGCTTTGGGAATGAAGAGGTTAAAATACTCTGCAAACGATTTTTCCCCGTATACCATAATATAATGGAACTCTTTTGAGTGCCCCTGTAAAAAAACTATTAATCAAATATACTTCATATGCAATACCAAACATGCTTTGATGACCCTAAATAACGTTTATTAATTTAATGAGAATCCGAGTATATTTGCGAGATTTATAGCGTGGACAGACTAATAGACGAACCGAATGCACAGGGTAACTCTACGATAGATGAGCACAGTTCTTAAACACTTCCCAACAAAGTTGAAAAGTGTTTATGACATCGGTTTGTCTGCCCGTCTGTCCGTCTGTCCGCGCTCTAACTCTCGTAAATATACTCGGATCGTTCTGATTTTTTTAGGATTTTAGTGACCACTACCATAGCACGATCCCTATTTCAAATAAAGTTTCTAACATGTTTAGTTCATTTACAGGGACAATCAAAAGTTTTCCGTTACATTACAGCCTTGGGAAAAAATCGTTTAAAATAGTTTTTAATGATGTTACATGCTTTCAAACATAATAAAATTGATATGCATTTATCAAGTGTACTAAAATATGCATTCTGTAGAATATACGGTGCAAAGAATAGTTATTATTCATTTACAGGGCCACACAAAATAATTCCGTTACAGAACAATATAGTGGTGGAGGGAATTGTTTGCGGCGTATTTTAATTATGTTAAATTATTTTATGTGTAATAAAACTGATATACGTCGTTGAGGTTTACTATAACTTATTTCATGTATAATACAGGGACACACAAAAGATTTTAGACACAATATTGTATCCGAAGTACTGTACGGTAGCAATGATTGCTGGAAATGCATTTTTAATTATGTTATGTGCTTTTATGTTTCACTATATTTATGCATGGTATATGATGTGTATAAATCTTTTAATTCATATACAGGGCTACACAAAATAATCCGTAATGGTTACTGGGTATGATTCTAAATTGCTTAAAGGTGGTTCTTAAATGAGTTATGCATTTTACGCGGAACTGCATTTGGTTTACTAAGAAAAGTTTGTAGAACATAGGTAAAATGATATACAGGGTCATGCAAAGAATTGGATACATGGCCGTCTATAAATGATAATTTCTGGAAATGTGATTTTAGTAGTTTTAAGAGTGTTTTACTTTGAATTAAACTTTAGCTAAATAGTGACGTGTATCAAAGGTATTAGGTTAACTACAGGGCTGTACAAATGTATACAAGTATGTTTTGATCTATTAATATATATTGCTGAAAGAGAAATTTCAACATGTTATGCGTTTTCTTGCTAATTTAAATTTTTCCATTAAATAGTATATATATCAACCTACAGATCAAATACAGGGCTGTTCAAAAGAATTGGAATACATATTTGGCTATAGACGGTAACTGCAGAAATCAGTTTTTCAAATGTTTCATGCGTTTTCTAAAATGTTTATTTAGTTCTCTTATATACCTTATTTCTTTAAATAACGAAGTTTTGTTAAAGCATTCAGGAAGTGTTGGAAAGTGTTTCATAATCTACGCCTAACGCATGATTTTTCTTACTTGTTTAAGATTAAAGTAAAAATTCTTAGAATGCAAATTCAAAAAATATTTATGTATGTTTAAATTTCTTATGATTGTGCTGCATCATATTTTGGGCAAAAAATATTTGCATATTGCGAAAAAAAGTGGAAAAAAAAGGAAGATGGCCATCTCTCCTTCAAGTACAGGGATATGGCCATCCAGTAAAAAAAGAAAAAAATAAGTTAAAATAGCAAAGAATAACACATTTCATATAGTTAATCATGAAAAACATATAGCAGATTGTAAAAATGCAATTATATCACGGAAAATGAGTGAATAAAATTATAATAAACAAAATTTGAAGTAAAATTTCAATCCTTCACTTTTCGTAAAATTTTACCACATTTTTGGCAAAGGTTATGATAGTTTGTACACATTACATGGAACCACTTCAGAACCTTATGCATTGTATCTAGTCACCCTTTGTGGTTGTGGTATTATATTCTTCTCCACAACCAACACAGGGATCTCATCCAATTCTATTCCCTGGGAATGTGTAGAATCCTCTTTGCTGATGGAAATGTCTGTTTTATTTTTTTGTTTTCTCGCTTTTGATTTAGACTTTTTCATAGATTTAAGTTAATTTATCAACAGTGTCTGTTTCTGGGATGAATGTTTCCGATGTTTTTCAATATTTTCTGGAAAAAAAAAATACATCGTTAGGCCCTATTATATTATTATTGAAATATTTGTATTAGTTAAAATTGTTAGTTGTATTAGTATTTATATTAATTAAAATAATTATAAACATGCAATTTTTATAATTATTTTAAATATATAATTTTTAAATATTGATTAAAGGTGGCCATCTCTCCTCGATTTGATGTGGCCTATCCTGAAATTGAAGGGCAGATTTCTACCCGATTTAAAACGTCACTCCGCGATTGCTCGTCTTCGTTTTAGGTTTAAAAGCAAAAATTGGATTATTTGTGTACAGTCGTGGAAAAAAAAGTAAAGTTTGACTGGTACCAACATCTTGTCTTCACGGTGATTTATAGCACAATTAACACTAGGATGTACAGTCGTGGAAAAAAAAAAGTAAGTACTAACCCTACTAACTCCTCAACAAATTATCGTAGACAAAAGTTACGGGTACCGAATGATTGGAAATAAAGTCTACTTTTAAATGATGTATATAAAAGTTTCTTAGGGGGGCATCTACATATTAAAACGAATCCAAACATCATTTTTTTCAACGGCAATACCCAATTTTAACCAGATATTTCAAATCTTCGGTTCAAACTATGCCTAGAAACGAAATTTCAAGTCATTTTAATAATAAGTTTTTGAATTATAAACACTCAAAATTGCGTGCTTGTAACGTTAAATTACATTTTCATATTTTTATTTATGTCTCCTGAAATTATGCTCCTAATGTGCTAATTTTTTTGTATAGCAATAATACTAATATACCCAAACATAAATACGTTGAATTTGCAATTTTTATAATTTTATGATATGAATTATGAATTATGAAATTAATATTTGAAAAAATTATGAATTCTACCTACAATTTTTTTGATGGATTTAGATTTATTAAGTCCTGCTTTATGGAATTCCAAAATTTCACATTTTTCTTCCAAGTAGTTTTCAAATTATGCTTAATAACGGCAAAATGATGGTTTCAGGGGTCTTCTATGATAGAAGTAACTAGATATTTTGAAATTTCTTACACTATTCTGTAATCTAGCAGACTTCATTGACTATTTGAGTGACGCTTAAGGTGCCTTGATCAAGAAGGGGCCTCTCTCCGTTAACAACGGAGTACCGAACTTCATTTCGGATAAAGGCCTTAAAATACGCTCGTTTTAAAATAATTTCTCGGAAACTTATGGTACGAATTGCATAAAAATTTGTTTTTAGGCTAATTAAATGGTGTAGAATTCATTTATGCAGTCAGAATTGTGTACTGCTATTGAGAAAAACAAAGTTATGGTTCGTTTTAATATGTAGATGGCCCCCTAAGCAAATTTTATAAACATTATTTAAAAATAGACTTTATTTCCAATCGTTCGGTACCAGTAACTGTTTTCTACGGTAATTTGTTGAGGAGTTAGTAGGGGGTGTTTCCTTTTTTTTTTCCACGACTGTACCTTAAAAGTCCGTACAGTAAAAGAAAAATTTAACGAACGTATTGCAAAACATCTAAATACAATACCCAAGAAAAATATTCAACCTCTAAATTAAATAAACATTAAAATTAAACTTACTTTTTGTATTCGAAAAACACAGCTGCACGTCGCAATGGATGAACTCGTTAAACTATTTCTTACGAACAAAGTTTATGCTGCAATCTATGATCAAGTTTTGAAATGTTTAGACTGACCATCTATCCTTGAGTTACCCTAAATACTTTTCAATTTTATTGGAAAGTTCTTAAAAATGGTAACGAATACATGGGGTGTTAAAATATGAATCTTAATGACCTTCTATATAGCATTATTTATCTTTTACTCACTGTGAGGTATGTTTAAAAAAAAAAGGTATATTAGAATTCTATAAAAACTGCTTAAGGTATGAACATATAAGCCTTGTCTGGAAATGCTCTAACCATAGGTCAGGAAAAAATTAAATTTTATAACTGGCATGTTTCAAATCTTAATCACATTCAAATAAGGTTCCTTCATTTCTACTCAATTGTACGCGTAATTTACAAGAAAAAAAAAGTTTGA